>CM019065.1:148712100-151552916 GCA_009667805.1 Leptobrachium leishanense | reverse complement strand
TTCAGTTTACCTAGGGTTAGCATTAAAGCCAGGTTTAGGGGGTGTCTGACTGTAAAATCTTTAATTCCAATGATTCGCAGAAGATGTAAAATCATATTACCAAATGGCAGATTACCTGAAATTGTATACATTTGTGCCACAAGCTCTGTACATCTTAATCTAAGATTGATGGAAGAATCAAGGAATACACAAATAGCGTCCTCTGCATTTCTTGGAAAGTTATGCAGTGCTGCTCTGCAAGGGAGGAAACAGTATCCGCAGGGTCGCTTAGCAACAAGAGTTCCATTTTAATAAAATCATCCTGCATTCAAGCACATGGAGCAAGACCATCAAATGAGGAAACCGATTCTGCTGTGAATAAGTATGCCATGCACTATGCCTTACGCTAAGTAATGTATAGCTGAATGAATAAAAAAAAGGCGCTCCCCCAACACATTTTGAAAATAAAATGATATTTGGTAAAGGAGTGGATAAAAGATACAAAAAGAGTAGAAAGAAAAGAAGAATGAGAATAAAATAACAATCCCAAAAATGTTTAGTTGTTTTTCTCTTTGTTAATATTTCCAAACTTGGTGCCTTTTAGATAAAGTAAGTGTAGGCTGAAAATAAATTTTGAAATCGAGCGTGAGGTAAATGTGTGAAAGGAGGTTTTGAGGGAGATACTGTAGATCTTCACTCTGTCCCTGGTCACTGGTAATCTAGTGCAGTATACCTTGTAGGAGCCTGAAAAGCACATATATTAGAGCAGGGTTGTCAAACGCACGGTCCCACAGATGTTAATGCCTACAATTCCCAGAAGTCTTTCAATGCAATAGATGGCAAGGGAATAATGGGAATTGCAGTTCAGAAATATCCAGGTGCTCAGAGTTTGACATTCCTGGTTTAGGGTGTGCACACATGGACCATTTATTACTTACAAGCTGTAATAACATAGAGTCGACCATGAACCAAATAAGAAACCACCAAATAGTGTAGATGAGGACCTTACAAATGGACACACAAAATCGATTAATCCAGTCAGCACCTCCTCTGCTTATGAATATGGTGCCTGGTTGAAATCCATTCATTAATTGATAGTTCATTGTGCTGTAGAAGAAGGTAGTTTCCGGATTATAAATGCAGTTGATATTTTGCAAAAGTGTTTTTGAGAGGTAAGGATTCCTCTGCAGTATTTGGAAATAGGTAACCAAGATGAAATGCAGATTCTGTGTGCAAGCTGGATCTTTCAGCTAGGGTGCTACCATTCAGCTGAACCAACATGGGATGCTTTGATATAGAAAAATGTCGGCAGATAAGAACCTTTCGGCCCATCTAGTCTGCCCAATTACATGGATACTTATAGAAACATAGAAACATAGAAAATGTCGGCAGATAAGAACCTTTCGGCCCATCTAGTCTGCCCAATTACATGGATACTTATAGAAACATAGAAAAATGTCGGCAGATATTATGATGTGATGACAGTTCCGTGTGAGGTTAAAGTGCTCTTCCCATAAATACACCACTTTTGAACAAACTCAGTATTTTGTTGCCTTTTGGATGATATTGTTCTTTTTACAAATTGAAAGTTTGTCACAAACCTTCGTGAAGTGATTGTATCGGTGCTATTTTTCTAAGAGCATGTGCCCACCTTGTGTATATGTCCCACATTTTGGTAACTCTTGCAGTATTTCACCAATAAAAAATATGGCTTGCTGAAGGCTCAGACCATGGTTAGCATTTTTTTAAATAATGGGTTTGTATATTAAGGTATGTACATAAATTTTTTAGACCTAATGCTAATGCACACTTAATAGACTACAGCTTGGATCAGCAACATTGGCCCTGCAGATGTTTTGGAACTACATTTACCTTGAGGTTCAACCAATCTATTAAGTAGTTGAGCATTACGGGTCATGTAATTCCAAATCATCTGGATGGATAAGGTTGCCGAGCCCTAGACTACAGTATAGTTTACACATATTTTATTTTTTTTGAGAAAGGATTTTACCAGGAAGGATACATTGAGATTTCTCTCATTTTCAAGTATGTCCTGGGTGGCGATTATGTACCGTTAGGTGTCTTGCCCAAGGACACTTACTGGGGAGGTGCTCTTGCTGAGATCGAACCTGTGTCTCCACAGGCTCTCTCCACGCAGAGCAGTGAGGTTACCTCTACTCCACGCAGTCGGCCAAATTTTTATATGCATTGGGAAACCAAAAAAATTGTGTGTCTCGCTTTATTGCTATATTCTCTTAATTGTGGTTTGGAACCGAACAAGCAGTATCTCTGAGGTATGCCGGTGTTCATGGAATGTCCAGGTAAACCTAGAGACAGCTAGTGTTATGCAGCTAGTATTATAATACTGCTTCAGTCACTTTTTTCTGAAACATTCAATCCCCCTGTTTTTTTATTGCTTTTCTTGTAGTTTCCATCCCCAGAGTGGGACACGGTGACCCCTGAAGCCAAAAACCTTATTAACCAGATGTTAACCATTAATCCAGCTAAACGTATTACAGCACATGAAGCTCTCAAACACCCATGGGTCTGCGTGAGTATTATTTTCTCATGACTTCATCTGAGATAAAACAGACTTTATAGATCTCTAATTTCCATTGGACCATAGATTCTGTTGCTGGAGTCAGGTTTTCCTCAGCAAGTAGAAGGAATCACAAGGGTGAAAACAATCGCGACCAATACTATGGTTTAAGAATGACAGTCTATTATTAGAATGTTTGCCTCAAATATTTTGGAAAGATGCAAATCCACTGATGTGTCAGAATTTCCTTACTATTTTAGTAAACTGATGTGGAAACAATGTGAAAAGGACATGTTCTATGGGGATGATCTAGAACAGTGTTTGTCAAGCCTGCAACTCAAGTATCTCTAACTGAGTGTCCAGGTTTTGCAGATCGCCTTGGGGAAATACAGACTGAATCCTGCAATCACTGAGCAGCAAATCATATCACCTGTGCTGTGCTTCAGATATCTGGAAAACCTGACCTGTTAGGGGTACTTGAGGACAGGATTGGGAAACAGTGGTCTAAGGGAACTCTTACTCACTCACACCCTTTCCAGTTTATTAATTATTGTCTGTATGATGCAACCTGTTATGCTCTATTTACATTACAGCCATCATTATTCTATTAAAAGTTTATTCATGAGATTTTTTTAAATAGTTAGTTTAGGCACCTCACTGTTTCTGGGGTTCAGATGTGAAAAAAGTCCTGCTTATTATTTTAAACAATTTTTGAACATTTTTTTTAAACAGTGTTTCCCAACCCTGTCCTCAAGTCCCCCTAACAGGTCAGATTTTAAGGATTTCCTTGGGGAAATGCAGACTGAATCCTGCAATCACTGAGCAGAAAATTGTATCACCTGTGCTGTGCTTCAGATATCCTGCAAACCTGACATGTTAGAGGTACTACCAGACCAGGGTTGAGATACACTGAACTAGAAGACCTGGGTTCTGGGACAGCTAAACATAACCAGCCGATATGGAAACTGTAATGAACATTACATCAAGCATGAGATATTATTATTATTATCATCATTTATATAGCGACAACTGTTTCCACAGTGCTTACAATCACCAAAGGGGAATGATACAAGTTACAACAAACAGACAAATCAGATGTGTAGTGGGTCCAGCTCAGAGGAGCTTACAATCTAAAAGGAATTGGGGGGGGGGATATAGGAGGATAAAGCATCAGGAAATAGATGGATCCTGGATGAATTAATTTACATTATGTTTCCTCCTTAAATATGACACCCATATTGATGTTTTTTTCTACAGCAACGTTCAACTGTTGCTTCCATGATGCACAGACAGGAGACAGTGGAATGTCTGAAGAAGTTCAATGCACGTCGAAAGCTGAAGGTTAGTGAGCGATTCCAAAATACCACCTATTCCATCTATATGAATCCATGTGAATAGTGTTAATTTAGTCGGCTAATAATTTTTGGCAAACATTTGACTACAGTATTTCAGTGAGGAAAACTAGACTATTACTAATTTATGATGACTTAAACTATGATAAAAATCTATTGACATTATCTTCATATTCTAAAAACTAGACAAAGAGTTAGGTATGGACAATTTTTAATTTTGTTTTAGTCATCGTTCTTTGACTAAATTGCCTTTTAGCCTTAGTCATATTTTAGTCTTCTGAATTAACAATACATGTAAATATGTCAAAATAACTTTCTTTCGTATTTTATTGACCTAGGGAGCCATTCTGACTACGATGCTGGCAACAAGGAACTTTTCTGGTAAGTACTCGTGTCACCTGGACTAGTGATGCCATCATTAGAGAGAGAGGGATTATTGGGATGCACACATGATATTCTCTGCAGGTACTTCTGTTTAACGCAATGTATAATGCATTGGGGAGAATACTAGACATTAGATAGTCTCCAGTTTATATTCTACAGGATTTATCCCAAAAATTCCATACAATACGGATGTTAGGCTTTCCTACAGTCTGTTAACAGATTCCACACAGGAAATTTGTATTTTACTGTTGGGATAAGAGTCTGAAGATGTTCCTGAGCTACGCCTCCCCCGGTCCCCTGAGCACAAGCTTTGCTGATGAAATTAAAAGCAAATCGTTAGCACCCCTGACTTCCATGGTATATTATATAATGCTCTGCAGCATTAACACTCGCATGTCACAGTACAGCCCTATGCAGGAATAGCTTCTCAAACATTTTATTTTTGATTCTGAGGAAATTTGGGAATAATGTAATATCTGATTGGTATTCTCTGAGTTCCGTATCTCGCTTTATTTCCAGTCTGTCTTATGCTATTTATTGCATCTCTCCTCTTCTTCCCTGTCTTTACTCCTAACTTTCCAAAATGTTCTCCGCTTTGTTTTCTCTCCTTCCCTGTTCTGTTCTTCTTTCCACTTTCTCTGGAAACACACATCCCCCGTTGTTATGTACACTTACCCCTTTGTGTTCTGTATGTGATCTCTTCTCTCTTCCTAACTGATTTCTCTTTTCTCATCTATGTTCTCCCTGTTTCTTCCCTCATATCTGTTTTCTCGTCCCCCCCCCTATCTGTCCTTTCTTTACCTCTTCCACCCCTTTCTCTGCTCTCCATCCTCTCACAGTGGGCAGACAGACCACAGCTCCTGCCACAATCACCACTGCGGCCACTAGTACAGCCTTGGGGTTGGTGGACCAAGGTAGATGTGTCCACAGGGCACAAACCCCTTCCTCCCCCTCTGCCCCTTCCCTCCTCTGTGAGGTGACTGCATGTGGCTGTTCACCCCAGCTGCCTGCTTGTGTGGGGGTTTATAAATTTGGAAGGATTGGAATATGCCCATTCTAGGAGAATATGTAGCAAGATTCCACTACTGTTCTTTCATTGTGTGGAGTTTCGAACTGACTGTGCAGATTAAAAAGAACCGTGAAGCTCTGTCAGTGATGACTAAATGAGGTTATAAAGTATATAATGTGTACCAGACTTTTTTTAAATAATATATAGTGTGCACTAGCGTGCACAGCCCGTTACAATAGGGTGTGCACCCTTGGGACATTTATTAAATTAAAGCTTATGTATAGGAGATTTTCACACAAAATACATATTTTTCACTAGAAATAACAATTCTGTAATCAGAGATAGACAGTTTTATGTTAATTATCATTAAACCAGATAAGGGGCATCTAAAATGTCACTGTAGGAGGCGAAAAAGGACCTCTTCACCCAACATTAGGGTGTGCTTGGGCACACCAGGCACACCCCATGCACACGCCTTTAATCGTGTGTCTGTAATACAAAAACATGTACGAATAATATCCATACATGCCTTGGTTGATACACCATATATTATTATATTATATTATATACAAAGTCTATACAGTTTTACAGTGGTGGTCTGTCTCAAGTACCATCAGAGTGCATAGGAAGTCTTAGTGGTGTGTCCCATGAAGATTCTGCATGCCATGTGTGTCCCCTTGGTGCATGTTGTATGCCTGGGCATGTCATGTGCATGGCATGTGCTGAGACAGCATCCCCAGCTCCTGTCACACTGACAGTGTACATGGCACTGATAATCAATTTATTGTGTAGCGTGGAGTAGAGTTACCATACTAAGGAGCCTTATTTTGCGCATGAATCAGTGTATGTTATCTGTGCATAGACGTAAGCAGAGATACCATTGATAAATGCAATGTGTGGACCTTTCCTTCAACTATTTTCCATGTTTATTTAGGATATTGATGAATAATGTGTGTGTTTTCTTGTAGCTGTACCTGTTACACATTCTTTAGGAATATATGGAGGTCAACATACATTTTTCATACTCGTCCTCCTTTTATCTTTGCCGTCTTTTTATAGAAACAAATGCCCAGTTGGTTAGAAATAATGGATGGTCATTCAGCTGCACATCTGTAGGCAGGTTCCAAGTGATTAATGAGAACCTTATATATTTTGCAGTATATGCCATTTGATTTATGTGAGTTATAAATGAGTAACTCCTCCATGATAAAGGTTTAGGCAAATCCTGTTGTATCACAGCATCCTTACCATTCCTTTAGTCACACAGGAGCTAAACGGAAACATAGGCCTTGTTTGAGAAAAAAATACCTGCACAAAGAGAAAATTATTTCACACATCTACATACAACAAGGGCTTGGATATGTACATGTGTGAGTAAGGAAAGATAGTTAGATTTACATATTCATATTTATATGTATATAGCATTTTTGTTACATCTACAAACCTGCCAAAGTGAACGCCAGAGATCAGGATGATGGGCGGTGTTAGACCGTGGGCGTAGTTGTGATGCAATTTTCATCACCGACATTGCGTCTGAAAGGGGACACGTCATCCTGTCTTCCAGCAGGGCTACATTATCCCTGATTTTAATCATTTTAGTACCACAACCTACAATAATCAGAAGCTCAAAGATCATTTTTAGTTGGTCCTTCTGAAAACCAATTGACAAAACTGTGTGTCACATGGTTACACTGTGTGACTTTGCAGATCTATATATCTATATAGCTGATGAGGGTCCAACAAACCCGAAACATCGCTGTCCTAGGAGTGGCTTTGACCAGTTGCATAAACCTTATCTCCGCTAGAAAGCCACAGTGCGGCATAGCATTGATTTTAGGGCTCTGTGTAATAACAGACCCAGGATGCATAAAAGTGAGACAGATGTCATTTGCATATCCTACCCAGAATTCCTTGCTGCATATGGGGAATGTGGCACAGGAGCTCTGGGATTCAATGCTTTGAATTGCTGTGATGTGTAAGTGGCTTCTGCAATAATATATAGATATATATATACACTATATTGCCAAAAGTATTCGCTCACCTGCCTTGACTCGCATATGGATGGGTGAGCGAATACTTTTGGCAATATAGTGTATATATATATATATAAATAATAATAATATATATATAAAAATGGCTGCACTCAATAAAAAATAAAATAATAAAGTTTATTTGGTACAGTCAAAAGTGGACCGAGCTGTTCAGTGGCAGAGAAAGTCCCCATAGAGAAGCAATGGTTAATCTATTCAGAGAACACCGAACAGCTCCGAAATGTCAGAGAAGTGCCCTGCTGTTCGGTGGTTTCATTCGGCAGGTTTAATCAGGCGAATCCCATAGGTTTCAATGTTAAAAATATTCCCGTTTTTATTCAATATCTATTAAACCATTTATTCTTTTAATCTGCAGCAAAAAGTCTCTTTATTTCTTTTAGGATTTTTTAGGCATTTTTCTGGATTTTTTCAGCAAACTTTTTTTCCAGTTGTTTTTTTTGTAATAGGGTTTTTTCTGTAACAGAACTTTTTATTATTATTCATAAGACCTTATATGTTAATTTATTTCCAGACATTCTTGTCCAGTAGTTTTTCTGCAAACAGCGTTTCAATTTTGACACTTTCAATCATTCTGGTATTTTTTGTGCATTTTTTACCCCGTGCGTCAACTTGTCGGCTTTTTCCAGTGGCTGGTCGGTGCTGTGTGCGGCGGATCATCGGCTGTTTTTTAGATGCGTTTGGGTTTTTTTTCAGCAGTTTTGCGGCAGTTGGTGGGCTTTTTTTTGATGCGTGCAGTGTTTTTTCAACATGTCCGTGACCTTTCGCTGTTCTCTGAATAACCCTGAAAATTACTTGAGCCCGTTTAAAGCCCTTTATATTTTATTTTTACTACTCTTTCTACTGTTTATGCTTGTTGAATTTTTACATAGTTCTAATTAGCTTTATTAAAGAAATTGCACTCTGTTGTAAGATTCCTTTGCATAAAACAAACGATGATTAACAGAATAAAATATAAAAAAAGATGAAGCAAAAACCACTGAAATACAAAAGGGGTTATTCAGAGAGCAACGAAATGTTAGTGCTCTCTCCTTCGGCGCACTTTGGCACCATTAATTAGCCAACTCTGCAGTGAATTCAGCATTCACCGCAGGGTCCCCCAAGTGTGCCAAATCGACCCGCCGACGCCACCGATAAACCCGCCAAACGCATCTGCTAACTGCCGAAAAAACACGAAATTGATCCGATAACCTGCCGAATCGATCTGCCTAACAGACCGCAGAAGGCATCCGAAAAAAGCTTTTTGATTAGCTGAATGGTCACAAAATTGTACCATACGGGGAAATTCACAGTTCGGTGAATTTGGTGGGGAATTCGGTGCTTTCTGAATAACTCCTATAAACACTGTGCCAGGAGATTTGGCATACATATTAGAACCAGGGAAGGAAAAAAAGTTGTTCAACAGAAGCCAAACAGTACACCTTGGACCTCAATAAAAAAAGAGAGCCAAATGACTTACTAGTCTTACTCTCCTTGGACTGTGTATGAAGGTTTACATGCCAAAAATAGAATTATGAAAACAAGTCTCTATACCTAACTGAGGGCTCTAGTCCATAGTTTGTGCTAATGTTGTATCGTGAAATGTAAGGGTTAGCGCTAGGAGAAGTTTAATGTCTGGCATCGATATTCCATAGTTGATACATTGGAGTAAAATCAGTTAGTGCTTCGCAGCTTGCACAAGCTTACTGTACTTTGCGTCTCCTCGTACTTAACACGGGAAGCACAATCTAATTTTAGCATCTCGACAAGTGAGGTATTAAAAAGTGCAGGCCTAAATTACCATTGGGATGCAAAATGAAACATTTTAACAATTCCTAAAAGTTGATGTTAAATGATTCCGCAAATGCAAAATCATTTAACACACTGTAAAATATTATTATTATTATTCTTTATTTATAAAGCGCCAGCATATTCTGCAGCGCTGTACAATAAGCACAGTACAGACAGGGTTACAATACATTGAACAACATTTGACAAACAGTACAGGAGGAGATGAGGGCCCTATTCCCATGGGAACTCACAATCTAGGAGGGTTGGGGTTGGAAACAGGAGGAGAGGACTGTAAGGTGAGAGTGATTGATGGTTGTGTCAGTGAGTTGGGTGGCAGGCTTCCCTAAATACGAACGTTTTAAGGGAGCGTTTGAAGGAAGAGAAGTTAGGGGAAAGTCTGACAGTACGAGGGAGAGCGTTCCAGAGAGTGGGGGCTGCGCGTGAGAAATCCTGCAGTCTATCATGGGAAGAGGTGATGCAGGGAGAAGCTAGGCGCAGGTCACTGTTTGACCTTAGGGAGCGGGCTGGGGTGTATTTGGTGATTAGTGAGGACAGGTAGTGGGGAGCTGAGTTAGTGAGGGTTTTGTAGGTAAGGATAAGGATTTTGAACTTAATTCTGCAGTGGATGGGGAGCCAGTGAAGGGACTCGCAGAGGGAAGCGGAAGAGACATAGCGGCGGGTGAGGTGAATTAGCCTGGCGGAGGCGTTCAGGATGGATTGTAGGGGGGAGAGGCTGGACAGAGGGAGGCCAGATAAGCAGTGGTGTAGCGTGGGTTGTCAGCGCCCGGGGCCAGCCAAGAATTGTGCGCCCCCCCCAACCTGTGGACACGTTATCGATATTGCCCCAGCTCACACATGGATTTGCCCCAGCTCACACATTTGCCCCAGCACCTCATGGATTTGCCCCAGCACATGGATATGCCCCAGCTCATGGATTTGCCCCGGCACATGGATTTGCCCCCAGCACATGGATTTGCCAGCACATGGATTTGCCCCAGCTCATGGATTTGCCCCCCAGCACATGGATTTGCCCCAGCACATGGATATGCCCCAGCACATGGATTTGCCCCAGCTCATGGATTTGGCCCCCAGCTCATGGATTTGCCCCCCAGCTCATGGATTTGCCCCAGCTCATGGATTTGCCCCAGCTCATGGATTTGCCCCAGCACATGGATTTGCCCCCCAGCACATGGATTTGCCCCAGCACATGGATTTGCCCCAGCACATGGATTTGCCCCAGCTCATGGATTTGCCCCCCAGCACATGGATTTGCCCCAGCACATGGATATGCCCCAGCTCATGGATTTGCCCCAGCACATGGATTTGCCCCAGCTCATGGATTTGCCCCCAGCTCATGGATTTGCCCCCAAGCACATGGATTTGCCCCAGCTCACGGATTTGCCCCAGCTCACGGATTTGCCCCAGCTCACGGATTTGCCCCAGCACACGGATTTGCCCCCCAGCACATGGATTTGCCCCCCAGCACATGGATTTGCCCCAGCTCATGGATTTGCCCCAGCTCACAGATTTGCCCCAGCACATGGATTTGCCCCAGCTCATGGATTTGCCCCAGCTCATGGATTTGCCCCAGCTCACGGATTTGCCCCAGCACCTCATGGATTTGCCCCAGCACATGGATTTGCCCCAGCACATGGATTTGCCCCCCAGCACATGGATTTGCCCCAGCTCATGGATATGCCCCAGCTCTCACCTGGATATTGCCCCAGCTCCCGGGCAGCGGGAGTGCCTGCCGGCTGCCCGGTCCTGAACAGTGAGTCGAGTCCGTCATGTTGATTGAAGGGGATGCGGCTGCGTGCGTGCGCAGGTCACGCGGTCCGACAGTCAGGTGGTACAGAGACTCAGTACCACCTGATTAGACGGACCACGTGACCTGCGCCTGCAAGCAGCCGCCTCCCCTTCAATCAACAGGACGGACTCGACTCACTGTTCAGGACCGGGCAGCCGGCAGGCACTCCCGCTGCCCGGGAGCTGGGTCCCCTCAACCCGCGGGCCCTTGGGCGGCGCCCGAGGGCCCGGCGGGTCAGTCGGGCCACAAGTTTTAGGGGCGCATAATTTCAAAAGAAATGATGCGCCCCTAACAAAACTGCGCCCGGGGCCACGGCCCCCCCTGCCCCCCCCCACGCTACGCCACTGCAGATAAGAGATTATTGCAATAGTCGAGTCGGGAGATTACCAGGGCGTGTATGAGTTGTTTTGTGGTGACAGCGGTAAGAAATGGCCGAATTCTGGAAATATTGCGCAGTTGGTATCGGGAGGAGGAGGAAAGAGACTTGATGTGGGGGATGAAGGAAAGAGCAGAGTCAAGTGTAACTCCAAGACAGCGAACTTGGTTTGATGGGGAGATGGTGATACCCTCAACCGTGATAGAGAAGTCAGGAGGTGGGGAGGCATTGGAGGGAGGAATAAGTAGGAGCTCAGTCTTTGACATGTTGATCTTTAGGTGGTGGGAGGCCATCCAGGAGGAGATGCCAGATAAACAGTCACTGACTTTTGAAAGGACAGGGGAGAGAGATCAGGGGTAGAGAGGTAGATCTGAGTGTCATCAGCGTAGAGGTGGTAATTAAAGCCAAAGCTGTTGATGATTTTGCCCAGGGAGGAGGTGTAGATGGAAAAGAGCAGAGGACCAAGGACAGAGCCTTGAGGTACACCAACAGATAGAGGCAATGAAGAGGAGGAGTTACCAGCAAAGGACACACAGAAGGACCTGTTGGATAAATAGGAGTCAACCCAAGCAAGTGCAGTGTCACCGAGACCCAGAGAGTTGAGGGTCTGTAGAAGGAGGGGTGGTCAACAGTGTCAAAAGCAGCCGAGAGGTCAAGCAGGATGAGAATAGAATAGTGGCCTTGTTTTTTTGCAGTTAGGAGGTCGTTGGTGACTTTGGTGAGGGCAGTTTCAGTTGAGTGTAGGGACGGAAGCCAGATTTCAGGGGGTCAAGTAGGGAATTGGAGGACAGGAAGAGGGAGAGGCGGTTGAAGACTAGTTTTTCTAAGAGCTTAGAGGTAAAGGGAAGCAGGGATACAGGGCGGTAGTTGGATGGAGAGTTGGGATCGAGGGATGGTTTCTTTAGTAAAGGGGTAACTAGCGCGTGTTTGAAGGCGGATGGAAAGGAGCCAGTGGAGAGAGATAGGTTGAAGATGTGTGTGAGAGCAGGGGTGAGGGAGGAGGAGAGGGGAGGAATTAGATGTGAGGGAATGGGGTCGAGCGGGCACGTGGTGAGATGTGAGGAGGACAATAAGGAATTGACTTCCTCCTCAGTGGCTGGGAGGAAGCGGCAGAGGGTGACAGAGGGGACCTCTGGGAGTGGAGGTGGCAGATAACTATCTTGTGTTAAAAAAAAAAAAAAAATTAAAAAATCCCATACGCAACTCTCATCCTGCGGCGAAAAGGGTGGCCCGATCCACTGCTTCTTCTCCCTGGGGCAGAGTGAGACTGGAAACAAATAGTTCCTAGTCTCCGTCTGTGATCACTCAGCGGCGCTGCGCGATCTCGTGAGAGCAAGGTCCCACAGAGCCCGCGGCCTGAAAAAGCAAGGCTCCATGGAGTCTTATGGACTCAGGAGCTGACATTTGCGGTAGTGCAGAAGCGCTACTGCGGGTATCAGGGAGGTTAGTGCTGCGTTCTGGGACAGGGTGCTGAGATAGCACCTTCCACAGAACAGGACGTTAACATGGAAATGGTAAGAGAAAACCTGCAGGCACAGATTTTTCTGCTTATCGTCTTTGTTATTGTCTAGAATTGAATATGGCCCTGAATATACAAAAAACATTCTCCTTATGAAATATGTTTCCTCTGTTTCATTTCATTTTAATGTTATTTTGTCAACAGAGTTGCAAGCTCTGTGGTCTTGTCCTATATGTTTCAAGGAAAGCAACTATTCAAATTCAAGGAAAATTAAAATAATGCCAGTTGGCACATTTACAAACACATACAGGGTTATTCAAAGAGATCCGAAAAGTCACCGCACGTTCGGTGACTTTTCGTTCTCTTCAATTCGGTTTGTTTTACCGATCCCATTTCGGTGACCCTGCGGTGTATTCAGGAAGCACCACAGGGTCCCCGAATTGCAGGGAAAAGCTGCCGCAAACCCGACGAAAACGAACCGCAAAACCCAGCGAATGCACGCCAAAAACCCTCAAAAACATCTGGATTAACCTGCCGAAAACCACAGAAAAATCTGAACAGGAGCCGATCGCAGCCTTCGAAACAGCAGAAGAGGCAGTGAATAAATTAGCAAAACAGTTTGTATGAATGTGTGAAAGTGAAACGCTGTTTGCAAAGAAACTACTGAGCGAAAATGTCTGAAATTTACATATGAGGTCCAGGGAATGATAATAAAGAGGGCTGTTACAGAAAAAAGAAGAAAACTTAAAAAAAAAAAATCGGACTTTTTTAAAAAAAAAAAAAAAATCAGAAAAATGCTTAAAATATCCTAAAAAATCTATAAATAAAGAGACTCTTTACTGCAGAATTTTATAATGAACGGTTTATTAGATATTGAATTAAAATAGGAATATTTTTAACATTGAAGCCTATGGGATTCTCCTGAATAAATTTGCCGAATTAAACCACCGAATGGCAGGGCATTAGGGGAACCTTTCACTGCTGGTTTGTGTTCTCTGAATAGCCGAAGCAGTGCTTTTTCATGGGGTTTTCACTGCCCTCGAACAGGCACCGAACAGGCACCGTATGTTCAGGCAATTCGCTAGGATTTGGCGAATTGCCTGCTCTCTGGATAGCCGAATGGCCAGGAAAGGTAACCGAACGATGATTTTCAGCGTTCGGTTACCTTTCTCAAGCAATTCGGAGCTCTTTGAATAACCCTGATACTCATAAACAAATGCCATATGTGTACATTTCTATTATCAGGGTTATTCAATTTTCTATCAGGGTTATCCAAAGAGATTCGAAAAGTCACCGCACGTTCGGTGACTTTTCGTTCTCTTCAATTCGGTTCCTTTTGCCGATTGCATTTCGGTGACCCTGCGGTGTATTCAGCAAGCACCACAGGGTCCCCGAATTGCAGGGAAAAGCTGCCGAAAACCTGACGAAAAGTAACCGAATGCACGCTGAAAACAAGCAAAAACATCTGGATTAACCTTCGAAAAAGCCGAACAGGAGCCGAACATGAGCCGAATCACACAGAGCCGAAGCAGCTGTGACGTAGAGGAGGCAGTGAATAAATTAGAAAAACCATTTGTATGAATCTGGGAAAATGAAACGCTGTTTGCAAAGAAACTACTGAGCGAAAATGTCTGAAATTTTCACAGGAGGTCCAGGGAATGATAATAAAGAGGGCTGTTACAAAAAAAATAAGCAAACTGAAAAAAAAAAATAAAAAAAATCGGACTTTTAAGTTTTTTTAAAAAATTCAGAAAAATGCTTAAAGTATCCTAAAAAATCTATAAATAAAGAGACTTTTTGCTGCAGAATTTTATAATGAACGGTTTATTAGATATTGAATTAAAACGGGAATATTTTTAACATTGAAGCCTATGGGATTCTCCTGAATAAATTTGCCGAATTAAACCACCGAATGGCAGGGCATTAGGGGAACCTTTCACTGCTGGTTTGTGTTCTCTGAATAGCCGAAGCAGTGCTTTTTCATGGGGATTTCACTGCCCTCGAACAGGGACCGAACAGGCACCGTATGTGCAGGCAATTCGACAGGATTTGGCGAATTGCCTGCTCTCTGGATAGCCGAATGGCCAGGAAAGGTAACCGAACACTGATTTTCAGCGTTCGGTTACCTTTCTCAAGCAATTCGAATCTCTTTGGATAACCCTGTATGTTTCTATGTTTCAATGTTAAAAATATTCCCGTTTTAATTCAATATCTAATAAACCATTCATTATAAAATTCTGCAGTAAAGAGTCTCTTTATTTATAGATTTTTTAGGATACTTTAAGCATTTTTCTGAATTTTTTTTAATTAAGTTTTTTAAGTTTACTTATTTTTTCTGTAACAGCCCTTTTTATTATCATTCCCTGGACCTCATATGCAAATTTCAGACATTTTCGCTCAGTAGTTTCTTTGCAAACAGCTTTTCACTTTCATACATTCCTACAAACTGTTTTGCTAATTTATTCACCTCCCTCTGTCTGCGGTGTCAGCTTTTTCTCGTCTTTTTCCGGCGGCTTCGCTGCGTGTGATCGGCTCCTGCTCGGGTTTTTCCAGCATCTTCGACGGGTTAATCCAGATGTTTTTGCGGGTTTTCGGCGTGCATTCAGCAGGTTTTGCGGTTAGTTTTCGGCAGGTTTGCGGTAGCTTTTCCCTGCAATTCGGGGACCCTGTGGTGCTTGCTGAATACACCGCAGGGTCACCGAAATGAGATCGGCAACACGAACCGAATTGAAGAGAACGAAAAGTCACTGAACGTGCAGTGACTTTTCGAATCTCTTTGGATAACCCTGTTTGTTTACTTGGAACTATAGATACACTCATGGACACAAGGTTTTAGTCTAGCCCTTTGTGTAGTTAGTTCATCTGATCATCCTCGAATACATAATCCTGCATAAACAAAGTTTTTTTTCCATAGTTGTTTTGTTTAAGGCATATAGCATATACACAACCAAAGTGGTAGGCGCCCCCGCCTGTACCGCCACCAAAATTTCCAAAGCCAACCAGCACTCAGTGGTTTCCCCCAAACCAGTGAACAATGAACAACAAATACGTAACTGGCGGCGCGATGAATGTCGCTGTAGGATCTTGTGGTGGTTCTCTTATATTATCCCGTCCATATGCGTTAAAAAGACAGAGAAAATACAATAGTGTAGACGAAATATAATAGCAAGTAATGTAAACACTGTATTATTCCCACTCACAAAAGGAGAGCCCCAACACTGGCTCAGAGTGGGTCAGCACATGTGGTCAATGGTTTTCTTCTGAAGGGGGTGACCTTCCACCTTCAGTGGTGATGGTTTGCTTCCAATATTGGTATGTGAAGAAACATGTGGAAAAAGAGAGAAAATTCCCTTGCGTAGATCCGTTGTAACACAGTGAAGTGATGGTAAAGGAATTACACTCACGTGGGATGGAGCTTAAAGCCAAGCTCTAGGATCAATCGCTTGTGGACTTATTAGAGGGAAAGCCCATGGAAACCTCCTTAAACAGCAAGCACACCAGGGACTGATGCAAAGAAAATTTAATAAAACATAAAGACAATATAAAATGGATAAAAAACAATCTCTGGCTCAGCCAGTGTACCCAGACGCGTTTCGCCACACCGTGTGGCTTCCTCAGTCGGTTTACAGGTAAATGTGTGTGTCACAATATATGAGTTACAGTTTTAATTGTCCCCAGGTGCAATTAACTAGAGGGCGTGTATTACACGCCTTAGATTAACAAAATACGAGTATGTCCGCAAGTCCGCCATCTTGCGCATGCGTATTAGCGATGTTTGCGTTCCAGAATGGGTATCCGCCATTTTGCGCATGCGTGTTGTAGATTTCCTCCTTCAAATCGGCGTGCAGCAATTTAGATCGTCTCCTTAGTCTCTGGCGAATAGAAAAAGGAGGCCAGTGGCTCAAATGTGATCGGGACTGATAGACTATGTCCCCTATGACATTATACAATGCCTAACATGATGAAACAGAATTAATGCCATCCTTAACAGTAAACAGATCGATAGAATGTACAGACCACCCTCCAAGGCGGTATGGGACTTCCCACGTTACACATTTTGGGAACACTGACAGGATAAAACTAAATAGAACAGGATGACCGATGGTGGATTTATCACCCCTAATCAATGTGGTAAAATATATAATATAGTACTGCCAATTTGGAGCTGTACTGCAAGTATAATGAGCTACAATGGCAATGAGTGGATAATGGCAATGAATAAATAAGCTGAAATAAAGATCATAAATATTGTGTACATAGCGAATAGAAGAATTGTGGGTGGATTCTATTCTAGACTATGATGCTAAGTGGGTGCAAGAGATATCTTGCTAAACAAAGGACAAATTAGTGAAATGCATTCACAGCCATCTAAAAAGAAAAAAGGCTTCCAACATTCTACTTAGGAAGCGTACTGTGCAATAAACTAGAATAAAAATCGGAATTAGTATGTATATATCATATGGATAGTAGAAGTGTGAGTGAATGCTATTCTATATGTACCTATGGGAAGGTACACTATCATACATGACAATAGTGTCAAGTGGATGAAGGTGATATTCTGCTAAGCTAAAGAACAAATCCGTGGAAATATTAACAGCCTAATAGCTAATGTTACAGAGCATATATGTGATATATGTTATATGAATACCCATGAGCCACACTCGCTCTAATGGTATTAGGGGAGTAGGAATACAAATCTTATGTGTACATCGTGACCACTATAGACTGAATGGAATAGAAATATGTGCTAATGTGTACTTCACCTATAGAAAGGGAAATACCCCTATATCTTAGGGTTTTAGGTGAAAAGGTTTGAGGGTGAAGTGAATTGTGTGCAATATTAATGACAGTCGTCAGCTGAGGTTGACTATAGTGAAGATGCTATAGCATCTAGTTTTGTAGAGGCTAATGAAGCCTCATGGGAACTATATGAGAACATTAGAAGCATGTGATGTAGTATAATATTAATCATATAATAGCAAATGGTGGTATGGTGATCTAGAATAGATGTTTTGATAATTGTTATGTATAACATAATATATCCCAAAATGTGGAACCTAGGGAGCCCCAAAAAATCCTAAAGAAAATGTATAACTTCAAAATCATCGTTGAGTCCATTCGGAACCATAGTGCCGTGCTCAAAAATATGCCTCATTTCGGCCTTTCCTAATTTGTTGGGTAGATTTTCTTCAATCTCTACTTTTGTTATCTGTTCTACTGCCCAAAATTTAACCCCAACGGGAGAGCTATTATGGTGAATTTTACAATGTAAGGAAACTGAGTGTTTCTCATAGTTATTTCTAATATTCCTAACATGTTCAGCTATCCTAACGTTGAGGGCTCTTTTAGTACGTCCTATGTAACCCAATCCACAGGGACATTCTAGCATGTAGATAACATTTTTGGAACAGCAATTAAGAATCCCTTTGATCTGAACCTGTTTATGATATTTGCGATTTGTATATGAACCCATATAACTTTTCTTATTGGAAGTGGATCTACAGGCCAAGCACATCCCACATTGATAAAAGCCCTCTTTTAACCCAAAATGGTTGGTGTTATTGTTCTCTTTCCTCTTGGGTTTGCTGCGCACCAGGTTAGATTTAATGTTCTTAGCCCCCCTAAAGACTATTCGAGGAGTGGGTCCTATGGCATCCCCAAGATCCGCGTCATTTTTAAGTATTGACCAATGTTTTTTTATAATCCTCTTTATCTTATCTGCTTTGCTATTATAGTCACAAATAAAAAGAACCTCATTGGTTCCCTTATTCTTAGGTTTATAGTTAAGATAGTTGTCCCTATCTGTCTGTGACAATTCGAGAATTATGTTATCCAACTCCGCGTTATCGTACCCTTTATCTACAAAATCCTGCTTAAGGGACAGGGCCTGTTCCTTATAGATTTCGTGATCGGAACAATTCCTCCTGAGTCTCGTAAATTGCCCTTTGGGGACGCCTTTGAGCCAAGGGGGATAGTGGCAGCTGGTACAGTCTATAAATGTATTCGTATCGACTTCCTTAAAGAAAGTCTTGGATTTGATACTTTCTTCCTCTACATATATATGTAGATCCAAGAAGTTGACTTTGTTCTCACTCCAGACACTATCTAGTTTAATGCCCCATTCTGGACTATCTAAGCTCTCGAGAAAGAGTAGTAGTGGCCCCACTCCTCCCCTCCAAATAAAAAAGATATCGTCGATGTAACGTCTAAAAAAATGGACACTTCCTTGCGCCCAGCCACGCGACCCGTACACAAACTTGCTCTCCCAAGCTGACATGTAAAGGTTGGCGTAGCTGGGCGCAAATTTAGTGCCCATAGCCGTACCTCTCCGTTGAATATAAAAATCATCTTCAAACTTGAAGTAATTGTTGTTTAATATGAACTTCACACTCTCGAGAATGAACCCCATTTGTTCAGAACCAATCAAGTCGGTCTTGGAAATCTCCTCCTCTAATTTAATTAAGCCAAAGTCGTGCGGTATACTACTATATAATGAATTGACATCACAAGTGACCAAAAGGTCTCCCTTTTGCCAAATTACCTCTTTTAATGTTTGTAACATACTGATTGTGTCTTTTAAATAAGATGGAATCTTACAAACCAGTGGCTGGAGGAGTACGTCCACATACTCAGATAGGCGACTGCTGATAGAGTCTATCCCCGCCACTATGGGTCTACCTGGGGGTTTGAGGGGGTTTTTATGGACCTTAGGAAGGATGTAGAAATGAGGTACTTTGGTAAATTCTATCGATAAATAATCAAATTAGGATTTATTAAGAATGTTTCTATCCAAGCCTTCTTGTAAGAAGGATACCAATTTATGCCTAATCTCGCTGACTGGATCTTTTGTCAGTCTAGTATAGGTGGAATTGTCGTCCAGAATGCGAAGAGCTTCCTCTTTGTATGATTCCTTCGACCAAATCACTATCCCGCCGCCCTTGTCGGCGGGTTTAATGATAATGTTTGGGTCCTTTTGGAGGTCTTTTAGGGCCGTACGTTCTTCTTTCGTGAGGTTTTGCCTATCTATTTTGGTGGACAACTTCTCTATATCTTTCATGACTAAACCCTCAAACATCTTAATTTCATCCGAGACCATATGTCTCGGATAAAATTTAGATCTATTTTTGAGGGTAGTGTGTACAGTGGGGGTGCAGGTCTGCACAACCTCTCTTTCCATTGGTTGTTTAAGGAAATATTTCTTCAAACTCAATTTGCGTTTAAATCTCTGTAAATCAATAAACACCCCAAACTTGTCAAGACGGTTGGAAGGGGCAAATTTGAGGCCCTTATTTAGAACACTTATCTCTGATCTAGTGAGAACCTTGTCACTCAGATTGAAAATACCTTTCATGGGGATCGTTTCCTTTCTCTTTTTTCTCTCACGTACAAGTTTTCCTGCTCTCGACCCTCTTCTGACCTTTCCCAGGGTCTCTTTTGCCCTCCCCCCCTTTCTAATCTGGTATCGAGGTCTCTGTGCGTTCCCTGCCCGTTGCTCTTGTTCAGGGGGTCTCTCCAAAAAACCTCCTCCTCTTTCTGCTCATCTAGTGGTTCATACCTGTTCCTGAGTGGAACAATACTCTCAATTTGTTCTCTTTCCCTTTTCTTAGAGGATGCAATAGGAGTGAAATTGTGTGTTGCAATATTCACATAGTTTCTTTCATGGAACTGTCTCTCCATGCCACGCCCATGATGGTATGGTCTATCCCACTGCCGTCTCTCTTGTTGATTATGGTACCCACGATCTCTATATCTTTGCCTGTCGGGGAATGGATAATGAATCTCTCTCTGATGAGGGGCTCTATATCGGCTATCGTTATTCTGATAGGAGTTTTTATAATTGGATTCGTTTCTCCAATTATTACGGTTGGGGTTAGGCCTTTCCTCATACCGCCTATGTTTAACTTCTATCCATCCATCCGTGTTGGTGGATTCCATCCTGTTGTTAGGGTGCCTATTTTCTATTCTAATCTCTTCATATTTTTTATGCACATTCCCCCTCCTATAGTCCTCCACATCCCTCTCATATTTACGTTTTTTAATCACAAGAACCTCTTTTTCAATCCTTTCTAGTTTATCCCCTAGATTTTTATGAATATCCAGTAAATCCCTACTGGAATATTCATGTTCAATCTGTTTAGACAGATCTTCAACGAGAATGTTGATATGAGGAAGTTTATCTTTTCTCTTCTGAATGACATATTCCATCATCGTGACGGCAAAACCTTCTAATAGTGTGTTCCAACCTGAGATGAATTCAACATCATCTTTATCAGAAGAAGGTGTCTTCTGGAATCTTAAACCCCTTGGGGTGATTCTATCTTTTTTATATTTCTCAAGGGTAGCTATCTCCAATTTAATTTTCATTTCCTTAATCAAATTTTTTTCCAAGTCTAATAACGGTTTTTTACTGTCTTCATTATAGGACTCTTTAAGTTGGGAAGACACAAATGCGCCTCCCAACATGGATTCTACATTACTCCCAGTACGGTTCCTGTACTCTAAGAGAGACATGCTAGGGCTGCCAATAACCAGTGGGGGAATTTGCTATCCCAACAGTATAAACACAACCAAAGTGGTAGGCGCCCCCGCCTGTACCGCCACCAAAATTTCCAAAGCCAACCAGCACTCAGTGGTTTCCCCCAAACCAGTGAACAATGAACAACAAATACGTAACTGGCGGCGCGATGAATGTCGCTGTAGGATCTTGTGGTGGTTCCCTTATATTATCCCGTCCATATGCGTTAAAAAGACAGAGAAAATACAATAGTGTAGACGAAATATAATAGCAAGTAATGTAAACACTGTATTATTCCCACTCACAAAAGGAGAGCCCCAACACTGGCTCAGAGTGGGTCAGCACATGTGGTCAATGGTTTTCTTCTGAAGGGGGTGACCTTCCACCTTCAGTGGTGATGGTTTGCTTCCAATATTGGTATGTGAAGAAACATGTGGAAAAAAGAGAGAAAATTCCCTTGCGTAGATCCGTTGTAAACACAGTGAAGTGATGGTAAAGGAATTACACTCACGTGGGATGGAGCTTAAAGCCAAGCTCTAGGATCAATCGCTTGTGGACTTATTAGAGGGAAAGCCCATGGAAACCTCCTTAAACAGCAAGCACACCAGGGACTGATGCAAAGAAAATTTAATAAAACATAAAGACAATATAAAATGGATAAAAAACAATCTCTGGCTCAGCCAGTGTACCCAGACGCGTTTCGCAACACCGTGTGGCTTCCTCAGTCGGTTTACAGGTAAATGTGTGTGTCACAATATATGAGTTACAGTTTTAATTGTCCCCAGGTGCAATTAACTAGAGGGCGTGTATTACACGCCTTAGATTAACAAAATACGAGTATGTCCGCAAGTCCGCCATCTTGCGCATGCGTATTAGCGATGTTTGCGTTCCAGAATGGGTATCCGCCATTTTGCGCATGCGTGTTGTAGATTTCCTCCTTCAAATCGGCGTGCAGCAATTTAGATCGTCTCCTTAGTCTCTGGCGAATAGAAAAAGGAGGCCAGTGGCTCAAATGTGATCGGGACTGATAGACTATGTCCCCTATGACATTATACAATGCCTAACATGATGAAACAGAATTAATGCCATCCTTAACAGTAAACAGATCGATAGAATGTACAGACCACCCTCCAAGGCGGTATGGGACTTCCCACGTTACACATTTTGGGAACACTGACAGGATAAAACTAAATAGAACAGGATGACCGATGGTGGATTTATCACCCCTAATCAATGTGGTAAAATATATAATATAGTACTGCCAATTTGGAGCTGTACTGCAAGTATAATGAGCTACAATGGCAATGAGTGGATAATGGCAATGAATAAATAAGCTGAAATAAAGATCATAAATATAGCATATAGCCATTTGTGTCTATATCTACTTTCAGGGTAATGTACTTGTATAAATTTGGGCTCAATGTTTGTCTGCTCAAGTGTTTTTAAGTGGTCCTCCCTTCAGAGTTGTGCAGGTCACACTGCATGTGCACAGCGATATTTGTCTTTCCATGTTAGATATTTTAAATTGTATGTATGTACAGTGGAATGATCATTAAGGACATACAGTATATTCCAATGTGCATATGCCAGACTTGGCTGAAAGACTGTGCTGCCTTTGGAATAGGTATTAAGTCTAGAGCAGAGGTGCTCGATCTTATGGAAGCCGAAGACCACTTTGAAAATTTTTCTTCTCGTCACGGACCACAAAGTCGACAACTCATATACAATACAGTGGCAATGAAAGGAATTGAAGATTCAGTTAAGGAGAACACTGCCTCTGCTTATTTTTATTAATAATTCATTGCTAGGGACTATTTCTGAGGTAGCTATTCAGAGACATTGCTACAGATGTCAGAAATTTTAACTTGTGTGCTTCATTCCAGAAAACATCTGTTCCAATAAGTATGTACTTCATTATGTCCTACATTCCACTCTATACCCCCATTCTACTCTATGCCCTCATTTCATTTGGTGCCTGGATTTCACACAGACCCAAGATCAGAGGTTTAGTCCTCAGAGCATACTCTGTCTTAACCACCTGTACTCCAATGATGTATTTCTTCACTTCACAAATCCTTGCAATGATCCTTCTTGGCAATGGTGCTTCATCAACCTCCACCTTACGTCCAGATGCTTCCATCACTCCACCCCGCTGCTGCCTCCACAAATACAGTGCCAAAATTCCACTCCAAGCAGAAGGTTTAAGCCCTGATTATATATCTGAGTTCAAGGCCACATTTAAGGGTCCAGCAGGCCACAAATGGCCCACGGGACATGGTTTGAGCACCTCTGGTCTAGAAGGTCACAGATACAGTGCTGTATACACTGTCAGCAATATACATGATGAGACAGATAGGGTGCGGTTAGGGGGGTTTGTGAAAGCAATGAGTAAAGTACATCCTAGGTTGGGCATGCCGTGAGCATCTTGACTTGCCAGCCTGCTGATGCCCTCAATATATGCACAAATCTGCCATCTAACAGTGCCCACCATGTGTATCTTACCACTTTGTATCTCTTCCTCTCTGTCCCCTTTCTCTCTCTGCTACACTTTTTTCTCTCTGTCCACACCTCACTCTTCCTCCTCTGTATCAATCTTTCTCTTGTTACTTCTTTCCTTCCGCTCCTTTCTTATTTCTTGAGAGGTAAGTTCTACTTATTTTAATTTTCTTTTTTTTTGCTTTGATTTTGACATTTCCCTTAGTAACATCGATACATTAACTTATGTGCAGAGAGAATAGCTATGTTTTATTAAATGACATGTTGAGCTAGTCGAAATTTTGCCTTTATGAAGAACCAATGATTAGTTGTCATTTGCCATTTTTTAAAGAAAACATATTTTAACTATGACCAGCTCCCTGATCGCTAGGGATACATACATGGATTACAAAATTTGGGGAAATGCACACACTAACACAATGGTTTATAATCTATACACACACTGCACCTAAATAATCACACAGTAGCGTTCCTTCCTGCACCCATAGCTTGCTCCTCTGCTAGTGAAACACTGTGACCGGTCCCTTTGTCTATTTCTTTGGCCTCTTGCAGCAGCCAAGAGTTTGTTGAACAAGAAAACAGATGTTGGAAAGGTGAGCACCTCTACACGGGGACATTTTTATATTATTGTTATCAGTATTGCCAAATATTATGTCTGCATGCATATGAATGCAATTTTAGGCTGAACATTTCCAAACTCAATGAATGACAAATTTTAAAGCTGGAAAATTTCTAAAGCTTTGCTATTTTGGCCTAAAATATTCAATCCTCTGCTCAGGGAATCGCCCCTGTAGTGAAACTTTATTCTTACTGTAGTATGTGTTTTTTGTACACCCCATACCTCAAATTCCTATATTCTGTCCTCCGTGCATTAATGAAGCCAGGCGTTATTTTATTCCCATATCCAATATAAAAAATGTATGTGTTGTTTACTTCTTTTACTGTCTATTTGTATTACTGTTTATTTTATGTTACCCTTAGCCTCAGACAAACAGTACCAAGAACAGCGCTGGAGTCACTAGTCCGAAGGGGCCTATTCCTACAGCGGCACTGGTATGACAACTCTACATGTTATGAAGGTCTGACATTTTGTGTTGTTTGTCATCTAAACGGAAGGAAGGGCTGGACAAGCTCATGGGGTTGCTCACTGGGGCTTATGGAAGGAGTGGACCGGTGGTAACCCCTGTCATCTCATCACTCTGTGATCTTATCACCCCGTGGTGTGAATGTAAGTGTAGCCTCTTTTTGTCTGTGACTTCAGGTTTTCTGTTCTGTGTTAGCGGGCTAGACACGTCTATGGGCCGTTTTAGGTATTGGAATTCTGTTATATTGTGTTTGTGATTTGGATCTAAGTCTGGTCTGTCTCTGGGAGAGAGAAACCTGTTGTCTGTCTGTGGTTAAGAGCGGCTTGTGCTTTTTTGTGGTCAGTTAGGGATTTTCAAAGCATCTCTCTTTCTCTCTCCCTTTTCTGTTCTTCCATTTTCGTATGCCCTGGATTTTTTTAATTTACCTTTTTTAACCTTCTTGTACTTTTTGTTGAAATCTGTCTGCCCTCATTTATTTCTTCTTGAACATGTTTCCTTTTCCCTTTCCAACTTTACCATGCCTTTCTTCCTCCTACCTTGCCTTTCCTGTTCCCCTTTTCTTGCTCTCTCCTCCTTCCCATTTCTCATTCTTTCTTCCTCTGTAGGAACCTCAAACCACAGTAATTCATAACCTGGTGGACGGGATAAAGGTATTTGCCATATCTTTACCTCTCTCTTCATTTGCCATGTTTCACAACCCTTTTTTTTCTCTTGGGAAGCTACAGTTTAGCTTTGTTTACCTTGTACTGTAGTATACAAAGTTTCATTAACCGCTTTGTTACTAGGTTACTGCTTAAACAGTGGGATAAAACCAGCCATAATAACTGTAAATAAAATATTTTACTATATTCCTTGTCAACCGAAACACCACTTCTGACATCAAGTAGAACGATGAAGAGTAACACAAGACAAAATGTTTTCAGTTTGGGTTCTAGTCCCTGTCCATGGGTGGGTGCTCCAATGCTACTTTGATATTTTCCATTTATTCCAATCCATGTCCTTTTCAGGCTGGTGTCAGACCAGCGCATTTTGTAAGGACTGTGCGTCCGTGCAGTACGGATGCACGTTCTGATGGAAGACTCGGTAGTGGCCACACGGTCCGTTATTTTTTACTGATGTAGAGAAAAAGAGGGACCTATGGGAAATAATATTTATATGAAAAATGATACAAATTGATACATGATATCAAAAACCATTTTGTCTGTCAAGGTGCTGGATGTCAAAAATGCGGACCGTCTGACTTCCTCCCATCACTCACACACAAAGCTATGCGGACATGGCGCACTCTGTGTGTCCGTCCTAGCGGATTGACGTTCTTGCCTAACTTGCGTCCGTTTGCCGCGTCCGCAGTTCGGTGCGGACGCACTTTGTGTGTTGTTCCCTATTGCTCATAATTCTATGCTACCACGGACGTTAATATGTGCGCAAAAACGGACGTAATCACTGCGTTCGTCTGACACGAGCCTAAGTTTTACAAAAAGCAATATTTTGTCCTCATGTTAGAACAGATAAGCACACATATTTTCATATCTAACAAATTATTATTCCTTGCAGACAACCACACATAATTTAGCTGTACAATATCCAGGATCCTCTGATCAGGGCTTCATCACAAAACTCATAATACAATTTCAGGTGTTTCTTTAGTTGGTCAGAGAGTCTTGCTTTGAAAAGTAGTTTAATTTTTAGAGCAAAATATGTATGTATACTATATTTGTAACTTTGACTTTGGATACATAGTGTGGGGTACAGCTCAAATGGGGGGTACCCTTCCCAGGATAAAGGTAGTCCCAATCGCAGGATTTCTTTATAATGTACAGCCCTCTGTACTTTTATTCAAGAGCTGCATACAGGTCAAGAAACAAAACAAAACAAAACAAAACAATACCCTTGCCTGTCCGGCGCTAACTAAACATTTAAGGTTTTCCCTCACTACCGTTTCAGAAAACAAAGTGTATTCCAACCTTTCCTTTTGCAGCCTGATCTCTGGTTCAGCTTTGCTCCCTCAGTAGCTGGTCTGAGTCCCAGGGTGGAGACTGAATGAACCTCACTTCCTGCTTTTATTTCCCTCTAGCCTCACCCATCAATCAATTAAGCCTCCCCAGGGAGAACTGCAAAACCCGGAGATTTGTGTGCCCCGAGCTGAACCCAAACTCCGGCCTGGAGTGCTAGTCCCAACAATATGACAAAACTCGAGGGGACACATACCGTCCCTCAAACACCACTCCTCTCCTCTCGTCACATATCCCCCCCCTCTGCTCCAGCCCCCGCGGCTGAGCAAACGCAACAATAGGGTTGGGGGCCCGTGACAGCGCATCCGCGTTAGCCTGCAACCTCCCAGCCCTGTGTTCCACCGTGAACCGAAAGGCTTGTAAGGCCAAGAACCATCTCGTAACGCGGGAGTTTCTTTCCTTACTATTGCACATCCACTGCAACGGGCTGTGATCGGTGATGAGCCGGAACTGTCGGCCCAACAGGTAATACCTAAGAGCATCCAGGGCCCACTTAATTGCTAAGCATTCCTTCTCAACGATCGCGTAGTTCTGCTCGTGCCTGTTGAGTTTCCTGCTTAGGTAGACCACCGGGTGTTCCTCCCCCTCCCGTACCTGGGATAAAACCGCCCCCAGACCCACGTTCGAAGCATCAGTCTGGACTACAAAGTCCCCTGAAAAATCAGGGGCCACCAGCACGGGTTGTGTGCATAACGCCCGCTTCAAGGCTTTGAAGGCACTATCAGCCTCAGGGCTCCATCGTACCAACCCCGACTTCGTACCCTTTGTCAGGTCGGTCAATGGGGAGGCCATGGTGGCAAAATTTGGGACAAAGCGGTGGTAGTAGCCGGTGATCCCTAAAAAGGCCCGGACTTGCTTCTTATTCTGGGGCTGGGGCCATTTTTGAATAGCCTCCACCTTGTCAATTTGTGGCTTAACTAGCCCTCGTCCAATGACGTATCCCAAGTATTTGGCCTCTTCCGAGCCTATGGCACATTTCTTAGGGTTTGCCGTGAGACCTGCCTCCTTCAGCGAATCGACTACGGCCTGTACTCGTACCAAGTGCGTCTGCCAGTCAGGACTATGGATCACCACATCGTCTAGATACGCTGCGGCATACCGTCGGTGTGCCTTCAATAGCCTATCCATTAACCTTTGGAATGAAGCAGGGGCCCCGTGTAAGCCAAAGGGCATTCGCGTATATTGGAACGACCCATCCGGGGTGGAAAAGGCGGTCTTTTCTCTGGCCCGGTTTGTCAGGGGTATCTGCCAGTACCCCTTCGTCAAATCCAGGGTAGTTATATATCGGGCCGTACCCAGTTGGTCGATAAGCTCATCCACCCGGGGCATGGGGTACGCATCAAATCTCGATACAGCGTTCAGTTTCCTAAAGTCATTGCAGAAACGGATACTCCCATCTGGTTTTGGCACCAGCACTATGGGGCTCGACCAGTCGCTATGGGACTCTTCAATTATACCCAAGGCTAACATTTTCCCAATTTCTGCCGAGACGGCCTCCCGCCTGGCTTCTGGGATCCTATAGGGTTTAACATTTATGAGAACCCCAGGTTCAACCACTATGTCATGGTGAACCACCGTGGTTAGTCCTGGTATCTCTGAAAAGAAATCGGTGTTTCCCCTCAAAAATTCCTTCACCTCATTGCGTTGAGCCACCGACAATGTGTCGGCGATAGGAACCTCAGGTGTGGGGCGAGCCATGGGGTTTGAAGTAGCTGGGGTGCTCAGCAGGGCCTCCCGGTCTTTCCACAGCTTCAGGAGATTTATATGGTAGATTTGTTCGGTTTTCCTTCTACCGGGTTGGAGGACTTTATAGTTTACTTCACTTTTTTTTCGACTATCTCATAAGGGCCTTGCCACTTTGCTAGGAATTTGCTCTCAGCCGTTGGGACCAACACCAAGACCTTATCCCCGGGGTTGAAACTACGCATTTTCGCCCCCCGATTATACACCCTCCTCTGGGCTTCCTGGGCTTGCTCCATATGTTCCCTCACCAGGGGCATAACGGCGGCAATCCTGTCCTGCATCATGGACACATGTTCAATGACAGTCTTAAAAGGGGTGGTCTGACCCTCCCACGTCTCCTTGGCAATATCTAGGAGTCCTCTGGGATGCCTGCCATATACGAGTTCAAAGGGGGAGTAGCCCGTAGAGGCCTGGGGCACCTCTCGGATGGCAAACATGAGATACGGGAGTAAGAAGTCCCAGTTCCTCCCATCTCTGTCCACGACTTTTTTTAACATATTTTTTAGGGTTTTATTGAACCTCTCCACTAGCCCGTCGGTTTGGGGGTGGTATACAGATGTGCGTAGATGGGAGATTTTAAACAACCTACACAACTCCTTGGTCACCTTCGACATAAAAGGGGTACCCTGGTCCGTTAGTATCTCTTTCGGGATGCCTACCCGGCTAAACACTTGGACCAGTTCTTTGGCTATGGTTTTGGCCGAGGTGTTGCGTAGTGGGATCGCTTCCGGATATCGCGTGGCATAATCCATTATCACGAGGATATATTGGTGACCCCGGGCAGACTTCACCACCGGACCCACCAGGTCCATGCCAACCCTCTCAAAGGGAACCTCTATGATAGGCAACGGCACCAGTGGGCTACGAAAATGGGGCACGGGCGCGGATTGTTGACACTCCGGGCAGGACTCACAATAATTCTTTATATCTGCATGCAGACCCGGCCAGAAGAACCTCCGGCATATTCTTTCTTTGGTCTTTTCTACCCCTAGGTGTCCCCCCAGTACGTGCCCATGAGCAAGATCTAGCACCAACTTGCGGTATGGTTGAGGCACCAGTAGCTGTTCCACCACATCCTCCCCTTGTCTCACGACCTGGTACAACAAGTCTTTCCTCTGTGCCATGTGTGGAAAAGCTAGCCTCATATCTGGGTCAACGGGTTTATTGTCTATAACCTTTATATTCTCCCGGGCTCTGGCCAAGGTGGGGTCCTTCACCTGTTCGCTAAGAAAATCGTCCCTTCTGACTTCTAAATCAGGCACGTCAACCGATCCGTTCACCCCCCCAGGGCCCGGTTCTTCTTCCTGCTCCCCAGCCATGACAGAGAAAGGAAAAGGTACACTATCCCCCTTTGGGACCCCCACAATGCCCTCTTCCGTATCCGGTTCAAACGGTTCGGGGTTAAGATTCGTGACAGGGTCCACACTATCTATTCGGAGGTTTTTTTCTTCCCATAAACTCCAAAACCGTGGAAAGTTCCTCCCGACTAACACCTCATATGGCAAGGAAGGAACCACCCCCACAGACTGTGTCACAATCCCCCAGGACGTACCAATGTCTACCACGGCGGTCTGGTAGTCGCGGGTATCCCCATGGACACAGACCACACCTATGGTACTCGGGTGATACTTGATGGGGTCAACAAACTCGGGTCGGACTAAGGTCACTACGCTCCCCGAATCTAACAGGGCGGTAACTGCCTTCCCATCTACGGACATCTTACACATCTGTCTCTCAATATGCTCCTTGTGTGCAGCAGTGCATGTGAATTGAGCGAAGAAGGATAAGCGTTTCGGCCTCCCGGCATTATCACATTGCATTGGTTCGTCCATAACCGGACAGTGAGCAGCAATGTGTCCCATTTCATGACAGCGAAAACACCTTACGGTGTCGAGTCCCGAGGGTGTCCTCAAGAACTTTCCTGACCGATTCGGCCCGATCTTCAGACCCAAGCCTGGGGTTTCTTCCTCCCGACTAAAGGTCTTCTTCGACTCTCCCATGTCCTTAGGGCCGCCGACGAACTTGCCAAGTTTTTTAGGCATACCGCCTTGTGGTGCCGTGGAATGTTCCAGGGCTGAGTTACTTTGTAAATTTGTGGCCGTGGTGTACCGCTCCACCATATCTACAAGCTGGGTGGCAGTTTTTGGGTTCCCGTAGCCGACCCATTTCCTCAGGGGGCCTGGAAGCGCCCGCAAATAGTGGTCCATCACTACTCGTTCTACGATCTCCGGTGGGGTCAAGGTCTCTGGCTGTAACCACTTTCGGGTAAGGTGTACGAGGTCAAACATCTGTGACCTCGGGGCTTTTTCCGCTACATAGCGCCATTGGTGCACGCGCTGGGCGTGAACAGCCGTCGTTACTCCCAGTCTTGCTAGGATCTCCGCTTTCAGGGTGTCGTATTTCCGGGCCGCTTCTGGCTCCAGATCGAAGTAGGCCTTCTGAGGTTCCCCGGTTAGAAACGGTGCCAGTAAACCAGCCCACTCCTCCTTCGGCCAGCCTTCTCGTTCGGCGGTTCTTTCGAAAGTCGTGAGGTAGGCCTCCACGTCATCCGTCGTAGTCATCTTCTGCAGGAACTGGTTAGCACTCTTTACTTTGGGCACCACCGGCTCGGAGACCGCACAGTTTTGTCTTAGTTCTATGAGGCCCTTGGCCAACTCCTGGAGTACCTCCCGGTCTTCCCGCTGGTTTGCTCTGTCCGTTTGTTGGGCGGCTCGCTGAAGCTCCAGCATCTGGCGGAGGAGATCCCGGTCAGCCTGCATCTGTCGGTTGGTCTCCTGTTGGGCCGCTGTGGCCTGGACCAGGGCTTTCACTACGTCGTCCATATCGTCACTTGTCATGTACTCCGGGCGTTGCCCGCATTCTCCACCATATGTGGGGTACAGCTCAAATGGGGGGTACCCTTCCCAGGATAAAGGTAGTCTCAATCGCAGGATTTCTTTATAATGTACAGCCCTCTGTACTTTTATTCAAGAGCTGCATACAGGTCAAGAAACAAAACATAACAAAACAAAACAATACCCTTGCCTGTCCGGCGCTAACTAAACATTTAAGGTTTTCCCTCACTACCGTTTCAGAAAACAAAGTGTATTCCAACCTTTCCTTTTGCAGCCTGATCTCTGGTTCAGCTTTGCTCCCTCAGTAGCTGGTCTGAGTCCCAGGGTGGAGACTGAATGAACCTCACTTCCTGCTTTTATTTCCCTCTAGCCTCACCCATCAATCAATTAAGCCTCCCCAGGGAGAACTGCAAAACCTGGAGATTTGTGTGCCCCGAGCTGAACCCAAACTCCGGCCTGGAGTGCTAGTCCCAACAATATGACAAAACTCGAGGGGACACATACCGTCCCTCAAACACCACTCCTCTCCTCTCGTCACAATAGATACCACTAGTTCAAGGGTTAACATCCTTTGCCTTCCAGATGTTTTGGAACCCAGTTACCATAATGCTCTGCTACTGATTACAATGGCAGAATCTCATGGGAAATTGTAGTTACAAAACATCTGGAAGGCCAAGACTGCTGACCCCTGAACTAGGCTTTTTTCTGTTTCTCCATCCTTTGACAGGTGTTGAGAGTTGAGTAAATTATGTTTGTTAATGCTTGGCTATTGCATTCACATGCTGTACTTGCTGATGTAATATTATATTATATTTACCTTCTTATTTATTGTTCACCTCTCCACCTGGTACTACTACCTGTTAGTAAATACGCTGTAGCAGATTGTGTGATCAACCACTAAGGTTAAGTCACTTAAACTAAATAATTGACTGAAGTTGCTGCTTAGGGTGATCTTGTAGACAAATGCAGTAAAAGTGCTGATGGTTTGGGTACATTACGTTAGTAAAGCTAATAAAAGAGAGAACGTGAGCTCCATCAAGGGGTGATTTGCCTACATTGAAATGCCTACAGGAAGTTATGAAAGTATACTTGGTCTGGGACTGTTACTGAACAGTACAGATTGTGAGAATGTGAAAATAATGCTTTGCATGTATTAGTCAAGTGTTTTACCATTCCAGTGGAAGTGACTAAATTAATTTATACATTGGTAATACCAATATCTTTTTAGAAATATTGGTCCTATAACATAGACCTTCGTTATAACAACACTAGAGTATACTTGTGCTCATCCATCAGAGCAGCTTCATTAAACTGTCGTAATCTCAATGTATCCTTCCTGGTAAAATACTTTATAAATGAATAAATTTAGTGCAGGGTGCAGTGAGTGGTACGTTGATTGATAAGGTGGAACAGTGTTTCTCAACTCTGGTTCTCAAGTACCCCTAACAGACCAGATTTGCCAGATATCTGGAGCACAGCACAGGTGATATGCAGGGCCGTAGGAAGGGCAAGGCGAGTGAGGCACGTGCCTCGGGCACAGCTGTGAAGGGGCGCAGCCGAGTCCTGCGGGAACGATTGCCGGCGGCAGCGTGCTTCCTGCTAGAACGGCCGCTGACAGGAAGTGCAGCTGCTCGCCTGGGATCTAACCAGCCACGAGATCGCGGCAGGCTGTTTCATCGATCCCAGGACCATTATCCATGAGACCTGGGGGGGCATATCCATGAGAGCTGGGGCATTATCCATGAGAGCTGGGGCATTATCCATGAGAGCTGGGGCATTATCCATGAGAGCTGGGGCAATATCCATGAGAGCTGGGGGGCATTATCCATGAGCTGGGCCATATCCATGTGAACTGGGGCAATATATACCCATATGAGCTGGGGTCAATAATATCCATATGAGCTGGGGTCAATAATATCCATGTGAACTGGGGGCAATTATATGCATGTGAACTGGGGAAAATAGTCTGGAGGCTCAGTGCTGTGTATATTATTCTGGGGGGTGTATATTATGCTAAATGTTCTTTTGCTATATGTGCATGTATTCTGTGTGTACTGTATTTGTACATGTACTGTGTGTACACTATATATGTAGGGCCCCATCACCTCCTTAACGCTAGCACTTACACATGTGAGCGTTGGTGCTAGGTTAAATGAGGGTACTGCATGCTGCCCATATCACATCCTAGCACAGGACCCTCATATTACAATCCCAACGGTAACAGGTTAAAAAATCCAGGAGATTGTGCTTTTCAGCACGAGGTTACTGTACTTTGCGCTCCCTATATTTAACATGGGGAGCGCAAAGAGTAAATAGCGTTAGGATTACAAAGTTCTAACGCTAATTACCATCCCGCCATAGCTACAAAAGTTACCCACAGCTAGACGCTGGTGCTAACTGATGCCGCTTCTGCAGAATCAGTCAGCACCAGCCTGAACCCCCCCCAAAAATCACATACTTGCCACTCATCCCACAGCGCAAAGGGTGGTCCGATCCACTGCTTCTGGTCACGGATAGCATCCAGGAGCTTAGCACTGCGCCACTGGTCGCGGACTCTGATTTTTAAAATTATGTGTGGGGGGGCACAATTTTCTGTTTTTGCCTCGGGTGCAAAAGGAGCTAGCTACGGCTCTGTATATATGATTTGCTGCTCAGTGATTGCAGGATTCAGTCTGCATTTCCCCAAGGCAATCCTTAAAACCTGGCCTGTTAGGGGTACTTGAGGACCAGAGTTGAGAAACACTGCAGTGGAATACTGTGGCATGGAGAAGCTGTGAATGACATTCTCGAGACACTCTACCGGGGTCAAATAATTGATGGAAATCAGAATTATCGACTTTTTCATACCGCTACATCCTATAACTTCGGTAATTAGTGACCACAGTTAAATGGATCATCATGGAAAATAGTAAAAAAAACATATGTGTTACCAAGATTGAGGACACTGATCTACTCTGTACTAATTCATGGCTTAAAGGGATTTTGAATTTCCCAGCTGCTTGTTACCAGATTGGTCACTGATGATGTCAACACCAGGGACGTGCATTAAGGGGTGGCAGGAGAGGCAGGGCCTCACCTGCCATTCCAGTAAATTAATGTGCTTTTTTGTTTGTATTTAACCTGTAAAATAAAATTTTAGATTGAAAAAAGTTCTCATACTCACCTGCTCCACGCTCCCTCGTTGTCCTTCTCTGTCCTCCACTTTTTTTTTTCTTTCAGCTCACCGGCTGCTGTGTGTGTGAATCACCACACAGAGAGCAGTGGCAGCACTGAGCCAGCCTAGACTACGCAATTTGCATAGTTGAACGCTACGCTAATTGCGTAGCTCAAGCTGGCCAAATGATTCAGACTTCCTGAATCAACACTCTTCAGTACCTCGGAGAGGCAATGAGAGCAATTGAATTGCTTGAGCCAATGGAAAGCTCCATTGGTCTCAAGCCATCCAATTTTTTTTTAAAAACGCCCCATGGCAGGGCCTCCCATGGATTGACTGACACAGTACATGTGTCATGTAACTGTATTAAGAGTACTATGCATGCACTTACAATAGTAACCAATAGTGGGTGCCGTTTGGCACCCTGTATTGGTCACTATTGTAAGTGCATGCATAGTACTCAATACAGTAAAAAATATTTGTAATTTCTGTGTAATTTTAAATGGGACATCATTTTACATCTATTCATTACCTGTCCCAACTGAAAAGCCACACTGTCCTATTCCTTATACTGTTATCCCGATTAGCATTGTGCATCTCTTTTGTGATAGCATTGTGCATCTCTGTGTAATTTCAGAAATTACAAGTCGGTTTTTACTGTATTAAGAGTATTGCCACACTGGTATTATGGCACAATGGAATGTATATGGCACACTGGTATTATGGCACACTGGGTTGTATATGGGACACTGCTGGCACTCTGGTATTATGACAGCACCCAGTTCCTGGGGAGCATTGAACCTGAATCTACGTAACCCGTGTATATCTGGCTCTGATACTAGTCAGTGACTCACCAGCTATGTGGTGATGCCGTCCTGCCTTCAGACTGCTTGAAAAAAGCAAGTATCCTAAGAGAGGCATCTGATGGATTGGTTCTGCATATGTGTGCACATCTTTCTGTTCTATGCAAATGCTATGGAACTTGCATATAAAATTACTGTAACAAAAAGCTCAACAAACTTTACTGCTGCATTACAACAGTCAAGAATAGGGCAGAATACAGGGAGAGCTCTGGGGTCACTCACTACGGTACAGGAATATGATTCACGGGGTTATAATTGTTGAATATCCCTATACAGTACAGATACAATTTAGATGTAATTTCCATATGTAAGCACTACACCCACATATACTGTAGATATTATTTTTAAATTATCTTGGAATCTTCTAGTAGCTGCATTGCTAGTAATCATAATTACTGTATTTGACACCAATACCATTTCTGTCTGTATGATAATAATACAGACCCCTTTTGAAATTGTGTAAAATAAGGGACACCATCTGGAGCTAGAATCTTTTTTTCCCAGCAATCTTCCTGTAAAAGATAAATGTATACATGAAAAATGTAAAAAATATCTAATTTAGCATATTTTAATCTTTTAACCATCTCTGAATAAAAACATCATCATGTATCCTATTTTACCCTCCATTTAAGTGTTAACTACACATCCCATGTCTCAAGTAAATGTTAATACAATATAGTTATTTCAACATAAAGCACTTGGTAGTGGAGGGTTAATAATAGCTTGCTGCTAAAGTAAAAACCTGACTACCATTTTGGAGTCAAGAGAGATTATTTTTTCTTTTCATCATGTATCCTATTTTACCCTCCATTTAAGTGTTAACTACACATCCCATGTCTCAAGTAAATGTTAATACAATATAGTTATTTCAACATAAAGCACTTGGTAGTGGAGGGTTAATAATAGCTTGCTGCTAAAGTAAAAACCTGACTACCATTTTGGAGTCAAGAGAGATTATTTTTTCTTTTTAACAAACATTCAAATTTGACCAAACATGTTTGTTTTTACTTTCCTGCTTTTGGATGAGGTTGGTAAGAAACTGCAATATAGAGGGATTACCAAGATGCGCTTCTTCTTTATACAGTATACTTACGTTGGTAAAAATGTGTATTATTAGCAATCTACAGCACATTTTATTAGTAGATGCAATAGGGAGAGAGTGCATAAAGTAAGGGTGGTAGTAGTTTTCAGCAGTTATTTTCTATAAAAGTGCACATTTCTTTCCCTTTCATATCCGATTTTGTGTTTATTCTCTCCTTTAATTTTTTCTTATCTTCTTTCTCTCTTTTATTTTTTACTCTTTTATTATCTCTAAATCTCCCCTAAGAACCGTTAAGCTATTTCTACATTTCCTCCTCTCTCCTTAAATGTCTTCAACCTCTACTTCTACCTTTGTCTCTGGACCGATTCCCCTCTTATGCATATGGTATCTCCCATTCCCTCCCCTGCACATGACCCCATTTTCCCTTCCCCACCTGTGTGCATGGTAACAGCCTTGTGTATGTGCATGGCCCGATTACCTCTCCTCTCCTGGATACATGGCCACATTTTAGCTTCCCCTTCTTCATTCATGGCCTTTCCCATTTTCCTTCCTCGTTAATGGCCTCATTCCACCAGCTACTCTTTTGTCCATTTTTGTTATGTTGGGGCTCCTGGCCTCTCCAGCATCCGGCAGCGTCTCCCTTGCTGGATGCTTGCCAGCAGCTGGTTTATATTGTCTGCTCTTGCGTGAGCCAGGGAATGACTCAGTGGCTGGCAGGGGGCATGGTATTATGACGCAAGCCAAAGGGCAGTACCTGCAAGTTTTAAATTCCCAGGATTCCCTTCATACCATTGCCCTGTCGTGGTTTCTATTATAGAGTGTATTTTGCTGTATTATTGTGTATTTGGTCTTGACCCTTTTTTTCTCGGACTATTCTGACCTCTGGCTTCCACGCCTGACTCTGGCTTATGATTAACCCCTCTGGTTCCTGACTCTGGCTTACGATTGACCCCTCCGGTTCCTGACCTTGGCTTGTACGACTACCCTTTCTGGTTCTTGATGTTGTTGATATCAACATGTTTCATATATCAAATCGTTAGCTATCAACCAGCTATTTTAAAGATCGGGAGTTTAGGTTGTGACTTGTACTGATTCTGGGGATCAGAGAGTCGTGACAATTTCCCCTTACTCTTCGTTCTCTTTCTCCTTTTTCCATTTCCCTTCACAAGATAATGTCCTCTCCTAATCATCTACTAATGTGTCTCTTTCACATGGGCCTCTTCCTCCTTCTTTCATCCCTCTTGTGTGATGTGCTTCTTTTACCCTCAGCCCACTTCTTTTCCACTCACTCTTTCTGCCTCCCATTCTACTCTAGCATGTATCTCCTCATCTCTCTTTTCTTGATAGTGTGGTCTGGTGAAGAAAATAGCATTACTGACCACCAGCTTCCTTCTTACAGCCTATGATGGTAGTAGCATTCTTTGACATATGAAGGCTGAATCATCATATACCATCATTACCATACAGCACTGTGTACAAGGCCATGACTCAATGAAGATGTCAAACTTGGGCAGCAGCTTTGGCTCAAACCCCTGACTTGATATGCTAAAGAACTCCATTCCAGAGCTACAGCTCTCAAAAAACACAGACATTTTAATGCCTGTTCCTTTCCAACAGATTGTATCAGATGTCCTGCTGAAATCCCAAACTGTCTTTCTCAAATGGTGCGCACCTGGCAACATAGGAAATAAGGTGTTATGAAGAAAAAGAGGGTTGTGACCAGAAATTTGAAGAACTCAGCACCTGTGTTTATAAGGGACTAATTCTTTACAGGAACATATAACTTAAATTTGATTTAAATCTGTTATGATCTAATTATGTAATGTGATGTCTATTTCTCATTCAATTTAAATATATTTAATTTCTCCAGTTTGTTTCCCAACAAGTGAAAATGGTATATGTTACGGTAAACTTATCTAGTGCCTATGGGTGACTAATGGTGAATTCCAACAATAATGTCTTGGATTTTTTTTAAACTTTGATGATCAGACCTAGGCATCTGTTTTCATTCTATTGTCCTAGGTTCTTTTTACTGCTTTTTGCTTGCTTTACAATTTAAAACTGGATATCTTCTCTTAATACTTCTACTGGAGAGTACTATTTCATGTTGGAGTCCGGAAGGACTGTTCTAGTATTAAAACTGAAAAATCTGGATCAGATCATCTGATGTCGGGTATATCTTAATGTTTTTTGTTGGTGTCATTGGCTTGACCATTGTTCGCAGCTGTGATTGGTCAGTCACCCATAATCGTTGAAACAATGTTGCGACACCAGTGTGAAGAGATAATGAGCTGTGTTTCTACTACATCTCATCCTGGGTGGTTTTGATCTTATGGCTTTACTGCGCCTTATGTTGTGAAAGTTGTGAAGTTAATTAGGTATTTTGGCATTTTTTATTGACTTTACAAGCTGAGTAATCACTTGACCATATTCATTGGAGTAAATTGGGATTTAGCCATTGGTTATGCAGTACTATGTACAGTACGTTCTTCCTCATTCATGCCTTTTGTTAAATAATTTTTACATGATGTACCTTCTACCAACCCCATAACACATTTCTACCTTTTGCCTCCTCTTTCTCAGGAATCTTCAGATAGTACACACACTAACCCTGAAGATGAAGAAATGAAAGGTATTGTGATGTTGCTCTCTAATCACCTGTAGTCCACTTCTCTCCGTGACCTCTGAGCTATTTCTTCCTCCACCATCTGTTTCATACACCTTATACCATCCCTTGCATACAGGAGCTTGGTAAGAAGAAATGATGGAAATTGAGGAGTCCTGTAGGAGAACGTGGAGTAATTGTCATTTCGATTTAATTATTTTGGCCCTTTCACTTTTTCAAAACACTGAACTTTGGATATTTAAATAGCATTGTCATATCTCCATGGCCCTTCCTTTACCACCATCAAGACATTTTCTCTGTGCTGTCCTTTATAAACACCAATAATCACAATGATCTTCCTTCATCTACTCTTTCTCATTATCACATCTGGGGTTCTTACCTTGTAATGGTTTAAATAAAGGGACTATGTGGAGGAAACCAGCAATTCCTTTTTGCCTTGATTATTACTTTACACCATTAACTACTTTAGGGGACAATCACATGTAAAAGAGTATTAAAATTGTATATGTGTTAGTTGATTGAATTGTACTTTTGGAAATCTATCCGACTAGGTAAAAAAATACCAGAAGTTGTGCCAGCCATGTTCCTTGTATCTCAAGGTTAACAGAATTCTTCTAAATTTTGTAAATGGATAAAGAATAGTCTGTTTTTTGTTTATAAGCCTGTTGCTCCGAAATATACTATATCAATAGAATGATTTCATGAAACAAACTATTATGTGAAGTATTGCTTGTTGATCCAGAGAAAAATCTGATTGCCACGCTCACTAGGGCATCAAGAAGAATTTTTGTCCCCTTTTTGGGTACAATTGGAATTGCACCAAGTGGTTTTTTGCCTTCTTTTGGATCAACACCCGGCAGCATAGGGATATGTGTACGGTTGAACATTATGGACATGGGTCTTGTTTCAGCCTATATTACTTTGTAATTATGTAAGACAGTATTTTCTCAGTCTACATATATTTATACTCTTCCTTTCCACCTTCCTTTTCTTATCATGCTCTCATGATATTCCATTTATCCCATGCACAGTGTATTCTGCCTCCCCAGTGCTCTCTGTCTGGCTTCAACCCCTTTTCTCTTCCTATTCTCTCTAGTGCTGAAGTTCTCAGACATTTTAAGCTCAGTGAGAAGGGGCTCGGGGGCCCTGGAAGCTGAGGGACCACAACCTACGGTCGCTCAGCAGCCCCTCTCCCCATCCTTTCCCCACTCACCTCTTGCACAGCGTAAGTAGGAGGAAGGGGGTCAATTGGGATGCAGCCAAGGGCTTTTAAATTGCAAGGGACTTTGCACAATACATTATTCAACACAAATCACACTTCTTCATTGATTTATGTAGGCATATGGCATAAGTTATCTGATAAAATTGGAATGATTTACATTTTATTTTCTGATCTTGTCCTTGTGCTGCCCGCATTATAAGTGTTGAGTATTCGAGTAAGGATGTCACCTTGATAAAAATAAACAAAAGATGACAATATTTTATTACAAAACTAGTCTATTTCATGGGCAACAGATCATTCTCATCTCTGCCACAGGTCCTTTATGCCTTGGCTGATTAGTATTTGTTAGCCAGTGAAATCATACGGAAGGTGCAGAGTGAATAAAGCAGATATCCTTTGTGTGTTACTGTCACTGTGATGTATCTGTATGTGGGGTATGTAGAGGCTGACCCATATGGTACCTCCTGTCTTGATAGGGTTGGGAGAGCAAGGGAAGATCACTTTGTTGTTGTGTGGTTTGTAAAAAAAATGTTGTTTGTTGTGTTATGTGTTATGCACATTGCTACTGCGTCTCTGCTCTTTCTGTGTTGATATCTGTTTATCTCATTTTTTTCCATTTTGCTGTCTGTTTCTTTTTCCTCCAAACCCCCTCCATCCTTTAAATTCTTCTGCACTTCCTTCTTCCTGACCTGAACTTTTAACTTTTTATTCAACTTCTTTTACTCCCTATTGCTATTCTGTTACTTTTCATTGCTTCTATGCGGATATATTTCCCAATTCTTTATAATTTGTTCTTTATTCCCCTTTGGTCATCTCTACGACCTTTCTATCTTGGCATCTACCCTTTTACTTGGCTTTTTCTGTACTGTATATACTCTGTAACTATATTTTCCTCTCTATAACAATCAACTTGTGATTCACTCTTTGTCACGTCTCTTTGCATATTCTTGTCATCTCTCTGACTTCTCTTGGTTCCTTCCACGTTCTTCTGTGCAAATCTGGATTCTTTACTACTGATTTGGCTTACTTCTTCTCTTACTGCACTATTTCCTGTTTTTTTGCCTTTGTCTTCTGTTCCCTGTCTCTGCTTTTCTGTCTCTTGTTTCTTTATCCCTGTCTCTGTTTCCTGTCCCTGTCCTACTCTCCTGTCTCTGTTCCCCTTCCCAGCTGCTAGATTTACAGATATATTTAACACAGTCAGACGAGGCTCAGAAGCAGAGGGGGTGCAGTATTCGAACACGCAGCATCGGCTTTCCCAGCCCCACCTTAACTCTCCGTTTGTACAGCGTAAGTAGAGCTAGCACATACATACACCCTCCAGGGCACTTGCCATCACTGTGCACCTTTCATCTCCACTAACCACATTTCTCACTATTTCATTTGTGCCACTAATCTCTGATCATTCCTCACTTCCCCTTTTTTTCTTGAATTTTTTTAAAATCTTTTCATCTCTTCTTCCTTGTTACACCTACTAATGTAATCATTGGCCATGTTTTATTATTTTTTTCTATCTAGTTAACTATGAGTGACGTCTCACTTAATCCAGAGGAATCAGCCATGGACCCAAAGTGATACCAGAACAAGCTCCTCATTCTTTTTACCCAACCTTCTCTACTATATTCTTCTCTCCTGCAGCTTGCAATGCTTGCCTCCCCTAATCTCACTCATCAATTGTTCTGCTTCTCTTCCTGTTTCTTTCCTAATTTATCTACTTTTGGCTTTCCTCTGTTGCTTATTCAGTTTATTTTCACCTCTTTTATATGGCTTTTATCTTCAGGACTCAGTTTTATCATTCCCCTGATATCTTCTCTTACACTATTTTAGTGATACCAATACCCTATTTGTATTTTTTCAGCTCGGAAACAAGAAATCATTAAGATTACAGAGCAGTTGATTGAAGCTGTGAATAACGGAGACTTTGAGGCATATGCGTGAGTTTCCTTTTTACTTTAATATTATTTGGCATATTATCAATCAGATGATGTAGCTGTTTTGTGAGTTCCTTATACGATTGTAGAAGCTGTTCATAGACGTTAATTCTGAATACTTTTGAAAATCTTTCTCTTCCAGTGGAGATTAACCTAAAAATGTACTTATTGCAGTAATTTTGACCTGCTGAGAGTCAAACGAGCGCAATAAGAACGGAAGGAATGTCCGTGAGCGTGGATGTTCCTTCCACTCTGACGACTTCTGGCCACCTTCCTGAGCGTAGTGTGCTCAGCACTGCAAGGCGCAAACCTCCTATGGAGGATGGCGTTTTGCAGCCCCCTTGAACGTGCGTCCTAGCGCTTTGACGGGGAGGCTTTGAAGACGGCCGCAGCACGGTTGCTGTCGCGCGTGCAATTCGTGTGTGCGCAACAGCGTGTGGCTGGCCCCGTCGCAGTGTCACAACACTGCGACGGATGCCAGAAGGCACGTCATCTGACCCCAGCCTAATGAGTACTAGTACTGAGAGGGATTGTGAGCCCAGGACCCTGCTCACACTTCTTGTATACAAACATAAATAATATGTATAATAACTCATATTAACAGGGTGCTGTCTATAACCAACATTTTATATGATCTTTTTTATGAAAAAGTACTTTTTTTTTTTTTTAAAAAAGGACTGTGTACCTAAAATGTAAAAAAAAAATATTATATATATGCTAGCCCTGTGGCTTTAACTCAGCAGACATCTCTTTCTAAATGATTTCATGGATCTGGCATATGACTGAGTCAAAGTCCATTTGGTTAGAACGTGCACTCTAAGGCTAATGTCAGACAAATGCAGTCTGTGCACACTCTGCTTGCGTGCATAACAGACAGACGTACTGACGGAAGATACTGTAGACACCACACGGTCCGTTTTTTTGACGGACGTAGAAAAAAAAAGGGAACTATGGGAAATAAAATTAATATGAAAAATGATAAAAATTTGAAAAGGATATGAAAAGCCATTCTGTGCGTCAAGGTGTTGGACCTCGCAAATGCGCTGTGTCTGACATCTCATCATCACTCACACAGAACGCTACGCGGACATGGCACACTCTGCGCGTCTGTCTAGCGGTTTTACTTTCTTGCCTAACTTGCGTCCGTTTGCCACGTGCGTTGTGTGTGCGCAAGTTCGGTGCGCACGTACTTCGTGTGTGGGTCTCTATTGATCATGATTCTATGCTACGACGAACGTTAAACTGTGCAGCAACACGTACGTGATACCTGCGTTCGTCTGACATTAGCCTAATAACTTCCCAAATGTGGTGATATAATTATGTTACTAATGATGAAAAACATCTGTGTACCTGACATCATATATTGTGAAACACCTCTTAGAAATCATTTTTATGTATGGCTTATTTTACAGGAAGATTTGTGACCCTGGACTTACCACATTTGAGCCGGAAGCTCTTGGTAACCTGGTGGAGGGGATAGATTTCCATCGTTTTTACTTTGAGAATTGTAAGAAGATTAAATATATCCTATTGTCTTGTCCTAGAGTCTTCAGATAACAATTTCGATCCCATCAAACCATTGGCAAGCACCATCATTTCGGCAGGAAAGTACAGTATCACTGCTCCTGCATAGCATATTAAGAGGACAAACAATTCATAATAGTTGATACCAAGCCATGGCTTGTATGTGTTATGGCAATCAGGGCCGGATTTACATCTCAGCAGCCTGTAGGCACAGAAATCTGAAGTGCTCCTACCACCCCCCCCCCAACAAAAAAAATAAAACAAAAATGCTGAAACTACTTTTTTAATTTTTGCTTTGGAGAAAGCTACAAAAAATAACATTTTAAAAAACTGAAAAACTGTTTCTCATTGTGCTCTTATCAAAAGAAGGCAACCTCTGTTACCTTAAAATGAAGCAAAAATGGAGCAGAATGGGCTCGGGTTACACAAGCACAAATACTAAATTTACCCTAACCTTAATCTCTAAACCTAAACCTAGTTTTGGAAAATGATGCTTCATTTCGGCCAGGAGCAAACAAAATTCTGGCCATTAAAATACAGCTCTGGCTGAGGGTCTTTTTCAAGACATGACTTTTTTACCACTAAATTTTTTGATGCTGGTTTATTTTCTGCAATTTGTTAATAGGATATCAAAACTTGTTTTGGTCTGGAACAAAAAAAAGGAGGGGCTGTTTTTTCTTTGACCTTTCCAATGACACCTCAGTTGACCTTGTGGTGTATAAATCAGAGATGCTGGCTTCCAAAGTCCCCCTGCCTCACTAGAGGGATTATTCAGAAAGCTACGAATTTGCCACCGAATTGTACCGAACAGTGAATTTCAGCTTTCAGAGCAATTCTGTGGCAGCTCTTCTATTCAATAAACTGTCAATTCCCCAAATACTGGAGAATTGACTGCGAAATACGGTGCAGTTCGCTGTAGATCGGCGATCTACGGTGGCAGCGAAATTGTCCCATAGAGAAGTAATGGTTAATCTATTCAGAGCATACCAAACTGTACCGAAGTTTCAGTGAAATGCCCTGATTTTCAGTGACTCCGTTTGACAGGTTTAAACAGACAAATTCCATAGGATTCATTGTAAAAAAATATTATTATTGTTTTATTAAAACGTTTATTTTCATTTTCAGAAAATCTTCTTATTTATTTATTTTATGGAACACCTTTTTGTATTTTTTAGATGAAATTTTTGATTCCCATTAGACCTTTTTATTATTTTTAAAGAACCTTTTTTTATTATTTAAATACACTTCAATGCTGTTTTATTGGTTTAAACAACTATTAGAAGAACCGCAGAGTTATGATTTTTTTCATGCAGTTTGGCGGTCTTTGGTGGTCAGTTCGGCGGTCTTTGACAACTCAATCTTCGCCGCACTTTGGTGACACTGCGGTGAATAGTGAAGCCGAAGCACGCCGAATTAGAAAGCACTGAAATTTCAGTGCTTTCTAAATAAGCCCTTAGATCTTGGTTGTCGATGAAGCAATCTGTTGTGCCATCACCTCCAAACTTGCTGGCAGTGAGGGAAATGAGAAGGTGAGTTAGTGCAGCATCCCTGTTCACTTTATAATTGAAAAGTGAAAAATAGAGCTACGTTAGAAAGAGAATAAATATAAATATTTTATTTATTTATTAGAGTTTTAGATATAAACCTGATCATGGTTGATATCAATGGGAAGGCCATAATCTGTCCTTTCCAATGATACATTATATGTCCCTCTTCCCTGTAAGTATCCAGAGATACAGTGGTCTAAACTATTGTAAATTGAAAATTATTTTTTTTAACTTTTTTTGCAAAGCAAAGCGCCCCCTTGTGGCAGGCATGTGTTGGCACATACCTACTCTGCCTAATCAAAAATCCAGCCCTGATGACAATGCTACCATGCATGCTAAAATCAATTGTTCAACCTTATCATTCAAATGTTACTTCAACCTGGGTTTAGTGTTGAAGTGTCCTCTAATAGAAAAAAAACATCATTCCTTCAAAATCCCATAACTATTTCCAGTATTATTTTCTAAAATATGCTTTGGATGTTTTACCACCTTAGATTACCTTTTTAATCACTGATTGTCTGTTTGATTCCCAGTGCTGTCGAAGAACAACAAACCCATCCACACGACCATCCTGAATCCTCACGTCCATGTGGTGGGAGAGGATGCTGCTTGCATCGCCTATATACGTTTGACACAATACATAGACACACAGGGCAGGCCTCGTACGAGCCAATCTGAGGAAACCCGTGTCTGGCATCGCCGTGATGGCAAGTGGCAGAATGTGCACTTCCATTGCTCAGGGGCCCCAGTGGCTCCACTGCAGTGACGGTAAGATTGAACACGTAATTCTTTTATCCTGAGTATCGTTAAAATTTACTTAAATTTACACTTTTGTGTTTTAGCTAGAAATTCAAGTACTCCATTAAGCCGTCATAAAAGACATAATGAAAAGCTTTATATTTTAACAAAACCTCATCTTCTCATGTCCCAGAAACTGCAGTCATTCAATGAAATCAGTGATGATGAGGTACGCCATTAATACTGATTTAAATAATTGGTTTGAGATTTAGTCAGATAACACTTCTAAACCATATAAACAAGACCATTGCATTACATTTCCGTGCGTGAGCAAAGTCAGGTGGGCTGGGGACATGCCAGGGACCATTGCCTTCTCCTTTTGTTCTAGTCAACTCTTACAGGTCTATTGACTAAAGGTGAAACTCAGGAGAAGTGAAAATTCTAGGTCAAAATAGCCAAACCAGAAAAATGCTCCATTTTATCTCACTTTCCAAATCGGCTATTTGGTCTAGGTTGTTCTCTTGTCCTGCCAATTCTCCTGAGTATCACCTTTAGTGAGAATAGACCTGTATGTATGTTAAAGTGGCTGGAACAAAGGAGATTTCTATGCTCAGTTTGCCCATAGCCAGATCAGACCTACATGGAAGTATTGAAAACCAAGGTTTAGTGTGTAAAGGTTAAAACTACTCATTTAATAATTTGTCAGGTTTTACATAGCGCAGAGGAGCTTGGGATACTAGTTGTATCACTAATTTTGAATCGAGAACAGAACTACAACACTAACCACACATTGTATAGCTTTTGCTATTTAGGTGTCCATTCATAGTTTCCATTGTTAAACTCACCCTATATATGTTTTATGTCTATAAAGGTTCTAGTATTGTTCTCCTGGCTTCACCAGAAGAGGATGTGCCAGAAACTTTTGGCTCCGCCGCTCAGAGAGTTCCAGCGGCGAGGAAAAGCACGTGACCGCATGCTTGTGCCGTTCCCTCCCATCCCTCCTCCCCTCAACCCCTCCAAAATCCAGACTTGTACTCTTCCATCCTTTATTGCCTCAGTCTGACCATCTACCCCAGATATCCACTGCCTGGACTTATGGAGACTGAAGTGCCACAAGAAGACGAGTAAAGGTCATGGGAATAAGTCTCATGCTCTTGTTTTCACTCTGACCTTTTTACTTCAAATCCCTCTGAAGTTTTGGACAAGGTGGCTCAAAACAGTATCAACTGTTTCAGTTCTGCAGGGTGGGAGAGGTGAACATCTATTGACTTCCGAAAAAAATGCGTTAACTTGTACCCTCCTAACCCAACATCTTTCATTTTGTATCGGGAGAGTGGGTGGAGGTATTGTCTGAAATCTCGAGGGGCTGGGGGGAGAGAACCATGACCTTCCTGTGGAGCGTTCCTTCCTGTGTGTTTGCGCGTCCAACGTGAAATGAGTCGTCCAAACAGAACAACCATAAATAAAAGAAAAAAAAAGTTAAAAAAAATAAATAAAATAAACAAAAAAAATAATAAAAAAACGTTATTTCATTTTCTGCAAAGCAATTCTCACAGGGCCCCGCTGCTGTCACTCCTTTAAGTTGTTTTATTTTATTTCAGGAATGCAAAAAATATATTTAAAAAAAGTGAAAATAATAGATTACGAAAAAAAAAAGATCCAGTCCCTTTACCTTGCACTCCGTATATAATAGTACAAACCATTGTCTGTTGTGGGAGAGCCAGTCTGATCGCATGGCCGGCGCAATTTATGGAGTGTGCTTAATGTCTGTCAATTCTCAGCCAGTGCGTTTCTCCTCTGACATGCAGAGTCTGCAAGAAGAATTAACAGCGTCGCCTGTTAATAAATGGGGAAAAATAGCAAACACAGGGGCTCCCATACCCTTTTAGAAATCCATTATTCTTTGGGTTGTTCTGGACACAAAGAAAATGTGTACCCTGTATCATTCAGTTAATAGAAAAAAATGACTTCTTCCAAAAGGAAATTAAAAATAATCAGTGTTTTTATTACAAACACACCTTGCAAGACTTTCAGGAACATATTTTACAGCTAATGAGTCCTAAGAAAATATTGAATTATGTTTTTTGTAGATGGTTTTTGGGTTTATAGGATTTCCTGTGTTTGTATTGTGGGAATGCATAGCTCAAAACACCACTTGGGGTGCAACCTACAGAACTGCATTTTGGAGAGTTCACAGGTTTACCTGATTATACTGGGATGAAGCAGGTCACCAAATTTTCAGGGATTGTGGGGAAGCAGATATCCCATATCGCTTTTGTGCCTGATCATAATTTGGAGAGTTTTTGGTGGGACAGCTTGTTCTGCAGAACCCCAAAGGACTGAGCAAGGGGGTTTGTGTCACTAATTCCCCGATTATTAATTTAGAGCAACTGAATTTACAGGGTTCAGAGTAGTAACCCCAAGGGAGAGGAGAGGCTAGTCTCCGGCCTGACTTGTTTTTATTTGTTGCTGTTTAATTTTCTGCATGCCCTTTAAACAGAAATCCTATAAATAGATATATATACATAAATCTATATATATATTTACGAGAAACAAGATGACAGCTTGTTCGTTCTATGAATGCCAGTGGGGTTTTTGCTGCTGTCCTCCTTTATATTTCTGTTATCTTGGCTCTCTTTCTCTCACTCTTTTTTTCTGAGCCTTGTAAGTGTTAAAAAAAGAGGATAAAGAAGAACAGAAATGAGATCTTCCTCTTCATTTGTTTCAGAATATTGCAAATTAAAGAAGAAAAAAAATGAAATGTATTGGCTTTTCTGTTTTTGGGGAGTTTTGTCTGTGGTCTCGATCCATTTGTTGACAGTATACATTCTATTAAAAATTTGTAATAATTTATTGGTCTTATTAAGGTTGGTGACAAGAAAGGATCATATCTAGAGCAAAGAGCTACGTTTGAGAATTTCAACTAAGTACAAATGCTTCAATAAGATACTGTAGGTCTGCACATCGCTGAAGGTGAAGTAAAAAATACACGACCACAGAGTATTTCTTGAATATTTCCGTATAGATGAAGTCATAACTTCAAAAACCTCTAAATTCTAAGTACTGATTGTAGATCTGCACAAACGACGATAGAGTCACCGGGTAAGCTTTATGAAGAAATGCTTTATTCTCCTGGCATTCTGTGTGTGTCAGCCTCTGCTTCCTGTTTCTAAGACCCTTACACTTCCTGTCTCCACACAGCTATGTATATATGCAACACACATATTCTACACTGATGGGGCTAAACGTGAAAAACTGATGAAAAAATTGTTTATGGCGCATCCACTTGGGCCCTTATTAAAAATATATGTTATCACATTACGTAAGCGAACAGGGATTACAAGGACGTGTGTAAGAAGAATGAGGTCATGTGTTAACCCTTTCAGTCACAGTGGTTTCACTCTGAAACCACATGTTCATATTAAAACCTCTGTAAATATCCAAATTGTATTAGTGTAGTTCATGTCTTTAGATATGCATTCATATAAAAATTTTTTTTTTCCAAATCCCATGTTATGTGGCTGAAATGGTTACTCCATCCAGTACGTCCTCAACTTTCCTTAAAAAGACTAAAGGGGATATTCCCAGAGCATCGAAATGATGCTGACATTTCGGTGCTCTGTTGTTCCCCGCACTTCGGGGAATCAAATTTCCCCACCCTGCAGTGAATTCACCATTCACAACAGGGGCCCCGAAGTGCAGGTAATCGTCCGCCACTTCCGCCGAATACTGCTGCAAACCCGTTGCCTGCCACTGCCAACCTGTCGGATATCAGCCACAAACCCGCCAGAGGGCCGCCAAATGCAGCGGATGAGCTGCTGCACACGGTGCCGATCAGTCGCCGAAGGAAGCCGACAAGCTGCCGAATGGGTAAAAAAAGAAAAAAATATGATTCAAAGTGTCAAAATTGAAACGCTGTTTGCAAAAAAATGACTAAACGAAAATGAAATTATAGATAGAACCTTTGTAGCGCATCAAAAATAGATTTAAAGGTAGACTTCAACAAAGAGGTATATCAAACATAAAGTGCTTCAGTCTTAAAGTGCTTCAATCTTAAGGTGACAAATATTCAATCAATGTACACATATAAAAGTGCAATGTGCCATAGAACACAGTAAAGTGCAACAATATATAAAATTCCAGCAGTGCGATGGGTATAAGAGAGTCTATAAAGTGCAACAGTGTCCGAATGTGCAAAATGTGCAAATTCAATGATATCCAATACAACAGTATGAATACCAGTGGGAAAAATTCCTTAAAATTTACTTCTCTTTATGTTCAAGCGATGCACAAATATAGTCCTCCTTTCTTGGTCTGTGTCTCTCTTGCCGTCTCTCAATAGTGGAGAGGATAGCCAGAAAGGAGAAAAAAGTGAGAGAAAGGGGAAAAAAAAAAAAAACAATTTGGAGGGGAGAGAAAAAATGAAGAAATAATCGTGCAGAGAATCCCAATTAAATATGGCAAATAAATCACTCGTAGGAATATGGAAACTCACATTTATAAGAGCCCAAAAAATTCCTGGCTCTAGGTTTAGGAGCTTCCAGCCATATAGAGGGTGGCGTATCCCTTCTTAAATCTTCAACTCTGGTTGCGATGGCTACAATAAGATAATAGACAGCGCTCCCATAGTATATTACCGTATTATGATAAAAAAGAGGTGATAATGTATTGAACTCACCAGATATGGAGCCTCTTCCACACAGGCTCACTCAATACAGCGTCAGGTACACTATGGTGGATACCCAGAACCTCTTCACAACCGTCTGAGGGCCAGATATCAGGAGCTTCCAAGCGGTGGCAAGTATATATCCAAGGAGAGTAGTCCATAGAATATAAACCATATAAAATTTATTAAAAAATTAATTGCATATTAAAAAATGGACAGATGCGTTACCGAGACGCGTTTCGGCATTAACAGCATTCCTCAGTCGGTATATTTAGGTGCACTATTGTCCAAAAAAATCTCCAAACAGGTGCAAAAGTAAAAAAAGTCCTCTTTTATAGTCCTTTCATGGGATTATGTGAACCACATGAACAACATAAGACTTCCTGCCTTTGGGCAGCATCTCACTACTTATTAGTTATAATTTAACTACTTCATAACACTATAGTAATCTGGTTTATAAATAGGCGCCTACGCTGTATGAGATATATATATATATATATATATATCTTTCTTCTTTTTTGACTAAACGAAAATGTCTGAAATGTTTTATGTGAAAACATAAGGTCCTATGAATGATAATAAAAAGGTCTGTTGCAGAAAAAAGAAAAACCGCTACTAAAAAAAAAGGAATTTTTTTTGAAAAAAATAATCCCAAAGAATGCCTAAAAGATCCTAAAAAAAAAAAAAAAAAATAAAGAGACTTTTTACTGCAGAACAGGAATATTTTTAACATTGAAGCCTATGGGATTCGCCTGAATTAACTTGCCGAATGAAACTGAACAGCAGGGCACTTCGGCGACTTTTCTCTGCTGTTCGGTGTTCTCTGATTAGATTAACCATTGCTTCTCTATGGGGGATTTCACTGCCATCGAACAGGCACCATACTTGCTGGCAAGTCGCCAAAATTTGGTGAACTTCCTGCTCTCTGAATGGCACCCTATGGGGAAATTCCCTGTTCAGTGTCATTTCGGGGCCAGGTCGGCTCTCCGAATAACCCCTTAACATTCTATTATCCGTGTCATGCACTGTGTGCGGTAGGCTGGTTTGAGTCCGGTTGGTGGTAATATAGAAAGGAGGCCAAACAGGTTACAGGGAACAAGATGAGGTTTAATAAACAATGCAGCGAAAATGCAGAAACCATAGTAAACACAGAACTGAATAAAGGGAGTAGACTGGAAGGGAGCAAGACACAGGGGCGAGACAGGAAGGGAGCTGACAAGGAAGGGATCTAGGCACAGGGTCGAGACAGGAATAGGACTGACTACTGACAAAGGGGGAACTCACACGGAGACAGGATAGGAAGCAGGAATACTGGTATTCATAGGAACAGAATGTGGGAGTCCAGGGGTGCAGAGAATAGGAGTCCAAGCAGCAAGATAGGGAACACGGTAATAGATGAGTGTCTTTGATAATGGAGGGGGGTCTCAAGGCACGGTATCCAGAAGAGGGTATTCTAATAGCAAAAGTCTATTAAGGCCAGGAGGTCTGATACACAAGAATCCAATCAATAGAACATGAATACAGGATCTCTGGAACAGGTCCACACATCACTAGAGACTTCAATGCTGAAGTCCTGGGATAGGCACGTAGCTTCCTTTATATGGAGGCCTGATCAGGTGGGGTTGGTTACACTTGAGGGATAAATGGATCATCCGGAAACTTTAGACTGGACTTTAGGGGACTGGATGTGACACAGGGCTAGATGGAAAATCCAGTCTGGAACGTGACAGGCATAACAGGAAAGGTGCTGCCAGATTCATGTTACAGCTTCACCAGTGTGACTCCGTGTCTTATGGCGCTTCTTCCGTGGCTGTGAGCTAGGTGCATTAATTACAGTCAGTCTCTACAACAATACCCATAAACCGCTGTATGGTCTTGGCCACCATGCTGCAGCTCAATTTCAGGGTCTTGGCAATCTTCTTATACCATAGGCGAGGGATGGCGAACCTTTTTGAGCCCGAGTGCCCAAACTGGATCGCTGAACCAACTTATGTATCTCAAAGTGCCAACCCCGCAATAAGACCTGAATACTGATTTATTTTAGAAAAAAACACTAATTATGTGCTTGTCTTAAAAGAAAAATACAGTATAAGATGAATATATGGCCCCCAGCTCCCACATGGATATATTTACCCCCCCTCTCACACATGGATATATATATTGCCCCCCTCTCACACATGGATATATATATTGCCCCCCAGCTCACACATGGATATATTTGCCCCAGCTCACACATGGATATATATATTGCCCCCCAGATCACACATGGATATATATATTGCCCCCAGATAACACATGGATACATATATTGCCCCCAGCTCACACATGGATATATATATTGCCCCCAGCTCACACATGGATATAATTGCCCCAGCTCACACATGGATATACATATTTCCCCCAGCTCACACATGGATATAATTGCCCCAGCTCACACATGGATATACTTGCCCCCAGCTCACACATGGATATATATATATTGCCCCCCACATAACACATGGATATATATATTGCCCCCAGCTCACACATGGATATAATTTTTACCACCAGCTCACACATGGATATGTTGCCCCAGCTCACACATGGATATATGGCCCCCTAGCTCACACATGGATATATGGCCCCCTAGCTCACACATAGATATATGGCCCCCAGCTCACACATGGATATGTGGCCCCAGCTCACACATGGATATATGGCCCCCAGTTCACACATGGATATATGGCCCCCTCCAGCTCACACATGGATATATGGCCCCCTCCAGCTCACACATGGATATGTGGCCCCCAGCTCACACATGGATATGTGGCCCCCAGCAGATGTCTTCCTCCCAGCGCGCGCTGGCAAATGATGCTGCCCGGCTCCTCGTTGAGATGTACTAGCGGCGATCTTGCGAGATCACGGAGTTAACTCTGCGATCTCGCGGGTGGAGGACCTCAACGAGCGGCCGGGCAGCATCATTTGCCAGCGCGCGCTGGGAGGAAGATGTCTGCTGGGAGCGGTAGTGAGGCAAACCTATGGCTCACATGCTGACACTGGGCCCTGGCTCACACATGGATATAATTGCCCCAGCTCACACATGGATATACTTGCCCCCAGCTCACACATGGAAATATATATATTTCCCCCCAGATAACACATAGATATATCCATGTGTGAGCTGGGGGGCCACATATCCATGTGTCAGCTGGGGGGCCATATATCCATGTGTGAGCTGGGGGGCCATATATCCATGTGTGAGCTGGGGGCAATATATCCATGTGTGAGCTGGGGGTAAAAATTATATTCATGTGTGAGCTGGGGAAATATATATAATTTTTACCCCCAGCTCACACATGGATATATTGCCCCCAGCTCACACATGGATATATGGCCCCCCAGCTCACACATGGATATATGGCCCCCCAGCTGACACATGGATATGTGGCCCCCTAGCTCACACATGGATATATGGCCCCCCAGCTCACACATGGATATGTGGCCCCAGCTCACACATGGATATATGGCCCCAGCTCACACATGGATATATGGCCCCCTCCAGCTCACACATGGATATATGGCCCCCAGCTGACACATGAATTTGTGGCCCCCAGCTCACACATAGATATGTGGCCCCCAGCAGATGTCTTCCTCCCAGCGCGCGCTGGCAAATGATGCTGCCCGGCTCCTCGTTGAGATGTACTAGCGGCGATCTTGCGGAGTTAACTCCGCGATCTCGCGGGTGGAGGACCTCAACGAGTGGCCGGGCAGCATCATTTGCCAGCGCGCGCTGGGAGGAAGACGTCTGCTGGGTGCGGTAGTGAGGCAAAGCTATGGCTCACATGCCGATACTGGGCCATATTACATAGTTTGTGCTAACTTAACCAGAGCTGTTGTAAACTTCCCAGAGCCATTATAGCCTATGGAGGTTTTAAGTTTACAACTGCTCTGGTTAAGTTAGCACCAACATTGTAATACTGCCCACTGTCGGCCCCGCGTGCCAGGTGTGGCACACGTGCCATAGGTTCGCCATCACTGCCATAGGCCATCTTTACGTAGAGCAAAACAATTCCTTTTTTTCAGATCCTCAGAGTTCTTTGCCATAAGGTGCCATGTTGATCTTCCAGTGACCAGTATGAGAGCGATAACACCAAATATAACACACCTGCTCCCCATTCACACCTGAGACCTTGCAACACTAACAAGTCACATGACACCGGGGGGGGGCTAATCGGGCCCAATTTGGACATTTTCACTTAGGGGTGTGCTCTCTCTTTTCTTGCCAGTGGTTTAGACATGATTGTGTGTGGAGTTATTTTAAGGGATCAGCAAATTTACACCGTTATACAAGCTGTACACTCAAAACTTTACATTATAGCAAAGTGTAATTTCTTCAGTGTTGTCACATGAAAAGATATTATAAAATATTTACAAAAATGTGAGGGGTGTACTCACTTCTGTCAGGATACTGTAGATAGGAAAGTTAAATTAATGGTGGTTATTATGAGAAGGCAGAGAGACTGTAAAATCTTGGAATGTATACTAGAAGTATCTCAAAGCACTGTGAACATCTTAAAAACTCAAATACAGCCTTCCATATTGTTGTCCAGCCTTGTGCCCTGGAAGCCTGTCCTGCCTTTTCAGGGGGCTCAGTCAGCACGATGACGTCATCACCGTGCGTGATGATGTCACCCGACGCCTGCTGCAAAAATCATGAAGGGGAGGTTCCTTTGGAGCCCTTTATCTCCCCAAGCATTTTAGATAGACAAAAAATTGCACCGCTGGAAAGGGGAGAGTTAACCCCTACATTGCCAGATCACGATTCGGCACCAAATCGTGATTCAAACACGGAGGTGGCTGACATCTTGGATGTCAGCCAAGCCTCCAGGTCACCCCCTGACATCCTCATCATATTTATGAGGACATCAGTGGGCCAGTAAAACCCCCTAGCTGCCAAGTGGAGATCCGATCCGTGGCAGCTAGAGGGTCTTGTTTGATATCATTGGAAAGGCCTGATTATGGCCTTTCCAATGATACCAAACATGACTAGGTTTGGTGTAAACAAAAATAATTTAAATAAATAAAATAATAAAAAAAACAAAATAGTTTTTTTTAAATATATTTTTTGTCTGGGGGGTTATTTAAATAGGACTTAAACTGGCATCTAAAAATTATGAGCATAAAATGGTCAGAATGAGCTCAGCACACAGAGGTGAAAAGGCTCAGCAGTGAAGGGGTTAAAAAGCAAGAACATGTAAAAATTGGGTATTTCTAATCTCAGGACAAAATTTTGAAACTATTTAGCCGGGGTCTTTTTTGGAGGTTGTAGATTTTGGGGATTACATTTCGAAAAAGTGTGTTTCTTCCATTTTTTTCATCATATTTAATTTTTTTATATAGTAAATTATAGGATATGATGGAAATAATGGTATCTTTAGAAAGTCCATTTAATGGCGGGAAAACAGTATATAATATGTGTGGGTTGCATAAATGAGTAAGAGGAAAGTTTGACCTAAACACAAACCGCGCAGAAACGTAAAAACAGCAGCGGACACTAAAGGACAGATTTTCGTAAAACCGCCCGGTCACGAAGGGGTTAAATTCTAGCCGACTCTTGGGGGAACACATAAAACATAGGGAGAGAAGTAGCCAAATTAACCCTTTCATCTTGGCCTAGAAGGGGTCTATTTATGCCTCTGGTCACTGGCATCCAGCGATTTCTTGTATGAGATGGCCCTATAAGGATACATGTTTAATTTTATGTTTTTCAATAAAAAAATACATTTTAGTGGAGGTCAGCAGAGGTCGCTAGAGTGTCCCGTTAATGAATATTTTAAATGCGCTAGTGTGCATTCAGATATAAGGAGTGGAGGGCTATCTTGTAAAATGGCTCTTTCCAAGCTGTCTCTAACCCTAGCGGCATTCCACCGGGAGTGACAGCTAAACATTGAAAGGGAATAACACTAAATTTGCAAACATTTATTTGGAAAAATAAAATGCTAACACATACTGTGTATATGGAGTGATTCCCTGTCAAATGAACCCAGCTCGGCATGACAGGGACAATTTAAAAAACAGTGAATCTTTAATAGAGATCATCATAATAGATTATTCAATAAGTGCCGGTGTCTGCCGAATTCCAAAAAACACTGAAAATCAGCATTGTTATACCGAAAACAAATGTGGCACTTTACAAAAACTAAATCCAACCTGCTGCAGGAGAAGCCTCACCGTGAATCTTCACCTGCTGCTGTCTGACTTTTACTTTAGCGAAGCACTGGCGTGTGTCGGTATAACAACGGTGATTTTCAATGGTGTTTGCAACTTCGTCAGACACCGGTGCTTTCTGAATAACCCCCATAGGATTTGTAATGTGTGTAATTTGTGTGGCATAATAGCTTCCCCTTTCAAAACATGTGATCTGTACTAGAAATATAATATTTATGACATTGCATTAACTTTCAATGAGTATTATTATCAAAAAAATATGGCTACTAGACTCTAGGCCTTCCTAATTAGATTTTTCAGTGTCTGTGCAAGTTAGGGGTGAAGATGACACAGCAAACCTTGCACTTGCCAACAAATCAGAAAGAAAGTATTACATCTGCTGCCATAAATACTCCCCCTATTATAGTAACATTCAATATATATCTAACTCCCTTCAACCTTCACCCCCTCTGTCTCTAGACAGGGTAATAAAGGATCAGTCAATTTCTGCCTATAATAATAATAATCACAGGACAAGGGCTTTGTTTATTGGACAGTCCTCCACGTGCGCTCGCGTCGCTAGATGTCGCTGTTCCTTAACGGCGGTTAATGGGAAAGAGCCGCTCTGGCCTTTGGACGAATCACGTTGTGAACTCTGTGGTTGGCGTCCAAGATGGCGGTGAGCGTTTGCAGTCGCTTGGGAAAAAAACAGGTAACTTAACGGGTGTCACGGTTATCGGTAGCAAGTTCAGCAGGACGTGCGTTTTTAAGTAATCGAGCATGGGTGTATTTGTTTCGTGTCGTTCATAACGGCTGATCGTGTGCTGCATTACCGCTGCCGGGAGAGGTGACAGCTCTGTCAATGTCATCCATCTCCTATGAAGTACTGTAACCGAAATCCACTAGGTTCTCTCGGGACGAGGCCGGACCGGACACGAGCAAGCATTGTCCTATTTCCACTTCAGTACCCTCCTGAGATCTCAAAGCTTAGTCCATGCATGCATCCGAAAGGGCGTATGACTGCCTCTCCTTGGCTAGGGAACAAAAACGTCATTCATTTGACATCACAAACTGAATTAAGCGCTGCCCTGAATGATCGAACAATAAGGGGTTAATCATTGAGTGCCTAAACTGCCAAGGTGATGGAAAGGTCTTCACATTCAGTTCGTTCCTAAAAGGAGGCCATTTCAGGAGCCCCTGGAGAATAATCTGTAAGGGAAAAATCTACATTTCAACCCGTAGACTAATTGTAAATTTTTGAAAATCCCATCACCAATTCACGCAGTGAATAATAATGTGTCCCCCTCCCCTCGTATAGCTGATTACCCCCTTCCTCTTGCAGCAGAGCCCTGAGCACTGGTGCTCTCCAGTGAAATCTCTTCTTTTCCCATGATGGGTTAGGTGACCCTATAGTATGCATGGGGGCACTCTCAGTTCCATGAAAACCTGAGTCCAGATATTCTGGCATCCTGAGGTGAGCCCCATTAACACATCCCAGCATCAAATCGAATAAGTGAAGTAGTAGTGGAGGCTGAGACACTAAAGGGGTTATTCCCTAAGCGTCGGCATTGCACAAACCACTGACAATCGTTGTTATTGGGGCTGCAACTAGTTTAGATTATTCGGATAAAAAAAAAATGGATTACTTAAAGGCCTGTGTCAGATGACGCAGTGATCACGTCTGTGTTGCCGCACAGTTTAACGTCCGTCGTAGCTAGGGTTGCCACCTTTTCTTGAAGCTAAACCCGAACACTAACAACGCGTAGCAAAATATTTTTGCTCCTCACGGGTATACGCGCAGACACTCGGTCACACACATATACATGTCCTTCCCTTTCACATCACATTTTAGTCCCTTTCACCCCCATACCTCAAATCAGACCTTTTAGCCCCCAAATCAGCCCCTCTCTGAACCACAAAACAGATCTGCAAATAAGCCCCTTTCACCCCAAACCTCCTCACATTGTACACATACAGCTGAGGGGGTGAGAAGTAAAGGGGGGGCAGGATGAAAAGGGGGGGAGAAAAGGAGAGGTGACAAGGGGGTGAGGAGAAAAGGGGGAAGAGGCAGGAGAGGTGTGACAAGGGGGAGAAAAGGGGGGAAAGAGGCAGGAGTGGGGTGACAAGGGGGAGAGGTGACAAGGGGGGAGAGGGAGAAAAGAGGGGAGAGGACAAGGGAGAGGGAGAAAAGGGGGGAGAGGTAGGGAGATGGAGAAAAGAGGGGAGAGGTGACAAGGGGAAAGAGGCAGCGAGAGTGAGAAAAGGGGGAGAGGGGTGACAAGGTGGAGAGAGGGAGGGCAAAGTGAGGAGAAAAAGAGGGGTTGGAGTGGGAAGAGGTGAAAAGGAAAAGGGGACAGTGAGAGGGAGATGAGAGGGAGGAGGACTAGGGGCAAGGGAGGAGAGAGGGGGGAAGAGACAGAGTCCTGCTCTGCCTGTATTACCCAGCTCCTTCCTCCCTGTCCCAGCAGCTCCACATGTCACAGCCAGCAAGCATGTGGTCTGGAGCAAGGGGCTGATGGGAGGAGGCAGAGTGGGGAGGAGACGTCACTGCAGACCACCCCCACACTGCCAGCGATTGGTGGAGTGTTTCTTCACTCCCTCGCAGCCTGCATGTGAGTGAAGAAATCATTCCAGGGTTGAGCTGAGGCAGAGTCATGTGTCCTGGTGGCAGGTGACCCCAAACCCGGACACATGACCCGAAAAATGGACAGTCCGGGTCAAAACTGGACAGGTGGGAACCCTAGTCGTAGCATAGAATCATGAGCAATATAGACCCACACACGAAGTGCATCCACACCGAACTCCACAACGCACATGGCAAACGGACGCAAGTTAGGCAAGAACGTAAAACCGCTAACATGGACGAGCAGAGTGCGCCACGTCCGTCTAGCGTTCTGTGTGTGTGATGAGACGTCAGACGCAGCGCTTTTACAACGTCCAGCACCTTGACGCACAAAATGCCTTTTCATATCCTTTTTCATATTAATTTTGTTTCCCATATTTCCCTTTTTTTTTTTTCTACGTCCGTCATAAAAAACGGACCGTGTGGTGTCTACAGTATCTTCCGTCAGAATGTCCGTCCGTTGTGCACCCACGCAGAGTGCGCTCAGACTGCGTTCATCTGACCCTAGCCTAAAGGAGCACTATGTAAAAATCAATCTGTCCCATTTTTCTTCCATAATTTGTGTATCGTACATAACTTTGATACATACGCAAGCAAATTGCGTGTATCGCATAACTTTGGTACTTTTCACAAACAAGGTACCAGAGCGTCTGCTCAGAGTGATGGATTGATACTACGTGCATAGCTCAAGCCCATATCTGCTTTCACCCTGAACGATTGCTGCTTGGATAGACCTGATAATGTCAGCACAAACAAATGTGGGGTGAGAATGGGTAGGGGTACTCCTCGCAGCCTGACCATTTTAATAAGCTAAAGTAGTCAGGGGGCATAGGGTGTCCCTTTTTAAAGTAGTGTCATGAACAACCTGAGTGTGGGGAAGGACCGGAGGTGGGAGGGAGTGAGTTTGGGAAAGAGTCCAGACCTGGAAGTGGAAGGGACCTCACTGTAGGGAGGAATGACAACTCCAGATTGGAGAGAGGGGAGGGCGGGGTGGTGGCACAGGACCCTGCCACAAAGTAAGTAAAAAACATTGGCAGTGCAGTTCCCCCACCCCGTGGCGGTACCCCAGGGTCTGAGCTATAGTTCTGCTACTGTTGTAAACTAAATAAAAACAAACTGGTTATGTCTGACACGTCCGTGTTGCCGCACAGTTTATCGTCCGTCGTAGCATAGAATCATGATCAATAGAGAACCACACACGAAGTACGTGCGCACCGAACTGCACAACGCACGTGGCAAGTTAGGCAAGAATGTAAAACTGCTAGACAGACGCGCAGAGTGCGCCACATCCGTGTAGCGTTCTGTGTGAGTGATGAGATGTCAGATGCAGAGCATTTGCGATGTCCAGCACCTTGACGCACAAAATGTTTTTTTATATACTTTTCAATTTTTTTATCATTTTTCATATTTTATTTCCCATAGTTCCCTTTTTTTTTCTACGTCCGTCAAAAAAACACGGACCGTGTGGTGTCTACAGTATCTTCCATCAGTACGGCTGTCCGTTATGTACGCACGCAGAGTGCACTCAGACTGCGTTCGTCTGACATTAGCCTTAATCCTACTGTGTAAAGCAGCCGCACGTCTCCCGCAAACAGCTCCAAAGCAGAGTCTGAGGTTACTAACATTTAAATCGGCCTTACGGTAAACAGTGTGCGCTGTACACAAGCCAATTAATCCAACAAACGATTAATCGATAATGAAAATAGTTGTCAGATATCCTGATGTTAGAATTAGTCCCGATGAGAACCCAGGCAGCTGCCCTCTCTGCTAGGACTGTGCAACTGACCCTGACGGGACCCTTTGTGCAGCCACACTGTACAGTTGAATGGAGAGACCTCAAAGGGAAGTGTGCACACCCTCCTCGAACGGCAGATTGAAGTGGACATGCTTATGGCTGCTGTGATATGTCTAAAAGGTCATTCCTGCTGTAATGTCATTTTCTTTTCTTAAATAATGCAGATTGTACACCTTTGGACAGAATCTTCATTATTCAGCTTACAAAGACGCTGCATTCAAACCACATCAGCCTGCCTGAAGGTACATTATTTAACTATTTACCTCTACTAACCCCCAGCACAGTTATTATTGTTTTGTTAATTTCCGTCCTTCAGTCCACGTCTTTTTTCCAGTCTTCCGGCATATGCACCCAGCTCCAGGAAGTCGCTGCTTGCCCAGCTGACGATGGTCACTGTGTGCCTAATATGGTCACCACTAAGATGGTCACTGTGTGCAGCCATTCACATACTTCTACTGCTTCACATGAGATGCATTATGTGTCATCTGGTTGAATGCTCATGTATCCGGCCGACTCCTCCATCTACATCAGTGAGCGAAAGTGTCCTGGAGCTGTTAAGATATAAGTCACACCATCACTTCCAAGTGCTATCACATTAGCTATGGACAGTAGAATGGAGGAACAGGCTTCTGTCCTATTGACCATTTAAATAAGCTGAAGCAGTGACGGTGGCTAGAGTGTCCTTTTAACCCCTTCACTGCTGAGGCATTTCACCGCTGTGTGCTGAGCTCATTTTTACCGCTTTCGCTCATCATGTTTAAACGCGATTTGAAGCCATATTTTAATAAATGACCCAGACATATTATATATCGTTCTTTCCGGCAGACTCCGCAGATTCATAATATATCATTTTTATATGTATACGTCATGTCCTGTCTGTATATTATAACAAAAAATGCAATAAAAATTGAATTTTTAATCATCTGCAGTGTGTAAAGTGTTTTTTTTCACATTTTATCACATGATCGTTTGCGGTTATGTTTTCTATGGGGTGCGCTTGTACAAAAATTAGAAATGGGGACTTGTTACATTTTGTGGGGGGAATTACGTGATTTTTAGCAAACGCACCCCATAGAAAAAAATCATTAGTGCAGCATCATTGTTCACATTATAATTGAAATGTGAACAATATTGCTGCATTAATAAAAACAACACACAAAAAAAAACATGTTTTTTTTTTATTTTTATTTATTTTTTAATTTATTTATTATTTTTATTATAATTTTTTTATAATTTTCTTTTACTTTATACCTAGTCATGTTGGGTATCATTCGAAAGGCCATGCTCAGGCCTTTCAAATGACACCCTCCATGACCCCCTAGCTGCCACGGTACTGGAGATATCGGGGTTCACAAGAACCCCCTATCTCCACCAGGGGATTTCCTTGGGAAATCCCCTGGCAGCTAGGGGTTCCCCGGCTATCTGACGTCATCACGCTATGCATGATGACATCAGGCAGCGAGGGGAGACCCGGGGGTGGAGCCGCCATCCAAGATGGCGGCCCCCACCGGAGCTAGGCTGCACTTCAGCGCCGCAAGGCGCTGAAGTGCAACCCAGCGCTTGAGGGGTTAAAGCCAGGCACCGCTTAAAAGGGGAGACTCTCCCCTTTTAAGCGGTGCCTGGCTTTTGCCGCTGCTCCGTTCCGATCGGGAGGGAGAGGGATCCGAACGGATCCCCCCCTCCCTTCCAGGCTATCTCCCGGCATTGCCGGGGGGTCGCCTGGAAATGACGTCATCGCGCCAAGCGCGATGACGTCATTTACGCCGGGAGGAGCTTGACTTCAGCGTCTGAGGACGCTGAAGTCAGAACGCCGCGGGACCCCGGACAGAGAGGTGAGTATCTCCGCCAGGGGTCCCGCACAGCTGATGACGTGTGGGGCACGTCCTCAGCATGTAACGTGCATCAATGAGGACGTGCCCCACACGTCTTCAGCAGTGAAAGGGTTAATAAACAGCTGTAACAAATCTATGGGCATTTTCCCCATTATCAGTTTTTCCTAACAAAGTTTAAAGTCTAATGGTGTTAATTTGTTCTCTCTGCTGCCAACTGCATCACGATTCTCTTTCAGTCTGGCCAAATAATGAAATTGTGTAAATTTATAGATTGAAAAATAGAGACGTTAATGAGTTGTTTGTGATTCAATGTTGAGCTTTCTGCCTTCCTTTATCCTTTGTTACTTGATATGTGGTTCATTTGACTGTTCCCTGGAGTTTATAGTTTAGTGAAATAAACATACAAGCTCTAGGTAGTTGATCAATACCCATTGTTCTGAATCACACGTAGCTGGAAGCTACCCCCCCCCCCCACCCCCACCCCCACCCCCACCCAACCCGTCAAAACCCCTGGGATACATCCTTGGGGACCATGTTTTGTAGAATGCATAATGCTGGCAGTTTTAACCATACTTTTTTCCTTATCCAGAATAAGGCTGCACGAGTTCGAGTGGGGAAAGGAGACAAACCTGTTACGTATGAAAAAGCACATCCTCCCCACTATATTGCACACAGAAAAGGATGGCTGTCTCAGCACACTGGTAAGTCACTGGTTTGTTTGTGGTGTATTCCCTATGCATTTGAATTACGTAAATCTAGTGAAATCTAGGTGGTAATTGGTGATGCGCCAAAATGAAAATTTCGGACTGATTATGGAGGCTGAGCTCAGCCGAAAAGCAAAAAATCAGTCATCCGAACCTGGGCCCTGGAGGCCCGGCCGAGCTGGGTGCTTCGCCTACGCCTCAAGGCCATTTCAGGTGTAATAAATGTTTGTACCTGCAACAATTACCAATATGTGGTAATTCCACTAAAGTGATAAAATAAAGCACTAAGGTTTGTCTACAATGAAAGTATTTATTCAGAGGTAATCACACAGACCAAGAATTATCTAAACATAAAACCACAATATATAGAAACATGCATGTAAATAACACAATTACCAACCCCAAAATAATGAACAGAGATTCCCTTGCTAACTAAATCACCCCAATATCCCAGATCTCACCCACACATCTGTCCTCTAGGCCCAAATCCACAGGTCTCTATCAATGGCCCCTGGAGCTGAAGTCTGTTCACCAACAAGGTGAATGGGTATTTCCATCCTAGTCACTTCGCTCTGCCAATGATCTATTATTATCCTCCCCTCATACCCGCACCCCCCCTACATTCCCCTTCAGGACTTTTCACAGGCTGCTTCCGAACTATGGATCTCCCTCCCTTGTAACATTACTCTCCCCGTCCTTCAAGACGTTTCTAAAAACACATTTCTTTAGAGAGCCTATCAGCTCAGTCCATAATCCCCCATTGTACCTTTCCCGATCGATTTCCCCACACAGCCACTATGCATCCCATGACTTCTCATAGTCGGCTATTTACCCTCATCTCAGCATGTCTCCACTTTCCTCTTAGATTGAAAGCTCTTGAGCAGGGACCTCTTTTCCTATCATTTTCAAGTGTCTAAATTGGTTTGTTTTGTCCTCCCCATTGTACAGTGCAATGGAATTTGTTGACACCTTATAAATTTTGTAACAGTGATTTTTCGCTGTTTGTAGGGATGTCCCAATTGACTTTTCTGAGCCCTTGATCCAATCCAAATTATGTGGTATTTGGAAGCCGCAAACTGGCAGCTTGGCTGCTAAAGACTCCCGGGGCATTGGATTTTACTGCAGAGCCTTCCCTGCCTGCTGACAGAGAAGAGGCTGCAGGTGCGCACAGAGCCGCCAGCTGTTAATGAAAGCTGTGCCATGTGAATTCTGCATGCAGCTGTCGGAAATCTCTGTAATGTTGCCCATATTCATCTCATGGGGAAGTCGCCGTGGTGGATGCCGTCTCACATGATGCGGCCTCAGGGATCAGATTGGCTTAAAAAAGCCGATCCTCAAAAGTTAGGGTGATCGGATACCAATCCATAGGACCAGATCAGGACATCCCTAGTTGTTTGCAACTTTGTCAATCACCGGCAACCTTTCTATAATCCCCTCCGTTTTATTAATCTTTTGAAATGGTGTAAGTATTCCATTTATATTTTCTCGTTTCCAAATTTAATGGTTAGTGGATTCCTGAGTGGTGTAAAGCTGGACTTACAATTTTTTTCATCATCTATCACAGGTAACCTGGATGGAGAAGCAGGTGCCGCTGAGCGCACCATAGAGGATGTCTTTATCCGCAAGTTTATTTACGGCACATTCCATAGCTTGCTGGCCAATGAGATTGTGATCAAGCGCCGTGCCAATCTCATATCCATTTGTGCCATATTTATACGCAAGATTCCCGCTCAGAAATTCTATTTTCTGATTGGCTACACAGAAATGTTACTATCATACCTGTACAAGTGTCCTGTCAAAATGGAAGTACAGACCTTGGATGATAAAGTGATCTACAAGTACCTTTAGCCCTGTGAAACACTTTTTGTATTGTTACAATAAAACTATTTAAAATGAAAATCTCTCTTTGGGACTATCATTGCTTTAATACCTACTAGTGTATTTTTCAAACTCAGTATGTTTATAGTCACTCCTTGGTATATCTGTAACACCAGTGCATTTTCTTTCTATTTAGCTCATCCCTCACCAAGCAGAGAAATGCTAGTGGTACAAAAATACTGCAATAATAGGAATCTGTCCTTTTCACAGATCTTGTATTTACTTTATCTAACTCAGACGTATTTTCTAGATGTGTTGCCATCACTTCCACAAAAGCCCTGGGTCATTGCAAGTCTTGTCTGCTGATGCTCCTTACACTGTTCACAAATATAAGGTGGTCCTGCACCTATTTCAGTCTTTTCTCCCTAAGGTCCCCTCTTTGGAGAATCTCTCCCAGGAAACAATTTTATAAAGTATTTTTCCAGGAAAGATACATTGAGATTTCTCTCGCTTTCAAGTATGTCCTGGGTACTTTCGTTCTGTTCTAATCCAATCTCTGATGACACAAAAATGCTTTGATCTTCTGGACATCAGGAGGTGCCTCAAACTTTATATGCAAAGGACTGAGTCGTTCAGACGCTCTAAAAGACAATTTGTTTTGATTGGAGGTCCCAAAATAGGTCTTGCTGCATCTAAAAGGGATGATTGCCATTTGGAACAAGCAAGCAATTATTTTGTCATATGGTTTCTCAGCTTTGAATCCACCTTTTTTGACTTAAGGCCCGTTCTACACGAGCTGTCTCTACCTCCTGGGCCATGGCTTCGCTGCTTCTCCCTTACAAATCTGCAATGCGGCTACCTGGAAGTCCCTTCACACCTTCCAAAAACATTACTGTTTGGACCTTCTAGCCTCTGAACAGTGTTCTCTCTACATCCCTGCTCTGCACTGCACATGAGGAGAAACTTTAACTCACTATAAAACGTTCCCCAAGTACAGTGGCGGTCATATTTTCCCATCCCTTTTTTTTTTGGTCAATAAATGTTGCACCATGTTGTGTGTGTGTTCTTGTTACTAGGGAGGCCCTGGCGAGGAGGGTCCCTTTATAAGGAAAGAGGGGTTTCGTTTTTTAAAAAAAAAGCACCTCCTAGAACGCCAACCTGCCGGTGAAGATCCCCAAACATGTCCATGCCCATACACCCAAGTCCAAAATGACTTAAATGTTTAAATGTACTTACTTTATGTGAATGTGAACTAAGATGTGTGTTGAAAGTGCAGACCGTTCTTTCGTATAGAATGTAAAATAGGTTTGAGTAACTTGTGATTGTGTAAGACGGCTATCTAATTTCTGTTTACATGTCTGAGAGGTTGGGAGTCACCATGGTCTCAGCCACCCACTGTTTTCCTTAACAATAGATTATGTAAAAGGATGTGTGATGAAGGCTAAGGAATGTTTAATTACATTAGGTCAGATATTTGCAATAGAGTTTTAGTAAATCTCTGTTAATTATTTGGTTTATGCAAATGAACACTGTTGGACCTGGGCATAAACAGTGGCGTTTTTGTTCATTAAAAGTCAGATTCCGGTTTGAACATACAGCTTGTCTGGTGTCTCACCCTCAGAAGGCACAGAGCGGCCTTCTGGAATTTCATAAAAGGCTCCAGGGCAGAGACTCCGAAGCAGGCAGGTCAAGCTGCAGGAGGCGCTGAGGACGGCTCTCCCTGTAGCCAGGGTGACCGCAATGAGGGGGTGTCTGGAGAGCAGGACAGGTGGAAGAAGTGGGTTTCCTTCACAATTGCATGTTCTGAAGAGCAGACCTGCTGGTTGACTGTTATAATTGCAGTTCAGCTCTCACAGGAAACAAACAGGAAGTGTCCTTTTGTTAAAGCATTGAACAAAGTTTTTTTGGCTGTTACAGAAGCCATTTTTGTTTCAGAAGCAGACAAGAGCTCTTCTATTTTGCCTCCAGATACACATATGCCTGTAAGTGAATTGATTTTCTAAAGTTTGTTTGCTTGTATTGCACGAATTTAAAAGATTTCTGTATGATTTTAAAATGAGCTCTCTGTGTAGAGAGGTTCAGCATTGTTTTATTTGCATAGTGTCCCATGTAAATACATATTTGTAATCCTAGTTATTTTATTTTGCAGTTTTACAGAAGTAAATTCAGTTTGGAATAAGCACAACACTATTTCAGTCTGTTTGTGCTATCCTTAGCTGACAGCCAGGTAACAAATCAGTCAAATACATATTTTTATTAGATCCATCCTAACCATAAACATCTATGGTCTGGCACAAAACCTGTAGCTTAATAGAAGGAAAAGTTTGAAAATGAAAAAGTCATATATTATGTGTATCAGAACTGACTAAATACAGGCCTAACCAAAGGGCCACTGCCACCAAAAAATAAAATGTTAGTTTATTTTATCTTGCTGCTATCTTACATGTACTTTTTTTCCCCTCATGTTTATTTAGATAAAATGGATGTACACAGTAAAATATTTTATTTATTTGCAACGTATTTTACCAGGAAGGATACATTGAGATTTCTCTCGTTTTAAAGTATGTCCTGGGGTTCAAGAAGATTGTATTTCTGTAACGACTGTAAAAATTTCAAAGTAATAAAATGCAAGAGTAACCCCCCCCCCCCCCAAATATACAGATTAACAGAAATAAAGCTTGGAAATAAAGTCATTGTTACATATGTTAATAGGGAGCTTGAGGGATTTAAGACTGGGGCGAGATTTGATTGTGTCTGGGAGATTATTCCATAATTGCAGTGCTCTGTAGGAAAATGAGGATTGAGCCACTTTTGTGATATCTTGTGTTGTAAACTGTCCCCCACAGTACCTTTACCTCACTTGGTGATCACGTTGTGGTTTTGGCAATATAATGGAGTCTATGGGTCAGGCAGCCCAGTCACATCATTGAATTGTGGGATGTTTTCAAAGGACATCACTGGGGGGGGGGGGGAAGGTAGATTTTTAAAAAAAAAAAAAAAAAAAAATTGTAAAGCTCCGTCAGATCTAATTCTTCTATCCCTTATCTCCAGAATCTTACACCACACAATACACCCTGCTGCCTTATCTAATCATTCACTGCTCTACCTAATAAACAAGAGCCGCAAAGCTTTAGGTAAATGTTGCATCATAGGAAAAATTCTGAAACTGGAACCCAGGATAAATTCTTTTTGCATGCAATTAAATAAAATAAAAAAACAGTAGCATGTGGGTTTACTTGTAAGGCACAAGCAATCTAGTTACAGCTTGTGTAAGTGGTAGTGTCCCTTTGAAGATCTCAGGGACATGTAGGGTTGCCAAAATGGAAGCCTTGAGGATAGTGGTAGCGGACACTGGTAAACCCCTCCCATAACTTCTGGCTATCTGCTTTCTATTTGTATTACTCCATTTACACTCCATACAGCCGCACTCTCGCAAGATCACAGCTGGACTCTGCCTGTGACCCCTCACTGTAACACGCGACATCCAGCGGGGCCTGGCAGAATGCCATTAGCGCATTTGGCCAGCCGCCCTGTCTGTGGTCTGCAATGCAAGGTTTGTATATCTCTGCCCAATTACATGGATAAACAATTGACTGGCCGAAAGGTTCTTATCTGCTGCCATTTTCTATGTTTCTCTCGGATTTTGTCTGTGTCTATATGTATTTGAGGTCTGATGTGCCTGGGTATTAGGGATAGACCGATATCATTTTTTCATGGCCGATACCGATACAGATTATCGGCAGCTTTTCTGGCCGATATTCTGTAAATTGAAAGCTCTGAAAAAAACCAGCACAAATCTGACTATGCCATGAACTCAATGGCCTAAACAACAATCTTCGTGCAAACGTTTCAGAGAACTACAGTGGATAGCGTATGGTAAACCTATGGTGAATTCACTATTTAGATAACTGCTACCATAGCTTGCCATACTTTGGCAGAAACGTTAAAGTGGTTTTGTGCAGTTCTCTGATTTTCTATGTGCTTATGTTTTAGTACCAAAATTAGCTTTGGTCAAAGTTGTTCAGCATTATTTTACTCCCATTTCAGTAGATGTTCAGTGTAGATTACTTGTGCATTATAAATAAAACCACATGCTGCTTTGATTTACATGCAAATTACTTCAAAGTAAGGTTTTGATCATTTTCATTTTGTGCAATTGTCTCATGATGCAACATTTACCAAAAACTTTGCTTTGTGGCTCTTGTTTACTTAATCTACATTTACCAGTTGCAGCAGCAGGAGGGTATGTGATAAGAGCTGGCATCTGAATGAGATTTGACAGGGAGTTTAGGACTTCTAATCTACCCCTGTTGATGTCCTTTGAATACATCCCACACAATGCAATGAGGTTAAGCAAATGTAAGATATCAGCAACATTAAACAAAATGACATTTTTTGATGTTGTCCCTTTAAAAAATAAAAACGCAACGTACATTTACTGGTGTTACAATGGTAGAATAATGCTGAAGGGAGAATAGCTGCACGTTACTCATTTTATGAAAGAATAATGGTGATAAGTTGTTCGAGGCAACTTCACCTGCTGTTATTCCATCTCTGGAGAACTGAAGCAAACTATACTTGCAACAACTGAGATTTTTACTTTTTGTTTCCAACTACGGTTTACTTCCCTGCCGCATTGGCGATTAATGAATAACCCTTATATTTTCAAATCTTCCCCATTATACAGTATATTGATTATGTTGCATTATATGGGCATAGTAACCCAGTAGCTAGAACAGGTAGCTGAAACATGAAAGCTGGTGGCATGAAGCTAGCAGATGTAACTGGCAAGGCCACTCTCATAGCGAGTGTGCAGACTATATTGCATCTGCCAGAATTTATCTTTGGTGGGGGTTAACCATTTATGTACCGAACTCCCACAATGTGACTTCAACTTAAGCTGCGGTCAGGCGAGTGCACTTTGACTCCTTTCAAAAAGCTACGACAGACAGCAATGAAGACCACATGTGCACATCACGCACAGGCAACAGATGCCAAAATGGCATCAACGTCAAAAAGCTACGACGGACAGAGACACCCCCGCATACAGCTTTCTTTCCCCCAATGTCAGTCATAACGGATGTTAACCACAATCTCATCCGTTATAACGTGCATCTGTTTCAATGGACGCACTGGGCGTAATCAGTGCACTCTTCTGACCGCAGCCTTAAGGTTTCAATATGGAGTGGAGGATTGGTCTGAAAACAAACAGAAGCTGCTTTTTGTGAGCCATTATGTAGAACCCTCCAGCTCCATGTGGTACTTAATTTCCCCTTACCTTGTTGCCCAAGTCTTTCCCATGTCAAACCTACACCTTAGCCAAGCTAGCAGTCCTTTACATACATGTATTTAAGTGCCAATCTTTGCATGGGCATGGTCTTAACAAGTGAGCAGCTTGAATATCAAACACTTCATAGAATGTTTTCTTCTGCGGAGAACTTGCTAGCGCATTATAAATACCTGCAACTATGAACTTCAACTAACACAAGCTGTGCAGCTCAGAACATCAGACGGGGGAAATGGAGGTACTGAATATTAGCATCTCTGCAACTGCAAGCAAAACACACTCACCCCTCGTTCACACACTCACACCCGACATGCTCGCTTGCGCCCTTTCATGGTTTACAGTTTCACTCTCCCTCACTCACTCTTCTGTTGTCGCCTGTGTGAGCACTCACTGCACCTTTTCTTTCCCCTCTCCGCCGTCTTTCTCTGTTTATGGGTTTCTTTCCTTCCCAGTCTCTGTAGTAGTTGGGGGTGAAAGTTCAGCCCCACCCTCCCCTCAGCTCACAGTGCATATATCTATACCTAGGTACACACACTGGTTAATTTATTTAAAATTCCTGATGTGGGTGTGGAAAATGCCAAGAAAAGCAGGTAAATATGAAAAACACTTGCTTTTTATGCCTGAATGACACGAACCTCATTCAAAAAGGCATAGCGTGTTTTTAAAAGCACACTAGCAAAGCATGCCCTTTAAAAAAATAAAAAAAAAAAAAAGGCTGATACTGAAGTACTGTATATGACAAAACATTTTTGATTTTGTACCTCCCAATATACTGTAACCCCTTTAAAAAAAAAAAAAAAAAAACAACATTGCAAGTACTCCCAAAGATGGACCCACCTCCAAAGAAAAATAAAACTCAAGGTCTTGGTTGGGTTAAATTAGTGCGATTTTTATTTTGGCTTCACCAGTAATAAGATCAAAACAAACCAGTGAAATGGATACTATAAAAGACAGGCTTTCTGGCTACATTCTGACAGGGCACCTCAAGTTAAAAGTAAACTTCACCCGCTGTTGCTCGACCCCAAAAACTACTACAAATGACATTTTACTGGGCAGAGAACAGAAAAGGGGTGGGATAAAACCAAAACAGCAGGACCCACTGAGATCTGCAAAGCTCAAAGTAATGTAAAAAAAATATTCACACAAATCAGCAACTGCTTGTAAGCCACCTATATAGACACCTATTAAAGCTCTGCTAGCAATATGTGATCGGGTCCCTACAGGATATGCACTTGTATTTAACAGTTATAGGCTTTGCCCAATCTACTGCTGATATCCCCTCTGGTAGAGTAAGGGATGAGCTATACATAGACAGACTTTTCCTTAAAAATTGTACAAAAAACAAAAATCACTTTGGGATAGTGCCCAATGTGATCCAAAACAAAAAAAGGTGGAGGAAAAAAAATTAAAAGACAACTTACAAAACAACTCTATATACAGAAGGAATAATACTGAGGAATGATTCATAGGTTTCTATAGTTACATTGGGTTCATGTCATATTCTGAAGCAGTTTTACAGCACAAGAGGGGTGGCTGACTCACTTGCAGTGCCATTTCAGACCCCTACCCTTTACCCTAGCACAGCAGAAGCATTGCATATAATGGATCTCTATTTGAGGCCCCCCGAGTGATAAGGGTCAGAGGGGCCAGTTTTGCATGATGTCATTTTCCACCATGCTCTTACTCTGATGGTCTGTGTGCATTCTATTTTGGTGGTCCTGAGAGGCAATTCCAGACAGCAGATTGTCCAGTTTTTGATCAGTGTCACAGGATGGCATATTTAAAGAGTGCCATGATGCCAGCACTGAGAAGGCCCGAGATCGGTACGGTGACAAACCAAGCCAGGAAGATATTTCTGAAGAGGCGCCAGTCCACTGCTTTCTTTGATCGTAACCATCCTACAGACACCACGGAGCCCACCTGCAAAGGACACGGGTTTTAACTTTGAAATGTAAAAGATGTCACATGTTCTTTCAGTTGTGAGAATCAGGTCTGTCCTGCTTAACTTCAATTTGAGAGCATACATAGAGCGTCATATCCTATAGACTAGGCTCGACCACCACCAACAGGAAAACAGTTAATGTAAATTGCTGGGATCCACAATCATGACAGCATTGCTATTCTAGGGAAGGTTAAGGTTTCCCATTACTACATGAATTAGAGGAAGGCTATACATCTATATACAACACAGTAGCTAGATGACAAAAAAAAAAAATCTGCTCACCTTGCAATGAGTTGTACTGATTGGGAGTCCTACATTTGAGGCGATCACTACAGTAAGAGCTGACGCCAGCTCAATGCTGAAGCCACTGCAAACAGAAGATAAAAAGTCATTACATGATCCATCCAAAATGTAGCAGAATACCAATCTACTGGCACGGTTTGCCATCTACAGAAGCCTTTATGGGATGCAAGGGAAGACATTTCTGAATTGTTCATTGAAACTAGGGATGCACCGATACCAGGTTCTGCACGAGTAGTTGGTACTTGTGCAGCTGCCCTCGATACCGGAAGCCAGCATTGAGCTGGTTTACCAGCATCCGAGGGGCTGGGGTGACTGTCCGAATGCTCTAACGGCATTCGGACAGGCCCCTGCAGCTGCGAGATTCTCAACGAGCAAAGACTTTGCAAATACAGTCAGCTGCAGGGGCCTGTCCGAATGGGGGAGAGAGAAGAAAAAAGAAAGATATATAAATAATGGGCCAGTGTGTGTTTGTGTGAATATAAACACATATACTTCAGACCTCTATGTGTGTAAGTGTGTATAGAATATACATTTATATATCACACACACACACTCTGAAGGAGTGTGTGTATACACACTGGGCTGGCATGGTCTGTTGGGTATACATGTATCTGATGCCTGTGGGGTATATTATAAATAATACACACCTGTCTGGTGGGTATACATGTATGAATGCATATCTGGTGTCGGCGTGTAGTCAGGGTGTGTGCAGGCAGTGAGTAAATGGGGTGTCTGGCCATACATTGCATTAACATAAACAGGACAGGCTTTCAGCAAAATCCAAAATTTATTGGAAAGCGTCACATGACATTAAATAAAAGTATTGGTACTCGGTATTTGTGAGTACTTTAAAAACGTATCAGTGCATCCCTAAATCGAAACGCAGAGCAATGACAACTAAAAAGCTAGAAGCGGAGAAAGCAAAATGCCATCATGGATTTCTGTGGACCATTGGCAAAAAAAAAAAAAAAAAACACAACCCATAGCAAACAATGAGGATTATTCAAAGAGCGTTGGCGTTTCCTGAAGTTGCATGCACCAGCGAAAAAACAGGAACAAGAGCCAGTGTTTCACAAAAGTACAAACGGTAGATGTTGTAAACGCCAGCATTTCAGAGGTACAAACAGAAGACTCAATGGTGCTTTTTCAATAACCCCTATTGTGTCCATCACAGTATAAACAGATTAAATATCCACCATTACAACTCTTACAATCTTTTAGTAAAGCCATATTTCTAGATCACCCAAGAGTCGTCCCTTAAAATTGCCAACCCTCCTTTCTCCATACATGCATCATATATTTTTACCTGGAAGGGGTTATTGGTGTTAGATCTTTGCCCATGGTCTGAATTACCCTTCGACCCCAAACCCACAGACCGATACAGATGCCAATGCCTCCGTAGAGGAGCAGCCAGATGGGGGTAGCAACGGTCGTCATCACATCCCCAGTCTGATAAACCAGGTACAGAGCAACAAGAGGTCCAATGGCATTGCTGCAGGAAAAAAGAGATTCACATTAGAATAGAGCATCCTTTCAGATACCGGCAAGAAGCCACCAATACCAATTGATTCTTTAGAAATGCTGTAGAAAAATCAGAAAATTTGACATTTTTACATTATGTGTAATCTAGAGATGGTTGGCTGGCATGGTAATCTTTGTGAACATTATCATAGGATTACTCCATGTGAAGTGCCACTTTGAAGTTTTTACATAAGTGGTTCCAACTTCTCTCATGCGGCGCCAACCCTATGGAACGTGCTTCCTCGCAATATCAGACTGTCCAAATCTGGCTTCATTTAAATGCTCCCTAAAGACCCGTTTAGGGAAGCCTAACACCCGACTCCGTAACAAAACATCCGACCGACCCAAGAAGTCCTCACCTCTCCCTGCATTAACTCATCACTGCAGTCCTCCCGTTTCTAATCCCCCTCACCCATCTAGATTGTAAATTCCCATGGGAATAGGGTCCTCATATCCTCCTGTATCTGCTGGCAGGAATACTGACCCTTCTGTGTGTATTGTAGAATCGTCCTGTCTTTACCCATTGCACCTTTTGTACAGCGCTGCAGAATGTGTTTAGTAGTTTCAACCCTAATATTACGCACAATCGGTTCATCGATCAATTAAAATAGTTGACAACTAATTTAATCGGAGTTGAATAATTGTCCTGTGTACAGCACACACTGTTTAGAGTCAGTTAAAACTTAAATCTCAGCTTCGGAGCTGATTAGAGAAGACGCGCCACTGCTTTACTAGGTATGATTTAGTTCTAGGGTTATGTCAGACAGTTTGTTTTTATTCCATTTAAAACAGTAGCATAACACAAACAATAGGATACTGCCACTGGGTGAAGGAGCTGTATGCCTCTGTTTTATCCTTACTTCAAGCTAGAGTCCTGTGCCACCACCCCACCCTCTTTGGTTGGGAGCTGCCATTCCCTCACTTTGGTCTGGTCCCCAAACTCACTCCAGGTCTTTTGTCCATACCCACTCCCTCTCTCTCAGGTCAAGTCACTTGAGCAAAGTCAGTCCCCACCTCCAGTCCCTCCCAGTTTGTTCACAAAATTAGTTAAAGAAAGGGACGCTCTATGCACCCTGACCACTTTAGGTTATGAACTCTGTTTTTCATGCTGACATCTATGACAAAGTGCTTGTAGCCGTGCTCATTTGAGAAGGCGAATATGTGCTTAAGCTGCGCATCCTCTACACTGTAAGCTCCTATGAGCAGGGCCCTCTACACCTCGTTTCCATCTTATGTCAGTTTACGTTTATATGCATTTCATTCCCTTTGGTTATTGTAAAGCGCTGCAGAAACGGTTGGTGCTATATAAATGATAATAAAGCATCAACCCATCCCTTTGACCAAGCACTCGCATACCTTGTGTGAAAAGTACGCAAGAAAATTATGTACACTACGCAAATTGCTTATGAAAAAAGGGGGAGGGGTTGTGGTTTATTAATTTTTACATATACAGGTACATGTACTTAAAAAGGAATTGTATTAGTGGTGGAGGACAAAAAGTGAGATAAAACGCCTCCACACTATAATTAGTTATGTTTATTATTGCAGAAGCCACTTGCACATCACAGCAATTCAAAGAATTGCATCCCAGAGCTCCTGTGCCACATTCCCCATATGCAGCAAGGAATTCTGGGTAGGATATGCAAATTAACTGTCTCACCTTTATGCATCCTGGGTCTGTTATTACACAGAACCTGAAAATCAATGCTATGCCATACTATGGCTTTCTAGCAGAGATAAATGTCTGACATGTCGCTGCTGTTCGGCGTTCTCTGAATTGATTAAACATTACTTCTCTATGGGGAATTTCACCGCCAATGAATCTCAAACGGCACATGGCGCTTTCCATGGCCTGTGGTGCTGAATGTAACAGATTCAGCACCACAGCCAATGGACAGGGATGCGGTGCTATAGCTAAGCGAAATAATGAATTGATTCGTAAACTGAATCAATTTGTACAGACCCAGGATGCATAAAAGTGAGATAGAGGTCATTTGCATATCCTACCCAGAATTCCTTGCTGCATATGGGGAATGTGGCACAGGAGCTCTGGGATGCAATTCTTTGAATTATTGTGATGTGCACGTGGCTTCTGCAATAATAAACACCACACACACCTCCAAAAAAAATGTAACGTGGATCAGGAATTCCACAATATCAGTGTCTGGGTGCTGTACTCACTTAGTAAAACAGCAAAATTTACTTTTACATGGAAAAAAAAAAAAAAATCAGTTTCGGCCTTTATTTCTTGAAAAAGGCCCTTTAAGGCCGAAACTGATTTTTTTTTCATGTTAAAAGTAAATTTTGCTGTTTTACCATTTATTTTTGATATACTTGCTCACCAAGTGAGTACAGCACCCAGGCACTGATATTGTGGAATTCCTGATCCACGTTAATTTTTTTTGGAGGTGTGTGAGATATATATAAATCACGAGTATAGCAGTACGTAGTGATACTTTATTGGACTAACGTAACATTCGAAAGCTTGACTTTTAAATGTAAGATTAGTCCAATAAAAAATAAAAAAGTGTATCACTACGTGCTGTTATACTCGTGATTTTGGCATCTGGACTAACACGGCCTAGCGAAGAAAAAAATATATATTTTATCAGATTTATTGAAATATTGGCCAATAGTTGCATCCCTAAAGATTATCTACAACCTACTGGACAGGTCAGGAAAGGGAGGATATGAGAACAGGTATAAAATATCCAAATTGCTACTAACCTGACATCATTTCCACCATGAGCAAAGGAACCGAAGCATGCAGTTAAGATTTGGAGGAACTGGAAGAGAAGAGACACTTCTGGCTTGTCCTGATCATGCCACTCTCCCAAAGACGAGTTGCTGCTCTTTGTATCGACAGCTCCTTCTTCCGCACTGCCTTCCTCCTGCTCCTCTGCAGCGGTGTCTTTGTGTGCATCAGCTACAGCATTGCAATAACTAGTGTAACTGTCCATGCGAGTTCTCTTCTTTCCATCTGTCCCATGCCAAGTGAGTTTCTCTGCTTCTTCTGGTTTTCCTTCAGGTTCCCGGGTCCGGAAAGAGTCAAGTGGCATACCGCAGATTGCCATGGTGTATGAGGTGTAACTATTGTTCCTGCGCAATGGCTTCTCACCCGAGTCTCCCATACAGTCCCCTACTTTTGCCAAGTGCAGTTTGTGGAGAAGGTCCTTGTACAAACCAGAATCCTTGTGCACGGTGTGATACTGATATTGTCCGCTTGAATTCATCTGGTTACTGACAGTCTGGTTAAATTGCACGTGGTTCCCATTTGGTAGTTGTACAGTTCCTAGAACAAAACCAGATATCACATCAGTAAATCCATTTCTCCACCACAAAAAGTACTCCGTCAAGATTGATCTTTCAACCTCCCATCATCCAAGAAATTAGATCAAGTGGTCCAATCAATGTAAAAGATACTTTTACAATCATACACCCAATTCTGAAATACTGAGAAGACATGTAGGTTTGGGAAAGGACTAATATGCCAGTCTTGGCAGCTGCTCATAAGCCATGGGAATATGCAAGTATATACTAAGCACAGAAACTGATGCAAGGATTTCTACAGCTTATGGCTTTTACAAAATGTTCCCTTCACCACTTTATGTTGTTATGTGCTTCAAGTTTCTGTACATCATACAAAAGCTTGAAACAAAGGATTTAAACTACAGAAAAGAACGTTGAGAGGTTTTGAGCTTGAGGCATTACTGATCCAGCAAACCTGCTAACTGTTTACAAGTTTCCAAACTTTTAACATTAGGCACAATAATGTACAGAATGCTACAGTGCCACATGAGATTTACAAAAGGGCTGTAAACGCAACAGTACTTGGGCTACACATTCATCTAAAGTTTGAAAGTTTCATGCAAAGTTATAGAGGGCAGATTTCCACACCTACAGGGTGAGCAAGTAGAGACTCACCATTTGTTGACTGATCAATGTTGGTTTCCATGCTCTGATGTTTCTCTCTCTCTGGGCCTTCATCATATTCACCCATTTTAAAAGAGACAGTTTTCTCCTCCGTAGTCTTTGATGATATGGATACAGACACCATGTCTAGAATGGGCACTTTCGCCTCAGGTGTGATTTCCCGATCAATCGGCAGCTTTACATCATCTTGCTCTGGCTTCAGGATGGGGCGACGGAGTTCCTGGTTCTTGTTGTCCATCAGAGGGGACTCTGATGGGCTGCTTTTAATCTCACCTGCAAAAGTGAACAGATGTCAGGATTTTAAGGAAATAATCAAGACAGATCACTGGCTGCAATTGTTCAAAAACCATCTGATTCTAAAAGATTTACATCAAAAGATACTTACGTTCAATCTTTCTCTTCATCCTGGGGCAGACAACGAACCAGACAACGAGGGCACAAATCACTGCACATCCCACAGAGATCAGGATAACACCCCATAAGGGAATTTTGTCAAATCCCAAAACTAGAAGCAAAGAAAAGAAAAACATGAATTCCATACCTTTTAACAATCTCCAGCTTTGCCCAAGACAAAAAAGGAAATGCCTATGAATTAGCAGTTGCCATCAACTGATCATTCCATCAAGCTCCATCAGGACAGCAATGTATATTTGCATGTACAATCCAGTAACTAGTGTGAGGATCACATGGGGATGACTGGATCATCTAGTAGCTTAAATAAAAATTCCATGCATGTGGATAAGAGCAAAGCACCACAGCTTTTGTAACTAGAAATTTGTAGAACAGGTTATTAAGTAGGATAGACATCCATGCTTCTGGATGTTAACCTCCCTGGTGGTTTTCCCCGAGTGTGGTGCGTTGTTAATTTTGTTGCTGAAAGCAGTAACCCCGAGCCACACTCTGGCAGGATACATACTTCTCCCTGCACTCCCTTGCTGTCCCCCACAATTGCATTCTCTGATTGTGGCATCCTGCTTCCCTTCTCACGAGAAGAGAACCAGGACACCGCAATCAGCCGGAGGCAACTGTGGGGGACAGCAAGGGAGCACAGGGACAAGTATGTATCCAGCCCGAGTGTGGCTTGGGGTTACTGTTTTTTTCCCAGCATTGAAATTTAACCCCGAGCCACACCAACACCAGAGGGCTGGATTAATGCACAGATTTTGATATATAAAGTATGTCAAAATCGGACTGCCAGGAGGGTTAACGAATACAGTTGGAATAGCAATAAGGACATACTTGAAAACAAGGGAAATAATGTATTCTAGGTAAAAAACACTAAAAGGTTGCCACCAAAGTATTAATGTATGGATACAGTTATATTTACTACATCCATCATTTTCTTGATAAATTAACCTGACAGGTTCACTCCTAGAACACAATTATAAAGTGACATTTGCATGTTTATAATAAAATAAAAAACGCAACTTTAATAAATAGAATCACTTTCGGTAGCATTACACTGGCCATGTGAGTTATTCACAGTGTACCAGTGTTGCAAACACCAGCAGAAATTGACAGTACGGCAGCACCATAAATGCTGGCATTTCACATAAGTAAAATCCAACCAGCAACAGGAGAATCTATATAGCGCAGGTTTTCCAGTTGCCCTTTGGAGTTCTTTTTCAAAAGCCATTGTTGCAACACCAGCCCTTTATGCTTAACCCCTATGGTGTCAATACAGAGCATGTCTTGATTCTTCGCTCTTTCAGTCAGAGGTGACACTCCTAGAGTCACCTTCTATAGCCAGACTTTATTAACCTCGGGATTACACAAAAGATGACAGGAACAGGGGTTATTGACAACGGTGTAGTTGTAGAAAGTTAATCAGGGGAACATTTACGCAAGACTTAACTGGATTCCCATGTCTAAAGACGGACCTACAGTCAGGCAATTTTCTATGGGAGCACCAGCCTTGTGTAAAAACAAGAGTAGATAACACAGCGCCAGGAAGTAGGTTTGCATTAATACTTGTCCTTGGACACTGCTGACTTCCCCACTTTGAGGGATATAGAGATTACACACCAATAGCTGTGATAAGCACTGGTTTCAAGGTTCCAAAACATTAGTCATTTGCCAACTGTAGTGGGAATAGAATTTTAGATCATAATATTTGGGAAGTTAATCAAAACATTTGGCATCTTAACCATATAGATTTTTAGAAGTAGTACAGTTGTGGCAGGCAAAATAACGAACCAGAAGAACATTACATAAGAAACCAGTTCTTCTATGGGGAGGGGGGGGGGGGTCTCTGGTTATCCGTTTTAGCCAAATTGTAACATGAGCAGATTGCATGTAAAGTTGTTGCGAATAATCTCAGATTCTCATGTTCTAGTCTAATTGGCTCTGGTTTGTAGACAACAGTTGAAACCCAGTGCTTACCAATCGCCTTGAGAAATACATATTACACATTTATTGCCTAAAAATCAGGGTGAATGCTCCAAGTGGCTCATGGCTGTCATGAAAATATTGTTTAATAGAGCACCCCACACATGCTTTACAGAAAAATCTTCGAGGGTGTGCGATATTTATTACAAATGCAGTTATTTGGAAATTTAATTTAGCCACACACGATTATCAATTAAATTAAAATGTGCAGAAATTGCACAGGTGGCAATGAAAATCTCAAGTTCACAGTATTTGTACAGTTCAGCCAAGTGGAAAACAGGATTATTTTAACTTTAAATTTGCTCTTCACCTTTCACATCTGCTTTAAAATCTGTTCTTTCCAAACCCCTTAACATATATAAAAGTACTGTATACAAATAACCTGAGGTACATTGTGGCTTTCATTTTAAGAAAGCTCCTTACAGGGATCATCTTGTACCAGCTGAAAAAAAAAAAAATCTGCAAGAATTTTCACTTCAAGAGCATGTAGCAATACTGCTTTTATAAACCACAGGGGCGAACTAATCTGCTTCAGGTGGTTGAGTTATCTATAGGTTTGCTGTTCAAGACGTCCCCCCCCCCTCTTCCAGATGACATGTCAGGTTAACTTATAGAAATAGGATTTCAGAAAGCATTGAATCCTTAAAATATTTTACGTACAAAAAAGATTTCCCCAAGACCAACTCAAGTTTAATAGCAGAGCTGTATTTCCTAGCATCCTCTTTGCTCCGGAATTAGACAACATTCCCAAGATTAGTGGTATCAACATCAGCTAGTACAGCTCTGCAATAACAGGATTGTCCTTGTGGGCACCTACTCAGTACTTTGTGAATGGCACCCATGCTGTACACAAAGCAAGTATTGTTCATTTGACACCAGTTTTAGGTTAACACTGTATATATTGCCCATTTGTCAACTGTATTGATCTTTGGATGCCAGCAACAGATTATGGCCCAGAATGAACGTCAAATTTTACCCTTGAGCAAAAAGGGGGGGGGGGGGGAAGCACGTCTTGCCATGTAACTAATAACATCAAAAGAAATCCCTCCCCTTATTGCCAAACGTTGTGCAAACACTGAGCATGCATTGAAGGACAAATAGGGCAACTCTCAGAAGAGAGAATTTCTCTGGCATTGTCCCCTGGATATGTACTAGTTTAAAAAAAATAAAAAATACACATACGTTGTCTTTCCCTCCCCCCCCCATATAGAAAGGGGAGGGGTGTGGAAAACAAAAAAGTGGGGGTAGGAGAGCCCAAAACATATGCATAGAGAAGGGAAGGGAAACTGAAATAAACATAAAAGCAATGACTGGGTAAAATGTGCAAGGGGGGGGGGGGGGGGGGAATAAAAAAAAAAAAAAATCTTCTGCAGGATCTTCATAGCCAACGATACAGTTGATGGGAAGCTGCTGGGGATAGGGCAGTGGTAACTTAATTGCGTTCCTGAAGGAGTGGGGAAGAAAGGGCTGTAGTGATTTAGCTGGGTGGGTTAATTAACTAGATTAGAATTGTCAGCATACACTAGCCTGCAGCCTTCTGTTACTGGCTCAGGCCAGTAGACTTCTAGAAGAGATGATTCCTGTAAAGTAAAAAGTGGTAAATTGTGTGTTTAATGGGGGGATTAAATGGTAAAAGTCAGAGATAGAGATAATGCGAAAGCTTTGAAAAAAGTTCTACTCACTAGGTGCGCCAGTGTACATAATGGAGAAGAGATTAATGCCGATTGTGCTGGCGTAGAAGACGGGTAGGGCTCTCAAACCATTGGGAACTGGATCTGCCTAAAAGAAAAAAAGTAAACAATTATGTGGCACTGCTCTGACCGTTACACTTCACAACCCTATTAAAATGAGGTGCTAGCCACCATGTCTAAGGAATGTGAAACAGTCATGGGTGTCTGTCCCCCTTGCTTCCTCAAAAAGGTATCCCACGGAATACATACACACATACACACATACACACATACACAAAGAGTCCAATATAAACTAGAACCATAAAAAAAGTGCTTAAGTGCGTAATGGTCCAATACTCAAGAAAAAGGAGGTTGGTCTTCTCTGAAGTGCTGGTGTCAAGTCCGTTTGTTCATCAGTATTTCTCAAGAGACAAGAAAAAATATTGATAGTGCAGATAATCGTATCAGGGTTGGTCGAAATGTTGTAATAAGAGTATAAACCACTCACATTTATAAGCGCCTACAAGGGCCCTGACCATATACAGGGTGGCACTCCTTTTATCCGTGGAGGACACTAAAATCAAAAAGAATCTGGAGACGGCACTCCCATAGCATAATATTGTATGCAGAAGGTAATAAAGGTAAAGAAAGGAGCCGCACTCACCGGTTCGGGTGCCTCACGTTGATGGGCTCAGTCGATATAGCATTGGACACTCTTAAGGTGGAAACCCAAAACCCCCTTTACCTCTGCAGCATGCAGTCCGCGCGGAAGTGGAGTAAATAGGAGAAGGTGGCCAATAAAAAGGTTAAAACCCAAGTAAATTTATTAAAATAATAAACAAAAAGCAGAAAAATGATCTACCGAGACGCGTTTCGGCTTTGAACGCTTACACCGACTGAGGAAGGCTTTTAAATGTCCATAATTTTTTTTGCCATTTGCAACATATATGGACATTGAACGCTTACACCGACTGAGGAAGGCTTTTAAAAGCCGAAACGCGTCTCGGTAGATCATTTGTCCGCTTTTTATTGTTTATTATTTTAATAAATTTACTTGGTTTAACCTTTTATTGGCCACCTTCTCCTATTTACTTCACTTATCGCACAGACTGCATGCTGCAGAGGTAAAGGGGTTTTGGGTTTCCACCTTAAGAGTGCCCAATGCTATATCGACTGAGCCCATCAACATGAGGCACCCGAACCGGTGAGTGCGGCTCCTTTATTACCTTCTGCATACAATATTGTGCTATGGGAGTGCCGTCTCCCGATTCTTTTTGATTTGTTTAGTGTCCTCCACGGATAAAAGAAGGGGAGTGCCACCCTGTATATGGCCAGAGGCTTTTTTCCTTGAGCCGGGACCCTTGTAATAAGAGTATAAACCACTCACATTTATAACAGTTTGACCAACCCTGATATGATTATCTGCACTATCAATATTTTTCTTTTCTCTGAGAAATACTGATGAACAAACGGACTTGACACCAGCACTTCAGAGAAGACCAACCTCCTTTTTCTTGAGTATTGGGCCATTACGCACTTAAGCACTTTTTTTATGGTTCTACTTTATATTGGACTCTTTTTGGGGACTACCATATATATGCACTTTGAGATAATGATGTGATGAAATGATAAAGCACTTTTCTGCATTATCGACACGATTATATGCAGGGTTCACTTAGTTTATTCACCATATGGTTCCGTCCACTACATTTTTATCTATTTGAGACACATGTTTTGGTTGTTTTATAGGTGTTTCTAAACCATGTTATAGGCAGCATCTGACTATTAGCACTTTGACTATTTACTAGCACTTTAATTGACATTCAATTAGTAGGTGCCCACACTGAACTGTATATACACTTTTCGTCTTCATCCCACAGAATTGCATGGAAGTTTGGTGTACCAAACCGGGCAGGGGTGGCACTCAATGTTACTTCCTGTAACAGATGCTGCCAGACCCAGACTAGGGCCAAGGAAGCTTTACTCAGGTTAAGGATGCCAACCACCCCCCTTCCTGGTTGTTCAATTATAACTCCCATGATTCTTTAACCTTTTAGTGTGTTTATGGCCAACGTTGTAAAGGCGAAGGAGCAGCTCAGGAGTGTGTTAATATTTATACATCCACCTCCCATTGCATTTTTACCCTACAAAGTTATGTTATGTTATGCTATGCTTTGCCCAACCGATCTTTTAATATGCAAGAAAGGTCAAAGCAATCAAGTAATTAAAAGGACTTCAGGGTCACTGAATCACACATTAGGAATCTTATGCCCATGAAAAAGTCTGCTAGCTATGATTCTGAGCTAGAGCACCTAGCAATAATTGTGAGAACCAGACAGGACTTAAACTAATTAGGAACGCGTTACTGAACGGAAACAGTCTTTATTAGTTGCTTTTTGCTACATATTAAAAGAGCATATAGATAAATCCTTAGCTTCCTGGAATGAAGATCTTGGCATAGAGGTCACAAAATAAAGTGACCTACAGATGGCACCCCACCAGTTAATGAAAAAGTTCCTCATTTCCCAGAGTACGCAAAAGGTCCTTCAGCGACGCACAGAATAGCTGCAATCAAGCAATGCCTTTCCTTTCCCAGAAGCCGCTCATGAATTCACACATCAGGAGAATGGCCATAAACACTACTGAAGCCAGACTGCTAACGCCGAATAGTACATGCCTCAAATAACAGGCTCTTCGCTCCTGCGGTCAATGACCATGAGAGGGCATAAAACATTGTTCACACAAAAACCTTTAATATGGATTTATAACATGCTCTGACAATGTGGAAGGGTTTCAACACGGTCTTAAACCCAAAAAGTATTTAAGAGATTTTCCTTGCAGCCGTCTTGATACTGTCAGAATGCCATCAAAACATCAATTCTTCTATATGAAAGAACTGGCATATAGCCATAACAAAGCTATGACATCTATGCATAACTATATACACCAAGAGCTGGGGAGGACAGTCCTATACTGGGATAATATTTAATAGGTTATGACTGAAAATCCCTGTACAGTATAGATACAAGGCTTTACTGTAATTTCAATATACACAGAAACATCTGCCTGTGGCATAATGCATATCTTTAGAGTTTTCTGAAAGCTGCATTCTTAATGTCATGATCACTACAAATCCCCATATGTAGGATACCTGACCATTTTCAATATCCAGCCTTCACATTTACTTTGACAAAAGCATTTTTTGTCTGTATGCCGATAACGCAGACCCTGTGTGAGATAAGGGATGCCGGAGACCCTAGAATCTTGCATCCCAGCAATATTTCTGTAATTTATAAATACATTAAAATAGTAAATTGGCTTATTTTTCATCTTAATTATGGGATCAAGATGGCAATTTTGCCAAGAGATTGTTATTCTGAGCTAGATAATTCTTAACGAAACCTTGCCTTTGCAAATGTGACTTTAATTGTAATGATTTTTATTTATGTTCCTGTGATGGCTTCCAAACTGCAAAGGCTGTTTGTCCATCTACAGCTGAATCCTAGGCAGAGAGGTGGTGTTCATATACAGTGGCACCAACATATATCCAGACTGTTCGAAGTCAGGCGTTTCTGCTTTATGTTTATATAAAAGGGTTGTATCACTTAGCCGCCTTCACATCAAAAATGAACACCTGTCAGACATTTGTACAGGATGTTTGCCCAAGATAAAAAAAAGGTAGAAACCATTGTAAAGGTTCAGTGCCATTCACTCATCACATGCATTTTCTGCATGAGAAAATAGTATCCTCAATCAGTGATAGGAAATCTTATGCAGTGTATAAAAAGGTAGAACAAAGACATTTTGATCTCCAACATCTGAAAATTACTTCCTCAAGGCTCAACTACTCATTGAAGTGGAACATAAGTACTGTAATGTAAATGGTGACCTATAACATCCGATTAATAAGTGAACGTTGCCTAGGCTATGGTTAAAGCAGCATGCTGGAGCGGTAAGAGGGCCGACACTGTTCCACGCCGACTTCCCAGTCAGTGAATCCACCTACAAATTACAGGCATTGAGCGACAGAAGGATGGCAGGCCATCTCGATTTCACAACTGTCATTCACTCCGGGCAGCATGTCACTGCAAGCGAGTGACAGCCAACCTTCAAAATTGTGTAATTCCATAATTTCGAAGCATATGTGTGTTGGCTAAAACGGTTAACACCTATATGTAGTGATTCCCATCAAAAGCTTAATGTGGTTTTAGCCGTCACTGAAAATATATTGGCTAGCCAACACATCCCCCTGTTCTGGGAATGATCTCCACACGTTGTGGCCTCTGTTTAGGATGTATAATCATTTTTATGAATAACGTTTAATAAATGCACACACTGATGTCACTTCCGTCCTGGGCTTTATCAAAATCATTCTCTGTTACCATCACTAAAGACAGCACTAAGAAACCTGTCAGGGTGATTAAGGCTCTTCAATGCACAGATGAACAAGTTATGATGTAGAGATTACAGTAAGCAGGGCTGTGCTGAAAGACTAGATTACAACAAATGTAATAAAACCTTACCTTACGAAGGATGAACATTCTCACGAAGAAAAACAGGAGAGCGGACATGATGCCAGAAAGCAGAGGTGAAATAAACCAGGACAGCACTAGAAAATGAAGAGACCGAATAGGACGCATTAATCTGAGACGTTTCAGTGAGAGATGCTTTTGGATAAAAGTGTCACATAAGTATGTTGAGTGTTAAAGGGACCTCGATAGGCACCACGACCGACCACCACGTGTTATTTAAGTGGTCACCGTCCACACCTTCAAAAATCGACCACTGTATAATTAGAACTGCATTTCAGATTTACCAATAAAAATAATTGAAACGACACTGTTCTTAACCCCTTAATGCCGTGGCTCTTGTGGGATTGCCAGAGTTCAGGCAATCCTGCAGCCAATGATTGCGATTTGTCTGCTGGGAGAGGAGGTGGACTAGAAAGCAGAGGGATGTGCAATGTCACCGTGCGGTGTACAAATCCTGCCGCAACGCTATAAGAAGCCCCAAGGAGTTAAAGTATTATTCTCAGACTACCAAATAAGCCTCCAGACAATATCTTTGAGGTACAACAGAATGCAGTGTGACCCAGTACTTACCAATGCGGAGCAGCTCTGTCCACTTGACCCCTTCTTGTCCTTTAGCAACAAGCGAAAATCCTATTGTAGCTCCAACAATGCAGTGGGTACCAGAGATGGGGAGTTTCAGGAAGGAGGCTACAAGCTGCCACACAGCAGAACCTGATAAATGCATAAAATCATAATGGAAAATATAAGCAACATTGGCAAGTGGCAATATGAGTAGGGCTGAAACAACTGTACAATAATGAAACCAGCTGTTTATGAAGGAATCTGTATACAGCAAACACGGTTTAGAGTTAGTCTGCGTTAAACATTAATAACCTCAGACTCTGGAGCTGTTTGTGGAAGACGCGCCGCTGCTTTACAAGGTATGATTGGGTTATGTCAGACATAACCAGTTTGTTTTTTTATTTAGTTTACAACAGTAGCCGAACTATAGCACAAATGAGGTACGGCTATTGGGTGTGGGCATTGTACCTGTCATGCCCCATGATTGGGATGTATTTGTATATTATAATGTTATGTGTTGAAATTGCCTTTTACTGCTTACAGTTATGAATTCATAGCTATTTTGTCCCTGCTGGGTTTCCTTAGCTTGCTGTATCCAGCTAGTTTACACCCCTTTGCTCAGTATCTTGTTCTAAGGGACTTCCTGGTTACATAGCAACCATTCTGTGCTCACTGCTGGACAAACCTAATGTCTTTTTACCTGCATTGCTGTACACTATTATAAAGATTGTCAGTCTGACCATTAAACTCTTCAACTGGATTCATCTTTCTACGTGTCAGTTTTGCCGAGTTGAAGCCACCTGCCCAACTTCATCGTGGGAGTACTGGTCAAATACAAACTTTGCTAGTCTAAAGCATCCACGCCTCACAGCTTTGCTTAGGGAAGCAGAATAGTACCACTGGGGTTCTATCCTTACTTGGAGCCCGAGTCCTGTGCCACCCCCACTGGTCTGGGGCTGCCATTCCCTTCACAAACACCTTCCCACACTCCGGTCCAGTGTTTTGCCCAAACCCACTCCCTCTAACATTCGGGGGAAGGCTCTTGCCAAAACCTCCCTCCCACCTACAGTTCAGTTTGAGCATGTAATTATTGTAAAGCATATTAAAAGTGGTCAAGCTGCATAGAGCACCCACCCCGGTTTTGTGCCAACATGTCCATCTGAGCACTCGCAGCAGTGTTTGGGGAGAAAGCAGACTTAAGCTGTGCGCACAGCATGAATTCATCATTCTGACCAGGTGTTCACATACCTCATGTGTGAAAAGTGTGCAACATATGAAATTTGCATATGTACGTACAATTGTTACATACGCTATGCAAATAGCTTTAAGTATTTTTTTTTTTTTATCCAATACATCGAAAACAAAAATCGGCCAACTAATAGATTATGAAAATAATTGGTAGTTGCAGCTCTAAATATGATCTTGGCCAACACTTACCAAACATGGCACTGATGGAACCAGCCATTAGCAGCTCCTGAGAAGAGTTGTACATGGTGACGTCAATCAGTCCTTTCCGGATGGTCTCACTCACTTTAGCCCCCAGCAGCACAGATCCCACAGTTTCAAAGATGGATGCCAGGATGCATGCCTGACGCAAGGTAACCACGCCTGAGCCCACCGCCGTGCCAAAGGAGTTTGCGACATCATTGGCACCGACTGAAAACGCCAGAACAAATGCAATTACAAAGCCCAGGATCAGCATCCAGAGGTAAGATACCAAGGGACCTCCAACGGAGACACCAAGGGCACTGGTGACGGCACTAAAAGCTGTTGTGGATTCCATATTCACTTTTGGCTCAAGATGAAAAAATCAGGTAAAAAAATATTTAATATGTAAACAGAAATAAAAATTGAGGTATGAAAATATCTGAATAAATTACTATAAAATTAAATAGGCAGTAAACTGAATGGAGGCCGAGAGTCTCGGACTAAAGTCTTTGCTATTTGCTACGTATGGATAACTTCGGTCTAGAGTTCCTTTGGCTCTGAGGAGTTAGATATGAAAAAACTTCCATGGTGTACAAAACAGACGAACTGGCAGACTCTTCATTCTGTGGACAGAAAGACGCCAATGGTTAGTGAGAAGGGAAACGGATAACAGTAAAGGTGAGCATCCCACTCCGGTCCTTAAGTAGCCCCCATCAGGACAGATTTTAAAGGTAGTCTGGGGGAAACACAGACTGAATCCTGCAAATCACTGAGCAGCAAAATCACCTGTGCTTCAGATACCTGGAAAACCTGGGCTGTTAGGGGTACTCAAGGACCAGGGTTTGGAAACCACTGCTCCAATGTACTGGGAGGAAAAAAAAATTTAAGAGCTAGCAATAAAACAATTACTGGCCAGGCAGCTTACAGCTGCGCATTTATGGTTATATAATGGCAATTTCCTAAAGGAACAGCTTTGAGAGTCAACTACACCTGGTCAAAGTCAACAGGACTCCGATATCATGCATCCAGTGGCGAGGTGCTATGAAATGGTTTTCATTAAATGGGTCTAGTGGGGAAACCTATTGCAACAAAAAGATCACAGCATGCAACACCGCTCATAAAAGCCAACAGATTAGTCTTTATATTAAGAAGTGCAGCATAAACATACGTGTCGGTCCTATCGGACCTTAATCATGTACATGATATATCATATATGATTACGGTCCGATAGGACCGACACGTTGTATGTTTATGCTGCACTTCTTAATATAAAGACTAATCTGTTGGCTTTTATGACAGGTGTTGGACGCTGTGATCTTTGTTGCCGTTTTGAGGCTGGGCAGACCTCAAATGATGTAGCACCGGTCTTTCCACTGGCCAATACAGTTTCTTTAGAGGAGATTGTAAGGTAATCGCTCCCGATGAAGATAGCGTAACGCTATTGAAATGCGTTGAGCTACTAATTATGATGTTTTAACAGTGCAATTTTTGGGAAGAGTTCCCATGCTGTTTAATGGTGGTCTATTGAAGGTTTAATATCCTTATGGCGTACCAATTTTGGTGTGGATACTGATCTGTTATGTTGTGGTATTTTGGAGCAATGGTAATGTCATATTCAACTCTGGATTGACGAGGTTGAATTAATATTTATGGAGAAATCCTCTACAGTGTTTTATAGGGACCTTTGCAATTTGTAGACACAAGCTCTTTCTCTTTTGAGGCATAGAATAATTTGGAAACACTTGAATTACAACCGCCATACAATAGATTCCTTCCAATTTGAAGTAAGACTTGGGTAACATCACCATTTGGTTAACAAAGAACCTGATGAAGGCTTAATATCCTTACAGCATATCATTTGGTGTGTTTACTGATCTGTTGTATAATTTTGGAGCAATGGTAATACCATATTTAATTCTGGATTAACAAATTTGAATCAATATTTATGGAGAAATCCTCTATATAGTGTTTCTTTATAGGGACCTCTGCAAGCTCTTTCTCCTTTTGAAGCACAGAATAATTTGGCAACACTTGAATTATAACTGCAATACAATAAATTTTCTTCAAATTTGAAGGAGAGATTTAGTTAATCGAATGGTGATGTTACCTAAGACCCACTCTATTGGCGGTTAGCCTCTTTTAAAAGGTCCTTTTACCATCTTAGATAATATTGGTCGATTCTGGTTAAGAGCTACCTCATTGAAGATTAAACACAATTAGCTATTCTCTTATTGGAATCTGATCAGTTATGACAACAATTTGTATATTATGACAGTGTAATCCACTACTGTATGGTCCTTTATCATTGCGCCATAAAATTAAGGATTATATCCCATACCTTACTTAAGAATGTCTCTATGAATTTATGCATGCGAGTCATACACTGCTCCAGATCTCAAAGATTGAAGAGAACTGACTACCACTGTATTAGTTACAAATAACGGTATTGCCTTCCTCAAAAGAAAACTTTCATAAATCAACCACCCATCACTTTGTTTTTTATATGTCCGCCATGTTTGAGATATATTTAATAAATTTAATTGTTACAAGTCTTTTTCTGAACCTGTTACGGTATGAATAATGGTACCTTTTTGTTCTAAAATGTCACAATCTTTATAACTGAGGGTTTAATCCCTATTGGGAGGTACCCACTGGCCTATTTTGTTGTTTTCAATCCTCTTTTTCTGTCTCCTAAAAATTCCCATAAACACACTCCTAAACCTTGTGGACAGCCTTTCCAGAAGAGTTGAAGCTGTTATAGCTGCAAAGGGTGGACCAACGTCATATTGAACCCTATGGATTAGGAATGGGATGTCACTTAAATTCATATGCGAGTCAAGGCAGGTGAGCGAATACTTTTGGCAATATAGTGTATGTTAAATTAGCTGATGAAAGAGTGCATCGGCAATAGCCATTTGGGAATCCAAAAACATAGCAGGGCTGAAATTTCCTTCAATTGGGTAATGTCCGTCTGTACTACTGATCATTATAGCCATTCCCAATTCGTAACAAGTCAGAATGGATCCAAAAGGGCCAGCAGGACGTGTACATTATTTTTGCCCCCCCCCCTCCTCACGATAGCCAGACACCTAACTCAAAAATTATGGGATTTGTATGGAGACTGAGAACGTGAGAAGGGTGAGACACTGATTGGGGAGCTGGGGGTGAGCTAGACTTTTTGTATGAAGCAAACTGGACCTGTGAATTAATCTGTTAATCCTATAAAACACTTTACACAAATGAATTCCGATGGTTGCCAGGAGATAAAGAGCTTTCATACTATACACACAAATCTCCCTCCGATCTGCTCATTCTTTCCCAATTAGATCTTCTGGTAAGAAAAGCCCTTTGATAAAGACTGGCGCTCACATGCCTCAAAAGGTGGAGGAGACCGTAAATACCAGAATTCTGTTTGGCTCCTCAGCCGCTTTCTAAACCGGAATTCTTGGTAAGAAAGAGACAACATCATGACCTTTAACACTGAACCCAGAATGATTTGTCACCTGTTACTCCGGCAGGGGGTAGCAACCTTGGCCCCGCCAGAGGCTTTTTAAAATGCATCTCCCATGATGCCTAGTCAGCTCAAAGGGTCTAATAGCATTAATGGGAAATGTCTCAATTAGGGGAGCCAATCCCATCGTGACCATGTGCTGCTTATATGGATTTCCACCAAGAAGAATTGAATGTGGAAACATTTGTGTAGTAAATAGGATTCATTAAAAAAGGAGGTCAGAGGCATTTTGGTTATTTAAACAGAACACAATGAAATGATGCTCATACAAAGTGTAGAATAGGAGGGAAAAATATTTCACCCCCCCAGATATACCTTGTAATATAGGCTGTAATTCAGGGATCTCAAACTCCGGGCCCACACATGTTTATTGCCTACAATTCTTTGAATACAATAGGTGGCCAGAGAATCATGGGCGCTGTAGTTCAGAAACATCTGGGGGGGGGGGGGGCAGAGGTTGAGAACGCTGCTGCACCGGGTGATGGAGCCGTGTAGGTGAGGATACATTAGTATCTAGGGTTCCACTCACATTGTATCACCGCCTCACACACCCCCGGTGTGGGTACAGTAGCTATTCAGAGCCCGCTGCTGTTGATTCGCCCCGCAGGTCTGAATGTTCCCCTCCAGATCCCCCGCGCACCGAGACACCCGGGCGGAGAGGGGGACTCTCGGAACATGCGCAGTGCAGGGCAGCGCTCCGCTAGCGGGGTCAGAGGCGCCAAGGGAGCAAGTGCGGTTATAGAGCGTATAACCCTCCCGGCACGATGTGCAATTAGGGACGCACCTTACCCCCGCACGGAGAAGGCATGGTGCGGAGGGGGGGAGAGAAGCAAAGCCATGGCACCCGGTGCCGCCTTACCGTGTGATGCTGGATCCGGAGATTGCCGCCCGCATTTCCCGCTCTCCTTTCGTTAAAGTGTAACAGAGCGCCAAAACCCCCTTCAAATAAAGCCCTCCCCGGGCGCAGCACCGCCCACATCATGTCGCACACGGGCGCCACCAGACCCCTCCCCACCACACACCTTGTGCTGCCGTCACGGAGTGGGGCCAAGGGATGACTCACAACCGCAAGCGGGTCACGGGATCTCTGCTGTCCCCTCCCCCATACTCGCGGCGCAGCTCGCTTCATGCAATGCCCTGCATGGCGAAACAGACCCGTCCCTGTGGAGTTACAGGCGCGCAGCCCGGGCACCGCACCGCACACAGGCCGCCCCGCAGCTTTCTAGAACCTTCCAGACAGAAACCGAGAGAGCACAAGATTAGTCCGAGCGTCAGCGTCACGACACGCGGGATCCTGCACGGGTCACACTGCCCGAGACAACACATCCCTGCCGAGCCGTGCTGTACAGAGCCCATACTGGCTGCGTGTGCCCGGGGCTCCCCGAGCAGGACACAGCCGCTAACGGAGGGCCTAGGACTGCGTGCTATACCCGTGTCAGTGTATGTTCAGAGCATCACACGCTGTGACCTGTGGAGCCGAACACACTGACCCGCAATGCTGACAATGTGTCAGGTTATGAAACAATGTGCACCTCAGATGAGAGAGTCACCCCTTATCTGAGCAGAGCACATGGTGCTGAATAAGGCCCTGCCCTACTTACTGGCGCAGCAGACACAATGAGCGGCCATGAGGCTGCGGGTCACTGTATTGACTGGTTTCATTCAGTGCAAAATCACTTAACCGGTTTAAGATACACTAGGAGATCTGCTGCACCCCAGCTCCACACGCGGTCTCTGGAGAGTATGCGGCGCGCACCGCACACCCAGGGTGACCGCAGGGAGCGGTTATTTGATGAGCCTGCACTCAGAATGCTGCTCCTAAAGGAAGAGCCTTTGCCACAGTGAAGCCTCTCCTGCAGCTGTTTGGATCACTCCTTTGCGAAACACCAGTGCATGGATATCGCTTTGATCTTAAAGACCAATGTGATCTTTCCTCCTTTGTACTCCTCCAGCAACATGCCCAACATGTTTTGCCCTGCGTGGCCACAGCTCACACGGGGCAGTTGCACTAATGTCCCTCAGCAGTGATGTCGGCACGCAAGCAGCTAGCTGCAGTCACATGAATGCGCCGAGCCCGCCCACTCTTACCTGCGTCCGTCGCAGCTTTGTGGTGGTGCGACGGGGCGGGTCACACAGGGTATCATGCATACCAATTGCATGTGCTACCACAGGATGTGATTTAAGCCCCCCCTCAAAAAGCTACAAACAAGGCTACAAAGCGCAATCGCACTAACTGCGCTCAGCGAGGTGGCCACACGGGCATCAGAGTGGAAGGAACGTCCTCTCCCACAGCTCTCTGCTCAGAGCCATCCCTCAATTCATGCCACAATCATGTGTGGAAGCTAAACTTGAAAAGGGAATAACTTTTTTTTTTAATGACCTTTGAAAAAAGTAAGATGCCAGAACATAAAGATTTCCTGACAAAGGAGCCCAAATGGTTTGGTTTTTAACAGGTGCGACCATTAAACATAACTGGTAAGGTCCTTTACCCATGTGAGGCGATGACTAGCAATGTTTGCATTATGCAATTCAACTGCAATTGTAAAGACCCTAAAAAGGAGGGGAAACATTTGCAGTTGATGTAACAAAGGATCAGAAGAATTAGAAGATCTCAGGCGTCAGTATATCTAAAAGATTTATTAAACACATTTACAGTTGTTTAGGCTAATGTAACCAAGGATATTTTCCACAATAAGATCTGTATCCGTGCCAACCTGAGCTGCCCCGACTTTTACAAAACACAATAAGTATTATATAGGATTTTCCTGCTGACCCTTTAAGCAGAGCAACATAATGCTGCTTTAATTACATTCTCTCCACAGGGCGTCTGACAAACCTCAGGAGTCAGAATGTGTTAATGACAGCAGCACGAAGCTTTTAATATGCAACTCCTTAGACCGCAACACTGTTAACAGGACGGAATGGCTAGTCAGAATGTCAGTGGGCCAATGCAAGGTAATACATGACCGCCATCACAATGGGCGATATGGACCAACAAGGTGAGTGCACCAAAGAGCCATACCCCAACTTTGCATGGCATGATGCTAAATGGGCGTTGCTGCCAGATCACTGTTTCCATGTTAAACCGAGTGGTTCTCAAGCACATAGCTACACCAGTGCCCCACACATTCATACTCACCCGAGGAGCCGTTACCTACTTTTTTTATGCCAACAAACCTTTTCAAATATTAAAACAACAAATCAACTCCTAGCGTGTCTGACAGGTCAGACTTCGTGACTGCAGACATGTCAGACACAGGCGTAGGAATAATGCGTTTACACACACCTCAAAACAGGATATACAGTTGTGTTCAAAATTATTCAACCCCCACTGAAATTGAGTGTTTTGGCCAGTTTGACATTGATCAGTCATCTTGCTTACAATTAAATCAAAGCAGCACGTGTAGGTCAGATAAATATAACATTTATAATGAAATAACCACAAATGTCTTCTGTGCTCACATCATTATCAGTTTTATTCAACCCCCAAGTGACATTCAATCTTAGTACAACATCCTTTTACAGTTATAACAGCTTTTAAACGTGAAGTATAGCTTGACACCAGTGTCTTGCAGCGATCTACGGGTATCTTCGCCCATTCGTCATGGGCAAAAGCCTCCAGTTCAGTCACATTCTTAGGCTTGCACACTGCAACTGCTTTCTTTAAGTCCCACCAGAGGTTCTCAATTGGATTTAAGTCAGGTGACTGTGATGGCCACTCCAAAAATGTTCCAGCCTTTAATCTGCAACCATGCTCTAGTGGACTTGGAGGTATGCTTGGGATCATTGTCCTGTTGAAAGGTCCAACGTCTCCCAAGCCTCAGGTTTGTGACGGACTGCATCACATGGTCATCCAATATCTCCTGGTACTGAAGAGAATTCATGGTACCTTGCACACGCTGAAGCTTCCCTGTACCTGCAGAAGCAAAACAGCCCCAAAGCATGATTGACCCCCCGCCTTGCTTCACAGTAGGCAAGGTGTTCTTTTCTTACTCCTCCAAACATAGCGTTGATCCATGGGCCCAAACAGTTCTGATTTTGTTTCATCAGTCCACCGAACACTATCCCAAAACTTCTGTGGTTTGTCCACATGACTTTTGGCATACTGCAGTCGACTTTTCTTATTCTTTGGAGACAGCAAGGGGGTGCGCCTGGGAGTTCTGGCATGGAGGCCTTCATTACGCAGTGTGCGCCGTATTGTCTGAGCTGAAACTTCAGTACCCACATCTGACAAATCTTTTCTCAGTTTCTCAGCAGTCACACGGGGACTTTTCTCCACTCTACGCTTCAGGTAGCACACAGTCGAAGTCAGCATCTTCTTTCTGCCACGACCAGGTAGCGTTTCAAGTGCCCTTTGCCTTGAATTTGCGAATGATGCTTCCTATTAGGGATGCACCGATACTTTTTAAAAGTACTCACCGATACTTTTCTTTAATGTCATGTGACGCTTTCCAATAAGAACAGACCATATAAAAATGCCCCCAGCTCACATGTATATATCCCCCCCAAGATATAGATATATATATAGCCCCAGCTCACACATGGGTACTGCCCCCCCCAGCTCACACATGGGTACTGCCCCCCCCAGCTCACACATGGGTACTGCCCCCCCCAGCTCACACATGGGTACTGCCCCCCCGCGTGACGATACTTACCTTCCTGAGCGACGCCGGGAATGTCTCCGCGCGTGCGCTCGTTGGAAGGACCCCAGCCGCGACCACGTGGGACCATGTGATCGCGGCTGGGGTCCTTCCAACGAGCGCGCACGCGGAAACTTTCCCGGCGTCGCCCAGGAAGGCAAGTATCATCGCGGAGAGCAGCTGCAGGGCCTGTCCGAATGCTCTATCAGCATTCGGACAGGCCCTGCAGCTGCTCACTGTTTATACTTACCTTCCTGAGCGACGCCGGGAAAGTTTCCGCGCGCGCTCGTTGGAAGGACCCCAGCTGCGATCACATGGTCCCACGTGGTCGCGGCGGGGGGGCCTTCCAACGAGCGCACGCGTGGAGACATTCCCAGCGTCGCTCAGGAAGGTAAGTATCGCCGTGAGCAGCTCCAGGGGCGGCTGTTCAAATGCCGATAGAGCATTCGGACAGCCGCTGCAGCCCCTCGGATGCCGGCTCAATGCCGGCTTCTGGTATCGGGAAAAATAATCGGGGGGGTACTACACGAGTACCAAGTACTCCTGCAGTACCCAGTATCGGCCCCGATACCGATACTAGTATTGGTGCAACCCTACTTCCTATGGTCTCTCTTGGTATGTTTAACATCTTTGCAATCTTCTTATATCCATTGCCCTTCCTGTGAAGAGTAATCACCCCTTTTCTTGTCTTCCTGGACCATTCTCTTGACTTCATGTTTGTAACCACACCAGTAAATGTCTAGAAGGAGCTGAGTATCAGTCATTTTAAAGCTGCCTAATTGGTGCTTATTATGCTTTATTGCTGCTCCGTGACATCCACAGGTGTTTTCAATACCTGATTGAAAACACTTGAAATGAACCTCTGTTCTTCAGAGTGGTAGTCTTTAAGGGGTTGAATAATTGTGTCAATGAAGAATTCACAAAAGAAACATTTACTACTGTATTACAAAACCAATTGATGTCATTTTAGTTGCATATGGTTCTTTAAAAAGTCCTTGTAGGATTTCATTCTGAATACAATTACAAATGTACACTAAATTCCCTAAAACCCTTTACAGCATTGGGGGTTGAATAATTTTGAACACAACTGTACAATATTACGGGGGCACCAAGTGAGAAAACTGAAAATTACTGTGGACAGAACAATGAAAAGGGATAACCCGCTTACATAAATGGTACAGATTCTGCTAAATAAACTAAAGTAGTCCGCGTGCACAAAGTGTCCCTTTAAGGTTATTCAGAAATACCAGTGTTTGCTGGAGAAACTTCACTGTGAAACATTAGCAGAGAAACAGACCCCTGTGATCATACACTCCCCACTTGCCTACTGCAACTTGGCTTAGCAAGCAACACCCCCCAAAGGGCTTATTCAGAGAAGTGAAAAGTTTAGCACATGATAAAGATCTGTACTATCCCTCTCTGAATGTCCTCTGAAATAAGAATCTACCAGAGGTTTAGCAGATGTTGCCACAGAGGCTCTTTTTCCTTGTTACATGATGCCACATCCTGTTTTCAGTGCCGCTCACCATTGAACACTGTCATTTAATGCAGATATGGGTGGGGAGCTGGTGAGGGCATAAGTCACTGCATGGGTTTCCCCAATGTATTCACCATGAACAAAACGCATATCCTGTTTTTAATACATACTGTATATAAAAAAAAAAGATAACCGAAGGTTAAGTCAGTGTGTAGTTTAAAATGTAAAAGGTACTGTGATTTTTTTAAAATTCTGATTGGTACAAAACCCACACCACTTTGAAGAAGCAGGATATTGAATCCTGCAAATGTTCAGACACCGTTTTGTGGGTCTGATCTCTCAAATTTTTCAATTTTACCCAATTTGTCTCTGCTGCCACATACATGCCAGAACTGGTGATATTGGCAAGACTGATTCCAAAGTGTTACTGTAGAATAAAAATGATAAACCGTTATAAATATGAAATATGTCACATTCTATGTCCTATTTATTCTTATTTTCTACTTTATTTTTCTACAGCTGCATAACTTCTCTTCAGGTTTAGGTCATTGAGCAAATGCATGAAAGCTAATGTGCTTTCACTCAGAGCTATGGGCTCGTCATTTCCGCACTTGTGTTTACAGCATTGCCATTTCCTTTTGCACAGGCACCTAGGCAAGAGGGTCTTACGCTTTATGATTCCCTGTACAGTTTCAGGAATGTGACCCATCTTGTGTATCCTTACGGGATGCATCAAGGCACCCTTTTGTTCATGCCGCTTTTCATTCTAAAATCAAGTAACTGCCATTAAAAAGGTAATCTCTATTTGGCTTTGCAACAAACAGAATTCGGGGGATTGAAGTGTGTTTGTTTTGTTTTTTTACCCTTAAAAATATAAAGGGCAGTGGCTTTCGACAGCATATGCCCAATTCTCCAATATTTTTTGATGTTCGGTGGATTTACCTCCCCTTTTTGGCCCTCCCTGCATGCAGCTCCCCTTCGACGACTGCAGGACACCCAAATGTGCATCTTGCATAGCACAGGAACAGCAAATTGTGAACCACTAATGACTTGCGCACGTTACGCAAATTCCGTAGCGCCTGCAGAGAGCTGTGCACATATGCGCATATCTGATCCATTGGCTGCCTCAGACCTCTGGCTACACTGGGCGGTCTCCAAGGTGGTGGTGATGTTCGAACACCACATGGGTGCTGATGTTACTGGTGAACAACAATTAAAAATCCTGGCTGGAGCGATCTCCTCCAATGTCACCCAGATTGTGGCGAGATGGGAGCGCTGCACCTCACATCCTGACCACTTGAAAACAAAAGGTCAGGATGAATTCTGACCACTTGAAATCAGGTCAGGCCTTTTCGAATGTATTTACTCACTGAAAACCTGTGAATAGTAGCAGTTTAGTACCGAAAAGCTAGGCGATAGAGGGAGCCTTGTGCTCTGCCCCATTACTCTTTTCAGGCTTGGAATGCAATACAGTTTGCGATATGGCTTGACTAGCTCGTGACTCGCCACCATTTGTATACACTGACATGTGTCTATTGTGATTTTATGGTGCATAAATACAATTTTTAAAATTCCTTTGTGGATTTTTGTCTGATAATATAGAATATCCATGTGGTGTTCAGATTCCTCCCCATAAATTGTATAACCCCAGGCTCTGGGCTTACTTGGCACAGGTATTACATAGTTACATAGGCTGAAAAAAAGACATGCGTCCATCGGGTTCAGCCTCTCACACATTACCTACTGCTGTTGATCCAAAAGAAGGCAAAAAACCCAGTCTGAAATGCTCGCCAATATGCAACATACTGGGGAAAAAAATTCCTTCTTGACCCCAGAATGGCATCAGATTTCTCCTTGGATCAAGAAGCTTTTACCCAGATATTAAATATTATAACCCCTATTCTGTGTCTGCAGGAAGTCATCCAGTCGCTTTTTAAAATGTTTTAAACATTGTGTGGACTCCAAAGATCAGAGAGAGTCTGCAGTCAGTCATACATATAAGTGTGGAAACTGAGCCAAAAAAATTGTGCAAGACCAAAAGGACAGAGGAAGGAAGGAAAAAAAAAAAACTAGATAACCGCATGGAATCACAAATCAGACCACTGTATCAGCAAGGAACTGGTTAAGGGCCTGGAAGGTACAAATGCTGTGGATGGTCCATAAAGGCCAGCTGTGACTCAGTGAAGGTGACGACACTTCCTAGATTTCCAAATCCTCCTCCTGGTTAAATTATACAAAAGCAGCAGCCGGCTAGGTCTGGATGCCCCATTACTCATGGGCTTCCCCCTCCTCTTCCCGCATACGTAGGTGCCTCTCCCATCCCAAGGACACAAACACATGACATTGTAATGGGCAGGGGGGCGAAGATGATAAACGACATAGCGTCCCCATGTTAATTAACACCAAATATCTCAAGGTAGCAGAAAAGGATATCAAAATAAATATCACAGCCTCCGTGCTGCATGATCCCTGTGGAAAATCAGCAAACACTGGCAGCTTTGTAGGGCACGAGGTCTGACCATACAGCCATTTACTGGAAAAATGTATTTATAAAAGGATTTTACCAGGAAGGATACATTGAGATTTCTCGCGTTTAAGTATGTCCTTGAAATGACCAGCACTGTGAGCTTTACGACAGCGTGTGACCAAAAGAAATGCAAATTATTTCATTTAACCCCTGATAGGACCGAAACAGGTTATTTTCAGGATTCTGTAGCTCAGTGAAATGGGCATGAATCACAAGAAGCACCAGCTGGAAGCCGGCCATTACTAGATGCCAAGCTTTGAGTTAGATGAGCGACAGCAGAGCTCTCTCAAGGTCACAGTTTGGTAACATCATGGCTTTACCAGCCAAAAAGAAGGGGGTCAAGATGGAGGGTTCTAGAGCAGTGCTTCTCAATTCCAGTCCTCAGGAAGCACTAACAGGCCAGGTTTGCCAGATATCTGAAGCAGAGCTGATAGGATTTGCAGCTCGGTGAAGTGAATCCTTAAAATCTGGATTGTGTGGGGTACTCGATCAGGGTGGAGAAACAAAGATCTATAGCATTCACAAGCAACATAACCCTTCTGGGATAGAGACGGTACCATATGTATAAAACTTACAGCACCACAAACCTTCCCAGCACATTAAGGGTTAACAACCCACCCGTGTCTTAAACAGGAGGAAGGAATCAGTTCCTGGAGACAAAACTCTTATGAAGAGCTTGTGACTTCAAAGTTTATCGCCTAGGGGGAAGGCCGAAAGGGACATGCCCAGGGCCCAGGATAATTAGCGCTGGGTGCAGTTTATTCCAGTTCCATTGTGTCAGTGCATTGTGCAACACTGACTCACATCACAAGTGTCTATACTGCAATCAGTTTAGAGCGTTTACCCATGGGTGTCAAACTACAGCTCCCCCAAATGCTGATGCATACAATTCCCAGAATTCTTTGAATGCAACAGATGGCCAGAGAATCAAGGGAGTTGTAGTTCAGAAACATGGAGGGCTGCTTGGACTGATCAGACACATGAGCCAGCCATATGTCTTTTCTGAAGGCTCCTTGGCAATGGCAGACTGCGGATAACACCCCATCCACAGAGCGTCCACCCAGAACGCCTAATCACCTGATTACCACCACAAACACCCAGAACATACTGGCAGGGAGCACCGGTTTGAGACGTCCCCTGAATCTGAGTTACGATCCGCCGCCAGAATTCCCTCCAGATCCATCACGCCACAGCATCTAACTCACACACACGAGGGGGCAGGCTGTATCAGGAAGGCCAGGGCATATAGCGCTAACATGCGAGGAGGCGCAGACCACGTTATCTGTTTCAGCACGTGTTCGGGTCCGGCAGATTAAATCAGACAGCGGCCGCCCTGTCTTCACATGGACACAGAATCATAGAGACAGCTGTCAGGGGCCAGTGGGCTTAGGAAAAGGGCTGGAGGCGCCACGGAACCGCGGCACACAAAAAGGCCTGACTGAACTGACTAGTGAGGGGTGGTTTGTCCCCGCGGTGCTGCCATGACAGGGACCACCAAGGCCCGGCGCGCCCATCCCCCTACCGCCTCGGAGTCTCCATGTCTGCCCCCCGGAGGCCCTGATCAGGCGGAGGAAGGAAGCCTCACAGTCGGAGAGAGGACAATGGAGGCTCCCGCTGGCGTCCACCTGGGTGTGCCGCCCGGGCCCTCTTCACCCACCGCCTAACACCCCCACACTCACCACTGCACGTGTGTCCGTCTGTATCTCCTCCTGAGTGACGCTCAGCCTCCTGCACTCACAGAGCCGCTCTCACAAGATTCTCAATGCTAGAAGGAAGGAGGCGCCACTAAGCTGCACGCCCCCCATTCATTCAGAGGCCCCGCCTACCCTCCATCCGGGATAAACTGATCGCTCGGGTGGGGCGGGGGAGATACCGGCAGGTCCGTCTGGTTACACGGCGCACTTGCGTAGACGATAGAGCGGCGGGGGGGCGCGCGAACCGGTCACTAACGGCAGGAAAAAAGAAGAGGGGCGGGTAAAGTTAACGGAGAAACGTGGTCAATGTCATGTGATGGCAACTCTGATTGGCAAACAGTGGGGGAGTCTGTAGGTGCGTCAGCAGATGTAGCCACGCCCCCTCAGAGTGCAGAAGAAGGATGGCTAGAGGGGAAAGAGACAATAGAGAGGAAGGTAGAGAGAGTGGCTGCCTGACCACAAACACAATATCACGTAGGAAGGAGTGTTATTAACCCAGGGGGCAATCTGCCGATAATCAGCTCCTAAGGGACTGCAAGCAGCTCAGGGAGGAGAATGGACTTGTAGTCATGGGTCAGGTGCAGGGCTGGTATTGTAGTATCGAACCTGTGCAATATTGAGCATGTTAAACCTATACGGATAATGTGAGTTTGGTGGCCATTATTCCTTGTAAACCTCGGATGGAGCAGCTTTGGCCTCCCTCCCACCCGCATTGCATTGGTGGGTGGGCTTTTTGTGACAGGTCACAGCTCACGTCAGAAGCCATTCATTTCTCTGCCATATGCGTGGGAGGTGACTGGCATATTATCACAGAGGTGGCTCTCCATGTGACATGCGTAGCATGGCCATAGGTCTGTGGACACCTTAATCAGGATTTACAGTTACAAGCATTTATAAAGCGCCAACAAGTTCCGTAACGCTGGACTATTGGCTTTATGAGCACGCACCTAGCACTGACAGGGTTCTCATATCACTGTGAGGACATGCAGTGTGCATTGTCCAGGAAGGCCCGAGTCAGATGAGCGCAGTGATCACGTCCGTGTTGCTGCTCATTTTAACATCCGTCGTAGCATAAAATTATGATCAATAGAGACACACGTGCGCACAGTAGTGCGGACGCACCTGGCACCGGATGCAATTTAGGCAAGAACGTCAAACCACTAGGACGGACGCACAGAGTACGCCACATCTGCGTAGCTTTGTGTGTGAGCGACGGAACGTAGTCAGACGGACTGCATTTTTGACAGACAAAATGGTTTTTCATATCATGTATAAAAATTTTACATAATAATTTTATTTCCCATCTACATCAGTCAAAAAAAACCAGATCTTGTGGTGCCTACAATATCATCAGTCAGAAAGTACGTCAGTTGTGCACAGACGCACAGTGTGCTCAGAATGCGTTCCTCTGACAGTAGCCTTAATGGAGCGGTGGCTACTAATTGCTGCCAGCCATTCTCCAACCATATGATCTCTGTCCAACGTTTGCAGATCACAGAACAAACCAATCCCCGGAAAAGCATAACATTTTTGATGCTACTTTGTTGACCTCCATTATTACATACCCAATTTTAAAGGGCATATGTACTCTGTGGTAATGTTTGCACACGGCACGCCGACTGTCAATTTGGCACATAGATTTAACAGGGGGGTGTCCTGCAGTTGTGGGAAAGGAATGTTGCCTAAACAAATAGGTCGGGCACCCCAAACATTCCAGATTCTTCTTGATTTCAGAAATTGGGAGAAGCTGATGCTTTAGAGCAGTGGTTCTCAACCTTTTTCTTTTTCTCCAATTGCCCCCTGGCAGGCCATTTCCATAAATTGTACCCTTCATATTAAAAAAAAGCATCCTAATTAATATACTGGATTTTTTTTTCCGAGGGGGTTATTTAGAGAGCATCAAAATGTCCCCGACATGTCGGTGCCCGCTCTTTCCCCGCGCTTCGGGGAATCAAAAGTTGATACACCCTGTGGTGTATTCAGCATTCATTGAGTGCATGGAAAACCTGCCGGAACAACCACGCCGGAAAAAGTCGAGGAGCCGCTGATCACAGCGCAAAGCAGCAGCCGGAAACGGCTGACTAGCCAACGAACAGGTTAAAAAAAAGTACGTTTGAAAATTTCAAAATTGAAACACTGCAAAAAAACTACTGAACAAAAATGTCTGAAATTTACATATAAGATCCAATGAATGATAATAATAAAAAGGTTGGTTAAGGAAAAATTAAAAAACGATTTAAAAAAATATTTTTAGAATTGAAGCCTATGGGATTTGCTGGAATAAACCTGCCGAATGAAACCACCCAACGGCAGGGCACTTCACTGACATTTCTCAGCTATTCGATGTTCTTTGAATAGACGAACCATTGCTTTTCTATGGAGGACTTCACTGCCCTCGAACAGGCACCGTATGTGCAGGCAATTCGGCAAAATTTTCAAATCGCACAGTGTGAACGGGGCCTTAAGTACAAAAACAGTAGCAGGGGGTCTTTGGAGGGTCTCAAGGCACAGTACCAGAAGGGAGAATCATTTAACAAAGTCCTGGAGGAAAGCCGGGGCCGGTCCGGTGCACAGTTTTCAATCAAAGCAGGAGGGCTTTGTTACAGGCTGGTACCAAGATACAGACTGAGGCAACAACAAAATGCAGAAGCATCTTGGGATAGGCATGGCAGAATTAAATAGGAGTTACAGACCATAATTGGTTGCACTGGCTAATGCTGCCAGAGAGCACTAAAAGGTAAAGTCCAGCAGGGAGGTACTAGAAAGGTGCTGCATGGGTGGATCAAGCGAGGGAGAGGTATTAGCAGTAGGAAAAGGGAAGTGCTCATGCCACTGTACAGAGCACTGGTGAGACCTCACTTGGAGTACTGTGTGCAGTACTGGAGACCGTATCTCCAGAAGGATATAGACATCTTAGAGAGAGTTCAGAGAAGGGCTACTAAAATGGTGTACGGCTTGAAGGAGAAAAGTTACCAGGAAAGGCTTAATGATCTTAACATGTACAGCTTGGAAAAAAGACGAGACAGAGGAGATATGATAGAAACATTTAAATACGTAAAGGGAATCCACAAGGTAGAGGAAGGGAGTATATTTAAAAGGAAACAAAGTAGCAAAACAAGAGGACATAGTCTTAGATTAGAGGGGCAAAGGTTTAAAAGTAACATCAGGAAGCATTATTTTACTGAGAGGGTGGTGGATACATGGAACAGCCTTCCAGTTGAAGTGGTAGAGGCCAAAACAGTAATTGAATTTAAGCAAGCATGGGATAGGCATAAGGCTATCCTAAACAAAAGATAAATCCAGGTAAAGTATCCATGTAATTGGGCAGACTAGATGGGCCGAAGGTTCTTATCTGCTGACATTTTTCTATGTTTCTATCAAGGTGGAGCAGCACTGGATTTGCCTTTCCTGCGGCTTGATCCCTTACAGCCATTTTGTCCTTATCTTCTTCCTAGCTCCTCCTTGTCTGCTACCCAGCTTCTCATTATCTCTTCCCATGTGTGTGGAATATAAAGCAGAGGTGCAGAGATTGATGTATTTTTACCGGCCTGAAGGAATTGGGATTAGGAAATACAACAGTTTGATAAATATGTGGGTGCTATTTTGCTCATATTTCTTAGATTTACATTTTGTCTCCTGGCATATAAAGCAGAGGGGTTTCTGTAAATTTCCTATGCCTACATTGCTTTGAATCAGCATACAGGATTTAAATCTCCTGCCCTTCAGGACTTTCAGGAACTTCTGCTGTCATCACGATTCAGTTTGCCGACGTCTGTGCCTCTACGCAAGCGCTCACATGAGCGAACACTGTAGCTGCTTCCTTTTTTTTCATTGATTGGTGCTGTACACAGATGAGGTGCACGTGTAGCACTGATCCCTCCAGCAGAGAGAATGGAGGTGTACTGCGCGTTTATAATGTAGTTGGCAATGCATCAGGTGCATGCTGTCAGTACCATCTGCCAAATCAAAGTGGGGGGGGGGTGAAGGGGAGGTGTTGTGACGGAGGCCTCCGCCACCTTTTCAGTGACTTGTGCTCCAAGTGTCTGGGAATGGTTGGCGCAGGCACTCACAGCAATGCCCGCACTACACATAGACTGTGTGCCCCTTGGAGAAGAGCGGATGCCAGCCTCGTGCCCACAGACTATGGATAATTATGGCAGAGAATGTTCATAGGGCATTGGCATTGCAAAACTGTTTGTAATTTGGTTTAAAGTATTTCTGTGTTGAACCAGTATAATGTAATTACTGCCTTACTATCTGTCTGTGTGTGTAGCTGTTATCTGTGTTTATTTTGTAATCTATGTCAATTAGGATCGCCCATTGTTTTAGTTCCTTAAGAAATGTTAAGTAGTGTTTACTGAAACCGTCTACCTAATGTAATTAGATTTTTCATTCCAAGAAGTCAATGTTTGTACAATTATCTGTATCAGTGTGATTAGGTCCTCCTAGAAGAGGCTGTGATTTTTTATATGTAAATGACTCCTGTCTGTCCCCATAAAAATCTGTCCTTGTCATTTGATTAAACGTGAAGTCATAGCTCATGTTATGGGGTAGCAGCTACCTTCTTTTCGCTGTGCCAACGAAAGGCTCCAGGTCTTTAGCTTCAGCTTATTTCTGGGGGTGCTAGCCAGGCTCTCTATATGCAGCGGTCTTTAAGCTGTGGCTAAAGGTGCTGGAGAAAGACGTGAGAGTCACAAGGAGAACCCGGTGTCCAGCGAGGAAGCGGCATTTGACAGATGTGACCCTGTCCGGGCACAGAGCTCTGTTACATGTGTGTGATCTTTATTTATTTTTTATAGCATATCTCTTTAAATATAGAAGGAGCCTCCCAACTCGGCTTGCCAGGTCAGCCATGTTTTCAAGGACACATATAATTTATCCATGCTGATGGGCAGTGTGTTAAAAATGCCAGCCCACAGCATGTAGAATCCATATGCTGCAGATAAAATAATAAAAAAGGAATCCCAGGTGACCTGCATTGCTTTCTTTCCTGCCTTATATGAATTATACGTGTTGCAGGGCAGCACTTCTCCCCGTCGTTATGCAATAGTAATGTGTGTCTGGGAAAGCATGGCCGACCTGGCATTCCTACTCCCAACCCATTCTCACAGGTTCAAAAATGTTCTGATGTAATGCAGTGTGCTATACGTCTAAATATGTATCCTTTCATCATGCCTCCTTTTGATGAAGCGAGAAGCAGTAAGGAGATCAACTTTACCAATGTACTTTGTGATTTTATATCTTCTATCTCAGACAGACTTGAATATGCTCTAAATATTATGTAAGGCAATTTTGCTGCAAAAGATAAGATATTTAACAAATTATGAGATGGTTCATTTCATTGTAGCATAGGTCGAACTTTAAAGTATTGGACCTGTAGTAGACACGTTGAGATTTTGCACTTTAAGATCTGTATGATAATTCATCACAAGAGACCACATGCTCTACTCGCCTTGGTCTACTGTCCGGAGCACAATGGTGGTGCCAATGTAGATGGTGCAGTAAAAAGGGAATTAATGTGGAACTTTCGTGAATAGCCCTCTTTACTTATTCTTTAACACCCATTTCCCAAGCCAGCATTGTGCAGCAAATTAGAGGTTTCCTTGCTCACCATATTATGATAGGGAACCACTTTATTTAATTGGGATCTAAATACAAACTACAATTTCTAGCCTGTTTTGACTGTGATATGTCTACCTAAAGGCCCCGTTCACACTGTGCGATTTGAAAGTCGTGCGACTTTCCGCGCGATTTTCATATTCGCGACATGGTGCGATAATGTTGCGCGACATCGCTGTTTTGTGCAATTTTTGCAAAGCAACTCCAATACAAATCGCAGATAGCAAATCGCAAAAAAAGGGTCATGTACCAGCGACATGCTTCTGCGACATCGCGCGGCAAGATGTGAACAGCTCCATTGAAATGCATTGGAGAAGCTACATAGTGCGACGTCGCAGCAAAATCCGCACGATAAATCGCACAGTGTGAACGGGCCCTAAACCTGTGGATGGTTACAGATGATTCAGATTTATGTTGAGGACATATTTATTGAGCCAGAATGACACAAAGGGGATTATTCAGAGAGATCAGAAATGTCGCCGGACACTGAAATTCAGCGAACGTGGACATTTCGGGGCCATTCGTCTATTCAGAGAACAGGCAATTCGCCAAATGTTGGCGAATTGCGTGCACATATGGTGCCTGTTCGAGGGCAGTGAAATCCCCATAGAGCAGCAATGGTTTGTCTATTCGGAGACAAACAGCAGGGAAAAGTTGCCGAAATGCCCTGCTGTATTCGGTGCTTTCATTCATCAGGTTTATTCAGACGAATCCCATAGGCTTCAATGTTAAAAATATTCCAGTTTTAATGCAATATCTAATAAACCGTTTATCATTTTATTCTGCATTAAAAAGTCTCTTTATTTGTAGATTTTTTAGGCACTTGACAAAATTTTTTCATTTTTTTTAAATAGTTTTTTCATTTTTCTGTAACAGACCTTTTTATTATCATTCATTGGATTATATGTGTAAATTCCAGACATTTTCGTTCAGTAGTTTTTTTGCAAACAACGTTTCAAACTGTCAAGCAAACTTGTTTTTTTTTTTTTTTAACATGTTCGGCTTTTTCTGGCAGCTGCTCTGCGCTGTGATCGGTGGCTCGTCGGGTGTTTTTGGCGTGTTCGGCAGGGCTTTTGGCAAGTATTCCGTGGACTACGGGGGGGGGCCCTGCAGTGTTTGCTGAATACACTGCAGTGTTGGCGAACTAGGAATTGCCGAATCACCCTGAAGGGCAGGGAACGAAAGGTCACCGAACGTGCGTTGACTTTTCGAATCTCTCTGAATCACCCTGAAAGATAAAGTTAACAAATTCTTTGAGATGAATGTGCAAAGTGTTGTTAAGCTCTACTTGCGCCCATTAGGAGAAAAAGCTGTAGACACATTCATTTCCCAGAGGCTGACATTGGTATTTTAAAAAGTGCATCATTTAAAGTGCAAATTGAATTTAAGCAAGCATGGGATAGGCATAAGGCTATCCTAAACAAAAGATAAATCCAGGTAAAGTATCCATGTAATTGGGCAGACTAGATGGGCCGAAAGGTTCTTATCTGCCGACATTTTCTATGTTTCTATGCCCAAAACAACTTTAGCTCATTTGATAGTTCTCCCAAATCTGCCTATACAATGTGTTAGCCAAACTGTAGATGGATGTTTTTATTAAAATAATTGTAAAAAAAGCTCATGAGTTTCCCACTTGTTATCAGTGCTGCGGCATGCCACATGACCTATGTGATTTAATGCACTGCACAGCCAGAGAAGACTCATCCAGAACGGCCCTGTATCTGAATTCAAAATCCCCAGCGAGCATTTGCATGAGACTGGACTCTGCTTTCCCTCACACGGGTCAATCAAATACAGTAGAATGGGTTGTTAGGATGCCCATTCCATTCCTCATTAGTGCTGGAGTGGTCGAATATCAAAGTTCTATCAGAAATATAACTGAACCTTGTGACCAATGTTGTGTTCACTGTCTAATAATATATTAAAAGTTTTTCCATTCCAGGTTAAGATGCAGCTAAAGCAAAGTGAGTGCAATATTTTCTCTCAAGGATGATACTGAGCAGGAGCACGGGTTCCAAGTATGGTTGCCAGGTCAGCCATGTTTTCCTGGACACATTACTGTTTCATCCGTGTGAGCTGGGGGCAATATACAGTATATATCCGTGTGAGCTGGGGGCAATATACAGTATATATCCATGTGAGCTGGGGGCAATATATACCCATGAGAGCTGGGGCAAATATATATACCCATGAGAGCAATATATCCATGGGAGCAATACTATTGTATTTAAGCAAGCATGGGATAGGCATAAGGCTATCCTAAACAAAAGATAAATCCAGGTCAAGTATCCATGTAATTGGGCAGACTAGATGGGCCGAAAGGTTCTTATCTGCCGACATTTTTCTATGTTTCTATATGGCAGAAAAAAAAAAGTAAAAATATATAGATTTTTGGGGGGGGGGGGGGGGAGGGGGGCCCTTCATGGATTCTTGCACCGGGGCCCTCAGGTTTCTAGTGACGCCACTGGTAGAATATGTTACCATTTGTAGGGTAAGATATTTGATGAGGTATACCATATATTGAGCTCTTTATGAAGAAAGGGAGATTCAAACAGCAACAGGCGAAGTTTCAAACAATGGCGAAGAACTCTCAATAGTGCCAGTGTTGTTCTTACGTTAAAAAAAAACTTGCTATTTTCACTTTTCTATTTTAATGCAGCAATCTTCATAGACCTTCCATATAAATTAAATAAAAAAGACACTGGGACAACCTCACCTGAAACAATGCTGGAAACCATGGTGAAATGTATGCAATCTACATGGGGCAGCAACTGCAGTGGGAACACCACTAGAAAGACAATTGAAGCCTACAGTAAGCATTGTGCAAAGTGAGACAGGAACTACTGCATAAACAATGGTAAAAAGTAGTGCCAACTACGTTGGCGGTTCACTAAATAGTGAATTCTTCCCCAATGATACGGACTTGTTTTTACCCACAAGACCCGTGGACACTTTTTTGGCTTCCTAAGAGTTTACGCATAAAGGGGTCTGACCTCACTCCATTTAACAAATTAATTGTTAAACACATGGGACTTGAATAAACACTTTATGTAACTATCATCTGATAGCTATAGCAAACACACTAAAAGCTGTGAAATATGTTATACCCGACTTTGCTGTTGCCTCCTGGCAGAAGGCTGAAGTAGCTCAGCTTTTCCACCTATTCTTGACTACTGGCTTGATGTCCTACCATAACCTAGTTGTGGAATATAAAATGCAGCAAGACCTTTTCTTCTCATACCTCCAGATTAGGTAATTTTTATGGAAATTAGGACTGACAGCTGATTTGTCAATGGAGAAGACAGTCCTGTCACAGTTCGAACATTACTTTTTGTCCAGTATTATTATTTTCATTATTATTAATCTTTATAAAGCGCCAGCATATTCCGCAGCGCTGTACAATGGGCAAAGTATAGACAGGGTTACAATACATTGAACAACATTTCATTTCAACATTTGACAAACCAGTACAGGAGGAGATGAGGGCCCTATTCCCGTAGGAACTCACAATCTAGAAGGGTTGGGGTTGGAAACAAGAGGAGAGGAATATCCATTAGTTATTACATGCTGGTATCTCCAGATCCAGACAAAAAATGTTGGGTCCAATTGAAGTGGGAATGTGACCTCAAGAAGGGTAGCCCTAATTGAAATTGATGGAATAGTTTTGCTAAGGATAGAGGGCAATTTTGGTGTGCTATTCAAACCGAAATAAAGAAAAAAAAACTCTTCTATAGATGGTATACAACTCCTGATGAGGAGTGCCACTTTGGTAATTGAACTTCTGCTCAGTGTTGTTGATGCTTAACAATAGATGGAAAATACTTTCATATATTTGGTGGCAATGCCCTTCTTGGATTCTGTTTTGATGCTCTAAGTTATAGAAACATAGAAAAATGTCGGCAGATAAGAACCTTTCGGCCCATCTAGTCTGCCCAATTACATGGATACTTTACCTGGATTTATCTTTTGTTTAGGATAGCCTTATGCCTATCCCATGCTTGCTTAAATTCAATTACTGTTTTGGCCTCTACCACTTCTACTGGAAGGCTGTTCCATGTATCCACCACCCTCTCAGTAAAATAATGCTTCCTGATGTTACTTTTAAACCTTTGCCCCTCTAATCTAAGACTATGTCCTCTTGTTTTGCTACTTTGTTTCCGTTTAAATATACTCCCTTCCTCTACCTTGGGGATTCCCTTTACGTATTTAAAAGGTTTCTATCATATCTCCTCTGTCTCGTCTTTTTTCCAAGCTGTACATGTTAAGATCATTAAGCCTTTCCTGGTAACTTTTCTCCTTCAAGCCGTACACCATTTTAGTAACCCTTCTCTGAACTCTAAGATGTCTATATCCTTCTGGAGATACGGTCTCCAGTACTGCACACAGTACTCCAAGTGAGGTGTCACGAGTGCTCTGTACAGTGGCATGAGCACTTCTTTTCCTACTGCTAATACCTCTCCCTACACAACCAAGCATTCTGCTAGCATTTCCTGCTGCTTTATTACATTGACTACTTACCCTTAGATCCTCTGAAATAATAACCCCTAAATCCCAGCCCTCAGATGTTGAGGTTAGGACTGTATCAAATATTCTATATTCAGCCCTTGGGTTTTTACGTCCCAGGTGCATTATCTTGCACTTATCCACATTAAAACTCAATTGCCACAACTCCGACCATTTTTTTAGTTTACCTAAATCATTTGTCATTTGGCTGATCCCTCCAGGAACGTCAACCCTGTTGCAAATCTTTGTGTCATCAGCAAAAAGACATACTTTACCATTAATACCTTCTGTAATATCACTAATAAAAATATTAAAGAGAATGGGTCCAAGTACTGACCCCTGAGGTACCCCACTGGTAACAAGACCTTGCGCCGAATAAAGTCCATTTACCACAACGCTCTGTTGCCTGTCACTCAGCCACTGCCTAATCCATTCAACAATATTGGAATCCAAGCTCAAAGATTGCAATTTATTGATAAGCCTTCTATGCGGAACAGTATCAAAAGCCTTACTGAAATCTAAATAAGCAATGTCTACTGCACCACCTGTGTCTATTATTTTTGTTACCCAATCAAAAAAATCAATAAGATTAGTTTGGCATGATCTCCCTGAGGTAAACCCATGTTGTTTCTGATCCTGTAATCTATGTGTTTTCAGATGTTCAACAATCCTTTCCTTTAACATGGTTTCCATTAATTTCCCCACTACTGACGTAAGACTAACTGGCCTATAGTTCCGATTCCTCCCTACTACCCTTCTTGTAAATGGGCACAACATTTGCTAATTTCCAGTCTTCTGGGACGACTCCCGTTAACAGATTTATTTAACCAATCCTTGCTAACGGTTTTGCTATTACATCACTGAGCTCTTAATAATTTAGGGTGGATCACATCAGGCCCCATTGACTTATTTGTCTTTACTTTAGACAGGTGCTGTAGAACCTCCTCCTCTGTAAACTGATATGTAAATGTCTCCTAACTGAGGTCCCTTTCCTTCCGCAAAGACTGCCTCAATGAATATTTTTGTTCAGTCAGCGAGACTTTTATCCTCTTCTACATACCTACTTTGTAACATAAGTTATACCTACTCTATTGCATGCGTTTTCTGATAGCATGTCCAAACAGTTGCGGCTGCTGTCCATAATCCTTAAAATTGCCTATTCAATTATCACCTCCCACTGGAAGACCTACAGGTCTATTCAAAGAAAGGTGAAACTCAGGAGAATGACCGGAGAAGTGAAAATTCTAAGTCAATATAGCCAAACCAGAAAAATTCTCCCATTTATCTCACTTTCCAAATCGGCCATTTGGTCTAGATTGTTATCTTCTCCTGCCAATAACCCTGATAGATTTGTGAAATCCATCAAAAAATAGCTGAAACTAGATCCTTAGACTTCATAGCTGAACAATCTCAGGAGGATTATCCTCATAAATGAGATAATTCACCAGTACATCTGGGATATATAGTATTTCTAATATTTTATAGCACCTCCTTGGTCCTCCAGATGATTTTGAACTACATCTTGCATGAGGCTGCAGCCAACCTAATCAGTGGTTGAGTATCATGTGAGATGTGGTTCCAAAACATGTGGATGGCCAAGTTTGCTGTTTTACAGTGATGTCTCGCAGTTGTGCACTCACTTTATCTCTAACAAATCAGTTACCCGCAGGTGACACCCAAGGAGGCAAAATTCGGTTTGAAAAGTACCAATGTGTTTACTTTGGTCTAATGTATTATCATTCTGATCTGCGACTAGTAGTTATACCTTAGCACCACTTCTAGTCCCTTCTCCCTTTTTCTCTGTATTACGGTGTAATTCTCATATTATAGAAAAGTGAATTTACTGTACTTTCACTGTACACCATAGTTTCCCGAAGTTGAATCACTGTTCTTTCATTGAAAGAATGGTAGTTAGTAAGTAACCCCTTTTGTTTTCCAGATAAATTGATAGTGTGGCATGAGTACAGTAAAATCTCTTAACTAACCTCTATACCTGAAGCTGAAATACCTTGATGTTCCACCAAGGATTTAGAAGAGTCCAAGCCTGATAACACTTCATTGATCCACATATTTTTCTTGTAAATAAAAGGACGAGTCAACATGAAACCACTTGTGTTAGTTGTAATCTGGTTTATTGGTGGGAAGGGTTATGTGAAAAAAAAGGGGAAGTTGTCAAGATTATATGACCCATCAGCAGACCTGATATGGAGAAAAGACAAGTATTATATGGACATTTAAATGAGTCAATAAAATGATACATGGAGAAAGATGAGCTACGAAGAGCATTGTTAAGAATAATATATTGACAACAACACAGAAAACAGGACATGGGGGTCAGAGTCTACTTAAAGTAGTAAACATATACAGGGTTATTCAAAGAGATCCGAAAAGTCACCGCACGGTCGGTGACTTTTCGTTATCTTCAATTCGGTTCCTTTTGCCGATCCCATTTCGGTGACCCTGCGGTGTATTCAGCAACACCACAGGGTCCCCGAATTGCAGGGAAAAGCTACCGCAAACCCGACGAAAACGAGCCGCAAAACCCAGCGAATGCACGCCGAAAACCCTCACAAACATCTGGATTAACCTGCCGAAAACCACGAAAAAACCCGAGCAGGAGCCGATCACATGCAGCGAAGCCGCCGGAAAAAGCCGAGACCAGACAGAGTGAAGTGAATAAATTAGGAAAACAGTTTGCATGAATGTTTGAAACATGAAACACTGTTTGCAAAGAAACTACTGAGCAAAAATGTCTGAAATTTACATATGAGGTCCAGGGAATGATAATAAAGAGGGCTGTTACAGAAAAAATAAGTAAATTTAAAAAAAAATCTGAAATGCTTAAAATATCCTAAAAAATCTATAAAAAGAGACTCTTTACTGCATAATTTTATAATGAACGGTTTATTAGATATTTAATTAAAACGGGAATATTTTTAACTTTGAAGCCTATGGGCTTCTCCTGAATAAACTTGCCGAATTAAACCACCGAATGGCAGGGCATGTCGGGAACCTTTCACTGCTGGTTTGTGTTCTCTGAATAGCCGAAGCAGTGCTTTTTCATGGGGTTTTCACTGCCCTCGAACAGGCACCGTATGTTCAGGCAATTCGCCAGGATTTGGCAAATTGCCTGCTCTCTGGATAGCCAAATGGCCAAGAAAGGTAACCAAACGCTGATTTTCAGCGTTCGGTTACCTTTCTCAAGCAATTCGGATCTCTTTGAATAACCCTGTATTTTTGTAACTAATGACTTGTTTCTACGCATAGTGCACAGTCTCTGCCAATATACTTATTTATTATTTCTGCACAGCATTTCCCTATCAGTCTTGTTGCCACTTACTGATTTACCTCCCCTTCCTTAGTGTAAACCCACTGATTATTCTGGCCTGTTGATGAAAATCAGTGCCCTTGAATACAATTGTGCTTTTATACAGTACATATGATATACTCATATATTCAAGGATCTCTCTTCGCCGAATCACTTGCCTACATTATAGAACTCTGATTATGAAATGGACATCCAACACATTCCTTTCTTTGACCCACAAATAATTGGACCTGAGTGCTCCATTGAATACTCTAGGGTTCATTTATGTCCCTCTTCCAGAATGCATTATTTGGATTATACAGTAAACATAATGATAATAAAAAGCAGCCACCTTGCATATTCCTTTAATCGTTGCCCTCAGCATAGTGTGGGGGCTAGGTTAGAAATCAAACAACCTTGGCCCTCCAATTTGTTTTGGAACTTCCAGGGTTATTCAAAGAGAATCGAAAAGTCACTGCATGTTCGGTGACTTTTCGTTCCCTGCAATTCGGGTCGATTCAGCAATCCTAGTTCGCTGACCATGTGGTGTATTCAGCAAGCACCACAGGGCTGCCGTACTGCAGGGAAAACCCGCTGCAAACTCGACGAACACTCACTGGAAAACCTGCCGAACACTCACCGAAACCCGCAGAAACAGCTGGATTAACCCCACCGAACACGCCGGAGAAACCCAACTAGCCACTGATCAGAGAGCAGAGCAGCTGCCGGAAAAACCCAACACGCAGACAAATTAGGAAAAAAAACGTTACGCTTGAAAATTGGAAAATTGAAACGCTGTTTGCAAAAAACACTACTGAACGAAAAAGCCTGGAATTTACCTATAAGATCTATGAATGATAATAAAAAGGACTCTTACAGTAAAAAGAAGAGACGATTTAGGCTAGGGTCAGAGTGGGGCAGTCGGAACGCGCGTGCAGGCGCACTAAATCACGGCGGCAGTAGCAGCACATAACGGCCAATGACGGCCAATATACGCAGTACGTGCGTACGAAAGTGCGCCGACACCACGCAACCAGCAAATGAACGCATTTTTATCAGAACGTGAAACCGCTGCAACTGACGTACAAAGTGCGCTGCGGCCGCATGGCAGCGTGTGTGCGTGATTAGGAGACGTCAGACGCTGCTAGTGTGCGGCCAACATAACGTTCAAACAGCCGGATTTCCCTAGACTTCTTTTTACCCCACCGTCATGAAATACGTCCAGAATTGCGCATCCTCTGACCACTTAAGCGTATTCCGTGAAAAAATGCGTGCGCACGCATCGACGTACATTTTGACGGTGGCTGCAGAAAATGCGCTCATCTGTCCCTAGCCTTAAAAAAGAGAAAAAATTTTTTACTAAAAAATGCCTAAAAATCTATAAATAAAGAGACTTACTGCAGAATATAATATTAAACAGTTTATTAGATATTGAATTAAAACGTGAATATTTTTAAGATTGAAGCCTATGGGAATTGCCTGAATAAATCTGTTGAATGAGGCCACCGAACAGCAGGGCATTTCGGCAACTTTTCACTGCTGGTTTTTGTTCTGAATAGACAAAGCTATGGGGATTTCACTGCCCTCGAACAGGCACCGTATGTGCAGGCAATTTGCCAAGATTTGGCGAACTGCCTGCTCTCTGAATAGCCGAATGGTACGCTGAATTTCACTGTTCGGTTACCTTTTGGCCACAATTCGGCTCTCTTTGAATAACCCCCTGCATTTCCCACGAGACCCAGCCATACTAATGTGTGGCTGAGCATCATGGTAGGTAGTTCCAAAACATCAGGAGGTTGCTGACCCCTGCAATTCCCTATACGCACAAATGTTTACTGACTGTCAACAGAGAATGATCCATATGTACACGATGGAAACACCATCTCCTTCATTTCGCCTAGTACTTGTGCAGGAGAATGGAAAGTGAAAATACATTTTTTAAATTTAATTTTTACAAAAAATCTTGTATTTTCTCTATCATCAAATGAACGGAATGCTGTAAAGTAAATATTTACAGTGCAGAAGCCTTGAGCTTCTCTTTAAGCTATTCTGCAAAAGACAAAAACCCAGGGCTGGATTTATAATTATGCAAAGTAGACATGTGTCTACAAGTGCCTACACCAGGGGGGCGTCATGCAATGTAGAAGGAAAAAAAAGACCTAATTACAATTTAAAATAATTTCGACCCCTATATCTCAGGAACTATGCATGTTAGAGGGTCATGTGATATAGCCTTTCCAATGATACCAAGCCTTGTATAAAATTAAAATGACAAATATTTTTTTATTCTATCGCAGCACTGTCGTTCACATTTCAATTACAAAGTGAACAGTGATGCTGCACTAACTCACCTTCATTTTCCGCACTGCCAGCAAGTGTAGAGGTGATGACAAATGCCTTATTACAAAACTTAAACGGTCACACTGCAGTGAGGAGAGGCAGGGGGCCTGTGGGTCCCTTTAGCTCTGAATTTTACACTGCCAAGGCCAAGTGCGGTGTCGATAGGCATTGAAAGGCCAGACTCTGACCTTTCTATTGATACAAAATTTGACTGTGTAATGTGTAAAAACAACATTTAAAAAAAATTGTTTTAGTTAGGTTACTACTTGTGCTTGTTTTAGGGTTAGAGTTAACCCTAGCACTAACATTCTGCTCCATTTTTGCATGATTTGTAAGGCAACAGATTTTCCACTTCTTTTGATGCAAGTGTAGTATAATTATTTTTTTGTTTCCCACATCTCCATAAAGCAAAAATCTGAAAGTATTTCGACCAGCTTCAGCACTTTTTTATTTCTGCGGTGGTTATCCAGATTTGTGTGCCTATAGGCTCCTGAGATGTAAATTCGGCCCTGCAAATAACAGTTTTTTGGCTACCACCCCATTAGAAATATGATTACTAATATTACCCAGAACATGCGTTCCCAGTGATTTAATTCTCAACTTCTAACACTACCTACAGGGCTATTCAGAAAGAGGTGAAAACCTTGAGAATGACTGGAGAATTGAAAATTCTATGTCAAAATAGTCAAACCATAAAAATTCTCCCATTTATCTCACTTTCCAAATTGTTCATTCTCCTGGCAATTCAAGGTTTTCACCTCTCTCTGAATAGCCCTGATAATCTTTCTACGTGCTTTTTTTCCTGGAAAAATAGGTGGGGGCAGGGGCGTACCTAGGGGGGCAGCCCGCACCGGGTGGCACCACCCCCTAGGGTGACACTAAAAAAAAATATATATATATTTTCTTTTACTTTTGCAAAGTATTTTACCAGGAAGGATACATTGAGATTTCACTAATTTTCAAGTATGTCCTGGGTAGGCAAGGCCTAGGCTGGCACTTTCCAGGGGACAACAAAAAAACCTCACCACTAAGGCTAGGGTCAGACTGAGGCAGTGCGAACGCGCGTGCAGCCGCACTTAATCACGGCCGCACTAGCAGCAGATGCCGGGCAATGACGGCCAATATACGAAGTACGGTCGCACAAAAGTCCGGCTGCGCAACGCAAGTGGAAAATGAACGCATTTTTTCGAGAACGTGAAACCGCAGGTACTGACGTACAGAGTGCGCTGCGTCCGCTAGAGGCGTGTTTGCGTGATTAGGAGACGTCAGACGCTGCTAATGTCCGGCCAACATAACGTCCAGACACAAAAAGTGTTTTATTGATGATCCGTACAAAATCACGGACGAAAATGCGCATAGTATGACCACTATCACGTATTCTGTGAAAAAATGCGTCCATTCGTTCGAACGCACTTTTTCACAGACAACATAAAAATGCGTTCGTCTGACCCTAGCCTAAGGCTAAGGTCAGACGAAAGCAGTTTTAACGTGCGTTAAGGCTAGGGTCAGACGAACGCATTTTTCACGTGCGTTTAGCCGCACAAAATCACAGCCGTGCTAGCAGCAAATGACGTCCAATGCCGGGGAACATACGACGAACGGCCGCACGAACGTTCGTCCGTGCAACGCAAGTGGCCAACGAACGAATTTTTTCGAGAACGTCAAACCGCTACTACTGACGTACAGAGTGCGCTGCGGCCGCATAGCGGCGTGTTTGCGTGATTGGGAGACGTCAGACGCTGCACACGTCTGGCCAACATAACGTCCAGACGCAAAAAGGGTTTTATTGATGATCCGTACAAAATCACGTACGAAAAGGCGCATCGTATGACCGCTATCGCGTATTCCATGAAAAAATACGTCCATTCGTTCGAACGCACTTTTTCACGGACAACGTGAAAAATGCGTTCGTCTGACCCTAGCCTTAACCGCACTAAATCATGGCCGTGCTAGCAGCAAATGATGTCCAATGCCGGGCTGCATATGAAGAACGGCTGCACAAAAGTGCGGCCGCACAACGCAAGTGGCAAACGAACGCATTTTTTCGAGAATGTCAAACCGCTAGTACTGACGTACAGAGTGCGCTGCGTCCGCATAGCGGCGTGTTTGCGTGATTGGGAGACGTCAGACGCTGCTAATGTACGGCTAACATAACGTCCAGACACAAAAAGTGTTTTATTGATGATCCGTACAAAATCACGGACGAAAATGCGCATCGTATGACCGCTATCGCGTATTCCGTGAAAAAATTCGTCCATTCATTCGAACGCACTTTTTCACGGACAACGCGAAAGATGCGTTAGTCTGACCCTAGCCTAAGGCTAGGGTCAGACGAGCGTGATTTCTACGGACTGTATGTCCGTGCACACGGACGTACGTCAGTACGGAAGACACAGTAGTGGCCACACAGTCCGTTTATTCACTGACGTATATTTTGACGGATGTAGGAGGGAAAATAAATTAAAAAGCAAAACCATTTTGTCCGTGAAAAATGCTGGACGTATAAATGCAGTCAGTCTGACCACGTTCCATCACTCACACACAAAGCTATGCAGACGTTGCGGACGCAGCGCACTTTGTGCGGCCGTTCTAGGTGATGTACGTTCTTGCCTGCCTTGCGTCCGTGGGCCGCGGCCGTTGTGCATCCGCAGTTCAGTGCGAACGTACTTCGTGTAACGGGCTCCAATGGGCTGTCATGCTATCACGGACGTACTTTTAGGCGCAATCACGGACGTGAACACTACGCTCATCTGACCCCAGCCTAAAGGGATTACTCACAGAGCACCGAAATTACGCCAACATTTTGGTGTTCTGTTCCCACCCTGCAGTGAATTCACCATTCACCGCAGGGTCCCCAAAGTGCAGGGAGTCGGCTGCCGAATGCCGCCACCACAAACCCATGGCCTGCTGTTTTCGAAAAAACTACTGAACGAAAATGTCTGGAATTTACATACAAGATCCTATGATTGATAATAAAAAGTTCTGTTACAGAAAAAAAAAAAAAAAGGCTATTAACAAAAGGGGAAAAATTTTGCTGAAAAAAATTCTGGAAAATGAATAAAAGGTACTAAAAAAACCAAAAAAAAAACCATAGACTTTTACTGCACATTAAAATAATAAATGGTTTATTAGATGTTGCATAAAAACGGGAATATTTTTAACATTGAAACCTATGGGGTTCGCCTGAATAAACCTGCTAATTGAAACCACTGAACATCAGGGCATTTCACTGACATTTCTCTGCTGTTTGGTGTTCTCTGAATAGATTAACCATTACTTCTCTATAGGGATTTGCACTGCCTTCGAACAGCACCGTACTTGCTGGCAGTTCGCCTAAATTTGTGTGTGAGCAGATCACAGAGCAGTGGTGTACTTAGGGGAATGGCGGGGGCGGGTTGCCCCAGGTACCAGTGATTACTGGGGTGTCATTAGGGGGTACTAGGAGGTGCCATTGTCACTGTGTGTCAGCTTTGAGCTGTGTTCTCAAACAACGAGCAGCGGAGCAGGGCGTTTGCATTAGGAAAAAAAATAGAATAGAATAAAAATCCCTCTCCTCCCTCCATAGCTCCTCCCCTGCCCCGCAGCAGCTCTAGGAGAGGGGAGGGGATGTGATTTGTGTGCAGAGAGATGATGACAGTAAAGGGGGGGGGGTAAAGGGGGGTATCAGCATAATATGAAGCCCTGTCTGCTTACTGCTGTTTAAATTGGACCTTTCCTTAACCAGCACTGCAATGATCAGAAATTTGTCATTGAGCTGCCTGGCTCCTGGTGAGGTCCTGCATAGAGGGGGCCAGTCTGCATTCACTGCATCACCAGGAATAGGCAGGCCAGGGTAGAGGGAGTCTTAAACTGGAAAAGTATAGAAAAAATACCAAAGCAGCATCTTATACCTGCAAAACACATACCCATTCTCTGCTCTGCAACTCCCATCACACAAAACCAGCCACCCACACACACACACAACTCCCATCACACAAAACCAGCCACCCACACACACACACACACACACAACTCCCATCACACAAAACCAGCCACCCACACACACACACACAACTCCCATCACACAAAACCAGCCACCCACACACACACACAACTCTCCCATCACACAAAACCAGCCACCCACACACACACACAACTCCCATCACACAAAACCAGCCACCCACACACACACAACTCCCATCACACAAAACCAGCCACCACACACACACACAACTCCCATCACACAAAACCAGCCACCCACACACACACACACACACACACACCTCCCATCACACAAAACCAGCCACCCACCCAACTCCCATCACACAAAACCAGCCACCCACACACACACAACTCCCATCACACAAAACCAGCCACCACACACACACACACACAACTCCCATCACTCAAAACCAGCCACCCATACAACCCCATCACACAACACCAGCCACCAACACAAAACTCCTATCACACAAAACAAGCCATCCCAACACACACACACAACTCCCACCCACAAAACCAGCCACATGTGGACTTTTGTTCATAGCATGAGGATGGATATGTTGTGAGTTTGCAAAATCACTTAAAACTAAACAACTATTCAAAAAAAAAAAACAACGCCTCTTATTGCACAGCACAGAGGACACATGATCCACCATCGGCAGATTCATAATATATCATTATTATATGTATACATCATGTCCTGCCAGAATGCTATAACTAAAAATATTTTTGAAAACATTAAAAAAGTGCGTGTGATTTATTTATTTATTTTTAATGTGTTTTTTTTTTACATTTTAAAGTTGGGGGGTGCCAAATATAGGATCCGCCCCGGGTGCCTAATGTTTTAGGTATGCCCCTGGGTGGGGGTACTCTCACGTCTGGGGAAAAACGGATTACTACGACTGTTTTCATGTCCTAATAAACAATAGTTGTAGCTCACTTAAAAGGAAGACACTATAAACGGGAACTATATTGTCTTCCTTTACATGAACTACAACTATCGTAACCCTATGGGGTTATCCACTAAGTGCCTCTGTTGCAAGAAAAGTCTCTATTGCAGTTAGCGGTTCTCTTTTTTTTTTTTGCAACAATGGCACGGTGTGGATAATCCCCTAACATTTGTGAGCACCACAGCAATGAAACTGACAGTTTTGCGGAGTATATATGAGCTCCACAGCAATGAAACTCACAGTAATGTGCAGTGTGTATGTGTCAGGTTCGTGCCAGGAAGGAGCCATGGCACGGCCTCAGTGTGATGTTATATTCCCAAGCACTGGGGGTGAGCAGGCAGAAAGACACTGAAGACAGTATATGCACAACAAAGCTTGTATTGTGGGATGGTTCACAGCAAACAGTCCAGCATAGAACAGATGTTAACACAGGCAAGTGGAAGGTGGGCCACGTAGTCTCTCGCTAGTTCCTCTTGAGGAGAAGCAGGAGCCTTTGGTAACAGTACCTGATAGAAGGTCTTCCTCCAGGAGAGAACTTGAGAACTGGAAGCCACTTGAGAGTCTCTGGACCCACTGGATATTTGGCCACGCAGTGGATCTTCCAGCAAGCAGGAACCATGCATGTAATGCAGACACAGCAAGGATGGAATACCTGGTGTACACAGCAGAGAAGAATATACACTAAACATACAATAACAAGAGGGAGCTCTCAGGACCTCTGACATCAGGAAGGGATAACACAAAATGAAAGAGCAAAGGGGAGGAGGGTGTGGTCTGGTTTTATGCAAAACCTCAGGTTCAGACACAGAGTTAACCCTTAGGTGGGAAGCAGGTAATGAGAGCTAGTGACCCAGGCTGACCACAGCAGACTCTCAGGGCTGAGGCATGACAGTATGAGCTCCACAGCAATGAAACTCACAGTAATGTGCAGTGCGTATGAGCTCCACAGCAATAAAACTCACAGTAATGCGTAGGGTGTATGAGCTCCACAGCAATAAAACTCACAGTAATGCGCAGTGTGTATGAGCTCCACAGCAATGTAACTCACAGTAATGTGCAGTGTGTATGAGCTCCACAGCAAAGAAACTCCACTATCCACCAAGTACTGTTTGAATAATATTGGGCGACTCCAATGAGAGGGTGTTTGACCTTGAGAACACCCCCACATGGTGGTAACAGCAAGACCAGGTGAACATACCTGTGTTGCCAGAGCTGATATTTTTAAATACTGTTTTGAATGTATTTGGAAGCAGCAGCAGTTTTCTTCTTTGTTCTGAGGCCTGCCTGTCACTGAGTCCCTGCAGAGCAATGCAGCCAGGTCTTAAATGTCCACCTTCTGACCTTCCAGGGTGCACCACACACTGTCTGGAACTGCAGGGGAGGCTGGGGGTAAAGCGGCAGTGTAGAATTATTTTGGCATGCCCTCCTCTTGACATCATCAGAGGGGGCCAGGCACCAGCAAGGAGGAAGGGACCAGGAGAGAGAGCGCAGGCTTCCATATCCAGCACCGCGGGGGAGTCTGCTCTCTGACCTGGCAGATACAATGCAGCTATGGCAGATACAATGCAGATACAATGCACCAGCTGCATCTTAGAGGAGGAGCAGCTAGGACACAGCACCAGGCAGATAGTTGAAAAATTTGGATCCCTGCAAGGCAAGTGACCAGGGATTCTAATTTATTTTTGCACCCGCTCCTGGTCTTGAGCTCTTAGGCGGCCACCTGTAACGCCTTACGGTGCCAGCTCCTCTGGTCACACCGCTTGCCTGACAATCCGGAGTTCTGGCAGATGTGTGTAAATATACTGCACCCTTGCTGTTCAACGTTTCAGCAGCTGCAGAGAGAGGGGGTGCAGCATGTTTACACACATCTGCCAGAGCTGGGGCACTGAAGAAACAGAGGGGAGATTTTATTTAACCAGCCCTCCCTTGTCACTTTACTGGGAGAAGAGGGGGGGTTATCAATCCCTATATACACTTTTGACAATCGGGAGTGTTCAGGAGCAATATGAGCTGCCGAGCGCTTCCGATTCTCTGCCTGCCACTGCAGGAGGAGGGAGGAGCATCATGCTCTCTCCTATTAGTTCGGGCTGGTGGGGAGGTGCCGGTACTGAGCGTTGAGGTGTCGGTACTGAGTACCGCCGAGTACCCTCTGAAGAAAAGCCCTGATTTCTGAATGAGTTCAATCATGGCAGCTACTGTTCATGTGGCACGTGTTTCCAACACTGTAAATGGTGTGATGTGCTCTGCACATGCGTAAAATAAATGAGATGCACACACTGAAAATCAGGTTATGCATAAGATTATTAAAAGCTATCGTGCAGGAGCATTGTGGGGGAGAAATTACATATACTATATCTATATACATCCGAGATGTGCAGTGAGGCCCATGACTGGGGAGGCACAGGGCCAGTGGAGGAGGGAGTGTGAGTTTTGAGACAAGCCTGGTCTTCCATGAGGCAGATGTGATAGCTTCATCCCCGGAGGCTTTTCGATTGGACACGTCTCATATGGTTCACACAAAAGGAAATGTGTATGTGAGGCAGTGACGAGCTCAGTCTCTCCTCTGGAGGGGGCAACCTGCCAGAAACTGGATGAGGCACGCACTTGTAAACGCCTCCCTTCCTTGGCTACCCTTACTGCACATCACTGATATACCTATCCTGTAAATACTGTATATACTTTATTCAAAAATATGAATGAATTTATTACCATCTTTTATTCCAATGTATGCAATCAATTTTTTTACTAGCAACAGTAGGCATGTATATGATTTTGAAGGGCTCCCTTCCTGTATTCTATCAATGGTTTTCATGAATTTTGATTGCACTCTATACACAAATGATCACTCACCTGCTCACTATAGCGTGTGCTTCTTCCTCTTACTGTAGGCAGGGGTTGCAGCTCAATCACTGTAAATTATCTGCACCCCTTTACATACAGCTAAGACATCCACTAGTTAATTACCAAAATCATGATCCATACCCCCAGTGCTGTATCTTGGGGTTTTTATATGCAAGTTTCTTTTGGAGAGTGGTAACCCTGATGCTGTGTGCATATGACCCATTGGAGGATGCGATTAATCGCACACCACTGGCAGAAAGGACGGAGACGCATGCGTTCCAGGGTGGAACACGGAAGTGATCGCGCATAAGTACACACTGGAGGATGTGACCAATCGCATATCACTTCCTGTTAGGATGAAGACGCATGCGTTCCAGGGTGGAACGCGGAAGTGATTACATACAAACACACGCCAGTTAACAAAGCAGCATCTACACCTGGGACTTCTGCCCACCTGTTGCAGGTGGGACAATCAGGCTAACCTGATACCATTAAACTTCATCCCACTGGGCATATAAATACTAGCTCTCATGGGGGAATCCTCCCTATATATATATATGTATTCTTTGTTTTCTCTTTTTATGTTTATTATCAACTGATGAAGCCCTGAAGGGTGAAACGCGTATTGTTTTAACTTATTTTTTTGTGTCATACAATAAATGTTTTTATAGTAAACAGGAAAGTTTTCCTTTTACATTAACTTTTTGAGTACCTCAATATCCAACTACCACTGGACCTGTGGACCACCCGGGACCCCTAAAGAGAATCGAGGCTGCTCGACGGGCTAACCAGTGAGGGCTATTGGGTGAGCCGACTGAAACACCCACAGGTGAGGTGATCGAGCCTAACGAGGCTCTGGAAAGTGAAAATCTTGACGAACTATGAACCATTATAGATACTGAATATTCGTACATGTTTATGCGATGCATGTATGTATTTCTAGTATATAAGGAATACTTTCTATATTGTGAACGCGGGGGCGACGAGTACCTATTTTTTTTCTGAATTACCTTGTGCTGTATCTTGGCCTAGGCCAACAGTTTCCAGTGGGGCAGCAAAAACAGCAGCTACTGTGTGTCAGTCTGGAGGATTGTTAACCCTTTAAGGACCCAGGGTCTTTAAAGTCAATGCATTTATGATGGAACAGTTCCGTCATTCGTCCTTAAGGGTTAATTAGGCAGCAGAGGCCTTGTTATCTTTTGTCTGGCTATCCATCAAGAGTCTGACACTTCCTGGTGTCTCATTGCAGTGTCTGGTCAGCTTATTAACCCATTCAGTTAAATAGAGTCTTTTTTTTTTGCAATTCTTTATTTTAAATATAATAAGATAACAACACATGTATGTTGCATCAGAAGGCACAACGTCAAATAAACTTCCGAGAGAATAGCAAATAGGAAAACTTTTACAGGACAACATATTGAAAAAAACAATAAAAATAAAAGGGAAGGGAGTTTTTCATTCTTACTAAAAACATTTTGTTAAAGCTCCATTAATGAAAAAACTTAATTAAAAAAAGGGTTATAAAAGAAGGGGGAGAGGGCTATTAAACTAGATCTTAATTAATACTCCACCTTATAACAGTTACAGTTACAAGCATGTATAAAGCGCCAACAAATTCCTTAGCGCTGTACAATGGGAGAGACAGAATAACAAATATACATACATGTCACACACACTGAACAGAAGGAGTGAGGACCCTTTCAAGAGCTTACAATCTAAGGAGAGGGATGACACACTAGATGAGGTAACATAACACAAGAGAAATCTATATGAGGATCCATAACCCATTCTTTAAAAATACTTCCAAATTGTATGACCTTTATAAGAGTGCAAAAAATAGCTGTATACGACACGTGTCTCCTGCAATATCCAAAAACTGCTGGTTTCAAAACCTAATAATACTATAACCTATCGCCTAGTATCCTATTATATTAATATTACCATAGCATTAAATTCCACAGCTAATCGATATATAATAGGGATACTAGGCGATAGTGCAGGAGATCTGTATACAGGTATTTTTTCAAAAATTTTAGTAAAAATGCAAATTTCTCTCGCATGGAGGGGGGGCGGGGGGCCCTTCATGGATTCTTGCACCGGGGCCCTGAGGTTTCTAGTTACGCCTCTGCTATAAAAGCAAGCAGCAGCCAGGCCTTCACTGGCTGCTGGCATACTAACTACTTGCCCAATGATTGTAAAGCTGCTAGGGGAGAGACAAAGCTTCTCACCGGCCCTGCAGCGGTGCCAGGGCTCAGTGAGGGCAGGCTGGTTTCGACGAGCAGCAATCACTGCCTGACACCACGCCCCTGTCAGCTGACATCAGCCAGGGAGGAGCCCGCGCGCAGCAATGACAGGCTGAGGACTTGGGAAGCAGGGACCCCAGAGATACTGATGGCCTCCAGCCCCTCCCAGCATGCCCAGCCAGCCCCTATGGCCCATCTATTACACTGCCACCAGATGATGCCACCTGACAGGCATTCTGCAGCATCCTGATCTGATAAGAGGTGCCTCCTTTAATGTTTGAGCTGAGGGCATTTCTTCTAAGTGGTGAGTGACTAACACACATCACACACACCCTCCATATATACTGTCACCATACTGCTTCCCTACATATATACCGTCACCATACTGCTTCCGTCCATATATACTGTCACCATACTGCCTCTCTCCATATATACTGTCCACAATACATTTCATGTAGTCCTGATTTAATCATTCCTTTTTATTTTTCAACTAATATTATAATATAATGATTTTGGCGATATCAGTGTGGTGGTTGTTATTCAGTTTTAGTTAAACTTTATGTATCCTATATACTAAGGGCAGCCCCAATGTTGGCAGCAAATCTCTCTGTCCCTGTTTTGCCCTAATCTCCCTCTTTTTAGGGGCTCCTCCATATACTGGGTTTGGGTTGTCTTTAAGGAATCCTCTGTAGGTTGTTTCTGGATGTCTTTACACCCTCCTCCATAATCGGGGTGTGTAGCGGTTTATAGGGGCTCCTCCATGTGTGTGTGTGTCTCTGCCAATGAGTTATGCAATCATACCTTTTACTATTCTAGTTGTTTTTTTGCGGTTTTACTTAATATGTGTAACACAGATGAAAGTGAATCCCAGACTCTCTTATTGTATAACACAGACATAAGTAAATCCCAGACTCCTTGTATTGTGTCCACTGTGTATATAATATGTAATGCAGACATATTGGTAAATCCCAGACTCCCTGTATTGTGTCCTCTCTGTGTATTATTATGTATAATACAGAAGTCATCTGTAAATTTGGAGGGGACCCAAATGTTTCCTAAACTTGTTGGCAGGCCTCTCCATGCAGCCTGTACTGCACTGCATTATAGCAACAGCCATCTTTAAAACCAGAAATTGTCTGGCTGTTTAAACAGGAGGTGCGGCCTTGAAAGGAAGGAGTGTGTCCAATTTAATTTAGGGGGTGCACGAGTTTAGTCAGGCCTAGGGCAGCACAAAACCTAAATACACCACTGCCTACCCCACCCAGAAGGTATAGGGCTATAAAAGGCACAAAGTTTTTCCTTATTAAAAACATGTAAGCATTTTGGTGATTCCCCAATACACCAATATACAAACACATTCTGCCTTCCAAATGCTCTAACTACTGCCAGACTATTATTAGGGCCCCTCTAATACTTTCCAAAGTCTCATTGTAAGGTTCACACACACCAACACTTCCTCTTTGTGTCATTCCACAACTGGGCACACTCCCTCACAACGTTCTTGCCCTCCGTAAGTAGTACTGTCCAAATTTCACATCATATCATCTGGCGTGGAAGCCCCCATGTCACTTCATTTGAAACAGCAATTTTGACATGGAACACTACATGTGCGTTTATGTATACTAACCCAGGACATCACCACATAAGTGAAACAGAAACTCCTGTGTCATTTTGGCATTATCATACACGCACCTTCTGGTGCATGAGCATGACACCAGAGGGAGTGAGGAATGACCAGCCTGTTTAAACCCACAACTGGGCCATGTATATTGTCCTGTTGGGGTTTCCCTGTAGCACAATAGTGCAATCTATTTTCTGATTGTACTTTGAGTATAGACGCAGCTTTGCTTTGACCGCTCTTGATCTGTATCCCTGTGAACCAACTTTGCTTTCTCCTTGACTACATTCTGATCTGCTACCCTGTGTACTGAACTGGCGTCCCTCCTGATTGCATTCTGATCTGCAGTCCTGTGGTCCAAAACAGGCTTGTTTCTGGCTATTGTGTCTGTTCAGCTATTATATGACCTGGTACGGCTCCCTGCGGAGTATCCTGACTTCTCTTCTAGAGTCTCTGGGCCTGACACAATTTAAGCCAATCAGAAATTCCCACATACTGACTCTGCTCTCATACACTCACGCGATCGACATGAAAACCCACCCTCACAGAAACATCTCCCATCACACCACAAAATCCTTACGTTCATTCTTCACCCATCACACACATAAAGCTCCTATCACATTAGTTTTAGTAACACCTAACCATCTAACATTAAACAAAGAAAAGAAAGAAGTAGTCAAGCCAACAAAAATGAGTCATTTTTAAAATGTGAATGATGCGTATTGTAATTGTTTATCAATACTGAAAAACATATTTTTAACAGATTTCATACAGCATTAACTTGCCTCCCGTAATGCAACTGTAGCATTAATTTAGTCTCTGTACTTCGCACTATGCATGCAAATTATCATTATGTAATATTCAGCTGTGTTTTCAATATTAACTTTCTTCTGGATTAAATGTTCTGTCAACGCATCCGCACAATGATGTTGTAAACTAAACAAAGTTTAAACAGATTGCATAAATGTCCTTGGACTGGATTGCATTATCAATTATCATTGGAGTAATTTAAGAATAAAATCAATTTAATAGCAGGACAAATTCCAGTGACCTGTTACAGTGTCACTAAACTTTATGAAATGACCTCTGCTTTTTCAATAGATGCACATTTACTTACAGATTACACCATCACACAATGGTTTATAGCCAGAATCCATCCTGGAAAACTGGATTCCAAATGGCTGGGCCTAAGACAAGTATTCATAGAATTGGCACATTCACCATTGTTACGAGAACCAAGGTCAAATATTTTCTCCTCGGCCGTAGTGATTCGTTTTCTTTCGCTAGTTCCCGGATTCTTCCCTCAGCAAGCAGCGCTAAATCAATGTCTGTTCTTAATTTCTCTCAATAAAGCAGACCTGCTATTAAATTGATTTAAATGATTTTATTATGACACTGGTCAAAAGCAGAGGTCATTTCATAAAGTTTAGTGACACTGTAACAGGTCACTGGAATTTGTCCTGCTATTAAATTGATTTTATTATGACACTGGTCATATTGGGTTAAGCAGCCTCACTGGCTATTACAGCAGGCCTCTTTTTATTTGGTACAGAATCAAATAACATCCCAGCCCACCCAGACATCCTGGCGCTGCAGTTTACCATCAGGGCCGCCATCAGGGCATTACGGCCCATGCTGGAGTAAGGGACCCGGGGCCTGGGGGGGTCTGCCGTCGGCAGCTAAGTTTACTTTAGGCCGCAGGCCTCAGAGGAGGTTCTGCGGCCTACCTGGGCCCAGTGAGCAGAGGCTCCAAAATGGCAGCCGGCGGGCCCCCCAGGGGTGGACTGACCCATTGGCACTTGGGCTCCGCCCAAAGGCCCGGATGGGAAGGCCCAGATTGGCCTTGCTTGCCCCTGCAGTCCAGGCAGGGGTCGGGCACAGGTTCTCCCATTTACTCGGCAGCATGTGGGTTCAAACTCCCACACGCTACGCCGGAAGTAAAGGCCCTGCTGGGGGGGAAGAGGAGGAGGAAGACGAGGCTGCTAGCCCAGCAGCTCACATGGAGGCATGCTGGCTCCACCCCCTCTCACAGCAGCCGCGTGAACAGAAAGCAGAGCCTCCCCTGCTCATGTGCTGGAAGTGTCCAGCACGTGCGGAGGGGGGGGAGAGACCAGCTGAGTGGAGGGAGACCAGCTGAGACCAAGGAGGCAGCCAGGAATTCCAACCTATGGTAAGTATGTAACAAGTGTGTGTGTGTGTGAACATTGGGTGGTGTGTGAACATTGGGTGGTGTGTGTGTGTGTGTGTACATTGGGTTGTGTGTGTGTGAACATTGGGTGGTGGTGTGTGTGAACATTGGGTGGTGTGTGTGTGTGAACATTGGGTGGTGTGTCTGGGAACATTGTGTGGTGTGTGGGAACATTGGGTGGTGTGTGTGAACATTGGGTGGTGTGTGTGTGTGTGTACATTGGGTGGTGTGTGTACATTGGATGGTGTGTGTGTATGTGTCTGTGTGAACATTGGGTGGTGTGTGTGTGTGAACATAGGTGGTGTGTCTGGGAACATTATGTGGTGTGTGGGAACATTGGGTGGTGTGTATGTGAACATTGGGTGGTGTGTGTGTGCGAACATTGGGTGGTGTGTGTACATTGGGTGGTGTGTGTGTGTGTGTGAACATTGGGTGGTGTGTGTATAAATGTACTGGGGGGGCTGAAATGGTCTGGGGAGAAATAAACAGGTATAATATATGCTCATACACACCGCACATTACTACTGTGAGTTCTATTGCTGTAGTGCTCTGATATGCTTAACCAGTGGAGTAATCTAATTATACTTTTATGCTACATTGTTTGCACTAATACACATTTTATGTGATTTTAAGGTATTGGGAGCACCACTCTGTAATACAATCTTGATTCATATTATTTTTTAATCACAATTTGAATTTCATACTGTCTTAAATTATTTGAACCAGATACCTGTAGATAATTTTTTATGTTAAATGTGCTGTTGTGCGAGCAATATGTGTGATTTTAAGACATTTGGACTAACACTCTGTAATCTGATCACGATTCACATTAAATATTGATTTCTTAGGGGAAGAGGGGATCATCTGGGGGGGCCTTTTCTGAGGGTCAGTAAGGGGCCCCAAAATTTCTGATGACTGGCCTGTTTACCATGGTTTCTATCAAGTCCTCTCAGATTGTAAACTCTTGAGCAGGGGCCTCTCTGATACTGTTCTACGTGTTTAACTTTAAATGTATATTGGTTATTCTGTCTCCCATTGTACAGCGCTACAGAACTTAGTGGCGCCTTATAAATAACGAACTGCAGTCATATGGAGCAAAGGTCCTTGTTTGGGGGGATTTCAGGGGAGCAGCGGGAATCCGGGGGTACCGTTTGATAGCTTGGGCCCCAATAGTGTCACAGTGCAAAAAGCACCCAAATCTGCAGGCAGGGGCCAGAGTGCAAGTGTGTGGCAGGTGATGCCACATGGCAGCTGCTGTTTGAGCCCCTGGGGCCAAAAAAGGCTCAGAAATGTGGGTTCCCGATAAGCTCCCTCCTGAAAATCACCCCAACTGTAGCTCCCATGAGGGGACCCTAACCTCAAAAGAGCACCCTGCTGGGGCAAAGGGTTTTTTAAGGGCACCCAGGTTTAAACTAACAGCAGCATTGTATCTCTTAACCTCTTTGATACAGTTGACCACTAGCTCTTCCTTCAAATTCTTAGTGATATAGGCCTTCAGTGTACCGGTCTTTAATGGTTCACTTCCTACCTGTTCCAAGGATTGTTTAGTGTCTCATTTGCTGGAAGTTCCTCCTCCCGGCAGCCTGTCTCTGTTGGGGAGCCCCAAGGTTCAGTAATCTATTTTTTTCCAATCTAAACTGACTCTCTAGGCAAACTGATCAGCTCCTTTGGATTTCAGTACCACCGCTGATGTCACTCAAATATACCTCTCCTCCCCTGATCTCCCTCTTGCTCTCCTGGATCGAGTCACTGACTGTCTCTGCTGTCTGAATTGGATGTCTTCCCGCTTCCTTAAACTCAATCTTGCCAAAACTTAAAGCAGTTCCAACTAGACAGCTCAGGTCTGCGGGCGATCTCCCCCTGTCATCTGTCTACACCTACATGGCCAACTCTCGCTTCCAAGACTTCTGAAGGGCAGCTCTGGTCCTGTGGAATGACTTGTTTTGCCCTTTCAAACTCTCCCCTAATCTTCAGGCCTTCAAGAAACCCCCTCAAAACCCATCTCTTCAGATTAGCATACCACATCACTGATGCAACTCATCCCTCTACTCACCTGCTCACTCATGATTGAAGCCGCTTCTATGGCCCCACCATTCCCAAACCACTGGCACTAACGATCCTGACATCCAGTAAAACTCCCCTTGTCTTCCTCAACCTCAATCCCTCTAGATTGTAAACTCCTATGAGCAGGCTCCTCTACACCTCTTGTTTACATCATATGTCTGTTTATCTGTATCACATTCACTTTGGTTCTTGTACAGCGCTGCAGAGACTGTTGGCACTATATAAATGATGACAATAATAATATCTTACTTTGTTTTTGTTAACGTGTCAAGACATAGAATTAATAAAACAATTTCTAAATTTTCTAGATCCATTTATTCACTTAAAGAGCCTTCTGCCAATAACTCGGTTACAATGCAAACATTAATGCATGGGTCTATAACGGTTCGAGCTATTACTCCTGGCTTTTTCGGATAGTACAGTATAACTGTGTTACCATTTTGGAAGTTCCATTCGTTTATTGTGTTTGTGTGTCCTATTCTATGCATAGTGTTAGCATGAGGAATAAGCAATGATTGCAAGTGCCTGCATATTCGTATTCCTAGATTGCAATGGAAGCATTGAACCCTTGAAATCTGGACATAAAGCCCTTATCATAAAGGTAAAAAATATAGAATTTTTTTTTGAAAAAGTTAATTTCTAGTGGGATAACTCCTTGAGCAAAGAAGGTATTGATAATAATGATCAATGAAATGTCTAATAGGCTGAGGAGTTTTGCAAAAAAAAACTTGCCGCGGTCCAGAGATGAGATGCCATCGCACTATCCTTGAGTGAGAAATGTGAGTGAGCTAAGGAGTAAGCATCAGTACAGGGAGAGAAAGGACTTCAGAGAGCAGGAGATCTCCTGAAGCGCAATGCTGGTGCACTCACCTACCGCACTTCTTATTGGCAATGGAGTCTATGTAAGAAATGAGTGTCAATAAAATACATTTGTAATCCCTCTTGCTAGCACAACGTACAGACAAAATAAAAATCCATATCAAATAAACCAAAGTAAGCCCAGGCATGGCTGGATCACTTTAAAACATTCTACGCCAGGATCCTGCGTGATCCCCTTTTCTTTCTCATTATGTGATTTATTGCTGGCATTTGTTGAAGTACGTTTGAACCTTAATAAAAAAACTTTATATGGAAAAAAAAAAAAAAACATTCTACGCCTTTCAGTGTCTGGAATTTTGTTTAGGAAATAAAAAGTAAATTAAGCATTACGACATAATATTTTATTGCACTTATAAAACAGCTTTACAGCATATGTGTAAAGCTTTACAACACTGGCGAGGTTACATTGGTTCTTCTCCACAACTGATGTAGTTTATTTATTTTAATTCAAAATTTTTATTCTGAAATAATGTCAGCAGTACATCAAGGATAGAATAGAAAAGGGCCGCGCAGGGCCATAGTAGACAAGTCATCATATAGACACAAAAGGGAAGAAGAAAAAAACAAAAATGCACAGAAAAGGAAAGACATCGTAGGCAGAACCACAGACACAATAGCAGAAAATAATAACCTCAGCAAACATAGAAGCATAGAAAAATAAGCGGAAGTCCTCAAAATCGTCTCCAGCCAGGGAACAATGAACTACTGCAGGAAAGTCCCAAAAAAATAACCGCAGCTTGTGAGAGAAGAGAAACAAAAAGAGAGGAACAGAAAAAGTCACATCAGGCAGGAAAATCAGCGAGTGGAAAATACCTTTTTCCCCCTTTGGCCAGCTGCTCAGGGACTCCAAAGAGGGTAAATTGTAGGGGAGGATCTAGCTTAAAATCCCCCTTTGTCAGCAAAAGCAATCGGAGCTCAGCCACAGCACGTCTGCTCCCTTTTGCAGCCAGCCATGCCACCCCCCCCCCACTGATGTAGTTTATAACCTCTTCGACCATTGGAAGCAATGGGCTACATTACATTCTTGGTGCTAACGTTAGCGCTCACCTGTGTGAGCATTAAAGTTAGCTCTGGTGGCCCTAACGCGGGCCATCCATATTACAATCCAAACACTAATGGGTTAAAAAACCCGTTGGCGATTGGAATCTTGCGCTTTTCAGCACAAGGTTACTGTACTTTGCGCTCCCTATACTTAGCATGGGGAGCGCAAAGTGTTAATAAGCGTATGGATTACAAAGTCCTAAGCAAGTATGGAAAAAAGATACCTCCAGCGCTGCAAGGAATGGTGCGACCACATTTATTTTAAATAAACAAAAAAAAACACAACACAAACATTTCGGCGCCACAGCCCCTTCCTCAGTGTATAGCGCCTTACCAAACAAATAGCAGAAAACCCTTATATACATATTATAGCGAGGGTGGAGCGAATCAGGCAATTAGAGACACACATGGAAAGATAATTGATCAAGAACCTGTTAACTCATGAATTCAAGGAGATACAAAGTTATTCCCCAAATGATCCCAGCATACAGGCGCATATAACGTCAATAGGTGTACCAAGATGGCGGACACAGCACAGAGCATACGCCGACGCATGGAATCCTGGGAAACCGCGAGTGCGCATGCGCACAGGGCAAAACAAAACTTAGTGGACATGATACAGTGAATACATAATGACAAATCATAAATACTAAAAAAATATAGCATAAAATAAAACATGACAACTTCGCTATCAAATATTAGATAGAATACCCCCACTCAAGAGAGGTGGGAATAGAGACAGATTGTTGCTACAACGAGAAGTGAAGTGGATGTACTCGTTAGATACAGTGGCCCCTCATGGTCTTAATGAGAAGCTTGAGTGGCACTGGTTTCTTTGATTGCATCCACTAAGGCATCTGCAGTTCTAGGTGAGCTTTTGGTTTGATCCATATTATCTCTCCGTCTATGTACTTAGAATTTATACGTTTAGTATTTATATGCTATATGGATAAATCTTCGCTGTGAGTGGTTACTATATGATTTATTTTTTGGTTTTATTACCAGGACTGTCATGTTTTATTTTATGCTATATTTTTTTAGTATTTATGATTTGTCATTATGTATTCACTGTAGGTTTATTTGTATGGGTTATCTTTTTCAGGCGCTGCTCCTTGAGGCAGTTTTTTGGGCCATCATGGTTATGTATAACCGCTGGATTGATGTATTAATTTATTCTTGTTTTCCCCACCTGTGGGAAATTATAGTTATGTGGTTTTGTTGTATCATGTCCACTAAGTTTTGTTTTGCCCTGTGCGCATGCGCACTCGCGGTTTCCCAGGATTCCGTGCGTCGGCGTATGCTCTGTGCTGTGTCCGCCATCTTGGTACACCTATTGGCGTTCTATGCGCCTGTATGCTGGGATCATTTGGGGAATAACTTTGTATCTCCTTGAATTCATGAGTTAACAGGTTCTTGATCAATTATCTTTCCATGTGTGTCTCTAATTGCCTGATTCGCTCCACCCTCGCTATAATATGTATATAAGGGTTTTCTTCTATTTGTTTGGTAAGGCGCTATACACTGAGGAAGGGGATGTGTCCCTGAAATGTTTGTTTTGTGGTTTCTTTTTATTTAAAATAAATGTGGTAGCACCAGTGCACCATTCCTTGCAGCGCTGGGGGTATCTTTTTCCCATACTTGCTTAAGATTCATTACCCTCTTGGTTGGATGTACAAGAGTCAATTGCCTCGCCAGCAGCAGCTGAGTATATTTTCATAAATTTTCTTAAAGAACTTTCTTTTGGGTATTGTGGATACCCAACCCCATACATAATTTTTGTGTTCTTACAAAGTCCTAACACTGATTAACGTCTGGCTGCAGTTAGCAAAAAGTTATCCACATGCTGGACTTGGTGCTAACGAATTCTGCTGCTGCAGAATCCATCAGCACCAGCAGAACCCCCCCCCAAAATTCAGATACTCACCTACTATCCCGCGGCGAGGACCGTGGCTCTGTCCGCCTCCTCCGTCCGGCGGGAGCAGGGAGAGACTGGGGGGAAAAGTCCCCCCTTGCAAATCACTCCGCCGACCTGCCGGCTCTCGCGTAGGAAGATCCAGCAGGTCATGTGACTGGCAGAGGAGAAACTCAATGGAGTATGGAGTCCTATTGACTCCATCGAGTGGATGCTAGCGGCGGCGATTAGTGCTGTAGCGCGCATCTCGGCCCAGTAACAATGCAGGCAGCTCTTTAAGTGCCTGCATTGTAATTTCGCGGTAAACCGGGGGTGCAAAGTAGAAACCTGCAGGCGCAGGTTTTTCTCCTTTGCGTCCCCGTTTTACCGCAATGACTGTAATGTAGCCCTATAATGGCTATGGTAAGTTTACAACAGCTCTGGGTAAGTTAGCACCAGCTTTGTAATACTGTCCATAGCGTGGCATTGTCAAAAGAATGCGAGGGGCCCCTACATTTCTTCATCACAATGTTGCCTACACTTTGTTATGGCTACTGCTGCTACCATGGATATGATTTGTTGCATGTTGTTACTTGAGCAGTATTTTACAAATAGGCCTGAGGGGATACTCCACGAGTGTCATTCAGGTGTTGTCAATGTCATAAAATATTTCTGTGCCCTGCTAGAGAGAAGTACAGGCCCGCAGCAGTTTTGCATTATTTTCAAGTTTGCACAGCACTGAATGAACGCCTATGAAACTTTAATTTCAATCTAGAATTCAATTCCTTCTTAAGTAACAGCCTAAAACTAAGAATATAGATTTAAAACAAGGCAAAAAAATCCATTCCATTTGCTTGGGAACAATCAAATTATATATACTGTACTAAATATATATATCTATAGTCTTTGTGAAGGAGCACCCAAAAAGTGTAGTTGAGATCTAAGTGGGGGATCAGTTCACCCACCATCAGGATATACCTGGGCACATCGGGCCCACCTTTTGTTCACTTCATGTCTATTTTCTTGACAACAGTCCCTATGTGGCTTTTGTGCATGCTTTCTGCAGTGAAAAAAGAAATGTTGACGTTTTTAAATGGCATATGCCCACAATAACGGTGTCTCTCCAGCAAGTGGATACAGTCCCACTACACTAAAGGGACAGTCTAAGCATTGTGACACTGCAATGTAATTTGAAAGGTCACAGGGATCTGAATGCCTTACCCCCGCTAACGCTGATTCAGCCCTACTAGGTTTAGTCCTGACCAGAACCTGAGTGCTGAGGTTGGGTTTCGGGATTTTGGGACTTGGCTCTCACCAGTGGTTCTCAAAGTGTTCTAACATTGCGAGTTACTGGATTGGCTGGACACTCCCTTTTGGTCACAGGACAGTTGCGGCTTGCATGTTGTCAAATCTGGACCAGCACTGAGAGAGCCCAGTGCTGGATCAAAGAAGTGTTTTAGAAAAGATGGACAAGCCAGGGTCAGGAGGGGTCAATGGTTTAAAGGGGAATTTGGGGCACCCAGCCCAGACTCAGCAGCATGGAAAATCAATCTCCTTGTAATCGTTGACTTGGATGGGTTAATGATGGTTGTCCTCGGTGGATCGGTTTACCAGTGGGTGGAGGATGTGGAAAGTGTATTCTCTTTGCAGAAATGGTATGTGACTCTAGAGTTTGTGAAAGGACGCCAGTTTTTGTATCAACTCTTCATTTTTGTCCAGCTATTTTACATATGCAATCACTATTATCGTGGTACTGCCGAAGAGAAAACAACATCACTTTCTGAATCAAATGTTAGGGGGTAGGGAGTTTATGTAGTAATTGCCAAGTAGAGAGCGTATATTATGATAGGAGGACTTTATGTTAACAGAAGTGAATGGTTTCTGGCCAAGGAAGATAGGAGTTATACAGGTCTATTCAATAAAGATGAAACTCAGGAGAAGTGAAAATTCTAGGCCAAACTAGCCAAACCAGAAAAATTCTCCCATTTATCTCACTTTCCAAATCGGATATCTTGTCTGGATTGTTTTCTTCTTCTGATAATTCTCCTGAGTTTCACCTTTAGTGAATAGACCTGATAGTCTACAGAACCTTGAAGGCAAGCATCCCTTTACGTTACATCTAACAAAAACCTAAACACTAAACACCCCTAGCTTTATCCTGCCCCTTCACTATAACTGATGTCCTCTTAATAATCTATACACAATACTGACAGCCACGCTGTTCCACATTCAGTGATCATGTCTTTTTTTATTGAACTAGCAGTAATTGATCAGCAGAAGAATGTTGTTCCCATTTAGATTTATGTTTCACTTTCAAACAAATACAAATACTGACAAGTCCTGAGCAAAGTCCAATAACCTTTCAATCGGTATGGTATAGATATTCCTTTGTATTGATATTGATAGTTTCTAGCATCCAATGAACAAGGATTCTCCAAAACTCCTTACTGACAATTTCTTCAGGGAGCGCACCTCAAAAAGAGAGAAATTCACATGTTGTACAAACCTCCAGATTCGTGGAATATTCTAGAATAGCATATAGTTATTACACTCATATGCTACCGAGCCTGAAAAAAATGATCAGTAAATGTGTATATGGAGCCGTCTAGGTAGGCCACTTTTCTTCCGTATGTTGTTTGCGCTCTTCAAAAAACAAAAAATAATACCATAGTGCAATGTCATAACATACAGTTGTGTTCAAAATTATTCAACCCCCACTGAAATTGAGTGTTTTGGCCAGTTTGACATTGATTTTGATCATTCAGTCATCTTGCTTACAATTAAATCAAAGAGGCACGTGTTGGTCAGACAAATATAACATAACATTTATAATGAAATAACCACAAATGTCTTTTCTGTGCTCACATCATTATCAGTTTTATTCAACCCCCAAGTGACATTCAATCTTAGTACTTATAACTGTAAAAGGATGTTGAACTAACAGCTTTTAAACGTGAAGCAAGCTTGACACAAGTGTCTTGCAGCGATCTACGGGTATCTTCGCCCATTCGTCATGGGCAAAAGCCTCCAGTTCAGTCACATTCTTAGGCTTGCGCACTGCAACTGCTTTCTTTAAGTCCCACCAGAGGTTCTCAATCGGATTTAAGTCAGGTGACTGCGATGGCCACTCCAAAATGTTCCAGCCTTTAATCTGCAACCATGCTCTAGTGGACTTGGAGGTATGCTTGGGATCATTGTCCTGTTGAAAGGTCCAACGTCTCCAAAGCCTCAGGTTTGTGACGGACTGCATCACATTGTCATCCAATATCTCCTGTACTGAAGAGAATTCATGGTACATTGCACACGCTGAAGCTTCCCTGTACCTGCAGAAGCAAAACAGCCCCAAAGCATGATTGACCCCCCGCCATGCTTCACAGTAGGCAAGGTGTTCTTTTCTTCATAGGCCTTGTTCTTCCTCCTCCAAACATAGCGTTGATCCATGGGCCCAAACAGTTCTAATTTTGTTTCATCAGTCCACAGAACACTATCCCAAAACTTCTGTGGTTTGTCCACATGACTTTTGGCATACTGCAGTCGACTCTTCTTATTCTTTGGAGACAGCAAGGGGGTGCGCCTGGGAGTTCTGGCATGGAGGCCTTCATTACGCAGTGTGCACCGTATTGTCTAAGCTGAAACTTCAGTACCCACATCTGACAAATCTTTTCTCAGTTCCTCAGCAGTCACACGGGGACTTTTCTCCACTCTACGCTTCAGGTAGCGCACAGCAGTCGAAGTCAGCATCTTCTTCTGCCACGACCAGGTAGCGTTTCAACAGTGCCCTTTGCCTTGAATTTGCGAATGATGCTTCCTATGGTCTCTCTTGTATGTTAACATCTTTGCAATCTTCTTATAGCCATTGCCCTTCGTGAAGAGTAATCACCTCTTCTCTTGTCTTCCTGGACCATTCTCTTGACTTCACCATGTTTGTAACCACACCAGTAAATGTCTAGAAGGAGCTGAGTATCACAGTCATTTTAAAGCTGCCTAATTGGTGCTTATTATGCTTTATTGCTGCTCTGTGACATCCACAGGTGTTTTCAATACCTGATTGAAAACACTTGAATGAACCTCTGTTCTTCAGAGTGGTAGTCTTTAAGGGGTTGAATAATTGTGTCAATGAAGAATTCACAAAAGACATTTACTACTGTATTACAAAACCAATTGATGTCATTTTAGTTGCATATGGTTCTTTAAAAAGTCCTTGTAGGATTTCATTCTGAATACAATTACAAATGTACACTAAATTCCCTAAAACCCTTTACAGCATTGGGGGTTGAATAATTTTGAACACAACTGTATATGCATAATGAAGTGTTATTCACGGTCTCTAGAGCCCTAGATTGTAAGCTCTCGAGCAGAGTCCTCTATCCTACTCTTCTGTCTGTCTAAATTGTATGTGTATTGTTATTGTGTGTCATCAATTGTACAGCGCTACGGAAACTTAGCGCTTTATAAAAACTTGTAACTGTAACTACCAAGAAAGGCCTCAAACTCTTGCACCTTCGATTTCCATTTTTTATAAGGGAGCACTGAAGCTCATGTGCCACAGGTGCTCACGCCTCCAACTCTCATGCCTGAGAAGAAGTTATGTTGATGGAATGCATTGTTTAGTTTAAACATTTAGTGAAATAGAATTTGCAGATGTTTATACACATCCATTATGGGACAAAGTTCAAAGAGGGAAACAATCACATGCACACTCCACTGGTTTCCGTGTACACGACTTTCAGAACGTTTCCTTTTAATTTGTGTTTTTTGACCTGCGCTGTGATTCCTAATTTACACTGGGGCCCTAGTCCAATGTTACCTATAACACGAAGCTGGAAGGGGGGGGGAATCGCTGCAGCACAATATCCTTTATCAGATCCATTTAGGCTGAGGTTATATGAGCGCACGAAAAGTGCTACCCTGCAACATGAGTAATAATATGCTACAGGGAGGAAATCAAGGCAGTTCCCCTGGGATCACTTTTTGATTTCTTAGTCTGCGGTCACAGGAACGCACTGATTGTGCACAGTGCGTCCGTTGGAACGGATGCACTTTATAACGGATGAGATTGTGGTTACATTGAATCAGTTAGTTATGACTGACGTTGGGAAAAGAAATAAAATCTGTATGGTATCAGTTAGTTTTGACTTACATTGGGAAAAAGAATTTAAAAGGCTGTATAACATCAGTTAGTTAGGCTAATGTAAGATGAACGCAGTCTGAGCGCACTCTGCGTGCGTGCACAACGGACGGACAGACTGACGGAAGATACTGTAGACCCCACACGGTCTGTTTTTGTTGACGGACGTAGAAAAAAAAGGGAATTCTTGGAAACAAAATTAATATGAAAAATTATACAAATTTGAAAATGATATGAAAAGCCATTTTGTGCATCAAGGTGCTGGACGACGCAAATGCGCTGCGTCTGACATCTCATCACTCACACAGAATGCTACGCGGACGTGGCGCACTCTGCGTGTCCGTGGTAGCGGTTTTACGTTCTTGCCTAACTTGCGTCCATTTGTCACGTGCATTGTGCATGCGCAGTTCGGTGCGCACGTACTTCGTGTGTGGGTTTCTATTGATCATGATTCTATGCTACGACGGACGTTAAACTGTGCAGCGACACGGACGTGATAAGGCCCGTGTCAGACGAATGCAGTTATGACTGACGTTGGGAAAAGGAAAAAAAAGCTGTATGTAGGGGTTTCTCTACGACCGTTGTTGCTTTTTCACGTCGATGCCATTTTAGCGTGCGTGAAAACGTGCACACATGGTTCATGGGTTGTTCTCTATTGGCTCCTTTGAAAAGTACGACGGACAGCAAACAGTGCAGTCAGATGGACGCAAAAAGTGCGCTCGTGTGACCCCATCCTAATGGGCCTATTCTGACCCAGCTGCTGGATTAATTTCTTGAATCAGAACAATTGTCTGTAAACTGACGCATGGTTCCACAGGTATTGGTTACTGAAGTCATAGGATTCCATGGAGCCAAGAACGAACGTGCTGCGGTCATGCAGGGCCACGGAGGATACTAGTAACTATTTCATCCCAGTTTTTTGTTGCATACAGTCCAAGAAAGCGTCAGATCATGCTGCAATCTTCACTGTGGGATCAGAGGTATATTTGGGATTTTTCATGGGGTTTATTTTAAGGTGTTAAATAATTTTGCAAAATCAAAATTCTTTAACACGAGGCTTTGAGAAAATTTCCTTTCCGGAATATTGGCTCCAAAAGAGAGTAACAAACTACATTAGACTAGCATGTTATTCTCATTCTGCTCACAATCTAATGGTTACTATACAAAGTATACAAAAGTGAAGGATCTGTTAATGTACAGTACGTAGCCACCAGTTCCAAGCAGCAAGGCAAGGTCAGAGTAGAATAGAGCCCTTTGTATAATTGCCAAGCTGCACCTGTGAGAAACAACACAATTTACTTATACAGTTATTTATACAAGCCATTTATTTGTCACTGGGGCACAATGTAAGCCAATGAGACACATGCCAAAAGTGGGCAAAATACGCACAGATGGAACTGACAGTTAACTTACTCTTGAGCATTGTATGGCCCACTATCCTCCTGAAATGCATACGTCAGCCAATATAAAACTTATTTATAGAAATCTATTTCACAGGACAGAAAAATAATCCGTTCAATGTCCTGCATTACTGAGGATCTAGTGCACAGTACATCAATTAAATAATACTGACTACAGAATGCAAAGAAAAAAAGCTTCAGCTTCATTTAGCTCTCACCTCTACTAAATGACGCTTTTAATATGTTGCAATAGTAAAATATTGACAAAATTTACTTTTTCTTTCAATACAGCAGTAGAGACAATATCCGGATTGGCATGTATAGATAAGTTTATTAGTCTTGTCTTTGGGTGGCTGGTGGCTCTCCATACTATTTCAATTTATTCTGTTTAAAAGGATATGGAAACTTCAGGTAGTAGTGTAAAATGTGAAAAAACAAATGTCGCAATAGACATCCTATTCAGCTATTATGGCCTAAACTGTGACATCTTGCTGACGCTCCACATTTAGTGAACAAGCCCTAAACAATCATTGAGAGATTATAATAGGGGTAATTAACAAAACTAGCATTTGCTTAGCACTGAAAAATCGAAATTTCATGTTTGAGCCAAGATAACCAATAGCAAACTTTGATACATTTTTCAAACAACTTATTTTGTCCGACCGTTTGTAACACCTCCAAACCCTGTTGGGATTAATCCTATTTATGTGAATTCAACTCAATGGAAAATTCCTACTGCACAAACTCAGTGGCATCACTAGGATTGGTGTCACCCGGTGAGGTAACTCATGGTGGCACCCCCCCCCCAAGTTCTGCGGTTTCTTTTTTAACTACTCTTACTCATAAATCAGTACTCCCAAATAACACTGAATGCTCATACACACAGCACACATTACTGTGGGGTTTATTGCTGTGGAGCTCTCTCATATGCTCACACACAAATTTTGGCCAACTGCCAGCAAGTACGGTGCCTGTTCGAAGGCAGTGGAAGTGAAGGCACACATCGATATATATTGCCCCAGCAGCTCTGGATATATTGCCCCAGCAGCTCCCCCATGGATATATATTGCCCCAGCTCACATATGGATATATTGCCCCCAGCTCACACATGGATATATTGCCCCCAGCTCACACATGGATATATTGCCCCCAGACCAGCTCACACATGGATATATTGCCCCAGCTCACATATGGATATATAGTGCCACAGCTCACATATGGATATATTGCCACAGCTCACATATGGATATAGTGCCCCAGCTCACATATGGATATAGTGCCCCAGCTCACATATGGATATATAGTGCCCTAGCCCACATATGGATATATTGCCCCCAGCTCACACATGGATATATTGCCCCGGCTCACACGTTTAATATATTACCCCAGACCAGCTCACACGTGGAATATATTGCCCCAGAACAGCTCACACGTGGAATATATTGCCCCCCAGACCAGCTCACACATGGATATATTGCCCCCAGACCAGTTCACACATGGATATATTGCCCCAGCTCACACATGGATATATTGCTCCAGCTCACATATGGATATATAGTGCCCCATCTTACATATGGATATAGTGCCCCAGCTCACATATGGATATATAGTGCCCCAGCTCACATATGGATATATTGCCCCAGACCAGCTCACTCATGGATATATTGCCCCAGACCAGCTCACTCATGGATATATTGCCCCAGACCAGCTCACTCATGGAATATATTGCCCCAGGCCAGCTCACACGTGGAATATATTGCCCCAGACCAGCTCACACGTGGAATATATTGCCCTAGACCAGCTCACACGTGGAATATATTGCCCTAGACCAGCTCAAACGTGGAATATATTGCCCCAGTCCAGCTCACACGTGGAATATATTGCCCCAGACCAGCTCACACGTAGAATATATTGCCCCAGACCAGCTCACATGTGGAATATATTGCCCCAGTCCAGCTCACACATGGATATATTTGCCCCCAGCTCATATGGATATATTTGCCCCAGCTCATATGGATATATTTGCCCCCAGCTCATATGGGTATATTTGCCCCCAGCTCATATGGATAAATTTGCCCCCCACCTCATATGGGTATATATGCCACCCAGCTCTCACCTCCTGTCTGGTACACCGGGAGTGTGCCTGTCTGCTCCCCTGAGAAGATCCTGCTGGCTGCCGCGTGCTTTTTTTCTCTTATGTGCGGTCGCCAGCATGAATATCTGCCGCTCGTCTGGTGTTCTATACACCAGCCAGCTGCGATCTCGCGGCTCGCTGGTGTATAGAACACCAAAAGAGCGGAAGATATTCATGCTGGCGGCCGCACATAAGAGAAAAAAGCACGCGGCCGCCGGCAGGATCTTCTCGGGGAGAGCGCTTGGGTGCCCCCCCAACTGGATGCTTGGGGCCATCGCCCCCCCTCTGCACTCTGCGCTTTGGTGTCACCCTTAGGGCGGGTGTCACCTGGTGCGGGCCGCACCCCCGGCCCCCACGTAGCGACGCCACTGCACAAACTGATGGCAAAAATGAGGACATTCCTTGTTTTGAAGGGTAAAATTTGAGCAATGTGAATCATTGCCGTTTACTGTGTTTCCACAACATTGCCAAGTGAATGAGAGTGCTTTCTTTTATCTTACCATTTCTGATAAAAGTTAAATCAAAACACATATTTAAATTGTTTTTCCATCTTCTACAAGGTCTTATTTACATTTTTATTATTTTCAACAATATACGCCAATGAAAAGTATATTTGTAAACAAAATATTCAGCTATTACTTGTGATGTTTGCGTGCTAAAATGGAATACTTACCACAGGGCTTATAATAGTGTGTTATACATTACTAGCCTTAATAACGCACTACTCGCCACTAATGATTCCACTCATTTTTTCTGACAAAACCCATAAGGTCAAGTCTATCATTTGCTGCTGTTACTGGTCTCAGTTTACCTATTTCTGTCCCAGCACTCATAAATCTATTCCTCTTTTACCTGTTATTACTCAGTGGCGTAACTAGAAACCTGAGGGCCCCGGTGCAAGAATCCACGAAGGGCCCCCCCCAAAAAAAATCTATGTATTTTTACTTATTTTTCACTGCAAAATAAAACAAAGATAGTATTGCCTAGGGATGCACCGATACCACTTTTTTAAGACCGAGTACGAGTACCGATACTTTTTAAAAGTACTCACCGATACCGAGTACCGATACTTTTCTTTAATATCATGTGACGCTTTCCAATAAGAACAGACCATATAAAAATGCCCCCAGCTCACATGTATATCCCCCGATATATATATATATTCATACTGCCCCAGCTCATGGATTTGCCCCCCAGATCATGGATTTGCCCCAGCTCACACATGGATATTGCCCCAGCTCACACATGGATTTGCCCCAGCTCACACATGGATTTGACCCAGCTCACACATGGATTTGCCCCAGCTCATGGATATGCCCCCAGCTCACACATGGATATGCCCCCCAGATTATGATTTGCCCCCCCAGCTCACACATGGTTATGCCCCCCAGCTATGGATATGCCCCCCAGCTCTCACATGGGTATGCCCCCCAGCTCATGGATATGCCCCCCCAGCTCTCTCATGGATATGCCCCCCCAGCTCATGGATATGCCCCCCAGCTCATGGATATGCCCCCAGCTCATGGATATGCCCCCCCAGCTCTCTCATGGATATGCCCCCCCAGCTCATGGATATGCCCCCCCAGCTCTCTCATGGATATCCCCCCAGCTCATGGATATGCCCCCCCAGCTCATGGATTTGCCCCCCCAGCTCTCACATGGGATGCCCCCCAGCTCTCACATGGGTATGCCCCCCAGCTCTCACATGGATATGCCCCCCAGCTCTCACATGGGTATGCCCCCCAGCTCTCACATGGGTATGCCCCCCAGCTCTCGGATATGCCCCCCCAGCTCATGGATATGCCCCCCAGCTCATGGATATGCCCCCCAGCTCATGGATATGCCCCCCCAGCTCTCTCATGGATATGCCCCCCCAGCTCATGGATATGCCCCCCCAGCTCATGGATATGCCCCCCCAGCTCTCTCATGGATATGCCCCCCAGCTCTCTCATGGATATGCCCCCCCAGCTCTCTCATGGATATGCCCCCAGCTCTCTCATGGATATGCCCCCCCAGCTCTCTCATGGATATGCCCCCCAGCTCATGGATATGCCCCCCCAGCTCATGGATATGCCCCCCCAGCTCATGGATTTGCCCCCCCAGCTCTCACATGGGTATGCCCCCAGCTCTCACATGGATGCCCCCCAGCCTCACATGGGTATGCCCTCCAGCTCTCACATGGATATGCCCCCCCAGCTCATGGATATGCCCCCCAGCTCATGGATATGCCCCCCCAGCTCATGGATATGCCCCCCAGCTCTCTCATGGATATGCCCCCCAGCTCATGGATATGCCCCCCCAGCTCATGGATTTGCCCCCCCAGCTCTCACATGGGTATGCCCCCCAGCTCTCACATGGTATGCCCCCAGCTCTCACATGGGTATGCCCCCAGCTCTCACATGGGTATGCCCCCAGCTCTCACATGGGTATGCCCCCCAGCTCATGGATATGCCCCCCCAGCTCATGGATATGCCCCCCAGCTCATGGATATGCCCCCAGCTCATGGATATGCCCCCCAGCTCTCTCATGGATATGCCCCCCCAGCTCATGGATATGCCCCCAGCTCATGGATATGCCCCCCCAGCTCTCTCATGGATATGCCCCCCAGCTCTCTCATGGATATGCCCCCCCAGCTCTCTCATGGATATGCCCCCCCAGCTCATGGATATGCCCCCCAGCTCATGGATTTGCCCCCCCAGCTCTCACATGGGTATGCCCCCCCAGCTCATGGATATGCCCCCCCAGCTCATGGATATGCCCCCCAGCTCATGGATATGCCCCCCCAGCTCATGGATATGCCCCCCAGCTCATGGATTTGCCCCCCCAGCTCTCTCATGGATATGCCCCCCAGCTCATGGATTTGCCCCCCCAGCTCTCTCATGGATATGCCCCCCAGCTCTCTCATGGATTTGCCCCCCCAGCTCTCACATGGGTATGCCCCCAGCTCATGGATATAAGGGTCCCCAGGCCCCAGCTCATGGGTATAAGGCCCCCCCAGCTCTTACTTACCTCTGCTGGCCCCGGGCAGGCTCCGCCGGCGTTCTTTTCTCCTCCTTGGCGAGCGTCCGCTGGAAACATGCAGCTTGGCCGCTCGCTGGAAACCACCTGATCAGCGAGAGGTCTCGTGCGCTGGTCAGGTGGTTTCTCTCCCACGTGAGCGGCCAAGCTGCATGTCAGCGGCCGCTCGCGTAGGGAGAGGGACGGCCAGCGCGCGGCTCTCAGATTCCGGCGCTGATTGCCGGAATCTGGCGGGCGGCGCTGGGCCCCCCTCCAGTGGCGGAATGCCAGGGCCCGGTCGCAACTGCGACCGCTGCGACCCTGGTACTTCCGCCACTGTTATTACTGCAGTCCTGTACTTGCAATCTTAAATGTGTACTTGCATTCCTACACTTCCACCTCAAACCTGTTTCTGCACCCTAACCTTTCCCCATCAAACCCACTCTTATCCCTTTCTCGGCATAACATAGGGGGTTTATTTATTTATTTATAAAGGATTTTACCAGGAAGGCTACATTGAGATTTCTCTCGTTATCAAGTATGTCCTGGGTTCAACAACATTAAATTGTTACAGAAATACAAAGTAATAAAATGCAAGATATTAATAAAATAGCACAAATATACGGATTAACAGAAAATAAATATATTCACTATATTACATGTTTGTTTACAGGTGCATTTTGTAAATAGTCACTATCAGGGTTATTCAAAGAGAATCAAAGTCACCGTACGTTCAGTGACTTTTTGTTCGCTTCAATTCGGCTATCCTATTTCGGCGACCCTGCGGGGCATCCAGCAAGCACCACAGGGTCCCTGAAGTGCAAGGAAAACCCGCCGCAAACCCGACAAACACTCACCACCAACCCGCCGCAGCTGGATTAACCAGCTGGATTAATGCCGCCAAATACATGGGAGAAACCCGGGCAGCCGTCGATCACAGCGAAGAGCAGACACCGGAAAAAGCCGACACTGCAGACGAATGGAGTGAAAAAAAAAAAAAAACTCTTCGCTTGAATGTTTGAAAAAGTGAAACGCTGTTTGCAAAGGAACTACAGAACGAAAAGGTCTGAAATGTACATATAAGATCCAATGAATGATAATAAAAAGGCTGTTACAGAAAAAAAAAGATTAAAAAAGGAAAAGAAAATTTCCGCAAACAAATTGCGAAAAATGCCTTAAACATCTTTAAAAATCTATTACATAAAGAGACTTTTTACTGCAGAATATTATAATAAATGGTTTATTAGATATTGAATTAAAACGGGAATATTTTTAACATTGAAGCCTATGGAAATTGCCTGAATAAATCTGCCCCATGAAACCACTGAACAGCAGGGCAATTAGACACTGCTGGTTTTTGTTCTCTGAATAGACGAAGAATTGCTTCTTTATGGGGATTTCACTGCCCTCAAACAGGCACCGTATGTGCAGGCAATTCGCCAGGATTTGGCGAACTGCCTACTCTCTGAATAGGAAAGGTAACCGTACGCTGAATTTCACTGTTCGGTTACCTTTCGGCCACAATTCGGATCTCTTTATCTATAAAGGATTTTACCAGGAAGGATACATAGAGATTTCTCTCGTTTTCAAGTACGTCCTGGGTTCAAGAACATTGAAATGTTACAGTTGTTACAGAAATACAAAGTAATACAATGCAAGATATTAAAAAAAAAAAACAACACAAATATACAGATTAATAGAAAATAAATATGTAGGAAATAAAGTCATTATGTTACATGTTTACAGGTGCATTCTGTATTGAGGTATGTTAGTAAGGAGCTCATGAGTGACTTTAGACTGGGGGAAGATTTGATGGCGTCTGGGAGGTTATTCCATAACTGCGGTGCTCTGTAGGAAAATGAGGACCGAGCCACTGTCTTTTTGTATTGTGGTATTGCAAGTAAGGTGCTGGTCCTGGATCGGAGGTTATAGGATGAGGAAACTGCTGGAGGAAGCAGTCTATTCAGGTAGGGTGGCAGCTTCCCAGAAAAGCTCTTAAACACCAGGTTGGAAAGGTGAAGGGTGCGTTTAGACTCCAGCGACGGACAGTTTAGCTCTTTTAACATGTCACAATGGTGGGTCATGTAGTTGCATTGAATAACCCTGTATGTATATATATATATATATATATATATATATATATACCCCGCTGGTTCCTGCACTCGGAATACGAGTTCCCTTTGCCCGGTGCCGCACCTTGCCAATATAGTCATCCGTGCGTGAACATACGTTGGTGGCACTGAGGGTCTCTTTAGATTTATTTATTGTATAAAGTTTCAACGTTTCAGTCCTCTAACCGTGGACTTTCATCAGGAATTACAAAACACAATTACAAAGGAACATTTAAATAACATAAATTATACTCCCCACCGGTGTGTAAGCCATCCCACCCTATCTCCAAGCCGGCAGACGCCGTCCAACAGGAAAGACGTCTATGCACCGGTCTCCACCACGTGATTACCCATCACCATAGCAATATGATGCTATCCCCTCTATAATTAAAAAGTTGCATTAAAATAAAATATCAGGGCAAGTGAGATCCACAATCCTTCCTATCCATACCAAACCCCACTAATTCATCATCTCTAAAGGGGTATTCTAACATAAGACGTGGAAATCTCACTTCTATCCTTACGGCCGGAACTACCGATGAATTTCACAATAGAGAAAATATATATATTTCTATCAGTGGTGTATTTAGGTTTTGTGCTGCCCTAGGCCTGACTAAACTCGTGCACCCCCTAATTTAAATTTGAGGCACCCCTTCCTGTCAAGGGCACACCTCTTCCTGGTTAATTCCCACCCTTCCTCTTTAAGCTCCACCTTTTCCTCTTAGAGCTCTGCCTTTTCCTCTCTTTATATTAAAAGTGGATACCAAGTGCTTACTTGTATATTTTGTATACCAATTCAAATGGATCTATTGAGATAAATAAAATTATGAAATGTTTAAATTCAAGCATTTTTACAAAGAACAGCCATGCATGTCAAGTATACTGGATCACAGCCGCTTTAATTGGTTGAACAATAAAATCCACAGAAGCGTGCACTGCATATGAGCGTATCACAGAGCTGCACAGCAATAAAACCCACAGAAATGGGCACTGTGTATGAGCATATCAGAACTGCACAGCAATAAAACTCACAGTAATGTGCAGTGTGTATGAGCGTATCCCAGAGCTCCAGGGCAATAAAACTCACATTAATATGCAGTGTGTATCACAGAATCCACAGCAATAAAACTCCCAGCAATGCAATGTGCGGTGTGTGTCAGCGTATCAGAATCCACAGCAATAAAACCCCCAGCAATGCAATGTGCAGTGTGTATGAGTGCATCAGAATCCACTGCAATAAAACTCCCAGCAAACAGAGTAAATAAGGGGAAAACACAGCAATTATTTATTCTATATTTACCGGCCTCCGTCCGCGGTAGGGCTGTGTGCAGAGTCAGCAGGGACTGTGTACGGACTCAACAGGAGGTCCCTCCAGGCCAGGTTAGGATCGCGGCTGTGCCTGTGCTTGGAGCCATCTTGTTTTTAGGGGTGGGGCCACCCAGTGTGGGCCGCCGCCCCCTGGAAAGTGCCGCCTTAGGCCTAGGCCTTGTTGGCCTAGGCCAAAATACACCACTGATTTCTATAACCGGTAAGCAGGGATATAATTCAGACTATGAATATTTTGGGGATCTGAGTTAGAGTATCGAATAGATTAATGACGATCATGACAAGATGAAGAAAAAGGGATATAGAAATAGACCGCCTACATATTTAATTGGGGTTCATGAATAACGGTATGGATATAGGATCCAAACCTATGTACCATTAGATATATTTTCTCTATTTTATTTTAATGCAACTTTTTAATTATAGAGGGGATAGCATCATATTGCTATGGTGATGGGTAATCACGTGGTGGAGACCGGCGCATAGACGTCATTCCTGTTGGACAGCAGATAGGTTACTTTCATTTGTTTTGATTTATAATTAATGCAGCATATGATTCCACACACTGCTGGGAAGTTCCCGGCAGTGTGCGGATTCATATGCTGCATTAATTATACCACAGAGAGGCGCTGCCCAGCAGTGTGTGGAATAATATGCTGCATTAATTATACTGCAGAGAGGCGCTTCCCCGCAGTGTGTGGATTCACACGCTGCATTAATTTTATTACAAGACACGGAGGCTCCTATTATTATGCCAAATCTCTTTAATATCACTTCCAGCAAGAAAAAAGAGAAAAACTTTAACATTAGAACGTGTCAGGGGCACTCCCTGCACATGTGACAATGGTATGACCCGAGAGCATAAATGAGCTGCCAGTCCACAGTAATTTCCTCTTTTTTCTTGCTTCCAGTGAGATAAGTATATTTTTCTTCTACTCAGTGCAAAAGTTTCATTCTGTTACTTTTAGCCCATTAGTATTGTTATTACTACTAGTCTATGCATTTATTTATTTACTTATTTATTTGCTTATTATATATTCACTTGTTAAGGGAGCTCAGATAGCCCCTCCGGCGGCTCTTCCTCACAGCTTTGTTAAAGGAGCCTCCCCCTCCTATTCTGCCTCCGGCACAGGCCACCTCTGACATGCTGTCCAAAACTTTAAACGATTTTGCTTCGCAATGGGCTCTGTCTCCCAGACCCTATCCAATCTGTTAGGTCTGGCTGGATCTTTAGCCGCCCCTCAAACTCTCCATCCCCCTGCAGGGGAGAATAGAGGCACTACTCTGTCCATCCCAGAGATTTCACATACATCGCATACTATGCACCAACGTAAAGGGCCTTGCAAAGCCTTGGCTAAAACCAAACATACACGGCCTCAGGCCGCTAAAAAAAGGGCACATGATGGTAGAGGTCCCTCTACATTTGAACGCGGTGAACGGCCCCGCAAAAAGATTCCCCTTAAGGGGACCAAACATTCAAGGTCCTGGAAGATAGATAGAGCACGGTCTCCACCTCTTCCGGTATTTCCTCTATGGTTTCTGATTTTCCTCAGATGAGGATTCTGCAGTCCAGACTAAAGCTCTGGCTCTGACCGGGCCAGCAGCGGCTGACGGGTCATCAGACAATGATTTTTTTGAGCCAGATGAATTGAAGCATCCCCGCTCTGCGGAATGGGTAGCATCCCCACGGGTCGATAAAATCCTGAATAAGCGAGTCCGTAAACCTTTGTTGCCAAAGACTAGGTCACGACTCCGCACTGAATGCCCGAGGCATATTACCTCAAAAAATGTGCTACAAACACCCGAGTTTGGGAACCACATGTTGCAATTTCTCGCCAATACTGGCTGGAATTCCCGTAAAGGGGTTGATTTTTCATTTAGGTCCTGTCAGGATAAACTATTGGACGTGTTTGGTCCTTTTTTCACAGTTGTTGGAGACAATTGAACAGGCACATACCTCCGGTATTGCTCCTAACGTGGCTATGTTGCGCAGTTGGGCTCACCGCACCCTATGTCTCCTCGACAATGCGAATACCGCTCTGGCTACAGAGCGCCGTAAATCCATCCTATTAAGGATTGACGATGGTTTAATCTCCCTGGCATCTACTGAGCCTGGGCCTGATGCTGAAGGGGATCTGTTTGCAAAATCCATTATTCAGGACATGAACTCATACTCTGGTTCATTCAACACTATCCAAAAGGTCAAAACAAACATGCAGAAGGCCTTTCCCCAGAACCAGGGTGTTTTTGGCAGGGCTGGCAGACGACGGGCCGACTGCCCGGCCGCTCTTCCTACGGCTCCTCACGTGCCGCCTCCAGCCCCGCTCAAATCAACGTCAGTTGTACCAGCACCAGCAGATCCGCTTCTTTCTGCAGTATAACCGGTCAGGACGAGGCCGCGGACTCGTTCTCACCCACCAAGTAAGGGTTCTGTTACCTTCTATCCCTCCGGGGTTGATGGGTGGCAGGATTGCACGTTTTTTCCATGTATGGGAGTCAATTTCAGCAGATCCTTGGATCTTGCAGACAGTGAAAGGTAATCACATAGATTTCCTGTCAACTCCGATTCAGTCAGGCCTCCCAAGGCCTTTATGCATTCCCCAGGAGAGGGAACGTCTCATACAGAGGTTCAAATATTATTGGCCAAGGGGGCCATAGAACCGACACCTCTGGGGTCACAAGGTTTTCTCAGCAACCCATTTCTGGTTCAAAAGAAAGGGGGTTCTTTCAGGCCTGTGATAAACTTAAAGGAATTAAACGCTTACGTTGTCTAGCGACATTTCAAATTAGAGGGGATCCACTGTCTCCGCGATTTACTCAACACAGGGGACTGGTTGGCAAAGGTCGACCTTACCAACGTGTACCTGACAGTACCTATTCATCCAGACCATCGCCGGTTCCTGCAATTCAGATGGCGGAACGTGACGTATCGGTTCGCGTGTCTCCCCTTCGGGCTGTCCTCAGTCTTGTGGTGTTCTCTCAAAGCTTCTAAGGCCGGTTATGGCCCTATTGAGGGCAAGAGGCGTCAGATTGTTGATATATCTGGACGATATCCTCATAACGGCAGCATCTTACGAAGCAGTGTTGCAACACCTGCAGTGGATACCTGCAGTGGATGGTGACGTTGATGACAGACCTAGGGTTCCTCATCAACACTGACAAGTCAGTTCTACTACCCACGCTACGTCTCGAATTCCTCAGCTTCATCGTCGACTCGTCAACTGCAATGCTACAGTTACCACAACAGAAGCTTTGAGATATCCGAAGGGAGCTGAGGAAGGTGTCGCTCCCAGGTTTTACAGTCCGTTACCTAGCACGTCTGATTGGACTTCTGTCAAGTTCTATCCAGGCGATGTTCCCGGGGCCGTTGCACTACAGCGCCTTTCAGCGCCTCAAGACAAGGTCTCTAAGTCATGCCCAGTCCTATGCGGATCCGGTTCACCTCGACGAGGAATCCAAAGATGAAATCCAGTGGTGGCTGGACAATATGGAAGCGTGGAACGGCAGAGCAATATTCGGTTCCGCTCCCGATATGGTGATCGAGTCAGACGCCAGCGCTCGCGGTTGGGGAGCCACATGTGGCTCGATTTCCATGGGAGGCAGATGGTCCACAGAGAGGACCTTGCACATCAACTGCCTCGAACTCCTGGCCGGGTCCTTAGCCATCCGCAGCCTGTCGGTCTCCAGGTCGAATTGTTGCATTCTCCTTCGCTTCGACAAGCGGCAGTGAAATATATCAACAAGCTGGGAGAGGCGAGATCTCGTCCCTTGGCGATGCTGGCGAGGACCTTCTGGGATTTCTGTCTACGGAAAAGGATCGAGGTACAGGCAGAATATATCCCAGGCTTACACAATACAATAGCGGACTGGTATTCCAGGTTCTTACAGGACTCCAGCGATTGGCGGCTGCTTCCCTGTTTCTTTGCTCAGCTCTACGACCTTTGGGGTCCCCTCTCCATGGATTTGTTCGCCTCTTGCCTCAATACCCACCTTCCGATTCTTCAGTTGGCGACCAGATCCGCTTTTCCTCCGTTCACTCTCCTGGGGCGGCTCATCCTTCACATCCGCAGGTCCAAGACATCAATTGTGACGATAGCCCCGTGGTGGCCGACTCAGGCATAGTACCCACAGCTTCTGTCCATGGCCGTGGACTATCCGAAGTTACTCCCGTCGGTTCAAGACTTACTCTCCGACCCAGAGGGTCATCTGCACCCGTTGGTCGTGAACGGCCATCTCCAACTCATGGCATGGCTGCTGTCAGGAGATGCATCGCTTTCGCAGGCGTTTCGAGCACAATGGCGCAACTCCTTGGAGCTTCATGGGCACCAGAACAGCTTACCGGCACGCCTGGCAGATATGGGTTCGCTGGTGCATGGCAAGGGGCCTGGATCCCGTTCGTGCCTCTATCCAACACATCTTGCAGTTCCTTTCGGATGAATTTGACGCAGGAAAAGCCTACAGGACCTTGAACCTCTACCGGTCAGCTATTTCCGCCTCTCATGAGGGATTTGCAGGTCTGCCTGCAGGACAACATTCTATGATCTGTAGATTGTTGCGGTGCGTACTCATGTCTCGTCCTCCATTGCCTCGCTACACTTCGTGTGGGATGTAAATTCTGTATTCGCTTTACTGTGTTCATGGCCCGATATGCATCTTTGACCATTAAACAATTATCGGCGAAATTGGTTATGTTGTTCTGTTTAACTTCCTGCACAAGGGTTTCAGATGTCCGTGCTTTGGATGTACATGCTAGGTCATAGACTGGATGGGGAGAATTTTGCATTTCCAAACAAAAACCCATGTCCTCTACGGTATTTTACCCAGGCTTCCCGGCGACACCTTTTATTATGTCCGGTGTGCTGCCTCCGCCAGTACGAGTCTGTCACACTGTCTCTTCCGAGAATCTACGTTCAGAGATTTTTATTTCCGACCCGAGCTACATTGGTCAGAAGCAGTTTTGCCTTAAGCTTTGAACTGGCATAATAATAGGAGCCTCCGTGTCTTGTAATAAAATTCCTGATTTCCCTAGAAATAAGTCGTAATTTTATTAAAGACAAAAGGAGGCGAGTATTGTTCCCTCCCCTGAGTCTCAGCCTATCCAGACTTTATTGTATTTTTTGGGGGAATGTAGCTCGGTATGCTCTGCTATTGCATTTTCATTCTGTAGTTGTGATTTCTGCCTTCTATGTGCATCGGTTTACATGTGAGTGGTAATTCTCATTTTTCTATTGTTTCAGCTCAGTGATTCGTCTCCTGCCTGTGTGCTCCTGATGGACCCGTTGTCCATGGATTACTTTTGCTCATGGTTCTCTGTTTTGTTTCTATTCAGTGGGAATGTTTTCGCCTGGTTCCTGAATCTGGAGGTGTATTGCTAGTCTTCTCACTCCAAGAAAAGAGGAAATTACTGTAGACTGGGGGTTCATTTATGCTCTAGGGTCATACCATTGTCACATGTGCAGGGAGTGCCCCTGACACGTTCTAATGTTAACGTTTTTCTCTTTTTTTCTTGCTGGAAGTGATATTAAAGAGATTTGTCATAATAATACTAGCTTCCTTTTGTCTTTAATAAAATTACGACTTCCCGTCATAATTTACTAGGGAAATCAGGAATTATACTGCAGAGAGGCGCTTCCCCGCAGTGTGTGGCTTCATATGCTGCATTAATTTTATATCAAGTCAGGAGGCTTCATATTTTGCATTCTCTTTTCTTTACTAAAACATCAGCAGCAAAGGAAAGTTTACATAGCAACAGCAGTAACCAATAAACAACAAGAGTTTAGTAAGTCCTAGCCACGCCCTCTTTTCTTTGCTGCTGGCCTCCAGGTGAGTCGTTTTAAAAACAGCTCCTGGACGCCAGGATTTATTTACTTTATTTCATTATTAAATTGTACTTTTAACATGTCTTGCATATGTTAGCTGTTTCCTTTTAGGTTTTTTTCTCCCCTGCTGTGTGGGCACTATCCCGCCTGCATGTTTGCGCTTTGCGTTTTTTATGTTATATTTTTCTAGTTAGGTTTCCTGGCGGACCAAAGAGGAAGCTTTTTCCTTTGGCAGTCGGGTGACTTGCGGCACCTGTTTATTTCTTTTTAGCAATATTTTATTGTTGTTGCCTCGTTCGCGGCGCTCACAGCCTCCACGCGCGTGCGGGGTTTCTCCCCTCTCTCCTCAGAGTAGCGCGGTTCTTGTCCGCGCATGTGTATCTGGCTGCCATTTTCGTTTGAAAAACTGAGTGCCGCCATTACGCTCGTGCCCCGACTCGCGACGACAGGTGTAACCTTACAGCCGTGCAAACCACCCGTTTTGAAAACGTTACCATACAGTTTTATGCTGCAAGGACCCTCCAACGCACTGCTGTTCCTCGGGTGAGCCCCGTATGAAATTTTCAATTATCTGAACCGACAATAAGCCCAAGCAAAACGGCGGGTGAGCCCCGCTATTGGTTTTTCACGCTCACAATAAATATATATTATTTATTCCAAAGGGGTTAGCCCCGTTCGTTATGTTATGGATCTTCCACAGCTCCCCTCTCACCAGGAGGAACTGCAGGCATGGCTTCTGGCTGCAATATCAAAAACTTTGCCCATAGCGCTAGCGGCTCTCCCCCAGCCCCCCCAGCAAGAACCCCCGGTTCTCTCTAGGGCCCATTCTGTAGGCTCGCACTCGGATCAGTCCGACTCTGCTGAGCCATCGCGCAAAAGACCCTGGAAAGGCCAGTCAGAATCTGCTGGCAAGGGCAAGGGGCCCGCTAAAAAATCCCCCCGCGTTTCTGACCCCAAGGGTTAGGAAATTTATGACCTGGATGACTACCAGGCTGACTATCCTGAGGAGGAGGAAATAGAGTCCGCCGGTGACCCGCCGGCTACTCCAAACTCAACGGATGAGCCCCGTTCTGACGCCATGGCGATTGTGCCCCTTTCTGCCACACCTGCGCCGCGGCACTCCCTGGCGTCCGCAGACACCCCATTGCAGATCCTCGATGCTCGAGGCATACCCTTTTTTGATCCGCGCACTACTACGCACCCCAGGTCTTCCGCTTGGCTACTGCCGGACCACATAGTGGAGTTTTTGCGTTTTTCGCTGCGCTGCCCCCTAGATAAGGCCGACAGGGCGCGCTTGCGGGCCGAATGCCCTCGCCCGACTTTACCCGACAAGGTGTCTCTTACCCCTGAATTCGACGCAGATTTCGTCACCTTCATGGAAAAGCTGGCAGGGACCCTCGTCGAGGTTTGGAACAGGGTCTCCAGGCCGCCCAGGATAAGCTTCTGGATGTCTCCGGTCCCCTTTCCCTTATATTCATTATGGCGGACGAAGCGCTAACCAACAGCCCGCTCTACCCAGCGATGGTCCGTGAATGAGCTCAACATGCTCTCTGCCTGTTAGGCAATGCCAACGTTGGCATTTCATCGGAACGCCGTAAGGCGGCACTTTTTCGGCTGGATGCCAAACTTACCAGCATGTGCACCAAAGAATTGGGTCCTGCAGCTAAGGGGTTACTGTTCGGGGACCTCTTTTTGAGAGAATTGAACCGTAAGGTTAATGTGTTCACAAACCTACAAAAGGTCCAGTCAAACATGAAGCGGGTCTTCCACCCCCAGACACGTTTTTCCTCCAGGGCTGGCGCACCAAGAGGTTGGGTCGCCAGCCACTACAACAATACCTCCTACAGACCTCGCCTTACCTCAAACCAGAGCACGGAGGTGCATTACAGACCCAGCCCGATCCTGGCTCGGGGTGTCCCCGTTGGTCGCGGCTTCGGCAGACCCAGACGTGGCTATTCCGCTGTTAAGTACCCCTGTGCTCCCGCTACCACACATTCCGGTCGCGGGTCGATTACGTTATTTCCTTCACAAATGGCGCAAACTCACATCCGACTCGTGGGTACTGCGAACTGTGGCGGGTTTTTTGATAGACTTCTCCCAGGCCCCCGTCCAGTCTGCTTCCCCGCCTCCGGCCCGTTACTCCTCACAAGAGGCGACGCTGATAGACAGGGAACTTCGCTCCCTGCAGGTAAAACGCGCTATCATTCCCGTCCGGGACCCCCCGTGCTTCGTCAGCACTATATTCCTGGTACACAAAAAATCTGGGGACGTACGACCGGTTATAAATCTAAAAGCCCTCAACACCTTCGTGGCCTACCGCCACTTCAAAATGGAGGGCATACACCTCCTCAGAGACATCCTCCGAGACGGCGACTGGTTCACGAGACTGGACCTCACAGATGCTTACCTCACAGTCCCGATCCATCCCACCCATCGCCCGTATCTGCAGTTCCACTGGCACCGCGACCTTTGGCAATTCACTTGCCTGCCCTTTGGCCTCAGCTCCGCACCATGATGCTTTACGAAACTCCTCAAACCGGTCATGGCCTTTGTACGGGCCCAGGGCATCAGAACGATCATATATCTGGACGATATCCTGATACTGGCACAGGACCCCGCCCAATCCTCTCTCCACACGACCCTTGTGGTTACGCTCCTGCAAGACCTTGGCTTCATCATCAACAGGGACAAATCAGCACTGCGCCCTGCCCAAACCATCACCTTCCTAGGGTTCGACATAGACTCTACGTCTTGCCAGCTGCGGCTTCCCCCGCAAAAGCTTCGAGCCATCAAGAAGACCCTACGCGGCGTCCTCACTACAGACACCATCTGTCTCTGAGATCTGGGAAGAGTGGTAGGCCTACTCTATTCCTCCATTCAAGCCATTTTCCCTGGTCCACTGCATTATCGGGCGATGCAACGTCTGAAGACCACATATCTTTGCCTCAATCCCTCCTACGACCAACTGGTTCCCATTACCCCGGAGGTTCGAGTGGAACTCCTATGGTGGTTACGCCATATGGAGGCCTGGAATGGACGGGCCATCTTCGGCTCACTGCCGGATTTCATACTGGAATCCGATCCCAGCCAATCGGGCTGGGGAGCGACTTGCAGACCTGCATCCACAGGCGGAGCATGGGCTCCAGAGGAACGGCAGCTTCACATCAACTGCTTAGAACTCATCACCGGCTCGTTTGCCATTCGCAGCTTTACCCAGGATCTCAGGGACTGCTCACTTCTTCTCCGGATGGACAACATCTCCGTGGTCCAATACGTGAACCGACTGGGGGGCTCCCACTCCAAGCTCCTGTCGGACCTCACGCTTTCCCTCTTCAATTACTGCCTGGAACGGAACATCTCCCTCATGGCGGAATACCTGCCCGGTTCCTCCAACTATGTGGCGGATTGGTTCTCAAGATATTGGAGAGACTCCAGCGACTGGAAATTGGACGCAGCGACGTTCCAACGCTTGTCGATTCTGAGAGGACCTTTTCGTCTCGATCTGTTCGCTTCCCGCTTGAACCATCAGACGCAGGCCTACTTCAGCTGGCTTCCAGACCCACAGGCGACAGCGGTGGATGCTTTCCTTCAACCATGGCCACCGTCAGGAGCCTACGCTTTTCCGCCGTTCCCGATGATCACGCGAACGATCCAGGAAGTCCGCCGACGGAGGATTCAGATTCTTCTGATCACGCCCTTGTGGCACGCTCAGCCCTGGTTTCCACTGACGCTGGAACTCTCCTGCCTCCACCCGCTTCTGCTTCCGTCCTTTCCATCCATTCTGCTGGACCCTCACGGCAGACCACACCCGTTGGTTTTGGAGGGCAATCTTCCCCTGGTGGCGTGGACGATTTCCGGGGACCCTGCATGCTGCCAGGACTATGAGAGGCAGCTCGATCCTTATTATGGTAATCCTGGGCTCCCGGCACGAGAAAGAGCTACCGTTACGCTTGGAGAACTTGGTGTAGTTGGTGTGTACAACAACAGCCTGATCCCGCTACAGCCCCTCTACTTTTGATCCTCAATTTTTTAGCGGACCTTTCCACGACGGGAAAATCATACCATACCATTAACCTGTTTCAGTCGGCTATTTCGGCGGCTCATGTTCCCCTGGGTGGCGTTCCTGTGGGTAGGGACCCTTCCGTGTGTCGTCTCCTCCGAGGCATTAGACTCGCTCGCCCGCCGGCTCCTAAATATGTTCATTTCTGGGATGTTGCGCTGATGCTCGAATTCCTGCGTAACTGGCCGGACAATGATTCACTAACCCTCCGTCAGCTCTCGGCCAAATTAACAGTCCTTTTATGTTTGGTGTCCTTTCGTCGCGTCTCAGATGTTAAGGCCTTCGATGCGCACGCTGTGGCTTTCTCCCCTGAGGGTGTTGTCTTCACACTTACCAGGCGTACTAAAACGCTATCTCATGAGGTTTTCTACCCTTACTTTCCCTCCGATCCTCTACTGTGTGTTGCTCGTTGTGTTATTACTTACCTCTCTCGTTTGCGTCCTTTGCGCTCCTCTCCGACTGGCCAACTTTTGGTCTCTTATGTCTCTCCCTATAAACCTGTCTCTTTTCTCCTACCCTCTCTAGATGGGTTCGCTGGCTGCTCTCCCTCGCAGGCGTTGCTCCCCATTTTGGCGCTCACTCCGTGCGGGGCGCGGCGACTTCCTCCGTTGCGGACGCTGGGGGTTCTCTATCTGATATACTAGCAGCGGCTGATTGGTCTAGGGCGGTTACTTTACGTACCTTCTATTTTCACCTTCGTTTCCATGCATCTGGGACTCTAGTGCAGCTTTAAAACTGCAAAATATGAAGCCTCCTGACTTGATATAAAATTGTGGATTATTCCAGCCTTGGTGTTAGAATAATCTTAATTTTAATAAAGACAGGAGGCGAATATTTTTCCCGCCCGCCCATGCCCGGGATTGCTACATTGTACCGGATTTTCTGCTATATTCGATAAAAATAAAAATTTTGAATAAAGGATGTAATTTACGTATCTACACTTCTTCGACTTTTGTCCATTGTTGTCTAACTATTTTTCATTCCCCTTAGTAGGGTTTGCATGTCTCGTTGGCCTAGCCTAGGGCTACTGTCTCATAATTGATTAACTATTGATAATTCTTCGCTTTGACTGGTCAGTTAGTTAACTGTTGATTGGCAAGCCTCCATCACATGGTACTTTCACGTATCCTCTGCTTTCTCCGTAGCTTGATTTGCTTCAACGGCCCCGTTGGTCTCCCATCGTTTTGGACGCCCGTTGGCTTCCAGTTCTGCGACTGACCATCTTGTTGACTCCTGCCTAGTCTTGGCTTTCTCCTCTTCAGTTTCCGGGTTCTTCCTACTTCTTGGATTTCTGGAATTTCTACGTCACGACTCTCCTGCTCGTTCAGCATACAAGAAAAGAGGGCGTGGCTAGGACTTACTACACTCTTGTTGTTTATTGGTTACTGCTGTTGCTATGTAAACTTTCCTTTGCTGCTGATGTTTTAGTAAAGAAAAGAGAATGCAAAATATTCGCCTCCTGTCTTTATTAAAATTAAGATTATTCTAACACCAAGGCTGGAATAATCCACAATTATACCGCAGAGAAGCGCTTCCCAGCAGTGTGCAGATTCATATGCTGCATTAATTATACCGCAGAGAGGCGCTTCCCAGCAGTGTGTGGATTCATATGCTGAATTAATTATACCGCAGAGAGGCGCTTCCCCGCAGTGTGTGGCTTCATATACTGCATTAATTATACCGCAGAGAGGCGCTTCCCCGCAGTGTGCGGATTCATATACTGCATTAATTATACTGCAGAGAGGCGCTTCCCCGCAGTGTGCGGATTCATATGCTGCATTAATTATACAGCAGAGAGGCACTTCCCAGCAGTGTGTGGATTCATATGCTGGTGCTACATCGAAACCTATGGGTTAAAAAGCCTTGTTTCTTTAATAAAAGTTAGGAAACCTAAAATTTAACCCAAAAAATGCCTAAAAAAATCCTAAAAGAATAATTAAGTAAAGAAACTTACATTCTATTGGTAGTATTCTACTTCCCATTCTTAAAAAAAGCAATAAAAAAATGAAATGACTCATAAAAAAGACACCGAAAAACCAACTGATCCGAAACGGGAAAAAAAACACCTGAAAAAAAAAAAAAAAAAAAAAAAAAAAGTCATGCACATCCCTACAGAACACGTATGTGAGCGCTAGCGTTAAGGAAGTTGTAGAGCCCTTAGTCTTTAATCTTTTTGGTTGCCCCTAATATCGTGGCACAATTAACTACTGATTAGAATTTAAAATGTCCAAACTTTGTGGAGGGTTGCTACTTTTTTAGACTTATTTATATTATTAAAATAAACTTTAAATATTAAAATATATATTAAAAATAGAATATTAAAATAGTTATTATTTTAAAAGATCATTTATACTATAATATTCATTTATTATAATTATTATTATAAAAAAAAAAAACGTAAATCCATGTTGGCCCACCCCATGCATTTTATTTTAGTTTATTTCTTCTAAGACTTTATTGAAATTTTATAAAATGAAAGAGCAGTACTAGGGGAAGTGAGTGCAGAGGGTTCACTTCCTCTGCCGAAAGAAGCTTAATCCCTCTCCTCCAGATAGTGTTCCTGGAATACAGCCTGACCGCTCCTCCAGATAGTGTTCCTGGAATACAGCCTGATCGCGTACCAGATATGTGCTGTCACTACCCAGGTGCTACCTGCTTGGAAACATCAGCAGCTCATTCTCCCAAAACTCTGCAGCCCGAGGTTAGGAGAAGAGGTCTCTGAGCTGGCAGGTGGAAGGAGAGCGTAGTGTGCAGCTCCCCCACTCGACTCACTGGGCCTCTGTCCTATTGCTAGCCCTACACCTCCAGACCTGTCCCTCTACCCCTGAACCAGATCTGTATCACCAGCAGTGGCGTCACTAGGGTTGGTGTCACCCGGTGCGGTAACTTATGGTGTCACCCCCCCCCCCGAGTTTTACGGATTTTTTTTAACTACTCTAACTACTAAATCAGTACTCCCATATAACACTGAATGCTCATACACACAGCGCACATTACTGAGACGTTTATTGCTGTGGAGCTCTCTCATATGCTCACACAAATTTTTGCCAACTGCCAGCAAGTACGATGCCTGTTCGAAGGCAGTGAAAGCACACATGGATATATATTGCCCCCAGCAGCTCTGGATATATTGCCCCCAGCAGCTCTGGATATATTGCCCCCAGCAGCTCTGGATATATATTGCCCCCAGCTCACATATGGATATATTGCCCCAGTTCACAGTTATATATTGCCCCCAGCAGCTCACCCATGGATATATAGTGCCCCAGCTCACATATGGATATATTGCCCCAGACCAGCTCACACATGGATATATTGCCCCAGACCAGCTCACACATGGATATTGCCCCAGCTCTCATGGATACTGCCCCCAGCTCTCATGGATACTGCCCCCAGCACACATGGATATTGCCCCAGCTCCTCTCATGGATATTGCCCCAGCTCCTCTCATGGATATACTGCCCCAGCTCCTCTCATGCATATAATGCTCCAGCTGCTCTCATTGATAATGCTCCAGCTGCTCTCATTGATTTTGCCCCAGCTCCTCTTATGGATATGCCCCAGCTCATGGATATGCCCCAGCTCATGGATATTCCCCAGCTCATGGATATTCCCCAGCACATGGATATTGCCCCAGCTCATGGATATACTGCCCCAGCTCAAGGATATACTGCCCCAGCTGCTCTCATGGATTTTGCCCCAGCTCATGGATATGCCCCAGCTCATGGATATGCCCCAGCTCATGGATATGCCCCAGCTCATGGATATTCCCCAGCTCATGGATATTGTCCCAGCTCAAGGATATACTGCCCCAGCTCAAGGATATACTGCCCCAGCTGCTCTCATGGATTTTGCCCCAGCTCATGGATATGCCCCAGCTCATGGATATTGCCACAGCTCATGGATATTGCCCCAGCTGCTCTCATGGATTTTGCCCCAGCTCATGGATAATGCCCCAGCTCATGGATATTGCCCCCAGCAGCTCATGGATATGCCCCAGCAGCTCATGGATATGCCCCAGCAGCTCATGGATATGCCCCAGCTCCTCATGGATTTGCCCCAGCTCATGGATATTGCCCCAGCACCTCATGGATTTGCCCCAGCTCCTCATGGATTTGCCCCAGCGGCTCATGGATTTGCCCCAGCTCCTCATGGATATGCCCCAGGCCCCCATGGATATGCCCCAGCTCACCTCATGGATATTTCCCCAGCTCCTCATGGATTTGCCCCAGCACCTCATGGATTTGCCCCAGCTCCTCATGGATTTGCCCCAGCTCCTCATAGATTTGCCCCAGCTCCTCATGGATTTGCCCCAGCGGCTCATGGATTTGCCCCAGCTCACCTCATGGATTTGCCCCAGCTCACCTCATGGATTTGCCCCAGCTCACCTCATGGATTTGCCCCAGCTCCTCATGGATTTGCCCCAGCGGCTCATGGATTTGCCCCAGCTCACCTCATGGATTTGCCCCAGCTCACCTCATGGATTTGCCCCAGCTCACCTCATGGATTTGCCCCAGCGGCTCATGGATTTTCCCCAGCTCCTCATGGATATGCCCCAGGCCCCCATGGATTTGGCCCAGCTCACCTCCTGGATATGGCCCAGCTCACCTCCTGGATATGGCCCAGCTCACCTCCGCCGCCTGTTCGCTCCTTCTGAGCATCCGGCGGCGCGCAGCTTGGGCGCTCGTCTGGGGGAGCCACGTGACCAGCTGCGATTGGCTGGTGACGTGTTTCCTCCAGGCGAGCGCCGAAGCTGAATGCTTTGGACGCTCACAGGGAGCGAACAGGCGGCAGAAGGTGAAACACCAGCCCTTAGGGTGACGGTGTCACCCTAAGGGCGGGTGTCACCTGGTGCGGGCCGCACCCCCCGCCCCCACGTTACGACGCCACTGATCACCAGACCTGTCCCTGCCCATTTCAACATTCATTTGTATTCCTCTAATTCTTTCATTGACCCATAAAATTGTTCTTATCCTATTCTGTATTTACAATCTTCAACCTGCACCCCTACACTATCACCCCATCCTTTTGTCTCAACTGTAAACATTACCATCCCGGTTTCTATCCTACTCTTGTCCCTGCACCCTTAAGTTCCACTTCTAACACTGGCCCTATTGTCCTAAATATGTCCATTTCATCTAAACATGTCCCTGCTCCCCTAAGCCCACCCCTGTTCCCTAAAAACAGTCTATTTCTTCTCAGCCTGTCCGTGCTCTCCTGTCGCTGTCCTCTCCATTTTACACAGAAAGCGTTGGTGCTTGCTTCCCCTGAACCTCTTGACAGCTGCAGAACAGCGCCATTGTAGCTAAGTGGCCAAACTGTGCATTGCATGTCAGTAGTTTCTTCTTTATTAATATTATTATTGTCACGTACCTCCTAGATCTGGGGTCAGCAACCCTGGCTCCCTGATGTTTTGGGAACGACTTTGCCTTGTGGCTCGGTTAGCCTAAAGGGTGACTGAGCATCTTGGGAGATGTAGTTCCAAAAACATCAAAGAGCCAAGGTTGCTGACCCCTGTCCTAGATATATAAGGTCTAATCCCTATATGCAGACAAACTATACTACATTGCTGGTCCTTGAAGTGGCCAGTAATTCTACTGATGTCCAAATATAAACCATACCTGAGGTATACACAAACAGGAGTAATAAACACCAGGGGTTAATACCAGATATCAGGGGTTGATATAGCACAATGCTTGTGAGCCAGGTACCAGGGGTTAATACCAGGGTGCTTGTGAGCCAGATGCAAGGAGTTAATACCAAAGCTGACCGTTAACCAAAAGCCAGGGATCGTATTGCTATAGGAGATCGTCAGCCAAGTGCCATGGGGGTCGTATCGCCAGAGGGAATCGTCAGCCAAGTTCCAGGGGTCGTATCGCCAGAGGGGATCGTGAGCCAAGTTCCAGGGGTTGTATCGCCAGGGGGGAATCATCAGGCAAGTGCCAGGAGTCATTATGCCAGAGAAGGTAGTCAGACAGGAGCCAAGGGGTTAACAGCCTGGAGAATAATCAGACAAGCGAAATCGGCACACTGGTCGTCAAATGGATTTAGTAAGGTTCGCACTGAGAGGAGTGAAAACCACGTCAAGGCAAGGAACTATGTCTCAAATGTCTGATTTTAAACTCTGTGGGCGCTACATCATCACGCCGTGCCCCGCTCGCAACTTCGACTTCACTCAGCAAGCAGAAAGGAAAGCACTGCCGGGACATGGGCACATAATTATTTATGTAGAGCCAACAGTTTCTGCTGCACTTTACAATAACCATTAGGAACTAGGCAAAATTAAAACAAATGTAGGAACAGAAACACAGAAACAAGAGGTGTAGAGGGCCTGACTCAGAGGAGCTTCCAAAACAGATCACATTAAAATCATGTTTAAAAAGTCACTAGGGATCAATTATCACTAACCAAGGCGAACGGAGCAGTGGATTTTTGAGCTCTGGCTTCCAATCAACTTTCAGTATTTCTAAATAATCTGAGAAGACATTGATTAGAAAAGTTTTATAGATAAAGCCTGAGATACACTGAGCGCAGAGCGAAGCAAAGCGTCTGTAGACGTTGAGACGCGCTCAGTGTGTCCTGGTTTTTCCACCTCCCTCACTCAGGCCGCATCATAATGAAAGCACCCAGTCCTTCCTTGACATCCTTGGGGACAAAGATTATATCCCATTTCTGGACCCTGTCACACACTCATCCTCAGGTGACTCACCCCTAACTTACAGGTCACTGGATGTCACAATCAGCCCGTGGTACCACACACCTGCCACCGCTCCATCGTCAACAGAATCTGCTCTAAAAGCATCCCCGCCATGCTTCCCAACCTACTTCTCGGCCTGACCTCCAGCCTGAGCCCCAGTATGGAGCAGTCTCTCCACCAACTAATCACATCCATAGATGAACCTGGGGCACTCCCTTGGTAATGTGAGAGACAATGTCCATTTTGACTTCTCCATGCATGGGGGAAAAGATGTATTCTTTGCAGCGGGAGCAACATTGTATAGTGCATGTGTAGCTCCTATTATATGTCTGGTATATATTGAGCAACAATTGACATGTGGGGTCCTCCCCATTAAGGATGGGCTACCGGTTCGAATCGGTTCGATGTTCGATTCAAACATCGGCTGTTCGAAAGTTTGGGAGCTGTGAACTTTTCGGGACGTTCGCAAAAAGTTTGTGGAAAAAAAAGTTTTCAAAACAATTCCAAAAAATGCTTAAAAGATCCTAAAAAAATCTAAAAATAAAAGAGACTCTTTACTGCAAAATATTATAAGCAACGGTTTATTAGATATTGAGTTAAAACGGGAATATTTTTAACATTCAAGCCTATGGGATTAAACATTTCCCACACCTTTAACATTGACACCTATGGGATTCAACATTTCCCACACCTTGTTGCTAAAACATTTCCCACACCTTGTTGCTAAAACATTTCCCACACCTTTTTTAACATTGAAGCCTATGGGATTTAAACATTTTCCACACCTTGTTGCTAAAACATTTCCCACACTTTGGCTAAATTACGTTCTCAGAGTTGAAACGTGGGTGTAAGGGAGGAAAAACTGCCCGTCGTTTTCCACCTTACACCTGCATTTTAACTCTGGATTACAATGCAGGGGCAAAATATGCTGCCTGCATTGTTACTGCTCGTAAAAATCCTGGATGCTCGCGGCAGCGCTGAGCGCAGCCGCGAGCATCCACTCAATGGAGTCCATAGGACTCCATTGAGTCCCCCCCCCCGCCAATCACATGGGGCAGATACAGGGGGGCAATGGGGCAAATGCCCCCCTGAGAAAATCACTTTTCTCCCTACGAGCGGCCGCTACGGCCGGCATGCAGCTTGGCCGCTCGCCTGGGATGGGAACCACCTGAGCAGCGCACGAGATTGCAGAGTTCATGTGAACTCCGCAATCTCATGAGAACGCGGCTGCACTGGTCAGGTGGTTCCCGGCGAGCGGCCAAGCTGCATGCCCGCGGCTGCTCATAGGGAGAAGAACGGCCGGCGGGTACTCGGAGTGGCTATGGATGGGCCTGGCAGCAGAGGAGGTGAGAGCTGGGGGCAAATATATCCATGTGCGCTGGGGGCAAATATATCCATGTGCGCTGGGGGCAATATATCCATGTGAGCTGGGGCAAATATATCCATGTGAGCTGGGGCAAATATATCCATGTGAGCTGGGGCAAATATATCCACCTGTCACTGCGAACCCAACACCAGCTCTTGGCCAAAACTGGTAGAAAGCCCCCCCGAAACCTGTGTCTGGATCCGCCTCTGGGTCCACGTAGTGATACGCAGGGAGAGACTGGGGGGACTTTTCCCCCAGTCTTTCCCTGCTCTTGCCGGACGGAGGAGGCAGTCGGAGCCACGGTCCTCGCCGCAGGACAGGAGGTGAGTATCTGGATTTTTTTTATTTTTTAGCCTGGTGTTAACAGATTCTGCAGAAGCGGAATCTGTTAACACCAAGTCCTGGCTGTGGGTGACTTTCCGCTTACCACAGCCAGACGTTAATCAGCGTTGGGACTTTGTAATCCTAACGCTAATTAACACTTTGTGCTCCCTATACTTAACATGGGGAGCGCAAAGTACATTTGCGTTTGGATTGTAATATGCAGTGAACACCGCAGCAAATGTTAATGCTCACTCAAGTGAGCGTTAATGTTTGCGTTAAGATTGTAATTTTTCCCACTCGTTGGTGGTAAAACATTTCCCATGGCTTCAAATCGCGTTTAAACATGAGCAAAAGCGGTAAAAATTAGCTCCTCACACAGCAGTGAAATGGCTCAGCACTCAGCAGTGAAATGGTTAAAACCCTTTTTTTAAAAAAATTTGTTTTTCATTGTTTCCTGTAACCCAGGGCAGTTCCCGGAACCCCATACACCTTTTCTGACCAATATCTTGCATATATGCCCTCTGGAGGGGATCTTAATTTTCGAACTTTTGAGCCCCATTGACTTGCATTGTGTTCAGATCATGTTCGCATTCAAACTTTTTCCGATGTTCGAATGCGAACCGAAAACAGGGGTGTTCGGCCCATCACTACTCCCCGAGTCCTCATTACAACATCTAATACTTTCCTGTGGTAAACCCATTGTCTGGCGTGCGCAGTTACATTCTGGTGTGCACACATTGAACATTTATTAATTGAAAATTATGTTTAAAAGATTTTGCACAATGTACATTTTTCATTAGAATTAATCAGGCATACAGTCAGTTTTTATCAGGGTTATCCAAAGAGATCCGAATTGCTTGAGAAAGGTAACCGAACGCTGAAAATCAGCGTTCGGTTACCTTTCCTGGCCATTCGGCTATCCAGAGAGCAGGCAATTCGCCAAATACTGGCGAATTGCCTGCACATACGGTGCCTGTTCGGTCCCTGTTCGAGGGCAGTGAAATCCCCATAGAGAAGCACTGCTTCGTCTATTCAGAGAACACAAACCAGCAGTGAAAGGTTCCCCTAATGCCCTGCCATTCGGTGGTTTCATTCGGCAAATTTATTCAGGAGAATCCCATAGGCTTCAATGTTAAAAATATTCCCGTTTTAATTCAATATCTAATAAACCGTTCAGTATAAAATTCTGAAGCAAAAAGTCTCTTTATTTATAGATTTTTTAGGATACTTTAAGCATTTTTCTGATTTTTTCTTTTTTTTATTAAAAGTCCGATTTTTTTTTTTTTTCAGTTTGCTTATTTTTTCTGTAACAGCCGTCTTTATTATCATTCCCTGGACCTCCTGTGAAAATTTCAGACATTTTCGCTCAGTAGTTTCTTTGCAAACAGCGTTTCATTTTCCCAGATTCATACAAATGGTTTTGCTAATTTATTCACTGCCTCCTCTACATCATAGCTGCTTCGGCTCTGTGTGATTCGGCTCCTGTTCGGCTCCTGTTCGTCTTTTTCAAAGGTTAATCCAGATGTTTTTGCTTGTTTTCAGCGTGCATTCGGTTAGTTTTCGGTGGGTTTGCGGCAGCTTTTCCCTGCAATTCGGGGACCCTGTCGTGCTTGCTGAATACACCGCAGGGTCACCGAAATGCAATCGGCAAAAGGAACCGAATTGAAGAGAACGAAAAGTCACCGAACGTGCGGTGACTTTTCGAATCTCTTTGGATAACCCTGTATGTTATTTGTCATGAACCAGAGAACAGGTGAAATAGGACCTCTTCACCCAACATTAGCATGAACATTCCCAACATTAGTTAATCCACAAGGATTGACATAAACATGCACATGCTTATGTCAATCCCTGTGGATTCCAACTTGATACACACATAACAATGTGGCAATTATTTTTCTACAACTAAAATGCACATCATCCCCAGTAAAGTGGTCTACTGTTCCCCGTCAATAGATCCTAATATACACATAATATCACATCTTCAAACTCATGGAAATGCGTATGATTAAATCCCACCGTATTCTGAAAATGAAAAAGGCAGGTATTTGTTGTATGCAACTAATTTAATTTTCCTCATAGGAAATGTTTTTTTTTTATTGATAACTGCCATGTTATTTTTTGCATGTACAGTATGGTGTTAAAAGTTATGTAAATTTGTTTCAATAGACCTAGTGATGAATCAATCATATTGTGTGCCCCTTCTGCAAAATAAAAGTGCAATTTGTGAGATGACAGTAATGCCTACAATTCATCCAACCATGCTCTCACAAGTGTGACTGGTGACATTTCCTAGATGAGGTACTAATGCTTCCTATTCCCAGTTGTTGTCAGCATACCTTGATGCATGTAATTATATTTTTCTTCTCTATGTTACATTGACATGTGTAACCTAACCCTTTCACGCCGGGTAGGTGGTGCCAGGCAGGAGGGTTTTAACAGTGGCCGTGGCATACTAGTACGCCCCGCTAGTCGACTGCTCTTTATTAACATTTATTTGTATGAATAACATGTGTCTTTAATGGATCACTGTAACATCATAGATACAGTTTGACAGAGCCAGACTTTGTAATGGTCGAGATTTGCTAAGCATTTAATATTTTGAACAATGCAATAGTGTACTCACAGTAATGGGGAGATGTTTCTCAAGGGAGTGTTCCAGCAGGTGATTGTCCATCACGATCTAGAGCAGTTGTTGCCAACCACGGTCCTCAAGTACTCCTAACAGGCCAGATTTTAAGGATTACCTTGGAAAAAAGCAGACTGAATCCTGCAATCATTGAGCAATAAATCATATCCCCTGTGCTGTGCTTCAGCTATCTGGAAAACTTGACCTGTTAGGGTACTTGAGGACCGCGATTGGGAACCACTGATCTAGAGGATTAAATACACATTAGTAACACATCAATGACTTCACATACCAATTAATTACAATAAATATCTACTTATATTCTATCCAATAATGGCCAAACCTTTGTGGGCATGCATGGCTAAATGATCCATGCACTTGTCGTCTCATTGATTATCCTGACGGGGGTGTCTAATGGCATTTATATGGAACACATGTTGAAAGCATTATTGTATCTATGTCATAGATATAAATCACTCAGCTCAGGATAGTCAAACAGCTTACAAACACATGAGATAAATATGTGCATTTCCATCTTGATGGTGATGCTATGTATGGGTAGGGTTGCCAGATCGGCCATGTTTTCAAGGATACATATAATTTATTCATGCCGATGGGCAGGGCACAAAATATGCCACCCCCACAACATTTAGAATCCATATGCTACACGTAGGAAATAAAAAAGGAATCCCCAATGACATGCTTTGATTTCTTTCCTGCAATATATGAATTATACATGTTGCATGGGCAGCACTTTTCTCTGTGCTACCCTGTGCATGTAATAGTAATATGTGTCCTGGAAAACATGGGCAATTTGACAAACCTACGAATTGGCAATTTTCAAGCAACACGACTTAAAATCAGAATACAATTTTATTGTGACGTTTGCTTTGAAGTCATCCTACATGAAGGCTGCTTCCATGTGCAGCATGATTGTAGCTTTATCACTCTTTTCCCTGTTTTGGCAATGAACATTTCTCTATATAATTAATTGTGCATGATGGGCCTTGTAGTCCAGGACACATATACCCATATAACGCAGGGTGTAGCACATGTAAAAATGCTGCCCTACATCATCAGGGTTACTCAAAGAGAATCGGAAAGTCACCGCACGTTCAGTGAATTTTCGTTCTCTTCAATCCGGTGCTATTTGGCGATCCCATTTCGGCGACCCTGCTGTGTATTCAGCAAGCACCACAGGGCCGTCGTGGTGCAGGGAAAACCCGCCGCAAACACTCACCGCAAAACCTGGCGAACGCACACTGAAACCCACAAAAACATCTGGATTAACCCCGCCGAACACGCCAGAAAAACCCGAACAGCCGCCGATCACAGCGCCGGAAAAAGCCGACACCACAGATGAATGGAGTTTAAAAAAAAAAAACCTACGCTTGAATGTTTGAAAATTAAAAAGCTGGTTGCAAAGAAACTATAGAATGAAAATGTCTGAAATTTACATATAAGGTCCAATGAATGCTAATAAAAAGGGCTGTTACAGAAAAAAGAGAAACGATTAAAAAAAAAGGCGGATTTTTTTTCTAAAAAATCCCGAAAAATGCCTAAAAGATCCTAAAAAAATCTATGAATAAAGAGACCTTTTACTGCAGAATATTATAATGAATGGTTTATTAGATATTGAATTAAAACTGGCATATTTTTATCATTGAAGCCTGTGGGATTCGTCTGAATAAATCTGCAGCATGAAACCACTGAACAGCAGGGCAATTCGGCAACTTTTCACTGCTGGTTTTTGTTCTTTGAATAAACGAAGCATTGCTTCTCTATGGGGAATTCATTGCCCTCGAACAGGCAATGAACAGGCACCGTATGTGCAGGCAACTCGCCAACATTTGGCGATCTGCCTGCTCTCTGGATATCCGAATGGCCAGGAAAGGTAACCGTACGCTGAATTTCACTGTTCGGTTACCTTTTGGCCACAATTCGGATCTCTTCGAATAACCCTGCATATCTAATCCCTGTGCTGCATTTAGGGAATCAAGAGGACATGTCACATGTGATTCCTTTCCTGCAGCGTATGGATTGTACATGGTGCAGGGCCAGATTTACATCTCAGGAGCCTGTAGGCACAGAAATGTGGAGCGAACCTACCCCCAACAACAAAAAAAAGAAACATGCCAAAATTACTTTTTAAATTTTCATTTTGTGTGGCAAACTTAAAAAAAGAAATTCAAAAAGCATTTTTAAAAACTGAACCTCTCTGCGCTCAAATCAGGAAGGGCAGAATCTGTTGCTTTAGTTGAGTTAGTGCCGAGGCATTGTTTGTTTTATATGTAAAAGCATATATTGCCTCTGCCGTAGAACAAAAAAATAAAAATTTGCATCTACTTTTTTACATTTATTTCAACACATTACATGGTCATGCTAGGTTTCATTGTAAAGACCAGACTCTGACCTTTCCAATGACACCTCACTTAACCTTGTGAGGTGTACAATGCAGAGATGCAGGTTCCAAAGCCCCCCCCGACTCCCTTCACTGCAGTGCCATGGCCTAGGTCAGGGGTTGGCAACCTTGGCTATACAGATATTTAGGAACTACATCCCCCATGATGCTACTAATTAGATTAACTGAGCTTTTTGGGAAATGTAGGTCCAAAACATCTGTAGAGTCAAGGTTGCTGAGTGCTGACCCCTGGTCTAGGTGGTCGATGAAACAATGCATTGCATCATCAGCTCCGCACTTGCTGGCAATGTGGGAAATGAGAAGGTGAGTTAGCGCACCATCATTCACTTTAGAATTGTAAACTGAATATTAGTGCTACGTTAAAAAAATAAAGTAAATATTATTTTATTTGGTATTTTATTTTTATATAACTCTAACCTGATTATATTTGGTATCACTGGAAAGGACACAATCTGGCCTTTCCAACAATACCTCATATGTCCCTCTAGCCCTTAGGGCTCCAGAGATACAGTGGTCTAAATTGTTGCAAATTGTAAAAAAATAATAATTTGTCTTTACAAGCAGAGCAAGGCGCCCATTGTGGCAGGTGCCAGTAGGCACATGCCTACTCTGCCTAGTTATAAATCCAGCCCTTGCAGGGTGGCATTTTACATGCAGTGCCCATCTAAATGCATGATATGCGTCCATGTACGCATGGCTTATCTGACAAGTCAAGATGTGATCTGCATCTAAACAGACAATAGCAAAGGAGATGTGTGCTTGTACACTTTACATGCAAAAAATTTTTGGACAATGTAATCTTGGGGGGCATGCGTTAACATCACTTATCCCAGCGCTAGCAAAACTCACCCTAATGCAAGCTTCAACTTTTCAATCTAGCCCTAAAACGTTAACAATTTACTGTTTTGTAAAAAATTTTATATAAGTTATTTGGTAAACACATTGTAGGACACAGACTTAAATAATGGTGACATGGGTCATAATTCTATAGTTGTATTAAAAATGTTTACACATGAAACCTAGGCAGTGCTCACATTTTCTAGTGTTTTCACCAAAATAAAACAAGCCCATCAGGTGTCAAAAGTGGAACTTGACATCTATGATTGCTATTTGATATTTATATTGTGGAGATATTCCTTCAATTCCAGCAAGGTGGAGTTGTTTGCAATCACTTATGCTGCATTTCACTGTCGCACTACATAAATTAAAAAGCTGTGGCCACTACTTCCATAACATATCTACCACCAAACACCGTTGCTAGAACAATAACAGGGTTATTCAAAGAGAATCAAAAAGTCACCGCACGTTCTGTGACTTTTCGTTCTCTTCAATTCAGTGCGATTTGGCGATCCTACTTCGGCGTCCCTGCGGCGTATTCAGCAAGCACCAGAGGGCCGTCGTAGTGCAGGGAAAAGCCGCTGCAAACCCAACGAACACTCACTGTGAAACCTGGCGAACGCACACCGAACACCGCAAAAACATCCGGATTAACCCCGCCGAAGACGCCGGAGAAACCTGAGCAGCCACTGATCACAGCGCAGAGCAGCAGCCGGAAAAACCCGACACCGCAGACGAATGGAGTGAACCGAAAAAAACCAGTACGCTTAAATGTTTAAAAAGTGAAACGCTGTTTGCAAAGAAACTACAGGACGAAAATGTCTGAAATTTACATATAAGATCCAATGAAGAGGGCTGTTACAGAAAAAAGAAAAGACGATTTAAAAAAAAGACCTGAAAAAATAATTTTCGGAAAAAAATCCCATTTTTTTTTAAAAGATCCTAACAAATCTATACATAAAGAGACTTTTTACTGCAGAATATTATAATCAACGGTTTATTAGATAATGAATTAAAATGGGAATATTTTTAACATTGAAGCCTATGGGATTCGCCTGAATAAACTTGTCGAATGAAACCACCGAACTGCAGGGCAATTCGGCAACTTTTCCCTGCTGGTTTTTGTTCTCTGAATAGACGAAGCTTTGCTTCTCTATGGGGATTCACTGCCCTCGAATAGGCAACGAACAGGCACCGTATGTGCAGGCAATTCGCCAACATTTGGCGAACTGCCTGCTCTCTGAATAGCCGAATGGCCAGGAAAGGTAGCCGAATACTGAATTTCACTGTTTGATTACCTTTCGGCCACAATTCGGATCTCTTTGAATAACCCTATATATTATTTCTCTTGAGATATGTGGATGTCTATATTTTTCGATGTGTCACAGACTCAGATTACTCCTGTTCCTGACAAACCTAGTTTTATTGGTACAATACATCTGTAAAATACATGTTTGTGTAGAAAATATAGTAAACATGTTTATATGTTATGATGTTTGCAAAGGGAGTGTAATCCTTATAGCAAATTTTTGGGGTTGTCTGAATTAACCCCTTCTCTCCCAAGCCATTTTTCCAATAAACCACTGCCAGGTCCAAGTGGATTTATGGAAAACAGCTTTGCTGGATGCATACAGTGGAAATAAGCTTGGAAATCCCAAAAGCACATTTTAAACTGTATGCACTATTTGAAAGAAAGATCTGCTGGCCAAAAAGCGGACTTCATCTCTGTGATACAGCTCATGTAGTGTATTTTCCTTAGTTGCTTAACATGGGGAGTTAAGTTATGGTGCGCAAAGAACAGTAAGCTCACGCAAGCTAGCACAATCAACGATAAGCACTACAGTTAGGGCCCTATTGAACACTATGGGCCCTATTACAATGTTAACACTAATGTTAGCGCTCAGCCGTGTGAGCGTTAACGTTAGGATTGGGGGCCCTAGCGCTGGCTGACCATATTACATTCCGAACGCTGACAAGTTAAAAAAAACGTTATCGATTCAGAGCTTGTGCTTTTCAGCGTGAGCTTACTGTACTTTGTGCTCCCTATGCAAAGTGTTAATTAGTGTTAGGATTACAAAGTACTAACGTTAATTACGTCCCGTTGCGGTTAACTCAAAAGTTAACCACAGCTAGGAGCTGGTGCTGATTCAGCTTCTGCAGAATCAATCCGCACCAGCTGAAAACAAAACCACGAATCACATACTCACCTCTCATCCTGCAGTGAGAACGGCAGTCCGATCCACTTCTTCTTGCCGCCGGGAGCAGAGGGTGACTGGGGAAAAAAGTCCCCAGTCTCCCTCTGCGATAACTCCGCCAACATGCCGGATCTCACGAGTAGGAATGGGCTGCCGGTTCGAATCGGTTCGATGTCCGATTCGAACATCGGCTGTTCGAAAGTTCGCGAACTGCAAACTTTTTCGGGACGTTCGCAAAAAGTTTGAGAAAAAAAGTTTTAAAAAAATTCCAAAAAATGCTTAAAAGATCCTAACAAAATCTAAAAGTAAAGAGACTCTTTACTGCAGAATATAATAATAAACGGTTTATTAGATATTGGATTAAAACGGGAATATTTTTAACTTTGAAGCCTATGGGATTCATAAACATTTCCCACACCTTGTTGCTCAAACATTTCCCACACCTTGCTGCTCCAACATTTCTCACACCTTGTTGCTCAAACATTTCCCATGGCTTCAAATCGTGTTTAAACATGAGCAAACATGGTAAAAATTAGATCAGCGCACAGCAGTGAAATGGCTCAGCACTCAGCAGTGAAAGGGTTAAAAACTTTTTTTTTAAAATGTGTTTCCTGTCCCCCAGGGCAGTACCCGGACTCCCATACACCTTTTATGGCCAATATCTTGTATATATGCCCTCTGGAGGGGACCTTAATTTTTGAACTTTCGAGCCCCATTGACTTGCATTGTGTTCGAATCGTGTTAGACTAGGGTCAAACGAACGCATTATTCGCAGCGACAGTCAAAAAGTGCATCCAAACGCATTAACGTATTTTTTCACGGAATGCGGAAAACGGTCATACAATGCGCATTTTCGTGCGTGATTTCTTACAGATCCAAACCAGGAAACTTTGGGTGTCTGGACGTTATGTTGGCCGGACATAAGCAGCGTCTGACGTCTCCTAATCACGCACACACGCCTCTGTGCGGGCGCAGCGCACTCTGTACGTCAGTACTAGCAGTTCTGCATTCTCGAAAAAATGCGTTCGTTTCCGCTTGCGTTGCGTGGCCAGACTTTTGTGCGGTCGTACTTCGTATATTTGCCGTCATTGCCCGTCATTTGCTGCTACTGCGGCCGTGATTAAGTGCACCTAAACGCACGTTAAAAATGCGTTAGTCTGACCCCAGCCTTAGAGTTCGCGGTCAAACTTTTTCGGATGTTCGAGTTCGAATGCGAACCGAACATGGAGTGTTCGGCCCATCACTACTCACAAGAGGCGAGATCCTGCAAGTCATGTGACCGGCAGTGGAAGCCTCAACGGAGTCCTATGGACTTCATGGAGGGGATGCTCGCATTGGTGTTTAGCGCTGCCTCGAGCATCCTGAGGTTTAGCGCTGTGTTACAGGGCAGGTTGCTGGATTAGCGCCTGCCCCGTAATATCACGCTAACATGGCGACGCTAAGGAGAAAGCTGCAGTTGCAGGTTTTCCTCCTTAGCGTCCCCGTTTTAGCGTGAACATTGTAATATGGCCCCATGTGTTCAAACTGGTTTTATACCTTGATTGTCATGAACTAGGTGCCAAAACGTCAGGGGCAAATTCTCAAGCTCTTTGTAAGTGGATCGTGCTTGCAATAAACAAATTTCCTTTGCATTGCTCCGGATTAGACCAAGTCGAGTATATTCGCTGTTGGGGCACCAGCAGGTGATTTTCAACATCGCTATGCTCGATCTTGGTAATAAAGGGGTTAATTGGTTAGTTTGGTAGAGGAAAAAAGCTTTATAGAATATTTGCTGAATGATTTGGCATTTTGGAAACCCCTTAAGGCTTATTTTATTGGGTCATAGAACATGACAAGTAGTTGGATAAATGTGATTCCTTTTTTGAAAGATATGTGAGCAGGTTGGAAAATGGCTGGATATTATCTATGACAACATTGGCAGCCCTGCTGTTTTGAAACTACATTTGACATACTGCTCAGGCACTCTTTGCGCTGACTTGGCATCATGGGACATTTGAGGTGCCATGTTTGCTAACCACTGATCTAAGATTTAAAATAAGTTGACTGCAAATAGTGTAGTGGTAAGATTAAGTATGTGGAAAGTTGCATGGCTGCGTCCACAGAGGATGAAACATGGCAGCACCCGTCACTGTAATTTTTCATTGAGGGATTTTTTGGGCCCAAAAATATTGCTCACTTTTGGTAGCACTACTGTTTCATGTTCAGTGAATTGGCTCAGAATTTAGGTGTTCTTTACAATTGCAGTGGATAAAATGTTGTATGCTTCAGGATGTAATATTTACATTTTCAAACACTATTTTGTTATGCTATTTATTAAACTCCAGTTGAAATCACCCCCAAAACACTGCTGCAGTTCAGCCGCTGATGACATGCCTTTTATTGAGAATGACAAATTGTGGGAATTTGTCCTGTTGTGATAATGATTTTTCCTTCTTATTTAAAAAGGTTTGGTATCTTTGGTGTACAGTGCATTTCCTTATTATACTTGTTACTTTTTATGTAGTTTATAGTTAAACAATAACTTATATTGTGTGTTTATTTACTAATTATAGGTACTCTTCCTTTACCGAGTATTATCACCCTTTGCCACATTATAACACAGTGTTTTCTCATTATGCTCACACTATTCCATTATTCTCACATTATTATCTGCTTGAAACCAAACAAAAAAGTATAAAAAATTATATTCAAAGAATAATATCTATCATTTCCATAGGCAAAAACTAATTTTAGAGCTAGTAGGTACATAGTGTTGGCAGGGCACCAGATATTAGTGCTAACATATCATAATTAAATAAAACATCAAGAAACAAGATCAGCTATTGTGTTTTTTGTGTATGATATTTAGGGTTCCCACCCGTCTGGGTTTTTCGAGTCATGTGTTTAGTTTTCAGATCCCCTGCCACCTGGACGTATGACTTATGTGGGCCAGCCCCCCTCCCTTCTACCTGGCTGGGTGCAGAGGGGGCAAAATGCAGCTGCAGCACCTGCCTGTGTCTCCCCTCCATGCTGGCCCGGCTCCTGGTGAGTAGAGATGTGGGCCAGCTCCCCCCTCCCCTTGTACCTGGCCAGGCACAAAGGGGACAGAATGAAGTTGCAGTGTCTGCCTGTGTCTTCCCTCTGTGCTGGCCCCGCCCCTTCCATCCCAGCAGCAGCGGGTCTCTTCCTCTCTCTTATTCCCCTTCTATCTCTCCCCACCTCATTCCTTCCACCCCATACCCTTCTCCCTCCACCCTCTCCATCCTTCCCCATCTTCCCATTCTCACTGCCCCTTCTTCCACTCTCTCTTCCTCTCAATCTCTCCCTCCTTTACTTCCCCTCCCTCCCTCTCTCCCTCCTTTTCTCTCTCTCTCCTTTTCGCTCTCTCACTCTCTCTCTCTCTCTCTCTCTCCTTTTCTCTCTCACCTTTTCTCTCTCACACTCCTTTTCTCCTTTTCTCGCTCTCTCGCTATTTTTATGGAAGAATAACGGTGGTACCATTGTTTAGCGTTGTTGGCTTCAACTACAGCTGTAGTATGCAACCAGGGCAGCCATCAGAAATGATGGGGCCCCTTACTAAACCTCACGATGGGGCCCCCCAGGGCCCTCCTGGCACTCCCTCAACCACTAACAGCTTTTCTCCCCTTCAAAAAAAAAAAGGACATAACATAGCACCACAGCAATAAAACTCCCAGTAATGTGCAGTGTGTATTAGCGTATCACAGAATCCACAGCAAAAAAACTCACAGTAATGAGTGGTGTGTCTGAACGTATCACAGAATCCACAGCAATAAATCTCACAGAAACGGGCTGTGTATGATGGCCTTTGGGTCTGGGTCTGGGCCCTGGGTCTGGTCCCTGGGACTGGGCCTTGGGGTCTGGTCCCTGAGGTCTGGGCCCTGGGTCTAGGCTGGGCCTGGTCCCTGGGTCTGGCCTGGGGTCTGGGCCCTGAGTCTGGCCTGGGGTCTGGTCCCTGGGTCTGGGCTCTGGTCCCTGGGGTCTAGCCTGGGCCCTGGTCTCTGGGTCTGGTCCCTGGGCCTTGGCCCTTGGGGTCTGGGTCCTAGGGTCTGGGCCTTGGGGTCTGGGCCCTGGGTTTGGGCCTAGGGGTCTGGGCCCTGGGTTTTGGGGTCTGGGCCCTGGGGTCTGGGCCCCGGGGTCTGGGCCTAGGGTTTGGGCTTTGGGGTCTGGGCTCTGGATCTGGTCCTTGGGTCTGGGCCTTAGGGTCTGGGTCCTGGGCCTTAGGGTCTGGGTCCTGGGCCTTGGGGTCTAGGCCCTGGGTTTGGCCCTAGGGGTCTGGGCCTTGGGGTCTGGGCCCTGGGTTTGGGCCTAGGGGTCTGGGCCCTGGGTTTTGGGGTCTGGGCCCTGGGTCTGGGCCTTGGGGTCTGGGCCCTGGGGTCTGGGCCTAGGGTCTGGGCCCTGGGTCTGGGCCTAGGGGTCTGGGCCCTGGGTCTGGGCCTTGGGGTCTGGGCCCTGGGTCTGGGCCTTGGGGTCTGGGCCCTGGGTCTGGGCCTTGGGGTCTGGGCCCTGGGTCTGGCCCTAGGGTCTGGGTCTGGGCCGTAGGGTCTGGGCCCTGGGTTTGGGCTTTGGGGTCTGGGTCTGGGCCCTGGGTCTGGGCCTTGGGGTCTGGGCCTGGGCCCTGGGTCTGGGCCTTGGGTCTGGGCCCTGGGTCCTGGGCCTTGGGTTTGGGCCCTGGGGTCTGGGCCCTGGGTTTGGGCTTTGGGGTCTGGGCCTTGGGGTCTGGGCCCTGGGGTCTGGGCCCTGGGTTTGGGCATAGGGGGTCTGGGCCCTGGGTCTGGGCCCAGGGGTCTGGGCCCTGGGTCTGGGCCCTGGGGTCTGGGCCCTGGGGTCTGGGCCCTGGGTCTGGGCCTTGGGGTCTGGGCCCTGGGTCTGGGCCTAGGGGTCTGGGCCCTAGAGTCTGGGTCCTGGGCCTTGGGGTCTGGGTCCTGGGCCTTGGGGTCTGGGCCCTGGGTTTGGGCCTAGGAGTCTGGGCCCTGGGGTCTGGGCCCAGGGTCTGGGCCTTGGGGTCTGGGCCCTGGGTCTGGGCCTTGGGGTCTGGGCCTTGGGGTCTGGGCCTTGGGGTCTGGGCCCTGGGTTTGGGCCTAGGGGTCTGGGCCCTGGGTCTGGGCCCTGGGTTTGGGCCTAGGGGTCTGGGCCCTGGCTCACCACTCTGCTGTCTTCTTTTCTTCTATCTTCTTTTCTTCTGTCTTCTGCTCTTCAGCTCTTCTTTTCTTCACCTCTTCTTTAATCTTCTTCTCTTCTGATCTTCTTCTCGGCCCCTTCAGCTCAGGCGCGCAGCTTCACTGAGTGGAGGGGCGGAGCCAAAGCAACGTGCTTGGGAGGCCCCTCACACGCTGCCCAGCCAGGAAGTGAAGCTGCCAGGAGCAGGAGGAGACAGTGTCTCCTCCGGCTCCTGCAGCAGCAGCAGCAGCAGGGACACAGCTCCGGATTCGGACTCATCGAGTCCGATACCGGAGCTGTTAAAGGGCGACGCCGCTGCCGTCGGGGGCCCGGGACCCCCCGGGCCCTGGCGGCCCGGGCCCCCACCGGGCCCGGGCCCCTTACGGCAGCATTGGGCGTAATGCCTTGATGGCGGCCCTGTATGCAACATCATACTCTAATGTACAATATGTCCCATTATGACATTATCCAGACAACATGCACAGTGTATAGTGCATGTGTATCTCTTTTTATATGTCTGACATATACTGAGCAACAATTGATATGCGTGGTCATCCACATTATGACATTTAATACTTTACTATGGTAGCACCATTATCCATCCCTACAGATTCCAGCTTGATACACACATAACAGTGTGACGATTCTTTTGCTACAACTAAAATGCACATCAACCCTGGCATGGGGATCTACTGTTCCCACACAGTAGATCCTTCCAAATACACACAACGTCACATCCTGGGATAAGGAGCGCCAGCACTTTGTAATCGCTTACTTATCAAAGTGCTACTGATAGTTTGCGCTCCCCATGTTAAGTATAGGATGCGCAAAGTAAGCTTGTGCAAACTCCAATGCGGTAAGCGTTTACTAAGGGGTTTAGTTTTAGGGATGTAATCTGGGGGGCATGCGTTAAAGTCACTTATTCTAGTGTTAACACAAACTCACCCTAACGCTAATGGTAGAATCAATTTTGTAATCTAGCCCAGATTAAATAACAATAGCCAGGATAAATACATAGAGATCAGTATGCAGCACAACAGGGGTTAAGGCACAGAGAATAGTCAGACGAACTAGCTAAATTCAGTACACGTAATAATCAGCACAACAGGGGTTAATGGAGCAAAACCAGAGTCCAAACACAATAGCCAGGCGATACTGCCGTTTGCACGAGTACTTAGTACTCGTGCAAATGGCCCAATACCTCCCCCAATACCAGAAGCCAGCGCTTGGCCGGCTTGCCAGTATCTGCGGGACTGGGGAAGCTGGCTGCATGCATGAAAAGCATTTGTCCAGCGTTCCCCTCCGTCGGGCCGCATTACTTACCCAGCGGTGGGTCCGGTCGCAGGGCTGTGACGCAGCCGCTGGGCAGTGGAGGCTCTGATGCTGCCTCCAGCCGTGTTCTCGCGGGAGACTCCTGCGAGATCTCGGCTGGAGGCAGCGTCAAGGCCTCCACTGCCCGGTGGCCGCGTGATCACGTCACAGCCCTGCGACCGGACCCACCACTGGGTAAGTAATGCAGCCTGCCGGAGGGGAACGCTGGCCAAATGCTTTTCATGCATGTGGCCAGCTTCCCCAACGTTTGGTATCAGATAGATATAGATAGATCTATATCTCTGGTCTGAGGTCTGTGTAATATATATTTGTGTAAGTATGTACATTATATATATATATATATATGTGTGTATGTCTGGTCTGAGGTCTGTAGTATATATGTGTGTGTGTATGTATATACATACACGTGTATATATATATATATATATATGGGTATGTCTGGTCTGAGGTCTATGTAATATGTGTACAGTGTATGTACACACATGTACATGTGTATGTACAATATGTACAGTGTATATACACACATGTATATGTATGCAAATCTGGTCTGAGGTCTGTGTAATATATATATGGGTGTGTATGTATATACATACACACATGTAGGCAAGTCTGGTCTGAGGTCTGTATATATATGTATCTGAGTGGGTATACATATATCTGAGATGAGGTGTGTGCAGGGGGTAAATGGGGTGTCTGGCCATACATTTCAATAGAAACATAAACTGGACAGGCTTTCGGCAAAATCCTAAATTATTTATTGGAAAGCGTCATATGACCTTAAATAAAAGTATCGGTACTTGGTATTGGTGAGTACTTTAAAAAAGTATTGGTACTTGTATCGGTCCTAAAAATGTGGTATCGGTGCATATTTGGCTGATTTGATTGTTTTGTACTGGTAAGCAACTTAGCTGACCAGTGCTGCTAGATAGAGAAAAAAAAAACTTGTTTAGGTAGTCTCCTGGGAAGGAGTAGGTTTTTATCTGTGTTTTGTTATTCTCTCTTTGAAACTGGGCCCTGAATCTGTCAATACTGGAAGCAATAAACACGCCTTAAAACGAGGGTTGCCAGGTTGGCCATATTTTCATGGACACATATTACTATTTTATGCAGAGGGGGAGCAAAAGTAAAAGTGCTGCCCTGAGACATGTATAATTCACATGCTGCAGGAAGGAAATCAAGGCAGGTCACCCTGTGATTCCCTTTTTATTTCCTATGTGCATCATATGGATTCTACATGCTGCAGGGTTGCATTTTTCATGCACTGCCCATAAGCATGAATAAATTATACGTGTCCAGGAAACATGGAGGGTCTGGCAACCCTGCTTCAAACACTTATAAATAGTCTCTGCAGTGGCTACATCACAATATATATTAGTAAGTGTAAACAAAAAGTTTGGAACCCTCTCTACGGTGTAAAATGCTTTTTAGACACACGAGGGCAGCAAAGGACGTTTTCGAATAAATATAAAACTGCAGCCTGGTTTCATCTGCACCTCAACGTCCCTGCAGGTCATACAGCGCACAAGGTTAGTCATTAAACCAGGAATGTTTGTTATATGACAAGAGATATTGCAAAATATAGTCAGAAACACTGAGCTGTAAACCAGATGGAAAATTTTTCAACACTGATCAAATGTTTGCAATTCTGCTGTCAGTTTCTGAATTCACTTGTTCGATTTCTACCAAGTGCAGGAAAAATGGATTTTGCATACTTTCAAGGACATCTCATAATGAAAAGGATTTAAAGATGGCAGTGGTGACACGGTGAGCGTTTAAACTCAGGGCCCTGGGCCCAATACAGACATTAGGCAAAATTGGGGAATCTGATCAATCCAGTCTCATGGCCAAAATGCGCAACTGAAACAATGCAGAGCCTTATTCCAGCTGTGACGTTAGCATAAATGTGTGAGTTCATATTCGTTTAGCACCACTTGCTAATACTAATGGGGTAATGGCTCTCGTCTTATTCCAAATAACCACAACCTCCTATTGAGGCGTGGTAGCTACGGCTACCTACTGTAGAAGTGTACCTACACTTCTTATATATATGGTATTGGAAGCGCTAATGTGAGAGCATTTCCAGAATTAGAGACAATTCTAATGTCATAAATTTATCCTGAGATACCATACGGAAAGAGATAAAAAAAAACAAAAAAAACGAATGAATAGTCATTAGTGTCAAGGTGGGTAGACTTTTTGATTTTGACAATATTGAGGCAAAGGCAGCCAAATTCAGCGTTTCAGTGAAGTCAGCAGGAACAGAAAAAACCATGCTGCTTGAGGCTTTGAGCAGACAATGAATTGCTTGATTGCTAGCTGTGCCCCATCTCTCCTTGGCTGTCCCTGCGGGCTGTGTCAGTCTTCCAAAGAAGTAGGCTTTCCTCCTCCAAGAAATCAATCAATCAGTACATGCTGGATATTTTTCTGGAATTCCGATCACCAATGCATTGAGAGGCATCTGACTGACTGATTGGATCCTGAAGTGGTTGCTGTGGGTCTGGAAGGGCACAGAAGGAGACCCTTTAGTTGGAGAAATGGGGAATTTTCAAACACTCTGAGCTGAAAGAGGGCCAGGTGTAGCTCAGGAAAAGAGAAGTATTACCCCTTGGGTTCCATGACATTTTATAGCTTAGAGCAGTGGTTCCCAACCACGGTCCTCAAGTCCCCCCAACAGGCCAGGTTTTAAGATTAACTTTGGGGAAATGCGGACTAAACTTTGCAATCACTGAGCAGCAAATCATATCACCTGACACATGTGCTGTGCTTCAGATATCTGGCAAACCTGGCCTGTTAGGGGTACTCTAGGACCGTGGTTGGGAACCACTGCCTAAGACTGTCTTTGAAATAATGTTGAGCCATAATACGACTGAAAACAGGAGCGTTTTGCCATCAAATACCTGTTCTGTGACCACACTATTCATCTACGTCCATCCTCTTTTACAATTTTACATAAAATGTTTTTACATGTATTGCTGTGAAATGATCAGGATGCAGTAATACTGTAATTTAGTTTATAGTAATAATATTTACAGTGTTATTCAAAGAGAGCCGAATTGGCTCCAAAATTGCACCAGACAGTGAATTTCCCCATATGGTGCAATTTTGGAGCCATTCAACTATTCAAAAAGCAGACAGATCGCCAAATATTGGCCAATTGCCAGCGAAATATGGCGCCTGTTCGACGGCAGTGAAGCATAGAGAAGCAATTTTTTTGCAAACAGCTTTTAAAAGTTATGTTTTTTTTTTCTTTTAACCCCATTCGTCGGCTTGTCAGCTTTTTGCAGCGGCTGGTCAGTGGTGCTCTGTTCTGCGGATCGGCGGATGTGTTCAGCGGTTTTGAGGTGGCTCATCAGGTGCGTTTGGTTTTTTTTAAGGTGGCTTATACGATCGAACCAATGTTTTTTCTGCGTTTTTGCAGCGTTTTTTCCGTACGATTCAGCAGTTTTGCCTGCACTTCGGGGACCCTGTGGGGAATGCTGAATTCACCGCAAGGTTGGGGAATTTGACTCCCCGAAGTGTGGGGAATGAAAGAGCACTGGAATTCCATAATTTCTGTGCTCCTTGAGTAACCCTGTAAATTGCTTCTATTATATATTTTTATTATGCTACTATAAAAGAGCAGGTTAACTCCTTGAAGGCTTTTTTCACTGTGCTGTGTATAGACAGCCCAGTAGTACACCTCATGATGCATTTCATCAGCAGTATTGGTTTGACACTCTGACTGCAGTATGTGTTATCATCTTCATTTTCTATTCTTCGGTTGATCTAGAATGCTAGAGCATATAGCTAATAATTCTTTCTGTGCCAAAAATAGATATTGGCTGTTATGAAGTAGGCGGCATTGGAATTATTTTGTGTCTATTAATAGCTGTGAGATTCCCTAAATCTGGGATTTTAATAAAACAGATGGTGTGTTAAGATTGCAAAGACAAAACATTTCTCCAGAGTACACTACTCATTATTATCAGAAGAATTAATCTAAGTGGAGTAATTTCATTTGGGGCGATGTATAAATATATCCTTGACAGGGTAATTAAAGAACAGGAATTATTGTAGAACTAATGCAAATAGCTAGGACATTTCATTGTGTTCAATACTCATTGTACCACATTTGGAGCTATGCCCCAGAATCATAAGGAAACGTCTTGACTGACTGACTCATCAGCGCCCAGCTCAAACCGTTTAACCTAGGAACGTGAAACTTTTAAGGTACATTGTTTTTATGATGTAGGCACCCACTAAAGAAGGATTTTTGGAATATTCGCCTTTGGGGGTGAATATTTTAAACAGGATACCTATATCTCAAACACCGAAGATGTTACAGGCGTGAAAATTGGTATTTGTAATCTTCTTGAAAAACAAAAAAACACGTGTTTTACCATTTTCCAACAATAAACATAAGGGGGAGGGTGAAAAGGGGTGTGTGAATATTTTAAACAGGATATGTATATCTAAAAAACCAAAGATCCAGATGTGAAGATTGGTATTTAGATTCTTTTTGAAAAATAAAAACCACATATTTTACCGATTTTAGAGAATCCAGTTAAGGAGGGTGGGAAAAAGGGAGGTGAATACTTTTATCAGTATTCCTATAATTAAAAAAAATAAAGATGTTATAGGCGTGAAAACTGGTATTTACAATCTTCTTAAAAAATTAAAAAACACGTCTTTTACCATTTTCTGAAAACCCAGTTGATACACTAGATCAGCAGATCAGTTACATTTACAAATTTTTATAAAGTGCCAACAAGTTCCGTAGCGATGTACAATGGATGAGACAGAATAACAAATATGCATACAAGTTAAACACACAGAACAGTAGGAGAGAGGACACTGCTTGAGAGCTTACAATCTAAGATCAGAGGGATGCTGTTACTTCACACAGAATGTAGTCTCTATGCAGCTCCTCTCACAGCCAGGCCTTGCACACTCCCTCACTGCTCCAGCATGTCTGCTTCCCTCTCACAGCCAGGCCTCCCACACACACACCCTCAATGCTATTATAGTAATATTATTGCGGAACCTCAACCCACCAAAGCTCTGTAATGGCACCAGATTGCAAGTAAAAGCACTCCACAGAAATGTGATTGAGGCTATGGCGCTAACCGGTTCTTGCAAGGGGAGTCGGTGTTCATACCACGAATACCTCTTATACCTTCAGAATATCCTTTTCAATTCAAAAGACTTCAGTTCACCCTAAAGGTTTGTTTTGTGATGACCATCAGCAAGCTTCAGGGACAGACTTTGAAGGTAACAGGGATTGACCTAAAAGAAGACTGCTTCTCACATGGGCAGTTTTACGTTGCCTGTTCCAGAGTGAGCTCACCTAACTCTCTGCTGATCGGAGCACCTGAGAGAAGAAACACTAATGTAGTTTTCAAAGAAGTACTCAAATTGTTTTTTTTTTCTATGTTCCAGATGCCTAATAACAAAATTAATCTTTTTGTCTGTCTCAATGTCTGTTTGTATTTACAACACAAAAAAAAATCCATGGACGCATATGAATGAAACAATTTTGATTTGTAGCCAAAACGCCCTGACTAACGTCTGCAATAAACAATACTTATTACTTTAAGAAATCAACTTGTAAATTATATTTTGTACAGTTTGGACAAAAAACTCAAGTTACAATTTGTTTTTAAAAGAAACATATCAGTTCCTCCCCCCATTTTTTTGTTATATTTTTTGTATGTCCTTTTCTTAATTTTTATTTAGTTGTCTGGCCCCAAACAGGTTATTTCCTCGTACGGTGACATTTCGGGGCCATTCGGCTATTCAGAGAGCAGGCAGTTTTCCAAATTTTGGCAAACTGACAGCAAATAAGGTGCCTGTTCAAAGGCAGTGAAATCCTCCATAGAGAAGTAATGGTTAATGTATTCAGAGAACACCGAACAGCAGAGAAAAGTTGCTGAAATGCCCTGCTGTTCGGTGGTTTCATTCGACAGGTTTATCCAGGCGAACCTCATAAGCTTCAATGTTAAAAATATTCCCATTCTTATCCAATATCTAATAAACCATTTATTATTTTAATCTGCAGTAAAAAGTAGGGATGCACCGATACCGATACTAGTATCGGTATCGGGGCCGATATTGTCGTTTGCACGAGTACTTATTACTCGTGCAAACGGCCCGATACATCCCGCCGATACCGGAAGCCGGCTTGCCGGTATGCGCGGGGCTGGGGAAGCTGGCCGCGTGCATGAAAAGCACTTGGCCGGCGTTCCCCTCCGGCGCGCCGCGATACTCACCCATCCTGAAGATCTGGTCGCTGGGCAGTGATGCGTTCCCGCGGCCACTGGGCGCTCCTGTGACGCTGCCTCTCGGCTGGAGGAAGCATCACAGATGCACCCGGCGGCCACGGGATCTCATCACTGCCCAGCGACCGGACCTTCAGAATGGGTGAGTATCGCGGCGCGCCGGAGGGGAACGCCGGCCGCGTGCTTTACATGCACACGGCCAGCTTCCCCAGCGTTCGAGCTGGGGGCAAATCCATGAGACCTGGGGGCAAATCCATGAGACCTGGGGGCAAATCCATGAGACCTGGGGGTAAATCCATGAAACCTGGGGGCAAATCCATGAGACCTGGGGGCAAATCCATGAGACCTGGGGGTAAATCCATGAGACCTGGGGGCAAATCCATGAGACCTGGGGGACATATCCATCAGAGCTGGGGCATATCCATCAGAGCTGGGGCATATCCATCAGAGCTGGGGCATATCCATCAGAGCTGGGGGCAAATACATGTGAGCTGGGGGCAAATCCATGTGAGCTGGGAGCAAATCCATGTGAGCTAGGGGCAAATCCTTGAGACCTGGGGGTAAATCCATGAGACCTGGGGGTAAATCCATGAGACCTGGGGGCAAATCCATGAGACCAGGGGGACATATCCATCAGAGCTGGGGCATATCCATCAGAGCTGGGGCAAATCCATCAGAGCTGGGGCAAATCCATCAGAGCTGGGGGCAAATCCATCAGAGCTGGGGCATATCCATCAGAGCTGGGGCATATCCATCAGAGCTGGGGCCAAATCCATGAGTGCTGGGGGCAAATCCATCAGAGCTGGGGCAAATCCATCAGAGCTGGGGCATATCCATCAGAGCTGGGGGCAAATCCATGTGAGCTGGGGGCAAATCCATGTGAGCTGGGAGCAAATCCATGTGAGCTAGGGGCAAATCCTTGAGACCTGGGGGTAAATCCATGAGACCTGGGGGTAAATCCATGAGACCTGGGGGCAAATCCATGAGACCAGGGGGACATATCCATCAGAGCTGGGGCATATCCATCAGAGCTGGGGCAAATCCATCAGAGCTGGGGCAAATCCATCAGAGCTGGGGGCAAATCCATCAGAGCTGGGGCAAATCCATCAGAGCTGGGGCATATCCATCAGAGCTGGGGGCAAATCCATGAGTGCTGGGGCAAATCCATGTGAGCTGGGGGCAAACCCATGTGAGCTGGGGGCAAATCCATGAGTGCTGGGGGCAAATCCATGAGTGCTGGGGGCAAATACATGAGACCTGGGGGCAAATACATGAGACCTGGGGGCAAATACATGAGACCTGGGGCAAATCCATGAGACCTGAGGGCAAATCCATGTGAGCTGGGGGCAAATCTCATATAAATTTTTATATGAGGTCTGTTCCTATTGGAAAGCGTCACATGACATTAAATAAAAGTATCGGTACTCGGTATCGGTGAGTACTTTTAAAAAGTATCGGTACTCGTACTCGGTCTTAAAAAAGTGGTATCGGTGCATCCCTAGTAAAAAGTCTCTTTATTTATTGATTTTTTTTTTAGGATCTATTGGTCATTTTTGGGCAAAAAATGTTTTCCTTTTTTTTTCTTAATAGTGGATTTTCTTTTTCCTCTAATAGACCTTTTTATTATCATTCATAGGACCTTATATGTTAAATCCAGGCATTTTTGTTGAACAGTTTTTTTGCAAACAGCATTTCAATTTTGACACTTTCAATTGTTTTATTTGTTGTTTACCTCCGGTATCTGGTCTGCGATGTGTTTGACAGCTCGTCGGCTTTTCGGTGTGTTCGGTGTGTTTTTTTGCGGTTGTTCGAGTGATCTGATACTTTGGATTGTATCGGATGCTTTTTTCAGCGGGTTTTCAGCAGTTTTGCAGTGTATTTTCGGGGACTTCTCTGCACTTCGGGGACACTGCGGTGAATGCTGAATTAACCACAGGGTGGGGAAATTTGATTCCCTGGAGTTCTGGGAACGGGAGAGCATCGAATTGACGGCGACATTTCGGTACCCTCTGAATAACCCCCTATATGCAAGACCGGATTCCTAATTAAGCAGAGTAGTCATGTGCCCACAGGTGCCTGCGAAAAGGGGGCGCCTTGCTCTGGTAAAAAAAAAAAGGTTTTCAATCATTTAGACCACTGTATCTCTGAAGCCCCAAGAGCTAGAGGAACATATAAGGTATCATTTGAAAGGACAGTTTATGGCCTTTGCAATGATACCAAATATAAGCAGGTTACATCTATGAAAAAGTAAAAAAAACTAATAAAATATTATTTTTCTCTTTTTATTCTAACGTAGCTCTATGATTCAGTTTACAAATATAAAGTGAACAGTGATGCTGCGCTAACTCACCTTCTCATTTTTCCACACTGCCAGCAAGTGGAGCTGATGATGCAACACATTGTTTCATCGACAACTTAGATGACTTTGGAATCTGCATCTCTGAATTGTACACCATGCAAGGTCAATTGAGGTGTCATTGGAAAGGTCAGAGTCTTGCCTTTACAATGATACCAAATATGACCATGTAATGTGTAAAAATAAAAAAATGGAATAGACTAAATGCAAAATGTATTTTTTTCTCTGTTCTTCAGCAGAGACAATATATGCTTTTACAAATAAACCAAACAATGCTACTGCACTAACGAGCTAAGGCAACAGATTCTGCCCCTTCTTTTGACTTGACGCAGAAAAACTGTTTTTCAGTTTTTTAAAAGGTTTTATTTTAATCTTTTTAGTTTACCCCAAAACAAAAAATGTAAAAAGTCATTTTGGTCAGTTTCTTTCTTTTTTTTTGGGGGGGGGGTGCTCCACATTTCTGTGCCTACAGGCTCCTGAGACGTAAATCTGGCCCTGACTTTATGTTCAATGTGCAATTGCAAATACTGACAAAGTCTGAATCAGGCTGCAGGGGGACATCCTGTGTTCAGGCAGGTCCCACTACAGCCAATTACCGTGATTGGCCACAGGATAGGGAGGCAAGCCGTAGGAGTTGCCAGAAAGCCGCGAGGCGGCATAGCATATTTAAGGCCTCCAGCATCCCACCAGACTCCAGGTGGCAAGGGGTTAAACAGAAAACTGGCACAGCAGAATCCTCATGCCACACCCTGAGCCAAATGTCATCACTTGCAACATCAGCCTCCTGTGCAATCAGGGTAACGAAACATGGTTGGAGCTGATCAACATGTTGCCTGACCACCTGGTCTAAAAGAAGCTCAACTAGATATAGCTGAGCTCTTAAATTTTCTCCAGTAGTAGTCGGCTTCCACTGTGAATCCAGTCCAATTTTTGTGTTGGGACAGCAGCAGCAGACTCCAGTTTTTACTGATGATCAGTTGCAGATATATAAGCATGGCAAGCTTCAACTTTTTGCAATGCTTGTCTTGGGGTATTTGGGCAAAGCAAATCAAGTTTTGATTGCAACTGACAGCCCATGAGTATAACATCCAGAGAACAGGCAGTCGTGAGATCAGAAGTTTTGTCATAGTGAAGATGGAAAGAATCTAGCACTTCTAATTTATTTATGCTCATGTTATGGGCAGTTTGTAGATGACCCTTAAAGGAACACTCCAATCAAAAATCCCCCCCCCGTTTTTTTCCATTAAACTATCCCTATTCCCTTAATAAATAGGTAGGGATTTTTTTTTTCTTTCAACTGTAATACTTACTCTAAAATCCACTTGTTTCCAACGGCGTCTTTTTTTTTTATACTCCCCTCCCTCCTCTTCCGCAAACCCGGCCTTCTTGCTTTCACTTGCCTTCTGGTTTACGTGAGAAGCGCGCATGCGTGCCTCTAACGTAAGCCAGCCAATCGGCAGGCTTCCTGCCAGCTCCATCTGCTGAGGATTAGTGTTGCGCGCAAGAGGATGCGCGCAACACTAATCCTCAGCCGCTGCCGCCAGCTACTGCAGCGAGTTGGAGACGTCATCGCACTGAAAGCAATAGTCGGCAGAAGCGGGAAATATGATTCCCGCTCTGCTGACTGACAGCTGGGAGGGCGGAGTAAAGTCCTCCGCCTCTCTCAGCTGTTTTCAGCGTTTTCAGCTGATCGGCTGAGCGGAGGGAGGGGGGACAGGCAGGGGAATACTCAGGGCATCATGACCACCTAAAATAGCTTAGGTGGTCATGTTGCCTAGAGTATTCCTTTAGTGTTTTGACAAAAGCATTCAGCCTGGAGCCATTGGAATCTGGGTGGTATGGGGCTCTGGTTATGGGACAAATACCATTGTAAGACAAATTCAGCAGATGTAATCATAGAAACATAGAAAATGTCGGCAGATAAGAACCTTTCGGCCCATCTAGTCTGCCCAATCACATGGATACTTTACCTGGATTTATCTTTTGTTTAGGATAGCCTTATGCCTATCCCATGCCTGCTTAAATTCAATTACTGTTTTGGCCTCCATTTGGCATCTGGGTCCATTGTCTGAAACATTGGTTTGAGTAAGAACAAATGTTGTGAACAGTCTGTGCTGTGCCCTAAAAAGTGCAAAAAAATGATGTTGAAGACATGTGAAGCACCTCAGGCAGGTTGGTGTGTGCACCAACCACTATCAAAGGTACGTTTGGACATTGACCGTGCAACCACGATTGACACAAAGGTACAGCACGCCAAAACTATGGTCATAATTTGACATTTTCTTTTGAGCACCTGTGATTATGCAAGCTCTGAGCATGCAGCTACAAACTGGTGATTGACATTCATTGGAGCTGGGGCTTGGGCCCACTGCTTGAATCTTATCTTCTGATGTGTGTAGTCCATCCTTGTCCTCCACATGAAACTCTAAACTCTCCCTGAAAAATTCACATCTCAGTAAGTTGACTTGCAAACCATGTTGCTCTAGGCCTGAGCTGTCAAACTGACGGCCCACCAAATGTGGATGGTACAAGTCCCAGAATTCCTTCAAATGTAATAGATGGCCAGGGAATCGTGGGAGTTGCAGTTCAAAAAAATCTGGGGGGCTGGAGTTTAGCAGCCTTGCTCTAGGCTTTCTAAAACAAGTTCTACATTGTTTTTGCGCTCTTCATCTGTTGCCCTATAATGAGCATATCGTGAAAAATTATTTTGTACTGTGCCATGACGGAATCTAGAGCTAGTACTGCTTGGCTTAAATATGCTGTTTTGCAACTAGTATGCCTATATTAGTTTCCAGTGTGTCACTCTCCCCTGTGGTTTGGTAACTTTGAGCATTACTGCTGATGAATTATATTTTCTGATTACAACACACTGACACACCTGACTTTAATAGTTTTTATCTAACCAGCCCAGTGCCTCGTGTTCTATAACCTCTTGTGTTTGAGAAATTACTCATGTGAGTTACAAGCTGGGTGACCTTTCATCTAAATCAACTGGCTGTCCACCAGGTAAGCATCTGCACTCAAGTAAATATTGCACAGCATCATCTTTCCCCCATGTGACCCATGGTCTTTCACATTTTGCATGTAATGGGGACACATTGAGGTCATTGCTCTGGTTCAGTAAGCCTTCACCCAGCTTATGCCATCTAGTAGTTTTTCATTCAAGGTTTTATCTCTCTACACTATCTCACACTCAGTCACACACATTTAAACAGATATATGCTCTCTATAATTTCCCAAAACTATGTACAATGTATTTCTTTCTTTCGTTATCATTTTGGCGTTTAACGTTCCTTATGTTGCTTTTTTGCTTGATGGAAATCATCCCTTGCAGCCTCTGAAAGCAGCCTGAAGGATTTAGAGCTTTTTAAATGTTATATCAGTTTCCAGTAGGACTGATCCCGTGTCTGACCAAAAACACGCTTAATTCTGTTAGTTGGCCTACGATGATTTTGCAACACGAACTCAGGTCTTTCTGCAGCGTCAACGAGTTCCTTGGCAGATGACAAGGATAGTAGGCTTTTTTCCCAGAAATACAAGCAGTAGGTATGACATCCATCATAAGATTCAAGAGCGCCCACAGGGATAAGGGATCCCAGCATTTGCGGTGAGCAATTTATTTTATAACAGGTCTAAAATATACACAGAGAAAAAACAAACTTCTAAAGGATGTTAAAATTCCTTAAGATGGGATGTAAGCCAGATTTTGTTGTTTCTGGTTTTAGGGCCGGCCCGTTCATGGAGCAGGGTGGAGCAGCGGCTCCAGGTGGCCCTTTGTCCAGGGCGGCATTTTGGCGCCCTGTCAAAGGCGCCGGCATACAGCTCCCGCCCTGGAAAGGCCCTTCGGCCCTGCTGCTAGGTAGAGAAACCAGGCTGCGCCCGCCCCTTCACTCCCGGCTAGCGCCCACCCCTTCATTCCCAGAGTGCACATGCTGGGAGGCTTCCTCCGGCGGCGTCCTCCCAGCATGCAGATGCCCGGAGGGTTTAGAGCGTGCCGGCCTGCGTCCTCACAGCGTGCAGGTGCCCGGCGGTGTTCAAGTCCGCCAGCGGGCTAGCGTCCGCCCCCTTCAGTGCTGGAGTGCTCGTGCTGGGAGGATTTCGAGTGCGCCGGCTCCCTCCCAGAGTGCACGTGCTGGGAGGTGTTCAAGCACGCCAGCGTCCTCCCAGCGTGCAGGTGCCCGGCGGCGTTCAAGCCCTCCAGCGGGCTAGCGCCCGCCCCCTTCGCTGCCTGAGTGCTCATGCTGGGAGGCTTTCGAGTGCGCCGGCGTCCTCCCAGCGTGCAGGTGCCAGGCTTAGTTCAAGCCCTCCAGCGGGCTGACCAGGCCCGAGGCCAGACCCGGGACCTGCCCAGCCCTTCACGCCATCCAGCGGGCCTCGACCAGGCCTCTGACTAGGCCCGAAGCCAGGTCTCTGACTAGGCCCGAAGCCAGGCCTCTGACTAGGCCCGAAGCCAGGCCTCTGGAGCCTGACCTCGACCAGGCGTCCAACAAACCCTCCAGCAGGCTGGTGACCAGGGTGGGTAAGTGTATAGGTGCTTGACTTGTGTGTGTGTCACTGGATGTGTGTGACTGTGTGACTGGATGTGTGTGTCACTAGATGTGGATGTGTGTGTGTCACTGAATGTGGATGTGTGTGTGTCACTGAATGTGGATGTGCGTGTCACTGAATGTGGATGTGTGTGTGTCACTGAATGTGGATGTGTGTGTCACTGAATGTGGATGTGTGTGTGTCACTGAATGTGGATGTGTGTGTGTCACTGAATGTGGATGTGTGTGTCACTGAATGTGGATGTGTGTGTCACTGAATGTGGGTGTGTGTCACTGAATGTGGGGGGTGTGTGTCACTGAATGTGTGTGTGTGTGTCACGATGTGTGTGTGTCACGATGTGTGTGTGTCACGATGTGTGTGTGACTGGATGTGTGTGTCACTGAATGTGGATGTGTGTGTCACTGAATGTGGATGTCTGTGTGTGTGTCACTGAATGTGGATGTGTGTGTCACTGAATGTGGGTGTGTGTCACTGAATGTGGGGGTGTGTGTGTCACTGAATGTGTGGGTGTGTGTGTGTCACTGAATGTGTGTGTGTGTCACGATGTGTGTGTGTCACGATGTGTGTGTGACTGGATGTGTGTGTGTGTCACTGAATGTGGGTGTGTGTGTCACTGAATGTGGGTGTGAATGTGGATGTGTATCACTGGATGTGTGTGTCATTGGATGTGGATGTGTGTGACGGTGGGTTCAGAACATGTGGCTCAATGATACTCATACACACCACATGTTACTGTGTTTTATGGCTGTGGAGCTCTGTGATATGCTTTTGCATGCCACGTGTTTTTTTCCTTTTGGGGGGGGCAGCATTTCATCTGTCGCTCCAGGCAGCACAGTGGCTTGGGCCGGCCCTAGGTACCACATCCACCCACATAGGTACTGGAACACAGACAATCAAAAACCAAGAGGTCCCAGATCCTGTTCCCCCAGTATTTCCAACAAATTAAACACTGCTTATTACCATCTCATTAATTAATATGTATAGCTCCGTTCATTACCATCCTGCAAATTATGACAAATGTTTATGCTACACTGTCATCAAATTACTTAAAACCTACACAAGCCATCTCTGCACTTCAAGTTACCCTGCTGCAAACATGGCAAAGCTTTCCTACATTGGCAGAATATTTTGTTACATGGACATCACTCCAATTCATCCCTGATTGTATGCCCTCACGTTGCTAATGGCAGTATATTTTCCACTGTCCCTCGCACTTACATATCAAGCTTCCAAGTACAATACACCCTTGCAGCCTTACATGGGATGATAACTAGCTGTAAGTCACGTAACACAATAGTTATCTTGTCACAGTTAACTTCCAGATGCTCTTGAAGAAGCTCAAGTCATCCACCTCAGATGTGCAACAAAAAACCTGAAATGGCTCATGTTACAGAAGTCTAGAGCATCATCTATCTGGTCCACTCTTCCAACTATAAGAACAACTGGCTCACAAATATCTGTTACCAAATTCAAACACCAATTGCGACATAATTATTATTTCTGGTTGACTCATATAACATATTTACCTGGCTCGGCACCATACAGGATAATTTTGGTTTTCAACTGTTAGTCAACAGTATTAGCGACTTCGAATTCAAAAATTATTTACAATTTTTTGCATCAATTGCAAAATTTCCCATGGATCCTCACTGACATACAATGAGGAATAATGGGAATAACGTTCTCCCTTGGGCGAAAATGAAATTCGCGGTGAGATCTCGACTCTGTCACCTTGTTTTGCTGTAGAGAAGCTGTAAACCATAAATCACTGTAAAAAAATATTAAACATTACAACAGCCACTCAGCTAGAGACAGAATAGAACGCAAAGAGAGAGATGGGGTCACTCACCAGTGTGCAGGGAAAATAAAAGCTATGAGTTCTTGTTTAGTTTGGATAAATGATGTTACTGTACCTTCTTATGGAGGCATTACTACCTTATACTGATATTATATTTACATTCAGCAACCATTTTCAGAAACTACATTGCTTGTAACCTTATTATTTATGATCACTACATATACCCATAAATCAGGGTATTTATATTTGTATCACATTTACTGATGGTGACACTTTGACCATTTCTACATGAATACTAATAATGCAGTAACTATTTGGAGCTGTGGAAACTAAGGGAGACCATCTAGTACCTAGATCATTTAATTACATTATTTCTGTAAGGGATAAAGTAATAAATTAAAATTGTATTTCTTATCTAAGGATAACACTATATTTGCATTTTGTCCAAAGTTAGGGGCACTATTACATTCTTAACGCTAGGCTTAGCGCTCCGTTATGCGAGTGTTAGTGGTAGGTTAAGGCTAGGGTCAGAGTGGGGCAGTCGGAACGCGCGTGCAGGCGCACTAAATCACGGCGGCAGTAGCAGCACATAACGGCCAATGACGGCCAATATACGCAGTACGTGCGTACAAAAGTGCGCCGACACCACGCAACCGGCAAATGAACGCATTTTTCTCAGAACGTGAAACCGCTGCTACAGACGTACAGAGTGCGCTGCGGCCGCATGGCAGCGTGTGTGCACGATTAGGAGACGTCAGACGCTGCTAGTGTGCGGCCTACATAACGTTCAAACAGCCGGATTTCCCTAGAATTGCGTTGGTGAGTACCTGCAACTGTGCGACTGTGGTCGTCTGACCACTTAAGCGTATTCCGTGAAAAAATGCGTGCGCACGCATCGACGTACATTTTGACGGTGGCCGCAGAAAATGCGCTCATCTGTCCCTAGCCTTAGTAACTGTAATGCATGCCCCACATATTACGTACCGATCTCTAACGGGTTAAAAAAAATCTGTTATCACATAAGTGATTGCGCTCATTTACACGAGCTTACAGTACTTTGCACTCCCTATACTTAACATGGGGAGCACAATCAGTAATTAACGTTAGGATTTCAAAGTCCTAACGCTAATTACCGCACCGCTGTGGTAACTAAAATGTTAGCACCAGCTTCTAGCTGTGGTTAACTGATACCACTTCTGCGTAATCAGTCCGCACCAGCTGAAACCCCCCAAAAATCCGATATTTACCTCTCATCCCACGGCTCGAACAGTGGCCTGATCTGGAGCTTCTGGCTGCCGGGAGCAGAGTGAGACTGGGGACAAACAGTGTCCCTGCATGATCTTGCGAATGTGAGATCATGCAGGGCTCGCGGCCCAGCAGCATAACCATCCACGGAATCATATGGACTCCAGGAGGTGATACTCGTGGCTGCATGGAAGTGCTGTCATAGGTATCCAGGAGGGTAGCGCTGCATTACGGGGCAGGCTGCTGAATCAGCACCTGCCCCATAATCTGGTGCTAAAACGGGGACACTAAGCGGAAACTTGCAGGCACAGGTTTTCCCCGTTAGCATCCCCGTTTTAGCTCAGGGCACTATTCCGTGCCCTAAGTGTTAATTATGCATCCCATTTTTCAAATAAATGTTTCACGAATGTTCTTATTCAACAAAAGGCGTTGATAGTGAAGAGGTTAAGCCGATGTATATTGACTATCCATGCTGCTTCATGAACTGATCTCCAATTTTCAACCTAATGAAGTTAATCTGAACAAAATTTATATATAAAGAAAATCAATTCCGCAAAGTTTCCTACAAAGACTTGGCCTGTTTAGCTAGCCATCTGAATTGATAAATAACCTTGATAATTCCACTGGCATTAGTGCTCATGTTAAAGCACTTTTTTGTCACGCATGGATTGGCGAAACCAGAGGATTCCTAAAATGCAAGGGTCAGTTTGGGCAGGGAGAGATCAAAGAGCTAGGTCAGGAATACAAAGGTGAGAATGAATGGGAAAAGTACACTTTGATAACGCAGTACAGTCGCGTGAAAATTACACAAGTATGAGTGACCTGCAATAAAAATGACACGAGTCACATGAAAATATTGAAAACATGATTGTCCTGAGTCACAATTGACACAAGGATGACAGCATGCGAGCATCGTGCCTTACACTTTTCAATCCAATGCATAGTCTGTGTTCTTAGGCCGGCGTCAGACGAACGCAGTGATGACGTCCGTGTTGCCGCACAGTTTAACGTCCCTCGTAGCATAGAATCATGAGCAATAGAGACACACACACGAAGTACTGCGCATGCACAACGCATGTGGCAAACGGACGCAAGTTAGGCAAGAGCGTAAAACCGCTAGAAGGACGTGCAGAGTGTGCCACGTCCGCGTAGCGTTCTGTGTGAGTGATGAAATGTCAAACGCAGCGCATTTGCGACGTCCACCACCTTGATGCACAAAACGGATTTTCATATCCTTTGTAAATTTTTATAATTTTTCATATAATTTTATTTCCCATAGTTCCCTTTTTTTTCTACGTCCGTCAAGAGAAACGGACCATGTGGTGTCTACAGTATCTTCCGTCAGTACGTCCGTCCGTTATGCACGCACGCAGAGTGCGCTCAGACTGCGTTCGTCTGACATTGGCCTTAAACAGTGGAAAATAGTCTCCCAAACGTTTGTGTTATCAATACCTTTTATTATATATATAGATATTGTATGTATTTGGTTATTGAAATACCAATGATGGCCTGGTAACATAATCAAAGCCAAAACATTTAATCTTAACTCATCCATTTGGCAATAATCCCAAAAATCTATATGCAAGCTAGTGGAAGAGAAGAAAGAAAATGTATCAGTGATAACACTATCATAAGAGAAACCCAAAAAGCTACGGAGGTTTGTCTTTAATTTATTTATTTTATTTATTTATAAAGGATTTTACCAGGAAGGATACATTGAGATTTCTCTCGTTTTCAAGTATGTCCTGGGTTCGAGAACACTGAGTGGTTACAGAAATACAAAGTAGTAAAATGCAAGAAATTGACACAAAACCAAATATACAGATTAACAGAAAATAAATATGTAGGAAATATAGTCACTATGTTACATGTTTACAGGTGCATTCTGTATATAGTCATTATGTTACATGTTTACAGGTGCATTCTGTATATAGTCATTATGTTACATGTTTACAGGTGCATTCTGTATATAGTCATTATGTTACATGTTTACAGGTGCATTCTATATATAGTCATTATGTTACATGTTTACAGGTGCATTCTGTATATAGTCATTATGTTACATGTTTACAGGTGCATTCTATATATAGTCATTATGTTACATGTTTACAGGTGCATTCTGTATATAGTCACTATGTTACATGTTTACAGGTGCATTCTGTATATAGTCACTATGTTACATGTTTACAGGTGCATTCTGTATATAGTCACTATGTTACATGTTTACAGGTGCATTCTGTATTGAGGTATGTTAATAGGGAAGTCTTAAGTGACTTTAGACTGGGGAAGATTTGATGGTGTCTGGGAGGTTATTCCATAATTGTGGTGCTCTGTAGGAAAATGAGGATCGAGCACAATTGAGCAAGAGGAGATAAACATAGACAGAGAATTAAAAAGGCAAGGATGAGGCAGAGAGATAGGTACAGGCGTATGTGTCTGTGTGAATCCAATTCTTAGAACCCAACGAGTGTCATGAAGAGAATTCGGAATAGGAGGGAGGAGGGGGCAGTAGAGGGGCTGCTGGAAGAGGAGTAGGAGGGAGGGATGGGGCAGCGGCTGTCTCTTTCAGATAGCATAATCTGCTGAATAAGATAGACCCTTGGACCTTTTAGTAAACTTTTGGTACATGGGACTCAGAGCAGACTGCGAGCAGCACTGAGCACACATTTGGCAAAGGAAATAACTTTAAACATGGGCAGCCTCAGCAAGGAGCTAACTATGGGCAGTGACAGTCACCAACTGCATGAAAAGCAACTCGGTTTCAAAGACCACATCCTTACTGAAAACCGAACTGTGAAGAGAGATTACCACCACAGGTGAGAGGTACCAAGGGATGGTAGAGAAACAGTAACACAGGATGACAGGAGACATATACAAAGTATGTGCATTTTCTACAAACTGGGACTTGTCTTGCATGGGTATACGTAATATTTTTTTCAGACAAGTTTGACAACTATATGACATTCCAATATAACTCCACCAGTTTTACCGAATACCCGAGACATTGTTTAAGAGACCAATAATTAGTCCCTTCTCCTGCAGAATCGTTTTCAACATGTGGAAGTACTAGTCGATCATCCTTAATCATATTATAAGTAAATAGAAAAAGTAGTAGTATATCTATACAAAATATATAAATAGAACCATCATAGCATAATACAGTATAGAGACATTGAAACCATAATTGGCCCCGCTTTAGATTACACTCACTAGAAAAAATAGCGATGAGAATATAAACAATATCAGGGTTATTCAGAGAAAGGTGAAAACCAGGAGAACTGGCAGGAGAAGAGAACAATCTAGACCAAATAGCCGATTTGGAAAGTGAGATAAATTGGCTATTTTGACCTAGAATTTTCACTTCATCAGTCATTCTCCTGAGTTTCACCTTTCTTTGAATAGACCAGTATATATTCAGGTTGTTAGCACTCCTGGCCAACATCCACTCCTCACACCTCAGCAGCTACTTGAAGGAATCCAAACGCCAGCTTTCATGTGCGCACAATTGCTCTCGGCCTTGGAGAGTGTTAGCTCATCTGTCCAACAGCTTCCAATCTTCCTTTGAGAATCCCCACAAATTCCAATATAATCATAATATAGGCTGAACGATTGCCTCGAATTAAAGTTACATGTTAAAGAAAACATTGTTTTCAAGTCTGAATGCTATGTGGTAATAATTTCTCTAGATTCTGATATTTGATGCTGTCAGCAAAGTCCATCCGGTAACTGTCACTTTTTTGAGGCAGACAGGAATACAGATTGCATTCCATACAATTAGACCTCTCAGTCATCCTAAAAGACTAAGATGATTCTCACACTCTGAAGTTTGACTCAAAATAATTTTACCTTTACGGTAGTACCAATATATTATAATAAATACTTCTATGGCTTTATTATTCTAGTTGAAAAAAATAAATTATACACAATTCAAAGGACTTGATAATGAGTCATATAATATTACTATAGTAGTTTTAATATTATTAAACGTGATAACATGAGCATTGGTTACTTGTTTACATGGCTTAACAAACCTACAATGTTTAATAGACAGGTGCTGAATTAAGTGCTTTATAATGGGTTAACAAGCTATCATTACTAGAAGTGCCAGATCAAGTGTCATAAAGCTTTTGTAATTCTTATATATTTTGAACATTTTAATTCGTACATAAACATGTAAAGTAGAAAGAATCAAAGAACCAACAAGTGTGTCCCAAACTATAGGGGCTTCTTTCTCCAGTTTTTCTCAGTGAATGAATGAATGGTGATGTCTTAGGCTAGGATCAGGCGAACGCAGTGCGAACGTGCGTGCAGCCGCACTTTATCACGGCCGTAGTAGCAGCAAATGACGGCCAATGACGGGCAATATACGAAGTACGGCCGCACGAAAGTGCGGCCGCGCAACACAAGCGGCAAACAAACGCATTTTTTCGAGAACGTGATACCGCTAGTACTGACGTACAGAGTGCGCTGCGGCCGCATAGTGGTGTGTGTGCGTGATTAGGAGACGTCAGACGCTGCTAATGTCCGGCCTACATAACGTCCAGACGCAAAAAGGGTTTTATTGATGATCCGTACAAAATCACGGACGAAAATGCGCATTGTATGACCGCTATCGCGTATTCCGTGAAAAAATACGTCCATTCGTTCGAATGCACTTTTTCACGGACGACGCGAAAAATGCGTTCGTCTAACCCTAGCCTTAGTTCCCAACAAAGCAGTAAGATCTATTATTGTTTTCCATATTTCAACCATTCTCATACAATAAGTAACACTATACGGAAGTAACTATAGTTCAGTGGCCATATGGTGTTTCACATACCTGTGTTTAACATGAGTGTTAAAGCACTGTTTTTTTTAGAAAGGATTTTACCAGGAAGGATACATTGAGATTTCTCTTGTTTTCAAGTATGTCCTGGGTGGCGAGTAGGTACTGTTAGGTGTCTTGCCCAAGGACACTTACTGGAGAGGTGCTCTTGCCGGGATGGAACCTGTGTCTCCACAATCTTAGAGCAGTGATGTTACCCCTCTACACCACCCAGCCGGTACTACTGTTTGTTATAGTAATACCCAGGCCATACTCGAAAACTAGAGAAATCTCATTGAATCCTTGTTGGTAAAACACTTTATAAATAAATAAATAATAAAAAGGCCAAGGTACATTGATGCCCCACAGCAGGCTAAAAACAGATAAAGCTGATACTACAAAATGATAGTGGAAAAATAGTGCCAATAACAGAATGGCTGAATTCTTGATTACAGCACAGTTCTAGGCAGGCCAAGTGATGTAAGTGGGATAAGATAGACTTCCACTACAGAATGACACAGGGGTAAAAGAAACGGTTGACTATAACAAATAGCCAGGTTTGATACGTGATCTCTCTCTACAGAGTTTTTGTGAATCGGAACCTGGCCTTGGAGAAGATAAAGTGCTTTGGCTTTGATATGGATTACACATTGGCCGGTGAGTTATTGTCATTCATATGTGTAAACTGGCAGGGTTATTCAGAGAGAGGTGAGAATTCTAAGTCAAAATTGCCAAATCAGAAAAATTCTCCCATTTATCTCACTTTCCAAATCGGCTATTTTGACCTACAGGGTTATTCAAAGAGCTCCAAAAAGGTATCCGAAAGGTAACTGAACACTGAAATTCAGCGTACGGTTACCTTTCCTGGCCATTCGGCTATCCAGAGAGCACGCAGTTCTCCAAATCTTGGCGAATTGCCTGCACATACGGTGCCTGTTCGGTGCCTGTTCGGTGCCTGTTCGAGGGCAGTGAAAACCCCATAGTGAAGCAATGCTTTGTCTATTCAGAGAACACAAAACAACAGTGAAAAGTTGCCGAATTGCCCTACCATTCGGTGGTTTCATTCGACAGGTTTTTTCAGGAGAATCCCATAGGCTTCAATGTTAAAAATATTCCTGTTTTAATTCAATATCTAATAAACCGTTTAATATTATATTCTGCAGTAAAAAGTCTATTTATAGATATTTTAGGATCTGTTAGGCATTTTTTGGTATTTTTTTGGTAAAATCTTTTCCCATTTTGTTTTTTTTAAATCGTCTTTTCTTTTTACTGTAACAGCCCTTTTTATTATCATTCATTGGATCTTATATGTAAATTCCAGACATTTTCGGTCAGTAGTTTTTTTGCAAACAGCGGTTAAATTTTTCAACTTTCAAGCGTACTGGTTTTTTTCACCTGAGTGTCGGTTTTTCTGGTGTCTGCTCTGCTCTGTGATCGGCAGCTAGTCCGGTTACTCCGGCGTGTTCGGCGGGGTTAATCCAGATGTTTTTGCGGGTTTCGGTGAGTGTTCGCCGGGTTTTGCGGTGACTGTTCATTGGGTTTGCGGCGGCTTTTCCCTGCGCTACAACGACCCTGTGGTGCTTGCTGAATACATTGCAGGGTCGCCGAAATGGGATCGCCGAATCACACCGATTTGAAGAGAACAAAAAGTCACCGAACATGCTGTGACTTTTTCGATTCTCTTTGAATAACTCTGCTAGAATTTTCACTTCTCCAGTCATTCTCCTGGTTTTCATCTCTCTCTGAATAACCCTGTTAGTATAACCATCGCAGAGTATCCACTTAAGCGGAGAGGAAGGAACTGATTCTTTTAGAGTACTGCTTACATAAAAACAAGCGGATCAAAAAAATCTTGCACACTTTAGCAGCTTAACTATTGTTCAGGAAAAGCATTATTTTTTTTGTTAAAAGATCAATAAAAAAAATCAAAAATGTGTGATTGTGACTCCCAACCAATGAAGAGTCTTATGAGCATCTCTAAAACATTCCAGGTCCTTGCATTCTCTCTGAGCTGAATTCAATTCATCAGCATTTGTATTTAAAGTGGATTCTTTCCAGATTTAAGTACACAGATTAAATGAAAGCAAAATACTGGCATTTAGCCATTTAACAAATATCATGTATTTTACATTTTTTGGAGGCGTAAAATCCCATTCTACAAAATGGACCAAATCATCCCTGTCTCTGTATACATATGTACATTTATGCAGTGTTCGGCAGACATCTGGATTAGTCACCATTAATGTCCATTGGCTATAACTTTGTCATTCTTGCCCATTACATACAGGGCCATACACTGACCACTATCGTCTACTATTTTTGCAAGTATGGCACTCTGTGTATTAAATGGATATTAAACATATTGCACCCCATACGAATACAGTATGCAGAAAGAAGTAATACGCATTTTTTTATTTTGTCATTATTGACAAGCCCATAACTGCATTGCCCATAGCTCTTTTGCTGCTGCTTTAGGCTGGGGTCAGACCAGCGCACTTTTAACGTGCGTTCTGGCGCATATAATTACAGCCGCATTAGCAGCAGATGACGGGCAATGACGGCCAACATACGATGTACGGCCGCACAAAAGTCCGGCCGTGCAACGCAAGTGGAATTTGAACGCATTTTTCTGAGAACGCTGAACCGCTAGTACTGACGTACTGAGTGCGCAGCTGCGGCATAGCGGCGTGTTTGCGTGATTAGGATATGTCAGACGCTGCTAATGTCCAGCCTACATAACGTCCAGACGCAAAAAGAGTTTTATTGATGATCCGTACAAAATCACGCCCGAAAATGCGCGTCGTCTGACCATTTTGGCGCATTCCGTGAAAAAATACGTCAATGCGTTCGGACGCACTTTTTCACGTTCGCGGGGAAAAATGCTTTCGTCTGACCCTAGCCTTAACCTTCTACCAGCAGGATGTCTCAGTGGTTCAGTAATTCTGAAGCCAGCACAGAATGCAGTGGAGAGAACCAGCATGCCCAGAGTAAAAAACAGAGTTATTTATTTGTTTCAGATAGGCAGAAAAGCATGCGGGGATAAGAGTTAATGGGAAATGTTATGAGAGTCAGTTGGTTATATTCAGCGGGTCCGTCTGGATAAACAGGTTGTAAAATGGGTCCACTTCAGCCGCTGGAGTCTTGCTTTCTGCTGTAATCACACTCTGTTAGATCTTCTCCGTCCCCTCCTCCTCAACACTGAACAGGAGTGCAGCATTCCAACCCCCTACTATGGTCAGGGAAGATAAGGATCACAGAGATGAAAAGCCATGACTCTATTAAATAAATAGGATTAACTCCTTGCGCATAGAATAAACAGGGTTATTCAGAAAGCAGTGAAAAGCAGGAGAATGACTGGAGAATGAAAAATTCTAGGTCAAAATAGCCGATTTGGAAAGTGAGATGAAAGGGAGAATTTTTCTGGTTTGGCTATTTTGACCTAGAATTTTTCATTCTCCAGTCATTCTCCTGATTTTCACGCTCTCTGAATAACCCTGATAGTTTCAATTGCTAAAATGCTTATTTTACTAGGCCTAGTTTTTTAAGACTTATTATAAAACTCAGTGTGTTCCTTTAACTTCTGTCTTCAGTCACCTGTCCTGAACTGACTGCTCTATAATAGCCAGATGTGCCTGGATAGATAAGAGTTTGAAGATGGAAGGGTCTGAAAATGACATGTGCAGTGGTGTGAGTCTTCTCCACTGGTGTGAGGTAGCATATTTCTCCTGTGTTACTTTTCAGAGCATAAAGCAGCACAATCAATCATAAAGCAATTGCAAGACAAAAATAAGAAATAAGGGAAAAAAAAAATCCCGATGGTGTGTTTAGACTTGGTGCCTCTGTAGACACTTCAAATTCAGCTGCCTCCCCATCCCAATAACAATCATGATCATGTACATAAACTTGAAATTAAAATAAATATTAATGACTCATCAGGGCTATTTACGTCAATAATAATGTAATTTAGAACAAAAGCAAGTCATTCTGTTTACACAAAGTGATTTCTACCAACATTTATTGCTTTGCAATTCTGTTATACATCCACACACCTCTAACACATTCGACCTATAAAAAGAAGACAAAAATGCTTGCCCCTTCAGTCTGCTGCCCTAGGTTTAGACATAGTTAGTCTACACTAGAATAAACCCTTGTTCTTTTAAATGAAAACCTAATGAAGAAAATGCAGTTGGCTTACATTTGTATTGTAATTATTTTGTTATTAGAGTATAATCATTTTATCTATTATTTTTTGACACATCCTTCTCTTGCCATTGCTGCTGAAGTGTATAGGTCACCTGATTATGAGGAACTAGGGTTTGAGCTGTTGGTGGACCGCCTGGTCTGCATTGGATACCCTCATCAGATCCTGGAATATAAATATGACCCGTCATTTCCAGCCAGGTGAGTGCTGTGGTCTTAATCACCTCTGCTTCAAGATGTCTTTGCATGGATTCTTGGCATTACGGCCTTAGGTGTTCAGTATTTCCCGCTAGCTAATTTTGGACTCGAGTTCACACTGTTGTGAAGATTGTAGCTCCAAAAACCAACATGGGGATGATGATAGAAACTCCTTGCACTCAATTTAAATTATATGTCTATTGAGATACACTAGGGATATTGTTAATGGTACCATTGCACAATTTAGAGGTGCCTATGTTATTGATCTCAGCAGGAAATGAGTTGCCCTTTCTGGGCACTATCAAGAAGTTACTATACTTATTTACAATGCTAAAGCTGGTGCACTAACCATTGGGACATGTCAACAGTTATATGCAATGATGCGCCACCTCCTGCCGTGCAGACTGTGTTTTACTCCGCAAGAGCAGCAGGGATATTTCATAGCTACACGAGGGCAGAGGCTCCAGGGCAGCCAAGCACTGTGGAGCAGCTGAACCACAGCTCTCACCAAATCTCCATTCTCTCTTTCCTCTCGGCATACACAGATCCACATTTCTTCACTGCTGTCCCATCCACCCAGGCCTCTCCATAATTTCAGGTCTCCTTTCCAGCTGTTTCCACTTCTCTCTCTAATTACTCTTACTCAGCCCAAGCTTCTGGACCTTCCTATGCAATCCCTACTACAGGTATATTCCTTCTGGCAACCAGCTTCACCTTCTCTCTGAGCAAATAGTTCTTAGGCTCTGCAGTTCTGCGCGATCTTGCGAGAGCGAGGTCTTGCAGAGCTCTCAGCCTGGAAATCTAAGTGGAAGCACTACTGCGGTTATCAGGGAGGTTAGCACTGCATTCTGGGGCGAAGTGCTGAGATAGCACCTTCCCCGGAATAGGACGTTATCATGGAGATGGTAAGGGAAAATCTGCAAGCACACATTAGCCTGCTTACTGTCTCCATGTTAGCGTTAGGAATAGAATAGAATAGTTTTTTTGTGGGATCGGGTTTTGGCTTCATGAAGTCAGATTCCGAGTCCCTACCCTTTCATTCTGCTGCTGCAATGTGGCGCCCGTCGAGTCCTGGATAGGGTAATACAGCACAACTGCTTAGATGAGGATGCCGCTAGCAGTGTGCGGGGCACAACAGGGTCTGGGTTTTCTGACAGGAAGTAAGCCATGCCCATTCCCTCACAGCTGGCACTAGGATTGGCTGCTGAGGAAGCAGGAGGGTCCTGTATTGGATCGGAACTTGAATTGGATAATCACAACTTTTGAAAGACTCATATTGGATCGGGGTAGAAGGCTGCCCGGGACATCACTATTTATATTGTTATAAAATAAGTGTGTGTGATAAAAGGTAAAGGGAAAAGTAACATAAGTGATTTGGGATTCTAATATAGGCCCTGAAGGGGGTTACTGCTAATTATATTTGTTCCGAATCTCAAAGTCTAAATATACAAAGGACAGAAATCTAGGAAAAATAACATGCTCATTTTCAAAAATAATATTGTGATTAGAAAAAGAGAACAGGATGGTATATGGCACAGCATTGGTTTCAAATATTACTAACAACATGTCCACAAATAGGAGCAGGTGCAGACTTTGCCAGTCTTTCATTTCTGTGTAATTAGTACCCTGGCGAACATGACATTTTAATTTTGTAATATGCCTGCTGTACAGCTTCTATCCAGAGTGTCTAATAGGGAGATTCTTTTCTGGGTCTCGCAACATCCCCCCTAAAAGGTTTAGCTCACAGTTAGGGATCCAAAATTGCATTTTGATTTTCTGATCTTCAATGGATGTGTCTTTCTAGCTGATCTGGCCTGCCTCCTATTTCTGCACAGCAGCAGAATTAGAAAGGACCGTGTACATCAAGTGAGATGCAGGGATGTGCAGTAATAGCAGGCACTGGCAGCTGGGGCAGAGCCAGTCAGTGGACCCAGAACAAGGTGTTGTTACCCTAAGTGACCCTGAGCTGTTCAGTTAGTTACAGGCATTTATACAGCGCCAGCATATTCCGCAGCGCTGTACAATGGGGGAGCACAAACATGAGATGTACATGATATATAAGGAAAAGACAACCCTGCCTGTAGGATAGCTTGACTAGGAAATACAGTACTTTAACCAAGTGCTCAGCCAGACACCCCGTGAGCTTACAATCTAAGGGACGGGGGTAAGTGAAACCAATGCTAAGGATAAAAGATTCTTAAGTACAGTAACCTCGAGCAAGCTGTGAGGCGCAAAACTCTTTTACCCGACTGTAGCGTCAAGATCGGAATATCAATGCCAGATGTTAAACTTCTCCTAGCGCTAATGATTACATATCAAGACTCAACATTAACACGAACTATGGAATGCAGCCCTAAATCAGCTCCCCATCCTTGAAATCGGATCAGGACATCCCTACATATTCAAAGAAAGGTGAAACTCAGGAGTATAACTGGAGAAGTGAAAATTGTAGGTCAAAATAGCCAAAGCAGAAAAATTCTCCCATTTATATTACTTTCCAAATCGGCTATGTGGTCTAGATTGTTCGCTTCTCCTGCCAGTTCTCCTGGTTTTCACCTTTCTCTGAATAACCCTGATAGACGTTGCCGTTATCTTCAAATTGCTCTTGTTACAATCATATCCTCTTCTACAGAATATGCTATATTGTTATTCTGTTTATTATCACTATTGTGGTATACATTTAGACATTGATTTATCATTCTTCTGCTCAACAACTTGTAGGACGAAAAATACTGATAGTAATAAAGTAGACAGAAAACCAAAAGGAGATCCATGGGATAATTTCATTCAATTCTGTCCTATTCTTCATTCTGTAGATGCTGGAATGTTTTCTTTCTATTTTCGTCACTTTTTAATCTCACAAGCTCTCCCTAGATAGAGAGAAGAAATTATAGTCATTCTGTCCTACACACAGTTATTACATTACTGTATCCTACATGCAAATATTTCTTTTGTTTTATTTTATTTGGTCTTGTATTTGACATTACATGTTGACTTATTTTTGTGTGCATTTGGCTCCGTATATTGGATTTAACCCTTTCCTGCCACAGGACGTACTTTGCCATCCCCGTAGCGGGTGGGCCTGAAAGCCGTGGGTCGGCATAGCATGGCTCATTGGCGTCTATGGGCTGCGACAACCCGCCCAGTTGGCTCACGTCATCTGCGTAGGCATACTAGTACGCCCTGCCTGCGTTAATGCCCTCCCGTTCAGCATTAAAGAGTTAAACACGCGTGCAACTATTACACTGCTACAATGTCTTGTGCACAAGATGAATTGGCACAAAAATTCTTTAGCTCTGGCTATTTATGCAAATAAAAATGTGATTTAGCAGACAAGGAAAGTATCTTATTTGCACTAAACTAATGTTAAATCCATTTAATATAGTTTAGAGACTTGTTGCTGGGAGTTTTATGGCTTTGCAGCTCTGTTAAACACCCACAAACCCTGAATATATTAGATCTCTATTACAAGGTGTATTAAGGAATAAAATAACTGCTCCTTTTCTATTCAGCAAATATTAATATAAATGTCCCCCCCCGATCTACTATCTTAAGTCTTAGCCCAGGCAACAATACACCACGGGCTCTGTGGAGACTGGAGAGCAGCGATTGCCATGCATTGTGTAGTGACACCAGTAAATGTGCCATTAATGGCCTGGGAGGTTCGGGAATGGGCATTCTTTAATAGGTTTGGGTATTTTGGACAATGAGGGTTATAATTGTGAAATAGCACAACTTGGGAGGTATCATTGCACTGAATTTTAAACCTAATCTGAACACAATATTTTTTTAATCATAAAATATTTCATTACATATTGGATGGTGTAATATGGCAATTTTAATGCCTTGTTAGTGTGTCATCAGACAGAAATGTTTAGCGGTTGCTGGTGACAACCAAAGACATCACATATTAGAATATTCAGTAGTGTATGCTATGACAATGTGACCTGTGTATCGGATTATTGTGTCAATGTCCTAAAATTACCATTCTTCTGTCTTACTTTCTGTTATTGCAGGTTACTCTATCCCATACTGGGATATTTTTTTTCACGCTCACAGATTGCACTCTGACTTTGTAGTGGTATCAACTTTGACACAATATTTTTTATATCCGGTACAGCATGCTGTAAACAGATTTAATTGTTTCACTGCATCCCGTGTCCAGATTTTACAATGATATTTTACGATACGAGTAAACTAAGTCAAGGTTGATTTTGTATCCTGTGCCAGAATATGCTCTGATATGATATCCTTTTAACAAATGATAATGTTATTTTCTCCTACGCAAAGTATGTTGTTGCTGATAAAATATTCTGGGGTTAGATAATCCAGCGTTATTATTGATATATTTTTTATTGTAGATCATTTTTTGTTCACTTCTTTTAAATTAATACAGTAGAATCCTATCTTTCGTAGTGACTATAGTGGGTTAGGCAGGTCTTATATTAGTATCTTTTAGAAATCTGTTGTAGAGTGTGTACACTGTTATTATTATGTCATCTCACAATGTATACACATTCTATTGTGGCATTCAATGATATTTATTTATCCTTCACTTTCCTACCCTGAAGTTCCTAAACGGTTTGTTGTGACATTCTACAATGGCATTCTTCTCTAGGATATTGTCCCATCTATACATTTTTGTTGATAGTCTGTGCATTTCTATCCTGCTTAAGCATTCTGTTTTATGTTCTGATTAGTCCTTTCATTCTGCTATTAATGTCTGTCCTGGAATTACACTCTGTGCTAACATTCTGCCATGTTGTGCTGTGGTGTTCTGCCTTGTGTATGTATTCTGTTTTGATATCATATCCCATTTATTCAGTCTGCTGTGATATTCTGTGGTGTAACAAACAGGGTTATTCAAAGAGATCCTAATGGCTAGAGAAAGGTAACCGAACGCTGAAAATCAGCGTTCGGTTAACTTTCTTGGCCATTCAGCTATTCAGAGAGCAGGCAATACGCCAAATCCTGGCGAATTGCCTGAACATACGGTGCCTGTTTGGTGCCTGTTAGAGGGCAGTGAAATCCCCATGAAAAAGCACTGCTTCGGCTATTCAGAGAACACAAACCAGCAGTGAAAGGTTTCCCTAATGCCCTGCCATTCGGTGGCTTAATTCGGCAAGTTTATTCAGGAGAATCCCAAAGGCTTCAATGTTAAAAATATTCCCGTTTTAATTCAATATCTAATAAACCGTTCATTATAAAATTCTGCAGTAAAAAGTCTCTTTATTTATAGATTTTTTAGGATATTTTAAGCATTTTTCTGGATTTTTTTTAAAAAGTCCGATTTTATTTTATTTTTTAACTTTACTTATTTTTTCTGTAACAGCCCTTTTTATTATCATTCATTGGACCTCATATGTAAATTTTAGACATTTTTGCTCAGTAGTTTCTTTGCAAACAGCGTTTCACTTTTCAATCATTCAAGCAAACTGTTTTCCTAATTTATTCACTGCCATCTTCTACGGTGTCGGCTTTTTCCGGAGGCTTCGCTGCATGTGATCGGCTCCTGCTTGGGTTTTTCCGGCATCTTCGACGGGTTAATCCAGATGTTTTTGCGGGTTTTAGGTGTGCATTCGCCGGGTTTTCGCCAGGTTTTCGGCAGCTTTTCCCTGCACTTCGACAGCCCTGTGGTGCTTGCTGAATACACCGCAGGGTGGCTGAAATGGGAAAGCCGATTTGCACCGAATTGAAGAGAACGAAAAGTCACTGAATGTGCGTTGGCTTTTCGAATCTCTTTGAATTACCCTGTATATTTTGCTGAATATGCATTAGAAAACATAGAAACATAGAAAAAATGTCGGCAGATAAGAACCTTTCGGCCCATCTAGTCTGCCCAATTACATAGATACTTTACCTGGATTTATCTTTTGTTTAGGATAGCCTTATGCCTATCCCATGCTTGCTTAAATTCAATTACTGTTTTGGCCTCTACCACTTCTACTGGAAGACTGTTCCATGTATCCACCACCCGCTCAGTAAAATAATGCTTCCTGATGTTACTTTTAAACCTTTGCCCCTCTAATCTAAGACTATGTCCTCTTGTTTTGCTATTTTGTTTCCTTTTAAATATACTCCCTTCCTCTACCTTGTGGATTCCCTTTACGTATTTAAATGTTTCTATCATATCTCCTCTGTCTCGTCTTTTTTCCAAGCTGTACATGTTAAGATCATTAAGCCTTTCTTGGTAACTTTTCTCCTTCAAGCCGTACACCATTTTAGTAGCCCTTCTCTGAACTCTCTCCAAGATGTCTATATCCTTCTGGAGATACGGTCTCCAGTACTGCACACAGTACTCCAAGTGAGGTCTCACCAGTGCTCTGTACAGTGGCATGAGCACTTCCCTTTTCCTACTGCTAATACCTCTCCCTACACAACCAAGCATTCTGCTAGCATTTCCTGCTGCTCTATTACATTGACTACTTACCCTTAGATCCTCTGAAATAATAACCCCTAAATCCCTTTCCTCAGATGTTGAGGTTAGGACTGTATCAAATATTCTATATTCAGCCCTTGGGTTTTTACGTCCCAGGTGCATTATCTTGCACTTATCCACATTAAAACTCAATTGCCACAACTCCGACCATTTTTTTAGCTTACCTAAATCATTTGTCATTTGGCTGATCCCTCCAGGAACGTCAACCCTGTTGCAAATCTTTGTTTCATCAGCAAAAAGACATACTTTTCCATTAATACCTTCTGCAATATCACTAATAAAAATATTAAAGAGAATGGGTCCAAGTACTGACCCCTGAGGTACCCCACTGGTAACAAGACCTTGCGCCGAATAAACTCCATTTACCACAACCCTCTGTTGTCTGTCACTCAGCCACTGCCTAATCCATTCAACAATATTGGAATCCAAGCTCAAAGATTGCAATTTATTGATAAGCCTTCTATGCGGAACAGTATCAAAAGCCTTACTGAAATCTAAATAAGCAATGTCTACTGCACCACCTGTGTCTATTATTTTTGTTACCCAATCAAAAAAATCAATAAGATTAGTTTGGCATGATCTCCCTGAGGTAAACCCATGTTGTTTCTGATCCTGTAATCTATGTGTTTTTAGATGTTCAACAATCCTTTCCTTTAACATGGTTTCCATTAATTTCCCTACTACTGACGTAAGACTAACTGGCCTATAGTTCCCCGATTCCTCCCTACTACCCTTCTTGTAAATAGGCACAACATTTGCTAATTTCCAGTCTTCTGGACGACTCCTGTTAACAAGGATTGGTTAAATAAATCTGTTAACGGTTTTGCTATTACATCACTGAGCTCTTTTAATAATTTAGGGTGGATCCCATCAGGCCCCATTGACTTATTTGTCTTTACTTTAGACAGCTGCTTTAGAACCTCCTCCTCTGTAAACTCATATGTAAATGTCTCTTTAGTGTTCTCTCCTAACTGAGGTCCCTTTCCTTCCTTTTCTTCTGCAAAGACTGAACAAAAATATTTATTGAGGCAGTCAGCGAGACTTTTATCCTCTTCTACATACCTTCCTTCCTTTGTTTTTAATCTAACTAATCCTTGTTTTACTTTTCTTTTCTCGTTTATGTATCTAAAAAATGTTTTGTCCCCCTTTTTTACTGACTGAGCTATTTGCTCTTCTGCGTGTGCTTTGGAAGCTCTTATAAATTGCTTTGCTTCTTTCTGCCTAATCTTATAGGTTTGCCTATCTTCTTCACGCTGAGTTTTTTTATAATTATTGAATGCTATCTTCTTGTTCTTCACTATTTTGGCCACTTCTGCAGAGTACCACAGTGGTTTCTTCCCTTTTTTGTTTTTGCTAACAAGCCGAATGCAATTTCCTGTGGCTTTCAATAATGCTTCCTTTAAATAATCCCATTTCTCTTGGACTCCCTTTAAATTCCTCCAGTCTGATAATGACTCCTTCACACAAAATCTCATTTTAGAAAAATCTGTTTTTTTAAAGTCTAAAACTTTTGTTTTTGTGTGGTGCGGCTCCATCCCTGTTCTTATATTAAACCATACTGACTGGTGATCACTAGATCCCAAATTTTCACCTACAACAACGTCCGATACCAAACCTCCATTTGTGAGTATTAAATCCAATATGGCCTCTTTACGGGTCGGCTCCTCAACTACTTGTGTTAGAGATAATCCCAGTAAGGAGTTTAGAATATTTGTACTCCTGGTGCACCCAGCTGTTTTGGTTTTCCAGTTCACATCAGGAAGATTAAAGTCCCCCATGATAATAACTTCCCCCTTCATTGCCATTTTGGCTATTTCCTCAACCAGCAGATTATCTAGCTCTTCTACTGTAACATGCTCTCTGCCGTCTATATGATCTTCTGTGGAATTATGTCTTGTGTATATATTCTGCTGTGACATTCTATACTGTTTAAGTATTCTACTGTTACATTCTATCCTGTGCATACACTTTATTGTGACTTTTTTTTCTTTCTATACATTCTATGATATTCTAACCTGTCTATAGACGCAGAAAGTTAAACATAACGTGGCTAGCACAGGGGGACTCACCAAAAGCCAGGTCAGCGAGAGGCGAGAGCTGGCAGGTCATGTGACCGGTGGTGTCTGCCTCAATGGAGTCCATGGAGGAAATGCGTGCGGCGGCGCTTACCGCCGCAGTGTGCATCCCAGAGTTTAGTGCTCGATTACTATGCAGGCTGCTTTTTTAGCACCTGCCTCGTCGTGATATCACACTAAAACGGGGCCGCAAAGAAGAAACCTGCAGGTGCAGGTTTTTCTCCTTTGCATTCCCGTTTTAGCGTGAAGAGTGTAATGATGTCCATTGTGTGGTAGGCAAGTATGTTCCGTTAGGTGTCTTACCCAAGGACACTTACTGGAGAGGTGCTCTGACTGGAATTTGAACCTGGGTCTCCCCGGTTATAGAGCAGTGGTGTTACCTCTACTCCATCCAGCATCTTCTACAGCAGCGGCATCTTGAACTGTGGACCCTCCAGGTGGTGGTGATCTACACTTCCCACCATTCTTTGAATTATATGGCCAGGGAATCATGGGAGTTGTAGTCAGGTTGCCATCGGGATGGTGACAGCCCATGTTATGCTAGGGCCCAGTGGCTCCAAGGGGCCCTGCCACTTGCCAAATCCTGTGTAGCTTGTCTAAGTGCCACATACAGTACATTCTGTAGTGATATTCTTTCCCATATATAATCACCAGACTGTAGCAGTCCGTAGTGATCCAATTTACAATATCTCTATACAGTGCTTTTTTTCTGGAAAAATAGGTGGGGGTACTCTCACGGCCAGGAAAAAACGGTAATTATTATGACTATTTTTCGTGTCCTGAATCAATACTCCTTTATTAACCCTTTAAGGGCAGAGGCAATTTTACAAGTCATTCTTACTTTGTGCAGTGCAGGTAGCAGATAATGTGGCGATTCTAGGAGCCAGGAATCTAGGATTCTAGGATACTTCTTTATTAACCCTTTAAGGATAGAGGCAATTTTACAATTCATTCTTACTTTGTGCAGTGCAGGCAGCAGATAATGTGGTGATTCTATGAGCAATACCAACCTTTTGGGTGCAGGGCAAAGGGGCAACGCCAGACTCCGACAAGAACACAGATGCAGACTTTTACACACAGCAGCCTGTTTAAAGACAAATACATGCATTTACACACACTGCCACATGTTCACATATATAACCATATATCCCCTACATCCCGGGGGTGTGTAGCACTAAAACTCACAGTAATGTGCAGTGTGTGTGAGCATATGAGAATCCACAGCAATGAAACCCCCAACATCGTGCAGTGTGTGTGAGCATATCAGAATCCACAGTAATAAAACCCCCAGCACACTAATTTCATTAATCCCCCCCAGCACATCAAATGCATTAATTCCCCCCCAGGACATCAATTTCATTAACCCCCCAGGTCAAATTCATTAATCCCCCAGCTCAAATTCATTAATCCCTCCAAGCACAAATTCATTAACCCCCACTCATTTTATTAACCCCCACCCACTCATCTCATTAAAGCCCCCCACCCACTCTTTATTTCACTAACCCCCCACCCACTATTCATTTCATTAACCCCCCACCCCTCCCTACGGTGAACCTGGGGGCTGGGTCCTCCTCATGGCACTTCTCTCTTCTGCACAGCATCTTGCATGTGTGTTAGAGCACTGGGAGGAAGTGACGTTATAGGATCACTTCCTCCCAGTGCCGCAGCGCACAGTAGCAGGCTGCAGGAGGGGAGGCCTTCACGAGGCAGCGCTTGGTGGCCGCGGACAGAGTTTCCCGCAGATCAGTGAGCAGCGGGGCGGCCGCCCCCTGTAAAGTGCAGCTGACTTAGCCGGTAGGTGCCGATACTCAGCCGGTAGGTGCCGGTACTGAGTACCGACACCTACCGGCTGAAAAAAAACACTGTATCTATATATCTAACTACTGTATATAATAAAGTTTATTATTACAGAAGGCATTTACATACTGTATATACAATATAACTTCCAGGCCTGAAGAAGAGTGGTATACTCTCGCAAGTTTGTCTTTTAAATGTAACATTAGTCCAATAAAAAAGGTATCACTATGTACTGCTATACTCTGGTGATTATATATATCTTCTGCTGTGACATTTTGTGGTGGGAATATATTCTTTTGTGCCTTTTAGCCTGTGTATAAATTGCACTGTGACACACTTTCCCGTTTATACATTCTATTGCTGCTTCAAATCCTTTGTATATACTTTGCTGTGGCATTTGACACTGTGTATATTTTCTACTATGACATTCTATCTTGTAGATATATATACTGTATATATATATATGCTACAATGACAGACATTCTATCCCTTGTTTACATTCTGCTGGGATGTTCTATCCTGTATGTACAAATTCAATAATAAGTAACATGAATAATACAAATAATATTTTGGCAGTATACTATGTAAACAGATGAAACAGTGGCATCATTTGCTAAATAAAATTTGAACCGAAGTAATGATCCAGAGCTAAATCCGCCATCATTAACAGATTATAACATGGTAGTCTGTGTTACGCACCCTCTAGACAGATTACAGATGATGTTGTGAAATCCTATCTCCTTTAAATACAGATTAAGCTGTCCTTCACTAGTTGTAGAAGAGAACTTTTTGTTGTGCGTGCTGTGTATAGTAACTAATAGTGTGTTTTGCGTCAGAATTGAGGTTGAAAAAGGATATTATTTGCATATTATTTGCTTAGTTAGGTGTTATTTCTGAGCAAAAGTGGATAACTTTTACTCACCATTTTTTCAAATAGGGGGCCTAAATGGTGGACCCCCAGAGTTACATCTTGGTAGTTACCTCTGTATTCCAAAGAACGCAAAATATTTTTATTATTTCTATTGATTGCAGTTTTGTTGGGACTGTGCGCATTCAGATAGTGAATCTTACTCTCTCCTTTTCAAAACATTGAACCATTTGCCTGATGTAGCAAGGACATAAACATCATCTCCAAATACAACAGTGTCTAAAATGTTAGCACACAATCACAATTTACTTTTTTTTATCAAGTATTTGTGGAAAATAACATTTGTATATTATCTACATACAGTAAGTACAGTTGCACCAAGCATTAGTATTTTACACTATGCAGCACATACACTGCGCCACAGAGCAACACGACTGCTAGAATGCAGCCATGAAGGTTTTACCACACAAACATTGTTGTGCTTTGTAGGTAAGGCAAACCCAATCCATTACAGTACTGCTAGAATCATGTATAGGGATGAAATGAAGCAAGGCAGACAAATAATGTGTTTGTATAGCGATGAAAAATGCAAAGTGAAAGCGTAAAGTTTACTTTGCATTGTTAAACTGAAAACAAATATTATCCAGTGTACAAGCTTCGTGATGGCGCATGCGTTGCATTACATTGTGATAGGACAGGCAACACCATGGTAAAGCTAGTAGCATTAACAACAAGACTTAAGTGTATGTAGCGCTCACTCCCGGAGGAGCCGCTGAATTTAAACCTCGGGTCAGTCTCCCCGCACTAGGGAATAAATATACACCAGCACTGTTGTGGATTTTATAAGTTATATAGTTTACTGATCTCAAATAAACTGGCATATATAGAGCAGCACGGTATACATATATATTTACAGAAGTTCGTAATGCGAGAAACGCGCAGCGGAAAAGAAAAATGAATTTTAACCCCTTCGTTGCTGAAATGTGAGTCCCGTACAGGTTGTGTCCCAAGAAGGTGTATGTGTATGCGTGTGTTGATACCCGGGTACTAGATTCAACTGGCCAGTGAATGATTTCAATGTGTCTTCGACTAGTCACGTTGGGGCCCTGTAGGTTTAGACAAACTGCAGTGTGCTTTATTATTTTACTGTGGCCGGGAAGGCCTCTCACCCATCCGCCAGATACTCTGTGCTCTGCTTGACCCAGGATGTCTTTCCGCTCGACTTGACTGGGACTCTGTGCCACCGGATCCGCTTGTCTTGCTTGCTTGCTCCGTTTCTGCCACAAGATGCTCAGCTTACTGCCTGCACTCCCATTAGATCATCGCGGTCTCCTAACTCGGGGTCCTTCTGCAGCTCTGTATCTGTATAACCTTCTCACTGATGGATTACTAGGTCTCTGGCAAGTGATTTAAGCCGATCTCCAGCTCCGCAAGGCAGCACCTGCGCTCTGGCCTGGTCACAATCGCTCCTTGTCTCACGTGCGTCTTGCTCTCTTCACCCCTTGGCGCGCACTGGCTCTCCTCTCCACGAGGTTGCGGATGTCTCTCGGTTCTCCCCACCCACTTCCTGTCCCTGCCCCAAAGCATGCTGTAAAACGTAGTCCGAAAGTGTCCAGTATCGGTTTACATTGCGTTCATCTCTCCCTGGTGGCCAGAAACGAGTAATTACAGCGGCAGGATTTAAACCAGCGCTACATGTACAATAATGTACGTTTATTGATTATGTTGACTAGATCCTGTAAAGAACAGAAAACCCCATAACCACTTGCATTGATAAAATTTGGAGACATTAGGACTACATGTATCAGTGATCTTCCTTATATCTCCAAAATATAAGCCGAAAGTCACCGCTCAAACAATAATTAAAAATATATTGCAGTAAATGTGTAGACTGCACTTCCTGATGCACAATCCATCTGTTTTGTTAATTTCAGATATTTTCTCAGACTCTTTGGTAATAGTTTATGAAGTCAGTGTTGCTCTCTTCTATTTCTTTGGCAGGGGCCTGGTGTTTGATAGCCATCGTGGGACCCTCCTGAAAGTTGACTCTAATGGAAACGTACTTGTCTGCTGTCATGGTTTCCGCTTCCTGAAAGGGTGAGTGAGAAGAGGCTTTTGATGAGCATGTTTCTCTGAGATGCTCTCCTTGGTGAGCTCAGCTTTGGCTACAGGATAGAAATAGGGTCTGTATAAAGAGAAGAATAGCTGTTTGATGTGATCATGATACTATATTCTACTCTGGTGACTTTTCTTCCAGATCCCTGTGGGTTTAATTTCCCTATAAATAATTCCATTGTCCAGAGGCCAGAATTCCTTCCAGTCACATCAAAGTCCTCTGAGTGTTCCTGCCACTGACCCCCTGCCATCACACAGACAGCCTTGTCATAAGTTGGTTACTGAAGAATAAGTAAACAGTAAGCTTTCAGGGTCAGACAGGGGGACTGCAGACCTTACAGCATAACATACAGGTCATACAGCCGTATGCAATGATTGTACAGACATGATAATGCCTTCTGCTGAAATCGAATCTGAGATACTGGTGTTTCCCTTTATTCCAAATACTGAAGGAACTTAGGTGTTTTGCTGAAAAGGAAGACCGAAATAGAAGCTGTTGATATCGAGAAGGCTTATCTTCTCCATGATAAGCAAAGGAGGCAGGGGAGCAGGGGCGTAACTACCAGGGGTGCAGAAAGTGCCACTGCAACCAGACCCCTGAGTTTGGCGGGGCCCACACACAGCCAGTCATGGCCTCACCTGGGTGGCTTGGCAAGGGCTTCACTTATGTTTCACTCATACACAGCACACATTACTGTGAGTATTATTGCTATGGAACTCTGAGTTATACACAGGGCACATTACATTAAAAATGGGATGGACTGAAGTGGTCATAGTGAACCTGGAAAAAAATGGGCACTGTCTGTAGTCGACATTGTATACCTGGCGGGGTCCGGTGCATGGGAATGACGGGGGTGGGGATATGTTTTTTGCCAAGGGTGGGGGGACCTTCATGGGGGCCCTTAGGTTTCTACTAGTTATGCCTCTGCAGGGGAGCAATTGCCCCCCTGGGCAACAATCATACAGGGCTTGTGTGTCACAACCTGCTCCAGCTCTATTATTTCGACTAAATGCAGCAATAGGAGCGCATGACTGTATGCACAAGGCACTGCAGGAGAGAGCTGACAAGAGAAAACAAAAACAAGTACAGGTAATATTCCTTTTCATGGGCATAACCCATAAATATAACTCAAAAAAGAAGAACGAGAAAATGGAATGCCGCTCCCCAAAGAGTGTGCAACATGTAGAAAAAAATAATATTACTTACAATTACTTACCAATAGACATACCATTAAAAAAAATCCAAAATTTTTTACCTCATTTCTGGATTTTTTTGGTGATATATCAAAAACATTATTTTATTTTTTTCTTCTTTTACACACCCTTTAGGGAGTGTCCTTCAGTTTCCTTTTCTATTTTTCTCTTCTGGCCACAGGAGAGAGACCTTCATAGTGTTAATTTCCATTTTTATAAACCCTATATTGGTATCAATTAAATATTCTTAATCTAAATGATATTATAGTGTTATTGAGTCCTGAATGTTTTCACAGCATTACTTCTAATTATTTGATATGAAATTCTAAAAAACGGGTGGGATTTGGTTTAATGGTCTTGTTTCCCTCTACTGATCCCCCCTCATTAACCTATTTTTCCATCATCAGGTCTGAAATCTGGGATACGTACCCGAATAAATTCATACAGAGAGATGATACCAAGAGGTTCCATGTCCTCAACACACTTTTTAATTTGTCAGGTGAGTGTTAATCTTTATAATGTAAATTGTTGTTATTAGTATTATATTAAATATTTTATCTAAAGACATTCATTACACCATTTGAATTATATTGATTTTATTTATTAAAAACCTTTTATAGTATACAAACAATTTAAAATTAATTTGCAGATTTGCATTCTATATATAAAAATAAGTAACTTTTTTTGGACTGGATGGCACCTACTGCAAGAAGCAACATGGTGCCTCCCCCATGATGATCAGCATGTGTAAATTGCACTCAGAATTAATATGGTCAATTAACCCCTTCACTGCTGAACCATTTCACGTCTTAAAAAAACACGTCTTTCTTTTTTTTATTATTATTTTTATCATTTTATTATTTACTTTAAACATGGTCATGTTTTATATCATTGGAAAGGCCAGGCCTGGCTAGCTGTCAACAGTCGGGCGATTTCATGGTTCAAAGGAACTCCTATCTCCACCCCTATCTTTCCTTAGGAGTCAATCAGGACGTTCCCCAAACGTCCTCAGCAGTGAAAGGGTTTTAAGCAGCACTAGCCCAACGCCAGGAAGGCTAGCAGGAGCTGAGAAAAACCCTTAATGGTCGAGGGAAGATGTCTGCTTTGAAAGTCTGTCACAGAGTCCAGGGACGCACAGGTGGACGCAGGCACTGAGAACACCATGATCACTGACCTCAGCAACCATGCCCCTCCCAGGTCCTTGTGTACTACATCTCCCATGAAGCTCAGTGACTTGTTTGATCGGCAGAGCCTCGTGTAAAATGTAGTTCCAAAACATCAGGAGGATCAAAGTTGCTGACCCCTGATTTAAGTGATCTTTTTTGACTAGAATGCACCTATTAACCAAAATATATTTTATTCTTATTTGTACAAAGCTCCAGGAAATTCTGATGTCCGGGGCAAAATAAAGTTATTATTAGGTTTATGGGAAGTATTAAATCAGGTCTTACGAATCATACTCATAGGTGGATATTGTCCCCGAGAATAGAGGTCATGGAGCTTGGGATGCATTTTGACACGTACCGATGCCAAGAACTTCAACTGAATGGACAGTGTTGAAATAATGTTATTGTTTTCCTGGACCAAAAAAGAAAATACCTACTGCTTTGTAATGGTATAATTAGGAAGAAACTACTAATGCCAAATAAAAGTAATAATATAGATAATTAACATTAAGAACTAGGGTGTCAGACCATGCTATTTAACTAGGTCTGCCATTATATTTTTTCTGGGTACAAATACACTTGTACTGGATTTATCCACTAAACTGTCAATCTGGAGAACTGAAAGATTGACATGGAATTGCATATCATCTGGAAAACCTGTTAGCATTGAAATATGTTAATTATTCATAATTGGTTATTTTTTTACTACCCTGCTTGATTGCACTACGTGCATTTTACACGCGACTAGTGGTTTTATGAAACAAGGTGAAATTAGATAAACCTGCCAAATTTACACAGTCAGTATTCTTTTAATACTTGCTTTGGATAAGCACACAAAGTGAAATCTATAAAATTGCAAATGATTCTCCCCTTTGACAGAAACGTACCTGTATGCCTGTTTAGTGGACTTTTTCAACAACTGCACACGATATATAAAGTAAGTGAGTCCTCCTGTCATCTAGGTGAGCTAAACTAATCCAGTGTTTTAATAATAGTGAACTATAATACATGATGGGCGCTGTTACATTTTTGCATATGTATGCGTGAAGTGCCTTTAACTCAGTGCCCCATAATACATTCCGAACGCTAACGGGTTTAAATGTCCGTTAGCGCATCGATGATTGTGCTTGCTTAATGTACTTTGTACTCCCTATACTTAACATGTGGAGTGCAAAGTCCTAACACTAATTACGCCCTGCTGCGGTAACTAAAAAGTTACCACCAGCTTCGAGCTGTGGTTAACTGATTGCGCTTCTGCGAAATCATTTAGCACCAGCTGAAAATCCCCCCCAAAAATTTAGATACTTACCTCTCAGCCCACGGCGTGAATGATGGCCTGATCCGCCTCTTCTGGTGGCCGGGAGCAGAGAGAGACTGGGGATAAATAGTCCCCAATCGCCCTCCGCAAATCACTCTGCAGCCCTGCACGATCTCGTGAGAACGAGATCTTGCAGGTCACATGACCTGCAGCACAAGCCTCCATGGAGTACTATGGTCGCCAGGAAGTGATACTCGAGTATCCAGGAGGTTAGTGCTGCGTTACGGGGTAGGCTGCTCAATCTGTACTTGCTCCATAATATGGTGCTAAAATGGGGACGCTACGGGTAAATCTGCAGGTACAGGTTTTCCCCGTCAGTGTCCCCGTTTTAGTGCCAAGTTTGTAATAGGGTCCTTTGGGTTTACAGAGTTTGTTGTTGAGAGGGTAACAGAATGCAGTGATATTTTGATTATTTTAAAATGTATATATAGCACCACTCAGTGAGGCATTGGCTCAATAACAATTGAGGATATTTAGAATAATAAGAGGGATTACATGGACTAATAAGAGGGGTTACATGGACTAATAAAAGGGGTTACATGGACTAATAAGAGGGATTACATGGACTAATAAAAGGGGTTACATGGACTAATAAGAGGGGTTACATGGACTAATAAGAGGGATTACATGGACTAACAAAAGGGATTACATGGACTAATAAAAGGGATTATATGGACTAATAAAAGGGGTTACATGGACTAATAAGAGGGATTACATGGACTAATAAAAGGGGTTACATGGACTAATAAAACGGGTTACATGGACTAATAAGAGGGGTTACATGGACTAATAAGTGGGGTTACATGGACTAATAAGTGGGGTTACATGGACTAATAAAATGAGTTAAATGGACTAATAAGAGGGGTTACATGGAGTAATAAAAGGGGTTACATGGACTAATAAGAGGGATTACATGGACTAATAAAAGGGGGTTACATGGACTAATAACTGGATTACATGGACTAATAAGAGGGTTTACATGGACTAATAAGAGGGGTTACATGGACTAATAAAAGGGATTACATGGACTAATAAGGGGGATTACATGGACTAATAAGAGGGGTTACATGGACTAATAAGGGGGATTACATGGACTAATAAAAGGGGTTACATGGACTAATAACTGGATTACATGGACTAATAAAAGGGGTTACATGGACTAATAAAAGGGATTACATGGACTAATAAGAGGGGTTACATGGACTAATAACTGGATTACATGGACTAATAAGAGGGTTTACATGGACTAATAAGAGGGGTTACATGGACTAATAAGAGGGATTACATGGACTAATAAGAGGGGTTACATGGACTAATAACTGGATTACATGGACTAATAAAAGGATTTACATGGACTAATAAAAGGGGTTACATGGACTAATAACTGGATTACATGGACTAATAAAAGGATTTACATGGACTAATAAAAGGATTTACATAGACTAATAAAAGGATTTACATGGACTAATAAGAGGGGTTACATGGACTAATAAGAGGGGTTACATGGACTAATAAGAGGGGTTACATGGACTAATAAGAGGGATTACATGGACTAATAAGAGGGGTTACATGGACTAATAAAAGGGGTTACATGGACTAATAAGAGGGATTACATGGACTAATAAAAGGGGTTACATGGACTAATAAGAGGGGTTACATGGACTAATAAAAGGGGTTACATGGACTAATAAAAGGGATTACATGGACTAATAAAAGGGATTACATGGACTAATAAAAGGGGTTACATGGACTAATAAGAGGGATTACATGGACTAATAAAAGGGATTACATGGACTAATAAAAGGGGTTACATGGACTAATAAAAGGGGTTACATGGACTAATAAAAGGGATTACATGGACTAATAAAAGGGATTACATGGACTAATAAAAGGGATTACATGGACTAATAAAAGGGGTTACATGGACTAATAAGAGGGATTACATGGACTAATAACTGGATTACATGGACTAATAAGAGGGGTTACATGGACTAATAAAAGGGATTACATGGACTAATAACAGGGGTTACATGGACTAATAAAAGGGGTTACATGGACTAATAAAAGGGATTACATGGACTAATAAAAGGGGTTATAGGGAGAGGTTACATGAAATAATAGGATTGGGTAAAATGGAGCGCAAGGGTTCTTGTGAGAGAATATATAGGGGCGATTTACAATGAGGTCAAATTAGTATAAATGCCATTTATAGAAAAAATATAAACATTAAATATATATGTGTAAAGAAGTGGAATATGGGGTGCTTCACAAACATGTAGAGAAACATAAGGCCTTATTATCCTGCCTTTTTCTGCAGCTGTGAAACCGGGTACCGCCACGGGAACCTGTTTATGTCATTTCAGAGCATGTTCCAGGATGTACGAGACGCTATGGACTACGTGCATGACTCGGTGAGGTTACTGGGGGGGGGGGGGGGTGTGGAAGCTGTGAACACTATCTCACCACAATGTCTGCCTATTGCACGTCAACAGAAGCACAATAAACCGGTGATAAGAGCTCAGAATGCTTACCGCCTGTGCTGAGGCATACTGTGCTAGAGGTCATGTTCAAAATTGCTGTGCAATTGTTTTTTTTGGAGGAAAAAAATCTCTCTAAAAAGATGCTGAGCAATTCAGAGAAAGGAAAAAGGCTGCTAGGACCAGTATCTTGTATTGAATTCTAATAGAACATAGAAGCGTACCGCTTGCACCGCACATACAACATGAAGAATGAAAAAACACAGGATTGTTATTTATTTATTTATAAAGTATTTTACCAGGAAGGATACATTGAGATTTCACCGGTTTTCAAGTATGTCGCGGGTAATTGATTGTTGAATCAATTTGAGACACAGAGAAACCTTTGCATTGGTTACATAGAGTAAAATATTTCATATATGCTGTACTGTTTTCTTTCAGGGCTGTCTGAAGGAGAGAACCCTAAAGGATCTGGAGAAATATGTTGTGAAGGATGTATGTTATTTATTCTGAGTGTTTGTGTAAAATTAAAGTGATTCCGAATAATTTTGATTTATTTGAATGGTTGTGCCATACGTTGCAATCATCATTGACACTTAAGGGTTTAACCATTAACCTCCAAATTTTCCACTAAATTGCACCGAGCAGTGAATTTCACCACAAGTGCAATTTCGGGCCAATTCGTCTATTCACAAATCTGTCAATACGCCAAATACTGGCAAATTGACAGCGAAATACAGTGCAATTCTCAGCAATTTGGCAGCGTTTGGTGGCACAAAAATTCTCCCATTGGAAACTATCGATTTGTCTAATCACAGACCATGGAATTGCACCAAAATTTCATTGAAATTACCTGATTGTTGGTGATTTCTTTTTTATTAATTGTATACATTTTAACTACATTTTTGTTGATTTAAGCTTCTATTACGAAATTGGAGATCAGTGGAATTTGCTGATGCCAATTCTGTGCAATTCAGCGATTATTGTCACAATTTAGTGTTTTTCACCAATGTCCGATAACTGCTTCGGTGCCAATTGTGGCAAAATTCACTGATCATTTCCTAAATAGTGAATTCACGGAATTTTCGACGAAATAGGATCGCCGGAGTAAGCTGACATGAGCCAAAATGCAAAGCACCGAAATTGCGTTCTGTACTTTGTGAATCAATAGACCCTTAGGATGCTGCTCTTGCAATGGAGATATTTTATTATCACAATATTCATTAATGGTGAAAATCTTAAACGATTTCATAGTTGAAATATTAAAAAATATGATGAAATGGCAGAATATATAATTTGTATAATTTTTTTTACAGTGTTTGGGTTTGTTGTTTAAGTCTGGGGTCAGACGAGCGCACTATGGGCTCTATTACATTCTTCGCGCATACGTTTGCGCCTGTGCAAAAACGCATTAAAGCGAGGGGCAAAACCCTTTGCGCAGAATGTCGTATTACAATCTCAGCGCATCAAACGCACGTATACGACTACCGCGGGTGAACCTGCGTGAACGCTGTGCGAGCTTAATGTACTTTGCGCGTCCTATACTTAACATTGTGAGCGCAAATGCGTTTTGCGATGGTACGCGGATGGTATTACAATCTATGCGCAGTTTGTAACGCACAGCCTTTGCGGCATAATTTTAGCAACTCCTGAAAGCTGGTGTTAACGGCAAATTCTATCAACCTGGCCAAAACTAAATACACCAACCCAAAGTATATAGTTACTCATTCTACACATACCAAACCAATAAATTTGAAAACTTGTGTGTGTTTTTTATATTGATGCAGCATATATGCGCGGATTGACTTTGACAGGCACAAAAACTTAACGTGAGACAATTGTGGTTCTTAATTCTGATTGGCTGAATCGCGTGGAAAAAACAGTCCGCACACTAATTTCTGCGCGCAACGTTGCTGCGCATCCGTTTTAGGCTTGTTATTTTTTGACGGATGAAAAAATGCACGAGGATTGTAATACCAGCATTGTTTTACGCGCGTTAACGTTTAACGCTTCGCGCAAAAATTCACGCGTTCTGCGTGCGGTTTTGCTTGAAGAATGTAATAGAGCCCTATGGGTGCCCGTACTTACGTGCCTGCCGGCGTCCGTCGCAGCATTGTGGCGCTTTGACGGGGCTGGCCACACGCTGTAGCGCGCGCACAAATTGCACACACAACAGCGGACGTGCTCCGGCTGTGCTGAAAGTCTCCCTGTTAAAGCGCTATGACGTGCGTTCGACAGGGCTGCAAAGTGCGATCCTCCATAGGAGGATCGATCGAGCCTTGCAGCTCTGAGCGCACTAACTGCGCTCAATGAGGTAGCCAGACGGGCGTCAGAGTGGAAGGAACGTCCACTCTCACAGACATTCCTTTTGCTCTGCTATTAAAAACACTCGTCTGACCCCGGCCTCAGACATTTTAATCCCAAAATCACTGACAGGGTTATCCAAAGAGATTCGAATTGCTTGAGAAAGGTAACCGAACGCTGAAAATCAGCGTTCGGTTACCTTTCCTGGCCATTCGGCTATTCAGAGAGCAGGCAATTCGCCAAATCCTGTCGAATTGCCTGCACATATGGTGCCTGTTCGGTCCCTGTTCGAGGGCAGTGAAATCCCCATGAAAAAGCACTGCTTCGGCTATTCAGAGAACACAAACCAGCAGTGAAAGGTTCCCCTAATGCTCTGCCATTCGGTGGTTTAATTCGGCAAGTTAATTCAGGAGAATCCCATAGACTTCAATGTTAAAAATATTCCTGTTTTAATTCAATATCTAATAAACCGTTCATTATAAAATTCTGCAGCAAAAAGTCTCTTTATTTATAGATTTTTTAGGATACTTTAAGCATTTTTCTGAATTTTTTAAAAAAAATGTAAAAGTCCGATTTATTTTTTTTTTTTTTTCAGTTTACTTATTTTTTTTGTAACAGCCCTCTTTATTATCATTCCCTGGACCTCCTGTGAAAATTTCAGACATTTTCGCTTAGTAGTTTCTTTGCAAACAGCGTTTCATTTTCCCAGATTCATACAAATGGTTTTTCTAATTTATTCACTGCCTCCTCTACGTCACAGCTGCTTCGGCTCTGTGTGATTCGGCTCTGTGTGATTCGGCTCCTGTTCGGCTCCTGTTCGGCTTCTTCGAAGGTTACTCCAGATGTTTTTGCTTGTTTTCAGCGTGCATTCGGTTAGTTTTCGTCAGGTTTGCGGCAGCTTTTCCCTGCAATTCGGGGACCCTGTGGTGCTTGCTGAATACACCGCAGGGTCACCGAAATGGGATCGGCAAAAGGAACCGAATTGAAGAGAACGAAAAGTCACCGAACGTGCGGTGACTTTTCGAATCTCTTTGGATAACCCTGTGAGTCTAATGTACGCCCTTTCTCCCTTTCTTTACAGGCACGGATTCCATTGCTATTGAGCCGGATGAGAGAGATGGGGAAAATCTTTTTGGCTACAAACAGTGATTACACCTATACAGATGTGAGTATAAAGGACCTTTTGAAAATCTGAGAGACATTTCACTTTTGTGCACCGGTAGTAATTTTCTACATCTATTCTTCAGGCCATCATGACATACCTGTTTGATGTCGGTTGTGGACCATGTAAGGTGAGTATAATTCACTTTAAGGCCCCGTTCACACTGAGCGATTTATCGTGTGGATTTTGCCGTGATATCGCGCATATTTCCGCGTGATATCGCTCTATGTAGCTTTTCATGGATACCTTCTTAGTTCAACTTGTCATATCGCTATTAGTCCTAAATTGCTCTGTACCAACGTTTGGGGAGAGTGGTGCAGTCAGATTTGAAATGAGTGATCCTCCTATGGAGAATTGCGCTTTGCAGCCCCGTCGAACGTGTGTTGTAGTGCTTCGACAGGGAGGCTTTTAGCATGGCCACAGCAGCATGCGCAATTTGTGCGTGCGCTACAGCATGTGCCCGGCCCTGTCTTTGCGTCACAACGCTGCGACAGACGCCAGGAGGCACATCAGTACAGGCGCACATAGTGCAGTTGTCTGACCCCGGCCTAAGTGAGTGAAGTCTACAATCCTTAATCCACTCCATTCTATTTAGCTACTCAGGTAATATTAGGGCACCGCTCACTTTTTGGTCTTTCTGTTATTATAGAACTATCAGGGTTATCCAAAGAGATCCGAATTGCTTGAGAAAGGTAACCGAACGCTGAAAATCAGCGTTCGGTTACCTTTCCTGGCCATTCGGCTATCCAGAGAGCAGGCAATTCGCCAAATCCTGGCGAATTGCCTGCACATACGGTGCCTGTTCGGTGCCTGTTCGAGGGCAGTGAAATCCCCATGATAAAGCAATGCTTCGGCTATTCAGAGAACACAAACCAGCAGTGAAAGGTTCCCGAAATGCCCTGCCATTTGGTGGTTTAATTCGGCAAATTTATTCAGGAGAATCCCATAGGCTTCAATGTTAAAAATATTCCCGTTTTAATTCAATATCTAATAAACCGTTCATTATAAAATTCTGCAGCAAAAAGTCTCTTTATTCATTGATTTTTTAGTATACTTTAAGCATTTTTCTGATTTTTTTTTTTTTTAAAAAAGTCCGATTTTTTTTTTTTTTTTTTTTCAGTTTGCTTATTTTTTTTGTAACAGCTCTCTTTATTATCATTCCCTGGACCTCCTGTGAAAATTTCAGACATTTTCGCTCAGTAGTTTCTTTGCAAACAGCGTTTCATTTTCCCAGATTCATACAAATGGTTTTTCTAATTTATTCACTGCCTCCTCTACGTCACAGCTGCTTCGGCTCTGTGTGATTCGGCTCCTTTTCGGCTCCTGTTCGGCTCCTTTTCGGCTTTTTCGAAGGTTAATCCAGATGTTTTTGCTTGTTTTCAGCGTGCATTCGGTTAGTGTTCGTCAGGTTTTCGGCAGCTTTTCCCTGCAATTCGGGGACCCTGTGCTGTTTGCTGAATACACCGCAGGGTCACCGAAATGCAATCGGCAAAAGGAACCGAATTGAAGAGAACGAAAAGTCACCGAACGTGCGGTGACTTTTCGAATCTCTTTGGATAACCCTGTAAGTTTCCCATAATTCTTTGCAACTGCTGGTCTGGGCTGATGATACCATAATGTGCACGAGGAATCCAAAGTTCATACTTGATATCCTGATGAGGTAGAGGTTAATATGTGGCTGGATTCTCTGGATTCTGTAACGATTTATTCCCCAGGGTTGGGACATGGACTTTGAGAGCTGTCCTGTTCTGTCCTGGGTTCTGAACTCGTGGATCTTAAATGAAACTCCCAGTCCCTCCCTGCACACTGTGTTATGTGAGCGTGTTCATCTCTGGCTCTTTGTACACGTTTATAAAGCAGCTGTACGCTTTGTTTGCCTTACTGCCTAAGCTCAATAAATCCTTTTTCCAGTGTAGTTAATAAAATTATTAGTTTTAAGGATTTACTTACTTATGGTCATTCAAAACAGAAGCACCAAGGTCAAATACTCTACAGGGCATGTTTGAAATGTGGGCCCCAATCTCACACGTCCCAAATCCCTTGGAAATTGTAACCCCACAGCTTCATATTATTACTCTGATAAAGCGCTGGCTTCAGCAATTTGCAGAGACTTACAGGGTTATCCAAAGAGATCCGAATTGCTGGAGAAAGGTAACCGAACGCTGAAAATCAGCATTCGGTTACCTTTCCTGGCCATTCGGCTATCCAGAGAGCAGGCAATTCACCAAATCCTGGCGAATTACCTGCACATACGGTGCCTGTTCGGTGCCTGTTCGAGGGCAGTGAAATCCCCATAGAGAAGCACTGCTTCGGCTATGCAGAGAACACAAACCAGCAGTGAAAGGTTCCCCTAATGCCCTGTCATTCGGTGGTTTAATTCGGCAAATTAATTCAGGAGAATCCCATAGACTTCAATGTTAAAAATATTCCCGTTTTAATTCAATATCTAATAAACCGTTCATTATAAAATTCTGCAGCAAAAAGTCTCTTTATTTATAGATTTTTTAGGATATTTTAAGCATTTTTCAGATTTTTTTTTTTTTTTTTTAAAAGTCCGATTTTTTTTTGATTTTGTTTTTCAGTTTACTTATTTTTTTTGTAACAGCCCTCTTTATTATGATTCCCTGGACCTCCTGTGAAAATTTCAGACATTTTCGCTCAGTAGTTTTTTTGCAAACAGCGTTTCTTTTTCCCAGATTCATACAAATGGTTTTTCTAATTTATTCACTGCCTCCTCTACGTCACAGCTGCTTCGGCTCTGTGTGATTCGGCTCCTGTTCGGCTCCTGTTCGGCTCCTGTTCGGCTTCTTCGAAGGTTAATCCAGATGTTTTTGCTTGTTTTCAGCGTGCATTCGGTTAGTGTTCGTCAGGTTTTCGGTAGCCTTTCCCTGCAATTCGGGGACCCTGTGCTCTTTGCTGAATACACCGCAGGGTCACCGAAATGCAATCGGCAAAAGGAACCGAATTGAAGAGAACGAAAAGTCACCGAACGTGCGGTGACTTTTCGAATCTCTTTGGATAACCCTGATATTATGTCAAATTGTCAAGTCACAGCCTTTGCTTGAAGACCAGCTATAATTTGTATCATTATTTGCTTACATTTTCTTACCACTGAAAAGCGGGTGAATTTCCCCGTACGGTGCAATTTCATGGCCATTTGGCTATTCAAAAACCTGGCAATCCGCCAAATATTGGCAAATTGCCAGTGAAATACGGTGAAATTCCCCATAGAGAAGTAATGGTTAATCTATTCTGAGAACGCCGAACACCACCGAAATGTCAATGAAATGTCCTGATTTTCAGTGGTTTCATTTGACAGGTTTAAACAGGTGCATCCCATAAGTTTCAAAGTAAAAAAATCCCCATTTTTCTTAAATATTTATTCAACCATTTATTCTTTTCATTTTTTTTTTGTGAAAGTATTTTACCAGGAAGGATACATTGAGATTTCTCTCGTTTTCAAGTATGTCCTGGGTGGCGAGTATGTACTGTTAGGTGTCTTGCCAAGGACACTTACTGGAGAGGTGCTCGTCGGGATCGAACCCATGTCTCCACAGGCTCTCTCCATGCAGAGCAGTGATGTTACCTCTACTCCACCCACCCTGCAGAATAAAGCCTCTTTATTAACTTTTTAGGAATTTCTTTTGAGATTTTTCGCCATTATTTCAGCAAAATTTTTAATCCTGATTATTATTTTTTTTACGTGGTGTTTTTCTTTTTAAATTCTGTAACCGTTCTTTTTATTGTTATTCGTAGAACCTTATATATTATTTCACACATTTTCATGCACTGTTTGTTTTGTTTTTTTTAACGCGTTTTAAAGTTGAATTTTTTTCTGTTTTTCTTTTTTTTACCCCTGTTCGGCGGCTTAGTGGCTTTTTCTGGTGGCTGGTCGGTGATCTGTTTGACGGCCATGTAGTGAATGCTGAATTCACTGAAGGGTAGGCGAACTTAGGCTAGGGTCAGACGAACGCATTTTTCACGTTGTCCGTGAAAAAGTGCGTTCGAACGAATGGACGTATTTTTTCACGGAATACGCGATAGCGGTCATACGATGCGCATTTTCGTACGTGATTTTGTACGGATCATCAATAAAACCCTTTTGCGTCTGGACGTTATGTTGGCCGGACGTGTGCAGCGTCTGACGTCTCCCAATCACGCAAACACGCCGCTATGCGGCCGCAGCGCACTCTGTACGTCAGTAGTAGCGGTTTGACGTTCTCGAAAAAATGCGTTCGTTTGCCACTTGCGTTGCACGGACGAACTTCCGTGCAGCCGTTCGTCGTATGTTCCCCGGCATTGGATGTCATTTGCTGCTAGCACGGCCGTGATTTCGTGCGGCTAAACGCACGTTAAAACTGCTTTCGTCTGACCTTAGCCTCAGCTAGCTGAAGTGTTGGCGAACAAGAAAGCACCAAAATGTCAGTGACATTTCGGTGTTCTCTGAATAACCCCTTAAATACATGTATTAATTAAATTGAAAAAGAATTACGGAAATCCCAGTAGATTAATATAGAAAGTAGACAATAAGTGCACAAAGTGCAGAAAAGGATCATACAATCTTTATTGATACGCAAAACAATTTAAACACAAAAGCAATTTACAAAGAGACTAGTAAAATATGATAAATGGACAACTCTGTATACTGTAGGTACATGTATAGGCTAGGCCAGTGGTTCCCAACCACGGTCCTCAAGTACCCGCAATAGGTCAGGTTTTCCAGATATCTGGAGCACAGCACAGGTGATATAATTTGCTGCTCAGTGATTACAGGATTCAGTCTGCATTTTCCCAAGGTGATCCTTAAAACCTGGCCTATTAGGGGTACTTGAGGACCGCGGTTGGGAACCACTGGGCTAGGCGGTAGAAACTATTAGATGGGAAGGGGCAATAACCATCCACTCAATAAACTCCCTGTTACCTCGGCAGTTCGAGTTGCCTATTTAAACGGTAGCTATATACCGGGTACAAACTGAAATGGTTTAAACAATGAGCTGAATAGCTTAATCACAGCCCAAGAGCAACCATTCAATTATAAGTAGCCATTAGTATGGACAGCAACCATAATATACAGATTAGTAGAAAATACCATGACATAAAAAGCAGTTAAAAGAAATAGGAAAGGCTCAACGCGTAACGCCCAGAGAGGACTTCATCAGGAGCTGCTATTAATAGGAGGAATAGTACCATATAAACATATAACAATTACAATTAGTTATACAGCGCCATTATATTCTGCAGCGTTATACAATGAGTGGGACAAAACAAACATAAAATTAACAAATAAGTATGACACAAGGAGATGTTTGATTTCAGTGAGTGACAAACCAACTTTTAATTAATAAAAATTATTCTTTAAACGAGTAAAAATACTCAAAGTGGTAAAATTGTGTCTGAGTGAACTATTCTGGCTTTGGTTGGTGTCCACAAGTCAATGGACGTTGTGGGGTGTTTTTTTTGGTTTGTTTTTTAAAAAAGAGCAAACGTTGCTGTGTGCCCATTTCGGTCTGACACCTAGTTGAAGGGACCACAAAAAATCCAGTAAATAATGTAAGGCAGTGCAGAGACACAAAGTAACAAAGCTGCTACAGATTAGAATACTCAGTTGTTTAGTTACTGCCCTAACTCTGCATGACATAAATATATTTGAGGGAATTCAATAGCTTTAAGGAATAAACTAAAGCATAAACCCCACCCATACAACACATCCTAAATCTTAGGCACACACTGTGTGTATGTCTTTGAAGAAATCTGGGGGGAGATATGCCACCCCAATTCCTGTATCCAGGCTCTGACAATTAATCCAGGCCTGGATTTCAGAGGAGATAACAAAACTCTTAAATCGCTCGGCAGGACTTTGCACTGTTTGTCGGTGTCCTTCATGGTAATTGAATCCATTTAGACCTTGCTATGGCATGGAATGGCCTAATCATCGCTAGATTAGCTGGGATTTATAGGGATGCTTTTGGCAAACTCATGGAGCATTGCATTGCATAGGGTTCCTACAGAAAATGATAAATATAAATTGCTTTTGTATAAATGTATGACATATATGTTGATGTCTTGATCCTTCATTTAACTCTAGCAAGAAGGCATATGTTAATGAGCTTTGTAATGGGTGTGGGGGGGGGCTGTTGAATGTAAAACAGGTGTAAAAAGAAGTTATATAACATGTAAAATATATATATATCTTACACCAGTTGTGGTGGAGGACAAAAAGTGAGATAAAAAGCCTCCGCGCTATAATGGTTATTTTTATTATTGCAGAAGCCATCTGCACATCACAGCAATTCAAAGAACTGCATCCCAGAGCCCCTGTGCTGCATTCCCCATATGCAGCAAGGAACTCTGGGTAGGATATGCAAATGACCTCTGTCTCACTTTTATTGCATCCTGTGTCTGTATTTACACAGAACCCTTAAATCAATGCCATGCCATACTATGGCTTTTTTTTTTTTTAGCAGAGATCAGGTTTATGCAACTGGAACCAATAAAGTTTTTTATTTTTATGCAAGTCTGCGAATGCTCCCATAATTTCCGTTTTATATATATATATATATACAGCCTCAATTTCAAATAGGCTGGGACAGTACAGAGAGTGCAAAAAAAACACAAACATAAATAGTGAACTGAAACTTCAATACACCCTGTACTATAATGAAAACACATTAACACATTATTCGATGCTTTACTTTGTGAATTTAATGTATTTTTGAAAATATATACTCATTTCATATCTGTCTGCAACACACTCCACAAAAGTTGGCACGGAGCAATTTAGGACTACTAGCAATATGACAAGTTGAAATAAGAAGTTGATGTGATACAGGAGAGGCAATCGTGTAATCCTAGTATATAAAAAGCCTCCAATAATGGGTTAGACCATCAAGAGCAAGGATGGGTCGAGGCTCGCCAATCTGCTGACAGACATAACAGCGAATAATCCAACACTTTGAGAACAACATTCCCCAAATAAAAAGCGTTAAGAGTTAGGGCATTTCACCTTCTAAACTACGCAATTCAATAAAAAGATTCAAAGAATCGGTTAAATCTCAGTGTGTATAAGGCTAGGCCGAAAACCACTTTCGAATGCGCGTGATCTCTGATCCCTCAGACGTCTCAAAAACCGCCATGAGTCTGTAATGATTATCCTGACATGGGCTCTGGGAATACTTTAGTAAACCTTTGTCAGTCAACACCAGTCACCATTGCATCTACAGATGCAAGTTAACCCCTTGCTGCCGGGAGTTCCCAGTAACAAGACGGTACCTCAACACTGTGGGGTGACATAGCACATCCCACTGGCGCTGAGACCGGCTCTTGGCCCGCCTACATTACAAGTGTGAAGATCATATCATTGGCTGCTGTGGGACAGCGGTCCCGAGCCAGTCAATAATGCAATAAGCACACACGCATGTTAGGCAGGCCGTTCACGTCTATAGGCAGGCTACGGGGCGTGCTATGTCAGTCCACTGCATAGTAAGCCCCACAGCGTTAAATAGTTAAGGCTTTACTATGCAAAGTAGAAGCCATACATCAACATTGTCCAGAAGTACTGCTGACTTCTCTGGTCTCGGGCTCATCTGAGAAGGCAGTACAGTGGAATCGTGTTTCGTGATCCGACGAGTCAACATTTCAAATAGTTTTTGGACAAAACAGCAGTCATATTCTCAGGTCCAACGAGAAAAAGGACGATTCAAGCTGTTATCAACATCATGTTCAAAGGCCAGCACCTGTCATGGCATGGGGAAGTATGTGTCAGTGCCCTGTGAGGGCACCATTAATGCAGAAAGATATGTACACATTTTGAAGCATCATATGCTGCCATTCAGACGACGTTTTGTTAAAGCCCCTGCCGCAAGAAGGGCAAGTCAGGTGCTGCTCTAACATGACTCCACCCGGACAGAACCTTTCCTGCAATGCTGGATTTAGCTTCCCTACAGCAGCAGCACTGGCAGAATCCATGGGTGTTGTCTAATTGACTTTGAGGTCTCCTCAAAGGGAGGTCATGCCCTTCCTCCCATGCTTCTGCATGGTGTTTTGTTCAGTGTGCTACTGATGTCTCAAGTGTACCAGACCATTGTCTTTGTTTAACGGATCTCCTTCTCTCTACCTGTACACGACCCTTGACTTCCCTCTGGACCGTGCATACACATTACTCTTCGATATACTGCGCTAAAGACCCCTGTGTTTCCAAGGACCCCCTGTTGCCTCTAGACCCCTGTGTTTCCAAAGGCTAATACATTTGGCGGCTGCCTGCTCTCTGGATAGCCAATTGGCTAGGAAAGGTAACCGTACGCTGAATTTCAGTGTTCGGTTACCTTTCGGACACTTTTTGGACCTCTTTGAATAAGTGTGTGTATATATGTTTTACATGGCATCCTTGCATGTGTTTGGAGCAGGGATCAGTTGCTATTGGTCTTGATATATTTCAAAGCTATTTTTTTTTTGCAATTGACAAAGGATGTTGTTTCCGATGCACAGTGATCAGAACTGTGTTGTGATAATCCTCCCTCTAGAAATGCTGTTTATAAAGTGGGAAAAATTGATAGAGCTTTGTCAGTTGAAATGTTTTGTTTATGCCTATGAAGATCTGATATACTGTATTTATTATAATTAAACTGGTTTTGGTCAAAACTGTATGTCTGTGATTTTTAAGTGGGCATATTGGATTCAGTGGATTTTAACTTTTTATGAACTTATCTTGTAGGACAGTGATCCTTCTCAAAAAGTGTGGCGTTCTTATTTCAATCTGATTGTTGTGGACACCAGGAAACCACTTTTCTTCGCAGAGGGCACGGTCCTGCGGCAGGTGGACACTGTAAGTATTTCATGGAACGAGTCTATCTGAAATTGTAATCTCTTGTCACATATTGCCAGTTTTCTAAGAGTCAAGTCTAGCGGGAAAATTGGCAGTGCAGTTTCACCACTAATTTGTTACAGGGGCATATTTCCAATCTGATCTACCCATTATAAAGCTTTTGATGTGTTGCCTCTTCTCTGCAAGATAAAACCTTTTCAGAACAGTTATTCAACCACTACTGCTCGCAGTAGTTAGCGCACATTCCGCTGATATATTGACATTAAGCCATAACCTTTTATTTTCAATCAACTAAAATAAATGTAAATCATGACAATCTAAAAACATAATGGTCATAGACCAGCAAATAGTGTTGGCAGGTTCGGTCTGATCACCATAAACCGTGCCCTCAAATTACCAACAGGGATTATCACAAACCTCAAATCACAAAACGTTCATTCATTTGTTCAAATAGCCTCTGTCTATACACCAATACATTTTCTCACATAAACCGACCCAATAGTCGTCATTAACAAGTAGCCTTCAATATGGTAGCAATAGACCTATCAACTGGCTAATATATTCATTTGTTTAAAGTTTGGTCCCTGGCTATCACGCACCCAAATTCTGACATTCCTTAGAGGAAACATAACAACGAATGATACTAGTATGCGATAGGTTAATCAATTGAGTGGGAGGACGGACATGCATTTGAGTAACTATGACAATTATGAATGCTAAGATTTGATTGGTAAATTAATTAACTCTGAGGGATGAGTAACGTGGTTAAATGGAGGAGAGACGGCCAGTTCAAGCAAGCACTCCTGACGAGCCTCACAGCGAAACACGCGTCATGGGGGCGTGATAGCCAGGGACCAAACCTTAAACAAACCTTTGGAGCATTGGGGGTGCTGCCCCAATGCTCCAAATTCTACTGCCCCCTGCCTGATATCAACTATATATGAACATATAATTTAATTTATAACATCTAACCATGCTCTGTCTGTGTCTTTATGACAATAAAAATTTCAATTAGAGCAAAAGCAAAATATCTTGTTTACAGCATGGGATTTCTGACAACTTTATAGTCTAGAGTCTCTTTGCTGGGAGTTTTATTGTTTTACAACTCTGCTATAGACCTGCAAGCCTTAAAAGGTTGGACCTATAAAAGTAGGTGCATTGAAAAAAAATTTCCACTCCCATCTGTTACTTGTTCTGTACAAGTATACACCCATGGATGTAACTCCTCCACTGCTGACCAAAGATCCATCGAAATTACCTCAGATTGAAGCAATTGTAATTTACCCGATGAACCAGATTTTGGTCCTAATCATGAGTCTGTTTCCATACAAGTCAATAATTGCTAAGAGGAAAAAGTGGTGCACGATGTTAACCCTTAGTGGATCCCCGTTACCACCTGTATCGGCGGTTCGAGTTATCAACTGTATCAGCATCTCGAGCTGTAATAGCAAGCACCTAATTGATACCAGTAGTGGCACCACTGTTGGTATCAGCTTCTGGAGTCCGAAACACCCCATGGAGCTAAGTGCAACCCTTTGTAAGATCGCTTAAGTGAGGTCGCGCAGCAGCCATGGAAGGACACCGGGAACTATTTGTTTATTATTCTTCTGCTGCTCACAGCTAGATGAAACGGTGGATCACGACTCCCTCTGCAATATGGGATTAAAGGTGATTTTGGGATGGAGTTTTTTGAATGTGTTACGGTGGTTGACTTTGCAAAAGAAAATCACATAACACCACGGTCTGAAAGGTGGTATTCAGTTCTGAATACTGGCTCATTTTCTGGAGAACAAGCTACCATGGTATAGCGCGCTCTCCTTCCGGTAGCTGCAAATTAACGACTCCTATACAAAGTTCATTTACATTAAGTAGTTGCAACCTCCAAGCTGCAAGGCTTGTTTGTGACAGCTGCTGGAACCTTTAAGCTAACAGCCAGAGACGGTATGTTTTCTATCCGCTGCTGTTGTTAGCATAACCTAGGATGTAATGGAGCCCCGCTTGTTTATTGGATCCTTGAAGTGCTTGGAGTTTTGGTGCTCTCTGCTGGTTACTAAGTGGAATCATTAGTTTAATGTACTCAATGCAAACTGCTTTTGCAAACGTACTGGCATGTCCAACTGCCTATAGGGAGCTCGTCACAAAACCAAGACAAGACAAAATATTGAATGTGTTATAATTTAATTTGTAGTACTCCTAATTAATAATTTGCCATCTTAGCTAGCTCCACCTCTCCACCTCTGTTTTACATTGAATCTTTAAACTTTTCACAGTTTGCTGTTTTGTGAACAAGCCTACAGTGTAAAATTACTATCTGCTTCACTTTACAGAATACCGGGAAGCTGAGAATCGGAACTTATACAGGTCCCCTCCATGATTGCGCAGTGTATTCAGGAGGTAAAAAGTTCACATCTAAAAACAATCATGATGCACTTCTTCTCATTTACAGTTATTTGCAGGAGATAATGTGTGAGTGTCAGGAGCACCTGCAGAATAAAATAGATCTACAAGTCCTGCAACTGATTTTCCCTTCTATTGTTGTCCATATCTGATCACATTCTGTAAGGTCCTTGGATGAGTTTACATTAAATAATTAGCAAAAACTGAATATAAGTATATATAAAAGAACGAAATCCTTGCACACCCAATACCAGTTCTGAATTGCTCCGGTGCCAGAGTATGGTCAATGGCACACTATTCCTGCTTCGTCTGCTGAACGAAGTGCCATCAAAAGTTTGGCTGACGATCTGTCTATTACTATCCGTCCTGCTGATAAAGGCGGGGGTATTGTGATTCTACGATACTCTGACTATAGAGATGAAATTCTTTCTCAATTAAGTGATACTCAGACGTATTTGAAATGTGATCATGATCCCAACCGTCAGTTTTATAATACTATTAGAGAAACTTTAGAGGAAGCTCTTGATAGCAATATTATTCAACAATCACTGTTTTCATATTTACTTGTCAAACATGCCAAAATTCCTATATTATATACACTTCCCAAAATACACAAGAATGCACGGGCACCTCCTGGGAGACCCATTGTGTCAGCAAGGTCTGTCCTTCTTGAACCTCTCGGGAAGTTGCTTGATTCTATACTTAAAGGTCCAGTATTGGCTCTTCACACCTGTGTTCGAGATTCTTCTGAAGTTGTCACACGAGTGCAGGCAGTGGTATTAACTCCTGATACACTCTTTGCAACCATGGATGTGAAGAGCCTCTACACCATTATCCCACATGCTGAGGGTGTAGCGGCTGTTCGCAAAATCTTGGAAAATGCTCAAAAACCACCTGTTTTTCCTATTCAATTTATCTTGTCATTATTGCAGTTAACTTTAACTTTAAACTATTTCAGGTTTGAGGACCAATTTTACCTTCAAAGGTTGGGGACTTCCATGGGGGCCCCTATGGCCCCAATGTATGCTAATGCTTACATGTATGTGTATGAAACCACACATATTTTACCTTTGCTGTTGAATGGGCTGAAGGCATATTTTCGTTTTATCGATGATGTCTTTATCATCTGGGAGGGTTCACATAATCAATTCCATGCTATTATGGACCGCATTAATAACATTGAATCTACGGTTCGTTTTACATATGAGCTTAGTTCGGATAACATCAATTTTTTGGACCTCTCTTTCAAGCGTGATGGTAATAAAGTGGGCTATAGCCTATTTAGAAAAGAGACAGCCCGCAACACTATTCTCCAGTCAAATAGTTTTTTTTCATCCCTCTCACTTATTTGAGTCACTCCTGGCGTCGCAATTCCTACGTGTCTTCCGCAATAATTCTGCGGGGGAGACTTGTAGAATACAGTTAAAAGATATGTAACATAGAAACATAGAAAAATGTCGGTAGATAAGAACCTTTCGGCCCATCTAGTCTGCCCAATTACATGGATACTTTACCTGGATTTATCTTTTGTTTAGGATAGCCTTATGCCTATCCCATGCCTGCTTAAACTCAATTACTGTTTTGGCCTCTACCACTTCTACTGGAAGACTGTTCCATGTATCCACCACCCTCTCAGTAAAATAATGCTTCCTGATGTTACTTTTAATAGAAACATAGAAAAACATAGAAAAATGTACCAACGTTTTTTACAGCGTGGCTACTCACAATCTAATCTTGATCGGGCTTTATTAGCTGCTGAAAATAAGTTTCAGAATCCATCTGATGGTGCTAAGGTTCACCCTAAAAGGATTGTATTTCCACAGACTTTTAACACCAGATCTGGTATGTTGACCAAATGCATTAAACGTAACTGGAACATTTTACAGACTGATTCTCAATTACCGGCAATTTTTAGAACACCTCCAATGATTTGCCATAAACGAAATAAAAATCTCAGAGATATTCTAGTCCGGACTGACCAATTTTCTGTAATCAATCGTGCCCCAGTGCAACACCCAGGGTGCTTTCGTTGCACAGGATGCACTACATGCAATTCTATGATTACCGGTCACACTTTTCAACATCCCCACAGTGGTAAGAAATACACCATTAGACATAGGATTCTGTGTACCACCGAATTTGTTATCTATCATCTCACTTGTCCCTGTGGACTTTCTTACATTGGTAAAACCAATAATAATTTGCGGGTGCGGCTGGCTAATCATCGTACCGCAATTAGGGGGGCTCTTTCCGGCAAAGATAATTTGCAACCGGTTGCCCGCCCATTCCAGGACAAACGACATCCGCTATCCTCTCTGCGTGTGATGGGGATTGATCATGTCCCTCCCTTACCCAGGGGTGGGGACAGAGCCTTGGAATTACTTAAACGAGAATCATTTTGGATTTTCACGCTTGATACTATTAACCCGAAAGGTTTAAATGAACAGAATAATTTATACTGTTATCTAAGTGCCCGTTAGGTCTAATCTGTTCCCCAGTCTTGTTTTTAACATTCTATATCAATTCAATGTTTACCATTGGTTTGTTGCATTATTCGTTATCTTGCTATATCTGGCATATGATACATTACCTACTGCTGATACTGTATTAGCTCATTGCCTTGATAGTGTTCTTTGGAACTTTGTTTTGTTTGTAAACATTGCTTTTTCTGATATAGGGCTTGGTTTGTACACATGGGAAGCACTGAACTTGATTGGTTTGGTGCTCCTCCCATTTCTCACCTGTGCATGATTAACTACTCTTCTCTTTGTGTATTTAACGATGTGCGTCTTTTTCTTTTTTATACATCCTGATGAAAGTCCTGCTGGACTGAAACGTCGATTATTTCTTGAATAAACAGTTTTTATTCTATATTTGAAGACTCCGTGTGCGGTATTTCTGGAGGAATATATATATATATATATATACTTATAATCATGAGTATAGCAGTACGTAGTGATACCTTTTTTAAATTGGACTAACGCTACATTTAAAAGACAAGCTTTCGAGAGGATTCCTCTCTTCCTCAGGTCTGGTGCTATACTAATCAATATCCTAGAACCCAGACCTGAAGAAGAGAGGAATCCTTTCGAAAGCATGTCTATTAAATATAACATTAGTCCAATAAAAAGATATCACTACGTACTGCTATACTCGTGATTATGGCATCTGGACTAACATGGCCTATCCAATATATATCTCTTACAAAATTCAGAGCACTCCAACCAGGCATCTAGAGATTTAAAAACACCTGGCTTAGGTTTTAAATAGATGGGGGTTTTGTTACAAGATGTGATCATACTTAAGCATAAGCCTGCCACACCATCAAAGTACCCAGGGCCAGCTGTAAATTTCAGGAGCCTGCAGTCACAGAAAACTGGAGTGTCCCTAACCCCCCCATCATAAAAATAAAAGTGCAGAAAAAGTTTTCCTTTTTTTTTTTGAGGGGAAAAAAAATGACTAACATTTTAAGAAAATGAAAAACAGTTATGAAAAGAAAGGACAGAATCTGTTGCCTTTTAAAATAAAGAAAAAATGGAGCAGAATGTTAGGGCTCGGGTTAACCCTAAAACAAGCACAAATAGTAACCTAAATATAACTTTAATTTGTAAGCCTATCCCTAATTTCTAAACGTAGCTATGGAATATTATGCTGAATTTTTTCCCGAAGAAACCAAATTTCTGGGCATCAAAATACGGCTGCAGCTGCGGGTCTTTTTCAAGATGTGACTTTTTTACCACTTCATTTTTTAATGTGGCTTTATATTAGTAAATTTTTCAACGGGATATCAAAACATGCTTTCAAGCGAGGCATGTTTTTTTCTTTTTCTGTTTGGTTCCTTAACATTTTACATGGTCATGTTTGATATCATTAGAAAGGCCAGACTCAGTCTCTGACCTGTCCAATGACATCTAAACGGAACTTGTGGAGTCTATAGAATGGAGATACAGGGTCCGAAAGACCCCCGCTCTCCTCTCAGCAGAGCTTGTGTTTTTATGAACCAATGTGTAATATCGCATTGCACCATCACCTCCACATTAGGTCCCAGCATGGGAAATGAAAAGGTGAGTTAGTGCAGTGGCATTGTTTGCTTTATAAAAGCACATAATGCCACTGCCTTAGAACCGGAAAATGTAATATTTAACATTTAATTTTTTTTTCAATTTTTTTATTTACTCCTTATTATATGGTCATGTTTGTTATTGTTAGAAAGGTCAAACTCTGACCTTTCCAATGACACATCACTTGAACTTGTGCGGTGGAAAAATCAGAATTGCAGTTTTCTAAATTCCCCCTGCCTCTCTTCGCTGCAATGCCACGGTCTAGGTATCTATGAAAAAATGCATTTTGCCATCACCTCCCCACTTGCTGAGAACATGGGAAATGAAAATGTGAGTTAGTGTAGCATCATTGCTCATTTTATAATTGTAAAGTGAACAATAGTGTTACATTAGAAAAAAAAGGAGAATTTATTTCAATCTTATTTATAATTTTACTGTAACATAAACCCGATAATTTTTTGTTATAATTGAAAAAAGGCCCAAATCTGACCTTTCCAATGATACCTCATATGTCCCCCAAGCCTGTAGGGCTCCAGAGATAAAGGGGTCTAGATGATTGTACATTGTATTTTCTTTTTTTTAAAAAAAACATTTATTAACAGAGCAAGGCGCCACCAGCCCTGAATGTGCCCCATCATGATAAGGCCTATCTATGGCAACCTCAAACCTGCTCTTATTAGAGTAACTCACTAGAGATATGCATCCTCCATGGAGCTCCAAGAAATGCAAGGTTTAAATAAAGCCCTGCAAAGGAGAAACTACAAATCCTATGACAGGGTTGTGCGTGGTAGGCGCACGTGGCACCTGTAGGCACGTGCTTATTCTGCATTATTAGAAATCCAGCCCTGAAAGGTTTTAAATTTTTTGTGGCATAGATTCAATAAGGTGTTGGAAGCATTCCTCAGAGATTTTGGTCCATATTGACATGATAGATAGCATCACGCACTTGCTGTAGATATGTCGGCGGGCTGCACATCCATGATGCAACTCTCCCGTTACACCACATCCCAAAGGTACTCTACTGGATTGAGATCTGGTGACTGGAATCCATTGGAGTACAGTGAATTCATTGTTCTCCTCTGACCTCAACAAGGCATTTTCGTCCACACAACTGCCACTCACTGGATATTTTCTCTTTTTTTAGACTTTTCTTTGTAAACCCTAGAGATGGTTGTGCGTGAATATCCCAGTAGATCAGCAGTTTTTGAAATATGTAGACCAGCTTGTCTGGCACAAACAACCATGCCATGTTCAAAGTCACTTAAATCCTCTTTCTTCCCTATTCTAATGATCAGTTTGAACTTCAGCAAGTTGTCTTCACAACGTCCCGATGCCTAAGGCCTGTGTCAGACGAACGCAGTGATCACGTCTGCTGCACAGTTTAACGTCCGCAGTAGCATAGAATCATAACCAATAGAGACCCACACACTAAGTGCGTCTGCACCTAACTGCGCACGCACAATGCACGTGGCAAACGGACGCAAGTTAGGCAAGAACGTAAAACCGCTAGAACGGACGCATGGAGTGCGTGACGTCCACGTAACGTTCTGTGTGAGTCATGAGGAGATGTTAGACAGACCGCATTTGTGACTTCCAGCACCTTGACGCACAAATTGGCTTTTTATATCATGTATCAATTTTTATCATTTTTCATATTATTTTTATATCCCATAGTTCCCTTTTTTTTCCTACGTCAGTCAAGAAAAACTGATCGTGTGGTGTCTACAGTGTCTTCCGTCAGTACGTCTGTCTGTTCTGCACGTACGCAGAGTCGCTCAGAATGCGCTCGTCTGACATTAGCCTAAATGCATTGAGTTGCTGCCATGTGATTGGCCTGTTAGCAATTTGTGTTAACAAGCAATTGAACAGGTGTACCTAATAAAGTGGCCGGTGAGTGTAACTATATATAACAAAACCTGGAGGAGAGCACTCTAATTCATATATTCAACAACATTAACAGTAACTCACACATTTAAAGTTTAAATAGATTTCAAAACCTCCAACAACTCTTAACCCTTTCAAGAGTTTAACATTGTTTAACCCATTGAAGAATTCTCACAAATGTGCAACCCTGAGCTCTCTTTAAAAATGATGGGAATCCCGCAGCCAGGATCTATAATATTCTTAGTGCTCTGGTGAAAACAGCAGCCGAAAAGTATAGTTCACCAGGAAGGCGTGCACTACAGGGACTTTTCTCAAGAATATATATACAGTCAGGTCCAGAAATATTGGGACATCGACACAATTCTAACATCTTTTGCTCTATACACCACCACAATGGAGTTGGATTGAAACAAAGACAATCAGGGTTATTCAAAGAGATCCGAATTGCTTGTGAAAGGTAACTGAACGCTGAAAATCAGCGTTCGGTTACCTTTCCTGGCCATTCGGCTATCCAGAGAGCAGGCAATACGCCAAATCCTGGCGAATTGCATGCACATACGGTGCCTGTTCGAGGGCAGTGAAATCCCCATGAAAAAGCACTGCTTCGGCTATTCAGAGAACACAAACCAGCAGTGAAAGGTTCCCCTAATGCCCTGCCATTCGGTGGTTTAATGTAAGGATATAGGGTCACCCAGCACGCAGACAAAACCCAGAAAGGCAAGAAAGGACCCTAAACTGAGAAGCTGGTCCTTAGAATGGCCAGGTACTAATCTAGAATACACAGAAGTACAGATCAGGGACAGGAGAGATATCGTAGTATAAACAAGCCAGAGGTCGGTACACGAGGTAAACATATGCCAAGGGATAAAGCAGAAAACACAGTCAAAATACAAGCCAGAAGTCAAACCAGAAAATCAATAATCATAAGCTGTAGAAACGCGCTGAAGGCTAGAAATAACCACGTCAGGGCTCAGAGCACAGACTGGAACTGATATTTAAAGGCCTAGATCCCTGACCAGGTGTGGCATACAAAGTGGCCTGATTCAAAGACTGGCGCTGTCAGGGTCTGGCCCCCCTCGTCCCGCGCGCCGGGCTCACCTTCCCCGGAGTGCCTCCGGAAGCGGTACCCCCCGCCCAGCAGGTGCCGGGCTCCATCGCCCACTCAGCAGGCGGCGTTCCGCGGCGGCTCCCCACGTCCGTCGCGAGCGGGGATCTCCCGCCATATTGGCCGGGGATACCCCATCCAGCTCCAGCATGGCGTTGGGCGGCGGCCGCGCGTCACGCAGAAGGGGCGGGGTTTCGGCACTCGCGTCATCGGGGAGATGACGCTGGGGCCTCCATTCTCCACCATTGGTGGGATTAAGGGGAAGGAGGGACTTGGCAGCTGAGGAGGGGAAGGGCTGTCCTGGGCGCCCTATTTAAACCCCTCGCTCCCATGGATTGATGTTCAGACGTTCTGTGCCCCCATGCTTAATCGCTGGTCACTGATACCTCTTAATACTTCCAAGCCTACCTCCCTTACCCTCTATTTGGATTTCCCGGTATTTGACCTCGGCTGACCCCCTCTACTTTGAACGAACTCTGCCTGCCCCTGAAATTGGACCGTGTACCTCGACCTGCCTACGTTCTACAATCCACGCCCTCTGCATTACTCAAGGTACTGCATCCTGGGTTCCAAATCCTGATCTACACGTGACAGGCGCCCTCTCTGTTGGGAAGGCCGTACTGCAGGAGCAGTAGCAGGCATGACAGTACCCCCCCCTCCACGAGCACCCTCTGGGCGCCGAGATCCCGGAGCAGTGGGATGAGAACGGTGAAAGGCACGGACCAGACGGGGGGCATGGAGATCAGAAGTAGGAACCCATGAGCGTTCCTCCGGGCCATACCCTCTCCAGTGCACCAAATATTGAAGACCACCACGGGAATGACGGGAATCAACAATGGACTGGACCTCAAATTCTTCTTGTCCCTGGACCAGAACAGGACGTGGTCGAGGAATAACAGTGGTGAACCGATTGCACAGAAGGGGCTTCAACAAGGAGGTGTGAAAGGTATTCGGTATACGGAGGGTATGAGGTAGGTCCAGCGCATAACTGACTTCGTTGATACGTCTTAGGACTTTGAATGGACCAATGTACCGCGGAGCAAATTTCATTGATGGCACACGTAACTTAATGTTACGGGTAGACAACCAGACTCTCTGGCCTGGAACATAGGAAGGACCCATCCGCCTATGCCTATCTGCATAGGTCTTCTGTTGGACTGCAGCGTGACAGAGGTTGGAACGTACCAAAGTCCACACTTTATGAAGAGACTGAACATAGGAGTCCAAGTCAGGAAGACCAGTGTCAGCACTAGGGGATGGCAAAAAAGTAGGCTGGAAACCATGGGCAACATAAAACGGGGAGTGACCAGACGAGGCATTAACATTACTGTTCAGAGCAAATTCAGCCCAAGGAAGCAAAGATACCCAATCATCTTGCCCTTGAGAAGAGAAGCTACGAATGTAGTTCTCACTAGACTGATTGGCACGTTCGGCAGCTCCATTGGACTGTGGGTGATAAGCAGAAGAAAATGATACTTTAATACCCAACTGTGAACAGAAATTTCTCCAAAATCTAGAAATGAACTGTGGACCCCGATCAGAGACAATTTCATGAGGCAAACCATGTAATCTGAATACCTCTTTGGCAAATATGTTGGCTAGACCTTTAGATGTTGGCAATTTCTTGAGAGGAACCAGATGAACCATTTTAGTAAAGCGATCAACAATGGTCAAAATCACTGTATGCCCTTCAGAAGGTGGCAAATCTACTATGAAATCCATAGAAATATGTGACCATGGTTTGTCAGGGATGGCTAGTGGTTGCAATAGCCCTGCAGAACATTGAGTAGAGGCTTTGGATTGTGCACATACCACACATGCCTGTACATATTCTCTCACATCCTTGGCAATGTCTGGCCACCAGTACATCGGTGTAAGGGCTGACAATGTCCTTTTTATACCAGGATGACCGGCTGGCCTGGAGGCATGATAACAAGAGAGTAGTTCCTTTCTTTCTGCGTCAGGAACAAACAACTTGTCAGAAGGAGTCTCAGGAGGAGCTGTACTTTGCATAGCTTGGATACGAGTAAGGAGTGTAGAAGTAAGGGTGAGATGAGTAGCTGCCACTACTCTCTCCAGAGGAACAAGCGACTCCACTGGTCTATCTTGCTGTTCTGTGACCTCAAACTGCCTGGAAAGCGCGTCTGCCTTCGCATTTCTGTTACCGGGCCTATAGGTGATTATGTAATTGAAATGAGTCAAAAACATCGACCACCGGGCTTGACGGGATGACAGTCTTTTGGCATCGGCAATAAAGGTCAGGTTTTTATGGTCAGTCAGAATCATAGTGGGAGTAGGAGCTCCTTCAAGTAGGTGTCTCCACTCCTTCAAAGCAGAAATGATAGCCAGGAGTTCTCGGTTACCGATATCATAGTTCCTTTCAGCACTAGATAATTTCTTGGAAAAGAAGCCACAAGGCTTGAGTGGTTGGTCAGGGGATTCTCTTTGGGAAAGAACAGCTCCCACTCCTGTCTCAGAGGCATCAACCTCTAGGATGAAAGGCTTCCTTGGATCAGGGTGGACAAGTATAGGGGCCGTAGAAAAAGCCTCTAAGAGTCTCAAAGGCTTTAACGGCTTCAGGGGACCAAATACGGGTATTGGCTCCCTTCTTGCAGGGTTATCCAAAGAGATTCGAATTGCTTGAGAAAGGTAACCGAACGCTGAAAATCAGCGTTCGGTTACCTTTCTTGGCCATTCGGCTATCCAGAGAGCAGGCAATTCGCCAAATCCTGTCGAATTGCCTGCACATACGGTGCCTGTTCGGTGCCTGTTCGAGGGCAGTGAAATCCCCATCAAAAAGCACTGCTTCGGCTATTCAGAGAACACAAACCAGCAGTGAAAGGTTCCCCTAATGTCCTGCCATTCGGTGGTTTAATTCGGCAAATTTATTCAGGAGAATCCCATAGACTTCAATGTTAAAAATATTCCCGTTTTAATTCAATATCTAATAAACCGTTCATTATAAAATTCTGCAGCAAAAAGTCTCTTTATTTATAGATTTTTTAGGATACTTTAAGCATTTTTCTGAATTTTTAAAAAAAAAATTAAAAGTCCGATTTTTTTTTTATTTTCTTTCAGTTTGCTTATTTTTTTGTAACAGCTCTCTTTATTATCATTCCCTGGATCTCCGTGAAAATTTCAGACATTTTCGCTCAGTAGTTTCTTTGCAAACAGCGTTTCTTTTTCCCAGATTCATACAAATGGTTTTTCTAATTTATTCACTGCCTCCTCTACGTCACAGCTGCTTCGGCTCTGTGTGATTCGGCTCCTTTTCGGCTCCTCTTCGAAGGTTAATCCAGATGTTTTTGCTTGTTTTCAGCGTGCATTCGGTTAGTTTTCGTCAGGTTTTCGGCAGCTTTTCCCTGCAATTCGGGGACCCTGTGGTGTTTGCTGAATACACCGCAGGGTCACCGAAATGCAATCGGCAAAGGAACCGAATTGAAGAGAACGAAAAGTCACCGAACGTGCGGTGACTTTTCGAATCTCTTTGGATAACCCTGTATGTCATATTGGTAATGGGTGCCAGTATTGTGGAGAAATTGAGTATGAACCTGCGGTAGTAGTTGGCGAACCCTATGAATCTCTGAATAGCTTTAAGCCCTATAGGACATTGCCAGTCAGTAACAGCAGTAAGTTTAGCCGGGTCCATGGAAAATCCCTCTTTGGAAATGACATAACCTAGAAATGCTAACTTAGGTTGGTCAAAGAGACACTTCTCCAATTTGCAGTAAAGGCCATTGTTCAACAACGTCTGAAGAACCTTTTTAACCTGCAAGTGGTGTAGCGAGATCAGGTGAGTAAATAAGTATATCATCCAAATACACGATGACACAGTCGTGTATGAAATCACGCAAAACATCATTTATAAATCCTGGAACACAGCTGGAGCGTTACATAGCCCAAAGGGCATTACAAGGTACTCATAGTGACCAGATCTGGTATTGAAAGCGGTTTTCCATTCATCACCATCCTTAATGCGCACTAAATTGTACGCGCTTCTTAAATCAAGCGTAGAAAAAATCTGGGAACCTTTTAACCTGTCAAAGAGTTCAGCAATCAATGGAATGGGATAGGCATTTTTCACAGTTATTTTATTTAAACCCCTATAATCTATGCAAGGTCTTAAGTCCCCCTCTTTCTTAGAGACAAAAAAGAACCCAGCACCAGCAGGAGATGTGGATTTCCTTATGAAGCCCTTAGCAAGGGAATCCTTTATGTACTCCTCTAATATGAGGTTTTCATGTTGAGACAGAGGATACACTCGTCCCTTGGGAGGAAAAGTGCCAGGAAGGAGAGTAATAGCACAATCATAGGGTCTATGCTCAGGTAAAGTCTCAGCCCCTCCTTTGTTGAAAACCTCCCTGACCTCCTCATACTGTATAGGAACCAATACAGATAAAGGAGCAGCAGTGGGTACATTTATAGTGTGTACAGACTTGACAGGAATCATGCATGAATCAAAACAAGACTTGCTCCATGACAGAACAGTGTTTCTTCTCCAGTCTATGACTGGATTGTGTTTTTTAACCAGGGATACCCCAAAACAACAGGACATGAAGAAGATGATAGGAGTTGGCATACCACAGTCTCTTTATGGAGAACTCCTACAGACATGGAAATAGGACTGGTCTCCTTAGAAATATATGGGTTGGAAAGGGGTCTGCCATCTATAGCACGAATAGCTATAGGTGGGTTTTTTTCCACACAGGGAATCCCTTTCTCCAATGCAAAAGTAGTGTCCATAAAATTGTCATCTGCCCCTGAATCAAGAAGTGCATCTACCTGAATAATGGAGGAACCCACCTCAATCATAATAGTAAAGTAACATCGCTTTCTATAAACAGAAGGAGATAATGTCATGACCTCTGATACCAGTCCCCTCTCCTCTGACGGTTTAATCTCTCCAGACTGCATTGGTTGAGGTACAGAGTTGTCAGATGCAGCAGGGTTAAGCTCTGGAGACACATACGGCATTAACCTATTAGGTTGCGCTTTTGTTTTACACATGTTCCTGATTTGATCCTCCATACAGAATGGAATTAGATCATTCAGATTCCCAGGAAGATCTCTTGCTGTAATAGCAAGGGTTAAAGAGTCAGATAAACCCTTCAGAAAACAGGACACCAGAGTTTCATTATCCCAATTAACCTCGGCAGCAAGTGTCTGAAATTCAACAGCGTATTCCAACACAGGTCTGTCTCCCTGACTTAACCTCATTAACCGTTTCATAGCAGGATTTGTTCCTCTGGAAGGGTTAAACACACTTTTTAAGGTGGAAACAAATTCCTCGTAGTTATTTATTATGTGATCATTAGACTCCCAAAATGCAGTAGCCCAGTCTAAGGCCTTGTCTCTGAGATGGTTAAAAAGAAAACATACTTTAGCTCTGTCAGTTGTACACATAAGAGGATTTAACTCAAAACATAAATCAATTTGCTTCAGAAATCCTCTGCATGCAGCAGCCTCACCACTGAAAGTAACAGAGGGCAACATTTGCACTGGAACAGCAGAGTTAACCATCGAAGTGTCAGAATGGGTTATAGGAGCAGGTGAAGGAGACTGCATGCATTCTGTATTCTCCAAGAGCGTTTCCAGCAACATTGCAAAACGATACATCTTGGCATCAGCCTCCCTTATATGGGTACAGCAAGCAGTAAACTGCTGAGCAATGTCTGCAGGGTCCATGGCCCTGACGTAATGTAAGGATATAGGGTCACCCAGCACGCAGACAAAACCCAGAAAGGCAAGAAAGGACCCTAAACTGAGAAGCTGGTCTTAGAATGGCCAGGTACTAATCTAGAATACACAGAAGTACAGATCAGGGACAGGAGAGATATCGTAGTATAAACAAGCCAGAGGTCGGTACACGAGGTAAACATATGCCAAGGGATAAAGCAGAAAACACAGTCAAAATACAAGCCAGAAGTCAAACCAGAAAATCAATAATCATAAGCTGTAGAAACGCGCTGAAGGCTAGAAATAACCACGTCAGGGCTCAGAGCACAGACTGGAACTGATATTTAAAGGCCTAGATCCCTGACCAGGTGTGGCATACAAAGTGGCCTGATTCAAAGACTGGCGCCCTCTCTGTTGGGAAGGCCGTACTGCAGGAGCAGTAGCAGGCATGACATTTAATTCGGCAAGTTAATTCAGGATAATCCCAGACTTCAATGTTAAAAATATTCCCGTTTTAATCCAATATCTAATAAACCGTTCATTATAAAATTATGCAGCAAAAAGTCTCTTTATTTATAGATTTTTTAGGATACTTTAAGCATTTTTCAGAATTTGTATATTTTTTTTCAAAGTCCGATTTTTTTTTTTTTTTTTCAGTTTACTTATTTTTTCTGTAACAGCCCTCTTTATTATCATTCCCTGGACCTCCTGTGAAAATTTCAGACATTTTCGCTCAGTAGTTTCTTTACAAACAGCGTTTCATTTTCCCAGATTCATACAAATGGTTTTGCTAATTTATTCACTGCCTCCTCTACCTCACAGCTGCTTCGGCTCTGTGTGATTCGGCTCCTGTTCGGCTCCTGTTCGGGTTTTTCGAAGGTTAATCCAGATGTTTTTGCTTGTTTTCAGCATGCATTCGGTTAGTTTTCGTCAGGTTTGCGGCAGCTTTTCCCTGCAATTCGGGGACCCTGTGGTGCTTGCTGAATACACCGCAGGGTCACCGAAATGCAATCGGCAAAAGGAACCGAATTGAAGAGAACGAAAAGTCACCGAACGTGCAGTAACTTTTCGAATCTCTTTGGATAACCCTGAATGTGTTTTAACTGCAGACTGTCAGCTTTAATTTGAGGGTATGTACATCCAACTCAGGTGAACGTTGAAGGACTTACAGCAGTTTGCAGATGTGCCTCCCACTTGTTAAGGGACCAAAGGTAATGGGACAGAATAATAATCATAAATCAAACTTTCCCTTCTTAATACTTGGTTGCAAATCCTTTGCAGTCAATCACAGCCTAAAGTCTGGAACGCATAGACATCACCAGACGCTGGGTTTCATTCCTGGTGATGCTCTGTCAGGCCTCTACTGCAACTGTCTTCAGTTCCTGCTTGTTCTTGGGGCATTTTCCCTTCAGTTTTGTCTTCAGCAAGTGAAATGCATGCTCGATGGGATTCAGGTCAGGTGATTGACTTGGCCATTGCATAACATTCCACTTCTGTCCTTTCAAAAACTCTTTGGTTGCTTTTGCAGTATGCTTTGGGTCATTGTCCATCTGCACTGTGAAGCGCCGTCCAATGAGTTCTGCAGCATTTGGCTTAATGTGAGCAGATAATATTGCCCGAAACACTTCAGAATTCATCCTGCTGCTTTTGTCAGCAGTCACATCATCAATAAATACAAGAGAACCAGTTCCATAGGCAGCCATACATGCCCACGCCATGACACTACCACCACCATGCTTCACTGATGAGGTGGTATGCTTAGGATCATGAGCAGTTCCTTTCCTTCTCCATACTCTTCTCTTCCCATCACTCTGGTACAAGTTGATCTTGGTCTCATCTGTCCATAGGATCTTGTTCCAGAACTGTGAAGGCTTTGTTAGGTATTGTTTGGCAAACTCTAATCTGGCCTTCCTGTTTTTGAGGGTCACCAATGGTTTACATCTTGTGGTGAACCCTCTGTATTCACTCTGGTGAAGTCTTCTCTTGATTGATGACTTTGACACACATACACCTACCTCCTGGAGAGTGTTCTTGATCTGGCCAACTGTTGTGAAGGGTGTTTTCTTCACCAGGGAAAGAATTCTTTGGTCATCCACCACAGTTGTTTTCTGTGGTCTCCTGGGTCTTTTGGTGTTGCTGAGCTCACCAGTGCGTTCCTTCTTTTTGAGAATGTTCCAAACAGTTGTTTTGGCCACGCCTAATGTTCTTGCGATCTCTCTGATGGGTTTGTTTTGTTTCTTCAGCCTAATGATGGCTTTCTTCACTGATAGTGACAGCTCTTTGGATCTCATCTTGAGAGTTGACAGCAACAGATTCCAAATGCAAATAGCCCACTTGAAATGAACTCTGGGCCTTTTATCTGCACATTGTAATTGGGGTAATGAGGGAATATCACACACCTGGCCATGGAACAGCTGAGAAGCCAATTGTCCCATTATTATTATTTATTATTTTATTATTCTTTATTTATAAAGCGCCAGCATATTCCGCAGCGCTGTACAATAGGCACAGTATAGACGGTTACAATACATTGAACAACATTTGACAAACAGTACAAGAGGGGATGAGGCCCTATTCTCCTAGGAACTCACAATCTAGAGGGGTTGGGGTTGGAAACAGGAGGAGAGGACTGTAAGGTGAGAGTGATTCCCTAAATAGGAATGTTTTAAGGGAGCGTTTGAAGGAAGAGAAATTAGGGGAAATTACCTTTGGTCCCTTAACAAGTGGGAGGCACATCTGCAAACTGCTGTAAGTCCTACACCGTTCACCTGAGTTGGATGTACATACCCTCAAATTAAAGCTGACAGTCTGCAGTTAAACACATTGTGTTTGTTTCATTCCAACTCCATTGTGGTGGTGTATAGAGCCAAAGATGTTAGAATTGTGTCCATGTCCCAATATTTCTGGACCTGACTGTATATATTATAGTGATTACGTGTTCCAGCGTGGTGGAGATGAGATTGAATATTTGGTTAGGCAGTAAAAGGGACATTGATTTCCTTCTTTAAATTTTGTCACTGAGGTATCAGTCTTATAATTGCAGTGATTATTATTTAATATAAAACATTTGCAGTTAAGTATGGACAAAAGACCTCCTTGTCTCATCAAGGAACATAATATATTATGGTGCTTGGATTTGCCTTTAAAAAGAAAAACAGAATCTAAATTAATCATTTATTTTATTTAAATATAATGTTTATATCACAAACTAGATCCCTCACTCCATTTCAGGTTCCTCTGTGTGTCTCTGTCTGATTCTTGCCCTATCCTTGCACCAGGCTCGTCAGACATTGTGTGTGAACTACTTTTGGCAAAAGGCAAGGACATCCTTTATGTTGGGGATCACATCTTTGGGGACATACTGAAGTCAAAGAAAAGGCAGGGATGGAGGACCTTTTTGGTGGTGCCCGAACTTGTCAAGGAGCTCAACATCTGGACTGAGAGAAACGGTGAGCATTTTACAACTGGGCCCTTCGGCTAAATAGGGACACTATTGTTTGTGTCACGTTTAAACTGCGGGTTGTGTAGCAGGTTGAGGTTGTGAGCCCAAGATGCAGTGATCAAGACAGGTTTAGAATAAACAAAAGAAGTGTTTATTACACATAAACACTGTGGCATGAAATCATACGGGATACAGGCAATAGAGTCATCAGGGTTCAGCAAGGGGGTTCGGTACACGGCAAGGCTGGCAGAGAATAGTCGGTATAGCAGGGGTTCGGTACACGGCAAGGCTTAGATGGGGGAGCAGGATGGGAGGGTTACCGGTAAGTGAAGAAATGCGAGTCCAAATTATGGCAGGAGGTCCTTGGGGTCTGGAGTAGAGAGTTCAGGAGATGGTTAGGCGGTTTCAGGGAGTTTCAGTACACAGGTCTTTGCAGTTAGTAACTTCAATGTGGAAGTTCTGGGTAGGGGGCAGGACTCCCTTATATGCAGGGCTGATCAGGGATGATGAAGGGCAGGTGTGGATACAGGGCCAGGACGGTAGAATCAGGAAGGTGAATTGTTCATGCAAGGGTCTTGGAATCTGCAGGGTAGCGTGAGTGACAGGGGCCAGAGCGTGGTGATCCTGACATCACTCCCACCCTAGGAGCCGACCTCCGGCGGCCAAAAGTCAACCAATGGGCGGTGGAAGAGTCCATCATGAACCCCTGCACCGTGTAGGGATCCATAAGGATGGCGCTGTCCGGGGTGGCGTCAATGGTGCCAAGATGTGCAGCATCTTGGCTTGGTTGACCAGCATAAAGACCAAACTTGCGGCTGTGAGGGATGGGAGAGTCAACCTTGGAGAACCCCCAAACCCTCCTTGGCACGGCTAGAGCGGGAAACTGCCAACAATGGGTAGCGGAGATGGGGGTCTCCACGGCAACAGCTGGGTACAGTGGGGCAGCGCCCTTGGTAAGGTGCGGTGGGGCAGCGCCCTTGACGAGGAGCGGAGGGGCAGCGCCCTTGGCGAGGAGCGGAGGGGCAGCGCCCTTGGCGAGGAGCGGAGGGGCAGCGCCCTTGACGAGGAGCGGAGGGGCAGCGCCCTTGACGACCTCCGTGGCACTGCACGACTCTGCTGCGGCGTCCTTGGCAAGGCACGGCTCTGCGGCGGCGATGAATGACTTGGCCTTACGGTGACAGCGACGGCCCCGTGGCGACGACACCTCAAGAGATCCTGCTAGATGCTTGGCAGCGACCTCAGGAGATCCTGCTGGATGCTTGGCAGCGACCTCAGGAGATCCTGCTGGATGCTTGGCAGCGACCTCAGGAGATCCTGCTGGTTGCAGGGCAGCGACGTCCTGGGATTCTGCGGGTTGCAGGGCAGCGACGTCAGGGGGTTCTGTTCGGCGCATCATGATACCTTGTACATTGTAGGGTATCGTGGGATCCATATCTGACGTGCTATCGGGCACTGTGGGTTTGGGGTCGTCCAGATGTTTGGGATTGCTGGTGGCAACCAGATTGGGAGTAGAAGAAGGTCTATGGGTTAATGCAGCCTGTACCTGAGACTGCAGGAACAGGTGGTTCAGCTGAATGTCCTGTATGGTATGGGTAAGGGTATTCACCTGGGCTGCCATGGCAGAGACAAGTACCAGGACTTCACTAGACGGACTGGCTTTACCAGGAGTTGGCAGGGTAGCTGCAGTGATATCAGTGTCCACAAATGCTGTTTTGGTGGCAGCAGTCTGGACCTGGGTGCAGCACGGCTCTTGGACCTGGACCTCGGTACAGCACGGCTCTTGGACCTCGACCTCGGTACAGCACGGCTCTTGGACCTCGACCTCGGTACAGCACGGCTCTTGGACCTCGACCTCGGTACAGCACGGCTCTTGGACCTCGACCTCGGTACAGCACGGCTCTTGGACCTCGACCTCGGTACAGCACGGCTCTTGGACCTCGACCTCGGTACAGCACGGCTCTTGGACCTCGACCTCGGTACAGCACGGCTCTTGGACCTCGACCTCGGTACAGCACGGCTCTTGGACCTCGACCTCGGTACAGCACGGCTCTTGGACCTCGACCTCGGTACAGCACGGCTCTTGGACCTCGACCTCGGTACAGCACGGCTCTTGGACCTCGACCTCGGTACAGCACGGCTCTTGGACCTCGGACCTCGGTACAGCACGGCTCTTGGACCTCGACCTCGGTACAGCACGGCTCTTGGACCTCGACCTCGGTACAGCACGGCTCTTGGACCTCGGTACAGCACGGCTCTTGGACCTCGACCTCGGTACAGCACGGCTCTTGGACCTCGACCTCGGTACAGCACGGCTCTTGGACCTCGACCTCGGTACAGCACGGCTCTTGGACCTGGACTCGGTACAGCACGGCTCTTGGACCTGGACCTCGGTACAGCACGGCTCTTGGACCTGGACCTCGGTACAGCACGGCTCTTGGACCTGGACCTCGGTACAGCACGGCTCTTGGACCTGGACCTCGGTACAGCACGGCTCTTGGACCTGGACCTGGACCTCGGTACAGCACGGCTCTTGGACCTGGACCTGGACCTCGGTACAGCACGGCTCTTGGACCTGGACCTCGGTACAGCACGGCTCTTGGACCTGGACCTCGGTACAGCACGGCTCTTGGACCTGGACCTCGGTACAGCACGGCTCTTGGACCTGGACCTCGGTACAGCACGGCTCTTGGACCTGGACCTCGGTACAGCACGGCTCTTGGACCTGGACCTGGACCTCGGTACAGCACGGCTCTTGGACCTGGACCTCGGTACAGCACGGCTCTTGGACCTGGACCTCGGTACAGCACGGCTCTTGGACCTGGACCTCGGTACAGCACGGCTCTTGGACCTGGACCTCGGTACAGCACGGCTCTTGGACCTGGACTCGGTACAGCACGGCTCTTGGACCTGGACCTCGGTACAGCACGGCTCTTGGACCTGGACCTCGGTACAGCACGGCTCTTGGACCTGGACCTCGGTACAGCACGGCTCTTGGACCTGGACCTGGACCTGGGTACAGCACGGCTCTTGGACCTGGACCTGGACCTCGGTACAGCACGGCTCTTGGACCTGGACCTGGACCTCGGTACAGCACGGCTCTTGGACCTGGACCTGGACCTCGGTACAGCACGGCTCTTGGACCTGGACCTCGGTACAGCACGGCTCTTGGACCTGGACCTCGGTACAGCACGGCTCTTGGACCTGGACCTCTTCGGATCCTGCAGGTTGCAGGGCAGCGACCTCTTCGGATCCTGTAGGTTGCAGTTTAACAGGCATCCGAACGACGGGTGACATGAAGAGGGCACCAATGAAGGCAGATCGTGGGCAAGGTGCATGCGAGATGGTCTTGACAGCTGGAGTTCTGTAGTCTGTCTCCATGAGATAGTAAGGTACAGTGGTACGGTGAGTCACTCCAGCTGGGCGACAAACAGATCCCGCAACGCCAACATACCCCTTATGCTGACCTGGGGGTCCCTGGGTGCAGCATGCAGTCTGTCTGACTAAGTCAAAAGCAGCATCAGCAGCTTCCTCTTCTGACTCCGAGTCATCAGAAGGACATGGTGAGACATATATGCAGCATGGAGGTAGCGGGCTGGATTTGGGATCCCTGGCAACACCAGCCATGTGGTGTAGGCCAGGCTCAATCTCCATTGGTATGGCTGGCTCAGCGTCCATGGATTCCTGCTCCATGGGCATTTCAGGGTCAAACTCCGGTTCGGCGCTCTCCGTAGGGGTCTCCTGGTCTGATTCCTCAGAAGAAGCTTCTTGGGTAACCTGGTTTCTAGGTGCAGCGAGTCTGGCAGCCTTTGGCTCAGGTTCCCTGGGAGCAGGGACACGCTTAGGTGCAGGAGGCTTGCTTATCCGGCTTCTTCTGGGAGTAGGCTGGGATAGGGGTCTTTCCTTGGGTGCTTTCTTGATGGGTGATGAAGTCTTTTTCTGCAGGGCAGGCACTGGCTTCACGGGCTTGATTATTGGGGTCGCTATTTTTGGCTGGGTGGGTCCTGTTTTAACCACCAACCTTGTGGTTTTGGCAGGTGCAGGCTTGGTACAAACAGGCTTTACAGGGACAGGAAAGCCTTTTGTACCTGGCTTAGGTGGGCGCAATGGGCAGGCCGAGATTTGATGCAAAGGGCCCCCGCAGTAGAAGCAGAGGTCTTGCGCCCTCCTCCTAGCCTTTTCTTCTGGGGTCAGCGGTCCTCTGGCTCCCTCTGTAGCAGGAACGCGCACCTTAGAAGAGGTGCCCCTTGGGTTCTGCTGTACATACTCAAGCAGGGAGTCCAGATACTGCTGAATCTGTAGAAAGGCACCTTTCAGGTCCTCCACCACGATATGGATCACCGCGGACTCACTGATTTCAGACTTCCACATTCTGTCACGTTTAAACTGCGGGTTGTGTAGCAGGTTGAGGTTGTGAGCCCAAGATGCAGTGATCAAGACAGGTTTAGAATAAACAAAAGAAGTGTTTATTACACATAAACACTGGCATGAAATCATACGGGATACAGGCAATAGAGTTGTCAGGGTTCAGCAAGGGGGTTCGGTACACGGCAAGGCTGGCAGAGAATAGTCGGTATAGCAGGGGTTCGGTACACGGCAAGGCTTAGATGGGGGGCAGAGGGGGAGCAGGATGGGAGGGTTACCGGTAAGTGAAGAAATGCGAGTCCAGATTATGGCAGGAGGTCCTTGGGGTCTGGAGTAGAGAGTTCAGGAGATGGTTGGGCGGTTTCAGGGAGTTTCAGTACACAGGTCTTTGCAGTTAGTAACTTCAATGTGGAAGTTCTGGGTAGGGGGCAGGACTCCCTTATATGCAGGGCTGATCAGGGATGATGAAGGGCAGGTGTGGATACAGGGCCAGGACGGTAGAATCAGGAAGGTGAATTGTTCATGCAAGGGTCTTGGAATCTGCAGGGTAGCGTGAGTGACAGGGGCCAGAGCGTGGTGATCCTGACAGTTTGTTAGGAACATTGAAGCACAAACAGCATGTGACACCCAGAACATTGAAGTGCCATGGGGAAATATTTAGCTTCATGGTGTTTCAGAATAGGAGATGTTCTGTAGTCTCTCATTTTTTCATTCATAGTTATCTTTCTTCATGATTTTGTTGCCCCTGACAATATCCAAATGTATTTTAAGGTCGACAAGGAACACTGCAAAAAAACAAACAAACATGAGGCTGGTTTCCAACCTCGATGTAAGTTTATCTAGAGGTGATGTAATCTTACCTGAGCCATTATAGAGTGTGGTTAACATTCTATCCAATAATACACCTCCCCTTTGTACCACTGCTCCATTACATCCCTATTTTGTCACGCACCTCATTCTACCTTTGCACAGCAAAGTCCTGTGGCACACTAAAAGTGCATAGTTCGGCCAGCATCATATTGATTTATAGTTACATGGGCATATCTAACGCTCCCTGAAAACATTCCTATTTAGGGAGGCCTACCACCCAACTCACTGACGCAACCATCAATCACTCTCACCTTACAGTCCTCTCCTCCTGTTTCCAACCCCAACCCTCCTAGATTGTGAGTTCCTACGGGAATAGGGCCCTCATCTCCTCCTGTACTGTTTGTCAAATGTTGTTCAATGTATTGTAACCCTGTCTATACTGTGCTTATTGTACAGCGCTGCGGAATATGCTGGCGCTTTATAAATAAAGAATAATAATAATAATAATATCTATTTGAAAATCCAATCTTTAACCCCTTCACTACCACTGTGTTTCCATAAACCTACTGCCAAGACCCAGTGAATTTATGGAAAACAGCTTTCCAATGCAGAGTGTAAAAATCAATGTACCATTCATCAAATACATTTTAGAGACAGTAAGGGCCCTATTACATTCTTCACGCAAACGTTAACGCGTGCGCAAAAAACGCATTATCGCGAGGGGCAATGGTATTACAATCTATGAGCAGTTTGCAATGCACAGACTTTGCGCGCATAAGTTTAACAACTCCTAAAAGCTGGTGTTAACGGCAAATTCTATCAACCTGGCCGAAACCAAATACACCAGCCCAAAAACAAATACGCAGCAAAGTGTAGTTACACATTCTACACATAACAAACCAATAAATTTGAGAAGTTGTGCGTGTTTTTTTTTATTGATGTAGCATATATGCGCAGATTCACTATGACAGGCGCAAAAACTTAACATGAGACAATTGTGGTTCTTAATTCTGATTGGCTGAATCACGCGAAAAACAGTCCGCACACTGATTTCTGCGCGCAACGTTTTTTTGCGCGTCCGTTTTACGCTCATTATTTTTTGACGACGAAAAAATTTGCGAGTATTGTAATACCAGCGTTGATTTACGTGCGTTAACGTTTAACGCTTTGCGCAAAAATTCATGCGTTCTGCATGTAATAAGGCCCTAAGTTTGACAAGCCGTGCTGTCCAAAAAGCGATACTACATGTATAATAATACAGTTGGAGCTCTGTGTACGGTCTGAGAAAAACAGATCTCCAAGCTGTTTGTCTAAACAACTTCAGCCCATTGGGTGATATGTCCGAGGTGCTGAAAATTTGAGGGCACATACGGGAGGCCATTTGCAAATGAATTTTGTTTGCAGTAAACAAAATTCGTTGGCATTGAATATGATCGAATCACATTTATTCAATGTTGGGCTCCTGCAGGAGCTTTTGAACATTGAGTATACTCGTCCATGGTAATGAAGGGGTCGAATGAGGTTTCTGAGTGATATTTTTTGTTTCTTTGGCTCAAGAACCATTTATCAACCCAATTCAGCACTTGATATATTTTTGAAATTTGGCAATCCGATAAAGCAGAACTAAATCATTAAAGCTGAAATTTCCAATATTGAGTATAGGCGCAAGAGTGTAAATTGAGTTGATATTTTAAATCCGGATTTACACTTAATTAAAGCTGCTGAAATGAAAGATTTGGATAAATAAATCCAGCCATAAAAATCTGCCTTTTTTTACAAAAATGTATGTCTAATATTATATACTGAAAATCTGATAAGTGTATTTGCTTGTTGCTGCTTTGCGTTGCATCATGTTGGAAACACAAAAAGAATTACAATTTCAGATTGGCAAACATATTTTTTTTTTATTTCTAGACCTTTTCGATGAGTTGAAGCGCCTGGACATCTTTTTGGCTGAGTTGTATCAGTACGTTTCTTTTCTTTGTTATTGTTACGACTGTCTTGTTAAAGCTGTGTCGCTACTATGTGTCATATGTCCTTGTGATACGTCTTACATTTTATTCTTATTTATAGAAGTTATGTCCTTGATACGAGACTCCTGCTGTCTTTAAAGACATAAAATAACCATCTGTTCCTGTGATTCTCAAAATGACTTTACTAAATGTATTATATTTTTGTCCATGAATGAAACACAGGTTGTCTTTATTGAACTATAACACTGAATCGTCAGTTCTTAGAATACCAGTTCCAGGTTGTATGAGGAAAGCAACCTTCAATCAAAGAGATTCTTATCTTATTGACTTATGTTAGAACTCAGAAGTCTGTTTGTCCTTTAGATTATTATTATTATTATTTATTTATAAAGCGTCAGCATATTCCGCAGCGCTGTACAATAAGCACAGTATAGACAGGGTTACAATACATTGAACAACATTTGACAAACAGTACAGGAGGAGATGAGGCCCTATTCCCGTAGGAACTCACAATCTAGGAGGGTTGGGGTTGGAAACAGGAGGAGAGGACTGTAAGGTGAGAGTGATTGATGGTTGCGTCAGTGAGTTGGGTGGTAGGCTTCCCTAAATAGGAATGTTTTCAGGGAGCGTTTGAAGGAAGAGATAGGCATCCTCAGAAGCAGTATATGAGTATACACGGCCATCACATCACCTGACTAATATGAAAGCAGTGGTGAAGTCATGTCGCAATTAGTTGCATTAAAATGTGTGCTTTAAATATGGTTCTGAACCCAAACCCTCAGAGATACCGGTTATTAACTGATCTTTAATTAACGGAGTGGAGGAATCTCTTCCATAGGCTATGGGTACATAGCTCTTCTTCAAGGCCCATTTACATTCTCTAAAAATACATATATGGTTTCTACCGTGACTATACACCTAGAAATCAGTGGAAGAAAGGATTGTATGACCCAACAAAATTACTTTTCAATACATACATAGACGTATGGAAAGCAATTTTCTGTATCTCCAAGATTTGTATACATATATATTTAGGAAAAAGCACAAATAGATATCACATAGTGCAACATATAAAACATAAGTTGAGTGTGGATTTCTTATGACAACTTCCCACTCACACTCTGCTGAGCTCTAACTGGCTCTGTTGAACGCGTATATAGGAGTTCTGTCACTAGGGTCCCCACTTCACCCTTCCTCCCGATGGTCTTCTTCTGATAGAACATAGAAACATAGAAAAATGTTGTCAGATAAGAACCTTTTGGCCCATCTAGTCTGCCCAATTACATGGATACTTTACCTGCAGGGTTATCCAAAGAGATCCGAATTGCTTGAGAAAGGTAACCGAACGCTGAAAATCAGTGTTCGGTTACCTTTCCTGACCATTCGGCTATCCAGAGAGCAGGCAATTCGCCAAATCCTGGCGAAGTGCCTGAACATACGGTGCCTGTTCGAGGGCAGTGAAATCCCCATGAAAAAGCACTGCTTCGGCTATTCAGAGAACACAAACCAGCAGTGAAAGGTTCCCCTAATGCCCTGCCATTCGGTGGTTTAATTCGGCAAGTTTATTCAGGAGAATCCCATAGGCGTCAATGTTAAAAATATTCCCGTTTTAATTCATTATCTAATAAACCGTTCATTATAAAATTCTGCAGCAAAAAGTCTCTTTATTTATAGATTTCTTAGGATACTTTAAGCATTTTTCTGATTTTTTTTTTTTTTTTTTAAAAGTCCGATTTTTTTTTGATTTTTTTTTCAGTTTACTTATTTATTTTGTAACAGCCCTCTTTATTATCATTCCCTGGACCTCCTGTGAAAATTTCAGACATTTTCGCTCAGTAGTTTCTTTGCAAACAGCGTTTCATTTTCCCAGATTCATACAAATGGTTTTGCTAATTTATTCACTGCCTCCTCTACCTCACAGCTGCTTTGGCTCTGTGTGATTCGGCTCCTGTTCGGCTCCTGTTCGGGTTTTTCGAAGGTTAATCCAGATGTTTTTGCTTGTTTTCAGCGTGCATTCGGTTAGTTTTCGTCAGGTTTTCGTCAGCTTTTCCCAGCAATTCGGGGACCCTGTGGTACTTGCTGAATACACCGCAGGGTCACCGAAATGCAATCAGCAAAAGGAACCGAATTGAAGAGAACGAAAAGTCACTGAACGTGCGGTGACTTTTCGAATCTCTTTGGATAACCCTGCTGGATTTATCTTTTGTTTAGGATAGCCTTATGCCTATCCCATGCCTGCTTAAATTCAATCACTGTTTTGGCCTCTACCACTTTAACTGGAAGACTGTTCCATGTATCCACCACCCTCTCAGTAAAATAATGCTTCCTGATGTTACTTTTAAACCTTTGCCCCTCTAATCTAAGACTATGTCCTCTTGTTTTGCTACTTTGTTTCCTTTTAAATATACTCCCTTCCTCTACCTTGTGGATTCCCTTTACGTATTTAAATGTTTCTATCATATCTCCTCTGTCTCGTCTTTTTTCCAAGCTATACATGTTAAGATCATTAAGCCTTTCCTGGTAACTTTTCTCCTTCAAGCCGTACACCATTTTAGTAGCCCTTCTCTGAACTCTCTCTAAGATGTCTATATCCTTCTGGAGATACGGTCTCCAGTACTGCACACAGTACTCCAAGTGAGGTCTCACCAGTGCTCTGTACAGTGGCATGAACACTTCCCTTTTCCTACTGATGTATTTACATTTTTATGTAATGCCCTGAATGTGTAATTAAATAGGACGACATGTGCAAGTGTTTTAGAACTATCCACCGTGTATTCATTACATGACCGCTGTATGATCCTAGTCTTACATGTTTAGCATTGACTACACTAATAAATGTGCAGTGAATGGTCATGTAACTTTTTCAGACATGCTTTCTTTTTCCCTAGACACATGGACAGTGGGAGCAATAAACGTCCAGACATCAGGTCCATTCAGAAGCAGATCCAGGTATGGTTGCTGTCAGTCAGCCAAAGATTTAAATCTAACCCGAGGGAAGCTATCACAGATCCAGAATGAATTATTCACGGTGGAGCCCCGGCCCAGAAAGGAGTTGCCTGATATCTGATGAAGGCTCAGTCTGTCTTTTTTCCAATAATAGGGCTTTTCAGAAATGTGTCCTCAAGTTTCTCGAATGTACGCGAGAAGGATTTGGCACTTCACACCAATTATAGTGTAATGCTTTAAAGTTAAAGCCATTTAACAACCAAAGGGGTTCTGGTCACACCATTAAGTTAAACAGTGCCAACCCCCCCAAAGTAGATTTATTTTGTAGATTATTATCTATATATAATATGAAAATACCAGAACAAAATTTTTGTTTTCTTCTCTGTGCGCAGAAAGTTACCCATGAAATGGATATGTGTTATGGGAAGATGGGCAGCGTATTCCGCTGTGGTTCACGACAGACTCTCTTCTCCAGTCAGCTGATGCGCTATGCTGATCTCTACGCTGCTTCTTTCATAAATCTACTTTATTACCCGCTAAGCTATTCATTCAGAGCTCTTCCAGTGCTGGTATGTACCTGGTAGATTGTCACACGTGCCTATCAAATTCCTGTATATTTGGACAACATAATGGGCATCACTAGGCCCAAAAGGTTTGGGGTCCATTCATTTTTTTTATGGAGATATATTGTGGACCCCCTTTGGTAATTTGGAATCCTGCAGACATCCATTGACATATAGATATATGTGTGTATACATATCAATGTTTTACATACTTTTATGAGCTGTACAGCTACGGTAGAGCAAAGGAGGGATGCCACTATTTCTTGGCCTACACAAACTCCTAGATTAGGGCCTCCAAAACCTCATATGAAGTACTGATTACATTAAAAGTTTTGGAAAATAAAAAGTCCTAAATCAAGTGTTGACATTCAGGATGCCAGCCCATATTGACTGAAGACCCTGCTGGGAGCCAGATTGGCACCGAGCAACGTCTAAAACAGGACATTCGTGGAGTGTCCTCTACGTTGGGGAGGGAATCCCCTTGACACTCCATGCACGAACGTGTACCTGAGGGATTTTGGTCATTTTTAACTTGCACTAGTGCGAGAATAGGGCTAAGCCTTCATGATGAGGTCCTGAATCTGCCCCCCCTCCCCTTGGGTTCTCAGGTGGTGCCTGAACGGCCACTAGGTCAGTCCGCCCCAGCCATATTCTTTGCAGAATTCCATTTTGAGCCAAGAAGAATGAGCTGCATTTGAAAAGTTCATTCGTCGATCACAAATTAGTGGCTACTGTACAGTTACAGTCACAAGTATTTATAAAGTGCTAACAGGTTCTGTAGCGCTGTACAATGGGAGAGGCAGAATAATAAATATATACATACAAGTTAAACACAGAACAGTAGGAGGACCCTGCTCGAGAGATTACAATCTAAGAGAGTAGAAAGTGTAGGAGGCGTTTTACAGTAAGGCGTTGTAACAGTTGAGCCGCAAGCAAAGTGTGTGACTTGCAGGGTTATCCAAAGAGATTCGAAAAGTCACCGCACGTTCGGTGACTTTTCGTTCTCTTCAATTCGGTTCCTTTTGCCGATTGCATTTCGGTGACCCTGCGGTGTATTCAGCAAGCACCACAGGGTCCCCGAATTGCAGGGAAAAGCTGCCGCAAACCTGACGAAAACTAACCGAATGCATGCTGAAAACAAGCAAAAACATCTGGATTAACCTTCGAAGAAGCCGAACAGGAGCCGAACAGGAGCCGAATCACACAGAGCCGAAGCAGCTGTGACGTAGAGGAGGCAGTGAATAAATTAGAAAAACCATTTGTATGAATCTGGGAAAATGAAACGCTGTTTGCAAAGAAACTACTGAGCGAAAATGTCTGAAATTTTCACAGGAGGTCCAGGGAATGATAATAAAGAGGGCTGTTACAAAACAAATAAGCAAACTGAAAAAAAAATAAAAACAAAGTCGAACTTTTAATTTTTTTTTTAAAAATTCTGAAAAATGCTTAAAGTATCCTAAAAAATCTATAAATAAAGAGACTTTTTGCTGCAGAATTTTATAATGAACGGTTTATTACATATTGAATTAAAACGGGAATATTTTTAACATTGAAGTCTATGGGATTCTCCTGAATAAACCTGCCGAATTAAACCCCCGAATGGCACGGCATTAGGGGAACCTTTCACTGCTGGTTTGTGTTCTCTGAATAGCCGAAGCAGTGCTTTTTCATGGGGATTTCACTGCCCTCGAACAGGGACCGAACAGGCACCGTATGTGCAGGCAATTCGACAGGATTTGGCGAATTGCCTGCTCTCCGGATAGCCGAATGGCCAGGAAAGGTAACCGAACGCTGATTTTCAGCATTCGGTTACCTTTCTCAAGCAATTCGAATCTCTTTGGATAACCCTGTTGGTTTTGATTGCGGCTTTGAGACGCCATGGTTACGTCTACATGCATTGACAATAATGGATACAGCCCCTTGTTTTACAGCTTGGTTAGAATAGAGGCCATAGAATTGTTTGCGAACCCTAGGATCTGTTACAAGTCAAATGTAAAATTAACCAAAGAGCTGGTAAATGAACCATAATCATTAAAGTCTACGGCATTGGTAAGTTTAAAAGCGTACTGGTTAAGTTTACAACTGACTTGTCACAATCAGTGTTTTGAATGGTCGTTCACTCCCAATCTACGGTGTGTAGGGTTTATTGCCGATGGGGAAGCATTCCTACTTTGAAGTCCTTTTAAATCATATCATGTTCCTAATCTATACTTTGTTCTTTTGAGATGCCACATGAATCTACAGTGGAACGCGTGAGTGTGGAAGGGCCAGAACCCGCAAAACTTGTTGAGCAGCAATTGCAGCACCTTGGCTTGTATGAAAAACAGGTGATCATAGCAGACTTTATTTTGCTAAACACTTTTTTTCTGACCACTGTCACATATAAAGTTAGTAAAACATGATACTCAAAAATAGCACCACTTATAACAAGCGGTGAAGAACTTGGCGACTGATGTAGAGATGAAAGAATTAAATTAAGATTACAGTTTTCTAATTATCTTCCAAGATGACCACTTTAACATATGATTGGTAACATGTTCAGGGCAGGTGCATCATAAGCAAATTTATAGAAAATATCTAAAGCTTATGTTTTTTTATATATATACCTGTATTTAATTAGTCAGTTAGAGTGATCTCATATACATTTGATTTAAAAGTGATAGACTTTATTCTACTATGGTAAATTAAACTATTTTACTTATTACCACCAGAACCAAAATCGGCAAAATCCAAACTGCCCCCACAGAAATTTGTGGCCGTCTCATCTGTCTTACTGAGATTGATCAACAGAGGGAACTATCTGCCTGTCAAATAGGAAATATAGTCTCTAAATGCACTGCAAGGGCATTACAATACATTTAAGTTGTGTGTGTAGGTGTGTGCATGAGTTTTTTATGAAACCATTGGGTCCTGCAAATGGTTAAATGGAAAACCACTTGGTCGTAACATGGTTAAAGAAATCTGGAAAAATTAACCAGTTTTTGCATTTGAATTGTGTTTATTAAATATATCGGATATAAGTGGAGCGCCACACCAATACACTTCCAGCACACCAATTTATGTTGCTATATACCTAAACTGGTGGTTTCCCCAAAAAACAAATTTAAACCCAAACAGGTTCATGCAATGGAAAAGATAGGTAAAGCGCTCTCTGTTAGAACAGACGAATAAAAAATCTTTTTTACATACACAATTCTTATGTGTTCAGTTCAATCTTTCTTTTGGTCTCCACTTCGTATATAAGGAAATATGTAAAGAAAAATAATAGTGAAGCACACCTTTAAATTGTGACAATTTTATAATTCTAAAATTGGACACTCACATATAGAGAGCCTAAACTGGCTCTAGAAATATCGACATATGAGTATTTTTCTTCCTTATTCTCAGGTCCCCATCCACCTTAGTATTCTTCTTTAAATTCCTCATACAAATAGGTATATAGAAAACAAATCGGGGAAATCTCATAGTATAACTCTGTGGATCCAAATTCCATATAAAAGAGACAGCCAATTTAAAACTTTCTCTTGGGGAGCCCTCCTTGGCTCTTTTCGATCGCATATGGATTTTTTTAACTAGGAATGAAAATCCAAAAAAACACTACAAAATCGATCTCCAGACAGCAGGGTTAAAAAATGATCGCTTTTTAATAAAAAAAATTTAAAACACTCCAGGACGCGTTTCGCCGGCGAACCGGCTTCATCAGCAGGTAAAACACAAATACAGATTAGCCTTCCAGTAACAAAAGAGATCCCTAATCTCTAAATGGTAAGACCCGATGACCAACTGCGATTGAACCCTAATAAAATATAAAAAAAAGGGATAGAGAGTGAAGGAACAATCCCTCGCCCTAGATGGACAGGGGAGGTTAAAAACATAACTTTATTATTGGACAATGCCAAATGTATAGTGAAAAAACACAATTCAGTAAGTCTCATGTGTAAACTAGTACAACTGAATGAAAATGCCATCCAACGTAGAGCCAACATTAGAAACACTGCACTACTAATCATGCATATTGGTATCACAAGTGCACCTGTGTGCAAATGCATTCACTTCAATAATAATGGTAGCTATGACTGGTGTTTACATAGGAAGTATTACCACCTTAAAGAAATTGACATCATAGCAGATCTCAGTGTGTCCCCAAAAAATATTGAGGAAGAACATTACCAAGAAAAAGGAATCAATATAAAAAACAAAGAATAATTAATAACTCCTAATGGCAAAATACATATACTGTTTACAGCTTGAATGCAGTTTCAAGGTACAGGGGATGCACATAGGTCACGGAATACATCAAATGATAACATAAGCATATAAACCAAATGGCATATGCCCCAAGAGGACTTTGAAAATTCACCACAATTAGTTATATTCGTAAGGAAAATAAAGTATACTCTTAAGGAATGACCCTAAACTCAATATGATTTCTAATCTGTCCCTCTCGTGTTCCTAAAGAAGGAACGACTTGTTGAAAATAGTCAGAAGCATAAGTAGATTGACCATAGCATGAGTAGTAATAAAGATTATAAATAGAGCCTAAATGGCATATTAAGGCAGAAGTATTTCAATGTCTGATCAACATATGGCAGCCAAAAGAAAAAATAAGTGACAGTTAAAAGGGCTAAAACCCCATAATGAAGGTACCACGCTCAACGCACTTTTCGCCCCTTTAGAGATGCGGCTTCGTCAGGAGCGTTGCCTAGCAACCTGTTTAGAAATGCTATTTAATGTTTAATGTAACTGTCTAATCAAACTGACCTAATGCAATTAGATTTCCCCTTCCAAAAGGCAAATGTTTGTGCAATTATCTGTTTCAGTATAATTAGGTCCCCCTAGAACAGGGGTCAGCAACCTTGGCTCCCTGATGTTTTGGGAACTACATTTCCCATGAGGCTCAGTCAGCCTAATGGGTGACTGAGCATTATGAGAAATGTAGTTCCCAAAACATCAGGGAGCCAAGGTTGCTGACCCCTGCCCTAGAAGATGTTGTGATTTTGTGACTGTAAATGACCCCTGTTTGATCACATAAATATCTGTGCTTGTCCTCTGATTAAAAAACAGTTCTATTCTGACCCTACTTGAAGTCACGGCTCATGGTTTGGGTAGCAGCTATATTCTGCTCGCTGTCAACGAAAGGCTCCAGGTCTACAGCTTCGGCTTATTTCTGGGGGATGCTAACAAGGTTCTCTATGTACCTGTCTTTAAGCTGCGGCTAAGGACTGGAGAAAGAAACAGGAGACACAAGGAGAACCCGAGTGTCCAGCAAGGTAGCGGCATTGGCAGATGTGACCTTGTTGGGGCACAGAGATCTGTTACATTATTTAGACTTCTTTTCCATTAAGCTTATGGAGCACACTGGATGTGCTGTTCAGTTTTTTTTCAGGGTTTGCTAGCAAGTTTATTAATCAGAACAGAATCTATATGGCTTAATTAGCCGTGAGCACTACCTAACTCTTAGATGTTTACTTTGTTACAGAAACTAAAACATCTGATGCAAGAAGCAAATGAAGAGAACGAGGACGATTGAGCGGATTCAGTCATGACATCCAGATTTTAAGTATAGCAGAATTACCTCAATTTAGTGAGCATCTACAGGTTATTCACCAGAACTCATTACACCCTATGTCAGTTAGAGTCATAAGGCTAATTTTTGGAGTGATCATATCAATCCAACTGCTCTGAAATGGCTTGAATCAGTGTCTGGTTTCTATGTAAGAGGCACACATCCACCAATGGAAAGGCCATCAAGGACACTCCACCAGCTGCTGGACCACAATGCCCTTTATTATCAAACTAACAGAACAGAGTACAGGCGGCAAACAATAACCTTTCTCCTCTACAGTATATTGGGTACATTTGTGATTACAAAATCACTGATCAGGCTTACTTTTTCAGAAACGACTTTTTAGATTGATAATTCGACCTTCGTTACCTGTGTTCCTTGCAATGTCAGACAAGCATAAGGTTATTTCCAAAATATAGGCTCCTTTGGATGTACTTGTATTGCTAAAATGTTTATTATGTTCCTTCTTCTCCATCCGATAGATATAACAATAATATATATTAACTGCATTTAGAACCCCCCCCCCCCATCTCACTATTTTCCAGTTCAGCTTTTCGGACCTAAAATATGACATCTACTGGTCATTTACCAATGTGTTGAATAATCCTAGGAAGTTCAGGGCTCAGACCCTGAGGATTTGCCAATACATTAATCAAGGTCTTCAATCAGAAACCTAAAAAGATAAAACCAGTGAAGTCCTCAATCCATACACATACCTTAAACCAGGGGTGGGCACTTACGGCCCTCCAGATGTTTTGAAACTACATTTCCTGTGATGCTCGGCTGCTCATTAGGTTTGTAGAGCCTCAAGGGAAATGTAGTTTCAAAATATCTGGAGGGCCGTAAGTGCCCACCCCTGCCTTAAACCATATTTCCTTTTTTTTTTTTTCCCAATTGTAACCTATAAGGTTTTTCACCAAGTTAAGATGCTTCTGGAGGAATTGAATATATTAGGCCAGAATAGGCAAATTCCACTTATTGTGCACATCAGCATATTTTGGCCTAAAATATGCAGTTTTGCGATCAATTCCAAGGTCAGTGAATACTCTTGAAGAAAGGAGAAAGGGGTTCACTAAATTGCTCACAGCACACATAACATTTACTGTCTGAAACATCCTAATTATTATATTGTATATTGTGTAGGTGTTCTCTGGATTCATTTTTTGCAAATGTTTACATTCCCAATTTAGATGGATAAGAGTTAAGGTTATGGGCATCAGAATTTATTTCAAGAGGTTAAGGTCGCGGATTTTAAAGTTAGGGTTATGATAGTCAGTTGCACATATTAGTATTATTAAAATTATGATCATGCAAGGGTTATAAAGACATACGGATACACCATTGGAGCAAGCTACAAGGCATTAAAATAATATATTTACAAAACGGGGAACTCTATTCTAATAACTAGGGTTAAAGGCATTTGGATTACAAATAAACAGGCTGGGGTTGTGGACACTAGGATTAGCATTAGGTTGGGATTATGATCATTTAGGGCAGCAGATTATAGTTTAGCTATGAGGGGAGGGACAAAAGTAAGGTTAAAAATCCAAGAAATAATGCGAACTCAAAAAATTTCATCGAAAGCTTGTTTATTCACCATTTCTCAACATAATCATTACCCGCTCCACACATATTTTCAAGTGGTGTATCCACTTATCAAAACAGCCCTGAAAATGTCAGCGTAGCCAGCTGCTGCAGTGACACTTGTCTTGAAGTTGGCAGATTCTCCATCATCGAACACGACGTGGAACTAATTAATTAAGCTCAGCTATTCTACGTTCAACAAACGTGAAACCCAGCTGGTGCACTTCTTGGTGAAGTCCAACTCCTCACGAACAATCCTCAAGATGCTTGAATTTGGAATGTTGAACTCTTCCATAAATATTTTGAGAATGGTTTGAGGTTCCCGATCCAGAAATTCCTTCACCTTGGCCACCATGGTGTCATCCATGAACTTGTGGGGGCATCTCTCTCTAGGTTCATCACAGACATCATACTTGAATCTGCTAAACTACTTGTGGACCTTATGGAGACGTGGGGCTTCATCACCAAGAAGGGTTTTAAGGTCTTCAAAGCACTATTTAGCATTTTTTTCCCCACAAGTATTATTTAAAAAATATTGCGTTAGCATTATTATTTCATTAATTTTAATCTTCCTTTTGGACCTCCCTTGCACATGTCATTGCAGTTAGATTTTGCGTTTGCATTCATAGGTCTGGGTACTGCAATGTCAGAATTTTTTGTTCAAGCTTAGCAACACATCTGGATGTATAACTGGATGGTAGGATAGGTTTGTGTTTACATGAGTTAGGACAGGGGTCGGCAAACTTGGCTCCCTGATGTTTTGTGAACTACATTTCCCATGTGGCTCAGTCAGCCTAATGGGTGACTGAGCATCATGGGAGATGTAGTTCCCAAAACATCAGGGAGCCAAGTTTGCTGACCCCTGAGTTAGGATTACATGTTACCTGCAACCCAGTGTACACTATGTTAACAAGCACTAAACTAAACATTATCACATCCGTCTCGTCCCCTTTTAAAAGGCACTATATAATGCTGCACAGTGCTCAAACATCGCTTATAAAAAAAATGCTCATATTTCTGGGATTATAGTGCTTTGTTTACTAAATATTTTCGCTTTTTATTTTTCTAAAACATACTAATATTTTTCCTACTTTGTGTAACTTGATAAAAAGTGGATTTTTAAGTGAAACTTTAACAGAAATTATTTATGTACTGTTACCTAAATTCAGGGGAGGACTGGAAATTGGGAACGGGACACGTATACAGGTAGATTTGCCCCCTGAGACACTTGCATAGCTGCATCATCACATTCTGCCTATTAAAAGAAGTCCGAATTTATAAAAGGTTTGCTTCAGTTGCAAAGATTTTGGTTGTTTGTAGTTGTCCCACCCAGGCCTTATCCGAATGCCCTCCCCTGTCTAAATTTGTGTTGTTTTTATCACTTCTCTATGACATCTTATTGATAGAAGTGTTAAGTACATGCTAGGTGGGATTGAAGACTCCTGCTACTGTAAAACCACAGCTGTACTAGTTAAATAGCTACACAGAATATTTCCAGTAAGGTGATAATTCATAATAGCTGGCAGGGATGCACCGATACTAGTATTGGTATCGATACTGCCATTTGCAAATGCCCCGATACCGGAAGCCAGCGCTGGGCTGGCTTGCCGTTATCCGCGGGGCTGGGGAAGGTGGCCGGATGCATTAAAAGCATTTTGCCAGCGTTCCCCTCCGGCCCGCCGCGTTGCTGAGCGGCCGCTGGGCTCTGGAGCCTGTGAAGCTGCCTCCAGTTGAGATCTCGCAAGAGCACGTCACAGAGCATCACTGCCCTGCGAATGCTTGGTAACGAGGCTGGCCAGAGGGGATCGCTGGCCAAATGCTTTTAATCCATCCGGCCAGCAGCCCCTGTGTCTGGTCTAAGGTCTGCATACATGTGAGTGGGTATGTCTGGTCTGAGGTCTGTATACATAGATCTACTGAGTGGGTATGTTTGGTTTGAGGTCTATATACATGTATCTGAGTGTGTGTATATGGTCTGAGGTCTGTGTACATGTATGGTTGAAAAGTAGATACATGTATCTGAGTGGGTATACATATATCTGAGATGAGGTGCGTGGTCAGGGTATGTGCAGGCTGTGCAGTGGGTAAATGGGGTGTCTGGTCATACATTTCAATATAAACATAAATTGGACAGGCTTTCAGCAAAATTCTAGGGGCTAAATTACAATCTCCACGCTAAAACGGGGACGGTAGGGAGAAAAAACTGTGCCCGCAGTTTTTCCCCCTACCACCCCCATTTTATCGTGGAATTACAATGCAGGCGCTTAAAAAGCTGCCTGCATTGTTAGCTCGTGCTATGGGCCCGCGATGCTCGCAGCAGCGCTGAGCGCAGCCACAAGCATCCACTCGATGGAGTCCATAGGACTCCATTGAGCCAGACGCCGGCGGTTACATGACCTGCCGGATCTCGTCACGCGAGATCCAGCCGGTCCGCGTAGTGATACGCAGGGAGAGACTGGGGGGACTTTTTCCCCCAGTCTTTCCCTGCTCCCGAAAGCCGGAAGAGGTGGACAGAGACGCGATCCTTGCCGCGGGACAGGAGGCGAGTATAGGATTCTGTTTTTTTATTTTTAGGCTGGTGTTAACGGATTCTGTAGAAGTTGGATTGTAATATGCGGTAGACACCGCGGCTAATGTTAATGCTCACGCAGGTGAGTGTTAACGTTACCGTTAAGAGTGTAATGTGGCCCTAAATTATTTATTGGAAAGCGGTCACATGACTTTATATGAAAGTATCGGTACTCGTTATCGGTGAATACCTGAAAAAAAGTATCGGTACTTGTACTCCATCCTAAAAATGTGGTATCGGTGCAACCCTAATAGCTGGAGATCCAAATTGTAGGATGCTCTCCAGTAATGAGTCACCAGAAGAGGGCTGGTAAATGTCGGCCCAGGGGACAATTCACTAGCAATCAGCCTTTTTGCAACCCCCCCAAAAGAAATAACATTAACCTTCTTGGCGGTAATCCCAAGTGTGGCTCAGGGTTAAATTTCAGTGCCGAAAATGGTAACCCTGAGCCACACTCAGGCTGGATACATGCATTACCTGTACATGCAGTACCTGCATTCCCTCAATGTCCTCCCGCAGTCTCCTCCGTCCAATCACGGCATCCCGCTTCCGGGTTCCCTTCCCTGCGAGTACCGTGACGCGGGGGAGGCGGGACCAGCGGGAGATTTTATTTAAAAAAAAATCCACTGAAAACAATGTACCACTTTGACCTTCAAAAAAAATCATATAATCAGACCACCAGGGAGGATAAAGCACATCTCACACCTTTTGTATAGTTTCCTGCTTTTCTCATAGAATATTTTATATTAGATATGAATTAAATATCCTTACTACAGATTTTTATTACATGGTGTCCCCCCCCCCAAATTTATATATACCAACTCTCCTACCAATGAGTAAATAGGCCCCTTGGCAACCTTTCTCCTGCCCTGCTGTGTGTGTAGGCAGCACCGTGGCACCTCAGTTTATTTAATAGTGAATGGGTTTATAAACTTGTGTCTCACAGGTCTTATATTCTACTGGCCCAGGGAGCATTTGCCACCCCCCCCCCCTTGCCAGCCCTCCCCTGTGAGTCATTCTGAAAAGGGTGAGCGACAATCCAATAGTTCATGAATGTTTCAGTATGTGAACTTTCTCGGCTATTAATAAATAAAAGTGAACATTTCTGGCTAGAAATAAGTGCCTAGATTGTTAGTAATAAAATAATCGTGGTGCATTTATAGTACAAAAAAGATGGGAACAGTCTGAGTCGGCAACCACAGATTTTTCCTTTTTTTTTTACTCAAAAAGATATAGTTGCTGCATGTTTTACTTGAAAGAACCTTCTTATTCTCTAGTACTATTTATAATGCAATGTAAAACAAAATACTTTGTATAACATTTGTTGTGTGTATTTTGCATTTTGATTTGGTTTACATTATTTTGTAACAAATAAACCTGACACTGTGTTTAAACAAATTCAGTGGATTCATTGTCAGGGTTATTCAGAGAGAGGTGAAAAGCAGGAGAATGACTGGAGAAGTGAAAATTCTAGGTCAAAATAGCCAAACCAGAAAAATTCTCCCAGTTATCTCACTTTCCAAATCGGCTATTCTGACCTAGAATTTTCCATTCTCCAGTCATTCTCCTGCTTTTCACCTCTCTCTGAATAGCCCTGTGTGTCTTTTTATAATGCATTGGATTGTTATTTCACCCACATTTTGAAAGTGCCCAGAAACTACATGGAAGAGATTGGGTCCAGAATTTACCAAAGCCAGTATAATCAATTCACTTGCAGTTAAGTTGATTTTAACACTTTCACCATGATGATCAAGTATACTCGATGTTCAAAAGCTCCAAGAGTTCAATGTCAAGTAAACTGGATCTGGTCAAATACTGGCACATTGCATTTAATGGAAATCTGTTGCAAACAAAATTTGTTGTCAAATGGGCTCCAGAATTTGGCCCCAGATTCTCAGCACCTCGGACAGGTCTGCCAAGGTGTAGAAGCTGCTTGAACAGCTAGGAGAACTGTTCTTTTACAGAAAGATGGAGCTTCAGTCTTTGAACCCCTTCAATACCATGCACTTTATGCCAAATTCATTTTTATCAGAACATTTATTTGAAACACGGGATGCGCAGTTAACAATATTGGGTAATATAAAAATTTTGCACAGACATTGTTGTCCTGAGTTAAAAGATGTCAATTTGTTAATCTATAAATCTATTCACTTAACCTTTATAGAAATACTGTTGGAATGAAAGGTTCTAAACTCTAGATGGTGTCCTTAATATTACACCGTTTATTATTGCATAGAGAAAAAAATAGCCTTTGTGTCAAATGCAGTACATGTGACAAAGACCGGTACTAAAACTGGTCAGATATCCTGTCTATGGGGATTTTTAGAGATCATAATGAGATTATTCGCAACACAGCTTTATAAAAATAAAAATATACCAAAATAATGTGAAAAGGGGTATTTACAATAACCCCTTGTAGCTTTACTGTAAGGTGATTTTTCAGCAATTATAACCCTCTGAATCTAATCACTTTACAGTAGTGAGTTACCCAGGTACTCACCCCATATACTGCCCTCTCCCTAGCTGTTGTAATGCATTAAGAAGTTTGAACTTTTTGATAGTGAGGTTCAGAGCTGCTATTTGCAGCTTGTTTACAGTAATACAGGGTGACTATAAATAGAGATAAAAACAAAAAATATTTCTCCACAGGGGACACACTAATCTTTCTATAAAAAGGTATGCAAACAGGTTTTTGATATGCTAATGACTGCTTTTCAGTTTACTACAATGTAATGAGCGAAATCAATTTTGGTACTGGAAGGCTCATGTCGGGTGACTTTTTCTTGTCTCCTTTACAAAGGCCACTGTGAAGCTTCTGTTGCTTTTAGGATTGTACTATTGTGGAACGCTGGTGTTTGTCAGCACTGTAATCTTGGCACTTTAATGCGTTGTGATTAAGTGACAAAGTGCTTAAGTGGGACTATTTTTTCTCACAAATGATACGTACATAAAATGTTCAATTTGAAAAAAAGAAAAAGAAAGTCTATATGATGGAGATAGATCTTTGCCTAGGCATATTCAACAACTTATTTAAGCCATTCTTGTTGTCCTCTATATTAGTGATGAGCCGAACACCCCTGTGTTCGGTTCGCATTCGAACTCGAACAATTTCAAAGGTTCGAGTTCGAACTCGAACACGAACCGAACTCAATGCAAGTCAATGGGACTCGAAAGTTCGATTTTTAGAGTGCTCTCCAAGAGGGCCTTCAAAAAGTCCTTCAAATATTGTGCCTAGGAGGTCCCCATAACCTGCCCGTGAAGTGGTGGATTTGTAGGATGTTTAGAAACATTGACGGTAAATAGTTTTCCTTTAATCTATTCATAAACAACTGCTTGGGGCGGCAGCCTGTATGAAAAGAGGAGACATTTTAGGACACGCAGAACAAGTTTAGTGATTTTTTGGCTAAATTATGGTGAAACTTATGCAGGCTTTGGATGAAAGTAACAATAGGTGCTTAAAATGGGGCCTTTAGTGTTGGCAACAGTGCCGTCACACCGCAACCCCTCTGTGATATTGTGGAAGAGTGCAGGGTTGGACCCTGCGGTCCAATATTAAAATGATATGAATCTGGTATAGGCGTCAGTGCTCCCAAATATTTTGCCTTTGGTGGCAGCTAGTGCCTTCACACCGTAACCCCTCTGAGGTATTGTGGAAGAGTTCAGTGGTGGAGGTTTTGGTAATGCAGAAGATATCCCCGATCTATTCAGTTACATCAGCAGCTATAACAAAACTGGGTCAGCAATGTTTAGGCACTTGTACTGCGCTACTGCATATGGTGAGAATCGGCGCACACCAGTAGCAACAGGAAGCAAACAGAACAAGCAGGGAATACACAGAGAGAATAGTCAAATGGCAGGCAAAGTCGGCAACAGATCGGGTCCTCAGAACAAGCAGGGTCAGTAACAAGTATACAAACTGATTCGGTAAGCTAGCGATGCGGGAATAAAGGCTGAGGCACACTGAGCGTGTAGCGACGCACAGAGTAGCGAAGCAAACATTTTGCAGGCTTGACTTTACTCCGCTCCGCCTCGCAGTGTGTCTACACTGCATTACGTTTGCTTCTCACCGCACTAGACAGGAATCCACTAACTAAATTAAAATGTACACACAAAACCATTTTATTTTCACAAAGCACATGCTATATAGGCAAAAAAAAAAGTTTCTACTCAATAAAATACATCAAAAATTACTGTTAATTTAATAGGAATAGAATAAAAATATAAAAAAAGTAACCCCTGATCATATATATTATAGGAACACGGAGCGCTGTGTATAGAGTAGGGATGCATTGATACCACACCCAGACATATACGTATATATCAGCACGCAGACCTATATATACGTATATATCAACAGCAGATTATATATATATATATATACCTACCCACAGACCTCAGACCATATACAGTTGTGTTCAAAATTATTCAACCCCCAATGCTGTAAAGGGTTTTAGGGAAATTAGTGTACATTTGTAATTGTATTCAGAATGAAATCCTACAAGGACTTTTTAAAGAACCATATGCAACTAAAATGACATCAATTGGTTTTGTAATACAGTAGTAAATGTTTCTTTTGTGAATTCTTCATTGACACAATTATTCAACCCCTTAAAGACTACCACTCTGAAGAACAGAGGTTCATTCAAGTGTTTTCAATCAGGTATTGAAAACACCTGTGGATGTCATGGAGCAGCAATAAAGCATAATAAGCACCAATTAGGCAGCTTTAAAATGACTGTGATACTCAGCTCCTTCTAGACATTTACTGGTGTGGTTACAAACATGGTGAAGTCAAGAGAATGGTCCAGGAAGACAAGAGAAGAGGTGATTACTCTTCACAGGAAGGGCAATGGCTATAAGAAGATTGCAAAGATGTTAAACATACCATAGGAAGCATCATTCGCAAATTCAAGGCAAAGGGCACTGTTGAAACGCTACCTGGTCGTGGCAGAAAGAAGATGCTGACTTCGACTGCTGTGCGCTACCTGAAGCGTAGAGTGGAGAAAAGTCCCCGTGTGACTGCTGAGGAACTGAGAAAAGATTTGTCAGATGTGGATACTGAAGTTTCAGCTCAGACAATACGGCGCACACTGCGTAATGAAGGCCTCCATGCCAGAACTCCCAGGCGCACCCCCTTGCTGTCTCCAAAGAATAAGAAGAGTCGACTGCAGTATGCCAAAAGTCATGTGGACAAACCACAGAAGTTTTGGGATAGTGTTCTGTGGACTGATGAAACAAAATTAGAACTGTTTGGGCCCATGGATCAACGCTATGTTTGGAGGAGGAAGAACAAGGCCTATGAAGAAAAGAACACCTTGCCTACTGTGAAGCATGGCGGGGGGTCAATCATGCTTTGGGGCTGTTTTGCTTCTGCAGGTACAGGGAAGCTTCAGCGTGTGCAAGGTACCATGAATTCTCTTCAGGACCAGGAGATATTGGATGACAATGTGATGCAGTCCGTCACAAACCTGAGGCTTGGGAGACGTTGGACCTTTCAACAGGACAATGATCCCAAGCATACCTCCAAGTCCACTAGAGCATGGTTGCAGATTAAAGGCTGGAACATTTTGGAGTGGCCATCGCAGTCACCTGACTTAAATCCGATTGAGAACCTCTGGTGGGACTTAAAGAAAGCAGTTGCAGTGCGCAAGCCTAAGAATGTGACTGAACTGGAGGCTTTTGCCCATGACGAATGGGCGAAGATACCCGTAGATCGCTGCAAGACACTTGTGTCAAGCTATGCTTCACGTTTAAAAGCTGTTATAACTGTAAAAGGATGTTGTACTAAGTACTAAGATTGATAGTCACTTGGGGGTTGAATAAAACTGATAATGATGTGAGCACAGAAAAGACATTTGTGGTTATTTCATTATAAATGTTATGTTATATTTGTCTGACCTACACGTGCCTCTTTGATTTAATTGTAAGCAAGATGACTGAAAGATCAAAATCAATGTCAAACTGGCCAAAACACTCAATTTCAGTGGGGGTTGAATAATTTTGAACACAACTGTAACCTCAGCCGGGTTAGCCTCCCCCTTATCAACATTTTTGAACAAAACTCATGCAGTTGGTTAGAGCTTTGTTAGATCAGGTTAGATCAATAGTTGTTTGCGTTACATCACACATAGAAAAAGAGATATTAACAATTATTGTAAGGGGGGGGGCTAACCCGTCATCAGCCCCCCCTTATCACAAAATGAACCAAACAGCTATTTTGGAAGCTTTACGTTAGATCAGGTAAGATCAATTGGTTTTAACGTTAGATCACCCATAAATACTGAGTTATTTAATAAAGACGGGTTAGCCCCGCCTCATTCAATTTTCTGGTTAGAAACCATTCAGGCTTATAGATATTTGTTAGATCAGGTAAGATCAAGTGCCTGATTAGACGGCCGTGTCTGCCTGATGTTTTAGTAACAAGAATGTTTTATCCCATAGGCTTCAATGTTAAAAATATTCCCGTTTTAATTCAATATCTAATAAACTGTTGCTTATATTCTGCAGTAAAGAGTCTCTTTATTTCTAGACTGTTAAGCATTTTTTATACTTTTTTCAAAAAAATTTTTAGAACTTTGGGCGAACGTCCCAAAACGTTCGAAGTTTGCAAACTGCCGATGTTCGATGCGATCTCCAAACAGATCGAACCGAACAGCTCATCCCTACTCTATATCAAATGGTATGCAGCACGTGCACAAGTATTTGTTTTTTTAAAACTTCTCTGCAGGTGCTAAAAACACAATTCTGTGGGGGACTTGGAGAAAACATTCATTGTATCCATTTAGGCCAGGGTCAGACGAGCGCACCGTGTGCGCCCATATTGACATGCCTTCCCCCGTCCGTCGCAGCGTTGTGACACTTCGACGGGGCCAGCCACACGCTGTAGCACGCGCACGAATTGCACGCGCTACAGCGGGTGTGCTGTGGACATTCTGAAAGCCCCCCGCCGTCGAAGCGCTAAGATGCGCGGTTGACGGGGCTGCAAAGTGTTATCCTCCATTAGGAAGATCGAGCCTTGCAGCGCTGAGCGCTCTACGCTCAGCGAGGTGGCTAGACGGGCGTCAGAGAAGAAGGAACATCCACTTTCACGGATGTTCCAGTCGGTCTTAAAAACGCTCGTCTGACCCCAGCTTCATGGACAATGCATTGTTTGTCATCAGTCAGAACATGTAAGTTATACACTTACTGTATCTCCCAACTTTCTATACAGAATTGATAGAAAGTGCCTGTCTGACTCATGTTTGTGAAGTATGATACCGGAAAGCAAGTTCAAAACAATTGGCAATAGTGAATAACTCCTATCGCTCTTCAACCAAGTGCTAAATATAGCTATAAAGTTAGTTAAGGCTACAACAGCTGAGCTGGAATACTGGAGTTCGGAATCATTTAAAATTCTGCTATTTTGGCTCAAAATTTACAATTCTCCACCAATTAATTTCACGATTAACCCAATACATGCGTTAGAAGCATTTGGAGGGCTAAACAGTCATGATCATATAACCTAGGCTTCTGCCCACAAACACTAAGAATTGCTTGTATGAGTGAAAGCAAGAAGATCCAAATTAAAAGAAAAAAGGGCCACTGCATGGTAGAAGACATTTTTATTGAGATACAACAAATATAATGCAAATAAGATACTTCGTAAGATGATAAAAGTCTAGATCAGGGGTCAGCATCCTTGGCCCTCCAGATGTTTGGAGCTACATCTTGTCTGTTTGTAAAATAGTCTCGTTACCCATTGTACCTCTGTACAGCTCTGCGAGACGTGGTGGTGTTTAATAAAATAATAATAATCTCCCATGATACTCAGACACTCATTAGGTTGACTGAGCACCATGGGGAATGTAGTTCCAAAACATCTGGAGGGGTAAAGTTGCTGATCCCTGGTCTAGATCATGGATGTCAACCACAAAACATCAAGAGTCTCAGACATACACATTTTCGCTCTGTTCCTGCTTCTAAAACATAGAAATTAAAACAGTTTTAACGATCCTGACTAGATATTTTGAATCTGGACCATGTGCCGCCCTCATGTTTTAGACATCAGAGACATAAAATTACAGGTTCAGAAAAAGAAGAAAAAAACCCCACAAAACATGCATTAGTAGAATTCTTGATGTATAATTACCAGTCATTGTGTTTAGAAAACTGCATCCCCCCCCCCGAGTGTGACTCGGGGTTAATTTCACTGCTGAAAGCGGTAACCCCAAGCTACACTCAAGCTGGATACATACCTGTACCCCCTCGCTGACCTCCACAATGGCATTCTCCTCCGGCAGATCGCGGCGTCCTGCTTCCTTTCTCGTGAGAAGGGAACCAGGAAATAGGACGCCCCGATCGGCCAGAGGTGACTGTGGGGGAGCGCAGGGACAGGTATGTATCTAGCGCGAGTGTGGCTCGGGGTTACCGCTTTCAGCAATGAAATTAACGCCGAGCCACACTCCGGATACCGCTACGGGGCTAAATATAGGCACTGATTCTGACATATAAAAAAATGTCAGAATCGGAACGCCGAGGAGGTTAATCAAATTTAGGTGGTTTGTTATAGCAAAGAATTCAGGGTTTGATTTTTTTACATAAATTGCATATTTTAAACCCAGTGTTTTCCTTTTAGAGCATAACATGTCCCTGCTGCGGATTTCTGAAGAGCAGTAGAGGAAGCACAGCTATAAGGAATGCTCACTCATTACCTTGTATTACTGTAAAGGAGCTACAAGTAGTAGCCCCCACCCTCATAGCAGCCAGGGAGAGGGCAGAATACAGGGAGAGTTCTAGGATCACTTAATACTGTACAGGATAAGATTTAAGGGGCTAGAATTGTCATTTTATCCTCTATTTGATGGTTATCTACACATCCCATGTGTCACAGAGATGTTATTTTTTCTTCAACAAAAAGCACTAGGCCGTGAAGGGGTTTAATTGCAGACTTTTTATTGCGGTCATCTAATGCTGAAATAAAGATTAAGTTCTTTTTTTTAATATACTAAACAAACTGGAACACCAGTTGTAAAGGTTATTACAGACCATTCTTTAGATGAAAAGGGGCTCACACTTGGTATATTTATCAAATTAGGGTTTAATCCCAACAGTCACCACACAAAGTAGTGCAATCGCTATTATCCTGAATCTTCAATGTTCTTTAGAACATAACTATTATATATCTTCCAATAAAACCACATGTATACAAATAAAAACAATAGAATACAGAATAGAGAATAGACCTGATTCCAGATATTCAAAATCTTTGTAATTGGCAACAAATGAATTGGCACGTTGTAACCATCAGCCAGTAATTAATTCCATTTATATTGATATATTGTAGGGTATTCCTGAATTGTTCATAGATAAATATTAACGTATCCGCTTACTCCACATTGATTTAACAGTTGTAACAATTCCCTTAGTTAGGAGAGAAGGGGATAGCATTGTCCCTAATACGTGATCCAGTGAGTGACTAATTAATTTGTGCCATATGCATTTAGTAAGTCAAGGATAACGCACAATTGTTATAACATTATTAGCTCTATTAGCATTTTTTATAGTCAACACATTCCAAGGCACTGGCCAATAGGTATACAAAGATGTTACAAAATAAATTGCTGCAACAAAAAGATAAGACCCTGCCTCAAAACAGTGTTTGTGGGAGTCTCAGCGATCGGTCTTGGTATTCGAAGTCCAGTGAGTCTCTGCATTAAGGTCATGTGTAAATATACACTTTAATTGGTGTAGTGATCGTGGATGAATTGTGTCATAAATCATATTTAATTATATATATTGAGTGTTATATCAAAGAGGGAACACTAGGGGCAGTGTGAGGCTTGTTGCCCCGTGTGGCTAGCGGACATCATTAAGCCAGTCTACTGTAGAGTGGTTACCTCATATGGTGACTCCCACTGGGATAACATTGTTGGTGGGAGGGATGCAACTCTGGAGGGGGTAGACAAATCCTGGATTCAACCTGGAGTTCCAGGAAGAGATAAGCCTTTTTTGTGATTTGGCTTGGACCTTGAGAGCACATGGCTTGCCATGTGCTGTGCATTTCTGGACTTGGTAAATGATTGTTGCTCTTGTTCATCCCTTTGTACATCACTTAAACTAAAGCCTGGACACTGCAATAATGTTTTATCCTTTTTATTTTTAAGTAAAACCTTTATACCTATCACTGTGTTTGTGTCGTCACTCGCTACTCAATTTCATGCTATCGGCTGGCATTACCTTTATTTTTAAATAGATTTTTCATTACATTTGGTATAGTACCAGCAAAGTTGTTCTGGAACCCCAGTGTCAGATGCAAGAAGTGAATGTCACATGTAGGATATGATTGAAGTGCGTTGCAATGATTAACCACTATTGACTTGCCTCTTGCAATGTTGTTATAGGATATTTGAGTTCACAATGGGAAAAATTACAAGCGTAAAGTACAACCTGTCCTAAACCAGGGGAGGGGGCCATCTATGTACGTATGCATAAGGAGTAGGGCTGTGCAATTAATCACAAAAAAAAAATCGCGAGTTAAGCACATGTGATTTCTAAACCGCATAAGGCTGCGATTTGATCTATTCATTTTAGGGCTGCGGAAATTAACGTGTTCGGCTCCCTGTAAGCTTCCGGCGGCATGGAGCTTTGGGCGCTTGCAGGGGGAACCATGTGTACATTAGCGTTCTCGCGGCTCGTCATGTGGTTCCCCCAGGCGAGCGCCCAAGCTCCATGCCGCCGGAAGCTCACAGGGAGCCGAACACGTGAGCAAAGAGGTGAGCTGGGGCAGTATCCATGAGCTGAATACATTTAGAATGTATGTAGCAGGTTTGAAAAAGCAAAAACAATTGCCTAAATCGCAAATAAAATCACAATCGCAATATTCATTCAAAAAAAAAATAAAAAAAAAATCGCAATATGATTTTGTCCATATTGCACAGCCCTAATAATCGTTGAATGTGCCAGTAGAGTGAGAGAAGTTGATGTTATAAGGAAACTCGGGGGGGGGTTTAACCCTTTCACTGCCAAAATGATGTACACTCTTAAAAGAGACTTCGCATATCTGCACACCTTTTTAATGCAGGATTAATGCTCTCCCAGGGCAAAAGTGAAATTCCCAGGTGAGAGGTCACCCATGTCAACCTGTATTACTGTAAAGAAGCTACAAGGAACAGCCGACACTGTCATTGTTACAAAAGTTCAAACTTTGCTGCTGCATTACAACATGCAAGGAGCGCACTGGGATCACTCATTCATGTAGATCCAACTGATGAAAAGCTCTATACAGTACAGATATAACAAGTTGTTACTTTGAATTCCATATACAGGCATTATGCCCACAAAATAATTTTATATTCTATTTAGGATTGCACCGATACCGATACTAGTATCGGTGCCGATACCGGGTACTGCAGGAGCACTTGGTACTCCTGCAGTACCCCCCGATATTTTCCCCGATACCGGAAGCCGGCATTGAGCCGACTTGCCAGCATCCTAGGGGCTGGGGCGGCTGTCCGAATGCTCTATCGGCATTCGTACAGGCCCTGCAGCTGCTCTCCTCACTTTGTTTATACTTACCTTCCTTTAGCGACGCCGGGAAAGTCTTCGCGCACGCTCCATGGAAGGTCCCCAATAATAATAATCCATGAGCTGGGGCAATATCCATGAGCTGGGGGGCATTATCCATGAGCTGGGGGGCAAATCCATGAGCTGGGGGGCATTATCCATGAGCTGGGGGGCAAATCCATGAGCTGGGGCATTATCCACGAGCTGGGGGGCAGTATCCACGAGTTGGGGGGTATTATCCATGAGCTGGGGGGCAAATCCATGAGCTGGGGGGGGCATATCTATGAGGTCTGTTCTTATTGGAAAGCGGTCACATGACATAAAATAAAAGTATCGGTACTCGGTATCGGTGAGTACTTGAACAAAAGTATCGGTACTCGTACTTAAAAAAGTGGTATCAGTACACCCCTAATTCTATTGGTATTTTTTTGAATATGCTTTGCTGATAAGCTCATTATGATTACTAGAAATCCCCATACGGAGGATATACATCCAATTCTTTTTCAGTTATGGCTTCTATTTTTGTCAAATAGCGTATCTTATTTCTTCATCCCATGGTTCAATTAAAAGTGTTCTCATTTTCAACAAAAGCACGTTGTTGAGAAATGGTATGTGATCCAACCAGAATGAAGAATAATTCATGGATATTACATTTACCCAATTTAATAATGCTCATTTTAGCTTTAAAATGATCGCTTCATGTCGAGCTACAAAGTCCATATATGGTGCAAAATGTTTTATTTTAGTCTCAATCAAACGCTCTTTAGAAGGGAATACAAACAAATACATATATATCATCAGGGTTATTCAAAGAGATCCGAATGGCTGGAGAAAGGTAACCGAACTCTGAAAATCAGCGTTCGGTTACCTTTATTGGCCATTCGGCTATCCAGAGAGCAGGCAATTCGCCAAATCCTGGCGAATTGCCTGCACATACGGTGCCTGTTCGAGGGCAGTGAAATCCCCATAAAAAAGCACTGCTTCGGCTATTCAGAGAACACAAACAATCAGTGAAAGGTTCCCCTAATGCCCTGCCATTCGGTGGTTTCATTCGACAGGTTTATTCAGGAGAATCCCATAGGCTTCAATGTTAAAAATATTCCCGTTTTAATACGATATCTAATAAACCATTCATTATAAATTTCTGCAGTAAAGAGTCTCTTTATAGATATTTTAAGCATTTTTCTGTATTTTTTTAAAAAGTCCAATTTTTTTTTTTTTTTTAAGTTTACTTATTTTTTCTGTAACAGCCCTTTTTATTATCATTCCCTGGATCTCATATGTAAATTTCAGACATTTTCGCTCAGTAGTTTCTTTGCAAACAGCATTTCACTTTTCAATCATTCAAGCAAACTGTTTTGCTAATTTATTCACTGCCTTCTTCTGCGGTGTCGGCTTTTTCCGGAGGCTTCGCTGCCTGTGATCGGCTCCGGCTTTTCCTGCGTCTGCGACGGGTTAATCCAGATGTTTTTACGGGTTTTCAGCAGCTTTTCCCTGCACCTCGACAGCCCTGTGGTGCTTGCTGAATACACTGCAGGGTGGCCGAAGTGGGAAAGCCGATTTGCACTGAATTGAAGAGAGCGAAAAGTCACCCAACGTGCAGTGACTTTTCAACTCTTTGAATAACCCTGTATACATAATTGTGTATAATTCTCACTGCTCAAAAAATTAAAGGAACACTTTGAAAATACATCAGATCTCAATGGGGAAAAAAGGCTGGTTATCTATACTGATATGGACTGAGTAGTGTGTTAGGAACAAAAAGATGCCACATTGTTTGATGAAAATTATGAACCTACATCGGGCTGAATTCAAAGACACCCTGAAAATCACTGTGAAAAAACGATGCAGCAGGTCAGTCTACTTTGCTGAAATTTCATTGCAGCAACTCAAAATGGTACTCTGTATCCATGCCTGAAAACGGTCGGGGCATCCTAATGAGACGACGGATGGTGTCCTGGGGTATTTCCTACCAGATCTGGACCAGGGCATCACTGAGCTCCTGAACAGGTTGAGGTGCAACCTGGCAGCGTCGGATGGACCGAAACATGGTGTTCTATTGGATTTAGGTCAGGCGAGCGTGGGAGCAGTCAGAGTGCCATTGTCTAGCCTGTAGAGGTCTGTGCATCCCTCCATGGTTAGGCCTCCCCAGACCATCATTGACACCACCAAACCGGTCATGCTGAACGATGTTACAGGCAGCATAACATTCTCCACGTCTTCTCGAGACCCTTTCATGTCTGTCACATGTGCTCAGGGTGAACCTACTCTCATCTGTGAAAAGCAAAGGGTGCCAGTGGCGAACCTGCCAATTCTGGTGTTCAATGGCAAATGCCAATCAAGCTCCACGGAGCTGGGCAGTGAGCAGAGGGCCCACTAGAGGACGTCAGGCCATCTGTCTACCCTCGTGAAGTCTGCTTCTAATTATCTGGTCAGAGACATTCCCACCAGTGGCCTGCTGGAATTTTGGGTAATTTTATAGGGCTCTGGTAGTGCTCAGTCTGCACAAAGGAGCAGATACCGGTTCTGCTGATGGGTTAAGGACCTTCTACAGCCCTGTCCAGCTCTCCTAGAGTAACTGCCTGTCTCCTGTAATCTCCTCCACGCTCTTGAGACTATGCCTGGAGACACAGCAAACCTTCCGTCAATTGCACGTATTGATGTGCCATCCCATAGGAGTTGACCTGCCTGTGTAACCAGTGACACTGACCCTAGCCAAATGCAAAACTAGTGAAAAACAGAAAATATGAGTGGGGGGGGGGGGTCCAGTCAGCAGTGGCTTTCACCTGTAAATGTTTTGGAGGTCATCTCATTGTTGTCCATCTAGTGCACCTGTTAATTTCATTAACGCCAAAGCAGCTGAAACTGATTAACAACAGACTCTGCTACTTAACTGACCAGATCAATATCCTAGGGGCAGTATTACAAAAGCTGGTGCTAACTTAACCAGAGCTCTTGTAAACTTGGCAACCCCATAGACTAGAATGGCTCTGGTAAGTTTACAACAGCTCTGGTTAAGTTAGCACCAGCTTTGTAATACTGCCCAGGAGTTTAACTTAATGCTATACTCGGATTAAAAAGTGTTCCTTCAATTTTTTTGAGCAGTGTATAATATTATATACACATACACACACTCTCCCTCTCTGATTAGATCAGTAAGTTTTTGATACTGTAAAAGCAGAAGATAAAGAATAACTTAAAAAAAACATTTATAGAATACTACTTTTTGTAGTTTCATGCTTGCATTCCTCAGCATTCATGCCAGCGGGTTTCCGATTACACAGTGGTGGAAATAGCATAAGGGTAAAATACTGCTCAACACATCTCAGGACACATTTGTTGTGTCACTGGCTGCATGCATGACCTTCAGAGATACTCGCATTACATTGTATCATTGTTCATTCTGTATTCAATGTCAGCAGCAGACTAGACTTTATATTCCAACCCAGGCCTGCCATCAGGATTGTGTCATACTGGCCCTTCTCTCTGTTCAGATTGATCTTGATTCATTGCTCCAAGAAGGTGCAAATCCCCTTCATCTGGCAGAGCATCATTTCTTGTGTAAAGATAGGCCTCCGCATCCGCAGTGTCCAGAAGTTCTGTAAGTGAGGCCACCACAGTGTCGTGTTCTTTCAGGGTCTCCGGATAGCGAGACACTGCTTGATTGATCCTCAAAGATCTCCGTACAGGAGTTAGGAATTTCCATTCCTGGCTGCCAGGCTCTTTCTTTTTGCTGGGAGAAAGTAAAACAATTTCTTTAGAAGGCTTATAGCTAATCTAGGGCTGAAACAACTTATCAATTAAACCGACAACTAATCGATGAGAATAGTTGACAGCTAATCGGCTGTCGATTAAATCGATTTGTACAGCACACACTGTTTAGAGTCAGACCAAGTTAAACCTCTGTTTCTGCTTTGGAGCTAAATGGATAAGACGCGCCTCGGCTTTACTCGATGCGATTTAGTTCTAGGGTTATGTCAGACATAACCAGTTTGTTTTTATTTAGTTTACAATTGCAGAAGCACTAGAACACAAACCTTGGCATATAGGCATAGTACTGCTGGTGTTTTATCCTTACTTGAAGCTGGAGTCCCGTGTCACCACCCCAACCTGCCTGCCATCCCCTCTTTGGTCTGGAGTTGTCATTTTCTCAGGTTGGTCTGGTCCATTCCCACAAACTCCCTCCCACACTCAGGTCTGGTCTTTTGTCCAAACCTGCTCCATCTCACACTCAAGTCCCTTCAACAAACTCACTCCAGACCCTCCTCCCGCTCAGCTTGTCCATGAAATTATTGTAAAGGGACACTCTTATAAGCTAAAGTGGTCAGGCTGCAATGAATGTCCCCTGTTCTCACCCTGCTTTTGTTTTGACATGTCTGAAAAGCTTGTAGCAGCGTTTTGTTTGTGGAGAAAGGAAACATGGGCTTAAACAGTATACGCAGCATCAATCCATCACTGACCAGGTACTCATGTACATTTTGTGCGAAAAGTATGCAATTTGCCTACGTTTTTCTTTTATCCAATGAAAAAGCAATTAAATCGAAAAAAATACAAAAATAAAAAAAGCCAACTAATAGATTATGAAAAAAATAGTTGCAGCCCTAATCCAGTCTGACAGAACATTCAATTCTACCTTTTGAGTTATGTCCTAGTACTCAAGATTTGACAGTGATCTTCCTACCTTGTTTTTAATGTCATCTTAGAATTTCTAGATTGTATTTATCTTGAATTTTTTGTGCTTTTTACTTCCCCTTCAATATAAAAACTTTTCCCAGACTATCGAATTGCTTTTGGGGATATATCTGCACGTCCGTTAGCTAGGCTGAACTTGCAGAAACATAAAAAAAAAAAAAAAGGAACACTTTATTATTTTTTTTTGCTCTAAAAAAGGGAGAATGAATAGAAAATAGAAAAAAAAAATGAAGGTGTTAAACGTTAACCCCCCCGATCCCTTCATATTCCCCACTCCCGTTTTAACAGTTACTTTAAAACTCACATCTTTTCCATATCTAGGATTGACCTGCTCCTCTCAGATGTGACATGCTGCTGTTCCCTGGAATATCATGTGACTGAAGGCAACCAGTTATTTTATTAGGAAAAAAAAAACAAAAAACAATTTTATTTACCCAACCATAGTGCGTCAACCAAAAATTTTAGTGTAGCAGTTTTGGTCAATGATATGGGTGCTATTAGCTGTAGACATTTTACCTGGCAACACAAGCAACCTGGAACTTGACAGCAGAGCCCCTCTCAGTGGAGGTCCGAGCTTTGAAGGGAGTGCTCACTCGCTTTATCTTGCCATTTGGACACTCTGTAGGATCATCCTCAAGCTCCTCACATTCTAAAGTGGGCTCCTTGCCAGGTAAGGGCTCAAATCGCACAACTATGCAAAACGAAAAAAAAAAAAAAGGCAAAGTTACCCACCTATATGAAAAGAACACACCTGCTTTGAAGTAGGTTAAAAATAGAGAAAAATACCAAGAAGAAAAAACTTTGAAAGATATAAACGCATTACCTTTAGGTTTCTTGTTTATAGACTTCATAATATCAAATATTGTGTCTCTCAGCTCATTAATAGGCTGTAAAATAAATTGATAATTGTTAAGTTCAGTCTCTAACATCACACGACACCAAAAGCTTTATTTGTTTAGGATGTTAAACCAAAAGGTTGGTTTAAGGCCGGGGGCACACTAGACGTTTGCCGTCAGATTGCCGTCAGCACTAACGCGCGTTAAAAAAAAACCAGCGTCGCACTCGATGCTCGTCCACCCCCCCTTGCGTGATCTTCCATAGGAGGATAGCGGAGCCCCATCGACGTGAATCCAAACGCATCATCACTGGCGATCCGCTAGGATTCACGTCGACGGGGCTCCGCTATCCTCCTATGGAAGATCACGCAAAGGGGGGGGGTGGACGAGCGTCGAGTGCGACGCTGTTTTTTTTTAACCCGCGTTAGTGCTGACAGCAATCTGACGGCAAACGTCTAGTGTGCCCCCGGCCTAAATGTTACGTAGAGTCCCTGGGATAGAGAGGGATGATCAGTAGGTTAGTGCGCAGACGAGCCAGGTTTTTATTTTGTATTAGGTTTTCTTTGCTGCTCCAATAAAGTCTGGAAGCTTCCACCTTTTGAAAAAGAGACAGTTTGTGATGTGATTGCCCTAGAGCAGTGGTCACCAACCCTGGTCCTCAGGGCCCACTAACACCCCAGGTTTGCCAGATATCTGAAGCTAAGCACAGGTGATATGATTTACTGCTCAGTGATTGCAGGATTCAGTCTGTATTTTCCCCAAGGTAAACCCTTAAAACCTGTTAGGGGGTACTTGAGGACCGCGGTTCGGAACCACTGCCCTAAAGAACGGTGTTATTGTGCAATGTGACGACTGGATCAGAATTGTAAACTACAGTGCTCTATGAAAAATCCCCTATGGGCACTAGCATGTCCCTTGAGCTAAAGCGGGGACGCCAAGGGGAAAACTTCCGTTCGCAAATTTCCCCTTAGGCCAGTGTCACACGAGTGCACTTGAGAGCAGAAGGAACAAGCGTGAGAATTGACGTTCCTTCCACTCTGACGCCCGTCTGGTCACCTCGCTGAGTGCAGTTTGTGCGGTCATCGCTACAAAGCTCGTTGCACTTATGGAGGGTAGCGCTTTGTAGCTCCATCGAACACGCATTGAAGCTTTGACGGGGAGGGTTTCAACACGTCTGGAGTACCGTACGCTACAGCGTGTGGCCCGCCTCGTAGAAACATCACTACGCTGCAACAGATGTCGGAAGGCGGGTGTAGCGGGTCTGTACATGCAGACTTCTTGCGCTCGTCTGACTCTTCTGGTAGTCCCAGCTGCTAGTGCATGCAACAATGCAAGGTGTAGGGTGCGGTCGTCAGAGTTGGTACCCCGAGTAGGGATCGGGGACAGGCTTCGGTGGGGTTTTGAGAGAGACATATTGGTGGTAAACGTGAGAGATATTGGAGTAAACTAAAATGGCACCGCCCAAGAGATAAGGGGAGCAGTTCTCCCTGCTACTGCAGGAAGATGGGTGTGCCAACTGAGAAAACGTCCCGTGTGCAGCAAGACCCCTTTAGAGGAGCAAGCAATCTGAACCCCAGACTGTGGGACGCAGGACACCCGAAGAACGTAATTCCTCTGAGTGGCAACAACATGACTCCCGGTTGCTGCAGATGCGGTACAGCACCGGGACAAGATCGTCCCTGCACCAGGAGCCGTGGGAATATGGACCTCCGCGACTGAGGTCGGGATGAGTCAGTGTCCCGCTGACAGAAAAATATATGCAGTCAAAAAACACAGTAAACAAAAACCACTGAAAAGTATGAGAGCAATGAAGAGTATACTTATCCTGCTGAGAGAAGCAGCAAGAAAGAGTTGCTGTCCTCGGAAACATTTTATGACCTGTTTGGACGAGACAGCCTGGAATATGGGAGGACCCCGTTGGAGGATGTTGTGGTCCCCCCCCCACTATGTTAACTTTCTCCTTGCTGCTGAGAGGAGAATAAAGAGGAGCCCCCCCCCCCAGTCCTGTATTAAAAGGAGGATTGACTTTGACTTACTAATGCTCCAGATTTAACTCCTTCCTCATACAGCCCAATTACATCAAAGGTACCCTCTCTCTCCAGAAGCCTGGCTTTACATATCCAGAACCTTGCAAATCTCTTTGCCTGAGGTATCTTGTCTAGGGTAGCATGGATGTCCTTAGAGGGTGCACCCTATGGAAGAGAAAACAAAAACAACTAGTCAATATTGATTAAAAGGAAAAGGTTATGTTCTTACGTTACCCTGTGAGCAGTCTTGCTGCATTTATCTGGTAAATGTGCCTCGCAGATTTGTTTATAAGTTATAAATCCTAAAGGATAATTTTCTTCCCCATTGCAAGGGGATTATTGACACCTTAAAGCGAAGGGATAACAAGCACCAGGAGGGGGGGTGGTTATAATGTGAGAAATTTAGAGCATGCCATTACACTACGTTTTGAACCAGTGATACCAAGTGCGCTCAGCGACGTGGCCAGACAGGCGTCGAATAGAAGGCACGTCCACTGTCACGGACGTGCTTTCCTCTCTTCAAATAAGCTCGTCTGACACCAGCATAAAGCAGCGGCACGTCTTCTACATTTAGCTCTGAAGCAGAATAAGAGGTTATAATATTTAACTCCATCCGACCCTAAACAGTGTGTGCTGTGCACATAGAATAAATTGACAGCCGATTAGCTGTTTCAGCCGTAATTATAACACACTGGATTTTATCCCCGTATACTAATGAGTGACCCCAAAGCACTTCCTGACTTTTGTAATGCAGAGGGTAAGATTGTGGAACGTTTTGCTACAGGTTGAGGGTGCTGGTTGTAACTTCATTTAATACTGAAGGATAATTGAAGTGAGATTTAAGAGTATTGAATTTCTCCCCGTGAGGCAAACTAACCTTGCATTAACAAGGTATGCAAATTGGGATCGATTTGACAATTTTCATTTTTCATTGTATTTCAACGCAAAAATTGGGTATACATGCTTTGGTAGTGAAAAACACACTCTAACCATGACAACTTAAATGCGAATGGTTACAGGAGATTTTCACGGCTTTCTTTCCCCAGTCATTAACTGTTGCTACAGCTCTCAAGGGCTTTCACTTAACCACGGTTAGCGTGTCCAAATCTCCTCACCCCATTCTACTATGCTCGCATACAATGGTGCGCTGACAACGTTTGGAGGAAGAGTCGGTGGTTTGAATGAATCTTCAACCCACAGTGTCTCAAGGAGTGTCCCATGTCCTGTTTACCAACAGTGCTCCTCCATATAGAAGTCAAAGTACTTCATGTAGCTGGAGACCTGGTGATGGAACCAAGTAAAAGGAAACAACAACACCAGCAACCAACCCCCCCCAAAACATTTATGATTTAGAAGCCCATTATTATATTTTTAACAAAAATTTAGCATACACACACAATGAATGTAGATGCCCCAAAGTTAAAGTCACTTAAAACAGTGTTAACAAGTGACCACATTACAAGTCTCTACCTGGTGAATGAGATTCAGACACTCGCTAAGGGTACTGTTGATTCTATCAGACAAAAGTAACATCTCCTCCTCTTCCTCTATTCCAGCCCACAGAGAGCAGTTGTGCAGGTCATGCTTCTTGCTTTTTAGGCTTTTCTTGGAGGTGATATGAATGGGTGGGCGCTTGTAGGTCTTACCCTTTGTGATAAGCCACTCTTCCAACTTCCTCCTACAGACAAAAAGAAGAATTTTACACTAGGGAAAAATGCATTTTCCTTAATTTTGACAGCACTTTGCTATATGCAAGAGATTCCTCTAGGTCAGTGGTTCCCAACCGTGGTCCACAAGTACCCCTAACAGGTCAGGTTTGACGGATATCTGAAGCACAGCACAGGTGATTGTGACAGATCTCTGTACCCAAACAGGATCACATCTTCCAATGCCGCTTCCTCGCAGGACCCTACCCCCCTGTGTTCTACCCAGGCAGACTCCCGTGCCTTCCTCCAGTCCTTAGGCGACGCTGTAGATACGTGGTCTTTCAGGGTTAGAATGGATTGCTTTAAATCAGAGGCACATTTATACAGTCAAACATAGGTCATTTATATACCAGGGGTATGGCAATTTAAAAAAAATCTACTTGTCCTACGGACTAAGTAGTAGTAGTCCAATCTACTTGTCCTGATAATTTCAACAAAATAGTGTTTAAATAGAGGTCTTTATTCATAACAGCCTATAGAGGCAGCGTCAGATACATGTGATGAATAAAGCCCTCTATTTAAAACTATTTTGTATGTATGTATGTATGTATTAGGGATGCACCGATACCACTTTAAGACCGAGTACGAGTACCGATACCTTTTTTCAAGTACTCACCGATACAGAGTACCGATACTTTTATTTTAGGTCATGCGACCGCTTTTCAATAAGAACAGACCTCATAAAAATGCCCCCAGCTCACATATCTCCGAGATATAGATATTGCCCCCAGCTCATGGATATTGCCCCCAGCTCACCTGGATATTGCCCCCAGCTCATGGATACTGCCCCAGCTCATGGATACTGCCCCAGCTCATGGATACTGCCCCAGCTCATGGATACTGCCCCAGCTCATGGATACTGCCCCCAGCTCATGGATATTGCCCCCAGCTCACCTGGATATTTGCCCCCCCCAGCTCATGGATATTGCCCCCCCCAGCTCATGGATACTGCCCCCAAGCTCTCATGGATATATGCCCCAGCTCAGACCCCAGACCAGACATGGGGCGGCTGTTCGAATGCTCTATCGGCATTCGGACAGCCGCCCCTGGAGCTCTCCGGCATATTTACCTACCTGAGCGGCGCCGGGAAAGTTTCCGCGCTTCCGCACGTTGTAGGACCTGAGATCACGTGGGACTCCCACGTGATCGCGGCTGGGGTCCTTCAACGTGCGGAAGCGCAGAAACTTTCCCGGCGTCGCTCAGGAAGGTAAGTATGCTGGAGAGCTCCAGGGGCGGCTGTCAGAGCATTTGAACAGCCGCCCAAGCCCCTCGGATGCCGGCAAGCCGGCTCAATGCCGGCTTCCGGTATTGGGGGCGTCCCTGGAATTAGTCCGCAGTCCAGCGGGCTTCTAGCCCGCCAGACCGCATCTCAAAAAAAAATACTTCGCCCGGATCTTCATGTCCTGGGCGATACAATTCCCACACCCCTGTATACACAAAATCACAACATTTTGTAAGGGAGGTTTTGGTGTAATCTAATTAGATTTAGTTACAAACAGTGAGAACATGACTCAATCTTTCTAAACGAGTTAAAACAATGACAGATTACAGTTTAAAACAGGCAGGGCTTGTCAAACAGAAGATTATGTTTGAGGAGCTGTTAATCAGATATTTACAGTTGCAAGAAAAAGTATGTGAACCCTTTGGGATTACGTGGAGTTTTGCATGAATTGGTCATGAAATGTGCTCTGATCTTCATCTAAATCACAACTAGGGATGCACCGATACCACTTTTTTAAGACCGAGTACCGATACTTTTTAAAAGTACTCACCGATACCAAGTACTGATACTTTAATATCATGTGACGCTTTCCAATAAGAACAGACCATATAAAAATGCCCCCAGCTCACATGTATATACCCCCCCCCCAAGATATATATTCATACTGCCCCAGCTCATGGGATATGCCCCAGCTGACCTGGCACCTGGAGCTCTCCGCGATGATACTTACCTTCCTGGGGGACGCCGGGAAAGTCTTTGCGCGTGCGCTCGTTGGAAGGCCCACAGTCGCGATCACGTGGGACCATGTGATCGCGGCTGGGGGCCTTCCAACGAGCGCACGCGCGGAAACTTTCCCGGCGTCGCTCAGGAAGGTAAGTATGAACGCGGAGAGCTCCAGGTGCCTGTCCGAATGCTCTGTCGGCATTCGGACAGGCCCTGCAGCTGCTCACCGTGTTCATACTTACCTTCCTGAGCGACGCCGGGAAAGTTTCTGCGCGTGCGCTCGTTGGAAGGCCCCCAGCCGTGATCACATGGTCCCACGTGGTCGCGGCTGGGGGCCTTCCAACGAGCGCATGCGCAAAGACTTTCCCGGCGTCGCTCAGGAAGGTAAGTATGAACGCAGAGAGCAGCTGCAGGGCCTGTCCGAATGCTGAGAGCATTCGGACAGCCGCCCCAGCCCCTCGGATGCATGCAAGCCGGCTCAATGCCGGCATCCGGTATAAAGGAAAATATCGGGGGTACTGCACGAGTACCAAGTACTCCTGCAGTACCCGGTATCGGCACTGATACTAGTATCAGTGCAACCCTAGTCACAACAATTTGAAAAACACAGTCTGCTTAAAATAATACAACACAAACATTATATGTTTTCATGTTTTTATTGAACATAACATGTAAACATTCACAGTGCAGGGTGGAAAAAGTATGTGAACCCCTAGCATAATGACTTCTCCAAGAGCTAATTGGAGCCAGGAGTGAGCCAACCTTGAGTCCAGTGTGATATTATTGGAGGTGTTGCTGAAAGCTGTCCTGCCTTTTAAAAACACACACCAGTTTTGGGTTTACTGGTTTCAAGAAGCACTGCCTGATGTGAACCATGCCTCGCAGAAAAGAGCTCTCAGAAGACCTACGATCAAGAATTGTTGACTTGCATGAAGCTGGAAAGGGTTACAAAAGTATCTCCAAAAGCCTTGATGTTCATGTGTCCACGGTAAAACAGACGGTCTACAAATGGAGAAAGTTCAGCACTGTTGCTACTCTCCCTAGGCGTGGTTGTCCTGTAAAGATGACTGCAAAAGCACAGCGCAGAATGCTTAATGAGGTAAAGAAGAATCCTAGAGTGTCAGCTAAAGACTTACAGAAATCTCTGGCACATGCTAACATTTTTGTTGCCACATCTACAATAAGGAAAACATTAAACAAGAATGGAGTACATGGGAGGACAACACTGAGGAAGTCATTGCTGTCCAAAAAGAATATTGCAGCACGTTTGAAGTTTGCAAAAGAGCTCCTGGATGTTCCACAGCACTACTGGCAAAATATTCTGTGGACAGATGAAACCAAAATTGAGTTGTTTGGAAAAAAAACACACAACACTATGTGTGGAAAAAAAAAAAAAAAGCACAGCACACCAACATCAAAACCTCATCCCCCACTGTAAAACATGGCGGAGGGAGCATCATGGTTTGGGGCTGCTTTGCTGCCTCAGGGCCTGGACGGATTGTGGTCATTGATGGAAAAATGAATTCTAGAGTTTATCAAGACATTTTGCAGGAAAACGTAAGAGCATCTGTCCGCCAACTGAAGCTCCGCAGAGGATGGGTGATGCAACAGGACAATGACCCAAAGCATACAAGTAATTCAACAAAAGAATGGCTTCAACAAAACAAAATACGCCTTCTGGAGTGGTCCAGTCAGAGTCCTGACCTCAACCCGATTGAAATGCTGTGGCATGACCTTAAGAGAGCGATTCACACCAGACATCAAGAATATTGCTACACTGAAACCGTTTTGTGAAGAGGAGTGGTCCCAAATTACTCAAGATCGCTGTGCAGGTCTGATCTGCAACTACAGGAAACGTTTGGTTGAGGTTATTGCTGCCGAAAACCAGTTATTAAGTCCAAAGGTTCACATACTTCTTCCACCCTGCACTGTGAATGTTTACATGTTCTGTTCAATAAACACATGAAAACATATGTTTGTGTTGTATTATTTTAAGCAGACTGTGTTTTTCAAATTGCTGTGACTTAGATGAAGATCGGAGCACATTTTATGACCAATTCATGCAAAACTCCACGTAATCCCAAAGGGTTCACATACTTTGTCTTGCAACTGTACACCTTTCCGAAAGCAGGTTTACTGGAAGTCTAATCTGATCAACAGATAGTGAAAGACAATGACCTTCTTGCATAATCACACATTCGGGGGCAATGGGCCAATATAGATTGAGTCCTGCGCCCTACAAAATACGCACCCCCAAAGTCCACATGACACACGTCACAGTGATATGATTGGCTGCTCAGTGATTGAAGGATTCAGTCTTTTCCCCAAGGTAAACCTTAAAAACTGGCCTACTAGGGGTACTTGAGGACCGCGGTTGGGAACCCCTGCTCTAGGAAACTGTTTCCCCAAACCCTTCCTCACAGGCCAGGTTTTCCGGATATCTGAAGCACAGCACAGGTGATATGATTTGCTTCTTAGTGATTGCAGGATTCAGTCTGTATTTCCCCAAGGTGATCTGTAAAATCTGGCCTGCTTGAGGGTCCTGAGGACAGGGTTGTGAAACAGCGCTCTAGGATTTCCCCTCAAACACGCAGAATGACAAAACAATTCTGTCGCAAGCGGGATCAATACATACAGAAGCTGCCAGTTAATAAATTAAACCCTCTATGGATAATTATTTCTTCTGGTGATTTTTAATGTTGACTACATAAAGATTATAAATTTAAATAGTTATCCTTCACTGTTGGAAACTCATGTCGGGTGTCATTTGAAGGCGTTTCCCCAGTGTTTAAATTTTTATTTTAAATAAAAGGGACACCCTACACATCCTCACCACCACGGTCACACGAGCACGATGGAAACGTCCGTGCGCTCTGCTCGGACACCCGTGTGGCCACCTCGCTGAGCGCACAGCCCTACAAAGCCTCCTATGGAGGATCGTGCTTTGTAGGCCCGGCAAACGTCCATCGTAGCTTTTTGAAGGGGACGGTTTCAGCACATCCGGTGTAAAGTGCGATGCTATTACGCACTTTACTTCGTGTGGCCCTCCTTGTTGAGCCTCCAGAAAGCTGCGACAGATGCAGGGAAGAGTCACACAGACGCACTCAAAGAGCTCGTGAAACCATGGCCTTAATAGTGGCCAAAGTGGACAGCTTGCCCCCACTTCACTCCGGCAGGCAGCAGACAGGATTTCCCAAATACCGATCACCTGAGAGATGCAGCTAAAGGATTGATTCTACGCATGCACACGCAGCCAGGATTCATAGTTCTGCACAGGCATTAAGGAACGTAAATACGTAACGTGTGCAAGTCCCAAGTGAAACACAAATTTACGTTCCATGCGCTACACAAGGTGCATAGGTACCCAAATTGCATAGAAAAGCTGAGCTGAGAAGGAGCTGCACACGCTGAGGGAGAAAAGGAGAGTTAAATTAATAATTGGGCAGATGTTGATAAATAAAATAAAGGGGGTGTTAATGTTAAGTGCTGCTTCCTATTTCCTGTAGATATTCATTGGGGGATCATTTTTACTACCCTATGGCAGGGCTTGACAAAATTTGCTTTGAATCTAGGAGCCAGCTAAAAAAGTTAGCCTTTTTTTTATGGTAATAAGTGAGCGATAGTCTCCAGTCTCACATGGCACATTACTGTGTGCTTTATTGCTGTGGAGCTCTTTGATAGAGTAATGCAGTGTGTATGAGCGTGAGGTTTATTGCTGTAGAGCGTGATGATACACACCGCATTACTGTACCAGAGCTCTACAGCAATACAACTTGTACTGTGTTGTGTTTTGAGTGTATCACAGAAACACATACCCCCCCACTCACACTGCCAGCTCTCTCCCACGCACATAGCTGGCAGTGTGAGTATATGGGGAGAACTGGCAGTGGGAGAGTGCTGAGGGCGAGGTGGCAGAGAGCTGGCAGTGGGGAGGGAGGTGGCAGAGAGCTGGCAGTGGGGAGGGAGGTGGCAGAGAGCTGGCAGTGGGGAGGGAGGTGGCAGAGAGCTGGCAGTGGGGAGGGAGGTGGCAGAGAGCTGGCAGTGGGAAGGGAGGTGGCAGAGAGCTGGCAGTGGGAAGGGAGGTGGCAGAGAGCTGGCAGTGGGAAGGGAGGTGGCAGAGAGCTGGCAGTGGGAGAGGGAGGTAGGAGTGGAAGGGGCAGTGTGAGTGGGGGAAAGCTGGCACTCTCCCACTCATTACCAGCAGCTCCCCCTCCCCATAAAAACAGTTCCAGTTGCCTCCTATACTGGAGATGGGGCCGCCTGCCAGATTGGCTGTAGTGTAGGCAGTCTGCTCATATCTGCTCCCAGATTGAGCGCACAAGACATAGCCCGGCCCCCTTGTCACAGATTGGCTATTGCCAAAGGAAAGGGGAGTGTGGGAAAATCTTCACAGCCTTTGCTCATCTACTGGGGGAATGGGGCGGGGAATACACGGAGCTGCCGCTGTGTAAAGAAAGAACTTTTGCTTTTAAATCAGCTCCCCTTCCGATCTTTCACGCCAGGTGCCTACATTTTTTTTTTTTTGAGAAATGATTTTACCAGGAAGGATACATTGAGATTTCTCTCATTTTCAGGTATGTCCTGGGTGGCGAGTATGTACCGTTAGGTGTCTTGCCCAAGGACACTTACTGGAGAGGTGCTCATTGAATGGGTTAACAAAAGCCCAGGAGCCAGGCTCCTGGGGTTTGTCAAGCCCTGCCCTATGGACACCATTTCGGTTCGGGTTCACTCCCATGCTTCACACCACCACATTGGGTGCAGAACACTGGTCACAAGATCGTCAATATCAGGAAGGGGGAAAAAAAAAATATATATCTTCTTTGCAATTCCAAATGTTATGTAAATAAAACATGCAATAAAAAGGCAGCGCTCTCTTCAAAGTACTACCTGTAATCATCTCGGGGCCAGCATCAAAGCAGCTTCCTCTATTTAAACATTGGCAGATAGAATATTTCACTAACTGAAGGTAATTCATCTAGAACAGAAGATCTTAAATGGACCTCAAGACATGACACCAAGTACTGTGCCACCTGGCATTTAGCGCAAACTTAACTTTGGGATTACCCCATGCCATTAACCGGGAGAACAATCTTGCATTAAAAAGCTATGCGAAAGGGACATTATGTGCAAATTTGTTAGCGAAAAGGTTAATCGCTTGTTGAATAAAGTAACCAATTGCAAAGCATTCCATAGCAAGCACTGTGACAGGAGAATGCCGTCAGACAACACAACATGCGGATTAAACATACACCTTTGCCTGACGTTCTTCAGCAATATGCCCTAGAGATCACAGCATTAACAGTGCAACATACCTGCGATCCTCTTCAGCGGTCTTTGGAGTGACATGCAGCTTGCTCGTGACATTTTCCTTCACGTTGGAAGGTTTGGTTTGAGCTGCAGATACAAGGCCCTTCATATTGTTGCCAGCGCTCTCAGTCTTGCTACCCTGAGCGTGCTTGTTATTCAAAGAGACGGTACCACCTCTCGGTATGAGCCATGGTTTATTGCAAGAGGCACCACTCGTTTTCTGGGCCCTAGGATTCACAGTACTGCAGACAGACTTTCCCATTTGAAATGTTGTAGTTTTATTCGGCCCATTGCAGGTATCTTTGTTTTGTGTCATTTTCGAGGTACCACTGACAGTGCGCTGCCTGGGTGCGTCTTTTATCACAGTGGGAGATTTTGGTTTTCTGGGCTCCATAATCGCAGCAGTTTTTAAACCTTTGTTGGGATTACCAGCATTTGGTTTCATGCTATGGACACCTACTGTGCCTTTACCTAGATTTTGAGTACTTTTCGGACGCCAAGAATCAATCCTAGAAGACACAACCTTGCAGGATTGTCTCCTATTCGCCATGCTTTGAGGAGCTGGTTGGCTCGCCTTTGACATACCAGAAGCCATAACAGGTAATTTGTTCACTGAATTCTGGGTTTTCGATGCAGGAGAGACAGGTTTTTTAAAGTGATAAGTAGCTTGTATGCTGTTGCTCGGAGGTTTGCTATGGTTTCCAAGTGTTGAGGTCCTCCTCCCTGTTGTAGAGGTTTGCTGCTTTCTGTGATTTGCTGAAGATGTCGCAACTTTTTTCTGTCCATGCACAGTGGTCTGCTTTACCTTGAATGCGCACGTCTGGTCACCTACACAGATCAACGATGAACCAGTTTCTTTATGAACAGTATCAAAATTAACAGAACATGCATCATCTTCTAGAAGCCTCTGGTTTGTTCCTTTCCCACCTTCCAACCCATTCACACAGTTCTGGGCAAGTGAACAAGACGCAGCCTTAGTCTGTGTTTCCCATTGCTCTTCAGTTTTCTGCTGGTGAAGGCCATGTCCATTCTGGATGTTGACCGAGTGTACAGGGCCATCCAGTGACGAGCTTTCTATGCTTGGTTTAGAGACTTGCAGGTCATTCTGTGATGGCGCTTTTGAAGGTGCCGCTCTTGATTGCTGCCGACTCAGATGGTTTCCTGTTTCCGCTTTCTGCCCATGAAAAACAAGTTTTGGATTCTTGGGGAGAGTATTCGGCTTTGGTTTGGAAATCTATAGAAAAAAAAAGTTGTTAAAAGCTATTTCTTGTATTTAAGACTCGCAGTAATGGCTTAATAAAAGAGGTTAAGCATCCCTTATTTGAAATGTTCCAAAATCTGAGCACCAACATGATGCCAAGTGTGGAAAATGTCTCACCTGATCTTTCATTGTTACAGTATATGCAAATATTCCAAAATATGACAAAAATTTAAATTATTCTAAAACAGTTCTGGTCCAAAGCGTTTTGGATAAAGGCCATGTATAAACATAGCAGTCAGGGAACAAAACAACGGTCCCCGCTTCCCCCACCACAATCACACACTTTTCTAATTGCTTACCGGAAGTGATTTGGAAGGTTGGGAAAGTGGCTTCTTTTGTATATTAGTGGTATCCCTCAGGTAATATCTGTAAACAGGAGAGTGTTAACCATTAACATTTAAGATGCGTCCAGAAGAATATTACAAACTGATGACGGCTCAGGGCAACGTTTTGAATAACGAGGCAGCTTATAGGAAAACATGTATATTATTATAGTTTCAGAACTGGATCCAATGAACAGTTGTTTTCCACTCAAGGAAGTCAATCTGCTAATAGCCTCGTTCATAAAGAAGGAACTAAAAAGTAGAAAGAGCCTCAATATGGCTTCAATAACAGTAAGGCATCTTAAAAGCTTATTCTCAAACCTCCGAATGGCGCCAAATTGCACTGGATGTTGAATATCACCATTTGGTGCAATTTCAGGATAATTCGTCTATCCACTGAGCCAGTGTTTCCCAACTGCGGTCCTCAATTACCCCTAACAGGCCAGATTTTAAGGATTACCTTGGGGAAATGTTGACTGAATCCTGTGATCACGGAGCAGCAAATCATATCACCTGTGCGGCGCTTCAGATACCTGGAAACCCTGGCCTGTTAGGGGTACTTGAGGACCGCAGTTGGGAACCACTGCACTAAGCTGTCAGTTACGGTCAACAAATACTGGCAAATTGACTGCAAAGTATGGTGCAATTCCCACCAGTGAAATTACCCTATAGAAGCATTGCGACATCCCTAGGATATACTCACTTTGGATTATTTTGAGGCTTTAGCTTCCCCTTGGCGGCCAGGTACCCCAGTAGTTGTTCCCTGCGCTGTTCTGTAGGAGTTATACACACAGTTTAGCATCATTCAGTAGTGAACTATATTAAAATACATTCAAATGGCCTGCAAACATATACATTTTTTAATAAAGCATTATGCCTGATTTGATGGGGTATTATGCCAAAAAAAGTGTCATGTTTCCTCGTTCCAGCCCTGTCCCCCTGCATGTATGCCTGTGCAAGCCTGGACCGATGCTGCTATTGCCTGGGTAGCAGCTCAGGGGTTAATTGCTTCTCAGCTGATCAGCTCACCTGTTGGCCCTTGCGTGCTGATCTCCTCCCTATTTAATGCAATGAGCCCATTATCCATTGCTCTGTCATTTAGTTCACTTCCTGAGATTCAGTCTGTGTTCTGAGAACTCCCCGATTCATTGTTTCCAGTCCAAGTTTGTGTTTTCTTGTTCAGTTGATTACTTTGGTTCTGTTTCCCCTGTCTGGATCTCCTACTGCTGTGTTTTCTGGTTTAGGTCTAGTTATTCCTATTGGTTTTCTGTTCATGTTATATGTACACAGAATCCCTGGTTATTACCTCTTGGCTTGTATGACTTCCCTCCCGGTTCTGGATCCCTGGCCTATGTATTACATTCTCGATCTGATTCCTGGCTTTTCCTCTTGACCCTGTTCTTGCTTTAGATGCTAAGGGGAAAAACTTGCGCTCGCAAGTTTCCCCTTAGCGTCCCCGTTTTAAGAGCGGATTACGAGGCAGGCACTAAATTCAGCAGCCTGCTCCGTAACAGTCCGGGATAGGCAGAAAAAAGTAAAGCAGGGTGATTTAACGGCGCAGACCACAGTACTATATGGACCAAAAATATGCAGCAGCAAAGATACAAATACACTCCCAAAGTGTATACAAAATACAGTCAGAGGTAAAAAGTCTCTTGCGATTGCAAATGTCCAAATTAATTTCAGTGATCTGAACGATCTGAAACAGGACACCCATTGCACAGTATATCCTGATCTCCAATCACTCATACAGAGTAATGGTGGTTCAACTCACTCATTTTAGGAGCCCCATAAAGCCGCCTCTGAGCTGTATTCACAAAAATGGAAAGGTGTAGATCAGTGTTTCCCAAACCTGTCCTCGGGACACTCTACCAGGTCGGATTTTGCAGATCATCTTGGGGAAATGCAGACTGAATCCTGCAATCACTGAGCAGCAAATCATATCACCTGTGCTTTGCTTCACATATCTGGAAAACCTGACATGTCAGCTGGTCCTGAGGACAGGTTTGGGAAACACTGGTGTAGATGGTTCTCCTCCCACGGTCCTGTCGATTAGGGTCTGAAAGCTCTCAGCTATCAGACCCTAAATCGAAAGGACCGCGGGAAGAGACCGGGGAGGAGAACCATCTACACCTTATCTATTTTTGCGAATACAGCTCAGAGCCGGCTTTATGGGGCTCCTAAATGAGTGAGTTGAACCAGCATTACTCTGTAGGAGTGACTGGAGATCGGGATATACTGTGCAATGGGAGTCCTGTTTTAGATCTTTCAGATCACTCAGAAAGGAAATTTGGACATTTGCAAGCGCAAGAGAGTTTTTACCTACGAGTCCGGGTTAGGTGCCACCACGACTATCCCCCCCCCCTCAGAGTCCATGGGACTCCATGGAGGGTTGTGCTGCTAGGTCACAAGACCTGCAAGATCTCACTCTCGCGAGATCGTGCAGGTCGGTGGAATGATTCGCAGAGGGAGACTGGGGACTCCCCCCTCCAGTCTCATTCTGCTCCAGAAGTGCCAGACTGGGCCGCTATTCGCACCGCGGGATAAGAGGAGAGGATCTTTTTTTGGGGGGAGGGGGGCAGTTGCTGGTGCTAACTGATTCTGCCTAATCAGTCACTGTCTAGGAGCTGTGGTTAAGTTTTTGGTGCGGTAATTAGCATTAGGACTTAGTGATCCCAACACCAATTACTCTTTGCGCTCCCCATGTTAAGTATATTGATCGAAGTACAGTAAGCTCGCACTAGAAAGCGCCATTACCGATGCGTAATGGATTTTTTTAACAAGTTAAGCGTTCGGGATGTGATCTGGTCATCCTATTACCGGATTTAACCTAGCGCTAACGTATGTGATGGTGAACACTAGCGTTAAAGAGGTGATAGAGCCCGGAGGATCTGGAAACCCTAATCTCACCTGCACTGCCTTTACATAAAGCCCCGATGTATCAGATGGGGTGTGCGGGATTTATATAAAGATCTGGACATTTTTCCCGCAGTTTATCTAGTCACGGGAAAGCTAGCGACTCCAGGTCATGTAGGTTATAATAGGAAGAGGAGACATAGCATTAGTGTTGCCAGGTCGGCCATGTTTTCCTGGACACATATTGCTATCCATGCAGAGGGGAGCACAGGGAAAGTGCTGCCCTGCACAATGTATAATTCAGATGCTGCAGGAGGCGAATCAAGGCAGGTCACCTGGGACTCCTTACCTGCAGTGTATGGATTCTACATGCCGCGGGGTGGCATAGTTCATGCACTGCCTATCAGCATGAACAAAGTATATGTGCAGAGAACCATGGGCGATCTGGCGACCCTGATGCGGGATCCTACATTGTGCGGTGCCGGGGGAGGTGTGTCTGTGTGTGTGTCAGGGTCCCGGTGAATCTCACCTTCCGCCGTCATAGGTTTCTTTACTTCCATGTTCAGACCCAGTCCTAGACCTCTCGCGCTCACAACACAAACCGCTTGCATTCAAATCGGCCAATCAGAATCGCCGAGAAAAAAAAACCTTGTTTTCTTCCTGGAGACCTCCGTAACAAATCCAGGAGAACTTGTGATTGGCTGGTTAATCACTAAGCATTGTGATTGAATGGTTGGTCTTGTAAGGACATCGTGATTGGGTGATATACGAGCAGTATGAGCGTATAGGAGGTATGGGAGTGGTCGGCTCGATTACGCTTTGAATTGCGCAATGGCGGCATCGAAAGAAACGTTACTGAACCTGTTTTCATGCGGGATACGAGCCACACGGTGACAGCGAACAGCGTGTGCGACCCGGCGGTGCGGAGGAGGCGGTTTCAGTGGCAGAACTGCGGGATAACTTCCGGCTGCACCCGCACGTTTCCTAGCAATATCCAGTGCATAGGGATCAGAATCACACACTGCACATATCTACTTTATAATCAGAACGCTGAGTACATTACAAGTCTTCTAGCTGCACCCAGTACAGCACTGAGTACATTACAAGTCTTCTAGCTGCACCCAGTACAGCACTGAGTACATTACAAGTCTTCTAGCTGCACCCAGTACAATACTGAGTACATTACAAGTCTTCTAGCTGCACCCAGTACAGCACTGAGTACATTACAAGTCTTCTAGCTGCACCCAGTACAGCACTGAGTACATTACAAGTCTTCTAGCTGCACCCAGTACAGCACTGAGTACATTACAAGTCTTCTAGCTGCACCCAGTACAATACTGAGTACATTACAAGTCTTCTAGCTGCACCCAGTACAGCACTGAGTACATTACAAGTCTTCTAGCTGCACCCAGTACAGCACTGAGTACATTACAAGTCTTCTAGCTGCACCAGTACAGCACTGAGTACATTACAAGTCTTCTAGCTGCACCCAGTACAATACTGAGTACATTACAAGTCTTCTAGCTGCACCCAGTACAGCACTGAGTACATTACAAGTCTTCTAGCTGCACCCAGTACAGCACTGAGTACATTACAAGTCTTCTAGCTGCACCCAGTACAGCACTGAGTACATTACAAGTCTTCTAGCTGCACCCAGTACAGCACTGAGTACATTACAAGTCTTCTAGCTGCACCCAGTACAATACTGAGTACATTACAAGTCTTCTAGCTGCACCCAGTACAGCACTGAGTACATTACAAGGCCTATATCTGCGCCCTGTACAGCACAGTTATGTGCACTACTGTAAAGGTTGGAGATGTAAGGCTTGTAATGCACACAGTGCTGTACAGAGTGCAGATTTTGAGTAATGTACACTGTACGGAGTGCAGGTATTGGGCGTGTAATGTAGATAGTGTTTATATCTGTATTTTTGTCCAGAGTAAGGCCCCACCTCCTGTGCTTAGTTACCTGAGGCCTGTTCAATACCTCAGCCATAGGCGACTCTACAGGGGGGCAATTGCCCCCCCTAGGTTATTCCTTGCCCCCCCCCCATGTGCCCCACCACCAAAAATCAGAATCCAGCTTCCCACACTTCTTCGGACCAACATATCTCCGCCGCTATGCATCGTATATGGAAGAACTAGGTGTCATTCGAAAGGGCAGATTCTGGCCTTTCCAATGATACCCAACATGACCATATTCAGTGTGAAGTATAAGTCATAAAACATTAAATAAAAACGTGTTCTTAAACATTTTCACAGGGTTGAAATGGCTCAGCAGTGAAATGGTTAATGTTCAGACTATACACTACATTGTGTATTACGTTAGTTTTTGCCTTGGTTTTAGCTGTATATTAAGGGTTAATGGGCAGGCTTCATCCCTTACAGTATGCATTTGTTTTTTCCTTGATTAATGGCATTGTAGGGGTTAATGGATTGGCTACATGCCTCAGTGTATTCATTTCATGTTTTCCCTTGATGAATGGCATTTTACGGGTTAAGGGGTAGCTAAATGCCACATTGTTTATTATTTTTATTGTATTTCTCTTGGTTTATGGCATTTTAGGGGTTATTATGGAAGTTAGAATCTAAAGAGTCTAATGATTTTTAGATCCTCTGCTTTCCGTCACATTTTGGGGAATTTATTTTTCCGAAAATAAGGTGAATTAGTACAACAAAAAAGGCATCATTGCATCACATTACTCATTGCATCACATTACTCTGGGGTTTTGGAATCTTATTTATATATATACTTATTTAGGGCACTATTACCTGGTGTGAGCTAATCCTTGCGTCGGCGTGATTTTGCGTTAGCGCCAGGTTAATTGAGTCTAGCGCCTGACCAACAGATTGTTTGCTTCCCGCTACAAATGGGAAAAATCACTTAGCGCGTTGCTATTAGCGATTTGTACCGCGAGCTTAATGTACTTTCCGCGTCCTATACTTAACACAGGGAGTGCTAGAGATCTCTAGCACTTTTGCAGCAAACAGATCACTTGGTGCCAGCGCTAAATTTTTTGAGGTGCACTAATTGCAACATTTTACCTACTGCTCAACCCTGGTGCTAACTCCAAAAAAACAGAAAAAACAGGTCCTCATCCAAAATTAATAGGCAATTGAAAGGAATGCAGCACAGGTGTTCTCTTGGCCCCATACACCATAGTAATAGATATGGTCAGCAATGTCGCTGCTGTTGCAGTAAGCTCTATTATAAAGGTATCCTTTATGCACATATATCCTATTTCTAATATATTGCCTAATTTTAAACATTTTATGCTGGGGGTTATTCATAGTATGTAAGCAGTTGATTATTAGGGTGACTGTGTGGACCATGTTTAAAGGGACACGTGAATAAGTCTTGCCCTGAAACATGTATTATTTATATGCTGCAGCAGGGAAATTTTTGCCGCTCACCTGGCCTTCCTTTTGGATCTGTTAAATGCAGTGTAATGATTCTACATGTTGTTGGGTGTCAATTATCATGCAATGCCCATCAGCCTTAATATATGTATGCATCAAAACATGGATGATACGGCCACCGTGGAGGATTTTAATAATGCAGGGGTGAGAGGTTATTCACTGGATGTGTTCATATTCAAACTTGTGAGGGTGGGGGATAGGTATGGCCCGGCACTCTGCACTGGAAAAAAAAAAACAGTTCTATCCTGTACACAACCGCATTAGCGCTGGGTCTCAGCCCGGGTCTTAGAGTTTCCCTAGCATGCGCCAAACGACCTTGTTCATGGACTACCGCGGACAAGGTGATCTGTTAGTAGGTCGTCAGGCACTAACAGGGTTATTCAGAAAGCAGTGAAAAGCAGGAGAATGACTGGAGAATGGAAAATTCTAGGGCAAAATTTTTCTGGTTTGGTTATTTTGACCAAGAATTTTCCATTGTCCAGTCATTCTCCTGCTTTTCACGCTCTCTGAATAACCCTGTAAGTTTTAGCGACTCGCACTAAATTTTTCCTTTAGTAATGGTGTTTTAGTTCCCACTAGGTGATTGGGCCCTTAGTTTTATTCAGTGATATGATTTAGTGGTGAAAAGTATTAGTGCCCCCCCCCCAGTTTTGACTGCGGTATCTTCTGTGCCCCCCCCTAAATATTGTTCCTAGAGTCGCCACTGACCTAAGCCGCTGCAAGTGCGAAGTTAGCAACTTGCCATTGAACGCCTTTCAACCGCTCAGCGCTCAGCAGTGCTAACCTAGCACTTGCAGCGACCCGAGAAGATGCTGAGTTTGACGTTTTAAAGATGGCCGCCGCCATGAAGCAAGTAACAATGCCGTACAGCAAGATGGCCGCCGCCTCGAAGCAAGTAATAATTCCGTACAGCAATGTTAATTTTGAGGTTTTTGTTCACAAAGCACAAAATATTTATTATTTCCCCCTGCACAGACATATATTACAGTTCACTTTATATATTGTTTCTGAAGTAAACAACGTTTATTCATTAAAAACTATAATTTGTGGTGTGTGCGTACAAAACGGAATTGTGCTGACTGCTTCTCTTTATTATATTTTGTCCGAGTGATCCGAAAAACAATCTGAATTTTTCATTAAGAAATCGGCCATTTTGGATTCAAAATTCGCATCCAAAGGGTTCAACGACACTGCTGCAGCAAACTGAATTGCTGCGTTGCAGCAATTCAGCAGCTGCTGAGGTATTGAACAGGCCTCTGTAGACACATGCCTGCTTAGCCATATTATAAATCCAGCCCTGTGGGGGGGGGGGGTTGCTGTCCACCCCATTACACATACCTATCTGCTGGCCCAGTTGGCAGAAGCAAAAATACACCTGGATCCCATTGATGTAATGCTATGCATGAACAATGATGAAATTCCCTTTTTACACACGCTATCAACAGTTATTGCAAGGTTTACAAAATGTTACATTGATTAATGTGGAGGGGAGTTATGTCACCCCCATCTTTACATAAAGGTGATCCGCATAGGATTTTTAAAATAGAAGTAGAAAAGCTTAAAGCGTTAAGAATACACTGCTTTCACAAACCTGGCCTGGTTATGATGAACTCTGTGCTCGTTGGCATACATATGGGTTATTCAAAAAGCGCCTGTGATTGCCAGTGTTAGAAACAATCACAAAAATCACCGGTATTGCAGTTCTGACAAACCCCAGCATTTCACCCTTTTTTTAAATTATTTTTTAAACACAGAAAAGTGCCCTCCTGTGGTGGACACCTTTCTTTCTAAAAGTAAAAAAAAGATATTGAAACTTGGGTAACTTGCTCTATAAAACTAAATATTTAGGAAAAAAATACAATTAAATTTTCATATATACTGTATATATAACATTATATATAAAAGAAAGAGCACTCCATGTTATTGACTACCTTCTACCATTTTCTGTGAAAGAAAACAGTTTTAAAAATGCTCAAAAAGCCTGACTGAGGTAAAATGATGGGGATTCAATTTACAAAGTATGATCATAGTTTGCTTAAGCCTGTCACAGTCGCCAATGTACCCCATCTTTGACAGGTCCTATCTAACGTGACTGTGTCCGCACTTACAGGATCAACTCACCCTGGAGCGCCCCGGCAGCTCGACGCCTTTATAGGCTGCCACGGTGGAGCACCTGTGAACAGGGATGGGTGCATACCAAATGGGAGTTGTCAGCTCCCTATATATAAAATACAAAACAGCAGAAGGTTGCACTCAACCTCAAAACTAAACGGGTGCATCTAAGACATCAAATACAAAACACCAAGAAAGAGCACTCCATATTATTGACCACCTTCTTCCATAATTTTCTGTGGGAAAAAAACACAGTTTTTGAGTGCAACCTTTTGCTGTTTTGTATTTTATATATAGGGATCTGACAACTCTCATTTGGTATGCACCCCTCCCTGTTCACAGGTGCTCCACCATGGCAACCTATAAAGGCCTCGAGCTGACGGGGAGCTCCAGGGTGAGTTGATCCTGTAAGTGCAGACTTGGTCAAGTGAGATAGGACCTGTCAAAGATGGGGTACATTGGCGACTGTGACGGGCTTAAGAAAATTCTGATCATAACTTTGTGAACTGAATCCCCATAATTTTTCCTCAGTCAGGTTTTTTGAGCATTTTTAAGGCTGGGGTCAGACGAGCGTGATTTCTACGGACTGTACGTCCGTGCAGTACGGACATCGTCAGTACGGATGACGCAGTAGTGGTCACACAGTCCGTTTTTTCACTGAAGTTATTTTTGACGGATGTAGGAGGGAAAAATAAATTACAATGAAAAAACATTCTGTCCGTCAAAAATGCTGGACGTATAAATGCAGTCCGTCTGACCTCGCTCCATCACTCACACACAAAGCTATGCGGACGTTGTGGACGTGGCGCACTCCGCACGTCCGTTCTAGCAGTATTACGTTCTTGCCTAACCTGCGTCCGTTTGCCGCGGCCGTTGTGCGTCCGCAGTTCAGTGCGGACGTACTTCATGTGTCAGGCTCCAATGGACTTTCTTTCATGCTATCACGGACGTACTTTTAGGCGCAATCACGGACGTGAACACTACGCTCGTCTGACACCAGCCTAAAGCGTTTTTTTTTTCCACAGAAAATGGTGGAAGAAGGTGGTCAATAATATGGAGTGCTCTTTCTTGGTGTTTTGTATTTGATGTTTTAGATGCACCCGCTTAGTTTTGCAGTTGAGTGCAACCTTCTGTTTTGTATTTTATATATACTGTGTATATATATATATATATATATATAAATTTTAGTACACAGAAAGGTTCCCGTGGTGAGCAAGTCTCGCTTTAAAACTAAAATATGTGAAAAATGTTATATATATATATATATAACAAAACCAGGGAGAGAGCATTCCAGTCAAACACATTAAAAAAACCTGCAACAACAGCTCCATGCATGGGTGCATAATACCAGCTTTTACCAGATGGTGAAAATTTCTAAACTCTGAGCTTTGTTCAATAAAATGGTGGAAATTTGGTTCGCAATGAACGGCCGTGAAATGCTTAAGCCTGCCAAAAGCGTCAATGTAATCCACCCTCTGGCAGGTCCTACTCTGCAAACCTAATGACTGTCCATCATGGGATAAACTCCCTTACTGAGGCCGGTGCGCATGGGACGTTTTTTAACGCACATTAGGTGCGTTAAAGAAAACCGGCGTCGCACTCGACGCCCGCCCATCCCCCCTCGTGCGATCTTCCATAGGAGGATCGCGCAGCCCCAGCGACGCACATCGACAGTGATGATGCGCTAGGATTCGCGTCGACGGGGCTCCGCGATCCTCCTATGGAAGATCGCGCGAGGGGGCGGGTGTCTATTGTGACGCCGGTTTTCTTTAATGCACATAATGTGCGTTAAAGAAAACGTCCCGTGTGCACCCGGCCTGAAGAACAGGTCCCTTCATGGAGCTCCCGCAGACCAAGGCTAAATAGAAACATAGAAACATAGAAAAATGTCGGCAGATAAGAACCTTTCGGCCCATCTAGTCTGCCCAATTACATGGATACTTTACCTGGATTTATCTTTTGTTTAGGATAGCCTTATGCCTATCCCATGCTTGCTTAAATTCAATTACTGTTTTGGCCTTTACCACTTCTACTGGAAGACTGTTCCATGTATCCACCACCCTCTCAGTAAAATAATGCTTCCTGATGTTACTTTTAAACCTTTGCCCCTCTAATCTAAGACTATGTCCTCTTGTTTTGCTACTTTGTTTCCTTTTAAATATACTCCCTTCCTCTACCTTGTGGATTCCCTTTACGTATTTAAATGTTTCTATCATATCTCCTCTGTCTCGTCTTTTTTCCAAGCTGTACATGTTAAGATCATTAAGCCTTTCCTGGTAACTTTTCTCCTTCAAGCCGTACACCATTTTAGTAGCCCTTCTCTGAACTCTCTCTAAGGTGTCTATATCCTTCTGGAGATACGGTCTCCAGTACTGCACACAGTACTCCAAGTGAGGTCACACCAGTGCTATGTACAGTGGCATGAGCACTTCCCTTTTCCTACTGCTAATACCTCTCCCTACACAACCAAGCATTCTGCTAGCATTTCCTGCTGCTCTATTACATTGACTACTTACCCTTAGATCCTCTGAAATAATAACCCCTAAATCCCTTTCCTCAGATGTTGAGGTTAGGACTGTATCAAATATTCTATATTCAGCCCTTGGGTTTTTACGTCCCAGGTGCATTATCTTGCACTTATCCACATTAAAACTCAATTGCCACAACTCCGACCATTTTTTTAGTTTACCTAAATCATTTGGCTGATCCCTCCAGGAACGTCAACCCTGTTGCAAATCTTTGTGTCATCAGCAAAAAGACATACTTTTCCATTAATACCTTCTGCAATATCACTAATAAAAATATTAAAGAGAATGGGTCCAAGTACTGACCCCTGAGGTACCCCACTGGTAACAAGACCTTGCGCCGAATAAACTCCATTTACCACAACCCTCTGTTGTCTGTCACTCAGCCACTGCCTAATCCAGTCAACAATATTGGAATCCAAACTCAAAGATTGCATTTATTGATAAGCCTTCTATGAGGAACAGTATCAAAAGCCTTACTGAAATCTAAATAAGCAATGTCTACAGCACCACCTGTGTCTATTATTTTTTGTTACCCAATCAAAAAATCAATAAGATTAGTTTGGCATGATCTCCCTGAGGTAAACCCATGTGGTTTCTGATTCTGTAATCTATGTGTTTTTAGATGTTCAACAATCTTTCCTTTAACATGGTTTCCATTAATTTCCCCACTACTGACGTAAGACTAACTGACCTATAGTTCCCCGATTCCTCCCTACTACCCTTCTTGTAAATGGGCACAACATTTGCTAATAGCAAATAGAACCTGGAGGAGGAGTACCTGTGGCAGGGAGGGGTGCATACCCCGGAAATTCATATAGAAAACACATGGGGGGGGTTTTACTCCCGTAATCTGTTGTCTTAAAATTAAGCAAAAACAAAGAATAACCCTGTAACCCTATCTATGGATAATGACGCTCCAGGTTGGGTCAGATCATCCAATATTCTGGGTATCAAAATTTGGTCAAGGCCAATGGGTCTTTTTCAAGACGTGATTTTTTTATGGCTGCGTTTTTTTAAGCATTTTTTCTATAGGATATAATTATTATTATTTTTTTTATAAATGTGTAATATATAAATGGATATATATTTATATATTACAATTTTTTTTTAAAAAAAATTAAGAATAATGATATCCTATAGAAAAAATGCTTAAACGCAGCCATAAAAAAATCACGTCTTGAAAAAGATCCATTGGCCTTGACCAAATTTTTATACCCAGAATATTGGATGATCTGACCCAACCTGGAGCATCATTATCCATAGATAGGGTTACAGGGTTATTCTTTGTTTTTGCTTAATTTTAAGGCAACAGATTACGCCCCCTTGATACGAGTGCAATGAAAAACATAAAAAATGTTGAATGTGTAATTATTATTATTTGTTTCACCCCAAAACAAAAAAAAGGATTTCCCCCAGTTTTGGCCTTTTTTTGGAGGGGTAGTAGTAGTGTTCCAGATTTCTGTGCCTTCAAACTCCTGAGATGTAAATCTGTCTCTGCCCTCCTTAATGTTCTTTCCCTTAGAGGGTCAATATATTTGGGGTGTACAGTTGTTATATAACATCTGCAATGCAATAAAAAATTCTAGTGACGAGTCTTAAACGAAATCTGACAGATTTTCATACTTACTATCTCCCTTTTAGCAGCAGCCTCAGAATAGAGCCTGTAGTCGCTAAATCTTTCTACTTTTTATGTAATAATACAAGCAACCAGCAGAGGGCAGCACAATGCTGATGGGTGATGATATTCGAGCATTGTAGTAAGAAATCAAAAACAAGATTTTGTGATGGAATAGAGTAAGGTGCAGGATGTAATATTTCAAATTTAAAGTAGCTTTGTTAGATTAGAAATATAAAAAGCATTGTACATACTGTATATTGACTTAGTTAAATTTTACCTCCGTGCGACTAATTGCTGCTAGACTACGTTTCTCCCTATTTTCATGATCTGTTTACTCACAAACCATATAGTCTTATCTGTCCCCCTGTCCTGCTTCACTGACCTTGAGGTTTTTATGACCCCCCCTCCCTTTTGATCCCATGTGACCATACTTTCTCTCCCAGTAATTTCAGTCACATCTCCACTCTGTGCCCCTGCAAACACAAGCACCCACCTCTTCCTGATTTCTCCTGGACTTTATTCCTGCCCTACCCACCTCATGGGTCTCATTTACTTTATACCCTCCTAATCCTTCACATGACCACTGCTTATTATACTACATCACTCCATGCTGTGCTGCACCACTCAGTTCTATTCTCTCATTTGCTCCTTCCATCCTTCTTGTCCCATCTTCTTCTGTAATGGCCTTCCCCATGTTACTGTTCTTTTCTTTCTCCTGCATTTTCCCTAAGGGTAGGGTCAAACGAACGCATTACTCGCAGCGACCGTCAAAAAGTGCATTCGAACGCATTGACGTATTTTTTTACGGTAAACGCGAAAGCGGTCATACGATGCGCATTTTCGTGCGTGATTTGTTACGGATCCAAACCAGGAAACTTTGGGTGTCCGGGCGTTATGTTGGCCGGACATAAGCAGCGTCTGACGCCTCCTAATCACGCACACACGCCGCTATGCGGACGCTGCGCACTCTGTACGTCATTACTAGCGGTTCTGCGTTCTCGAAAAAATGCACTCGCTTGCCGCTTGCGTTTTCGTGTGGCCGTATATCGTATATTGGCCATCATTGCCCATCATTTGCTGCTACTCTGGCCGTGATTAAGTGCGCCTAAACGCACGTTAAAAATGCGTTAGTCTGACCCCAGCCTAAACTTGCCCTTTCCTTTTATGTACCCTTACTGAGGCAGCACCCTAACAATATTAGCTGCATGATAGGATTAGAGTTATGAGATTAACCTTTGTATAGAGTAAACATGATTGTGGAACTGTGTTATTGTTAACCCAATTTATCTGTATGACAGGATATAATAGCCACCACACTGCCAGAGATATTTGGAAGATAAAGATAAACAAAGTTGGTCAATCTATTCCTAGTGATTATCACCACTGGCCATAAACTGCAAGAGAAACATGTTTTGCTTGACCCTAAAGAATGTGGTTGCGGGGCTGGGGATAAGATCTGCCTTGTAGATTACTTGGGTGGGAGACCATGTGAGGGGCGGGGGAAGGAGATGAACAAGGGATTGTGTCCTGTGACCTCATGTAACCATAGACAAAATCTATCTGTATAAAAACTGTGTTGTTATTCGAAACTGAGGTTGTGGAGTTGATCCCACTGAGTCTGACCAGTCAATTAAGTACTTGCTTCCTGCACAAAAGCTTATGTCTGACGTTATTCAGTGACAGAATTTCTGCTACAATACCCCCTCAGAATCTCTTTTTTCTCTCTCACTCCTTCCTTCTCACCTTCTCTCAACCCTCTTATTCTCCTGCTATTTCTGCTAGCTGGTGATGTCTCTCCTAATCCTGGCACTATCCTCACTTCTCACTCTGCTACTGTAGCGCTTGGTATACCGAATGGCAAGGGTATGAGCCAGGGATGCAGTGACAGTGAAGCAGACAACCGAATGGAGTTCCAATGTGAGGTTATTAACAGACTTTATTGTAAAAATATCACAGGACAAGGTAGCAGAACGTAAGATGGGTCCACGTCAAAGAGGGTATCGGAGTGGAGAAGAGGAGGAGCGAGACTGGAAAATTCTAATTTTACAAAGCGTGTTAGTGCTTTATATATACATTTAACCAGTGTTTTTTTCCCCCCCACCGGCACTGAGTATGGGCAACTACCGGCAGGAAATGCCGGACTAGCTGACTGGGAGGTATCCCGGTAGGCTGCTCATGTGCAGGTTCATTTCAAAAGAAAAAAAAAAGTGTTTAATTGTTTAAATGTCGGAGACCGTGATCTGCTGCAGACATCTGCGTTACCGCAAGTGCAGCTCCGTGCTCTGAATTCACGGCTGCCTGCAGCCCTCACTCCGGCTGTGAGGAGGTCTTTCACACCTTGTCGCTATTTAGCATTAGGGATGAGCTGTTCGGTTCGATATGTTCGGAGTTCGATTCTAACATCGGCTGTTCGAACTCCGAACATTTCCTCGTGTTCGCCACGTGTTCGGTCACAATGGACCACAATGCACTTTTCCACTGGTCTGAAGCCTGTAATTTGCTACAGCCTTGCACCTGACCACAGGACAGGTGCAAGACTATGCCAATCACGGCTCAGAGTCCTGATTAGGCAAATTTTGCCCAATCACGGCTCAGAGTCCTGATTAGGCAAATTTTGCCCAATCATGGGCTCACAGAGCTAAGTCCCGCAGCACACTATATAAGGCTTCACACAGCCTTCAACCCGTGTTTTTTGAGAGGAGATTGTTCTGTTAGTGTGTCTTCTTAGTGCCGGCAGCTATGGGGGGGGGTCTCACTTCTACAAGATATCTGGGAATTGTTATAATCTGTGTGTTCTCACTGCCAACAGCCATTGGGGGGGGGGGTCTCACTTCTAGAAGATATCTGGGAATTGTAATCTGTGTCTTGCCACTGCCACCCATCATGGGGTCTCACTGATTTATAGGAGGTTCCTGGGAATTGTAATTTGTGTCTTGTCACTGCCACCCATCAGGGGGTCTCACAGACTTGTAGCAGATATCTGGGAATTATAACCTGTGTTGTCACTGCCACCCATCAGGGGGTCTCACAGATTTGTAGCAGATATCTGGGAATTGTAATCTGTGTCTTGTCACTGTTACCAGCTATCAGGGGGTCCTATCAGGGGGTCTCACTGATTTATAGGTGGTTTCTGGGAATTGTAATCTGTGTCTCGTCACTGCCACCCATCAGGGGGTCTCACTGATTTATAGGAGGTTTCTGGGAATTGTAATCTGTGTCTTGTCACTGCCACCCATCAGGGGGGCTCGCTGATTTATAGGAGGTTCCTGGGAATTGTAATCTGTGTCTTGTCACTGCCACCCATCAGGGGGTCTCACAGACGTATAGGAGGTTTCTGTGAATTGTAATCTGTGTCTTCTCACTGCCAGCTATCAGGGGGTCCCACATACTTCTAGCAGATATCTGGGAATTGTAATCGGTGTCTTGTCACTGTTGCCAGCTATCAGGGGGTCCTATCAGGGGGTCTCACTGATTTATAGGTGGTTTCTGGGAATTTTTATCTGTGTCTTGTCACTGGCTGCCAGCTATCAGGGTGTCTCACTGATTTATACCAGAGTTCTGGAAATCTTTAATCTAGTTAACACAGTGAGTTCTGCATATCTCCAATTTTTATAACAGAGTTGAATCAGAGTTCTGTATATCTTTAATCTATATATCACTCACCATGTCAGAAAGACCTAAAAGGACAGGCAGACGCTTCCAGACACAGATAAGAGGGCAAGCAGCCTCTGTGTCGGGAGGCTGTGCCTCTGGTCGTCGTGGACGTGGTGCATTCTCTGCAGGGGCATGCTTGTCCTTTCTAACTGGTGCTGGCCGTCTTAAGCAGCAGCAACATACAGAGGATTTGGTGGATTGGCTAACCATGCCATCCTCCGAGTCCTCTGCCAGCCAGGCTTGTAGTGGTTTACAGTCCACCTCAGCTGCCAAAGCATCTAATGCAGCCTCCATGTCCACAGCTACTCCTGCCGTAGCCTCACCAACATACACGGAGGAGTCAGCTGAATTGTTTGACTACAATGACAGTGACATGCTGCTTGAGGATGCGCAGCAACTAGAGTGCTCTGATTCAATCTCTGAGGTTGAGGAAGGGAGTATAATCAACCTAGAGGAAGGGGTTACCAGTGACACACAAATAACTGGCACTCATGTTCCCCCAGCAGCTGCAGCATATTGCGAGGTTGGCTCCAGTGACGAGGAGATAGGGGGTGATGACGATGATGCGGTCACTGACTCCACCTGGGTGCCTGATTGAACAGAGGAGTCAAGTGAGGAGGAGGAGGCACAACAAACACGAGGCACAACATCCTCTATGACCAACCGTAGCCAGTCCAAGGCATCAGATGTCAGAGCTGCTCAGGTACAGAGCGCTGTTGTCTCAAAGCACACATCCAGGAACTCTGCTGTCTGGGAGTTCTTTAAGAAATGTGCAGCAGACCGCACCGTTGCTATTTGTAATCTATGTCAGATGAGGATCAAGCGTGGGAAAGACATCCCACGCTTGGGTACCGCGTACATGAGGCGACATATGACCACCTGCCACGCATCCCGTTGGCACAACACTTTGCATAGGTCCTCCTCCTCATCTGTCTCTACCCCCACTATATGTCCTGCCATGTCATTGCCTACAACCTCCACTGACAGGGATGATGCTACAGTAATGGGTGTACCAGGTCCTTCCTCACAATGTGACAGCATCACATCAGCTGAAGATTTACACAGTCAGATTACGTTGCCCCAGCTGCTGCAGCGTAAGAAAAAATATAGTCCCCATCATCCCCAAGCACAGCGTCTAAATGCCAGCTTAGCAAAAATACTCGCATTACAGCTGCTGCCTTTCCAGCTGGTGGACTCTGCTTCCTTCCGTGAATGTGCTGTACCACAGTGGCAGGTTCCAAAACGCCATTTCTTTTCACGGAAGGCCATTCCAGCACTATACCAGCACGTGGAACACAATGTTATGGAGTCATTGGGAAAGGCAGTCAGCAACAAGGTGCACATGACTTTAGACACGTGGTCCAGCAAGCATGGACAGGGCCATTACATTTCCTTCATGGCACACTGGGTAACTCTGATTGCAGCTGGGAGGGATCCAAGACGGGGCTCTGTGCTGGGGCTTGTTCATCCACCATGCCTCCAGAAAGCTGCTTGTATGAGGTCTGTCTGCTCCACCACCACCTCTTCCTCCTCCTCCTCCTTCTCTGTCTCTGGCGAAGTGGCAGTTTAACCGACGCGTGACAGGGGCTATGCAATGGCTCAAGCAAAAAGATGCCATACTGTGCTTGAGCTGGTTTGTTTAGGGGACAGGAGCCACACCGGGCCAGAAATTCTGTCAGCTCTGCAGGGGCAGGTGCAGAGATGGTTACCACCACGCCAGCTTCAGCTGGGAATGGTCGTCTGTGATAATGGCAGCAACCTTCTCTCCGCCCTACGCCAGGGTAAATTGACGCATGTACCATGCCTAGCACACGTCCTAAATCTGGTGGTACAGCGTTTCCTAACCAGGTACCCAGGGCTGGCAGAGCTTCTCAGCCAGGCCAGCCACTTCAGACGGTCATTCCCAGCAAGTGTTCGCCTGACAGAAATTCAAAGAGAATTCCACCTTCCCACAAACCATCTGATCTGTGACATGCCCACCAGGTGGAACTCGACATTAGCAATGCTGCAGCGTCTGCACAAGCAGCAGAGGGCCATCAATGAGTACCTGTGTGAGTATGGCACAAGGATAGGTTCAGGTCAACTTGGCCCCCCCCCCCGCAGTGGCTGATGATCAAGGATGCATGCACTGTACTGTCACCATTTGAGGAGGCAACGAGGATGGTGAGCAGGGACAGTGCATGCATCAGTGACACAATTCCTTTAGTGTTCCTGCTGGAGCGCACTCTGCGGGGAATTATAGATGTGGCACTAGAGGCAGAGCAGCCGGAGGAAGAGGAGGCCTTCCCTAGCTCTCAAGGCCCCAGTCTTTATGCAGACAGCATTCCTGCGGGTCCTCAGATCAGACAGGAGGAGGAGGAATATTTAAGTAGTGGGGGCATTGAAGGTGGGGATTCCTCAAGGGAGGGTTGTGTGTGCCCAGAAACCCAAGGACTAGTACGTGACTGGGAGGAGGAAATGCACGATGGGGTCATCCTCATTGTCCAGGAAGACTCGGAAGCTAATGCCACCTCCAACCTACGCTGCATGGGCTCCCTTATCCTGCAAAGCCTGGTAAAGGACCCCAGGATTCGTGCTATCAAGGAGCGGGATCATTACTGGTTGGCAAGCCTTCTTGATCCACGATACAAGGGTAAAGTTGCAGAGCTCATCCTGCCCGCACAGAGGGAGCACAGGATGAAACAACTTGAGGACGCTTTAAAAGCGACACTTGTGTAACACCTTTTCCACTGGTAGGTTACCAAGTGATGACACAGGTGCTTCTGAGGCTGCGGATGATCAGAGGAAGAGCGGTGAAGGCCAGGGCCACTTGAGTGATGCCTTTTTAAATTTTTTTAGTCCACGACGCCCAGGGACATCAAATGTAGGCACCCATTGCCAGCGTCTTCATCATATGGTGCAGGACTACCTAGGGGCAAGGGCAGACCTGGATACCTTTCCAGCAGATGATCCACTGGCTTACTAGGTATTAAGATTGGATCACTGGGCAGAATTTAGCCAATCTGCTATGCAGCTACTAGGTTCCCCTTCATTCAGCGTGCTTTCTGAAAGGACGTTCAGTGCTGCTGGTGGTTTTGTCAAAGACAAAAGAGTGCGTCTGTCCACCGACTCTGTAGACCGGCTGACATTTATAAAAATGAATCAGTCCTGGATCAGCAGCTATAAATCCCCTGATGCTGACGTACAGGGCCGCCATCAGGGCATTACGCCCCATGCTGCCGTAAGGGGCCCAGGCCCCCGTCGGTAGCGGCATCGCCCTTTTACAGCTCCGGTATCGGACTTGATGAGTCTGAATCCGGAGCTGTGTCCCTGCTGCTGCTGCTGCAGGAGCCGGAGGAGACACTGTGTCTCCTCCGGCTCCTGGCAGCTTCACTGGCTGGCTGGGCGGGGCCAAGCAGCGTGTGGGGGCCTCCCAAGCACGTTGCTTTGGCTCCGTCCCCTCCACTTAGTGAAGCCGCGCACCTGAGACGGAGGGCCCGGGCTGAAGATCAGAAGAAAAGAAGATTGAAGAGCAGAAGAGAGAAGAAAAAGGAGAAGATTGAAGAAAAGGAGAAGAAAAGAAGAGCTGAAGGAAGACAGCAGAGTGGCGAGCCAGGGCCCAGACCCCAAGGCCCTGGGCCCAAGGCCCAGACCCCAAGGCCCAGACCCAGGGCCCAGCAGAGTGGTGAGCCAGGGCCCAGCCTAGACCCATGGCCAAGACCCCAGGGCCCAGACCCCAAGGCCCCTACCCCAAGACCCAGGGCCCAGACCCCAAGGCCCCTACCCCAAGACCCAGGGACCAGACCCCAAGGCCCAGACCCAGGGTTCAGACCTCAGGGACCAGGCCCAGCCTAGACACCAGGCCCCAAGGCCCAGCCCCATGGACCAGACCCCAAGGCCCAGACCAAGGGACCAGGGCCCAGACCCCAGACCAGACTCAGGGCCCAGGGACCAGACCCCAAGGCCCGGACCCCAAGGCCCAGCCCAGACCCCAAGGCCCAGAGCACAAATCCCAGGGCCCAGACCCCAAGGCCCAGACCCAGGGATTAGACCCAGAGGCCATCATATACAGCCCATTACTGTGAGATTTATTGCTGTGGATTCTGTGATACGCTCATACACACTGCACATTACTGGGAGTTTTATTGCTGTGGTGCTATGTTATGTCCTTTTTTTTGAAGGGGGAGAAAAGCTGTTAGAGGTCAAGGGAGTGCCAGGGGGGCCACATCATGAGGTTTAGTAAGGGGCCCCATGATTTCTGATGGCTGCCCTGCTGACGTAACTGAAATAGATCGGGGATCTCTTCTGCATTCCCAAAACCTCCACCACTGCACTCTTCCACAAAACCACAGAGGGGTTACTTACAGTGTGAAGGCACTTGCTGCCACCAAAGGCACAATATTTGGGTGCACTGACGCCTGTACCAGATTCATATCATTTTAATATTGGACCGCAGGATCCAACCCTGCACTCTTCCACAATACCACAGAGGGGTTATGGTGTGACGGCACTGTTGCCGACACTAAAGGTCCAATTTTAAAGCACCTATTGTTACTTTCATCCAAACCCTGCATAAGTTTCACCATAATTTAGCCAAACAAAATCACTAAACTTGTTCCGCGTGTCCTAAAATGTCTCCTCTTTTCATACAGACTGCCGCCCCAAGCAGTTGTTTATGAATAGATTAAAGGAAAACCATTTACCGTCATTTGAAATGTCATTTTTTTGTTTTTAAATGTTTCTATACATCCTACAAATCCGCCACTTCACGGGCAGGTTATGGGGACCTCCTAGGCACGATATTTGAAGGAATTTTTCGTTTTTATTCTTAACCTTTATTTCATGGAAAACTCACTGTTCCTTTAAAAACGTTTTTTTAAAAAAAACTTTTTGTCCTTGTTTCCTGTCCCCCAGGGCACTACCCAGACCCCTATACACCTTTTATGGCAAATATCTTGCATATATGTCCTTGGAGGGCACTCTAAAAATCGAACTTTCGAGTCCCATTGACTTGCATTGAGTTCGGTTCGTGTTCGAACTCAAACTTTTGAAATTGTTCGAATGCGAACCAAACACGGGGGTGTTCGGCTTATCCCTATTTAGCATGTGTGACCCTGCATATGAGAAGCAGGGAAGCCAGGCTCCAACACCAGCTGTGATCTAATGGCCCCTGCTCCCACTTACCCCTTCAACTGCAGCTATGCAGCCGAATCTTATCATTGAGTCAACAGGCAGAGGGGAGATATGCAGAGCAGAGACACTAGACCGTCCCAGGGATTTTGTGTTTGTGTGTATACAGTATGTATAAAGAGGCATTGAAAGGGTTAGAAACATAGAAAAATTTCGGCAGATAAGAACCTTTCGGCCCATCTAGTCTGAAATTAATTCAGCCATGCAGGGGCTTCTACTGTGAGTAGTGCTGAGGAGCTCTGTAATACACTCATACGCACCACACATTACTCTGAGTCTATTTATTTTAATATTTAAACTCTTTTAATTATATTTTTATATTGTAGTTTTAATATTTCAACTTAACTTTTGTATTATTATATTTAGTTTAATAATATATTTTGGTATTTAACCTTTAGTATATTTTAATATTAATTTTACTATATTTATTTTAATAATATTTCATTATTTTAATAATTTAAAGGGATACTATGCAGCCTATCCACTTTGGCTCATTTAAGTGGTCAGGCAGTGGAGGCAGAAAGGGGCTGATTTATGCATTAAATGAGTGCTGTTTTGAACTACAACTGCCATGATTCCCTGGCCATCTATTGTATTGAAGGAATTTTAGGAATTGTGGTCATCAACATCTGGGAGAACGGAGTTTAACAGTAGGGTCCCTACCCGTACGGGTTTGATCCGGACCGTCCGGTTTTCGAGTCATGTGTCAGATTTTCAGATTCCATGCCAACCGGACACATGACTCGGCTCGGACCTGCGTGCCGCCCACATCTTTGCCGCGGTCCCCCTGGACCAACCGGCTGTTAAATAAGCAGCTGCACAGCAGGAGAGGTTTTTGCTGTGCTGCCACCAATTGAATAATCACTCGTAAACTGGCTGTGTGTGAATGAGAGATGGACGCTCCGCCCCAACTGCTGCTGCTCTGCTGGGCCCGGCTCGTGGGTGAGTATAGATGTGGGCCCCCCTCCCCTTCTACCTGGCTATGCAGCATTTGCCTGTGTCTCTCCCCTCCGTGATGGCATCGCCCCCTCCATCCCTGCAGCAGTTCCTCTCTTGATATACAGGCATAGAACTTGTAAAGGGAGGCTCTACCTGATGTACACATAAATGGCTTGCCTTACTTTCCCCCCATAAAATGCAGAACTCAATGCCTTATCAATGTGTCCTTTTTAATATGCAAACATTTTCTTTCCCATCTCTTTTCCAGCCTCTTATCTCTCTCCTCTTCCACCCCATTCCCCCTCTTCCTCTCTCCTTTTCTCTCTCCCCTTTTTTCCCTTTCTCTCTCCCCTTTTCTCCCATTTTCTTCCCTTCTCTCTCTCTCCCTCTTTCTCTCGTCCCTATTCTCTATCCCCTTTTCTCCCTTTCTCTCCCCCACCCTCCCTTGCTCTCTCCCCTTTCCTCCTCCTCCTCTCCCCCACCCTCCCCTCCCCTTCTCTCTCCCTCTCTATGGCCCCTTCTCTCTCCCTTCCTCTCTCTCCCCCCCCCTCTCTCCTTTTCTCTCTCTCCCCCCCCCCTCTGTACAGTAAGGAATCGTAGTGTGGCCCTCCAAAACGCGTTTTGCCAGTCTATGACTGGTTTCATCAGTCATACAGGGTTATTCAAAGAGATTCTAATGGCTGGAGAAAGGTAACCTTTCTTGGCCATTCGGCTATCCAGAGAGCAGGCAATTCGCCAAATCCTGGCGAATTGCCTGCACATACGGTGCCTGTTCGAGGGCAGTGAAATCCCTATGAAAAAGCACTGCTTTGGCTATTCAGAGAACAAAAACCAGCAGTGAAAAGTTGCCAAAATGCCCTACCATTCGGTGGTTTCATTTGACAGGTTTATTCAGGAGAATCCCATAGGCTTCAATGTTAAAAATATTCCCGTTTTAATTAAATATCTAATAAAGCGTTCATTATAAAATTCTAAAAAAAAAAAACTTTAACCACTTCAATGCTGAGGACGCGCTGAGCGCGTCCTCAGCATTACCGCTGGTATGCGGAGGACGCGCTGAGCGCGTCCTCCCATTGGGGGTCAGCGTTCGGCCGGGTTCCGGCCGATCGCTGGCCCCCCCGATGCGGGCTGACATCCTCGATGTCAGCCCGGCATCCGGGACCGCAGCCGCCGGAATTAGGTGTCATCGCGGCAGCGCGATGACACCTAATTCAGGCGCCCCCCCGCATGTGCGGAGGAGGCGCCTGAAAGGGAGGGGGGGGAGGTCCTTCGGACCTCTCTCCCTCCTGATCGGTGGCTCTGCGGGGTTAACCCAGGCATCATTTGGAAGGGCACAGCCTGCCCTTCCAAATGGTGCCTGGCATTAACCCCTGGGGAGCTGGATCGCGAATCGGCGCTGAAAAGCGCCGGTTCGCGATCCTTTCCCGGAGCTGGCCGACATCTTGGATGTCGGCCAAGCCTCCGGGAACTCCCCCTGAGGACTGGCGTCATCGTGCGTAGCACGATGACGCCAGTCCTGGACTTAACCCCTAACTGCCACCAACTGTGGAGATAGGGAGTTCATTGGAACTCCCTATCTCCCGATCCGTGGCAGTTAGGGGTTAATGTTTGGTATGGTTGGATCGGCCAGAGCATGGCCGTTCCAACGATACCAAACATGAAAGTGAAAAAGTTTGTCAAAAAAAAAAATGAAAAATAAAAATTAAAAAAAATAAATAAAAATAAACACTTTTTTTTGGTTTGTTAATGCAGCAATATTGTTCCCATTTCAATTATAATGTGAACAATGATGCTGCACTAACGATTTTTGTATGCGGTGCGTTTGTTAAAAATAGTGTAATTTTCCCCAAAAAAAAAATGTAACGAGACCCCATCTCTAATTTTTTTAACAAGCGCACCCCATACAAAATATAACCGCAATTGCTCGCATGTTAAAATGTAAAAAAAAACACTTTACACATTGTAAATTATTGAAAATACATATTTTATTTCATTTTTTTTATAATATACAGACATGACATAATGTATACATATAATAATGACATATTATGAATCTACCGAGTCTGACGGAAAGAACGATATATAATATGTCTGGGTCATATACTAAAATAAGCCTTCAAAACACGTTTAAACATGATGAGCAAAACCGGTAAAAATGACCTCAGCACAGGGGCGGGAAAAGCCTCAGCAGCGAAAGGGTTAAAAAGTCAGATTTAAAAAAAAAATTTTTTTTTAACTTTACTTATTTTTTCTGTAACAGCCCTTTTTATTATCATTCCCTGGACCTCCATATGTAAATTTCAGACATTTTCACTCAGTAGTTTCTTTGCAAACAGCGTTTCACTTTTCAATCATTCAAGCAAACTGTTTTGCTAATTTATTCACTGCCTTCTTCTGCGGTGTCGGCTTTTTCCGGCGGCTTCGCTGCATGTGATCGGCTCCTGCTCGGGTTTTTCCGGCGTCTTCGACAGGTTAATCCAGATGTTTTTGCGGGTTTTCGGCGTGCATTTGCCAGGTTTTCGGCAGCTTTTCCCTGCACTTCGACAGCCCTGTGGTGCTTGCTGATTACACCGCAGGGTCGCCGAAATGGGAAAGCCGATTTGAAGAGAGCGAAAAGTCACCGAACATGAGGTGACTTTTCGAATCTCTTTGAATAACCCTGATAGTGTTACGTCCTCAGCCCCTGCTGCGCTCCCTGGGGGGTCTGGGCATGGTTCTGTGCCCCTGGCTGGGCAAGTGCCAGCACCTTGTGATGGCCGATCGGCGTCTGAGGGGGTGGGACCTGGCGTGGTCAGGAGGAGCCGCCGGGTTTAAATCAAGGTGCGAAGAGTTGCCTAGTCGCCGTGACGTGGAGTTTAGTTCCCGCATCGCCTGCTTTTGCATTCAGTGTGTTTCCAGTTGCCGACCCATTTTGTCTACGAATCCTGCTCCTGTTTTTGACCCAGCTTGTCTTTGACCATTCTTCTGCTTATCCCATATCGGTTCACATTGCTGAGCGTTGTGTGTTTAACCCTATGTATGCTGCTGGGGTTTGGGCCCGCCACCTTGGTATATACCCCTCTTGCTCTGGGGTAATACCTGCAGCCTTATCAGGGTTGTGTTCGAGACCTAAGGTTTTCGTATCTGTGTTAAGCTGTCTTTACGAAAGATTAGGGAAAGATAGGTACAACTTGGTTTATACTCCGTATTACTGTAATACTTATGCCAAGTGTAACCCGATCATAAGCAGCCCGATACTATCACATGTGTCATCAGACCCTGGTTATATCAGGGTATCGCAAACCCAGTCGGGTTTATCCAAAATCGTATTATCTGTTTAGACTGCAGGGCAGTCACAGCATAATCAATTCATCAAGTGTCACAGTAATCTGCTGGGAGACCAGCCCGAGCCATATACTCCGGTATCAAAGTCATCTGTATTATTGAAAGTCCCTGTATGTGCACTGAGTTGTGTTTTGGTCTTGAAACCATCTGAGCTTAGTTGCAATTCAGTTGTGCTTTTATACTCCTTTGGAGTATGAGTCTGTGTTTACCGAGTGTTTTATAACCATCAAGCAGATATTTCTGTCCTTTAAGATCTCTACTCCGCTACTCTTGTGTGAGCGCTACAGCGCCCGTTACACATAGACTGGCGAAACGCGTTTTGGAGGGCCACACTACGATTTCTATTGTGGAATATATGAGCGATAAAAGCACTTTTATCATTTATAAATGTTAAGCGTTTTTTTTTTCATTAAACTCACCTAAATGACAGTCCCGTGTTCATTGCCCACCAGACCCGCTTGGATTAGGAGGCCAACCCCCAGACAAGGGTACTTCTGGAGACCACCCAGCAGGACAAACGGAGGAGCAGAAAGAGGAGCAGTGAGGGGGCGGCGCAGGCGCCACCGCGGCATTTTCGGAGCGCCGCTGGTTGCTTGTTCAGTGATCGGAGGGAAACCGGCGGGGCCCCCTCTGCGTCGCCTCAAACTGGGCCCCTACTGACCCACGAGCCCTCGGGCAGTGCCCGAGTGCCCGATGGGTCAGTCCGCCCCTGCGCACAACTCTGCAGATTCTGTGTAAGTACTCATTTTCTGACTTTACCAGAATATACTGAATTAAATAACAGCATACACTCCTGACCATCCTCTCTTTATCTTGGAGTAACAAGATAAAGGTGTTTTGAAACTCAGCAGGAGAACAGAGGATACAGAAACTAAAAACTCTTTGTATATCTGACTTTTTACTCTTCACTGTGGACAATTCCATATCACAGACACTAGGTGGCGCACTCAGAACACCTAGCAGACTGCAATGTGAATATTCAGTACCAAAGAGAATTCTTTAAGGACTTTTAATTTACATTATATGCTCATTTGTGAATACTGATAAAGTGAAAGAGGACTAGAAGTGATCTTAAAAGTGATCTTATTATACGTTATTGATATTTGCTTTGAATGAAATTATACTTTGGTTTGTTGCGAATTGACGTGTAGCGCCACACAAGGGAACCCACTGTTACTTTATAAGGTTTTGTCTGCGCATCATGTTAGTCAAATAAATGTATGGATAAAAAAAAAAGTAAAATAAAGCCTTCCAACTGTCAAATTTTCCAAGCATGCATTGCACTTCCAATGCAATAGAGGTCTATGAAGAGAAGGGTGCATGCTGGGAATAGTTTATATGGGAAGGCAGAGGTCCAGAAACAAGTGGTACTCATGTGGCAATAGCAGTTGGAAAAGAAGCCACTGTGTCAGCCTGTTTTGGTCAGGAGAGACAGAGAAAGCAGGGAGGTGTGTCATCTTTCCTGGAGCTGAGACAAGCATATGTGTAATATCTTACTAAACAATGACATCAGTAATCTTAATGACCAAGATATATTCATGGCTTTATGAGATAGTATATGTAAAAGTTGATTTATTCAGCACTTATGAATGCCTCTTCCCAGGAAGTGACCATGCTGCCTCCCACAGCCTCAGCTAATTAATTTTCTTTTTTTTAAGCCTTCCTGTCTATAGTACAAGAAAATGCCTCAAAATTAACATATCTAAAAATAAGATCTTAAAACAAAACTCAAGATAGGGACAAACATCAACAAAATGTAATTATATATGCTTATTTTCAGCAGATTCAAAACATATTATTATATGTATACGTCCTGTCAGAATGCTGTATCAATAAATAAAAATGTAGATTTCTATTCAGATTTCAGTCTTTTACAGTATAAAATTATTTATCATCCAGACCTTTGTGGTTGTTAGTAGTACACCAAAATGAAAATTTGGGACCGAAACTGCAAGATGAGCTCGGCTGAAAGCCGAAAATGAGTTTTTACCCATAACATTTTCTAAATAGTTGTTTTTGTATAATTGTATTAATATTAGACTTAATTTGAAATGAAAACCAAACATTTATTTAAAGTAATATGCCAAAATTGGACAGAAAATATATAAGATGTCCCGAACTGAAAAAAAAAAGACAAAGGGCAGTACTACAAAGCTGGTGCTAACTTAACCAGAGCTGTTGTAAACTTACCAGAGCCATTAGAATCTATGGAGTTGCTAAATTTACAACAGCTCTGGCTAAATTAGCACCAGCATTGTAATGCTGCCCAAAGTCTCCAATTCTCCTAATAGGAGCTTAAATCAATAAAAATCTAAAGAAAGTGTCTAAAGAATAGAAAAGATCCTTTAACTACTTAACGCAACGAGACGTTCTATGCCGCCTGTGTGGTGGGAGGGCCTTGAAGCCGCAGGGTGTACTAGTTCGCCCCGCTGACTTCAATGGGCTGCCTTGGCTCCTCCCCACAGCCGGCTGGAGGCTGCATTCGATCCCCAGGATCGACCGGGCCTGGAGGCCGCAATGGATTCCCAGGCTCGGCCGGGCCTGGAGGCCGCAATGGATCCCCAGGCTCGGCCGGGCCTGGAGGCCGCAATGGATCCCCAGGCTCGGCCGGGCCTGGAGGCCGCAATGGTTCCCCAGGCTCGGCCGGGCCTGGAGGCCGCAATGGATCCCCAGGCTCGGCCGGGCCTGGAGGCCGCAATGGATCCCCAGGCTCGGCCGGCCTGGAGGCCGCAATGGTTCCCCAGGCTCGGCCGGGCCTGGAGGCCGCAATGGATCCCCAGGCTCGGCCGGGCCTGGAGGCCGCAATGGATCCCCAGGCTCGGCCGGGCCTGGAGGCCGCAATCTATCCCCAGGCTCGGCCGGGCCTGGAGGCCGCAATCTATCCCCAGGCTCGGCCGGGCCTGGAGGCCCAAAATCGATCCCCAGGCTTGGCCGGGCCTGGAGGCTGTAATCGAGCACCAGGTATGGCTGGCCTCTAGGCCCAGGTTTTGGTTGGTGTTTTCAGCCATTTCTGACGATGCGTGGTGACATCAGTGGGAAGGGGGAAGTCCCGGAGGCAGGGCTGACATTCATGATGTCAGCCTGCACTGGGAGAAGACCGCGATCGGCACTGTGGTGCAAGGCTGCGAAGCGGAGGACGCACTCAGTGTGTTTTTCACAGCCAAGTGGTTAAGATTAGATAAAGCTTAAAAAAATAGGCCATACTTTAAATGGAACATTTTATACTCCAGCTTTCTTAGGTCTTAAGGCTGGGGTCAGACGAGCGTAGTGTTCACGTCCGTGATTGCGCCTAAAAGTACGTCCGTGATAGCATGAAAGTAAGTCCATTGGAGCCTGACACATGAAGTACGTCCGCACTGAACTGCGGACGCACAACGGCCGCGGCAAACGGATGCAGGTTAGGCAAGAACGTAATACTGCTAGAACGGACGTGCAGAGTGCGCCACGTCCACAACGTCTGCATAGCTTTGTGTGTGAGTGATGGAGCGAGGTCAGACGGACTGCATTTATACGTCCAGCATTTTTGACGGACAGAATGTTTTTTCATTGTAATTTATTTTCCCCTCCTACATCCGTTAAAAAATAACTTCAGTGAAAAAACGGACTGTGTGACCACTACTGCGTCATCCGTACTGACGATGTCCGTACTGCACGGACGTACAGTCCGTAGAAATCACGCTCGTCTGACCCTAGCCTAATAGCTACACGTTCATGGCTGTCCCAAACCATTTTGAATGAGTAACAACTTTTACAACAAGAGATTTTGCATGTATCGATGAGTTAGTATGATGAGCAAGTATTGGGTATATTCTATTTATTTAATTATTTATTTGCAAAGTATTTTACCAAGAAGGATACTATCAGGGTTATTCAAAGAGAATCCAAAAGTCACCGCACGTTTGGTGACTTTTCGTTCCCTGCAATTAGATGCGATTCAGCGATCATAGTTCACCGACCCTGCTGTGTATTCAGCAAGTACCACAGGGCCGTCGTACTGCAGGGAAAACCCGCCGCAAACCTGACAAACACTCACTGCCAAACCGGCGAACACTTACCAAAACATGCAGAAACATCTGGATTAACCCCGTCGAACACAATGGAGAAACTCAACTAGCCGCCGATCACAGCGCAGAGCAGCCGCTGGAAAAACCCGACAGGCAGACGAATGAGGGGTTTGCAAAAAAATTAGAAGATCCAATAAAAAAAGGCAGTTACAGAGAAAAGAAAAAACGGAAAAAAAGTTTGAATAAAAAAATGCCTAAAAGATCCTAAAAAAAATCTATAAATAGACTTTTTACTGCAGAATATAATATTAAACTGTGTTTTAGATATTGGATTAAAAAACGGGAATATATAACAAAAAGCAAAAACAAAAAAAGGGAAGAAACCACTGTGGTACTCTATAGAAGTGGCCAAAATAGTGAAGAACAAAAAGATAGCATTCAATAATTATAAAACAACTCAGAGTGAAGAAGATAGGCAAACCTATAAGATTAGGCAGAAAGAGGCAAAGCAATTTATAAGAGCTTCCAAAGCACACGCAGAAGAGAAAATAGCTCAGTCAGTAAAAAAGGGGGACAAAACATTTTTTAGATACATAAACGAGAAAAGAAAAGTAAAACAAGGATTAGTTAGATTAAAAACAAAGGAAGGTATGTAGAAGAGGATAAAAGTCTTGCTGACTGCCTCAATGAATATTTTTGTTCAGTCTTTGCAGAAGAAAAGGAAGGAAAGGGACCTCAGGAGGAAACACTAAAGAGACATTTACATATGAGTTTACAGAGGAGGAGGTTCTACAGCAGCTGTCTAAAGTAAAGACAAATAAGTCAATGGGGCCTGATGGGATCCACCCTAAGTTATTAAAAGAGCTCAGTGGTGTAATAGCAAAACCGTTAACGGGAGTCGTCCCAGAAGACTGGAAATTAGCAAATATTGTGCCCATTTACAAGAAGGGTAGTAGGGAGGTATCGGGAAACTATAGGCCAGTTAGTCTTACGTCAGTAGTGGGGAAATTAATGGAAACCATGTTAAAGGAAAGGATTGAACATCTAAAAACACATAGGTTTACCTCAGGGAGATCATGCCAAACTAATCTTATTGATTTTTTTGATTGGGTAACAAAAATAATAGACACAGGTGGTGCTGTAGACATTGCTTATTTAGATTTCAGTAAGGCTTTTGATACTGTTCCGCATAGAAGGCTTATCAATAAATTGCAATCTTTGAGCTTGGATTCCAATATTGTTGACTGGATTAGGCAGTGGCTGAGTGACAGGCAACAGAGGGTTGTGGTAAATGGAGTTTATTCGGCGCAAGGTCTTGTTACCAGTGGGATACCTCAGGGGTCAGTACTTGGACCCATTCTCTTTAATATTTTTATTAGTGATATTGCAGAAGGTATTAAATGGTAAAGTATGTCTTTTTGCTGATGACACAAAGATTTGCAACAGGGTTGACGTTCCTGGAGGGATCAGCCAAATGACAAATGATTTAGGTAAACTAAAACAATGGTCGGAGCTGTGGCAATTGAGTCTTAATGTGGATAAGTGCAAGATAATGCATCTGGGGTGTAAAAACCCAAGGGCTGAATATAGAATATTTGATACAGTCCTAACCTCAACATCTGAGGAAAGGGATTTAGGGGTTATTATTTCAGAGGATCTAAGGGTAAGTAGTCAATGTAATAGAGCAGCAGGAAATGCTAGCAGAATGCTTGGTTGTGTAGGGAGATGTATTAGCAGTAGGAAAAGGGAAGTGCTCATGCCACTGTACATAGCACTGGTGTGACCTCACTTGGAGTACTGGGTGCAGTACTGGAGACCGTATCTCCAGAAGGATATAGACATCTTAGAGAGAGTTCAGAGAAGGGCTACTAAAATGGTGTACGGCTTGAAGGAGAAAAGTTACCAGGAAAGGCTTAATGATCTTAACATGTACAGCTTGGAAAAAAGACGAGACAGAGGAGATATGATAGAAACATTTAAATACGTAAAGGGAATCCACAAGGTAGAGGAAGGGGGTATATTTAAAAGGAAACAAAATAGCAAAACAAGAGGACATAGTCTTAGATTAGAGGGGCAAAGGTTTAAAAGTAACATCAGGAAGCATTATTTTACTGAGGGTGGTGGATACATGGAACAGCCTTCCAGTAGAAGTGGTAGAGGCCAAAACAGTGATTGAATTTAAGCAGGCATGGTATAGGCATAAGGCTATCCTAAATAAAAGATAAATCCAGGTAAAGTATTCATGTAATTGGGCAGACTAGATGGGCCGAAAGGTTCTTATCTGCCGACATTTTCTATGTTTCTAATATTTTTAACATTGAAGCCTATGGGAATCGCCTGAATAAAGCTGTTGAATGAAACCACCGAACAGCAGCGCATTTCGGCAACTTTTCACTGCTGTTTTGTGTTCTCTGAATAGACGAAGCATTGCTTCTCTAGGGGGGATTTCACTGCCCTCGAACAGGCACCGTATGTGCAGGTAATTCGCCAACATTTGGCGAACTGCCTGCTCTGAATAGCAGAATGGCCAGGAAAGGTAACCATACACTGACTTTCAGTGTTCGGTTACCTTTCGGGGCCAGATCGCCTCTCTTTGAATAACCCTGATTGAGATCTCTCGTTTTCAAGTATGTTCTGATGAAACAGTACCAATCAAGTGACCTTAGCAAACACCCCATCTATGTGTCAGAGCAAGATCAAATGACACGCTGACCACAGTCACTTCTCTCAAATATCTAGGTATGGGGTTAGACCCAAATCTATCCTTTGGCCCCCCACATCGAAAAACTCTCATCTAACCTTTACCCCAAACTAGGTTCCCTGTACAGAAATAAATCCTGCCTGAGCCCCGCGGTAAGAAAGCAAATGGTGCAACAAATGCTTATGCCGGCTATTGAATACGGAGATGTAGTATATGCAGCTGCCCCGCAAACACACCTTCAGAAACTTACATTGCCTAACTCATTCTGCCGCTTTGTGCTACATTGTAACTACATGTCACGGGCTGCGTTGAACACGGCGTGCAGGAATATGAGTGTGAGCCCAGGATGCAGTGATACAGCAGTAAACAATAGGGATAGGCAGTGATAGGGGGACAAGGAGAAACCTATCTCGATCACAGGTGTCCGATCTCTGTTCTGGTCCCTCATACACGGAGGCAATAACGGAGCGCGCTCATGGAAAATGAAAATGACACAGACACGCTGCTATGTCTTTCAAATTCAAATTGTATTCAGGAATAGAGCATTATTTATATTCTTCACAAGCAGCATGGAGGATATCTTAGCCAATCAGGTATTGCCATGTAAACAAAGGAAACCTGTGTGGAAGGGTGTAACAACCCGTTTCATAGAAGATAACATCAATAGATACAGTAACTTCTTCACATATTCGTTGATACCCATAGAAATCATGGAATGTTATTTAGTACAGGTTTATAGAATTTGCCTAGGGACATGATCAGGTGGGACAATCAGATATGATAACAGAAACAGAGACAGGAGTTAGCAGGCACCACAAGGAATGTGGTTTGGGACAGATGGCCTAAGGAAAAGTGAGGGGGGAGAGACAGCAGTGAATTGCACATTTCAATTACTTATAATTTTGGATATAAAAATCCTTTACAGGCAGGTTATAGGGTTTATTTGATATGACAAATAAACAAACAGAACTAAATGAACAACTAATATAGGGAACAATGAATAGCAGGGGGGAAAACACAGATACCGGTATGAGTGATGGTTCCAGAGCAGCGGGAAGTCAGGAATATCTTTGGTTAGACTAGGGTCTCAGGAACTTCAAAGAAGCAGGTCTGCACTAGACAAGGTTGTGAACTTCAATGAGGAAGCATGGGATCAGGGGTGTAGCTTCCTCATAAGCAGAAGTAATTAGGGGAGAATAAAGGGCAGGTGTGGTTCTTGGTCCATATGCAAATTATAGTCCTGGAAAGCATACAGAGGAAAAAAGTCCTAGAACCTGCATAAAGTGATGCAGGACATGGCAAATGAGGGGAACAAAAGGGGGTGCCAGAGGGTCTGGATTTTCGGACCGTGACAGAACCCCCCTGACAAGGGGCAACCTCTGGGTGCCCCAGACGTGGTCGAGGACTAGCAGGCACAACAGATAGAGTCCAAAGTCATTCAGGGGGATGGCAGGTCAAATAGTCGCACCATTGGAGTGTGGATAAAAAGTCCTGACCACCAGGGGTTCCTTTGGGGTACAGAGTCCGTGGGACCGACTGGTACAGCTCAGTAGCCGGACACAACACGGCGTTGGTAGTGGCACCGCCTGGTGGGTTCTGTAGTGACAGCGACACCATGGCAGGGCTCGGTGGGGTAGCGCCCTTGGTACGGCTTGGTGGGGCAGCGCCCTTGGCGATGACTGGCGGGGCAGCACCCTTGGCACGGCTCAGTGGGGCAGCGTCCTTGGCAAGGCTCGGTGGGGCAGCACCCTTGGCAAGGCTCGGTGGGGCAGCACCCTTGGCAAGGCTCAGTGGGGCAGCACCCTTGGCGATGACCGGAGGGGCAGCACCCTTAGCATGGCTCACTGGGGCAGCGCCCTTGACGAAGACCGGTGGGGCAGCGTCCTTGACGAAGACCGGTGGGGCAGCGTCCTTGACGAAGACCGGTGGGGCAGCGTCCTTGACGAAGACCGGTGGGGCAGTGCCCTTGGCGAAGACCGGTGGGGCATGGATCTCTGTACTGCACGGCACTTGAGCGACCTGGGTACTGCACGGCTCTTGCTGGGTAGTGAGCGGCTTGACCTTACGGTGGCGTCGACGGCCCCGTGGTGGTGACAGTTCTAGAGATCCTGCGGGATGCAGGGAAGCAGACTCCTCGAGATCCTGCGGGATGCAGGGAAGCAGACTCCTCGAGATCCTGCGGGATGCAGGGAAGCAGACTCCTCGAGATCCTGCGGGATGCAGGGAAGCAGACTCCTCGAGATCCTGCGGGATGCAGGGAAGCAGACTCCTCGAGATCCTGCGGGATGCAGGGAAGCAGACTCCTCGAGATCCTGCGGGATGCAGGGAAGCAGACTCCTCGAGATCCTGCGGGATGCAGGGAAGCAGACTCCTCGAGATCCTGCGGGATGCAGGGAAGCAGACTCCTCGAGATCCTGCGGGATGCAGGGAAGCAGACTCCTCGAGATCCTGCGGGATGCAGGGAAGCAGACTCCTCGAGATCCTGCGGGATGCAGGGAAGCAGACTCCTCGAGATCCTGCGGATGCAGGGAAGCAGACTCCTCGAGATCCTGCGGGATGCAGGGAAGCAGACTCCTCGAGATCCTGCGGGATGCAGGGAAGCAGACTCCTCGATCCTGCGGGATGCAGGGAAGCAGACTCCTCGAGATCCTGCGGGATGCAGGGAAGCAGACTCCTCGAGATCCTGCGGGATGCAGGGAAGCAGACTCCTCGAGATCCTGCGGGATGCAGGGAAGCAGACTCCTCGAGATCCTGCGGGATGCAGGGAAGCAGACTCCTCGAGATCCTGCGGGATGCAGGGAAGCAGACTCCTCGAGATCCTGCGGGATGCAGGGAAGCAGACTCCTCGAGATCCTGCGGGATGCAGGGAAGCAGACTCCTCGAGATCCTGCGGGATGCAGGGAAGCAGACTCCTCGAGATCCTGCGGGATGCAGGGAAGCAGACTCCTCGAGATCCTGCGGGATGCAGGGAAGCAGACTCCTCGAGATCCTGCGGGATGCAGGGAAGCAGACTCCTCGAGATCCTGCGGGATGCAGGGAAGCAGACTCCGAGATCCTGCGGGATGCAGGGAAGCAGACTCGAGATCCTGCGGGATGCAGGGAAGCAGACTCCTCGAGATCCTGCGGGATGCAGGGAAGCAGACTCCTCGAGATCCTGCGGGATGCAGGGAAGCAGACTCGAGATCCTGCGGGATGCAGGGAAGCAGACTCGAGATCCTGCGGGATACGAAACGGTGGTGCCAATAAAGGTTTGTCTCTCGAGGAATCACTCAGGGGCATAAAATCTTTACCAGGATCACGGTAGGGAACAGCGTTGCGGTAAGTCACTCCTTGGCTTGCAGCAGGATGAGAAACAGAACTGGCTATGGTAGAGGCGATACTCCTGGCATGTTGACCTGGGGGCCCTTGGGCTTGTCGTGCGGTCTGCATTTTAGGTTGACACTGGTATTCCTGGGTTGGCGAGATCTGGCTGTCAGAATCCAGGGATAACCACCCTTCTTCATCCTCTGAGTCGGTTATGGAGGGACATGAAGGCGATGGTAACTCTGTCAGGAGTGTTCTGGACACCATGGTGGAAAAGCATACCGTGGATTTTGCCTGGCGTGGAGAAGTTGGACTTGCGGTCACTCTCAGGATCTTGGCCTCTTCATACCGTTCTAGGTCCTCTCTTCTTACCACAGTTCCATCTGAAGCAGTAACACAGCCAGACGGTACAGAGTCAGGCTTTTGGTGGTCTTCGCCGGTTGTGGGGACTGGTGCAGGAATCACTGTGGATGCAAGGAATCACTGGCTTGTGGTGATGGGAGTCACCTTCGGGCTCTGGATCACCATAACGTCCATGGGTTCAGGAATCTCTGGTAAAGCTGGTTCGGTGTCCTCGAACACCATATGCTGCACAGGTTCACTAGGTTTGTCTTTGGGTTCAAAAAAGGGAGAAACAGTGAAGTCATTTGTATCACCAACAGGAGTGTCTTGCATTTCCACGTACCGGGGTGCTGCAAATGTGGCCTTATGGTGAACAGTGGGCACAGTCTTCCTGGGGGTAGCTTTGCACTCTGGAACAGGCAGTTTGCGAGGCATGGGTACTGCTGCGGGTTTTGGCACAGCAGGCTTTTTGGAAGCGCCTTTAGATACAGGTGCTGGCTTTGGCAAAGGTGAAGGAGAATTCTGTGCTGGGACCGATTGCTTCTGGGGTCGCACTGGACAATTCGCCAACCAGTGGGAAGGATGGGCACAATACAGGCAGAGTCCAGCGGCTTGCCTGCGGGCACGCTCCTCAGGAGAAAGTGGACCTGGCAAACGTTTTGGTGTGGGAGTGCACACCTTAGGTGATGTGTCCCAGAGTCTAAGCAACATTTGGTCCATTAAGTCCAGCATATGTTTTAGCAGATCCTGGAAGGCCGTCTGAATTAACTCCTTCATGGCGTGAATCACCGCGGGCTCATTGTTTAAAGGCTTCCTCATTCTGTCACGGGCTGCGTTGAACACGGCGTGCAGGATTATGAGTGTGAGCCCAGGATGCAGTGATACAGCAGTAAACAATAGGGATAGCAGGTTATAGGGTTTATTTGATATGACAAATAAACAAACAGAACTAAATGAACAACTAATATAGGGAACAATGAATAGCAGGGGGGAAAACACAGATACCGGTATAAGTGATGGTTCCAGAGCAGCGGGAAGTCAGGAATATCTTTGGTTAGACTAGGGTCTCAGGAACTTCAAAGAAGCAGGTCTGCACTAGACAGGGTTGTGAACTTCAATGAGGAAGCATGGGATCAGGGGTGTAGCTTCCTCATAAGCAGAAGTAATTAGGGAGAATAAAGGGCAGGTGTGGTTCTTGGTCCATATGCAAATTATAGTCCTGGAAAGCATACAGAGGAAAAAAGTCCTAGAACCTGCATAAAGTGATGCAGGACATGGCAAATGAGGGGAACAAAAGGGGGCGCCAGAGGGTCTGGATGTTCGGACCGTGACACTACATGACCCACCACTGTGAGATGTTAAAAGAGCAAAACTGTCCGTCACTGGAATCTAGACGCGCTCTTCACCTTTCCAACCTGGTGTTTAACCACTTGAATGCTAAGGACGCGCTCAGCGATACCCAACGATACCAAACATGAAAGTTAAAAACTTTGTAAAAAAAAAAAAAAAAAGAAAAATAAAAATAAAAAAAATTAAAAAAAAAAATTAAAAAAAAAAAAAATAAACACTTTTTTTTTATTTTTTTTGGTTTGTTAGTGTAGCAATATTGTTCCCATTTCAATTATAATGTGAACAATGATGCTGCACTAACGATTTTTGTATGCGGTGCGTTTGTTAAAAATAGTGTCATTTTCCCCAAAAAAAAATGTAACGAGACCCCATCTCTAATTTTTTTAACAAGCGCACCCCATACAAAATATAACCGCAATTGCTCGCATGTTAAAATGTGGAAAAAAACACTTTACACATTGTAAATTATTGAAAATACATATTTTATTGCATTTTTTGTTATAATATACAGACATGACATAACGTATACATATAATAATGACATATTATGAATCTACGAGTCTGACGGAAAGAACGATATATAATATGTCGGTGTCATATACTAAAATAAGCCTTAAAAACACGTTTAAACATGATGCGCAAAACAGGTAAAAAATGACCTCAGCACAGGGGCGGGAAAAGCCTCAGCAGCGAAAGGGTTAAGAGATTTTCAGGGAAGCTACCACTCTACCTGAATAGGCTGTTTCCCCTTGCAGTTCCCTCATCCTATAACCTCCGATCCAGGACCTGCACCTTACTTGCAATACCTCAATAGACAAAAAAGTCACTCGATCCTCATTTTCTTACAGAGCACCACAATAATGGAATATCCTCCCAGACGCCATCAAATCTTCCCCCAGTCTTAAGTCACTCGAGCTCCCTATTAACATACCTCAATACAGAATGCACCTGTAAACATGTAACATAGTGACTATTTTACTTACATATTTATTTGTGTTAATTAGGGATGAGCTGTTTGGGTTCGGACGGTTCAGAGTTCGACCCGAACTTTGGCAGTTCGAAAGTTCGCGAATTTCGAACTTTTTGGGCGTGTTCGGTTCGGGTTGGAAAAAAAAAAGAAATTTTGAAAAAAGTATAGAAAATGCTTAAAAAAATACAAAAAAATCTAGATATAAAGAGACTTTTTACTGCAAAATATTATAAGCAACGGTTTATTAGATATTGAATTAAAAACTAATGTGTACGTGGAAAGATTATCAACTCTAAATGACCTCTGTTCACAAACGGGCATAACACCAGGTGTTTTTAGTCTGGTAATCAATTTGATACATTGTACAATATACTGAGGGTGGGGTGGTGTCTGCTTCTGATTGAGATTTGAGAATTAATTTCCCTAAAACATCCTAATATGCTGCATTTAACTGGTGTTTGAAAAAAATCTAAAGCAATGTTATTTTTCACCTCGGGATTAAACATTCACAGGGTTATTCAGAGAGCGGTGAAAAGCAGGAGAATAACTGGAGAAGTGAAAATTCTAGGTCAAAATTGCCAAACCAGAAAAATTCTCCCATTTATCTCACTTTCCAAATCAGCTATTTGGTCTAGATTGTTCTCTTCTCTTGCCAGTTCTCCTGGCTTTCACCTCTCTCTCAGGGTTGTTCAGAGAAAGGTGAAAACCAGGAGAATAGCAGGAAAAGAGAACAATCTGGACCAAATAGCCGATTTGGAAAGTGAGATAAGGCTAGGGTCAGACTAACGCATTTTTCGCAGCGACCATCAAAAAGTGCGTCCGAACGCATTGCCGTATTTTTTCACGGATTGCGCGAAAACGGTCATACGATGCGCATTTTTGTGCGTGATTTTTACGGATCCAAACCAGGAAACTTTGGGTGTCTGGACGTTATGTTGGCCGGACATGAGCAGGGTCTGACGTCTCCAAATCACGCACACACGCCGATAGTGGACGCAGCGCACTCTGTACGTCCGTACTAGCGGTTCTGCGTTCTCAAAAAAATGCGTTCATTTTCCACTTGCGTTGCGAAGCCGGACTTTCGTGCGACCGTACTTCGTATATTGGCCGTCATTGCCCGTCATTTGCTGCTAGTGCGGCCGTGATTAAGTGCGCCTAAACGCACATTAAAAATTTGCTAGTCTGACCCTAGCCTAAATGGGAGAATTTTTCTGGTTTGGCTATTTTGACCTAGAATTTTCCATTCTCCAGTCATTCTCCTGCTCTTCACCACTCTCTGAATAACCCTGACAGGGTTATTCAGAGAAAGGTGAAACTCCTTTCATTTGAAATGTCATTTTTTGGTTTTTACATATTTCTATACATCCTAGAAATCCGCCACTTCACGGGCAGGTTATGGGGACCTCCTAGGCACGATATTTGAAGGAATTTTTCATTTTTATTTTTAACCCTTATTTCATGGAAAACTCACTGTCTCTTTAAAAACGTTTTTTTTTAAAACTTTTTGTCCTTGTTTCCTGTCCCCCAGGGCACTACCCGGACCCCCATACACCTTTTATGGCAAATATGTAGCATATATGCCCTCTTGGAGGGCACTCTAAAAAAACGAATTTTCAGCCCCATTGACTTGCATGGGGGTTCGGGTTTGGGTTCGGTCCCGAACAAATGGGAAGTTCGGGTTCGGGCTCAAACCGAACTCGGGGAGTGTTCGGCTCATCCCTAGTGTTAATCTGTATATTTGTGTTGTGATTTTAATATCTTGCATTTATTACTTTGTATTTCAGTAACGCCTGTAAAATTTCAATGTTCTTGAACCCAGGACATACTTGAAAACGAGAGCAATCTCAATGTATCCTTCCTGGTAAAATACTTTGAAAATAAATAAATAAGTAAAATTTGGGCTAGGAAATAGCTTTTTTGAAAATGAACTGAACCATTAAACCTCATTTCAACCATTTAATAATTTTATGAAGTCATATAGAACCATATTCAAAAGTAATGCGATGAAAAGTAAATTTACAGTATATATAATAAAGGGACACTGTATTAAAAAAAATTAACCCCCCCACCCATTTTTGCTCTTAAATAATTTTGCAGGTGATCTTGCAATCCAGATTATGCAGTTCTAAGAAACAGTCAATACCAAGTCCTGATCCAGCACTGCATGCCCAAACTGGATCTGCAGACCCCATAGAACAATAATTCCAGAGCCTCTACATAGATACATGGTATCTTCCCAGTCGGCTCGAGGGTCATGGAGCAGGCAAGGAAGATGAAGCAAATCAATGTTTAGGCTCTGGGATTCTGGGTGGGAAGCTGGCTGCAATACAATTGTGGGATTCTGGGGGTCAGATCGGCTTCATAAAGTCAATCCCTGGAAAATGCCAAGTTTGGGTCCTGATCCTATGGATCTGATGAGGAAATCCCTTATAATAAAGGGATTATTATTATTCTAACAATAAAACAATGCAATAAATCAAGTTTAAAATATTAATTGGTTAATTTGCCTTCATAAACAAATAGTTCTTGGAAGTTTTTACTGGACTTGAGCAAACAGCATAACTAATAAAGTTTGAACAAGTCATAATAAATACAGAGATACAAGCGATGCAGGGCTGGATTTACATCTCAGGAGCCTGTAGGCACAAAATTCTGGAGCCCCCCGAAAAAAAAAGTGCCAAAACTGGGGGAAATATTTTTTAAATTTTTGCTTTGGAGAAATGTGGGAAACAAAAAAATAATTATACTTTTTTAAAACCTGAAAACCAGGGCGGTGTAAGATCCAGAGATGCAGGAATCCAAAGACCTCTGCTCACTGCAGTGCGGCAGTTTAGGTTTTGTGTAATATTGTATTTAGCCATCACCTCCACACTTGCTGTTTCTAGTAAATGAGAAGGTGAGTTAGTGCAGGATCACTGTTCACTTTATAATTGAAACGTGAACAACAACAAGACTGTGTTAGGAAAAAAATAATTTTATTTATTTGTTATTTTAATTTTATATAAAATACCTAGCAATACTTAATATCTTTGGAACGGCCATATACTGGCCTTTCTAATGACACCTCATATGACCCTCTAGCAGGTATGGTTCTGAAGATTTAGGAGTCCAAATGATTTTAAATTGTAAAAAATATCAGGGTAATTCAAAGAGAATCGAAAAGTCACTGCACGTTCGGTGACTTTTCGTTCTCTTCAATTCAGTTCGTTTTGCCGATCCCATTTCGGTGACCCTGCGGTGTATTCAGCAAGCACCACAGGGTCCCCGAATTGCAGGGAAAGGCCGCCGCAAACCCGACGAAAACTAACCTCAAACCCGGCGAATGCACGCCGAAAACAGCAAAAACATCTGGATTAACCTGCCGAAAACGCCGGAAAAACCTGAGCAGGAGCCGATCACACGCAGCGAAGCCGCCGGAAAAAGCCAACACCGCAGACGAAGGTAGTGAATAAATTAGCAAAACAGTTTGCTTGAATGTTTGAAAAGTGAAACGCTGTTTGCAAAGAAACTACTGAGCGAAAATGTCCGAAATTTACATATGAGGTCCAGGGAAGGATAATAAAAAGGGCTGTTACAGAAAAAATAAGTAAACTTAAATTTTGTTTTAAAAAAATCTGATTTTAAAAAAAAAAAAAAAAAGAAAAATGCTTAAAATATCCTAAAAAAATCTATAAATAAAGAGACTCTTTACTGCAGAATTTTATAATGAACGGTTTATTAGATATTGAATTAAAACAGGAATATTTTTAACATTGAAGCCTATGGGATTCTCCTGAATAAATTTGCCGAATGAAACCACCGAATGGCAGGGCATTAGGGGAACCTTTCACTGCTGGTTTGTGTTCTCTGAATAGCCGAAGCAGTGCTTTTTTATGGGGATTTCACTGCCCTAGAACAGGCACCGAACAGGCACCGTATGTGCAGGCAATTTGTCAGGATTTGCCGAATTGCCTGCTCTCTGGATAGCCGAATGGCCAAGAAAGGTAACCGAACGCTGATTTTCAGCGTTCGGTTACCTTTCTCCAGCAATTCAGATCTCTTTGGATAACCCTGTATATATTTGTTTTACAGAGAAAGGCGCCCTCCTGTGGTAGGTGCCTGTAGGCACATGCCTACTTTGCCTAGTAATAAATCCGACCTTGGATGTGGTAGGTTTTAAGCATGCCTTTTCAAAAATTAACAATTTTCTGACTCTGGTCTCTGACCTAGATCCCTGTGGGTTGAAATGTTGTATAAAGATAAATCTACACCCTGGTGAGCTGAGCACACTTATATAATTTCCTGTTGTCTCTTATATATTTAATTAAGTGACCACTGATTTCATTTTACTGAAAATGTAATCTAGAGTCATGAGCAAAAGTATCTTAATAATACAATTTACAGTAGTTTAAATACATATAGCTGTTTATGTGTGGCTGTATAATGCATTTGTAAAGGTGTTATGTTCATAGCTGCTAGAAATGGGGCCACTTGGGTACAAAAGAATGACGACAGGCTTTGACGTCCATTGAAATGATTGCCGGATCATTTGATCTGCCAATGGTATAAAAACTCAAAATATTATATATTACAATGTAGAGTTGCTGATTTGCCTTGGGGATACAAACTTTGTAACACCTGTTGCCTTTCTCTGTATCTCTCTGGAATTTCTGTTTATTATAGTCATGTAAACCACACACCTAATAAATGTACAAAAACTCACAATCTTACGTTAAAGAAATCCAGCGTGCGCTCCACTGGGACTTCCCAAATGGGGTTTTGAGTTATGACACAAATAAATTCTGATGCAATTTCCTCTGAATACTCTGAACTTTACAATACTTTCTATCAGTCGGATGTTTAGCAGCACGTAGCTAGTCCTGTTTTAAAATTAAGGATATTACAGGAATATGCAATGCAGCTACCACTATGTTTAATAAAAAATAATGGGAGATATGCAATAGTGATAGCAGGGCCGGCCCAAGACATTGTGCTGCCTGGAGCGAAGGATGAAATGCTGCCCCCCCAACAGAAAACAACACGCAGCGTGTATGAGCGTATCACAGTGCGCCACAGCAATAAAATTCAAACACTCATACACACCGTACATTAGAATTTTCTTGCTGTGGAGCTCTGTGATACAGTATTGTGAGGTGTATATAACTGAGCCCAGCGTCACATACCCAGCAGTGCCCAGCGTCACATACCCAGCAGTGCCTAGCGTCACATACCCTGCAGTGCCCAGCTTCACATGCCCAGCAGAGCCCAGTGTTACATACCCAGCAGAGCCCAGCGTCACATACCCAGCAGTGCCCAGTGTCACATACCCAGCAGTGCCCAGCATCACATACCCAGCAGTGCCCACACATCGGTTTATTGCCCCAGCTCAAACATGAATATATTTGCCCCAGGCTCACTCATGGATATATTTGCCCTCAGGCTCACACATGGATATATTTGCCCCCAGGCTCACACATTGATATATTTGCCCCCAGGCTCACTCATGGATATATTTGCCCTCAGGCTCACACATGGATATATTTGCCCCCAGGCTCACACATTGATATATTTGCCCCCAGGCTCACACATGGATATATTTGCCCCAGGCTCACACATTGATATATTTGCCCCCAGGCTCACATATTGATATATTTGCCCCCAGGCTCACACATCGATATATTTGCCCCCAGGCTCACACATTGATATATTTGCCCCCAGGCTCACATATTGATATATTTGCCCCCAGGCTCACACATCGATATATTTGCCCCCAGGCTCACACATTGATATATTTGCCCCCAGGCTCACACATTGATATATTTGCCCCCAGGCTCACACATTGATATATTTGCCCCCAGGCTCACACATTGATATATTTGCCCCAGGCTCACTCATGGATATATTTGCCCCAGGCTCACACATGGATATATTTGCCCCCAGGCTCACACATTGATATATTTGCCCCCAGGCTCACACATTGATATATTTGCCCCCAGGCTCACACATTGATATATTTGCCCTCATGGATATATTTGCCCGCAAGCTCACCTCTGTCAGGCCCCTCTGACGGGCAGATCGTGTGGCCGCCGCGTTCCTTCCTTCAACAAGCGGCAGCTTTATGAGTATCTGCCACTCGCCTGGGATCCACTCTTCAGCCTGCCGCGATCTCGCGAGATCACGTGATCTTGAACACGGCAGGCTGGCGGATGGATCTCAGGCGAGCGGCAGATTCTCATGCGGCTGCCGCTCGTTGAAAGAACGAACGCGGTGGCCGCACGATCTGCCGCCATTGCATAAAAAAAATAGTGCAGAGCGCAGCAGCGGTGCCGGGGGCTGAAATTTGCCGCCCCTGAATTTCTGCCTCCTGGCGCCGCTGCTCCGCTCTGCACCATTGCCGGGCCGGCCCTGAGTGATAGTATGTGATGGGAAATGAATCATTATGATTTCAAAAGAATTTGAAAAAGTTTTACAGTCAAGCTCAGAAAAATAAAAATCCAAAACAGGAAGAACGTGCCTAAACAAAACAAACCCCTATTTTTTTGAGTTGAGTCTGTTAGTGTTAACCAGTGATGACGAGTACTGCAGGTACCCAGTGATACATAATATGAGGGAGAAAAAACAAATACTGTGACCACATATGATGAAGTCACACCTGACAATAGCTTGTTATGAAAGCCGTAAAAAACGTTTTCTGCAGATCCCTTTTAATTCTTATTTTGTTTTAGGTTATTTTATTTCCCCAACCTTACCTCCCTCTTTTGTTTGATGTCTTTTTTGTTGCCCTTCTGCACACCGGAAGGCGCTGTGGACCCCTCCATATTTCCAACACCCCCCCCCCTCCTTTTTTCTTTGGCATCTTGGGGCTGCCGCGGGGTGTGCCATTATGGCAGCACTGCCTGCCATAGCTGGCCCTCGGGCGCCCCGGCCTTGTGACAATCATACTTCCATGGCCGCCTACTGCTGTCACGGTGGCTCCCCGTACCCCCCGGCGCCTGGCAGCAGCTTCCTCGCTGCTCGCTAGCCAGGCGCCGAGTGATATTGCGGTCGCTTCCGCACACGTGGGGACGCCGGGGGCGGGCCTGGCGGCTGACGCGGACCCGCCGGGTTTAAAGCCCAGACTCGCAGAACAACCGGCGCCCTGACGTGGTAGTTACTTCCCGCAGAGCTCTTGCATTCTATTGTATATTTTTGGCTATTCTGTGTACCGACCCCTGGCATTGGCAAACTGACCATTCTGTGTACCGACCCCTGGCATTGGCAAACTGACCATTCTGTGTACCGACCCCTGGCATTGGCAAACTGACCATTCTGTGTACCGACCCCTGGCATTGGCAAACGAACCATTCTGTGTACCGACCCCTGGCATTGGCAAACTGACCATTCTGTGTACGACCCCTGGCATTGGCAAACGAACCATTCTGTGTACCGACCCCTGGCATTGGCTTATTAACTATTCTGTGCAACACTCCTGGTATTGGCGTTTACTCTTCTATATTGGTTTTGTGGTCAGTCTGTGTGGCATCCTAAGCACGCATCAGACTACCTCTTCTATTGTTTAGGTCTTGGAAGAGCCAACCATTCTAGGTCTTGTGTACCCTCCTAGTATCGTTCTTTGTGTCTACCTATCTTTACGTATTCTGTATCTGTCTAGACGTGCCGACCATTCTAAGGATCGGAAGGGTAGTGAGCGGTCTGCGTAATAGGGACCACCATCTTGGTAATCAGGGGGATCCGTGACAACTGCTCCTCGGACTGGTGGGAGTGAGCCAGGAAGGTCACAGTTTTGGCCTTTGCCTCCCTTCCCTTTTTTCTTTTTTTCTTTTTTTTTTAAAAAAAATTTTTGTGGGTCCCAGCGCACTTTCTGGTGTGTATTCCCCCCCCCTTATTTTTCCAGATGACCACCACATTGGACCTGCCTTCGGGCGGGATCCATACTCCGGACCTTTTTTGTCATGTTTGTCTTTGATGACCTTTCTATTTTCCTGCCTAACAGCCCTGGGATGACAGGACACTGACAACCTTTTTTGCTAGAGTTCCCCGGCTGGGGCTTGTTTTGATTGTTTTCCCCATTTCTCCCTCCGCTATTTGAGACTTTGCTGTTTCCCTATGAGAACCCCCCTTATGCTGTTTGTGTATTTGATGCCTCTTTGGCCCTGTGAGTCCTACTTTGCCGGTCCATATGTGACATGCTTGCTTGCAAAATAAAAACTTTGGGGAAAAAAAAAAAAGCTGATGAGTGATCTGAGTCATCCATTGTCATGGATTACACCAGCGTTGCCGGAAGAAGGCCCAAACCATTGCTACCTCAGCTTAATACTTTGGCAGCACCTTTCCTGTGTACTGTACAACACTCTAGCCTTCCTGGAGGCACCATAGGTGCTACCTGTAATCAGCCCTGTGTTCTACTATTTGAGAGAGACACACCCTTTCCTCGGGGCTTCAACATTGCGCTCCACTATTCTTGGTGTAAGCCTGCTAGAAGCAATATATGTATCCAACCGTGTGCCCAGAGCCATCTACTCCAGCATCCAGTGTCCTCGTCTCTCTGGTCTCCAGTCTTCACTGCACAGCAACTCCAGTCTCATCCTACAGTGCCCCAGCATATCTGGACTTCTACCTGCAGCCCTGGAACCTGCTTTATCTACAACCTGCCCTGCTACTTGCCTTCCGTACTTCGCCTGTCTCAAGTACAAGTATTCCATGAGTCTCCTGTTGTGTTACCCTCAGTTTATCTCTGTCTGTCTTGTTTCTCCTTTCTTTGTTTCTCCTTCCTGCCTCTTCCCACAGTCAGCCCCATTCCAGCCCTGCCCCTCTCCCTTATTCTGGACCTTCAACCATACCATCCTGTTTCTGTATTTGGATCTATACAATAAACCCCATTTGAAGCTTATTCTCGTGTCTCCACTCATATCAACTTTACATTGGGATCCTACCTTTATCCCCCTTACACCAAACGTGACGTCTGTATACTCTATTTTATTTCACTGAAAATATTTCTTGACATTTAGTGGTCATCATTAGGCTAGGATTGTGGATTCATTGAAAAATATATTTCTTTGATCTCTGGTTGCGGCACTGGAGAAACAAGCAGACACAGGAAAATTCCATTTACAGCTGCACCTCACCCACATATGCTCTTCTCTAGCCGAAAATGTACTTGCTAGGAAAGATGCTGTTGGATTCCTATTATGCAATTTTGAGTTTCAGTACAACTTAACTCTACACATATATTCACTGCACATTCGTCCATATATTGGCCACAAAAAAGTTCCCAATGTTCTTCCATGACCACACTTCTTACGCAAGCTCTTGCATTATCTTGCTAGTGCAATAAGTGTCTATAAGAATAAATAAATTATCATTTACAGTCTTTTCAAGGTACTAGTTGCTTCTCCATCCCCTCCCCATGTCGTAAATATCTCTCACACACAGCCCACTCTCTTTAATTCTGAATTTCTTTCTTCACACAGCATCCATCCACAATCATCTTCAGTCCCAGAGCCTGCATTTTTTCTCTGCTGCCCCACCCAGCCCTGGGCTAAAACTTATAGCTTCCCTTTCGGCTGCTTCTACTTTGTTAATTACACTAACAAGGCCAAGCTTCTGGTCCTTCCGATGCAATCCCAGCTATCTTCTTTCTGGCCACCAGCTCCCCACTCCCCAGCCCCCTCTTGTTTCGCATACCTCTGTCCCTTAGATTATAAACTCACGGGATGTCTCGCTGAGCACCTGTTTCAATTGCTGTTTTAGCATGACAATTATCCTACAAGCAGGGTCGTTTGCTCCTAATGTATCAATACTAATTATGTCTTACGTTTGTGCTTACCCCAATGTACAGCTTATTGGAACCTGTTGGTGCTGTATAAGTACTTGTAACTGTAACTGTACTTGCATGACAATGAGCAAACAATGGGTCATACTTCTTTTTTTTCACAGTGTAAGGTCACTTCTGGCTTGGAACAACGTTTACTATGATCAAAAGTTACCACGTGAGATATATTTTTTGAGCGTTGTTTCTGGAACTGCATACTATTGGGTTTTTCCATGTATGCTGTGCATGTGTAAAAAAGTAAAAATGATCATTTTGATTCTGGAATTTCCCTAAACTGCTCTGCCAATTTTTAATCTACAACACTTGGCGACTGGAGATTGGTTTACAGTAGCCCTTAATAAAGCTGGTCACAAGGGCAGTTCCTAATGTGACCAAGAAAACCCTATTGGTTCTGCCTCTTCAAAAGTACTATTTGATGGAGCAAACAAGCTAAAAATTGTTTCCAATCGGAGCAGTGAATAAAATTTTACAGAGGTTCTCTAAGGTTTCGCCCATCCTCAATGCTGTCAGAGGTTTACAAAAACAAAAGTAATTTGTGTCAAGTGTATCACTGCCTAATTGGCTATCTTATGCCACTTTCAAATTTCAGACATAAACTTTTTATTAGATAATTCTAAAATCACGAACAATAACACACAATTGTATTCCATGCATGAATGAGGCAATCAGTCTAATGTTGGGTATTCCTGCATCAATAAGGAATACCTAAACATTGTGGGATATGGAGAACGAATCAACTGCTTGCTGGTTACAAATACGTCCTTAAATAAATGGATACAATGTCAGAAATTGCAGGATTGAATTGACAAAAACCCCCTAGCGATATGCAGACCGTCACAATAGATGGCAATCAGGTGGAGGAGATGTACTCCACTTTTGGATAACAAATAATACAACAATTGATTGCAATAGCCCTCTACTGGATTACGCAGATCGTCTATGAACTATATATATAATTGCGCTCAGCTTTGGGTCTGCAGAGTAAATTGCAACACAGTACTTGTGTATATAGCCCTTAAGTGAAGGTTGATCTATAGAGAAAGTATTACAACACAATGACCCAGGGCTGTATTGGCAAAATCACAACCTCCTGTGGTAAAAATCTCTTCAATCCTTCAATAGGGATTCCAGAACTAATGAGTACACGCTAGAACTTCACTTAAACTGCTTGATGAGCAAAAAAGGAAAAGAATGAAAACAGGATTCCACCATAATTCGACCTTAATAGGTTTTGGTCCTGTTTTAGACATATTATATCATAGTTAGATGTAAATACAAAAGAAAGAGGATTCAGCAGTCTAGAGCTCCCACATTGAAAGACTTATATAGCGCTCTCCTAGACCATGGAGAGGATCAATAAACTACTCAAATTTCAAGTTATAGGTTGTGCCAGTAATCTAACCCTGAGTCTGATAAGATTTCTGTGCTGACCAGGGTCAGGACCAGGACCACAGAATTTTTCTAAGCTATTGTCCATTTCTTTTAGTGTTGTCATACCTTTTTTAAGTTAGAAACATAGAAAAATGTCGGCAGATAAGAACCTTTCGGCCCATCTAGTCTTCTCAATTACATGGATACTTTACCTGGATTTATCTTTTGTTTAGGATAGCCTTATGCCTATCCCATGCCTGCTTAAATTCAATTACTGTTTTGGCCTCAACCACTTCAACTGGAAGGCTGTTCCATGTATCCACCACCCTCTCAGTAAAATAATGCTTTCTGATGTTACTTTTAAACCTTTGCCCCTCTAATCTAAGACTATGTCCTCTTGTTTTGCTACTTTGTTTCCTTTTAAATATACTCCCTTCCTCTACCTTGTGGATTCCCTTTACGTATTTAAATGTTTCTATCATATCTCCTCTGTCTCGTCTTTTTTCCAAGCTATACATGTTAAGATCATTAAGCCTTTCCTGGTAACTTTTCTCCTTCAAGCCGTACACCATTTTAGTAGCCCTTCTCTGAACTCTCTCTAAGATGTCTATATCCTTCAGGAGATACGGTCTCCAGTACTGCACACAGTACTCCAAGTGAGGTCTCCCCAGTGCTCTGTACAGTGGCATGAGCACTTCCCTTTTCCTACTGCTAATACCTCTCCCTACACAACCAAGCATTCTGCTAGCATTTCCTGCTGCTCTATTACATTGACTACTTACCTTTAGATCCTCTGCAATAATAACCCCTAAATCCCTTTCCTCAGATGTTGAGGTTAGGACTGTATCAAATATTCTATATTCAGCCCTTGGGTTTTTACGTCCCAGGTGCATTATCTTGCACTTATCCACATTAAACCTCAATTGCCACAGCTACGACCATTTTTTTAGTTTATCTAAATCATTTGTCATTTGGCTGATCCCTCCAGGAACGTCAACCCTGTTGCAAATCTTTGTGTCATCAGCAAAAAGACATGCTTTTCCATTAATACCTTCTGCAATATCACTAATAAAAATATTAAAGAGAATGGGTCCAAGTACTGACCCCTGAGGTACCCCACTGGTAACAAGACCTTGCGCCGAATAAACTCCATTTACCACAACCCTCTGTTGCCTGTCACTCAGCCACTGCCTAATCCATTCAACAATATTGGAATCCAAGCTCAAAGATTGCAATTTATTGATAAGCCTTCTATGCGGAACAGTATCAAAAGCCTTACTGAAATCTAAATAAGCAATGTCTACTGCACCACCTGTGTCTATTATTTTTGTTACCCAATCAAAAAAATCAATAAGATTAGTTTGGCATGATCTCCCTGAGGTAAACCCATGTTGTTTCTGATCCTGTAATCTATGTGTTTTCAGATGTTCAACAATCCTTTCCTTTAACATGGTTTCCATTAATTTCCTCACTACTGACGTAAGACTAACTGGCCTATAGTTCCCCGATTCCTCCCTACTACCCTTCTTGTAAATGGGCACAACATTTGCTAATTTCCAGTCTTCTGGGACGACTCCCGTTAACAGATTTATTTAACCAATCCTTGTTAACGGTTTTGCTATTACACCACTGAGCTCTTTTAATAATTTAGGGTGGATCTCATCAGGCCCCATTGACTTATTTGTCTTTACTTTAGACAGCTTCTGTAGAAACTCCTCCTCTGTAAACTCATATGTAAATGTCTCTTTAGTGTTTCCTCCTAACTGATGTCCCTATCCTTCCTTTTCTTCTGCAAAGACTGAACAAAAATATTCATTGAGGCAGTCAGCGAGACTTTTATCCTCTTCTACATACCTTCCTTCCTTTGTTTTTAATCGAACTAATCCTTGTTTTACTTTTCTTTTCTCGTTTATGTATCTAAAAAATGTTTTGTCCCCCTTTTTTACTGACTGAGCTATTTTTTCTTATGCGTGTGCTTTGGAAGCTCTTATAAATTGCTTTGCCTCTTTCTGCCTAATCTTATAGCTTTGCCTATCTTCTTCACTCTGAGTTGTTTTATAATTATTGAATGCTTTCTTTTTGTTCTTCACTATTTTGGCCACTTCTGCAGAGTACCACAGTAGTTTCTTTCCTTTTTTTGTTTTTGCTAACAAGCCGAATGCAATAGCCTGTGGCCTTCAATAATGCCTCCTTTAACTAATCCCATTTCTCCTGGACTCCCTTTAAACTCCTTCAGTCTGATAATGACTCATTAACACAAAATCTCATTTTAGAAAAATCTGTTTGTTTTTTTAAGTCTAAAACCTTTGTTTTTGTGTGGTGCGGCTCCATCCCTGTTCTTATATTAGACCACACTGACTGGTAATCACTAGATCCCAAATTTTCACCTACAACAACGTCTGATACCAAACCTCCATTTGTGAGTATTAAATCCAATATGGCCTCTTTACGGGTCGGCTCCTCAACTACTTGTGTTAGAGATAATCCCAGTAGGGAGTTTAGAATATTTGTACTCCTGGTGCACCCAGTTATTTTGGTTTTCCAGTTCACATCAGGAAGATTAAAGTCCCCCATGATAATAACTTCCCCCTTCATTGCCATTTTGGCTATTTCCTCAAACAGCAGATTATCTAGCTCTTCTACTTGTCCAGGGGGTCTATAGATCACACCTACACGAGCTACTGTATGATTGCCAAATGTTATCATAACCCAAACTGACTCTGTGTTCACCTCGCTCACTTTTATTTGGTTCGTTTTTATGTTGTTTTTCACATACAGGGCCACTCCTTCTCCTTTCCTACCTTCTCTGTCTTTTCTATATAAAGAGTACCCCGGTTTTGTTATGTCCCAGTTATTTTTCTCACTGAACCATGTCTCAGTAACCGCCACTAAATCTACTTTTTCAGCTGCCATCATTGCCTCCAGTTCATTGATTTTATTGACTAAACTGCGAGCATTTATAGACACGACTCTGAGCTTGTCATTTTTTAACCTGCATGTTGCTTGCACCCTCCGATTTAGTTTGGGGGGACAATCAGGCAGATTGTTTTTTACCCTTTTGTCCCCCCCTCCTAGTTTAAATATTCCTTTGTGAAACCTTTGAACTTCTTACTGAGAACATATGTTCCCCTATGAGTAAGATGCAAACCATCTTTTTTCTACAGTTCCTTTCTGCTCCAATTAGAGCTATCATGGGACACAAAGCCAAATCCTTGCTCCCGACACCATTCCCAAAGCCACAAATTAAATTCCCTAGTGTGCATCTGCCTATCCTGAATGTTATGCACAGGCAGAACTTCAGAGAATGAACAGTGGACGCAATCTGCTGTATTTCACCTCCAAGAACACAAAAATCTTCCTTAATCTCAGAAACCTCATTGCTAGCCAAGTCATTTGTCCCTAGATGGACTAGAACGTTCACTTCCCTTTCCTGCTTTGCTTGTTTGACAATATTGAGAATACGTCTCCTGTCTCTACGAGCAGTAGCCCCTGGAAGACATCTCACCAAACCACTACTCTCCAGCTCAACACCTCTTATGATAGAATCACCCAGCAACAATTGCCTTCTATCATGTCCCACCTTTTCCTTATTGTTCTTGGTTGCAGTCCTGCATACCTTTAGGCATAGGGGATGGTGGTTCCTCAACTATGGTGTCTGAGCCTACTTCCGTCTCACCACTACACTCTGAAAGTGCCTCAAAAGAATTAAGAAGAGCCACAGACTGTGGGACATGCCTTCTATCCACAACTCTAAGTCTACCAGATCCTACAGTAGTCCATCTGCCGCTCCTAGGAGGCCTCTGTGGCAGTGGCTTTGTAACAGTCATAGCCTGAGTTTGTCTAACAGAAAATTTACAAATCTCAGACTTCAAACAGGCAATTTCCTGCTGCAATAACGAGAACTGCCTACATATCAGGCACACTCCAAACCTCCAAAAATTGGATCTAAAAACAAATGCATGACAGCTCTTACACTGGACCAAGCCTGCCATTCTAAAAGAATGGATTTAAAACCAGCAAATCTTACCTTTTTGTAGGTTTTCTACCTCCTGTCTAACCTCAGACTACCTCCAGAGTATCTCCAGAATATCTCTAAGTGCTTCACTTGGAAGGCTTACACTTAGAAGGCTTCACAAGCTCTGTTAGACAAGCTAATACCAGCAAGCTTTATATAGTCACCTAAGAACACCTCCCCCAGCAAGGCGTGGACAAGTTTAACCTCTTAGCAAATAGCACCCAATTGATTCCAATTCTGTGGTAATCAGTAAGAAACATGAGCACCAGCCTAACCTAATTTACTCACCAGACCTAATTTAAAACCTTAAAATGAATAGAAAAGATCTGTTTGAAACAAAAATCTAAATCACTCACCAGAATATCTCTAAGTGCTTCACTTGGAAGGCTTGCACTTAGTGCTTCACAAGCTATAAGTTATACAGTCATGGCCGAAATTGTTGGCACCCCAGATATTTTTCCAGAAAATCAAGTATTTCTCACAGAAAGTGTTGCAGTAACACATGTTTTGCTATACACATATTTATTCCCTTTGTGTGTATTGGAACAAAACAAAAAAAGGGAGGAAAAAAAGCAAATTGGACATAATGTCACCCAAAACTCCAAAAATGGGCTGGGCAAAATTCTTGGCACCCTTAACTTAATATTGGGTTGCACACCCTTTGGAAAAAATAACTGAAATCAGTGGCTTCCTATAACCATCAATAAGCTTCTTACACCTCTCACCCGGATATTTGGGCCACTCTTCCTTTGCAAACTGCTCCAGGTCTCTCTTATTGGAAGGCTCCTTTTCCCAACAGCAATTTTAAGATCTCTCCACAGGTGTTCAATGGGATTTAGATCTGGACTCATTGGCCACTTCAGAACTCTCCAGCGCTTTGTTGCCATACATTTCTGGGTGCTTTTTGACATATGTTTGGGGTCATTGTCCTGCTGGAAGACCCAAGATCTCAGACGCAAACCCAGCTTTCTGACACTGGGCTCTACAGTGCGACCCAAAATCCTTTGGTAATCCTCAGATTTCATGATGCCTTGCACACATTCAAGGCACCCAGTGCCAGAGGCAGCAAAACAACCCCAAAACATCATTGAACCTCCACCATATTTCACTGTAGGCACTGTGTTCTTTTCTTTGTAGGCCTCATTCCATTTTCAGTAAACAGTAGAATGATGTGCTTTACCAAAAAGCTCTATCTTGGTCTCATCTGTCTACAAGACGTTTTCCCAGTAGGATTTTGGCTTACTCAAGTACATTTTGGCAAACCGTAGTCTTGCTCTTTTATGTCTCTGTCAGCAGTGGGGTCCTCCTGGGTCTCCTGCCATAGCGTTTCATTTCATTTAAATGTCAATGGATTGTTCGCGCTGACACTGATGCTCCCTGAGCCTGCAGGACAGCTTGAATTTCTTTGGAACTTGTTTGGGGTTGCTTATCCACCATCCGGACTATCCTGCTTTGCAACCTTTCAGCAATTTTTCTCTTCCGTCCACGCCCAGAGAGATTAGCTACAGTGCCATGGGTTGCAAACTTCTTGATAATGTTGCTCACTGTGGACAAAGGCAAATCTAGATCTCTGGAGATGGACTTGTAACCTCGAGATTGTTGATATTTTTCCACAATTTTGGTTCTCAAGTCCTCAGACAGTTCTCTTCTCCTCTTTCTGTTGTCCATGCTTAGTGTAGCACACACAGACACACAATGCAAAGACTAAGTGAACTTCTCTCCTTTTTATCTGCTTTTAGGTGTGATTTTTATATTGCCCACACCAGTCACTTGCCCCAGGTGAGTTTACAGGAGCATCACATACTTGAAACAATCTTCTTTATACACAATTTTGAAAGGGTGCCAAGAATTTTGTCCAGCCCATTTTTGGAGTTTTGTGTAACATTATGTCCAATTTGCTTTTTTTCCTCCCTTTTTTTGTTTTGTTCCAATACACACAAAGGGAATAAACATGTGTATAGCAAAACATGTGTTACTGCAATACTTTTCTGTGAGAAATACTTGATTTTCTTGAAAAATATCTGGGGTGCCAACAATTTTGGCCATGACTGTAAGAGGCATATAAATACACAGAAAGCAGAGATGCACATACTCATTTATTCTATAACCAAGTAGTATTTACATTTTACCATAACTTTTTTAAAACTCAAATATAGTATTTAAGCAGGTCGCATCATATTAATAATAAAGAGATCATCTAAAACAATATATCACATAGATTAATAGTAAAAACATCGCACTATAACATTTAATAACTCTTTTTTAAAATGAACCTCACCGGTTCTACTATAATTTCTCACAGAGAAAGATAAGTTTTTATAGAGGACATAAATTGTGATAAAATAGAATTATATTCTAGTTCGTTTGGAGGAAAGATGTTATTGGAGAGAACGCAGTCGTGTTCTAAAACATAGTTGTGTTCAAGAAAGACTGAACTTTGATTGTAAGGGTAGGTATGTCACAAAATTGCGTCCTAGAACGGACATCTCATAACAGCACATCGGTTTTTGCTTTGTACACAGTACATACATGCAGGAAAGGTTTGATAGATTGAAAAAAAAAATCAGAAACAGAATTCTAGGAAACAACTGTGAAGTCCCTGACACTTCTTTGATCAGCTTCAGGCATCACCCGGACCAACTCGTTGTCAGCTTGTGGTGTGCTGATGTACCAGCCGGGGCAAGCTGCAGACTCAAAGCTGAACCTAGATCCATATGCAGACTTCATGAAGATGAATCGTAACAAATCTTCATTTTTTACTTGTTTGATGTTCTTGACAGTCTGAGGGTAAAAAGATGGAATTATATTTTATATAATGTTTTATAATTATTTGGAATTAAATTACGCTATTGAATTCTATTTTTTCTTATTTTTATGTGATTTCTTTCCTTGCAGTATGCATGTCTCCTAAACACTTCTTAAACTGATTGAAAACAATATTTTATTCAACTTGGCTAAAGGAAATGTCTGTACATTGCATTTAATTGCGCATGTGGTAGTGGTCATCTTAAATCTGTTTACTTATACCCTATCAGGGTTATTCAGAGAGAGGTGAAAACCTTGAGAATGACTGGAGAATTGAAAATTTTAGGTCAAAATAGTCAAACCACAAAAATTCTCCCATTTATCTCACTTTCCAAATTGGCTATTTGGTCTAGATTGTTCATTCTCCTCAAGGTTTTCACCTCTCTCTGAATAGCCCTGTATGAAGGCGACAACCAACCAGCAGCTGTGATTTTCACAGTCGAGGAGATTATTTTCACTTTTTTTTATCTCACAGGAAATGCTTGTTTGGACTACTTAATGATATATGCTTTAAGGGTGTCTCATTGTTTAGAACTAGTCAGATTTTACGACAATTAAATTCCTGCTCATCTAGCATTCAACGTCAGACAATTTTTCACTTGAAAGCTAAGCTTCCAAAATCACCAGTAACAGACCTGCCATCTTTGACAGGTCAGAGATCGGGAGGGTGGGGTTGTGGTCACTGAGAGTGCATGACTATGGGACAGTTTCTCACTGATTACATTGACACCCCAAAATGTGGGCATGTCACCCAGGTGTGTATACACACTAAGGCCCCGTTCACACTGTGCGATTTGAAAGTCGCGCGACTTTCCGCGCGATTTTCATATTCGAGACATGGTGCGATAATGTCGCGCAACGTCGTGCAACATCGCTGTTTTGTGCGATTTTTGCAAAGCACCACCAATACAAATCGCAAAATCACAGATAGCAAATCGCAAAAAAAGGGTCATGTACAAGCGACATGCTTCTGCGACATGCGACGTCGCGCGGCAAGATGTGAACAGCTCTATTGAAATGCATTGGAGAAGCTACATAGTGCGACGTCGCTCGGATTTTGCTGTGACGTCGCGGCAAAATCCACGCGATAAATCGCACAGTGTGAACGGGGCCTAAGAAAAATGGCTACCTGGCCATATTAGTGATTGTGTCTCAACTGGCAAAAACCCGATTTCTAACTATTTAAGCACAGCAAGTGTCATTAAACAGGTGTTCGTGGTGCATTTCCCTCAGTCCTCACGGAAACTGAGTGCAGGTGATTGGGTGGACTAAAGGAACGCTATGTGATATGGCAAGTCTACAGTAAGTGCAAAAATAATAAAGTAGACTTATCCAAATATTATTACATTTTTACGCAACACATCACAGTGGATGCACAAAGTTTTCCCACATCCAAGTCATATACCAAAAATCTAAAATACTATAATGCTGGTTTCTGAATATAAATGTATCATTTCGTTGCAACATGGCTTTTCATATTTGTAGTTAATGAATGTCAGAATAAATAAAATATTTTTTTTACCTCTATATAGAGTACTTAGAAATTTTCACATGAGAACTTTTTTTCTCTACAAAATCATGTTAGGTTTTCTATGACATAGAAGTAGATTCTGGTGAAAAGTACATGTGATGGCAGACTAGTAACTCTTGGAAACCGAACTGAGTTTACTGCGATGCTCAGCATCTTAAGAAGCTTATCACCGATGTGAAAGGAAATTGGTATTTTTGCTTGAATTTGCTACTCACTTCTAAGTGCAGCTCGGGCTGACTGTCTACAAGGGTGCATGACAAATAGAGGTCCTTTCCCACCAACCCTAAAGTCACAGGAAGTTTGTGTCCGTTCAGATTCTGTTTGGCATAAAAAGACATGCAAATCTTCTCTGAAAAGAAACGAAAAACAAGGAATCTAAATTAAATAACTTTCCAGAACCGCAAGTGTTTCATCAATCAAATACATATAGCAAGTATATATAAAGAGTTTATAAATTGAATTTATCAGGTTTTTTTTGTACTGCTAAACTATGGGTTGTCGAATTGTTTCCCTGCTGTAATAACAGGTCTTGGACCTTTTTTTCTCAGGGGGATGCATACATACAGGGGTCAAGTCCAGGGGGAGTGCGTGGGAACGCAGTTCTGCCAATATTTTGCAGAGGGAACTGAGTTACCATGGGCCTCACACACTATAAAGCTTTGATTCAGGTGTTCAATCATATGCTTCCCTGTTAAGTAGCAATAAATATAGGATTTATATACTCAGATCTGAGTGTGTGTTTGTGTTAAGTCCGAGATGATAATTGCTAATTGGGGGGAGAGAAAACTTAGTGAGTTCCATCACTTTTTATAGGACAAAACCCCTGCATACATAGGCAGAATTACATGCACAGACCAGTGCTTTTTATATCTTGGATCTAGAGGAATAAGTCTTTGATTTTGAAGACGCACGTCTTTTTTCAGCCTATATAACTATATAACTATATTTCTAAAGTGCCCCCAGTAATATAGCATGGAATACCTACAGTAATAAGATTCTGACCCCCTAATACTTTCACAATGTGTCTAGGATCCATGGATGCACCGAATAGTGTGTTTTGGATCATTTATTGTCTCCAACAATATGGGTATAATCAAAGCCTAAAGCAATATGTCTAAGACTAAAGGGGTTATTCAGAGAGCACCAAAACAGGGTAAAAAATCCGAAAAAAAAACTGTACGCTTGAAAGTATCAAAATTGAAACGCTGTTTGCAAAAAACTACTGAACGAAAATGTCTGGAATTTACATATAAGATCCTTTGAATGATAGTAAAAAGGGCTGTTCTCGAAAAAAGGAAAAATGCTTTTCAGGAAAAAAAAAAAGGGAAAAAAATATAGCCGAAAAAAATCCAGAAAAATGCCTAAAAGATCCTAAAAAATCTATAAATAAAGAGACTTTTACTGCAGATTAAAATAATAAATAGTTTATTAGATATTGAATAAAAACATTAATATTTTTAACATTGAAGCATATAGAGTTCGCCTGAATAAACCTGCCGAATGAAACCACCGAACAGCAGGGCACTTCGGCAACATTTCTCTGCTCTTTGGTGTCTCTGAATAGAAGATCCATTGCTTCTCTATGGGGAATTTCACTGCCGTCGAACAGGCACTGTAGTTGCTGGCAGTTCGCCAAAATTTGGCGAACTGCCTGCTCTCTGAATAGCTGAATGGCCCCGAAATGTCACCGAATTCCCTGTTCGGTGAGATTTCGGGCCCTGATCGGCTCTCTCAGAATAACCCCTTAAGACTCATGTGTTAGACTACTAGTATGTATAGGATCAATGAGTGCGTACAGCAAAATACAAAACCCAACAAAATTACATTCACTTTAAAGTCCATGTCCTAATCTATAACAAAAACAGAGTTTTACTTATTTGCTGTAGTGTAAATGTCTACGATCCTTTTAGAATTACATATTGGACTTCTTTCAAATACCCTGTCTCCAATCATCTAACATTTTGTACACTTACCTTCCCGCTGGATGTTTAAACCTTGCAGAAATACAGCCACAAGTTTGGAATTGCCAAGAAACTGCTGAACAGCCAGGCTCTTATTGTAGGAATCTCTAATCTTGCATTCACTTGATTTGAGCCATTTGAATTTGGAAGGGGAAGCAAAGTCAAACTCTTTGTTCTCATAAGGAATTTCCTCTAAAAAATCCGAAACATAAAACCAGTATTAATTTACATTTTACAATGAGGAACTTTCTGCTTGCTCAACACCAGGTTCTTTCCCATTGCCTCATCTATTTCAAACTAATGTGATTGTGTTTTAAATGAATATAAAATGTAGCCCCAACCTTATATTTATAAAACTATACCAATAGTCACTGGCGTGCGCAGGCTGTTACATTAGGATGTGCACTCATGGAACATTTATTAATAAAAACTTGTTTTTAGAAGATTTTACGCAAAATGCACATTTTCCATTAAAAATAACAAGCCTTTATTCAGCGATACAGTCAGATTTTACACTGTTTATCATGAATCAGATTAAGGGAAATCTAAAATGTCAATGTAGGAGGTGAAAAAGGACCTCATCACCCAACATTAGGGTGTGCCCAGGCACACTCGGCACACCCTGTGGGCACACCTATGCCAATAGTGTTGGATAAAAAGCCTCCTGGGTAGGTTATTGCTCCTTTGTCAATCCCAACCTTTCACAGTGCACGCAAACAGTTGTGAAGAGAAGTAGAAGTGGGGCCAATAAGTAATTCATTATTATATCTTACAGTTCTGGCATTGTGCATAAGATCTTCATTTATAAACTATCTGAAGCAGCTGATGGATTTATAAATCTCTCTTAACCCCAGGTCTCTTACCTTGCACAAAAATATCGTTGAGCAGGTCTAGTAAGTCAGTATCTCTGAATCCCTCATGGCTTCCTAAACCTTTCTTCAGCCTTTCAATGGCCACCACAAGTACCACGGCTTTCCTGAAAGAGTAGCCAGAATCCACCTCTGTGGCCATCTTCAGCTGTATCCCAGAGCTGCAACTGCCATGGCAGGATAGGCAGTTGGAGAAATGCATGCTTTCCTGGAAAATACAAATAGCCATGTTAGTTATGTAGTAAATGTAAGTTAATTGCACACTCATACATTGATTTTCAGCCTTCTACTCTCGCTACACTGTGACCATATACTGAAATTGCTGCACCAAAATAAGAGTAATGCACCATCAATAGTATAATTACAATTGTGTTTAAAACTAATACATCTCCCCATTGTGCCACTGCTGCCTCATTAAGCCTATATTTTGCCACTGCACTATTACACACAACCCACTCACTGTGCCATTGTCTAGCAAAATTGGGTGGCACACCTGAAGACCATTTGCACACTATTGTTGTTGAAAATCACTGCCCTCAGACAAAGACCCCACGATTTTGAGGCTTTTCACGAAGCACAGACTGTGGTAAAGTAATGATTTAAAAATTCAAAAATTAAGTTAGCATAAATAAAGTCTAAAAATTTCCAAAGTTGATTAAATTTTAATTTTTTTTAAAAATAAACCTCACTAAGTTCAAATGCCCTACTCTAACACATGTGCCTAATCTAAACATATTGGGCCCTATTCCAAAGTTGGTGTAAACCTAACCAGAGCTGTTGTAAATTTAACAACTCCATAGACTATAATGGCTCTGGTAAATTTACAACAGCTCTTGTAACGTTAAACACCAACCTTGGAATAGGCTCCTTGTGTGCTCTTGACACATACAGGTCTATTCACTAAAAGGTGAAACTCAGGAGAACTGCAGGAGAAGTGAAATTCTAGGTCAAAATAGCCAAACCAGAAAAATTCTCCCATTTATCTCACTTTCTAAATCTGCTATTTGATCTGGATTGCTCTCTTCTCCTGTCAGTTCTCTGAAGTTTCACCTTTTATTGAATAAACCTGATAGTTACACTCCACTTTTCTCTATTTGGAGCTGGAAAGATTACTAGAGGTAGAATTCTATTGATCTGACCATTTTGCGCTAAGATTTAGAATTCACTAGCCCATTAAAAAGCCCATTAAAATGTAAAATTCATTAGTGTTTCCCATTAATGACAGGTTTAGCGAAGAACCTTGATATAATTTCATTGTAGGAAGCTTACCTGGAATTCACAAGAGAAATCTCCATAGAAATCTCCTTCATGCTCACTAAAATTCAAACAAAAGCAGAATGATCACTTTCCTTCATGAGACACATGTACATCTACAATGTTCATACTGTACATCCTCGTTATAAAAATGTTGCGGATCTAGTTTAAGAATCAATACTGAGCATTCATTCCAAATAAATATTATAGATTGCTTGATATCTTACATGAACATTATTTGAATGAAGCATTAAAATATAAATACATGCAAATTAGATGAATAAAGCACTAAAATACATATAAATTATATAAAGCACTCTTACCTCTTACAGTCCATCTGATAGGATTTCATGTCTGATGCCTGTGCCAGTGTCATACCTGTAAAACAGAATTGCGGTTAAATAGTTGTTCTTTAAAATGTCATCTTTCATTGTAATCCTCCATCTTTCACACATTACAAAGGCTAAATAATAATTACCTGAAGATAAAGATTTGTGTCTGAGATAGAGTTATTGTTCCTTATACAAGTGATGTTAATCTTTGTGCCTGATGCTTTATATGCGAGTCCAGAGACAGCCCCCTTCCGCCTTTTGCGCAAGAAAGGTTTTCACACAGTTTGCTGCAATTTTCACTGACCTCGCACATCCTGATGTGGTAAAAGAGGCTTGTCCAAATCAAATTCTCCCCACAGGCAAATGATGCAATTTGAACTTCTTTATTTTCCCAATAAAATATTTCTGTGTTTTTTTTTAAACTAACAAAAAAAGAAGGAGAAATGGTGCTATTTATGTCCGCTCATGAGAGGATGTAAATAGCATAAATGTTACTTTTGGTTTGTTAAACTAAAAAGGCATAGCAAAAAGGAAAGGGAAAAAGGATCATATACACACTGGCCACCTGTTTAATTGCTTGTTAACTCAAATTGCTAATCAGCCAATCACATGGCAGCAACTCAATGCATTTAGGCATCTAGATGTGGTGAAGATGACTTGCTGAAGTTTAAACTGAGCATCAGAATGGGGTAGAAAGAGGATTTAAGTAACTTTGAATGTGGCATGGTTGTTGGTGCAAGACGGTCTGGTTTGGGTATTGCAAAAACTGCTGGTCTACTGGGGTTTTCACACCCTGCCATCTCTAGGGTTTACAGAGAATGGTCCGAAAAAGAGAAACTATCCAGTGAGCAGCAGTTATGTGGACAAAAATGCCTTGTTGATGTCAGAGGAGAATGGGCAGACTGGTTCGAGATAACAGAAAGGCAACAGTAACTCAAATAACCACTCATTGTAACGTTGGGGGCTTCCAGCCTTTCCAGTGTGCTTGACGGCAGCATGTCTGATGCTGCTCGCTCACCAACGCCCGGTTTAAATTGAAACAGGTAGAGAGGTGGCTGCATGAGGCGCGGCTTGAGAGGGGGGGCGCGGTCTGGTGAAGGTCTTTTAAAAACCAACAGTTCCTTCTAAGCAGTGCCAGATCGTGGTTATCCATACCTGAGCTCCTTGTACCTGAATTCTCTTGTGATTTAACCTGTTATTGACCTCTGCTTGTTTTCTGACTATTCTGCCTTCCGTTGCCCTAGACTATTTCCTTCTACTACGCTTCTGCACTGATATCGACCCGGCTATTCCATTTGACTATTCTATACTCTGTATTCCTGATTCTGGCTCATCTGACTACCCCCGTGTTGCTGACCTGGTTTTGTATTACGACATTGTCTTTGATTAAGTCTTTCTGTCTAGCTAGTATACATATACCTGGCCAATTTTTAAGGACCGACAGTTAGGGATTCCTTTACGGCTACCCTGTTGGTAGTTTTTGGCTCTGTGGAGTGTTGGGCTTTAAGGACTGCGTGGTGGGATCCGGGAACCGTGACACTCATTACAACCAAGGTATGAAAATACCATCTCTGAATGCACAACACATCAAACTTTGAAGCAGATGGGCTACAGAAGCACAAGACAACACCGGGTGCCGCTCCTGTCAGCTACTAAAAGGAAACCGAGGCCTCAATTCCCACAGGCTAACCAAAATTGGACAATAGACGAGTGGAAAATTGTTGCCTGGTCTGATGAGTCTCGATTTCAGCTGCGACATACAGATGGTAGGGTCAGACTTATATGTAAACCACATGAAATTATGGATCCATCCTGTTTTATTTCAACAGTTCAGGTTGGTGGTAGTAATGTAATGGTGTGGGGTTTATTTTCTTGCCACACTTTGGGCCCCTTAATAACAATTAAGCATTGTTTAAATGCTGCAGCCTACCTTATTATTGTTGCTGACCATTTCCATCCCTTTATGTCCACCATGCACCCTTCTTCTGAAGGCTACTATCAGGAGGTTAATGCACAATGTCACAAAGCCTAAATCATCTCAAACTGGTTTCTTGAACATGACAATGAATTCACTGCACTCCAATGGCCTCCAGAGTCACCAGATCTCAATCCAATAGAGCACCTTTGGGATATGGTGGAATGGGAGATTCGCATCATGGATGAGCAGCCGACAAATCTGCAGCAACTGTGTGATGCTATCATGTCAATATGGACCAAAATCTCTGAGGAATGGTTCCAAAACCTTGTTGAATCTATGCCACCAAGAATTAAGGCAGTTCTAGCAAGGTGAACGTAATAAAGTGGTCAGTATCATCTTATGTAACATTTAGCAAAAAATTTAGCATTTAGCAAAAAATAGTCCCCAGTCACCCTCCGCTATCACTCCATGGACCTGCATGATCTCACGAGAGGCGAGATCCTGCAGGTCAAGTGACCTGGCAGCAAACCCTCCATGAAGTCCTATGGACTACAGGAGGGGATACTCGGGGCGGCGCATTAGCACTGCCTCAAGTATCCTGGAGGATACTGCTGCATTACGGGGCAGGCTGCTGAATTAGCGCCTGTCCTGTAAAATATGGAGCTAAAATGGGGATGCTAAGAGGAACCTGCAGGCGTAGGTTTTCCACCTTAGCGTCCCTGTTTTCGGGGCAGAATGTAATATTGCCCTTAGTGTCTACTGTTGGACATGAAAAACAAACCAAGATGAGGTAAACTGTATGAGTTTCTCTAGAAATATGAGGAGCTAGATAAGGATTAAACCCGCAAAAGTTATGGGTATACTTTTTATACAAACTGGGAGACCCGCCATTCTCCTAGTATACAGATGTTTAGGATAGCTCCACCATGGGAGCACTTGCAATTTAATTTGTACATCGTTTATAAAGACGCAACTTCTTTAGATGACTATTCCACCCTGAAGGTGGTGCCATTCTCATGTTAAACCTAATCTATAGGCCAGTGTTTCTCAAGCTTTTATAGAGAAGTTCTCCTGCAGGTCTAAAAATCCCTGTATCGAGAAAGTCATTTCTATGCTTTCTGTGTGTGCGTAATGTCAGTATACTTGTTTGTGATGGGTTCTGTGTGTGTGTGTGTAATGCCAGTATACTGTATGGTTTCTGTGTGTAATATCAGTATACTGTATGTGTTGATTTGTGTATGTGTGCAGGCCCGGACTGGCCATCAGGCAAACCGGGCGTTTGCCCGGGAGGTCGCTAGCCTTCCGGGCCGTTCAGCCACTAGCCTCCCTTACCGGTTGGCCAGCCAACATAGCCAGCCGCCCGGCAAGGCAGCCTAGCCTGACTGAAGAGGGCGGCCAGCATCCGGCGAGTCCATCACCTATTCAGAGGCCAGCCATCAGCCCCGCTGATTAGGTCACAAGGCGTGCCGCGCTACCTCAGCAGTGGGGGGCCGATGGTCGGCCGGCTCCCTCTGATAAGGTCACAGGACACGCCCACAGACATGCGACCTGGGATTAAGGCAAGTGTGTGGGCCGGAAGCTTTCTGCCAGGACGTCTCTCTTCTGCCGACACGCACCACTGGGCCAGCCTCGAGGTATGCAGGCTGGGGGGGTTGATTATATTGTTGCTGTGCGGGGGGGTTGAATAATTGACGCTGTGCAGGGGGGGTGAGTGAATTACAAAGAATGATATGTGCAGGCGCTAAATTAAAAAAATATAATTATTATCAAAAACCTCCTTTACTCAATAAGGGAGGGGGGAGGATTAAAATGTGTGTTATGCTGCTTCACTGGAACGAATTAGGCTGGGGTCAGACGAACGCAGTGTGAACGCGCGTGCAGCCGCACTTTATCACGGCCGTATTAGCAGCACATGACGGCCAATGACGGGCAATATACGAAGTACGGCCACACAAATGTTCAGCTGGGCAACGCAAGTGGCAAACGAACGCATTTTTTCGAGAACGTGATACCGCTAGTACTGATGTATGGAGTGCGCTGCGTCCGCTAGCGGCGTGTGTGCGTGATTAGGAGACGTCAGATGCTGCTAATGTCCGGCCTACATAACATCCAGACGCAAAAAGTGTTTTATTGATGATCCGTACAAAATCACGGACGAAAATGCGCATCGTATGACCGCTATCGCGTATTCCGTGGAAAAATACGTCCATTCGTTTGAACGCACTTTTTCACGGACAACACGAAAAATGCGTTTGTCTGACCCTAGCCTAAAGCACAGTAGAAAGCACTCTTACAAAACAAACTGTGCCACATGAAGTTGTACAAGAGGAATAGATCCAGATAGCGCAAAGAAATTCAATTTCATCAACTAGTACAATATTTCAATTGTACAATATATAGCTATTATCATGACGTTCATAGCTTAACATTCAGTATCCCTGAGTCCACAGTCAGATGAAAAAAAGGGGGGGGGAGCAGAGTTCCGTAACATTATAATCCACTCAGCTTGTGCTATGGAAGAGATGGGGTAGAGATGTCCGCTTCTCAGTCTCTGGTCAAGCGAAAATCTCAAAATATAAACAGAGAAAAAAATGCACTGGTGCAGAATCTCTGTAACAAGTTAGGATGAGTGTAAATGAAGGGCACACTCACATTTTATTGAGCCAGGGGATGAGTATAGCCCGGCTCTAGGCTCTGCACGCTATTGGCCAACTCTAACAAGGGTGGCCCAACCGTCTCTTTTCTTGTTCTTCCTTCTCATCCAGGTCATACACGGGAGTGACTTGAAAGACAAGGAGATGGCAGCGCCCCCATAGTGTAATAAATCCTTACAGTAGTAAAGCAGAGATAAGAAGCCAAATGTACACTTACCAATGTTGGAGCCTGTTGGTAATTAGGCTCATTGACAGCACACAGGTGTTTATTAGGCAAAACCCCTAAAAAGCCTCTTTGCTATCTGCCCAACCTGCAATCTGCTTTACTCCATAATCCATCACTTTATCTTGGGCTCACACCAACACCTTTACTCAGTAGTTTCTAACATAGAAACATAGAAACATAGAAAAATGTCGGCAGATAAGAACCTTTCGGCCCATCTAGTCTGTCCAATTACATGGATACTTTACCTCGATTTATCTTTTGTTTAGGATAGCCGTATGCCTATCCCATGCCTGCTTAAATTCAATTACTGTTTTGGCCTCTACCACTTCAACTGGAAGACTGTTCCATGTATCCACCACCCTCTCAGTAAAATAATGCTTTCTGATGTTACTTTTAAACCTTTGCCCCTCTAATCTAAGACTATGTCCTCTTGTTTTGCTACTTTGTTTCCTTTTAAATATACTCCCTTCCTCTACTCTTTACGTATTTAAATGTTTCTATCATATCTCCTCTGTCTCGTCTTTTTTCCAAGCTGTACATGTTAAGATCATTAAGCCTTTCCTGGTAACTTTTCTCCTTCAAGCCATACACCATTTTAGTAGCCCTTCTCTGAACTCTCTCTAAAATGTCTATATCCTTCTGGAGATACGGTCTCCAGTACTGCACACAGTACTCCAAGTGAGGTCTCATCAGTGCTCTGTACAGTGGCATGAGCACTTCCCTTTTCCTACTGCTAATACCTCTCCCTACACAACCAAGCATTCTGCTAGCATTTCCTGCTGCTCTATTACATTGACTACTTACCCTTAGATCCTCTGAAATAATAACCCCTAAATCCCTTTCCTCAGATGTTGAGGTTAGGACTGTATCAAATATTCTATATTCAGCCCTTGGGTTTTTACGTCCCAGGTGCATTATCTTGCACTTATCCACGTTAAAACTCAATTGCCACAGTTCCGACCACCATGGCAATCATGTAAACAGATGAATTCCCTGTAAAGATACCACAGAGGTTAATCCCTGAGATCCAGCAGGAACGGGTGGAGTGGTAACATTTGTTGTGCCTACTTTTCATACTCATTTAGTGAGTGCGGTCCATTGGGGATATCATCTGTTTATTCATTAAGTACTGCACTGTGTATGTATTGTTTGTTTTCTAGATACATCATCTATTTTGTTTTTATTGTTATTTGAATTGGTTTTCTAGAGGGAATAGCAGATACGTATTTATCAATTTATTACTTGTCTATTTATTTGTAGATCAGTGTGCAGTTACATTTTCTGTGTTATATGAGGATGGTGTTACCGTCTAAGGGACATCACCAAACAGGGCATGTCATGTCAACGTAAGAGTGGCAAGGCAGTCTTCTGCCCTGCCAAGGAGGAAATCAGTGCTTCCCATGCTGGGCTCTGCTTGCAGCACTCAGTATTTGTTTCAACAGCAGTGATTTTTACCTTTAATCCCTTACCGTCGGACGGGTTGTGCCCGCCGGCGGGGTGTAATAGCAACTCGTGGTCTTCATGTGCTCCAGCAGACTATTCCAGGTGCACGCACGCAGCCTGATGGACTCCCTTTAAAAAGTTACACACGCCTTAAAATCTGGGTTTATGCATTGAGTGTTCTCTTACGCCTGAAAGTTCACCCTGAAGCCATTGCTCCAAGTAGCCTGCTTCCCAAGCAACCTGGACACTATTTTCCTTGTGCCTCCAGTCTGTTCTCGCAGCCTCCTAGACACCTGCATCTCCAGTCGCTCCGAGACCCTTGCATATCCAGTTGCTATGAGATCCCTGCATATCCAGTCGCTCCAAGACCCCTGCATATCCAGTTTTTCTTAGTCCAATGCTTATCCAGTTACTCTGAGACCGCTGAAAAGCCGGTTGCTCTGAGATCCCTTGCCGCTCCAGTCGCATTTCTGTACCCACGGCCCTGTGTTTTCAGTGTCTCCCATGTCCTGCGGTAAGTTCTTAGTGTCTGCGTCCATTTGTCTGTGTCCAGCCCTGTTCCTGCCCTGTCCACTGTCTTTGTCCAGCTCCTTTCCTGCTCTATTCTTGGTCTCACAGGTATTCCATCTGTATTTAGTCTATATCAGATGTTTGCCTCGTTCCTTTAATTTAATTGTCCTTTAAACCCTTTTGCACCACAGGCCCTGTCTTCAGTTTCATGATGTATCGTCTGCTTCCCGGGGTCAAACCCCCAGTGCACCACGACAGTCAGACTACTCCGAAAAATGGGACTATGGTCGTTGGTGATCTGAAGGTCCGAGGGTAAAAATGGGTGTCAAACGGCCGGACCTATGAGATAGGTCCTCCCACATAGACCCTGATAACACAAAGGCCCTGCCACTTCCACACACACTTTGACGTCCTGCCCCCAAGAAACCCTGTACCTGTCAGCATATGGAGGACAGCATCCAGTGCAGCTCCCAGCCTCAGTGCATTTGGTTATGTGAGTTTGCTGGGGCTGCTTCTCTGGCTGTTTCAGAAGCAATGACAACGGTGGGAACAGACCAGCTTCTGGCACCTTTGCCAGCTCTGATCACAAGCCTCTAGGGCAGCCTACCAATGGACGTTTGTTGGTCTGTCACCATGGCACCCTCGAAGTTTGTGTACCATAATGAATATATTTCCTACATATTTATTTTCTGTGTTAATCTGTATATTTGTGTTTTGCTTTTTATGTCTTGCATTTATCAAAGTGTATTTCTGTAACGACTGTAAAAATTTCAATGTTCTTGAACCCAGGACATACTTGAAAACAAGAGAAATCTCAATGTATCCTTCCTGGAAAAATACTTTGCAAATAAATAAATAAATGTACAGGCCAGCCATGTCTCGAGTTGCTGCATCTCTCAGTCAGAGGAGAATTTGTGGAATTTCACTGGTTTGCTCATGGTATAGTTTACCTCCATAGCTGATAGTAAATAAAACACATACTAAATAGCATGCTACCGAATTTCTCTAAGCTGTTCTTGTCACGACTTCCTGATCCCAACACGTAGATGTGTCACTCCCTAACCTGCTGGTCTTTAGAATAGCCGGTAAAACTAGCAAAAAGATAGTGGAAACGTAGTAAGAAGCCAAAGTCCAGAACCAGAGGGGGTAATCGTACAAGCCAGGGTCAGAAACAAGAAGTGTTATATGGAAGCCAGAGTCAGGAGCCAGTGGGATTAAATGTATGCTAGATTCCAGAGCCAGATGGGTTAAACGTATTCCAGAGTCAGATAGGGAAGCCAAAGGTCCGAATTGTCAAAGTGAATAGCCAAAACTTCATATACTTGCAATATCACCAAAACAAGCTCTCGGGTAATAGAAACCATGGTACTGGTATGAAGGAATCCAGGCATTTAAATTTGGTGGGCACTCCCCATTGGTCGGCAACATAATTCCCTGCCCCCTGTCAGGCGCCTCGTCACTCCCTGGCCTCTGTGGTAGTCGGCAATAAAAATCTGCCGCCCGCAAGCATTCAGCAAGAGAAACGTTGCCGGGTGCCAGGGGGGCACATAGCCCCATTGTAACAGCTCTACATCCATTTGTAGTGATCTCATACTTCTATAAATATAAATACACAGACAACAAAGGATACGGATACTCATTTATTGTATATCTAAGTCATATTTACATATATGTACCTTTTAACTTTTACAATTAAAACATATTTTACAAAGTCACATAATATAAGCAATTAGGAGTTCTATTAATACCATATCTTATGCAGATTAAGTAATGCATATACATTGTGTAAAAAACATGAACATAGAATACAGCAACTCACTTTTAATATGAACCTCACCAGTTCTACTATAATTTCTCACAGAGAAACACCAATTTTATAATGGTTTAAAAAACATGATAAAACTGAATCCTGTTCTACTTTGTTAGGATGACATATGTCATTACAGATATAACATAAGATTTGGACTTGGAAACGTGTTCTAAAATGTGCACTGAATTGTAAGTTCGGGTTACAATGGATATATCACAAATTTGCGTCCTATAACAGACATCACATTTGTTTCTGTCTTGTACACAGTACATACATACAGGTGGGCTTGATGGATTGAAAAAAAATTTACAAGAATTTTTCTAGGAAACAACTATGAAGTCTCTGATACATTTTTGGTCGGCTTCAGGCATCATCCGGACTGACTCATTGTCTGATTGTGATGTGCTGATATACCAGCCGGGGCAAGCTGCAGACTCAAAGCTGAAACTAGATCCATATCCAGACTTTAGGAAGATGAATCGTAACAAGTCTTCATTGCTTACTTGTTTGATGTTCTTGACGGTCTGAGGGGAAAAAGATAGAATTATACTCCATATAATGTTATATAATTATTTGGAGTTATGACGATATTGAATTCTATTTTTTTCTTATTTTTATCACATAAAAAGTATATTTGATGTTCTTGACGGAGGGGAAAAAATGGAATTTTATATAATATTACATATGATTTGAATTATAAAACGTTATTGAATTTTACTTTTGTGTACATTTTTCTTTGCAGTATGCCTGTTTCCTAAACATTTCTTGATGGATTGAAAGCAATATGATCATTGTTATCTTTAACCTGGCTAAGTGAAATGTGTGTGTAAATTTTTATTTAAAGTCAACGTGTAGTAGTGACCATCTTGGAGCTGTTTACCTATACCATTTGATGGTGATAGCCAACCAAAAGCTGGCATTTCCATGGTCTAGCTGGTTATTTTCAATGGTTCATCTCACAGGAAACTATTATTTGACCTGTTTGTTGATGTATGCTGAAAGGCTGACTTGGAGCAATATTACATTCTTAAGTTTATACTGTTTGGAGTTGGATAATATGGATAAAAATGATTGTTTGGTCAAAATACTCACTTGCCTAAAATTTGTGCACGCAGTGTACTTAGGGCAATATTACAATCTTAACGCTAACGTTAGGGCTCAGCTGTGTGAGTGTTAACGTTAGGTTAAGTGGGCCTAGTGCTAGCAGCCCATATTACATACCGAACGCTAACGGGTTAAAAAAACAGTGGAGAATCAGAGACTCTGCTTTTCAGCGTGAGCCTACTGTACTTTGCGCTCCCTATGCTTAACATAAATCCCTCCCAAAAATCAGATACTCACCTCTCATCCCGCGGTGAGAACGGCAGCTCGATCCGCCTCTTCTGGCTGCCGGGAGCAGAGTGAGACTGGGGAAAAAAAGGCCCCAGTCTCCCTCCACCATCACTCCGCCGACCTGCAGGATCTTGCAATAGGTGAGATCCTGCAGGTCATGTGACCCGGCAGTCGAAGCCTCGATGGAGTCCTATGGACTCCATGGAGGGGATGTTCGGGGCAGCGCTTTGCGCTGCCTCAAGTATCCTCAGGCTTACCGATGTGCTACGGGGCAGGCTGCTGAATCATTTTTTTGCTAACACATGTATAGGAAAAAGAGGTTATTCCCTATTTCAGTTTTAGTTGTCACTCACCTCTGTGTGGCATACTACAGTAAGGAGTGACACCTATGAACAGAAAGCCATCCTACAGAACAGCCCTATGTGGTATGCCGATATCACCGCTGAGGGCCAATCGCCCATCACTGTGTGACAGTCCCAGCTAGCTTCACCCACAGAGAGGGAAAGATGATAGCACTCAAAGCTGGATCGGGATAAGCACATAATGCAATATCTTATCTAGGGATGAGATATCGCATTTTTCTTTATGACCAATATATCCTCCCCCTATTGGGCTATTGTAGTAAAGGCGCACCATGTCAGTACAGTGTTCTATAAGGAAACCGGACTGAATTTGCAATGATGCCCAACATCTGAGGAAGAAAATCACTTATATGAAAGGAAAATGCCAATTTACTTGAATTTGCTACTCACTTCCAAATGTAGCTCAGGTTGACCGTCTACAAGGGTGCATGACAAATAGAGGTCCTTTCCCACCAGCCCTAATGTAACAGGAAGTTTGTGTCCGTTCAGATTCTGTTTGGCATAAAAAGACATGCAAATCTTCTCTAAAAGAAAAGAGAAGAAAATCAATAGAGGAATCTAAAATCAAATACCTTACAGGAACAAATATATTCTCCTACGACTACATATAACACAGAGTTTATAAATAGAATTTGTGAGTTTTTTGGGATTGTTAAACTGTAGGTTGTTGAATTGTTTTGCTGCTGAAACAACAGGTCTTGGAACATTTTTGTTCTTGTAGATGCATACATACAAAGAATTACACACTCAAAGCTGTTCTTTCTTTAATTTAATTTCGAATCATAGATATCTAGAGGAATATGTCTAAGATCTATAAGTACCTCCAGTAATATGTTTTGGATTAACTACAGTAATAGGTCTATGACCCATAAATCGCTCCCTTATTCTGTTTAGCCTCCATCGGTGCCTCCAGTAGTACATCTAGCATCATTTATTCTTGCCAGCAATATGTGTATGATCTATGACTGTCTACAACAATATGTCTAAATCCCATGTATTATGCTAGCAATATGTCTAGGATTAATGAGTGCATAAAGCAAGACAATGTCCTTTAATGCCCTTTAAATCCCACATTCCAGCGTATAACAAAAGGAAGGGTTTTACTTATTTGCTGTAGTATAAATGTATTTTTCGATGATCGTTTTAATCATGTATACTATGACATATTTTGAATATCCTGCCCCCCCCCCAAACAGCTAACATTTTGTACACTTACCTTCCCGCTTGATGTTTAAACCTTGCAGAAATACAGCCACGAGTTTGGAACTCCTAAACAACTGCTGAACAGCCAGGCTCTTATTGTGGGAATCTCTAATCTTGCATTCACTTGATTTGAGCCATTTGAATTTGGAAGGGGAAGCGAAATCAATCTCTGTGTTCTCATAAGGAATTTCCTCTAAAAAATCCGAAACATAGAAACAGTTTGAATTTAATTGTACAATGAGGAACTTTCCGCTTGTTCAAAACTAAATTCTTTCCTGTTGCCTCATCTATTTTAAACGAATGTGTTTGCATTTTCAACCGATACTCGTAATGTATAGCCGCATCGCAGTGTCACTTATTGCTAAGTATGTTTACAATGGGAACTATAAATAGCAAAAAAGTTAAGCAATTATCATATAGATAGATTAAACCTTACAGCTGATTCTTGCAGTTCTAGCATTGTGCATAAGATCTTCCTTTATAAACCATCTGCAGGGCCAGTGCTAGACTATTTTGCGACCCTAGGCAAGACCAGCTACCTGCGCCCCCCTGAACAAAATTGTTAACTGTTGAAATGCTGTGCACGCAGGGGGGGGGGGTCGCACACACTGTGCATGGGGAGACACACTGCGGGGGGGGGAACTGTGCACGGGTGCCTGGTGCCCATCTTACCCCTCCGCTGGTCGGGCCTGGGATAGCTCTAGCCTCTTTCTTTCCTCTGCCTCTTTCTTTCCTCTGCCTCTCTCTTTCCTCTGCCTCTCTCTTTCCTCTGCCTCTCTCTTTCCTCTGCCTCTCTCTTTCCTCTGCCTCTCTCTTTCCTCAGCCCTCTGTGCCTCTTTCTTTCTTGCTTTCATCTGCCTCTTTCTTTCTTTCATCTGCCTCTTTCTTTCATCTGCCTCGTTCTTTCTTTCTTTCTTTCTTCTGCCTCTTTTTTCTTTAGTCTGTCTCTGGTGGTGCCCACACATTTTCTGGTGGCGCCTGCACGTCACCATAAAACGCCCATCTTCTGCGCCGCTAACGGGGGTCTGTGTGCTGACAATGTCGGGATTGCGAGCCGCCACTGCCGACTACACGAGTCACACAATGAGGAACGGGTACAATAATGTAACCCGAGTTGGGGCCGGGTGCCCCCTTAGGCGGCAGTGCGCCCTAGACAGTTGCCTAGTTTGCCTACTGGGAGCACCGGCCCTGACCATCTGAAGCAGCTTATAAATTTATAAATCTTTCTTAACCCCAGGTCTCTTACCTTGCACAAAAATGTCGTTGAGCAGGTCTAGTAAATCAGTATCTCTGAATCCCTCATGGCTTTCTAAACCTTTCTTCAGCCTTTCAATGGCCACTACAAGTACCACAGCTTTCCTGAAAGAGTATCCAGAATCCACCTCTGTGGCCATCTTCAGCTGTATCCCAGAGCTGCAACTGCCATGGCAGGATAGGCAATGGGAGAAATGCATGCTTTCCTGGAAAATACAAATAGCCATGTTAGTTATGCTTTCATTGTTTTAAATGTTTATTACGCACTCACTCATGTATTGCATTTCAACCAATTATTTCATTGCACTGTGACCATGCACTGAAATTACCAGACCCACCATCAGTAATGGTTAAAGTTAATACAGCTCCCCATTGTGGCACTGCCCTATTACCCACATCCCACCCCATTGTGCAAAGGCCCCTTTAAACCCTCATTTCGCCAATACCCTTTTACACACACCACCGCATTAGGTTTTTTGTAGGAAACTCCAACATCGCACCTGAGGTCCACTAACAGCACACCAGTGGGTCATGGCCCTGTGGCTGAAAATCACTGGCCAAATACAAAGCCTAGAGATTTTGAGACTTTTCACAAAGCACGGATTATGCTGAATTAAGGCTAAAAAAAAATAAAAAGATATGATGGTATAGATAAATTAGAGTATTTCCCAAATTTAAATAAATTTTTGAATTTAGTAAAATAAACCTCACAAAGCGTGAATTCCTTACACTAGGAATTCAACAATTTAGTCTGTTTATTGAGTTCTCACTTTTAAACTGTGTTTACCACATTGTATACCTGCAGGATGCTAGTACTATTTTACTATTAATTTAATTTAATTTATGGGAAATATTTTATCATAATGATTTTTTATTTTATTTATGGATTGCAAGCTCAAACCATTTTAGAGTTTAGCTCCAAGGAAAATTACTTATAATAAATTCAGGCAACAAAATTGCTGCTTTCATGACTCTTTGGGCCATATTACGTTCATCACGCTAAAACGGGGACGCCAAGGAGCAAAACCTGCACATTCAGGTTTCTCCTTAGTGTCCCCGTTTTAGCGTGATATTACGGGGCAGGCGCTAATCCAGCAGCCTGCCTCGTAATGCGGTGCTAAGCCTCGGGATGCTCGAGGCAGAGCTAAACGCATGACCTGGCAGGTCGGCGGAGTGATCGCAAAGGGAGAATGGCTGACTTTTTTCCCCCAGTCTCCCTCTGCTCCCAGCGGCCAGAAGAAGCGGATCGGGCCGCCGGTCTCGCCGCGGGATGGGAGGGGAGTTTGCGATTTTTTTTTAAAATTTTTTTTTTCAGCTGGTGCTGACTGAAGCGGAATCAGTTAACACCAGCTCCTAGCTGCGGTTAACTTTTGTGGTTAGCGTTAACTGTGTAATATGGCTCTTTATGTCTTTGACCTAAAATTATTGTGTTTTCATTAATTGGACCTGAAAAGATAACTAGGGTTAAAAGTCTTCTGAATTGACCAATTTGGAATTTAAAATTCACTTGTTTCCCCATAATAATGACAATCTTGGCAGAATTTCACTGTAGGAATTTACCTGGAATCCACAAGAATAATCTCCATAGAAATCTCCGTCATGCTCACTAAAATTAAAACAATAGAAGAATGTTCAGTTTCCTTCATGAGACTGTCACATGTATATTGACACAGTTCATATAATTTCCTTTTGGTAAAAATGTTGCAGATCTGGTCTTAGAATCAATTTAATATGCTTGGAATCGTACATGTACATTATATGAATAAAACACTAAATTATAAGTACATGTTAATTATTTGAATACGGCACTAAAATACATATGTGTAAATTATATGAATAAAGCAATAATATACATATATTCATGCAGATTATATAAATAAAGCATTAACATAAAAATATATATACGTGTAAATTATATAATTTTTACGCTTACCTCTTACTGTCCATCTGATAGGATTTCATGGCTGGTACCTGTGCCAGTGTCATACCTGTTTAAAAGAGAATTGTGATTAAATAATTGTGATTTAAAATATCATCTATCTACCACACATAACAATGGCAGAATGATAATTACCCCTTGATAAAGATTTGTGTCTGAGATAGAGTTCTTGTAGAGTCTTTTTTCCTTGTACAAGTGATGTTAATCTTTGTGCCTGATGCTTTATATGCGAGTCCAGCGACAACCCCCTTCCGCCTGTTGCACAAGAAAGGTTTTCACACAGTTTTCTGTAATTTTCACTGACCTCGCACATCCTGATGTGGTAAAAGAGGCTTGTCCAAATCAAATTCTCCCCACAGGCAAATGATGCTATTTGAACTTCTTTATTTTCCTAATAAAAAATTTCTGTTCTTTTTTATTTTTACAATCACTATAAAAAATAATAGGTTGCTTTTTACAATCCAGTGAAGCCCCCTTATTTTTTTTTGAAGACTACACTGTATCAATTAATATTAATATCTGTATAAAAGTACATTTTTGTCTTGGGTATAAAATAGACTGAGCAATGTCCTTCTGATTCATTGGGGTTGAAAAGATGGCCCCTTTTCTTTACTTTATGGTAGAGTATAAAAATTTAGTACTTGAGTCTGTTTTTTTATTATGTTTATCTGTGATTCTCATATATTAATAGAGTCATGTAAGCAGGAATATAAAGATGAAAACAGGGTTCCTGGATTTTTAGTGAAGATCCATGACCTATTGGAGCTTGGGTAAGCTGACTAGAGGAGAAGGAGGGAGATTGGGTATCCCTTGGAATATCTGAGATCAAAAAGACCTTCAAAGACAAAAAATTCAAAGGTTCCACAACCAAACCAAAGGAAGAATGAGGAAAAGTCATGGGTAAACAGAATTTAAAAAGAGCTGGACCAGGTACAGAGTCAGTTGAAATTGCTCAATAACTCGACCCTTTCTTACGTGTCTTCATAATTCCGCAAGCACGTCCCGTCTAGACAATTTAGTTCGGTGGGTGACCTCTGTCCTCTTTCTACTCTCGCCCTGCCTACTCTCGCCTCCAAGACTTCTTAAGGGCAGCTCCGGTCCTGTGGAATGATTTACTTTGCCTCAAACTCTCACCTAATTTTCAGGCCTTCAAGAAATCCCTCAAAACCCATCTCTTCAGTTTAGCATACCACATTACCCAGGGCCGGACCGGGACATAAAATAGGCCCGGGCATTTAAAAATCACATCAGCCCATTTTTAATTTTAGATTTTTTTTTAATGAGACACATACACATGCGTAGCCATACATTTACACAAACCTACAGACACACTCACAAAAAGGCATGTACTGCCCATCGGGACAACCGGAGATTCCTGGTGGGCCAATGGCTCAGTGGGTCAGCCCAGCCTGGTAATCGCCTGGGCCTGGCCACTGGCCGAGCCTGAGGATGGTCTGGCCACCGGCCGAGCCTGGCGATGGCCTGGGCCTGGCTGCCGGCTGGGCCTGGCTGCCGGCTGAACCTGGCTGCTGGCTGAGTCTGGCGATGCCCTGGGCCTGGTCGCTGGCTGAGCCTGGCAATGGCCTGGGCCTGGCTGCCGGCTGAGCCTGACGTTGGCCTGGGCCTAGCCACCGGCTGAGATTGCCGATGGCCTGGGCCTGGCCGCCGGCCAAGCCTGGCGATCTCCTGGGCCTGGCCGTCGTGTATAGCGCTGCCCCTGGTTACAGGCTGCCACTGAGCTGTGCCGAAGCCCAGAGCAGACAGAGCTCACTGCCGAGCTCTCCCCAGAAGGAACGGAGTCCCGCTTTCAGGTTAATTTAGGCTGGGGTCAGACCAGCGCACTTTTAACGTGCGTTCTGGCGCACATAATTACGGCCGCACTAGCAGCAGATGACGGCAATGACAGCCAATATACGAAGTACGGTCGCCGAAAGTCCGGCCGCGCAACGCAAGTGAAAACGAACCATTTTTCGAGAACGCCGAACCGCTAGTACGGACGTACAGAGTCGCAGCTGCGGCATAGCGGCATGTGCCGTAATTAGGAGACCAGACACTGCTAATGTCCAGCCTACATAACTCCAGATGCAAAAGAGTTTTATTGACGATCTGAAAAAATCACGCACGAAAAATGCGCATCGTATGACCGTTTTCGCCACTCCGTGAAAAAATACGTCAATTCGTTCGGACGCACTTTTTTACGTTCGCGTGTAAAAATGCTTTCGTTTGACCCTAGCCTAATATGCGAGTTCCCGGCTGTGTGCGACAAGCCGGCAACCTCCCTTCCCCTCCCTGGCCGAGCTATAGCTTCATCACTCCAGCCTCCTATTATCCCCCCACACCTTCCTGCCTCCTATATGCACCCTTTCCCTTAATATGACCTGCTCCCATCTCTCTGCACCCCCAATCTCTCTGCACCCCTGCCCCTAACCTTACCAGCCCCATCACTCCACACCCCTGCCCCTATTCTGACCAGCCCCCATCTCTCCACACCCCTGCCCCTAATCTGACAAGCCCCCATCTCTCTGCACCCCTGCCCCTAATCTGACCAGCCCCCATCTCTCTGCAACCCCTGCCCCATATCTGACCAGACCCAATCTCTCCGCACCCCTGCCCCTGATCTTACCAGCCCACCATCTGTTGCACCCCTGCCCCTAATCTGACCAGCCCATCTCTCTGAACCCCAACCCCCTAATCTGACCAGCCCCCACACCATTTTGCACTCTCCAGCCCCCCCCCCAAGGTTTGCTGCAAGACCTAAAATAAAGTCTTCCTCTTTCTTCTCATCAGTTTTTTTAAAATCTCTGTACTATTTAGGCTGAGGTCAGACGAGCGTAGTGTTCACGTCCGTGATTGCGCCTAAAAGTACGTCCGTGATAGCATGACAGAAAGCCCATCGGAGCCCGTTACACGAAGTACGTCCGAACTGAACTGCGGACGCACAACGGCCCACAGACTCAAGGCAGGCAAGAACGTACAACCCCTAGAACGGCCGCACAAAGTGCGCTGCGTCCGCAACGTCCGCATAGCTTTGTGTGTGAGTGATGGAACGTGGTCAGACGGATTGCATTTATACGTCCATTATTTTTCACGGACAAAATGGTTTTGCTTTTTATTTTATTTTCTCTCCTACATCCGTCAAAATATACGTCAGTGAATAAAAGGACTGTGTGGCCACTACTGCGTCTTCCGTACTGACGTACGTCCGTGTGCACAGACGTACAGTCCGTAGAAATCACGCTCGTCTGACCCCAGCCTAACCCTTCAATTATCCTGACTATTACAATCTCTGTATTAACCCTGAGCTTCCCCGGACTAGTACTAACCCTGTGACCCTGGGGATTCCCTGGGCCTGGCTGCCAGCCGAACCTGGGTTGCCTTTTTTTTTTTATTTAAAAAAAAAAAACACCATTCTTTTTATATTTTTCCCTTTTTTTTTAAAAACAGTTTTGTGTTTTTATTTTTAAAAGACTTTAATTTTGTGTCAATTTTTAATGTACCTTTTTATTATTTAGACACTTTTTTATTGATTTAAGGAGATAAATAAATTAATTTGAATATAGTGTAGCTTGCATGCACTATCCTCTATATAACCTATAAATGAAGGATTAGGAGCCAATAATGGGAAAATGAGACTGGGCAGAGAAATACAAAATTCTGTAGGGGTTATTCAGAAAGCACCAAAATTTCAGTGCTTTCTGGTTCAGCTCACTCTGGTGCGTTTCAGCGATTCCATTTTGCCGACCCTGCGGTGAATTCACTATTCACCGCAGGGTCCCCGAAGTGCACCGAACACAGAGCCACCGAAGACTTTTTTTAAATGGAACTCTTCTATTCTTCTAATAGGTGTTTAGACCAATTAAAAATACATTAAAATATGTCTAAATAATAAAAAAAGGTCCTATAAAAATACTAAAAAGGTCTGATACCGAATAAAAAAAAGAATCGCCTTTTAAAAAAAATTGGGAATCAAAAATTTTGTCTAAAAATATAAAAAATACATAAAGGTGTTCCTAAAAATAAAAAGATGGTTTGCTGAATATGAAAAAAATAAATGGTTGAATAAAAAAAGGATACAAATGATAATTTTTTTTACATCAAATCCTGTGTTATTCGCCTGTTTAAACCTGTCTAACTGAATCACAGACTCACACTTCGGTGCAGTTCGGCATTCTCTGAATAAATTAACCATTAACCAAAATGAAGTGCCTCCTTTTTTATACGTGTATTTTTTACTGTCCCTGCTATATTATGCTGCTGTGTCCACTTTATTTAACTTTTCCCCCTCATTCTCTAGAGTGTAAGTAGGAGGTCAAAGGCAAGTGGGTCAGAAGAATCCCTTCCTCTCTTACTCTTGAAGCTCAGTTTTAGGCCGGCGTCAGACGAACGCAGTTCTCACGTCCGTGTTGCCGCACAGTTCAACGTCCTTCGTAGCTTTAGAATCATGATCAATAGAGACCCACACACAAGGTACGTGTGCACTGAACTGCGCACGCACAACGCACGTGGCAAACGGACGCAATTTAAGCAAGAACGTAAAACCTCTAGCACGGACGCACAGAGTGCGCCACGTCCGCATAGCGTTTGTGATGACACGAAGTCAGACGGAGCGCATTTGCGACGTCCAGCACCTTTGACGCACAAAATGGCTTTTCATATCCTTTTCAAATCTTTATAATTTTTCATATTAATTTTGTCTCCCATAATTCCCTTTTTTTTCAACGTCTGTCAAGAAAAACAGATCGTGTGGTGTCTACAGTATCTTCCGTCAGTACGTCTGTCCGTTATGCACACACACAGAATGCACTCAGACTGCGTTCATCTGACATTACCCTAAGGCTAGGGTCAGACTGAGGCAGTGCGAACGCGCGTTCTGGCGCACATAATCACGGCCGCACTAGCAGCAGATGCCGGGCAATGACAGCCAATATACGAAGTACGGTCGCACAAAAGTCCGGCCGCGCAACGCAAGTGGAAAATGAACGCATTTTTTCGAGAACGTTAAACCGCTGGTACTGACGTACAGAGTGCGCTGCGGCCGCATAGCAGCGTGTGTGCGTGATTAGGAGATGTCAGACGCTGCTAGTGTGCGGCCAACATAACGTTCAAACAGCCGGATTTCCCTAGACTTCTTTTCACCCCATCGTCATGAAATACGTCCAGAATTGCGCATCGTCTGACCACTTAAGCGTATTCCGTGAAAAAATGCGTGCGCACGCATCGACGTACATTTTGACGGTGGCCGCAGAAAATGCGCTCATCTGTCCCTAGCCTAAGAGCTATAATTCCCCAACTGAGTTTAACATTTGCATTTCATTACTGCATGTGCTTTTAATATAGTATATCAAGCATTTTTATACCAAATCGGAATAGAAATCAACATTTCATTAACGGGAGCTAGTGCTGGTTATCGCACATTCAAGTTCTCAAAGAGTTAATTAATGCAATGTGATAGAAATTCCCAACACAAGTAAAACCACTCAAGTTCCTTTTTTTAACACATTTATCACGAGGGAAAAGAATGACAGAGTAAACCTGCTGCAACTGCTATTTAAACTCAGTCTCGGTTTGTTAAGAACATTTATTAATAGATATACACTGGTGTGAGCTTCTACATTAAATCTAGGGCTGCAAGTCAGGCACATATAGAAGCAGCTAAGTAATTCATCAGACATATATAGAGTATAAATAGTCCCTATTCAGACAAAACAGTTAACAGTGTTTCCATAATAGATAGGGCTTGACAAAGTTGCTTTGAATCTGGGAGCCAGCTACAAAAATTAGGAGCCAGGTATTTCTTCAGAGTAGCAAGGCTTTACTTTCAACAACTAAAGACAAACAGATTTTTTTTTTTTACCCCTCAGGTACTCACTGATACGTTTATTTACTGTGAGTTTAATTGCTGTGCAGCTCTGTAATACGATCACACACACCACACATTACTGACATTATCCACGGTAATGAGCGCGGTGTGTGAGGGTATCCCAGAGCTCTAGGGTAATGTGCGTGGTGTGCGAGGGTATCCCAGAGCTCCACGGTAATGTGTGCAGTGTGCGAGGGTATCTCAGAGCTCCACGGTAATGTGCACGGTGTGCAAGGGTATCCCAGAGCTCCATGCTAAAGTGCACAGTGTATCACAGAGCTCCACGCTAAAGTGCACAGTGTATCCCAGAGCTCCACGCTAAAGTGTACAGTGAATGCCAGAGCTCCACGGTAAAGTGCACAGTGCACAGTAGAGGTGTGTGTGTGTCCCCAAGTGCCAGTACCTGCAGTAGACCCTTCCGGTACACCTGACTGGGTTCACCAGCGCTGGGTGCCCCCTTCGGTTGGGCTCACACTGGGGCAGCTGGGGATGTCCAGGGTCCGGGGGGGTGTGATGGGATTCCGCCTGGTCCCGGGACAGTACGCTCCTTGACCAGCACCTGGCACACATATGCCACTTGTTGCACCTCCCACAGTCTGTCACTGCCAGGCGTGGAGTAGCAGGAGCTGGAGGATGACAAGTGGGAGGTGAGCATGCGCAGAACAGACCGGATGTGTGAAGAGCGTTGTCAGCGCTGGGGAGAGAATCCCCGCGACGCTCTCCTCACATCCAGTCTGTTCTGTCTCCCTGCTCTGATGTCATCAGAGGGGGCTGGTGTTCCGTCCGACCAGAGGCTTTATTCAACGGAACACTGGATGGCAGCAAGCCCTGCTCCTTGCCCGCATGGTCAGAGGTGCCTGCCAAACCCAGGGCGCCAGGACAGCATTTCTTGTCGCCATGGCGACCTTGTGCCCAGGGTTTGTCGAGCCCTCGGATAAACTGATATCCATTAATGGCTTGTAATTAACAGCTCTTTTCTGGCTGAGTCACAGTATTACAATTCAGCAAATCAGATGGGAATATTTGGGAGCCACTGATCGTTAAAGGAAGCGGTGCTATGTTCCACTGCTAGTATCGCCTCCTGGACTCCATACAGAGAACTACAACCGTGGATGGTCACTGGGAATGTTTTGTTCTGCTTGGTCACATTTTTTTCCTTTCTGTTTTTTTCTGCTTTTGAGTTTAATTCTGCTCTTCTGATTAAGCATCCCCTGCTATACCTGTATTTTATTGTTTTTTGGTGGCTATATATGTTAACATGTTAAGTGACTTTGCAAAAGTCTCAAACATTAAGGCTAGGGTCAGACGAGAGCATTCTGTGCGGACTGTGCGTCCGTGTACAACGGACATACTTTCTGACTGATGACAAGGTAGTGGCCACACAGTCCATTTTTGTGACTGACTTTTTTTTGACTGATGTAGAAGGGAAAATAAATCAATATGAAAAACATTTTGTCCGTCAAAATGCTGGACATCAAAAATGCAGTCCGTCTGACTTCATTCCATCACTCACACACAAAGCAATTGCGGACGCAGCGCACTCTGTGTCCCCGTTCTAGTGGATTTACGTTCTTGCCTAACCTGCGTCCGTTTGCCGCGTCTGTTGTGCGTCCGCACTTCCGTGCAGACGTACTTCATGTGTTGGGCTCCATTGGTCAGAATGCTATGCTGCCACGGACGTACAAATGTGCGGCACCTCGGACGTGATCAGTGCGCTCGTCTGATCCGAGTCTAAGGGTTCACGTTTAATGGTTTGGTTGGAATTTGGTACCCAGAGTCCAAATTGAATGCTACAGAGCTTGAGAGGATAAACTGATTAACTTGGGAATTCATTTTCCATTGATGACATCAAGTGGTTTAGGCCCTCGAGCAGAAAAGCAGCTCCAAATTATAATGCTCAATCCACCATACTTGTTGGAAGGATGTTCTCATATTGGTATTCGCCGAACATAATGTTGTGTGTCCTTCCCAAAAAAATTAACATTAGTTTTATCAGTCCACAAAACTCTTTTCCCAGTAGAGTTATGAAGTGTTAAGTTGGTGTTTGGAAAATGCAAGATGTGGAGCAATGGTTTTTTTATTGAAAGTAGTGTCTTTCTTCAGGGTTTCCTGTCATGGACACCATGCCTGCTCAGTGTTTTCCAAATAGTAGACATATGAATGGAGATATTAACCTCTTACCGCCCGGCGGGTTGTGCCCAATGGGTGGGCGGTGTGGCTTAAATAGCACGTCCCGCAGCTCTTCGGCGACTCCTCCAGCCCACCTACCTAGCCGACACGCTGTGTGCTTGTTGGCTGCAGAGGGGACAACCTGAGTACAATAGGAGCCAGCTGAGTGTGCTTCGAGGTCCTGCGGCATTTAGCCCACCCGCTGGGGGGCCAACATAGCACTCCCTGTGGCACTGAAGTGCTAACCAGTAACAATAATTTCTTCAACCCTTTATCTGTTATTCCAGGGTTCTTTAATACTTCATAGAAAATTGTGCAGTGTGCCCTTTGCGTCATCTTGGCTGGACGGCCATACTAAATGGAGTAAATCATCTCCATTTATAGACAATTTGTCTAACAGTGTTCAGATGAATATCTAGGATCTCTGAGAGATCTAAATAGCCCTTTCAAGCTTTATGCAACACAACAATTTTTTAATGGCAGATATTGTGAAAGATCTTTTTTGTGTGGCATGGATCACACAAAAATATTATTTTTGTGAATAGCAAATTAAAATGCATTTTATAAATCAAAGTATCGCTAACCAATACCTTTAAACTCGTTTCATGGATTGAACACCTGGTTTTCCAATTTCTAGCTCTAATTAGCATTTGTGGAAGTTGTTAGTGCAAGGCAGTGTTTCCCAAACCTGTCCTCGGGACTTACTGACAGGCCAGGTTTTCCTGATTTCTGAAGCACAGCACAGGTGATATGATTTGCTGCTCAGTGATTGCAGGATTCAGTCTGCATGTCCCCAAGGCAATCCTTAAAATCTGGCCTGATAGAGGGTCCCGAGGACAGGTTTGGAAAATACTGGCCTAAGGTTTCACATAGTTCTCCCAACCTATGCTGAGAATATTTGAATGATTTATTCTATATTTAAAAGAAAAATACAAACATCTGTGCGTTATTAGTTAAAACAGATTGTGTTTGTTGATCACTGTAAGTTAGATGAACGTCAAACTAGATTTTAACCCCTTAAGGGCTGCTGACGTACCCTGTACGTCTTGTCCTCGGGTCTCCCTTAGACCCGCGGACGTACAGGGTACGTCAGCGGCGCCTAATCCCCCTCCCACCCGATACTCACCTCCCTCGCCGGATCCCACGGCGATCTGGCAGGGAGGAAGCCTGCCCATGTGATTTACATGGGCAGGCGAGGCTGATGACGTCGCCACGCTGCGTGGTGACGTCATCAGCAGGCGTCCCCATGGATTTCAATGGAGGGGAGGGGGGGCTCCTTCGGAGCCCTCTATCTCCCCAACCATTGAAGCTAGGGAGATGCCGTTTGCACCGCTGGAGAGGGGAGAGCCTCCCCTTTCCAGCGGTGTATGGCATTAACCGTTTCGCCGCTGGATCACGTTGCGGCGCCAATTGGCGCCAAAACGCGATTCAAACCTGGAGGGGGGCTGACCTCTTGGATGTCAGCCAAGCCTCCAGGTCCCCCCCACCCACTGACAACCTCACCATATGTGTGAGGATGTCAGTGGGCCAGTTAACCCTCTAGCTGCCATGTAGAGATAAGGGGATCCTAAGGATCCCTTTATCTCCCGATCCATGGCAGCTAGATGGTCATATTTGCCATCATTTGAAAGGCCTGATTATGGCCTTTCAAATGATACCAAACATGACCAGGTTTGGTTTTAAAAAAAAATTAAAAAAATAAATAAATAAAAAGAAAATAATAAAAAATTCAATAAAATAAAAAAATGTTTTTTTTTATAAGTTTTTTTTGTCTGGGGGGGGTTTAATTAAATAGGACCTAGGCTGTCATCTAAAAATAATTAGCACAAAATGGTCAGAATGAGCGCAGCGCACATAGGTGAACTGCCTCAGCAGTGAAGGGGTTAAAAAGCAAACGCATGTAAAAATTGGGTATTTCTAGTCTCGGGACAAAATTTTGAACCTATTTAGCCGGGGTCGTTTTGGGTGGTTGTAGATTTTGGGGATTAAATTACAAAAAAGTGTGTTTTTACCATTTTTTTCCTCATATTTCATATTTTTTTTATAGTAAATTATTCGATATGATGGAAATAATGGTATTTCTAGAAAGTCCATTTAATGGCGGGAAAAAGGGTGTATAATATGTGTGGGTTGAATAAACGAGTAAGAGGAAAATTTGACCTAAACACTAACAGCGCAGAAACGTAAAAACAGCAGCGGTCACTAAAAGATGGATTTGTGTAAAACCGCCCGGTCACTAAGGGGTTAAGACAAATTTACACATTAATGCAATCACATCTAAAGGGCTCACACATATGTTTTCTACTCGCATAGGAGGCTACCATAAAGAATGTCAAAATAGTGTACAGTAAACATTTATTCAGATTTCAAACAACCCTTTATTATTATATAATTATAGTTGTGTATTCTAGTATGTCCAATTTTAAAATGTATCCGAAATGGTGAACATATTACTACAGTTTCTATGAAAATAAGCACTTTTAACTAACATATTTTAAAACCATTATGTTGGATTTTGTCACATTGCATTTTTTAAATAAAATGATTATGCGTAAGATACTGAACATAGAATTCCATTTGTTTTTTCAAAGCATTAAAAAAATTCCAAAACCAAACAGCGGTTATACCATTTTGTATGTATTTTTTACTTTCTGTCTGTAATTAACAATGAGAATTATAAAAATAGGCTTATTTCAACACAACTGTATTTTTCCTGGAGAAAAGGAAAAAAATGTTAACATATAACATAGTATAGGAAAAATGAGAACTGCAGTATAGTATACAACCTTTAAATGGTCGATAACTCTGGATAGACAGCCAGAACTTGAATAGAATGCAGTGGCTAAAAATGTAAATGAAAACATATTAAATTTATACAGTGTTATGCTATGATATGTAAAAATCAACAAAAGGGCCACTCACAAAATTAGTGGCACACAATACAATAAAAGTGTGCACACAAGCATTTTAAACAATTCGTCCGAATATTCACCACCACCGGAATGCGTAGTCCTCAGGATGTAAGTATTAGTGGAGGATCCTGGCCAAGGTAAACTCCAAAAAGAACGGTCCAGCTGTCAAGTAGGAGCAAAGTCTCACGGACCAGCAAGTCAGACGGCCAGAGGCTTGGACACATCCAGGATCAGCGAACAGCAATCCGGCGGGAGGACGATGTAGTGAACAGGAAACAAGTCAGCTCGACGCATTTCGTCCCTAAGACTTAATCATGAACTGATTAAGTCTTAGGGACATGATTAAGTCTTAGGGACGAAACGCGTCGAGCTGACTTGTTTCCTGTTCACTACATCGTCCTCCTGCCGGATTGCTGTTCGCTGATCCTGGATGTGTCCAAGCCTCTGGCCCTCTGGCCGTCTGACTTGCTGGTCCGTGAGACTTTGCTCCTACTTGACAGCTGGACCGTTCTTTTTGGAGTTTACCTTGGCCAGGATCCTCCACTAATACTTACATCCTGAGGACTACGCATTCCGGTGGTGGTGAATATTCGGACGAATTGTTTAAAATGCTTGTGTGCACACTTTTATTGTATTGTGTGCCACTAATTTTGTGAGTGGCCCTTTTGTTGGTTTTTACATATATTAAATTTATACAGTGTTATGCTATGATGTTTTAATTTACATTTTTAGCCACTGCATTCTATTCAAGTTCTGGCTGTCTATCCAGAGTTATCGACCATTTAAAGGTTGTATACTATACTGCAGTTCTCATTTTTCCTATATTTGTTATATGAGCACGTTGGGGTGGAGAGTGCTGTGAACTGCAGTACTTTCTTATTTCTGGGCTATACATCTTCACTTTCTTTGATATTATCGTTAACATATAACATAGGTCTAGCTTGAGAAAAAATAATATGATAACTTGATACCACTCTATTCCGCAAACCCTCCTCGGCCAATAACCTATTAGCTTGGTCTAGTCACCATCCCTTCTCTTCACGCAGAGGTATTCCCATTGGTCAATATCTGAGACTGCGCCGTACTTGTAGCACTATTACTGAATTCAAAATTAAGGCACAATCTCTTCGGATGGCTTTTAGAGAGAAAGGTTATCCCCATCGCGTCCTTAAAATTGCATACAAACGGGCGTTACTCTCTGATCGACACTGCCTGCTACAAGATACACCTTTGACAACTGAATCTGAACCCATAAGACTGATCGCAGATTTTGATCTAGGTTGGCAATCTGTTAAACGGATCTGCGAACGATATTGGCCGTTGTTGACCAATGATACACACCTCAAGGACGTTGTTTCTAATCGTCCTTCCCTGACAGCTAGGAGATGTACTAACCTCAATGACAAATTAGTACATAGCCATTTTCAACCAACTCGGCATTCTGCCGGATCCTGGCTGACCAATAACCTTAAGGGTATGTACAAGTGTGGTAGGTGCGTGGCGTGTCCTTATGTATCCCGTACCCCCAAACAATTCTGTAATTTTGATGACTCTATTTCTTTTTCTGTTCGTCAGTTTATCAACTGCAATTCCACCGGTGTTATATATTTACTTCTGTGCCATTGTGGTAAAAAGTATGTGGGCAAAACCATTCGACCTCTTAAAGTCCGCATACTTGAGCATATTAGATCGATTAGACTTAAAAAGGACACTCCTGTTGCTAGACACTTCATATCATACGTTATATATATTTACTTAACAATTTCAGGTTTCTGGGTATTGAACAGATTAGGCATGGCCCTAGAAAGGGCAATCTTGATAACAAGCTGCTTAAACGCGAAGCCTTCTGGATTTATCGTCTCAACACCAGATCACCATCAGGCCTTAACGAAGGCTTTACGTTTGTCCCTTTTATTTGAGCACATTTATTTTGGGCGACTCCCATTCGTTTCTTTTGATGCCCTTATATTAAATCATTGCTATTGTATTATTATCTATTTCTTTATTGTTTATATATTAAGTTTCCTTCCTTTCGTATTTTATCCCATTTCCCCTTTTGTTCCTTTTATTCCTTTCAATCCATTCCTTCCTCATATTACTATATGACATGTGCCCTTTCCTTCTTCTCCCTTCCCCCCCCTTTTTTTGTATTATCATTAAAGGTTTATATGTGTTTTTCTCATTTTACATGTGGGGTACTACCTTGGTGTTTGTTTTTCTTTAGACAACTTTAGCGATTTAGGGGTCAACTTAAGTCCAACTATATCGAGAATGCTGTGCACATGGGCAATTTGATACATTATTGTTGTTCATCTTAGTAGCCCCCCTTTTTATTGTCTTACATGCACGCATTTCCATCTATTTCTTTCACCTTTTGGATTACTATGCGATTGCTGGATGCTTTATTCATCTATATAATTTGTTATCATGTTAATAATTTTATTTTTGTAACCCCGGTGGTTTTTGGAGTTTTTTTCATTTATGATGACTTTATTCTATGCTGATCCGAGATTATTACATGATTCGCTCTGCCCGCACAGTATTCTGTATCATTGGGCTGTCCATCGCGTTTTTGGTTGCCAGGATACCATCAATTGATCCACCATTGGTTCCCTGGTACCACTTGATTACTTACGTGTCAGGAAATGTTTTCCTGACATTCACGCCTAGGAAGGATTTGGTTTTTCACTGCGCTGTCCATCGCGTCTTTGGTTGCCGGGATACCATTAACTGACTTACTATTGGTTTCCTGGTGCCATATGATCACTCACATGTCAGGAAATGTGTTCCTGACATCCATGCTTAGGAAGGATTTGGTCTCTCAGCTGGCCGCATGATTGCATCTGATCAACCTCGGCCTCATAGGTATTTATAGGGGGGAACTGGGCGGGCATTGTATCTCTGGATTAAGCCCTGGTCGGGTGAAACCGGTCGAGATATGCTCTTCTCTTGCTTTTAACAGCTCTATCTTTAATTATTTACCTTGTGGACTTTGCCCTATGGCTATTGCTGGTTACTGTCTCAGTGCGCCTTTGTATTTGGTTATGTAGGTGGCTTGAACCACCGAGGTATAGGTAGCTATTATTGCTGATTGTATGCTTTTGCTACTCCTTAATTGATACAGCATCACCTCTCCTCCTCTGGTGGCCTCTACCACCGAGGTATAGGTAGCTATTATTGCTGATTGTATGCTTTTGCTACTCCTTAATTGATACAGCATCACCTCTCCTCCTCTGGTGACCTCTACCACCGAGGTATAGGTAGCTATTATTACTAATGTGTATGCTCTTGCTACTCCTTAATTGATACAGCATTACCTCTCCTCCCCTTGGGCTATTGACCACATATACATTTTCATTCTTTTTCATTTACATTGTTGGTTGCTTATTTTTCATTAAAATTATACATTACTACCACTCTTGTTGCACTTTGTGCAAATCGTTTTTGATTGTTGTTGTTGGGTTATGCCCTATTGAGTGGTTTATTGAGCCTTATCTTATTTTTGTGTTTTTGTTTCTGAAAAAATAATATGCCATGTGTTTGGTTTGAGTTACCCTAGATCGCTAGGAGCATTTATGTTCCCCTTGTACAACCTCAATTTTAAAAAACTCGAAATTTCCTGCATTTTAGTTAAAAAATATATGTATGCATTTAAATACTCTAGCTATCTAGGGAGATAAAAATAGAAAATAAAGTATATATTTATAAACTACACAGTTACATTAAACATTCTATAAAAATGGAGTGCAAGACAACATATATAATATGACGACACTTTGGTTAGAAAGGATGGGACTAGATGTAAACATACCAGAACCAGGGCCAGATTTATAATTTGGGCAAAGTAGGCGTGTGCCTACAGGCACCTATCACAGGGGGCACCTTGCACTGTAAAAAATAAATAGATTTAGATTTATACAGAAAGACAACCTCTGGTGATGGTGATGCATATCTTTCGCTGTGAAAGTAAAATACAAAACAAAAGCAAACATAAAAAAAAACATTTTTTATTTTTTTCAATTTAATTTTCTTTCAAAGAAAGGCACACCCAATGGTGGTCAAATGTCTCTATAAAACTAAAATAAATATGTGTAGAAAAATACAATAATTTTTTTTAAAAATGTTTTTGGTTCTCTGTAAAAATAAAAGAAAATTTCAACAATTTTACATCTTACACAATTGTTTTTAGTTTTACAGAGAAAGGTGCCTCTTGTCTCTATAAATCTAAAATAAATATTTATAAAACAATTGTAATTTTTTTTTAAAGGTTGGAAAAATTCCAGAAAAAAGCAGAATCAAAAAATGGCACAGTAAAAAGTTGCATCTATGGAAACCCCCCAATTTGTTTTCAGATGAATCGGATGCTCCGAGATGAAATGGAGCGTCATTTCTGATAGCTAGGGTTAAAAATGAGGGCTAGATTACTGTTCGAGCTTGTTTTAGGGTTAGTGTTAACCCTAACATTGTGGCCTATTTTTGTTTCATTTTTAAACAGAAGATTCTGATTATTTTTAGGCAAAATCTATTTCAAGTTTTTTCTAATTTGATTTTTTTGTTTGCCCCAAATAATTGCCCCCAATTAAGGTGTTTTGCTTTTCTCCCTTGGTGCTGGGCTGCTCCCCCTCGTCAGCTCAGGGCTTCCGAAATGCAGACATCTCTGCAGCTTCTAACACATTTTTTTGCATAGTGCACACAAAATGCATAGTGCACGTAACACAAATTGATAATGCTCTGCAAGTGCGTAATTTTGTACGGAGGTTCCGCAGCACGTGCACAGAATGATGCACTGGTGATGCACTAGCACACAAAACAAAAATGCTTGTACTGCTGTCTCCCAGAATGCTCACTGCTGCAAATGTTCAGAGGAGGATTATATCATCACATGGAGCGCTGACATCATCGATGACCAATTTGGTGACTGGCAGCAAAGATAGGGCAGATAAAGGGGCAGGAAGAGTATAGAGGAACAATGTTACATACAAGTTACCAGAGTGAGTAGAGTGTCCCTTTAAATTAATGTATTTACAAACAATGTGACCAGCACAACGGGTACATCAAGTATGATGTCCTATAACGGACAACGCAATGCAACACAATTGATTCTGTCTTGTACTCAATGAGTACAGACAAGAGTACTGAATTTTTGATTATAACATTATATATACACAAATCAAGTACATTTCAGGGAAAGACAAGGAAATTTTTGAAAAATCTCTGATCAGATTCAGGCATCATTTGTACCAAATCATTTTCTTTCTGTGATGTGCTGATGTACCATCCAGGGCAAGCCGCAGACTCGAAGCTGGATGTTGAACCATTTTCAGACTTCATGAAGATAAATCGTTGTAGTTCACAGTTATTAAGTTCTCCAACATTGTTGTTAGTCTGGAAGAAAGAAGAGGTACATATAATGAAAATATTCCAGTCAACTAATATGTAATAGTGCATGACAAATAATCATATGCAATAGCATTGAGGTTTGTGATTGGCCGCCTTTTTGTATGATATCAATGTAAAATTCCATAAGGAGACTGTCACATCTGGGGAGCCTGCGGGGTCTCAAGGGGCCCTGGGCGCACAGTGCCGTTAGCTGGGCGAGTGCCAGGAGCTCTGGCGGTCCCTGGCATTCCTGCGGCTGGTCAGGGGTGGGGCGGGGCGCGGCGTGATGACATGGAGCCGCTGGCCATTAAGTAAAGAGTACATGCTCTGAGTCGTTGCCTTGACGTGGAGTCTGTTCCCGCATCGCTGAGTGCATTCGTTTACGAGTCATTGATTCTTTGATTCTTTCTCTGATTTACTGACCCGGATTGTATGAGGACCTTGACTGTTGCTGACCCGGACTGCCTTGTGACGATTCTTTCTGATACAGCCTGTATCTTTGGTTTGCCCAGAGCGATTGCTGATCCTGCACACGGCGACTATATACTGACCCTGCAGAACGCCGACCCAGTTTGTATGAGTGCCCTCTCTGTTGCCAACTCTGCTTGTATGCAAACCCTCTCTGTTACCGATCGGGATTGTGTAATTGACCACGCGGTTTCTAAATAATTTTAAATAAACAACCTGTACAGGCCTAACACAGGCTATTCCTTATCTGTTTACAAGGTTAACCCTTTCTGCCCCAGTGTCTGCTCAGTCCTGACACCTACTGCCAAAGCTTCGAAATTTATTTATTTTTTGGAGAAAGTATTTTACCAGGAAGGATACGAAATTATATTGGTGTGTTTGTTTTCCCTGGCTGGGAGTGATAGGGTTAGCGGTCCCAACCATTCAAGGATCGGAGGGCTTAGAGGTCTGTGAAGTGGGATCCACACCACGGTTGTCGAGGGTGAACGGGACAGAGACCAATCATTGGTGGAAGAGATAAATCAGGTTGTGTACAATTTTAATAGTATTACTCACTTCCAGACATAGCTGAGGGCCACCTTCCCCAAGAGAGCAGGACAGGTAGAGGTTCCTCTTCACCAGTCTTAGTGTAACAAGCTGCTTATTGCGTCCATCCAAATTTAGTGTACTATAGAAAGACATTGTTATCTTCTCTGGGAAAGAAAAGAAAGCGTGTTGAAAGGAAACAACAGAAAACAGAATACCACTGTATGTGCTGATTTTTGGGGTTCTGCATCTAATGCAGGGTCACTAAAGGGTTTACATGAATTTTTTTGGTGTAGTTAGTAAAGCTCCAATCGTGTACTTGGATAGTGTATGTGAGCCATGCAAACACAATCATATCTATTCTAAGAAAGGTGAAACTCTAGAGCACTTTTGGAGAAGTGAAAATTCTACGTCAAAAGAGTCAAACCAGAAAAATTCTCCCATTTATCACAGCACAGGTGATATGATCTTGCCGCAATCACCTCCGCAATATTGCCAAAATACGTCCATTTCTGACTGCCATCACTACCAAGCAACTCGCTTGTTATCTCCCGCCTGGACTACTGCAACAACCTCCTGACTGGCCTTCCTATCTCTCGCCTCTCTCCCCCTGCAGTCCATCTTAAACACATCAGCCCGGCTTATCCATTTCACTCGTCGCTCTGTCTTTGCCGCACCTCTCTGTGAATCCCTACACTGGCTCCCCATCCACAGCACAATCAAGTTCAAACTACTCACCCTGACCTACAAAACCCTCACTAACGCCGCCCCTCACTATTCACCAAATACACCCCAATCCGCTCCCTAACATCCAACAATGACCTGCGCCTGGCATCCTCCATCATTACCTCTTCACATGCCAGATTGCAGGACTTTTCTCGTGCGGCGCCGACCCTATGGAACGCGCTTCCTCGCAATATCAGACTGTCCCCAAATCTGACTTAATTTAAACGCTCCCTAAAGACCCTTCTGTTTCGGGAAGCCTACTACCTGACTCTGTAACAAGACATCCGACAGACCAAGAAATGGTCCTCACCTCTCCCTGCATTAACTCATCACTGCAGCCCCTCTCCTCTTTCTATCCCCTCTCCAATCTAGATTGTAAATTCCCATGGGAATATGGCCCTCATGTCCCCCTGTATCTGCAGGCAGCAATACTGACTCTTCCTGTATTTATTGTAGAATTGTCCTGTCTCTTGCACCTTGTACAGCGCTGTGGAATGTGTTGGCTCTTAATAAATAATAATAATAACAGTGAGAGGCAGAATGACAACAACAAAAAAAACAGAAAAACGCATTTCAAAAAAGTTATAAATTGATTTGCATTTTAATTAGTGAAATAAGTATTTGATCCCCTATCAATCAGCAAGATTTCTGGCTAGCAGGTGTCTTTTATACAGGTAACGAGCTGAGATTAGGAGCACTCTCACAGCTTGTTACCTGTATAAAGGACACCTGTCCACAGAAGAAATCAATCAGATTCCAAACTCTCCACCATGGCCAAGACCAAAGAGCTGTCCAAGGATGTCAGGGACAAGATTGTAGTCCTCCACAAGGCTAGAATGGACTACAAGACCATCGCCAAGCAGCTTGGTCAGAATGTGGCAAAAGTTGGTGCGATTATTTGCAAATGGAAGAAACACAAAATAACTGTCAATGTCACTCGGTCTGGGGCGCCATGCAAGATCTCACCTTGCGGAGTTTCAATGATCATTAGAATGGTGAGGAATCAGCCCAGAACTACAAGGGAGGATCTTGTCAATGATCTAAAAGGCAGCTGGGACCAGTCGCCAAGAAAACAATTGGTAACACACTATGTCGTGAAGGACTGAAATTCTGCAGCGCCCGCAAGGTCTCCCTGCTCAAGAAAGCACATGTACAGGCCCTTCTGAAGTTAGCCGATGAACATCTGAAAGATTCAGAGGAGAACTGGGAGAAGGTTTTGAGGTCAGATGAGACCAAAATCAAGCTCTTTGACATCAACTCATCTAGCCGTGTTTGGGGGAGGAGGAGGAATGCTGCCTATGACCCCAAGAACACCATCCCCTCCGTCAAACATGGAGGTGGAAACATTATGCTTTGGATGGTGTTTTGCTGCTAAGGGGACAGGACAACTTCACTGCATCAAAAGGGACGATGGATGGGCCATGTACCATCAAATCATGCATGAGAACCTCCTTCCCTTAGCCAGTGCATTGAAAATGGGTCCTGGATGGGTATTCCAGCATGACAACAACCCAAAACACACAGCCCAGGCAACAAACGAGTGGCTCAAGAAGCACATTAAGGTCCTGTAATGGTCTAGCCAGTCTCCAGACCTTTATCCCAAAGAAAACCTGTGAAGGGAGCTGAAGGTTCGAGTTGCCAAACGTCAGCCTCGAAACCTTAATGACTTGGAGAGGATCTGCAAAGAGGAATGGGACAAAATAACTTCTGAGATGTGTGCAAACCTGGTGACCAACTACAAGCAACATCTGATCTCTGTGATTGCCAACAAGTGTTTTTCCACCAAGTACTAAGCCATGTTTTGCGAAGGGTCAAATACATATTTCACTCATTAAAATGCAAATCAATTTCTAACTTTTTTGAAATGTGTTTTTCTGGATGTTTTTGTTGTTATTCTGTCTCTCACAGTTAAACTAAACCTACCGTTAAAATTATAGACTGATCATTTCTTTGTCAGTGGGAAAACGTACAAAATCAGAAGGGGATCAAATAATTTTTTCCCTTACTGTATGTAGAGAGGATACCGTGAACTGCAGTTTTAATTACAGTGTATGGATCACCAGGTACTTTAAGGGTCTTTTTACACTAAGCAAACAGAATATCTGGTGCTGGAGCAGCTAGGATTGTGATAAATACAGGAAGAATGATTTACCTTCTCTCTGTGAGTTTGCATCTTGTAGGAAAATGGCCACAAGACTGGCTCTCCCGAGGGATTGCTGCAATGCCAGGCACTTGTGCACACAATCTCGAATTGTACATATTCGGCTGATGACCAACTTCTGCTTGATTTTATGAACGGTTGTTTGTAAAGCTATACTCTCTGAAACAATAAAATAATGCCAAAAAATAATAGAATATTAGCAAAGCTTCTCTTTTTTTACTTGTCAGTTATGTTTCCAGTTGTTATATTTTGCTATGGGCAGACAGTTTCTAGGAATCCATATTGGTATAAACAATAGAGGCCCATATTCTGAATCAGACCAGTAGCAAGAAGCTGCAAATACTAAAAGGTGTGAGCCATTACGTATTAGCGTCTCTTTTTCTATGTTATGCTACTAATTTATTTAATAAATATCAATTATTTCAAACAGAATTGGCATTAAATTAGTAAATGTTGTTAAACTGTTATTGACATGCTAATAACATGATGCGTCTAAACCAAGGCATTGATAACTTTCCCAAAGTCATTTAAATCTAATGAGTTGGTAAGATTTGCAGGGCATTGGTTTAGTGTACATATGACTATGAACTCGGGTCAACATACAGCTTGACTCATTAAATATTTAATTACTGGTTAGTGATAACTGAATATACCTTTTCGACCCCTTTCCCCCCCCCCCCAACGTTTCCATACCCTTGGTTAATAGAGAAATCATAAAACTGCCTATTACTATAAATGACTAATGATTATTGATAGCTGTTTGGAATGGAAGTCATGTGTGAAGAAGACTACTAGACCACACATTTTGGAGCAGGTCCCTGGAAATCAGTAGACCTCTCCTGTTGATTGTTTAAGTTTTTATACCGGACATGCTCTCTTTATTTTTAAAGTCACATTTTATACAGACCCCTCCCCCCCAGAAAGCAAGGTAACCTTTTGATTCCTACATCCTTAGAGTTAATCATAACATTTCATTTGTTTGTAAATAAATTTTTTAAATACATTTCATTATATTCCCTTTTGACTTACTATTCACAAAATCTAGTAATCCTGTTCGTTTAAGTACTGTATCACACTCTGTGACATTTTCCTGTGAAAAGACAGTGAATTGTGCTCAATATAACATCACATGTCATTTATATCACACATTTCCCCCAAACCAAAATGCCAAAACACCACAGGCCATATTCCGACCTAACCATTAAAGTGCATTTATATTGACTAGGTGCACTTTTGCTGCAATTGAAGGTACAGCAATATCCCATCAGGGGATGGGTATGGCATTGGTCATAAAGATAAATGCGATAACTCATCACTTTATGAGATATTGCAGTATGTATTCAGCCCAATCCAGCGTTGTCCTGCATCATCTTTCCAACAGACGCACGTTAGCAAGAACGTAAAACTGCTAGAAAGGACGTGCGGAGTGCACTGCGTCCGCAACGTCCGCATAGCTTTGTGTGTGAGTGATGAAATGAGGTCAGATGGACTGCATTTATACGTCCAGCATTTTTCACAGACAAAATGTTTTTTCATTTTAATTTATTTTCCCTCCTACATCAGTCAAAAATAACGTCAGTCACAAAAACGGACTGTGTGGCCACTACTGCGTCTTCCGTCAAAAAGTGCGTCCATACTGCACGGATGCACAGTCCGTAGAAAACGCGTTCGTCTGACCCCAGCCTCAGAGGATGACGTCAGCACTCATTGCGTGCTGATGTCACTAGTTACCAGCAGCCCGAAAATTCAAAATCCCAGTTGTTGGTGACGCTGGGTAGGATGGAGGAAACTCCACTACTTCACCCAGAATTTTAGCCAGATCAGGGTAGCACGTAAGAAGGGGTAAAGGGGGAGACTCATATGGCATACATAGAATAAAGAAAGGCAATTACAAATTTAAATCGATACCAACACCCAAGTTAGGTAGCTTACAGTCCCAACGTTTGCCTAACTCTAAGTAAATTCACCAGCCCATAACCCAAATTTCAATACATAGGGCTCTATTACAATCTTCGCGCAAACGTTTGCGCGCACGTAAAAAAATGCATTAACGCGAGGGGCAAAACCCTTTGCGCTGAACGTCGTATTACAAAGTCAGCGCAAAAAATGCATGTAATCAACTACCGCGGGTGAACCTGCGCGAACGCTGTGCGAGCGTACTGTACTGCGCGCGTCCTATTCTTAACATTGTGAGCACAAATGCGTTTGTGCGCTGGTATGCGGATGGTATTACAATCTATGGGCAGTTTGTAACGCACAGCCTTTGCGTGCATAATTTTAACTCCTAAAAGCTGGTGTTAACGGCAAATTCTATCAACCTGGCCGAAACCAAATACACCAGCCCAAAAAAAAATACAGCAAAGTATAGTTACACATTCTACACATACCCAAACAATAAAATGGAGAAGTTGTGCGTGTTTTTTTTTTTACTGATGCAGCATATATGCGCAGATTGACTTTGACAGGTGCAAAAACTTAACGTGAGACAATTGTGGTTCTTAATTCTGATTAGCTGAACCGCGTGAAAAAAACCAGTCCGCACACTGATTTCTGCGCGCAACGTTACTGCGCGCGCGTTTTTGCGCATCCGTTTTACGCGCGTTATTTTTTGACAGATGAAAAAATGGGTAAGTATTGTAATACCAGCGTTGATTCACACATGTTAACGTTTAACGCTTTGCACAAAAATTCACGCGTTTCGCGTGCGTTTTTGCGTGAAGAATGTAATAGGGCCCATAGTGAATAAGTCTGAAACAGATCACACTCCATTTGTTTTATCTTTTAAATCTTCACCATATTATAGATATGCTTTCGGATCTTAGCAAAGGCATATACTGTGCATTTACAGAGAAACCGGCACTCCACATGGTCAATCACAAAATAATTCCTTAAGAAATTTACCTTGGCCATATGAGAAAAATCTTCAGAAAAATCCTGCTGCTCACTAGAATTCAGAAAACAATATGCTTATTTTTTTTCATTGGACGAATATAATAGACTAAATAGCTTGTAATTATTATTATTATTTATATAGCGCCAACATATTCCACAGCGCTGAATAATGTGTACAATACAGTTTTAAAATATATTGAGACCAAATAACATTTGACAAACCAACACAGGAGGAAACGAGGGCCCTATTCCCGTGGGAATTTACAATCTACAAGGGTTGGAGGGTAAGAAACAGGAGGAGAGGACTGAAGGTGAGAGTGATGGACTGGTTGGGGCAGTGAGGTGTATCAGGGAGTTGGGTGGTAGGCTTCCCTGTATAGGAATGTCTTAAGGTAGCGTTTGAAGGAAGAGAAACTAGCGGAAAGTCTGACCGTACGAGGGAGAGCGTTCCAGAGCATGGGGGCTGCACGTGAGAAATCCTGCAGTCTATCATGGGAAGAGGTGATGCGGGGAGAAGCTAGGCGCAGGTCACTGTTTGACCTTAGGGAGCGGGCTGGGGTGTATTTGGTGATTAATGAGAACAAGTAGTGGGGAGCTGAGTTAGTGAGAGCTTTGTAGGTCAGGGACAGAATTTTGAATTTAATTCTGCAGTGGATGGGGAGCCAGTGAAGAGACTCAGAGAGGAGTGGCAGAGACCCTGCGGCAGGTGAGGTGAATAAGCCTGGCAGAAGCTAAAAAGTTATTACAGTAGTCAAGTGGGGAGATTACAAGGGCGTGGATGAGTTGTTTGGTGGTATCAGCAGTAAGAAATATCTGAATTTTGGAAATAATTTCTCTTACTCAAAATCTGAACAAAATTACGTTATACACTAATTGGCTTGTTACCATTATAATTACGCAATGATAAGATAAATGGGGACGGGGTAATGTTCGCAACAGCTTACATATAAGAACGTTATTTATTTCCGTTACCTGTAACTTTCAATCATGTATGATTCCATTTTGGAATTTTCTTTCTTGATATGTCTGTTATGAAAAAGAATACATCATAAATTACATAAATAAACACATTATATATATATAAATTATTTGTATGATAGTGCTGGTGTCTTACTGTGTTTCAAACACAGGCAAAAATCATCGGTATTGCAATGCCAAAAAATGCAAGCATCTCACAAAACTAGAATCCAAATAAGATAAGAGAAGCTGCACTGTGAAGATTTTTTAGTTTTGTGAAACGCTGGTGTTCGATGTAATTTTTGCTGATGTTTGCAACAAAAGCTTTGTGAATTATTAGTATTATCATTTCTATAGTGCTAGGAGTTTTGTCAGTGCTTTACAATAACCAATGGGAATGAGACAAAATAAAAACAAACATAGGAACAGAAACTAAATTTATAGAGGACTGAATAACCCCTTAAATATTTTTTCCAGATTTAATGTAGATAAAGAATGCAGGATTCTAAATACCTGAGACAGCTGTGATCTAGAGTTTAAACTTCTGTTCCTTCTGCAGCAAATGCTTGTCTTTGATTTAGACTAGTTCACCCTTGTTGGCTTTATAGGAGGGGAGAAACCCCCTATGGCTTGTGGAACAACAGATTTCCAATTTTGATTGAATCCTCCATATGTTTGGAGGGGGATGGAGAATGATGCCAGAACAAAGACTAAACAAGTCTATTTAAAACATGGAGTTTCCCCACAATTGAAAAGTATTTTTTTTTGTTTCGACAATTTTTAGAGAGACTGTGATATACCGATCACATTGCAAACAGAAAATGAGAACAAACATTGCACGACATATACTCTCAGGTTTTGAAATAATAACAAAAGGGAGTGGGAGGATGAGGGCGAGGAATAAGGGTGAGAAAAAAGGGAACGATCGCAAAGAATTTTAAACAAGAAAATCTTTAAGGAGTTTCTTGTTATGCAAATAAACAAACATATCACTGCCACACTCTTATTACCTAATCAACATTGGAATTTGTATATATTCAATGAGAACCATACCTGGTTGTGATGAAAGTTTTTAGATTATGGTTCTGAAATGTAGGGCCGTGTAGAATTAAAAACTAAAATTAAAACATGTACACATAAAACTTAATATCCATATACTTTCTGTTAACATGCTATAGAGTTACAAACTACTGGTGACCTTATAAATATACATACCGTATATACTCGCGTATAAACCGAGTTTTTTGACTCAGATTTTGAGTCAAAAAACCGCAATTCGGCTTATACGCGAGTCCGTCCGTGTTGAAGGGGATGCGGCTGCGTGCAGGCGCAGCCGGTCACGTGGTCCGGCTAATCAGGTGGTACTGAGTCTCTGTACCACCTGACTGGCCGGACCACGTGACCTGCGCACGCACGCAGCCTCATCCCCTTCAACACGGACGGACTCCCGCTGCCCGGCATCTGGGCCCCCTCATCCCCTGCTGGATCCGGAGCTGGGGCAAGTATCCATGTGAGAGCTGGCTGCCGCTGGGGCAATATCCAGGTGAGAGCTGGGGGCAAATCCATGAGCTGGGGGCAAATCCATGTGTCAGCTGGGGCATATCCATGAGCTGGGGCAAATCCATGAGCTGGGGCAAATCCATGAGCTGGGGCATATCCATGAGCTGGGGCAAATCCATGAGCTGGGGCATCCATGAGCTGGGGCATATCCATGAGCTGGGGCAATCCATGAGCTGGGGCAATATCCATGAGCTGGGGCAAATCCATGAGCTGGGGCATATCCATGAGCTGGGGCATCCATGAGCTGGGGAATCCATGAGCTGGGGCATATCCATGAGCTGGGGCATCCATGAGCTGGGGCATATCCATGAGCTGGGGCATATCCATGAGCTGGGGCATATCCATGAGCTGGGGCAAATCCATGAGCTGGGGCATATCCATGAGCTGGGGCATATCCATGAGCTGGGGCAAATCCATGAGCTGGGGCAAATCCATGAGCTGGGGCATATCCATGAGCTGGGGCATATCCATGAGCTGGGGCAAATCCATGAGCTGGGGCAAATCCATTGTTTGAGCTGGGGCAAATCCATTGTTTGAGCTGGGCCAATATCCATGTGTGAGCTGGGGCAATATCCATGTGTGAGCTGGGGCAATATCCATGTGTGAGCTGGGGCAATATCCCACTTAGGCTTATACGCGAGTCAATAAGTTTTCACAGGTTTTTTGGGAAAAAGTAGGGGGGGTCGGCTTATACACGGGTCGGCTTATACCCGAGTATATACGGTATATACAATGGAACTTTAGGATATCCTTAAGATTTATTTGCATAGAGAATACCTATACCTTGTATGACATGATGGGTCTGTTTCCACGTACACACGCTTTCATGCAGGCTTTGAGAAAGTCTCCATGGAGTCCTGTGAGATACTGGTATTCCTATTACCATTTCATTTACGAGCAGAGTTGTTACGTTAGTGGCATATCTAATGAGGTCATTTGAAAGTGTCATCACATGAAGAAATTATACAAACTGGTTGCTTTTTATTTGAGTCTTGGAGGTTTCTTTTATGGGGCATTATTAGGGTTAAATTGAGGAAAAAAGATAAGTATGATGAAGTAGTTGTTTAGATCTTCACAAACTTAAAAGGAGGCTCTGATATATTAAGAGATTAAGCCTGCAAAACTTCTCACGGGCAGCTCCAGTCCTGTGCAATGACTTGTCTCACCCTATTAAACTCTCCCCTGATCTTCAGGCCTTCAAGAAATCCCTCAAAATCCACCTCTTCAGATTAGCGTACCACATCACTGATGCAACTCATCCCTCTGCTCACCTACTCACACATGATTGAAGCTGCTTCAATGGCCCCACCGTTCCTGAAACACTGGCACCAACGATCATGGTATCTAGTAAAATTCCTCTGGTCTTCCTCAACCCCAATCCCTCTAGATTGTAACCGCTTCCTCAGTCCGACGGGAGCAGGGAAAGACTAGGGGGGAAAGTCCCCCCAGTCTCCCCCTGCGTTTCACTATGCTGACCAGCTGGATCTCGCAAGGCGAGATCCGGCTGGTAATGTGACTGCCAGCGTCTGCTTCAAATTGAGTCCTATGGACTCCAGAGGATGCACGCAGCTGCGTTTAACGCTGCTGCGCGCATCCCGGGGGTTAACGCACGGTAACAATGCAGGCAGCAATTTTTATGCCTGCAATGTAATCTAGTGTTAAAACGCAGGTGCAAGGGGGAAAAATGCGGGTGCAGTTTTACCTCCCTTGCGCCTGCGTTTTAACGCTAGGAATGTAATGTAGCCTAATGAGTATGAATGTACAAAGAATTCACAACAGACCTCTAAAAGGTAGAAGCAGTGAGTCTCTGGATGAATGGATAGAGGGATGGACGGACTGGTATGGATGGATATATATACAGGGATGGATGGAGGGATAGATGGAGGGATGGACAGATAGACAGTGGATGGATGGACAGTGTCCTCTGTTACTCTCCCCAGCCCCGTGTTCTCTCCATCACCCCCCCAGCCCACAGTGTACAGTCTGTCACCTCTCTAGCCCTCCTCGTCTACCCTTCCCTGTGCAGCCCCTGTTACCTGCCTCCGTCCAGATCCAGCATGTGCATGGTGTCAGTGCAGCTCCTCAGCTTCTCCCATCCACAGGCACATGCTTGTGGGGGTACTGTGTGAGGAAGGGGCAGGGCAGGCAGTGTGCAGACTCCAGAGCCAGGGGGCAGCCATGATGGAGTGAGCGCTGCTCCCCCTTCTTAGACCCATGGCTGTCACATGGAGGGGCGGGGCTTGTGCCAGCCAGGGCGGAGTTTCTCTGCACAGCATTGATCTCTCCCAACAGACAGTGCTGCTGAGCAAAGGAAGCACACAAATTCTGGCCCTGACTGGTGTCACCCTCCAAGAGGGTATCAGTGTGGGCCCGGGGGCCCCCCTCCACGTGACACTGATCAGAGGGGGCTGGTGGCCATCTTGGATTCTCTGCTCACACAGCAGCCAGGCCCAAGTAGGCTGCAGTACCTCCTCCAGAGACCTGCGGCCTAGTAAATCAAAGCTACCGATGGCGGGCCCCCCACTGCAGCATGGGCCGTAATGCCCTGATGGCGGCCCTGACAGCAGGACCAGGTGAACATACCTGTGTTGCCAGTGCTGATATTTTTAAATGCTGTTTTGAAGTGTATTTGGAAGCAGCAGCAGTTTTGTTCTGAGGCCTGCCTGTCACTGTGTCCCTGCAGAGCAATGCAGCCAGGACTTAGGATGGGGGTCAGACAAATGCAGTGTCAACGTCAGTTTAGCTGCACTTTAGTACATCCGTGGTAGCAGATAATCATGACCAATGAAGGCACGCACACGAAGTACGTCCGCATGGAAGTACGGACGCGGCAAACGGAGGCGGGTTAGCAAGAACGTTGAACCGCTAGGACGGACGTTTGAAGTGCACCACGTCCACAAAGATGGATCAGAGCTGTGCTCATACAGATTTGATCCATTGGCTGCTACTCTGAGACCATTTGCGAGTTGGATATGGATAAATTCTACTGTCTTTGTTATAATTTGTGTAACTTTCTAAATGGAATAGATATCATGTGAAGAGGTAACTTAGGTTTAAATTTGTGAACTTTGATCTATATTAGTGCAAACATATATTCAAATACTTGTCATCTGTTTAAATAAATATATATATACTATGTTGTAATAAAGATACTTTTATTGCTGGATGGAAATGATCTGTGTTTGATATAATTTAATTGATTAGATATTCAATGTTTTGTTACATTGGCTGACGAACAAAACAAATGTAAATTATGTCCATTCTGGATCTTCTGGAATTATTGGTTAAGGCGTGGCTTGATTGAGAGATTAATGTGGTCCTGCATTAATTCCAATCACATCTGCTACATTATATGTATTGCTGATAAGGGTTGTGTCTCATTTCTTGTATCAATATCAAGTTGCCTAGAGATCAGGGACACTCCAGCCTGTCTGACGTATGGAGGTACCGTGCTGAGATTAATGGCTCTCCAACCAAAAACCCATGACATAATACAGAAATTAGTTTTAATATTGGTAGATTGCAGATTACGTCAATCTATTAGACTGTTTAATATGAAGAAATCTGAATATAGAAGTCCATTAACGTGTGGTATAATATAAATTACTGATTATGTAGGACAGATCAGGAAATAACTGCCTTTGCCTAGGGGACATCAATGTAAAAGAGGAGACATTGACAAGTCACAATTTGGAATGAACCAGTCAGTCTTCTCCGATAAGAAGAGCCATCGTTAAAGCATTTTATTGCTCATAATACAATATAGAACATTATCTGCATTATGTATAATTTGTTAGAAGTTAGGTAGAAGGAGGGCACAAAATGCATCTCGACCTCTGTGCCCCCAAATCCTCTCATGTCCTGTTTTGCAACCTTTATTGTTAGGTTAATTTACTTCACACAGTTAGCTTTGGGATGTGACGTCAATGAGCATTATAGACTCCTCTGGGAAATTCCTCGATTCTGCCTCATTGAATTCAAGTGTCTCAGATTACATTTGCTCTGCCTGCATGCAAGAGACGAAAGGCACAGAAGAGCTAAACAGTTGGAAATTCCAGACAACACTTATATGTCGGAGCTGTTGAACAGGTGTTGTACACTTGAAAGGATATTCACAAAGCACTGAAATTTCTGTGACATGGTGCACTTCGGTGATTCCATTTTGCTGAAATTGCAGTAAGGTGCCGAAGATAGAGCTGCTGAAGCCCCACAAAAAATTTAGAGAAGGTTGTCGAAGCACACATAAGGCTGGTGTTGTCAGACGAGCGCAGTTATCAAATCTGTTTTTGCGCACATTTTAACGTCCGCGGCAGCATAGCATTCTGAACAATGGAGCCCCACACACAAAGTACGTCCGCACTGAAGTGCAGACGCATGACAGACGCAGTAAACGGTCACAGGTCAGGCAAGAACGTAAAACCGCTAGAACACACGTGCAGAGTGCACCACGTCTGCGTAGCTTTGTGTGTGAGTGATGGAATGAAGTCAGACGAACTGCATTTATTACGTCCAGCATTTGACGGACAAAATGTTTTTTTTTTTTACTGAAATTAAAGTGAGGACAGTCACATAAATGAACTGTGTGGCCACTACTGCGGTCAGAAAGTGCGTCTGTACTGCACGGACGCACAGTCCGTACTAAATGCTCGCGTCTGACCCCAGTTTAAGACTAGTGAAATCCACTTAACTGCAACAAAAAAAAAAACAACTTTCCTATTGTCCTAACAGACGTTTAAAACCCAATAAAAATTTATTAAGTGTGTAAATGAAAAAAGGTCCATTAAAAATAAAAAGGTCAGTTAGAGGAAATTTAAAGAAATTTGCTAAGTTTTTCAAACAAATGAAGACTTTGCCAAAAATGAAACGCTAAAATTTTAAAATAAAAAATTCTATTTTTACATTAAATCTGTTGGACTGAAACACCAAAAAAAAACAAAAAAAAAACAGGTAATTTTACTGGCACTTCAGTGCGGTGAATAGATTCACTGCTGCCAAAGATCAAACTGCACTTTGCTGTCAAGTCACCAGTATTTGGCAAATTGACAATTTAGTGAATGGACGGTCACAAAATTCCAACAAACAGTGAAGTTCACCGTTCGGTGCAATTCAGTGGCAAGTTTACTGCTAAGGCTGGGGTCAGACGAGCGCAGTTATCATGTCTGTGTTGCCGCACATTTGTATGTCCGTGGCAGCATAGCATTCTTACCAATGGAGCCCCAAACACGAAGTACGTCCGCACGAAAGTGCGGACGCATGACGGACATGGCAAACGGATGCAGGTTAGGCAAGAACGTAATACAGCTAGGACGGACGTGCTGAGTGCGCCACATCCGCGTAGCTTTGTATGTGAGTGATGGACTGCATTTATACATCCAGCATTTTGACGGACAGAATGTTTTCATTGTAAATTATTTTCCCTGCTACAGTCAAAAAAAGTGAAAAAAAAAAAAACACTGGCCACTACATTGTTGTCAGTCAGAAAGTATGTCCGTACTGCACAGACCGTACAAAATGCGCTCGTCTGACCCTAGCGTTAGTGAATAACCCCTTTGATGTTCATTTTCAGAATATGGTGAAAATACTACTTATGACATTTAACAAAAAAAATGTAACCAATTGACATGCATTGGCTACCTTTAGGGAGGGTTTACAATATAACATGGTGATTTGGGATTAATAAAATAAATGTATAGTGAAATCTACTTTAAATCAAAGATTGATAAAGTTAGGGCCCAATTGCTATGAAGATTATACAACGCAAACCAGCGCTGGCATTTCCCAAATTTAATTGGGAGCTGTAGTGAAGTTTCTCCTGCCGTTCTTTGGATCCACTTGTGAAAATGCAGATGTCAGCATTGACAAATAATTTTATGTAAGGCTGGTGTCAGACGAGTATAGTGTTCACGTTTGTAATGGCGCCTAAGAGTACGTCTGATAGCAAAGAAAGCCCATCGGAGCCCGACACACGAAGTACGTCCGCACTGAACTGCGGACGCACAACCCCTAGAATGGCCACACAAAGTGCGATGCATCTGCAATGTCTGCATAGCTTTGTGTGTGAGTGACGGAACGTGGTCAGACGGACTGACTTTATATGTCCAGCATTTTCCAGACAAAATGGTTGATTTAATTTATTTTCCCCGCTACATCAAAATATACCTCAGTGAACAAAACGGACTGTGTGGCCACTACTGCGTCTTCCGTACGGCACAGAAGCAGTCTAGAAATCACATTTGTTTGACCCTAGCCTAAGCTAGTTGCACAGGAAAGGGAACCCAAAAGTATATAAAACCAGAAAGAAAGGAGGCCAATACTCCAGATATTGCAAATTAGATTTTATTTGTCAATTCAGTATCGAGTTGGTCAGAGCAGGACCTAACTAAATTATTTTTTGCAAAAAGTCCATAGTGATAGTGCATCTAGGATTGCAAATAAAGTATTTTACCTGGAAGGATAGAGATCATGGTAAGTATGTCCTGGGTTCAAGAACATTGAAATTTAAACTATTACAGGGTTATTTCAGAGATGTGAAAAGTCACTACACGTTCAGTGATTCCTAGTTCACTGACCCTGGTGTATTCAGCAAGCACCGCAGAGCCCCTGTAGTACAGGGAATACACACCACAAATCTGCAGAACACCTCTCAAAAACCTGAGTAGCACAGCTGCTGGAAAAACAGCCTAGCAGACAAATGTGGTTAAAAAAAATTATGCCTAGAAAGATTCTAAGATTTATAGAGACTCTTTGGAGCAGAATAAAATTTAAATGGTTTTAGATATTGTATTAAAGACGGGAATATTTTTAACATTGAAGCCTATGGGATTTGCCTGAATAAACCTGCTGAATGAGGCCACCAAACAAGGCACTTTTTCAACCCTTAACTGCTGTTGTGTCTCCAAATAGATGAACCTTTGCTTCTCTATGGGGATTTCACTGCCTTCAACAGGCAATTTGCCAGAATTTGGCAAACTGCCTGCTCTTTTAATAGCAGTGTTCACTGAATTTCAGATCTCAATAACGACTTAGTATCATTAACCCCTTCACTACCAGAGAGATATTGCAGGCTTTAAAAAAAAAAAAAAAAAGGCACCATCTTGTGCCCTGATAGAGATCTCCTGATGTGCTCATCTGCATCACAAAAGCAAATAAATCTTTGCTTTTGGGCTGCAGAATGTGCCCAAATATTTAGCCCTGTGGGCATAATGCCCAAAGAGCCATAATCTGTAAACTCAGCTGCTCAAAGCTCTGAAATATCAGGCTTTCAGAAGCTGTCAGCAGCCAATGCAAGAGAAATAGAAGGTTGACCTACCGTTAAAACCTCTAGCTGAATTTGGCCATAGATTGTGCCATCTACTGGCCAAATAGACAGTAATAGATCTGGTTTACTGTACAATATTTTTTCTAAAAACCACTGGTTTCTAACCATGTTTTTTGGAAAACACATGGTAGTGAAGGGGGTTAAAGGAATGACTGCAAATTAAATATAACAAATGTCTGCAATTTCCTATCCAGTGGTATAAGAGATTAAAAGAAGCAGCTGTGGGGGGGGCGGAGTCGGCCGGCCATGAGAGCAGTCGCATAGTGCCTGAGCTCCGGTGAATCCCGCTACCGCACCCGACTGTAGCCACCTCCACACAGCTTGACAAGCACCATTACACACCCAGTGGACTCGGGGAGCACCATGAAGTCCTCAAAGAAAAAACCCCGTGAGGAAACGCAAGTAGCGCCGATTTTTGGGACCAGATACAAGGCCGCAGGAGACATCCAAGATGGCGGCGGCCGCGCCGCATCTCCTTCTCCATCAACCGAGGGCACTCCGGAGGCGGCTGACCCAGCTACCAGGCAAGATATACAGCACTTGAAAGATTTTATTGCACTAGAACTGGGGAAAACAACGAAAGCCCTCACAGCTGAGGTACATGCAATAGGCTCACGTACAGCGCATCTGGAGGAGAAAGCAGATAAGATGGCGGCTTGTTAGAATATGGCAGCACAGAAAATGGACGATATGTCTGATCGAGTAGCGTGCATGGAAACAGCTATAGAAGACCTCTCTAACCGCTCCCGCAGGAATAATGTTCGGCTACGAGGCCTATCGGAGGATATTACATCTGAACACCTTGATGCCACGCTGCGCGGGATAACGCAGCGGTTGTTGCCGCATCTATCCGCCTCTAAATTAATGCTGGACAGAGTTCACAGAGCGCTGGGTCCAAAGCGTGCTAATAATGCAGCGCCACGTGATGTGGTGGCGAGATTTCACTATTTTGCTACGAAAAACGCCCTTATGACAGCAGTGCGGGAACAAAATGTGGAATTTGAGGGTAACTCTATAACCTTTTATCAGGATCTGGATCCAACAACCCTGGCTAAGCGCAGGGAGTGGAGAGTCGTGACAGACCTACTACGCCATCATCGGATTAAATATTCATGGGGGTTCCCGTTTCGTATTGTGGTACATAAGGAGGGCACCTCCCACATCTGCTCACATCTGTACGGGGCATCTGACTTCCTGCTTAAACTGGGAATCCCGGCACCGGAGGCCTTATTGGCGCTTGCGCCACCAGCACCCCTTCCTCAAATACGACAGGAGTGGTCTCAACCAGCCGACTGATTATGGGTGCACAGCCCTGAGGGGCCTGCGTTCACCTCATCTCTCTTGCAGGGAGATGGGCTCCCGACTGCATGGGAGTGCTTCCCGTGGTTATGGGAGCAATACACAGAATTAGCGCTTTGTTGAGCTGAGTGGTTTATCGGTTAAATTATTATTCTTCCTTTTATGCATATTATACAGTGTGTGGTTACATATGTTATGTTAGATTATATTTCGGTGGCGGGTGCCACGGTGGGCGCCTGTTGTACTGTCCTCGGATCTGGCTTCCCCTGAATACTCTCCCCCTAGGTTCCGATCTCTTGGTTTCCCCATTCGTTCGGAGTCCCTGTTTTCCCCCCTTTTATTTCCCCTCTCTTTTTATTATGTTCCTCGCTATGCCTCTCTCTCTTTTTCTCTTCTCCTCTCTTCTTTTCTATCACCTCTGGACTGGGGGCCTCCTTCAAATTCTTTTTTAACTACAAAATTCCTGATATGTAATGGTTTCTGAGTTATTGGTATTGTCATTGAACGTGAAAGGCCTGAACTCGCCCCGTAAGCGCTGTTGGAGATACAACAGCATATATTATACTATGGACTGCAGGTGGCGCTGTTAGTGGTTAAATGTGTTCTAAACTCGTTGGTAAATGTTCACAGGAAATAAGTCTCTTTTGTCTCTGCTTCACTTCCTTTTTCTTTCTAGCTGTGTGATGATGAAGCATCCTGATATATATCCAGTGACTAATCTGTTATAAGTTGTTTTATTGCTATATGCACAAAGTAAAGTTCTCTACTGAAGATTCACAAGACTCCAGTGCCTCTTTCATACATAACCAACAGGTTATGGGCCCAGACACTGAAAACGAAACTACAAATCAGTAAGTGCTGCAGCTATCATCCAAATACCTGCTGTGTGTGAGGAAAATAGCTGCATCCAATATACTGAAAGATGGCAAGTGGCTCAGATGTGAAATATGCAATAGCAAAGCTAAACAATACCAATTATCAGCTGTGGAAGTTTAAGCTGGAAATGCTGTTATCCAAAGATGATCTGTGGCAGGTGCTGGATACAATCAGACCCACTGACAACCAGAGAATGGGACAAAAGAAACAGGCAAGCAAAAGCAGTTATAAGCCTGTTAGTGGAGGATAATCAACTAATCCATATAAGAAAAGAAAACACAGCTAAAGGTATGTGGACTGCGCTACAGAAACTGCACGAGCGTTCAAACTTAAACAGTAAACTATATCTGCTACGTAAACTGTATAAGATGAGGCTGGAAAAAGGGCAGGAAATGTGTGAACATGTGAACGCTATGCTGGAAATTGTGGAGCAATTACGTGCAATTGGAGAAGAAATAAAAGACAATCATGTAGTGGCATTACTATTATGCAGCCTTCCAGAATCATATAGTGCCCTGATAAACGCTCTAGAAACCAGACCAGAGGAAGAACTAACACTGGAATATGCTAAAGGGAAATTAATTGATGAATACAACAGAAAGAAGGAAAATATACGTGGTGAAGAGAATGACAAAACAGAAGTAGCTCTAAAGGTAAAGGAAAACCACAAAACAAAGAGACCAGAGTGTGTTTTGCTGCAAAAGGACAGGTCATTTGAAATATAATTGTTCAATCTGGAAAGCAGAACAGCGAAGGAGAGAGACATTCACAAAAGAAAGAGCTAAAGCAGCCACACAGGAAAGCAAAGACACAGCGTGGAGTGCAAGTTTTAAAGTAACTCAGAATACTACCCCGCATGGATGGTACATTGACTCAGGAGCAACAAGTCACATGACCAGTGATGAGACCTTCTTCACAGAAATTAATTTTAATACAAAAGACAAAGTCTTCCTAGCAAATGGGAAAAGTATTACATCAGAAGGTAAAGGTCAAGGATTTCTGAACTGCATCACCCCATCAGGAGGTAACCGAAGCATCCTTGTAAAGAACGTTCTGTATGTTCCAAGTCTAGAAGGAAGCCTCCTATCAGTAAAAAACCTTGCTAACAATGGACTTACAGTACAATTCCGAGGTAATGAATGCACAATTCGAAACAGAAAAGAATCGTTGCAAAAGGAAGGTTGAATGAACACCTATACAAAATCGTCACTGAACGTGTTCAAGTCAAAACAGTCACTCATAATCCACATGACAAGTGCATCCATCTATGGCACAGACGATTGGGGCATCGAAACTCAGAAGCTATAAAGGAACTTTCTAAGAGAGAATTATCAGAAGACATGATAATGATACCTTGTCCAAAGTTGATGAAGTGCACGTGTTGCATCAAAGCAAAGGCCACACGTACACCACTTCCACAAGCCAGTCAAAGAAAAACCACTAAACCCATGGAACTTATACACAGTGACGTGTGTGGACCAATGAAAACCCCGACACCCAGCAGCAACAAATATTTAATAACCTTCATTGATGACTATTCCAGGTACACAACGACATATCTGATGAAAACACAAAAGTGAGACAACTGATAAACTTCAAGAATTTGTAGCGATGACTAGCAACAAATTTCAAAGGAAACCCGGAATAATACGCACGGACAATGGAGGGGAATATATGGGTAAAGAAGTGGAATCATATCTAAAGAAACATGGTATCATACACCAGACAACCGTACCGTACACTCCAGAACAAAACGGTGTAGCTGAAAGAAAAAAAATCGCACTCTTGTAGAAATGGCCAGATGCATGCTTTCAGATGCCAACCTACACAACAAGTACTGGGGAGAAGCAATAATGACTGCAACATATCTACAGAACAGACTACCATCTAAAGCTATTGAAAGTACCCCTTATGAAATGTGGAACAGATCAAAACCTAGTATAGGTCATATTAGAGTGTTTGGTTGCAAAGCATACGTTAACATTCCAAGTGAAAAACGCTCCAAGTGGGAACAGAGCCATAGAAGGCATTCTAATAGGCTACAGTGAACAAAGTAAGGGATACAGAATCCTTAATCCAAAGACCAACAAGGTCACAGTAAGCCGCAGTGTTTATTTTGATGAAAGCCAAACATCAGAAATAATGACTCCCGAAAAACACGAAGAAAAGGTGCCGATTGAAATAGCAAGAGATGCTGACCAAAAGGAAACTGTGCAGGAGTCAGACCAAGAAGTGGAACTCACAATTGATGACTTAACTGTTCACAATCCAGTAGAACCGACAGAACAACCAGAAATCAGAAGATCTACTCGGACAACAAAAGGGATCCCACCGCGCAAGCTGTCATACACTGTTAAGACACATGAGACATTTGAACCAACATCTTGGGAAGACATAGATAAACTACCAAAGGGGAAGCCAATCAGTGGAGAAAGGCGGCTGAAGAAGAACTAAAATCACTTCAGAAAAATGAAACCTGGACTCTCACAGAGCTCCCTCCCGGTCACAAAACTATAGGAAGTAAATGGATTTTTAAAGTGAAGTACGACGCAGAAGGAAACATTCACAGATACAAGGCAAGAGTAGTCGCCAAGGGATATTCCCAGAAATATGGAGAAGATTATGATGAAACATTTGCTCCAGTGGTAAAGCACACAACCATTAGAACATTCCTCAGCATTGCAGCTGAAAAACAAATGCAAGTGAAGCACCTGGATGTCAAAACAGCTTTTCTATATGGAGATATCAAAGAGGAACTCTACATGGAGCAGCCACCAGGGTTTAATACAGGACAGAACCTTGTGTGTAAACTGCAAAAGAGCATCTATGGTCTCAAACAAGCAGCAAGAATGTGGAATGAAAAAGTGAACGAAGTACTCACAACAGAAGGATTTTCAAGAAGTAACGCTGATCCATGCCTGTATTCAAAGAATCAAGACAACAAATGGATCTACCTACTAATTTATGTTGATGACATCATAATTTGTTTTGAACAAGAAGGGGATTATGATCAAATAACTAGCACATTGAAACAAAACTTTGAGATTAAAGAGCTTGGGAACATTGCTCACTATTTAGGAATCCAAATCGAGAAAGAAGAAGACGGAAGTTATCTTCTTCACCAAAGTCAGAAAATTACAGATATTCTAGCAGAGTTTCACATGCAAGATGCAAAGAAGTGAAAACGCCTATGGAACCAGCTTATCAGAAAGACAATGGAATGGAAAACTTGTTACCTAACAATGAGAAGTACCGCAAAGCAATTGGAAAATTGTTATACATTGCAACTGTGACAAGACCAGACATTGCCGCAGCATTGAGTATACTCTGTAGAAAAGTTTCAACACCCTGTCAACGTGATTGGAATGCCGTAAAAAGGGTGATACAGTATCTAAAAGGAACAATTCATATGAAACTGCGACTGCCAGCAACACCCAATGCAAGCTTAATTGGATATGTAGATGCTGACTGGGCCGGAGATATCACAGACCGCAAATCTACTACTGGTTACATCTTCCAGTACGGAGAAGGAACCATCAGCTGGTCTAGTCGAAAAAAAGCGACTGTTGCACTCTCTTCAACTGAAGCAGAATACATAGCAGCAGCACATGCATGTCAAGAAGCAATTTGGATTCGTCAACTTCTATTAGACATGGGACTGGATATGTCTAAACCGATACCCATCTTTGAAGACAACCAGGGATGTATAAAGTTGACACAATCAGAAAGGATCAACCCTAGAACCAAGCACATAGACGTAAAATATCATCTGCTCAGGGACACACAAGAGCAAGGACTTATCGATATTCAGTATTGCCCATCAGAAGAGATGACTGCAGATGCACTCACCAAACCGTTGCCAAAGGAACGTTATTGTTTTCTTCAAAAGAAGCTGAATGTTGTATGATTATGCACATGCTGTTGAGAAGGGGTGTTGGAGATACAACAGCATATATTATACTATGGACTGCAGGTGGCGCTGTTAGTGGTTAAATGTGTTCTAAACTCGTTGGTAATGTTCACAGGAAATAAGTCTCTTTTGTCTCTGCTTCACTTCCTTTTTCTTTCTAGCTGTGTGATGATGAAGCATCCTGATATATATCCAGTGACTAATCTGTTATAAGTTGTTTTATTGCTATATGCACAAAGTAAAGTTCTCTACTGAAGATTCACAAGACTCCAGTGCCTCTTTCATACATAACCAACAAGCGCAGGTTGCTCTTTAGAGATCTGAGGCGGAAGTCTGCTGGCATAGCCTTTTTGCAGGAGACGCGGATGCCTCGAATTGCGGCTTACCGGCTGGGCGCCCGTCCATACGGTAGAGTTTACACTTCCTGTGCTTTACCAAAGCGAAACGGCGTTGCCATAGCCTTACATGACTCTTGTCCACTGATAGTGGAGGAGATTCACACGGATACTACGGGCAGATATCTCCTGGTGAAGGGAAGGGTTTGCCACACGCTGGTATTCGCTTTTATCAGTATATGCTCCTAATGGCTCAGATGCATCATTTTGGAAGGAATTGTCCTCCTTTGTGGCGGGTCATGCGAGGGGCACGCTGATTGTCGGAGGAGATTTTAATGCCACCCTCTGTCCCCCGCTGGACAGATCTACCTCGCCTCGGCTGGCCTCGCCGCATGCCTTGTCGTCTCAGGATCGTCAATTTTATGGATTTGTTACTGATCACCAGTTATGCGACGTATGGCGCCTGCATCATCCGTCGGTTAAGGACTATACCTTCTATTCTGCGCCGCACTCTTCGTATTCGCGAATTGATTATATACTGGTTTCGTCTGATTGCATGCCACTGATAATTACCTCGCGAATTGGCTCCATTACATGGTCAGACCACGCAGACGTATCCATTGCGTTACAACCTTTATATAAGGGCGGGGAGGGCAGACGATGGAGACTCGATCCAATTCTGTTGCAACAGCCTGAAATCCGAACGAGAGTTAAAGATTCTCTGACGGAATATTTCGCACTGAACGAAACCCCGGATGTTTCTACCGCGGTTGTGTGGGAAGCACACAAAGCGGTTACGAGAGGAGTACTCATTAGTCAGGCGCCCTACCGTAAGAAGAAAAACTAAAAGACATCCTCACCCTCCAAACTAAATTAAGAACGCAAGAATTGATACATAAAGCAGCACCAGAGGAAGCCACCTATCTTCTTTTGTCGCAAACAAGAACGGATCTTAATAGACTTTTTATAGAGGACGCGGGGCGAGCGCTCCTGTGGTCTAAACAGAGGTACTTTGAACGATCCAATAAAATAGACACCCCCCTTGCTCGGAAAATTAAACCAAAATACAAATCAAATCAGTTTGCTAAAATAGTTGATAAGCAGGGAGTGTCGCATGACACACCCAGAGAAATTCGGGACGCTTTTACGGCTTACTTCGCTAAACTATATCACCATACCCCTTCCCACAACGAAAGCAACCAAACACTCCTGACGGATATTGAAGGATATCTAACAAAAAGCAATATACCCCTTCAAACGAGCAACAGATAGCGGCCCTGGATTCCCCCTTTACCGAGGAGGAAATACGCGAGGTGGTAAAGGAACTAAAACCGAACAAAGCCCCAGGCCCTGATGGCCTCACGGGCCAATATTATAAATGCTTCGCCAACTCTTTGGTACCCAGACTGTGTCCTTTGTTTAACACACTTGGGGTGGAGGCGGGCTGATGCCGGAGGCTCTTCTGGCTTCAGTGGTACTCATCCCCAACCTGGCAAAGATGTTCAAGGCATAGATAACTATAGGCCAATCTCACTCCTTAATACAGATATTAAGATACTCGCCAAGTTGATGGCGCTCAGATTAGGACCTATGCTCTCGACCCTGATTCACCCGGACCAGGTAGGATTTATGCCTGGGAGGCAAGCATTCGAAAACACACGGAGAGCTGCAGACCTGATATGGTGGGCGCGCTCGCGAAAGGTGCCTTCCTTATTTCTCTCATTGGATGCGGAAAAAGCATTTGATAGAGCTGAATGGCCCTTTCTTTTCCGTTTGTTGGAGAGGGCGGGCCTCCCGGACAGTTTCTTAGCCCTTACCAGAGCCTTATATGCGAACCCTATGGCACAGATCTTGATTCCAGGTACAGATCCGACCCCCTTCCCGATACGTAATGGTACAAGACAGGGCTGCCCACTATCACCGTCCTTGTTTGCCATCTTTTTAGAACCACTAATGAGAATAATCCGAGCTGATGAAGACATCCGGGGTTTCCTGGTGGGGGGACAGCAGTTTAAGGTCTCAGCATACGCAGATGATGTCCTACTATCGTTGACTGACCCCGAGACCTCACTGCCGGCCCTTATGTGCCGATTGACGGAATATTCACAGATCTCTGGTTATAAAATTAATATCGCCAAATCTATGATTCTCCCGATCTTGGTGCCCGCTAGGATGCTGCGGACTCTGACGAGGGAGATGCCTTTGCAGATTTCCGCCTCAGAGCTCCCCTATCTGGGGATTAAATTGACTGGTCTTCCCGACCGCTTAGATGAAGTAAATTATGCCGCGATGTATGCCACGCTCAAACAGGATCTTGAATGTTGGGATAAATATGCTATTTCATGGGTGGGAAGAGTGAACTGCATTAAGATGAATGTACTTACACGCCTTTTATACTATTTTCAAACGATACCGGTGGCACTTGACCCCTCAGATGTCCGCTCGATGCAAAGAGCAATTGATAATTTTGTGTGGGCAGGAAGGAGGCACAGGGTGGCTAGGGCCACTCTTTACCGGCCTAAACAGCTGGGCGGCCTTGGTCTCCCAAGCCTCTTTTCATACTATTATGCTGCTCAGCTTGCCCAGCTGGTGGCATGGCATGAGGGGGGTTCATGCTGGCCGGTGGGTTGAGTTGGAGAGAGCGCTTATGGCCCCTAATCTACCGCACCACTGGATCTGGTTGGCTAGAGAACACAGACCACTCCTATCCACGAACTGTCCAGCTATAATGAATACCATACGCATCTGGGACAAGCTAGCGGCGAAATGTGATCTTGCCACCTTGCCTTCACCGCTGACACCAATATTTCGCAACCGGGAATTCCCTGCGGGTCTACGACCTCTACCCTTTCAACAGCTGTGGGACGCTGGTCTCCACCGTTTATGCCATCTTTATCAAAAAGAACAATTTGTTCCCTCCATTATAATTGACCAACAGGAGTCCGGGACTGGGGGCCTGTTTCTGCCGGAACGACAACTGCGAGCCTTTGCCTCTCGGAGACATATTAAAGCTGCCTCTCAGACACCGCTCTCATTTTTTGAGTCCATTTGCTTAAAGGGTACCTATCCTAAAGGCCTGATCTCTACTCTATATTATAAGCTAACGTCATTGATTGACTGGAAAGAACTCCATTATATACAAGTCTGGGAACGCGACCTGGCAGAGGTACTGGACTCTGATGACTGGCTCGACATTTGGGAAGCCTCGAAAGGGGTTTCACTGTGCACTTCCATGCAGGAACAACCGCTGAAAATGCTCATGCGCTGGTACACCACACCTACGCAACTTGCACACATGTCCCCGAATCACCCGGATTTATGCTGGCGATCCTGCGGCTCCAAAAGGTACTTTTATACATATGTGGTGGGAATGCCCACAAATTCAAAAGTTCTGGACTAACATCCTAGCGATGCTCTCGGACGCACTGGGGAAGGAAGTCCCCAGTGACCCATGGAATTTGCTGCTTTCTCGACCCCTGGAGGGCTTCACCAGACATGAAAACAAGCTAATTTCTAAAATCTCGATGGCGGCCAGACGGGCAGTAGCAGAGACCTGGCGCCACCAGGCTCTCCCCGTTATGGCCAAAATTTCAGCTAAAATACAAGACACTAGGATCATGGACGAACTCACAGCCGTCGTGAGACACACCCTACCGCAATTTCACAAAGTCTGGGATCCCTGGACGGATGCTGGTTTATAGACTAGCCGATGCACCTCGGACGGCGTTTTCACCTGTGATGCCTCAGATCATTTAATTGGTTAATGGTATAGTTACGGTGACCCCCAGTCCATCTTCTTTTCTTCTCTTTCTATCTTCTCTCTCCCCTGTTTTACCCCATCCCTTACAACCTTTAAATTTTAAACAATTGGCTTATAACATGCTGACAGGAAACGTTTAATGTTTCATTGTTTACTTCCAATCCTGTCTATGTTATTATTTGTGAATGCCTAATAAAATTTAAAAAAAAAAAAGCAGCTGTGGGGCCTACAACTGCTAATAAAGTAAAGAGCCCATATAATAAGTAGCCTCCCCGTTTTAGCATTCACATTGTAATATGGCCCCATGTGTATTAACAAAGAGTAAAGTCTTAAAAGTGTAAGAACTCCACTGTAATTTGTCTGCCCAGAATTCGTTATGAAAGATTAATAGAAATCAGCGGCTACAGCACCACTTTGAAAAAGAATGCCATCCCACTGACCAGTGCAGAAACCCTGGTAGCACTCAAATATATGCTCAAAATAATCCAAATTGGAACCAAATTCTCCAAGATACAAATAAAATAAGCAGTAAAATAAATGTCTATTTTGGAACTGAGAGATTTCAGCTGAACCTGCCATTTGAGCCCATAACCAGGGGTCAAGTCTAGCAGGAACACCTGGGAACGCAGTTCCTTCACTATTTTGACAGGAACTTTAGTCCCAATTTGGCTGGTATTCTGGGAAGCTGCAATACAAATTGTATAAAAAGGTCTGTTAAAAGGCTCTGGCGTGCGCAGCTGTTCCATTGGTGCACACCCTAATGTAACATTTAATTGAGAACCTTAAAGAAAAATTTGTATATAAAAGCTCAGATACACCGGCTATTCAGAGAAAGAATGAGAACTTTGAGAAGTGAAAATTCTACGTCAAAATAGACAAACCAGAAAAATTCTCCTATAGCCATTTTGACCTAGAATTTCACTTCTCCAAAAGGTTCTCCTGAGTTTCACCTTTCTCTGACTAACCCTGTCAGTTATGTTATTCATGAACCAGATTATGGACGTCCAAAATGTTAGGTGAAAGGACCTTCGAAAAAACAACCAAGGTGAGACAACCTTGGTCAACAATCACTTATCCCCACTAAAGGTGAAACTTGGGGATAACACTCCCTGACTAGGACTAAACCTAAAAATATGACACCAAAAAAAAAAAAAAAATAAATATATATATATTCTCCAGTGAACTGGCCACCATGGGACAGTAACGGATTTATCTGGGAGCGGCAACAAACAATGGCACCAATGCCTTTAATTTACAAAAGACACTCCCAAATACCAACATTAAAAACAACGTATACAACACAGCAGTGTGAGGATAAATTAGAGATATAGTGGTAAAGCTAGTAGCTATTATAGCAATACTGGTGATTGCTCGGGTGCTAATAATTATAGCTAAAATGTATAGCCACCAATCATATATGGTGAACCTGTTATTGGTTGGATTCTTCACCCTAGGTACAAGTACAACCCGAGACCAAATAAATGGTCACAAATCCATAATGAATGCTAGCCACTAGCCCTAATGCTTATCAGATTCTACTCTTGCCCTCACAACTGCCAAGACAAGACATACAGTTTAAAACCACATATGTTGAGCTGAGTGTTTAACCGGTAGAGACCGGCTTCATCTGGAGTGAAAATTGGCTAATGGTAAGTGTTCTCTTCCCTCCTCAGAGGTCAGTTCTACTGAAATTAGCCAATGAAAATTTAGATATGTCCCATGTGTCATGAATTAGTTACAGCTGATGTTAAATACAAGTAAATTGGTACTCATTAGTAGAATGAGGCTGTGATACGTAATCACATGTTCTTATTTCACCATCAGCAAAACGGGAAAGATGTCGTGTGCGTAAATAAAGTAAAAAAATTGTGTTTGCTACTCGGCGTTTATATTTACCACCACTGTTTATAGCGTTTACACTTGGTACATAAATGACCATTTGTCGGATGAATAAAGTTTAGAAACAGTGCCAATTCATTTAGACCAATTCCTTTAAACCAACTAGGAACGATGTATACGTAATGGGGTACCCAAAAAATGCGTAATTATAAAATCAATGTCGCTCCACCTTGGGTTACGGTATGGCCAATCCTATCAATGAGACACCACGTGACGCGGTTAGACCAATGGTCATGCACATAATGCTAAGTGTAAGCCGTCTAATAGGTGCCCACGTAACACCATTTAATGCACATGATGCCCATATCATTATCACATTCCTTTTATTGGTCTGTCACAAACCTTGAATAGACAAGATGTTCTTAGGGACCATTAGAGTTGCCCCTTAAGGACTATTATAATTCTCTGTTCAACCTCACGCACCATTTAACCTTCTTAACTCAATGAATGAGGAAACACCCTAAAGATACTATATCATTAATATCTAATATCTATGGTAAGTGAGCAGATTTAGTAAATAGTTAAGTTGATCTAATATTTGCAAAGATACTGTATAGCAGAAGTAAAAATAATTAATGATCACAATGGTGATAAGACGCGATCATATTAGGGGTTAATGTTCCCATCAAAACAGTGATAGTATATCGAAACTGTTTATGTCTTACTCAATGTTAAAGAGCTAGGAGTACTCCCAATAATGTCGACCTACTTCAGAGAATGTATAAACAAACATGTGGGAACCAAAAATGGAAAGGTAACGGGATTAATATCACTATGGTATACCCTATCACATCAATGGAATGCCGCACGACTTAGTTCAGCTGATGACAAGTATGTGTCCATAAGCCATCATATCCAATAAATATGACATTTAACCACATGAGTAACAACTTTATTCTGTCCCGCTATTGAAGTATATGTTGGCAGCTACCCCCACCATTCCTAATGCATCGCCAACCCCTGCAAAGAGAACCTCGCAGAGGCAAGATATGGCCCGTTAGATCTCTGAATAGGATACCCTGAATATCAGTACCATTCGGCGAGGCCATAAGATTTGAATTGCCTATCCATCGTATTCTAAAAGGTCAATACTGGCCTAACTTAACTTCAATGTCAAAGCCAGCGTATTGATTGTTATGTAAAAGATGACCAGGTATAAAGTGAGGCCACCCTGGTATAATACTAACCAGGTGGTTAAATGGCGCTACGTGGGCACCCATTAGAAGACGGCTTACACTTCGTATTATGTGCATGACCATTGGTCTAACCGTGTCACGTGGTGTCTCATTGATAGGATTGGCCATACCGTAACCCAAGGTGGAGCGACATTGATTTTATAATTATGCATTTTTTGGGTACCCCATTACGTATACATCGTTCCTAGTTGGTTTAAAGGAATTGGTCTAAATGAATTGGCACTGTTTCTAAACTTTATTCATCCGACGAGAAATGGTCATTTATGTACCAAGTGTAACCGCTATAAACAGTATGGTGGTAAATATAAACGCCGAGTAGCAAACACAAATTTTTTTACGCACACGACATCTTCCCTGTTTTGCTAATGGTGAAATAAGAACATGTGATTACGTATCACAGCCTCATTCTACTAATGAGTACCCATTTACTTGTATTTAACATCAGCTGTAACTAATTCATGACACTTGGGACATATCTAAATTTTCATTGGCTAATTTCAGTAGAACTGACCTCTAGAGGGAAGAGAACACTTAGCCAATTTTCGCTCCAGATGAAGCCGGTCGCTACCGGCAAAACATATGTTGAGCTGAGTGTTTAACCTATGTGGTTTTAAACTGTATGTCTTGTCTTGGCAGTTGTGAGGGCAAGAGCAGAATCTGATATGCATTAGGGCTAGTGGCTAGCATTCATTATGGATTTGTGACCATTTATTTGGTCTCGGGTTGTACTTATTGGTTGGATTCTTCACCATATATGATTGGTGGCTATACATTTTAGCTATAATTATTAGCACCCGAGCAATCACCATTCAGTATTGCTATAATAGCTACTAGCTTTACCACTATAAATTAGGGATGCACCGATACCACTTTTAAAAAGTATCGGTACTTGGTCTTAAAAAAGTACTCACCGATACTTTTCTTTAATGTCATGTAACGCTTTCCAATAAGAACAGACCATATAAAAATGTCCCCAGCTCACATATATATTTCATTCTCTCTCGGATATACAATTATTGCCCCAGCTCACACCTTGTTATGCCCCCACAGCTCATGGACCCCCAACAATACTTACCTTCCTGGGCGACGCCAGGAATGTCTCAGTGTGCGCGCTCGTTGGAATGACCCCAGCTGCGACCATGTGATCACGGCTGGGGTCCTTCCAACGAGCGGGGAAACATTCCGGCGTCGCCCAGGAAGGTAAGTTGTCGCGGAGAGCAGCTGCAGGGCCTGTCCGAATGCTCCATCAGCATTCGGACAGGCCCTGCAGCTGCTCTCCACGATGATACTTCCCTTCTTGGGCGACGCCGGGAAAGTTTCCGCACGTGCGCTCTTTGGAAGGACCCCAGCTGCGATCACATGGTCCCACGTGGTCGCGGCTGGGGTCCTTCCAACGAGCGCACGTGGAGACATTCCCGGCGTCGCACAGGAAGGTAAGTATCGCAGAGAGCTCCAGGGGCGGCTGTCCGAATGCCGATAGAGCATTCGGACAGCTGCCGCAGCCCCTTGGATGCCGGCAAGCTGGCTCAATGCCGGCTTCCGGTATTGGAAAAAATATCAGGGGGGGGGTACTGCACGAGTACCAAGTACTTCTGCAGTACCCAGTATCGGTGCAACCCTACTACTATATATCTCTAATTTATCCTCACACTGCTGTGTTGTATACGTTTTTAATGTTGGTATTTGGTAGTGTCTTTAATTTACAAAGGCATTGGTGCCATTGTTGCCGGTCCCAGATTAAAAAAAAAAAAAAAAAAAAAATCAGTGACTGTCCCATGGTGGCCAGTTCACTGGAGAATATATATTTTGTTGGGGTGTGAAAGGACCTTCACACAACATCAGGGTGTGCCTGGGCACCCCCTGCACTAGGAGTTAAAGTTTTTCCTGGGCTCAAGTACGTTGGGCATACATGGGAAAGACAATTTCTCTGCATTTGCTTGAGGAATAGCATGCTCGTGGATAAAGTGTTGCAGCTGTCAGGGCTCACTAATCATACAAAAGCCATATAGAAAATACACATCATAAATGCACATTGACACCATGTAATTTGTGAAGAGATTTAAAGCTGCCTTGGAGTTACACTTGACTCGGCTCTTTCCTTCATCCCCCACATCAAGTCTCTTTCCTCCTGCCGATACCAACTGCGTAATATTTCCAGAATTCGGCCATTTCTTACCGCTGTCACCATAAAACATACACGCCCTGGTAATCTCCCGACTATTGCAATAATCTCTTATCTGGCCTCCCTCTGTTCCGCCTCTCCCCCCCTACAATCCATCCTGAACGCCTCCGCCAGGCCAATTCACCTCACCCGCCGCTCCCCTCTGCGAGTCCCTTCACTGGCTCCCCATCCACTGCAGAATTAAAGTTCAAAATCCTTACCTACAAAACCCTCACTAACTCAGCTCCCCACTACCTGTCCTCATTAATCACCAAATACAACCCAGCCCACCCTAAGGTCAAACAGTGACCTGCGCCTAGCTTCTCCCCGCATCACCTCTTCCCATGATAGACTACAGGACTTCACACGCGCAGCCCCCACTCTCTGGAACGCTCTCCCTCGTACTGTCAGACTTTCCCCTAACTTCTCTTCCTTCAAACGCTCCCTGAAAACATTCCTATTTAGGGAAGCCTACCACCCAACCATCAATCACTCACCACAGTCTGTTTCCAACCCCAACCCTCCCAGATTGTGAGTTCCTATGGGAATAGGGCCCTCATCTCCTGTATGGTTTGGCAAATGTTGTTCAATGTATTGTAACCCTGTCTATACTGTGTTTATTGTACAGCGCTGTGGAATATGCTGGCGCTTTATAAATAAATAATAGATTTAATGTTGAAAATCCTTTTATTTAAAGCTTTGCATTTTGTGTAGTATGTCCAGCGGGCATTGTGTTTTATAAAGTGACAGATCTAAGGATTGTACCTCCGTGCATGCACTGGATACAAGTCTAAAGACATTTTTAGGAAAAAATTAAGAAATCTTTAAAAGAGCTCTGATTGTCTTCATGAGCCACCAGGGCCAACTCGTTTTCTACCTGTGATGTACCGATATACCACCCGGGGCAAGCTACAGATTCAAATCTAAACACATGAGCATTGTCTGCCGTCAGGAAGAAAAAGAGTTTTAATGCGTCATTTTGTAATTCCTTAATGTCATCGACCGTCTGAGAAAAAAAACAAAAAAAACAGAAAGACAGTTAGTGGAAAGCAATATGGGATGTGTATTACAAAAATATACATATAATGTACAAACATGCCAATGTTACATCACTGTAAAATAAAAAATGAATGCCATGTGTTTCCTTCCAAACATACGGTGCATGACAAATCATAAAATCGCATTGAGGTTTGACATTGACTACCTAAACCTATTACATTTTATTTTTTTTATTTTCTTAAAAAAAAAAAAATCAGCCAATTGCTCTGTATGTTTCTAAAAACCACTCACTTCCACAAGTAGACAAGGGTCACCTTCCACACGGGAGCAGGACATGTAGAGGTTTTTTCCCAACAGCCTTAGTGTAGCAAGCCGCTTATTTCCTGCATTCAAGTTCTGGCTAGCATATAAAGACATGCTAATCTTTTCTGGGGGAGGGAAAAAAGAGATGTTACCATTTGTTAAACAGTCCTATCAACATTAATAAAAAGCAGGTTATCAGTATGGTTTTACAACCAGGGCTTTTCCCCTGGAAAAATAGGTGGGGGGGGGGTTACTCGTGCCCAGGGAATTTTTTCCTCACTTACTATTTTCATGTCCTAACAAATAGTTGTAGTTCACTTAAGACACTATAAAAAGGGAACCATATTTAATACGGTGTTCCTTTAAATGAGCTACAACTATTGTAACCCTATGGGGTTATCCACCAAGTGCCTCTGTTGCAAGAAAAGTCTGTATTGCAGTGTTAGTGGGGGGAGGGGGGTGGTTTGCAACACTGGCACTGAGTGGATAATCCCCTAGCATTTGTGAGCACCACAGCAATGAAACTCCACTATCCACCAAGTGGTGTTTGAATAATATTGGGGGACTCCAATGAGAGTGTTTGACCTTGAGAACACCCACATGGTGGCAACAGCAGGCAGGCCAGCCAACAGAAATTTTGGGGCCCCTTACTGACCTTCAGAATAGGGCCCCCCATAGGAAACACATTTTTACAGTGAATCGTGATTACAGTGTTAGGCCTAATATCTTAAAAAAAAAAATTGCTTGCACAGCAGCACATTTAACAGAAAAAAAAAATGCATCTGTTTCAATTAATTTAACCACTTTGCTGCGGCGGATGCACTCAGCGCGTCCAACTGCATGTCATGTTCCATGCAGGCTGACATCCTCGATCCTGCGGATCTCCCTCCCGATCGGCGGCGTTGCGGGGGTTAACCCAGGCACCGTTTGGAAGGTCACAGCCTGCCCTTCCAAATGGTACCTAGCATTAACCCCTGGGGAGCCAGATCACGAATTGGCGCTGAAAAGCGCCGGTTCGTGATCCTTTCCCGGAGCTGGCCAACATCTTGGATGTTGGCTAAGCCTCCGGGAACTCCCCCTGAGGACTGGCGTCATCGTGCATAGCACGATGACGCCAGTCCTGGAGTTAACCCCTAGCTGCCACCAATGGTGGAGATGGGGGTTCATTGGAACCCCCCCCCCATCTCCCGATCCGTGGCAGCTAGGGGTTAAAGTTTGGTATTGTTGGATCGGCCAGAGCATGGCCGTTCCAACGATAAACACGAATGAAAAATTTTTTTTTTTTTTTTTTCTACAAACAAGTTCTTTTGGTTTGTTAATGCAGCAATATTGTTCCCATTTCAATTATAATGTGAACAATGATGCTGCACTAACGATTTTTGAATGCGGTGCGTTTGTTAAAAATCGTGTAATTTCCAAAAAAAAAAAAGTAACGAGACCCCATCTCTAATTTTTTTAACAAGCGCACCCCATACAAAATATAACCGCAATTGCTCGCATGTTAAAATGTGGAAAAACACTTTACACATTGTAAATTGAAAAATCATATTTTATTGCATTTTGTTAGAATATACAGACAGGTCATGATGTATACAAATGACATATTATGAATCTGCTGAGTCTGACGGAAAGAACGATATATAATATGTCTGGGTCATATACTAAAATAAGCCTTCAAAACACGTTTAAACATGAGCAAAACCGGTAAAAATGACCTCAGCACAGAGGCGGGAAATGCCTCAGCAGCGAAAGGGTTAAGACAGAAAAAAAAAAAAAAAATTCAAATGGTCATTAAAACAATATGAATCAAAATCGGATTATAGAGGGTTTCTCCCAATACACATTTTATGTGATTTTAAGGTATTAGTGCAAACAATGTAGCATAAAGTATTAATTCCACTGGATAAGCATCAGAACAAGGTAAACGCAGTGAGTATGAATGTACACCGGATCCACAGCAATACACCTCTAACAGTAAAGGCAATGGTGCTAACGTTTGCACTCACCTGAGTGAGCGTTAGCCCAAGTATTTAATGCAAATTTCAATCCAAACGCTATGGGTTAAGAAACGCTTTTGGGATCTTGCACTTCTGTGTGAAGTTACTGTACCTTGCGCTCCCTATACTTAGCAAGGAGCGCAAAATGTTAGGCTAAGGTCAGACGAAAGCAGTTTTAACGTGCGTTTAACTGCACTAAATCACGGCCGTGCTAGCAGCAAATGATGTCCAATACCGGGCTGCATATGAAGAACAGCCGCACAAAAGTGTGGCCACGCAAAGCAAGTGGCAAACGAATGCATTTTTCTGAGAACGTCAAACCGCTAGTACTGACGTACAGAGTGTGCTGCGTCCGCATAGCGGCGTGTTTGCGTGATTGGGAGACGTCAGACGCTGCTAGTGTACGGCTAACATCACGTCCAGACAGTGTTTTATTGATGATCCGTACAAAATTACGGACGAAAATGCGCATCGTATGACGACCATCGCGTATTCGTGATAAAATGCGTCCATTCGAACGCACTTTTTCATGGACAACGCGAAAGATGCGTTAGGATTACAAAATTCCAACACTGATTACAGTCTGGCCATGGTTAACAAAAAAGTTAAGCGCCAGGACATGGTGTTAATGTATTCAGCTTCTGCAAAATATGTTAACACAAGCCAAAAAAAAAAAGTGAGCAGATACCTCCTGTCTGTGGCTCCAACAGCTTCCTCAGTCTGGCGGGAGCAGGGAAAGACTGGGGGGAAAAGTCCCAGTCTCCCCTGCATATCACTATGCTGACCGGCTGGTCATGTGACTGCTTCAAATGGAGTCCTATGGACTCCATTGAGGGGGAAGCACGCAACTGCGTTTAACGCAGATGCGCGCATCCCAGGGGTTAATGCGCAGTAACCATGCAGGCAAATTTTTATGCCTGCAATGTAATCTAGTGTTAAAATGCAGGTGCAAGTGGGAAAAAAAAAATGCAGGTGCAGTTTTACCTCCCTTACGCCTGCATTTTAACGCTAGGAATGTAATGTAGCCTAATGAGTATACAAAGAATTCACAACAGACCTCTAAAAAAGGTAGAAGCAGTGAGTCTCTGGATGAATGGACGGACTGGTATGGATGGCTATATAGACCGGGATGGAGGGATGATGGACAGAGACAGTGGGATGGAGTGTCCTCTTACTCTCCCCAGCCCTGTGTTCTCTCCATCACCCTCCCAGCCCACAGTGTACAGTCTGTCACCTCTCTAGCCCTCCTCTTCTACCCTTCCCTGTGCCGCACCTGTTACCTGCCTCCGTCCAGATCCAGCATGTGCATGGTGTCAGTGCAGCTTCTCCCATCCACAGGCACATGCTTGTGGGGGTACTGTGTGAGGAAGGGGCAGGCAGTGTGCAGACTCTAGAGCCAGGGGCAGCCATGGAGGGAGGGCTGCGCTCCCTCTTAGGCTAGGGTCAGACGAATGCATTTTTCGCGTTGTCTGAAAAAGTGCGTTTGAACGAATGGACGTATTTTTTCACGGAATACGCGATAGTGGTCATATGATGCGCATTCTTGTCCGTGATTTTGTACGGATCATCAATAAAACACTTTTTGCGTCTGGACGTTATGTTGGCCGGACATTAGCAGCGTTTGAAGTCTCCTAATCACACACAAGCCACTGCGGACGCAGCACACTCTGTACGTCCGTACTAGCGGTTCTACGTTCTTGCAAAAATGCATTCGTTTGCCACTTGCGTTGCCGCACTTTCGTGCGGCCGTTCTTCGTATGCTGCCTGGCATTGGATGTCATTTGCTGCTAGCACGGCCGTGATTTAGTGCTGCTAAACGCACATTAATACTGCGTTAGTCTAGCCTTCGACCCACGGCTGTCACGGAGAGGCGGGGCTTGTGCCAGCCAGGGCGGAGTTTCTCTGCACAGCATTGATCTCCCAACAGAAAGTGCTGCTGAGCGAAGGAAGCACACAAAGGCTGGCCCTGAGTGGTGTCACCCTCCAGGTGTGGGCCTGGGCCCCCCCTCCATGTGACACTGATCAGAGTGGGCTGGTGGCCATCTTTGATTCTCTGCTCAAACGGCAGCCAGGCCCAAGTAGGCTGCAGTACCTCTGAGGCCTACAGGAAAGCAAAGCTACCGATGGCGAGCCCCCACTGCAGCATGGGCCGTAATGCCCTGGTGGTGGCCCTGACAGCAGGACCAGGTGAACATACCTGTGTTGCCAGAGCTGATATTTTTAAATGCTGTTTTGAAGTGTATTTGGAAGCAGCAGTTTTGTTCTGAGGCCTGCCTGTCACTGTGTCCCTGCAGAGCAATGCAGCCAGGACTTAGGATGGGGGGGGGTCAGACAAATGCAGTGTCAACGTCAGTTTAGCCGCACTTTAGTACATCCGTGGTAGCAGATAATCATGACCAATGAAGGCCCACACATGAAGTACGTCTGTATGGAAGTATGAATGCAGCAAACGGACGCAGGTTAGCAGGAATGTTGAACTGCTCGGACAGATGTTTGAAGTGCGCCATGTCTGCAAAGATGGATCAGAGCTGTGCACAGATTTGATCCATCGGCTGCTACTCAGACCATTCATAAGTGGGCAGTCTCAGGCAGGGGTCAGATGAGCGCAGTAATCACGACAACGTTGCCGCACATTAGTATGTCCGTGGTAGATCATCATGAACGATGAAGCCCCACACATGAACTACATCCGCACGGAAGTGGCAAACGGACGCAAGGACTTAAAACCGCTAGAAAGGATGTGCGGAATGTGCTGCGTCGGCATAGCTTTGTGTGTGAGTGTTGGAATGTGGTCAGACGGACTGCATTTATATGTCCAGCATTTGACAGACAAAATGTTCATTTTAATTTATTTTCCCTCCTACATCTGTCAAAGAGAACGGTAAAAAAACTGGCCACTACTGCATCTTCCATCTAAAAGTGGGTCCGTACTGCAGTCGTAGAAAACGTGGTCGTCTGACCCTAGCCTTAAATTTCCACCTTCCAGGGTGCACTACACAGTCTGGAACTGCTGGGGATAACGTGACAGTGTAGGCTTGGCATGCAGCCCTCTTGACAGGGGACCAGGCACCAGGAGGAGAGCGCAGGCTTCCATATCCAGCACTGCAGGGGAGTTGCTCTCGGACCTGGCAGATACAATGCAGCTTGCTGGGCACTGGCTGCATCTTAGATGAGCAGTAGGGAAACAGTTTAAAAGTTTGGATCCCTGTCAAGGCAAGTGACCAGGGATTAAATTTTTTTGCACCCCCCTCCTGCTCTTTGGCAGCCACCTGTACTGCCAGAGCCAGCTCCTCTGATCACACCGCTTGCCTGACAATCTGCAGTGCTGGCAGATGTGTGTAAACATGCTGCACCCCCCCCCCCCCCATGTTCACAAACCTCTGCCAGAGCTGGGGCACGCAACAGGGGAGATATTTAACCAGCCCACCCTTGTCACTTACTGGAAGAAGGGAGGGTTATTGGTCCCTACGTACACTGACAGTCGGAAGCGTTCAGGAGCAATATGAGCTGCTGAGTGCTTCTGATTCTCAGGAGGGCTGGTGGTGAGGTACCAGTACTGAGTACCCACTGAAAAAAAGCCCTGCCAACAACAGATCTGTTTCCATTTTGTTGATTTTTCCCATGATGCAAGATTAAAACCTGTGCAAAGGTTTAATCTATGGCATTTACTAGTTACTGAGGTGGACGGAAGGTTTTAGATAAGGATGCAAGGAGAGAATTGTGTTTTCCAGGCCACCTGAGATAAGAGCTGAATAAGATCCTACAGGGAGCTTAAAAGAATTAGTCCACTCAAGAGGTCCTTTGAATACAGCACACAATACAATGGATTTGAGACCGTGATTGACCCAGTCATTCCATTCTATGGCCATTGCCACAGTGAGGAGAAAGTGTTAACACTGTAGGTGGGGAGTTTACAACACAAAACATCACACAATGGATGTACCCTGTGACAAATCTATGAGTAATATTTTAACTAAACGAGAGAAAAGCAAAGCGCATGTAATAGATCAGCAACATAAAACAAGAGCATTTGATGTTTAGTCGCCCTTTACCAAGAATTTCACCAACAGTTTAGATTGCAAGTTAGCTTGGTTCAAGAGTTTTTCTAGATAGGAAGAAACGCATCTGATACATGAAGGTGTCAATGTTAAATGCAGAATAAGTCCTAAGTACAGCAATTTGACCATTCTCTAGAAATGGATGTCTTGTACGTTACTTTACTGACATTCCTCTCCTTATGTACAAGTCAAAAGAATGTATCCCTGTGAAATGGTCACTTACTGCCAGCAGGATTCTCACAAATACACAAAAAGTTCTTTAATAGGAGAAACTGGTTTGAAATCTGCTGGCAGTAGCTGTCGCTGACAATGAGATTCTTTGGTCATCATTCCATGTGATTGAGAATAAGACTTTGGTTGTGTATCCAATGCGTATGGAATATATGGTGTGCAGTGCACCACCACCTTTGTTGTACACGCAGTTCTCATAACTTTGAAAAGCATTTTTAAATTTGTGTTCCTAGGTTTATATTTAAATGGTGTGTAGGGAATTTTTAATTCGTATAAACTGTCCTTTTGTTATTAGAAGATCTATATTTTGTGCACCATGAAAAATGATTACGTATGTCCTAAGAATATTGGTCTACTGATCAGACAAGAATGCATCAATGACTTACCCTCGCTTTGCAAGTTTTGATTTTGTAGGAAACGGGCCACAAGGTTGTCTCTACCGAGGGATTGCTGCAATACGAAGCACTTCTGTGCACAATCTCGAATGGCACATTCTCGGCTTCGGAGAACCTTGTATCTGAAATTCTCTACTTTCCAGGAAAAAAGTAAAAATTGGTTAGGATTCAACATACTTTTAATTTTAAACGCGATAAAGGGGTTCTAGTTGCAAAGACATTACTGTACAAAAATGAAAAAAAAAAACGCATCTTGAATGGATGATTTAGACAAAATGTTCACATTAAAGTCATTGTAACGCGACACAATCATTTAAACAATTTCTAAAAATAACCATTTTCCCCATATGAAAGCATCATGCAGAATTTCTCTGCATAAAAATTGAAGTATCCTTAATCCCCTACATCACTAACCTTCCCCCACGTCTGCCGCTTCACAAAGGCTATGGTCCTCTAAGTCAGATTCCTGAGGAAAGACAATGAGCATGTGTGAAATGTTGCTGTAAAACATTCTCTTGCATGTCGAGCCATCTAAACCCCGCTATAGGGTCCTCCACCCATGGTATAAACATAACCAGAGCTAGAGATGTGCAATTTGTTTTGCTCTATATCCAAATTTGGATGGGGGGGGGGGCTGAGTGATCAGGGCACAGCGTGATGACGCAGAGCCACCGGGACCTTTAAATCAGAAGCGTGCGCTGTACTGTGGAGTTTCGTTCCTGCATCGCTGCCTTACTGTCCATTCTTGTTGCTGACCCTGCTTGTTCTGAGGACCTGATCTGTTGCCGACTTTGCCTGCTATTTGACTATTCTCTGTACTCCCTGCCTGTTCTGTTTGCCTCCTGTTGCGCCGATTCTCACCATATACAGAAGCGCAGTACAACTGCCTAAATGTTTCTGACCTGGTTTTGTTATAACAACTACTCTTGCTCTGCACCCGTCTGGTATATGCTGCTTGTTACTGCTGGTGCGCTTCTGTCATACGTACTATAACGCAGTACAAATTTATATTGATCTCAGTCTGGTGTATATTGTTGGTGCTGTCTCCCTGGCCTCTGTGGCTGCTAGAGGTTAGGATGGTCGGGACCACTAAACCTAAGGATCGGAGGGTTCGAGGTCTGTTACCAGGGATCCTACCAGGTCGGTCCTGGGGAAAAAAAGCGATACAAATATGCAGTGAACACCGCAAACGTTAATGCTCACGCAAGATGAGCGTTAAGATCGTAATTTTTCCTGCTCAAACATTTCCCATGGCTTCAAATAGTGTTTAAACATGAGCGAAAGTGGTAAATATTAACTCAGCGCAGTGGTGAAATGGCTCAAGGTTTTGGTTAAAAATGTTTTGTTTTGCATCGTTCTGTCCCAGGGCAGTAACCAGACCCCCCCATACACCTTTTATGACCAATATCTTGCATATATGCCCTCTGGAGGGGACCTTAATTTTTGAACCCCATTGACTTGCATTGTGTTCGAATGCAAACTTTCTCAAATGTTCGAGTTCGAATGCGAACCGAACACAGGGGTGTTCAGCCCATCCTGAATGCACATATCTAACCAGAGCTGCTGTAATTTCCCAGAGTCAGAATCTATGGACTTGTTACATTTACACCAGGATTGACAGCCTATAAAATCACGCACAGTTTATATGTTGCAACTCAAGCACCACCACATTTCACCTTTACTTTGACCAAACTCGAATGCAACAACAAACCTGGGCACCTCGGGCGTTCAGAACTCCATCTCCCAGAATGCATTTAGCCTTAATGCTGGAACACTACTACAGGACATGTATTTCTGCAACATCTGGGATGCTAAGGATTGTCATTACTGCCCATGGGTGTAGAAAGGGGGGGGGGGGGAACGAGACAGATGACAAGGTCTCGCAGTTAGGTGCACCATGTGTTTCAGATTGATTTATGTGGTTGGAGCTTGTGCTTTAGTTACCACCATAGAATTGCTGAATTCCCAAAGTTACAATTCAGGTTTGTTAAAGCATTAAACCAATACACTAGTCTGTAGTAATTTCTAGATTATGCTTGTAAATTTAGATTTTTTCTTTGACACTGAGATCACGGTCAAACCAAGAACATGTATTTGAAACTTACAACACATCACTCAATAAAACATTATGCAATTTACCTCATTTAAATTGAAAAAGTCAGTATAGAAGGCATGGTCCTCACTAGAATTCAAAAAGAAAAAACAAGTTTAATTTTGGTTTCCCAACTGACACGTTCAACTAAACTAAAACCAGCCTATTAAATGTCCTTTTATTTATAAATGAAACAAAAAATTAGTTCTAGACCAATTATGGACGCATGCAATTATAAACCGTAAAATGGGAAGTTTTAACAAGACCCATAAAACACATTGAGTTCAGTTTCAGCGCTGTGGAATATGCTGGCGCTATATAAAGTATATTAATAGAAAGTCTTTATGCCAGTTACCTCGCACATTGCGTCAGATGGGACTCCATGTCTGAATTTGTACCGCTGATATTTCTGTTAAGGTAAATAAATATGTAATTAAGTGCATACATAGGCAATGAAAGCACAAGGTTTAAAAGTAACATCAGGAAGCATTATTTTACTGAGAGGGTGGTGGATACATGGAACAGTCTTCCAGTAGAAGTGGTAGAGGCCAAAACAGTAATTGAATATAAGCAGGCATAGGATAGGCATAAGGCTATCCTAAACAAAAGATAAATCCAGGTAAAGTATCCATGTAATTGGGCAGACTAGATGGGCCGAAAGGTTCTTATCTGCCGACATTTTTCTATGTTTCTATGTTTCTAAATAGCATGTATGTAACGCATGCAGGATAAATACCTGACGCAGATGTGAGTCTATGTTCCTCCTCAGCCTTACCCAGATAAATGCTTGTCTGGACTAGTTCATTATCTTGGTTACCTTTAAAGTAACTGGAGACACCCCTTATGGCTCAATAGGGGGAGGTTTTTTGCAAATTGCATTAAATAAAAAAGGCATGGGTTGACTAGGTTGTCAAAAACAAAGCATACAAGTTGAGAGCATGGACCCCCCCCCCCATTTTAAAGAAAATCCAGAAATATGGCTGTGGTTACAGTTAGTTATTAAAAATCATGTCACCCCCAAACAACATTCTGTATTTAAAGATACAAAAAGTCTTAGGGCAACCTTTTAAAAAAAAAAAAAAAAAAAAAGGGGAAGAACACACCCAACACCCTATATGCTTTGCATGGGTGAGCTTTAAAAAAAAAAAAAAAAAAAAAAAAAAAGCCTTGAGCAAAACCAGTTTTGAACTTCCTCTACCTTTGCTATTTACTGCTACATATGGAAAACACTACTGCATGTGTTTTAGTAACATTAGTTTTTGGAATAAATACATGAAATCCTATCAATTCCAGGTGGATTATTCCTGCATGCCAGCAGAACAATTTAATATTGTCATTATGGAGATCTTTAGGGGGTTTCAAACACTTTGGGGATGAGGTATTACAATGGTTTCACACTTGAACAAGCCCTCCCAGCGAATACCATTGTTGTGGCTGCAGGCCTTCCAGGACGGGGACACGGAGACACACACACACAGACACACACACACACACACCATTTCAGGGTCTAAATATAACCACCTTATCGTTATTCCAATACATTAACCCCTTCACTGCTGAGCCATTTCAGCTTTTAAAAAAAACCACATTATTGTTATTTTTTTTCTTTACACATTGTCATGTTTGGTATGATTGGAAAGGCCATGCTCTGGCCTTTCTAATGATACCAAACATGACCCTGCTAGCTGAAGAGAGTCAGGAGATATCAGGGTTCAAAGTAACCCCTATCTTTCCTTAGGAGTCAATAAAGACACTCCCCACACATCCTCAGCAGTGAAAGGGTTAAAATGCTAACAGTTAAGTCTGCTTCAGACAATCAGGACAAACAGGACAAACAGGTTTGGTGTCGACGCAAGCTTTAAGGAGCTGAAACAATTTTTATTATGTAAAGAAAAGTCAAGACCCAGAAATGCTGGCAGATTTTTTTTTTTTTTTAATTATATGGAGCCGAGCACCAGGCAGCAGAGTGGTCCAGGAGTTCAGTTGCCAGATCAAGTTTTCCTGGATACAACCATTTCGTCTGCTAGAGGGGGGCACAGGGAACAAACCCTGCAGCATGTAGAATTCATGCTTCAAAACAGCAAAAAAAAATATATAAAATTATATATAATCACCTGGAATTCCTTTGATTTAGCTGCAGTGTATGGATTCTACTTGCTGCAGGGGGTGGCATTTTTCCTGCACTGCCAATCACCAGGAGTAAGTTGTAGGTGTCCAGGAAAACATGGTCCATCTGGCAAGCCTATCTCAGTCCCTGACTCTCACATGATGAGTCAGGCTCACCAGATGGACCATGTTTTCCTGGACACATGTAGAGCGTTATATAAAAACAGACTTCAAAATGCAAAGCCTAGCACAAATAACAGATAGTAAAATGGCTTTTCAGCAATATATTTTACACTTGCCCGTCCAACGTTTACCTGTATCCAAGAGGCAAATGGAAGGCTGTGGCAGAGGAAAAGCGATGTATGAAATGGCTCCAAAAGGCCAGCCCTGTGGAAAACCAATTTATGCAGACATGGCTAGGTCATCTGACCCCCACACACCCCAGAACATGCATTGAGCCTGCCCTTTATTTAAAGGGCCACTACCACCAAAAAATGAAATGTTCTTATTTTATTTATTTTGATGATATCTTACATGTACTTTGTTTTTCTCATGTATGTTTAAAGTATTTTACTCTATATGTGTCACTGTGTGTATCCATTTTGTGTTGTAAACTGCCCCCACACACAGTGTCTTTATTGTACGGAGTATATAGGTCAAAAGTAAAAAAAAACGAATTATAAGGATTGCATTGTATAGGGTGTATGCAAAGGGCATCACCGGTGGGATCAGATTTTGCAGATCACCTTGGGGAAATGCAGACTGAATCCTGCAATCACTGAGCAGCAAATTATATCACCTGTGCTTCAGCTATCTGCAAAATCTGGCCTGGTTGGGAGCCCTGAGGAGAGGTTTGAGAGACACTAGGCCCTAGACAAAGCAACAGGTGTCTAAACATTCCCTCCACCACCCATTTCCTCTTCACTACTATTTTATTCTCTACCACAGCTGTAAAGCAAGACTTACCCAAAGATTTTGTTAAATGTTTCATTATGGGAAAAATCCACAACATGGAAACAGGAGATATATAACCTAACTTTATTTTCCATTTTAAATGCAATTAATTCAAGCAAAGAAAGAAAAAACCAGTAGCATGTGTTTGGCAGTGATTTGCTCGGCTCCTGTGACAGGAGGTGGACCGAAGGACATCCTCAGAGGGCTATGCCATCTCTTGGCTTTGAGGACCGCCTTGCTGCCGGAAGGTCCCCAGCAGCAAGGGGTTAATTAATCTATTTACATCTGTTTCTATCAAGGATTCATTATTACTGGCGTGTCTAGAACATAGTGACCAATGACCAGTTAATGTAAATTGAGGCAACAATTGTTTGGATTTACCTTTTGTCAAATGCCAGTGTTTATCCCCCCTGCAACAATAGCAATTTTCAACAATGTTTGCAAGTTTGGCGCTCTTTGAATAAACCACATTCATTTTATTTACAAGTGATCTGCGTGTTCGTTGTATGATGGCAATTTCCTCTTTAGCTTCAGCTTTCTGAGAGAGACCACCAGATTTTGTGCAAAAATATCTCGGTAATTAGAGCTACCATAGATACTCGAGTATAGCGCGACCCGAATATAACACGTGGATAGAGATTTATTATGTAAATGAGAGAATACTCAAGACTCGTATATAACGCAAGGAACACAATTTTACTGTACCGGTAAACAATTAAGATCCTTCCAGGTTCTCTTAACACAGTCAGGCTATACCCCTCAGGTCAGGTTGTTCTGCGCTAATATGATTGCAGTTGTTACTAAGTATGAAGCCGCCGGCCACCCGTCTTCTTTACTAGCGATTAGATGGCCGGCAGAGGTGAGTGAGGTGAATGATTGGCTTAAACCGAGCACGCCCTCTGGCCGTGATGGATCCTACCTCTCCTGAATCCGGGAGTTCCTGAAGTGTTTGCAAGCATCAGGGAGCCCATATTCACTTCAGCGAGACTACCAGAACGTCCGGGAGAGTTGGGATCCAGAGCAAGGAAAGTGGGCTTTTTTTTTTTTTTTTTATAACACAATTTTATTGATTTTATAAATAATACAAGAAACTGCCACAAGGCACCAAATGAAGCACAGAAAACAAGCCAGTACTTCGGGAAGTAATACAAAATATCAATAAACAAACTAAGCTAAATCAGCATTCTAACCACGAAGCAAAGCAGTGCCTTAAAAAGAAATAAGTAACATTTGCAAAAGTCAAAAAATAAAAAAAAAAACCACAAGGGAAGGGGAAAAAAAATCAAAAAAAATCAAGGTCTCTTGTAGGGACCTGCGAAGCTTCGAAATTCGATTCGAAATCGAATCGCTGGTCGAATTCGATTCGAATTCGAATTTGCAGCTCCATTCGAAAAAATTTCGAATTGGGAAGATCGCAGCGTGCCTCCAGATGCTCAGCATGCGGCACACGGCTGGGAACGTCACAGCACGCTGCTAGGAGCCGCCCACCCCAAGGTTCAGAGGAAGCTGCGGTGGAAGGAAGCTGCGTAGAGGCCCTGGACGGAGTCTGAACTGGAGCTGTGGACGTGTTCGGAGGTCGGAGGACAGAGCGAGGAGCGAGTACAGGCTGGGCTGTGTCGTGTCAAGTTTGGATGGTGCTGGTGAGTATAATTTAATTAACTATCGGTATCCCTGTCACGTTTACAATGTGCTTCTTTTGCAGGAAGCCAGAAGATGGCCGCCGGGGGGGGGGGGTGATCCAGGGGGGCCCTTACCCATCATTTTTTTATGCAGAAAAAATGAGAGAAAAAAAAGTAATCAAATGTAAAAAGAAAAACCCTGGCATTAACTAGCAACTATACAAGAACAATATATTTTAATTTTGCCAAGCCAATTTTTTTTTATTTAAAGCTGGCATTTATTTATTTGCTGCTCATTTTTTATATATCCATAAAAAAATCTAATAATTATATATGGGGGTCACTCTGGCTGCTCTGTGTGGGAGATAATCATATGGGGGTCACTCTGCTCTGTGTGGGAGATAATATATATATATATATATGGGGGTCACTCTGCTCTGTGTGGGAGATAGTGTATATATAGTGGTCACTGCTCTGTGTGGGAGATAATTATTATTATATATGGGATCACTCTGTCTGCTCTGTGTGGGAGATAATCATATGGGGGTCACTCTGCTCTGTGTGGGAGATAATCATATGGGGGTCACTCTGCTCTGTGTGGGAGATAATCATATGGGGGTCACTCTGCTCTGTGTGGGAGATAATCATATGGGGGTCACTCTGCTCTGTGTGGGATATAATCATATGGGGGTCACTCTGCTCTGTGTGGGAGATAATTAGATGGGGGTCACTCTGCTCTGTGTGGGATATAATCATATGGGGGTCACTCTGCTCTGTGTGGGAGATAATCATATGGGGGTCACTCTGCTCTGTGTGGGAGATAATTAGATGGGGTCACTCTGCTCTCTGTGGGAGATAATCATATGGGGTCACTCTGCTCTGTGTGGGAGATAATCATATGGGGGTCACTCTGCTCTGTGTGGGAGATAATTAGATGGGGTCACTCTGCTCTGTGTGGGAGATAATCATATAATTTATAATAATTAATAATTTTTAAATATATAATCATATACAAGTTTTTTTTACGTTTCATGATGTGTAGTTTGCTATAGACTAGTATATTAAGCCCATCACTGTTAGATTGCAGCTGTAACGTCAGCTGAACCTGAGGCTGTATACACAAACAAAGCATACCTATCCAGGCTGTGTATCGTACACGAAAGCGTCACTTTTCAGAAGTTTTCGATTCGATTCGATATTCGATTCGAGTTAGAACCTTTACAGCCGATTCGATTCGAGCGAAAATTTATGATTCGCAGGGTCCTAGTCTCCTGGTCAAATAAATAATGCATAAATCATGGAACCGGTTGTGTCGCAAACCACGGTTCCCATATCTTAGTACACTGCGGAACGGTATCGTGTAGTTGCACTGTCAAGAGTTCCATCTTATAGATATACCACACTTTCGACACCACCTCCGCTACGGAGGGAAGGGTCACTTTCCATGAACGTGCTATGCAGATGCGTGAAGCCGTGTAAACTCGATGGACCAATTTAAGGGAATTACGAGACAGCCCGTATCGATGGGACGGACTATTGAGTAAAGCCAGCAATGGCTCAGGGAGTATCTGTAGACCAATAGCGCTCGAAAGTAGCATAAAAACTGAGGACCACAAAACGGTAACATGCCCACATTCCCACCACATATGGTAAAACGTTCCGCGATGGCCACAACCTCTAGTACAGAGGCCAGACAAACCCGGGTAGATTCTTTGTAGTCTAACAGGGTCCAGGTACCATCTGGAAAGAAGTTTGTAGCAGTTCTCTTTCACCAAGGTACAGGTGGTTATCCCCATGGAGGACTCCATCAACGCCTCCCACTCCTCCCGAGGAATAGGGCGACCAATGTCCCTCTCCCACAGCTGTTGATATGAGCATGGTTTATCAAGTGATGGGGAAAGGAGCAGTGCATAAAGTAGAGAGATCGCCCCAGCCGTACTCGAACTCCTCATCGCCAGGCTTTCAAACGGTGTGCTGGTAGGGATACATGAAGTAAAACGATTGTGAATAAAGTGCCGTAATTGAATGTAACGGTGAAATTCCCTCAACGGAATATCATGAGATTCTCTATAATACTCCCAAGAGGGGAATTTCCCTTGGAAGAGCACTGAGCCCAGGGTCGTGAATCCCTTATTCTGCCACCATTGAAACGCTCGTCCCTCTCTCCCAGACCATGGCGGAAAAAGGGGGTTATCCCTCAAAGGGATCATCCCAGAGCCCAGTGTAGTAAGAGACGCCCGAAATTTAACCTTGGACCACAAATTAAGTGAGTGAATAGAAGTAGGCAATAATCGCTTCCGTTCGGTCGAGGAGATCTGTCTCCAGGGCAGCTGTGATAAGCAAGCCGGAAAGACAGACCTGGTCTCAATATCTACCCAACAAACACTGCCTTGTCTCGAGGACCATTGAAGGAGCTGAGTTAGTTGCATCGCCTCACAGTATAGTGTAAGATCCGGGACTGCCAGGCCCCCACGCTGTTTTGGTCGGCGCAAAACGGTCCTAGAGACTCTTGGTTTTTTCCCCTGCCAAACATAGCGATAGAAAGCCGATTGGAGGTCAGGTAACATGGTCGGTAAAAGGGGCACGGGTAGTGTGCGAAAGAGGTATAGAAGCTTTGGGAGAGCTGTCATCTTAAGAGCATATATGCATCCCATCCAAGAGATAGAATAGAAGGACCACTGATGGAGTAAAGATTTAATATGTTTAATCATGTCGGGATAATTGGCTGCATACAATTGGTTAAAGTGGGAAGTAAGATAGACGCCCAAATACTGAATGCGGTGAGAACACCACCTAAAGGCAAATGTGTTTTTAAGAAGTTGTGTCATATCTTGAGATAGCGAAACATTAAGTGCTTCCGATTTAGAAATATTTACTTTATAGCCAGAGAGAGCACCAAAAGAAGAAAGACAACTATATAAATTTGGTAGTGAAATTTGAGGTTGGGTTATTGTGAGAAGAAAGAACCCCCTGGACCTTCAGGAAGGGGGACATGACTGATGGCCTGGGCCTATAGGTTAAGGGAGAATCTAGAAGGGTATAGAATCCCTGGGGCCCCTCAGGAGGGGGGAGCTGGATGAGTGCATGGGCCTGTCAGTCAAGGAAAGCTATGGTGTTATTGGTGGAGTGGTTGCAACAGTGTTGCTTACCTGGACTATATATGCTGGTGATGGGTGCAGGGTTCTTCCTCTTGTTCCTGCCAACATGAGAAGTGCAGCTAGGTGAGAGTAGGTTTTCGGTGTCTTTTCAGGTGTCCTGGTGAATAAGAAAAGAGCGATAAGGAGAATGGCTGGGATGGCTGCTTCATCGCTGGAAGGGCTGCTGGAGCAGTTGAGGGAGCACGCTGCAGCTAGGGGAGCATCGTTACAGGAGTTACTGGCGGAGGCCTCAACTACTCCTGATGAGCAGGCAAGCGGGTCGAGTGAGGAGCCTCGCCAGTGGAGAAGAGAACGGCGTTCCCGGCCTCCGAGTCGGCTCAGCCCGAGTCCTCCGAGGTCAAGAGGAGCCAGGTTGAGCGGCGGGGGTGAAGGAGACGTGGCCGGTCCACAATCATCTGAGGAGTCGGTGGTGATGGACACGCCACCCAGGGATTTGCGGTCCGGTGCCAGGAGGGTGAGCATGATGAGTGCGCCTGCAATGTTGTCTCCCATTTTAGGTGCCGTTGTTGAAGGCCTGGATCGCGGGGACGGCGTAGGTCGGGCTGGGGGGGTCGGAGGTCCGCCCCCCCTCGTGCAAGGCAGAATGGCCGGCGGATGCCGCGTTCTAGGAGCCCGCGCAGCGAACAGGCACTTCCGGCAGCCAGGGGGAGAGTGACAAGGGCGGCGGCGGCTGCCTCCAGGCCCCCGCCCACTAGTCGCAGAAAAGCAGCGTCACGAGCTGTGCTTTCGGCCCGCCCACAAGATGGCGGCGCCCATCTGGCTGCACAGGAGCGGAGGGGGCGTATTACAGCGGTGGCTACGAGGGGAGACCCGGTGACTGGGGACATGACGGTGCCGGCACAGGAGACAACGGAGGGCAGCCTTCGGATTGGGAGCGATCGTTTTCAACTATCTCGGCCGAGGAGCGTCGCTGAGGCTGGAGTTGGAGGTCAGATAAGAATACCGGTTACCAGTGGAGGTGCTCTTCCTGGGCGTCCAGCGCTGGGCTCACCTTTGGCTGCGGGTCTTATGGCTTCTGGAGGATCATCATTGATGGCTGCACGTGAGTCAGATTGTGGGGGTGCTGCACTTAGATCGCTCGGCAGTTTTGGGGTTAATGCATCCGCTGCGGCTCAAGGTGGGACGACGGGGTTGATAGAAACCCTGGTTGCTGAGCTTCGGCGCTGGCAGGATAGGTCAGATGCGTTAGCTATGGTGAGCGCGGCGCCGACCGTGGTGGAACACGTCGCTCCTGGGGGTACGGTACCTGCAGCGTTAGTCGCGCCGGGCTCTGCTCCTGTTGGGGTTACTGCGCCCGCTTGCGTGTCTGGAGCGGCGCCTGCGCCCGTTTTGGCTTCAATGTTGGGTCAACAGGGGAATGCCGGGGCTGGCGCAGTGTTGGTCCCCGGTGCGGTGGGTATGGCTGGACCTGTGTTATGTGGGGTATCTCCCGTGGGGGGTGCGGGCATCTCGTATGGGTCCTGCGAGCTGTCCCCAATGGGTTTGCAGGTCACTTCGGAGTTGCGGGAGAAGATTTGGAAAAATGAATATGTGGATGTGCTTACGCTGCTTTCGGTGGATAGGGAGACGGTGGACCGTCCGAAGCGGCCGGACTCGTTCATGGACGAAAAGGAGAGGGAGAAGTTAAAGAAAACGCTTCCTCCCACTTTCGGAAATTGGCTGCAGGGTTTCTTGGCTTATTGTGCTATCTTGTGCGAGCGGTTCCCGGAGCGCAGCGTTTCATTATTTGCGTATATCGATCTAATTTGGGGGGCATATAAGATTTACGGGGGGCAGTGCTGGTTTCGTTATGACCAACAGTTCCGTCAAAAGATGGCGGTGCGTCCGGGGCTCAGGTTTGATGTCCAGGACACGAATTTGTGGCTTCTTCTCATGACTCCTAACCGGCCGGTGGTGTCTCCCTTTCCAGGGCCCGCTGCACCTAGGGCCCCGGGAGTGCAGTCGGGGGCTGGAAGGGGGTGGTGTTGGCTCTTTAATGAGTCTACCTGCCGGTGGTCCGCTAATTGTAAGTTCAAGCATGAATGTTCTCTCTGTGGGGGCCCCCACCCGGCGTTCCGGTGTTTTAAGAAGGGACAGGGTTCGAACTTCAGGCCTATCGGGCGCGGCCAGTTTGGTAGGAGGGATTACGCCAGTGAACGTGGGGGCCCTGCTTCCTTGGCTAGAGCTGTACCTCAATAGGCGGGGTGCGATATTGTTGCGGGAGGGTTTTCAGGAGGGTTTTTATATACCGCACGATTGTTCTGATTTTCCGCAATTTTCCCGGAATTTGGTTTCAGCTGGGCAACACGCGGAAGTAGTGGCGGCCAAGTTGGAGGGCGAAGTTCGGCTTGGGCGGATGGTGGGTCCATTTGCGGAGCTTCCGTTTCCTAACCTTCGGGTTTCTCCTTTGGGGGTAGTGCCCAAGAAGGAGGAAGGCAGGTTCCGTTTAATACACCATCTGTCTTATCCGGCGGGGTTTTCGGTCAACGATGGTATTGGCAGGGAGGGTTGCCGGGTACGGTATTCCTCGTTTGATGATGCTTTGCAACTCTTTAGGGATGCGGGGCCTGGCTGCTTGCTTGCCAAGGTTGACGTAGAGTCAGCTTTTCGGCTATTGCCGATTAGGCCTGACTGCTACCATTTACTCGGTTGTGAGTTTCGTGGCCAGTATTATTATGATCGTTGTCTTCCGATGGGTTGCTCCATTTCCTGTTTTTATTTCGAGTTGTTTGCTTCCTTTTTACACTGGGTGGTGTGCCGGCGCGCTGGGCGGAATTCGATGGTTCATTATCTCGATGACTTTCTTTTCGTCGGACCATCGGATTCCTCCGACTGCGCGAGGCTGTTACAGATCTTTCGGGAGGTGGCAGGGGAATTTGGCGTACCGCTGGCGGAGGAAAAAACGGAGGGTCCGGGTCGCCTGATCACCTTTTTGGGCATTGAAGTCGACACGGTGCTCAGGGTGTTTCGACTTCCGGTGCAGAAAATTCAGGTCCTGCTGTGTTTGGTGGTTAGGGCTCGGGGGGTCAAGAAGTTGCGCCTGTCGGAGCTACAGTCGCTGTTGGGCCACTTAGCATTCGCTTGCCGGGTTATGCCTATGGGCCGCGCCTTTTGCCGTCGCTTATCGTTGGCTACGGCGGGTGTCCGGTCAGCGCACCATTTTATAAGGATCACCAGTTCCTTGCGGGCCGACTTAGTGATATGGCAATCCTTTTTGCTAACCTATAATGGGTTGACCTATTGGCAAGAGGCGGAGGTGGACAATGAGTCCATCGAGCTTTTTGCCGATGCGTCAGGTGCCCATGGCTTTGGGGTCTATTTGCAGGGTGAATGGTGTGCGCAGGCGTGGCCCCGGGAATGGTCAGCATCGGATCTGGTACGGAATCTGACGTTTTTGGAGCTGTTCCCATTGTTGGTCGCCCTGGAGCTGTGGGGGGGAGCGGTTGGCAAATAGGCGGGTGGTGTTTTGGACGGACAATTTGGGTGTTGTGCAAGTGGTGAATCGCGCATCGTCCAGTTCCCCTCCGGTCTTGGCCCTTTTGCGTCATCTGGTTTTGCGCTGCCTGGAACGAAATGTGTGGTTGAGGGCTAAGCATGTTCCGGGAGTGCAGAATGTGGTGGCTGACGCGCTCTCTCGTTTCCAGTGGGACCGTTTTTGGCAGGTGGCTCCGGGGGCAGCGAAAACTGCAACACCATTTCCTCAGTGGCTCTGGACCCTCGCTTCGCTGGACTGAAGCGGTTATTGGAAGGTTCTCTGTCAACTGCAACGTGGAGTTCCTATTCGCAGGTCTGGCGGGCGTGGGGTTCGGTGGCGGCGGGTGAGAGGGGTTGGCAGACGGCCGAGGATCGAACGTGGGCCACGATGATTTACCTGGGCGGGTTTCGAGAGCGGGGAGGTTCCGGGCCTGGTGCTGCAAAAGTGTTAGCGGCTCTTTCTTTTTTATGTGGGGTAATCGGTTGGGAGGATCTAGGGAAGGATTTTTTGTTGCGACGGATTATTAGGGGCTGGCGTAGGACGGTGGTCCCGGATGCCAGGCGCCCGGTGTCGGGGGAGCTATTTGCGGATTTGTTGGGGTCTTTGGAGGTCAATTGCAGAGACTGTTTTGAGGTGGGTTTGTTCCGAACCGCATTCGCCTTTTGTTACTATGGGGCTTTGAGGGTGGGGGAATTGGTGGCTCCTAACACGGGGGCAATTTCTGCGCTGCGCTTGGAGCATGTTTCGATTTTGCAGGACCGGGTGCGGTTGTTGATCTCGCGTTCAAAAACGGATCAGTCGGGTAGGGGTTCGGTAGTTACCCTGGGGGCGATTGGGGGGTACACTGCCCGGTAAGGTTGGCCGGGGATTATGTCAAGGAACGTCCAGGGATTGGGGGTTCATTCTTAGTTCATTTGTCGGGGGCCCCCCTTACGAGGTACCAGTTTTCGGCAGTTTTTAGACGTTGTATTGCATCGTTGGGTCATGACCCGAGGCAGTTTGCTCCGCATTCGTTCCGTATCGGCGCAGCGACAATGGCGGCGGAAGCAGGGGCGTCGGACGACATGATTAGGCGCCTGGGCCGATGGAGATCGGAGCGTTTTCGTTCCTATGTGCGTCCTAACCTTTTATAATTACAGGTTCATCCCCGACGACTGTTTGGATCTTCGGACACTCGTATATACACTGGGCGGCCAAGCGGGCTGCACAACGGCCGCTTGGCAGGAACCTGGGTTTTCCAGAGGACTTGGCTACGATTCAATGGATTGGCATCAGGGGTTTGCGTTGGGCCCAGGTGGTGGGTAATTGCAGGGCTTTGGCCGGGCTAGAGGCTAAGGACGTGGTGTTAGTGGTACATGCAGGGGGGAACGATCTGGGGGTGGTCCGCTCTATAGACTTGGTTAGGGAGATGAAACGTGACTTAGCCGGTTGTTTCACCATCTTCCGGGGTTTGACATTGGTATTTTCGGAGATAGTCTCTCGCCCCCGTTGGGAAGAATTTGCGGCCCCCAGGGCTCTGGACAAGGCACGGAAGCGGGTTAGCAGGGAGATATCGAAATTTGTGGGTGAGTTGGGTGGAGTGTCGGTGAGGCATACGGAGCTGGAGGGGGACAATAGGAATGTCATTAGAAGGGATGGGGTCCATCTCACGGATACTGGGTTGGATATTTTCCTGGTGGGTCTGCAGGCTGGTGTGGAGGAGGCGCTGTCTGCGGGGGGCGCAGGGGCGGACGCTGAGGCGGCCCCTGGCGTTGGCGGTTTTCCCTGGACAGCAGTGCTTAAAACGGAGGTATGAGCCGCCATCGGGTGAGGCTGGGGGGGAGACGAACCTCGCTTGCGGGGGGACGAGCTCATTTTGGAATGCCTATTGCATGGAGCGATAGGGCAGATTGAGTAAGCACTGCAAGGGATGGTTGTATATGGTTAATAAAGCTGTGGCCCATGCACATTCCAACTGACATACGTGTTTGTGTTTTATTCAGGTTATTGGGGTAAGGGCTGGGAAGGTCTCAGGCTTAATCAGACATGTCATCTGCAAAGAGGCCCAATTTATATGATGCGTCGCCCACCATGATCCCTGTAATGTCCGGGTGCTGACGTATTTGCTCGGCCAGGGGTTCCAGGCAGAGGACGAACAAAAGTGGGGACAGAGGACAGCCTTGCCGCGTACCATTAAGAATAGGAAATGGTTTTGACTTCCCTCCCATGGTTGTAACTGAAGCCATAGGAGATGCGTATAGTGCCTGAATACTTCGGATCATAGTTTTTTTGGTTTTTTTACACGCGATGCAGATGTCTCGAATATAACGCGACCCCTCCAATTTTAAGGTAAATTTTTGGCACCAAAATCTAGCGGTATACTCGAGTATCTACAGTATTCATTATTCAATCCTGAAGAGATCGAATGATCTAGGAAAGAAGGGGGCTGCCTGGCTTTTGGATGCCGAGCCCTGCTTTCTATCACAGTCTGGCTTTGATCCCTGAGCGTTTACCCATTACTCCTATCAATCTCAGCTTCCACATTTCTTTATATTGGGGGGAAATAAAACTGGACTTGTCTGCACTTAGGCTAGGGTCAGACGAACGCATTTTTCACGTTGTCCGTGAAAAAGTGCGTTCGAATGAATGGACGTATTTTTTCACGGAATACGCGATAGCGGTCATACGATGCGCATTTTCGTCCGTGATTTTGTACGGATCATCAATAAAACACTTTTTGTGTCTGGACGTTATGTTAGCCGGACATTAGCAGCGTCTGACGTCTCCCAATCACGCAAACACGCCGCTATGCGGCCGCAGCGCACTCTGTACGTCAGTAGTAGCGGTTTGACGTTCTCGAAAAAATGCGTTCGTTGGCCACTTGCGTTGCACGGACGAACTTTCGTGCGGCCGTTCTTCGTATGTTCCCCGGCATTGGACGTCATTTGCTGCTAACACGGCCGTGATTTCGTGCGGCTAAACGCACGTGAAAAATGCATTCGTCTGACCCTAGCCTTACACATCTAGCATAGGGTTGCCAGATCTGCCATGTTTTCTTGGACATATATAATGTATTCATCATGCTTATGGGCAGTGCATGAAAAGTGGGCAGTGCAGGTCACATGGGTTTCCTTTTTGATTTCTTAAATGCAGAGTATGGATTCTACATGGTACGGGTCGCATTTTTCATGTACTGCCCATCAGCATGAATAAATGCTATGGGTCCTGAAAACATGGCCGATCTGGCATCGCTAGGTGTAGCTGGGGTTCCCAGGCTCACCCTAATGTTGGGTGAGTGCTTTACCTTTGACCCCCTACATTGATATTTTGGATTTCCTTATCTGGTTCATGATAAATAGTATGAAAATTGACTGTATCATTGCATAAACATTTTTTTTTTTTGAGAAAGTATTTTACCAGGAAGAATACATTGAGATTTCTCTCGTTTTCAAGTATGTCCTGGGTGGCGAGTATGTACCGTTGGGTGTCTTGCCCAAGGACACTTACTGGAGAGGTGCTCTTGCTGGAATCAAACCCATGACTCCACAGGCTCTCTCCATGCAGAGCAGTGATGTTACCTCTACTCCACCCAGCTGAGCCGGCACACATAAACATTGGTTATTTCCAACTAAAAATAACTATTCTGTGCTAAATGATCTGGGTATAAATGTGTAATTAATAAATATTCCATGGTGCACATAAAATGGGCTGCGCTCGCCATTGCTTATGTTATTATCACCTGATTAACTTTAAGGGACACAGGAACCCCCGCTACATTGCACAGGATATGCTTAGGAATGCCAGATCTTCCATGTTTTCCTGGACACATACAGGGTTATTCAGAGAGAGGTGAAAACCAGGAGAATGGCTGGAGAATGGAAAATTCTAGGTCAAAATAGCCAAACCAGAAAAATTCTCCCATTCATCTCACTTTCCAAATCAGCTATTTTGACCTCGAATTTTCCATTCTCCAGTCATTCTCCTGCTTTTCACCGCTCTCTGAATAACCCTGCTAGAATTTTCCATTCTCCAGCTGTTCTCCTGCTTTTCACCTCTCTCTGAATAACTATGATACTGTTTCAGGCAGAGGAAGAGCATAGGGAAGGCGCTACCTGGTAACATGTAAAGATCATATGCTTTAGGAGCTAAATTAGTTACTTAAGGTTCTATTCACAAAGCACCAAAATTGCGAGCAGTTTTGGTGCTTTGTGTTTCGCTGCATTCTGGTGATTTCGTTTTGCTGAAAATACACTGAATTCTCTATTTAGAAAATGGTCACTGTATTTTCCTGAAATTGGAGTCGCCAAAGCAGTCATTGGACGTTAGCGAAAACTGCCGAATTGCACCAAATTACTGAATTGGCATCGGTGAATTACGCCGAATTGTTAAAAAAAGTCTCCTATTCTCCTAATGAGGGTGTAAATCAGTAAAAAATGTGTCCAAATAATAAAAAAGTCCTTTATAGAATAACAAAAAAGGTCTGTAAGAAAAAATAAAATGTTGTCTAAAATAATACGTTTTTTAAAAAGTAAAAAAATAAAAAGTTTTTTGCGGAAAATGAAAAGTATAAATGGTCTTTTGCTGCAGATAAGATGTGGAGGCCATCCTGGAGATTCCCCACAACATGCGGAGGACGTCCCCACATGTCATGGGGTCTCTGCAGAGAAAGGGGAGACCTCACCCGTTCTGGATGAGTCCGGCGGCGGTCTGACTTCAAGGAATATATATATATTTTTTATAATGCAGCACTATTGTTCACTTTCAATTATAACATGAATAATCATGCTGCACTAACTCACCTTCTCATTTCCCACACTGCCAGCAAGTTTGAAGGAGATAGCACAATGCGTTATTGCGCATTGGTTCATTGAGAATATACACCAATGCACTGCTGAGAGGAGTGTGGGTCCAATAAAACCCTGAGTCTCTGATTTTTACACTACACAAGGTCAAGTAAGGTCAGAGTCTGGCCTTTCCATAGATACCAAATAAAACTTTCAGGGTTATTCAGAGAGCGTGAAAAGCAGGAGAATGACTGGAGAATGAAAAATTCTAGGTCAAAATAGCCAAACCAGAAAAATTCTCCCTTTCATCACACTTTCCAAATCAGCTATTTTGACCTAGACTTTTTCATTCTTCAGTCATTCTCCTGCTTTTCACGCTCTCTGAATAACCCTGCATGTATTTTCTAAAAATAGACAATTTTCCTTTTTTTTCCCATTTCTAAAGGCGATGGCATTGTGTGTTTACTTCTAAAGAAAAGCAATGCCTTCTCTAACTCTCTTTCACATATCCCACACCGTGATCAAAAGTGGAGGGAATGGAGCAAAGGATAGTGGGGGTCTTGGGACCCCTGAATTTCCATTCTTTACACCCCACTAAGTCATGTTAAGTGTCGTTTGAAAAAAACAACCCACAAACAAACATAGAAAAAATAAGGAAAAAAATTCTTCTTTTTTTTTTTTTGCTCCAAAACAATGGGATTGTTCATTTGTAACATATAAAATGAGCAATACCACTGCCTTATTAACTATAGCTTTTAACCCTAATCTAGGGGTTATAATATGTAATATGTGGGTAAAAGCTTCTTGATCCAAGGAGAAATCTGACGCCATTCTGGGGTCAGAAGGAATTTGTTCCCAGTATGTTGCATATTGGTGAGCATTTCAGACTGTTTTTTTTTGCCTTCTTTTGGTTCAACAGCAGTAGGTGATGTGTGAAAAGGCTGAACCCGATGGACGCAAGTCTTTTTTGCAGCCTATGTAACTATATAACACTAATTAAACAGCTTTTTTTACATTTTTTAAGCCAACCGAACAGATGCTAATTGAAACGCAACGAATCGATACGAATTAACAAAACGGAATTTGGCCTCTAACACAGAACCAGGTGCCAACTTATTTTTTCCCATTCATATATATGCTTTATAAAATAATACTTTAAGAATAAGAAAAACACCCATGTAAGAAATAGAACCATTTTTTATTTAAAAAATACAATATTCAACATTCACCATTATTAGAAACAGGAAATATAAAATCTTGGACGAAGGAAAAACAACAAGACATGTATAAAACTTCAGTCTATATGAGCATCAATTAAACAATTACTTTAATGATACGGTTTGTATGTTTCACCAATAAATATTAAATAAACTCATATTAAATAAATAAATAAATAAAATACAACTATAAAATAATATGGGAAAAACCCAGAAAAGATAAATAATACATTTACAAAAACCAATAAGCCTGCATTATATATAGAGGAGTAATTCCTATTGCAATCAATTGCTCAGTTTTTTAAAGGAAAATATTCACTTTATAAAAGTGATAATAAAAAAGTGCAAGACCTAAGGTCTTATTCCCTAACCCCATTCTTTTATTGAAAGAATGATGGATTTAGTTTGATAATCTTTGGTGGATCAAGTACATTGAAACTACAGTGAATTCACTATTCTGGGAGCAGCCACAGTAGTTCATCATTTTCACAATTTTTCCCACCTTAGTTTTTTTTTTGAGAAAGTATTTTACCAGGAAGGATACATTGAGATTTCTCTCGTTTTCAAGTACAGTATGTCCTGGGTGGCGAGTATGTACCGTTAGGTGTCTTGCCCAAGGACACTTACTGGAGAGGTGCTCGTCGGAATCGAACCCATGTGTCCACAGGCTCTCTGAACGCAGAGCAGTGATGTTACCTCTACTCCACCCAGCCGGTGCCAAAGTTGTTCTATGTAGGTGCATAGTTTTCGAAGGGGTTTTCACGATATTTTGTAGCGAAGTCGTTTAGCGTAGATTTCAACGAAGTATCGGTCGAAGTTGTGCAGAATTGTCTTATGTTTACATTGTAGTTTCTGAGTTTAATGGAGATGGGCACTTTAACATCGCTGACGGACATTTGCTGGTGTTACCATCAACCGTAAGACTTGAATGGATAATATCTGCACTTTGCTCAATTTATAGACTAATGACATGGTACTGTTTTTCAACTGTTTGCATAAACTTCTCCTGCAATTGTTGAATTTAGCCGAAGTTTACCCTAGTTGCAGTAACAATGATCTTTACCCTGAGCTTCACTGCCTCAATGGTGGTTATTTAATAATGATGTCAGTGGTTTTAGGCTGGGTTCACACCTAAGCGTTTTACAGCGCGCTCCTGCGCGCTGTAAAACGCTCAAACAGTGAAATACCATTATTCCCTATGTGGGCATATCACACCTGGCCGTTTCTCAGCGCGCATGAACGCGCTGAGAAACGGCCTACATCCAAAGAAGTGCGGGAGCTTCTTTGGGGCAGTTATCAGCGCGTTTGCCGCCATATCATAGCCGCGAACGCGCTGCAACGCACGTTCGCGCGTTTTTTTGTATGCGCGAACACGCATAAAAAAACCGCGCGCATTGCGCGACGCTGCGCTACGCCGTGGTGTGAACCCAGCCTCAGTGTATCTGTTCATCCCAAGATGACAGAATAAAAAAAATATTTTTTTAGGAACTGAGCTAATTTAGAATTCTCTTATTAGAAAAATCTAGATGTGTCGCGATCTAAACATTTTTGAATGATCCTGGTGTTCCCATCAGGTACTGTGTCTTATAACAGACATCACATAACACCACAGCCGTTCCTGCCTTGTACTCAGTACATACATGCAGTAGTGCTGTTTAGATTATTTTAGATCTAATTTCGGACAAAAACTGAGAAATTCTTGAAATGGGTTTGATTGCTTTCAGGCTTCATCTGGACCGATTCATTTTCGGCTTGTGAAGTGCTGATATACCAGCCAGGGCAAGCTGCAGACTCGAAGCTGAACCGGTTTGTTTCTGAATCAGTTTCGCGCTTCAAGAAGATGAATTCATTGTTTTGCACAGTCTTGATGTTGCTGGTAGTCTGAGAGAAAGAAAGACAAAGTTTAGATGAAATAGTTCACAAAATGTGTTACGTTATGGTGCGAAAGAGAATTGCAGTGTACAGTCATAATAACCTGGCTTAAAAACTCATTTCTAAAGTAGTTCGACCACTGGGCTCCGATCATTTTGAAAAATCAGTATATACATATATATGTCATGTTAGCATGTGTATATATATTTTTTCATGAGTAACATTATTTGTAGAGCATATGAAGATCCCTAAGGCCAGAGTCAGACGAGCGCACTATGTGCGCCCCCTGCTGATGTGTCTCCCGGCGTCCGTCGCAGCGTTGTGATGCTGCGACGGGGCCGGCCACGCGTTGTAGCATGCGCATGAATTGCGCGTGCTACGGGCGTTTTGAAAGCCTACCCATTGAAGTTCTATGAGGCATGTTTGGCGGGGCTGCAATGCGCGATCCTCCATAGGAGGATCAAGCCTTGCAGCGCTGAGCGCACTAACTGCATGCAGCGAGGTGGCAGACGGGCGTCAGAGTGGAAGGAACGTCCACTCTCACGGACGTTCCTTCTGTTCTTAAAAACACTCGTCTGACCCCGACCTAACTTGCAAGTTGTTAAACAGCCATGTATATATGTTTATGTCTGTAATTCTATAGATTTTATATATATATATTATTATATACACACACACTATAATATATACTATAAAATGATAAGGGAATTTCTAAAGCACATGAGTATTCACAGCGCCTATCTGCTCTTTCCGTTCTTGGCAGTGTGCCTGTGAGTGGTCATGCTTTTACAGATAAGACACTATCAGGGTTATTCAGAGAGCGTGAAAAGCAGGAGAATGACTGGAGAATGAAAAATTCTAGGTCAAAATAGCCGATTTGGAAAGTGAGATGAAAGGGAGAATTTTTCTGGTTTGGCTATTTTGACCTAGAATTTTTCATTCTCCAGTCATTCTCCTGCTTTTCACGCTCTCTGAATAACCCTGTATAGTTTGTTTTTATTTTCTGTATTAATTTTGCTATTCACTGTCTTTTACTGTATAAAATACGTTTAAGGTGACATGCACTGCATGTTTATACCCAGGGGTGACTCAGCAATAGGAAAATGTGGGTCTCATTGACCCAGGCAGCAATTAGAGAGGGGGGGGGCAACACTTCATTCTCTGACCCATTCAGCAAATTACAATTCTTCAAAATCAACTCACTTGCCTTAAAATAAGGATTTTATTAGCTAAACTGCATATTGCTGAACTGCAGTATTTAAGTCATGCTGCTGTTGGATCATTACTTTAAAAAAAATACGTGTCCCTGTCTATCATTTTTCGTTCCACGTACCATCCCCTTCAAATATACATGATGCGCAGACGGTAAGAGTTAGAATAAGGCCCCTAAAGTGGTAGAAGCAGCAAATGGAAAAACAAGGTATTAGGTTATATGTGTTTTCTTACTTCTAAGTGCAACTGAGGTTGTCCGTCTACAAGGGAGCAGGACAAATAGAGGTTCCTTCCCACCAGCCCTAGAGTTACAGGCTTCTTATCGCTTGCATCCAGTTTGTTAGTTTTGTAGAGAGACATGGTTATCTTTTCTATAAAAGAGAAAAAAAAATGTGAATAATACCGCTACAAATAAAAATACCTTTATATAGTATTATATATTGAATAGTATTTTAGAAAATATTCTTTCAATATGTGAATATTTTGTAATCACAATTATATATATATATATAAATATTTTATATCAAATGATAGAATAAAAGTGAAAAGGGAAAAACAACTATGCTCTGGTTTTAGCACCAATACATTAACTGACAGCAACTATTTTGCTTCCAACGTTGCAAAATAGTCTAACAGGGTTATTCAGAGAGAGGTGAAAACCAGGAGAATGAACAATCTAGACTAAATAGCCGATTTGGAAAGTGAGATAAATGGGAGAATGTTTCTGGTTTGGCTATTTTGACCTACAATTTTCACTTTTCCAGTCATTCTCTTGGGTTTCACCTCTTTCTGAATAACCCTGTATGTGTTATGCTAAATCTCATTATTGGCTAAGGAATTAAATGACTTCCCAAAAACTCTATTGAGGAATTGGGAGTTATTCAAGATTCATGTGCAAATGTATGTGGCTATTTCATTATAATTTAAAACCGATTAAAGACCTCAATGATATGTCTTGTAGATAAGGTATCCAAGCTCCTGATGTACCATTCACAGTAATGTCCAGAAAGGTTCTATTCAATAGGTGCTCTGTTTGTATACTTAAAATACCCTGCCCTGATTAATGCTATTGATATGGACAGCAGAAAATAACTTTCCAATGAATTACCTTCTATCTGTGAGTTTGCACCTTGCAGGTAAACAGCCACAAGTCTGGATTTCCCAAGGGATTTCTGGAATGCCAGGCACTTATGATCAGGATCCCTTAAATTGATTTCAGTCGATTTGACAAAGCCATACTGCTGGTTGGTTGCGAAGGTAGACTGCACATGGGTAACATGAACTTCCTCTGGAAAAGCAAACACACAGAAACTCTTTTGGTTATTGTCATTTAAAGTATAAATTAACCTGATTATTAGGTTTTAAAGAATTTGTAATTTTTTAGTAATATCTCAGTACAAGGTCTACATATCTATCCATCCATCCATCTCATCTATTTACCATATAACAGCACTAACAAAAATCAATTACATACTACATTGCACTACATAACATATGTTTGGTTGGTAGATGTCACTGAACAGGTTAATGACATTATGATGCACTCCACAAAACTCAAGTGATAGGTGACTTGGTGGGTCACCATTACCAACTATCTTACAGCTGGTCATACGGGATTCCTCCACTGAACAAAGAATTGTGGAGAATTAACAAAGGAACCACAAACTTTGCCTCAAAGTAACTCTGAGATATGACTAGAATAACTCCATTGATCTTATAATGTTCAAATCCTTTTGTCATTCCTAAACACTTCCTGCATGTGTGTCACTTAAATCCAACTTAATAGATATATATGTATCATGCAAAGTAATAATGCTTTTTTAATCATTAATGTAGTGACCCGTATTTCAACTTACCATGCACAAAAATGTCATTGAGCAGGTCTATTGAACCAGCAGCTCTTAATCCCTTATGGCTTATTAAACCTTTCTTCAGTCTTTCAATGGCCACCACAAGTACCACGGCTTTACTGAAAGAATATCCAGAGTCCACCTCGGTGGCCATCTCCAGCTCAATTCCAGAGGCGCACCGGCAGCAACTGCTATGGCAGTAGACACAAAGCAAAGGCTCAGAGATTTTCTGTGGAAATAACAATTAGCCCTGTTAGATACATTTTAAATATAAATTTACAGCACACATCCTAATACCAAGAACAAGTTGAATATATATATATATATATATTCTGTGAACCGTGATGCAGTTCTCTGAATTGCTGTGATGTGCAAATGGCTTCTGCAATAATAAACCTTATTGGTTATTGCGCGGAGGCTTTTTATCTTTTTTTTTTTGCCCTTCACCACAACCCAATTAAGTACTAATATATAGAGAATATATATATATATATATATTAGTACTTGCTTGGGTTGTGGTGGAGGGCAAAAAAAATGAGATAAAAAGCCTCCACGCAATAACCAATAAGGTTTATTATTGCAAGCTTTCCTCATCTACTGGAGATATATATATATATATATTCTCTATATCCAGTAGATGAGGAAAGCTTGCGGGGAGCCAGCTGAAATATTGACTTTTAACAATAAAGACTTTGAGAAGACCCAGAGTGTTGCTCTCTATCTACTGGATATATTATGGTTGGCGTTGCACCGGGCGCATAACATTGGACCCATGAGTGCTGGATTTTTATATATATATATATATTATATATATATACACAAAGATAGGCCAAGTTACTCCAGATGCCAAAAAATGTGTCACTACATACTGCTATACTATACTATATATATATATATATATTTATTTAACTTTTGATGCCACTGAAAATCCATATACTATATTACAATACGGACACAGAACTGTACAACTCACCTTGTGGTCGTAAGAAAAATCTTCATAGAAATCACCATCATGTTCACTAAAATTGGTAAAGAAAAAGATAAAATGTGTTTTAGTTTTTTTTTCTCAAAACATCCGCAAGTGTGCAAAAGTATTATGCGTTTTCAAAACTTTAAAAATAACTTCCAAAAAATATAAATTCATGAAAACTTGATTTTAAGAATTACAAAAACAGACTCCATGCATGCAGCTTATGTCAATTGAATGAATTATAAAATATTACCTGTAGCTGTCCATCAAAAAGCAATCGGTGTCTGGTACGAATGCCATTGTAATTTCTGTTTAAAAGAAAAATATTATGAGTTAAGTATCTTGTTTGTATGTGCTCCTCTTTGTTGCATGAGGATATCTGGCCACAGGCTGCAGAAGATAAATACCTGGTTTAGATTTGTTCTTAGGAGCTCTCGTGCTTTCCTTTTAATAGACAGTAATCCTCAGATCAGACTGGTTCTTCATTTCTGTCCTTGTGTGTTTTATATGCTCAGACACTCCCCCGGATGCGGATTGCTCAAGAAAGGATTTTTCTTACATTCTTTGTGCTACTGGAAACCCATAGGATGTGGTTAAAAAAACACACACACTTTAATTTAACTCTTTCCATCAGTCACCAACCACCTTGTATTTCTATGTAATAATATTCTGTGCCGCTACAATCTGACCAGGATTAGAGTTCATCTAATTTCACCTCGACTCTTGCTTGATTTATAGTAAAACATGTCTTTCTTCAATCACAAACTGAGATTAAGGCTAGGGTCAGACGAACGCAGTGCGAACGCGCGTGCAGCCGCACTTTATCACGGCCGTAGTAGCAGCAAATGATGGGCAATATACAAAGTACGTCTGCGCGAAAGTGCGGCCGGCGCAACGCAAGCGACAAACAAACGCATTTTTTTCGAGAACGTGATGCTGCTAGTACTGACGTACAGAGTGCGCTGCGTCCGCTAGCGGCGTGTGTGCGTGATTAGGAGACGTCAGACACTGCTAATGTCCGGCCTACATAATGTCCAGACGCAAAAAGGTTTTATTGATGATCCGTACAAACTCACGGACGAAAATGCGCATCGTATGACCGCTATTGCGTATTCCGTGAAAAAATACGTCCTTTCGTTCGAACGCACTTTTTCACGGACAACGCGAGAAATGCGTTAGTCTGACCCTAGCCTAAGATTGTCAGAATACTTATCTTTCCAGACACTTATGAAATCTGCATTCAGCGGTGTGGTGTTAGTACGTCCTGGGCTTTAATATTTATTCATTGATTAATTAGCATTATTATTATTTATTTGTAAAGTCACAACGCATTCCGCAAAACTGTACATAAGTCAACTTGGTACCGTTAATAACACAGGTACAATATATCTAAAGAGAGGACATTAGACAAAACCATTACAGGGGGCTGGAGGACCCTATTCCCATGGGAACTTCCAATCCAGATTAATTATATGTGAATATGACAAAATGTGTATATCTAGATATATGCAGGATTACTGTTAACAGAATCTCCGTGGTTTTCTAGATATATACAAAACACACATGTTGATGGGCACTGTGTGAAAAGTGCTGCCCTGCAATATGAAGAATTTATACACTGCAGGTGGTAAATTAATTCATTAATCAGGGTGGAAACCCAAACTGGCTATATTGATATAGCAGCAAATGGATATACAAAAAGAGACTTATCTGGTGATATGCTCTGCTTCTCCGTAATTTTAAAATACTCAGGATGGTACTGTTGCTATTTGGGATATACAGGGTGTCCATAAAGTCTCTTTACAATTTCAAAAAGTTATTACAAAGGCAAATGAAAAGACAGATAAGTGAAAATTAGTACAAAATGAGACGTATATATTTAAGTTTTTTTTGCCTCCTTTAATACGCCTCTATATGGGCATCATTAGTTGCACGAAGCACATCAAGACAGTACTCGATTTCTTGCCATGTTCGCTGTAGCATACCCTCAATGGTGGCAATGGCATCAGTGATCCTCTGCTTCAGATTAGTGATGTCCCGTACCGTTGTTCTATACACGATATATTTAACAAAACCCCATAGAAAGAAGTTGTTTTTCTTCGGCGAGACATCAATTCGTGCAAATGTTTACCTTGACCTTTTGACTGAATACGTGGCACCACAACTACATGACCTTCAACCAACCATCATTTTCCAGCAAGATGCTGCACCACCACATTGGGGACTGCATGTTCGTGGGTTCCTAAATGAAACATTTCCAGACCAGTGGATTCAAAGGGGTGGCCCAATTCCCTGGCCACCTCGTTCACCAGATATCACTCCCCTCGACTTCTTTCTATGGGGTTATGTTAAAAGATATTGTGTACCGAGCAAAGGTACGCAACATCACTAATCTAAAGCAGAGGATCACTGATGCCATTGCCACCATTGATGAGGGTGTGCTACAGCGAATATGGCAAGAAATCGAGTACCGTCTTGCAGTGGTGTAACTAGAAACCTGAGGGCCCCGGTGCAAGAATCCATGAAGGGCCCCCCAACCCCCCCCAAAAAAGATCCATATTTTTACCTTTTTTTTTCTGCAATATAAAAAAGATAGTATTGCCCCCAGCTCACATGGACATATATATTGCCCCAAGACCACACATGGATATATTGCCCCAACTCACACATGGATATTTTTGCCCCCAGCTCATGGAAATACTGCCCCAACACATGGATATACTGCCCCAGCTCATGGATATACTGCCCCAGCTCATGGATATACTGCCCCAGCTCATGGATATACTGCCCCAGCACATGGATATACTGCCCCAGCTCATGGATATACTGCCCCAGCACATGGATATACTGCCCCAGCTCATGGGTATACTGCCACAGCTCTGCCCCCCAGCTCATGGATATATTGCCCCAGCTCTGCCCCCCCAGCTCATGGATATATGCCCCAGCTCTGCCCCCCAGCTCATGGATATATTGCCCCAGCTCTGCCCCAGCTCATGGATATATTGCCCCAGCTCTGCCCCCCCCAGCTCATGGATATATTGCCCCAGCTCTGCCCCCCAGCTCATGGATATATTGCCCCAGCTCTGCCCCCCAGCTCATGGATATACTGCCCCAGCTCTGCCCCCCAGCTCATGGATATATTGCCCCAGCTCTGCCCCCCAGCTCATGGATATACTGCCCCAGCTCTGCCCCCAGCTCATGGATATATTGCCCCAGCTCTGCCCCCCAGCTCATGGATATATTGCCCCAGCTTGCCCCCCCAGCTCATGGATATATTGCCCCAGCTCTGCCCCAGCTCATGGATATATTGCCCCAGCTCTGCCCCCAGCTCATGGATATATTGCCCCAGCTCTGCCCCCCCAGCTCATGGATATATTGCCCCAGCTCTGCCCCCCCAGCTCATGGATATATGCCCCAGCTCTGCCCCAGCTCATGGATATATTGCCCCAGCTCTGCCCCCCAGCTCATGGATATATTGCCCCAGCTCTGCCCCCCAGCTCATGAATATACTGCCCCAGCCCAGCTCTTACCTGCTCAGGGGGGCCCCAGGCCCAGGGCAGGCTCCGCCGGCATCTTGTCCTCCTTGGCGAGCAGCCGCTGGAAACATCCAGCTTGGCCGCTCGCCGGAAACAACCTGATCAGCGCGAGGTCTCGTGCGCTGGTCAGGTGGTTTCTCTCCCACGTGAGCGGCCAAGCTGCATGTCAGCGGCCGCTCGCGTAGGGAGAGGGACGGCCAGCGCGCGGCTCCCAGATTCCGGCGCTTTTTGCCGGAATCTGGCGGCGGCGCTGGGCCCCCCTCCAGTGGCGGAATGCCAGGGCCCGGTCGCAACTGCGACCGCTGCGACCCTGGTACTTCCGCCACTGCCGTCTTGATGTGCTTCGGCCGATCGCTGTGCCCCCCGGTGCGGGCTGACATCCTTGATGTCAGCCCAGCACTCCGGGACCGCCGCGGGCACAATAGATGTGCGGCGCGATGACATCTATTTCAGGCGCCCCCCCGCGAGTGCGGAGGAGGTGCCTGAAAGGGAGGAGGGAGGTCCTTCGGACCTCTCTCCCTCCCGATCGCCGGGGGCCTGAGCTTAATGTCAGGCACCGTTTGGAAGGGCACAGCCTGCCCTTCCAAACGGTACCTGGCATTAACCCCTTGGGGGCCGGATCACGATTCGGCACCGAAAAGCGCCGGATCGTGATCTTCTCCCGGGGCTGGCCAACATCTTGGATGTCAGCCAAGCTTCCGGGAACTCCCCCTGATGACTGGCATCATCGTGCATAGCGCGATGACGTCAGTCTTGGAGTTAACCCCTTGCTGCCACCAATGGTGGCGATAGGGGGTTCCAATGAACCCCCTATCTCCAGATCCGTGGCAGTTAGGGGTTAATGTTTGATATTGTGGGATCGACAAGAGCATGGCCTTTCCAATGATACCAAACATGACCATGTAAAAACTTTTTTACAAAAAATAAAAATAAAAATAAAAATAAAAAATAAAAATAAAAAATAAAAAATAAAAATAAAAAAATATTAAAAAAAATAATAATAAATTGTTAATTAATTAATTTTGTTAATGCACCAATATTGTTCCCATTTATAATGTGAACAATGATGCTGCACTCACGATTTTTGTATGCGGTGCGTTTGTTAAAAATCGCATAATTTTTCCCCAAACAAAATGTAACGAGTCCCCATTTCTATTTTTTTTAACAAGCGCACCCCATAGAAAATATAACCGCAAACGATCGCATGTTAAGATGTGAAAAAAACACTTTACACGATGTAAATTATTGAAAATTCAAATTTTATTGCATATTTTGTTATACTATCCAGACAGGACATAACGTATACATATAATAATGATATATTATGAATCTGCCGAGTCTGACGGAAAGAACGATATATAATATGTCTGGGTCATATAATAAAATAAGGCTTCAAAACGCGGTTAAACATGATGAGCGAAACCGGTAAAAATGACCTCAGCACAGAGGTGCGAAAAGGCTCAGCAGCGAAAGGGTTAACACAATATTCCATATACCAACATAGGGCAATATATTAATATAGCAACAAATGGATATACAAAAAGAGATTGTATGGAATGATGGATTAAAATTACTGAGAAGCAGAGCATATCACCAGATAAGTCTCTTTTTGTATATCCATTTGCTGCTCAATATATTGCCCCATGTTTGGTATATGGAATATTGCGGAATCTCAAACTGTTTGAACTGGTGGAACTGTTTTGATTTTGTAATTGATTAACCTTCTGCAACATCTAAGGCTGGGGTCAGACGAGCGTAGTGTTCACGTCCGTGATTGCGCCTAAAAGTACGTCCGTGATAGCATGACAGAAAGCCCATCGGAGCCCGTTACACGAAGTACGTCCGCACCGAACTGCAGACGCACAACGGCCGCGGCCCACGGACGCAAGGCAGGCAAGAACGTACAGCCGCTAGAACGGCCGCACAAAGTGCGCTGCGTCCGCAACGTCTGCATAGCTTTGTGTGTGAGTGATGGAACGTGGTCAGACGGACTGCATTTATACGTCCAGTATTTTTCACGGACAAAATGGTTTTGCTTTTTAATTTATTTTCCCTTCTACAAAAATACATCAGTGAATAAACGGACTGTGTGGCCACTACTGTGTCTTCCGTACTGACGTACGTCCGTGTGCACAGACGTACAGTCCGTAGAAATCACGCTCGTCTGACCCCAGCCTAAATGTTGTATGGCATCTCGCTCTATATGCCCCACCTCTGCTTGAGGAAAGCATTGTCTGGGAAATCAAGGCAGATCTGGCGCAACGTATCAATTTGATAAATATGTATGAATGTAATTCAGTGTCCTTGTGTCTATTCCAATGGGTGCTCACTTTCCTATCGTTCGCCACGTGTCAAACCTATTTGTTAATTTTAGGTTTTATTTGTCCTACCCATTGTACATTGCTGCACAATATGTTACCGCTTTATAAATAATACTTACAGGGTTATTAAGACTGGAGAATGAAAAATTCTAGGTCAAAATAGCCGATTTGGAAAGTGAGATGAAAGGGAGAATTTTTCTGGTTTGGCTATTTTGACCTAGAATTTTTCATTCTCCAGTCATTCTCCTGCTTTTCACCTCTCTCTGAATAACCCTGTAAATGTACTCAGTGTTTCTGCATAAAAGGTGTTATATTTGTTATGATCCAGAATGCTGAGTGGTAACACAATGGATGGATCATCTTGGTGGCTTTGCAGTGTGATAAATGTAGGTTTTAAACACTTTCTGGATATTTATTTAAGATAAAAAAAAAGTAGAACTTATTATTAAACTGTATTTATAATATATAGCAGCAACATATTCCGCAGCGCTGGACATTGGGTACAATACTTTGAGACCGGATGACATTTGACAAATGGCTACAGGAGGAACAGAAAGCCCCATTCCTGTGGGAACTTACAGCTTCACTTTTTATGATATTATCATTACAAAACTTTGAAAAAAAGCAAACAAAACCCCCCAAACACAGAGCATCGCGGAATTTCAAGCAAAAATTATGTTATAGCTAAATTACTGAATGTAACACTTCCTGTAAACTTGATTATTGCTTAATAATTTCTCTTTTAAATTATGCCTGTGCTGACTGGGCAATACCCTCTTGGCTGCTGGGACCAAAAATTTCACTAATTTAAATATGCTTTGTCCTATTGCCTTCAGAAGAGGTGTTATAAGCCATCATTAAAAGCATTCATTTTTACACATCATCTGACACGTTTCCCACACGATCAGCGACTGTATTGCCAGCTGGTATAATTGGCCGTGCCAGATCCTTAATGAGAAGGAAGGTATAGAAACGGGTTCCCATGCCTCCCATTGGTGCATTAGGTAGATGGAATTCTTCGCATCATGATAACCTTCCATGCTGGCCAAGCTATAATGTAGATGAGTGGTCGCCCAATGCATTTGCTCAGATGCTCTGACCCTGGGTGCCACATACATAACAAGCTCTCCTTCTACCCAGTGGTGCCCATAGCCTTCTGTATAGCTCTCGAGCAGGGTCCTCCCTCATTCTGTTTCATGTGTGTACCGTGTATGTATATTTGTTATTCTGTTTCTCCCATTATACAGCGCTAAGGAATTTGTTGGCGATTTATTAATACTTGTAACTAACTGTATACAGGGATGCCTCCACGATCCATGATGAGCACCACACGGATAAGTGACTTGTATTGTAATTGCCACAACAACACTGCACCCTCCCTAAATACACTATATTGCCAAAAGTATTCGCTCACCCATCCATATGCGAGTCAAGGCAGGTGAGCGAATACATTTGGCAATGTAATGTATATGGCACTTCCCAAATTGATTTGACTTGCATTGCAAAAAGATATTGGAGACAAGCAGGGTTATTCAGAGAGAAGTGAAAACCAGGAGAATGATTTGAGAAGTGAAAATTCTAGTTCAAAATTGCCAAACCAGAAAAATCCTCCCATTTATTTCACTTTCCAAATCGGCTATTTGATCTAGATTGTTCATTCACCTGGCAATTCTCCTGGTTTTCACCGCTCTCTGAATAACCCTGATAGTGCGAGATGTGAACAACAGACATCTTTGGGAATCCTACTTCATCTTTCCATTAACACTGGATAGTTTAAGATTTCCCTTTCAATTTGCTTTAGGTAGACAGACGCGTTTTTTTTTCACTTGGAATTTTCTTGATTTTCTTGATCCTTGGCGTATCACCCCAGTTACTCTTATCTCTCTATATGCATCTACTCCTCCTCCCACTGCCATTGTTATTCTTTTCTATTCACTCAGTATCTATGCCTAACACTCCCGCATACTACAGAACTTTGCGCATATCTTAATTTCTCCTGGGTGCCCATCCTCATAGATTTCATTGATGGTACCTAGAAGGGCTGGAAATTCAAGTCTTGGTAATGCAATAATAATTAGCACAATGCAAATAGTAAAGGAGGGGTGGGGTCGCGCCTATTCCCCGATGGGGCGGCTGCAACCACCAAATGCATCTAGCCCAACAACATGTGTAAAACATAACAAAGAAAAAAATGCCATTATACCGTGTGAAACTAAACACAGAGGTTTGGTTTCTTATCAATGGCCATTATAAGACTAAGCTCGCCCGCCAGCGTCAAGGCACCTCTAATGAGGGCGAGTCCTATCCAAAATTGAAACCACAGGCTGCTGCATAGCAAACCATATCTGCTCATGCTGTTTGTCAGACATGAGGTAGACTGGTGGGCCTTTATTTATGCTCCCCCAGAAACAAAATCTACTTTGGGATTGAAAACAAAGATGATGTGGCTGCAAAGATGACCTGGCTGGAAGTACATTGAAACATAAACGTATAGTACTAAGCGAGCTTAGTCTTATAATGGCCATTGATAAGAAACCAAACCTCTAATTGTGTTTAGTTTCACACGGTATAATGGGAATTAGAGCAGATGTTGTTCCCATTTAATTTATAATATAAACAATGATGCTGCACTCACGATTTTTGTATGGAGTGCGTTTGTTAAAAATCGCATACGTTTTTCCCCAAAAAAAATGTAACGAGACCCCATTTCTAATTTTTTTAACAAGCGCACCCCATAGAAAATATAACCGCAAACGATTGCATGTTAAAATGTGGGAAAAAAACACTTTTACACGATGTAAATTATTGAAAATTCTAATTTTATTGCATATTTTGTTATAATATACAGACAGGACATAACGTATACATATAATAATGATATATTATGAATCTGCCAAGTCTGCCAAAAAGAACGATATCTAATATGTCTGGGTCATATAATAAAATAAGGCTTCAAAACGCGGTTAAACATGATGAGCGAAAGCGGTAAAAATGACCTCAGCACAGAGGTGTGAAAAGCCTCAGCAGCGAAAGGGTTAACACAATATTCCATATACCAACATGGGGCAATATATTAATATAGCAACAAATGGATATACAAAAAGAGATTGTATGGAATGATGGATTAAAATTACGGAGAAGCAGAGCATATCACCAGATAAGTCTCTTTTTGTATATCCATTTGCTGCTCAATATATTGCCCCATGTTTGGTATATGGAATATTGCGGAATCTCAAACTGTTTGAACTGGTGGAACTGTATGGATTTTGTAATTGATTAACCTTCTGCAACATCTAAATGTTGTATGGCATCTCGCTCTATATGCCCCACCTCTGCTTGAGGAAAGCATTGTCTGGGAAATCAAGGCAGATCTGACGCAACGTATCAATTTGATAAATATGTATGAATGTAATTCAGTGTCCTTGTGTCTATTCCCAATGGGTGTTCACGTTCCTATCGTTCTCCACGTGTCAAACTTATTTGTTAATTTTAGGTTTTATTTGTCCTACCCATTGTACATTGCTGCACAATATGTTACCGCTTTATAAATAATACTTACAGGGTTATTCAAAGAGAATCGAAAAGTCACCGCATGTTCGGTGACTTTTCGTTCTCTTCAATTCGGGCCAATTCGGCAATTCCATTTCTCCCACCCTGCGGTGTACTCAGCAAGCACCACAGGGCCGTCGAAGCGCAGGGAAAAGCTGCCGCAAACCCGACGAAAAGTCACTGCAAAAACCTGGCGAATGCACGCCGAAACCCGCAAAAACATCTGGATTAACCCACAGAAGACGCCGGAAAAACCCGAGCAGGAGCCGATCACACGCAGCGCAGCCGCCGGAAAAAGCCGACACCGCAGACGAATGCAGTGAATAAATTAAAAAAACTATTCGCTTGAATGTTTGAAAAGTGAAACGCTGTTTGCAAAGAAACTACTGAGCGAAAATGTCTGAAATTTACATATGAGGTCCAGGGAATGATAATAAAGAGGGCTGTTACAGAAAAAATAAGTTAAAAAAAATCTGACTTTTTTTAAAACAAATAAAAATCCAGAAAAATGCTTAAAATATCCTAAAAAAATCTATAAATAAAGAGACTCTTTACTGCAGAATATTATAATGAATGGTTTATTAGATATTGAATTAAAACGGGAATATTTTTAACATTGAAGCCTATGGGATTCGTCTGAATAAACCTGTCGAATGAAACCACCGAATGGCAGGGCATTTCGGGAACCTTTCACTGCTGGTTTGTGTTCTCTGAATAGCCGAAGCATTGCTTTTTAATGGGGATTTCATTGCCCTCAAACAGGCACCGAATGTGCAGGCAATTCGCCAGGATTTGGCGTATTGCCTGCTCTCTGGATAGCCGAATGGCCAAGAAAGGTAACCGAACGCTGAGTTTCAGCGTTCGGTTACCTTTCTCCAGCCATTTGGATCTCTTTGAATAACCCTGTAAATGTACTCAGTGTTTCTGCATAAAAGGTGTTATATTTGTTATGATCCAGAATGCTGAGTGGTAACACAATGGATGGATCATCTTGGTGGCTTTGCAGTGTGATAAATATAGGTTTTAAACACTTTCTGGATATTTATTTTAAATAAAAAAAAGTAGAACTTATTATTAAACTGTATTTAAATAGTAGCAACATATTCCGCAGCGCTGGACATTGGGTACAATACTTTGAGACCGGATGACATTTGACAAATGGCCACAGGAGGAACAGAAAGCCCCATTCCTGTGGGAACTTACAGCTTCACTTTTTATGATATTATCATTACAAAACTTTGAAAAAAAGCAAACAAAACCCCCCAAAACACAGAGCATTGCGGAATTTCAAGCAAAAATTATGTTATAGCTAAATTACTGAATGTAAAACTTCCTGTAAACTTGGTTATTGCTTAATAATTTCTCTTTTAAATTATGCCTGTGCTGACTGGGCAATACCCTCTTGGCTGCTGGGACCAAAATTTCACTAATTTAAATATGCTTTGTCCTATTGCCTTCAGAAGAGGTCTTATAAGCCATCATTAAAAGCATTCATTTTTACACATCATCTGACACGTTTCCCACACGATCAGCGACTGTATTGCCAGCTGGTATAATTGGCCGTGCCAGATCCTTAATGAGAAGGAAGGTATAGAAACAGGTTCCCATGCCTCCCATTGGTGCATTAGGTAGATGGTATTCTTCGCATCATGATAACTAGGGATGAGCTGTTCGGGTTCGGACGGTTCGGGGTTCGACCCGAACTTAGCCTGTTCGAGCAGATCGCGAACCCCGAACATTTCCGGGTGTTCGCCGCATGTTCGACCACAATGGACCACAATGCATTTTCCCACTGCCTGAAGCTCGTAATTGGCTACAGCCTTGCACCTGACCACAGGTCTGGTGCAAGACTGGTTGAACACTATGCCAATCACCGCTCAGAGTCCTGATTGGGCAAATTTTGCCCAATCATGGGGTCACAGAGCTAAGTCCCGCAGCACACTATATAAGGTTTCAACGCAACGCTTTCTGCACGCATTTCAGAGGAGATTTCAAAGAAGATAGTTGTGTGTGTTGTTACTGCCGGTCTGCCATGCTACTGGGGGGGGACTGGGGGGGTCTCATTTCGACCAAATATCAGGGAATTTAGGTGATGTGTGTCTTGTCACTGTGCCAGCAAGTTTTTTTGGGGGTTTACAACTTTATTTAAAACATTTGTGAATTAAGGTGATCTTCTGGGTCTTGTCACCACTCACCACTGTGCCAGCAAGTCTTTTTGGGTGTCACTTTTACCAAATATCAGGGAATTTAGGTGATGTGTGTCTTGTCACTGTGCCAGAAATTTTTTGGGGGTTTACAACTTTCTTTAAAACATTTGTGAATTGAGGTGATCTTCTGTGTCTTGTCACACAGCCAGCAATTATTTTTGGGGCTCACTAATTTCTTTAAAACACTTGTGAATTAAGGTGATCTGTGTCTCGTCATACAAACAGTACCATGCTGTATTTTGGGGCTCACTAATTTCTTTAAAACACTTGGGAATTAAGGTGATCTGTGTCTCGTCATACAAACTGTACCACACTGTATTTTGGGGCTCACTAATTTCTTTAAAACACTTGGGAATTAAGGTGATCTGTGTCTCGTCATACATACAGTACCACGCTGTATTTTGGGGCTCACTAATTTCTTTAAAACATTTGTGAATTAAGGTGATCTGTGTCTCGTCATACATACAGTACCACGCTGTATTTTGGGGCTCACGAATTTCTTTAAAACATTTGTGAATTAAGGTGATCTGTCTCTTGTCACTGGCTGCCAGCTATCAGTGTGTCTCACTGAGTTATAGCAGAGTTATTTAAATCTTTATACCAGAGTATAAGAAGAGAAGAGAATTCTCTTCAGTACCAGGAGATATTGGATGACAATATTGGACCTTTCAACAGGACAATGATCCCAAGCATACCTCCAAGTCCACTAGAGCATGGTTGCAGATTAAAGGCTGGAACATTTTGGAGTGGCCATCGCAGTCACCTGACTTAAATCCGATTGAGAACCTCTGGTGGGATTTAAAGAAAGTAGTTGCAGTGCGCAAGCCTAAGAATGTGACTGAACTGGAGGCTTTTCCCCACGACGAATGGGCGAAGATACCCGTAGATCGCTGCAAGACACTTGTGTCAAGCTATGCTTCACGTTTAAAAGCTGTTATAACTGTAAAAGGATGTTGTACCAACATCCTTTTACAGTTATAAGTACTAAGATTGAATGTCACTTGGGGGTTGAATAAAACTGATAATGATGTGAGCATAGAAAATACATTTGTGGTTATTTCATTATAAATGTTATGTTATATTTGTCTGACCTACACGTGCCTCTTTGACATTGATTTTGATCATTCAGTCATCTTGCTTACAATTAAATCAAACTGGCCAAAACACTCAATTTCAGTGGGGGTTGAATAATTTTGAACACAACTGTATATAACAAGCTCTCCTTCTACCCAGTGGTGCCCATAGCCTTCTGTATAGGTCTCGAGCAGGGTCCTCCCTCATTCCGTTTCATGTGTGTACCGTGTATGTATATTTGTATGTATATTTGTTATTCTGTTTCTCCCATTATACAGCGCTAAGGAATTTGTTGGCGATTTATTAATACTTGTAACTTACTGTATACAGGGATGCAGGGCAGCCATCAGAAATGATGGGACCCCTTACTAAACCTCATGATGGGGCCCCCCAGGGTCCGCCCTGGCACTCCCTCAACCTCTAACAGCTTTTCTCCCCCTTCAAAAAAAAAGGACATAACATAGCACCACAGCAATAAAACTCTCAGTAATGTGCAGTGTGTATTAGCGTATCACAGTATCCACAGCAATAAAACTCACAGTAATGAGCGGTGTGTCTGAACGTATCATAGAATCCACAGCAATAAATCTCACAGAAACGGGCTGTGTATGATGGCCTTTGTGTCTGGGTCTGGTCCCTGGGACTGGGCCTTGGGTCTGGTCCCTGAGGTCTGGGCCCTGAGGTCTGGGCCTGGGTCTAGGCTGGGCCTGGTCCCTGGGTCTGGCCTGGGGTCTGGGCCCTGAGTCTGGCCTGGGGTCTGGTCCCTGGGTCTGGGCTCTGGGGTCTAGCCTGGGCCCTGGTCTCTGGGTCTGGTCCCTGGGCCTTGGCCCTTGGGGTCTGGGTTCTAGGGTCTGGGCCTTGGGGTCTGGGCCTTGGTCTGGGTTCTGGGCCTTGGGGTCTGGGCCCTGGGTTTGGGCCTAGGGGTCTGGGCCCTGGGTTTTGGGGTCTTGGGGTCTGGGCCCTGGGGTCTGGGCCCTGGGGTCTGGGCCTTGGGGTCTGGGCCCTGTGGTCTGGGCCTAGGGTTTGGGCTTTGGGGTCTGGGCCCTGGGTCTGGGCCTTGGGGTCTGGGCCTTAGGGTTTGGGCCTAGGGGTCTGGGCCCTGGGGTCTGGGCCTTGGGGTCTGGGCCCTGGGGTCTGAGCCCTGGGTCTGGGCTTTGGGGTCTGGGCCCTGGGTCTGGGCCTTAGGGTCTGGGCCCTGGTTTGGGCCTAGGGGTCTGGTCCCTGGGTCTGGGCCTAGGGGCCTTGGGGTCTGGGCCCTGGGTTTGGGATCTGGGCCCTGGGTTTTGGGGTCTGGGCCTTGGGTCTGGCCTGGGGTCTGGGCCTTAGGGTCTGGGTCCTGGGCCTTGGGGTCTGGGCCCTGGGTCTGGGCCTTAGGGTCTGGGTCTGGGCCCTAGGGTCTGGGACCTGGGTCTGGGCCCTAGGGTCTGAGCCTGGGTCTGGGCCCTAGGGTCTGGGTCTGGGCCTTGGGGTCTGGGCCCTTGGTTTTGGGCTTTGGGTCCTGGGCCTTGGGTCTGGGCCCTGGGTCTGGGCCTAGGGGTCTGAGCCCTGGGTCTGGGCCCTAGGGTCTGGGTCTGGGCCTTGGGGTCTGGGCCCTTGGTTTTGGGCTTTGGGTCCTGGGCCTTGGGTCTGGGGTCTGGGCCCTGGGTTTGGGCCTAGGGGTCTGGTCCCTGGGTCTGGGCCTAGGGGTGTGGGCCCTGGGCCTTAGGGTCTGGGCCCTGGGTCATAGGGTCTGGGCCCTGGGTTTGGGCTTTGGGCCTTGGGTCTGGGCCCTGGGTCTGGGCCTTGGGGTCTGGGCCCTAGGGTCTGGGCCCTGGGTTTGGGCCTAGGGGGTCTGAGCCCTGGGTCTGGGCCCAGGGTCTGGGCCTTGGGGCCTGGGCCCTAGGGTCTGGGCCCTGGGTCTTAGGGTCTGGGTCCTGGGCCTTGGGGTCTGGGCCCTGGGTTTGGGCCTAGGGGTCTGGGCCCTGGGTCTGGGCCTAGGGGTGTGGGCCCTGGGCCTTTGCCTGGGTCTGGGCCTTAGGGTCTGGGCCATAGGGTCTGGGCCCTGGGTTTGGGCTTTGGGCCTTGGCCTTGGGGTCTGGGCCCTGGGTCTGGGCCTTAGGGTCTGGGTCCTGGGCCTTGGGGTCTGGGCCTAGGGGTCTGGGCCCTGGGGTCTGGGCCTTGGGGTCTGGGCCCTGGGGTCTGAGCCCTGGGTCTGGGCTTTGGGGTCTGGCCCTGGGTCTGGGCCTTAGGGTCTGGGCCCTGGGTTTGGGCCTAGGGGTCTGGTCCCTGGGTCTGGGCCTAGGGGCCTTGGGGTCTGGGCCCTGGGTTTGGGATCTGGGCCCTGGGTTTTGGGGTCTGGGCCTTGGGTCTGGCCTGGGGTCTGGGCCTTAGGGTCTGGGTCCTGGGCCTTGGGGTCTGGGCCCTGGGTCTGGGCCTTAGGGTCTGGGTCTGGGCCCTAGGGTCTGGGACCTGGGTCTGGGCCCTAGGGTCTGAGCCTGGGTCTGGGCCCTAGGGTCTGGGTCTGGGCCTTGGGGTCTGGGCCCTTGGTTTTGGGCTTTGGGTCCTGGGCCTTGGGTCTGGGCCCTGGGTCTGGGCCTAGGGGTCTGAGCCCTGGGTCTGGGCCCTAGGGTCTGGGTCTGGGCCTTGGGGTCTGGGCCCTTGGTTTTGGGCTTTGGGTCCTGGGCCTTGGGTCTGGGGTCTGGGCCCTGGGTTTGGGCCTAGGGGTCTGGTCCCTGGGTCTGGGCCTAGGGGTGTGGGCCCTGGGCCTTAGGGTCTGGGCCCTGGGTCATAGGGTCTGGGCCCTGGGTTTGGGCTTTGGGCCTTGGGTCTGGCCTGGGGTCTGGGCCTTGGGGTCTGGGCCCTAGGGTCTGGGCCCTGGGTTTGGGCCTAGGGGGTCTGAGCCCTGGGTCTGGGCCCAGGGTCTGGGCCTTGGGGTCTGGGCCTAGGGGTGTGGGCCCTGGGCCTTAGGGTCTGGCCCTGGGTCTGGGCTTTGGGGTCTGGGCCCTGGGTTTGGGCCTAGGGGTCTGGGCCCTGGGTCTGGGCCTAGGGGTGTGGGCCTGGGCCTTTGCCTGGGTCTGGGCCTTAGGGTCTGGGCCATAGGGTCTGGGCCCTGGGTTTGGGCTTTGGGCCTTGGCCTTGGGGTCTGGGCCCTGGGTCTGGGCCTTAGGGTCTGGGTCCTGGGCCTTGGGGTCTGGGCCTAGGGTCTGGGCCCTGGGTTTGGGCCTAGGGGTCTGGGCCCTGGGTTTGGGTCTAGGGGTCTGGGCCCTGGGTTTGGGCCTTGGCTCACCACTCCACTGTCTTCTATCTTCTTTTCTTCACCTTTTCTTTAATTTTCTTCTCTTCTTCTTCCTGGCCCCTCCAGCTCAGGCGCGCAGCTTCACTGAGTGGAGGGGCGGAGCCAAAGCAACGTGCTTGGGAGGCCCCTCACACGCTGCTTGGCCCCGTCCAGCCAGGAAGTGAAGCTGCCAGGAGCCGGAGGAGACACAGTGTCTCCTCCGGCTCCTGCAGCAGCAGCAGGGACACAGCTCCGGATTCGGACTTGAGTCCGATACCGGAGCTGTTAAAGGGCGACGCCACTGCCGTCGGGGGCCCTGGATCCCCCCCGGGTCCCGGCGGCCCGGGTCCCCACCCTGCCCGGGCCCCTTACGACATCACTGGGCGTAATGCCCTGATGGCGGCCCTGCAGGGATGCCTCCACGATCCATGATGAGCACCACACGGATAAGTGACTTGTATTGTAATTGCCACAACAACACTGCAACCTCCCTAAATACACTATATTGCCAAACGTATTCGCTCACCCATCCATATGCGAGTCAAGGCAGGTGAGCGAATACATTCGGCAATATAGTGTATATGGCACTTCCCAAATTGATTTGACTTGCATTGCAAAAAGATATTGGAGACAAGCAGGGTTATTCAGAGAGAGGTGAAAACCAGGAGAATGATTGGAGAAGTGAAAATTCTAGGTCAAAATTGCCAAACCAGAAAAATCCTCCCATTTATCTCACTTTCCAAATCGGCTATTTGATCTAGATTGTTCATTCACCTGGCAATTCTCCTGGTTTTCACCGCTCTCTGAATAACCCTGATAGTGTGAGATGTGAACAACAGACATCTTTGAGAATCCTACTTCATCTCTCCATTAACACTGGATAGTTTAAGATTTCCCTTTCAATTTGCTTTAGGTAGACAGAAGCGTTTTTTTTCACTTGGAATTTTCTTGATTTTCCTGATCCTTGGCGTATCACCCCAGTTACTCTTATCTCTCTATATGCATCTACTCCTCCTCCCACTGCCATTGTTATTCTTTTCTATTCACTCAGTATCCTAACACTCCCGCATACCACAGAACTTTGCACATATCTGAATTTCTTCTGGGTGTCCATTACCTCATAGGTTTCATTGATGGTTCCTAGAAGGGCTGGAAATTCAAGTCTTGATAATGCAATAATAATTAGCACAATGCAAATGGCTAAACTGGTTTAGTAACGCAACACATAAACCACACATTGAAATAAGGAAATAATGTAGGAAAATCTGCAACATGACAAGTCTCAAAGAAACAAAGGAAGAGGAGAGTCAAAGTCATTATATTTGCAATATAATGGAAAATCTGGGCAATTTCTCCTGGGTCTTTATCTCATAGTAAAAATTAACCATTTCAGTTGCAATATGTTTGCTGTAAAATAAATAGGATGGGAGGTGTTTTTTGTTATCGTAATTTTGTTTTCAGCATCAAAATAAACACATAACTGTAATTACTATGTTGTGATTGGTTAGCTGACATCTGTGTTAGAGGGCATTTCATTCATTTCTTTTTTAATTGAAATTTTTTTATTTTAATAATAAGATAAGGTATACGGAAAGAAAAAAGGGGAGAAGAGGAATCACAAAAGCAACTCAATGACCATATGGTTTGTATCTGTTACATTGTAAAGATCTTTTCAAGGGAAATGTTCATATAACACATTAAAAACCAGCATACAGTCAGGTAATCGTTACTATGTCCCATAGTGTCCAATATATTTAGGGAGTGAATTCATTTATTTATTGATGTTGTGTTACCAACCATTTGGTTTCCATAAATAAAATATCCCTATTATGTGAAAAAAGAAAAATGTTTTGCAAAACCTTGTATTGTCTCAAACAACACCAATTTATAGCCTGAAGGTATAATATACATAATTCTTGGTGGTCATAGAACAAAGCTAAATTCTCAGCTTCAGGCCCGTGAAATCCATTACCCAGCACTGCATCCATCACTACTTATCAAACCACTGCAGCGACATGGTGGCAGAGCTTGGATTCTTTAGATGGCAAATGGATATCTTCTCATTGTGCCATGGGAGATCATAAAAATTGGGGAATTTGTATTTTATTTCTATATTTTGAGCTTATAGCTTCTCACAAACCTGGCTAACATGTATATTTATTTGTATGTAATATATATATATATAAACAAAGGAGAAAATCCCACACTTCTGCCATACGATGCACTGATGCCAGCTGCTCGCTCAGCAAAGTAGCAGAAGTCCACAGATTTTTATTCAAAAGCTTATCTGTATTTGTTGCAGCAAGACATTGACGTTTCAGTCCACAAATTATTTTTTAACTACAGTATATGTTACAAAAACACATTATTCAAAATACAGCTAAATAAGGAAGCTGTGTGAAAATGTATTTATTTTATTTATTTATAAAGTATTTTAACAGGAAGGATACATTGAGATTTCTCTTGTTTTCAAGTATGACCTGGGTTCAAGAACATTGAATTGTTACAGTTACAGAAATACAAAGTAATAAAATGCAAGATATTAAAAAAAAACAACACAAATATACAGATTAACAGAAAATAAAGAAGTAGGAAATATTTCCACTATGTTACATGTTTACAGGTGCATTACGTATTGAGGTATGTTAATAGGGATCTCTTAAGTGACTTTAGACTGGGGAAGATTTGATGGCATCTGGGACGTTATTCCATAATTGTGGTGCTCTGAAGGAAAATGAGGATCGAGACACTTACAATACCACAACCACACAAAAAGAAAGTAAGGTGCTGGTCCTGGATGGGAGGTTATAGGAGCAGGGAACTGCTAGGGGAAGCAAGCCAGAGGGATAAACAGTGGCAAGAAAAAGTATGTGAACCCTTTGGGATTACGAGGAGTTTTGCATGAATTGGTCATAAAATGTGCTCTGATCTTCATCTAAGTCACAACAATTTGAAAAACAAAGTCTGCTTAAAATAATAAAAAACACAAACATGTTTTCATGTGTTTATTGAACATAACATGTAAACATTCAAGAAGCACTGCCTGATGTGAACCATGCCTCGCAGAAAAGAGCTCTCAGAAGACCTACGATCAAGAATTGTTGACTTGCATGAAGCTGGAAAGGGTTACAGAAGTATCTCGAAAAGCCTTGATGTTCATGTGTCCACGGTAAGACAGACTGTCTACAAATGGAGAAAGTTCAGCACTGTTGCTACTCTCCCTAGGCATGGTCGTCCTGTAAAGATGACTGCAAGAGCACAGCGCAGAATGCTTAATGAGGTAAAGAAGAATCCTAGAGTGTCAGCTAAAGACTTACAGAAATCTCTGGCACATACTAACATTTTTGTTGACACATCTACTATAAGGAAAACATTAAACAAGAATGGAGTACATGGGAGGACACCACAGAGGAAGTCATTGCTGTCCAAAAAGAATATTGCAGCACGTTTGAAGTTTGCAAAAGAGCACCTGGATGTTCCACAGCACTACTGGCAAAATATTCTGTGGACAGATGAAACCAAAATTGAGTTGTTTTAAAAAAACACACAACACTATGTGTGGAGAGAAAAGGCACAGCACATCAACATTAGGTTTGTGCACCGATTTTTTTTCGGTTCGATTTGTTTGGATGTTTAAAATTTTCGATTCGGCTCGTTTCAACTGATTTCTGTTCGGCTCGTTTTTCGTGTACATTTTTTTTATGGAATATCGACCATTTTTTGGTGTTTTCGGGTCACTTTGCTCATTTTTTGTATCGACTTTTCGTGATTTCGTAAATTTTCGTTTTTTCGGAACGTCTGTTCTCCTCGTTTCAATTTTCAAAGTGTCTAACTATTCGTTTTGACGTAAACTACTATGGTTTACTTTTTTTATACTTTATATATTTTTTTATAATAAATTTTTGGTTTGTTTTTCGGATCCGATAATTCATTCTGTCGATACGATAATTCTGGCGATTCTATCGTGTTTTTTTTTTATTAAATAAAGATCCTTTTTTTCCTTATGAATATACATTTCACAACTTTATTTAATGACATTAAAAAAATGGTATGAAAGCCAAGGAACAAAAAAAAAAAGGAAAACGATTTCAAAAACGCTAAACTGACCCGAATGGTCTGACTTTAAAAATAAAAACCAGAACAAAAGGTTTTAAAAAACGGAAAAATAGTTGATCAAAATGATCTGAAATGAAAAAATAAAATGATTTAACCACTTGGCTGCTATGGACGCGCTCAGTGCGTCCAGCCAAGTGGTTCTCCTGTGCTACAGACGCGCTCAGCGCGTCCGAGCACAGGAGGCAGCAATCCGCCGGATTGTCAGCCCGGATGTCAGCCCAGCACTCGGGAGCCCGGCGGGGACATTAGATGTCATCGCGGCGATGCGATGACATCTAATTCAGGCGCCCCCCCCCCGCATGTGCGGAGGAGGCGCCTGAAAGGGAGGGGGGAGGTCCTTCGGACCTCTCTCCCTCCCGATCGCCAGGGAGCAGGGGGTTAATACAGGCACCGCTTGGAAGGGCACAGCCTGCCCTTCCAAACGGTGGCTGTCATTAACCCCTGGGGAGCCGGATCACGAATCGGCGCTGAAAAGTGCCGGTTCGTGATCCTTTCCTGGAGCTGGCCGACATCTTGGATGTCGGCCAAGCCTCCGGGAACTCCCCCTGAGGACTGGCGTCATCGTGCATAGCACGATGACGCCAGTGCTGGAGTTAACCCCTAGCTGCCACCAATGGTGGAGATAGGGGGTTCCTATGAACCCCCTATCTCCCGATCCGTGGCAGCTAGGGGTTAAGGTTTGGTACTGTTGGATCGGCCAGAGCATGGCCGTTCCAACGATACCAAACACGACTGAAAAAAGTTTAAAAAAAATTAAAATTAAAAAATAAAAAAATATTTAAAAATAAATTATAAAAAAAAAATAAACAAGTTTTTTTTTGGTTTGTTAATGCAGCAATATTGTTCCCATTTCAATTATAATGTGAACAATGATGCTGCACTAACGATTTTTGTATGCGGTGCGTTTGTTAAAAATCGCATAATTTTCTCCAAAAAAAATGTAACGAGACCCCATCTCTAATTTTTTTAACAAGCGCACCCCATACAAAATATAACCGCAATTGCTCGCATGTTAAAATGTGAAAAAAATACACTTTACACGTTGTAAATTATTGAAAATTCATATTTTATTGCATTTTTTGTTATAATATACAGACAGGTCATGACGTATACATATAATAATGACATATTATGAATCTGCCGAGTCTGACGGAAAGAACGATATATAATATGTCTGGGTCATATACTAAAATAAGCCTTCAAAACACGTTTAAACATGATGAGCAAAACCGGTAAAAATGACCTCAGCACAGAGGCGTGAAACGCCTCAGCAGCGAAAGGGTTTAAAACAGACAAAAAAAAAATGAACCTTTCGCTGCTGAGGCATTTCACGGCTTCCCTTCACGCCTGTGTGCGGCACTGCGGTCTGCTGCTGAGCTAATTTTTAACAGTTTCGCTCCTCTTGTTTAAACGCGTTTTGAAGCCTTATTTTATAATATGACCCAGACATGTTATATATCGTTCTTTCCGGCAGACTCGGCAGATGATTCATAATATATCATTATCATATGTATGCGTTCATGTCCTGTCTGTTTATATAACAAAAAATGCAATAAAATTAGAATTTTCAATGTTTGTTTTACAAGGTGTAAAGTGTTTTTTCCACATTTTAACATGCGAGTGTTTGCGGTTATATTTTATGAGTTGCGTTTGTTAAAAAAAATTGAAATGGGGACTTGTTATATTTTTTTGGGTGAAAATTACACTATTTTTAACAAACGCACCCCATACAAAAATCCTTAGTGCAGCATCATTGTTCCACATTATAATTGAAATGGAACAATATTGCTGCATTAACAAAACAAAACACCTGTTTTTTTTTTATATTTTAATTTTTTATAATTTTTAACATTGTCATGTTTGTATTGTTGGGAAAGGCCATGCTCTGGTCGATCCAAAGATACCAAACATTAACCGATAGCTGCCGCGGATCGGGCGATAGGGGGTTCATTGGTTCATTGGAACCCCCTATCTCCACCATTGGTCGCAGTTAGGGGTTAACTCCAGAACTGACGTCATTGTGATGAGGTCTTGGGACTGTCGGCAGCTGCCGTTCCCCCACGCTGTTGTCTTCCTGCAAAGACGTGACCATGTTGGCGGGCAGCGTCTTAGCGGGCAGCGGTGGGAGAGAGAGAGCTCATAGCTGGGAGGAGGTGTTGCGTGAAGCTGCAAACAGGGACAAATAAACTAGACCTGAGCCGCACTCAGGATCTATGGGTTGTGTCGGAGAAGACTTCACGCAGTGCTGCCATCAATATTTTTTGATAAATTCTTGGTTATACAATGAATGTGACGGGACAAAAATCCATGTTGTTGTGACATCGCCTAAGCTTAACAAAACCATGCCACGGTAATCAAATCTCAAGGCAGTACAACAAGGTTGTGCTAGTGTGTGACATTTTTTGGCCAGGCAGGAAGTGTAGAATGTGCACAGTCACATTCATGGCCACAAATCTGTTGACAAATTTATGACAAAGGGTCCATAGAAATGTCAATAAATTTATGTACATATAATTTTAACAGTGTGGAAAAGAAACCAAGCAATACATATTAACTTATTAAGTAAGGAAAAGCAATGCACACAAACAGGAAAATATAGAAAAAATATAAAATTTATTTACAACATGATGCCACATGGCATTGGCAAACTGCCCAACAGGGGCACAAACATACTCATAGGGGAGGAGGAGGCTGGTCTCTACTGCCACTCCAGGATTTCAACGGTGTTATTAATATGCTGCCTGAACTCCTGCAGCAACTCCTGGATGGCATCAAGGTTGCTGCCAGCCAGGCGTAGCTCGCCGATCGCCATCCTGACGCTGGACCTGTCAGTGTCCGGTCTGGCTTCTCCTTCTATATATCCAATAAATGAAAGAAGGAAAATACAGTAAGTAAAGCAGGTTTCTATTTTTGACTGAAAGTCTTGAAAAAATATAACAGTAGTATATACCAGAGCTGGCGGCCTCCTGAGGCTCTGACTCCGACGACGACGACGACTCCACCACCGTCAGCATCTCTTCCGGTGCTATATCTAAGAAATTAAAGAAATAAAAAATACAGTAAACAACAAAACTGATTTATTTTTTGAACATAAGTCGATGCAAAATACAACAGTAAAAAAAAAAACTGGACTCGCGCCCTCCTGCTGCGGCTCCGGCTCCCTCTCTCCATCATCGCCCTGCTCCTCCTCTTCCTCCTCCTGCTCCTCTTGTGCTATATATAAAAAAATTAAATGAAAATACAGTAAACAAAAAATGTTTCTGTTTTTGACCAAAAGTTGTTGCAAAATAAAACAGTATATACCAGCGCTGGTGGTCACCCGAGACTCCCCCTCCTCCTCCACTGGGGCACTGGTGCCCGCCGGGGCAGATGCTGCCTTTGCCTTCCTGTCTTCTGCCAAATCCCAAAAAAAACGTAAATAATGCAGAGTGGAAAAAATTGTATATCTATACAATATATTGCCGAAAGTATTGTGACACCCCTCCACTACCCACTAGCACTACCAGCTTGACCCACCACTACTCCCATCTCATAGGTCTAAAGTCACAAAATATTTGTTATTTCTCCTGCACATAGACATATATTACCGTTCAATTATATATTTTTTTCAGAAGTAAACATTACGTTTATTCAATAAAAACTATTATTTGTGTTGTGTGCGTACAAAACGCATTGTGCTGACTGCTTTTAGTTATTTTATAGATGGCCTCAGCCTCAGTTTCACTTTCAGCTTCTGCGAATAAAACTGGATATTGCAGAAACAGAAATCCGCCATTTTGTTTTGAAATTTGCATCTAAAGCGTTCAATGACACTGCTGCAGCAAACTGAATTGCTGCGCTGCAACAATACAGCAGCTGCTGAGGACGTATTGAACGCGGCTCTGTTTGGATGCACTTTCAGAAGAACTACATGTCCCATCCTACCACTTAGCAGAGACGCAGAGATTTTTGTTGATGCGCAGGTGGGAGCCAATATTGGGCAAGCTGCGGGTCATCTCGTATGCATAACTCAATCACAACAACCCCCCCAGCACACTACAGTACACAGTGCCAAAAGAAATCCAGCATTGTAACTTCATCTACATACATCAAATATCACAATTTTCACGAATACGTAAAATCACAAAAAAGAAGAGCTATGGCAAAAATGCATGTATGACTAGTCGTGAAAACGCAAAGCTATACACAATCACATTGCATGAAACAAGGACTAGATAAATCAACGTATTTCTGTGCATATTAGCACATGCAAGCACATTATTAATGTTATACAGGATTTATATAGCGCCAACAGTCTGCGCAGCGCTTTACAATATAACATGACACTTACGTTTGGCTATGACGCGACGGATGTGCCTCAGCTGCTCCTGCTCGCGTGCCTTCAGATCGGACCAGCGTTTTCGGAGCTGGTCCTTCGTCCGGTCTTTCCCAAACAACTCCAGGATGGTGGTTCGGAGCTTGTCAAGGATACGGTCCTTGCGGGCGTTACTCTTCCTGCCGTAAGGGCCCTTACGGCAGTCATAATCTCTTTTGTCAAAGATGCGGACCAGCTCCAACATCTCCTCAAATGCCATGTTGCTGGCCCGCTTCTTCCTGGGTGGTGTCTCTGGGGGGAAGCAGATGAGGACGAGGAGGTGTCCGAATGGGACTCTGTCTCGTCTTTCAGCCATGTTAAATTATAAATTACATTTTTTTTGGCCTGTCAAAAAAATTGTCAAAACTGGCTCAATAAAGTTACGACATCCGCGCGCGCGCATCCGCGACCTGCGGACGAATCAGATCCGACCCGATTACGAAGGAATTATCGTAGCGACAGAATTATCGGATCATTGGAAACAAGAAACAAGTGATACGCATTTACAAATACAAAATTTACAGAATCAGCGATATAACCGATAATAGTTAAATATACGATGTCCAGAATTACCGAAATGGAACCGAAATCATGAATAGAGCGAAAATAAATTTCGATTTGACACATTTCAAGTCCATTAGAAATTTTTCGTTTCGGCTCGGAAAACTTTTCGGATCTGTCGGTTTTCGGGTCCGATCCGATTCGGAAACTCGGCTGAATCCGAAGACACGAAACGGGAAATTTCGTGAAAATTCTGAAACCCGAAACGCACATCCCTAATCAACATCAAAACCTCATCCCCACTGTAAAACATGGCGGAGGGAGCATCATGGTTTGGGGCTGCTTTGCTGCCTCAGGGCCTGGATGGATTATTGTCATTGATGGAAAAATGAATTCCAGAGTTTATCAAGACATTTTGCAGGAAAACGTAAGACCATCTGTCCGCCAACTGAAGCTCCGCAGAGGATGGGTGATGCAACAGGACAATGACCCAAAGCATACAAGTAATTCAACAAAAGAATGGCTTCAACAAAACAAAATACGCCTTCTGGAGTGGCCCAGTCAGAGTCCTGACCTCAACCCGATTGAAATGCTGTGGCATGACCTTAAGAGAGCGATTCACACCAGACATCCCAAAAATATTGCTACACTGAAACAGTTTTGTGAAGAGGAGTGGTCCAAAATTACTCCAGATCGTTGTGCAGGTCTGATCTACAGGAAACATTTGGTTGAGGTTATTGCTGCCAAAGGAGAGTCAACCAGTTATTAACCCCTTAAGGACGGGAGTAATTTTACAACTTCGGCGCTGTTTCGAAAGTAGAAGTTTGCTGAGCTCATTTTGACTGTTTTTAAGTCACGTCTTATTATACCACCCAGACAAATTATATATCGTTCTTTCCTCCAGACTCGGCAGATTAATAATATATCATTATATGTATAGGTCATGCCCTGCCAAAATGCTATAACAAAAAATTTAAAAAAAAATGTGAATTTTCAATAAAATTTCAATCTTCCACAGTGTGTAAAGTGTTTTTTTATTAAATTTTATTATTTTGCGAGCCTTTGCGGTCATATGCTATGGGGTAGACTTGTTAAAAAAATTTGAATGGGGAACCCTTTTTTTTTTGGGGAGAAATTGCGTTATTTTAGCTAAACCCCCCCAAAAAAAATCATTAGTTAAGCATCCTTATTCACATTATTATTGAAATGTGAACAATAGTGCTGCATTAAAAAAAAACCACATATTTATTTTTTTATTATTTTTATTTTTTAATTTTTTAAACTCTTCATTTACTTTTACCATGGTCAAGTTTGAAATCATTGGAAAGGCCATGCTCATTGGGGTTAAGTCCAAAGGTTCACATAATTTTTCCACCCTGCACTGTGAATGTTTACATGTTCTGTTCAATAAAAACATGAAAACATATGTTTGTGTTGTATTTTAAGCAGACTGTGTTTTTCGAATTGTTGTGACTTAGATGAAGATCAGAGCACATTTTATGACCAATTCATGCAAACCTCCATGTAATCCCAAAGGGTTCACATACTTTTTCTTGCCACTGTATTAGATATCATTGGAAAGGTCAGATTATGGCCTTTGCAGTGATCCAAATATAATCAGGTTAGATTTATGTAAAAATAAATATCAGATAAAATAATATTTCTCTCTTTTTTCTTCTAGTGCAGCACTATTATTCAGTTTACAATTATAAAGTGAACAGTGATGCTGTGCTAACTCACCTTCTCATTTCCCACACTACCTGCAAGTGTGGAGCTGATAATGTAACGCATTGTTTCATCGACAAACTAGACCATAGCACCAGAGGCGTAAGTAGAAACCTCAGGGCCCAGGTGCAGGAACCATGATGGCCCCCCCTAGGCAAAACCATATTTTGTCCCCCTTCTGTCAACATGCATTGGTCCTCTCCAGCTTCACAGTGTTGACTCCAGACAATCAGTGTCCCATTTTTTCCAGGTCCACCATGACATTTTTAATGTAATGTGCACTATTTGTATCTCAGAGCTCCACAGCAATAAACCTCACAGTAATGTGCGCTGTGTATGAACGTATCACAGAGGTGCACACCAATAAATCTCACAGCAATGTGCAGTCTATATGAGCGTATCACAGAGCACCACATTAATAAACCTCACAATAATAATCTGTGTATGAGCGTATCACAGAGCTCCACAGCAATAAACCTCACAGTAATGTGTGCTGTGTATGAATGTATCACAGAGGTCCACGGCAATAAATCTCACAGCAATGGGCAGTGTGTATGAGCGCATCACAGAGCTCCACATTAATAAACCTCACAATAATAAGCTGTGTATGAGCGTATCACAGAGCTCCACAGCAATAAATCTCACAGTAATTTGTGCTGTGTGTGAACATATCACAGAGCTTCACAGCAATAAAACGCAAGTAATGTGCATTGTGTATGAGCGTATCAGAGCTCCACAGCAATAAAACTCACAGTAATGTGCAGTGTGTATGAGCGTATCACATAAGTATAAAATAAATTTAAAAAAAGAATTATATGTATAAAATATAGGCAAGCCCCCAGGCCCAGGCAGGCGAGTGTGGCCCCCCCAGACTCAAGGGCCCGGGTGTGGTGGCACCCTCCGCACCCCTGGTAGTTACGCCCATGCATAGCACTGCAGTGAGGAGAGAGAGGGGGACCTTTGAACCTGCATCTCTGAATTGTACACTGCACAAAGTTAAGTGAGGAGTCATTAGAAAGGTAAAGCCTGGTCTTTACAATGATACCAAACATAACCATGAAATGTGCAAAAATAGAAAAATGAAAAAAGTAAATAGAAAGTGAATTTTTTTCTCTGTTCTACGGCAGAGGCAATATAGGCTTTTACATATGAAACAAACAATGCTCCTGCGCTAACTCAACTAAGGCAACAGATTCTGCCCCTTCTTTCGATTTGAGCGCAGAGGGAAACTGCTTCTCATTTTTAAAATGTTTTTATTATTTTATTTTGTTCCAAAACGAAAATTCAAAAAGTAATTTTGGCATGCTTCCTTTTTCTTTTGATGGGGGGGGGGGGGCGCTACACATTTCTGTGTCTACAGGCTCCTGGGAGGAAAATCCAGCCCTGATGGCATTGTTGGCAAAATAGAAAAAAAAATCTGCACTTTAGCTTTTGGTATCACAAATCTGCACTATACACTATGGGCTATATTACATAGTTGGTGCTAACTTAACCAGAGCTGTTGTAAACTTCCCAGAGCCATCATAGCCTGGGGAGGTTTTAAGTTTACAACAGCTCTGGTTAAGTTAGCACCAACATTGTAATACTGCCCTATCTGTGCATTATGTTGGTTTGACATCATGGTGTTTCATGGCTGGAAGCACTCTCCTGTTCAGAGTTGTCAAACACAGCTTGGTTTTGCTCAGAGGCTTTTTGGGTGTGATATAAACTACAGAAAATATCAGAGAGAAATCTCAAGGTAATCTAAAAAGGAAAGAAAATCCCTTAGTATTAACCACTTGGCATCTAATTCAGGCCCCCCCCGCATGTGCGGAGGAAGCGCCTGAAAGGGAGGGGTGAGGTCCTTCGGACCTCTCCCTCCCGATTGCCGGGGAGCAGGAGGTTAATCCAGGCACCGTTTGGAAGGGCACAGCCTGCCCTTCCAAACGGTGGCTGTGATTAACCCCTGGGGAGCCGGATCACGAATCGGCGCTGAAAAGCGCTGGATCGTGATCCTATCCTGGAGCTGGCCGACATCTTGGATGTCGGCCAAGCCTCCAGGAACTCCCCCTGAGGACTGGCGTCATCGTGCATAGCACGATGATGCCAGTCCTGGAGTTAACCCCTAGCTGCCACCAATGGTGGAGAAAGGGGGTTCCAATTAACCCCTATCTCCTGATCCGTGGCAGCTAGGGGTTAATGTTTGATATCGTTGGATCGGCCAGAGCATGGCCTTTCCAACAATACCAAACATGAGCATGAAAAATGTTTTTAAAAAAAAAAAAAAAAAAAATTTAAAAAAATATTTAAAAAAAATTCTAAAAAGTTTTTTTTTGTTTTGTTAATGCAGCAATATTGTTCCCATTTCAATTATAATGTGAACAATAATGCTGCACTAACGATTTTTGTATGCGGTGCGTTTGTTAAAAAAAGTGAAATTTTCCAAAAAAAATGTAACGAGACCCCATCTCTAATTTTTTTAACAAGCGCACCCCATACAAAATATAACCGCAAACGATCGCATGTTAAAATGTGAAAAAAAACACTTTACACATAATAAATTATTGAAAATTCAAATTTTATTGCATTTTTTTTTTGAAATTCTAAATTTTTTATTTCAAAGTTAGGTAACAAACAAAGGTCCATAAGAATACATCTAACAGGTGATATAGCACTCATAAGAAGGTACATCAATAATATCAGGAGAAAGGAGAAAAAAAAGGGGAGGAAAAGGAGAAAGAGAGAGAGAGAGAGAGAGAAAAAGAAGAGAAAAAAAAAAAAAAAAACACCCCCTTAAAAGGATGGGGATATTCTTGCTATCTGGAGTTGAGCAGCAGGTGCGGTCAGTCACACCACTTTCAGCCCCATACCTCAACGACATAGTGAGGGTGCGAAAGAGATGTCATACAGGAGAGAATGAGGGGATGGGGAGAAAAGGGAGGAGAGAAAAGTCATATGAGAGAAAGAGAAGAAAAGAAAAAGAAGAGAGAAAAAAAAAAAAAAGGGGGGGGGGACCACAGACACACATATAACAAAGACAAGATAAGAGAAGGCCATCCACACGTTAAAAACTCAGATCTTAGACTCAGACCCTTCACGGACCAGTATGCGTCACAGCATGAGAAGCACGGTTACTAGCAGTGAATTGTTCCCAATGATACCACTTCATAGCGGAGTCCGCCGATTTTCCTCTATATTCCGCGTCGAGGAGATCAACAGCAGCGGTATTCTTCCACCCGACGGATCCAGTCGTCTATGGAAGGGCTACGTGTCGACTTCCACAGTGTAGGTATCAAGGCACGGGATGCGAAAAGCATAAGTAGGACTGATCGTTTCAGAACTTTGAATGAGAGCGGAATGTGCAGAAGGAGGAAGCACTCAGGGGTGAGTGGCAAGTTTACATCCGTGACCTGAAGAATAATGTCTCGGATGCGGGTCCAATAAGAACCGAGGTTCGGGCAAGACCACCAAATATGAAGGTAGGTACCCGACTCAAGCTCACAACGCCAACATTCAGATGCAGTCGATGGGTAGACTTGGTGCAAAAAGCTCGGGGACCGGTACCAGAACGCAGCAATCTTATAGGAAGTTTCCTGAATTTTCGCCGCACAGCTGCCTTTGTGGATCAAAACGAATGTTTGAGTCCATTTTTCCTCAGGGATGACAATGGCAAGTTCGCGGTCCCAACGCGAGAAAAAGGTAGGGATTGTGGCGTCAGCTGCCTGCAAGAGGGAATACAGAGCTGAAATCCCATGCGTCAAGAGATGTGCCAGCTTGACAGAGGAGTTCGAATGGAAGCAGTTGGCGACCAAGGCTGTATCCAGAGTGAAGACTCCGTAGATACGACTTAATCTGCAAAAAGTTAAAGCTATCAAGGGGAAAGGGGACCTCCCGGCGAGGTAGTGGGCAGTACATCCAAGTTGCCATCAGAGGGCAAGTCTATCGCTCTTAATCTGCTCCCCTCGGTCAAGCGAGTTCTCAGAGATGGACGAATCCCGCCCGGAAGAGATGGATTATGGACCAGGGACAGGAGAGGGGAAATAGCAGTTGAAAGACCGTATGTCAGTTTATACTTGTGCCAAAGCGCAAGGTTGCGGATACCGGGTCTGGATCGGTCTTTGCGACCTGAAATGAACCAGATGGGAGCCATGGAAGTGTCCATAGTGGATAACCTGCAAGGGCAGACTCCAAATCCAACCATCTTTTATTGGAGTGCTCCGCTGACCAATCGATAAGTCGGGTCAGGTGGCTAGAAAGGTAATAGCGTCTGGAATCCGGTAGAGCCAATCCCCCTCGATGTTTTGGTTTACATAACGTGGCGAAACTCACACGGGGTCGTCCTGTTGGCCAGATGAATTTAAGAAGAGCCGTTCTCAGGGCGGTGAAAAAGGTCAGTGGCACCATAATCGGAAGTGCACCAAATAGGTACAGGAGTCTTGGCAATAAGTTCATCTTTAGGGCAGCAATCCTACCCAGCCAAGAGATCATGCGTCCGTTCCATTCGGATAAGTCCGACCTAAAAGTTTTCAGAATGGCAAAGAAGTTAGATTCAAGTATCTGCTTGGTAGAGGGAGCCAACCACACCCCTAAATATTTCATTTGGTGGGCACAGTATCGGAAAGGGTAGGCATGACGAATTCTGCGTATGGCAGTTTGGTCAAGCGTGATATTAAGCAATTCCGATTTATCGCGGTTGATCCGATAGCCGGAGACCTCGCCGTATGTATCGAGGACAGCCGTGATAGCTGGTAGGGATGTGCTAGGGTCAGTAATCAGGAAAAGGAGGTCGTCCGCATATGCCGAAATTTTATGACAAGAGTGCTGGCCGTCCAATCCCTTAATGTCTACGTTACTCCGGATCGACGTCAAGAGTGGTTCAAGAGTGAGAGAGAACAGTAACGGGGATAGTGGGCATCCCTGGCGTGTACCGTTATGGATGTCGAAGGTAGCCGACAATGCGCCGTTGGCTCGAACCCGGCCGTGGGATTGTCGTAGAGCGCCCGTATCCAACTCAGAAAACAGTCTCCGGACCCAATTCGCTGGAGCACGGCAAACATAAAGCTCCATCTGACCCTATCGAAGGCCTTCTCCGCATCGGTAGAGAGCAAGAGAAGGCCCTTCCGCAAGCGGCGCGCTAAGCCTATTGCCCCTAGGACTCGAGTTGTGGCGTCTCGTGCTTCCCTACCAGGGACAAAACCCACCTGGTCCGGGTGGATCAGAGATGGAGAAGAGGGGCTAGCCTGACCGCCAAGACCTTAGCCAAGATCTTGAGATCGGTGTTCAGTAGGGATATAGGTCGGTAACTCCGGACATCGGTCCCCTCCTTTCCAGGTTTGCAAATGACTGCGATAGTGGCCGAAAGCGTGTGAGTGTGGAACTTAACTCCATCTCTGAGGGAGGAAAAAAGGGACAGTAGTTTCGGTGTTAGGGTCGACGAAAAAGTTCTGTTATTCTGCAGGTAAACCATCCGGTCCCGGACATTTGCCCCTCTTGAGGTTCCGTAGGACGGACAGGAGTTCGTCACTCGTCACCGGCGCGTCTAGGAGATCAATCATGGCAGGTGAAAGAGTACGCGTGACCGTGTTTGATAAATAGGCCGCAATGGTCGTCGCAGAAGGGCCAGAGCCAGGCATTTGGTCCATGTCATATAGATTTCGGTAAAAATGCTGAAAAGCGTTCAGTATGTGGTCCGGACGTGAAGAAAAGGTCCCATCCGGGAGTTTAATCCGCGCTATATATGACGCATTTTGGCGTTTCCGCAGTATACGAGCGAGGAGTCTGCCTGGTTTGTTTTCAAGAAGGGCGAAATGACATTTAGCTTTTTGCGCCGCAAATCGTATGTCAGAATTCAATAAGTCATTAAGTTCTTTACGTTTAAATGTTAACTGTTCATAGTCCGAGTCAAGCGCCGAGGAGTGAATGTAACAATTCAAGGCTTCGAATGTCGTTTATCAAATTTTGGATGAGGTTAGATCTGGTCCGTTTAAGTGCCGTAGCGCAACTTATGAGAGCTCCTCTCACCACCGCCTTATGGGCTTCCCAGATAGTAGGATTAGGTAGGTCCGGTGAGTCATTTTCCTCAAAGAACGTGCGAAGGCAGGTATCTATTTCCGCAACCACGACCGAGTTCGAAAGCATGGATGTATTAAGACGCCACTGTCGGTCCGTCGGGCGAAAGAGCGGCGAAGACAGGACCGCTAATAAAGGGCAGTGGTCCGACCACGTCTGCGCCAATATAGATGCTTCTTCCGTCAGAAGAATGTCCCGTTGCCTCACAAACAGGTAATCAAGTCTGGAGTAAGAGGCGTGCACAGGGGAGTAAAAGGAATAATCCCGTTCTCCCGCATGATAGGCCCTCCAAACGTCGACCAACTGAAGATCATCAAGGGATCGGCGAATTTGACGCAATACGTTCGAGGTATCGAAGACTTGCCCGCCGAAGTATCGAAGCGCGGATCTAAGGGAACATTAAGATCTCCCGCTACCACTAGCATGCCCTCCGTGAAGGAGGAAAGGCGTCGGAGGATGGTTCTCAAACATTGGTGTTGGTTATGATTTGGGAGATAGATCGAGGCAAATGTGTACATTTCCCCTGCAACCCTGCCTTTCACAAACAGGTATCTGCCGTCTCGGTCCGAGAGAATCTCCTCCGTTAGCATGGGAACCGATTTAGAAAAGAGAATCGCAACCCCTCTACTCTTACCACCGTGGTAATCACTGAAGTGCCCAGTTGGAAAATCTGTGTTAAGTAACTGCGGTGCAGAACCGAGCCTGAAGTGCGTCTCCTGTACGAAAAGCACAGAGGTGCGATTCGCTGCAGCTTCCCGAAGGAGCCGGCGGCGTTTCTCAGGTATATTGAGACCTTTAGTGTTATAGGTGAGACATCGAAGAGTTTGTGGCCGAAAGCCGAGAGGTGGAGGCATGATCATAAGTAGGAGGCACAACAACACAACACTCAGACAGACAGACAAACAACAAAAACAAAACAAAACAAAACAAAACAAAAAAAAAAAAAAAAAAGGGGGGGGGACCACAGACACACATATAACAAAGACAAGATAAGAGAAGGCCATCCACACGTTAAAAACTCAGATCTTAGACTCAGACCCTTCACGGACCCAGTATGCGTCACAGCATGAGAAGCACGGTTACTAGCAGTGAATTGTTCCCAATGATACCACTTCATAGCGGAGTCCGCCGATTTTCCTCTATATTCCGCGTCGAGGAGATCAACTGAGCGGTATTCTTCCACCCGACGGATCCAGTCGTCTATGGAAGGGCTACGTGTCGACTTCCACAGTGTAGGTATCAAGGCACGGGATGCGAAAAGCATGAGAAGTAGGACTGATCGTTTCAGAACTTTGAATGAGAGCGGAATGTGCAGAAGGAGGAAGCACTCAGGGGTGAGTGGCAAGTTTACATCCGTGACCTGAAGAATAATGTCTCGGATGCGGGTCCAATAAGAACCGAGGTTCGGGCAAGACCACCAAATATGAAGGTAGGTACCCGACTCAAGCTCACAACGCCAACATTCAGATGCAGTCGATGGGTAGACTTGGTGCAAAAAGCTCGGGGACCGGTACCAGAACGCAGCAATCTTATAGGAAGTTTCCTGAATTTTCGCCGCACAGCTGCCTTTGTGGATCAAAACGAATGTTTGAGTCCATTTTTCCTCAGGGATGACAATGGCAAGTTCGCGGTCCCAACGCGAGAAAAAGGTAGGGATTGTGGCGTCAGCTGCCTGCAAGAGGGAATACAGAGCCGAAATCCCATGCGTCAAAGATGTGCCAGCTTGACAGAGGAGTTCGAATGGAAGCAGTTGGCGACCAAGGCTGTATCCAGAGTGAAGACTCCGTAGATACGACTTAATCTGCAAAAAGTTAAAGCTATCAAGCGGGGAAAGGGGACCTCCCGGCGAGGTAGTGGGCAGTACATCCAAGTTGCCATCAGAGGGCAAGTCTATCGCTCTTAATCTGCTCCCCTCGGTCAAGCGAGTTCTCAGAGATGGACGAATCCCGCCCGGAAGAGATGGATTATGGACCAGGGGCAGGAGAGGGGAAATAGCAGTTGAAAGACCGTATGTCAGTTTATACTTGTGCCATAAGCGCAAGGTTGCGGATACCGGGTCTGGATCGGTCTTTGCGACCTGAAATGAACCAGGTGGGAGCCATGGAAGTGTCCATAGTGGATAACCTGCAAGGGCAGACTCCAAATCCAACCATCTTTTATTGGAGTGCTCCGCTGACCAATCGATAAGTCGGGTCAGGTGGCTAGAAAGGTAATAGCGTCTGGAATCCGGTAGAGCCAATCCCCCTCGATGTTTTGGTTTACATAACGTGGCGAAACTCACACGGGGTCGTCCTGTTGGCCAGATGAATTTAAGAAGAGCCGTTCTCAGGGCGGTGAAAAAGGTCAGTGGCACCATAATCGGAAGTGCACCAAATAGGTACAGGAGTCTTGGCAATAAGTTCATCTTTAGGGCAGCAATCCTACCCAGCCAAGAGATCATGCGTCCGTTCCATTCGGATAAGTCCGACCTAAAAGTTTTCAGAATGGCAAAGAAGTTAGATTCAAGTATCTGCTTGGTAGAGGGAGCCAACCACACCCCTAAATATTTCATTTGGTGGGCACAGTATCGGAAAGGGTAGGCATGACGAATTCTGCGTATGGCAGTTTGGTCAAGCGTGATATTAAGCAATTCCGATTTATCGCGGTTGATCCGATAGCCGGAGACCTCGCCGTATGTATCGAGGACAGCCGTGATAGCTGGTAGGGATGTGCTAGGGTCAGTAATCAGGAAAAGGAGGTCGTCCGCATATGCCGAAATTTTATGACAAGAGTGCTGGCCGTCCAATCCCTTAATGTCTACGTTACTCCGGATCGACGTCAAGAGTGGTTCAAGAGTGAGAGAGAACAGTAACGGGGATAGTGGGCATCCCTGGCGTGTACCGTTATGGATGTCGAAGGTAGCCGACAATGCGCCGTTGGCTCGAACCCGGGCCGTGGGATTGTCGTAGAGCGCCCGTATCCAACTCAGAAAACAGTCTCCGGACCCAATTCGCTGGAGCACGGCAAACATAAAGCTCCATCTGACCCTATCGAAGGCCTTCTCCGCATCGGTAGAGAGCAAGGAGAAGGCCCTTCCGCAAGCGGCGCGCTAAGCCTATTGCCCCTAGGACTCGAGTTGTGGCGTCTCGTGCTTCCCTACCAGGGACAAAACCCACCTGGTCCGGGTGGATCAGAGATGGGAGAAGAGGGGCTAGCCTGACCGCCAAGACCTTAGCCAAGATCTTGAGATCGGTGTTCAGTAGGGATATAGGTCGGTAACTCCGGACATCAGTCCCCTCCTTTCCAGGTTTGCAAATGACTGCGATAGTGGCCGAAAGCGTGTGCGTGTGAAACTTAACTCCATCTCTGAGGGAGGAAAAAAGGGACAGTAATTTCGGTGTTAGGGTCGACGAAAAAGTTCTGTAATATTCTGCAGGCAAACCATCCGGTCCCGGACATTTGCCCCTCTTGAGGTTCCGTAGGACGGACAGGAGTTCGTCACTCGTCACCGGCGCGTCTAGGAGATCAATCATGGCAGGTGAAAGAGTACGCGTGACCGTGTTTGATAAATAGGCCGCAATGGTCGTCGCGGAAGGGCCAGAGCCAGGCAGTTGGTCCATGTCATATAGATTTCGGTAAAAATGCTGAAAAGCGTTCAGTATGTGGTCCGGACGTGAAGAAAAGGTCCCATCCGGGAGTTTAATCCGCGCTATATATGACGCATTTTGGCGTTTCCGCAGTATACGAGCGAGGAGTCTGCCTGGTTTGTTTTCAAGAAGGGCGAAATGACATTTAGCTTTTTGCGCCGCAAATCGTATGTCAGAATTCAATAAGTCATTAAGTTCTTTACGTTTAGATGTTAACTGTTCATAGTCCGAGTCAAGCGCCGAGGAGTGATGTAACAATTCAAGGCTTCGAATGTCGTTTATCAAATTTTGGATGAGGTTAGATCTGGTCCGTTTAAGTGCCGTAGCGCGACTTATGAGAGCTCCTCTCACCACCGCCTTATGGGCTTCCCAGATAGTAGGATTAGGTAGGTCCGGTGAGTCATTTTCCTCAAAGAACGTGCGAAGGCAGGTATCTATTTCCGCAACCACGACCGAGTTCGAAAGCATGGATGTATTAAGACGCCACTGTCGGTCCGTCGGGCGAAAGAGCGGCGAAGACAGGACCGCTAATAAAGGGCAGTGGTCCGACCACGTCTGCGCCAATATAGATGCTTCTTCCGTCAGAAGAATGTCCCGTTGCCTCACAAACAGGTAATCAAGTCTGGAGTAAGAGGCGTGCACAGGGGAGTAAAAGGAATAATCCCGTTCTCCCGCATGATAGGCCCTCCAAACGTCGACCAACTGAAGATCATCAAGGGATCGGCGAATTTGACGCAATACGTTCGAGGGTATCGAAGACTTGCCCGCCGAAGTATCGAAGCGCGGATCTAAGGGACATTAAGATCTCCCGCTACCACTAGCATGCCCTCCGTGAAGGAGGAAAGGCGTCGGAGGATGGTTCTCAAACATTGGTGTTGGTTATGATTTGGGAGATAGATCGAGGCAAATGTGTACATTTCCCCTGCAACCCTGCCTTTCACAAACAGGTATCTGCCGTCTCGGTCCGAGAGAATCTCCTCCGTTAGCATGGGAACCGATTTAGAAAAGAGAATCGCAACCCCTCTACTCTTACCACCGTGGTAATCACTGAAGTGCCCAGTTGGAAAATCTGTGTTAAGTAACTGCGGTGCAGAACCGAGCCTGAAGTGCGTCTCCTGTACGAAAAGCACAGAGGTGCGATTCGCTGCAGCTTCCCGAAGGAGCCGGCGGCGTTTCTCAGGTATATTGAGACCTTTAGTGTTATAGGTGAGACATCGAAGAGTCTGTGGCCGAAAGCCGAGAGGTGGAGGCATGATCATAAGTAGGAGGCACAACAACACAACACTCAGACAGACAGACAAACAAGCAAAAACAAAACAAAACAAAACAAAACAAAAAAAAAAAAAAAAGGGGGGGGATTTGGGAAGTGTAGAGAGAGGAGAATCGAGGGGGGGGAAAAAGGTGAGAAAAGGAATCAGAAGAAAGAGGGAAGAAGAGAACAGAGTAAGGGATAAGGTAAGGACCAGAACCAAATGTACAATGAGGTATAGGGCGTCTCAGAGGCCGACGCACACGAACCCAGGCTACAGAGTTCAAGTAGCGCCTCTGGAGGAGTGACACCAAGTCCTCGCGGGCGGCAACAGGCAGAAAAAAGCCTGTAATCCAGAAGACCAACAAAGATCAAAAAAGAAAAAAGGCCAGAAACAGTGAGAATAGAAACAGAACAATTTAAAATATGTAAGCTAAATAGAGTCGAGTCCCCTCCGACTATGGGAACGAAGCAGAACAAGAGAACACGAGCAAAGAGAGAAAAGCAACAGTAAAACGGTCAAGTATGTTAACCTAGAACATAACCCTCCCCTTGACGACACCACCCCCGCCCAACCTCCCTCCACTATAATAAACATCCCCAATGATAATAAGGCAATAAAACACAGGTCAGTAAGGTTCTACAGGGTTTTCCCCTTCACTCCTCCTCTCTCTATTCTCCCCCTCCCCTTTCCCCCCTCCCCCCCCTCATTCGATTTCAGGAATCAAAGATATAGATTCCCATACAAGGGCAACCAGATGGGGAGCAAGGGATCGAGGAACTGAAAAAAGCAAGATCCCTGGGAAGGGCTGGTGCCTGAAGGCAAGTCACAGGGACATCAGGGTAGTCCATGTTACCACAAACATAGTACGTGGTAGGGATCAGAGTTCTGTCCAAGGAGAGAATAGGTGGAACAAGCGTTGAAGGCCATACCGTTAAATCATGTCCAGGTCATGGGATCGCGTCAGATCAGGCGGCAGGGGGGACGGAAGGGTTGAGCGGTAACCGTTATGTATAAGGGAGAGATATCGTCACGAGGAAGTCCAGGAGCGTCGCTTTTCAATCCTCCGGGAGATGAGGGGATAACTCCCGGTCTTCGTCTGGTTCCAGGGCTGCAGCATTAGGTGGACGATGGCGCCCACGACCTCTTGATCTTTCCCTACGGTGCGCAGGCAAGGATAGACCGTCTCGTCGGGTGTCCGTCTCCCAGTTGCGGATCGAGCACCGAGGTAAACCCAGTGCCGACGTGAAGCTGCGGATTTCAGAGTGGTAGCAGATGGAGTGACGGACGCCGTTGACGTGGGCAATTAACGCAAAGGGGAACCCCCAACGGTAAGGAATCTCCGCCTGGCGCAGGGCCTGCGTTACAGGTTGTAGGCAGCGTCTAGCAGCCAGCGTGTACGGGGATAAATCCTGGAACAATTCAATCCGGTCTCCGTGAAATTCCCAAGTACGGGAGGTTCGGGCCGCAGTCATTATCTTTTCTTTTAAAGTGAAGTCAGTGAGGCAACAGATAATGTCCCGTGGAGGAGCGGTCGGGGAAGGCCTAGGGCGTAGGGCTCTGTGTACTCTATCCATAAGGACCTCAGTGCCCGGTTCGCGGCCTAGGATCACGTTAAAGGCCTCACTCAGGGCGATCCGCAAATCTTCAGGGCCATCTGTTTCAGCCAAGCCTCGGATCCGAATATTCCGGCGTCGTCCCCGGTTATCTAAATCATCCACCCGCCTCTGCAATTCCCCAAATGCTGCCGGGGGAGGTACCTGAACGTCCGCAGGAGGATGGTTAGCCGCGTCTTCTAGACGGCCCACTCGGGTTGTTAGAGCCTCCACATCGGACCGAACAGCACCAAGATCGCCCGCAAAGCTCTCCCTTAAGTCTGCCATCATGTCCACAAGGTCCGTTTTAGTAGGGAGTGCGGATATAAGTTGTTCGAGCCGGCGGATGGCCGGGGTAGAGTCCGGCGTTCGAGGCATGGTGGAGGTTCCGTCCGCCATTTTGTCATGCGGCGGGGTTGAAGGTGTAAGTCGCGGAGGTAGTAAAAAGGGGTCTAAGGAGCCCAGAGATCGATCCGGTTTGCGTGCAGGCGTCTTGGGAGTGGGTTGTTTGCCCTTACCCCGAACCATGTCCTGATTTTCGAGTTGGAGCAAAAGATTGTCGGAGGGGTACTCTAGAGCTCACAGATTATGCGGCCATCTTTGTCAGAGGTCAGGACACGCCCCCTTTATTGCATTTTTTGTTATAATATACAGACATGACATAGCGTATACATATAATAATGACATATTATGAATCTGCCAAGTCTGCAGGAAAGAACGCTATATAATATGTCTGGGTCATATATCAAAATATGGCTACAAAACGCAGTTAAACATGATGAGCGAAAGCGGTAAAAATGACCTCAGCACAGAGGTGTGAAAAGCCTCAGCAGCGAAAGGGTTTAAATGGAAAACAAGTACAGGAATATCTTGTTTTACAGTGTTTCAATCTACTAATAATGAGCACTGTACCTGTATACAATATACAACCTCTGTCTGGTGTCTACATATCGTACCTACCTACGTAACTCAATATATGCTATCATTAAATTAAGCTATTGGATACCCAATATATTTTACTTCAAACATGTTTTCAAGTTTTTAAAACACATTGAAGAGGGGAACAAAGATTTTAAAAAACCCACCCTGCTCTGGTTTAAGGCGGTTTTTCCCTAATCTGTTGCATTAGTGGGGTATTCCCGTAAGGATGTTCAACACATTTTCGAAAACATGTGAAATTCCATTAGCCTCAGGTGACGATCATCATGGGAATCGTTTACAGATACAGAATTACCAAAACTGCCTGGGGGGTCCTTGCTGTTTGCTTCTAATAGTCTGGAGATTGATAACATGACAGGAAATGCCTGGGATGGGATTGATAGTAACCCTTTACATCCTGGAGCAGTGGAGATCAGCAAATTATTTGTGATCTGAAAGCTTTCCAAAATACTGCAGCCATATAAATGCATGTTGCCCACCCTTCTTGTTCTGTGTGGGGATTTTTTGCGAGGAATGGTGTTTTTGGGAGGAATAGTGGATTAAGTGGCAAATTCCGATTTCTGGGTGGAGCGCATTCATACAATTTATTTACACTATCAATTCCACATTTAGAATTTTGCAAATTCTGTTTGAATACAATATCTCAGTTCGGCGTGTAAGAGATATTAAAATGAATTGTAAAATGTTTGTACCTTAGTACAACTGCACCCTAGATATATACAATCACCACCGTGGGAGTAAACACCCTAATTGTTTTACATATATTTTGTCAGTGTTCTAATTTTGGTAATATATACAGTAATATGTATTTACTAGTTGTAAAGCCTGCACGGAGGGCAGGCTATTGTTGTTGTCGCCAGCTCAAGCTCATGGGACCCCTTAGATTGTAAACTCATGTGACCCCATAGATTGTAAACTCATGGGACCCCTTAGATTGTAAACTCATGGGATAGATTGTAAGCTCATGGGGCCACTTAGATTGTAAACTCACGGGACCCCCTTAGACTGTAAACTCATGGATAGATTGTAAACTCATGGGACCCCTTAGATTGTAAACTCATGGGATAGATTGTAAACTCATGGGACCCCTTAGATTGTAAACTCATGGGATAGATTGTAAACTCATGGGACCACATAGATTGTGTACTCATGGGACCCCTTTAGATTGTAAACTCGTGGGATAGATTGTAAACTCATGGACCCTTTAGATTGTAAATTCGTGGGATAGATTGTAAGCTCATGGGACCCTTTAGATTGTAAACTCGTGGGATAGATTGTAAACTCATGGGACCACTTAGATTGTAAACTCATGGGATAGAGTGTAAACTCATGGGACCACTTAGATTGTAAATTCATGGGACCCCTTAGATTATAAACTCATGGGATAGATTGTAAGCTCATGGGACCACTTAGATTGCAAGCTCATGGGACCCCTTAGATTGTAAATTCATTGGACCCTTTAGATTGTAAACTCATGGGACCCCTTTAGATTGTAAACTCATGGGATAGATTGTAAACTCATGGGACCACATAGATGTAAACTCATGGGATAGATTGTAAACTCATGGGATAGATTGTAAACTCATGGGACCACATAGATGTAAACTCATGGGATAGATTGTAAACTCATGGGATAGATTGTAAACTCATGGGACCACATAGATGTAAACTCATGGGATAGATTGTAAACTCATGGGGCCACTTAGATTATAAACTCACGGGACCCCCTTAGACTGTAAACTCATGGATAGATTGTAAACTCATGGGACCCCTTAGATTGTAAACTCATGGGATAGATTGTAAACTCATGGATAGATTGTAAGCTCATGGCACCACTTAGATTGTAAACGCATGGGATAGATTGTAAACTCATGGGACCCCTTAGATTGTAAACTCATGGGACCCTTTAGATTGTGAACTCATGGGACCCTTTAGATTGTAAATTCATGGGATAGATTGCAAGCTTATGGGACCCCTTAGATTGGAAATTCATGGGATTGATTGTAAACTCATGGGACCACTTAGATGTAAACTCATGGGATAGATTGTACACTCATGGGATAGATTGTAAACTCATGGGACCACATAGATTGTAAACTCATGGGATAGATTGTAAGCTCATGGGACCACTTAGATTGTAAACTCATGGGATAGATTGTAAACTCATGGGACCACATAGATGTAAACTCATGGATAGATTGTAAGCTCATGGGGCCACTTAGATTGTAAACTCACGGGACCCCTTAGACTGTAAACTCATGGATAGATTGTAAACTCATGGGACCCCTTAGATTGTAAACTCATGGGATAGATTGTAAGCTCATGGGACCCCTTAGATTGTAAACGCATGGGATAGATTGTAAACTCATGGGACCCTTTAGATTGTAAACTCATGGGACCCTTTAGATTGTAAATTCATGGGATTGATTGTAAACTCATGGGACCACTTAGATGTAAACTCATGGGATAGATTGTAAACTCATGGGATAGATTGTAAACTCATGGGACCACATAGATGTAAACTCATGGGATAGATTGTAAACTCATGGGATAGATTGTAAACTCATGGGACCACATAGATGTAAACTCATGGGATAGATTGTAAACTCATGGGGCCACTTAGATTATAAACTCACGGGACCCCCTTAGACTGTAAACTCATGGATAGATTGTAAACTCATGGGACCCCTTAGATTGTAAACTCATGGGATAGATTGTAAGCTCATGGCACCACTTAGATTGTAAACGCATGGGATAGATTGTAAACTCATGGGACCCCTTAGATTGTAAACTCATGGGACCCTTTAGATTGTGAACTCATGGGACCCTTTAGATTGTAAATTCATGGGATAGATTGCAAGCTTATGGGACCCCTTAGATTGGAAATTCATGGGATTGATTGTAAACTCATGGGACCACTTAGATGTAAACTCATGGGATAGATTGTACACTCATGGGATAGATTGTAAACTCATGGGACCACATAGATTGTAAACTCATGGGATAGATTGTAAGCTCATGGGACCACTTAGATTGTAAACTCATGGGATAGATTGTAAACTCATGGGACCACATAGATGTAAACTCATGGGATAGATTGTAAGCTCATGGGGCCACTTAGATTGTAAACTCACGGGACCCCCTTAGACTGTAAACTCATGGATAGATTGTAAACTCATGGGACCCCTTAGATTGTAAACTCATGGGATAGATTGTAAGCTCATGGGACCGCTTAGATTGTAAACGCATGGGATAGATTGTAAACTCATGGGACCCTTTAGATTGTAAACTCATGGGACCCTTTAGATTGTAAATTCATGGGATTGATTGTAAACTCATGGGACCACTTAGATGTAAACTCATGGGATAGATTGTAAATTCATTGGATAGATTGTAAACTCATGGGACCACATAGATTGTAAACTCGTGGGATAGAATGTAAGCTCATGGGACCACTTAGATTGTAAACTCATGGGATAGAGTGTAAGCTCATGGGACCACTTAAATTGTAAATTCATGGGACCCCTTAGATTATAAACTCATGGGACCCCTTAGATTGTAAACGCATGGGATAGATTGTAAGCTCATGGGACCACTTAGATTGCAAGCTCATGGGACCCCTTAGATTGTAAATTCATTGGACCCTTTAGATTGTAAACTCATGGGACCCATTTAGATTGTAAACTCATGGGATAGATTGTAAACTCATGGGACCACATAGATGTAAACTCATGGGATAGATTGTAAGCTCATGGGATAGATTGTAAACTCATGGGACCACATAGATTGTAAACTCATGGGATAGATTGTAAACTCACGGGACCACTTAGATTGTAAACTCATGGGATAGATTGTAAACTCATGGGACCACATAGATGTAAACTCATGGGACCACTTAGATGTAAACTCATGGGATAGATTGTAAATTCATGGGATAGATTGTAAACTCATGGGACCACATAGATTGTAAACTCGTGGGATAGAATGTAAACTCATGGGACCACTTAGATTGTAAACTCATGGGATAGAGTGTAAGCTCATGGGACCACTTAGATTGTAAATTCATGGGACCCCTTAGAGTATAAACTCATGGGACCCCTTAGATTGTAAACGCATGGGATAGATTGTAAGCTCATGGGACCACTTAGATTGCAAGCTCATGGGACCCCTTAGATTGTAAATTCATTGGACCCTTTAGATTGTAAACTCATGGGACCCATTTAGATTGTAAGCTCATGGGATAGATTGTAAACTCATGGGACCACATAGATGTAAACTCATAGGATAGATTGTAAGCTCATGGATAGATTGTAAGCTCATGGGACCCCTTAGATTGTAAACTCATGGGATAGATTGTAAACTCATGGGACCCATTTAGATTGTAAACTCATGGGATAGATTGTAAACTCATGGGACCACATAGATGTAAACTCATGGGATAGATTGTAAGCTCATGGGATAGATTGTAAGCTCATGGGACCCCTTAGATTGTAAACTCATGGGATAGATTGTAAACTCATGGGACCCCTTAGATTGTAAACTCATGGGACCCTTTAGATTGTAAACTCATGGGACCCTTTAGATTGTAAACTCATGGGACCCATTTAGATTGTAAACTCATGGGATAGATTGTAAACTCATGGGACCACATAGATGTAAACTCATGGGATAGATTGTAAGCTCATGGGATAGATTGTAAGCTCATGGGACCCCTTAGATTGTAAACTCATGGGATAGATTGTAAACTCATGGGACCCCTTAGATTGTAAACTCATGGGACCCTTTAGATTGTAAACTCATGGGACCCTTTAGATTGTAAATTCATGGGATAGATTGCAAGCTTATGGGACCCCTTAGATTGTAAACTCATGGGATAGATTGTAAATTCATGGGATAGATTGCAAGCTCATGGGACCCCACGGCATAACAGACATACCGTGTAAACGTCCATCACCAAGTTCGTAGTGAGTGTTGTGGGGCGGGGCAAGGACACGGCAATGGCCAAGACACTGAGCACAATCAATGTTGGCACACGCCGGCTGCGGTGGTTTGATGTGCGCGCACCCCGCATCCAACCGCAGTGGCAGAGGCGCGTGCCGCGGCTGTTTGATGCGTCGCATGCGCAGACAGCAGTGTGGCGACAGACACGCTGCCTCTGTTTTATGTTATAGATTATGAACATTTGTAAAATGTCAAAGTCTTTAAAAAAGAGTGGAGTCTTTTATCATATATTGTTTTAGTGACCTTTTTGATCATGTACGTTGGTGTAAGTCAAGAATTATTAATGTCCTTAATAAATATTAAAAATCAACATGAATTGGCAAAAAAAATAGAACTCTCTGAGCTTGACGTAAATTGCATTTTGATTCAAACACAGTTACAAAATAGATTAAGGGTGTTATTGTCTCTTGTTCCCCACACTTTGAGGAATCAAAGTTGCCCACCCTGTGGTGAATTCAGCATTCACCCCAGGGTATCTTGAGTACAGGGAAAACTCTCCGCAATGCCCATGAACACCCGCCGAAAACCTGCTGGAAAAAAATCGACGAGCCGCCGATCACAGCGCAGAGCAGCCACTGGAAAAAGCCGACAAGCCGACGAACGGGGTAAAAAAAACCCAAAAAAACAATATATGCTTCAAAGTGTCAAAATTGAAACGTTATTTGCAAAAAAAACTACTGAACGAAAATGCCTGGAATTAACATATAACCAGCATCATTCCCTAAAAAGAAATTAAAATACGCAACTTGAGCACTTGTAATTTTGGGAGGTATGTCAGTTACTCCAAAGATCTGAACAGCTGTTCTTTGCAGATTGATTCACCACTCTGTCAAGTCCATTAATCAAACTGCCAATTAAAATGATAACAGGCTTATACTTGACTTTTGTATATTGTTTCAATTTTCTGCAGTGTGAAATGGGAATTTTCTGACAGCAAGACAAAGACCATATGATGTTACGACACTGGAACTGGAAGGAGCAAATAAATATACACACACCGGCCACTTTATTAGGTACACCTGTTCAATTGGTTATTACCACAAATTGCTAATCAGCCAATCGCATGGCAGCAACTCAGTGCTTTTAGGGATCTAGATGTGGTGAAGATGACTCACTGAAGTTCAAACTGAGCATCAAAATGGAGAAGAAAGAGGATTTAAGTGACTTTGAACGTGGCATGGTTGTTGGTGCCAGGAGGGCTGTTCTGAGTATTTAAAAAAACTGCTGATCTATTGGGATTTTCACACACAACCATCTCTATGGTTTACAGAGAATGGTCCGAAAAAGAGAAAATATCCAATGAGCGGCAGTAGTGTGGATGAAAATACCTTGTTGATGTCAGAAGTCAGAGGAGAATGGGCAGACTGGTTCGATATGATACTAAGGCGACGGTAACTCAAATAACCACTCGTTACAACCAAGGTATGCAGAATACAATCTCTGATGCACAACACATCGAACCTTGAAGCAGATGGCTACAGCAGCAGCAGACCACACTAGGTGCCACTTCTGTCAGCTAAGAACAGGAAACTGTACAATTCACACAGGCGCACCACAATTGGACAATAGAAGAGTGGAAAAATTTTACCTGGTCTGATGAGTCTTAATTTCAGCTGCGACATTCAGATGGTAGGGTCAGAATTTGATGTAAACAGCATGAAAGCATGGATCAAATCCTGCCTTGTATCAACTATTCAGGCTGGTTTTTGGTGATGTAGTGGTGTGGGGGTCGATATTTTCCCCAGTTGACCATCGTCTAAACACCACAGCTTACCTGATGTATTAGCTGGACAGTTATCCTACAGGCAGGGTTGTCTATCCTCATTTATCATGTACATTTCATGTATGTGCTCCCCCATTTAAAAGCGCTATGAAATATGCTGGCGCTGTATAAATGACAGTAACTACTGTAACCTGAATATTGCTGCTGCACATGTCTGTCCCTTTATAACCACAGTGTACCCGTCTTCTGATGGCTACTTCCCAGTGGCGGATCTGTGGGGTGGGGCAAAGGGGCAACCCCCCCCAAGAAAATATTACCGACCCGCTGAGTGATTTTCTTCCTACGAGCAACCGCCGGCATGAAGATTCACTGCTCGCCTGGGATCCACCAGCCGCGATCTCGTGAGATTGCGGAGTTCACAAGATCTTGTGAACTCCAGGATCTTGTGAGACCACGGCTTGTGCGTGGTTCCCAGGCGAGCGGCTGAGCTACATCCTTTTCCTTCTTCGAAGGAAGAAAAGCACTCGTAGGGGCACTGGCAGAGGAGACCGATTGGGACCACCTGTATTAAATGTGAGCTAGGGCAAAATATAAATGTGAGCTGGGGGCAATATATCCTTGTGAGCTGGGGGCAATATATGAAAAATGTGAGCTGGGGCAATATATACATGTGAGCTGGGGCAATATACTAAATGTGAGCTGGGGCAATATATAAAATATGTGAGCTGGGGGCAATATATTAATGTGAGCTGGGGGTCAATATATTAAATGTGAGCTAGGGGCAATATATAAAATATGTGAGCTGGCAAGATAGTGGGACCACATGCTGGCAAACCATCAGCACGCTACTTCAGGAGTCTAACTTACTTGAAGCCAATCTTTTCCAAATGAACCCCCCATATGGAAATATTGTGCAATGGCTAATTAGCCAAACAATTGGTATATCCAGACACTTTAGTTATCCATTGACCCCATTACAATTGGGGCCTTGCAATTCCACCGAATGCATGGTAGACCCATATGAATGAAATAAGCAAACATGTGTGAAGAGTGATTAGTACCTGTGTGTAACCACACATTTTACATATTATTATATTATCAATAAAGAGCATCAAATGGTTTATTTTTGAATTTGTGTAGTCACCCTACGCGTCTACGGAGTGCCACATTTTTTGGACACTCAAGTTGAAAGCATTTTTGTTTTCTACAAGCAGTCTCTATGGGTATACATGTATCTGGGGTCTCTGGGTATATATATATCTGGGGTATGCCTGAGTATACATGGTCTGTGTATTTATATAGAGAATGAGACTGTATAAATGTAGTAATACATAAGATACATTTATACAGCCTCATTATATAAATGCAGAGGGTACATGGAGAATGCGGCTGTATATATGTAGTATATGTGGTGCTCTGTATTACACTCCTACACAATGCACATTACTGTGAGTTTATTACTTTGGAGCTCTGTAATACGCTCATACATGCCATGTGTTTTTTTGGGGGGAAGGGCAGCATTTCATCCATAGCTCCAGGCAGCACAATGGCATGGGCTGGCCCTGGCCGTAGGTTCACAGAAACAAAGAGAAGTGCAGGTGAGGGGCTGATTGAAAAAACAAGGTAGGGAGGAGAGAAAGATGCACATAAGAACGAGATACAGAGACACCAAGGGCAACACACTAGGAACTCACTGGAGGCATGAGACAGCAGGTAGCTTAAAAAAATAGCAACAGTAATAATATGTAGCATACAATAATAAAAAAGAGACATGTATGCACCAGTGCTTTTGTGCAAATAACTACAAATGTAGTCAATAGTGGCACTTAGTGAAACACAGCATGTAGTGAGAATTCACACACAAAAAATACTTATATTTGTGTAGCGGGTAATGCATGAAAGATTTTTGGGAATTGGAAGGCTACATCTTTCATGTATTATCCGTGAGAGCAACACATGATTGCTCTCAGTTTGTGAGTCAGATTCTTTTGGTGCATATTATATACTACTCAATGTTTTAGAGACGCTACCTTAGGGTTGCTAGGTCGGCCATGTTTTCCTGAAACATATTACATAGTTACATAGTTATATAGGCTGAAAAAAGACATGCGTCCATCGGGTTCAGCCTCTCCCACATAACCTACTGCTGTTGATCCAAAAGAAGGCAAAAAACCCAGTCTGAAGCGCTCGCCAATATGCAACATACTGGGAAAAAATTCCTTCTTGACCCCAGAATGGCAGTCAGATTTCTCCTTGGATCGAGAAGCTATTACCCACATATTAAATATTATAACCCTTAATATTCTGTGTCTGCAGGAAGTCATCCAGTCGTTTTTTAAAAGTCTGTACAGACTCTGACCCAACCACCTCAACAGGCAGAGAATTCCACAGCTTTATTGTTCTCACCGTAAAATAACCCTTCCTATGCTTTAAGCTAAATTTTCTTTCTTCCAGTCTAAATGGATGACCCCTTGTCCTATGTATAGTCCTGTTAATGAATAGGTTATCAGACAATGGTTGATAATGGCCCCGTATATATTTATATAAGGTTATCAGATCCCCTCTAAGGCGCCTTTTCTCTAAACTAAACAGGTTTAAGCTTGTTAGTCTTTCCTCATAACTTAACCCTTCCATCCCCCTTATTAATTTAGTTGCCCGTCTCTGCACTTTTTCTAACGATATAATATCTTTTTTTAAGACAGGTGCCCAAAATTGCACGGCATATTCAAGGTGCGGCCTGACCATTGATTTATACAGAGGCAAAATTATGTTTTCATCCCGTGAGTGAACTCCCCTTTTAATGCATGCCAGTACTTTGCTGGCCTTGGCGGCTGCTGTTTGACATTGCACATTGTTACTTAGTTTGAAGTCTATGATTATTCCCAAATCCTTCTCCTGCTTGGATTTCCCTAACTCCGTACCATTTACGGTATAAATTGCTTGTGTGTTCTTCACTCCAAAGTGCATAACTTTACATTTATCTAGATTAAATTTCATCTGCCATTTAAGTGCCCAGTCCCCCAATTTATCTAAATCCCTCTGCAGCGAAGTAACATCCTGCTCACATTGTATTACTTTTCCTAGCTTTGTGTCATCTGCAAATACTGATACATGACTTTCAATGCCTATCTCAAGGTCATTTATAATAAATTGAATAGTATTGGTCCTATAACAGACCCCTGAGGGACACCACTTACCACTGGTGTCCATCTTGAAAATGTACCATTTATGACCACTCTCTGTACCCTATCTTTTAGCCAGTTTTCTATCCAAGAACAAGTATTTTCATCTAGACCATTTTTTCTTAATTTAAGTAGTAACCTTTTGTGTGGAACTGTGTCGAAAGCTTTGGCAAAATCTAAGTAAATCACATCCACTGCGACCCCCTGATCTATACTTCTACTTACTTCCTCATAGAACGTAATTAGGTTAGTCTGACATGATCTGTATAATTTATTCATGCTGATGGGCAGTGCATGAAAAATGCAACCCTGCAGTATGTAGAATCTGTATGCTGCTATTTATTTATTTATTTATAAAGGATTTTACCAGGAGGGATACATTGAGATTTCTCTCGTTTTCAAGTATGTCCTGGGTTCGAGAACATTGAGTGGTTACAGAAATACAAAATAGTAAAATGCAAGATATTAAGACAAGACCAAATATACAGATTAACAGAAAAATAAATATGTAGGAAATAAAGTCTTTATGTTACATGTTTACAGGTGCATTTCGTATTGAGGTATGTTAATAGGGAAGTCTTAAGGGACTTTAGACTGAGGGAAGATTTGACGGTGTCTGGGAGGTTATTCCATATTTGCGGTGCTCTGTAGGAAAATGAGGATCGAGCCATTTTCTTTTTGTATTGCGGTATTGCAAGTAAGGTGCTGGTCCTGGATCTGAGGTTATAGGATGAGGGAACTGCTGGGGGAAGCAGCATATTCAGGTAGGGTGGTAGCTTCCCAGAAAAGCTCTTAAACACCAGGTTGGAAAGGTGAAGGGTGCGTCTAGAGTCCAGTGATGGCCAGTTTAGTTCTTTTAACATGTCACAATGGTGTGTCATATAGTTACATTGTAGCACAAAGCGACAGAATGAGTTATACAATGTAGTAAGTTTCTGGAGGTGTGTTTGTGGGGCGGCTGCATACACTACATCTCCGTATTCAATCGCTGGCATAAGCATTTGTTGTACAATCTGCTTTCTTACCGCGGGGCTCAGGCAGGATTTGTCTCTGTACAGGGCACCTAGTTTTGGGTAGAGTTTAGATGAGAGTTTTTCGATATGGGGGCCAAAAGATAGATTTAGGTCTAACCACATACCTAGATATTTGAGAGAAGTGACTGTGGTCAGCGTGCCATTTGATTTTGTCCCAACACATAGATGGGGTGTTTGCAATTTGTGTAGTTTAGGTGTGGTTCCAAAGAGCATTGTAACAGTTTTGTCAGTATTTAGAAAAAGTTTGTTATTTGCGATCTACTTTTCTACCCCTGTGAATTGTTCTTGCAGCACTGCCTCCAGCTGTGGGAGATTTGGTTTGCTGGTATAGATTACAGTGTCATCTGCGTACATGTGTACAGTTGAAGCTTTGCAGACATTGGGCAGATCGTTTATGAATATTGTGAATAGCAGGGGGCCAAGTATCGAGCCTTGGGGTACACCGCACGTGACTGGGAGGGGAAGGGAAGTGCTGTCAGAAATGGACACAAATTGAGACCTATCAGACACATATGATTGGAACCAGGTTAATGTACTATCACCAATACCAGAGTTCTTAAGTTTTTGTAATAGGATGCCATGGTCTACTGTGTCAAAAGCCTTGGCAAAAGCCTGGAAGATGGCTCCAGTTAGATTTCCTTGTTCCATGCCCGCTTGGATATCATTACAAACTTTTAAAAGGGCAGTTGTAGTTGAATGGTTTGGACGAAAGCCTGATTGATCTGGGGTTAAATAGTTCTGATACTGATAATAATCACGTAATTGAGTGTAGACACATTTTTCCAGAATTGTTGACATTACAGGGCGCAGTGATATTGCGCGGTAGTTGGATACCAAAGTATTGTCTCCACTTTTATGGATAGGTACCACCCTTGCAGTCTTCCAGAGTTTGGGTATGTATCCAGTCGCCAGTGATTCATTAATCAGGGTTGCAACAGGTTTTGCAATTGCTGGTGCACTGATTTTCAGCAGCATTGCTGGGATTTGATCAGGTCCAGACTGGTATTTCATTTTTTGGCTATGGAGAAGTTTGGTGATGGCACTGACAGGCACTGGTCTAAAACTGAATTTCTCTGGGTTACGGGGTCTTTTCACTGTTGGTGGGTCCTGACCTGCGTGCGGCCTTTCTGATTGCGTGTCATTTCCTAGCTTAGCAATCAGGGTGGTGGCGCATCCAACAAAAAAATTATTAAAAGCATTTGCTAGATCTAGGGGGTGTTGTACAGTTTGGTTGTTTACTTTTAAAGCAGCTGGTTGGGAGTGGACGGGGGGTGCTTGTATGTTACTTATGATTTTCCAAAAATTTCTGGGGTTTGATATGTTATTGTTTAAATTTTCATTGAAGTATTGGGCTTTAGCCATTTTTGTTTGTTTTGTGCATTCATTCTGGCATTTTCGGTATTCACAGTGATCGTTCATGGATCCAGTACTCTTGAACTTTGACCACAGGGAGTCTCTAAACTGGTACATATGCGTGAGGTCAGCTGTAACCCAGGGGAGATGGGCCCCTTTTACTCGCACTTTGCGCAGTGGGGTATGGGTGTTCCAGACTTTCAGGAGCTCGGCTTGAAAGTATTCAATTGCACAGTCCAGGTCTGGGATTAGGTTTAGTCTGTACCATGGGAGCTGTTTGAGATCATTTAGGAAGGATTCAAGATTAAATTTCTTGAAAGACCTGGTGATTATTACCTTTGGTGGACATTTTGTGGCCCTTATTTTGTGCACACAGTACACTAGGCAGTGATCACTGAAACTGTTAGCGAGAACGCCTGCCTCCTGTATTCGATCAGGACATGAGGAGAGAATCCAGTCCAGCAAGGTGTGGTTAGGGCTTTTCATATTAATGCGAGTGGGGGAGGAGATTAATTGTGTTAGCTGCAAAGCCTTAAACAGTGAGCAGTGTTTATTGTTTTTAGGATTCAGACAATCAATATTAAAGTTGCCGAGGACCAGCAGTTCATTTTTTTGGTTTTGAGCGACTAATTTACTAAGAATTTGGGTTATGTCAGAAAGGGATTGCACTGGGGAACTTGGTGGGCGGTAGAATCCAGCAACAATAATTGTTTTACTGAATGGGATCTCAATAGTACCAGAAAGGAAATCAAATGTGGCTGGGGAGCTAGGATTCTGCAATGGGGTGAACTTTATGGAGTTGTCAACAGTATAAACAGTGGCGTAGCATGGGTTGTCCGCGCCAGGGGCCAGCCAAGAATTGTGCGCCCCCCCAACCTGTGGACACGTTATCATGCCCTGATTCCCTTCCACCATTAGGGCATTGAACCCCTTAACTGTGATACAACAACCACTCGGGATACTTGGTTCCAGCCAAACAACATGGTACTCTAGGGCAGGGGTCAGCAACCTTGGCTCCCTGATGTTTTGGGAACTACATCTCCCATGATGCTCAGTCACCCATTAGGCTAACTGAGCCACAAGGGAAATGTAGTTCCCCAAACATCAGGGAGCCAAGGTTGCTGAACCCTGCTCTAGAGTATAAACAGCCACAGACTTGAAGTTGTGAAAATGAAAGGTCTTTTTATTCCAGCATAAACAAACACCACACTTGCCTTTGAATCACTATTGCAGGTGATTAAACAAAAAACTACAAATGAAAACTAGGGATGCACCGATACCACTTTTTTTTAACACTGAGTACGAGTACCGATATTTTTTAAAAGTACTCACTGATACCGAGTACCGATACTTTTATTTTATGTCATGTGAACGCTTTCCAATAAGAACAGACCTCATATAAAAATGCCCCCAGCTCACAAGTATATATCCCCCCAGATACATATACACAGAATGTCCCCAGCTCACATGGATATTGCCCCAGCCAGCTCACACATGGATATATTGCCCCAGCCAGCTCTCACATGGAGATTGCCCCAGCTCTCACATGGATATTGCCCCAGCCAGCTCTCACATGGATATTGCCCCAGCTCTCACATGGATATTGCCCCAGCCAGCTCTCACATGGATATTGCCCCAGCTCTCACATGAATATTGCCTCAGCCAGCTCTTACATGGATATTGCCCCAGCCAGCTCTCACATGGATATTGCCCCAGCCAGCTCTCACCTGGATATTGCCCCAGCCAGCTCACACATGGAAATATTGCCCCAGCCAGCTCTCACATGGAGATTGCCCCAGCTCTCACATGGATATTGCCCCAGCCAGCTCTCACATGGATATTGCCCCAGCTCTCACATGGATATTGCCCCAGCCAGCTCTCACATGGATATTGCCCCAGCTCTCACATGAATATTGCCTCAGCCAGCTCTTACATGGATATTGCCCCAGCCAGCTCTCACATGGATATTGCCCCAGCCAGCTCTCACATGGATATTGCCCCAGCCAGCTCTCACCTGGATATTGCCCCAGCCAGCTCTCACCTGGATATTGCCCCAGCCAGCTCTCACCTGGATATTGCCCCAGCCAGCTCTCACCTGGATATTGCCCCAGCTCTCAAATGGATATTGCCCCAGCCAGCTCTCACATGGATATTGCCCCAGCCAGCTCTCACATGGATATTGCCCCAGCTCTCACATGGATATTGCCCCAGCCAGCTCTCACATGGATATTGCCCCAGCCAGTTCTCACATGGATATTGCCCCAGCTCTCACATGGATATTTCCCCAGCCAGTTCTCACCTGGATATTGCCCCAGCCAGCTCTCACATGGATATTGCCCCAGCTCTCACATGGATATTGCCCCAGCCAGCTCTCACATGGATATTGCCCCAGCTCTCACATGGATATTGCCCCAGCCAGCTCTCACATGGATATTGCCCCAGCTCTCACATGAATATTGCCTCAGCCAGCTCTTACATGGATATTGCCCCAGCCAGCTCTCACATGGATATTGCCCCAGCCAGCTCTCACCTGGATATTGCCCCAGCCAGCTCTCACCTGGATATTGCCCCAGCCAGCTCTCACCTGGATATTGCCCCAGCCAGCTCTCACATGGATATTGCCCCAGCTCTCACATGGATATTACCCCAGCCAGCTCTCACATGGATATTGCCCCAGCTCTCAAATGGATATTGCCCCAGCCAGCTCTCACATGGATATTGCCCCAGCTCTCACATGGATATTGCCCCAGACAGCTCTCACATGGATATTTCCCCAGCCAGCTCTCACATGGATATTGCCCCAGCCAGCTCACACATGGATATTGCCCCAGCTCCGGATGCCAGCAGGGGTTGGGGTCCAGATGCCATGCAGCGGGTGTGCCACTGCCCAGTCCTGAACAGCGTGAGAGTCTGTGTTGAAGGGGAGGCGGCTGCGTGCGTGTGTGTGCAGGTCACGCGGTCCGGCCAGTCAGGTGGTACAGAGACTCAGTACCACCTGACTAGCCGGACCACGTGACCTGCGCCTGCACGCAGCCGCCTCCCTTCAACACGGACTCACGCTGTTCAGGACCTCTGACCGGGCACTCCCACTGCACGGCATCTGGGCCCCCTCAACCCGCCCGAGGGCCCGGCGGGTCAGTCCGGGCCTGAACTTTTAGGGGCGCAAATTTCTTTTGAAATTATGTGCCCCTAAGAAAACTGCGCCCGGGGCCACGGCCCCCCCCAGCCCCCCAGCCCCCTCCACGCTACGCCACTGGGTATAAAATCAAAAAAGAATCCCAGATGACCTGTCTTTATTTCTTTCCTGCAGCATATGAATTATACATGGTGAAGGACAGCTCTTTTCCCTAAGCTCTCCCTCTACATGAAATAGTAATAAGTGTCCAGGAAAATATGGCTGATCTGGCAAGCCTATGCTACTTGTGTATATTTTTCTTTTATGCAGGATATTGTCTGACACTATTCTGAAGAGCTACACAAATATAAGTATTTTTTGTGTGTGATTTCTCACTACATGCTGTGTTTTACTAAGTGCCACTACTGACTGTAATTTGTAGTTATTTGCACATTGGCGCTGGCGCATACGGCTCTCTTTTTATTATTGTACAAGGTGGAAAGCCTGCCCAGAGGGCAGTCTATTGTGGATATTGCCCCAGCTCGTGGATATTGCCCCAGCTCGTGGATATATGCCCCAGCTCGTGGATATATGCCCCAGCTCGTGGATATATGCCCCAGCGTGTGGATACTGCCCCAGCGTGTGGATACTGCCCCAGCGCGTGGATACTGCCCCCAGCTCGTGGATACTGCCCCCAGCTCATGGATACTGCCCCAGCGTGTGGATACTGTCCCAGCGTGTGGATACTGCCCCATCACATGGATATTGCCCCAGCGTGAGGATACTGCCCCATCACATGGATATTGCCCCAGCATGTGGATACTGCCCCATCACATGGATATTGCCCCATCACATGGATATTGCCCCATCACATGTATTTTGCCCCAGCGTGTGGATACTGCCCCATCACATGGATATTGCCCCAGCTTGTGGATACTGCCCCATCACATGGATATTGCCCCATCACATGGATATTGCCCCAGCGTCTGGATATTGCCCCTTCACATGGATATTGCCCCATCACATGGATATTGCCCCAGAGTGTGGATATTGCCCCTTCACATGGATATTGCCCCTTCACATGGATATTGCCCCATCACATGGATATTGCCCCCAAGCTCAGACCCCAGACCAGACATGGGGCGGCTGTTCGAATGCTCTATTGGCATTCGGACAGCCGCCCCATGAGATCCTCATACTTACCTTCCCGAGCGGCGAAGTGGAAGTTTCCCCGCTTCCGGTCTTTGAAGGACCCAAGCCGCGGTCACGTTGGACTCCCATGTGACCGGGGCTTGGGTCCTTCAAAGAGCGGAAGCGAGGGAACTTTCCCTTCGCCGCTCGGGGGACGGGTTGGATGCACGCGGCAGCCGGGTAGAGGCTGCGAGCGCAGCCTCTACCCGGCTGCTGTGTGCATCTTGTAACCGCCGCGGCGAGCGCACAGCCGGCTCGTGCCGCGGCGGTTGCATGCGCGCGCAACCAACCGCCGCTGGTTGCGCGCGCATGCGCAGAGTAAGGCTTGGCGACGGACACGCCAAGCCTTACTCAATTATAGTATAGATTATGCAAATTATTACTTTTGCAATTTATATATATTTGCATTGCAGAATTTTCTTCAGCGCAAGACTATTATTTTATTTTGTATTTAGATTTTCTGATTAGGTGGACTTCAGGGTAGTTTATGCTGCTATATAGTTAAGCAGTATCAGCAGGTGTGTCCTTTTGTCTTTCATGGCAGGAAAGGGTCTGCCGGGGGAGTTAAGGTGGAGCTGTGCTGGTTTGGACCTTCCTGCGACTAGGCAGAGTAGGTATGTGCTACAGGCGCCTGCCACGAGGGGGCGCCTTGCTCTGTGTGTGAAAGAAAATAAACCATTATTTTTTTTAATTTACAATTTGCAAACATATGGGACATATGAGGTATCATTGGAAAGTCCAGATTTTGGCTTCTTAGTGATAACAAATATAAACATGTTAGACTTACAAAAAAAATATATATTTTATTTTTTACATAACGCAGCACTATTATTCAGTTTACAATTATAAAGTGAACAGTGATGCTGCGCTAGCTCACCTTCTCATTTCCCACACTGCCAGCAAGTGTGGAGTTGATGATGCAAAGCATTATTTCATCGACAACCTAGACCGTGGCACTGCAGTGAGGAGAGACAGGGGGACTTGGGGGACTTTGGAACCGGTATCTGTGATTTGTTCACCGCACAAGGTCAAGTGAAGTGTCATTGGAAAGGTCAGAGGCCTTTCCAATGATCCCAAACATGACCATGTAATGTGTAAAAAAAAATTTTTATAAATGTAAAACAATTTTTTTTATGTGTTCTACAACGGCGGAGGGAATATAGGCTTTTACATATAAAACAAACAATGCCACTGCACTAACCCAACTAAGGCAACAGATTCTGCCCCTTCTTTTAACTTGAGCACAGAGAGAAACTGTTTTTCAATCCTTAAAAGTGAGATACAAAGGGACTAGGATTCCTACACCAGATCAGCCATGTTTTCCTGGACACATATAATTTATTCATGCTGATGGGCAGTGCATGAAAAATTCCACCCTGCTACATGTAAAATCCACATGCTGCAGGTGAGAAATCAACAAGGAATCCCAGGTGACCTGATTTCCTTACTGCAGTATATTAATTATACATATTGCAGGGCTGCACTTTCCCACTACTAACCTCTGCATGAAATCGTAATATGTGTCCAGGAAAACATGGCCGACTTGGCAACCCTAGCAGTGCATGAAAAATTCCACCCTGTAGCATGTATAATCCATATGCTGCAGTTATTATTATTTATTAAGCGCCAACACATTCCGCAGCGCTGTACAAGGTGCAATGGGTAAAGACAGAACAATTGTTCAATACATACAGGAGACAGGTCAGTATTCCTGCCAGCAGATACAGGAGGACGTGAAGGCCCTATTCCCATGGGAATTTACAATCTAAATAGTTAATAAATCAAAAAGGAATTCCAGGTGACCATGCCTTTATTTCCTTCCTGCAGCATATGAATTATACATGTTGCTGGTCTGTACTTTTCCCTGCGCTCCTCTTTTGTATGAAGTAGTAATATATGTCCAGGAAAACATGGCCGACCTGACAACTCTAGTGAGGTATCATTGGAAAGGTCAGAGTCTGGTATTTCCAATGATACCAAACATGACCATGTAATGTAAAAAAATGAAAAAAGTAACTGATTTTTTTTTCCCTTTTGTAAAACAAACAATGTCACGGAACTAACTAAACTAAGGCAATAAGGCAACAGATTCTGCCCCTTTTGATTTTATGCAGAGAGAAACTGTTTTTCATTTTGTTTAATTATTTTTTTCCTTTGGTTTGCCCCAAAATTAAAATTTAAATAGTAATTTTGGCATTTTTTTAAAAAAAAAATTATTTGAAGGGGGCTTCACATTCCTTTGCCTACAGACTCCTGAGATGCAAATCTGGCCCTGGCAATGACACGTGCTGTGACAATGAAGTTCAAATAAAAGAATACAGTCCAAATTTCAAGGTTTCCTTTTGAGTGAATCTGACGGCACTGTCCAGAGATCCAATCCTACTGGACAGTAATCCATGTGTCATTTTACTACTAATGCAAAGCTAAGACTTTGTACGGTAAGGGATTAAGCCATTGGGTTTATCCCTATTCAGTCTATTTCCTGTTAGCTATATTCCTCCGCTTTAGAAATGGTTTTGTGATATGAAAGGATTATGAATCATGGAAAGGACCAATTATATGTAGAGAAATACACTGCAAAAGATATAAAGCTTAAACGGATACTCTAAGGTTAAAACGTAAAACCTCCTGACCGCATCCACACCAGCATTTTAACACTTTAACCTCTTCGCTGCTGAGCCATTTGACCCCTGTGTGCTGAGCTAATTTTTTTAGTTTTATGCTCATCATGTTTAAACGTGATTTGAAGTTTTATTTTAGTTTTATTGTAATACCCAGGCAAGTTATACATTTTTTTTCAGCGAGCATGGGAGACTCAAAATATATCATTATTATGTGTATAAGTACTGTTTAATCAGAATGCTATAAAAAATTGGCGAAAAAATGTAAATTTCCGTTCGAAGTTCAATCATTTGCAGCGGATAAAATTATTTTCTAATGTTTTATCATCCAAACCTATATGGTTACATATTGTATGTGTTACTGTTTAAAAAAAAAATCGGAAATGAAGAATCTGTTAACCCCTTCACTACCAAGCATTTTTTTGTTAAAATTTTTTATCACCAAATTAATTTGAAGTTTCGTGCAGAAATTGTTATTTTGAGATAGTTAGAAAATTAGAAATAATGTTAATGTGCTCATTTTTAATTTTTCATGTTTTCATTTATCCGTTAAAGAAATATTGTTGAAATGTAAGATTCTGAGCTCTAGATGGTGTTCCTTATCCAGGGCCGTCTTTAACGCGGGGCAAATGGGGCACTTGAGGGACCCAAAGCAGCTGTCCCCTTGGGCCCCGCAGCAAAGACAGCCGGCGGCCCGGCGGCGCAGAAAACGGCTTGTGTATTGTGTGTATTACTACTGTCTGTAACCAGTGACTCCTATTTGTTGTTACAGAGTAGTCTTGGCCGGGCCGGCTCCGCCTCCACTGCCGCATGAAGCCCAGCTGCCGGCGGCGCCGCCATCGATCTGATCATGATCTGACTGCAGGCCTGCAGCTGCAGTGCCAGCCAGCCCAGTATCACTCTCTCTGAGAGTCTGACGTGACCGCAGACTCAGTGCAGAGGCCCGGGCTGGCAGCAGCAGGCAGGGGGGCACTGGAGCTGAGTCTGGTAGTAGCCAGCCACACGCACACAGAGCGGAGCCGCTGCAGCACCAGCAGCGACAGCGTGCGTGCCTTCCTTACAGCCGACACAAGGCTGGGAACGGCATTCACGCTGTTGGCGCCGCCCTCTTGGCGTACGTACCACGTGATGCGGCGCGGCGCGCATGCTCAGACTGTCCCCGCATGGTAGTCTCACTGTGACGACGAGAGAGACTCGCTTGCTGAGCTGACGACACCACATTACCACCCCAGCGTCCAGGTACGGAGCCGCTGAGCCGAGCCGGTCGGAGCGAACCAGGCCAGGAGCCCAGCAGCACACTGAGACTACAACACGATGTGGTAAGGAGCAGAGCTCTGCTTTAGGACCCCTTGCTCCATCACCCCCTCTCTCAATTTTCCTCCAGCTTGTCTGAGACCCAATTCAATTTGATATTTAAAACCACTTAGGCTAATATTTTACCCAACCTCCCTGTGTCATTTCAAATGGGGGCTCTAAATGCTTCATCCAATGTTGGATGATCTGTAATTGGTTAGTCAGAGCAAAGTAACTATAGGTAGTGACTGTGAGCACTTTGTTAATTCATTCTAGGTCTCAGCCTGTATTCTGGGACAGCTAGACCCCCCCCCCCTTACCATCCCATTAGCTTTTGGCTACTCCTTGTCAGCACTTCCAGGGTTATCCTTTTTTCTCTCTCTTCTACATAATGTTCAGTGTGTGTGTGTATATATATGGTGAGTGTTTGTGTATATATGATGTGGTGATGTTTGGGTGTAATGTGTTTATTATGTGTAAATGTGTGATGTGAAAGGGTTTCTATGATGTATATATTATGTGTACGTGGTATATACAGTATATAGAATGTGTATGTGTACAAAGAATGTATATACAATAGTATGTGTATACAGGATGTGTATGATGTGTAATTGTAAAAAAATATTATAAAATAAAATGATTTAATTTTAGGAGACAAGTCTATGTGTGTATTTCTATTTCTTTTGGATGTTGGAGTGGAGAGCAAAATTCCAGGGGGGGGGGCCAAAAAAATATTTGCCCAGGGCCCAGTCAATATTAAAGACGGCCCTGTCCTTATCTTACGCAATTTCAAACGGGGTCTGCATTATTATCATACAGGCAGAAAAGACCTTTGTGTTAGATACAGTAACTGTGATAAAGACAAATAATAAAATTGTTCAGATCGCCTACTTATGGGGATTTGTAGTGATCATAATGAGATTATTAGAAATGTAACTTCCAAAAAATAAAAATAGAATATAAAAATAATATCCGTATGTGTCATAATGCCTGTATATATACACCACAGTAAAACCTTATCTCTGTACTGTACAGGGATTTTCAATCATTATTGTCACAACCACTACGTGCACTGCTGCGAAAGACGCCGGGTTAAGCCGCTCACTATCTATCTATCCTAGACCCAGATTATCACGAGCGCTTATCTACCTGTCCCGGCCACACTTTCTCTCACAACAGGCACGTAGAGCGCGATATACTGATCCCAGGATTGCAACGCAGTACAAGTCTTCTCTTGAAGCGGGAAATGACTACGTCTCCCACAATCCCTGGGCTCACTTTCCTACTCTATTAGTAACGCTGCCACCAGTCCTCATGGACACTACGCGTGTCGCAACGGGAGGCGCAGGGCTTAAGCAACCGCACTATCTGCCTACCCTAGACTCGGATAGTGACTACAGATCCCACAATCCCCTGCCGTCTCCTGACGACCGCAACTCGCAATTTCTTATATATAACCAAGCTTAAAGCAAATTGCAATACTCCCAATCTCTTAGTTAGCGTGGATCTCATCAGCCAGAAGCAGGAACTTAAATACGATTTGTTTATTTATGATATAGAGAAATCGCAGTGCATTGTTACAGGAAAAATTATAACTAGAATAAATCAATTAATTACACACTACACAGCAAATAAAAGAAAAGGGTTAACCACAGAGCAATTACTTATGAAGAACTAATCAGTAAACTAGCATCGATGTTCTCCTGGAGCCTGGAGATAGGAACATGGACAGATCAGTCCTCTTTCGAAGGTACCCCAAGTGATCTTCCCAAGCACATGGCCAGTTTTCAGAATTTATACACTTCCTGATCCTTCCAGCCCCCAGCCACAAATGGCCCAGCCTCATGCACTACATATCCCAGAGTTCCCTTATACCGAGCATGCTCAATACGCTTGTCAATTAATCTTTAATTGCCCAAAGGTGTCCATCTCTCCCCCAGGGAGCAAGGATGTGCTTCCTGTCTTTGAAGATAGGGCCTAAATCTTGGTGCCGGGTCGGCTTCCAAGGTATGATCAATATGTCAGTGTACAAAAGACATTCCATTTTACAGCTACGTGTTATATCCTCCCCCAAGGGAGAAAGATAACCATTTTAATTACATTTTACCACTTACCCTCATAACAGCTGTGGAGACAGGGATACGCTTCCCAAATGGTCAGACACAAATATGAATATGACGATATGGAGGAGATATATATGTATATATAAACAGGCACTTAGACAAATATACACAGGCAGACCCTGATATAGATAGAAATACAGATCTAATCTGCCACAATTATAACCCCCTGACTCTTATCCCTGTACAGCAGTGAGTGACCCCAGAGCTCCCCCTGTGTTCTGCCCTCTCCCTGGCAGCAGCATCTATTTGAACTTTTGTTATAGAGGGGTTTAGGACTGCTATTTGCAATTGGTTTTATGTATAGTACATCACACATAGGGTGATACCCCTAACAATACAGCACAATGCAGAATATAATTAATGCAATGTATTCTTAGATTATAACCACTCACAGGCTGTCGCTACTGGGAAGACACATAGCAGGTTCTTGAATTTCTCCAGGCCAAGATGATAGCCTTAAGGGAAGAATAATAACAATAGTGTAGATAGCCAAGCAATCATAAAAACAACGTTTTTATTGCGCTTACAGAAATTTAAAACAAATGGAGCATAACATCACCAACTCCCATGACCCAATTCGTCTGAAGGTGTTTCTCGACGCGTTTCGTCACGTGGACTTCATCAGGAGCGTGAAAAAGTCCCATCTGATATCCCTCTAATATACCCAAATGAAAATCAATTAACCAATCAAAGAAAGCAGAAAAATCGGAAATACGAACGAACGAAAAAACGGAAGAACCGAAAAAGCGGAAGTCACAATACGAAACGAAAACGAACAGAAAAAACGTCCCGCAAAGTACTTCCGGCTTGATAAACCGGAAGAAGTAATCCATCGAATGGTGCACCGCACAGCGCTAGCCCCTGTTGGCCGGAACAGTTCTCATCACATCCTGGGTCTGCCAGCCGTGGGAACCCTTCCGGGCAAAGATCCGACAATAAGGGCACTTTCGGTTCCAATATTTCCATGGAGATGATCCTATTAAAAAGCCGATATGAAGTCACTGCCGCCATCTTTGAAAACGGCAATTCAGATACGGCCAGAGGCCTGTTCAATACCTCAGCAGCTGCTGAATTGCTGCAGCGCAGCAATTCAATTTGCTGCAGCAGTGTCGTTGAACCCTTTGGATGCAAATTTTGAATCCAAAATGGCCGACGATTTCTTAATGAAAAATTCAGATTGTTTTTCGGATCACTCGGACAAAATATAATAAAGAGAAGCAGTCAGCACAATTCCGTTCTGTATGCACACACCACAAAATGATAGTTTTTAATGAATAAACGTTATGTTTACTTCTGAAACAATATATAAATTGAACTGTAATATATGTCTATGTGCAGGGGGAAATAATAAATAAATATTTTGTGCTTTGGTGAACAAAAACCTCAAAATTAACATTGCTGTACGGAATTATTACTTGCTTCGAGGCGGCGGCCATCTTGCTGTACGGCATTGTTACTTGCTTCATGGCGGCGGCCATCTTTAAAACGTCACACTCAGCATCTCCTCGGGTCGCTGCAAGTGCTAGGTTAGCACTGCTGAGCGCTGAGCGGTTGAACGGCGTTCAATGGCAAGTTGCTAACTTAGCACTTGCAGCGGCTGAGGTATTGAACAGGCCTCTGATGATCTCCCGATATAGATAAGCCTGATGTAAAATTGCTATCGCCATCTTTGAAAACGGCAATTCAGGTGCAGCCAGATGGATAGACTCCCGTTGTAGATGAACATGAGATGTGATATAAAATATAATAAATAAAATAAAATACAGAAGGTTATAAAACTCAATAATAAACTATTAAAATATTAAGTAGTGATTAGTTATTCGCGCAAAAAGCACACTAAATCTATATCACAGTTTAACCCCTGCGGTTCCAATGTCTTGGGTCTATATATCCAATAGGTTTCTCGTCTAGACAGTCTATTGACTCTGTTGCCCCCCCTCCAATCCCCCTTCACCATTTCTATCCCAAAACATAACAATAATTCTTCTTTAAATCTGGGACAAGCATTACAGTGCACTGGCAAAGGGGTGGGTTCGCATATTGTTCCTGATGTTATTCTGATGTTCCAGTAATCTACATTTAAGCTTACGCATGGTACGACCCACATATTGGACACCACAGGGACATTGAATCAGATACACTACAAACGTGGTGTTGCACGTAATTTCACCCTTAATTGAGAATAATTCTCCTGTAGAGTGACTTGAATAACCTTTAACTGTTGCTGGTAAAAATCGACATGCTTTACATGTTCCACATCGTTTAAAACCGTTATGCCCCACCAGAGGTTCCTTATCCGGACCCTGAGGAATACTGGGTGCTAGCATGTTCTTAAAATTATTAGTTTATCTGTAAAATATAATGGGGCGAGCCTGGTCCTCTGGCGACGATACATAGATGACGTCTTGGTCATTTGGGAGGGTTCCCAAGGGACTCTAGATGCATTCACTGAGTATATTAATTGTAATGAGTTTTCCCTTAAGTTTAATCCTATGTTTAGTGATCATCAGATAGATTTTTTAGACCTCACCATAAGTAGCGATGCCAATAGAGTGGTTACCAAGTGTTATTTTAAACCTACCGATGGCAATGGTTATGTCCACCGGGGTAGTTGTCACCATCCGTCTTGGTTGAAGTCTACACCGAGGAGTCAATTCATTAGAGTTCGACGAAACTGTACCAAATTAACCGATTTCATTGAACAATCGAAATATATTGAAAATAAACTAATACAGAAGGAATATGACACAGGGGAAGTTAATAAGACAATGCAGGAAGTGATGAAAATACACAGAAAAGATCTCTTCAAAACTAGAAATAAAAGAAGTACCAATATAAGTAGATATGCCTTTTTGACTAATTTTAACACGGGATATAGACAGATGGAGAAGATTGTTAAGAAACACTGGCCTCTCCTATTACAAGATCCCATTTTAGGGAAGGATATACCATTACAACCCTCTATAATTTACAGATAAACTAATAATTTTAAGAACATGCTAGCACCCAGTATTCCTCAGGGTCCGGATAAGGAACCTCTGGTGGGGCATAACGGTTTTAAACGATGTGGAACATGTAAAGCATGTCGATTTTTACCAGCAACAGTTAAAGGTTATTCAAGTCACTCTACAGGAGAATTATTCTCAATTAAGAGTGAAATTACGTGCAACACCACGTTTGTAGTGTATCTGATTCAATGTCCCTGTGGTGTCCAATATGTGGGTCGTACCATGCGTAAACTTAAATGTAGATTACTGGAACATCAGAATAACATCAGGAACAATATGCGAACCCACCCCTTGCCAGTGCACTGTAATGCTTGTCCCAGATTTAAAGAAGAATTATTGTTATGTTTTGGGATAGAAATGGTGAAGGGGGATTGGAGGGGGGGCAACAGAGTCAATAGACTGTCTAGACGAGAAACCTATTGGATATATAGACTCAAGACATTGGAACCGCAGGGGTTAAACTGTGATATAGATTTAGTGTGCTTTTTGCGCGAATAACTAATCATTACTTAATATTTTAATAGTTTATTATTGAGTTTTATAACCTTCTGTATTTTATTTTATTTATTATATTTTATATCACATCTCATGTTCATCTACAACGGGAGTCTATCCATCTGGCTGCACCTGAATTGCCGTTTTCAAAGATGGCGATAGCGATTTTACATCAGGCTTATCTATATTAGGAGATCATCTGGCCATATCTGAATTGCCGTTTTCAAAGATGGCGGCAGTGACTTCATATCGGCTTTTTAATAGGATCATCTCCATGGAAATATTGGAACCGAAAGTGCCCTTATTGTCGGATCTTTGCCCGGAGGGGTTCCCACGGCTGGCAGACCCAGGATGTGATGAGAACTGTTCCGGCCAACAGGGGCTAGCGCTGTGCGGTGCACCATTCGATGGATTACTTCTTCCGGTTTATCAAGCCGGAAGTACTTTGCGGGACGTTTTTTCGTTTTGTTTTCGTTTCGTATTGTGACTTCCGCTTTTTCGGTTCTTCCGATTTTTCGTTCGTTCGTATTTCCGTTTTTTCTGCTTTCTTTGATTGGTTAATTGATTTTCATTTGGGTATATTAGAGGGATATCAGATGGGACTTTTTCACGCTCCTGATGAAGTCCACGTGACGAAACGCGTTGAGCAACACCTTCAGACGAATTGGGTCATGGGAGTTGGTGATGTTATGCTCCATTTGTTTTAAATTTCTGTAAGCGCAATAAAAACGTTGTTTTTATGATTGCTTGGCTATCTACACTATTGTTATTATTCTTCCCTTAAGGCTATCATCTTGGCCTGGAGAAATTCAAGAACCTGCTACGTGTCTTCCCAGTAGTGACAGCCTGTGAGTGGTTATAATCTAAGAATACATTGCATTAATTATATTCTGCATTGTGCTGTATTGTTAGGGGTATCACCCTATGTGTGATGTACTATACAATTTTTTATTATTGATACCGTATATTGTCAATTGGTTTTATGTGTCTCAAGGGTGCTTGGAGACCCATAAACGATAGGATTTCCTTTCTCCACAGGGGACACACTAATCTTGCTTTAAAAAGGTGTGAAAATTATCTTATAATATGCTAATAAATGCTTTTCAATGCATTACAATGCAAGTCAAGATTATTATTATTATTCTTTATTTATGAAGCACCAGCATATTCAGCAGCGCTGTACAATGGGCACAATATAGACAGGGTTACTATACATTGAACAACATTTGACATACCAGTACAGGAAGGAATGAGGGCCCTATTCCTGTGGGAATTTACAATCTAGAAGGGTTGGGGGTGGAAACAGGAGGAAAGCACTGCACTGTGAGAATGGACTGGTGAGAGTGATGGACTGATGAGAGATAACTATTACCATACTATAACCATTTTACTAAGGAAATACACAATTTTAACCAAAACAGAGAAAAAAATTAAAATTTTCATTTGTATTTTGGAGCATTGCATTTTATGAATAATATTACTATGAATAAAACATTGAGCAATCCCAGAATGGCAAATGAGAAGGTGAGTAATGGCAGTGGCACTGGTCATTTTATATGTGAAAATGGACAATGCTAGTGCTTTAGAAGAAAAAAAGAAAAAAAAAGAATTATTGTATTTTTCATTTAATTTTCTTCATTTTATACAGTCATGATTGATATTGTCAGTAAGGCCAGATTCTGGCAATGACATCTCACTTGAACATGTGGGGTGTTAATAACATAGATACGGGGATCCACAGTACCCTGCCTCTACTTGCAGCAGTGCGGCGGCTTGTGTGTTACATGGAAAAGCGTAACAGTGCTTAACAATGCTTTGCACCATCACCTCCACACTTGCTCCCCCTGTGGGAAATTAGGTGAGTTATCGAAGTGTAATGGTTTGCTTTATAAGCAAAAGCACAAAGTGCCACTGTCTAGAACAAAGAAAAAAAAGAATTTTTTTTTTCATTTATTTAATTTTTTTTATTTTTACATTTTACATAATCATGTTTGATATCTTTGGAAAAAACAGATACTGACCTTTCCAATGACACCTCAATTGATGTAGTGATATGTATAAAATAGAGATACCGAGGTCCAAAGAACTCTGCTTCTCCACACAGCGGTATGGTGACTTGTGCACTATACTGTCCTGTGGCGTTTAAGCCAGGCTGGTGCCAGTCAAGATATCGACATTACGGGGTTAAATAATTAGAAGAAATTAAAAACACTCAGTATTCTCATGTTCTCCTGATTTTATAACAATTACAATAATATCTGAAACTGTACTAACTCTCAGAATTGTTAGTTATAGTGTAATTTTTTTAGACATTAGATTGTTTGGAATTTAAACAAGCAAGTTCCGCTCACCTTTCATTTTCATAGTTTCATCCCCACTCCCTGAAATTACCTTGATTTCACTTTACTTCCTTACAAGTTGTTTTTTTTTAGAAGTAAGAGTATGTGAATCAGTGCACAGTATCCTGTTGTGTAAAGTCCTTACAATGTCCTCATATCTTCTAGAAAAAAATAAATGTGGATGAGACGGGACGGGTTTATGCCTATTGCTTGATCATAGTTACATAGGCTGAAAAAAAAGACATGCGTCCATCGGGTTCAGCCTCTCACACAACACCTACTGCTGTTGATCCAAAAGAAGGCAAAAAACCCAGTCTGAAATGCTCGCCAATATGCAACAAACTGGGGAAAAATTCCTTCTTGACCCCAGAATGGCAGTCAGATTTCTCCTTGGATCAAGAAGCTTACCCACATATTAAATATTATAACCCTTAATATTCTGTGTCTGCAGGAAGTCACTCAGTCGTTTTTTAAAAGTCTGTACAGTCTCTGACCCAACCACCTCAACAGGCAGAGAATTCCACAGCTTTATTGTTCTCACCGTAAAAAATAACCCTTCCTATGCTTTAGGCTGAATTTCCTTTTGTCCAGCCTAAATGGGTGACCTTGTGTCCTGTGTATAGTCCTGTGTATAGTCCTGTTAATGAATAGGTTTCCAGATAATGGTTTATAATGGCCCCGTATATATTTATATAAGGTTATCAGATCCCTTCTAAGGCACCGTTTCTCTAAACTAAACAGGTTTAAGCTCGTTAGTCTTTCCTCATAACTTAACCCTTCCATTCCCCTTATTAATTTAGTCGCCCGTCTCTGCACTTTTTCTAGCGCTATAATATCCTTTCTTAAGACAGGTGCCCAAAATTGCACAGCATATTCAAGTTGCGGTCTTACCATTGATTTATACAGAGGCATAATTATGTTTTCATCCCGAGAGTGAACTCCCCTTTTAATGCATGCCAATACCTTGCTGGCCTTGGTGGCTTCCGTTTGACATTGCACCTTGTTACTTAGTTTGAAGTCTATGATTATTCCCAAATCCTTCTCCTGCTTGGATTTCCCTAACTCCGTACCATTTAGGGAATAAGTTGCTTGTGTGTTCTTCACTCCAAAGTGCATAACTTTGCATTTATCTACATTAAATTTCATCTGCCATTTAAGTGCCCAGTCCCCCAATCTATCTAAATCCCTCTGCAGCGAAGTAACATCCTGCTCACATTATATTACTTTGCCTAGTTTTGTGTCATCTGCAAACACTGATACATGACTTTCAATGCCTATCTCAAGGTCATTTATAAATAAATTGGATAGTATTGGTCCTATAACAGACCCCTGAGGGACACCACTTACCATTGATGTCCATCTTGAAAATGTACCATTTATGACCACTCTCTGTACCTTATCTTTTAGCCAGTTTCCTATCCAAGAACAAGTATTTTGATCTAGACCAATTTTTCTTAATTTAAATAGTAACCTTTTGTGTGAAACTGTGTTGAAAGCTTTGGCAAAATCCAAGTAAATCACATCCACTGCAACCCCCTGATCTAAACTTCTACCTACTTCCTCATAGAACGTAATTAGGTTAGTCTGACATGATCTGTGCTTCATAAAACCATGCTGATTTTTGCCAATTACATTATACCTCCCAATAAATTCCTGAATATTATCCCTTAGTAACCCCTCAAATACTTTCCCAACCACAGATGTTAAGCTCACAGGTCTATAATTCCCAGGCACACATTTTAAACCTTTCTTAAATAAAGGGACCACGTCAGCTTTTCTCCAATCCTCTGGTACAATTCCTGTAAGAAAAGAATCTTGAAAGATTAAGAACAGAGGTTTACATATTTCAACACATAGCTCCCTCAGTACTCCCAGGTGAATTCCATCTGGCCCTGGGGCTTTATTCACATTCACTTTGTTTAATTGCTGCAAAACCTTGTCCTGAGTCAACCAGTCACTTTGAATTAGTAAGTTTTTATTAATGAATTGCATGTCTCCTGTTATAGGTTTCTCTTTGATAAATACTGAAGAAAAGATCAATACTCCAATTGCCTCCAATAGACTCAATTCCAATACAGCTAATCCAAAAGCAGACCGGGCACTCTGTATGGTATTTCTGAATACTTTATTGCACATGAGCCACAATTGCGATTGCCACCTTTCCTTCAAGCCAAACATGAACACTCAAACATCGGGTGGCATATTTGTTTATGTAGAGTATATACTTTGCTTATGAAGGATGACTGAGGCCCCTTATGATGGCGTCGCATGGCTGGGTCAGTATACAATCACACACGTGCATTGTCGGCTTTACTATCAGGGTTATTCAGAGAGGGTGAAAAGCAGGAGAATGACTGAAGAATGAAAAATTCTAGGTCAAAATAGCCGATTTGGAAAGTGAGATGAAAGGGAGAATTTTTCTGGTTTGGCTATTTTGACCTAGAATTTTTCATTCTCCAGTCATTCTCCAGTCATTCTCCTACTTTTCACGCTCTCTGAATAACCCTGTATGTCTCAGTGTCCTTATGCAATAATAACCCGATGGGGGTCATGGATTGTGCTGTCCTTTGCACTGCAGGACAACAGGGCAGGTTCTTTACGAATAATTATTTTTAAGTGATTTTGCAAATTCAATTCATATCAAGTTCTCAGAGCTGGCATTTCTCACACAGCTGGGCTGGATCTAGTGAAATTGTGCTGTTGTATCAATGGACCAACCATTTGTGTCCTTTATTCTCTTAGCTTGAGCTACAATGGTTGTTCCCATCTAATATTCATTTTTGCATCTACCACAGTCGCAAAAAGGACTGTTAATTGTTTAGTGACTCCAGAGCTGTGAGGTGCAGCCAGGGCAGCCATCAGAAATGATAGGGCCCCTTACTGAACCTCACGATGGGGCCCCCGTGAACTCCCTCAACCTTTAACAGCTTTTTGCACTTTCCCTTCCAGAAACAAGAAAAAAGACATAACACAGTTCCACAGCAATAAAACTCACAGTAAAGTGCAGTGTGTAGGAGTGTATCATAGAGCTCCATAGCCACCATAAACCTCACAGAAATGTGCTGTGTGTATGATGGCCCTTGGGCTTGGCTGGGCCCTGGCCTAGGCCCTAAAGGCTGGCCTGGAACCAGGGTCTCGTCTGGGCCTATAGGCTTAGCTGGGCCTTTGCTGGGGCTGGTCTGGGCCTTGAGTCATGGCTGGGCCATGGGCCTTGGCTAGGCCTTGATAAGGCCCTGGGGTCTGGCTGGGCCTTGGTTAGGCTCTGGGGTCTGGCTGGGCCTTGGTTAGGTCCTGGGGTCTGGCTGGGCCTTGGTTAGGCCCTGGGGCCTGGCTGGGCCTTGGTTTGGCTGGGCCCTGTGGTCTGGCCGGGCCTTGGTTTGGCTGGGCCCTGGGGTCTGACTGGGCCTTGGTTTGGCTGGGCCCTGGGGTCTGGCTGGGCCCTGGGGTCTGGCTGTACCCTGGGGTCTGGTTGGGGCCAGGGGTCTGGCTGGGCCTTGGGGTCTGGCTGGGCCTGGGTCTGACTGGGCCTGGGGTCTTGCTGAGGCCTGGGGTCTGGCTGGGCCCTGGGGTGTGGTTGGGCCTGGGTCTGGCTGAGCCTTCAGCTCTAGCTGTACCCTGGGGTCTGGCTGTGCTTGTGGTCTGATTGTACCCTGGGGTCTGGCTGGGGCCTGGGGTCTGGCTGGGCCTGGGGTCTGGCAGGGTCCTGGCTGGGCCCGGAGTTTGGCTGAGCCTGGTTGGGGTCTGCCGGAGCCTGGGTTTGGCTGGGCCTGGGGTCTAGCTAGGCCCTGGGGTATGGCTGGGCCTAGGGTCTGGCTGGGCCTGGGGTTTGGCTGGGCCTGGGGTCTGGCTGGGCCTGGCTGGGCCCTGAGGTTTGGCTGGGCCAGGGTCTGGCTGACCCTTGGGGTCTGGCTGTGCCTGGGTCTGGCTGGGCCCTGGGGTCTTGCTGGGCCTGGGTCTGGCTGTACCCTGGGGTCTGGCTTGACCCTGGGGTCTGGCTGGGCCTGGGGTCTGGCTAGGCCCTGGGGTCTGGCTGGGCCTGGGTATGGCTGGGCCTGGGTCTGACTGGGCCTGGGGTCTGGCTGGGCCTGGGGTCTGGCAGGGCCCTGGCTGGGCCCGGAGTTTGGCTGAGCCTTGGGGTCTGGCTGCACCTGGGACTGGCTGGGCCCCGGGGTATGGCTGGGCCTAGGTCTGGCTGAGCCTTGGGGTCTGGCTGGGCCTGGCTGGGCCCTGGGGTCTTGCTGTGCCTGGGTCTGGCTGGGCCTTGGCTCACCGCTCCACCGGTCTTCTTCTCCTTCTGCTGATCCTTCTGCTGCTTCTTCTAAATGTCTTTTCTTCTCCACGTATCTGTCTCACATGTAACTGGAGGGCGGAGCCAAAGCAACGTGCTATGGAGGCACACGCACGCTGCTAGGCCCGCCCCGCCAGACAGCCAGGAAGTGTTTTATGTGGAAGTGGCTGGCCACTGTACACAGCTCCGGAGTCTGATACAGGAGCTATTAAAAAGTAAGGGTGCCGCCGACGGTGGGGCCTGGGCCCCTTACTACACCATGGGGCGCAATGCCCTGATGGCGGCCCTGGGTGCAGCTGCTGGTCGGTCTGAAAGCAGATGCAGAAGTTAGTCTGAAGAGAGAGAGAGAGATCCCAGCACAGTATATGGTGCAGTAAGAGATTACTTTGCACTTCTGGGCAGCCTTTTTTTGTGTAAATTACCCTTTTCCGTCCTCTGAAGTTCCACTTAGCCAAAAGTATTCCACGGCAGCTTAAATGTTCATTTCATCTCTCAACGAGCCAGTACTGTTCAAAAATAGTGCACGCAGTTTCTAGGTTCCACAATCCTTCCTCTCCCCCTCCTGTCGCACAGTCTCCAGCAGGTGTCCATGTTCTATTGTCTCTACACAGTGCCCCTGTCAGGCTGGAGACCAGCAATGTATTATACTGGCATAAACTTGTACTTTGTATTACACAGACGACGCAGAGGCAATTACACAGGCAGAAAGAACTGCAGCCACCAGTCCGGGCCTGGTCCAGTCTGAATAATGTATCCGGGTGGGATGGGGTCTGAAACCCAAACACATGAATACAATCCTGAACTGTCGGGGTCAAAATTGGACAAATGGCAAGCCTAGCCACAATGATTTTGCTCAAACACTTGAAAAAGGCTCAAGCTTGAACTGAAACATTGTGGCATCTGTGCAATAAAGACTCCTGATAGATCATACAGAGTGCCTGGTCCTCTTTTTATGTTTAATAAAAAAAAAACTTCAGGTTTTAAGATGGTAAATAGATCCATATTTTGTCAGGAACATAATGACGGTGCAAATGTCAAAGGGGACACTAGGTGATTGATCTAGTAATTGCAATTGTTGCAACTATTTGTAACATTGTAGCAAACCTTTTTTACATGTTTTCGATTCCTCCCATTGCATCTGGTTTTAGGGGTTCCATCATTTTCATTCATCTTCATTCATCTCTAGGCAGGTTTGTCAAGAATGCAATCTGATGGTAACACCAGCTTCAAACCCTCAACCAGTGTACTAAAATACACACAGAGAGATAACATTCTTTGAAAAGCTCTGAAACGAATTGACAAATTCAGTGCATTTTTCTAGGAAAAATAGTGGGGGTACTTACCCTGAAGTGTCATAACACACATTCAAGTTCAAGCTCTGTGGGTTGTGCATGGCATGCTTTTAATGCCTAAATCAGCCTCTCAATGCCAAAAATCAGCCCTTTCATGCTCCCACAAAAATAACAGCTCCTTGATGCCTCGCATTCAAAGAACATCAGCCCCTTCGTGCCTCCACAGACTGCTCTAAATGAGCCAACGTTGTCAGGGTGCATAGAGTGTCCCTTTAAAATAATTATTCAAATAAACATTAAAATAATGAAATATAATTGAAATAAATAACACATGCCAAGGGGATGTGCACTCTGGAGACTTCATTGCAATATTTATATAAAATGTATTTATATATAGTGTGTTTATTATTGCAGAAGCCACCCGCACATCACAGCAATTCAAAAAATTGCATCCCAGAGTTCCTGTGCCACATTCCCCATATGCAGCAAGAAACTCTGGGTAGGATATGCAAATGACCTCTGTCTCACTTTTATGCATCCTGGATCTGTTATTACACAGAGCCCTAAAATCAATGCTATGCCACACTGTGGCTTTCTAGCTGAGATAAGGTTATGCAACTGGTCAAAGCCACTCCTTGCTGCATATGGGGAATGTGGCACAGGAACTCTGGGATGCAATTCTTTGAATTGCTGTGATGTGCGAGTGGCTTCTGCAATAATAAACACACTTATTATAGTGTGGAGGCTTTTTATCCCACTTTTAGTCCTCCACCACAACCCTTATAGACACTAACAGGGTTATCCAAAGAGATCCGAATTGCTTGAGAAAGGTAACCGAACGCTGAAAATCAGCGTTCGGTTACCTTTCCTGGCCATTCGACTATCCAGAGAGCAGGCAATTCGCCAAATCCTGTCGAATTGCCTGAACATACGGTGCCTGTTCGGTGCCTGTTCGAGGGCAGTGAAATCCCCATAGAGAAGCACTGCTTCGGCTATTCAGAGAACACAAACCAGCAGTGAAAGGTTCCCCTAATGCCCTGCCATTCGGTGGTTTAATTCGGCAAATTTATTCAGGAGAATCCCATAGGCTTCAATGTTAAAAATATTCCCGTTTTAATTCAATATCTAATAAACCGTTCATTATAAAATTCTGCCGCAAAAGTCTCTTTATTTATAGATTTTTTAGGATACTTTAAGCATTTTTCTGAATTTTTTAAAAAAAAATTAAAAGTCCGATTTTTTTTTTTTTTTTTTTCAGTTTGCTTATTTTTTCTGTAACAGCCCTCTTTATTATCATTCCCTGGACCTCCTGTGAAAATTTCAGACATTTTCGCTCAGTAGTTTCTTTGCAAACAGCGTTTCATTTTCCCAGATTCATACAAATGGTTTTTCTAATTTATTCACTGCCTCCTCTACGTCACAGCTGCTTCGGCTCTGTGTGATTCGGCTCCTTTTCGGCTCCTGTTCGGCTCCTCTTCGAAGGTTAATCCAGATGTTTTTGCTTGTTTTCAGCGTGCATTCGGTTAGTTTTCGTCAGGTTTTCGGCAGCTTTTCCCTGCAATTCGGGGGCCCTGTGGTGCTTGCTGAATACACCGCAGGGTCACCGAAATGCAATCGGCAAAAGGAACCGAATTGAAGAGAACGAAAAGTCACCGAACGTGCGGTGACTTTTCGAATCTCTTTGGATAACCCTGTAATTTACCTTACGGTCCAAGCATCCACTGCAACTGGTCATGCCTACATCCTAGCTGATGAGGGTTCAACAAACCTGAAACAGCGCTGTCCTAGGAGTGGCTTTGACCAGTTGCATAACCTTATCTCTGCTAGAAAGCCGGTGCCATTTTGGTTCCAGATCGGCTCTTTGTGAATAACCCTGTATGTATGGTATGTACTTATTGTGACCACCAGCCACATGCAACCCTTTGAGTCCTCTAAACTATTGCTTTTTGGTATTAAGGTAAATTTCATCCTTTTTTCTGATTATTGCAAAGAGTTAGCTTCTTTTGCTCTATCCATAGGCGACTCTACAGGGGGGCAAGGGGGGCAATTGCCCCCCTAGGTTATTCCTTGCCTCCCCATGTGCCCCCCCACCAAAAATCATCATCCAGCTTCCCACACTTCCTTGGACCAACGTATCTCCGTAGCTGTGCATCGTATATGGATGAACTAGGTGTCATTTGAAAGGGCAGATTCTGGCCTTTCCAATGATACCCCACATGACCATATTCAGTGTGATGTAAAAGTCATAAAACATCAAATAAAAAGGTGCACTTAAACGTAAACATTTTCACAGGGTTGAAATGGCTCAGCAGTGAAATGGTTAATGTTCAGACTATACATTACATTGTGTATTACATTAGTTTATGCCTTGGTTTAGTTGTATATTAAGGGTTAATGGGCAGACTTCATCCCTCACAGTATACATTTGTTTTTTCCTTGATTAATGGCATTTTAGGGGTTAATGGGTTGGCTACATGCCTCAGTGTATTCATTTCATGTTTTCCCTTGATTAATGGCATTTTAGGGGTTGAGGGGTAGCTAAATGCCACATTGTTTATTATTTTTATTGCATTTCTCTGGGTTTATGGCATTTTAGGGGTTATTGTGGAAGTTAGAATCTAAAGGGTCTAATGATCTGTAGATCCTCTGCTCTCCGTCACATTTCGTGGAATTTATTTTGCAGAAAATAAGGTGAATTCCCTATTTAGCGAATGGTCACTGTAATTTACTAAAAGTGGAGTCGCTGAAGCAGCAATCAGACATTCAGCGAAAACTGCCAAATTGCGTCAAATAAAATTATTGAATTTAAGTATCAGGTTAGTACAACAAAAAGGCATCATTGCATCACATTACTCTGGGGTTTTGTAATCTTATTTATATATATATTTATTTAGGGCACTATTACTTGGTGTGAGCTAACCCTTGCGTCGGCGTGATTTTGCGTTAGCGCCAGGTTAATTGAGTCTAGCGCCTGACCAACAGATCGTTTGCCTCCCGCTACAAATGGAAAAAATCACTTAGCGCGTCGCTGTTAGCGATTTGTACCGCGAGCTTACTGTACTTTCCGCGTCCTATACTTAACACGGGGAGTGCTAGATATCTTTACAGATCACTTGGTGCCAGCACTAAATTTTTTGAGGTGCACTAATTGCAACATTTTACCTACTGCTCAGCCCTGGTGCTAACTCCAAAAAAAACAGAAACAGGTCCTCGTCCAAAATTAACAGGCAATTGAAAGAAATGCAACACAGGTGTTCTCTTGGCCCCATACACCATAGTAATGGATATGGTCAGCAATGTCGCTGCTGTTGCAGTCGGCTCTATTATAAATGTTTCTTTTATCCACATATATCCTAATTCTAATATATTGCCTAATTTTAAACATTTTATGCTGGGGGTTATTCATAGTATGTAAGCAGTTGATTATTAGGGTGACTGTGTGGACCATGTTTAAAGGAACACATGGATAAATCTTGCCCTGAAACATGTATTGTTTATATGCTGTAGCAGGGAAATTTTTGTCGCTCACCTGGCCTTCCTTTTGGATCTATTAAATGCAGTGTAATGATTCAACATGCTGCTGGGAGGCATTTATCATGCAATGCCCATCAGCCTTAATATATGTGTGCATCAAAACATGGATGATACGGCCACCGTGGAGGATTTTAATAATGCAGGGGTGAGAGGTTATTCACTGGATGTGTTCATATTCAAGCTTGTGAGGGCAGGGGATAGGTATGGAAAAGAAAAAACGTTCTATCCTGTACACAACCGCATTAGCGCTGGGTCTCAACTTGGTCTCAACTGGGTCTTAGAGTTTCCCTAGCGTGCGCCAAACGACCTTGTTCATGGACTACTGCAGACAAGGTGATCTGTTAGTAGGTCGTCAGGCACTAACAGGGTTATTCAGAAAGCGGTGAAAAGCAGGAGAATGACTGGAGAATGGAAAATTCTAGGTCAAAATAGCCGATTCTTTGACCAAGTATTTTCCATTCTCCTGCTTTTCACCTCTCTCTGAATAACCCTGTAAGTTTTAGCGACTCGCACTAACTTTTTCCTTTAGCGATAGTGTTTTAGCTCACACCATGTGATAGGGCCCTTACTTTTATTCAGTGGTATGATTTAGTGGTGAAAATTATTAGTGCCCCCCCAGTTTTGACTGCGGTATCTTCTGTGCCCCCCCTAAATATTGTTCCTAGAGTCGCCACTGGCTCTAGCCCTTTGCTACCTATTGGGGGTCACTCTAGGTGCACTGTGCAGGCTAGGTGGCGCCATGTCCCTGCAAAATGCATGAACTTTCAGCAAAGATAGAAAGAGACAGTTTGTTTCTATTATGGTGTGTTACTTCTATCTATTGTCAGTTCTTCTGCTAAGATGTATCCAGCATATCCTTTAATATGATTCGTGCTCTATCCTTTTGACCCAGACCCACAAAGATCAGTTTCTGTGATAGTTAATTACTATCCTCTTCACTATTTCTAGTGCTGGATCGACTATTCCATCAGGATGGGATTTGCAAACTCCTTTTTCTACAACAATATCCTAGTGCCTTACCTATTCATTTATTTATTTGTGTATTTTGTTCTCGTGCTGGGATCATTTGGTCCATCTGTGATAGACTCAGCTGTCACTGGGGCAGTTCCTACCGACTATGGGCGAAGGTGCTACCTGGGGTTTGCCAAATGGATTGCCCAGGGAATCCAGAATTTATGTTGAACTGTGTCTGTGTATTATTTGCTTACGTATTTATAGTAGAGTTTCCCATGGTATATACTGAGCTGTTTTCCCTATGTGTAATCTCTGTGCAAATAAATGCTCTCTGCTCTGCACCCACCCAACCTCCAGGAACTGGATATCCCAGCACCATTCCCCAGTCATCCTTGTCTCTAACCCAGGGTGTGTTTGGTGGGGGAGAATGAGGCAGGGGATTTCTCTAGCAGGCAGTTTAAGATAAAGGTTGCATGTGTAAACTGTCAATTGTCCTTTCTCATTGTCCTGTTATTGGATCTGTTGATCTTATCTGTGTTGTATTCGTGAAGGGGGGTTGTCCCTTAACTGTTCATAGCTGTATGCTTTTAAATAAAAAGTTAGTTCGGCTGCTGCTACTCTGAACACTGGTCTTGCCTAGTAATTTGGGATAAATCTTTATTATTTTGGGAGTTTGTGTTCCTGTCCTAAATGCTACTGGTTGTGCTTGGTAATTTAGGGAGGTGTGGGCTGAAGCTCCTGGATTTCGGGTTCCAGCTTGGAGAACGTTAGAGCCTGACAGAGACACACAGTCGGGGTGCCAGGCGGTTCGTCACATCATCTATATGTTTTTTACTTAACGTAGACATTAAAAGTTATGTTTTAAATTCATGATCGCCACTACATAGTTTCCTTACTGTAATAACATATTTGGCAGGCAGATGGCACCATCTACTGGCCACATGTAGTTACACTAGTTTTCAGCTGCAGCTGAAAGCCTGATATGTCAGGGCATTCATCATCTGATTTTAAACAGTTTTAGAATCTCAGACATTATGCCCACAGGGCTAAAACTGTGGGGGCACCTTCTGTAGCCCAAAAGCAAATTAAATTAATTAGCTTTTGTTTTTCAGAGCTGCAGATCGAGATAACTCCATGTCAGCACCTGATGGTTCCTTTGTGTCACGGTTCACGCCGCCGCCGCCGTGGCAAGAAGGCCAAAGGTGGTACTGCACCCTCCTGAATGGATCTATACAGCATCTCTCTGGCTACGCCACCTTGCACTTTCCCTCAGGCTGTGTGAACTTCAGGTGCTACCACTAATAGGCCTGTCATTCGCTTTATAAGGGTGGAGCACCCATGATCCAGGGCTGCATTGTCTCACTTATTCCCTGGTAGCCTTCCTTCTAGACCTGTTCCCATCCTCTACTATTATTGATTCCCCGTGTACCGACTTCTTGCTTTGGACATTGGCTATGTTTGCCAGCCGCCTGCCATGACCTATTGCATGGACTATATGACCATGTATACTGCATGCTGCTACCAAGCTTCCAGTGCCCGCTGCTGCCAAGTATCCTGTGCCAGCTGCTGCCAAGCATCCTGTGCCAGCTGCTTCCAAACCTCCAGTGTCCTCTGTTTCCTGTCTCATGTTGTATGTAAGTCTCCTGCTGTGTTTTTACTCCGTGTCTCCCTCTGTCTGGTTCCTCCCTGCATTGCCTCCCCAGATATCTCCATTCCTGCCCTGTCCATATTGTTGTATATTTACAATAAACCCCCTTCTTACTTTATCTACGTGGCTCAGCTTGTTTATCACCGCACATCGGGCTCATACCCTATTCCCCTCTGCCAGGACCATGACAGAACAATGCAGCCATTACAAATTGAGCCCGCGGTGATACAGGTCCTTACTAGGGTTGCACCGATACCGATACTAGTATTGATATCGGTGCCGATACCGGGTACTGCAGGAGTACTTGGTACTCGTGCAGTACCCCCGATATTTTTTTCCGATACCGGAAGCCGGCATTGAGCCGGCTTGCCGGTATCCGAGGGGCTGCGACGGCTGTCCGAATGCTCTATCGGCATTCGGACAGGCCCTGCAGCTGCTCTCCGCCCTTTGTTTAATACTTACCTTCCTTCAGCGCCGCCGGTAAAGTCTTCGCGCGCGTGCGCTCCTTGGAAGGACCCCAGCCGCGACCACGTGGGACCATGTGATCGCGGCTGGGGTCCTTCCAACGAGCGCGCGCGCGGGAACTTTCCCGGCGTCGCTGAAGGAAGGTAAGTATAAACAAAGTGAGGAAAGCAGCTGCAGGGCCTGTCTGAATGCAGATAGAGCATTCGGACAGACCCTGCAGCTGCTCTCCGGTCATACTTACCTTCCTTCAGCGACGCCGGGAAAGTTTCCGCGCGTGCGCTCGTTGGAAGGACTCCAGCCGCGATCACATGGTCCCACGTGGTCGCGGCTCGGGTCCTTCCAAGGAGCGCGCGCGCGCGCGCGAAGACTTTACCGGCGGCACTGAAGGAAGGTAAGTATGAGCGGAGAGTGCGGGGGGGCATATCCATGAGCAGGGGGGCATATCCATGAGCAGGGGGGCATATCCATGAGCAAGGGGGGCATATCCATGAGCTGGGGGGCATATCCATGAGCTGGGGGGCATATCCATGAGCAAGGGGGGCATATCCATGAGCTGGGGGCATATCCATGAGCTGGGGGGCATATCCATGAGCAAGGGGGCAGTATCCATGAGCTGGGGGGCATATCCATGAGCAAGGGGGGCATATCCATGAGCAAGGGGGGCATATCCATGAGCTGGGGGGCATATCCATGAGCAAGGGGGGCATATCCATGAGCTGGGGGGCATATCCATGAGCAGGGGGGCATATCCATGAGCAAGGGGGGCATATCCATGAGCAGGGGGCAATTATCCATGAGCTGGGGGGGCAATTATCCATGAGCTGGGGGCAATTATCCATGAGCTGGGGTCAGGATATCCATGAGCTGGGGCAAATCCATGAGACCTGGGGGCTTTATATGAGGTCTGTTCTTATTGGAAAGCGTCACATGACATAAAATAAAAGTATCGGTAATTGGTATCGGTGAGTACTTGAACAAAAGTATCTGTACTCGTACTCGGTCTTAAAAAAGTGGTATCTGTGCATCCCTAGTCCTTACAGGGTTAATCCACAAAGCCTTCCATGAACTGTATAGACACCTGGTAGACCTGCTTAACGAGCTGTTGCAGAAGCTTTGGAATCCCTCACCTAATGTGTGTATGCAAACGCCCAAACCTAGGCACAGAGACCCATTGTCTGCTGATGAACAAGCCAGAAGGCGTGCTGCCAATTTATGCCTGTACTGTTGGGATGGCCGGCATTGGATCTCACAATGCCCACTGCGGCCACCCAAAAGACTTGTTTCCATGCCCCAACCAGCTCCTATGCCAAAGCTGGCTTCCATCCCTGAATCCACCCCTGTGTCAAAGTCTGCCCCCAAGAACTCATCACCTCCCAAAGCTGGTACACCCCCCAAGACTAAGGCCTCTGCCAAGCCTAAGACCTCTGCCAAGCCTAAAGCTGCTGTCCCTGCTAAATCCAGGAGATCCTTATCCCTGGAGCGTGTAAAAACTTTGCTTGAAAAAATCATGCAGGAGACTCCTAAGGGTAGTTCTGAAGAGAACACTATTCCTGCTATGCCCATGGAGACTGAACCAACCCTGCCTGAGGAGTAAGACCCTACCGTGCCCATGGAGCTGGAGTCTGATCATGCTGAACCCATGGATATCATGTCCCTCCAGACAGCAAGTAAGAAGACTACCACTCCCACAACTCTCAGGCAGCAGTCTCAAGCATCTGTCTCCCCTTTGTCTCCAGTCTGTATGTGTGCTGTGTGTGACACATACGAGGTATGTGCACAATTATATAAAGTAAGTAATTGTCATGTATAGTGGTGACATTGAAAGGTATGTGTTTATGTTTTCTATGTGGTATATGGTGCCTATAACAAGTCACTATGAGAATGCAGCTCTCTGCTGCAGCAGCAGGGGACTGTTATTATGACGCACAGGGTCTTATGTTCCAGAAGGATTGGTTATAGGTGTGGCACTGGTGATGTGTTCCTGCTTACCCTCATAACCACGAGGATACTGTGGAACAAGCAGCCAATCTGTCTGTCTCCTCATTCTTTCCTGTTTTTACAGGTAAGCCTAAAGCAGGAAGTAACTCCCAAACACTTAAAATAAAGAATCCATGTTATATACAGCTGTATTAACTGTGCAGAGAGTCAGATGGGAGACAATAAGAGAGATATCCTTAATGTAAACACTAGGAGGGTGAAGGCTCCAGTTACTCTGCAATAATAATGGTAAAAGCAGTATTTCCTGATGCAGAGTCAGTTATGTACATTTAAATATACTCAATATGCAGAAATCTTAGATGCATTATTATTTGTTATTAGAAAGGAATTGTTCTATGTCTTGGCAGATATGACATCCCCTTATGTGCAGAAGGAAAAGGAATAGCTGTAGCACGCTGCACACTGTATATAATAGGATGTATAGTCTGTGAGACGGATTCACAACTTTCCACAGGAAAAGTTAGATATTTTGCGAAAATGAAGATGACATGTTAATAGGTCATTTAGAATGAAAATGTTATTGTTTTAAAAGCATTTGGAAAATATGCATTTAATAAAGATAACCACGAGGATACTGTGGAACAAGCAGCCAATCTGTCTGTCTCCTCATTCTTTCCTGTTTTTACAGGTATTTACATCTGTCTGTTGGCCCTCTGAACGGGGTCTGCAACAGATTCTTGGGGGCTCATCCGGGATGAAGTCCGATACGTGGGTCGTCTTGTGTCTGCCGAAGGTGTGCGGATCGATCCCAAAGATCTTCAAGCAGTTATGTCACTCAAAAGTCATACTCCACATACCGTCGGTGAGGTAAGAAGGCTTCTCGGCTTCCTAAACTACTATCGCTCGTTTATCCAAGATTTTTCAGGTGTAGCTAAGCCTATGTATGAGCTCCTACAAGCAAAGCCTGGGGTGGCACCAGTTGAGTCCAGTGGGAGAAAGACCAAAGGCCCCCAAATGCCTTCCAGAACTCCTGTGGAGTGGACAAGTGAGCATCAGAAATCTCTTGAAACCTTGATTGACATGTTGATAAAGCCACCAATTCTTGCCTATCCAGACTTCAATTTACCATTCTCGCTGCACACCGATGCATCTGAAAGGGGCCTTGGGGCTATACTCTACCAGAGTCAGGATGGAAAATTAAGAGTCATTGCGTATGGCTCCCGGACACTGTCCCAGGCCGAAAGAAATTACTGCCTACATAGTGGTAAACTTGAGTTTCTTGCACTTAAATGGGCAGTGTGTGAAAAATTCAGAGACTACCTGTTCTATGCTCCACATTTTACCATTTACACAGACAACAATCCCCTGACCTACATAATGAGCACTGCGAAGCTGAATGGGGTTGGCCATCGCTGGGTGGGAGAATTGTCCGACTACCACTTTGATGTGAAATATAGGCCTGGTAAAATAAATATTGATGCTGACACACTGTCGCGTATCCCCCTTGACATCGAAAAGTATACCACTGAGTGCACTGAGCAATTGTCATCTGAAGTGGTGCGAGCAGTCTGGGATGGAGCTCGCGCAGCCAAAAAGAAAGATGTGGCTTGGGTTGCAGCACTCAGTATGTCGTCTATGGAAACTGACCCAACATCCCAAGGTTCATTGTTGCCAAGAATAAATAAAGATGAACTCTCCAAAGCTCAACGGGAGGATCCAGTGATAGCCAAGATATTGAAGATGAAGGAGGAAATCAAGGTGCCAGATGAAAGTCTAAAGAAAACTGTGACTGGAGCGGCCAAGAAACTTTTGTATGAATGGAACAAACTAATTTTAGAGGATGGATGTCTCTATAGGCAAACAGCTCAAAACAAACAACTTGTTCTCCCAACCCAGTATAAGCAACTTTCTTTGGAGCACTTACATGACAACATGGGACATCTGGGCACAGAACGGGTTCTTCATCTGATGAGACAAAGATTCTACTGGCCATATATGAAGAAGGAAGTAGAGGAGTATATCACAAAGAAGTGTCCCTGTATTAAGCAAAAGAAACCAACGACCCATGTCCGAGCACCCATGGGGAGTATAACATCCAGCTCACCTCTAGAACTTGTTTGCATCGACTACCTGCACTTAGAGCCAAGCCGGGGTGGGTATGAGTATATACTAGTGGTCATAGATCACTTTACTAGGTTTGCGCAAGCTTATCCTACTAAAAACAAGTCTGGCCGTACAGCAGCTGAGCGTCTTTTCAATGATTATATCCCTCAGTTTGGTTACCCTGGAAAGCTACACCATGACCAGGGCAGGGAATTTGAAAATGAGCTTTTCAGGAACCTTCGGGAACTTGCTGGAGTACGCCATTCAAGGACCTCTCCGTATCACCCTCAAAGTAACCCAGCTGAGAGATTCAACCGGACTCTCCTCCAAATGCTCCGGACCTTGGCTGATAAGGAAAGATACGTTGGAAAGATCACCTTCCCCAGATCGTCCATGCATATGATTGTACACGTCACGAGTCAACTGGGTATTCCCCATTCTATTTACTGTTTGGACGCCACCCTCGCCTTCCTGTTGACTTGATATTTGGGCTCGTTGAAGAGGATGAGGGATTAACTCATAAGGGATTTGCTGATCATTGGGCTGGAAAGATGGTTGAAGCATATCAAATAGCAAATGAAAACAGTAGGCAATCAAGTGCGCGGGGCAAAGCTCAATATGACTTGAAGGTCAAAGGTGTTATTCTGAAGCCTGGAGACAGAGTTCTTGTTAGAAATTTGAGAGAGCGAGGAGGCCCAGGGAAACTAAGATCATACTGGGAGAAGATCATCTATGTGGTGAAAGAGCAAGTAGCAGACAATCCAGTTTATGTGGTGAGTCCTGAGAATGGGAACAAAAGTGGAACTAGAACCCTGCACCGAAACCTATTACTGTTGGTGAATGACTTGCCTGTGGAGACACCATCACACCCACTGAAACACGGGAACCAGAAACAAAGCAGACAAGGTAACAGGGAGAAGACAAGAGAACCTACCTACCACAGTGACATCACCGATTCAGATGAGGAAAGCTCTGAAAGATACTGGTTGAGAATTCCTGAGAGTTGGACAGAGCATAAGAGACAGCATACTTACCGGCAAGGTTCAAAACTGAACCATGAGAACTCTCTTGTCGAAATGACGTCACCATCACCTGAGAGAACCGTGCGAGAAAGAGATCAAGTCCAAGTCCCACAGGAACAGAGACACAGTTTGATCGAAACTCAATCACCAGAAGAAGTGATCCTGAATTCAACATTTCCACCTGAAGTCAGTGGAGATAGTGATAGTGAATGTGCCCTGCCTGATGAAGCGGAAAGTCTGACATCAGAAAGCTGTATCGAACCAAGACGGTCAGTGAGAGGGAGTAAGCCAAGACAAGTGTTTACGTACGAAACACTGGGTCAACCATGCTACAACCACAGACTATGCTCCACAGTGTAGCAGCATATACCTTTCCTCACTTACCTGTATTGGCTACACCATATTATATTTGCCACCACTCTCATACTACCCGTTTCACGACTCATACAATATGGTACCATGTATTCCCACGGGGGCAGCATATTAAGTTAAGAAAGTGGTGTTCTGGACATAGTAATCTTGCGCCTGAGTGTAATACATATTTTTTTTGTAGCTGGTGCCCATTTATTTTGTCGGGGAGGATGTGACACATACGAGGTATGTGCACAATTATATAAAGTAAAGTAATTGTCATGTATAGTGGTGACATTGAAAGGTATGTGTTTATGTTTTCTATGTGGTATATGGTGCCTATAACAAGTCACTGACAATGCAGCTCTCTGCTGCAGCAGCAAGGGACTGTTATTATGACGCACAGGTCTTATGTTCCGGAAGGATTGGGGAAGATTATAGGTGTGGCACTGGTGATGTGTTCCTGCTTACCCTCATAACCACGAGGATACTGTGGAACAAGCAGCCAATCTGTCTGTCTCCTCATTCTTTCCTGTTTTTACAGGTAAGCCTAAAGCAGGAAGTAACTCCCAAACACTTAAAATAAAGAATCCATGTTATATACAGCTGTATTAACTGTGCAGAGAGTCAGATGGGAGACAATAAGAGAGATATCCTTAATGTAAACACTAGGAGGGTGAAGGCTCCAGTTACTCTGCAATAATAATGGTAAAAGCAGTATTTCCTGATGCAGAGTCAGTTATGTACATTTAAATGTACTCAATATGCAGAAATCTTAGATGCCTATTATTTGTATTAGAAAGGAATTGTTCTATGTCTTGGCAGATATGACATCCCCTTATGTGCAGAAGAAAAGAATAGCTGTAGCACGCTGCACACTGTATATAATAGGACGTATAGTCTGTGAGACGGATTCACAACTTTCCACAGGAAAAGTTAGATATTTTGCGAAAATGAAGATGACATGTTAATAGGTCATTTAGAATGAAAATGTTATTGTTTTAAAAGCATTTGGAAAATATGCATTTAATAAAGATAACCACGAGGATACTGTGGAACAAGCAGCCAATCTGTCTGTCTCCTCATTCTTTCCTGTTTTTACAGGTATTTACATCTGTCTGCTGGCCCTCTGAATGGGGTCTGCAACATGTGGCATCTGAACCCAGATCTCTGGAAGCTGATCACGGTCCTGCTGGCGTTGAGGATAACCAGGTGGTTGAGCCTGAACTTCCTGAAACACCCGCTGCTGAGACTTTGTTCCCCATGGAGATGCCATCTGCAGAGGTGCCACAAGCCAGGACTGTTGCTGCTGAAGTATTGTCTGTGGAGAATGCTGACACCTGTCTCCTTTTACCCAGTTCTACCACCACAGTGCCAGCCTCTGATACTGCTGCCCTGGCTTTGAAACACCCAGCGAACATTGCCACCGTTACTGCCCTCGTTACCCAGGTCGGTACCCTCATCCAAAATATACAGGACCTGCAACGCAATAATGCATCCCTGCGATCACAGCTACAGGACACTCTGGTCTCTGTTTTATATGCCAACACCAGAGCCAACTACTACCTCCAGTAACCCCCATCCTCAATCCCCGGAGGCGTCCCTTATATCTGAGACACCCACAGAAGCTGAATGGGACACCAACTCAGATGATGAACCCTTGCTACAAACAGCACGGCGCAGCCAAGGACCCCCTGGCCCAGGAAGGGCTTACCTTGGCACAACCAGTGCTGTGCCATGCGTCAATCCAGCCGCTTCCCTAAGTGACACTGTTACCCCCAAGAGTTCTAGTGCGGCTGATGTGGACTTTATTTTTTCTCGCAGTTGCTTTTTGTCTTCTGAGACCGATGAGGCCTGCATGGCTTATGGTTACCCTGAAACCTGTTGTCATGCCCGGCAACGCCAGCGCCGTAAAAAGCATAAAACCAGTGCCGCCTCGTAGCATTAAGACTCTCAGGACTCTCCTCTGCAACCCTCAGGTGTTGCCTAATTCCGCTGATGCACCCTGCATAAAGCCAAACCACTCCCAAGGCCCAATGCTTCTGCATTGTTCCAGTGAACCTTTCACTAAGAAGGAGCTGTCTTCTGTCCCTGCATGCTATAACCTGTTCTTGTCTTGGTTCCCACCATACTGTTCGTAGTTCCTGCTACAGAATCCTCAGAGCCTGCTGTCCTGCATCTCGCAAGATCTACAGATTTACAGAAGGTGCTGCCCTGCATCCCGCAGACTCTCCAAGCATTGCTGCCCTGTACATCGCAGATTCTTCCGCCCTCCTTCCAAGGTGCCAGTCCTGCTTCCGTTCCTGCTTCCAAGGTGCCAGTCCTGCTTCCGCCCTCCTTCCAAGGTGCCAGTCCTGCTTCCACCCTGCTTCCAAGGTGCCAGTCCTGCTTCCAAGGTGCCAGTCCTGCTTCCACCTCCTTCCAAGGTGCCAGTCCTGCTTCCGTTCCTATTTCCAAGGTGCCAGTCCTGCTTCCGTCCTCCTTCCAAGGTGCCAGTCCTGCTTCCGCCCTCCTTCCAAGGTGCCAGTCCTGCTTCCGTTCCTGCTCCTCCAACCGTTGCTGCCCTGCACCTCGCAGATTCTCCAGCCGTTGCTGCCCTGCACCTCGCAGATTCTCCAGCCGTTGCTGCCCTGCACCTCGCAGATTCTCCAGCCGTTGCTGCCCTGCACCTCGCAGATTCTCCAGCCGTTGCTGCCCTGCACCTCGCAGATTCTCCAGCCGTTGCTGCCCTGCACCTCGCAGATTCTCCAGCCGTTGCTGCCCTGCACCTCGCAGATTCTCCAGCCGTTGCTGCCCTGCACCTCGCAGATTCTCCAGCCGTTGCTGCCCTGCACCTCGCAGATTCTCCAGCCGTTGCTGCCCTGCACCTCGCAGATTCTCCAGCCGTTGCTGCCCTGCACCTCGCAGATTCTCCAGCCGTTGCTGCCCTGCACCTCGCAGATTCTCCAGCCGTTGCTGCCCTGCACCTCGCAGATTCTCCAGCCGTTGCTGCCCTGCACCTCGCAGATTCTCCAGCCGTTGCTGCCCTGCACATCGCAGATTCTCCAGCCTGCCTGCCCTGCATCCCGCAAAATCCACTGCCCTGTTTCCTGTCTCCATATATTTCTCCCTTGTTATAATTTAGTTTAGTCTAGTATAGTTTAGTTTAGTATTGTTCTATCTGTCTTCAGTTGAAATTTATTCTTGTTTGTATAATGTGATCCTTCTTTATTCTTCTGTTGCCTTTTTTGTTTATGTCCTAATAAACCCTCCTTATTTGTACACCTACGATCTCTCAGCCATCATCATTGCACAAAGGGCTCAATTCTACCTCCCTGGACCCAGCTCCTTACAGAATGCAGAAGCGTACATCAATTGAGCCCGCAATGATTCAAACCATCACAGGGTTAATCCAGAAGGCCCTTCAGGAGTTCCTGACCCACCTGATTCAGCTCCTAAATCTGCAGCTTCATAGACTATGGAATCCCTCCGCAAAAGACAACACTCCTGCTAATAAGGTAACCCATGGTCCTTTATCTCCAACAGAACGTGCCAGGAGACTAAATGCCAACCTCTGTATCTACTGTGGGGCACCAGGCCATTATTTACCACTCTGCCCCTCAAGACCACCTAGGAGGACCCCGGCATCTAAGCCTAAAGCTACTCCTGCAGCCAAACCCGGTCCTAAGAAATCCACCCCATTTCATAAGCATGCAAAAGTCCCTGATTCTATGTATAGAGAACCTTCTACCCCTATGCCGTCTCCTCTGTCTCTACCTGTATCTCCAAGATCCACCAGTTCACAGATATCAACGCCTACACCCTATGAACCCATGGAATATGAACTCTCAGACCCCAGGACATGTGATTCATCTATGGAGACTGAACCTGTGTACTGTAACAGCACCCTCACGCACAACCAGCGACCCTGGAATCCAACAACCATTCCAAATCAGGTCAGTTATTTATTATCAAAGCCTGTACCCCCAGACTGTGCCCGCTCCTCAAACGGAACCGTGGTCTGTAAGAAAGATCTAGTCATGTTTGAAAAGGCTTTAGAGGCCAGGAAAAAGAATTGTTGTCAACCCAAGAACGTGGTTAGGGCTTCTAGTACTACTCCCCTCACCTTCAGCCACCATGGTAAAGCACCACCTCCGGTTATACATACCGCATATGACACTGGTTCAGAAGGCTGGGACTCTGAAGACTCCATGGACATGCCGCTGCAAGTCGCACGACATTCTAATGGTGGTCCTGGACGGCGTAACGGCCTCCTTGGAACCACCACAACCATTCCCCACAGGGATCCAGAAGAGGATTTTGTGCCTTCCGACTGCTCCCTATCTGACGAGTTCACTGACAGAGCATATACACCTTCCTCACCTATCTATGGTACAGCATTGGCAACTATGACGAACCATTTCTATCAAGGTCCTCAAGATACAGATTCCGGTACCCACGACCCGGTTCCCTCTATACTCATTCCAGAGGCTAAGCCGAGAGGTCCTGGTTCTCCATTTAAAGAACGACTTCAACTGAAGACCCTTGCCAAGATAGCAGTGCCCGCTGCCAGAGCGTCGTTTCAAGCCAAAGTGCCTGTTGCCGATACTTTAGTTCCTGCTAAAGTGTTCGCTGCCACATCGCCTGCTGACGAAGTTCCTGGTTACGCCAAAGCGCCTGCTGCTAGGGTACCAGTTGCTGAGGTGCCATCAGTCAATATGCCTGTCACTGAAGTGTCACCAACTCACGTCTCTGCTCTGGAGGCACCTCCGGTTGATGGCAAGATGCCGAACGATACACCCGCTACCGTGGACTTACCAGCTGAGTTGTGTAAGACAGAGACTTCGAACCGTGATATGACTGATCCCATACCTGGTGTCATATCCACCATGGTGATACTTGCTGAACAAGTTACCAAGGTGGCTCAGACTGTGAGCGGACAACAGTTAATCATAGAATCGCTGCAAAACCGGTTACAGGACACTCGTGACTATATGTCACCCCCACTTCTTATTACCTCTGCTTCTAAACAGGATCCTGTTGCAGAACCGAATGGACCAGTTGTCCCCATAGGATACCATGGGATGGCGAAGGTGGAGACTCCTATCCTCAACATTAAGAAGATCAAGTCGGGAAAACCCCTACTCCTGGGTGCAATTCTAACATTCCCCATCTCATCAGAACCAGAAGATGTTTCTGACTCTATGGCCACTGACGCTGAAACCGAAACACCTGATACCACCTTGGTCACCCAGAGTGTGCCCTTAGATGGGGGCGTATGTCATGCCCGGCAACGCCAGCGCCGTAAAAAGCATAAAACCAGTGCCGCCTCGTAGCATTAAGACTCTCAGGACTCTCCTCTGCAACCCTCAGGTGTTGCCTAATTCCGCTGATGCACCCTGCATAAAGCCAAACCACTCCCAAGGCCCAATGCTTCTGCATTGTTCCAGTGAACCTTTCACTAAGAAGGAGCTGTCTTCTGTCCCTGCATGCTATAACCTGTTCTTGTCTTGGTTCCCACCATACTGTTCGTAGTTCCTGCTACAGAATCCTCAGAGCCTGCTGTCCTGCATCTCGCAAGATCTACAGATTTACAGAAGGTGCTGCCCTGCATCCCGCAGACTCTCCAAGCATTGCTGCCCTGTACATCGCAGATTCTTCCGCCCTCCTTCCAAGGTGCCAGTCCTGCTTCCGTTCCTGCTTCCAAGGTGCCAGTCCTGCTTCCGCCCTCCTTCCAAGGTGCCAGTCCTGCTTCCACCCTGCTTCCAAGGTGCCAGTCCTGCTTCCAAGGTGCCAGTCCTGCTTCCACCCTCCTTCCAAGGTGCCAGTCCTGCTTCCGTTCCTATTTCCAAGGTGCCAGTCCTGCTTCCGTCCTCCTTCCAAGGTGCCAGTCCTGCTTCCGCCCTCCTTCCAAGGTGCCAGTCCTGCTTCCGTTCCTGCTCCTCCAACCGTTGCTGCCCTGCACCTCGCAGATTCTCCAGCCGTTGCTGCCCTGCACCTCGCAGATTCTCCAGCCGTTGCTGCCCTGCACCTCGCAGATTCTCCAGCCGTTGCTGCCCTGCACCTCGCAGATTCTCCAGCCGTTGCTGCCCTGCACCTCGCAGATTCTCCAGCCGTTGCTGCCCTGCACCTCGCAGATTCTCCAGCCGTTGCTGCCCTGCACCTCGCAGATTCTCCAGCCGTTGCTGCCCTGCACCTCGCAGATTCTCCAGCCGTTGCTGCCCTGCACCTCGCAGATTCTCCAGCCGTTGCTGCCCTGCACCTCGCAGATTCTCCAGCCGTTGCTGCCCTGCACCTCGCAGATTCTCCAGCCGTTGCTGCCCTGCACCTCGCAGATTCTCCAGCCGTTGCTGCCCTGCACCTCGCAGATTCTCCAGCCGTTGCTGCCCTGCACCTCGCAGATTCTCCAGCCGTTGCTGCCCTGCACCTCGCAGATTCTCCAGCCGTTGCTGCCCTGCACCTCGCAGATTCTCCAGCCGTTGCTGCCCTGCACCTCGCAGATTCTCCAGCCGTTGCTGCCCTGCACCTCGCAGATTCTCCAGCCGTTGCTGCCCTGCACCTCGCAGATTCTCCAGCCGTTGCTGCCCTGCACATCGCAGATTCTCCAGCCTGCCTGCCCTGCATCCCGCAAAATCCACTGCCCTGTTTCCTGTCTCCATATATTTCTCCCTTGTTATAATTTAGTTTAGTCTAGTATAGTTTAGTTTAGTATTGTTCTATCTGTCTTCAGTTGAAATTTATTCTTGTTTGTATAATGTGATCCTTCTTTATTCTTCTGTTGCCTTTTTTGTTTATGTCCTAATAAACCCTCCTTATTTGTACACCTACGATCTCTCAGCCATCATCATTGCACAAAGGGCTCAATTCTACCTCCCTGGACCCAGCTCCTTACACCTGTATATCCATGTGCCAAACAGGTCCAGAACTGCCTGGACAACAAACTTTATTTGCTGGCACAGTTATCACAGATGCTGACTCCTTGCCGCCGAACTGTGTGCTTGCTTCCGATGGAACTGTTGTACGCCAGGAAGACCTGCAAACCTTTGAACAGGCTCTGTCCGCACGGAGTGCGTCCTTAGAGAGAGGCATCTGTCACGGTTCACGCCGTCGCCGCCGTGGCAAGAAGGCCAAAGGTGGTACTGCACCCTCCTGAATGGATCTATACAGCATCTCTCTGGCTACGCCACCTTGCACTTTCCCTCAGGCTGTGTGAACTTCAGGTGCTACCACTAATAGGCCTGTCATTCCCTTTATAAGGGTGGAGCACCCATGATCCAGGGCTGCATTGTCTCACTTATTCTCTGGTAGCCTTCCTTCTAGGCCTGTTCCCATCCTCTGCTATTATTGGTTCCCCGTGTACCGACTTCTTGCTTTGGACATTGACTACGTTTGCCAGCCGCCTGCCACGACCTATTGCATGGACTATTTGACCACGTATACTGCCAGCTGCTGCCAAGCATCCTGTGCCAGCTGCTGCCAAGCATCCTGTGCCAGCTGCTGCCAAGCATCCTGTGCCAGCTGCTGCCAAGCATCCTGGGCCAGCTGCTGCCAAGCATCCTGGGCCAGCTGCTGCTGCCAAGCATCCTGTGCCCTGTTTCTTGTCTCGTGTTGTATGTAAGTCTCCTGCTGTGTTTTGCCTCAGTGTCTTCCTGTGTCTGGTTCCTCCCTGCATTGCCTCCCCAGACATCTCCATTCCTGCCCTGTCCATATTGTTGTATATTTACAATAAACCCCCCTTTTTACTTTGTCTACGTGGCTCAGCTTGTTGATCACCGCACATCGGGCTCATACCCTATTCCCCTCTGCCAGGACCGGGACACTTTGAAGTCTTGCATTATCTCGATCTTGGCAGTGAAGTGTTAAAATAATATTACATATTAAAATAAAGAAATTTTCTAAAAGGGGGGATTGAGTGCCATGTTTATGGCTGATGGCACCCCACTTATCACTTATTTTTTTTGAGTGTTTTTGCCTCGACGTTCTCTTTGTTTGTGGAAACTTGCTGTTTATATATGGGACTTAATTTTGAGTGGTTGTGGGGGCATTGGGATTTTCTTGACCCCCCCCCATTTTTTGTGTACGGGACACTAGATTGACCTGGGAGCGCCACCTGAGTGGCAACAATGGCTCTCACCGTTTCTCCTGGACCCAGTTCACTTGGCCATGTGGCCTTTTCCTTGGCCCCTGGGCCTCCCATGGGTTGCCAGGGTGAGCAAAGTATGCCACTATTTTTGGTTAGTACTTCGTCCTTCCCGCACACCGGCCTGATTTTCCTGATGTCCCCTTGCGAACCCCACCACCCTCCACGTACAGCCTGCCCAGTTTGTTTTACTTGCCCCACCTCCTTGATTTTTTTTCCCTTTACTTTCTGTGCCCTGAAGACACTCACTGATTTTTTTTTTTATGACTTTTCTTAGGTATTTTCTGTGACGGCCCTGCGCGGCTATTTCCCTGTTTCACTTTTTGTGATTTCATAAAATTCTAAGAATATTTAAAAAAAAAAAATGCAAAAATCGAGTGAGTACAATGATGTGTAATGTCTCTTCATGTCATGCATCATTTTGAGGCCTAACTGTTTACCAATATTTAAGCCTCAGACTTCTCAAGCACAGCTCCGATCCTTTGGAATGACTTTCCTTGTCCTATCAAACTCTCCCTTAATCTTCAGGCCTTCAAGAAATCCCTCAAAAGCTATCTCTTCAGATCAGCATACCACATCACTGATGCAACTCTAGCTGAGCTGGATAGCTGGCATTAATGATTCTGACATCCAGTGAAACTCCCCTTGTCTTCCTCAACCCTAATCTGTCCAGCATGTAAACTTCTATGCATAGGGCCCTCTGCAGTTGCACCTCTTATCTGTATCTCGTTTCCTTTGGTTATTGTAAAGCGCTGCAGAAACTGTTGGCACTACATGATATATCTCACAGAAGTGAGTACACCACTCACATTTTTGTAAATATTTATTCTATCTTATGTGACAGCACTGAAGAAATTATACTTTGCAATGTAAAGTAGTGAGTGCACAGTTTGTATAACAGTGTAAATCTGCTGTCCCCTCAAAATAACTCAACACACAGCAATTAAACGGCTGGTAACAAAAGTGAGTACACCCTTAAGTACAAATGGTGAAATTGGTCCCAATTCCATTTTCCCTCCCTGGTGTCATGTGACTCGTTAGTGTTACAAGGTCTCAGGTGGGAATGGGGAGCAGGTGTGTTAAATTTGGTGTTATCGCTCTCACTCTCATACTGGTCACTGGAAGTTCAACATGGCACCTCATGGCAGAGAACTCTCTGAGGATCTGAAAAAAAGAATTGTTGCTCTACATAAAGCTGGCCTAGGCTATAAGAAGATTGCTGAGATCCTGAAACTGAGCTGCAGCACGATGGTCAAGACCATACAGCAGCTTAACAGGACAGGTTCCACTCAACAGGCCTCGCCATGGTCGACCAAAGAAGTTGAGTATGACGTGCTCAGCGTCATATCCAGAAGTTGTCTTTGGGAAATAGATGTATGACTGCTGCCAGCATTGCTGCAGAGGTTGAAGGGATGGGGGGGGGGGGTCAGCCTGTCAGTGCTCACCCTAGGCTCCTGCTAAACATGATCAACTCTTACCTCATGTCTGTAGAGAGATGATGTGTGCAATCGAATAGGCGGATATATGAACACATCCAGTCCACCAGTCTATTGCACAAGTTTAATTACACAAAATACATAGACGGCTCTAGGCTGCAGAAATTCACTAGCACAAATACTGAGTAAAGAGGATGTCAATACACAAAACCAGATGTGGATACAAAACAACTAATGTAACCCTTATTTCCTATGACATTAATTTTCTCACATATTCCTTCATTGACTTCAGTACTTCCTCATCCAGTGTATCCACCAAGAACTACAGTGGCATGAAAAAGTATGTGAACCCTTTGTAGTTAGCTGGTTTCTGCATGAAAATATCTAATTTTCATCAGTCACTTGTATAGACAAACACAACGTGCTGAAGCTAACAACACAAACAATCTTTCCTGTCTTTATTAAACATGTCCAATTAAACATTCACAGTGTTTTGTAAAAAGTAAGTGAACACTTGAATTCAGTAGCTAGTTGATCCTTCTTTGTCAGAAATAACCTCAACCAACTGTTTCCGGTAGCTGCGGATTAGAGCTACACAACGTTCAGGACTTATTTTGGACCACTCATTGTTGCAGATGCTTCAACTCAGTCTGATTTTTAGGGTGTGTGGTGTGAACAGCTCTCTGGAGGTCCTTCCTTAACAACACTATGAAGTCGGGGCTCTGACATGGTGAACCAATTTATGAATGTTCTTTTTTTAAGCCATTCTATAGTGGTTTTACTTCAAAGGTTAAGATCATTGTTCTACTACATCACCCAACATCTACAACCCTTCAGCTGATGGACAGCTACATGGATATTGTCCTGTAGGATGTCTTGATAAGCTTGGGAATTACTTTTATCCTTTATGATGGCAAGTGGACCAGACCCCATAGCAGCAAAACACTCCAAATCATAATACTCTCATTACCATACTTAATTGTTAGCAAGTTGATTTCATTTTGGTATTTGGTGCCCGTGACAGGAAGCAAGGTATGATAATAAATGAGAGGTGTGTGCGACCAGACCCTTAGCATCCCTTCCTTCAGCTAGAAGCCCAGGGAAATGATGCAAATCAGTGTGTGCTGTAGCTGGGCATAATGGGATATATAATTTATTATACATTACAAAATATTTGTAAATATTCCAAATGTATTATAAAACTGTATTAACCTATTTGGCAGGCAGATGTCGCTATCTACTGGCCAAAAGATGCTGCTGCAGTACTGGGCTCTGTGGTGGAGCAGCTGGGGTGATGTCTTTTAGACATATATTCACAGCTGGTTTTAAATTGTGTGTTTGCAATCTGGGTGTTATGTCCGTGGTGATAACATATTAGGGGAATGTTCTGGATCTAGGCAAGCCCTAGGCTGCGGGCCTAGTTAGGTGGCTTGCTGGCCGGCCCACTGTGAGTGAAATCAGCTCTCTCCAATACGGTCCTCCACGCTCCATCCGCACCGCCCACTTCACCAGACACTGACATGTTGGATTGGTGTGGTGATGTCGCTTCCTTCCCACCTCCTCCTATCAAGCACTTGCTCCCGCACGGCACAGCAGCAGTGGCACACGTGCTTGCTTGTGGCGTGTCCGGCTCCCTCCCAGACTCGAGACTAGGTGTTATGTCCCTGTCGTGTGCCAGCCATCCCTCCAGCCCAGCATTATTCTGGAATCTGATTTGAATCTATTTCATTCCTTGGGCTACTCCAACCAAGCATTTAAATGCATAGCAGTGTGCCATAACACCAGTCTGAGTCTGCCATACATACTAATGTGCCATAACACCAGTCTGCCGTAATATCAGTGTGCCATAATACCAGTCTGTCATGCATAGGAGTGTGCCGTAATACCAGTGTGACATGCACAGGGGTGGGCCATAATACCAGTCTGCCATGCATAGAAGTGTGCCATAATACCAGTCTAAATCTGATCTGTAATTCCAGTCTGCCATATATTCCACTGCCAATTTTTCTTGGCACTTTGCCACACATACAGTAAAAAAATTGGCGCCCAACATTAATGTGTTTGGCTTGAAGAAAAGGTGGCGACCCTGCCCCACGAGGAGTTGGGGCTAGACTGACACCAGGGTCCAGCACCTGCTCTTTGAATCACTGTAGAGCGATGAAATGCAGGGAAACCTAAAGCACAGAACTTGCACGCAATTTAAAATAATATAAAATATAGTTTAATTTCATTAAATGCCACAAAATACAAACAAATCTTTAGCTCCAGCCAATAGAGATCTTAATCCGGCCCTGCGTGTTTGCATATCGGAGTGGGCCACTCTCATGGATGAAGTCCAGCGACAATTTTTTTTTGTCCCAGTCCAGCACTGTTTTAAACTTACCCATGATATTTTCACAATAAATAAATACGAGTAAATTTTTCATTAAATTTAGAATGACACTCGTTGGCGCTTTATAAAAACTTGTAACTGTAACATAGCTTAAATGGGAAGAATTTTCAGCTCCACTGTTATAATTATTATAATTTATTATGGAACATTTTAAAATTTTAACTGATGACATTGTGCAGAAACACATTGTTTAGCTTGTAAATCCCCCCCCCAAGGGCCACATTACATACTTGGTGCTAACATTTGCGCTCACCTGAGTGAGCGTTAACGTTAGCCCAAGTATTTAACGCAAATTACAATCCAAAAGCTAACGGGTTAAGTAACCAGTTTTCGTTTGGTACCTTGCGCTTTTCAGCGCGAGGTTACTGTACTTTGCGCTACCTATACTTAGCACGGGGGAGCGCAAAGTCCTAACGCTGATTACTGTCCGGCCGCGGTTAACAAAAAGTTAACCAGAGCCAGGACTTGGTTGTTAACGGATTCTACACACAAGCCAAAATAATAAAAAAAATAAACTTATGCTCACCTCCTGTCCCGCAGCTAGGACCGCGGCTCTGTCCGCCGCCTCAGTCCAGCAGAAGCAGGGAGAGACTGGGGGAAGGAGTCCCCCCAGTCGGCGGCGTAGCGTGGGTTGTCAGCACCCGGGGCAAGGCAAGAATTGTGCGCCCCCCCAACCTGTGGACACAGTAACACACCCTTATTCCTTTCTACCAGTAGAGTATTGACTCCCTTACCCCACAAGCACATGTATTGTATATTAACAAAATACTGATATAATAAAAAAATGAAACACACATGCCCCCCACGCTACACCACTGCTACCAGTCACCCTGTCCCAGTATACACTAGCATAGTTCCACTCTCACACTATACCCAGTCACTCTCCCAGTACCCCAGTCACCCTCTCCCTCAAGTACCCCCAGTCACTCTCTCTCAAAGTACCCCCACTTTTTCCCAGTACCCTCAGTCACTATCTCCCAGTACCCCCAGTCACTATCTCCCAGTACCCCCAGTCACTATCTCCCAGTACCCCAGTCACTATCTCCCAGTACCCCCAGTCACTATCTCCCAGTACTCCCAGTCACTTTCTCTCTCCAAGTTCCCCCAGTCACTTTCTCTCTCCAAGTTCCCCCAGTCACTTTCTCTCTCCAAGTTCCCCCAGTCACTTTCTCTCTCCAAGTTCCCCCAGTCACTTTCTCTCTCCAAGTTCCCCCAGTCACTTTCTCTCTCCAAGTTCCCCCAGTCACTTTCTCTCTCCAAGTTCCCCACATTCTCCCAGTACCCCCATTCACCCTCTCCCCGTACCCCCAGTACCCCCTCACTGTGTGTGTTGGTTACACTGCTCTGGTGTCACACAGTGTCGCCTACCTGCATGGAGTTGCTGGTGGTCCAGGGGGTGGGTTGTCCAGGGTTCTTAGTGGGGACCGGATTTTAAATGTGCTGCAGGGCTGTTCAGCGGCCGCAGGGCTGCTAGCGGTGGGGTGCTGGCACAGGGCTTAAAGGGGGGGCTGACAAGCGTGATATAGGGTGTTCCATCGAATAATGCTGCACTGCTTCACGTGACTCATGTCAGTGTTGAGGAGTCAGGACAAGACCAGAATTTTATGTTCTGCTCCTCCCTTCCGGATGCTGAGTGCTAAGTCACCGCCGGCACTGCAAAACCTGGCGGCTGCACGTACAGGGGCCTCTCACGGACACCAGTGTCTGTGAGTGGACACTTTGCTGATCTCTGCTGGAAAATATTAGTGGTTCAAATTTCTTTTGAAATTTTGCGCCCCCTAAGAAAATTGCGCCCGGGGCGACCGCCCCCGAGGCACCCCCCACGCTATGCCACTGCCCCCAGTCTCCCCCTGCGTATCACTACGCTGACTGGCCGGATCTCGCAAGGCGAGATCTGGCTGGTCATGTGACCACCGGTGTCTGCTCCAATGGAGTCCACTCCATTGAGAGGATGCGCGCAGCTGCGCTTAATGCTGCCGCGCGAATCCCGGGGGTTAACGCGCAGTAACAATGCAGGCAGCATTTTTTGCACCTGCATTGCAATCTAGCGTTAAAATGAGGGCGCTAGGGGGGAAAACTGCGGGTGCAGATTTTCCTCCCTACCACCCGCATTTTAACGCTAGGAATGTAATTTAGCCCCAAATGTTTAGATTAGTCTTCACTACACAAAATAAAAGATGGAATATTGAATTCAGTATGCAAAGACTTGCAGTGGAGACCAGAAATCAATGTCTTCCATTTCATTTGTAAATAGATATCTGGAACTGGAATTCTCAAAGCCTCTTAAACTACTTAAGTTCCTCAAGGGATTCAAAGATATTCTATTAGGAGCAACATTTAGAAGGTTTCCAAACAATGTTTCATCAAATAAAAAGATAATCTCTCTGGAATTGACGGGACCAGGCTCCACTGTGACTTTTGAACCATTTTCCTTTGCAGTACTGAGGTATGATTGCGGGGCTCCTGCTGACTCGAGCGAAAAATAAACTTTGGTGTTGTCAGTATGGTTTTGGAAAAACAAGAAACGCATTTTGTCCTCTCCTATTTTCTTAAGTGCTTCTTCATCCGCGGTCTAAATGAGAAATAAAGATATAATAAATGCAGCCTTTTGTACCGTAACCTACATCAACTTGCTTTGCATTATTGAAAAAAAGACAAGCGGACATTGAGTAAAAAAATAACACACAACAGTAACATATCTTTACAGAGTAAACATTACTGACTTTTTCTCACATATATGTAGGCAGAAACAACACCCTGCAGTTTAATTATCTTTAGTAAACTGCATTATGCATATCTAAAGTATCCTGTCTTGGAGCCACTAGACGCATCACGCTTCACATTTAAACTATTCCCAAAACTGAGATACTGTAATACAACTTTCCAAACACAAGAGTCTTGCATTTTTAGTATCGGCATATAAGAGTTCTCTATTAACATACCTCAATACGAAATGCACCTGTAAACATGTAACATAATGACTTTATTTCCTCCATATTTATTTTTCTGTTAATCTGTGTATTTGGTCTTGTGTTAATATCTTGCATTTTACTATTTTGTATTTCTGTAACCACTCAATGTTCTCGAACCCAGGACATACTTGAAAACGAGAGAAATCTCAATGTATCCTTCCTGGTAAAATCCTTTATAAATAAAAAAATAAATAAATTGCCACCTTGTGACTACAGAAAAATTTGCCACTGCAAAAAAGATACGGTGTTTGAAAACGTAGTGGAAATTCAGAAAACTTTACAAGATTGTTTTTCATCCAAATATTGGTGCAATTGTGCAAATTTTTCAATCTTCTCCTTGCCCTGTTGTGATCTTTGATACCCCAAAGCGTGGTACTTGTATTTCTCTTTGTTCTTTTTTGTATACTGACTTTGACTTGTTGCTGATTCAACGTTTTTCTTCAAACCTTGACCCGTGGCTTGTTTTTCTTGGTTCTGTTTATATCCTTAACCTGACTCTAACCTTTTTTCTGACAATTCTATTGCTCAGTCTTTTATCAGTGCATTTTAAGGCCCGGTTAGCTTAGGCCAGGGATCTTCTCTTTCAAATCAAAATAAGCTTTATTGGCAGGACCAAATATATTTTAGCATTGCCAAAGCATATGGAGTGGAGGGGGTAGTGGGACATATATGGGGGGGAATGGGCAAGTCCATGGACATTATCAGGGGTAAGGGATAATGTGAAGTGGGATGGGGGCGAGTCCGTGTTGGGGATTTATAAGTCCGGGATCTCTCACGTTCCTCTCAGTCTGTGACATTCTGTGACGTATTGGGCAGATATTTTCACCGCCGGCTCCTCTTCTCCCAGTATGATGTGAAGTTTCCTCGTCTCTTCTATAGAGGTGAAGTCCGGGATGAGAGCGGAGAGTCTCTGGAAGTGAGTTTCCCTCAGTGCTGAGTACTTGGGGCGCTGTAGGAGGAAGTGGACCTCATCTTCCAGGGCCCCCTGGTCACAACGCTGGCACAGTCTATTCTCCCTGGGCTTGTAGGTCTGTCTATGCCGCCCTGATTCGATTTCCAGGCAGAGGGCGCTCAGTCTGTACCGGCTCAGGATCTGTCTGTCCTTGGGGTCTTGTAGTACCTCCAGGCAGTGGCGTAGCGTGGGGGGGCCGTGGCCCCGGGCGCAGTTTTGTTAGGGGCGCATTTGCGCCCCTAAAACTGGCCCGGGGGTTGAGGGGACCCAGATGCCGGGCAGCGCGGGAGTGCCTGCCCGGTCCTGAAGAGTCCGTCCTGTTAAAGGGAAGCGGCTGCGTGCAGGCGCAGCCGGTCACGTGGTCCGGCTAATCAGGTGGTACTGAGTCTCCGTACCACCTGACTAGCCGGACCGCGTGACCTGCGCACGCACGCCACGCAGCCGCATCACCTTCAACAGGACGGACTCTTCAGGACCGGGCAGGCACTCCCGCGCTGCCCGGCATCTGGGTCCCCTCAACCCCTGCCGGAGCTGGAGCAATATCCAGGTGAGAGCTGGGCAAATCCATGTGTAAGCTGGGCAAATCCATGAGCTGGGGCAAATCCATGAGCTGGGCAAATCCATGAGCTGGGGCAAATCCATGAGCTGGGGCAAATCCATGAGCTGGGCAAATCCATGAGCTGGGGGCAAATCCATGTGTGAGCTGGGGCAAATCCATGAGCTGGGGCAAATCCATGAGCTGGGCAAATCCATGAGCTGGGGGCAAATCCATGAGCTGGGGCAAATCCATGAGCTGGGGGCAAATCCATGAGCTGGGCAAATCCATGAGCTGGGGGCAAATCCATGAGCTGGGCAAATCCATGAGCTGGGGGCAAATCCATGAGCTGGGGCAAATCCATGAGCTGGGGGCAAATCCATGAGCTGGGGCAAATCCATGAGCTGGGGCAAATACATGAGCTGGGGGCAAATCCATGAGCTGGGCAAATCCATGAGCTGGGGGCAAATCCATGAGCTGGGCAAATCCATGAGCTGGGGGCAAATCCATGAGCTGGGCAAATCCATGAGCTGGGGCAAATCCATGAGCTGGGCAAATCCATGAGCTGGGGGCAAATCCATGAGCTGGGGGCAAATCCATGAGCTGGGCAAATCCATGAGCTGGGCAAATCCATGTGTGAGCTGGGGGCAAATCCATGTGTGAGCTGGGGAAAATCCATGTGTGAGCTGGGGCAAATCCATGAGCTGGGGCAAATCCATGAGCTGGGCAAATCCATGAGCTGGGGGCAAATCCATGAGCTTGGGCAAATCCATGTGTGAGCTGGGGCAAATCCATGTGTGAGCTGGGGCAAATCCATGAGCTGGGGCAAATCCATGAGCTGTGCAAATCCATGAGCTGGGGGCAAATCCATGAGCTGGGGGCAAATCCATGAGCTTGGGCAAATCCATGTGTGAGCTGGGGCAAATCCATGTGTGAGCTGGGGCAAATCCATGAGCTGGGGCAAATCCATGAGCTGTGCAAATCCATGAGCTGGGGGCAAATCCATGAGCTGGGGCAAATCCATGTGAGAGCTGGGGCAATATCGATAACGTGTCCACAGGTGGGGGCGCACAATTCTTGGCTGGCCCCGGGCGCTGACAACCCACGCTACGCCACTGCCTCCAGGTATGGGGCCAGTTTGTATTCCCTCTGTAAGGATTGGTAGATGGTGAGTTTCTGAGAGTTTGCTATATCATGTCTCCATTTTCTGATATAATTTTCCCTGGAATCGTTAATTAGGGCCTTTATTTGATATTTTGTCAGGTTGCATTCATGGGGGCTTTGGATGATCAGGTTCGATAGGAGTTGTTGCGGCCCACATGGTTTGGGGTGGTCCTTGTTGGCCAGTAGGGCTTTATGGTGGTATGAGTTGACGCTGCTGATGTTTAGGTGGTCCCAGTTTATAGCGCCCTCTTCTGTACTGCAAGAAGTAAGGGGAGTCTGCCCAGCTCGGCCCGCAAGCATTGTTAGAGGTGCTCCGATGGACTTGGAGGAGGTGCTTGCAGAATTCCAGATGGAATATTTCTGTTGGGCTGTTGTCCCATTTGGGTTGGTCAGGGTAGGTGATGGGGCCCCATACTTCACTGCCATAAAGGAGGATTGGAGTGATGACGCTATCAAATATTTTAAGCCAGACTCTTACAGACGGTATTAGTTTGTAGAGGTTTCTCCTGATGGCATAGAAGGTTCTACACGCCTTGTCTCTTAGGGCCTCTATGGCTGGTTTGAAACTTCCCAATCGGTTTGTTTCTAGGCCGAGGTATGTGTAGCTGTTGGCTTCATCAAGAGTGCAGTCATTAAGTGAGAAAAAGGAACTCTTGGTTTTTGCGTTCTTCCTTTGGAAAACCATGACCTTTGTTTTCTTTTGGTTGATGGGTAGTGCCCATGCTGCACTGTATTTTTCCAGCACTTCCAGGCTGTCTTGTAGACCTCTCTCTGTTGGTGACAGTAATAGAAGGTCATCTGCATACAACAGGAACTTCACCTCGGTGTCATGTAGAGTTAGTCTTGGTGCTGAGGAGGATTCTAGAGCTTCAGCAAGTCCATTGATGTAGATGTTAAAGAGGGTTGGACTTAAGCTGCAGCCTTGTCTGACTCCATGAGCCTGCCGCAAGTACTCTGTTCTCTTCCCATTCACCTTTATGCTGCAGAAGTTCTCATTATATGAGCTCTTGATGACGTCATATGTTTTCCCTCCTATTCCACTCTCCAGTAGTTTGAGGAACAGGCCTGGGTGCCACACTGAGTCAAAGGCCTTCTTAAAGTCCACAAAGCAGGCAGATATTTTCCCATGTTTTGTATTGTGGACATGGTCCTCGATAAGACTGTGTAGGGTGTAGATGTGATCTGTAGTGCGATGGTTTGGCATGAACCCCGCTTGGCTTCTGTTGAGGATGTTATTGAGCTTGGGATGCCTTCTAAGTGAGCACTTAGAGATATCCTGGAGATACTCTGGAGGTAGTCTGAGGTTAGACAGGAGGTAGAAAACCTACAAAAAGGTAAGATTTGTTGGTTTAAATCCAGTCTTCTATAATGGCAGGCTTGGTCCAGTGTAAGAGCTGTCATGCATTTGTTTTTAGATCCAATTTTTGGAGGTTTGGAGTGTGCCTGATATGTAGGCAGCTCTCTTTATTGCAGCAGGAAATTGCCTGTTTGAAGTCTGAGATTTGTAAATTATCTGTTAGAAAAACTCAGGCTATGGCTATGACTGTTACAAAGCCACTGCCACAGAGGCCTCCTAGGAGCGGCAGATGGACTACTGTAGGATCTGGTAGACTTAGAGTTGTGGATAGAAGGCATGTCCCACAGTCTGTGGCTCTTCTTAATTCTTTTGAGGCACTTTCAGAGTGTAGTGGTGAGACAGAAGTAGGCTCAGACACCATAGTTGAGGAACCACCATCCCCTATGCCTAAAGGTATGCAGGACTGCAACCAAGAACAATAAGGAAAAGGTGGGACATGATAGAAGGCAATTGTTGCTGGGTGATTCTATCATAAGAGGTGTTGAGCTGGAGAGTAGTGGTTTGGTGAGATGTCTTCCTGGGGCTACTGCTTGTAGAGACAAGAGACGTATTCTCAATATTGTCAAACAAGCAAAGCAGCAAGGGGAAGTGGATGTTCTAGTCCATCTAGGGACAAATGACTTGGCTAGCAATGAGGTTTCTGAGATTAAGGATGATTTTTGTGTTCTTCGAGGTGAAATACAGCAGATTGCGTCCACTGTGTCATTCTCTGAAGTTTTGCCTGTGCATAACATTCAGGATAGGCAGATGCGCAATAGGGAATTTAATTTGTGGCTTCGGGAATGGTGTCGAGAGCAAGGATTTGGCTTTGTGTCCCATGATAGCTCTAATTGGAGCAGAAAGGAACTGTATAAAAAAGATGGTTTGCATCTTACTCATAGGGGAACATATGTTCTCAGTAAGAAGTTCAAAGGTTTCGCAAAGAAATATTTAAACTAGGAGGGGGGGACAAAAGGGTAAAAAACAATCTGCCTGATTGTCCCCCAAAACTAAATCGGAGGGTGCAAGCAACATGCGGGGAAAAAAATGACAAGCTCAGAGTCGTGTCTATATATGCTCGCAGTTTAGTCAATAAAATCAATGAACTGGAGGCAATGATGGCAGCTGAAAAATTAGATTTAGTTGCGGTTACTGAGACATGGTTCAGTGAGAAAAATAACTGGGACATAACAATACCGGGGTACTCTTTATATAGAAAAGACAGAGAAGGTAGGAAAGGAGGAGGAGTGGCACTGTATGTGAAAAACAACATAAAAACGAACCAAATAAAAGTGAGCGAGGTGAACATAGAGTCAGTTTGGGTTACGCTAACATTTGGCAATCATACAGTAGCTCGTGTAGGTGTGATCTATAGACCCCCTGGACAAGTAAAAGAACTAGATAATCTGCTGCTTGAGGAAATAGCCAAAATGGCAATGAAGGGGGAAGTTATTATCATGGGGGACTTTAATCTTCCTGATGTGAACTGGAAAACCAAAACAGCTGGGTGCACCAGGAGTACAAATATTCTAAACTCCCTACTGGGATTATCTCTAACACAAGTAGTTGAGGAGCCGACCCGTAAAGAGGCCATATTGGATTTAATACTCACAAATGGAGGTTTGGTATCGGACGTTGTTGTAGGTGAAAATTTGGGATCTAGTGATCACCAGTCAGTATGGTTTAATATAAGAACAGGGATGGAGCCGCACCACACAAAAACAAAAGTTTTAGACTTTAAAAGAACAGATTTTTCTAAAATGAGATTTTGTGTGAATGAGTCATTATCAGACTGGAGGAGTTTAAAGGGAGTCCAGGAGAAATGGGATTATTTAAAGGAAGCATTATTGAAGGCCACAGGCAATTGCATTCGACTTGTTAGCAAAAACAAAAAAGGGAAGAAACCACTGTGGTACTCTGCAGAAGTGGCCAAAATAGTGAAGAACAAAAAGACAGCATTCAATAATTATAAAACAACTCAGAGTGAAGAAGATAGGCAAACCTATAAGATTAGGCAGAAAGAGGCAAAGCAATTTATAAGGGCTTCCAAAGCACACGCAGAAGAGAAAATAGCTCAGTCAGTAAAAAAGGGGGACAAAACATTTCTTAGATACATAAACGAGAAAAGAAAAGTAAAACAAGGATTAGTTAGATTAAAAACAAAGGAAGGAAGGTAGAAGAGGATAAAAGTCTCGCTGACTACCTCAATGAATATTTTTGTTCAGTCTTTGCAGAAGAAAAGGAAGGAAAGGGACCTCAGTTAGGAGGAAACACTAACGAGACAATTACATATCAGTTTACAGAGGAGGAGGTTCTACAGCAGCTGTCTAAAGTAAAGACAAATAAATCAATGGGGCCTGATGGGATCCACCCTAAATTATTAAAAGAGCTCAGTGATGTAATAGCAAAACCGTTAACAGATTTATTTAACCAATCCTTGCTAATGGGAGTCGTCCCAGAAGACTGGAAATTAGCAAATGTTGTGCCCATTCACAAGAAGGGTAGTAGGGAGGAATCTGGGAACTATAGGCCAGTTAGTCTTACGTCAGTAGTGGGGAAATTAATGGAAACCATGTTAAAGGAAAGGATTGTTGAACATCTGAAAACACATAGATTACAGGATCAGAAACAACATGGGTTTACCTCAGGGAGATCATGCCAAACTAATCTTATTGATTTTTTTGATTGGGTAACAAAAATAATAGACACAGGTGGTGCAGTAGACATTGCTTATTTAGATTTCAGTAAGGCTTTTGATACTGTTCCGCATAGAAGGCTTATCAACAAATTGCAATCTTTGAGTTTGGATTCCAATATTGTTGAATGGATTAGGCAGTGGCTGAGTGACAGGCAACAGAGGGTTGTGGTAAATGGAGTTTATTTGGCACAAGGTCTTGTTACCAGTGGGGTACCTCAGGGGTCAGTACTTGGACCCATTCTCTTGAATATTTTTATTAGTGATATTGCAGAAGGTATTAATGGAAAAGGATGTCTTTTTGCTGATGACACAAAGATTTGCAACAGGGTTGACGTTCCTGGAGGGATCAGCCAAATGACAAATGATTTAGGTAAACTAAAAAAATGGTCGGAGCTGTGGCAATTGAGTTTTAATGTGGATAAGTGCAAGATAATGCACCTGGGACGTAAAAACCCAAGGGCTGAATATAGAATATTTGATACAGTCCTAACCTCAACATCTGAGGAAAGGGATTTAGGGGTTATTATTTCAGAGGATCTAAGGGTAAGTAGTCAATGTAATAGAGCAGCAGGAAATGCTAGCAGAATGCTTGGTTGTGTAGGGAGAGGTATTAGCAGTAGGAAAAGGGAAGTGCTCATGCCACTGTACAGAGCACTGGTGAGACCTCACTTGGAGTACTGTGTGCAGTACTGGAGACCGTATCTCCAGAAGGATATAGACATCTTAGAGAGAGTTCAGAGAAGGGCTACTAAAATGTGTACGGCTTGAGGGAGAAAAGTTACCAGGAAAGGCTTAATGATCTTAACATGTACAGCTTGGAAAAAAGACGAGACAGAGGAGATATGATAGAAACATTTAAATACGTAAAGGGAATCCACAAGGTAGTGGAAGGGAGTATATTTAAAAGGAAACAAAGTAGCAAAACAAGAGGACATAGTCTTAGATTAGAGGGGCAAAGGTTTAAAAGTAACATCAGGAAGCATTATTTTACTGAGAGGGTGGTGGATACATGGAACAGTCTTCCAGTTGAAGTGGTAGAGGCCAAAACAGTAATTGAATTTAAGCAAGCATGGGATAGGCATAAGGCTATCCTAAACAAAAGATAAATCCAGGTTAAGTATCCATGTAATTGGGCAGACTAGATGGGCCAAAAGGTTCTTATCTGCCGACATTTTTCTATGTTTCTATGTTATGCTGTGTCAGGAAGCTGAATTCTTTTGTTCAGGATGCTATTGAATTGTTTTCCCAGTGTGCTGCTGACACATATCCCTCTGTAGTTGGCTGGATCATATTGGTCTCCACTCTTATGGACGGGTGTTATGAGGCCTTGGTTCCATACTTGAGGGTAGAATCCAACGCTCAGGACCAGGTTTAAAACTTTACATATTGCGGCGTGTACTTCTGGAGAGCCGTGTTTAATCATCTCTGGAAGAATTCCATCCATCCCACTGGCTTTTTTACTTCGCAGATCTCGATTTTTTTTCTGCTACTTCTTGGGGTGTAATAGGTGTATCTAACGGGTTTTGGAAATCCTTGATTTTTTCCTCCAGTTCATGTAGTCTTCTGATGATGTGTTCCTGTTCCCCAGTTAGCTCCTCTTTGGGAATGTCTTTGTACAGGCTCTTGAAGTAGTTGAGCCAGATGTTGCCATTTTGGATGTGGAGGTGGTTTTTCTTGGATCCTGAGCCAATTTGACTCCAGGTTTCCAGAAAGAGTTTACCTGAAGAGCCTCTTCCAGTTGTTGAAGATTTTGGGAGATGAAGTTTTGTTTTTTCTTTTTGAGGATTTGTTTATAGTTTTTATGCAGGACACCATGAGTGATCCTCAGGTCGATGTTGTCGGGGTCTCTGTGTTTTTTATTTGAGACTGTTCGTAGGTTGTTTCTTAGTGTTCTGCATTCTTTGTCAAACCATCTATTGGGTTGTTTATTGGATGATTTCTTGAAGTTGACTTTTTTAATGTTGGAGGTCTCTGCGATGGTGTGTAGTATGCTGTGGAGGTCCTTTGCTGCTCGGTTCACCCCTGGGGACTTAGTACATAGGTATGGCTCTGAAAGTCTGTTAGCTGATCTTTGATGTTGGGTCTGTTGATGACCTCTTAGTAGTCTATGGTAGAGTGTCTGGTCCATTTCAATGATGGTGGGAGGTTGTACATTCTGCTCTGATGGAGTTTTGAGGATGGTTTGTTTGAGGATTTAGTATAAAACAGTAGTTGGCTGTGGTCTGACAGGTGTGTTTGTGGGGTGACGGTGAAGGCGTTGATGTGATTGGAGTTCATATCTGTGATTGCATAGTCTACCACACGGTTTCCTACATGGGAGCTTAATGTATACCTTCCCAGAGAGTCTCCTTTGGTGCGGCCATTAAGGATGTAGAGCCCAAGACTCCGACACAAATTCAGCAATTTTCTTCCACTCTTGTTGGTTGTATTGTCATAGCTGTTTCTTTGCACCTGTATTGACTCCTGACAGTAGTTTGCGGCTCCCAAAATGTATGTGTTCCCATCTGAGGTCACATAGTACTTTTCTTTTCCTGTCCTGGCGTTGAGGTCTCCATAGAGAAGCACGTGTCCTAGGAAATGGAAGTGGGTGGCCTCACTCTGTACAACCTCATAAGTGTCTGTTTGGAGTATGGAGACTCTGGTGGTGCAATGTAAGCTGCACATAGGAAGATGTCTGACCGAGAGGTGAGGATGGAGCTACTTATTTTTTTCCAGATGTGGCTCTCTCCTTTCTTTATTGCTTTGATGTTCTCGTGTAGCTCCTCCTTATATCAGATTAATATTCCTCCTGAATGGCGACCCCGTTTGATGCTTTTATCCTTCTGGGCGGTCACGGAAAATTATCTGTAGCCAACAGGTGTTTGTGGGTCATCCTGTGCCCGGCTCCATGTTTCCAGCAGGATTTGTATGTCCACATTGTGCAGTCTATATTTGAAGTCTGGATCTTTACTTTGGATCCAAAGGCTGAAGCATTCAGACCCTGAATGTTCCAGCTACTGATTGTTAGTGATGTCATTTTATGTTGTTAAACCTTGTAATGAGCAAAATTTCATGGGACAACCAGGTTGTGGATGGTTGTCATTGTAGTTCATTATGAGATCAATTCACATTCATTTGTTGTATAGTGTGCCGAGGAGGGTCCGTATATCCTCCAAGTCTCTGTTCTGTGGAGGTCTTGATGTCCATCTTGGGGCGGGTGGTTTCTGCCATTCCTGCCATCTGTTTTGTCTTGTTCTTGGTTTAAATGTGGTGTTCTTGTCTTGGTTTATCGGTGCGGTTTGAGGTCGTCTTGTGGTGGTTGTTGTTGTGTTAGTTTGGGTTTGGTTTGTGCCGGGTTCGGGGATATGGGTTCTGTTCAGTACAATGGCTTTAAATTCTCTTGCCAGGTGACTCAACCCTTGTTTGTTATCGTAGAGGTGTTCAGGGGTTATGGAAGGGTGTTGGGCCAGATGAATGTTGGGCTTTGAGCTAGTTTTAGCCGCCAGTTCTGTGTTGATGTTCTGGATGATGTGGTTCGATTTGTCCTTCCGTGGAAGTAGGCAGGGTAGGATTATTTTGGAGTGGGGGATCTTTTGCTGTGCAGTGTCTGTTAGTTGTGACAGTTTGTCTGCAATGTCTTTCTGTTGTGTCTGAATGTTGTTCGTACCTGTGTGTATGATGATTTGTTTGGGGTTCGTGACGTATGGATTTGTGAGGACTTCCATTGTCTGTTCAATGGTAGCACAATGGATTTTGGTGACTTTCTTTCCTGGGAAGAGCCTTCTTGTGTTTAAGTACTTCCCATTTGAATCCATTATTATTACAGTTTCAGGAGTTTGTTGTCTGGGATTTGTTGGCCGGCTGGTTGTAGGTTCAGGATTTTGTGAGTGGTTTTGGCTGTCACTGATCTCTGTGTTGTTGATGTATGGAATTTTATTTGTCTCATGTTCGTTTTCAGGCACTTTGTCTATATTAATCATTGTTGATTCTCTCTCCTGGTTGATGGGCTGTGTTTGTGTTTTAAGTTTCGTCATCTCTTCTCTTAGCTGGATATTTTCCTCTTGAAGTTCTTGGATCTTCAGTTGCATTTCCTGTAAAGCAGACTTGTGTTCAGATTTTAGGGTGTTAATTTCTTCTCTGAGTTGGTAATCTGCATTTCTGTCACCTGGTTCCCTTTGAAGATGTTCCTTGAATTAAATGAAGTCTCTTTCTAATTGGGATATGCAGTCTGAGGATTTCGGGTGAGGGGAGATCTTGACTGGAGCATAATACAGATATGTCTCTGGGGGATTACTTTGCTGTAATGTGTTCCTCACAGGTCTTACTAGCTGGACTTTCAAGGTCCTTGAAGTCCTTGGCTTGTGCTTTAATTTGAGGGAAGAGTTGCTCAAATTCCTCTAAATGGGTCTCAGTGCCTTGTACCATGATGGTGCCATTGTGATAAATATTTACGGCAAGTACATTACACTCTTTATTTTCCTCATCCCTGACCTTGATCTGGCGGCCCCTGTAGATGCCTCCTTTTTTAATATTATTGTAGTATTTGCAGAAAGCTCTATGCCAGGCCTCAGTGTTCTCCGTATGAAATAATACATTTGTTTTCATCCTACCCAGATCATTATTCGAGAAGTCAGCAAACAGAGTCTCTGGATTTTGTTCAATTTGTGTTTTTTTTATGGCTTTTCTTGCCTGGTTGCTCTTTTCTGTCTCTGTGTAAACAATCTCCAAGGTGTCGGACCCCCTGCTGCCTGTGGCTTGTGTGCTGGAGTCTTTGTTCTGTCTTTTCTACTACTCTCTGCATTTAGGTCAATCCATATATTCCTGACATAGGATTAGGGTAACCCTAGCCCTGAAATTAACCCTCATATAACTCTAAACCCTAAAAGTAATCCTAAAGCAAGCATAAACATCAACCATAATACTAAGATAGGTTTTAAATGTAACTTATGTGGACATTCTGAAATACTGGCTGCACACATCTAGGGTTCTACCTTTTTTTCTACAATTAGAAGACATTTTTAAAAATAAAAAATAAATACTACAACCTGTCAAGATCTGATATAGAGAGGTTACCTGGAAAGGTGAAACACTTCAAAAATACGGGATAGTTATATCAAATCTCATAGACGAGATTTTTTTGTAAGACCAACAAAATATGTTCCCGCCAACCGCAGTTCTGCATTTAATGCTGCAATGTCAATATTGTTAATCATTTGAAGTGCAATAAAAGATGTAATAAATATCACATTCTCCCACCCACACCAATCCGGATATGCCCTTCCTGGCTAATGGTAAAGAAACTAAAGAATATAGTCCACTGATTCCAGAATTATCGTGTTTTTGACACGAATCAGCACTTACCTCTAATGTGAACTGGGATCCTTTATATGAAAGGTACTTGTTGGATTTTTTCAATTTCAAAGTGACAGGTATTTTCTCACCTTCCACTGGTGCATAGGAGGATATTTTGAATGTCTCTGTGACAAGTAAAATACATCATCATTTGAGATATGCATTAATGATTATTTTTGTTTCGAATACTCCTATAAAAATGCAAAAATATAACATATCCAAATATTAGAGCAACATTATCATACATTTGAGTGCTTTTTTCATCTGCATAGAAAGTAGATGATATCAACGGTCAAGTTGAGGGGAACACATGGGAATGCAGTTCCGCCACTATTTTCTCAGAGTGAACTCAGTTCCCTTTTGGCCCACACATGAAGAAGCTTTATTAGGGTTAAATCATATGTTTCCTTATTAAATCACTAGAAAATATGATATTTGTTACAATTATATCATAGGGATTCCCTAAAATCCAGTCTTTAAACATTGCTAACAAAGATACCTGTGAAGTGGTGGGATACCTGGGACATGTGAGTGGGTATTTGAGGACCCAAACTCTTGGAGTTCCGACACTTATTTATTTTAGAACTAGACCCCTGAATGTTACTCTCCCATTTAATACTATTTGTAAGGGAATATGTAATTAAGGATTTAATGAAAATGGAGTTGGTGGGTAAAATGGGATTAGAGATGGGGTTACGGTTAATGGAAACAACACAATAAAATGATGAAATTGAATTATTAATTGCTCACAGAATTTTGTTTTGGGTGAGAGTCATTATATCTTAAACAGTATGGGCCTTATCTGCTGCCCCTCGCTAAAACGGGGACGCTAAGGGGAAAAATTTGTGTTTTCTTATCTCCCCTTAGCATCCCCATTTCACTAGTGGATCATGGGGTAGGCGCTGAGTCCAGTCACGAAATTGCAACGTATGTCAGCACAAATAGTTATCAATGCAATGAGACCAATAGGGATGGAACAGTGGCATAGTGGAGGTATGGGAGTAACAGTGGTTTGCGCAACCATTATAGTAGGGTGTGCAAAAAATTGAACTTATGCTTAGATGATTTTGCTCAAAATGTGCATTTTTCATTACAAGTAACGAGCCTGTAGTCAGAGATAGACAGATTTTATGCTATTCATCATGAACCAGATAAGATACATCTAAACTCTCAAAGTAGGAGGTGAAAGAAGAGCTCTTCACCCAACATTCGGGTGTGCCTGAGCAGACGAGACACGACTAGAGGAACAATGGGGTGTAAGAAGCATGGGGCAGTGCCAAAATTGAGCTGAGTGGGTGCGTTAAAGGCCAACTAAAATCTTCAGCTCCAAGCCAATGAGGCCCTTAACACCTTCATTACCGTGATCCTTTATACATGATCGACTGGTAGCAAACAGACCAGCCCGAGATTGTGGTAACATGATTTGGGGCTGTGTTGTATGATTGCAAATGAAATACGTTTGCTGCAAACGAATTTCATTTGGTTTTGGGCTCCAGAAGGTGCTCCCAAAGCTTTCACCCTGTGGACATAATACACAAGGTGCTGAAATTGTTCGAAATCAGCTAAGGAAGGTCTTTATTGGGCTTTCCCTAGCTGGCAAGTCATAGAAGCACCAAATTCTTTTTGGCAAGTGGATGGCGACGTCTGCCTTCCAAATAGGCTATTGCCATAATAAATACATTGGGAATATTCCCAAATATTTCTTACTGTATAATGGATTTAAAATTATGTTTAAAAAAAAACAAAAAAAAAAACACTGGTTCCTTACAGTGGATTTTTGTAAAAATCACTTGATAATGAAGGGGTTAATTTGGGAACACAAAAATTATGTATGGGGTTGGGTATCCACAATACCCAAAAGAAATTTATTTAAGAAAATTTATGAAAATATACTCAGCTGCTGCTGGAGAGGCAATTCACTCTTGTACATCCAACCAAGAGGGTAATGAATCTTAAGCAAGTATGGAAAAAAGATACCTCCAGCGCTGCAAGGAATGGTGCACTGGTGCTACCACATTTATTTTAAATAAACAAAAAGAAAACACAAAACAAACATTTCGGAGACACAGCCCCTTCCTCCTATAGGGCACTATACACTGAGGTAGGGGCTGTGTCCCCGAAATGTTTGTTTTGTGTTTTCTTTTTGTTTATTTAAAATAAATGTGGTAGCACCAGTGCACCATTCCTTGCAGCGCTGGAGGTATCTTTTTTCCATACTTGCTTAGGGGTTAATTTAGCAAGGAGTAAGACAGAGTGGGGAAGGCAGTGTCCCAAAAATAATTGTATTATGATATCATATATTATGACAGACGCCTAGTGAACGGGACATAACTCCTAGACATGTGCTCCGAAAACCGGCAGATGCAATTAATATTGCAGTGGCTCCTCAGAGGGCTGAGATCGGCTGCTTGTTACAGTATTTCTCACTCTCAGCACAATGTGTCAGGCAAAGTTGTTACAGTAACTGCTGCTCATCACAGCGCTCAGATTCAGTAAAACTAGTAAAAAATATTTTTATATATAAGAGGTTATAACATTATTATTTCCGAGTTTTACTGAAGCTCTGAGCGCTGTGACGAGCAGCAGTCAGTTACTGTAACAGCTGAGTCTGACACATTGTGCTGAGAGTGAGAGATACTGTAACAATCAGCCATCTCAGCGCTCACAGCCACTGGATTTAAAGGGCTCAATTAAAATAAAATGTCCCGCTCTGTAAAATATATAACATCCTCCTGCATTAATTAATACCCCCTCTCTGTATAATATATACATCCCCCTGCATTAATTAATATTCCTCTCTGTATAATGTATAGAACATCCTCCTGCATTAATTAACACCTCTCTGTATAATGTATATAACACCCTACTGCATTAATTAATGCCCCTCTCTGTATAATGTATATAACATCCTCCTGAATTAATTAATGCCCTCTCTGTATATAGGTTTACAAGAGGAACAGGGGCAAGGGTCCCATCTCCTTCAATGCACCCTGCTTTTAACTGTTTCAGAGCAGCTCCTCTCTCAGGATATGCTGATGCTCACAGAAAGCCCCTGTCCCAGAATGCGTTCAGGCTTTTGCTGCTGCTACCGATGGGTACCGGCAGAAAGAAAGCCCTGCAATACACTGCTATCCCCACTTGTGTCTGTGTTTCTTACACTTATTCAGCCATTGCTGAGCAGGATTTTGCTTATTATTTACTGCTTAATAGTCAAACACATTAGGGGGGAAAAAACACAATTAGATGCAGCACAGGGAAGATTTTACACTATCTCTAACAAGGGAATTCGTTCATACAAATACAGAAGGAACAAAATATAATAAAATTAACATAAACTGATACAATATATAGATATCTGTTTGTGTTAATTTTATTAATTTCGTTCCCCCTGTTTTTGTATGAACGAATTCCCTTGTTAGAGTTAGATACAGCACAGGGAAGATTTTACACTGTGTTTTTACCCCTAATGTGTTTGCAAAGGCTAATGTCAGATGAACGAGTCTGGGCGCACTCAGCGTGCGTGCATAACGGACGGATGTACTGACGGAAGATACTGTAGACACAAACGGTCAGTTTTTTTGATGGATGTAGAACAAAAAGGGAAATATGGGAATCAAAATGAATTCTAAATAAAATACAGGTACGTCAGCCAGACCATAAAAACCTCTGAGCGTCAACGTTATGGACGTCGCAAATGCGCTGCGTCTGACATCGCAGCATAACATACACAGGCCGCTACGTGGACGTGGCGCACTCTGCGCGTCCGTCTTAGCGGTTTTACGTTCTTGCCTAACTTGCTTCTGTTTGCCACGTGCATTGTGCGTGCACAGTTTGGTGCGCACGTACTTCATGTGTGGGTCTCTATTGATCATGATTCTATGCTACGATGGACTTTAAACTGTGCAGCGACTCGGGCGTGATCAGTGCGTTCATTTGACGCGGGCCAAAGTCTGGCAGCCTGAGAAATATTATACAGGCAGAGAGACGATCCTGCCCTCTCTGTATAATGTATATAGCATCATCCTGATTGAATGCCCCTCTCTGTATATAACATCCTCCTGAATTAATTAATGTCCCTCTCTGACACACAAAGAGTATGTTGAACCTGCCTCCAGCAAACAGGGGATTTGGGCAAGAAGAGTGTCAGATCTGAAACAGTTATAACAGAGGACCTTGAGAGAGGTGCCCCCCCCCCCCACACACAGAGTCCTCAGATACTCAGACTGAATGACAGCTCCAGCAGAATGGAGTCCATAGGACTCCATTGAAGCGACCATTGGCGGTCACATGACCAGCCGGAACTCGCCTTGCAAGATCCGGCCGGTCAGCGTAGTGATACGCAGGGGGAGACTGGAGGGACCTTTTTCCCCCAGTCTCTCCCTGCTCCCGCCGGACTGAGGAGGTGGACAGAGCCACGGTCCTTGCCGTGGGATAGGAGGTATCTTGATTTTTTATTTTTTTTGGGGAGGTTTCTGGATGGTGCTGCTAACGGATTCCGCTTCTGCTGTCCTGGCTCTGGTTAACTTTTTGTTAACCGCGGCCGAACATTAATCAGCGTAAGGATTTTGTAATCCTAACGCTGATTAACAACGTGCGCTCCCCATGTTAAGTATAGGGAGCGCAAAGTATAGTAACCTCGGGCTGAAAAGCGCAAGATACCAAACGCTAACAGGTTACTTAACCCGTTAGTGTTTGGATTGTAATATGTGTAAACTACTTGGGCTAACGTTAACGTTCACGCAGGTGAACGCTAACGTTAGCACCAAGTATGCAATTTGGCACAGAGTGTTTTATAATCTTTCTATTCTTCATTGCATTCAACCTAAAGGCTGAAAGAGGGCCATCTTGGATATATTAACTAACCGTGGCATTTATCATTGGGAGCTATTAAAGAGCACATCCTAAATTCATATTAATCATTTAAGAACCCAAAGAATACAAGTATAATAATTTACACCTCACCTTTTTTCGTGATATTGTCACCTTGCAGTTGTTCTGCTTTTAAATTATCATTTTCATACACAAAATATTTTTGAGAACTGTCCCGAATTGCTGAGAAGCTATCTTTTTTTCTGACATATAATTTAGCCACTTCCCTTCCTTCCTCTTCTGTTGTTCCAAAAGATACATATGAAATATCTGGAATTAAAACAAAAGGTTTGATAATGAAGCTGTTTGGACCACAGACAGTTGTTTGAGTGCCCAAATTATCTACAATGTATCAAAATACAAATAATGAATGTTTTTGGCATGAATCCCTGATCCCAACATGCAGTAGTACACATCAAAGCCTGATCTGCCGGTCTTTAGAGTAGCTGGTAAATACCTAACTAATAGATGAACACAGTCACAGAAAAAGCCAGAGTCCTAGACCAGAGAGGGTAGTTGTGTAAGCCCAAAGTCAGACACAGGATTCATAATACACAGCATGGGTTAAAGCACAGAGAATGGTCAAGGGAGATGAGCCAAGGTCGGTACAAGGCGTAATGTAATTCACATGAGCAAGGGCACACTATCTGGCAAGTAGAAACCACAACAGGACACCTTTTGGCAAAGGGAGTCCAGGCATCTAAACCAACGGATGCTGCTTATTGGTCACGTCACAAAGCAGCACTCACGGCCGGCTTACCGGTTCACTCATCCACGCCCAAGACTCGGCAATAAAACCAGCCAATGGCAAGTGTCCGGCGCGAGAGATGCTGCCGGGTGGAAGAAGCTAGAAGGTGAGCAGCACCCAATATTACAATTATATTCTGAAACTGCTCCTGGAGACAATCTGATTAGACTTTAAAGGGATACTCTAGGGCAGGGGTCAGCAACCTTGGCTCCCTGATGTTTTGGGAACTACATCTCCCAAGATGCTCAGTCAACCATTAGGCTGTCTGAGCCACATGGGAAATGTAGTTCCCAAAAAATCAGGGAGCCAAGGTTGCTGACCCTTGCTCTAGGGTAAAATGGGGGTGGAGAAATAGAATGGTTAAACATTTACCTTTCTTCCCATTTTAACTCAATAGTCTTTTTAAAAACTCAAGTTGAACTCAGCGCTGAATTCTCTCAGCGCTCCTCTGGATGTGACATGCTGTCATGTTTTTCGGGGTATGGGAGGCAGGAACCACTATGCAGTGACACAGGAGGGAGGTGGAATATCGGACCAAGGTAAAAAGTGGGAAAATCCAGTAGGCGTAATCGAGGACTGGTCGAAGTCGGGACAGGTGAAAAAACAGGAGGAAAATGGTGTAATCGAAGGACAATCTGAGGTCATATACACTGGAATGAGTCAGGATTAAATGATTTTCAAGAAGTCACCAAGAGATGTGAGTGCCACACTGAAGCACTGAGTGAGTATGCTGAGGGGCATTTAAGGGCAGGAGAGGTAGTCACGCCCACTGGACAGACTCACCTGTCTCTCCTATTGGCCCACACCTGGAGGGGAAGCCCCTCCCCTGGAGATCCACAGGGCTGTCATGCAAGGGCGGCTGCAACGCCCACCAGCACATCATAGGGGATTCCCCACTTCCGGCACCATCTTGGATCCAGTCGTCCAAGCTTTTGAAGTAAAACTTAAATAAAAATTGTGACGAAACGGCCGCCACAATATTTATTTAGTTTAATTTCATTCTTATTTTGTTTACCCTTTATGTAAACGAATTCTCCTGTTAGATTTACTGTAAGATGTTCCCAGTTTCTGATTTAATTGTGTTTTTCCTCTGCACGATCCTGCCAGTAACCACGGAGTACGAACGGCCGGCTGCTGGTTTTTCTGAATATCTCCTGTGCTGTTAATAATTTGTTCCCGTTTGTGTCCAGCATGTACCAGTGTCAATTGTACAAACAAAATATGTTATTAGTGTCCCTGTAAAGTGTACCCCAGCTTGCCTAAAACTGTGTATGCAGGAGGCTCCCCAGGAGATCACGAATGCCGCTGGCAGGCTGCCAAAACCCAACTCCTATTCACCCGCCTGCCCTTGAGCCCCCTTTCCCCCCACCATGGCGATTTTTGGACATTAGGTCCCCAGGGATGGTAGCCTTGTGTGGGGTTAGTTTGAAGAGGGAGCACCACCGGGAACCCCCCCCCCCCTTCCAACGATCCCAAGATACAGCGGCTACGGCTTGGAGCTATATGCCAAACTCACTCCATCAGCTGTTGGGCAGCTTGCAACCGCTGCCGCTCGGTCCTCCGTTCCTGGATCAGGGCACTCTTTTGGCAGGAGTAACCAGGGGACCAGAAAAAATAAGTAAAGTTAAAAAGCAAAAAAAAACAGATCTGAAATTTTTTTTTAAAAAGAAAATCTCGAAAAATGATTACAATATCCTAAAAAAATCTATAAATAAAGAGACTCTTTACTGCAGAATATTATAATGAACGGTTAATTAGATATTGCATAAGGCTAGGGTCAGACTAACGCATTTTTCACGTTGTCCGTGAAAATGTGCGTTCGAAGAATGGACGTATTTTTTCACGGAATACGCAATAGCGGTCATACTATGCGCAGTTTCATCCGTGATTTTGTACGGATCATCAATAAAACACTTCTTGCATCTGGACGTTATGTTGGCCGGACATTAGCAGCGTCTGATGTCTCCAATTCACTCACACACGCCGCTAGCGGACGCAGCGCACTCTGTACGTCAGTACTAGTGGTTTAACGTTCTCGAAAAAATGCGTTCATTTTCCACTTGCGTTGCGCAGCCGGACTTTTGTGCGACCGTACTTCGTATATTGGCCGTCATTGCCCGGCATCTGCTGCTAGCACGGCCGTGATTAAGTGCGCCTGCACGCGCGTTCGCACTGCCTCAGTCTGACCCTAGCCTTAAAACTGGAATATATTTAACATTGAAGCCTATGGGATTTGCCTGAATAAACCTGCCGAATTAAACCACCGAATGACAGGGCATTTCGGGAACCTTTCACTGCTGGTTTTTATTCTCTGAATAGCCGAAGCATTGCATCTCTATGGGGATTTCACTGCCCTCGAACAGGCACCGTATGTGCAGGCAATTCGCCAAGATTTGGCGAATTGTCTGCTCTCTGGTTAGCCGAATGGCCAGGAAAGGTAACCGAACGCTGATTTTCAGCATTCAGTTCCCTTTCAGCAGCCATTCGGATCTCTTTGAATAACCCTGTATATCTATTTTAGTTTTATTTATGAAATGTAGAGCAAATCAAAATCTAACATAAATAAAGAATACTACTTAATAATTCTGCTTAGTTTGCTGGAAAACAATACATTTTAATAGAGAAAAAAATACTTTTTTTCACCATTTAGATCAAATTTCTTCCTCATGTCTATGAATTTTCTCTTCAGAACAGGTGGAGAAATTTCATTTGGTCCCATGTTTACGCGGATCCTTATGTATGGTGGAGTTGGATAAGTTATGTCTTTAGGTGTATTCCAGTATGACAGCATGTTCTGTAGGTATTCCATCATCTGTAATCTGTAAAGGGGAGAGAAACAGTGAATAGAATAGAAACTCTCTATTACCTCGGCAGTTCGTGCTGCCTACTTAACCAGTAACTAATATCCAAGAGAGAGACAGGGGAGAAAATGCAGAAAGTACTGAGGGTCAGTTAACCGCCATAAATGTTAGTGCAACCATAAATCACAGATTGGTGAAAATAATAAAGATAGCTGTTAAAATCAAAGTGCTCACTATCCTCACTGGACAGCTCAGAGTCTTGACTTTCTAATGATACCAAATATGACCATGTTAAATGTAAAAAAAAAACACACAAACATTCAAATAATTTTTTTTAAATTTTAATTAAAATCACGTATTTTCTCAGAAAAATGCAATAACAGGTACCCATTTCTAATTTGTTTTTAACAAGTGTGCCCCATATAATATATAACCAAAGGTTTGGATGATAAAATGTGAAAAAAAAATTTAGAAGCTGTAAATGTTTGAAATCTCAATGGAAATGTGCTTATGCAAAATTCTTATGTTATAGCATACTGACAGGACACATGACGTATACATATAATGTTGATATATTATGAATCTGCCAAGTCTGATGTAAATAAGGATATATAATATGTTTGGGTCCTATAGTAAAACATGACTTCAAATCGTGTTCAAACATGATGAGCACAAAACAGCCAAAAGGAGCTCAGCACATAGGGGTGAAATGCCTCAACAGTGAAGGGGTTAACTCAGTCTGACTCTAAACAGTGTGTGCTGTACACAGACCAATAAATTGACCAACACAGTGGTATATTCATATAGAATATAGTTGACAACTATTTCCATTAATGATTAGTTGTCGATTAATCGATTAGTTGTTTCAGCCCAACAATTAAGCATACATGAGAAAAATAAAGTACATGTAAGATATCAGCAACGTAAAATAAACACCACAAAAAACCACCAAAGGTTTACACAAGGAAGTGGTCCTCGCTATGAAACTTAACCTTTAACATAAATCTAAAATTAAATGAAAATAATACACAAAAAAGGAAAAGAAAACCACAGCATACAAAATTCATACAAATATACCCTTAAATATGCTAAAAATGACAATAAAGAAACAAATGGTTATCAGTACATCCCAGCCAAATGTTAGAGACTAATAAGCCATTACCATGTCTATAAACAGGGCTTTTTTTCAGGTACTCGCCAGCACTCAGTACCGGCACCTCACCTCTCAGTACCGGCATCTCCCCACTAGCCTGAACTAACAGGAGAGAGCATGATGCTCCTCCCTCCTCCGGCAGTGGCAGTCAGTCAGGGTTATCCAAAGAGATTCGAAAAGTCACCGCACGTTCGGTGACTTTTCGTTCTCTTCAATTCGGTTCCTTTTGCCGATTGCATTTCGGTGACCCTGCGGTGTATTCAGCAAACAGCACAGGGTCCCCGAATTGCAGGGAAAAGCTGCCGTAAACTCACCGAAAACTAACCGAATGCACGCTGAAAACAAGCAAAAACATCTGGATTAACCTTCGAAGAGGAGCCGAACAGGAGCCGAAAAGGAGCCGAATCACACAGAGCCGAAGCAGCTGTGACGTAGAGGAGGCAGTGAATAAATTAGAAAAACCATTTGTATGAATCTGGGAAAAAGAAACGCTGTTTGCAAAGAAACTACTGAGCGAAAATGTCTGAAATTTTCACAGGAGGTCCAGGGAATGATCATAAAGAGGGCTGTTACAAAAAAAATAAGCAAACTGAAAAAAAAAAAAAAAAAAATCGGACTTTTAATTTTTTTTTTAAAAATTCAGAAAAATGCTTAAAGTATCCTAAAAAATCTATAAATAAAGAGACTTTTTGCTGCAGAATTTTATAATGAACGGTTTATTAGATATTGAATTAAAACGGGAATATTTTTAACATTGAAGTCTATGGGATTCTCCTGAATAAATTTGCCGAATTAAACCACCGAATGGCAGAGCATTAGGGGAACCTTTCACTGCTGGTTTGTGTTCTCTGAATAGCCGAAGCAGTGCTTTTTGATGGGGATTTCACTGCCCTCGAACAGGGACCGAACAGGCACCGTATGTGCAGGCAATTCGCCAGGATTTGGAGAATTGCCTGCTCTCTGGATAGCCGAATGGCCAGGAAAGGTAACCGAACGCTGATTTTCAGCGTTCGGTTACCTTTCTCAAGCAATTCGAATCTCTTTGGATAACCCTGAGTGAATCGCAAGCGCTCGGCAGCTCATATTGCTCCTGAATGCTTCCGATTGTCAGGAGAGTATGTAGGGACCGATAACCCCCCTCTTCGACTAGTAAGTGACAATATTATTCAGACAGTACTTGGTGGATAGTGGAGTTTTATTGCTGTGGAGTTCATACACACTGCGCATTACTGTGAGTTTCATTGCTGTGGAGCTCGTACACACTGTGCATTACTGTGAGTTTTATTGCTGTGGAGCTCATACACACTGCACATTACTGTGAGTTTTATTGCTTTGGAGCTCATACACACTGCGCATTACTGTGAGGTTCATTGCTGTGGAGCTCATACACACTGCTCATTAGTGTGAGTTTCATTGCTGTGGTGCTCACAAATGCTAAAAGATTATCCAGTCAGTGCCAGCGTTGGAAATAAAACAAACAAACAAACAGCTAACTGCACTGCAATACAGATTTTTCTTGCAACAGAGGCACTTAGTGGGTAACCCCCATAGGGTTACAACAATCGTTGTAGTTCATTTAAAGGAACACAGTATTAAAAAATATGGTTCCCTTTTATAGTGTCTTCCTTTAAGTGAACTACAACTATTGTTTATTAGGAGGACATGAAAATTGTCATAATAATCAGTTGTTCCCCGGATGTGAAAGTACCCCACCTATTTTTCCAGAACAAAAGCACTGTCTATAACCATTTCTAGCATCCTGAAGACCAATAAAACTGCTCTTGTCTTCCTCTCCCCATTTTCTCTATGTAAGGTCCTCTAAGCAGCACCCTCTACACCTTTTGTTACTGGTTTCTAAATAGTAATTTTGTTTCATTCCACATTGGTTATTGTAAAACACTGCAGAAACTATAGGTGCTATATAAATGATAATAAAGAATCTTTTTTTTGGCTCTGTATAACTGGTGTACGCAAGTGTATAACAGAGCATTTAAATGGACATCATTGAGTATTTAAAATAATCTCTAGCTGCTCTGAACAAAAAAGACAAGAGCAAGCAATAAATCTTATATCGTGGAGTATCGTGGACAAATTATATGAATGTTTACAGGCATTTAACCACTTGGCTGCTCAGCGCATCCAGCCAAGTGGTTCTCCTGTGCTATGGATGCGCTGAGCGCATCCATGCACAGGAGGCAGCAATCGACCGGGATTCTGGACGATTGCTGTGCCCCCATCTTGGATGTCAGCCCAGCACTCCGGGATCCCGACGGGGCCATTGGATGTCATCGTGGCGGCGCAATGACATCTAATTCAGGCGCCCCCCCAGCGAGGAGCCTGAAGGGGAGGGGGGAAAGGTCCTTCGGACCTCTCTCCCTCCCGATCGCCGGGAGGCACAGAGTTAAGGCAGGCACCGTTTGGAAGGGCACAGCCTGCCCTTCCAAACGGTGGCTGACATTAACCCCTGGGGAGCCGGATCACGATTCGGCGCTGAAAAGCGCCAGATCGTGATCCTCTCCCGAAGCTGGCCAACATCTTGGATGTCAGCCAAGCCTCCAGGAACTCCCCCTGAGGACTGGCGTCATCGTGCAGAGTTAACCCCTAGTTGTGTGTGAAAGGATTTTACCAGGAAGGATACATTGAGATTTCTCTCGTTTTCAAGTATGTCCTGGGTGGCGAGTATGTACCGTTAGGTGTCTTGCCAAGGACACTTACTGGAGAGGTTGCTCGCTGGGATTGAACCCATGACTCCACAGGCTCGCTCCATGCAGAGCAGTGACATTACCTCTACTCCACCCAGCCGGTACTTGCCAGCAATGGTGGAGATAGAGGGTTCCAATGAACCCCCTATCTCCCGATCCATGGCAGCTAGGGGTTAATGAGCATGGCCTTTCCAACGATACCAAACTTGACCATGTAAAAAGTTTTTTTAAAAACAGAAATTAAAAATTTAAATATTTAAAAAAAATTATAAAAAAAATAAACAAGTTTTTTTTTGTTTTGTTAATGCAGCAATATTGTTCCCATTTCAATTATAATGTGAACAATGATGCTGCACTAACGATTTTTGTATGCGGTGCGTTTGTTAAAAATAGCAAAATTTTCCCCCCAAGAAAAAAAAATGTAACGAGTCCCCATTTCTAATTTTTTTAACAAGCGCACCCCATAGAAAATATAACCGCAAATGCTTGCATGTTAAAATATAGAAAAAAAACCACTTTACACATTGTAAATGATTGAAAATTCTAATTTTATTGCATTTTTTGTTATAATATACAGACATGACATGACGTATACATATATAATAATGACATATTATGAATCTGCCGAGTCTGCCGGAAAGAACGATATATACCATGTCTGGGTCATATATTAAAATAAGGCTTCAAAACGCGGTTAAACATGATGAGCGAAACCGGTAAAAATGACCTCAGTACAGAGGTGTGAAATGGCTCAGCAGGGAAAGGGTTAAAGGCTTTAACATACACCCACAGCTAATTGATCATTATAGATGGCTTGTATCATGCACTCCCGCCTCCCATTCCCTTAAGATTGACATCTGAATTTTATAGTGTACACTAATCAGATGATTCACAGCCGTCAGTCAGCTGTTTTAATTTATTAGAACCCATAAAAATCTGTTTAAAGCAAAAGGATGACGGTCTTAAAAAAAAAGTAAAACCTTCCATTAAAGCAATCCCGCCTGATCCAGTCACTATATATAATGTAATATTAAAATATTAAAATTCTATTAAGTAACTATTGGCATTTTTTTCTGGATGAAAATGTTACAATAATTTGTCACTGTATCAGTCCAAACTTTAATTCAGTCATGATGATATGTCACAATACTAAGAGATAATGTTATTAGTAAAGGTAGAAAGAACACATTTTGGTAATTCTGTTAACAGCATAATTTAAAACCGTACTGAGCTTGGAGGTGGTTTGCAGTTTAGAATTAGAAATTTAGATGTAAAGTACCCCCCATACATAAGAGTTAAACCCTGACCTATGCGACACACAATTGTGATAGTCTTGGGACTATAAACATGTGAAGGTACTGGATAAATCCATAGGTTTTATCAAAACATGGGATTCTGGATTTAAATGTAGTCTTAATTCATATAAAATAAGCAACACTCGTGCTAATGGTGGGGCACACCACTGTCAACGGGGTGTCATTGGGCTATAAACATTTCTTGTGCCCTGGGTATAATAAGATGAACTGACCTGGGGAACCAGACGCCCAAATAAATATTGTTTATCAGTGACACAGTTTGAAAAAAAAGACATGCGTCCATCACGTTCAGCCTTTCACACATCACCTACTGCTGTTGATCGGAAAGAAGGCAAAAAACCTAGTCTGAAACGCTCGCCAATATGCAACATACTGGGGAAAATTCCTTCTTGACCCCAGAATGGCATCAGATTTCTCCTTGGATCAAGAATCTTTAACCCACATATTAAATGTTGTAACCCTTAATATTCTGTGTTTTCAGGAAGTCACCCAGTCGTTTTTTAAAAGTCTGTACAGTCTCTGACCCAACCACCTCAACAGGCAGAGAATTCCACAGCGTTATTGTTCTCACCGTAAAATAACCTTTCCTATGCTTTAAGCTGAATTTCCTTTTTTCCAGTCTAAATGGGTGACCTTGTGTCCTGTGTATAATCTTGTTAATCAATAGGTTTCCAGACAATGGTTTATAATGGCCCCGTATATATTTATATAAAGTTATCAGATCCCCTCTAAGGCTAGGGTCAGACGAATGCATTTTCACGTTGTCTGTGAAAAAGTGCGTTCGAACGAATGGACGTATTTTTTCACGGAGTACGCGATAGCGGTCATACGATGCGCATTTGCATCCGTGATTTTGTACGGATCATCAATAAAACACTTTGTGCATCTGGACGTTATGTTGCGGCCGTGATTAAGTGCGCCAGAACGCACGTTTAAAGTGCGCTAGTCTGACCCTAGCCTAAGGCGCTGTTTCTCTAAACTAAACAGGTTTAAGCTTGTTAGTCTTTCTTCATAACTTAAACCTTCCATTCCCTTGCCCGTCTCTGTAAAGTCTTAACACCTTCTGTCCATTTATAATCAAGCTGGCAAGTCTGCAATATAAAGTAGTGAACAACTCTACTGTAACCCGTTGGCAAGTCTCAAATATTAATACTGAGTACTGCTGTACCACTGTACTGTAAACACTGGCAGGTTTCTCACATCTATTTATTTCTTGCCCTGGGTGTATCGCTTGCAATGCAGTTGCAGAATCGCTGCACTTGGAGATTTGCTGATGAGGACCCAGGCGATTTCTCATGGAATGCGATGGAACTCTTTTGCTACCAAAGGGTTCTCTCCATCTGTCAAGGCTCACCATTCTGAAGCTGGTGAGTTGCCCCTGTATTGGAACAGCATATTTGTCAGCTATTTTACAATATTACATGCTTTGGCAAAGGTGTTGGTGGTCAATTGATACTTTTCTACAATTTATTATCTATTATTTTGGAATAAACATTATGGAGGTGGGGGGGTATTTCCAGCAGTGCCATTTTGGTCCAATGCGCAAACACCATCTGTGTGTACGTATAGTTATAATGGCAAGGATATTGCATCTCATCTAGACGAGCTCAGATTTTGGAGGCTGTTCCTCCTTTCTTGTGGCTTCATATTCGCAATAGATTGCAACCCTCGCAATTTTAGAAACAATGTGTAGTGAATTCCATCCGAAAACTAGATACTACCAAGTATTTGTAGCTTTTAGGCATGAGGAACAGAATATGGACTGTCCATCCAAAACAGGGACACTAGATAGGTACACAATATAAACACTCAATGTTGAAAGTAGAGACAGACTAGGGGACGATGGAGAAATATTTGCATTTACCCTTTGAAATAAGACTTGTTTGTTTTTTTGTTTTGAAATTACCCTTTAAGGTAGCAAGAGCATCCTGTGCTTGTTCTTTCCAATGTTAGGTATTTCAAAGTTGTAACTAGTTGTTCCACCTCATATTTTTTTTTTTTTATGAAAGTATTTTACCAGGAAGGATACATTGAGATTTCTCTCGTTTTCAAGTATGTCCTGGGTGGCGAGTATGTACCGTTAGGTGTCTTGCCCAAGGACACTTACTGGAGAGGTGCTCGTCGGGATCGAACCCATGTCTCCACAGGCTCTCTCCACGCAGAGCAGTGATGTTACCTCTACTCCACCCAGCTGGGAACCTTGTTTGCCTCCTCTCCCATTTCTGTTTCCTAGAGTTGCTACTGATTTCCAACTGCTAAAGTGGCCATTTTAATATATATATTATATATTTACGTGTATTATTGCAGAAGCCATTCACATATCACAGAAATTCAAATAACTGCATCCAAGAGCTCCTGTGCTACAATCCCCATATGCAGCAAGGAACTCTGGGTAGGACATGCAAATGAAATCTGTCTCACTTTTATGCATCCTGGTCTGTTGTTACACATAACCCTTAAATCAATGCTATGCCACACTAGATGGCATTTTTTTGCATGCATAAAAGTGAGACAGATGTCATTTGCATGTCCTACCCAGAGTTCCTTGCTGCATGCAAACTTTTTTTAAATCCTGCCAAAACGGTAACGAAGCTCTTTGGAACAGCACCTAAACTACATAAATTGCAAAATCCCCATCTATGTGTGGCGACAAAATCAAATGGCACGCTGACCACAGTCACTTCTCTCAAATATCTAGGTATGTGGTTAGACCCAAATCTATCCTTTGGCCCCCACAGCGAAAAACTCTCATCTAAAATTTACCCCAAACTAGGTGCCCTGTACACGAACAAATCCTGCCTGAGCCCCGCGGTAAGAAAGCAAATTGTACAACAAATGCTTATACCAGCTATTGAATACGGAGATGTAGTGTATGCAGCAGCCCCGCAAACACACCTTCAGAAACTTACTACATTGTATAACTCATTCTGCCACTTTGCACTACAATATAACTACATGACCCACCATTGTGACATGTTAAAAGAGCTAAACTGGCCGTCGCTGGAGACTAAATGCACCCTTCACCTCTCCAACCTGGTGTTTAAGAGCTTTTCAGGTAAGCTGCCACCCTACCTGAATAGGCTGTTACCCCTAGCAGTTCCCTCATCCTATAACCTCTGATCCAGAACCTGCACCTTACTTGCAATCCCACAATACAAAAAGAAAGTGGCTCCGTCTTCATTTTCCTACAGAGCACCGCAGTTATGGAATAACCTCCCAGACACCATCAAATCTTCCACCAGTCTAAAGTCACTCAAGAGTAGGGATGAGCTGTTCGGTTCTATGAGTTTGGAGTTAGATTCGAACATCGCCAGTTCGTATGTTCGCGAACTTCGAACATTTCCGCGTGTTCACAGCATGTTCGCCCACAATGCACCACAAAGGACCACAATGCACTTTTCCACTGGCCTGAAGCTTGTAATTGGCTACAGCCTTGCACCTGACCACAGTTTAGGTGCAAGACAGGTGCAACACAATGCCAATCATGGCTCAGAGTCCGGATTGGGCAAATTTTGCCCAATCATGGGCTCACAGAGCTAAGTCCTGCAGCACACTATATAAGGCTTCACACAGCCTTCAGCACTTGTTTTTTGAGAGGAGATTGTTGTGTTAGTGTGTGTTCTCACTGCCAGTCTGCCACCAGCTATTGGGGGGGGGGGAAATCTCATTTCTACAAAATATCTGGGACTTGTTCTAATCTTTGTGTTCTCACTGCCACCAGCAATTGTGGGGGTCTCATTTCTACAAAATATCTGGGAATTGTTCTAATCTATGTGTTCTCACTGCCACCAACTATTTTTGGGGTCTCATTTCTACAAAATATCTGGGAATTGTTCTAATCTTTCAGGGTTATTCAAAGAGCCCCGAATTGCTTGAGAAAGGTAACCGAACGCTGAAAATCAGCATTCGGTTACCTTTCCTGGCCATTCGGCTATCCAGAGAGAAGGCAATTCGCCAAATCCTGGCGAATTGCCTGAACATACGGTGCCTTTATTCGGTGCCTGTTCGAGGGCAGTGAAATCCCCATGAAAAAGCACTGCTTCGGCTATTCAGAGAACACAAACCAGCAGTGAAAGGTTCCCGAAATGCCCTGCCATTCGGTGGTTTCATGCGGCAAATTTATTCAGGAGAATCCCATAGGCTTCAATGTTAAAAATATTCCGGTTTTAATTAAATATCTAATAAACCGTTCATTATAAAATTCTGCAGTAAAGAGTCTCTTTATTTATAGATTTTTTTCGGATACTTTAAGCATTTTTCAGATTTTTTTTAAAAATTTTTAAGTTTACTTATTTTTTCTGTAACAGCCCTTTTTATTATCATTCCCTGGACCTCCTGTGTAAATTTCAGACATTTTCGCTCGGTAGTTTCTTTGCAAACAGCGTTTCATTTTCACACATTCACACAAACTGTTTTGCTAGTTTATTCACTGCCTCGTCTGCGGTCTCAGCTGCTTCGGCTGTGTGTGATCGGCTCCTGCTCGGGCTTTTTCTGTGGTTTTCGGCAGGTTAATCCAAATGTTTTTGGCGTGCATTCGCTGGGTTTTGCGGTTAGTTTTCGTCGGGTTTGCGGCAGCTTTTCCCTGCGCTTCGACGGCCCTGTGGTGCTTGCTGAATACACCGCAGGGTCACCGAAATGGGATCGGCAAAAGGAACCGAATTGAAGAGAACGAAAAGTCACCGAACGTGCGGTGACTTTTCGAATCTCTTTGAATAACCCTGTTTGTGTTCTCACTGCCAGCAACTATTTTGGGGGTCTCATTTCTACAAAATATCTGGGAATTGTTCTAATCTTTGTGTTCTCACTGCCACCAGCAATTGTGGGGGTCTCATTTCTACAAAATATCTGGGAATTGTTGTAATCTGTGTGTTCTCACTGATACCCATCAGGAGGTCTCACTGATTTATAGGAGGTTCCTGGGAATTGTAATCTGTGTCTTGTCACTGGCACTCATCAGGGGGTCTCACTGATTTATAGGAGGTTCCTGGGTTTTGCAATCTGTGTCTTGTCACTGCCATCCATCAGGGGGTCTCACTGATTTATAGGAGGTTCCAGGGAATTGTAATCTGTGTCTTGTCACTGCCACCCATCAGGGGGTCTCACTGATTTATAGGAGGTTCCTGGGAATTGTAATCTGTGTCTTGTCACTGCCACCCATCAGGGGGTCCCACATACTTCTAGCAGATTTCTGCAAATTGTAATCTGTGTCTTGTCACTGTTGCCAGCTATCAGGGGATCATATCAGGGAGTCTCACTGATTTATAGGTGGTTTCTGGGAATTGTAATTTGTGTCTTGTCACTGCCACCCATCAGGGGGTCTCATTGATTTATAGGAGGTTTCTGGGAATTGTAATCTGTGTTTTGTCACTGGCTGCCAGCTATCAGGGTGTCTCACTTAGTTATACCAGAGTTCTGTAAATCTTTAATCTTTATACCAGAGTTGAATCAGAGTTCTGCAGCATATCTCCAATTTTTATAACAGAGTTGAATCAGAGTTCTGTATATCTTTAATCTATATATCACTCACCATGTCAGAAAGACCAAAAAGGACAGGCAGACGCTCCCAGACACAGATAAGAGGGCAAGCAGCCTCTGTGTCGGTAGGCTGTGCCTCTGGTCGTCGAGGACATGGTGCATCCTCTGCAGGGGCACGCTTGTCCTTTCTAACTGGTGCTGGCCTTCTTAAGCAGCAGCAGCAACATACAGAGGATTTTGTTGATTGGCTAACCAGGCCACCCTCATCTTCCGAGTCCTCTGCCAGCCAGGCTTGCAGTGCTTTACAGTCCACCTCCGCTGCCAAAGCATCTAATGCAGCCTCCATGTCCACAGCTACTCCTGCCGTAGCCTCACTATCACACACGGAGGAGTCAGCTGAATTGTTTGACTACAATGACAGTGACATGCTGCTTGAAGATGCGCAGCAACTACAGTGCTCTGATTCAATCTCTGAGGTTGAGGAAGGGAGTATAATCAACCTAGAGGAAGGGGGTGCCAGTGATGACCCCCGAATAACTGGCACTCATGTTGCCCCAGCAGCTGCAGCATACTGCCAAGTTGGCTCCAGTGATGAGATAGGGGGTGATGACAATGATGATGAGGTCACTGACTCCACCTGGGTGCCTGATCGAACAGAGGAGGCACAACAAACACGAGGCACAACATCCTCTATGACCAACCATAGCACTACCCAGTCCAAGTGTCATGTGGACTCTGCATGGATTGCATGTGTGTGCCCCGATTGCAGTGAGCGGTAATGAATTATGCAGGTTGTGGGGTCAAACAAGATATTTATTACTAATAAACATAAAACAGCAGAAATAAATGAATAGGTTCGCTGAGAAAGAAAAGGGAGGCAACAAGCAGAACGAAAAGAAAAAAGGTTTAAACAGGATGAAAACTAGGAGACACAGGTGGAAACTGAAAATACGAACAACTAAATAGGGTGGCAAATACAGATAAGGGGCTAGGCAATTTCAGGCCGAGGTCGAGGTACACAGATATCAGAATAATCTAATGTCCATAGCCAGGGGTCGTACACGTGAAATCCAATAAGGGAGAACTCGCAGCAAATGATGGGGGTTACCGGTATAGCAGAGGTAGGAAAAGTTCACAGGAGGGTTCCAGATGGGTACTCGAGAGGGGAATCAGATGGGTGGTCCAGAGGGTATAACCGGTATCAAATCCAGAGGGTATACAGAAGATATGTCCAGCACAAGGGGTTTCCAAAAGCAGGTCAGCTAGGTACAAAGTCCAGACTTCAATGAGGAAGTCCAGATCAAAGTGAGTGACCTCCTTTTATACAGGGTGGATCAGGCTGGATAGCATGCAGGTGATAGTCAGGTTTCTGGATACTATTCTAATCAAAGTCCAGAACTGAGCATGGGGAAAAAACAAAGTCCTGGAATCTGCATAGGTCATGCAGAACATGAAAAAAGGTAAACAAAAAAGGGGTGTCAGAGGGTCTGGGGGTTCAGACCGTGACACCAAGGCATCAGATATCAGAGCTGCTCAGGTGCAGAGCGCTGTTGTTTCAAAGCACACATCCAGGAACTCTGCTGTCTGGGAGTTCTTTAAGAAATGTGCAGCAGACAGCACCGTTGCTATTTGTAATTTATGTCAGATGAGGCTCAAGCGTGGGAAAGACACCGGACGCTTGGGTACCACATGCTTGAGGCGACATATGACCACCTGCCACGCATCCCATTGGTGCAAAACTTTGCGTAGGTCCTCCTCCCCTGTCTCTACCCCCACTATATGTCCTGCCATGTCATCGACTCCAACCTCCACTGACAGGGATGATGCTACAGTATTGGATGTACCAGGTCCTTCCTCACAATGTGACAGTATCCTATCAGATGAAGTTTTACGCAGTCAGATTACATTGCCCCAGCTGCTTCAGCGTAAGAAAAAATATAGTCCCAACTATCCCCAAGCACAGCGTCTAAATGCCAGCTTAGCAAAATTACTCGCATTACAGCTGCTGCCTTTCCAGCTGGTGGACTCTGCTTCCTTCCGTGAATTTGCCGAATGTGCTGTACCACAGTGGCAGGTTCCAAAACGCCATTTCTTTTCACGGAAGGCCATTCCAGCACTATACCAGCACGTGGAAGACAATGTTATGGAGTCATTGGGAAAGGCAGTCAGCAGCAAGGTGCACATGACTTTAGACACGTGGTCCAGCAATGGTCGTCTGTGATAATGGCAGCAACCTTCTCTCCACCCTACGCCAGGGTAAGTTGACGCATGTACCATGCCTAGCACACATCCTAAATCTAGTGGTACAGCGTTTCCTATCAAGGTACCCAGGGCTGGCAGAGCTTCTCAGCCAGGCCAGAAAAGTCTGCAGCCACTTCAGACGGTCATTCCCAGCAAGTGTTCGCCTGGCAGAAATTCAAAGAGAATTCCACCTTCCCACAAACCGTCTGATCTGTGACATGCCCACCAGGTGGAACTCATAGAAACATAGAAACATAGAAACATAGAAAAATGTCGGCAGATAAGAACCTTTCGGCCCATCTAGTCTGCCCAATTACATGGATACTTTACCTGGATTTATCTTTTGTTTAGGATAGCCTTATGCCTATCCCATGCTTGCTTAAATTCAATTACTGTTTTGGCCTCTACCACTTCTACTGGAAGACTGTTCCATGTATCCACCACCCTCTCAGTAAAATAATGCTTCCTGATGTTACTTTTAAACCTTTGCCCCTCTAATCTAAGACTATGTCCTCTTGTTTTGCTATTTTGTTTCCTTTTAAATATACCCCCTTCCTCTACCTTGTGGATTCCCTTTACGTATTTAAATGTTTCTATCATATCTCCTCTGTCTCGTCTTTTTTCCAAGCTGTACATGTTAAGATCATTAAGCCTTTCCTGGTAACTTTTCTCCTTCAAGCCGTACACCATTTTAGTAGCCCTTCTCTGAACTCTCTCTAAGATGTCTATATCCTTCTGGAGATACGGTCTCCAGTACTGCACACAGTACTCCAAGTGAGGTCTCACCAGTGCTCTGTACAGTGGCATGAGCACTTCCCTTTTCCTACTGCTAATACCTCTCCCTACACAACCAAGCATTCTGCTAGCATTTCCTGCTGCTCTATTACATTGACTACTTACCCTTAGATCCTGCAATGCTGCAGCGTCTGCACAAGCAGCAGAGGGCCATCAACGAGTACCTGTGTGAGTATGGCACAAGGACAGGTTGTCACGGTGGCAGTACCACCAGGCACGCACCACCCTATACTTGCCCTCCGATCCTTGGAAGTGGTCGGTCTGTATATATATCCCTATGAATATAACTCGCAGGAAGGTGAGGCCTTGGTTCCTGAGAGAAGCCCCTATATGCAGAGATGCAGGGTAAACTGCAAGGACAGGTGAAAGCAAAGGGTTAACAAAAGACCTCTGTACGGCAATACCAAAGATTCCCTGCACTGAAAGACCGGTCTTTAGGATAGCCGGATCTAATCTAAAGGAAAGTATTACCTTGAAGCCGTACAGAGTCTTTTGTTATATGCAGATGACAGGGTTACCTGGAAACGGTACAGGCAAGGAATATAGCATAGAATAGTCATAGAGGAAAGCCAAAGGTCATAACCAGAGAGAGTACGTCATACAGGATACAGGAATCAGAACCAGAAGGGAAGTCAGCCAAGCCAAAATCAGTAACCGGAGAATCTGAATGGAACATAAACAGCAAAACAAAATACAGCAATAGACAGAACAAAATACACAGAAGGAACTGACATAAACTGGAACAGAAATAAGAGGCAATAACTGAACCAGGATTAACAAACGGAGGCTATCAGGAACACAGCAAGGAGCTCTCAGGACACAAGTGGCAAGGAGACCAGGCAAAGAAAAATGACCCAGCAATGTCCTATAGGTACATTGCTCTAATATAGGCAGGGGAATCAAGGCAAGGGTCAACAGGTGAGCAGCACACAGAACACCAATTAACCCCTGGGAGGCCACCCAGGAATTGGCAGCAACAGAAACACAAGGGAAAAACATAATATACAAATACAGAGGGCAGAAAGACAGGGTTGGAACGTGGGAACGTGACAGTAGCCCCCTCCAAAAAAGGTGACCTCAGGGCACCTAAAACAACAAACATGACAGACAAAAATCAGGAAAACAGATCACGAACACCAGTCACCAAAATCCATTGAGGACCCACTCAGTGTCGTCTTCCTCCTCCTCAAAACACATGAGCGCATTAGGGTCTTTCTTGATCATGGCCCAGTGTGCCTCACGGAACAACATCCCGCATGGGGATCGTATATAACCCTCGGGTACAGGGCTAGAATTAGGGATGTTGGTACCAGTCAGGCCACTACCCTGCTGGACCTCCTCAAGATAAGCACGGAATACGGCATTATCGGACCCATCATGGAGCGTGGTATTCTCGGAACTAGATTGACTAGTGTTGGTCAGCCTCCCACGTCTCCTCCTGGATCGAGACTTGGAAGGAGTGACCACCGTACCTGACACGGCAACAGCGGGAGTAGGCTCGCCTACCTGTGCCTTACCACGAGGTTTGGAAACCTCGGACTCTCTGTGGGGCATGGGCACAGTGGTGTTGCAACGCAGCTTTGGCACTGCTGACACACAGCTTGCCATGGATCTGACTGGCAGCTTACCAGAATCAGACACCACTGTCACCGCTGGCTTTGTGCCAGGCTGGGCTGGCTGCGCATTGCCAGACGGAGACAGGACTGGCTGCGCATTGCCAGACGGAGACAGGACTGGCTGCGCATTGCCAGACGGAGACAGGACTGGCTGCGCATTGCCAGACGGAGACAGGACTGGCTGCGCATTGCCAGACGGAGACAGGACTGGCTGCGCATTGCCAGACGGAGACAGGACTGGCTGCGCATTGCCAGACGGAGACAGGACTGGCTGCGCATTGCCAGACGGAGACAGGACTGGCTGCGCATTGCCAGACGGAGACAGGACTGGCTGCGCATTGCCAGACGGAGACAGGACTGGCTGCGCATTGCCAGACGGAGACAGGACTGGCTGCGCATTGCCAGACGGAGACAGGACTGGCTGCTCATTGCCAGACGGAGACAGGACTGGCTGCTCATTGCCAGACGGAGACAGGACTGGCTTCTCATTGCCAGACGGAAACAGGACTGGCTTCTCATTGCCAGACGGAAACAGGACTGGCTTCTCATTGCCAGACGGAAACAGGACTGGCTTCTCATTGCCAGACGGAAACAGGACTGGCTTCTCATTGCCAGACGGAAACAGGACTGGCTTCTCATTGCCAGACGGAAACAGGACTGGCTTCTCATTGCCAGACGGAAACAGGACTGGCTTCTCATTGCCAGACGGAAACAGGACTGGCTTCTCATTGCCAGACGGAAACAGGACTGGCTTCTCATTGCCAGACGGAAACAGGACTGGCTTTACATTGCCAGACAGAACTGGCTTACCGCCAATTGGCACTGGGGTTGCGGCTCTACATGTAATACAACCAGTAACCATACGTAGGGACTGTCTTTTGGCTGCCAGTCGCTGCTCAGAACCAGCCAGTTGTGTCTTTAAAACCTTACAGCCATCAGAGGTATCCACATAAGTCTGAGGTTTATTATCGGATGCCCAGAGCGACATAACCTCCATGGGTACTTCATCCTCTGGCCTTGTGGCCAAAAAGGATTCATCCTTCATAGACTCATGTGCCTCTTTCTCAGACCTGGATTTCTCAGGAGGTCTGAACTCAAAGTGGGGTCTGGTGCCATCTGACTCCCCGCAGGATCTGGCACCATCAGATCCCCTACGTGGTCTGGCACTATCCGACTCCCAGCTAGGTCTGGCGCCAGTGGATCTCATGCGTGGTCTAGCTTTAGTGATCTTACTGTGGACATGGGCACAGTTGGCACTCGGCCAGTATCAGGACGCACAGACTCACCGCAAGTCTTGAGACGCACCGGCACTCCAGCCCCAGGACGCACCGGCACTCCAGCCCCAGGACGCACCGGCACTCCAGCCCCAGGACGCACCGGCTTGAGGGACAGCCAGACAAAAAGTGCAACGAACTGGCACAATAAAAACAGAGATTGTACTCACGTCTTCTGTTCTTTTCATCAGGAGAAAGCGGACCACGAACTCTGCTTTCAAATGAAACCTGATTGCCAGAATCTAGACACAGGCTCAGTAACCCTTTGAGGTGAACCACAAATTCCTCAAACATGTGCAATAAGGTGTCCAACACGGTACACATCTCTGCGGGCTTATGTAATGGCTGGGTCATTATGTCACGGTGGCAGTACCACCAGGCACGCACCACCCTATACTTGCCCTCCGATCCTTGGAAGTGGTCGGTCTGTATATATATCCCTATGAATATAACTCGCAGGAAGGTGAGGCCTTGGTTCCTGAGAGAAGCCCCTATATGCAGAGATGCAGGGTAAACTGCAAGGACAGGTGAAAGCAAAGGGTTAACAAAAGACCTCTGTACGGCAATACCAAAGATTCCCTGCACTGAAAGACCGGTCTTTAGGATAGCCGGATCTAATCTAAAGGAAAGTATTACCTTGAAGCCGTACAGAGTCTTTTGTTATATGCAGATGACAGGGTTACCTGGAAACGGTACAGGCAAGGAATATAGCATAGAATAGTCATAGAGGAAAGCCAAAGGTCATAACCAGAGAGAGTACGTCATACAGGATACAGGAATCAGAACCAGAAGGGAAGTCAGCCAAGCCAAAATCAGTAACCGGAGAATCTGAATGGAACATAAACAGCAAAACAAAATACAGCAATAGACAGAACAAAATACACAGAAGGAACTGACATAAACTGGAACAGAAATAAGAGGCAATAACTGAACCAGGATTAACAAACGGAGGATATCAGGAACACAGCAAGGAGCTCTCAGGACACAAGTGGCAAGGAGACCAGGCAAAGAAAAATGACCCAGCAATGTCCTATAGGTACATTGCTCTAATATAGGCAGGGGAATCAAGGCAAGGGTCAACAGGTGAGCAGCACACAGATCACCAATTAACCCCTGGGAGGCCACCCAGGAATTGGCAGCAACAGAAACACAAGGGAAAAAACATAATATACAAATACAGAGGGCAGAAAGACAGGGTTGGAACGTGGGAACGTGACACAGGTTCAGGTCAACTTGGTTTTTCCCCCCGCAGTGGCTGATGATCAAGGATGCATGCACTGTACGGTCACCATTTGAGGATGCAACGAGGATGGTGAGCAGGGACAGTGCATGCATCAGTGACACAATTCCTTTAGTGTTCCTGCTGGAGCACACTCTGCAGGGAATTATAGATGTGGCTCTAGAGGCAGAGCAGCGGGAGGAAGAGGAGGCCTTCCCTAGCTCTCAAGGCCCCAGTCTTTCCACAGACAGCATTCCAGCGGGTCCTACTCAGATCAGACAGGAGGAGGAATATTTAAGTAGTGGGGGCATTGAAGGTGAGGATTCCTCAAGGGAGGGTTTTGTGTGCCCAGAAACCCAAGGACTAGTACGTGGCTGGGAGGAGGAAGTGCATGATGGGGTCATCCTCATTGACCAGGAAGACTCAGAAGCTAATGCCACCTCCAACCTACGCTGCATGGACTCCCTTATCCTGAAAAGCCTGGTAAAGGACCCCAGGATTCATGCAATCAAGGAGAGGGATCATTACTGGTTGGCAAGCCTTCTTGATCCATGATACAAGGGTAAAGTTGCAGAGCTCATCCTGCCCGCACAGAGGGAGGACAGGAGGAAAAAACTTGAGGACGCTCTAAACCGACACTTGTGTAACACCTTTCCAGGCACTGGTAGGTTACCAAGTGATGACACAGGTGCTTCTGAGGCTGTAGATGATCAGAGGAATAGTGGTGAAGGCCGGGACCGCTTGACTGATGCCTTTTTAAATTTTTTTTGTCCACGACGCCCAGGGACGTCAATTGTAGGCACCCATTGCCAGCGTCTTCACCGTATGGTGCAGGACTACCTAGGGGCAAGGGCAGACCTGGATACCTTTCCAGCAGATGATCCACTGGCTTACTGGGTGTTGAGATTGGATCACTGGCCAGAACTTAGCCAATATGCTATGCAGCTACTAGGTTGCACTTCATCCAGCGTGACACTGACACCTATATTACCAAATTTATATCATTTTAATTTTTTGGACAACTGGTTCCAACCCTGCACTCTTCCACAATACCACAAAAGGGTTACAGTGTGAAGGCACTTGCTGCCACCAAAGGCACAATATTTGGGTGCACTGACGCCTGTACCAGATTCATATCATTTTAATATTGGACCGCAGGGTCCAACCCTGCACTCTTCCACAATACCACAGCGGGGTTTCTTACGGTGTGAAGGCACTTGCTGCCACCAAAGGCACAATATTTTGGTGCACTGACGCCTTTACCAGATTCATATCTTTTTAATACAGGACCGCAGGGTCCAACCCTGCACTCTTCCACAATACCACAGCAGGGTTTCTTACGGTGTGACGGCACTGTTGCCGACACTAAATGCCCAGTTTTAATGCACCTATTGTTACTTTCATTCAAAGCCTGCATAAGTTTCACCATAAGTTAGCCAAAAAATCACTAAACTTGTTCTGAATGTCCTAAAATGTCTTTTCATACAGGCTGCCGCCCCAAACAGTTGTTTATGAATAGATTAAAGGAAAACCGTTTACCGTCATTTGAAATGTCATTTTTTTGTTTTTAAATGTTTCTATACATCCTACAAACCCGCCACTTCACGGGCAGGTTATGGGGACCTACTAGGCACGATATTTGAAGGAATTTTTCGTTTTTATTTTTAACCCTTATTTCATGGAATTCTCACTGGTCCTTTAAAAATGTTTTTTAAAACTTTTTGTCCTTGTTTCCTGTCCCCCAGGTTACTACCCGGACCCCCATACACCTTTTATGGCAAACATCTTGCATATATGCCCTCTTGGAGGGCACTCTAAAAATCTAACTTTTGAGTCCAATTGACTTCCATTGAGTTCGGTTCGTGTTCGAACTCGAACTTTTGAAATTGTTCGAGTTCGAATGCGAACCGAACACGGGGTGTTCGGCTCATCCCTACTCAAGAGCTCCCTATTAACATACCTCAATACGGAATGCACCTGTAAACATGTAACATAGTCACTATTTCCTACATATTTATTTTCTGTTAATCTGTATATTTGTGTTTTTTTTAATATCTTGCATTGTATTACTTTGTATTTCTGTAACATTTTAATGTTCTTGAACCCAGGACGTACATGAAAACGAGAGAAATCTCAATGCATCCTTCCTGGTAAAATCCTTTATAAATAAATAAATGAAGCACAGGAGCTCTTGGATGCAGTTCTTTGATTTGCTGTGATGTGCAAATGGCTTCTGCAATAATAAAAAAGTGAGACAGATGTCATATGCACGTCCTACCCAGACTTCCTTGCTGCATATGGGGAATGTAGCACAGGAGCTCTGGGATGCAGTTATTTGAATTGCTGTGATGTGCAAATGGCTTCTGCAATAATGCACGTAATTAACTATTGCATGGAGGCTTTTTATCTCACTTTTTGTCCTTCACCACTACCCTTGTAAGTATATATATAATATTAGTGTAGACTGGATAAGCTATGTTAGTCCAGATGCCAAAATCACCAGAGTATAGCAGTACGTAATGATGCCTTTTTTATTGGACTGTTACATTTTAAAGACACGCTTTCAAGAGTGTAACCTCTTTTCCTCAGGTCTGGAAGCTATACTGAACAAAATCATAGAATTGAACGCTAAACAGCAGAGCAGCAGGGTGGGGGTTAGGGTGGGTTGTTGTAAATACTGTATAGTGGAATAGCATTGTAAAGAATGGTAAACATACAGTTGTGTTCAAAATTATTCAACCCCCAATGCTGTAAAGGGTTTTAGGGAATTTAGTGTACATTTGTAATTGTATTCAGAATGAAATCCTACAAGGACTTTTTAAAGAACCATATGCAACTAAAATGACATCAATTGGTTTTGTAATACAGTAGTAAATGTTTCTTTTGTGAATTCTTCATTGACACAATTATTCAACCCCTTAAAGACTACCACTCTGAAGAACAGAGGTTCATTCAAGTGTTTTCAATCAGGTATTGAAAACACCTGTGGATGTCACGGAGCAGCAATAAAGCATAATAAGCACCAATTAGGCAGCTTTAAAATGACTGTGATACTCAGCTCCTTCTAGACATTTACTGGTGTGGTTACAAACATGGTGAAGTCAAGAGAATGGTCCAGGAAGACAAGAGAAGAGGTGATTACTCTTCACAGGAAGGGCAATGGCTATAAGAAGATTGCAAAGATGTTAAACATACCAAGAGAGACCATAGGAAGCATCATTCGCAAATTCAAGGCAAAGGACACTGTTGAAACGTTACCTGGTCGTGGCAGAAAGAAAATGCTGACTTTGACTGCTGTGCGCTACCTGAAGCGTAGAGTGGAGAAAAGTCCCCATGTGACTGCTGAGGAACTGGGAAAAGATTTGTCAGATGTGGGTACTGATGTTTCAGCTCAGACAATACGGCGCACACTGCGTAATGAAGGCCTCCATGCCAGAACTCCCAGGCGCACCCCCTTGCTGTCTCCAAAGAATAAGAAGAGTCAACTGCAGTATGCCAAAAGTCATGTGGACAAACCACAGAAGTTTTGCGATAGTGTTCTGTGGATTGATGAAACAAAATTAGAACTGTTTGGGCCCATGGATCAACGCTATGTTTGGAGGAGGAAGAACAAGGCCTATGAAGAAAAGAACACCTTGCCTACTGTGAAGCATGGCGGGGGGTCAATCATGCTTTGGGGCTGTTTTGCTTCTGCAGGTACAGGGAAGCTTCAGCGTGTGCAAGGTACCATGAATTCTCTTCAGTACCAGGAGATATTGGATGACAATGTGATGCAGTCCGTCACAAACCTGAGGCTTGGGAGACGTTGGACCTTTCAACAGGACAATGATCCCAAGCATACCTCCAAGTCCACTAGAGCATGGTTGCAGATTAAAGGCTGGAACATTTTGGAGTGGCCATCGCAGTCACCTGACTTAAATCAGATTGAGAACCTCTGGTGGGACTTAAAGAAAGCAGTTGCAGTGCGCAAGCCTAAGAATGTGACTGAACTGGAGGCTTTTGCCCATGACGAATGGGCGAAGATACCCGTAGATGGCTGCAAGACACTGTGTCAAGCTATGCTTCACGTTTAAAAGCTGTTATAACTGTAAAAGGATGTTGTACTAAGTACTAAGATTGAATGTCACTTGGGGGTTGAATAAAACTGATAATGATGTGAGCACAGAAAAGACATTTGTGGTTATTTCATTATAAATGTTATATTATATTTGTCTGACCTACACGTGCCTCTTTGATTTAATTGTAAGCAAGATGACTGAATGATCAAAATCAATGTCAAACTGTCCAAAACACTCAATTTCAGTGGGCGTTGAATAATTTTGAACACAACTGTAGGGGAGCTCACAGGCCCATAAAACAACAGAGATAACTTAAGCATCATGATGTGCATCTGATAATCGTGCCTAAAGAAGAAGAGGCGATTATCAAAACTACTATAAAAACAAACTACTATAGTATCGAAACTACTATAAAAACAAACAACCCACATCCTAACCCACTACTCTTCTGCTCTGCTCTTTATCGTTCAATTCTATGATTTTGCTCAGTATAGCTTCCAGAGTCAGACCTGAAAATGAGAGTTATTCTCTCGAAAGCTTGTCTAAATGTAACATTTAATCCAACGCTAAATGGGGATGCTACGAGGAAACCTGCAGGCGATAAGTATACCTATTTTAGCGTTAGGAATGTAATCTAGCTCAAAGCCTATTAAGCTCCCTGTCATAGCTCATTCAGCTGCCAGCTCTTATCTCGGGCAACAGAGGCAGGACAATAGCCCCCTTGCTGCCTTATCTAAGCATTCCCTCCTTCACCTCAATAACTGTTTAAATACTGTATAAGATTGTGACGGAATGCCTGACACCCCAACTAGGTACCTCCGTCAGAGTATAGCTTCCTCTCTGCTGGAACCTGAACTCCAGAGTCCACAGTCCAAACCTGCCTAATTATTGGACAGAACCAATATATTAGGACCAAACCACGAAGATCCAAAATAATAAAGATTTACCCAAAACATTAGACAACAGCAATGTCGATCTAGAAACACAAACTTATCTATTGAACCAACACACATACAGTTATATTGTTTTAGGGACAATCCTCCTTCATGAATAAACAAAGATATACGCTCAACAGATAACCAATAACATGACAAGGAGTAGGGAGATTCAAACTGGGAACAAGTTTAAAAAAATTTTTTTTTGAGAAAGGATTTTACCAGGAAGGATACATTGAGATTTCTCTTGTTTTCAAGTATGTCCTGGGTGGCAAGTATGTACCGTTGGGTGTCTTGCCCAAGGACACTTACTAGAGAGGTGCTCGTCGGAATCGAACCCATGGCTCCACAGGCTCTCTCCACGCAGAGCAGTGATATTACCTCTACTCCACCCAGCCAGTAATTTAAGAAATTAACACTGTCATTATGCAATCCTTCTCTTACTCTGGCTGCCATAGAAATCCTCCACCCTGCCTCCTCAGTCTACATGCTGGAATGTACTCAATAGTCTTGATCGAGACATATTTTACTTTAAAGCCTTAACCACTATAAAAATAGCAGTAATGTAACACCCCCGGTGTACAAGATGGACAAATGTGAACAATGTGGTGGTCACACAGAACGTAGGGAGTTAAGCCCTTATAAATAGTAACAGTTGATCCAATGAACAAGTCAATTGAATCACAGGCTCAAATCGTGACAAAAGAAATGTACAAAACTTTATTAGAAATTAATGCTTAAATCTAAAATAAACCATGATCATGATATACACACAAAAATGCATAAATTAAAAGAAAGCCTGCTAACTATATAACAGTGCCCAGATGCACCAAAGAAGTAACAGGTTTAATAGGTTTAGCAGGTTTAACAAAGGAAATAACAGGTTGCTATATTTCTAAGAGGTTGGGGTTATATAGGTTTCCTGCTCAGAACGCACTCAAAGTCTCGAGGTGCATACATTATTAGTACACAAATTCCTTTATTGGCTTCTTATAAGTGCAGGAAATTCAGGAAATCATTTTCCCTGGTACAGTGGGAGACAATGATTGTTTCATTTATTGTTTTGTCTTTTTGTCTGTATGTTTTGGGTTGTATTTTACTTGTCCACTGAAGACTGCCTTTTAACATCGTAATAAAGGTTACTTTTTTTTTAAGTTTGCCGATTCTTCTATTTAGCTTATGTAAGTGATAGTGTCCCTAAGGTAAAATAGAGTTGCAGAAGTAATCCAGTTAAATTACTTTGCTGCAGGACAATTTCATCTACATTCGGCAGTTCTGATTAAAATGTGGTGCCTTTTTTCCATTGTTTAAACAAGTAAATAGCAAGGCCTATTTTAATCTAGATAGCTGGGAGGCATGCAAGAGGAAACAAGCTCTTCTGTCAGGTGTTCTATGCAGATGTCAGATCATATCACAGATTGTTCATGGAACATTTACAGTTTCTCGGTCCCCCCGCTTTTAGAATCTTACCTTTGTAGCTTTAGCCGTGTGTCCGTCTTACTGAATCAGTGCAGTTTGAGCTTTATAGCAGCACAGTTTGGTCTGGGTGTTCCCGACGTAATTAAGTAGAGATTCCACAATTGTGCAATAATACTATAAAACATAAGCTTCCTGCTATTGGGAGACTCCCTACACTTCAGCGTCATCTCCGGAATATTGATATTAAAGTATCGTCTATGAGGGATGTTAGTTTAGGCGATAGAGTTAGGGTCTGTGATGGTTGACAGCTCCTGTCAGGCATTCAATCTATAATTTTCATATCCCCTTAGCCCTAAAAAAAATAAAAAATTAATTTGTAGGTCCATTTAAATAATATGCATATAATCACCCCATAAATCATTTCCAAAACCCCAATACCTGCACTGGTTCCCCTGGTCTCATCTGAAAGGTATACATTGAGAGCTCAAATTGCTGTGCCAATGCTTTCATAAATATGGCAGTGCCTTGTAAGTATGACAGATATGTTTACAACAAATTAGCAACCGAGCAATACATTAGACATGTGCATTTCGTTCTGTCACGAATTGAAATTTGGATGAAAATCACCATATTCGTTACTTTTTTACGTTTCCGATAGACGTAATATTGGCCATCCGAAATGACAAATCAGTTGAAATTACGAATTGCGGTAGCACAACGAAAACTAAACTAAATATTGGAAGGCAAAACGATCTGAAAAAGATCCAAAACAGAATGAAAATTACCCGAAACAAAAGAAAAAAAGGAACAAAAATGACCCAAAACGAAAACAGATTGGAACAAAGATGACCCGAAACAAGAAAATGTAACAAAATAATTTCAAAGTAATAAAAATGGGGGGGGGGGTTGGCATTGAAATCTATGGAATTTGCCTATAGGTTTCAATATAGGTTTATTTTTTTAGGCATTTTTCAGGATTTTTTGGGTGAAATTTTAAGTTTCCTGATCTATTTTAAAGAAACATGCCCCCCCCCCCAGGTTTCAATGTAAAAAAAAAATTATGTTTTTTTAAATATTTCTTAACCCCTTCACTGCTGAGGCATTTCACCACTGTGTGCTGAGCTCATATTTACCGCTTTTGCTCATCATGTTTAAACGCGATTTGAAGCCACGTTTTATTATATGACTCAGACATATTATATATCGTTCTTTCCGTCAGACTCGGCAGATTCATAATATATCATTTTTATATGTATACGTCATGTCCTGCCTGTATATTATAACAAAAAATGCAATAAAATTTGAATTTTTAATCATCTACAGCGTGTAGAGTTTTTTCACATTTTGTCACATGAGTGTTTGCAGTTATATTTTCTATGGGGTGCGCTTGTACAAAAATTAGAAATGGGGACTTGGGGAATTACGTGATTTTTAGCAAACGCAACACATAGAAATAAACCATTAGTGCAGCATCATTGTTCACATTATAATTGAAATTGCTGCATTAATAAAAACACTTTTTTTTAAAATTATTATTATTTTTTTACTTTGGTTTTTACCTGGTCATGTTTGGTATCATCCGAAAGGCCATGCTCAGGTCTTTCGAATGACTCCCTCCATGACCCCCTAGATGCCACGGTTGTGGAGAAATTGGGGTTCAAAGGAACCCCATATCTCCACCAGGGGATTTCCTTGGGAAATCTCCAGGCAGCTAGGGGTTCCCCGGCTATCTGACATCATCGTTCTATGCGCGATATGTCAGGAGGGAAGGGGGAACCCGGAGGTGGAGCCGTCATCCAAGATGGCGGCCCCCACCAGAACTAGATCGCGACTGGCGCCGAACGGCGCTGGATTGCGATCTGGTACTTAAGGGGTTAAAAAAGTCATAACTTTAAAGGGCAGACACTGCCTTTCAAATCGGTGCCTTTTTTTTTTTAAACTTTAAACCCTCCTGTTCGGGAGGGAGAGGGATCCAAAAGGATCCCCCTCCCTTTCAGGCGATCTCCCGACATTGCCGGGGGGTCGCCTGGAAATGACATTATCGAGCATGGCGTGATGACGTCAGATGTCGGGGCCGGCCTATATTCAGCGTCTGGCTTCCCTGAAGCCAGAACGCCGCAGGGGCCCGGACAGAGAGGTGAGTATCTCTGCCGGGACTCCCGCTTACTAGTGATGTGTGGGGAACGTCCTCCGCATATAGCGGGAGTCAATGAGGATATTCTCCACACGTCATCTGCAGCGAAGGGGTTAAACCGTTAATTTTTTTCACTTGCAGCAAAAAGTCTCTTTATTGATTTTTTTATGGCATTTTTCGGGATTTTTTTGGTGAAATTTTATTGTTCCTAATTCATTTTAAAGCAAGGATTTTTTATGTTATGAAGTGAATTGAATAGATACGATGTTTCAGCACCATGGTGAGCTCCATAGCTGTCCATGGTGCTGAACTGCTGATCTGAAACATACACAGGGTTATCCAAAGAGATTCGAAAAGTCACCGCACGTTCGGTGACTTTTCGTTCTCTTCAATTCGGTTCCTTTTGCCGATTGCATTTCGGTGACCCTGCGGTGTATTCAGCAAACAGCACAGGGTCCCCGAATTGCAGGGAAAGGTTGCCGCAAACCTGACGAAAACTAACCGAATGCACGCTGAAAACAAGCAAAAACATCTGGATTAACCTTCGAAAAAGCCGAACATGAGCCGAACAGGAGCCGAACAGGAGCCGAACAGGAGCCGAATCACACAGAGCCGAAGCAGCTGTGACGTAGAGGAGGCAGTGAATAAATTAGAAAAACCATTTGTATGAATCTGGGAAAAAGAAACGCTGTTTGCAAAGAAACTACTGAGCGAAAATGTCTGAAATTTTCACAGGAGGTCCAGGGAATGATAATAAAGAGGGCTGTTACAAAAAAAATAAGTAAACTGAAAAATTTTTTTAAAAAAATCGGACTTTTAAAAAAAAAATAAAAAAATCTGAAAAATGCTTAAAGTATCCTAAAAAATCTATAAATAAAGAGACTTTTTGCTGCAGAATTTTATAATGAACGGTTTATTAGATATTGAATTAAAACGGGAATATTTTTAACATTGAAGCCTATGGGATTCTCCTGAATAAATTTGCCGAATTAAACCACCGAATGGCAGGGCATTAGGGGAACCTTTCACTGCTGGTTTGTGTTCTCTGAATAGCCGAAGCAGTGCTTTTTCATGGGGATTTCACTGCCCTCGAACAGGCACCGAACAGGCACCGTATGTTCAGGCAATTCGCCAGGATTTGGCGAATTGCCTGCTCTCTGGATAGCCGAATGGCCAGGAAAGGTAACCGAACGCTGATTTTCAGCGTTCGGTTACCTTTCTCAAGCAATTCGGATCTCTTTGGATAACCCTGACAGGGTTATTCAAAAAGAGCCAATCTGGCCCCAAAATGACAGAACAGTGAATTTCCTCGTACGGTGTCATTTCCTGACCATTCGGCAATTCAGAAAGCATTTTGGCAATTTTGTTGAATGCGCCACCAACTTGATTGCTAAGCTAACGAATGACACATCTACAGAGAGGCCACATGCAGGTCAGGCCCCTCCAACCATTCAGAGACCCAGTATCGCAGATAAATTCAACTTTAGACCACTGCCTGGCAGTGTAGTTACTAAACTTCTCAATCAAAAAATGAAATACCAGTCTGGACCTGATCAAATCCCAACAATGCTGCTGAAAATCAGTGTGCCAGCAATTGCAAATCCTGTCACAACCCTAATCAATGAATCAATGGCGACTGGATACATACCCAAACTCCAGAAGACTGCAAGAGTGGTACCGATCTATAAAAGTGGTGACAGTACTTTGGTATCCAACTACCATCCGATATCATTACTCCCTGTTATGTCAAAATATTTGGAAAAATGTGTGTACACGCAATTACATGATTATTATCAATCTTCAAGCTATTTAACCCCAGATCAATCCGGCTTTCGTCCAAATCACTCAACTACAACCGCCCTTTTAAAAGTTTGCAATGATACCCAGGCTGGCATGGAACAAGGAGACCTAATTGGAGTCATCTTCCTTGATTTTGCCAAGGCCTTTAACACAGTAGAACATGGCATCTTATTAAAAAAACTAAAAAAACTCCGGTATTGGTGATCGCACGCTAACCTGGTTTCAATCGTATGTATCCGACCGAATGCAACATGTGTCCATTTCTGGAAGCTCCTCCCTCCCCCTCCCAGTCACGTGTGGAGTACCCCAAGGCTCGATACTCGGCCCCCTGCTACTCACGATATTCATAAATGATCTGCCCAACGTCTGCAAAGCCTCAACGGTACACATGTACGCAAATGACACCGTTATCTATACCAGCAAACCAAATCTCCTGCAGCTGGAGGCCGTGCTGCAAGAACAATTCACAGAAGTAGAAAGCGGATCAAAGATATCAAACTTTTTTAAAATACTGACAAAACGGTAATGATGCTCTATGGAACAGCACCTAAACTACATAAACTGCAAAATCCCCATCTATGTGTCAGGACAAAATCAAATGGCATGCTGACCACAGTCACTTCTCTCAAATAGCTAGGTATGTGGTTAGACCCAAATCTATCCTTTGGCCCCCACATCGAAAAACTCTCATCTAAACTTTACCCCAAACTAGGTGCCCTGTACAGAAATAAATCCTGCCTCAGCCCCGCAGTAAGAAAGCAGATTGTACAACAAATGGTTATACCGGCTATTGAATAAGGAGATGTAGTGTATGCAGCTGCTGCGCAAACACACCTTCAGAAACTTACTACATTTTATAACTCATTCTGCCGCTTTGTGCTACAATGTAACTACATGACCCACCACTGTGAAATGTTAAAAGAGCTAAATCGGCCGTCGCTGGAATCTAGACGCACGCTTCACCTTTCCAACCTGGTGTTTAAGAGATTTTCTGGGAAGCTACCACCCTACCTCAATAGGCTGCTTCCCCCAGCAGTTCCCTCTTCCTATAACCTCCGATCCAGGACCTGCACCGTACTTGAATTATCACATTACAAAAAGAAAGTGTCTCGATCCTCATTTTCCTACAGAGCACCGCAATTATGGAATAGCCACTCAAGAGCTCCCTATTAACCTCAATACAGAATGCACCTGTAAACATGTAACATAATGACTATATTTCCTACATATTTATTTTCTGTGTTAATCTGTATATTTGTGTTTTGTTTTTAATATCTTGCATTTATTACTTTGAAATTTTACAGTCGTTACAGAAATACAATGTTCTTGTATTTGAAAACGAGAGAAATCTCAATATATCCTTCCTGGTCCAATACTTTGCAAATAAATAAATAAGTACGGTGCCTGTTTGACGGCAGTGAAAGCCCCATAGAGAAGCAATGGTTACTCTATTCACAGAACACCGAACAGCAGGGAAATGTCAGAGAAATGCCCCGATGTTCAGTGGTTTCATTAGGTAGGTTTAATCCGTTAACTCCCATAGGTGTCAATGTTAAAAATGTTCCCACTTTCATCCAAGATCTAATAAACCGTTTATTCTTTTCATCTGCAGTAAAAAGTCTTTTTATTTATCGATTTTTTTTGATCATTTAAGCATTTGTCGGAATTATTTCTGCAAAAAAAATCCTTTTTTTTTTAATTTGTTTAAATATTTTAATTCCAGACATTTTCATTCAGTAGTTTTCTTGCAAACAGCATTTAAATTTTGACACTTTCAATCATTTTTTTATTTTTAACAGTTGGGCGGCTTGTTGGCTTTCACCGCACTCCGGTGACCCTGCAGTGAATGCAGAATTTACCACAGGGTGGGGAAATTTGATTCCCTGGAGTGCGAGGAATGACAAAGCACCGAAATATCAGCAACATTTCAGCACTCAGTGAATAACTCCTATAGTATTCATTGAACATGTTTCAGCATCATGGTGAGCTCAATAGCTAATAGCTTGACAGATAGGTCTGAAATTACGAATCATTGTAAAATAATTATTTTTTTTCAATATAAAGTTTTTTATTGAGTACCATCAGAAGTTGAAATACAAAGACATGATAATGACAACAGAGGCCGCGCAGGGCCTGTCAGCGCTATAAGTCACATATGTGCAGGTAGGTTGTCGTCAACATTTTACGGTACATTTTACATTCTATAATAAACAATAAGTAACAAATACAGTGGTTAATACAGTAGTTAAATAAGCATAGACGAAGAAGAAAGAGAAAAAGAAAAAGAAAGGGGAAAACAAAGAATGAAAAGTGCGGTTCGACAGGTTTAAAGCAATTTGAAGAGGAATTTTAAGAGGATCCCTTGGAGGATCTATAGGATACCCAACCTTCCCAGGTAGCCTGGTACTGTGGAATGGTGTTATGGGCCGAAGCGAACATTTCCGCATGTTTACAGATACTATCTAAACGGGTCAGGACTTCTGAGAGTGAGGGGGTGGAGGCAGAGTTCCAGTAACTAGCCAACACTAATTTGGCAACCCCGAATATTGCCGATATCAACCTTCTGGGTGGTATTTGAATGGTAATGGGGATGAAGTGTAACAGGTAAGTTTCGGGCTGGAGAGGAATATCCAACGAGGTACATAGTTTGACCAGGCCATGGATGTCGGCCAAGTAAGGGCTAATTTTCGGGCAAAACCAAAAAACATGAAGCAAAGAACCCTTGTCTGTTGAACAACGCCAGCATATGTTAGTACCCTTGGAGATATGGTGCAGTCGAGCAGGGGTAAGGTACCAGCGGTATAATAATTTAAGATGTGCTTCTCTCATGCCAGTGCTTTTAGATACACTGCGATACACTGATGACGTGGCATAAAACCAGTCCTCTCGCGAGAATGATAAATTTAGGTCCTTTTCCCATCTCAACATATATGGCAGTTTATGTTCCTTATTAGGTGACACTAAGCATCGGTAACATAGAGACTATTTATTTATTTATTTATTTATTTATAAAGCATTTTACCAGGAAGGATACATTGAGATTTCTCTCGTTTTCAAGTATGTCCTGAGTTCAAGAACATTGAAGTGTTACAGTTACAGAAATACAAAGCAATACAATGCAAGATATTAAGAAAAAAACAACACAAATATACAGATTAACAGAAAAATATGTAGGAAATATAGTCACTAGGTTACATGTTTACAGGTGCATTCTGTATTGAGGTATGTTAGTAAGGAGCTTTTGAGTGACTTAAGACTGGGGGAAGATTTGATGGTGTCTGGGAGGTTATTCCATAATTGTGGTGCTCTATAGGAAAATGAGGACCGAGCCACTGTCTTTTTGTATTGTGGTATAGCAAGTAAGGTGCTGGTCCTGGATCGGAGGTTATAGGTTGAGGGAGCTGCTGGGGGAAACAGTCTATTCAGGTAGGGTGGCAGCTTCCCAGAGATGCTCTTAAACACCAGGCTGGAAAGGTGAAGGGTGCGTCTGGATTCCAGCGATGGCCAGTTTAGCTCTTTTAACATGTCACAATGGTGGGTCATGTAGTTACATTGTAGCGCAAAGCGGCAGAATGAGTTATACAATGTAGTAAGTTTATGAAGGTGTGTTTGCGGGGCGGCTGCATACACTACATCTCTGTAATCAATAGCCGGCATAAGCATTTGCTGTACATTCTGCTTTCTTACCGCGGGACTCAGGCAGGATTTGTTTCTGTACAGGGCACCTAGTTTGGGGTAAAGTTTAGATGAGAGTTTTTCGATGTGGGGGCCAAAGGATAGATTTAGGGTCCAACCACATACCTAGATATTTGAGAGAAGTGACTGTGGTCAGCATGCCATTTGATTTTGTCCCAACACATAGATGGGGATTTTGCAATTTGTGTAGTTTAGGTGCTGTTCCAAAGAGCATCGTTACAGTTTTGTCAGTATTTAAAAAAAGTTTGTTGTTTTTGATCCACTTTTCTACCTCTGTGAATTGTTCTTGCAGCACGGCCTCCAGCTGCGGGAGATTTGGTTTGCTGGTATAGATCACAGTGTCGTCTGCGTACATATGTACAGTTGAGGCTTTGCAGACGTTGGGCAGATCATTTATGAATATTGTGAATAGCAGGGGGCCTAGTATTGAGCCTTGGGGTACACCGCAAGTGACTGGGAGCGGGAGGGAGGAGCTGAGAGAAATTGACACATATTGTGATCGGCCGGATACTTATGATTGAAACCAGGTTAGCGTGCGATCACCAATGCCAGAGTTTTTAAGTTTTTCTAACAAGATGCCATGGTCTACCGTGTCAAAGGCCTTGGCAAAATCAAGGAAGATGGCTCAGTTAGGTTTCCTTGTTCCATCCCAGCCTGGATATCATTGCAGACTTTTAAAAGGGCGGTTGTAGTTGAGTGATTTGGACGAAAGCCTGATTGATCCGGGTTAAGTAGTTCCAATATTGATAATAATCACGTAATTGTGTGTAGACACATTTTTCCAAGACTTTTGACATTACAGGGAGCAACGATATCGGACGGTAGTTGGATACCAAAGTACTGTCACCACTTTTATGGATAGGTACCACTCTTGCAGTCTTCCAGAGCTTGGGTATGTATCCAGTCGCCAGTGACTCATTTTGGTTTCCGTAAGTTTTTTTTACCCAAGCATAGCCTGTGGAAAGCTGTCATATCTTGTCTGGTATCGCCCTGACCCTGTGCGTTAACAATATATGTTTAATACGAAGGTAGGTAAAGAGTTCGTTTAGGGGAATACCAAATTCTTGTACCAAGTCTGGGAACGGTTTAATAGAGGTTGGAGCGAGAAGGTTTTGGACAAGGGTCACTCCCTGAAGCGTCCAGGAGGCAAGGTTTAGGTCAGGGGACAATCTACTTAAAAAACTAAGAGGTGCAAAACTGAGCAGCCGAAATGGTTTTAATAGCGGTCTACCCCAGTGGCGCCAGGTCAGGACCGAGAGATAAGAGGAGGGAAGTATCCCTTCCAGTTTACTTCTAGGGAGAGGGTCATACCACCTAAAGTCATGAATAGAATTAGGAGCGATAACGGCATTTTCCAGGCGCAGCCATAAAGGAGGTTCTGAGGAGTGCAGCGCAGCTAATAATTGGGCTAATAGGGAAGCTCTATAATATCTCAACAAGTCAGGGAAGCCAAAGCCACCCATCTCTCTCGGAGTTGTAATTGTAGTAGCCGAAACTCTAGGGGGCTTGCGTTTCCAGATGTGGGCAAATAGCATTTCTGCAGACGTAGGAGGATATGTGCTGGGAGAAAGATCGGAACATTGCGAAAATAATAAAGGATTTGCGGGAGGATTGACATTTTTAAGGAGGCCATGCGGCCCAGCCAGGAGAGTTCCCCCGAGTGCCATGATTGCAGTTGTTTTTCAATAGATTGCAGGAGAGGGAGATAATTATGCTTAATGATGGAGCTCCTATTTTTCGTTAGGAAAATACCTAAATATTTAATAGATTCCGAACGCCAGTCAAACGAGTATTGAGTTTTAAGATCAACCAGTGAGGGACCAGGAATATGCAAAGGGAGGGCCTGAGTCTTACCAACATTATTTTTATAGTAGGATAGCCAACCATATTTCTCAAGTAAATTAAAAAGAGGGGGGAGTGAGGTTTCTGGGGTGGATAAGTATAGGAGGATATCATCTGCGAATAGAGCGAGTTTCTGTTTGCCTGCCGGTGTAGGCAGGCCTGATATAAATGTGTTCAATCTAATATGAGATGCCAACGGTTCCAATGCCAAGACAAAAATTAGCGGGATAAGGGGCAACCTTGACGAGTGCCGTTCGTAATTGGAAAAGTAGGGGACGAAAATCCCATGCTTAACACCTTTGCCAAGGGGGTGGAATACAGAGCCATAACACTTTGGATAAACAAGGCGGGAAATTGAAAGGCCTCCAACATTTGGCGCATGAAGCCCCAGTGCATGCGATCAAACGCTTTTTCTGCATCTAAAGACAGTAGGAGCCCGGGGGTCCAGAACGATTAGCTAGGTATATTATATCGAACAAGCGACGTGTATTATCACACGTCTGCCTCCCCTGTACAAATCCTGTCTGATCCGGGTGAATCAATTTAGGGAGCAGGGGCGCGACGCGCGAGGCCAATAATTTTGCATAAAGTTTAATATCAACATTTAGTAGGGAGATGGGGCGAAAATTCGCGCAATGAGTGGGGGGCTTGCCAGGTTTAGGGAGTGTGACTACGGTGGCCAGGAGCATCTCTGGCCAGTGGTTTTAATGTTATTGAATAAGGCTGTCAGAGTAGGGACCAGGAGGGAGGCGAAGTTTTGATAATAAAGATTAGATAATCCATCAGGGCCTGGCGCGTTACCTTTCGGAGAGCTCGGATCGCTTTGTAGACGTCTTCCTCAGAGAAAGGGGCCAGCAAGTCAGCTTGCTGATGGGGCAGTAATGTCGGCAAATACGCTTCTGCTAAGAAGGTGGATATCTCTGCTGAGCAGGGTGGTGAAATGGCCGAGTCAAGTTTGAGATTGTAAAGGGAGCTATAATCGTCGGCAAATTCCGAGACAATCAGCGCTGGATTACGCACTATTTGTCCCCTAAGCTTTCAATATGGGTGATTTTAGTTTGAACGCGTCTAGCCCTGAGTTTAGAGGCCAGTAACTTTCCCGCCTTGTTACCTTGGGTATAGGAAGTGTAATTTAGTTTGCGTAGGGATCGTTCCATAGCCTGTAGGTTTAAGTGCTCCAACTCCCTCCGCAAGGAAAGCAATTGAGATGCAATCGATGGGGTCGGCTTATTCTTATTTTGGGATTCTAAGGAGGAGATTTGTCGTAAGAGATTTAATGTTTTAAGAGTATACTGTTTCTTTCTATAAGCCCCCTGTTTAATGAAGTGACCCCTGATAACCGCTTTGTGGGCTGACCACACAGAGGAAATCGCCACCTCCTCCGAAGTGTTCAATCTGAAGTAATCCTCAAGAACCGATGCTGCCCCATCCCTCCCAGCCGGGTCCACAATTAATGAATCATTTAAACACCACGAGCCCATACCTCGAGCCGGAAAGTGAGCACGGAAAGAAAGAATCAAAGGAGCATGGTCAGACCATGTCATGGGTCCTATTTGAGCATCTAAGAGATGGTGGACCATGGTCCGGTGTATAAGGCATAAATCAATTCTGCTATAGGAGGAGTGCACCTGGGGAAAAAAAGTGTAATCTCTAGTCTGGGGGTGGGAGATGCGCCAGACATCATACAGGTCGACAGATTGCAGGAAATCAGTGAAGCGTCGGCCAAGAGACTTCGCTTTTTGAGAGGGGAGGCGACCTCCAGAGGACTGGCAATCAACCATGGGGCAGGGAGTCATATTAAAGTCACCACAGATATACACAGCGCCTTGGCTAAGAGACTGAATTTTTTTATGGGCTTTCCTGAGGAACTGCAACTGGGGAAATAACATTCAGGAAATACAAATTAACAATAGTCACCGGAACATCATTTAAAGAGCCAGTCAATATCAACATTCTCCCCTCCTTGTCCTGGTGTTGAGATGCAACCTGAAACAACCAATCTCTATGGAAGAGGATGGAGACTCCTCTTGATTTGGTTGGAGACATAGAGTGATTGGCTTCAGGGTACATCTGAGACCGAAGACGGGGGGGCATCGTGAGATCGAAAATGTGTCTCCTGTAAGCACACTATCGCAGGTTTATACTTATGCAAATCTCGGAAAAGACAATGTCTTTTAAAAGGAACATTCAAACCTCTAACATTTAAGGAGAAAAATTTCAGTTCAGGGGAACTCATCAATCAAATTTAAAGATGACATACATTGGGAAACACCAGTTGGTGAGCGTCTCCGTCCCTTCCCACCCCCACAATGCAGGTAGTCTCCCATTTGTAAGAAGCTTACGTCCTCCAAGGGACCCGTACAACAGGAGAACTGGAGGGAATAATGGACCAGATGAACCAAAAAAAAAAAAAAAAGATAAAAAGAGAGGACGAAATAGGAAAAAATTAGAAAAATACAGTAACAAAAAAAAACACTGCGAGCCCGCAGTGTGAAGAGGTGTAACTCGCCGTGGTGAAAAATGCGAGGTAGAAACTCAGGGGAGTAAACACCCACAGGGGATATCCCTGGCGTACCAGGGAAGGAAAATATCCAGATCAATAAGATCGTGTCAAGTATGAGCCACCAACAGGGGGTGAGGGAGCTCGGTTCTCTATTAAGTAGTGGGTCTTCCCAACAGCGTAGAAGAAGCTGAAATCAGCCGGGACCAGCTGGGCAGAGGAGAACGATATAGGCCCAGACACAGGGCCGCCGTTCATTTTGGCTTGACGCGGTGCCACTCTGGCGAAACCTTAAGTGGAGATGTCGTTACCACGCGAGGAGGGGTGTACTCCTTCACAAACCCCCATTCCTGCAGGAGTTGCATGCCCAACGGGATGTTGGTGATAGCATGTAGCCTCCCTTCTCTCCATATCAGCAATTTGGTCGGGAAACCCCATCTGTAAGCCACCTCGTGGTTCCTCAGGAGCTTCATCAAGGGAAGGAATTCACGCCTTTTCGCTAGGGTCGTCGCTGATAGATCCGCAAACAATAGCAAGGTAGCATACGGAGCAGGCAAGGTTGGGCCTTTTCTAGCCGCAGACATTAAGGACTCCTTAATATGATAAAAGTGAACTCATACAATAACATCTCGGGGAACATCCGGTGAAAGATGTTTCGCTTTGGGCAGTCGATGAGCGCGGTCTAGGAGTAAGTCCTGGAGGGAGGCTGAGGGGAGTAGAAGTTGGAAAACCTCCATGAGATATGCCGGAAGGTCAGCCAGGATCACCGCCTCCGGGACACCACGGATCCGCATGTTGTTTCTGCGCGAGCGGTCCTCTAAGTCAGCAACTTTTGTAGCCAGCGCGTCATGAGCTATTTGCAGATTCTGGTGTCTGTCCAAAGGTCATTATGAGCCAGGCAAATATCGTCAGATTTGGTCTCAAGATTGTCAGTGCGCTCACCTAGATCCTGAACATCGCGGCGCAGCTCCTGCAGCGCCTCTTTGAAGTCAGCCTGGAGGGTAGCGCGGAGTCCCTGGAGCATATCATGCATTGCCCTCTCAGATGCTGGGGACGTGTTAGAGAGGAGATCCGCATCCTGTTCCTCTAAATCCAGGCCAGAGATAGAGGAGCCCGAGATCGGGGAGCCGCCATCTTGGATTTTGCAGCCTTTTTCAGATCGGCTGGTCCGTGTCCCTTCGAGTTGCCGCTGGGCCTTTGGAGGGGCCATCCTGCTTCAGTAGGGTGTTAGGACCCCGAGGGAGGTAAGTTGAGGTTGGATGCCCCTTGTAGTAGCCGCTGGATTGGGAAAACCGAGCGCCGCACACAGAGCTCTCAGAACATGCGGCTGCTCATGTTGCCGGCTAGCCACGCCCCCCATCATTGTAAAATAATTAACGACCTCAAAAAATTTAACTGATTAAAATGACCTGAAACAAAAAAAATGGGACGAAAAAATCCAAAATGAAACTAAATGAGAAAAACAAAACGCTGTGCACATGTCTAAATACATTTGTGTAAATAAACCTTTAGATCACATGAGGAGGATTGACGAAAAACAAACTGTGTGATAGGTGTTTTTTCAGTTTGTTATCGTTTCCTCCATCCTTCTTGCTATATTTATAAGTGGCACAGTAGACCTTTTTTCAGGACATGAGTTGAAAAACACAAATGTAACCAAAGTGGAGCCCCATTTCCATTAGTGACATTAGCATTTACAAGTGAGCCACTGTGTATAACATTAATGCTAACAGCACCCATGCTATTCCAACAAGGCTGCAAAACCTCACAGTTACCAACTGTTCCCTCTTGCAGCAAAGCACACAGTGAAAACACAGTGAACAAATAGTTCTCACTGGACAGCAAAACCATGTCATTGAGATCTTGCACATGGCTCACCAGAGTGCCATTGTTGGTGTGCTTAAGCAACTCCCTGATATTAGGAGTCTAGTCATTACTATAGGGGTTAGGTTGTAAAAGGTGCCCCAAAGGCTTGCATCAGACGAGCGCACTATGTATGCCCGTATTGCCTTCTGGCGTCTGTTGCAGCATTGAGACTCTGCGCCAGCCACACGTTGATGCGCACGCACGAATTGCGTGCGAAACAGCCTCTGTGCTGCATCCGTGCAGCAGCCCTCTCTTTCGAAGCGCTAGGACACACGTTGACGGAGCTGCAAAGCGCAATCCTCCATACGAGGATCGAGCCTTGCAGCGCTGAGTGCACTAAGTGTGCTCAGCGAGGTGGCCAGACGGACGTGGAGTTGAAGGAACGTCCACTCTCATGGACGTTCCTTCCGCTCTTCAAATAAGCTCGTCTGACGCCAGCCTAAATCTCAATGACTTGTGTCTTTTTCAATCTTAGCATCTCCATAATACCAGCTCTGCTGGAAAATAACCATGGGTATTTGAAATATAATTTTATTTTCCATGCAACATATTTTTCAAATATTGCTTATCTGATGTCATTTGTGTTTGTGAATCTTTACATCATTGGATTGTGTAATTGAGTTTGCTCATCTGAGCTTGTCAAACTTCATCTTTCTAAAATGATTGTGGCTTCTGAAGAAACATAAAAAGATAATTGATAATTAAACATGGCAACCCACACTTCCTTGTGCACACACCTACATAGAAAGGCCCAAAGCATGATTTTACGAGAAGAACTCCTGAGTCCTTTGGGTGTAGATTAAAAAACAGCACTTGCTGAACTGTCATTAAAGGGACATGCATGCTTTGTTAGTTTTCCTTTAAAAACATGCAATGCCTTTTGAATGAGTCAGTAGTGTCATTAGGCAGGAATAAAAAGCAAGTAAATATGATTTTCTTTTTCCATATTTACCTGCTTTTCTTTCTTGGTGTTTTCCATGCCCACCTCAGGAGGCCCTTTGAGCTCACCAATCAGTAATTCTTCCTAGGGATGCATAAAAAAAAGCACTGAGCATGTGCGACTAAGTTGCTCCACCTGCCTGCACAGTGGCGGGGCTGGCTAAGTGTCATTCCAGCCTCTATCTCTTTCACTGACAGCTACATGGAAGGAAATAAATCAATATATGCAGGGAGAAAAAGAGACAACAGAGAGAAGAACAGTAAAAAACAAAAACGAGACACAGCAAGAAAAGGTAAAGAGAAAGAAAGCAAGAGAAAGCGCAAGAAAAAAGGTGCAGTGAGAGAGCGCACACAAGAGATAGACAGCACAAGAAAGAGTGTGAGAGTGAGTGACTGTGTGAGGGCATTTGAGTGAGACAGTGGGTATAGTAAACCATGAAAGAGCGCAGTGAGCGTGTCAGTGGGTGAGGGATTGAGTGCGTGAGTGTGTGAGCGAGTCAGCGGGTGACTCTTGCTTTCACAGTTGCAGAGATGCTAATATTCAGTACTCAGTTTCCCCAGTCTGAGGTCCTGAGCGTGCACAGGGTTTCAGGTGCAAGGCTTGTGCTAGTTCGTGTGGCGCTTTGCTGGCTGGAGTAGTGGGCGGGGAGGAGGCGAATATTCAGGAAGTGGGAGCTGAAGAAACACCCCTACCAGAGCATGGCCTTTCGAATGCTACCAAACATGACCATGTTCAAAGTAAAAAAAAAAAAAAAACGTGTTTTCTTTGGTGTGTAGTTTTTATTAATGCAGCAATATTGTTCAGATTTCAATTATGTGAACAATGATGCTGCACTAACAATTTTTTTCTATAGGGGTGTGTGCTAAATTACCTAATTTCCCCCCTCAAAAAAATGTAACGAGTCCCCATTCCTAATTTTTTTTAACAAGCGCACCCCATAGAAAATATAACCACAAAGGCTCGGATGATAAAATGTGAAAAAAAAAACTACACTCTGTAGATGATTGAAAATTCAAATTTTATTTGATATAATAATATATTATGAATCTGCCTAGTCTGCCAGAAAAAAAGGATATATAACATGTCTGGGTTGTATACGAAAACGTGACTTCAAATCGCGTTTAAACCTGATGAGCAAAAGCGGTAAAAATTAGCTCAGCACACAGAGAAGAAATGGTTCAGCAGTGAAGGGGTTAAATGTCTAGACATGCATATCCCTTTTAACCCCTTCACTGTGGATGACGTGTGGGGAACATCCTAGGAGTCTCCCGCTGTATGCGGAGGACGTTCCCCACACGTCATCCACTTGCGAGGAGCTGCCAAGGATACTCACCTCTCTCCTCCAGAGTCCCGCAGTGTTCTGACTTCCTTGAAGTCAGATGCTGCTTTTAAAGCCCCTCCCGGCGTAATGACCTTTCAGATCCCTCTCCCTCCCGATCGGGAGGAGGTAGAAGGTAAAGACAGGCACTTTTCAAGCGATGCCTGTCTTTAACCCCTGAGCTGCCAGACTGTGATGCGCCAATCGGCGCTGGATCCCGGCCTAGTTTTGGTGGGGGCCACCATCTTAGATGGCAGCTCCACCTCCGGGTCTCCCCTCGTGATCTGACGTCATCACGCATGGCGATGACATCAGTTAGCCGGGAAACCCCTAGCTGCCTGGGGATTTCCTAAGGCAATCCCATGGTGGAGATAGGGGGTTCCTTTGAAACCCCATATCTCCTGATCGGTGGCAGCTAGAGGGTCATAGAGGTCAGAGGGCCAGACCATGGCCTTTCCAATGATACTAAACATGACCATGTTCAAATTAAGAAAAAAATTATAAAAATAAAAATAATAATATAAAATAATATGTCTTTTTTGTGTGTGTTATTTTTATTAATGCAGCAATATTGTTCCCATTTCAATTATAATGTGAACAATGATGCTGCACTAATGATTTTTCTATGGGGGGTTTGCTAAAAATCACATACAGGGTTATTCAAAGAGAATCGAAAAGTCACCGCACGTTCGGTGACTTTTCGTTCTCTTCAATTCAGTTCATTTTGCCGATCCCATTTCTGCGACCCTGCGGTGTATCCAGCTAGCACCACAGCGTCCCCGAATTGCAGGGAAAGGCCGCCGCAAACCCAACAAAACTAACCGCAAAACCTGGCGAATGCACGCTGAAAACCAGTAAAAACATCTGGATTAACCCACCGAAAACCACGGAAAAACCTGAGCAGGAGCCAATCACACGCAGCAAAGCCGCCGGAAAAAGCCGACACCGCAGACGAGTGAAGTGAATAAATTAGCAAAACAGTTTGCTTGAATGTGTGAAAAGTGAAACGCTGTTTGCAAAGAAACTACTGAGCGAAAATGTCTGAAATTTACATATGAGGTCCAAGGAATGATAATAAAAAGGGCTGTTACAGAAATTTTTATAATGAATGGTTTATTAGATATTGAATTAAAACCGGAATATTTTTAACATTGAAGCCTATCGGATTCGCCTGAATAAATCTGCCGAATGAAACCACCGAATGGCAGGGCATTTCGGGAACCTTTCACTGCTGGTTTTTGTTCTCTGAATAGCTGAATCAGTGCTTTTTCATGGGGATTTCACTGTCCTCGAACAGGCACCGAACAGGCACCGTATGTGCAGGCAATTCGCCAGGATTTAGCGAATTGCCTGCTCTCTCTGGATAGCTGAATGGCCAAGAAAGGTAACCAAACGCTGAAAATCAGCGTTCGGTTACCTTTCTCCTGCAATTTGGATCTCTTTGAATTACCCTGTTAATTTCCCCCCCCAAAAAATTTAACTTGTTCCCATTTCTATTTTTTTTAACAAGCGCACCCCGTAGAATATACTGTAATACCCGCAAAGGCTCGGTTGATAAAATGTGAAAAAAAATCAATTTACAGGCTGTAGATAAATTTTATTGCATTTTTTGTTATAATATTCAGGCAGGACATGACGTAAACATATAATAATGATATATTATGAATCTGCCGAGCCTGCCGAAAAAAAAGGATATATAATGTGTCTGGGTTGACTTCAAATCACGTTTAAACATGATGACACGCAGAACAAGTTTAGTGATTTTTTTGGCTAAATTATGGTGAAACTTATGCAGGCTTTGGATGAAAGTAACAATAGGTGCTTTAAAATTGGGCCTTTAGTGTCAGCAACAGTGCCGTCACACCGTAACCCTTCTGTGGTATTGTGGAAGAGTGCAGGGTTGGACCCTGCGGTCCAATATTAAAATGATATGAATCTGGTATAGGTGTCAGTGCTCCCAAATATTTTGCCTTTGGTGGCAGCAAGTGCCTTCACACCGTAACCCCTCTGAGGTATTGTGGAAGAGTGCAGTGGTGGAGGTTTTGGTAATGCAGAAGAGATCCCCGATCTATTCAGTTACATCAGCAGCTATAACAAAACCGGGTCAGCAATGTTTAGGCACTTGTACTGCGCTACTGTATATGGTGAAAATCGGCACACACCAGTAGCAACAGGAAGCAAACAGAACAGGCAGGGAATACACAGAGAGAATAGTCAAATGGCAGGCAAAGTCGGCAACAGATCGGGTCCTCAGAACAAGCAGGGTCAGTAACAAGTATACAAACTGATTCGGTAAGCTAGCGATGCGGGAATAAAGGCTGAGACACAGTGAGCGTGTAGCGACGCACAGCGTAGCGAAGCGAAGAGAAGCAAACATTTTGCAGGCTTGACTTCACTCCGCTCTGCCTCGCAGCGTGTCTACACTGCATTACGTTTGCTTCTCACCGCACTGGACAGGAATCCACTAACTAAATTAAAATGTACACACAAAACCGTTTTATTTTCACAAAGCACATGTTATATAGGCAGGGCCGGGGCAAGCATTTTTATCTAGTCAGGCGAAGGTGCATTTTGGTGCCCCCCCCCCATCCGTGTCATGTCAAGCCAATCAGGATAGAGGTGCCATGATAATCTCTATATATACACATATATATACACACACTAGGGTTGCTCATATAAGTATATTTGCCCCCAGCTCATATAAGTATATTTGCCCGCAGCTCATATGGGTATAATTGCCCCAGATCACATGTGGATATATTTGCCCCAGATTACATAGTTATATATTGCCCCAGCTCATATAGAGATATTTGCCCCAGCTCATATGGAAATATTTGCCCCCAGCTCATATGGGTATATTTGCCCCAGATCACATGTGGATGTATTTGCCCCCAACTCATGGATATATTTGCCCCCAACTCTTGGATATATTTGCCCCCAGCTCATGGATTTATTTGCCCCCAGCTCATGGATATATATATATATTTGCCCCAACTCATGGATCTTTTTTCCCCAGCTCATGGATATATATATATTTGCCCCCAACTCATGGATTTACTTGCCCCCAGATCACATGTGGATATATTTGTCCCCAGCTCATGGATATATATATATTTGCCCCCAACTCATGGATATATTTGCCCCCAGATCACATGTGGATATATTCGCCCCCAACTCATGGATATATTTGCCCCCAGATTACATGGGTATATATTGCCCCAGCTGATATGGAGATATTTGCCCCCAGCTCACATATGGATATATCTGCCCCCAGCTCTCACCTGCTGCCAGGCCCCCCAGGCTCCGCTGGCATTCCTCATGGTGGCAAGTGGCCGTTGACATGATGCAGCTTTGCCGCTCGCCGGGCGGGAACCACATGACCAGCGCAGCTGCGTTCTCGCGAGATCGCGCACGGCGCTGGTCAGGTGGTTCGGCCTCGTGCGCTGCGCCGGGACTCCCCAGCCGACCAAGATGGCGGCGCTCGGGGCTGGGGAATTCCGCCCCCACAAACTGTCAGGAAGCCAGATAGTAAGGTGGCCGCCTGTGCCGCATTACACTAGCGCCGGCCCTGTATATAGGCAAAAAATGTTTCTAATCAATAAAATACATCCCAAAAATTACGGTTAATTTAATAGGAATAGTATAAAAAAATTATAAAAAAAAGGTATCCCCTGATCATATATATTATAGGGACACGGATCGCTGTGTATAGAGTAGGGATGCATTGATACCACACACAAACATATATGTATTTATCAATACGCAGACCTATATATACGTATATATCAACACACAGATATATATATACACCCACCCACAGACCTCAGACCAAATATACACATATGCACATGGGGGGTGGTGGCATGTGGACAATCTCAACTAACTGCCCCCCCCCCATTTGGCTGAACCCTCCAGAAGAAATGTTGAACCCGACAGAGCAGAGAATATATATATTATTTTTTGCTCTATCGGGTTCAACGTTTCTTCTAGAGGGATCAGCCAAATGGGGGGGGAGTGGTGGGGCAATTAGTTGCCAAAATGTGTGTGTAATACAAGTCTGGATATATATATTTATAAGAATATAGATATATATCTTATCTATATATATATTTCATACCTGCCCTTACCTTCCCCTATAAATTTGCTAAAAATATACACACAAAAAAAACAAACCACTGCCTGAGACCCCACGCAGCCCACATGCCACCCCCCTCTACCTGGCTGAATGTATCTAATATATATAATTAAATACATTCAGCCAGGTAGAGAAAGAAAAAAAAGGTTTTATTTTATGTTCCCAGGGACATTTAAAAATGTCCTCGGATTTAATTTTTTTGGAAATGTGTCGCCTTACCTTAGCCTGGTGGTCAGGGGGGGGTCTGCCGTGGCTGCAGGTGCATTGGCTCCCTCCCTGTGCTGCCTGTCTCTGCCACATGCACCCGGGCGGCTAGCCCGCACAGTCGCAGCTCTCTCATCCGGCGGCCGCATGCTCCTCAAGGGGATCCTTGGGAGGCCCCGGCAGGCTGCCCTCTACAGTGCCTGATTAGAGGGCCGTGTCTGCCTGATGTTTTAGTAACAAGAACGTTTTAACCCAAAGGCATCAATGTTAAAAATATTCCCATTTTAATTCAATATCTAATAAACCGTTGCTTATAATATTCTGCAGTAAAGAGTCTCTTTATTTCTAGATTTTAAAAAAAATCCCAAAAAGTCCCAAAAAGTTCGAAGTTCGCAAACTGTCGAACAGTCGATGTTCGATGCGAACTTCGAACAGATCGAACCGAACAGCTCATCCCTACTCAGCACACAGAGGTGAAATGGCTCAGCAGTGAAGGGGTTAAGCAGAGGGGTTGGTATACAATATATGTAAATTATAGACATACAGGGTTATTCAGAGAGAGGTGAAAACCAGGAAAATGACTGGAGAAGTGAAAATTCTAGGTCAAAGTAGCCAAACCAGAAAAATTCTCCCATTTATCTCACTTTCCAAATCGCCTATTTGGTCTAGATTGTTCATTCTCCTGCCAATTCTCCTGGTTTTCACCTCTCTCTGAATATCCCTGATAGTCAGTGAAACAGTCAGGATTATTCAGAGAACAGTGAAAAGCAGGAGAATGACTGGAGAATGGAAAATTCTAGGTCAAAATAGCTGATTTGGAAAGTGAGATGAATGGAAGAATTTTTCTGGTTTGGCTATTTTGACCTAGAATTTTCCATTCTCCAGTCATTCTCCTGCTTTTCTCTGCTCTCTGAATAACCCTGAGTGAGTTTCTCCTCACTCTTGAACACATGGTGGATGGGGTGTTTTTATGATAGCAAGTATCCTAGTAGTAAATTTATGAAAATCTTGATTTGATTTCCTCATTCAGCTGGAAGGTTATTCCAGGTTACTAGAACAATTTCTGTAGAACATTATTTCCTCCCTGAAACTTGAGATACTGGTTTCTTTTTGTTAAATCTTTTTGAAAATGCTTCCCTTTTGCTTTCTGGCTAATCAATTGCGGTGCCATTTTCTATTGTGTTTAACATCCTTTTACTTTTGACATGTGTGCATTTTAAGGCGTTGAATCATGTAGATTTTGTAAGTATTTAAATATTTTATTATTTCACCAACAGCTCTTACGTTCCTTAAAAATTGTTAATGCCTTAAATGTTTATATATGCGAGTTTATGCTGTATGTATGTACAGTCAGGTCCAGAAATATTGGGACATCGACACAATTCTAACATCTTTGGCTCTATACACCACCACAATGGAGTTGGAATGAAACAAACACAATGTGCTTTAACTACAGACTGTTAGCTTTAATTTGAGGGTATGTACATCCAACTCAGGTGAACGGTGTAGGACTTACAGCAGTTTGCAGATGTGCCTCCCACTTGTTAAGGGATCAAAGGTAATGGGACAGAATAATAATCATAAATCAAACTTTCCCTTCTTAATACTTGGTTGCAAATCCTTTGCAGTCAATCACAGCCTGAAGTCAGGAACGCATAGACAACACCAGACGCTGGGTTTTATCCCTGGTGATGCTCTGCCAGGCCTCTACTGCAACTGTCTTCAGTTCCTGCTTGTTCTTGGGGCATTTTCCCTTCAGTTTTGTCTTCAGCAAGTGAAATGCATGCTCAATGGGATTCAGGTCAGGTGATTGACTTGGCCATTGCATAACATTCCACTTCTGTCCCTTCAAAAACTCTTTGGTTGCTTTTGCAGTATGCTTTGGGACATTGTCCATCTGCACTGTGAAGCGCCGTCCAATGAGTTCTGCAGCATTTGGCTGTATGTGAGCAGATAATATTGCCCGAAACACTTCAGAATTCATCCTGCTGCTTTTGTCAGAAGTCACATCATCAATAAATACCAGAGAACCAGTTCCATTGGCAGCCATACATGCCCACGCCATGACACTACCACCACCATGCTTCACTGATGAGGTGGTATGCTTAGGATCATGAGCAGTTCCTTTCGTTCTCCATACTCTTCTCTTCCCATCACTCTCGTACAAGTTGATCTTGGTCTCATCTGTCCACAGGATCTTGTTCCAGAACTGCGAAGGCTTTGTTAGGTGTTGTTTGGCAAACTCTAATCTGGCCCTCCTGGTTTAGAGGCTCACCAATGGTTTACATCTTTTGGTGAACCCTCTGTATTCAGTCTGGTGAAGTCTTCTCTTGATTGTTGACTTTGACACACATACACCTACCTCATGGAGAGTGTTCTTGATCTGGCCAACTGTTGTGAAGGGTGTTTTCTTCACCAGGGAAAGAATTCTTTGGTCATCCACCACAGTTGTTTTCCGTGGTCTCCCAGGTCTTTTGGTGTTGCTGAGCTCACCAGTGCGTTCCTTCTTTTTGAGAATGTTCCAAACAGTTGTTTTGGTCACACCTAATGTTCTTGCTATCTCTCTGATGGGTTTGTTTTGTTTCTTCAGCCTAATGATGGCTTGCTTCACTGATAGTGACAGCTCTTTGGAGCTCATCTTGAGAGTTGACAGCAACAGATTCCAAATGCAAATAGCACACTTGAAATGAACTCTGGGCCTTTTATCTGCACATTGTAATTGGGGTAATGAGGGAATATCACACACCTGGCCATGGAACAGCTGAGAAGCCAATTGTCCCATTACCTTTGGTCCCTTAACAAGTGGGAGGCACATCTGGAAACTGCTGTAAGTCCTACACCGTTCACCTGAGTTGGATGTACATACCCTCAAATTAAAGCTGACAGTCTGCAGTTAAAGCAAATTGTATTTGTTTCATTCCAACTCCATTGTGGTGGTGTATAGAGCCAAAGATGTTAGAATTGTGTCGATGTCCCAATATTTCTGGACCTGACTGTATATGCTGTATGTAAGTATATGCTGTATGAATGTGTGTGCAAGTGCAAGTGAGCATATACACAATATGTGTACAAATGTTTGTGACTTTATAATGTGTGCTTGTTTGTGAGTATTAAGGTCCGTGTCAGATGAACGCAGTGATCACGTCCGCACAGTTTAACGTCTGTCATAGCCTAGAATCATGAGCAATAGAGACCCACACACTAAGTGCACCCGCACTGAACTGTGCACACACAATGCACGTGGCAAATGGTCGCAAGTTAGGCAAGAACGTAAAACCGCTAACACGGACCCGCAGAGTGCGCCACGTCCACCATGTCCGCGTAGTGTTCTGTGTGCGTGATGAGGAGACGTCAGACGCAAGCGCATTTGCGACGTCCAGCACCTTGACGATCAATATGCCTTTTCATATTAATCTTGATTCCCATATTTCCCTTTTTTCTACGTCCGTCATAAAAAACGGAACGTGTGTTGTCTACAGTATCTCCCGTCAGAATGTCCGTCCATTGTGCACGCATGCAGGGTGTGCTCAGACAGCGTTCGTCTGACTCTAGCCTTACTGTTTATGTATATAAGTGAGTTTTTGAGTTTATCTATATGTATTGAGGGCATAAATACATTCATTTTCCCCACTTTTTTCCCAAGACTTGACCCCTTGAGCTCATCTTTATCTGGCTAAGGGCTGGATTTAAATCATTTCAATCCCCAAAATTGGCAACATTTTCAACAGCAATTTAAGGTAGTTTCCCGTTTGGGAGACTTAAATAAGGGCGTAATGACTTTTCAATTCCTGTAAAAAATGTGGCTAGACAATTGGCACTTTCGCCTATACTTCCTAATAGAAATTTCTGTTTTAGCGAATCAATTTGAATTTAATGGTAAACCGATTTTCGAAAAGATATCAAGATTAAATAAAAATATTTCATAATCTAATACCGTAGTTCTTATCCAAAGCGAGATCAAGGTGTGGTCTTCTCCAACATCCCAGCTTGAGACGCATAATCATTGAATGTCATCAGAGCTCCCGCCATAGGGACTCCTGAACAAGCTGTCTCTTTGTGCTGGTTGCTTATTACCTGTGACATTTGACCTTGACACAAAATGTCCATGATTCGTTCCATATGCAGTCATTTTGACTGTCAGATTTCTTGATGATGTGATACGGTTTTAGGAACAATAAAGAAATTAAACAAATATGGTATACCCACTAATCATATACATCCATTCATTCATTGTCACTCTCAAGTGCACGAAAACAATAAAAATGTTAATTTACACAAGAATAGACACAGATAATACATTTTAAAATTTCCCCGCAAAGCCTATGGGCTCACGCAACAAAAAAAGAAAAATCATACTACATCTGACTCATTGCATTTAGGCTAGGGTCAGACGAAAGCATTTTTCCCCGCGAACGTGAAAAAGTGCGTCCGAACGCATTGACGTATTTTTTCACAGAATGCGCAAAAACGGTCAGACGACGCGCATTTTCGGGCGTGATTTTGTACGGATCGTCAATAAAACTCTTTTTGCGTCTGGACGTTATGTAGGCTGGACATTAGCAGTATCTGACATCTCCTAATCACGCAAACATGCCGCTATGCCGCAGCTGCGCACTCAGTACGTCAGTACTAGCGGTTCAGCGTTCTCAGAAAAATGCGTTCAAATTCCACTTGCGTTGCACGGCCGGACTTTTGTGCTGCCGTACATCGTATATTGGCCGTCATTGCCCGTCATCTGCTGCTAGTGCGGCCGTAATTATGTGCGCCAGAACGCACGTTAAAAGTGCGCTGGTCTGACCCCAGCCTTAGAGAAAAATATATACACAGCTGTGGCTCAAAAGGGAAATAGCTGAAGTGCATATTCCACCCATTTAAATATCAAAAAATATTTAATTACTATCTTATTCAGTCTTGTTCGGTGTTTTGAAACAAACCTGGTGTTTATAAAGCACACCAATCCTCAAATAAAATCCAAAAAATAAAAACAATTTATAATATTACAGAATTAAAACTTTTCTTTTACCACTATATATGTCATGAAACGTATTTATGCAAATGCCTTAAATTATATGTTCCTAAATACATTAATTAACTCTAATTTTAATTGGATGTAATCTCCAATAATCCTAAATGTGTCAGGGAATTTGAACAATATTGATTGTAACCAAACAACAAAAATAATAAAATTAAAAATAATAAAAGACACAGAATTATTATCACTTAGACAACACAATGATAATCCATCAGCATATAAAAAATACATTATTTTCTTCTTTCTTTATCTTCTGTCTTATTGGTTGAAAATAACTGTTTTGTGAAACTGACATGTCTTAAGTTTTATTTCCAAATCAATGATCTTCTTTAATCGCATTAAATTATCGATGAGTTGTTGATAAAATGTCTTCTTCATTCATTATTGTAAAATTAAATGCAACTCCTTTTATTAGAATGTTTTATTGCCTGGTGTCTGAGAATTCCTTATATTATCCGGTAAAGGTAACATTGCAATGTGAAATGATAATGTGTTTGAGTAACTTTCCTTCAATTCCAATAGCTATATCGATATTGGTATTAAATAATCTTCTATCTAGCTTGATCAAAGTTGGCATGCGTGGGTAATTTTCACCTAAAGTAAAAAAAAACTTGGGAAACAAATGTATTATTAACCTGTCAAAAACTTTAACATTTATATGGTTAAAATACTTTAAAATGGATTCCAGGTTTCTTTAAAGAGAAAAAAAAGATGCAACACATTTTTGGATACAAAGAAAAAGGAGTGGTCATGAGAGAGACAAAATGGAGGGGGCTAGGAGAAGAATGTGAAAACTTCCATTTACTTTTGCAACGGTCACCATTTTTTTTCTAAAATGCTCTTCAATCAAAACAAAAAAACACATAACAAAAATATCATAAACTGGGAAAGAAAGTATAGAAGGGCATATTTAAAACTTTGACATGTTAATTAGCACAAAGTTCTCAAAGGAAACTCAGAGAAAAAGATTCTTAATAAACATTTAAAACAACAATCTTTATTAAGGATATTGGTTAAAAACAAACATTCAAACGTGAGGGGTTTGCGCAGCTATTTTACAGCCTGTTTTATTCCCTCCAAGAAAATTCAATGGGGGGGCATAGTCATACATTGTTGCACTTCACATCAAAAGACAAAAACATCAGACAGCAAAAAATAAAACTAGACATATGGCTACCAATGCAGAAAAAAGAAAACAAACAATACTCAGGATACTAAACTACAACCTTCCATCTCCCTTTGTCAACAAAAAAACACCTGCCTAATTTCCTTTGTACAGTGCTACAAAACCTGTAGGCGCTTTCCCTTTAAACTTTCACTCAAATCCTTCTAGATTGTAAACGCTTAAACAGGACCTCTTTGCTTACTGTATTATGATGAACATATATATATATAATTATACTGTGTATGTCAAGAGCAAAGGCGCGAGCACTCAAAGGATTTTCCAATAATAATTTCCATTTATTGATCCATAAGTCAACATTTCGGCTCACCAAGGAGCCTTCATCAGGACAAACATAGACACCCCAATTAACAATGATAAAAGCCCCCCCCAGCTACTCACCAACCAATGATTGGATGTTTCCACACAATGGCTCCGTCTACACGTGTGAGCCAGCATCTGACGCTGTATGATGACGTCAGTCTAGTTGTCCCGGCAACCCCCTGCGTCTGCTTGTGACGCGACCAAGACATTGTCGGATCAATCACGCCTCTCACATCCCTATACTCGATAGGGTGTAGCTGAGAAGGAAACCACAAAGATCATTGGTTGGTGAGTAGCTGGGGGGGCTTTTATCATTGTTAATTGGGTGTCTATTTAATGAGACACAGTGTTGTTTTGTATATGTTTGTCCTGATGAAGGCTCCTTGGTGAGCCGAAACGTTGACTTATGGATCAATAAATGGAAATTATTTTTGGAAAATCCTTTGAGTGCTCGCGCCTTTGCTCTTGATATTGATTGAAGCCACTGCAGAAGCACCGGGTGAAGTGAAATTCCTATGGTGAACCGTGAGTGCAGAACCCTTGTGTTCGTTTTTGTATTTATTGGGACTTGGCATAGTCCCTGGTTATTGCACCGGCACTGAAGTACGATACATTGAATAATCATTAAGGACACTACTATCTTTTTGCATAGTACTGCGGGGGTCTGCAGAAACTATGATGGAAATGTTTTTACAACAAGCGGGTGCTCACACCGAACAAGCACAAACGCTGCAATTTTCAGACGATGAGGCGAATGCTATTTTGTGGTCTGCATCCAGTACTGAATTACAATGTCTACGGTCCTCTAAAGATTTATGTTTTGAATTAGTCAAAATGAAGAAAAAAAAGAGGTGGACCTAGATTTACATGGTCTTTTCCTTTCAGACTACCATAGGGCCAAACGAATCCCTAGAGGATTTAGAATTCATAATGTTCCAACTCTAGGACGGTCCAAAGCACAGGTGTGCAAAGATTGGACGAGTGTATTAAACAAGTGTTCTTTAGACCTTATGTTGGTGGCCATTAAAGAGGTAAAAGATGAATTGGAGGAGATCAGAGTCAAGATTGTGGAGTTTGAAAAGGAACATGCGGTTTGGATGGAGTCAGTAGAGGGACTGGCGACTTTAACGAACATTGAATAGGAAGTAGCAAAGTATAAAAATGAATTGATTCGTTTTAAAAAAGAGAAATTTGAAAAGGTCAAACAGGACTAGTTACAGCATCGAGTGTACAGATGGTTGGGTGGAGAATCGAATAGAAGACCCTATAAGAACCCAAGGAATTGTATACGAAAACCTAGAGTGCAGACTATTGATGTCACCTCGGGTGAGTCCGCATCTGAGAATGAGCCTATTATTGAATCTAATGCAACTCCGAAGGATTTTTTAGGGGTACCGGGCACCCAGAATCCTGGAGGCACAATTACACGGACCCGCGGGAAAAACGCAGAGGAAGGCGAACCACCAGGAGGGGGCGACAAGGGAAGCCAAATTGGTATCAAAGGCAAACCACCACTGAAGAAATGAATCCCATATTTAATCTCTGATAGAATTTTGACAGAAGTAGAAATTGAGATACTCAGTAAGGGACTATCTTTTGTCCCGTCTTCTAAACCCAATGACTTCCAGTGGAATGTGGAACTTTACAAATTTGGACGTACTTTACGCCTTGCGGATTTTTTCAAGAACGAATCTACTAATGATGGGACTCCTTTTCGACGCAAAAGTCGATTTGACCCTCTTTCAAATCAGCCGTCTATTAAAACGTTCCTGCGTCAAGTGAAGTCAGAAGCGAACCAACTTATGAAGCAACATGTATCTAAACACAGCAATATTTCTAGACAGGAACGAGAAGCAATTAAGAGTCTATCTAATGACGCCTCTATAATTATAAGACAGGCAGACAAGGGAGGGGCAATCACTATCTTAAATTATACGTATTATGCCCAGGAAATGTACTCCCAGCTGTTAGATGAAGCCACCTACACCCTGTTGCCACGTGATCCAACATTAGAGATTATGGCCAAATTCGAAAGAAGCCTTCAAAGAGGACTGTTGGCTGGTTTTATTGATGAGGAATTGTTTCAATATCTGCTAAAACCCCACCGAGGACACCTGTTGTGTATGGAATACCGAAAATCCATAAGAACGCAGCGGCTCCACCGTTGCGTCCGATTGTTTCAGCTATGGGGGGAGTCATTGAACCCATTGCCAAGTGGCTTGATTTTCTGTTTAAGGCGCCGGCACAGAGTATTCCAACCTGTATTAAAGACACTAATGATTTTTTGCAGAGACTTAGAGCATTGGTGGTCAATTTTGACGAAGTGGTTTTTATGACATTAGATGTCAGGAGCCTCTATACGGTAATCCCCCATGAGGGAGGGGTTGAGGCTATGAGGTGGCTGTTATCCAATTCTGAAATGTATGATGGTCCATGTGTGGAATTCGTTCTGGAGTTATTGGCACTCGCCTTGGAGAACTACTTTAGGTTTGAGGACAGGTGGTACTTGCAGTGCATTGGGATGTCCATGGGGGCCGCAATGGCCCCCATGTACGCCAACGCCTACATGTACAAATTCGAAAAAGACAATATTTTAACTCAATTTTCAAATAAGATTGTCGAATATGTACGCTTTATTGACGACATCTTTGTAATATGGCGAGGTACGTTAGATGAGGCAAGGGAGATTGAGCATTGTATCAATGGTTTATACACACCCATTAAGGTTACCAGTGTAGTGAATGAAAGTTCTATTAATTTTCTGGATGTAAGGGTGTTTAAAAAAGATAACTGCCTACATTATTCCCTGTTCTCTAAACCTACCGATCGTAATACTCTGCTTCATGAGCGAAGTGCACACCCAGAGCATTCCAAACGGTCGTTGCCTTACTCCCAGTTTTTGAGGGTAATAAGAAACAACAGTGACGAGACCATCAGGGAGGAACAAATCGGGGATATGCGTCAGAAATTCATTAGTCGAGGGTACCCTGAAACAGTGCTTATGGCAGCCCTGGAGAGGGCAAGAGCCCCCAGGGAGAAATTAACTAAATCAGATAGATTTAAATTTCCTCTAACTTTTGATACAGCCTCAGATAAAATTACCTCTGTTGTGAGGAGGAATTGGTCAATCCTGGAGAGAGATCAAGCCCTACCTGAAACATTCTGCGGGGCAGGGGAGGAGCTATGGAGGAGGACAGGGGGATTTTTATTCTATTCGATTTTATTCCATATGCATACGCCCTGCTCCGCTGCTCGTTGTTTGAGAACACAGCTCAAAGCTGACACACAGTGACAGTGGCACCTCCTAGTACCCCCAATGACCCCAATAATCACTGGTACTTAGGGGAGTGGCGGAAGGCAGGCCACCCCAAGTACACCACTGCTCTGTGATATGCTTTGGCGAACTGCCAGCAAGTACGGTGCTGTTTGAAGGCAGTGCAAATCCCCATAGAGAAGTAATGGTTAGTCTATTCAGAGAACACCAAACAGCAGAGAAATGGTAGTGAAATGCCCTGATGTTCGGTGGTTTCAATCAGTAGGTTTATTCAGGCGAACCCCATAGGTTTCAATGTTAAAAATATTCCCGTTTTTATGCAATATCTAATAAACCATTTATTATTTTAATCTGCAGTAAAAAGTCTTTATTTATTGATTTTTTTTTAGTACCTTTTAGTCATTTTTCTGATTTTTTGGGGAAAAATTCCCCCCCCCCCTTATTTTTTTAATAGCAGTTTTTCTTTTTTCTGTAACAGAACTTTTTATTATCAATCATAGGATCTTATATGTAAATTCCAGACATTTTCGTTCAGTAGTTCTTTTGAAAGCAGCAGGCCACGGGATTGCGGTGGCAGCATTCAGTGGCCGACTCCATGCACTTTGGGGACCCTGCGGTGAATGGTGAATTCACTGCAGGGTGGGGAAATTTTATTCCCCGAAGTGCAGGGAACTACAAAACACCAAAATGTTGGCGTCATTTCGGTGCTCTGTGAGTAACCCATTTCGTGGTGAGGTTTTTTGCTGCCACCTCGAAAGTGAAAGCCTAGGCCTTGCCTACCCAGGATATACTTGAAAATTAGTGAAATCTCAAATGTATCCTTCCTGGTAAAATACTTTGCAAAAGTAAAAAAATTTATATTATTTATTTATTTATTTATTTTTTGGGGTGGGGCCACCCGGTGCGGGCCGCCGCCCCCTGGAAAGTGCCGCCCTAGGCCAAAATACACCAACTGGTACAATGTAAATATACGCACAATGTATACACTACAAAAAAAAAAAAAAAATCCCGCCCAAGCCTAACACTAGAGTGTTCGGGATTGGCTTGAAGAAAAGGTGGCAACCCTACTTATCACAGGTAGCCTAGACAACACAATAGATCCCCAGCAGCCTTGTCTAAACATTTTTTCCTCCACCCCATTGCTTCTTCACTACTGTAGAAGCTATACCACAACTGGAAAGTGAGACTTGTGCCAAGATTTTGGTAAATGTTGCATCACGCAAAATCCCAAAAAAATGGGAAGAGGGGATAAAAAGCTAACTTTTATTTTCTTTTAGAGTCTCCCCTGCTGTATATTGTAATTGTAAATAAATATGACATCCTTCCTATACTATGTACTATTGTAATATATATTTAGTCAACATTTTGTAATTGTAGAGAAAGGTTACATTTTGCTCGACTCAACATCCAGAATAATATCCTGCAGCTCTCAAATCCATCATATACCGACTGAAACCTGTAGTTTTCATAATGTAATCCTAAAATAACCTTCTGTCCCCTTTGCCAGCACCACCTCTTCCAATAGGAGTACCCCAAGGCTCAGTCTTGGGCCCCCTTTTCTCTAGCTATACCCCGTGCCTAGCAAACTTATCAGTGATCTTGGATTTCAATATCAAGATCTACTTACCTACACCTGACCACTCTCATTCTGTCCTTTCACATTTCAGAGACGGTCTCTCAAATCTCTTCCTGGATAGTTTCCCATCACCTATAATCAATATGGCTTAGACAGAGCTGCTACTCATTTCTTACACAAACTCAAACATCCCCCTCCCTAACGCTTCGGTCACTGTTGACAGCATCAGGAAATCTTTTCCAAGTCTGCTTTGTGGTAGTTACTCCTGACTCTGCTCTCAGACTACACTCCAGGAATTCTATTCCTTGTCATCTAATATTCACTCTTTTAACTGCTCCCTGAAAACCCATCTATTTGGAGAAGGCTAGAATTCAATGACATTATCCAGAACTAACTCACTTCTCTCCTTTGTGTCTCCAAATCTGCAATTCCCACACAGTTTGTAAGCCAAGTTTGCATTGTTCAGTTGTACTTATGTTGCAATGTACCATCCCCTTGTTCTCTTCTCTTGCACTGTAGAATCTGCTAGCTCTATATAAATAAAGCATAATTATACCAACTCATCCTACTGGTGTCATGAAGCCATCGTAAAGTAATCCCATCTCATCCTGTACCTGTCATGAAGACATCTCAAAGTAACCCCAACTTATCCTGAAGCCATCCTGAAGTAATACCAAATCATCCTGGAGTTGTCATGAAGCCATCCTGAAGTAATACCAAGTCATCCTGGAGTTTTCATGAAGTCATCCTAAAGTAATACCAAGTCATCCTGGAGTTTTCATGAAGTCATCCTAAAGGAATATCAAATTATCATAGAAACATAGAAACATAGAAAAATGTCGGCAGATAAGAACCTTTCGGCCCATCTAGTCTGCCCAATTACATGGATACTTTACCTGGATTTATCTTTTGTTTAGGATAGCCTTATGCCTATCCCATGCTTGCTTAAATTCAATTACTGTTTTGGCCTCTACCACTTCTACTGGAAGACTGTTCCATGTATCCACCACCCTCTCAGTAAAATAATGCTTCCTGATGTTACTTTTAAACCTTTGCCCCTCTAATCTAAGACTATGTCCTCTTGTTTTGCTATTTTGTTTCCTTTTAAATATACCCCCTTCCTCTACCTTGTGGATTCCCTTTACGTATTTAAATGTTTCTATCATATCTCCTCTGTCTCGTCTTTTTTCCAAGCTGTACATGTTAAGATCATTAAGCCTTTCCTGGTAACTTTTCTCCTTCAAGCCGTACACCATTTTAGTAGCCCTTCTCTGAACTCTCTCTAAGATGTCTATATCCTTCTGGAGATACGGTCTCCAGTACTGCACACAGTACTCCAAGTGAGGTCTCACCAGTGCTCTGTACAGTGGCATGAGCACTTCCCTTTTCCTACTGCTAATACCTCTCCCTACACAACCAAGCATTCTGCTAGCATTTCCTGCTGCTCTATTACATTGACTACTTACCCTTAGATCCTCTGAAATAATGACCCCTAAATCCCTTTCCTCAGATGTTGAGGTTATCCATCTAAAGTCATCAGAAATCATCCTGGAATAGTTTCTCTGATGACTTGAGTCATCTCATTTAAATATTTCGGCCCAAGAGCATACTTCAGGATGACTTCTGATGAAAAACCTTTAAACACTGAAAGATAGGCTAGTCTGAAGTCATCGATGACTTCAGGATGATTCCAGAATGATCATCCTTCTTGACTAGTACCCAGAAGCAGGTCTAACATTTGAGGCACCAAAATGTGTGTTGGCCACTGTTCTCAGCCTAACAACCTGAATTTTATCCCTGTACAACAGTATCTCAGTTCTGCCCACTCCCAAGCTATTGCAATGCAGCACGTGTATTACAGTAAGGTTTGGAGCGCATTCCAGGTTGCAGTCAGGGTGAAAGGAATGTCTCCAATGAGAAAAAAAAAAAGGTTTCTTTAGGAAAATTTAAATTAATATTTTCAAACATGTCCATGGATTAGGTAGCGAAGGGGGTGTCAATTGTGTCACCACCTTTTCTCCTGCAACCTTTCTGGATTACTTAGAAACTTGCATGCTGTGGATCCACATCAAGTCTCCAATCTCCATCAACAACTCCCATACACTGTATATATCAACCTTTACCTGCCCTGTTGCTGCGACTACTATAATGCTACTCTTATCTCTGCTCTAGACACGCTCGCCCATCCTCAATTCTGTAAGGCCCCACACTGCCAGCTTCAGCACGCATCCCAGACATGCTACCTGCAAAGATGCTCGCGCTCTGCATAGCATGCAAGGAGGAAATCCTGCTCTGATGCAGATTTCCTTTATTTAAAGTTTATTTTGCAGCTATACAACTCTGCCCTTCACTTGTCAAACAAATCATCTTCGCATCTCTTATCTGTCCTCCAATCCTAAACTCTTGCCCATTTTCAACAGTCTCCTCTACCCACCCCATCTTTAGGACTCAGGACCTGGCAGGTTACAAAATAAAATCAGAAGCAACATCCTGACCACCTGGTAATTCACCATCTCCACTCCCAGGAATCCCATCTGCCACTTCCATCCACTGAGAACAAAGTTTCCTCACGGGTGGTCTTTCACCATCTACATATTAATCTTGAGCTCCCGATTCCATCATCAAGCCAGGTTCACTGTCCAACTAAGTTACTTATCTTTTCCTGCTGCCGCTACCAATTGTGTAATATTTCCAGAATTCCGACATTTTCTTTTTTCCCCAGCCACCAACTCATCCATGCCATGTGATCCAGACTTTGCAATCTAGCTGGCCTACCTTTTCCTCTACAGTCCATCCTAAAATGTGTCTGCCAGGCTCATCCACTGCATGGTCTCCACCTACCTTCCCTGACATTTACTGCAGAATTAAAATACAAAAATCCTCTCCTTGATACACAAAGCACTAACTCCAAATATAGCCCAGCCTGCTCCATAAGGTCAGTGACCTGTAGAAGATGAGGTACAGTATGTGCTGCATGAATAAGCCTTTGAGAGCAGAGCACGGGGGGGGGGGGAACTGACTGAAACCTGCAATCAGTGAAGCAAATTATCACCTGTGCTTCAGATCTGAAAAACCTGGTGGGTAAGTGGTGTGTAAAATCTACTTTTAAACAGAAGATTAAGTCCTTTATGAATGCGAAAAGTCCTTAAGGGAATAGGCATCCTCAGTGCTCCTGAAGAACACCCAACCCTCTCTATACAATATCTGGGGTGTACGGTCCACCTTCTATTCCCAGATTATCCAAATAGGATACCAGAAAATGGAAAATTTATTCAGCATACAAAAGTAACAAAGCAATTAAAGCCCAACACGTTTCATCTGGAATCCAGACTTACAGTTGTGTTCAAAATTATTCAACCCCCACTGAAATTGAGTGTTTTGGCCAGTTTGACATTGATTTTTATCATTCAGTCATCTTGCTTACAATTAAATCAAAGAGGCACGTGTAGGTCAGACAAATATAACATTACATTTATAATGAAATAACCACAAATGTCTTTTCTGTGCTCACATCATTATCAGTTTTATTCAACCCCCAAGTGACATTCAATCTTAGTACTTATAACTGTAAAAGGATGTTGTACTAACAGCTTTTAAACGTGAAGTATAGCTTGACACAAGTGTCTTGCAGCGATCTACGGGTATCTTCACCCATTCGTCATGGGCAAAAGCCTCCAGTTCAGTCACATTCTTAGGCTTGCGCACTGCAACTGCTTTCTTTAAGTCCCACCAGAGGTTCTCAATCGGATTTAAGTCAGGTGACTGCGATGGCCACTCCAAAATGTTCCAGCCTTTAATCTGCAACCATGCTCTAGTGGACTTGGAGGTATGCTTGGGATCATTGTCCTGTTGAAAGGTACAATGTCTCCCAAGCCTCAGGTTTGTGACGGACTGCATCACATTGTCATCCAATATCTCCTGGTACTGAAGAGAATTCATGGTACCTTGCACACGCTGAAGCTTCCCTGTACCTGCAGAAGCAAAACAGCCCCAAAGCATGATTGACCCCGCGCCATGCTTCACAGTAGGCAAGGTGTTCTTTTCTTCATAGGCCTTGTTCTTCCTCCTCCAAACATAGCGTTGATCCATGTGCCCAAACAGTTCTAATTTTGTTTCATCAGTCCACAGAACACTATCCCAAAACTTCTGTGGTTTGTCCACATGACTTGGCATACTGCAGTCGACTCTTATTCTTTGGAGACAGCAAGAGTGCGCCTGGGAGTTCTGGCATGGAGGCCTTCATTACGCAGTGTGCGCCGTATTGTCTGAGCTGAAACTTCAGTACCCACATCTGACAAATCTTTTCTCCGCAGTCACACGGGGACTTTTCTCCACTCTATGCTTCAGGTAGCGCACAGCAGTCGAAGTCAGCATCTTCTTTCTGCCACGACCAGGTAGCGTTTCAACAGTGCCCTTTGCTTTGAATTTGCGAATGATGCTTCCTATGGGTCTCTCTTGGTATGTTTAACATCTTTGCAATCTTCTTCTAGCCAATGCCCTTCCTGTGAAGAGTAATCACCTCTTGTCTTCCTGGACCATTCGACTTCACCATGTTTGTAACCACACCAGTAAATGTCTAGAAGGAGCTGAGTATCACAGTCATTTTAAAGCTGCCTAATCGGTGCTTATTATGCTTTATTGCTGCTCCGTGACATCCACAGGTGTTTTCAATACCTGATTGAAAACACTTGAATGAACCTCTGTTCTTCAGAGTGGTAGTCTTTAAGGGGTTGAATAATTGTGTCAATGAAGAATTCACAAAAGAAACATTTACTACTGTATTACAAAACCAATTGATGTCATTTTAGTTGCATATGGTTCTTTAAAAAAGTCCTTGTAGGATTTCATTCTGAATACAATTACAAATGTACACTAAATTCCCTAAAACCCTTTACAGCATTGGGGGGGGGGGTTGAATAATTTTGAACACAACTGTAAGTCAAGTATTCATTTGACTTGACACCATCTGGATTCCAGATGAAACTCATTGGCTTTGATTGCTGCCATTGTTTATGCTTTTATTTCGTATACTGAATACATTTTCTGGTATCCAGTGGTGGCTTCTGGGGTTTGGATAACCTGTTGGGAATAGAAGGACCATACACACCTAGATATGGCATCTAGAGTGTTTGTTCCATGGGAGCACAATGATGCCCATTCCCTTAAAGACTGTCTAGAAGAGGATTTTTGCTACAACATATGCACCAATAATCATTCATGTAGGACTTCAAATCTGTGCATTTCCCAGTGTCTGAGGAGAACGTGGAAGACTAAAAAAAAAATTCAAGTTGTAGTTTTGTATCCTACAAAAAGGCATACCTGGCGCTATAGTGACCGCGGTAAACAGTTTTCCCTTTCCAAACCCACAAAAGGCCTGTTTCCATGCATTCCCAGCTAGATGGTTTGACATGTATTGGTATGTAGGAGTTTCATGTATATGACCATAGCTCCTTTAAGTCAGACACATGAGTTGGACAATAGAAAAATGTCAGCAGATATCCTTTCAGCCCATCTAGTCTGCCCAATTACATGGCTACTTTACCTGGATTTATATTGTTTAGGATGGCCTTATGCCTATCCCATGCTTGCTTAAATTCAATTACTGTTTTAGCCTCTACCACTTCTACTGGAAGGCTGTTCCATGTATCCATCATCCTCACTTTATGTCCTCTTGTTTTGCTACTTTGTTTTTTTAAATACACTCTACCTTGGGGATTCCCTTTACGTATTTAAATGTTTCTATCATATCTCCTCTGTCGCGTCTTTTTTCCAAGCTGTACATGTTAAGATCATTAAGCCTTTCCTGGTAACTTCTCCTTCAAGCCGTACACCATTTTAGTAGCCCTTCTCTGAACTCTAAGGCCGGCTGCACACTAGACGTTTTTTGTAACGCACTAACGCACGTTAAAAAAAAATCCTCGTACTCGACACTCGTCTACCCCCCCCTTGCGTTATCTTCCATAGGAGGATAGCGGAGCACCCGTCGACGCGAATCCTAGCGCATCGCCATTCTAGAACGCTAGGATTCACGTCGACGGTGCTCCGCTATCCTCCTATGGAAGATAACGCAAGGGGGCGTGGACGAGCGTCGGGTACGATGTTTTTTTTTAACGCGCGTTAGTGCGTTACAAAAAACGTCTTATCTAGTCTAGTGTGCACCCGGCCTTAGATGTCTATATCCTTCTGGAGATACGGTCTCCAGTACTGCACACAGTACTCCAAGTGAGGTCTCACCAGTGCTATGTACAGTGGCATGAGCACTTCCCTTTTCCTACTGCTAATACCTCTCCCTACACAACCAAGCATTCTGCTAGCATTTCCTGCTGCTCTATTACATTGAAATAATCCCTTTCCTCAGATGAAGTTAGGGCTGAATAGAATATGATTCAGTCCTTGGTTTTTATGTCCCAGGTGCATTATCCACATTAAAACTCAATTGCCACAGCTGACCATTTTTTTAGTTTACCTAAATCATTTGTCATTTGGCTGATCCCTCCAAGAACGTCAACCCTGTTGCAAATCTTTGTGTCATCAGCAAAAAGACATACTTTTCCATTAATACCTTCTGCAATATCACTAATAAAAATATTATGAGAATGGGTGCAAGTACTGACCCCTGAGGTACCCCACTGGTACAAGAGGGGAGTGTTTTTTTTAATCTTGTCACCCTAGTTGGTTTTTGCAGAGTAAGGAATAAGAGCTAGAGACAAGGAAATGTTCCAAGACCTTTACTTGGAAAAAAAAAAAAAAAAAGTTTTTTGAAGGGGGGGGGGGGGGGGGTTAACCTATGTTAGAAGGTTAAAAAAAAAAAAAAGTGTAAGTATGTGAAGGAATGATATGGGGGGGGGGTGTCAGTCATGGAGTGAGACCTGAGGAGGACAATAAAGTAACTGACTCAGTGGGAGTGGCAGAGGACTCCTGGTCTGTCAGTGCAACCCGTCACACCTCCTAACCCCCCCCCCCCAACCTTAAGTATTTAAGATGCCAAGGAATGTTTTGTAGAGCTTGCACAAGGAGTAAATTAGTACTCACTACATCCTGTTGGGCAGGGTTAAGTCGGGGGGGGGGGGGGTGTCAAAGAAATAAGTGGATATGCCAATACTTCAAAACATGGGGGGGGGGGGGGGAAATCCAAGGATTCCAAGTTACATGGTTTCCTAGTAAAATCCTCTGCCTGTGGATCAATTGTGAACCCCTGTTCTGAGATGTGGGGTGTGTGCAGCCATGTAGGGAGGAATAGTTTGAATCTTCACTCAAGCCATACAATGAAAATATGTTACTCATTTCCAGGTCAGCAATTACACCTTTAATGGTTAAGCCACAAAACACATGGGGTTAGAACATTAGACAATTTAATCTTTTACAGGATATGCTTTTGTATTGTGATTTCTGTGACACCGCCAGAGACTGAGTACTGTGAGTGTTACAGCCAGGATCCCACCTACAGCAACCGCTCCTCTTAGCCATTTAAGAGTTGAGGAATCTTCTGAATAACCAGAACCTATAAAGCAATTTAGAGAGTTAGCACTGCAGTAGATTATTTTTTAGGCACTTCAGCATTAGAGTTACTTACCTGCCACATGAGCAGTTTATAGTGGGCCTAGCTGTGGACAGTGATATTTTACAGAAGGGGAATTGATAATGCAATACCCAAATCCAATTAGGTGAGATCCTTGTATCAGTTTACTGCTGGCAAGAGTTAACCACTTGAAGGTCTTTCACAGGGGGGGGGGGGGGGGTAGAAATACTGTACAATGGAACAAAGGCAGTGAATTTATATATTACACATTTCTCTGGAAAATCCAGTGAGGCTTAATGTGAAATGTTAAGGATCACTTTTGGAAGGAGCTACCTGAATATCTAGCATCCTATGGGTCTAGGTGCACGAGACATGCTTACCTTGCATTACTGGTTCCAAATATTTAGGGGCCAATCTTGCAACACCAAAGAAGTCTCCTGGTGATGTATCTGTTCTATGGAAAGAACCAGCTCGTAGCACTTCCTTGTGTGTGACTGATTCTTCAGACTCCACATCTTCACTAGTTAGGGATACTGGAATTCCTGCATCATGTTGATCTGTAATCAGCTCAGGCTCCACAGAAGAGTCTACCAATTGCTCAGTGTTATTGGTAGGAGAGTGGTCTGCAGCAATGGCTTGTTCAATCTCTGCAGAGACTCCGCTGATAATCTGTTCAATTGGCTCATAATCCCATTCAGATGTGTTTTCAATGGTAATGAAGTTGACAGGGCCAGAGGTCACTATGGTTTGAGATTCATGGTCCCAACTGGATTGCCTCTCTAGGATTAAAAAGTCAAGACATGAGTCCTTTGAACAATGAATTTAGCCAAGAAACAACTGCTCCAGCATTTAAATAGGTTTCCTCTATACCAGTACCATGTCTGCTGGGTTTAGTTTTAGTAATTTTGTATTGCCCAAAGTGCAATTTCTCCAGTAATCTGACCTAGTTGCTTGCAGGACTGTCAAACATCAGCACTCGCAGAATCTGACAGAACCGCATGAGACAATGTTCTTTCCCACTGGCAATCTAGCCATGCATTTGAAAATAGAAGTTGGACAGGTCACTTATAAATTTGATTCAGCTGAAGCCAACTATATGGCAAGCAGCTTGAGTTTTACTAACATGCATACAATACAGGCCAAATTGTCACACCATTTGGAGTCCAACTAGGTTTTGGTGCAACTATTTGAGCCAAGTGCGAGCAAATTTTAGGTTTTGTATTGCACGAGTAGCAATTTTATATGCATGGTTGATTAGGTTCAGATGGGAGTTTCATCTTTGCGATGCTGTTAACAGGCCAAGTCTCATTTTGGGGGTGGCGTTTTACACAAGTGACAGCAAAAGTCACAATTCCCTGAATGTAATATGTATTCATTTAGAGGTTATTCAGAAAGCTGAGATTTCAGTGATTTCATATTCTAACCAATCCTAGGATATTAAAATGGTCTGGTGACCTTTGCCCCTGAGCAGTCAGCTTGCTGTATTACAAAATCAGCACCATGCTTATTTTGTAGATCTGCATTAGTGGTACAAGTGTTAGAACAGCATGAAACCCAAATATTAAAAGCAATTCTATTTTGCTGACCCTGTGGCAAGTTCACTGCAGGATGCCCGAAGTGCAAACAGTCGGGCAAAAAACAAATAAACACAATCTGATGGGTCAAGCAGTTTCCCCTGGGAGGCAATAGAAATTCAGGGAGATTAAATGACAGGATTCTTACTTTTTCTTTGACCACAGGTTGTCCTACATGGATTGCCAGGAGATGGGACACACACTGAAGCACTGCAGTGAAAGTATACCTAGGGAAGAGAGTCATTAAGAGAAGTCTTATCACAGCCGAGTTAAACAGATACCCATTTTACATTTTAATGCTTACCAATCCGCCGAGAGAGAGTTGAGTTTGTCCATCCACAAATGTAAAAGTGCTGATTGAGAAGCGTTTGTAGTGGGATGGGAGAGGAAGAGATTGAGATGGCGCAACAAGAATCAGCTGTGTGAGGTAGTTGTCTCCAGGAAAGGGACAGCTGGAAATCAAAATGATATCTATAATAAATGCAGCCAAGCCTCTGGAAGAAGACTTTGGGTTACTGGAATTAGAGTTTAATAAACGCATGTTTAGGCAGTTACAGCAACCTAGTTTTAGAAGACAAAATCCAGGAGGTAAATTAGGAGCCTGTGTGTCAAGACATCCTTTAGTACAGAAAAGGGGGGGGGGAGCTTTGTCTTATCTATAGATTCTGGCAATGTCACCTGGACACAAGTATGGGCCATTGAGGCTGTGGTGTTTCATCTGGAGATGGATTGGCCCAGCAGTCTTTCAAGATCAGAACCAAGCCTGGGTCAGTCCTTTGAAGAATGCGAACCTCCAAGTAGACTGGTTCTCTGAGCACTCTTACAACAGGGTAGTCACCATCACCATAATAGGACGAGTATTGAAGGTCTGGAATAGGAATGCATTTTAATCTTGTTAAAGACAAATCTTTGAAAACATGTTTTTTTTTTTTTTTTAAACATTATGTTTAAGTCTGTTCTTAAAGAGCCTGATAGTAAGTGGTTACCTTTTGCAATCCTCATTTCCAGGAACAGAGGGCCAGTAGAAGACACAGGACTTGGAGGGGGTAGTGTAAATACCTCAACTTTAACCGGGAGGACTGCTGTTCTGCTATAACTGCATCGCACAGTAACTCTAGGTGGGAGGGAAGGAAATATGCATTTTAAAACCAGAATTTATAATTGTGTCAAGAGCTACTGAAAAGTTATACAAACCTTGTTGTACTGTCTCTTGTGATTGAAGCTCTATGCAATGATCTGATGTCTTGATGTGCCTCAATTGTGCTTTCATACAGCATTGTACGGTCATCCACCTTAAGATTTCAAAATTAGTGTTAGCCACATGATTTGGAATTTACAAAATGTCAAGATTAGCATCTGTATGATCAAAGAATCTGATTTACCAAGTGTGAAAGGTCAGGTTTCTCTAATCCAGATCCCAGGATTCTTTGAATGCAATATTGCTAGAGAATCATTGGAGGTGGATCAGAAACAGCTTTTGGGCCAGGGTTAGTTGAATTTTTGTGCTCACCTGATGCATGACCCCACATGACAGTGGGTACTGGAATACAATGAAGCTTCTGCTCTTCTGGACATTCAGTAGAGGGCAAGAAATTGAATTGATGCCGGCCACAAGCACAGAATCCAAGATCAATGATGGCAAGGTCAGCTCTTTAGATAGAGCCACCGTGATGGTTTCTGCACATTGTGCAGTCACTATGGAAGAGTAACATGATTGGTGCCAATATGTCAAAGAGATTCACCCCCCCCCCCCCCATTTACGTAGTAGTTTGGACCAGCAAGTCAGACCATTATGAAATGTCAGGCATTTAAAACTGATGCATTATTAAACCACACTACTTACACTTGTTTCCATAATAACAGGGTATTGTAGAGTCAGTGGGATTAAAACAACATCCTACACTTTCACATAAATCCCTGCTCACAACTGGACTGGCACATGGCAGCTTATCTTCCCGCGATACAGATGAGCACACACTTTGGCTGGGAGCATCCATCACTAGGATATAGAAAAAAGTTACATACATTGTGTTATGAGCATTTTGTTTATTCTAGAATAGGTTCTAGAGTGAGATCTAGTTTACAGTTGTATGTTGAAAAGATGCAATGCTTGATAAGGATTAATTAGGAGTTCAGAGTCGCGAGTTAAAGGTTGAAGAGGCAATGGTTAGATGACTAACCATGTGCAATATATATGTATGTCCATAGAGTTGTAAACTGACCATAGTTTTAGAGTTCAGTTTGTGCAGAATAGTGCCAAGATATTTGGTCTCACGCCCCCACCATGCAGTTGCAGTGTTTCTCCTGAGACCTAAAGTTACTGGCAGGGCTAGTTTAGCACATTGAAAGCCAAGAATGGACATCATGCACTTTAGGTCATCACCTGGCAAAACTGGGCACTTTAGGTCCTTTTTGTTGTAGTGAACCATGCCGTCAACAACTTCTTCCAGGCTTACAGTCATAAGGTATTCTCCATCCTGTGATTAGGACACAATTTAGGCTTTCAATGATATGTTAGAGTAAAGAAATTTTTTTTTGCAGTAGAGCTGCACCATTGACAAAGCTCTTATCCAGCAGAAAGGTATTTGAGACAGTAAGGACTCAGAATTAACAGTCCCAAATTATGGATGCATGCTTTTCTTTGTGATGGTAAAAAGTCCTTTCTATTAAAGTAGAAAGCACACACACTTTATCTTAAAGAAACATTTACCTGCTTGTTCACAAAGCATCCATCATAGGCAGCACCAACAACCACAGAGCCATCAGGTTCCTGTCCAACCCAAGTCCCACAAGCAGAGTTATTGTGGAGATAGTGAGACTTTCCATTGGTGTCTAGAATGAAAATAAAACCTGGTGACCTAGCACGACATGGCCAATATGCAGTTAAAAGTTTACAATACAACAAACAAACCACCACACTGCAGCATTTTATTTGTAAACCTTTAAAAGTAGTTTTAGATTTAGCCAGCGATTGCCTGTCCTGTTTTAGTGTATGAATCACCACCACTACTGAGGACCATATCAACCAAGAAGGGGGTCCGGTGTCCCTTAGAGTCATGAGCTACTTGAGATTTGGGGCCTTTTGAATAGGCACCATTGAATGTTATAGTAGATTATAAAGTCTACTCCCAATCTCTTAAATGGTCTGCACATTGCATTTGGTATTTACAGAGGAACACCCCATGGAGTAAAGACCTTATTTTCCAGTGTAATACTGAAAATTAGATGAAGTGATCACCAGTGCAAGCACTGATGGTGATCCCCAAAAGTTCACCCATTGTGAATACAAGCAGCTGCACAGCAGGACCACCACCACAAGCAAGAACCCTCCCCACCCCCATTTAATTATTGATGCAATTATTAAAAGCATAATTGATGTACGGTTGACCCATCACAAAAAATTGCTGCAGCTTACGCATTTATAAAAACATTAGGTCCAATATTAGATCACTTTGCTGCTCCGATTTAAGCACTTTTGCACAGGACGGTTGAGGATTTACAAATTTCACAATATTCCATTAAGTGCAAACACCTTACAGAACAAGTAGAGATAAATCTCTCATGAATGGATGTGAAGAAGTTTAGAAAGGTTAGGGGGTGCAGAGTTTAACAACTCTGCTTTAGAGAGATCTACCAGCTCATTTCACACTCCAGTTGTAACTGTCCAGAGCCATCTACAAGTTCTGTGGTTTAGTCACCGGTCACCCTGCTCCTTTGACCATGGCAGTAAAGCATTGGACCCACAAGTTTAGAACTTCCATTACTCCATGGCCATCTATTAAATGTTAATAGTACAGGGAAATGTAGGCAGTCAACACTGGGGGGGGGGGGCAGAATTAGACAGGCTTTCCTTAGAGTGAATGTTCACTCCAGCAGGATCTGCTTTTTCCAGTGTCAATTTCAGGTTTGGGTTTTTTGTTGCAAGGGTGATACCTTGCAAGTTCTAGTACAGGAGGGGAAGTTGTGGGCTTAGTAACCAAATCATTACAGGAGTGGTAGTTCTGGTGCAAAGATAGCTAGGACATGGATTCTACTAAAAGTAGTAGGGGGGGGGGGGGGGGAGAAAGACAAAAACCCGAGATCTTCAATCATCCTGGAGAGCGAGACCACCAACAACTCTAACCATTCCAAGAATGGAAAAAAAAAAAAAAAAAACAACAATTGCAAACCACCATAGCAAATAAATCCCCCCCCCCCACATAGTCCAAAGCATTGGCATTTAGGAGGTGAACACCAGCCATTAGCTAGAAATTGGGGGTGTGACTCTCCCAAAACTTGCACCTGCAAACCACACACCAGCTATGCCAGTTACTAGGATAAACCGTTGTACATACCTATTGCAGTCAACACAAAGGCTGAATCTCTAATCAAAAAAGGAAGAAAGAACTGCATATCTGTAAGGCCACATTGTAAATATGAGGGATCCTCCCAAAAGTCCTCAGCATCCCCCACCACGCATTGTAACTTAGAGTTTAAAAGCAGCAGTAAACATGCCCAAAATCTAGCATCCCAACCCATTGTGACAGCAGTCTTCAGTATCACTCTATGCCACAGTATGAGGCTTTTAAACCATAGACCAGGCGGGTCTGACTGAATTACAGGTGCATTGTATCCAATTAGGAGTCAAAATTGACCATGCTCATCTTATTTTTCACTTTCAAGTTTATTTGCTTATAACAGCTTTATAAAATCTCCACATGATTGACATTTGTATCAGTTATAAACTAAAGGTTATTTGTAGAAAATTTCAAAGAAATTTAGGCCATTAGGCCAAAACACCTGTATTTGATTTATTTCTCCAACTCTGTTATTTCTATAGGGGTTATTCACTAACCACTGTAGTCGAATATTGCGAATATCACCCCTTGATGCAAAATTATACTTTGGCGCTGGCAAAACAGAAATTCAAACAGCGGCAGGATTATGTGCAATGAATTTCTCTCCTGCTTTAATATTCCTCTTGGGATCGCCAAACTTTAGTAAATAGACCCTCTGTGTCCTCCCCAACAATACACTTACTATGCTGCACCTACGTTTAAGGATCAGGTTTTAATAGAAATGCTTACATTGAATTGTTTTGCATTTATAATTTCCAGTTCCAATGGTTCCAATGTATTTATGCTGATGGGCAGCGTGTGGAAAAACAACCCTGCTGTATGTAGAATTCATATGCTGCAGGTGAGAAAAAGGTAATTGTTTTCCCTCCTGAAGCACATGAATTATGCATGTTGCAGGACAGCACCTTCCTGTGTTTTCCTGCAACATGCAATAGTAATATGGTCCCAGGTAAACATGGAGGATCTAGCAACTAGTTGCAACCCAAGGAATGGCTGATTGTTACTACACACTGGTGACTGCAAACAGCGAGGAAAAAGACTTTTGCATGTGGGAACAAAATCCCAGACTAGTCTCTAGTCACCAAATACCAATTTGCAGACAATTGTACCTGACAGTGCTGGCTCGGCTAATTGCAAAATAAAATGTCGACTAATAGCTCTCACTGTACTATCATTTTATTACATGAGTTGCAACAGTCGCCTACGAATCAGTATTTATTGAATAGAACCCATAGCGGGTCATTCAGAAAACACCATGGTTTGCAAGCCCAACAAACTTCAGTGATTCCAAGAAGGAAATTCATACAGCAGCAGGAGAAAATTCATCGATGAAGCTTCTTCTTTATTTGAACATCTTTCTTTGAAATGGCAGCGTTTGTCACGTATGCATTAATTGTCACTTTCTGAATACCCCCACAGTTTTAGGCTAGGGTCAGACTAACGCAGTATTAACGTGCGTTTAGCAGCACCAAGGCTAGGGTCAGACGAACGCATTTTTCACGTTGTCCGTGAAAAAGTGCGTTCGAACGAATGAATAGCACGATGATGCCAGTCCTGGAGTTAACCCCTAGCTGCCACCAAGGGGTTTGTTAATGCAGCAATATTGTTCCCATTTCAATTATAATGTGAACAATGATGCTGCACTAACGATTTTTGTATGCGGTGCGTTTGTTAAACATCGTGTAATTTTCCCCAAAAAAAAATGTAACGAGACCCCATTTCAATTTTTTTTAACAAGCGCACCCCATACAAAATATAACCGCAATTGCTCGCATGTTAAAATGTGAAAAAAAACACTTTACACGTTGTAAATTATTGAAAATTCATATTTTATTGCATTTTTTGTTATAATATACAGACAGGACATGACGTATACATATAATAATGACATATTATGAATCTGAAGAGTCTGACGGAAAGAACGATATATAATATGTCTGGGTAATATACTAAAATAAGCCTTCAAAACGCGTTTAAACATGATGAGCAAAACCGGTAAAAATGACCTCAGCACACAGGCGGGAAAAGCCTCAGCAGCGAAAGGGTTAAATAATAATAAAGTCTATTACTTTTTACTTTGTACTTTATAAAAATACAAAAAGTTTTTTTAAAAAAAAATTGGGTTTTTGCAAAAAATTTAATAAAATAAAAAAATAAAACTCCTATTCTCCTATATAACGATAATCAAATGCGTAAATTGTGACTGCATAACCCTGTGTATATCTGGCTCTGATACTAGCCAGTGCCTCACCAGCCATTGACCTCACCGCACGTCACTGCAATACATGTACTTTCACTAATGACAAAAGGAGGTGAAAATCAGGATTTGGCTTTCAAGAGAAAGTTGTTAACAAATGCTCTTCGTGTCTAAGGACCCTTATATAAAGCATCATTCATGTTTGAAAGCACTTATCTTATATGACCAGCTTAGATTTAAATAATATTTGCCTGTGAATAGTGTTCCTAGAAATGTTTGTTCACCGTCTGTCAACAGATATACCTGTATGTGTGGGTGGGTGGGTGGTTTTCCAGGAAATTCTGCAATAAAACCCATTATGCAGTGATCAACATTTCTGTGACAATTCTCGTTTGTCCAGACATACCGGATCAGACACCGGCACACCTAAATCAATTTGCTGCTTTGAACGCTTGGAATTCAGGTGTGGTTTGTATATTTTTAGTTTTGTTTGTGTAAGGGCACTTTATATGGATGTTAATTAATAATGTATAAAAGTGGGGCTAATTCTCATAATATGGAGAAGAAACGTTTTTGCGCCTATGCCCTATCAGGGCGGCTGCGTGGACCAGAAGTATCCAGGCTGCTTCATCTATAAACCATAACAAGAAAAAAAGTTGTCATTTGATTGTATTTTGTTTTGCGTGGATCAATGGCCATTCAAGTAAACCAAAACCTCTGATTGTGTTTTGTTTCGCATGGAGCTACAGTGGTGAGCACAAATGACAACTTTTTCTTCTTTTTATGTTTTATACAAGCAAGCTGGATACTTCTGGTCCACGCAGCCGCCCTGATAGGGAATAGGCGCAAAACCGTTTCTTCTGCATGTATGTATATTTTGTTGTATCCCCAGCCAGGGCATTATTGTTGCTGCCCCTTTCTGTGTTTTGTTTTTAGGTTTTGCATGGAAATTTCCTCACACAGTATCTGCCTGTTAGATATACCTGCATCTGCACTATTAAATATCCTAAAATATGTTTTCATTTGACTAAATTCCAAAAATAGCCACGAACATCTTCAGCTCCAGGCCCATAGAGATCTTAGGCTGGGGTCAGACTAACGCATTTTTAACGTGCGTTTAGGTGCACCTAATCACGGCCGCAGTAGCAGCAAATGACGGCCAATATACGAAGTACGGCCGCACAAAAGTGCGGCCGCGCAATGCAAGCGGAAACTAACGTATTTTTTTGAGAAGCAGAACCGCTAGCACTGACGTACAGAGTGCGCTACGTCCGCATAGCGGTGTGTGTGCGTGATTAGGAGACGTCAGACGCTGCTCATGTCCAGCCTACATATCGTCCAGAAACCCAAAGTTTCTTGGTTAGGATCCATAACAAATCACGCTCGAAAATGCGCATCGTATGACCGTTTTCGCACATTCCGTGAAAAAATACGTCAATGCGTTCGGAAGCACATTTTGACGATCGCTGTGAATAAGGCGTTTGTTTGACCCTAGCCTAATCCGGCTCTTTTCCTCCCCACTACCTTTCTTGTAAATGGGCTAATTTCCAGTCTTCTGGGACGACTCCCGTTAACAAGGATTGGTTAAATAAATCTGTTAACGGTTTTGCTATTACATCACTGAGCTCTTTTAATAACTTTGGGTGAATCCCATCAGGCCCCATTGACTTATTTGTCTTTACTTTACACAGCTGAAGGAGAACCTCCTCCTCTGTAAACTCATATGTAAATGTCTATTTAGTGTTTCCTCCTGAGGTCCCTTTCCTTCCTATTCTTCTGTAAAAACTGAACAAAAATATTCATTGAGGCAGTCAGCGAGACTTTCATCTTCATCTTCTTCTACATACTTTTCTTCCTTTGTGTTTAATCTAACTAATCCTTGTTTTACTTTCCTTTTCTCATTTACGTACCTAAAAAAAGGTCTGTCCCTTTTTTTACTAACTGGGCTATTTTCTCATCTGCGTGTGCTTTGGAAGCTCTTATAAATTGCTTTGCCTCTTTCTATCGTCTTCACTTGTTTTTTTCTTTATAATTATTGAATGCTATCTTTTTGTTCTTCACTATTTTGGCCACTTCTGTAGAGTACCACAGTGGTTTCTTCCTTTTTTTGCTAACAAGCCTAATGCAATTGTCTGTAGCCGTCAATAATGCAACCTTTAAATAATCCCATTTCTCCTGGACTCCATTTAAACTACTCCAGTTGGTATTTTTCATCCCTTTAAATTCACATGTTCGGGTGTCGGCAGCAACTGAGATGACACCCAAATGCCTCATACATCTATGATGAAATAGACAACAGACTCTGTGGGCTCTATTACGAACTTCGCGTTAAAACGCGGGCGCAAGGGAGGAAAAACTGCACCCGCAGTTTTCCCCCTTGCGCCTGCGTTTTAACGCTAGATCACAATGAAGGTGCAAAAAATGCTGCCTGCATTGTTTGTGGGCGGTAAAAGCCGGGATGCTCATAGCAGCACTGAGCGCAGCCGCGAGCATCCACGCGATGGAGTCCATAGGACTCCATTGAGCCAGATGCCAGCGGTCACATGACCTGCTGGATCTCCCCTCGCGAGATCCGGCCGGTCGACGTAGTGATACACAGGGAGAGCCTGGGGAGACTTTTTCCCCCAGTCTTTCCCTGCTCCTGCCAGATGGAGGAGGCAGTTGGAGCCGCAGTCCTCGCCGCAGGACAGGAGTTGAGTATACTATAGGATGCTTTTTTTTTATTTTTTAGGCTAGTGTTAACGGATTCTGCAGAAGCGGAATCCGTTAACACCAAGTCCTGGCTCTGGTTAACTTTCCGCTAACCAGAGCCAGACGTTAGTCAGCGCTGGGACTTTGTAATCCAGCGCTGATTAACACCTTGCTCTCCCCATGTTAAGCATAGGGAGCACAAAGTACAGTAACCTCGCGGTGAAAAGCGCAAGGTACCAAACGCAAATGGGTTTCTGAATTGTTTCTTGATTGTAATATGTGGTAAACACCGTGGCAAACGTTAATGCTCACACAAGTGAGCGTTAACGTTTGCGTCAACAATGTAATAGGGCCCTGTATTGGACATTTGGGTGTTGGCGGAGTTGCTACGAGCTGTCCTTCAATTTAAATCTTATTGATTTCTTATGATATAAGTTGGAATATAGCACTTTTTTGTTGCAACCACTAACAGGGTTATTCAGAGAAAGGTGAAAGCCAGGAGAACTGGCAGGAGAAGAGAACAATCTAGACCAAATAGTCGATTTGGAAAGTGAGATAAATGGGAGAATTATTCTGGTTTGGCTATTTTGATCTAGAATTTTCACTTCTTCGTTAATGTGTCAATCAACTGTCCCTACTCCAATCCATACTAGATGCCTTGGTATGACTCCTCAACAGTCACTCCACTTCTTCCTCCCCCCTGTGTTAATCTCTGAATTGGCGCCTGCTATTTTACAGATTTAAATTCAAAATACTGTCCATTACTTCTGAAATCCTCTTAAACTTTTCTCCTTCTTACATCTCTCAGCTCATCTCAAAATATTCCCACAAGCCACCAACTGCTATCTGACCTTCGGCTTTCTGTCCCTGTTATCTACTACTCCCATTCACACCTTCAGGTTTTCTCCCAGACTACACCCATGCTTTGGAAGTCTCCTCCCCAATCTATTTGACTTTCATCTACTTTACAAAGATTTAAATCCTCCATTAAAGTCTACCCTTTTACAGAAGCTTACAAACTGTCTAAACTATAAGCCATATGTTTTACCCGTTCTTCAGATATTACCCTTACTTCTTTTGTCTTTACCTAATTCCCTTTGAGCAGGAAGCTCCTTAACGTGCAGGACCCTCTCTTCCTCATGATGTACCATGCTGCTGAACATGTTGGTGCATTACAAATAATAATAATTGTAGCGTAGGCTTCTCGGACTATGTGTGGACTATTGTGTTTCTCACTGTGGCACAGACTTGGATAGAGACATTCAGCCTGTCACCGTTGCGGGGGAATTCCCCTCCCTCCGTGCCCTGTCACTTGATTGGCAAAGGAAGTTGTTAAATGCAGGAAGACTGAAGGTAGCGCATAGGATTCTGGAATATGTAGTTTCAAGTACAGAGAGCCGAATGCAAATTTACAGGAAGAAAACTACGCCTCCCAGGAGTACAAGAAAGAGCCCGCGTTTTCCAGAAAAGGATGTGCGGGGCAGAGAGAAGCCAGAGAGGGCGAGACGGACGGCGTGGACGGTCCTGTTTGGCGGATCGTGCTTTCAGCTGTCCTCGTGCATTCAGCGGAGAAGAGATACAGTTGCCATTACCAGCAGAGAGAGTGATCTAGTGTATCCAGCAGAAAAGAGATCCAGCTGTCTTCGTGCGTTTCCAGTGACAGAGGGAGCGACCGAGTGAGTCTAGCGGAGAAGAGATCCAGCTGTCCTCGTGTGCTTCCCGATTCAGAGATAGTGATCGAGTTACCGTTCAGCGGGGAAGGAGTGAGTGCATCTAACGGAGAGAGGTATTCGGCTACCCTGCATGAGTTGATATTGCTAACTTTGTTGTCTGGCCTAGTTCTACTGTAGTCTCACCTCGAAGGAAGATTGTTGCAGTTACAAATTCTGTTACCCTGTGACACTTTGCGAAGATTTCTTTCTCACATTGTGGAATAGAAATATGGTTTCACACTAAAGGTACCCAACGACAGAATTCAAAGGGCCCCAACGGCAGCAGACTCATGACTTTGTGTAATTTCCACTGGCCAGTGGTTAGATAGAATCTATAAGGTTTAGATAGGTTGATTTTGGTCACGTCAATTACTGTATAGTCTATAATTGAGCTGCATTGAAGTATTGTAAAGCTTACTGTTTCGTTCATTCATGATTGTGCTGAATAGTGATGGTAAATCAACCCAATCAGTATTGTTATACTGTTGATCTCTTTGTCCTACAGAGGGGTTGCTCGCTAGTTCTAATAAACCCCTTTTTATTTATACCTTGTCTTAGTGTTACTTGGCGCCGGAGGTGGGTGATCACTGGAGTGAGACAGAAGATCCGTCAAATATAGCGGGAGTAGCGCTACATAATAATAAATGTTTCTGCCTGTCAGTGTCTTGGAGTGTGTCAGTGATTTTGCCGATTGAATCAAAATGGTGCCAACACAGATAGGATTCTTTAGGCTGGCCGTCCACTGGATCCGTAGTTGGATGACCGACTTTTTCGTCAGACTATGGACGACGTCGGTCGTCCGACTACGGTCGTCCACTGCGTGCGATCTGTCGTGCGACCACAGACGATCCAGATCAAAATCAGACAGAGGTGGAGTGCAGAGGCTGCCAAAACCAGAATGAACTGGTTTTGTATGCAAAACCAGCACATCCTGCTTTCTGAAACCCCCAGTACTTTTTCTTTTTAATTTTAAAGATTTTTTATTTTCAAATAAAACATGGGATACAGAAAAAGAAAAGGGAGTATCATCTCACAATCATGGGGAAAATAGTACAGTATTGCATACTTTTGCGACAGCAATAAATCAACTAACATAATATGCTCATCAGGACGGCAATGATATTAAAATTTCGCATGTTCAGCTAATCGGATGGTGAGGGGAGAAAAAGTAACCCGGGAGAACGGGAAGAGAGAGAAGAGGAGAGAAAAGAGGAAGGTTGCCAGGATAGGACCAGGAAAGTGAAACTAAGTCTGAGCCGTGAAGGTCATGTCTATCATCTGTACGTCAATTATAGTGGCATTAGCTGATAAACAATCTAGCTGTTACAACCCGCACACTTTATATATTTTATGTATATCCCACACTGCCCAAGGATCCTTTGCAGGTGGCCTTAGCCCGCTCACTGTGGTAGCCTTAACGTCGAATCCTTGGTATTGATCAAGCAACGTGGTAAGTTGGCGGAGTGTTGGGACATCCGCCGATTTCCATAGTCGGGCAAGCAGCAGTAACGTCGTGGAGACTATGATGAACATCATTTTAAGATGTGAGCGGGGGAGGCGAGTCATACCTAGTAGCAGTACTTCAGGTTGACATTTAATGGGTTGGCCTAATACCTCCGTAAGCAGAGATGATACATCTTTCCAGAGAGGCGCCACTACGGGACAGTACCACCAAATGTGGCCCATCGATCCCACTGCCGAGTCGCACCTCCAACACACGTCCGAAATCTTAGGGTCTATCCGGTGTAATCTACTTGGCGTGTGATACCAACCATACATCACTTTTCTGATGTATGGTTGGTATCACACGCCAAGTAGATTACACCGGGGTAAGCGCATCTGCGTTTCCACCAGGGTAGCGCATCTGGAAGCACCCACCGCATACATGTGAGCTTGCGTCCATTGTGTGGGGGAAAAAGTCCTCGATAGTGCCCCCTCCCACGCTGCCTGAAACGCCCAGCGCGACGCTGCAACAGGGGTGTTCAGTATGCCATAAAAATGCGTTATAGGTTTAGTAGTGGAGAGGGGGTCCAGACACATTAGTTCGGTGGCCGATAAAAGAGGTAGCGTGGCTCTTAGCTCAGAACTGATACCTTGGGATGTCAAGTAAGAGTGGATCTGTCTGTATGTCAAAAATTGCGAGGTGGGTAGTCCGTATGTCTGTTGTAATTTCAGGAAGGGCAGGATAGCAACCGGTGTGAAGAGATGGTGCAAATGAGTTACCCCGCCTTGTATCCAAGAGCCTAGTCTAATATGCGGCAACAAATAACGAATCGCGGTTAGTGGCATTGCCATAGATAACTTGGGATGGGCCGTAAAAAGCGAGAAATGCCGGTCCCACGCTGTCAGGTGTAACTCTGTGGATGGCAACATATGGGGTGTCTTAGGGCGGTTCTGAGGAAGGAATCCACATCACATTCGACAGTGCGTGTCCCGAAAGGTTTGCAGATTCAATAGTAAGCCACTGAGGCATGGGTGTCTTATGAAACAGAGCCATGGAGGAAGATAGGAGAGACGCCCAATAATAATTATGGACGCAGGTCATATTAAGACCTCCATCTCTGTGGCGCAGATATAACAATTTTCGTGGCACTCTTGGGCGTTTCTCCGCCCATACGTATCGCATAAATAGGGTTTGGAATTTGGCAATATATAGGCGGGGCACACGAATTGGCAGGGAGCGAAAAATGTACAATAGTTTTGGTAACACCATCATCTTCACTGCCGCCATCCTCCCCAACCAAGAAACCTCTTGAGAGCACCATTGGTGTAGCGTAAAGCGTATCTCTTTAAATATCCTCTCATGATTATGGGCAAAAAGACTATTAATGTCCGAGGTGATCCGAAGGCCCAGATACGTGATGTATGAGGATCTCCAGTCAAAGTTATAGAGTCCCTTCAAAGCTCGCAATTGCATCGTCGTCACATTTATGGGAAAAGCTTGAGTTTTCAGGGTGTTTACCAGATGGTAGGAAACTGCGCTATATAAACCCAGTTCCCTTTGTAGAGCTGGGATCGACTCATCGGGATCAGTCAATGTGAGAAGAACATCGTCTGCACATAGATTTCATTTATATTCCGTGGGGCCTATGTTTACCCCTCTTATCAGGTCATTTTGGCGAATGGCTTGGGCTAAGGGTTTTAAGGCCATATTGTAGAGTAAAGGGGAGAGGGGGCAACCCTGACGCGTACCATTATTGATAATGAATTCGTCAGAGAGGAATCCGAAAGTTAGGACTCTGGCGGAGGGGGAGGTGTAAAGTGCCTGTATTGCTTCCAGAAATTCCTCCGGCAGACCAAACCTCCTGAGGACCATGTGCAAGAAGAGCCAACTGACCCTGTCAAAGGCCTTTTCAGCGTCCAATGACAGGATCAAACTAGGCCGGTTTGCTTGTTTCATTGCGTGTATTAAATTGAGCAGTTTCTCAGTGCTGTCGGGGCCCTGTCTCCCACGAATGAACCCCACCTGATCTTGTGCAACTAAGGTCGGCAGGACCCGCTGAAGGCGGTCCGCTAGAATCGTGCTGTATAGCTTTAAGTCTACGTTTAATAGGGAAATAGGTCGCAGGTTCGAACAGCAGTTCGGGTCTTTCCAGGTTTTGGGAGCCTCTCGTATGTGGCAAGCAGGTGAGGCAGTAATTGTGTGGCGAACGTGGAGTAATATAGTCCGGGGAACCCGTCTGGTCCCGGTGCCTTTTGTTTAGGTAGCGATTTTATAGCTGAGGAGAGCTCCTCTTCAGTGATAGGGGAGGACATGCGATCAGACTGCACTGGAGTCAGCGCCGGGAGGTGGAGGCGGTCCAGTTATTTTGCAACTAACGCCCGTGTTGGATGTGTGAGGTCTGTATTTACGTCTAGATTATATAGGGCCTCATAGTATCTGGCAAATTCATTTGCGATGTCTCTAGGATTTTGTATCGGCCGCGGGCTGACGTGAGAGACGTTATATGTCTTTGCGGGCACGGGGGTTTTAATCTGCAGGCCAGCAGGTGCCCCGGTTTATTGCTAAACGTATAGTAGGTCGCGTTCAGTCTGCTCAATCTCCGAACATAAGTGCTCGTCTCGAGGTCTCTCAGAAGGTGTAGTTGTGTATCTATTTTCTCAGCTAGTGAGGAGGATGGGGAAATTTTATTTTGCGTGTCTAAATTATGTAGAGTTTTAAGTATGTCCAGCCGACGCTGTTGGTAATCACGTTTGAGCCGGGCCGACCACCTCATGCAAACATCTCTAAGAACGGCTTTATGCGCTTGCCAAACAACAACCGGGCTCATCTCCGGAGTACTGTTTTTGCGAAAATAGTTAGTTAGGGCTTCTGTCATGTCAAGTGTCACCTGCTCATTCTTTAGTAACTCCTCGCGGAGGCGCCAGGGCGGTCTAGCATATCCCTTATATACGTCTCCCAGAGTCAACAGCACCGGCGCATGGTCAGACCATGTGAGGGGGAGAATGGTACATTCAAATGTATATGGGAGTACATTGCCAGGGACAAGAAAATAGTCAATGCGATGTAGCAGTTGTGTGCCTTGGAGCGAAAACTATAGTCACGTGCAGTAGGGTTCAGTAATCGCCAAGCGTCATATAGATCATATTGGCCCAATAAGTCCCGAAACAGTGGCTTGGGCACCAACGAGCATGGCCACTTGATTCCTGGGCTGCGCACGGACTCCGGCTCTAATCGGCTCCACAGCTCTCCCTGTCCGGCGATGGGGAAGGTCACTAAGACCCCCAACACTCTGAAGACCCAGGGCACCGACAGGGCTACCGATACCTCATCCCTGCGACATTTCCTGATCGCACCACATGACTCTCCAGCTGCACCACCTGAGAAAATGGCGGATGACACGAGGCTGCCCCTGGAACAAGGCCCCGGCTCTTCCCCGCTGCCGATTGCTGACACCACAGAGACACCGGACACTGCGGACTGGCTCTCCCTCTTGCGGAATCTTCCCACCAGGTCAGACCATAAAGAGGCAAACGCTGCATTACATACTTCCATAATGGCGGAGCTGCAACATGTCCGCCAGGATATCCAGGGCCTATCACACCGGGTGGACATTTTGGAACAAGGGGCAGATGCTGTGCGGATAGTGCAGGAGGAAGCAACAACAACGCTACAGCTTAGGTCCTCGCAATTGTGTAACATGGCCTTGCATTTAGCAGATCTAGATAATAGAGGACGCCGAAGTAATCTACGACTGCGTGGCTTGCCTGAAACATAAACGTCCCCGGCTCAACTCGCAGGTATGCTGACGGCCATCTTTAATGCCCTACTCAAACGGCCTGAGACCACAGCGGTGGATTTCGTACGGGCACACAGAGCCCTCAGGCCAAAGGGTCCCACGGGGAGCCCGCCACGGGACGTGGTATGCTGCCTCTATGACTTTGGACTTAAAGAGGACATCCTGCGAAAAGCAAGAGAGTCTACGCACTTTTCATACGAAGGGACGGATCTTCAACTATTCCCCGATTTGTCTCCAACCACGCTGGCGTATCGCCGAGCCCTGAAACTCCTCACCACCTTGCTGCGTGATCAGAAGATTCGCTACCGTTGGCAGGTCCCCACAGGCCTAGCCGTTATCTCTGACCACGGTTCCTACATAGTACATTCACCGGAGGACGTGGCCCTCCTGTCAAAGGAACTCCAGTTACCTCCACTTCAATTCCCGAGGCCGGACCCACTAGCTCTCTACACTCAGGCGGCCAGAGGCTCCCCTCTCGCCCCCCTGCCGCCACGACCAGATCGCAACAAAGGACGCATGGGCAGACGCACGGGCACTCAGAAGTAAGAAGCCGCACTGACTCGGCTCCACCGCCTTTCTCCATTTACGGCCTGAACTGCCTGTCCGGCTTCCTGATAGGTCTGGACGGGCCACCTTCCTCTAACTACATGTTCCTGATTTTTCGCTGTTTTATTTTACTCCTTGACTCCACGGCAGGACACTTTGATATCTGAGTCGCCGCACTGACTCGGCTCTACCGCCTTCCTCCGTCGACGGCCTGCACTGCCTGTCCGGCTTACCAACAGGTCTGGACAGGCCACCTTCCTCTATTTACATGTTCCTGATTTTTCGCTGTTTTATTTTACTTCTTGACTCCACGGCAGGACACTTTGATATCTGAGACGCCGCACTGACCCGGCTCCACCGCCTTCCTCCGTCAACGGCCTGAACTGCCTGTCCGGTTGTACTGACAGGTCTGGACAGGCCACCCTCCTCTAACTACATGTTCCTGATTTTTCGCTGTTTTATTTCACTCCTTGACTTCACGGTAGGACACTTTGATATCTGACTCTCATTGATAAACTGGAAGACACCATCTGGCGCCCCGAGAGACCACCTGCACCTGGAGCGCCCTGACGACGACATGAGATTGCTGTTGGGTACAAAACTGGCCGATGGGTCACTCGAACCCTCACGGGACACATGCAGTGCCCTCGCCGCTAGAGAAACATACAGAGACTACTGCGGATGTTGAGTTATATCTTTCTCGGGGTCTGGGCACTTCCTCTGGTTCCGGTCAGGTTCGTTTTTTCTTGTATTTTTCTTGTATTTGACCTATATGTTATGCCGTGTTAATGTTTTACCGCTGCTTCTTGAGTCCCCGCGCTCTCAGGTGTCTGGTTTATTTTTCATTTCTTTTTTGTAACTAGCCAGGCTCACCTGGGGCCCATCCACGTTCCCCAACGAGGTAGGTGACTTCCAGGAGTGTGACCGACCTCAGGTGCTTTCGCCTGGGTCGTTGCCACACCCGTCACCCCCCGCCTCTTTTGTAATTTTTGTACATAGTTCCTCCCCTCCCCTTATTTTTCACCACCCTCCCCCCTTTTCTTTTTGGATCGTGAACCAGATGATGTCTTCTATAACGGACACTTCCCTGGTCCCCGCGGACCTACACATTGTCTCCATAAAGGCTAATGGGCTTAATGTCCCTGAGAAGCGCTCACAGGCCATGCGTGACTTTCGCTCTCAGAAGGCTTCGGTGGTCTTTATCCAAGAAACCCATTTCCAAACCGGTAAAGCTCCTACCCTCACGAACTCTCACTTTCCCTTAGGGTTCTTTAGCCATAATGTGGAAGCCAGGTCTAAGGGGACTGCCATTCGGGCGTTAATAGGCACGGCGACCTGGTCTGACCATGCACCGACTTCACTCACTATTAGCTCTCCCTTATACCGCCCGACGATCTCCAACTGGCGTCTCAGTGACTCACTCCTCTCCGACCCGCTGGTGGAGGAGGAGGGCAGGCAAGTTCTTACTAACTATTTTGAGGAGAATGCAGGGGGGGACGTCTCTTCCCCTATAGTCTGGGAGGCACACAAATGCGTAATCAGGGTTTTTTTCATTCGTAAAGGGGCTGAAAGGGCTAAGCTGCGTTCTGCCCAGATGCGCGATCTCCACCTGCAAACAGCACAAACCTCCTCTGCACATAAACGGGATAATGACCCATCTAGCCTGGCGCGCTTGACCGACCTACGTAAATCTCTGGCGTCACTTCTGTCCTCCTCTTACCACGGGGCTTATCTCAGATCTAAAGCCTTTTTTCACCTCCACGGGGACAAGAGTGGGAAACTGCTGGCACACATGCTGGCCAAAAGGCGCTCCACTACTTATATCGCTAGGCTACGAGATGCTAGAGGCACGCTGCAACGCCTCCCTACGACACTATTACAAATCATCCATGATTATTATGCCTCTCTGTATGATTTGGGGGGAGAGGTCTGTCCCCAGGACTTGGAAGGTAAACGCTCTGCCATCCTAGCCTACCTCTCTCAGCACTCCACCAGGCGTGTCTCAGAGCAAACAGCTGACCTTCTGGACAATCCATTAACGGCGGAGGAATTGGCCCAGGCCCTTAAATCCTCTAAATCAGGCAAACTCCCGGGACCAGACGGCCTCCCCATTCGGTATTATAAAAGGCTTGCCCCCCAGCTATCACCTCATCTATTACTAGCTTTAAATGAACTGACCACAGGCATCCCGTTACCAACACAGACCTTGGGGGCTAATATCACTCTTTTACCAAAAGAGGGTAAAGACCTAGACTGTTGTGCCAGCTACAGGCCTATCTCGCTGCTGAACTGCGACCTGAAGCTGTTTGCCAAGGTCCTAGCAGAGCGACTTAAGCCTTTTCTACCTGATTTGGTGCATGCGGACCAAGTGGGGTTTGTCTCGGGCCATGAGGCTAGGGACAACACCATGCGCACACTCCAGCTCATGCACCATGCCCGCCACTCCTCCCAGGATCTGGCTCTCCTGTCCACAGACGCAGAGAAAGCCTTCGACAGGGTGGACTGGGATTTTATCTCCTCGACGCTCACGCATGCGGGCCTTGGCCCGAATCTCCGCACCTGGATTGGAGCTTTTTATGGGGACACGACTGCTCGAGTCTGCGTAAACGGCGCTTTCACAGCTCCATTCGCTATCCGAAACGGTACCCGCCAGAGGTGCCCACTCTCCCCCCTACTGTTTGTATTAACTTTAGAACCCTTCCTGACTGCTATCAGAACAGACCCTAATATAACTGGGGTCGAGGTTGGCCCCGCCAACATAAGGTTGCAGCATACGCCGATGATTTATTATTTAATGTGACGCGACCAGAGATTTCACTACCCGGAATCATGGCCGCCTTTGAGGTATACGGTCAACTATCTAACCTGCGCATTAACTTCTCTAAATCTCACATCATGAATATCACGGTCCCGGACCGCAGAGCCCGGGCACTACAACCTCACTTCGCTTTCCACTGGGCAGCCGACAGGATCAAATATCTGGGGATTTGGGTCTCGAAACAGAGCTCTGACTTATTTCAGAATAATTTTCCCCCCACTACTCCGATCATTCCAACGAGATTTGGCAGTTTGGGATTACCCACATGTCTCTTGGCTAGGCCGCATAGCGGTAATCAAAATGAACATTCAACCCAGAATCCTCTACCTCATGCAGACGATCCCTATAATGCTCCCGGGCTCGTTCCTATCTTTACTGCGGTCCATTATAACCAAATATATTTGGAGGGACGGCAACCTAGATTGAGCTTCCAGGTTCTCACCCGATCCAGAGCAGATGGGGGCTTAGCTCTACCCAACTTCTCACTCTATCATAGGGCCTGTCACCTGCAGCGGGTGGTGGAGTGGACAAGAGAGGGATCTACCAAATTGTGGAGGGCGGTAGATCAGGAAATACTGGGAGTTCCGGTAGCAGTGCTCCCTTGGCTGCCGCGGGGGCAGGGCGGGAGACTGGCCAGGTCGTCTCCCTTTACTTGGGCTACCTATAAATTATGGAGGCTCTCTGCCATTAAAGCCGGCCTGACCTCCTTCCCTTCCCCGATGTCGCCGGTAATTTACAACGACGACTTCCCACCGGGCTTAGACCCTCACTCGGTCAGACGCCTGGTCCCGGTGTCGACGCCACGCCTCTCACACTTCTTAGTCTCCAAAGGGCGCTGGCCTCTCACCGACCTGATGGGAGATAGACCGATATCCTTCATACATTCGTTCCATTATGCGCAGGTTGGTCATTTTTTGGACCGTATACCTCAACGGCACCACCTGGGGCGTCAGTTGACCACCTTTGAGGGGTTATGTTGCCATACGCGGCCTTTTTCTCATGGCCTCTCAATTCTTTACTCTCTACTGAGGACGGCGTCTTCGGACGTGCCACCCCCTTATATGGGAAAGTGGGAATCAATTTTGGATCTAGTGCTGTCGGAGGAGCAGTGGTCCAGGATCTGCGACCTGACACACCATTGCTCCTCGTCCAGCAAGGCACAGGAAACCGCGTACAAGGTCCTCAGCCTTTGGTACCGCACCCCTGATGTGGTCAGTCGCTATTGCCCCCTCGTCCCCGCACTGTGTTGGCGTTGTGGGGAGGAGATTGGCACAATGCTTCATATCTGGTGGGATTGTCCAATCATTCGACCATTCTGGGCCAGAATATACGAGATTCTCTCAAGATTTGTGGAACCTCCCCCTGCATTCTCCCCTGCTGCCCTGTTGCTCCATCACAATGAATACTCAGTCTCCTTCTACAAGCGCTCCCTCGCGATCCGCATACTCAACACCGCGAAGGCCTTGATACCCCTATATTGGAAACAATGTGTATGCCCGCCTTTGTCCCTATGGTATTCTCGTATGGAGGAGCTTCATTCCATCGAAAGCTTGATGTTCAGTGCATCCGATCGATTAGCACAATATTCCACTATTTGGTCCCTCTGGGTTCTGCTATCCTCTTCCCGTGACGTGCGAGTCCTCTGGCAAGATCCAAAATAAGTGCCTATAAATTTCCTATATTGATCTTCCCTCACCTCGGGGACTTCCCGAGAGCTTCTCCTGGTTCACACCACCCCCTCCTCCCCCTTTTCTCCTAAATTAGTGCCTTTTAACTTATGCTACGTACTATAAGATGTGATAACATGATTTATCTCTGCTGTTTGGGGTCCTGCGCGATCAGCAAAAATTGCTTGCACTTGGGAACCTGCGAGTTCCAAAATTGTGTGTTACTTGTTGTTCTGAAAAACTCGAATAAACATATATTTACGAAAAAAACTGTGTTTGAGAGGTATTAGGGGCATATGCTGACACTAAGGTGTACGCTCTGGAGTTGTTCGTGCAAACCAATATTATGAATCTGCCCCCTGGGTCTTTAAGAATGCGGTGTAATTCAAACTGTAGTCGCTTGTGTATCAGTATCGTCACACCCCTAGCCTTGGATCGAAATGTGGAATGGTATTGCTTTTGCTATTGGGGGATTGTTAGACGGGGGTGATCTAGGTGCCGGAAGTGTGTCTCCTGTATACAAGCTATATCCACATCTCGTGAGCGAAGATCTCGACATAGGGAATGTCTCTTAACCGGGAGGTTAAGGCCCTTCACATTATTAGTTAGGATTTTCATGTAAGGATTTACCAATAGTATTCGAAAGTATGTCACATTCTAGCAAAGCATTGACTGTGCCCAGTGTTGATGGCACTGCATCACAATGAGGGTAGCATCCTGGCGGGGAAGAGTGAATTGAACAGCAGAAAACAGTTAACTGTAGGGAAAAAACAAAACACCATTGAACGGTGTAACTATATACAAAGCAAAAGAAAAAGGTCTCCAACGGGAGTTCCCAGCCGGGAAAACCCGAGCTCATCCTGGGATGAGGGAGACGGGGGTATTATGACCCTCCGCATCACAGCGATCTATCGTCGCATAACATCTCACCACATGTCAGTACCAGATACTCGTAACTTTGCATGAGTCGGCGTTAGCGGTCCGGAGCATAGCGAAAATGATCTTCAGACCTGCTAAATGTTCAGCGAACCTGCCAGTCTGATTGAAGGCGAGGTAGGGATTTTCTGGTGTTTTGTGGTGCGCCAACCGTTTTCAGTCCCCAGCTTTCCAGTGTTTGAATACCCTCATTCAGGGAGAACATCACGGTAGTCTCACTGTTGCGGGTGACCAGCAATTTGGTGGGGTAGCCCCAGCGATAAGGCAACTGCGCTGATCGAAGGACTTCAGTGATGGGACGAAAACTTCATCTACGTTGCAAAGTGGCTTGGGAGAGGTCTGGAAACACTGCCAGGTGATCGTAGTCCGGGCCCAGCGCAGTTGGATGCCGTAGGGCTTTCAGAATCTCCTCACGCGGTTTGAAGTAATGTAAACTTAAGAGTACATCTCGAGGTGCTTTTGAAGGGGCAGAGGGAGGCTTCGGAAGCCTGTGGATGCGGTCCATAAGGAGGGAGTCCGGTGTAGTGTCAGGCAGCAAATGGAGAAAAAAATCTTGTACATACGTGTGCAGGGATCGGGTGGTTACCGACTCCGGCACCCCCCTCACCTTTAAATTATGGCGCCGGGATCTATCCTCCAAGTCCGACAGTTTCAGTGCGTATCTGTCTAACTGTTCCTCCAATACCTCGTTTTTCGTTGCCATGCTGTTGTGAGCGTCGGCTGTTTCGGACATCTTCTCCTCGAGCCTGGAGGTCCTGTCCCCGATGTCCCGGATGTCTTTACGTATATCTGCCGATAAGTTGTCCAACCGGGTCATTAGTGTGGCAGAGAGGTCTTGAATCATGCCCTCCATTCGGGCTGAGAAGGTCTCCAGGTCTGTGTCCGCGCCAAGGTGCTGACTGCCAGAGGCTGAGGTCGGGGAGCCGGCGCCATCTTGCTTTTCCACACCATCTCTCCTTTTAGTTTGTTTAGGGATGAAGAAGTCTGTGCGATCCGCCATTTTTCTGGTTTTGGTGGTTGCCATTGCGCTCTCCTCAGTCCGGGCAGTATTTGGAGCTATTTTCAGGTGAGATATGCTTAAAATATCCGCTTTAGATCACTGCGATCGGACAGAGGAACACTAACACGCGTCCGCCATGTTAGCTCGTCGGCCACGCCCCCAAACCCTCAGTACTTTTAAAAAAAAAAAATTATAAAATTGTTCAGAAGAAAAAAAATATGTTTTTTAAAAAAAATTACATTTAAAACCAATGGGATATGCAGTTTCATAGTAGTGATTGGTCACTAGACATGTGCACAGCACAAAATTTCGTTTTGAACTAATGGATTAGTACTAAAATGCAATTTATTTAGTTGCTAAAGAAATTCGTTTTCAGTTCTTTAGTATGAAAATGAATTTCATTCATCCGAAAACCAGTGGATACAATTATTATTGTAGAAGCTCCTCAGAGTGCTGAGATCGCTGCTTGTTACAGTATCTCTCACTCTCAGCACAATGTGTCAGGCAAAGCTGTTACAGTAACTGACTGCTGCTCATCATAGCGCTCAGAGTTTCAGTAAAACTAGTAAATAATATTTTTATATATAAGGTTATAAGGTTATAACAATATTATTTCCTTGTTTTACTGTAACTGAGCGCTGTTACAGTCAGTTACTGTAACAGCTGAGCCTGATACATTGTACTGAGAGATAATATAACAAGCAGCCGATCTCAACGCTCACAGCCACTGGATTTAAAGGCTAAAAAAAGTCCTCTCTGTATAATGTATAGAACATCCTCCTGCATTAAATACCCCTCTCTGTATAATGTATGCAAAATCCACCTGCATTAATTAATACCCCTCTCTGTATAATGTTATAGAACATCCTCCTGAATTAATGTTATTAAAATAACTCACACTGACAGCTCATAATAACAGAGTAACTGTGAGTTGGATACTAAATGTATCAGATGTAAAAAAAAACTTTATAACAAGCAGCACTGGGAAGGAGGGACTTTATATAAAATGTGTATTATAGATGAGAAAGGGGGATAGTGCTCCTGGATAATATAAAATGTATCAGACCTAAGCCCCTATTATGCAGTGCGGGAGGGAGATAACACACATTTTATAAAGTCCCTCTCTCTCCCAGCGCTGCTTGTTATAAAGGGTTTTTACTATCCAGCCCTCCTCTGTCATTAGCTTTCAGTGTGATTTATTTGAATGTTTTCCTTCTCAAGCTGCTTTTATCATCTTGTCTGCCTCATAGACATGCAAGGGTTAAGTAAAGGTTTCCTCTCCTGTGCTGGCTGTCTGTGATGTGAGTGAGTGTTCTGGAACTCTATCACTGTCAGATTTTCGGGTAGGGCTCAGGAAGGATTACGCATACAAATCTTTTCCATAGCGTTGCGATGTTGCACTCTTCATTGCTGGTCTCCTTCACTCATCAATGTAATATCACAAAAAGGACTGAAACTAAAATGTAGTGCATTTTATTTTAGTTTCTTTCGTTTTTTGTACTGAACAGTTTCGTATCTCTTGAGTCATACTAAAACTAAATTATCCCAAAATTCTGACTAAATCGTTTTAGTACTAAAACGAATGCACATGTCTATTGGTCACCTTGTATTCCTTTTTTATTTGCCTGCAGTGTATGGATTCTACATGTTGCAGGGTGGCACTTTTCATGCAATGCCCGTCAGCTTGAATAAGTGAAACAAGGCCAACTTGGTAACCCTAGTGTCTGCATATTTATATATTTTGTTAAGTCAGTAAGCAGGTGGGAAGGCAGAACATGTTAAAATAACCTGCAGCCTCCATCTGCCACTTCTTTTGACCTTTCCAGATCAAAATCAATCCAAATCACTCCCCTGATCAGCTTGTCCACATCATCTTCTCTCCATGGATCTTTCAGATGTCTGCGATTTTTCCCCTCAAATGGAAGGCATCGCACATCTGATGGCATCTTTCTCCGTCGCTGGAAGTCTGACGTTGGACGCAATGGACAATGGTCCATTCACCTGCATGTTGTAGGATCGGTCAGACGACGAGACGCGATATAGGATGATTGCACCATCGCACCAATACGCATCCCGTGGACAGCCAGCCTTAAGGGTGTCTTTTTTGGAGCTCAGACTTCAGAAACTATATTCATATCATAAGTCTCATAGGAATCCAACTCTGGCCAAAATAAGGGTTTCAGTGTGGAGATGTATGAGTGTACAAAACAGCAGTAAATGTGAAGCACATACACAGCCTCTCTCTGTGTATCACACAGTACACTGATAGCAGTACACACAGCAGAAAGACATGTATGGAGAATATTAGGGCTGCAACTAACGATTATTTTCATTATAATCGAAAAAATAGATTAATCGGATAAAATAAATTTTTTTTTTATTTTCCTTAAAAGGAACATTATGCAAAAATGTTGTAAGCAATTTGCATAGTGTACATACCGTTCGTACGTACAAACGCAAATTGCATATTTTTCGCACACAAGATACACAAGCACCTGGTTACAGTGATAGATTGATGCTGCGTACACAGCTTAAGCCCATGTCTGCTTTCTCCCCACACAAAACACTGCTACAAGCGGTCAGACATGATGTTGTCAGCACGAAAGCAGGGTGAGAACGGGGGCACTCCACGCAGCCTGACCACTTTAGCTTATTAGAGTGTCCCTTTACAATAACTTCATGAACAAACTGAGTGGGAGGAGGGTCCGAGGTGGGAGTGAGTTTGTTCAATGGACTTGAGCCGAGTGTGAGAGGGAGTGGGTTTGGGCAAAAGACCAGACCTGTGCGTGGTAGTGAGTTTGTGGGAAGGGACCGGACCAAAGGGAGAGAATGGCAGCTCCGGACTAAAGAGGGGTGATCAGCAGGTTGAGGTGGTGGCCCAGGACTGCAGCATCAAGTACGGATAAAACACCAGTGGTACAGTGCCCATACCCAGTGGCAGTATCCCTGGGTTTGTGTTATAGCGCTTTTGCCGTTGTAAACTGAATATAAACAAACTGGATGTGTCTAACAAAACTCTAGAACTAGATCATACCAAGTAAAGTAGCGGCATGTCTTCTTCAATCAGCTCCGAATCAGAATCTGATGTTCTAACGTTTAACTCAATCTGACTCTAAACTGTGTGTGCTGTACACAAAACGATTAGGCTGGGGTCAGACCAGCGCACTTTTAACGTGCGTTCTGGCGCACTTAATTACGGCCGCACTAGCAGCAAATGACGGGCAATGACAGCCAATATACGAAGTACGGTTGCACGAAAGTCCGGCCGCGCAACGCAACTGGAAAATGAACGCATTTTTTCGAGAACGCAGAACCGCTAGTACGGACGTACAGAGTGCGCTGCGCCCGCTAGCGGTGTGTGTGTGTGATTTGGAGACGTCAGACCCTGCTCGTGTCCGGCCAACATAACGTCCAGACGCAAAAAGTTTCCTGGTTTGGATTCGTAAAACATCACGCACGAAACTGCGCATCGTATGACCGTTTTTGCATATCCCGTGAAAAAATACATCGTTGCGTTCGGACGCACTTTTTTACGTTCGCGTGTAAAAATGCTTTCGTTTGACCCTAGCCTTAACCGACAGCCGATTACTCGATAATGAAATTAGTTTTCCATTATTCTCATTATTCTGCTCGCTAGCAAAGCTGTGAGGCATGGGCGCTTGAGACTAGCTAAGTCTGTATTTGACCAGTACTCATACGATCAAAGTTCAGCAGACCGTGTCAACTCAGCAAAACTGACACGTAGAAGATGAATCCAGTTGAAACCTTTAATGATCAGACTGACAATCTTTGTAATGGTGTACAGCAATGCAGGTGAAAAGACATTCGTTCTGTCCAGCATAGAGCTAAGATGGCTGCTAGGTGACCAGAAGTACCCCAGAACTAGACTGAGGAAAAAGTGGAGGAGCTAGCTGGATGCAGCAAGGCTATGGTGACCCAGCAGGAATGAAATAGCTATGAAATCATAACTGTAAGCAGTAAAAGGCAGATTCAACACATAAGTTTAAAATAAACAAATAACTGCCTGAATCATGGGGCATGACACTCATTATCGATTAGTTGTTTCCGCTCTAGAGAATATACAAATGTCTCATATGGATTTAGTCATGCGGAGCTGTTTTCAGAGTCTTATGCAAACAACATATGCAGACAACACTCTGGAAAGAGGGCTGGATTTACATCACAGGTCCCAGTAAGCAGAGAAATCTGGAGTGTCCCCCCCCAACAGCACTCAAAAAAGTGAGAAAAGTGAGGGAAATGCCTAGACCACCATCGGTCCCTCTTCACCCCACATGCCTCCTGTACCTTATTATAAATCTGTCCCTCAGGAACAGGGTGTGAAAGTGGAGAAGCAGGAATGATGACATGTGTAAAAAAGCTAACTATAAATAAAAATGTACACTTTAAAAAATAATTTAATGTAGCTTTATGACATGAAATGACATCTATAGATAGTAGCGATACCTGATACATAATAAATGTTGGTTCTGCAATAACACAGGTAAAATGTGACCTAGATAATGTTTAAACACGAAAAAGTAATGGTCAATATGTACAAATGGTTCATTGTTAAAGGTATTAACATAAGTTGGAAAAAGACCCACTCAAGTCCGACATATCCATTGTATCACGACTTCTGTTACTGTAAAAAGTTGTTGTTTTGATGTATGTTATATGTTCTTTTTTTTTCCTTTAGATGTCCTCTTCATCTAGGTATAATCACCAATTTGAACGACAGTACATATAATGAAGAAATAGCAGTAAATAACAGATGAATCACATTCAAATATCACCAACGTTTAGCAAGCAGGATACCTGCAGATGAGAAGTATTACAGACAACAATTACTAAAAGCACACATTCATTTCTGCATAAAAAATACCTGTTAGACATAGTTTTAATTTATGAATAAATTTATAAAAATAAAATATTTGTGACGTAATACCAGTATTCTTAGTCAGAGATTCGCTACTGAAAATGCTGCTACTGGTTAAAGGAACACTACCACTAACATAAGCTGTAACTAGATTACTTTGCATTACAACAAACACATTATAAAACACATGCTACTCTTTTTTTTACTTTGAATTAATTGCATATGAAAAGGAAAACTAAAGTTAGGTGTTTATTGCCTGTTTCCATTTTGTGGATTTTTCCCATGATTCTACTGCTACCAAAATCTTGGCAAGTCTTGCTTTACGGCTGTGGTATAGGATTATACAGTAGCAAAGAGGCAATTGGATGGTAGAGGAAATCAGTGGCGGAACTATAGGAGGTGCAGGAGGGGCCATGGCACCCAGGTCCATGAAGCTGGGGGGGACCCTCACGCCAAAAAGAAGCTGTCCGCCTTGCAAAGAACAGCTGAAGCCGACATCCAGCAGATTCTGGCTTCAACTGTGTCAGGTGTCTGTTAGGCAGGCAATGGCAGCAGGCAGCCTAATGGAACTCTGGTGTCAGACTCCTCACCACCATTCTCCCCACCCAGTCTCCGTTTTGGCCTGTTGTGTGAGAAACTCGCCACTGGGTATAGTTCTGAAGAAGGAGGCAGGCAAATTTCATCTAATACATCACCTTTCCTATCCCGAGGGTTCTTCTGTCAATGACAGTATTGGTAAGGAACATTGTAGATTGCGTTATGCGTCAATTGACGAAACCTTGTAATTGGTTTGTGCGGCTGGCCCTGGCTGCTTGTTAGCGAAAGCTGATGTGGAGGCGGCTTTTCGTTTGCTTCCTTTTCATCCCAGGTGTTCTCATCTTCTTGGTTCTTCTTTCCGGGGATGATATTATTTTGACTGTTGTCTTCCATTGGGTTGCTCTTTATTCTGTCGCTACTTTCAGTTTTTCGCATTCTTTCTCGATTGGGTCATATGTCAGCGTTCGGGCTCGAATTCTGTGGTCCATTACCTAGACGATTACTTGTTTGTGGGTCTTGTGGATTTGTCTTGCTGACTTAATCTGTTTTTTTTTGGGAGGTTACTGAGGAGTTCGGTGGGCCGATGGCTAAAGAGATGTCAGAAGGTCCGTGTCAGTGGCTGTCTTTCCTTCAGATTCAGATTGATTCGGTTTTACGTATTTTTCATCTGCCACAGAAGAAATTGGATGTTTCGGAGCGTCTATTAGCCAGGGCTTTGTCCGTGGTGAAGTTCCGTTTGTCCGATCTACAGTCGCTGCTGGGACATATGGCATTTCATTGTCGGGTAGTGCCATGGGGATGGCCTTTTGTCTGCGCCTGTCATTGGCAGTGAAAAAAGTGCCACATCATTTTGTTTGCTTGACAAGATCACTGAAAGTGGATTAGTTGGTGTGGCAGACTTTTTTTGACAGTTTTGGACAAGTATTGGCAAGCACCTGAATTGGACAATAGGTTCCTCGAGTTGTATACTGATGCATCGGGCGCCCTTGGTTTTGGTGTGTATTTTCAAGGTCGATGTTGTGTGGACTGACTCGGGTTTGGTCAAGATTTTTTTTTCTTGAGCTTTTACCCATTGTGGTGGCCCTGGAACTGTGGGTTGACAGTTGGGCACATAGGTGGGTGGTGTTCTGGACAGACAATCTGAGTGTCAGGGCCGCTGGCCCATCAGTGCCTGCCTCTCCATGATCCCAACGTTTCCGCCCAGGTCTCGGCGAGGCAGCCTGCGCGGGTGCCCAGCGGTGCCTTGCGGCCAATGGTCATCGGCTCACCTCCTCGATGGGTCCTGGGGCCTCGGGGAGGTTGAGCGCCGAATCCCCCGCAGACGGCTCTTCCGTCGCCGGATGGCGGCCTCTGCCGCAGCACCATGCTTCAGGCCTTGCTTAGGCCTCTGGTCAGGTGTACGCGCACGACTGGTCTCCAACAAGATGGCGCCCAGGGCGTGGCGCATACTGATGACATCACAGGCCTATTGGCACAGAGGGAGCTGCAGGGTTTAAAAGGCCAGAATTCCATTCCATCATTGCTCCAGTATTGAAGCAGTTCTCCCTTGCTTAGCTCTGCCTGTTCAACCTTGGTTTTACCTGTGCATGACCCATTCAGTGACCTAGACCATCGATACCTGCCTAACCCTTTTGTACCTTCACTCTCAACGACGTCCCTTGAGTTATTTACCACCATCTGAGGGATATAGTCCTGACACTAAGTGTGTTCCATGTAGTGAACCGCTCGTCGTCCAGTTTTACACTTGTTTGGCATTGTTGCGTCATCTTGTGTTGCACTGTCTCGAATATAATTGGGTGCGTGTGTGACATATGCCGGGGGTGGATAATGTTATTTCTGACTCACTCTCCCAGTTCCAATGGAACTGTTTTTTGGCAGGGGGTTCCAGGAGCAGTTTGGACTTTGATGCCCTTTCCTCGATGGCTCTAGATCCTTGTTTTGCTGGACTGATCCGGTTAGCTGAGGGATCTCTGTCGGCAACGTGGAGATACTATACATCGATTTGGTAGGCTTGGGGATCTGTAGCCAGGGGGAGAGGGGCTGGCGGTCTTTGGGTGACTGTAAATGGGCTACCTTGGTCTTTTTGTCTGAATTCCAATGTCAGGGTAGGTCTAGGTCTGGGGCTGTAAAAAGTATTCGCTACGCTGCATTGCTTCTGTCATTTTTTTTGGTTGGGAGAATCTGGGCAAGGAATTTCTTTTTTGTAGAATAGTGGTTGGTTGGTCTAAATTTTGTTCTCTGGATTCTCGTAGGACAGTGTCGGGGCAGATGTTATTAGATTTGCTGGCGGTTTTGCCACAATTTTGCTTCTCCCCTTATGAGCTGTTATTGTTTAGTGTTGCCTTTTCTTTTTCATTTATGGGGCTTTGCGGGTCGGGGAGTTGGTGGCGCGTATTCGTCTGGAGCAGGTGGGGCTACTGATGTAGCATGTTGTTTTTATGTAGGGTTGTGTACACTTTTTTATTGTACAGTCTAAAATGGATCAGGGTGGTAAGCGTTCGTATGTGTATATTCAGGTAAATGGGGGGCTGCTTGTCCTATTGCGTTGGCAAAGGTTTTTTTTTTCTGGCACAGCGTCCAGTTGGGGGAGGTCTTTTTTGGTTCATATGGATGGTGTTCCTTTGACTAGGTTTTAGTTTTCGGTTTTTAAGACAGAGATTATTGAGTTGGGTCTTGAACCAGCGTTGTTTGCCTTGCATTCCTTTAGAATTGGCACGGCTGCAGTGACGGCGAGGGTGGGTGCTTCTGGTGAAATGTTGCAGAGGTTGGGTAGGTGGCATTCTCAGCGTTTTAACACTTATGTGTGTCCTTAATTTTTCTGATTGAAGGTACACACCTTCGCTGTGTTTGGATTGTTGGACATGCCTACGTGCACTAGGCAGCTTGGTGGGTGGAACGGAGGGTTCACGGGAGAAATTTGGGATTCCCTCTGGAGATGGTAAAAATTTGCTGGTTTGGCTATCAAGGGTCTGCATTGGGCTTTTTTTTTTTCGAGAGTGTTGCTTATTGTCTAGGAAAGTTTCTAGGGAGGTTATTTTAGTTGTTCAGCGAGAGGGAATGATTTGGGTTGTGTCTGTTTTTTGGATTTAATACATGATATTAAGCAGGATTTGGCCAGGATTTTTCTGCCCCAGACAAACAAATCTGGGCTTTGATCAATGCATTGGTAGGAATATGCTCTGGATGCTTGCTAAAGTCTCTAGAATCTTTATCACGGATCACTAGGCTGTAGTGTAACCTCTATGACTGAGCCCCAGAAAAGGGACCTGGAGTTATAGCGGTCCATCTAAAGAACTTGATTATAACCTGTGTGTGATCATTACAGTTAGAAAGTAATACATCTAAGACAGGGCTCAAAATTTCAAGTCCGAAGCTACTAGCCAGGCCTTAAGAGTTACTCGCCACTAGTTGCCCCACCTAACCTCTTATCCTGCCCTGCCTCTGCATTCCTACTCGCCCTCATGTAATTTCCACTTGCCAAATGCGAGCAGGCGAGTGGAAATTTTGAGGCCTGATCTAAGATGTGCGCACCCTAGAATGTGGGCTCTACACTGAGCACTCGTTGGCCAAAGAAACTTTACTGTGCCGTTGGTTAACATTAATTTCTACATATAGCATTCATTGCCACATTTGTCTAGGGGAGAAGCGGTCACTAAACATTTATAAATGGACTGCAGGTCAAACTAGAGGTGTGCATTTCATAACTAATCTCAATCTTGAAAATTCGTATTTAGGAGGTATTTCCGAATTAACTTAATCCGAAATGGAAAGGAAAACGAAACTAAACCATATATAAAGAAAATGATTTGTTATTTTGTTTCCCAAGACAACCATTGATTAAATGATTCCTCTATGCACACTGCAACGAAACGGTAATTTAACCCTAGCTTGCCTTTTATTTATTTGCAAAGGATTTTACCAGGAAGGATACATTGAGATTTCTCTCGTTTTCAAGTATGTTAACCCTCATGTTTAACCCTAATCATCGGTAATAGAGCAGGATTTGATTCATTGTTGTTCTTTTAATGATTCTAAAATTTGAATTGATCTCCAATTACAAACAAAATTATGAAAAGGATTCAGTTTAGTTTTACTGTTTCACAAAGCACTGCGTCCCCATCAATTGCCTGTGGTGCTGAATCTGTTGTATTCAGCACCACAGGCCAATAGACAGCTCAATATTTAACCCTAGCTTGCCTTTGAACCCTCATGTTTAACCCATATCTAACAGTAATTGAGCAGGAATTGATTCATTGTGGTTTTTTTTTAGTGATATAAAATTCGAATTGAATCAAAACGAAATTACGAAAACAAAATTATTTTCAAATGAAACGAAACATAATGAATTTTTTCGTTGTGCACAACGCTAGTTAAAACATGCTTTTTTGTAGGGGATAGTTAAAGAAAATTTGAAATACATAAAGTAATTTGTGCCTAATGACCACTCATTGTACTAGTTAAGTACCTGTGTACATTATGTGCTGTACATACTGTTTATGGTAGTGCTAAAATGTTTTTATTATGCATCTCACACATTGCATGTACCATAGATGTGTTTTGTCACACTGACCTCTATGATTAATTGATGCATTTTCCAACTGTAGAGGGCAAACCAACTCTTTCACATGAACTGTTCTCCAATTGTTTATGGGCTGGTTCAATTCCCAGTCTGCCGACTTTAAGTCAAATTCATTCATGAAATGGTTGTCTTCATAATAATCTGAAAACACGGATACAATTTGTCTGTTAAACACATTTGGAAGACCTCTTTGCTTCAACCCGAGAAGGTATTTAACCTTTACCATTGATAAACCTAGGTCTGATCAATCCCACTAGGCTCCTCTTCATAGATAAGACAAGATTGAACTTGTAATGGTATTATACATAGAGTCTACCAGGGTTATTCAAAGAGCACTGAAATTCCACCAGAATTTCGGGGCTCTTTCTTTCCCTGCACCTCAGGGAGTCAATTTCCCCGACCCTACGGTGAACTCCGTATTCACTGCAGAGTCCCCGAAGTGCAGGGAAAATCCACCGAATGCATTCTAATGACCGCCACAATACTGCTGATTTGAAAGGAAAAACCGCCAGAAAAAAAAAAATCGGAGCAATTCGATAAACCGTGGAAAAAAAGCAGAACGCACCCGACGATCCGCTGCAAAACTGCCACACAGATCCAAAAAAGCCGACGATCCACCGAACAGAGCGTTGACCAGCGGTAGGAAAAAGCCCGGCAAGCCGTCGAACAGGGGTATAAAAAACAAAAAACACTGCAACTTTTAAAAGCTGTTTGCAAAAAAACCTACTGCACGAAAATGCCTGGAACTAATATTTAACCCTTTCGCTGCTGAGGCATTTCACGCCTGTGTGCTGAGCTCATTCTTACCGATTTCGCTCATCATGTTTAACCGCGTTTTGAAGCCTTATTTTATTATATGACCCAGACATATTATATATCGTTCTTTCTGGCAGACTCGGCAGATTCATAAAATATCATTATTATATGTATACGTCATGTCCTGTCTGTATATTATAACAAAAAATGCAATAAAATTAGAATTTTAAATAATTTACGTGTAAAGTGTTTTTTTCCCCACATTTTAACATGCAAGCATTTGCGGTTATATTTTCTATGGGTTGCGCTTGTTAAACTAATTAGAAATGGGGGGAAGTTCAATGATTTTTAGCAAACCCACCATAGAAAAAAATCGTTAGTGCAGCATCATTGTTCACATTATAATTGAAATGGGAACAATAGTGCTGCATTAATAAAACAAAAATAACTGTTATTATTAATTTGTTTATTTATATATATATATTTTCTTTTCTTTACATTTAACATGGTCATGTTTGATATCATTGAAAAGGTTATGCTCTGGCCATTCCAATGATACCAAACATTAACCCCTAGATGCCACAGATCGGGAGATAGGGGGTTCAATGACCCCCCTATCTCCACCAAAGGCGGCAGCTAGGGGTTAACTCCCGGTTAACTGATGTCATTGCATCCATGCGCGATGACGCCAGTAGTCAGGGGAAGATCCTCGCGAGATCCGGCAGGTTGGCAAAGTGATCTGCAGGGAGAGACTGGGGGACTTTTTCCCCCAGTCTCTCCCTCGGTTCCCGGCGACAGAGGAGGCAGACGGAGTCACGGTCCTCGTCGCGGGATACTAGGTGAGTATCTGGATTTTTTTTAAAAAAAATTGGCTGGTGCTAACGGATTCTGCACCAGCGGAATCCGTTAGCACCAAGTCCAGGCTGTGGTTAACTTTTTGCTAACCACAGCCGGACGTTACTCAGCGTTAGGCCTTTATAATCCTAACGCTGATTAACACTTTGTGCTCCCCATGTTAAGTATAGGGAGCACAAAGTACAGTAACCTCGCGCTGAAAAGCGCAAGGTACCAAATGCAAACGGGTTACTTAACCCGTTAGCTTTTGGATTGTAATATGCGGTAGCCACCGGGGCTAACGTTAATGCTCATGCAGGTGAGTGTTAACTTTAGCACCAGGATTGTAATGTGGCCCCTAAAGCTTACTTTTTTAATGCTGCTTAAAACCTAGCGTAACAGTAGCCATTAGGTTATATTTTGGAAAGAAATTTTAATCTACGCAATTTAACCTGTTGAATTAAACACACCGGGCTATATTACGAGGCTGGTGCTAACTTAACCAGAGCTGTTGTAAACTTCCCAGAGCCATTATAGCCTATGGAGGTTTTACGTTTACAACAGCTCTGGTTAAGTTAGCACCAACATTGTAATATGGCCCACTGTATTTAGAAAAAATATTCTAGTTTTGTTTACTCTAGGGAAACCGGATGCTTCTTTTTTCAGCAAAATGAAACCACCAGATAAACATTTTTGTACTTACCAGATGTTTCCTTTTTCCGTTTCCTGAAGAAATTCATTTCATCCCCTTTATTAATAGTGACAAGTTTGTTAATTTCTAGATCAAATTCTTTGTAATGATTATTGGAAGATTTATGCTTCACTGTAACAGGTGATGTTTCTGTGGTCGAGGTACTGATGAGACTATCTTTTTCCTCTACTGGTTCAAAGGTGTATTTACCATTGTTTGTGCTAGACATGAAGAAAAAGTGTTTCTTGGTATCCGCATTTCGGTAGTTAATATTTGTCACTTCCTATGTGAAAAAAACATAGAAAGAAATTATGTACTTTTGTGATCCTAAAAGAATGGCCTTGTCTTAAAGATCCTGTCATGCAGCAAATCTATGGAATCCAATTCTTATCTGATTCCTACAACATCACACAGAAAATACAGAAACCTCTCATATAGAGTCTTGCTCCAATCAGCTCTTTTATATAAGAGAACAATAAAGAATGTTCATAGTCACAATATCTTGTATACCTAAACTGTGAATCTTTATTCAAGTGTTTATTAAGGTTTTCATATGTGTGGATACTTTCCAGTGGTTTACTACATTGATTACTTGTTTTTCTAAAGTGCTGAGTTCTGCAAACTATAGCCAAGAAGAACTCGCTATGTCTGTACCAATGTGAATTTTCATTCTCACTTTTTTCTGTTTAATAAACATATGGGGAGAAATATAGAATATTTTACCTGCTTAATTTCACAGCATTTTCTCCTTGAGGAGAAAAAAAAATCTAATATGTTTGATATGCTGTATCATCTATTACAGGGCCCAAAATTTCCACAGGCAGGCAGCACGATAATTAAATATATTATTTAATAGATAAATGATATCGTGCTGTCTGTACCGAGTATTGCGACGGCAGCCGTGGTTTTTTTTTTCTTTAGGGCCCCGCTGAAATACGGAGCACAGGCAGCGCAATATAATTTATTGCGCTGCCTGTGTGTCCATTTCCACTCACTCTCACTTACGTTGTATCTGGGGTCTGATGTCAAGGTATTCATGTATCTCTGGTCTGAGGTCAAGGTATTCTTGTGTCTGGGGTCTGAAGTGTTACATCCTCAGCCCCCCGCTGTGCTCCCTGGGGGGTCTGGGCAAGAAGGGGGACCGCTGGCTGGCCAAGTGCCAGCACTTTCTGCTGGCAGATCGGCATCTAAGGGGGCAGGGTCAGGTGTGGTCACCAGGAGCCACCAGCTTTAAAACAGGGCTCGAGGAGTTGCCTCGTCATCCTGTTGTGGAGTTTGTTTCACGCATAGCTACTTCCTGTATCTGAATTTACTGTTGACGACCCTGCTTTGTATGAGATTCCTGCTCCTGTTATTTGACCCAGTTTGGCTTTGAGCACTCTCTCTCTATCGTGTGTATTCCGCTGTTTGCGTGTTTTAGTGATTTAACCCCATGCTGGCTGCTGGGTTGATCGCTCGCTGTTTTGGTTCTGTCCAGGTTTAGGGGTATCGCTTGTAACCCTCCGGGGTCCCTTTACCCAGGCTACTATTCATGTTAATGTTTTTGCTAAGACCACGATTACAAACGATTGTTTATTTCTGTTTAATGTTATTTTTAATCGCATCTCTGTACATATTAGCAATAACAATCCTGTATGCAAGCCAGTACCTTCCGGGAGTCACCAGGTATCTACTAATCTCAAGTATTTACCAGAACAATTGGTTTCTGCATCCCTGCACCTTGAATACTTCACAGCCTGTCGTCCCATGTATTGTGTTTCTGAGTGTGTCCTAGGCTTTATGTCGGTCTCAAAACCCTCAGAGCCTAGAGGCAATTCAGCTAGTCCTTTGAGTCCCCTGGCTCTTGAGTTACAAACTGTATTTGATGCTATTTCTGTGTTAATCGAGAAAGTATTGTTGCCCTTTAGGATCTCAACTCCGCTACTCTTGGGGAAGCGATATAGCTACCGTTACTTGAAGTCTAGGTATACATGTACAGTTGTGTTCAAAATTATTCAACCCCCACTGAAATTGAGTGTTTTGGCCAGTTTGACATTGATTTTGATCATTCAGTCATCTTGCTTACAATTAAATCAAAGAGGCACGTGTAGGTCAGACAAATATAACATTTATAATGAAATAACCACAAATGTCTTTTCTGTGCTCACATCATTATCAGTTTTATTCAACCCCCAAGTGACATTCAATCTTAGTACTTAGTACAATATCCTTTTACAGTTATAACAGCTTTTAAACGTGAAGCATAGCTTGACACAAGTGTCTTGCAGCGATCTACGGGTATCTTTGCCCATTCGTCATGGGCAAAAGCCTCCAGTTCAGTCACATTCTTAGGCTTGCGCACTGCAACTGCTTTCTTTAAGTCCACCAGATGTTCTCAATCGGATTTAAGTCTGGTGACTGCGATGGCCACTCCAAAATGTTCCAGCCTTTAATCTGCAACCATGCTCTAGTGGACTTGGAGGTATGCTTGGGATCATTGTCCTGTTGAAAGGTCCAACGTCTCCCAAGCCTCAGGTTTGTGACGGACTGCATCACATTGTCATCCAATATCTCCTGGTACTGAAGAGAATTCATGGTACCTTGCACACGCTGAAGCTTCCCTGTACCTGCAGAAGCAAACCAGCCCCAAAGCATGATTGACCCCCGCCATGCTTCACAGTAGGCAAGGTGTTCTTTTCTTCATAGGCCTTGTTCTTCCTCCTCCAAACATAGCGTTGATCCATGGGCCCAAACAGTTCTAATTTTGTTTCATCAGTCCACAGAACACTATCCCAAAACGTCTGTGGTTTGTCCACATGACTTTTGGCATACTGCAGTCGACTCTTCTTATTCTTTGGAGACAGCAAGGGGGTGCGCCTGGGAGTTCTGGCATGGAGGCCTTCATTACGCAGTGTGCGCCGTATTGTCTGAGCTGAAACTTCAGTACCCACATCTGACAAATCTTTTCTCAGTTCCTCAGCAGTCACACGTGGACTTTTCTCCACTCTACGCTTCAGGTAGCGCACAGCAGTCGAAGTCAGCATCTTCTTTCTGCCACGACCAGGTAGCGTTTCAACAGTGCCCTTTGCCTTGAATTTGCAAATGATGCTTCCTATGGTCTCTCTTGGTATGTTTAACATCTGTGCAATCTTCTTATAGCCATTGCCCTTCCTGTGAAGAGTAATCACCTCTTCTCTTGTCTTCCTGGACCATTCTCTTGACTTCTTCATGTTTGTAACCACACCAGTAAATGTCTAGAAGGAGCAGAGTATCACAGTCATTTTAAAGCTGCCTAATTGGTGCTTATTATGCTTTATTGCTGCTCTGTGACATCCACAGGTGTTTTCAATACCTGATTGAAAACACTTGAATGAACCTCTGTTCTTCAGAGTGGTAGTCTTTAAGGGGTTGAATAATTGTATCAATGAAGAATTCACAAAAGAAACATTTACTACTGTATTACAAAACCAATTGATGTCATTTTAGTTGCATATGGTTCTTTAAAAAGTCCTTGTAGGATTTCATTCTGAATACAATTACAAATGTACACTAAATTCCCTAAAACCCTTTACAGCATTGGGGGTTGAATAATTTTGAACACAACTGTATCTGGGGTCTGATGTCTGGGTATACATGTATCTGGGGGTTGATGTCTGGATATTAATGTTGTTGTTGTCATTTATTTTTTGTAACTTTATTCTGAATAAAACATTAAACAGTGTAATTACATACGATAATTTAGAATGGTGTGTTTAGGGGCGGAGTTGAGGGCAGGGTAGGTGTGGCAACTGGTGGCAAGTATCTTTTAAGGCCTGGCTAGTAGCTCGGGAGTTGAAATTTTAAGCCCTGATCTGTTATTCTATTGTTTAAATTTCCATAGAGTTCCTTTAATATTATTTTGTTATTCACATGATTATTGACTCAAAGGAAACCTGGTACAGCATATTTTATCGTGTGGAATATAGTTAGAAATTCCTCTCAATCACACTACAATATGTTCCAATGTCACACTATAGTGACTGAACCAAACATTTATAGTTGATAATTAGATCAAGAGATGAGGTGTAAACATACAGTTCCCACACTATATTGAGATTGTTGATATTCTTACCCCCACATATTCCCACATAAATTATAATTTTATAAATACACACTATGAAAATATCATTATCACAGTGTATACTATCACACATTTGGTGATGCACCTTCCTATGTCATCACTTCCTGTAACATCAATAAATATACAAGTTAATTCACATTATGAAATATTTTAAAAGTTGGCAGACCAACTGGTAAGAGTTATTCTTCTTCCTCCTCTTCTTCCTTCCATGCATATCTTATAATTGTGCATTACATACATATAGATAAATTCCAATTTTACTGTACAGCAAGGCTTATCCTTGTTCCAAGCACAAGCTACCTTTAATATCCATTGACAGAAGCACCATGCCGATATTCAAAGGGGATACAAGAAGACAAAAGATAGTGTAACCTCAAAAGGGCAATTTTGAAAAAAAATAATACAGATTGAGTACCCTTTGTTCAAAATCTGAAAACGTTTGTGACTAAGGACATGAGATCGCAAGTGAAATTCCTCACTTGACCTCATCTGAAGAGAACCAAAGTTTTTAAAATGATTTAATGAAATTACCATCAGACTATGGGCCCTATTACAATCTTGACGCTAGCGCTACACTCAGATATGTGAGCATTAACGCTTGGTCAAGTGACTTTACCACATGCCCCCATATTACAACTCTAGCACTAATGGGTTAAAAAAATTGTTAGCGCATCGGGGATTGTGCTCGCTTCCACGAGTTTACCGTACTTTTTTTGCGCTCCCTATACCTAACATGGGGAGAGCAATCAGTAATTTGGCGTTAGGATTACAAAATCCTAACGCTAATTACCACACCGATGTGGTAACTAAAAAGTTAACCACAGCTAAGAAGCTAACTGATATCACCAGCTGAAACCCCCGAAAAATCAGATACCTCTCATCCCGTCATCCGGTCAGCAGGCGATCTCCACCTGTCATCGGTCTACACCTGCACGGCCAACTCTCACCTCCAAGACTTCTCAAGGGCAGCTCCGGTCCTGTGGAATGACTTGGCTCGCCCTATCAAACTCTCCCCTGATCTTCAGGCCTTCAACAAATCCCTCAAAATCCATTTCTTCAGATTAGCGTACCACATCACTGATGCACCTCATCCCTCCGCTCACCAACTCATTCATGATTGAAGCTGCTTCTATGGCCCCACCATTCCTGAACCACTGGCACTAATGATCCTGCTGTCCAGTAAAATTCCTCTTGTCTTCCCCAACCCCAATCCCTCTAAACTGTAAGCTCCTATGAGCAGGGCCCTCTACACCTCTTGTTTCCACCATATGTCCATTTATCTGTATCTCGTTCCCATTGGTTATTGTAAAGCGCTGCGGAAAATGTTGGCGCTATATAAATGATGACAATAATAATAATAATAAAAATCCCGCGGCGCGAAGGGTGGCCCAATCCACCACTTCTGGATGCCGGTGCAGAGTGAGACTCCCTCCCCAAATCACTGTGCGACCCTGCACGACTGCGGCCCGGCAGCACAACCCTCCTGAGGTGATACTCGTGGCAGTTAGTGCTGTGTTACGGCAGTCTGCTGAATCAGCGCTTGCCCAGTAATATGGCGCTAAAACGGCGATGCTAAGGGGAAACTTGCAGTGTCCCCTTTAGTGTCTCCATTTTAGCCCCATGTTTGTAATAGGGCCCTATGTGTATATGAAACATAAATTAATTTTGTTGTTTATACTTGGATCCCTGTATATCCGACTCCATAGCAGCTACAGAGATATCACTGGAAAGGCAAGAGCATGACCTTTCCGATGATACCAAACATGACCAGGTTTTATGTAACAATAGAAATAAAATTATAAATATTTCTTTCTTTCTTTCTAAAACAGCAATATTGTTCACTTTTCAATTATAAAATGAACAATGATGCTGCACTAACTCCCCATCTCATTTCTCATGTCACCAACAAGTGTAGTGGCGATGGCAAAATTCATCATTATGCATGTTCCATCAAAAATCGAAACCTCCCGTCCGGATACTTCTGGTTAATAGTTTTTAATACTCCAGAAATGCAGGATTGATTGTATAAAAGTTTGCTATTGCTGCAGGCCCATTCCCCCCCCCTCTCACTCTCCATCCCTCTTTCTTCTCATCTTCTCTCTTTTTTTCTTTCTCTTTTTCTTAATATACTTGAAATGCACAATTCTATGTATTATGGAAAATCCTAATAAAAACATGTTTTTTAAAAAAAAAATTAAACCTCCGCACTGCAGTGAGGAGCACTGTAGGGGACTTTGGACCCTTGCGCAGGGCCGGCCCGACCATGGTGCAGGGCGGAGCAGCCGCGCCAGGCGGCAAATTTGATTGGGCGGCATATTTTATCCACCGGTGCCGCTGCAGCACTCTTTTTTTTTTTTTCGCGTTGCACTAATTTTTTTTTTATCTGCACCGGCAGCGGCGGCATCACTCGCACGCCGGCACCGAGCAGTGACCGCGCGCCGACCCGCCCACACAAGTGATGCGGCCAGCCGATCGACAAAGAGCGGGATTAAGACGTGACTGGCACTTCCGGCTGGTGGCCATCTGAGCTGGCCGTACTTCGCATCGGCTCCGAGTGGGGCTTGAATCGGGCACGTGGGCGGACCTGAAACAACATTCCTGTGGTGACCGGCGGATTCTCCGGATTACCGAGACCACGATGAGCGCAGCAGAGCCTCGGACCACGAAAAAAAAGGGGAAAAAAAGCACAGATACAAGCAACCAGGCAGCCGCTGAAGCCGCCTGCTTGCACGCGGGCCGGCACGCGGCAGGCTGCCTGCAAGACATCCGTTCCAGCTGGGGATGGCCAAGGGTGCCGTGTGTGTGTGCCCGTGTTATGTGTCCCCCAGTGTGTGTGCCGTGTTATGTGTCCCTCAGTGTGTGTGTCTGTTATGTGTCCCCCAGTGTGTGTGCCCGAGTTATGCGTCCCTCAGCGTGTGTGTCCGTGTTATGCGTCCCACAGTGTGTGTGTGTCCGTCCGTGTTATGCGTCCCTCAGTGTGTATGTCCGTGTTATGCGTCCCTCAGTGTGTACCCCTGATATGTCTGCCCACACCTAACACAGGCGGCATAGCACGGGCACACACACACACTGAGGGACACATAACACACGCACACACACACACTGAGGGACACATAACACGGACACACACACTGAGGGACACATAACACGGACACACACGTAATACTTTACAATGCTAAAATACAGTTTTCCCGAGTCTTGTTGCTGTGGCCTCTGTGATACTCTCATACACACCAACACTGCATTTTTTTTGGGGGGGCAGCAATTCATTCTTTGCTCCAGGCAGCACAATGGCTTGGGCCGGCCCTGCCCTTGCGTCTCTAATATTTACACTGCACAAGGTCAAGTGAGGTGTCATTGGACAGGTCAGAGTCTGGCCTTTGCATTGATTACAAACCTGACCATGTAAAACCTAAAAGAAGAAAAAAACTAACTTTTTAAAATTATTTTTAGTGCTAAAGTGAAGGCATTGTCCATTTGTCATGTATAAAATGAACAATACCCCTGCTGTTACTCACCTTCTCATTTCCCGCGCTGGGAGCAAGTTCAGTGTTTTATACATACAGGGTAATTCAAAGTGAATCGAAAAGTCGAGAGGCGTGGCCTGGCAGCCAGAGTGAATGGCAGCGTGATTCCTGAGCTCCTCTACCTTCTCCTCAAAAGTGACACTCCTGGCACCCAGCAACCCCAGAAATGGGGAAAATCAGCAAAGCCACAGGCACCCAGAAGAAGGGGGATAACCTCCGCTACCCCCTGCGTTCGTTTCTGATTCCGTCGCCGGATCGCGGCTCTTCCTAAATTTGGGCTAGGCGCGGTACTAGAGGCCCCGGCTTCTCCGCGGCCTACTATGTTTCTGGACACCGCAGCACAGCTCGACCCTCCGGGACCTCAGCAACAGGGGGACTGGATGCAGGCTAGCTTGGACAGTGCTCAAGGTCAGTCCCAACCTCCACTGACGTCCCCAACTGCAAGGCCGATGACACACCCTGAGGCCCTCATTCAAGCTGGGCATGACTCAGAACTCGAGGCCCAGGCTTTTTCGCGGCCTATTCTGAATTTGCTACCAGCCTCACAGAAATCAGATTGCAATGTGGAATTCTCCATGACTGACTGGCAGACTGTTTTACATAATCTTCCTACTAAGGCTGACCTTAAAACTGCAAACGAAAATCTGAGTGCCACTATCATGACTGAACTACAACATATACGCTCTGATATACAAGGCCTGGCTACGAAAGTGGCTTGGCTACGAAGGTGGCCTCTCTGGAGGGTGAGTGTGATGCACTTCGCTTACAGACTGAATCAAACATGAACAGAGTTGCCACTCACACTACGTTGATGCGCAGTATGGCACTACACCTCACTGACCTTGATAATAGAGGAAGACGTAATAATTTGAGGCTCCGGGGTCTCCCTGAAACAGAGGACTCCCCCTCATTGCTGAAACAGATGTTGCTCAACATTTTTAACGCCCTTCTTTATCGCCCGCCGCAATCGGACATAGATTTTGTGAGGGCGCATAGGGCCCTGAGACCAAAGGGTCCTCCTGGAAGCCCCCCTCGTGATGTTATATGCTGCCTGACCTGCTTTGATTTGAAGGAGGAACTCCTGCAACATGCAAGAGATGCTACTGGTTTCTTGTATGAAAGCACTGGATTACAACTGTTTCCTGATCTTGCACCTGCCACCCTGGCGTACAGAAGAGCCCTCAAACTCCTGACCAGTGTTTTGCAAACACAGCAATTCCGGTACCAATGGCAGATGCCTACAGGACTTGCAGTGACGACATCAAAGGGGCAGTTTTTGGTTCGAGACGCTGATGACCTGAAGGAACTCAGTCATGTGTTACAGCTTCCTCCGATTTCACTCGTATGGCCGGATCCGCTGGCACCGTATGGAGGTGGCTTTGGGAGATTTCAACCCATGCCGTTGCCCCAATGCTCACGGGGCTCACGTCTCCAGACGGCGCGTGGCCCGGGACCTTCTGTTTGATGCCTTTTGTGATCACAAGTAACGTACCTGAGGTTCCCGCTTGTACCCTAGCTATGCAGCAACTGTGTCTTTTTTGTTTACTGTTCGCGTGAGACGACTCTGCAGTTCTACACGGGGACTATTAGCTTCGAATTATCTCAAGCCCCTTCCCTCGACCATAAGTGCCGCTCGCACACCCAGGAGTTCCCCCCCCCCTGCCAACGTTTTCATTAAGATCTATTTGTCATACTACGATCCCTTCCCCCTTTTTTTTCCCTCTTTCTATCTCTTCCACAGGGGGGACCTTGTGGTAGACGTTGACAAACTATGTTTGGGCTACTGGACTCCCTTCACCTTCCCCACTGAGGCTATTGCTGCAGGCGTACACGAGGCGTCCAGGGTTTGTCTCTGTTTTCCGCTTCTTATCTTGCAATTTGCTGGTTTGTAATATCTCTTGTATACCCTGCATAGTGTCCAATGTTTTTATGTTATTCTGTTATCTATGTTTGAGGGCGCGCAGAGACTTTGGTTCATTTTTAGCACTCAGTTGCCCGTGGTTGTCTGGTCACGTTTCTCCCCACCGAGGTTGGAAGACAATAAAGGTGGACGGGATACTCGGACCACTGGTTGGTCTGTTGGTTGTTTCCGGCCCCCCGTCAACTTCACCTCTCCGAGTGTAAATAGTTCCCCCCCTTTTTTCCCCTGGATTTTTGTTTTTGACCCTTTTTTCTGTTTTTACTTTTAGGAGTGGGGATTTCTCTACTTTGACCCTTTTCATACCCCCCCTTCTCTCTTCTCCCTTTTTCATTTGTTTGTCGCTCCCCGTCCCTTTGTCCCTCTTCCCCATCTGCCTCATATCTTACTGACTGTTTCCCTCACCCGTGCTCTATACAGTGCACTAACTATGTCTGACTCTGTACCATCCTGCCTCACATTAATGTCCATTAATGCCTGAGGCCTTAACAAGCCTGAGAAAAGATCTCACGCTCGTCGTGAGTTCAGGTCGGCCCATGCATCCGTTGTATATCTCCAGGAGACCCATTTTAAGGAAGGATCTGCACCTTTGCTTTCTAACCGCTGGTTCCCACTGGGGTACTTCAGCAATAATTCAGAGGCCTAATCTAAAGGGACTGCTATATTGTTTCACAAATCGATTCCTTTTGAACATATTGGAACTAGTGATGAGCCGAACACCCCTGTGTTCGGTTCGCATTTGAACAATTTCAAAAGTTCGAGTTCGAACACGATTCGAACTCAATGCAAGTCGATGGGACTCGAATGTTCGAATTTTTGAGTGCCCTCCAAGAGGGCATATATGCAAGATATAAGGAAACAAGGACAAAAAGTAAAAAAAAAAACGTTTTTAAAGGAACAGCGAGTTTTCCATGAAATAAAGGTTAACCCCTTAGTGACCGGGCGGTTTTACACAAATCCGTCTTTTAGTGACCGCTGCTGTTTTTACGTTTCTGCGCTGTTAGTGTTTAGGACAATTTTTCCTCTTACTCGTTTATTCGACCCACACATATTATACACCCTTTTTCCCGCCATTAAATGGACTTTCTAGAAATACCATTATTTCCATCATATCGAATAATTTATTATAAAAAAAAATATGAAATATGAGGAAAAAAATGGTAAAAACACACTTTTTCGGAATTTAATCCCCAAAATCTACAACCACCCAAAAAGACCCCGGCTAAATAGGTTCAAAATTTTGTCCCGAGACTAGAAATACCCAATTTTAACATGCGTTTGCTTTTTAACCCCTTCACTGCTGAGACAGTTCACCTATGTGCGCTGCGCTCATTCTGACCATTTTGTGCTAATTATTTTTAGATGACAGCCTAGGTCCTATTTAATTAAACTCCCCCAGACAAAAAAAACTTTTAAAAAAAACAAACATTTTTTTATTTTATTTAATTTTTTTATTATTATTTTTTTATTTAATTTTTTTAAAAAAAAAAATTTTAAAAACCAAACCTGGTCATGTTTGATATCATTTGAAAGGCCATAATCAGGCCTTTTAAATGATGGCAAATATAACCATCCAGCTGCCATGGATCGGGAGATAAAGGGATCCTTAGGATCCCCTTATCTCTACATGGCAGCTAGAGGGTTAACTGGCCCACTGACATCCTCACACATATGATGAGGTTGTCAGTGGGTGGGGGGGGACCTGGAGGCTTGGCTGACATCCAAGATGTCAGCCCCCCTCCAGGTTTGAATCGCGTTTTGGCGCCAATTGGCGCCGAAAAGCGATCCGGCGGCGAAACTGTTAATGCCATACACCGCTGGAAAGGGGAGGCTCTCCCCTCTCCAGCGGTGCAAACGGCATCTCCCTAGCTTCAATGATTGGGGAGATAGAGGGCTCCGAAGGAGCCCCCCCTCCCCTCTATTGAAACACATGGGGGCACCTTCTGATGACGTCACCACGCAGCGTGGCGACGTCATCAGCCTCGCCTGCCCATGTAAATCACATGGGCAGGCTTCCTCCCTGCCAGATCGCCGTGGGATCCGACGAGGGAGGTGAGTATCGGGCGGGAGGGGGATTTGGCGCCGCTGACGTACCCTGTACGTCCTCGGGTCTAAGGGAGACCCGAGTACAGGACGTACAGGGTACGTCAGAGGTCCTTAAGGGGTTAAGAATAAAAACAAAAACTTCCTTCAAATATCGTGCCTAGGAGGTCCCCATAACCTGCCAGTGAAGTGGCGGATTTGTAGGATGTATAGAAACATTTAAGAAAACAAAAAAATGACATTTCAAATGACAGTAAATAGTTTTCCTTTAATCTATTCATAAACAACTGCTTGGGGCGGCAGCCTGTATAAAGTGGCGGATTTGTAGGATGTATAGAAACATTTAAAAACAAAAAATGACATTTCAAATGACAGTAAATGGTTTTCCTTTAATCTATTCATAAACAACTGCTTGGGGCGGCAGCCTGTATGAAAAGAGGAGAAGTTTTAGGACACGCAGAACAAGTTTTAGTGATTATTTTGGCTAAATTATGGTGAAACTTATGCAGGCTTTTGATGAAAGTAACAATAGGTGCTTTAAAATTGTGCCTTTGTCACGGATCCCCTTGATAACCAAAAGTGTGGTCCCTTTACGCAGACCGCTCTCTACCCTTCCGATCCTTGAATGGTCGGTGATACTAAACAGACAAATAACCAGACAGTATATGAATAAGGGGTAACACCAGACAGAGGTATGGAATAGGGTATAGTCACGAATCTTTCTGACTGCTAAGATATAAATCTCTTTATGCAACTCTCTTTCTACTCTTCCGATCCTTGAGTGGTCGGCAAAGCTATAAAGGCAACGAAACAGGTAACAACAAAGAAAGGGAAATACCAGACAGGGGTACAGACTAGATCACAAGTCCTCCCTAGGACTTTAGTAATAGCAGAGGTAGTCTGATGTGTGCTTAGGATGCCACACAGACTGACCTCGGTACCAACGTTAAGGGCAGAACCTAGAACAGAGTATATGCAAACGCCAGGAGTCATACACAAGGAGATTCGTTTGCCAATGCCAGGGGTCGGTACACAGGAGGGTTCGTTTGCCAATGCCAGGGGTCGGTACACAGGAGGGTTCGTTTGCCAATGCCAGGGGTCGGTACACAGGAGGGTTCGTTTGCCAATGCCAGGGGTCGGTACACAGGAGGGTTCGTTTGCCAATGCCAGGGGTCGGTACACAGGAGGGTTCGTTTGCCAATGCCAGGGGTCGGTACACAGGAGGGTTCGTTTGCCAATGCCAGGGATCAATACACAAGAGGATACGTTCAGGAAAATAACACAAGAGCTCTGCGGGATGTGAATACCACGTCAGGGCACCGGTGTATGGGAGAGACTGGGATTTAAACCCGGCGGGTCCGCGTCACAGCGCCAGGCCCCGCCCCTCGGCGTCCCACGTGAGCGGGCCCGGAAGCGCTTACATTCGGCGCCTGGCCAGCGAGCAGCGAGGAAGCTGCTGCCAGGCGCCCCATCCCCTGGGTCCCCGTGACAGAACCCCCCCTCCAGGGGCGGCCACTGGACGACCCCCAGGGGCACGGGGGTGTGCCAAATAGAAGGCCTTCACTAGCCTAGGAGCATGGACTTCCGCAGCCGGTACCCAAGAACGATCCTCTGGACCGTACCCCACCCAATCGACCAAATACTGCAAGGACCCCCTAGACAGCCTGGCACCCAGAATGGCCTTAACTTCGAATTCCTCCTCGCCCTCCACAGAGACAGGAGGCGGTGGAGCATGGACTTTGGTGTACCGGTTACATAACAACGGCTTCAAAAGGTTTACATGGAACACATTGTGTATTTTAAAATGGGGGGGTAACGCCAAAGCATAGGAGACAGGGTTGAGTCGCCGTAGAATCTTATAGGGGCCGATATACCTAGGAGCCAACTTCATGGAAGGCACTAAGAGCTTGATATTACGTGAAGACAGCCAAACCCTGTCCCCAACTTGATACACGGGTGCCTGCCTCCTGTGCCTGTCGGCCTTGGTTTTCTGAATGGCACTACTCTCCTCCAGTGCCCGTCTCACTCTTCCCCAAGTCTCCTTCAATGATGCCAGTTGTTTATCTAAAGCAGGAATCGTGGTATCAGGAAACGTGGCGGGGAGCACGGGAGGATCAAAGCCATAAACAGTGAAGAAAGGAGAATGACCTGAGGATTCACTCACTGCGCTGTTAATAGCATATTCTGCCCACGGTAGCAGATCTGACCAGTTATCTTGCTGTTCTGAGATGAAGCACCTGAGATATTTCTCTACGTTTTGGTTTGCTCGTTCTGCTGCTCCATTGGTCTGGGGGTGATAAGCCGAAGAGAAAGAGAGGTCTATCCCCACGTTCTTACAAAACCCTCTCCAGAATCCGGAGATGAATTGGGTCCCCCTATCAGAGACTATCTCCTGAGGGACACCGTGAATGCGGACCACATTGGTAATGAATATGGGCACCAGTTCAGCTGCCGAAGGTAGTTTCTGAAGAGGAACATAGTGACCCATCTTGGAAAATCGATCTATGATCGTAAGTATCACTGTATTCCCTCTTGACTCAGGTAGCTCTACTATAAAATCCATGGCTACATGTGACCAGGGTCGTTCGGGGATCGGCAAAGGCTGGAGTAAGCCAATGGTGCTGTTTTGGGACTTTTCTGCCTTGTGCACACTTCGCACACGGCAATGTAATCTTTGACATCTCGGCGCAACGTGGGCCACCAGAGGAGTTTACTGATACTAGACACAGTCTTGGTGATACCCATATGCCCGGAAGTTTTATTGTCATGATATATGTTGAGTACCTCTTCTCTTTCGTTCTCAGGTACAAAGAGTCTCGCGGGAGGTTTTCCCCCAGGAGCTGCACCCTGGACGGTCTGCAACCTTTTCATTAGAGGAGACGAAACACTAATCGTGGTAGCGGCTATAATCCTCTCCTGGGGAACAATGGGATGTTGATCTTGGATATTATGTTCATAGGACTCATATTGTCTCGACAATGCGTCTGCTTTAATGTTTCTGGACCCAGGTCTATAGGTAAGCACGTAATTAAAACTTGAAAGAAACAATGACCATCTCGCTTGTCTGGAGTTTAAACGTTTGGCATCTCCAATGTACGTGAGATTCTTATGGTCGGTTATGATAACAATGGGGTCCTTAGACCCTTCTAATAAGTATCTCCATTCGGCCAAGGCCGCGATGACTGCTAACAATTCTCTATTTCCAATGTCATAGTTCTTCTCTGCCGGGGACAACTTTCGAGAATAGAAGCCGCATGGATGCAAGGGTTTGTCAGGAGCCTCCCTTTGGGACAAGACTGCACCAAGGCCTAGTTCGGAGGCGTCAACTTCTAATTGGAAAGGCAGAGCCGGATCTGGATGCCGGAGAACAGGAGCAGTAGTAAAGGCTTGCTTTAGTGCCTCAAAGGCTTGAGTGGCTTGAGGTGTCCATTTCTGATTTCCCACCCCTTTCTTTGTCATAGCCGTGAGAGGGGCCACCAAGGCCGAAAAATCTTTAATGAACCTTCTGTAATAGTTCGTAAACCCCAGAAACCTCTGAATGGCTTTAAGTCCTTGGGGTAAAGGCCAGTCGAGAATAGCTGAGAGCTTCTTGGATCCATTTGAAACCCCCCAGGAGTTATAATATAACCAAGGAATTGCACGGTTACTATGTCGAATAGACATTTTTCTAGCTTACAGTACAATCCAGCCTTCAATAGTTTTTTCAACACTTGTTTTACGTGGACATGATGAGTGTCCACATCAGGAGAGTATATCAGGATATCATCCAGATATACTATGACGAATTCTTGCAGGAATTCCCTTAGAGTGTCATTTATCAGGTCCTGAAAGACGGCTGGCGCATTACATAACCCAAAAGGCATCACCAGGTATTCGTAATGCCCGCTACGTGTATTAAAAGCCGTTTTCCATTCGTCTCCCTTTTTAACCCTGACCAGGTTGTACGCTCCGCGTAAATCAAGCTTGGTATAGACACGAGCCCCTTTTAATCGGTCAAACAATTCTGTTATGAGAGGTATAGGATATGCATTTCTTATAGTGATCCTATTTAAACCCCTATAGTCGATGCAAGGTCGCAGATCTCCCTCTTTCTTGGAGACAAAAAAGAAACCTGCTCCTGCTGGAGAGGAGGACCGTCTGATGAATCCTCGTTCCAGATTCTCCCTTATATACTCCTCCATAATGTCGTTCTCCCTTTGTGACAAAGGGTATACGTGACCCCTAGGAGGCATCGTACCGGGGAGCAAGTCAATAGCACAGTCGTATGGACGATGTGGTGGTAGAACCTCAGTCCTGGCTTTAGAGAACACCTCCTTTAATGCCGGTAACATTCAGGGACCTCTGTGGACAAAGGAGGGGCTGTGGCAATATTGAGGCTACCAATCACATTAACTGTGCCTAGGCACTTAGACTGACAACTCTGACCCCAACATTTTATGTCTCTCTGGACCCAATCGACTACTGGGTTGTGCTCTGTTAGCCATGGAAACCCAAGGACGACAGGACATGAGGGTGATTCAATGATTTGAAATCTTATTGTCTCCTGGTGCAAAACTCCTGTTTTCATACATACAGCGACTGTATCGTGAGTGATATGAGGACATGCCAGGGGTTACCATCTATGGCCTCCACCCTTAGAGGCCTTTCCCTGAGAACCAGTGGTATAAGGTTTTTGGCAGCAAAATTCTTATCTATAAAATTGCCTGAGGCCCCAGAGTCCAAAAACGCCTCAGTCTTGAGGTGAACCCCCTCCCAGGTTAGAGAGACCGGTAACAGAATCCTGGATTTGTTTTTTTCATTATCCACAAGGGAGGCACACAAAGAACCGACAACCTGGGTGTCTCCTGTTCTGAATCCCACTCTGCTATGTTCAACCCTGCCAACCCTGGGTCTCTGAGGACATTGAAGGCGGAAGTGATCTGCCCCTGCACAATAAAAGCAGAGCCCCTTTTCTTTTCTGTGAGCTTTTTCTGCTTCTGAAATACCTGTCCTCCCTATTTGCATGGGTTCAACGACTGGTACATCTGTTTTCACATTCTCCGAACTGCCTGAAGTACTGGGGTGTCTGGGTAACGAGGGTAAAGGAGGCAAGACCCTTCTGGGTCTATCTCTGGTGTGTCTCCTTTCCCTGATTTGATCGTCCATGGCTATACAGAAATCTATCAGGTGGTCCAGACTTTCTGGTAATTTTAAAGGAGCCAGTTCAAACATAAAAGCCTCGTTCAAGCCTTCGGTAAAGGCTAAGGTTAAAACGTCGTTCGGCCAAAGGACTTCAGAAACCAAAGTTTTAAACTCAATAGCATAATCGGCAACCCTCTTATTACCTTGTTTGATATGAAACAAGGACCTACCCGCATTGGTAGCCCTTCTAGAGGGATCAAAGGTACGTCTTAACTCAGAGGTAAAACCCTCATAGTCATAAATGATGGGTTTCTTATTTTCCCACAACGGCGTAGCCCACAACAAAGCTTTTTCTGTTAAATGATTAATCAGATATCCTACTTTGGCTTTATCAGACATACAAGAACCTGGATTGTTCTCAAACAGAATCTCGAGTTGAGTCAAAAACCCCCGACATAGGCTTGGTGTACCATCATAGCGTAGGGGTGCCTTCATACTAAGCCTATGTCCTTCAGGGGAGACCGGACTGACCCTAGGTAACACTGGATCTGGAGGGTTTGTGGTACCTGTATTGGACCGATTTAGCAGGGTTTGCAGAGCGAGAGAAATCTGGTCCATCCTATGGTCCTGTTCCTCTTGTCTGGCTGCGATACGTGCCAGCTGGTTAGAGAGGTCTGCGGGATCCATTGGCCCTGACGTAATGTCACGGATCCCCTTGATAACCAAAAGTGTGGTCCCTTTACGCAGACCGCTCTCTACCCTTCCGATCCTTGAATGGTCGGTGATACTAAACAGACAAATAACCAGACAGTATATGAATAAGGGGTAACACCAGACAGAGGTATGGAATAGGGTATAGTCACGAATCTTTCTGACTGCTAAGATATAAATCTCTTTATGCAACTCTCTTTCTACTCTTCCGATCCTTGAGTGGTCGGCAAAGCTATAAAGGCAACGAAACAGGTAACAAACAAAGAAAGGGAAATACCAGACAGGGGTACAGACTAGATCACAAGTCCTCCCTAGGACTTTAGTAATAGCAGAGGTAGTCTGATGTGTGCTTAGGATGCCACACAGACTGACCTCGGTACCAACGTTAAGGGCAGAACCTAGAACAGAGTATATGCAAACGCCAGGAGTCATACACAAGGAGATTCGTTTGCCAATGCCAGGGGTCGGTACACAGGAGGGTTCGTTTGCCAATGCCAGGGTCGGTACACAGGAGGGTTCGTTTGCCAATGCCAGGGGTCGGTACACAGGAGGGTTCGTTTGCCAATGCCAGGGGTCGGTACACAGGAGGGTTCGTTTGCCAATGCCAGGGGTCGGTACACAGGAGGGTTCGTTTGCCAATGCCAGGGGTCGGTACACAGGAGGGTTCGTTTGCCAATGCCAGGGATCAATACACAAGAGGATACGTTCAGGAAAATAACACAAGAGCTCTGCGGGATGTGAATACCACGTCAGGGCACCGGTGTATGGGAGAGACTGGGATTTAAACCCGGCGGGTCCGCGTCACAGCGCCAGGCCCCGCCCCTCGGCGTCCCACGTGAGCGGGCCCGGAAGCGCTTACATTCGGCGCCTGGCCAGCGAGCAGCGAGGAAGCTGCTGCCAGGCGCCCCATCCCCTGGGTCCCCGTGACAGCCTTTAGTGTCGGCAACAGTGCCGTCACACCGTAACCCCTCTGTGGTATTGTGGAAGAGTGCTGGGTTGGACCCTGCGGTCCAATATTAAAATGATATGAATCTGGTACAGGCATCAGTGCACCCAAATAATGTGCCTTTGGTGGCAACAAGTGCCTTCACACCGTAACCCCTCTGTGGTATTGTGGAAGAGTGCAGTGGTGGATCCTGCGGTCCAATATTAAAATGATATGAATCTGGTATAGGCATCAGTGGCAGTGCACCCAAATATTGTGCCTTTGGTGGCAGCAAGTGCCTTCACACCGTAACCCCTTTGTGGTATTGTGGAAGAGTGCAGTGGTGGAGGTTTTGGGAATGCAGAAGAGATCCTCGATCTATTCAGTTACGTCAGTATCAGGGGATTGATAGCTGCTGATCCAGGACTGATTCATTTTTATAAATGTCAGCCGGTCTACAGAGTCGGTGGACAGACGCACTCTTTTGTCTGTGACAAAACCTCCAGCGGCACTGAACGTCCTTTCAGAAAGCACACTGGATGAAGGGCAACCTAGTAGCTGCATAGCATATTGGCTAAGTTCTGGCCAGTGATCCAATCTCAACACCCAGTAAGCCAGTGGATCATCTGCTGTAAAGGTATCCATACACACTGCATATTACTGTGAGTTTTATTGCCCTGGAGCTCTGGGATACGCTCATACACACTGCACATTACTGTGAGTTTTATTGCTGTGCAGTTCTGTGATATGCTCATACACACTGCACATTTCTGTGGGTTTTATTGCTGTGCAGCTCTGTGATACGCTCATATGCAGTGCACGTTTCTGTGGATTTTATTGTTCAACCAATTAGAGCGGCTGAGATCCCGTTTACTTGACATGCGTGGCTGTTCTTTGTAAAAATGCTTGAATTTAAACATTTCATAATTTTCTTATCTCAATAGATACATTTGAAATGGTATACAAAATATACAAGTAGGTCATTCTCCAGTCATTCTCCTGCTTTTCACGCTCTCTGAATAACCCTGATAGTTACATGTTTACAGGTGCATTCTGTATTAAGGTATGTTAGTAAGGAGCTCTTGAGTGACTTTAGACTGGGGGAAGATTTGATGGTGTCTGGGAGGTTATTCCATAATTGTGGTGCTCTGTAGGAAAATGAGGACCGAGCCACTGTCTTTTTGTATTGTGGTATTGCAAGTAAGGTGCTGGTCCTGGATTGGAGGTTATAGGATGAGGGAGCTGCTTGGGGAAGCAGTCTATTCAGGTAGGGTGGCAGCTTCCCAGAAATGCTCTTAGACACCAGGCTGGAGAGGTGAAGGGTGCGTTTAGACTCTAGCGATGGCCAGTTTAGCTCTTTTAACATGTCACAATGGTGGGTCATGTAGTTACATTCACTGGTGTATTTTGGCCTAGGCCGACTAGGCCCAGGCCTAGGGCGGCACTTTCAAGGGGGCGGCGGCCCGCACTGGGTGGCCCCACCCCTAAAATAATTTTTTTTTTTTTTTTTTACTTTTGCAAAGTATTTTACCAGGAAGGAAACATTGAGATTTCACTAATTTACACTTTCAATTTCACTTTCCAGGGGGCAGCAAAAAACCTCACCACTAAATGGGTTACTCACAGAGCACCGAAATGACGCCAACTTTTTGGTGTTCTGTAGTTCCCTGCACTTAGGAGAATAAAATTTCCCCACCCTGCAGTGAATTCACCATTCACCGCAGGGTCCCCAAAGTGCATGGAGTCGGCCGCTGAATGCTGCCACCGCAAACCCGTGGCCTGCTGTTTTCAAAAGAACTACTGAACGAAAATGTCTGGAATTTACATATAAGATCCTATGATTGATAATAAAAAGTTCTGTTACAGAAAAAAGAAAAACTACTATTAAAAAAAGGGGGGGGAATTTTGCCCAAAAAAATCTGAAAAATTACTAAAAGGTACTTAAAAAAAATCAATAAGTAAAGACTTTTTACTGCAGATTAAAATAATAAATGATTTATTAGATACAAGGTGAAAAGCCTGCCCAGAGGCAGTCTATTGTGGATATACTGCCCTCAGCTCGTGGATACTGCCCTCAGCTCGTGGATACTGCCCCAGTTCGTGGATACTGCCCCCAGCACGTGGATACTGCCCTCAGCTCGTGGATACTGCCCCAGCTCGTGGATACTGCCCCCAGTACGTGGATACTGCCTCGAGCTCGTGGATACTGCCCCCAGCTCGTGGATACTGCCCCCACTCGTGGGATACTGCCCTCAGCTTGTGGATACTGCCCTCAGCTCGTGGATACTGCCCCCAGCTCGTGGATACTGCCCTCAGCTCATGGATACTGCCCCAGCACGTGGATACTGCCCTCAGCTCGTGGATACTGCCCCAGCACGTGGATACTGCCCTCAGCTCGTGATACTGCCCTCAGCTCGTGGATACTGCCCCGCACGTGGATACTGCCCTCAGCTCGTGGATACTGCCCCAGCACGTGGATACTGCCCTCAGCTCGTGGATACTGCCCTCAGCTCGTGGATACTGCCCCAGCACGTGGATACTGCCCTCAGCTCGTGGATACTGCCCCAGCACGTGGATACTGCCCTCAGCTCATGGATACTGCCTCAGCTCGTGGATACTGCCCCCAGCTCAGACCCCAGACCAGACATGGGGCGGCTGTTCGAATGCTCTATCGGCATTCGACAGCCGCCCCATGAGCTCCGCATACTTACCTTCCCGAGCGGCGAAGTGAAAGTTTCCCCGCTTCCGGTCATTGAAGGACCCAAGCCGCGGTCACGTGGGACTCCCACGTGACCGCGGCTTGGGTCCTTCAAAGAGCGGAAGCGAGGGAACTTTCCCTTCGCTGCTCGGGGGTTGGATGCGCGCGGCAGCCGGGTAGAGGCTGCGAGTGCAGCCTCTACCCGGCTGCTGTGTGCATCTTGTAACCACCGCGGCGAGCGCACAGCCGGCTCGTGCCGCGGCGGTTGCATGTGCGCGCAACCAACTGCCGCTGGTTGCGCGCACATGCGCAGAGTAAGGCTTGGCGACGGACACGCCAAGCCTTACTCAATTATAGTATAGATTGCATAAAAACGGGAATATTTTTAACATTGAAACCTATGGGGTTCGCATGAATAAACCTGCTAATTGAAACCACCGAACATCAGGGCATTTCACTGCCATTTCTCGGAGTCTCAGTACCACATGACTGGCTGAACCACGTGAAACGCACGCGCGCAGCTGCCCGCCCTTTCGTTAACACAGACTCTATTCTGGACTGAACACCCACCGGGAAGGGAATCAAAGCTACAGTGCACCCTCTGGCAGTGGCACCCCACTGCTGACAAGATGGCTCCACAGCATAATTGCTGTGTGCTCATATACTGTATCGTATTCTGATACGCTGACACACACCACACATTGCATTGCTGTGAGTTTTATTGCTGTGAATTCTGATGCACTCATACACACCGCACATTGCATTGCTGGGAGTTTTATTGCTGTGGATTCTGATACGCTGACACACACCAAACATTGCATTGCTGGGAGTTTTATTGCTGTGGATTCTGTAATACACACTGCATATTACTGTGAGTTTTATTGCCCTGGAGCTCTGGGATACGCTCATACACACTGCACATTACTGTGAGTTTTATTGCTGTGCAGTTCTGTGATATGCTCATACACACTGCACATTTCTGTGGGTTTTATTGCTGTGCAGCTCTGTGATACGCTCATATGCAGTGCACGTTTCTGTGGATTTTATTGTTCAACCAATTAGAGCGGCTGTGATCCCGTTTACTTGACATGTGTGGCTGTTCTTTGTAAAAATGCTTGAATTTAAACATTTCATAATTTTCTTTATCTCAATAGATACATTTGAAATGGTATACAAAATATACAAGTAGGCACTTGGTATCCACTTTTAATATAAAGAGAGGAAAAGGCGGAGCTTAAAGAGGAAGGGTGGGGATTAACCAGGAAGAGGTGTGCCCTTGACAGGAAGGGGTGCGTGAAATTTAAATTAGGGGGTGCACGAGTTTAGTCAGGCCTAGGGCAGCACAAAACCTAAATACACCACTGGTTACATTGTAATGCAAAGCGGCAGAAGGAGTTATACAATGTAGTAAGTTTCTGAAGGTGTGTTTGCGGGGCCGCTGCATACACTACATCTCCGTAATCAATAGCCGGCATAAGCATTTGTTGTACAATCTGCTTTCTTACCGCGGGGCTCAGGCAGGATTTGTTTCTGTACAGGGCACCTAGTTTGGGGTAAAGTTTAGATGAGAGTTTTTCGATGTGGGGGCCAAAGGATAGATTAGGGTCCAACCACATACCTAGTGTAAGGATATAGGGTCACCCAGCACGCAGACAAAACCCAGAAAGGCAAGAAAGGACCCTAAACTGAGAAGCTGGTCCTTAGAATGGCCAGGTACTAATCTAGAATACACAGAAGTACAGATCAGGGACAGGAGAGATATCGTAGTATAAACAAGCCAGAGGTCGGTACACGAGGTAAACATATGCCAAGGGATAATACAGAAAACACAGTCAAAATACAAGCCAGAAGTCAAACCAGAAAATCAATAAGCATAAGCTGTAGAAACGCGCTGAAGGCTAGAAATAACCACGTCAGGGCTCAGAGCACAGACTGGAACTGATATTTAAAGGCCTAGATCCCTGACCAGGTGTTGCATACAAAGTGGCCTGATTCAAAGACTGGCGCCCTCTCTGTTGGGAAGGCCGTACTGCAGGAGCAGTAGCAGGCATGACACCTAGATATTTGAGAGAAATGACTGTGGTCAGCGTGCCATTTGATTTTGTCCCAACACATAGATGGGGATTTTGCAATTTGTGTAGTTTAGGTGCTGTTCCAAAGAGCATCGTTACAGTTTTGTCAGTATTTAAAAAAAGTTTGTTGTGTTTGATCCACTTTTCTACCTCTGTGAATTGTTCTTGCAGCACGGCCTCCAGCTGTGGGAGATTTGGTTTGCTGGTATAGATTACAGTGTCGTCTGCGTACATATGTACAGTCGAGGCTTTGCAGACGTTGGGCAGATCATTTATGAATATTGTGAATAGCAGGGGGCCTAGTATTGAGCCTTGGGGTACACCGCAAGTGACTGGGAGCGGGAGGGAGGAGCTGCCAGAAATTGACACATATTGTGATCGGCCGGATACATATGATTGAAACCAGGTTAGCGTGTGATCACCAATGCCAGAGTTTTTAAGTTTTTCTAACAAGATGCCATGGTCTACCGTGTCAAAGGCCTTGGCAAAATCAAGGAAGATGGCTCCAGTTCCATTAGATCCCCACATGGATAGCTCATCGGGCCATTCTGCAGTACCCTCACACGTAATAAGACGCATAAAGACACTATTACATAATGAACGTTTGGTGGATTGCTGGCGAGCACTTCTTATACCTTCTTCTCTCACCCCGCCCAAGTATATTCACACCTTGACTACTTTTTCCTACCTCACTACTACTTACCTGACCTTCGCACGGTCCAGATAGGTGACATCACTTGGTCTGACCATGCCCCGGTCACGCTGCGCATAGACTCCCCGCTTTACAGGCCCACCGCACCTGCATGGCGACTAAATGACTTCTTGCTGTCTGACCCGGTGATTGCCCAAGAATGCAACCAAACTTTCCAACAATATTTTCAGGAAAATGTCACCCCCGACCTTGCACCTCTGACTATCTGGGAAGCCCATACAAAATGCCTCTGCGCTTAAGCGACAACGGACAATGGACCTCTCTGACGCGACCTCTCCAGTACACGGACTAGAGACTCTACACAAAGACACACTAGACCCGGGAATATTGCCGGATCTAATCCAGGCAAGAAGGGACCTCTTGATGCTACTTAACTCTTTCCATCACAGACAATCCTTGCGCTCCAAAATGTTCTTTTATGCCCACGGGGACAAAAGCGGCCGTTTACTGGCGCGAATGCTAAATAAACGTAAAGCTGCTTCTTATATTGCGAAAGTCTGAGATTCTCACCACCAAATGCAACATTTACCCGCTCAAATTCAATCAGCGCTCCGCGCCTATTATGAATCCCTTTATAATCTCCCTCCCACGGCATTGACCCACAGTCGATCGGCCCTTCAACAGAGCATTCAAGACTATTTATCCAGCTCGTAATCCCGGAAAGTTTCAGGATTGTATGCAGAACTTCTAGAATCCCCCCTTACGATAGAGGAGCTAACTGAAGCCATAAAATCATCTAAATCAGGGAAGTGCCCTGGCCCAGACGGTCTCCCCTTATCTTATTATAAATGCTTTCAAGGTCCCCTTTCGACCCACTTCCTTGCAGCATTTAACTCCATCCCTGAGGGCCACTTCATCCCCTCCCAGACTTTGGCCCCCAATATCTCCCTGATCCCCAAGGAGGATAAGGACCATACACACTGTGGGAATTACCGCCCCATTTCACTCCTTAATTGTGATTTGAAACTCTTTGCCCAAATTTTGGCCTCTCAATTGCTTGCCCATGTCCCGACGCTCGTGCACCCAGACCAGGTGGGTTTTGTTCCAGGCTGGGAGGTGAAGGACAATACCATCAGGGCTCTGACACTGATGCACAGGGAGGAGGACTTAATTCTGCTTTCTACGGATGCAGAAAAAACTTTTGACAGGGTTAACTGAGACTCTTTATTTTGCACCCTATCCCACCTTGGCTTGGGCCCTCATCTCTGCGCCTGGATCTGGGCGTTGTATACTAATCCCACAGCTCGGATTTGTGTTAATGGGGTGTACACCTCCCCCTTCAATATACGAAACGGGACGCGCCAAGGGTGCCCACTCTCCCCCTTGTTGTTCGCGGTAGCCCTTGAGCCCTTCCTTAACTCAATCCTTTCCAACCCTGACATAACGGGCCTGCAAGTCAGACCCACTGAACACAAGGTTGCGGCGTATGCCGACGACCTTCTGTTTTTTGTAAGCAAGCCCGAAATCACTTTACCTAATGTACTGACGGCATTTCGCCTTTTTGGTTCCCTTTCTAATCTTAAAATAAATTTCTCCAAATCCCATATTCTTAATGTTTCCCTATCTCCCACCAGAGCGCACCACTTACGCCCTAGCTTTCCATTCCAATGGACTGATACCCGTATCAAATACCTAGGAATCTGGCTCACTTCGGACCACACTCGTCTTTATCATGATAATTTCTTACCTATCCTCGATTTCTTCACTAAAAACCTAAAAGAATGGGATTATCCGCACATATCCTGGTTGGGGAGGGTTCAGGTTATCAAAAGGAATCTGCTTCCATGCCTATTATGTCTCTTTCAAACTATCCCCATTGCTATCCCTGCACTGTATTTCCGATCGCTCCGTACGCTATTGCTCTCTTACATTTGGCGTGGTGCCCGCCCCAGAATTCAGTTAAACAGGAGGGTGGCTTGGCTGTTCCTGATTTTGCCCTCTACTACAGAGCGTGTCATCTCCTACGGGTAGTGGAGTGGACGAGATGTGGAATTCCCAGATTGGGGGGGGTGGTGGAGGGCGTTGAGGTAGGGGTCACGATTGCAATTTTGCCCTGGTTGCCCCGACTGCAGGGCTTGCGCCTGACGAGACACCTGTATTTTGTTTGTGTCTGCGACCCTTCAACTCTGGCACCGACTCATGCGACCTCTAGAACTGTCTTCTGACCCAGCACCTTTATCCTCTCTAACTTATCGCTCAGACTTTCCCTCTAGATGCGACCCCGCAGCCTTTCGCACCATACTGAAACATGGCATTCCCCGTATCGGGCATCTCTACCAGGACGGCAAACTTGTTGACCTAGAGACCCTGATGGGGGACGATGCCATAACCTTCATGCACTATTTTCGATACCACCAGGTTCGGAGTTTTGTGCTTTCCATTCCTCAACAACCAATGCTCAAATGCGCCCTTACTGAATTTGAACACCTGGGAAATGGTGTTAGATACTACATTTACTGATGAACAGTGGACACGAATTTGTGACATTAACCACCAAGGCTCGAGTCGAGCGGGAACGGCGTTCCCGCACTTCTCCCACAGCGGGAATGCAGCGTTCCCGCTGTGGCCGAGCCCAAAACGATTGAGCAGGCCGCCGCCGCACATTGCCGACGGCCGCGTGCTTCCTGCTAGAACGGCTGCTGACAGGAAGGGCAGCCGCTCGCCTGGCTGTTTCATCGATCTGTTTCATCGGCTGTTTCATCGATATCAAATGTTTTTTATAGATCGTAATATGGAGATTTTGTTTTAGGAGGCAAGGAAAAAAAATTCTACAATCAAAAGGGCCAAGATAATCCAGGATACGATCGGAATTGATATCACGTCCGAAAACGAAAGTGCGCGATTCTTCGGAGTATATGGAGATATGGTAATTTACGAACCGAAACGAAAGGGACGTATCGGAAGTAACGAATCGGAGGAGTCCGAGAAACCGGAAGCGATGTATCAAAGGAAATCTTTGGTGACCTTATATGATGAACGCTGGGAGATCGAATTCATCTTTTCTTAGGGGATGGTGTTATACATAAATATGGAAGATCTTGAGAGAAGTATTACGCTTCGGAATTGTGTTACTCAGAAGTGAACATCAGAAGTGCGGGACTTTTAGATGGAATACGATTGGAATTGACATTACGTCCGAAAATGAAAGTGCGCGACTCTTCGGAGTACACGAACGGAAACGGAAGGGACGTATCGGAAGTTACGAATCGGAGGAGCTCGAAAAATCGGAAGTGATGTACCAAAGGAACCCATTCTGACCATATATGGTGAACGCTGGGAGATTGAATCAACCAATGAGAGGACTATGTAGACTATTTAAACATGAGAAGGAGGAGGGGAAGGTTTATATTATTTTTTATGCTTTTAATTTTGATTTATCGCCCTTGAGAAAGTCTTAGGACGAAACGCGTTGGGCAGTTTGTTATTACTCAATAAATTTTATTATTTTTAACTCATTTATATACCTTCCCGATTATTCATTTAATTAAGTCTTGGAGACGTCTGATTTGCATCTTCCAACTGGGTTCATCCCACCCAGGCACAATAAGGATCCACAGCTTCTCAACCTTTTACCTGCTGCTTTATCTTGAGGAGAGTGGGAATACCTCCACGAGGAGCGGATCAAACTTCAAAAGCTAAGTACCTTGTACCACACATTCTTCTATATCTGCATATATCCTTGAGACCTGGGGCATATCCATGAGACCTGGGGGCATTATCCATGAGACCTGTGGGCAATATCCATGAGACCGGGGGCATTATCCATGAGAGCTGGGGCATATATCCATGAGACCTGGGGCATATCCATGAGACCCTGGGGCATTATTCATGAGAGCTGGGTGCATTATCCATGAGAGCTGGGGGCATTATCCATGAGACCCTGGGGCATTATCCATGAGACCTGGGGGCATTATCCATGAGAGCTGGGGCATATCCATGAGACCTGGGGCATTATCCATGAGAGCTGGGGGGCATTATCCATGAGACCTGGGGTGTTATCCATGAGAGCTGGGGCATTATCCATGAGAGCTGGGGCATTATCCATGTGACCTGGGGGCACTATCCATGAGACCTGGGGCATTATCCATGAGAGCTGGGGGGCATATCCATGAGACCTGGGGGCACTATCCATGAGACCTGGGGCATTATCCATGAGAGCTGGGGGGCATATCCATGAGACCTGGGGCATTATCCATGAGAGCTGGGGCATTATCCATGAGAGCTGGGGCATTATCCATGAGAGCTGGGGCATATCCATGAGAGCTGGGGCAATATCCATGAGAGCTGGGGCAATATATACCCATATGAGCTGGGGGCAATTATATCCATGTGAACTGGGGGCAATTATATCCATGTGAACTGGGGAAAATATATCCATGTGAACTGGGGAAAATATATCCATATAACCAGTGCTGTGCATATTATTCTTGGGGTTCAGTGCTGTGTATATTATTCTGGGGGCTCAGTGCTGTGCATGTTATTATGTTATTCTTGGGGCTCAGTGCTGTGTATATTATTCTGGGGGTCCAGTGCTGTGTATATTATTCTGGGGGCTCAGTGCTGTGTATATTATTCTGGGGGCCCAGTGCTGTGTATATTATTCTTGGGGCTCAGTGCTGTGTATATTATTCTGGGGGCTTAGTGCTGTGTATATTATTCTGGGGGCTCAGTGCTGTGCATATTATTCTTGGGGCTCAGTGCTGTGCATATTATTCTGGGGGCTCAGTGCTGTGTATATTATTCTGGGGGTCCAATGCCGTGTATATTATTCTGGGGGCTCAGTGCTGTGTATATTATTCTGGGGGTTCAGTGTTGTGTATATTATTCTGGGGGTTCAGCGCTGTGTATATTATTCTGGGGGTTCAGCGCTGTGTATATTATTCTGGGGGCTCAGTGCTGTGTATATTATTCTGGGGGTCCAGTGCTGTGCATATTATTCTGGGGGTCCAGTGCCTGTGTATATACTTCTGGGGGGTCTGTGCCTGGATATATATATATATTATATATAAAATGCGTTAGTCCTGTTGCCAAAATCACGAGTATACCTGAACGGAGTGATACCTTTCACTGATCAGTATAGTTTCCAGTTTACACTCTTGAAATCTTGTCTTTTAAATGTAAAGTTAACCCAATAAAAATGGTATCACCACGCACTGCTATACTCGTGATATATATTTTTTTTCTTCAGGTAATAGGGGTTGTGGAATTCGTGGGTGAGTTCCCTCACTTTTTTTCCCAGGACTTGACCCCTGCCATTGCTCGATTTCCACCAGGACTCAGAAGACGGCTTACAAATTGCTATCCATGTGGTATAGGACCCCACAGGTATTAAGTCGTATGTTCCCGGCCCTGAATGACGCTTGCTGGAGAATAATGTGGGTCGGAGACTGGTACCTTACTCCACATTTGGTGGGATTGCCCCTTAATTAAGCCGTTTTGGAAACGAATGAATCGGCTATTGCAGTTTTTTATTGATCCACCGCCAGACCTTCTTCCCGCACCGATGTTGTTACATCATGTTCCGCACTCGATCGCCACATACAAACATTTGGTCTGCATTCGTATGCTCAATATTGCCAAGAGCCTTATTCCCTTGTTCTGGTGGATGCCAACGATCCCCCCCCCCCTGAGCTTATGGCTCACCAAAATGGAAGAGCTGCATTCTGTGGAACAACTATTTTTCTCCTCTAATCAAATTAACTTGAGGTATACATTGATCTGGGTTAGATGGACTCTGATCTCCACTAGCACAGAGTTCAGAGTATTACTGGTTGACCTGTGAATTCCTCTCTAGGTCGTATTGAGCAGTGCATACTGGCGATATTTGTGGGCCCCGAGTCTCCATAACCCCCCTTTTCTCTTTCATTTTTTTCCCTTCTTCTCTGCATCACCCCCTACACCAAATTGCTTAATCTGAGGACTGAGGGTATTGACCTATTAATGTTTACTGTGATATATGTGAGTGCTTCCCACCCTATACCCGGTCGCATAGTTTTCGCTTTGTATGCCCTTACTGACATTCCTTTTCACCCTGATTATTTTATTATAGATTTTAATTTTGTTTTGCTTACTTTACCCTATTATTGTATTGACTTTTTATATTACCGGCTTGTGTGCCGTCTCTGACAGTATATACTTCATGTTATGTCTGAAAAACAATAAAAATTATATTTACCAAAAAAAAAAAAAAGAATTTGAAAAGTCACCGCACGTTCGGGGACTTTTCGTTCTCTTCAATTCGGTTCGTTTTGCCAATCCCATTTCAGCGACCCTGCGGTGTATTCAGCAAGTACCACAGGGTCCCCGAATTGCAAGGAAAGGTAGCCGCAAACCCGCCAAAAACTAACCGCAAAACCCGGCGAATGCATGCCGAAAACCCGCAAAAACAGCTGGATTTTAAGAAAAATGCTTAAAATATCCTAATTTTTTTTATAAATAAAGAGATCTTTACTGCAGAATATTATAATGAATGGTTTATTAGATACTGAATTAAAACGGGAATATTTTTAACATTGAAGCCTATGAGATTCGCCTGAATAAACCTGCTGAATTAAACCACCGAATGTCAGGGCATTTCGGGAACCTTTCGCTGCTGGTTTGTGTTCTCTGAATAGACGAAGCATTGCTTCTCTATGGGGATTTCACTGCCCTCGAACAGGCACCGTATGTGCAGGCGATTCACCAAGATTTGGCGAATTGCCTGCTCTCTGAATAGCCGAATGGCCAGGAAAGGTAACCGTACACTGAATTTCATCGTTCGGTTACCTTTCTCCAGCCTTTCGGATCTCTTTGAATAACCCCGATAGTCATTGTAATCATAAAACACCATTCTCCAAAACACAAGCGAAAACTTTCATTTTTTTCAGTTTTGGTTATAATTGAGTATTTTCTCCGAAAAATGCAGGTTCCCATTTCAATTTTTTTAACAAGAATGCCCTATATAATATAATATAGAATATATAACCACAAAGGTTTGGATAATAAAATGTGTAAACATAATTTTACACAATGTATATGATTGATATCTGAATGGAAATTTCCTCACACAGTATCTGCTGTTGTTAGATATACCCGTATCTGCATTATTAAATAACTTAAAATATGTTTTCATTTCACTAAATCCAATCCAAAAGAAGCCACCAAAACATTCAGCTCCAGGCCCATAGAGATCTTAATCCGGCCCGTGATGTCAACCCTATGCTTCGTAGACATCAACTGAACAGGTATTTAATTTTTGTACCCAACCTTTGATATAAAAGATATGATGAGATATTATTGTTGTCATTTATATAGCGCCAACAGTTTCCTCAGCACTTTACAGTAACCAGAGGGAACAAGATACAGATAAATGGACATATAATGGAAGCAAGAGGTGTAGAGGGCCCTGCTCATAGGAGCTTACAGTCTAGAGGGATTGGGGTTGCGGAATACAAGAGGAATTTTATCATTTACCATTTTATCAGGATCATTAGTGCCAGTGGTTTGGGAATGGTGGGGCCATTGAAGCAGCTTCAATCATGTGTGAGTAGGTGAGCAGAGGGATGAGTTGCATCAGTGATGTGGTACACTAATCTGAAGAGATGGGTTTTGAGGGATTTCTTTCTTATATTAAAAGGTACATTTGTATATAGTGAATACTGTATAGTGATTTCAGGACTTACCTTTAGTTGAAGTTGGCCAGACTGGTAAGTGAGGTAGAGGTTTGTGTCACTAAGCTTCAAAGAAACAGGGACTTTCTCACGATCCATTCCACCAGACTGAATGATAAATATAGCTGTGAAATTGAAATAATCAAAGAAACCAGCTGACTAACGTGGTTACAGAGTACCTTGGGAGAGATTACCTATGACATATCAGTTTTTGATTAATAGAGCAATACAAGCGTATCAGTTTGATTTTTGCAGTTCAAATATTCCTACTTTATCTAATATGTGTTTGTGGGGACACTGGCTCTCACAATGAACTCCAACCACTCCAATCCTTGACTTATTTTGGATCCAGAGCTGCAGCTCCATCAGACCCTGTTTTAATCCAGCCTTAAACAGACACTGCATAATAAAAGAGCCCTACCTTTAACATGTGCATTTCCAGCTTGAAGTGGTTCAGCCACAAGAACATCATTTTGACGGGCAAAAAATCTGTTTAAAGGATCTCTTACGGAAGCTGTTATTGATTGAGGTCTATTGACGATTCCAGGTTTTGCCGAATGTAAAGTTTCTTCATTATCAAAATATATATATGTGACATCTGAAATTATAATAAACCAGTCATTGTAATTCATTCACAGTTAACTTTGAATTATACGTACAATTGTTCTATTATTATTATTATTATTCATATATACAGTACCACAAATTCCAGAGAATAAAAAAAGCAGTTCAGTCATTAGGCAGCTTTCCCTCCCATTTCTTAGAGTTGATATGTGTAATCAGGGAAATAAGGAAGATTTACAGAAGCAGTGGAAAGGAGAGCTTAGATATCTGCAGCTATGGGAAACTTTGCGTGGGAATACAAGGACCTCTTCAAACCATAAAATGTGAACGGAATTAGGATGGTGTTTAGACTTATTTATTTATTTATTTATAAAGTATTTTACCAGGAAGGATACATTGAGATTTCTCTCATTTTCAAGTATGTCCTGGGTTCAAGAACACTGAAATGTTACAGTTGTTACAGAAATACAAAGTAATACAATGCAAGATATTAAAAACAAAACAAATATACAGATTAATAGAAAATAAATATGTAGGAAATATAGTCATGTTACATGTTTACAGGTGCATTCTGTATATAGTCACAATGTTACATGTTTACAGGTGCATTCTGTATATAGTCACTATGTTACATGTTTATAGGTGCATTCCGTATTGAGGCATGTTAATAGGGAGCTCTTGAGTGACTTAAGACTGGGGGAAGATTTGATGGCATCTGGGAGGTTATTCCATAATTGCGGTGCTCTGTAGGAAAATGAGGAACGAGCCACTTACTTTTTGTATTGTGGTATTGAAAATAAGGTGCGGGTCCTGGATCGAAGGTTATAGGACGAGGGAACTGCTGGAGGAAGCAGCATATTCAGGTAGGGAAACTTACAGTGTTATTCAAAGAGATCCGAATTGCTTGAGAAAGGTAACCGAACGCTGAAAATCAGCGTTCGGTTACCTTTCCTGGCCATTCGGCTATCCAGAGAGCAGGCAATTCGCCAAATCCTGGCGAATTGCCTGCACATACGGTACCTGTTCGGTGCCTGTTCAGTGCCTGTTCGAGGGCAGTGAAATCCCCATGAAAAAGCACTGCTTCGGCTATTCAGAGAACAGGTTCCCGAAATGAAAGATTCCCGAAATGCCCTGCCATTCGGTGGTTTAATTCGACAGGTTTATTCAGGAGAATCCCATAGGCTTCAATGTTAAAAATATTTCCGTTTTAATTCAATAGCTAATAAACTGTTTATTATAAAATTCTGCAGTAAAATTTTTCTTTATTTATAGATTTTTTCGGATATTTTAAGGATTTTTCTGGATTTTTTTTTTTTTAAGGTTACTTATTTTTTCTGTAACAGCCCTTTTTATTGTCATTCCCTGGACCTCATAAGTAAATTTCAGACATTTTTGCTCAGTAGCTTCTGTGCAAACAGCGTTTCACTTTTCAATCATTCAAGCAAACTGTTTTCCTAATTGGTGCAGAAATTGGCATGATCTGCAGGTAGCTGAACACTGGAAACAAATAGTTCCCAGTGTTCCCCCAGGACTCCTTCCACCCACCTGGTCGGACCTCCCTCATGCAAGCTCTTGCAGAGCATGTGCAAGATGTCTGTCTCCAAAGAGTCCTATGCACCACCAGTGTTATCATGTGGCTCGAAAGTATTACCACTTGGGAATACGGACATTAAAGGTGAGCTGCAAATGGAAAAACAGCTGACACACAAGTTTTCCATTTACGCCTTCCCTTTAAGATCCACATTGTGTTCTGGCCCAAGAAATTGTTTACCTTTCCCTATGCCAGGACTTCTCCTCGCGTCAAAGCCAGGTCCAGGATAGTCATTAGTAAAACTAAGAAACTGGATAGCAACAGACCAGGGTAATCTGATCTATTACTATCAAGTCTGGCCCTGCTAAATAGTGATGAATTTCATTGTACTGGTGGTAGCAATACTACAAGGAGTAGGATACGGTTACAAGCAGTATGATGATTAGTCTGCTTATCTCTACAGAGTTGTTGCTCCTAAACTACAGTATCTTTCAAGCAGGAGTGTACCTGGATGTCACTGGGCGCAAAGTTTCTCTTTGTGAGAGCCCCTCTCCCATTTCGTGATACCTGGATGCCATCAGGGAGTCTATTCTTTGTATCTTCCGTTGTGTCAGTAACATGCCCCCCATGTATCGTGTCTCACCCATTCCCTCATCATTTATTGTGCTTTGTCCCATTCCTTTGTTACACCTCTTGTCTGCTGGTTACTTTTTCACCCAGTATGTCCTATCTGATTGCCTCTCCTGCCATAGGTAATGACCCACAATGGTCTATATATTTTTAAAACGTCTGACATTGCTTAGGTGGATGAAAACTGAAGCACCAGATTTGGGCCTAGGAGGGCCCAGCTATGAAGAATCATCAGAAGTAGTACCGCTATGCCGGTCTGAGCTACAGCTGACATCAAGAGGACAGATTGCAGCAGTTCATTTATAAAATGTTCATTCAGTTCACTTTGCCTGAGCACTCTTCTGGACTACCAAGGTAATGGCTATCTAGTCGGCACTTTACTTGACACTACCACAATAGTGTCAAGATTCATTATTTGTGGCTACAGGTATGCAAAGGCAGCCATATAATTTGTAAAAATCCACCATAGTGAGACCATAGGTGGATGCTTATTGTGCCTAATTATAGAGCCACCCCTGCAGGAATGTCATATTCTCCAGATAGGAGTAGTCGTGTAAATCTTTAAACATTAGCAAATATTTATTTTTCTTGTTTGGGACATACAACATATTAGTACACTATTAACCCCTTAAGGACGCAGGGGTGGCGCCCTTAAGGGGTTGATTTCGCCAGCGAGGCGTACAGGTACACCTCGTCGACAGGTGCCGTCGCACGGCACTGATTTTGAGCCCTCCGCGCAGCCGGCATGCAGTGCGCGTCATTGGCTGCAGGGGACGGCTTGATTTCAGGCCGTCCCTATGCAGCCAATGACGTGTGCCACGAGTCAGCGCGTGCAGGCTTCGGGGACGGGCCGAGGCGGTCCCATTGAAGACAGCGGGCGTACATGTACGCCCCGTGTCTTCAAAGCACGCCCGCCGCCAGGACGTCATGGAACGTCCTGCGGCGTTAACGGGTTAAAACACGTATGTAAGGATTTTTCTGCTGTTCACAATAGTAGATTGTGTGTAAATTCTCTTTTGATAATGCGGAGGTGTTTCAACAGACTGAACATATTATGGCTTCCTCTTACCTTTTGCATTAAATTTTTTTTTCATGTCCAAAAATTTGTGTCTTCTAACCGTAATTGTCACTCTCTTTGGTACAATCGTCCTGAGGAAGTGATAAGGGGGTGTTGTGTAATTAAATTTTATAGTTTGGTACCAACATGGATAAGGATTGGCGTTAGGCATGGATGCCTGTACAAGACAAAAAACAAAACATTAATACTATTATAATGAATTCAGTAAAATTAAATCTCACATTTAAAACATGTCAACAATATTATTAATTTAAGCCATGGTATGTCTTTTATTACTATTACTGTAAGCCAGACATGAATACAGACCTGTCAACTTTTGCAGGTCTGCGATTTGGATGGTGGGGGCATAGCCTCAACACAATTTGCATCACAGAAAGTGTTCATGCCCCTAAAAGGAGGTATGTCATCCCAGCATGCATGTAGCCAAGCAAGGCTGCACATATACATGCAATGCATTAATGCAGTGGTTCCCAACTGCGGTCCTCAAGTACCCCCAACAGATCAGATTTTCCAGATAGCTGAAACATCCATCGATTTTATTTGCTTCTCAGTGATTGCAGGATTCATTCTGCATTGCCCCAAGGCGATCCTTAACCCCATCCATGTGGGTGACGTGTGGGGAACGTCCTCATTGACTCCCGCTGTATGCGGAGGACGTACCCCACACATCTTTCGCTCAGCAGGGGGCCAGAGAGATACTCACATCTCTGGTTCAGGGTCCGGCGGCATTCTGACTTCCTAGAAGTCAGACGCTGCTTTTATAGATCCTCCCTCCGTTGGACGCGATGATGTCATTTTCAAAGCCGGGAGATCGCCTGAAGGGATCACTTTCCCAATCTGGAGGATCTACAAGCTCAAGACAGGTATCGCTGGGAAGGGCAGTGTCTTTATCCACTGAAGTGCCGGACCACGATCCAGCCACATTTAGCCTAGCTCATGTGGGGACCGCCATCCCTTGGCACCGGACGTCATCGCACATGGCGTGATGCCATCAGTTAGCCGGGGAACCTCTAGCTGCCTGGAGATTTCCCAAGGAAATCCCCTGGTGGAAATATGGGGTTCCTTTGAACCCCCATATCTCCTGAATGGTGGCAGCTAGAGGGTCATGCATGGCCTTTCAAATGATACCAAACACGACCATGTTTAAAGTAAGAGAAAATAAATAAAAATAATTTTTAAAAAAACACAGGTTTTTTTGTGTGTTATTTTTATTAATGCAGCAATATTGTTCCCATTTCAATTATAATGTGAACAATGATGCTGCACTAACAATTCTTTTCTATGGGGGGTGTTTGCTAAAAATCACATTTCCCCCCAAAAAATGTATTGCGTCCCCATTTAATTTTGTTTAACAAGTGCACCCTATAGAAAATATAACTGTAAAGGCTAGGATAATAAAATGTGAAAAAAACACTTTACACGCTGTAGATGATTATACATTTTAATTTTATTGCATTTTTTGTTATAATTTGTCTGGGTCGTATAATAAAACGTGGCTTCAAATTGCGTTTAAACATGATGAGCAAAAGCGGTAAAAATGAGCTCAGCACACATGCGTGAAATGGCTCAGCATTGAAGGGGTTAAAATGTGGCCTGTTAGGTGTACTTGAGGATCGTGGTTGGGAACCACTGCATTAATGCTTGTTTATGATCTTACGAAGGATTACCACAGGGAAATACAGACTGAATCCTGCAATCACTGAGCAGCAAATCATATAACCTGTGCTGTGCTACCGATATCTGGAAAACTTGAAGTGTCAGCAGGTCCTGAGGACCAGAGTTGAGAAACACTAGCTTAGAGAAAACCAGGCGTCACACGCTCAAATTGTGTAACTTAGCAGGTCTGTGAGTAAACAGAACATTTCTTGAAATATCACCTATATATTTCTACATGCAATCTTTTTTAAATGGTCATAAGCCTTTTAAGGAGGCATCAAAGTATCTTAACTACCTATGCTCATTGCACTGGATGAGGTGCGAAGAGTCCCATTTTTCTTGTTTCTCCACTCACTGCTCACATATGGTTTTAGTGGAAGCTAACGACCTGAGCTTGAACTTTACTTACTGGCTAACCAGATATAAGAAATGAGATCCTGCACTCAAACTCGAAAGTAACAGCTTTATTGGAGTAACTTACAGCAAAGTTGTGACTCTTCTGCAAACCTTTCTTAAAGGGCCACTACCACCAAAATAATGAAATGTCCTTACTTTGTTTATTTTATGTTGCTGATATCTAACACGTGCTTTGTTTTATTCATATAGAGTAAAAATGTTTTTAAAAAATATATATGTCACTGGGTGCATACATTTTGTGATATTTTGTATTGTAAACTGCCCACCCACTCACTGTATCTTTCTATCACTTGCTCCATACTCTGAGACAATGGCCATAGATGGAAGTCTGAGTCGATCACTGATCCACATCATTGTGTTGTCTGGGGGACATCACTGGGGGGTAGATTAGTCTTTTAAGCTCCCTGCCAAACTCATTCAGCTGCCATCTCTTATCTCAGTTAGGTTCTAGAACCACAGACATACTTCAGCCTTATCTAAACATTTAGCACAGGATGGACGTGTCAGCAGGCCGGACTCTTCTTTTAAAATGCCCCTGTCTTCAGGGCCGGCGCTGCCGCTAGGCGAGCTAGGCGGCCGCCTAGAGCGCAGCGCCACCTAGGGCGCCGCGCCACCGACCTCCACAGGCAGGGCCAGCCCGTCCATGCAACAGGCGGCATGAAGCGCCCCTGTCGCAAAACATAGGAATGCACCCGCCTCATTCAGCAGGCCAGCGCCCGCCCCTACACCTCAGCGGCCCGCTCCCACTCCCCCTCCACGCTAGCAGCGGGGTTGCGGCTGCCCCGGAGACGCCTGCACAGCGCTGGGCCTAGGCGAGCACGTTTGCTGCGGGGCCTGGGACGGCGCTGAGCGCGGTAGCTCCCATGCCGCTCTCCCCCTTGGTGCACGTTTGCTGCGGGGCCTGGGACGGCGCTGAGCGCGGTAGCTCCCACGCCGCTCTCCCCCTTGGCGCACGTTTGCTGCGGGGCCTGGGACGGCACTGAGCGCGGTAGCTCCCACGCCACTCTCCCCCTTGGCGCACGTTTGCTGCGGGGCCTGGGACGGCGCTGAGCGCGGTAGCTCCCACGCCACTTTCCCCCTTGGCACCGCCAGGACGGCTCATTGAGGCCTGCGGGCCATCCCCGAAGCCTGGGGAGACCGCACCAGGCCCGAGGAGACTGCACCAGGCCCGAGGAGACCGCACCAGGCCCGAGGAGACCGCACCAGGCCCGAGGAGACCACCAGGCCCGAGGCCTGGGGAGACCACCAGGCCCGAGGAGACCACCAGGCCCGAGGCCTGGGGAGACCACCAGGACCGGGGCCTGGGGAGACCACGAGGCCTGGGGAGACCACCAGGACCGGGGCCTGGGGAGACCACGAGGCATGGGGAGACCACGAGGCCTGGGGAGACCACCATGCCCGAGGCCTGGGGAGACCCCGAGGCCTGGGGAGACTACCAGGCCCGAAGCCTGGGGACATCACCAAGCCCGAAGCCAGGCCCCAACCAGGGCTGTGAGGGTAAGTTTATGTGTGTGTGTGGATTTTTAAGTGTGTGTGTGGATTTGTATGTGTGTGTGTGTGTGGATTTTTATGTGTGTGTGTGTGTGTGTGGATTTGTATGTGTGTGTGACATTGGGTGGGGGTATGTGGACCTCTGTGATACGCTCATATGCACCGCCCGTTACTGTGCGTTTCATTGCTGTGGGGCTCTGTGATAGTAATGTGCAGTGTGTATGAGCCTGTGTTTTATTGCTGTAGATTCTGTGATACGCTCATACACACCGCCTGTTACTGTGAGTTTTATTGCTGTGGAGCTCTGTGATACGTTCACACATGTCACGTGTGGGGGGGTGCAGGTAGCTGGTCTGGCCTAGGGTGCAAAATAGCCTAGCACCGGCCCTGCCTGTCATACCCAGCACACGTTGGGCTTGTTTGATAGGGAATCACTCCTTTTATGTGTTAGCATTCTTGTGTACTGGATTGATTTATGAAAAGTTCAAAAACCTCTAAAATGTCTCTTTAAATATATTACTTACCTCTGTCCTCAATGACCAGTGTTCTTTACTGGAGGTTAGTTTATTTCCACTACAAATAATAATAATAATAATTTTAAAAAAACTATTAAACTGTACAAGGCAAGAATTAAAAGGTCATGTCACTGGGTAAACCATATATATCAAAGAGTCATTGCAAGGCTTAAAAAATAGCAGGTATCACAAAAAACATTGATAAGACAAGTGGTCTAATAGATCAAAATTTGAATGCCAGTTTAAAGTGCACCTGTTAACAGGGAATTACGATATTTCTTTTATATATACATATTTGAAAAAAATGAGTAATTCTCTATTAATCATTTTGCCATCCTTCAGATCTGTGCAGCATAACAGTCGGAGGGACTGCTCTGAACGGAGAGCTGTGTTACTAGAGGACAACCCTCCGCTAACTTTCTGCAGCCTGTTGACTGTTGGTGCAGTGACAGACAAGACTGCTGAGGGTCAAATGTGCAGCACTGTGCGATAGCCCACACCAATCTCTCTCCATGGAGGCGAAAACATGGCAGCATCACACACTGGATCAAAGTAAGTGGAACCTACAATATCTCATCAAGGGATGGTAAATCAGATTGATCTTTATGACCAATACCTTATCCACCCATGATGAGATGTCAAAAACTAAAGAGAACCTGGTCTCGGGAGGTGGACCTAAAGATATGAAAAACGTCAATAGCCTATACTCCATTTTGAACAGATTCGTACAACATTTTACGCTCTAGAGCTTATTTTCTTAATGTCTCCATTCCCACATACAGAGCCCCTCATCCCGGGAATCGCTTACTGTGGTGGTGGGGGAAGCCTTTCTGCATCCTTGCTGGCTCTAGCTCTGGTGGTAGTGATATTTCTCTTTGTGGCACCTGGCTCAGTGCAGTTGCACAAGAGGACTAAGCTTATGCTTTCTCCCTCAGTACTAGCGCAAGGAGCAGCAAGTGGGCTGGGGGCAGCTACCGCCTATTATTATGTTGGCATTCCAGAGCGGGATTGTATGGAACCTGTTCCCACACACTCTCATACTATTTCAGTACTCTGCACCTCAAGGTGACAAATGCGTCCACATTGGACAGAGGGTAAAGTGCCACTTGGGTCAGTGTGACCCACACTCATGGAAGATCTGGCTCTGATATCATGGCACAGTGTTCTGACATCCCAGTACTGGTTTTCTTTGAGGACGTTTGGTTCAGAAAATAGCAAATTTCATGCCTTCTGTCAAGATAGCCCTGTTGTAAATAACTGGGCCAAACAATACTCCAAACACAGAAAACCAAGCACAGCCTCTGACACACTAATAAACAATCAAGTAAATTCTTTGACACGCAAATATAACCTTGAATATCACCCCAACACACGATTGGACAAACAGATGCACTGCGCCACTGAACTTGTCACTACTAGGGAGTCACTAGTGGCTGTTGCGCAGGTGATTTGAGAATTGTTTAACACTTCTTTTTCTCTGAACGCTTTAAATTATCCATCTTTATTTTCCCTGTGGTATTTTCTCCTTATACTGAGTATAGAAAAGGAGAGAAATTTTCATACTAACCAGTTCCTTCTGACCGTTTCCATCATAGTCCTGGTATCACTCTGATACACTGGTAGGAATAACTGTGGAAGGGTTTTGTAAAGTGTTAGATTAGAACAACATATAATGCCTTAATATAAATAGAACACACATAGAAAAAAAGCAACAAATTATATCATAAATTAACTCCATTCACAAACGAAATAACGATAAAAATAAGAATGGGGTATTGTGTGGGAAACGGGCCAGAAAAGACATTCAGGGTTATTCAGAGGTGAAAAAGCAGGAGAATGGCTGGAGAATGGAAAATTCTAGGTCAAAATAGCCAATTTGGAAAGTGAGATGAAAGGGAGAATTTTTCTGGTTTGGCTATTTTGACCTAGAATTTTTCATTCTCCATTCATTCTCCTGCTTTTCACGCTCTCTGAATAACCCTGTATATGTCATACATGCTAAAATCTACAACAAATGAGCTTTTTATGTGTTTACAATTAGGGATGAGCTGTTCGGTTCGATCAGTTCGGAGTTCGACTCGAACATCGGCAGTTCGAAAGTTTGCGAACTTCGAACTTTTTGGCGTGTTCGGTTCGAGTTCGAATTTTTTTTTTAAAAACGTATAAAAAATGCTTAAAAAATACTAAAAAATCTAGAAATAAAGAGACTCTTTACTGCAGAATATTATAAGAAATGGTTTATTAGATATATTCTCACCTCTAAATGACCTGTGCTTACAGCAGGGCCCCCTCAAACGGTGTAAACAACAGCTGTTAATTAGTGTTTGGAAATAACATCTGCTTCTAATTAGTCTGGTCTCATGAATTTGATACATTGCCTGCAGACTGAGTGTGGCTCCTGCACATGTATGAACTCTGTATGCTTCTGAATTCACAACACAACGTGAAAATGTCTATCATAAAGCGTACAAGCTGAGTCCCTAGAGTCTCTGACTATCCATTGTCATATAAACCTTGCTTTATACATATAATACATTCCCTCATCTAACATGATAGTAGCCAGTCCCTGTGCATTTTAACCTCTTAACCCTTTCGCTGCTGAGGCATTTCACGCTTCTGTGCTGAGCTCATTTTTACTGGTTTCGCTCATCTTGTTTAAACGCATTTTGAAGGCTCATTTTAGTATATGACCCAGACATATTATATATCGTTCTTTCTGGCAGACTCGGCAGATTCATAATATGTCATTATTATATGTATACCTCATGTCCTGTCTGTATATTATTAAAAATATGCAATAACATATGAATTTTCAATAATTTACAACGTGTAAAGTGTTTTTTTCACATTTTAACATGCGAGCAATTGCGGTTATATTTTCTATGGGGTGCGCTTGTTAAAAAAATTAGAAATGAGGTCTCGTTACATTTTTTGGGGGGAAATTACGAAATTTTTAGCAAACGCACCGCATACAAAAATCGTTAGTGCAGCATCATTGTTCACATTATAATTGAAATGGGAACAATATTGCTGCATTAACAAACCAAAAAATCTTTATTTTTTTTTATAATTTTTTTCAATATTTTTTTATTTTTATTTTTAATTTTTTAAAAAAGCTTTTTACATGGTCATGTTTGGTATTGCTGGAAAGGCCATGCTCTGGCCGATCCAACAGTACCAAACATTAACCCCTAGCTGCCACGGATCGGGAGATAGGGGGTTCATTGGAACCCCCTATCTCCACCATTGGTGGCAGTTAGGGGTTAACTCCAGGACTGGCATCATCGTGCTATGCACGATGACGCCAGTCATCAGGGGCATTCCTGTAAGCTTGGCCAACATCCAAGATGTCGGCCAGCTCCGGGAGAGGATCACGATTCGGCACTTTTCGGGCCGAATCGTGATCCGGCACCAAAGGGGTTAAAAGCAGGCTGTGCCCTTCCAAACCGTGCCTGCCTTCAGCCGCAGGACCCTGGCGATCAGGAGGGAGAGAGGTCCAAAGGACCTCACCCCCTCCCTTTCAGGCACTTCCTCCGCACACGTGGGGGGTTCCTGAATTAGATGTCATCGCGCCGCCGCACCGGGGGGGGAATCCGGCCGATCGCTGGCCGCAAAGGGAGGATGCGCTGAGCGCGTCCTCCACATGCAACAGTACCTGCGGGTGGATGCGCTGAGCGCGTCCTCCGCAGCGAAAGGGTTAAGGGTGGCTAGGTGTCGTGTGTGGGTCTCTGATGGAGATGTTTCTATACATCCTACAAATCCGCCACTTCACAGGCAGGTTATGGGGACCTCCTAGGCACGATATTTGAAGGAATTTTTCATTTTTATTTTTAACCCTTATTTGATGGAAAACTCACTGTTCCTTTAAAAACGTCTTTTTTTAAACTTTTTGTCCTTGTTTCCTGTCCCCCAGGGCACTACCCGGACCCCCATATACCTTTTATGGCAAATATCTTGCATATATGCCCTCTTGCAGGGCACTCTAAAAACCGTACTTTTGAGTCCCATTGACTTGCATTGAGTTCAGTTCGTGTTCGAGTTCGAACATTTGAAATTGTGGGGGGGTCATCCCTATTTACAATGGCCATTCCAAGCCTAAGCCCACCACAACAAGGCAAATCCTATGGACGGGTATAAATAAAAACTGAAAAACCAACAGCAAACATGAAAATGTGAAAAATGGGACAGAGGCACACTGGAAGGTATTTGATAGGGAGAAGAGATGGACTGGGGGTGAAAGGAATGTGGAAGAGACACATGGAAGTGAAAGGGATGGGGCAGTGACACAACGAGCTGTAAGGGATGGGACACAGGGCCATCAAGTGCACATTATAGTAGAGATGTGCACCGCTAAAAATTTCATTTAGTTTTTTCCAGGTGTTTTTTTTTTCGTTTCAGGTCATTTCGGACCGTTTTCGTTTCGATTCGTGTGATTCGATTCGAAATTTCGGGTCAATTCGAAATTTCGGGTCAAAAAAATTATTTAAAATAGATTCTTTATTGCAGAATATTATGAGCAACGGTTTATTAGATATTGAATTAAAACGGGAATATTTTTAAAATTGAAGCCTACATTTCCCACACTATGGAATTTGATATCAACTATCGAATTTGAAATCAATTTCGAATTGATATCAACTATCAAATTGATCTTTATTTACAATACAAGTAATAGTCAGCAAAGGACTTTATGAAACAAATTAATTTCATTTCACTGTTTAATTTGACTCAAGTACAAAATCTGTGACACAGCTTAATATTTAACCCATGATTGTCTTTTAAGAGCAAAATGTAATTAATTGGGGTTTTATTTAGTGATCCAAAATTCGAATTGATATCAACTATCAAATTTGATATCAAATTTCAAATTGATATATAAAAAGCAAATTTTATGTTAATTCAATGTTAAAAATATTCCCGTTTTAATTCAATATCTAATAAACCGTCGCTTATAATATTCTGCAGTAAAGAGTCTCTTTATTTTTAGATTTTTTTTAAGATATTTTAAGCATTTTTTTTAAAAAAAAATTGTTTTTTTTATATCAATTCGAAAGTTAACCCGAAATTTCAAATCGATCCGAAATTTTGTGTGGTCGACATTTCAGATTCGGGACGCCCTCGGAAGCACGAAAATGGTAAATTTCGTAGGAAAAACGAATCTGTACGAAACGAATTGCACATCCCTATATTATAGCACTTTAGCACCACTAAAGACATCACAAAGGGCTTGCCAGGTTTCTCACATCTGAGCCTCAATGGTTCTGAGTCTGATATCTCCCAGCATTTGGTTATTTCTCATTATTGCATTTGTTGGAGCTGGAAAATTGTTCTCTTACATTTTTTAACTAATACTTGAATATTAAGATTGCAAAGTTTTCCCATCATTTTTCACTTTCAATTTCAGTGCTCACAAATTTAAAGTGGCACTCGTTCTGAGTCTGAGCTCTTCTTGTAACAGAGGTTTTCAAGTTTCATTGTGAAGATCTTCATGAATGCCACATTTTTCAAGCTGCAATTTCCACGCGGGAACTCACTGCTCGATTCTAGATCCACAGTCCCTCAAAAATGTTGCTCACTTTGTGATTCAGAGGTGAAAAGGAGCCGTATAATCATGTATACTAATAATAGATATTTAAACTTTAATACCAGTGAGAAAAGGCTTTTCAAAGCAGCGAAGGATCTATTTTAATATTATCTACTAAGCAAATTGATGAGTCTCTACTGTTTATAAATAGAAGAATTTTGCTGTTCTTTTGACAAATTCCATGAATAAGGTAGAAATCTGTCATTTCTAACTAACTAACCAACCAGTCAATAACAAAATGCACAAATCTTGTCTTTAGATCACTCGCCGCACACACCTTACCTGCACGGATCACTTGCTTTATCTCCGTTTAAGTCTGTTTGAGTTAGTGTTGAATGGGAATCCTAAATATATACCAATCTGCACTGGGAGGGTCACACTACAGTAAGTCCCAGAAACACCTAATTATGATGTAAAACTACACCTAGGTGCCTTTACTTTTCCTGGCATGAATCAGAATTAGTCACATGAATAAAATGTATATCAATCAAAAGATCTTAAAATGATGTTGATGATTCACCAGGTGGTTAAGAGGTTCCATTGTTTGTTGTTGCTGTCTGCAGTGAAAATTTCCAATTCAGCGTGTAACTATTCATGCTGTTCTAAAATACTTCTTATTCCTGTTTTCTGGTTTTCTGGTTATTTAATATGTCCAAAAGAATCTGATAAATGAATAAAAATCAGCAAAACATGAAGAAATCCAATACACGCAGGGTAATATTTTGTTCTTGGTCTGAGGCACTGGTTGTGTAAATACAAATATATTGTGAGTACATTAAAAATGATCTAATAGGTTTCAATAAATGTAACAATAGATATTGACCCCTTTACATTTCTCCTTTGTTATCTTTTTAAAATTACGGTTGTCCGGGCAGATTACTCAATTTATTTGTTCTCCTTTTATTTGGTTACCTGCTATTATGTTTGCTACTTATTTCTTGACTGTTAAAAAGGAAAAAGAAGGTGTACGCAATGATTTGTTTCCCTTTTTCTTCAATGTATCTAACCCATTGTTGCATCCTGTTTTTATTGTACACATATTTGTTTACTGCTTACGTAATGATGCCATTTCCTTTTAACGTGTTCACAATAAAAATTGTCGCAACAAAAAAAAATAGATATTGATTTTATTTATACTACCTTGATTAGTAAATTATTAATATTGATGATATAGCCATTTGAAACAACAAGGCAGTTTAAGAATTACCTTAAGTAAGTCTAACAGGGTTATTCACAAAGAGTCGATCTGGACCCGAAATGGCACAGAACAGGGAATTTCTACGTACGTTGCCATTTCATGGCCATTCGGCTGATCACAGAGCAGGCAGTTCACCAAGTTCTGGCGAATTGCCAGCAAGTGCCAGCTGGGTGGAGTAGAGGTAACGTCACTGCTCTGCATGGAGAGAGCCTGTGGAGTCATGGGTTCGATCCCAGCGAGCAACCTCTCCAGTAAGTGTCCTTGGCAAGACACCCAACGGTACATACTCGCCACCCAGGACATACTTGAAAACGAGAGAAATCTCAATGTATGGTAAAATCCTTTCTCAAAAAAGTACGGTGCCTGTTCGGCAACAGTGAAAATCCCCATAGAGAAGCAATGGTTAATCTATTCAGAGAACACCGAACAGCAGAGAAATGTCAGAGAACTGCCCTGCTGTTCGGTGTTTTCATTCGACAGGTTTATGCAGGTGATCCCCATAGACTTGAATGTTAAAAAAATTCTGTTTTAATTCAATATCTAATAAACTGTTTATTATTTTACTCTGCAGCAAAAAGTCTCTTTATCTATTGCTTTTTTTAGGATCTTTTAGGCAATTTTCGGGATTGTTTTGGGGAATTATTTTTTTCCGTCTTCTTTTTTAATAGCGTTTTCTCTTTTTTCTGTAACAGCCATTTTTATTATCATTCATTGGACCTTATAGGTTAATTCCAGACATTTTCGTTCAGTAGTTTTTTGCAAACAGCGTTTCAATTTTGACACTTTCAATCATATTGTTTTTGGTTTTTTTTACCCGTCCGGTGGCTTGTTGGCTTTTTTTTGCAGCTGGTCGGTGCTGTGCTCTGGGGCTGCGTTTGGAGACTGTCCAGCTTGTTTGCAGCAGATGGCCGGCAGGTTTGTGGCGGCATTTGGCAGCAGATTCCCTGCACTTCGGGTACCCGAGTGAAATCACCGGTGAACTCACCGCAGGGTGGGGAATTTTTTTTCCCTGAAGTGCAGGGAACGACATAACACCAAAATATTGGGACATTTTCGGTGCTCTGGGAATAACCCCTAATGATAAGAATGCTTACATGAATAAGACTCATTTGACAAATGTGTATTTTCTATTTCTATGGGACAATGATAAATGGTCAAAGTATGCCATAATGTATTGCAATATTCTGTTATATTAAAATGAACCTATAATATAAGATGTTACAGGTACTGTTACTATTATCACCTAGGGGTGACACAATAGGCGAGTGTAAATAGAGAAACCTGGAGTAGAGGGGTGCATGTGGGCTGAGAAGTGGGAAACAGGATGGAGACATAACTGCAAAAGATGAAAAGCTAGGACCACATGTTAGCAAATAACAGAAGAAAAGAGTCTTGACGTAAGAAGAAAAGAGGATGAGATGGAGGACAAGTTTCATTGAATTGATCTGGAAGAAACAGATCAGGAAAAACACCATAGGTTATTCAGAGAGCCGAATTTGCCACCGAATTGAATTTCACCATGCAGTGAAATTTCTTGGATATTTGGCTATTCAGAAAGCGGGCAATTCGCAAAATATCAGCAAATTACAAGTGAAATACTCTTCACAGAAATTTTTGATTCCGATTTTTTTTTTTTTATAAATGTTTTATCTTTTTTTAATTCTTTAACAGACCTTTTTATTGTTATTCATAGGACCTTATTATTTCCATGCCGGTTTATCGACGGTGTTCGTTGTGTTTATTGGCTGCATTCGGCAGTTTGTGGCTGCATTCGGCGGGTATATTGGCGGCATTGATTCGGCGCACTTCGGAGACACTGCGGTGACTGCTGATTTCACTGCAGGGTCGGCAAATTGAGTTTGCCAAAGTGCACCGAAATTAGGGTGCTCTATGAATAAATCCTGATGAGTAAGAAAGTGAGGGGAAAACAGTTGGACAGTGATTTATTCACAAATGATGAAATATTTCCTGGGGCTGCTGCATAGTTGTTAATAACTAGAAAACACACATCCAGGATATGTCTACATAAATCAAAGTTAAAAGCAAAGCATTGATTTTTGTGATCTGCCTACTTGAATAGAAACGCAATGTGTAAATTGTGTCAGTGTGCTGGTGTTGTGGAAGCAGTGTGATATCATTCATACACACAGATTTATGAAAGAAAGGAATAAAAGAATAAAAAGCCATGACACATTCACCAATGATTTCTTTGAAAGAAAAACAAGAATCAAGCATTTTAGCAACAGATATACCCAAAGCACTAAGCAGGGTTATTCAGAGAGAGCCGAACTGGCCCCGAAATTGCACCGAACTGCGAGTTTCCCCGTACGGTGCAATGCCGGGGCCATTCAGCTTTTCAAAGCCTGTCAATTCGCCCAATATTGGCAAATTGCCAGTGAAATAAGGCTCATCTTCAGCAGCAGTGAAATCCCCATAGAGAAGTAATGGTTAACCTATTCGGAGAACACCAGCAGAGAACAGCAGAGAAATGTCAGTGAAATGCCCTGATGTTCGATGATTTCAATCGGCAGGTTTAATCAGGCGAATCCCATAGGTTTCAATGGTAAAAATATTCCCCTTTTTTATTCAATATCTAAGAAACCATTTATCCTTTTAATTTGCAGCAAAAAGCTGAGCGCGTCCTGCCAAGTGCTTCCCCTGTGCGATGAACACGCTGAGCGCGTCCATGCACAGGAGGCAGCAATAGGCCGGGATTCCGGCCGATTGCTGAGCCCCCCCCCCCCGTGCGGGCTGGCTCTTGGATGACAGCCCGGCACTCGGGAACCCCGGCGGGACCAATAGATTTCATCGTGCTGGCATCTATTTCAGGCGCGCCCCCCCCTGCGAGTGGGGAGGAGGTGCCTGAAAGGGAGGGGGGAGGTCCTTCGAAAAGGTGCCTGGCTTTAACCCCTTGGGGGGCGGATCACGATTCGGTGCTGAAAAGCACCGGATTGTGATCCTCTCCCAGAGCTGACCGACATCTTGGATGTCGACCAAGCCTCTGGGATCTCCCCCTGATGACTGGCGTCATCGTGCATAGCGCGATGACGTCAGTTTTAGAGTTAACCCATAACTGTTACCAATGGTGGAGATAGGGGGGTTCCAAAGAACCCCTTATCTCCCGATCCGTGGTAGCTAGGGGTTAATATTTGCTATCGTTGGATAGGCCAGAACATGACCTTTCCAACGATAACAAACATGACCATGTAAAAAGTTTTTTTTAAAAAAATTGAAAATAAAAATGTAAATAAAAAAACGTTTAAAAAAAAAGAATAAAAAAAATAAACAGTTGTTTTTTTTGTTTGTTAATGCAGCAATATTGTTCCCAGTTCAATTATAATGTGAACAATGATGCTGCACTAACGATTTTTGTATGGGGTGCGTTTGTTAAAAATCATGTGATTTTCCCCCCAAAAAAATGTAATGAGTCCCCATTTCTAATTTTTTTAACAAGCGCACCCCATAGAAAATATAACCGCAAACGCTCGCATGTTAAAATGTGAAAAAAACACTTTACACGTTGTAAATTATTGAAAATTAAACTTTTATTGCAATTTTTGTTATAATATACAGACAGGACATGACGTATACATATAATAATGATATATTATGAATCTGCCAAGTCTGCTGGAAAGAACGATATATAATATGTCTGGGTCATATAATAAAATATGGCTTCAAAACGCGGTTAAACATGATGAGCGAAACCGGTAAAAATGAGCTCAGCACACAGGCGTGAAAGGCTTCAGCAGCGAAAGGGTTAAAAGTCACTGTTTTTTGGGGTTTATCCCATTCGTCGGCTTTTTCCAGTGGCTGGTCGGCAGGTTTGTGATGGATCGTGGGGTGCGTTCGTCAACTTATTGGATCTGATGTTTACCGGTGGTTTCCTGGCGTCTTATCGGATCCGATAATTGGAGCGTTTTTTTGCTTTCGTTTTGGCGGATTTGGAGCGGCCTTTCCTGCACTGTGGGCGCCAATTCAGTATTCACCACAGGGTCGGGAATTTGATTCCCCAAAGTGCATAGAACTATAGACTTATGAATAACCCCTTATGTTTGAAAACAACTGAACAGCCAAGGTTCCCTTTACCTGATTTATAGTGTTATTTGTTATGTTGCCACCTAATTGGAAATTTATTTACCGTATTTATTTATAAAGGATTTTACCAGGAATCCGTTATTGTGTACACACCTCAAGTTCATATATTTTGCAAATTAAATTAACAACTAATTCCAAATGTGAATTGTCATAATCAAAGTTATAAACACAATCAGGGTTGTTCAGAGAGAGGTGAAAAGCAGGAGAATGGAAAAGTCTAGGTCAAAATAGCCAAACCAGAAAAATTCTCTCATTTATCTCACTTTCCAAATTGGCTATTTTGACATAGAATTTTCCATTCTCCAGCCATTCTCCTGCTTTTTCACCTCTCTCTGAATAACCCTGCATATGATAAATTGTTTAAAAGTCATCTGTAACATTTTGTGGTCAATAATTAAGCACAAATATTAGGCTATGCTCAGACCCTGTGCACTCGGCAGTGCGCTGTCCCAATACAAACGCCTACTGTACTGAAAATTCTATGGATTAAAAATATACTTTAAAGTATGAGGGTGACTTTAGGAAGTCTACTATGCTTAAGTTCAGAGGTTAAACATGCACAACCATATTTGAGTTGAACTGTAGGACTCTACAGTTCTTAAAATGCCATCACTTTCTATATTCCTAAAAAGACTTTCTAAAAACCCTTATATTAGTACGGTATTTTTCCATTTTTGTTTATATTACCTCCACATAATATCACATAAACCTTATTATTATTATTTTGGAATGTATGAAATATATTAAAAGGTGTGAATAGGGATGTCCCCAGGCCACCTTTAAGGAACGCTCTACTTATCCTGGCCACTTTTAGGGTTATATTACAAAGTTAGTGCTAACTTAACCAGAGCTGTTGTAAACTTACCAGAGCCATTATACGGCACTATCATGTGCCCTGTGCTAAAACAGGGACACTAACAGGAAAAACATCTGCCTGCAGGTTTCCCCTTAGAGTCCCCGTTTTAGCACCATATCACAAGGCAGGTGCTAAGTCAACGAGAATCTCGCGAGTTCGTGCAGGGCTATGGATTGATTTGCAGAGAGAGATTGGGGATTTTTATCCCCAGTCTCTCTCTGCTCCCGTATACAGGTGTAAACAGAAAAAATAAAGATTGTATAAATGGCAATAGTTAGCATATATGTAGGTCCACCAATCTAGTGGTGAGAAAAGGATGATAACCCAGTAGACAGGAGGATTGGGGGTAACCCGTAACAATAACCAATAAAAAATATATATGTTTACCGGATAAAGTGAGGTACTGAATAGATATTAGCAGTACCATAGACTCGGACAACAGTTGATTGAAAAAGAGTTCATTTATTACGTCCTTATAAGGGCGGTTGCGCACAGGAATGTGCTAAATTCACAGCATAATTTATATCATGAACAGGCCATAATACACAAAATCAGAAGAAAAAAGGTGAAAATAAAAAAATGAATGAAAAAACAACAGTGAGATAAAAAAACCAATTGAAAATTGCAATACATCCACATTGCCCTGCTGAGTGACACGTGAGTTCTAGAGCCAATGTAGTTCAACACAGTGTCGTGAAGGCTACCTTCTATGATGAAGGTGAACACAGGAGGTTGCAGGATCAAAGGTGCTAGCAGGTGCATCAGAAAAAACCCAATTCAAACATATTGCCACACTAAATGTATCAGACAATAGTATAGATGGGACCCATAAAGGTCTACACATATATAGATGCAGGAGAGGACAAATTCGTCCCAAGTTTGAGTGCAGTAGATAACAAGAACACACTCCAAATTAATTGGAAGGGGTTTTCGCTGTACATAGAATTTCAAACTGCATAGGGCTACAGCAGGCAAAAAAAAAAAGAGGACCTGAATACAAGCGTGAATGGAGTTCAAAGCCCCACAGCATACCGCTGTATGTTCAAAGCTTGTGGGCCAACCTGCCCCATACCTTATTATTGTCAAAAGGCGCAGTTGACTAAGCAGCACATATGTGGAGAAAGTTAAAAACAAAATTCATTCATTAGCTCATCAATTCGGCTCAACGCGTTTCCCTGCATATAGCAGCGTCATCAGGAGCAAAAGAATTGTAGTATAGCAGATTATGCTGCTGAGAAGAAAAAGCCTACTTCGTCGGGGTTGCTGCACCTCTCATGCAGGGATGACGTCCTTGGCAATCAGTGCTGGCCACCCTCATTGGGTGAGAGCAGGCTGATTTGCCCACCCAGGGGTTTGTGAGGGACCTGAGAACGAGCAACAGCACTAATGGCCTGTTCTACGGTGGGACCCGCTCAGGTCTCACAAGGTTTTAGCTTGATTGTGCCATTACAGGGATGAATGCTCCATATGCAAATCAGCCTGCTCTCACCCAATGAGGGTGGCCAGTACTGACTGCCAAGGACGTCACCCCTGCACGAGAGGTGCAGCAACCCCCGACGATCGTTTCGGCCTTATTGGGCCTCGTCAGGAGGTTATAGCTGACACCCCTCTAGGCACATTAAGCAAAGGGTCCACGTCTGGATGACCCTTTACGCTTAAAGTGAGAAAAGGGGGGGCTCTATTGGCGCTAGAACTCATTTGTCACTCAGCAGGGCAATGTGGATGTATTCCAATTCTCAATTGTTTTTTTAATCTCACTGTTGTTTTTTCATTCATTTTTTTATTTTAACCTTTTTTCTTCTGATTTTGTGTATTATGGCCTGTTCATGATATAAATTATGCTGTGAATTTAGCACATTCCTGTGCGCAACCGCCCTTATAGGGACGTAATAAATGAACTCTTTTTCAATCAACTGTTGTCCGAGTCTATGGTACTGCTAATATCTATTCAGTACCTCACTTTATCCGGTAAACATATATATTTTTTTATTGGTTCTCTCTCTGCTCCCGGCAGCATTTTTTTTTTAACCTGTTAGTGCTCGGGATGTGATACGGTAACCTCATTTAACTTAGCGCTAACACTCGTGCATTAAGGAGGTGATAACTTCATAAACTATGGGCTCTAAGTTTACAACAGCTCTGGTTAAGATAGCACCAACTCTGTAATATTTCCCTTAGTGTTTTAAAGTGGTCAGTATTTGAGTAGTGCCCCCCCCCCCTTTTAGCCCCCTCCTCCCCGCCCCGATTTGGAGAAAAGGCTGAGTGAAGTGGAGGAGTTTCCTCTACACCACCCAGCTTCACTAGCAGCTGGAATTTTGAATTTTCCAACTGCTTTCAACAAATCAGTCACAAGTGACGTCAGCACACAGCGAGCGTGTCAATGTTACCCTCTGAGACTGCTCGCTATCGGGGGCGTGGCAGCCGATGGATCGTACTTTCAGTGCATAAGTCCCGTATCAGTGCGCATCGTTTGCGGTTCCTTCACTATGCAGTTTGCATAGGGCCACAAATTGCGTATTACAACTTCAGGGACTTGCTGGTTCAGGGGTCCCTAAGCTGAAGAGGAGGAGAAGCAGGCCTCCCGAGGGACAAATACCCAGTCATCACATCTACATTTTTTTTCCAAGAACCCAGGGAAATTCAATAGTTCTCATAATTAATGAGGAACTGTTTTATGTTAGTAATTATTTCATTTCACTACATCCTGTAAATCAAAAACCCATGGAAAATATTATTTGTTTTCTTTATTTAGTTTTCAGCTCTTGCACCATTAAGGACTAAGGGGAAAAGGGTAATATTAACATCAAACATAGGGTTCATATATAAATTATTGTGATAGGCTGTCAATGTTAAAGGGATACTATTTTAAAAATAAAGTTCCTTTTTTTTCCATTGAATAATTGGGCAGACGCTGCTGACAGCCTCTGTCCATTTATTTTCTAAATGTTTTTTTTTATTTCGGTAGATTTTACTGAGAAAAATAACCCTAAATAAAAAACAATTAAAAAATAATTGCAGCATCTGCCCAATTATTTAAAGGGCGACTACCACCAAAAAATTAAATGTCCTTATTTTGTTTACTTTTATGTTGCTGATATCTTACATGTGCTTTATTTTTCTCTTATATGTTAAGTTAAGAAAATATTTTACTCTATAAAGGGGTTATTCAGAAAGTGCTTCTGGTTTGGCCTGCTTCAGCGATACCATTTCGCCAACCATGCTGTGAATTCTCTATTCACCGCAGGGTCACCGAAGTGCGCTAAAGAAGGAGTCACTGAAGACCGAGAGACCGTGACCAACGCTAAACTGTAGGGTAAAAAACAAAAAACAGAACTCTGCTATTCTTCTAATAGGTGTTTAAACCAATAAAAATGCATTAAAATGTGTGTAAATTAAAAAAAAAGTTCCTTTAAGAAAGAATAAAAAGGTCTGTTATGGAATAAAAAAAAAGCCTTTCAAAAAAGTCCAGACTTTTGTCTAAAAATTTAGTCATTTTGTGGTTTTTGGCCATAAAACAGCATCTATGGGTAAGGTAGCAGACTCACATCATTGTGTTGTGTGGAATGTATTCAAAGGACATCCTCAGGGTAGATAAGAAATAAGTCTTTTAAGCTCCCTGTCAAATCTCTTTCTACTGCCAGCTCTTAGGTAGCTTGGATCACAACACACCCTGCTACCTTATCTAAACATTCCCTCCACCACCTCATTAACTGTTGAATATTGTAGTTTAACCCCTTAGTGACCGAGCGGTTTTACACAAATCCGTCCTTTAGTGACCACTGCTGTTTTTTACGTTTCTGCGCTGTTAGTGTTTAGGTCAAATTTTCCTCTTACTCGTTTATTCAACCCACACATATTATACACCCTTTTCCCCGCCATTAAATGGACTTTCTAGAAATACCCTTATTTCCATCATATCCAATAATTTACTATAAAAAAAATATGAAATATGATGAAAAAATGGTAAAAAAAAACCACTTTTTCGTAATTTAATCCCCAAAATCTACAACCACCAATAAAGACCCCGGCTAAATAGTTTCAAAATTTTATCCCGAGAATAGAAATACCCAATTTTTACATGTTTTTGCCTTTTAACCCTTTCACTGCTGAGCCAGTTCACCTATGTGCGCTGTGCTCATTCTGAACATTTTGTGCTAATTATTCTGAGATGACAGCCTAGGTCCTATTTAATTAAACCCCCCCAGACAAAAAAAACTTTAAAAAAAAAACATTTTTTTTTTATTATTTTATTTATTTATTTATTTATTTATTGTTTTTACTTTTTTTAAAACCAAATCTGGTCATGTTTGGTATCATTGGAAAGGCCATGATCAGGCCTTTCAAATGATGTCAAATATGACCATCTAGCTGCCATGGATTGGGAGATAAGGGGATCCTTAGGATCCCCTTATCTCTACATGGCAGCTAGATGGTTAACTGGCCCACTGACATCCTCACACATATGGTGAGGTTGTCAGTGGGTGGGGGGGACCTGGAGGCTTGGCTGACATCCAAGATGTCAGCCCCCCTCCAGGTTCGAATCGCGTTTTGGCGCCAATTAGTGCCGAAACGTGATTCGGCGGCGAAACGGTTAATGCCAGACAGCGCTGAAAAGGGGGACTCTCCCCTTTTCAGCGGTGCAAAAAGCATCTCCCTAGCTTCAATTGTTGGGGAGATAGAGGGCTCCGAAGGAGACCCCCTCCCCTCCATTGATTTGCATGGGGACGCCTGCTGATGACGTCACCACGCAGCGTGGCGACGTCATCAACCTCGCCTGCCCATGTAAATCACATGGGCAGGCTTCCTCCCTGCCAGATCGCCAAGGGATCCAGCGAGGGAGGTAAGTATCGGGCGGGAGGGGGGTTAGGCGCCGCTGACGTACCCTGTACGTCCGCGGGTCTAAGGGAGACCCGTGGACAGGACGTACTGGGTACATCAGCGGTCCTTAAGGGGTTAAATAAACAAGATCCAATAGCAAATCTTTTGGTAAATGTTGTATCATGGGAAAAATCCAGAAACTGGACCATGGAGATAAATACCTAATTTTATATATCCTTTCTAGATGCAATTACTTCAAACAAAGAAAAAAATAACAGTAGCATGCAGTGGCGTAGCGTGGGGGGGCCTCAGGGGCGGTCGCCCCGGACGCAATTTTCTTAGGGGGCGCAAAATTTCAAAAGAAATTTGAACCACTAATATTTTCCAGCAGGGATCAGCAAGGTGTCTGCTCACTGACAGTGGTGTCCGTGAGAGGCCCTTGCACTGGCAGCCGCCAGTTTTGCGGCCCTGGAGGTGACTTAGCACTCAGCGTCCAGAAGGGAGGACCAGGACAGAAAATTCTGGTCGTCCTGACTCCTCCTTAAGGCTGACATGAGTCACGTGAAGCAGCGCAGCATTATCCAACGGACCACCCTGTACCACGCTTGTCAGCCCCCCTTGAAGCCCTGTGCCAGCCCCCCGCCGCTGGCAGCCCTGCAGCCACTGAACAGGAAGGAGAGAGGGAGGCACCTGCCCTGCAGCACATTTAAAATCCAGTCTCCACTAAGCCCCCTGAACAGTTTTCCCCCCTGGGCCACCAGCAACTCCACGCAGGTAGGCGACACTGTGTGACACCAGAGCAGCGTAACCAGCACACAGTGAAGGGGTACTGGGGGTATGGGGAGAGGGTGACTGGGGGTACTTTGAGAGAGGGAGAGAGTGACTGTGGTATTTGGAGGGAGAAAGTGGGGGTACTGGGAGAGAGTGACTAGGGGGACTGGTAGTAGTGGCGTAGCGTGGGGGAGCATGTGTGTTTCATTGTTTTATTGTATCAGTATTTTGTTAATATACATGTGCTTGTGGGGTAACATGGGGTCAATATTCAACTGGTAGAAGGGAATCAGGGGGTGTTACTGTGTCGACAGGTTGGGGGCGCACAATTCTTGTCTTGCCCCGGGCACTGACAACCCACGCTACGCCGCTGGTAGCATGTGTTTCATAAGGTGGTTTTATTTGTAATGTACAAGTGATCTAGTTACAGCTTATGTAAATGGTAGTGTCCCTTTAAGGAGAAAAAAAGGAACGTTATTTTGTAATAGAGTATCCCTTTAACATTGGCAGCCCTTTTTTTCCCCCACTCTCTTTCCTTCTCACTCTCAATAATTTATATATGTTTAATGTAAATATTGCCCTTTTCCCCTTAGTAGTCCTTAATGGTACAAGAGCTGCATACTAAATATAGAAAGGAAATAATATTTTCCATGGGTTTTTGATTTACAGGATGTAGTTAAATTAAATTAATAAAATAAAACAGTTCCTCATTAATTTTGAGAACTAATGAATTTCCCTGGGTTCTTAGAAAAAAAAATAAAGAAATTTGATGACTGGGTATTTCATCATCACATCCGGACAAAAATGCATGCCACAGTTGTAAAACAAATCTTTCCATTATTTTCCCTGACCTTTCTTTTCCATTTTTAGAAACACGCAGGCATTGGTATTCTAAGAATGACAGTGCATCAATACTGTATTTCATAATTAAAATTACAGAAACCTCCCTGAAAAACAGAAATAAAGATGTAATTTGTGGTGCAACATGGGGTGGTACAGGTTTGGGAATATGGTCTGGGCCGCACAGTTAGTACACCATTACATTGATGACGTGTACTGTGTATGTGCATGTGTGTTAATTTTTTTATTTATTTTTTACACGTGTGAGTGTATACTTATATTTATGAATTCTGTTTCTTAAAAGATATTGTATATCAACATTTTATTTGCAAAACCTACTGAGGAGGCGAATATATCGCGAAATGCGTTTAGAGGTAACTTTTATATTTTACTTTGTATTATTATTAATAAATAGCATTGATTTTATCCAACTATGGTCCTGGTTACTGCAGAATGGAGGAGGTGATCGAATGCTGAAGGGAAATCCGGTGCTCCCGATACTGTCCCTGGCTGTAAGAACATCTGGTGTCTGATTGAGACACCAAAAAATGTGAGTGCACCCTTTTTCTTTACATTGTGATTTCATCCTGACATGCTACATTATGGTATAGTTATTCTTTATTTGAGGTACCAATCTGACTAAGGGGACACAGGTTAGAGGAAGCGCCGATCCCACCACACTACTCTCCAACCCAAGACTGGTGTCATGCCAACAGCCTGGAGATGGGATAAGCTGGAGGTCCCTTGTTTTTCCAAATCCAGGCCGGACTTACTTTTAATACGAGAAGGCTCACACATTTTGTAGCAGCTTGCAAAGCCCTGCTGTTACCCCACTGTGGGCTGCTCACACACTCTGAGACCAATATCCACTTGCAATAGCAATAGGACGCCTTTTAGGTTTTTTCCCTTTCCATATATTGTAGCCCAGCTCTTACTTTTGTCTATCCATCCCTCATCATCCAGTCCAGGAGTTCCCGGCTGCTCACCTGTTCTATCACCTGACCTACTGAGCACTGACCCACTCCCTATATTAGAGTGGTGCGCCCTCTAGACAGGGCTCTGTCCTGAGTCTCAGTTTGGAGTCTGTTCCAGTGATCTAGCCTGCAGTGGATCCAACAATTCTAAATTGCAGTGTTCCAGTGATCTAGCCTGCAGTCCGACGGGAGCAGGGAGAGACTGGGGAAAAAAGTTCCTCAGTCTTCCCCTGCCTATCACTACGCCGACCGGCCGGATCTCACAAGGCTCAATGGAGTCCTATGGACTCCATGGATTGGATGCTCGTGGCTGCGCGCAGTGCTGCAGCGAGCATCCCGGGGCGTAGCGCCCGTTACACATGCAGGTAGCATTTTTTGCGCCTACATTGCAATCCCCCGTTAAAACGGGGGCGGTAGGGGGAAAACACGGGGATTGTAATGTAGCCCTTAGACTTTTGGGATGTTACCGGTTTTAAAAAAATATGAAAATAAAAGAGACGTTCTAGCCACTTAAAATAAATTGTGGTCATGATTGGTGATGGTGCTATTGAATAATAGAAGACCAGCACAGACCTTGATGCAGAGAGAAAACCGCAGGAACCACCTGGCTCCCCCTACAGCTGGAAATGTAGTACAGAAATAATGAATGGTAAACTACACCAGATGTCTTCTAATACTCTAATTTATTCAGCACAGGATGTGAGGATGGGTGATTTTTGGAGCCAACACAGGGACCATTTAAGCTATAGCACATAGCGGTGCATAACAGTGAACAAATACACAGATGAAGACTAAAATATCTCCACTACTACTCCCCTGAACTGTACAGAGCCAGCTAGGCCTCCTCCTTAAAGATGACAATTAGCAGCCAAAAAACAGCTTTCTGGGGGTTTGGTGTCACTTGCTGTTAAAAGGGATAGTTTAGGTTTAAAAAAAAGGAGGAGGGGGATGGAGGGGTTAATCTTTAATCTCCTCTTACCCTCCCCACAATCCCCCATAATGGTTTATCCGTAGGGTGAGAGAAGGGTAAATACCCACCTTTAAACCAGTGCTGGTCTCCCTGGGGCGATGCTCTGGATCTTACAACCATGGCTTCACAGACTTTCACGTGATCTGGGGAAGGTTGGAGTATCCAGTCAGACTACTGTCTATTCCTTGCCTTTTGCCCAGAAACCAGATCAGCAACTCAGCTTTCCAAGCAGAAAAATACCCAACACTTGGAGTGCTGAATAAACCCTTTGGACCCTTTGCAGGTGGGCGAAGGGCACTCACGTTACAGTGACAATACACTTTGATACGTCTTTAAATAGACACTGCAAACGGTAACCCCCTTCCATTTTAACCCTATAGGTGTCCCAATCAATACAACTTATAGAACAAAAAAGTATAACAGGTTTCATAAATGCTTTTAACCCTTTTGCTACCAAGCACTTCACGCCCCCCTCAAAAAAAATATAATATTTGAAACACGGGATGTGAAGTTAACAATTAAATATTGAGTAAAATAGACAATTTGGAAAGAAAATGTTGAGAATTTAAAGTTGCTCATTTTTAATTGTTTTATGTATTTGTATATACTTCACAGAAACATTGTTATAATGGATGATTCTGAACTCTAGATGATGTCCCTTATCTAGTACAATATCGTAAGGGGTCTAATTGTTATCACACAGGTGGAAGTTGCCTGTGTGTCAAACACAGTTATTGTGATAATAAAGATAGATAATGAAAGTGGTCAGATCTCCTGCTTTGTTAGCGTTCACAGCGAGAGTATCAGCAATGCAGCTTCCAAAAAATACCAATAGAATACAAAAATAATATCTGTGTATGGCATAATGCCTGTATATGGAGTGGACATTACAGCAACACTGTGTATCTGTACTGTACAGGGATTTTCAGTCATTATAACCCCCTGAATCTTATCCCTGTATTCTTCCCAGGGGCGGACCCAGACACAGGTTTCGGGGGGGCATTCTACCAGTTTTGCCAAGAGCTGGTGTTGGGTTCGCAGTGACAGGCGGATATATATTGCCCCCAACTCACATGGATATATATATATATTTGCTTCTACCCTCTAGGGGTTGGATGTATACGGTGCTAACCAAAGAATATCAATTGTTTATACAAGGTAGCAGCTCACCAATAGGTGTACCCCTCACCTGTCACAATGTGTAGCAAAGAAAATACATAAAATGTATCGTACGGAGCGCGTGAATGGATGCACTATAGTATATATAACACCCTGTGATAGGGGGATCAAATTCTTATATACTCATCTCATATATCAGATTGGATAATGTCATGATATACTGGTAGCATAAACCTAAAAAACAGAGATAAAATCCAATGGTGCAATATCGTAATGACAATCTGGTGGATATATGCAGAAACTGCAGAGTATACACTCACATTATATATATATATATTTGCCCCAGCTCACATGGATATATTTGCCCCCAGCTCACATGGATATATATATTGCCCCCAGGCAGCTCACATGGATATATTTACCCCAGCTCACATGGATATATTGCCCCCAGCTCACATGGATATATTGCCCCCAGGCAGCTCACATAGATATATTTGCCCCAGCTCACATGGGTATTGTTGCCCCCAGCTCTCACCTCTTCTGTTGCCACTGCCAGGCCCCAGGCTCCACGTATCCGCCAGCATTCTTTTCCCTACGATGCTAGCGGCCGCTGGCATGCAGTTTGGCGGGAACCACCTGACCAGCCACGTGCTCACGAGATTGCACGCTGGTCAGGTGGTTCCCATCGCAGGCGAGTGGCCAAGCTGCATGCCAGTGGCCGGTCGCCTCGCAGGGAGAAGAACGTTGGTGGCGGTGAATTTCTCAGGAGGGGGCAATTGATGATTGCTACCCTTCCGCTGGCTGTAGTAGAGCAGCAAAGGTTCTGATCATTTTCTTACAAAAGGAAGAGAGGTACTCCTTTTAGCTTGTTTACAGTGAGATTGGATTCCTTTCTCTACAGGGGGGAAACTAATCTTGCTTTAAAAAGATAAGCAGTTAGGGATATGCCAGTGCTTTTCAGTGTATTACAATGCAAAAATCGAGTTAACTGGATTTTGGGAACGAAGGGGTCAAATAGGTAACAGCCAGTATATTTATTTATAAAGGATTTTACCAGGAAGGATACATCATGCATTTAATTGTAATAAAATTAGGCATCTATTATCTGGGTGTGTATTAATAATTCCTTCACAGAACTACTTTGTTCTGCTGTACGATAAAAATACTCCCAAAATAAGAAAAAATAAAGAAAGAATTGCATAACTTGATGCGTCAACACAGGTTAAACATAGAATTGTTTTCAAGTAACGAACATAGTTCAGGACTATGTTTTTTGAAAGAATTTTCTTTTAAATTCCTTCCAAGTTTGACAGAATAAAATAAAATTGTCCTACAATCCAATAACTTTCAACTTTTTTTTTTCTTCATTTTTACCAATAAAATAACACATAAAACTGTTGGTAGTTAATAATTGACAGCATGTATATCTGATATTCAGTGACAATAAGACCAGATTAAAGAGAAGAACTCAACATGTACACAAACACTTCCTTGTTTCAATGTGTATGTCTAGGAATTTCTGTTTGTTACGCAATTTTAACCACTCCTTAAAAACAAAGACAGAAGGAGACAGAAAAATAAAATCATATGTGAGTCATTTATCTGATTATAGACTTTCAATTGACAATTTGGCAGTTTTATTCTACACTGTGATAATTATTCAAGCCATCATTTGATAAAAAAAAAACCAGTCCCTGGTTATGAAATTAGTTAATTGGATGCCAGCAGTTTCTTATACACACACATTATAATCTCTCAATGGCATGCGCAGCTCGCAGCATTAGTGCGTGTACCCATAGAACATTAATTGAAAAAATATGTAGATTTTATTTTTTATATAGATTTTGCACAAAATGCACATTTTTCATTAGAAATAACAAACCTGTAAATTGCAAACTCCCCATCGATGGGTCACGACAAAATCAAATGGCACGCTGAACACAGTCAGTTCTCTCAAATATCTAGGTATGTGGTTAGACCCAAATCTATCCTTTGGCCCCCACATCGAAAAACTCATCTAAAATTTACCCCAAACTAGGTGCCCTGTACGGAAACAAATCCTGCCTGAGCCCCGCGGTAAGAAAGAAGATTGTACAACAAATGCTTATGCCGGCTATTGATTACGGAGATGTAGTGTATGCAGCAGCCCCGCAAACACACCTTCAGAAACTTACTACAGTGTATAACTCATTCTGCCGCTTTACGCTACAATGTAACTATATGACCCACCATTGTGACATGTTAAAAGAGCTAAACTGGCCGTCGCTGGAATCTAGACGCACCCTTCACATTTCCAACCTGGAGTTTAGGAGCTTTTCAGGAAGCTACCATCTTATCTGAATAGGCTGCTTCCCCCAGCAGCTCCCTCATCCTATAACCTCCGATCCAGGACCAGCACCTTACTTGCAATACCACAATGCAAAAAGTAAGTGGCTCGATCCTCATTTTCCTACAGAGCGCCGCAAATATGGAATAACCTCCCAGACATCATCAAATCTTTCCCCGGTCTAAAGTCACTTAAGAGCTCCCTATTAACATACCTCAATAAATGCACCTGTAAACATGTTACATAGTGAATATATTTCCTACATATTTATTTTCTGTTATTCTGTATATTTGTATTGTTTTTTTAATATCTTGCATTTTATTACTTTGTATTTCTGTAACAACTGTAACAATTCAATGTTCTTGAACCCAGGACGTACTTCAAAAGGAGAGAAATATCAATGTATCCTTCCTGGTAAAATCCTTTATCTCTGTTTATTTATTTATTTATTTATTTAGTCAGATTTTATGTTGATCATGAACCAGATAAGGAACATCTAAAATGTCAGTGCAGGAGGTGAAAGAGGACCTCCTCACCCATTATTAGAGTGTGCCTGGGCACACCAGGCACACCTATGATATTGGGGTCAGAAGTAGGAGTGAATGGGAATTGAGAGGCATGCAACAGATGGTGCACAATTAAATAGCTCTTTCTGTATCTGACAATAAATTAGAGGGTCACTATATACAAAAACCACAAACAATACACATACAGGTCTATTCAAAGACAGGTAAAACTTAGTAGAACTGGCTGGAGAAGTGATAACTCTAGGTCAAAATAGCCAAACCAGAAAAATTCTCCCATTTATTACCTCACTTTCCAAATTAGCTATTTGGTCTTTTGTTCTCTTCTCCTGATTTTCACCTTTCTTTGAATAGACCGTCAGGGTTATTCAAAGAGATCCGAATTGCTTGAGAAAGGTAACCGAATGCTGAAAATCAGCGTTCGGTTACCTTTCTTGGTCATTCAGCTATCCAGAGAGCAGGCAATTGCCTGCACATATGGTGCCTGTTCGAGGGCAGTGAAATCCCCATGAAAAAGCACTGCTTCGGCTATTCAGAGAACAAAAACCAGCAGTGAAAGGTTCCCCTAATGCCCTGCCATTCGGTGGTTTCATGCGGCAGATTTATTCAGGCGAATCCCATAGGCTTCAATGTTAAAAATATTCCCGTTTTATTTCAATATCTAATAAACCGTTCATTCTAAAATTCTGCAGTAAAGAGACTCTTTATTTATAGATTTTTTAGGATATTTTAAGCATTTTTCTGGATTTTTTTTTAAAAAGTCATATTTTTTTTAACCCTTTCGCTGCTGAGGCTTTTCACACCTCTGTGCTGAGGTCATTTTTACCAGTTTTGCTCATCATGTTTAAACGTGTTTTGAAGGCTTATTTTAGTATATGACCCAGACATATTATATATCGTTCTTTCCGTCAGACTCGGTAGATTCATAATATGTCATTATTATATGTATACGTTATGTCATGTCTGTATATTATAACAAAAAATGCAATAAAATATGTATTTTCAATAATTTACAACGTGTAAAGTGTTTTTTTTCACATTTTAACATGCGAGCAATTGCGGTTATATTTTGTATGGGGTGCGCTTGTTAAAAAAATTAGAGATGGGGTCTCGTTACATTTTTTTTGGGGAAAATTACACGATTTTTAACAAACGCACCGCATACAAAAATCGTTAGTGCAGCATCATTGTTCACATTATAATTGAAATGGGAACAATATTGCTGCATTAACGAACCAAAAAAAAGAAAAAAAAAATGTTTTGTTTTTTTTATAATTTTATTTTTAAATATATTTTTATTTTTATTTTTAATTTTTATTTTTTTTAAAAAACTTTTTTCACAGTAGTGTTTGGTATCGTTGGAACGGCCATGCTCTGGCCGATCCAACCATACCAAACTTTAACCCCTAGCTGCCACGAATAGGGAGATAGGGAGTTCATTGGAACTCCCTATCTCCACCGTTGGTGGCAGTTAGGGGTTAACTCCAGGACTGGCGTCATCGTGCTATGCACGATGACGCCAGTCCTCAGGGGGAGTTCCCGGAGGCTTGGCCGACATCCAAGATGTCGGCCAGCTCCGGGAAAGGATCACGAACCGCGCTTTTCAGCGCCGATTCGCGATCCAGCTCCCCAGGGGTTAATGCCAGGCACCATTTGGAAGGGCAGGCTGTGCCCTTCCAAATGGTGCCTGGGATAACCCCTGCAACGCCGCCGATCGGGAGGGAGAGAGGTCCGAAGGACCTCCCCCCCTCCCTTTCAGGCGCCTCCTCCGCACATGCGGGGGGTGCGCCTGAATTAGGTGTCATCGCGCTGCCGCGATGACACCTATTTTCATCGGCGGCGGTTCCGGATGCTGGGCTGACATCGAGGATGTCAGCCCGCACCGGGGGGGCCAGCGATCGGCCGGAACCCGGCCGAACGCTGACCCCAAAGGGAGGACGCGCTCAGCGCGTCCTCCGCACAGCAGGAGCCATGCGGAGGATGCGCTGAGCGCATCCTCCGCATGGAAGTGGTTAAACTTTACTTATATTTTCTGTAAAAGCACTTTTTATTATAATTCCTTGGATCATATGTAAATTTCAGACATTTTCGCTCAGTAGTTTCTTTGCAAACAGCGTTTCACTTTTCAAACATTCGAGCAAACAGTTTTTCTAATTTATTCACTGCCTTCGTCTGAGGTGTCGGCTTTTTCCGGCGGCTTCGCTGCGTGTGATCGGCTCCTACTCGGGTTTTTCCGTGGTTTTCGGTGGGTTAATCCAGATGTTTTTGCAGGTTTTCGGCGTGCATTCGCTGGGTTTTGCGGTGAGTTTTTGTCGGGTTTGCGGCAGCCTTTCCCTGCAATTCGGGGACCCTGTGGTGCTTGCTGAATACACCGCAGGGTCAACGAAATGGGATCGGCAAAACGAACCGAATTGGAGAGAGCGAAAAGTCACCGAATGTGCGGTGACTTTTCGAATCTCTTTGAATTACCCTGACAGTGTCTCACTGTATGGCAAAAATATTAAAGCAGTTATTCACCAACCTCCTAATAGGAGGGAGGATCGAACTTCGCAGTGCTGAGCACACTAAATGCGCGTCAGCGTGGACGTTCCTTCCACTCTGATGTGTGCTCGTCTGACACCGGCCTAAACAGGCAAATCCCATAGGTTTCAATGCAATAAATGGGAAAGCCCCCCCCCCAATTCTGTTTATTGAAAATTTCAGTTATACAAATATAGCGGAGGAAGTCTAAAAGGAACAACAGTGACAGATAGGTACTGCATAAGACAAACATATGAAATAAAACGACATTGTATAGCATGTAGCAACACAGATAATAACAGAGGCCGTACCAAAGATACGAAGGAGAAAATCTGGATCACAATGACAATAAAATTTCGTACAATGTAGCAGTAAATGACAGAGCATAACATAAAAAAAGGACATAACAAAACCAGAATGAAAACTTTAATGCGGACCAAGAACAGGGGCACCAGCAAAGCAGGTCCAGGAAGGGACAAGGTGGGTGGTGTCATGGTGGCACCGGGTGTGGGTCGAGACCGGGCCCATATTCAGATTTAAAAGCCCAAATGCAGGCGACACCAATACAGATAAGTATAATGACAAGAGGTGAGTTCAACGCAAGGCTAGGCAGAGACTCCTGCGCGGCACAACAAAAGGAACTCTAACACTGACAGGCCGGTCGGTGAAAATATCTGCTCAATACATCACAGAATGTCACAGACTGACAGGAACATGAGAGATCCCAGACTTATAAATCCCCAACACGGACTCGCCCCCATCCCACTTCACATTATCCCTTACCCCTGATAATGTCCATGGACTTGCCCATTCCCCCCCATATATGTCCCACTATCCCCCCTCCACCCCGTATGCTTTGGCAATGCTAAAATGTATTTGGTCCTGCCAATAAAGCTTATTTTGATTTGATTTGAGTAGCCGGATCTGAGCTAAGAGAAAATCAACAAAAGGCAGTGCAGAGTCTCAGATACAAACTAGAAACCATACAGAGGAAATCCGCACGGCATGGGTGAAGGCACAATCATAGTCAAAGAATAGCCAGGGGGTCAGAACACCACAGAGTGACGTCAGAACAAGCCAAAGGTCAGTACACAGGAAACCACTGAAAAGATCAAGTAGAAAACAAAAGCAAAAAGGAATAACCAGAAATAAACTAAAGATACATACAAAGCAGGGAACTAATTTGCACTCATCCCTCCCTTATACCTCCATGTGAAACAAAACAGAGGTTTTTATTATTATTATTATTATTATTATTTATTTATAAAGCGCCAGCATATTCCGCAGCGCTGTACAATAGGCACAATATAGACAGGGTTACAATACATTGAACAACATTTGACAAACAGTACAGGAGGAGATGAGGGCCCTATTCCAGTAGGAACTCACAATTTGGGAGGGTTGGGGTTGGAAACAGGAGGAGAGGACTGTAAGGTGAGAGTGATTGATGGTTGCGTCAGTGAGTTGGGTGGTAGGCTTCCCTAAATAGGAACGTTTTAAGGGAGCGTTTGAAGGAAGAGAAATTAGGGGAAAGTGTGACCGTACGAGGGAGAGCGTTCCAGAGAATGGGGGCTGCGCGTGAGAAGTCCTGCAGTCTATCATGGGAAGAGGTGATGCGGGGAGAAGCTAGGTGCAGGTCACTGTTTGACCTTAGGGAGCGGGCTGGGGTGTATTTGGTGATTAGTGAGGACAGGTAGTGGGGCGCTGAGTTAGTGAGGGTTTTGTAGGTAAGGATAAGGATTTTGAACTTAATTCTGCAGTGGATGGGGAGCCAGTGAAGGGACTCGCAGAGGGGAGCGGCAGAGACAGAGCAGCGGGTGAGGTGGATTAGCCTGGCGGAGGCGTTCAGGATGGATTGTAGGCAGGGCCGGCCCGACAATGGTGCAGAGTGGAGCAGCGGCGCCAGGCTGCAGAAATTCGGGGGCGGCAAATTTCAGCCCCCAGCACCGCTGCTGCGCTCTGCACTATTTTTTTTATACAGCGGCGGCAGATCGTGCGGCCGCCGCTTTCGTTCCTTCAACGAGCGGCAGCCGCATGAGTATCTGTCACTCGCCTGAGATCCATCATCCAGTCTGCCGCGATCGAGATCACGTGATCTCGCGAGATTGTGGCAGGCTGGAGGGTGGATCCCAAGCGAGCGGCAGATACTCATGAGGCTGCCGCTCGTTGAAGGAAGGAACGCGGTGGCCCCAGGATCTGCCCATCGGAGGGGCCTGGCAGAGGTGAGCCTGCGGCAAATATATCCATGAGGGCAAATCTATCCATGTGTGAGCCTGGGGCAAATCTATCCATGTGTGAGTCTGGGGGCAAATATATACATGTGTGAGTCGGGGGGCAAATATATACATGTGTGAGCCTGGGAGAAAATATATCCATGAGTGAGCCTGGGGCAAGCATATCCATGAGTGAGCCTGGGGCAAATATATCCATGTGCGAGCCTGGGGGCAAATATATCCATGTGTGAGCTGGGGCAATATACCCATGTGTGGGCACTGCTGGGTATGTGATGCTGGGCACTGCTGAGTATGTGACGCTGGGCTCTGCTGGGTATGTGACTCTGGGCTTGTGACACTGGGCACTGCTGGGTATGTGACATTGGGCACTGCTGGGTATGTGATGCTGGGCACTGCTGGGTATGTGACGCTGGGCACTGCTGGGTATGTGACGCTGGGCTCAGTTATATACACCTCACAATACTGTATCACAGAGCTCCACAGCAAGAAAATTCTAATGTACGGTGTGTATGAGTGTTTGAATTTTATTGCTGTGGCGCACTGTGATACGCTCATACACGCTGCATGGTTTTTTTTGGGGGGAGGGCAGCATTTCATCCTTCGCTCCAGGCAGCACAATGTCTTGGGCCAGCCCTGATTGTAGGGGGGAGAGGCGGGAGAGAGGGAGGCCGGATAAGAGATTATTGCAATAGTCAAATTGGGAGATTACCAGGGCATGGATTAGTTGTTTTGTGGTGACAGCGGTAAGAAATTGCCGAATTCTGGAAATATTACGTAGTTGGTATCGGCAGGAGGAGGAAAGAGACTGAATGTGGGGAATGAAGGAAAGAGCAGAGTCAAGTGTAACTCCAAGACAGCAAACCTGGTTTGATGGGGAGACAGTGATACCCTCCACCATGATGGAAAAGTCAGGAGGTGGAGAGGCATTAGAGGGACGTTTTGTATTATTTGTAGGCTTGTGCGCCGATTTTTTTTTTTCGGTTCGATTCGGTTCGATTTGTTCGGATGTTTAAACTTTTCGATTCGGCTCGTTTCGACCGATTTCTGTTTCGATTCGGTTCGGTTCGACTCGTTTTTCGGGTACATTTTTTTTTAGGAATATCGACCATTTTTCGTATTTTCGTGTCACTTTGCTCGTTTTTTGTATTGACTTTTCGTGATTTTGGAAATTTTCGTTTTTTCGGAACGTCTGTTCTCCTCGTTTCAAAGCTGTCTAACTCTATTCGTTTTGATGTAAACTACTATGGTTTACTTTTTTATTTTTTTTCTGCTTTAAAATGGTTTTTATTAGCAAATGCAAATACCCATACTTTACAGTGTTTACAGAGTACAAATGTGTTCGCTTTCAAAATGTAATTTGCCTTTAGGAATTGCATATTGAAGACTGTTCTGAAAGTGGCATCGATATATTTTGTAGTAATGTAGGTTTCGCTTAAATTCTAGAGGAGATGAGAAAAAAAAACCACAACATATCTATAGACAGCTGCAGAGCTTCCACCACAAGTCGAAGGCATTTCACATTACAGAATCCGCTGGTATACCATGTGGGAGCAAAGCCTTGCTTTGGGCTTCTCACTCAAGAGATTCTGGATTCACATGCTTTGTGACAGCCAATTCTCTTGCTATTGAACAGTTATGACCTTGATATACCAGTATTACATTTCCCATGATGCACTGCCTGAATTATGAGACATGTCCGTGTGAACACCCGGGTTGTCAAAGTTAACGATCATCCGAGATACATCAATCAACGGCATATTTGTGGATCTGCTTCATATTCTTGACAAGGTATTCAATGTTTTCCGATTTAGACAGGTAAAAGAATTCCACAGTTCTTCGCATCACATCACTTGTATCACTGCTGGTCTTAAAAAAACATGGCTTTCGTACATCAGGGAACAGGCTGTAGATGAGCAACGCCATTTCTTCCGCAGTGTATATACAAAAAAAGGGGGAAACACGTACATTTTGTAGTTTTTTTTCTCTATATTGCAAAATAATTATGAGTAAAACATTGGTTATCCTCGCTTTACAACCCTAGGTGTGGATATTATATATTGCAGCAAAAAGGGACTGTTAGCAAACGCAGCCTTCATGTGCAATCTAAACAGAACAAAAAGTATACGCACGAATGATAAAAGGGGGAGGGAAGAAAAGAAAGATGCCACTGCAGAAGATGAAAAATTAAAAAACAGTTGGAAAAAGGAGATTACATGTTGTATGAATGCCAAAAGAGCTAGTATGCATATCCTTTAAATGGTCACACACACAAAAAAAATGCTAATTTAATATGACTAAGGCGCATTTAAGGGTGGGACGACGTAGAGCGGATCCCTTTTGCACACGTCAGTGATAGAAGTTCTCTACACCTTTACCGCTGGATGTGTTATCTGGCTAGTGCAGCTCTCACTGTTCAGTCAATTAGAAGAAATTGATCAGGATTCACAACAATTGAACTCCCAAAATTTTTAATGTACTCTCCCCAATGCTGCAGCAGGATCGACTGGCCACCTTTCAACCTACTGAAAAGCTGGAACATTAGGGTCACGTCTGAGACTCGGTTTTCATCCAGCATACTCTTAAGACCTTTTTGCAGAATGACAGGCAAGTGTTCACCCAGTAGTTGCTTCTCTACACAAGCTATTAATGGCTTATGAGTCCCATGGTCCAAATATGTAATGACTCTGTCTGTTTCTTCTTCCAATCGCCTGTTCACATGATGGAGATACTCTGGGATCTCTCTTTCTTGCAACAGCCTTTGTCCTTCTGCAGCGCATAGGCAATTCGTTTCCTCCAAAAATCTGTCTTCAAAAGACTCTTTGTAAACCTGTAAGTCAGACAGCATGCCGAGTAGGCTTCGCAGCAAGCTCCGATCCACTGCCTCTCCAGAGCGCTCTTTATCAAACAGCTGCAAGATGCCATCAAAAGTCTTGCTCTGAACCATCCTGTCACTTAAATATACGATGTCCAGAATTACTGAAATGGAACCGAAATCACGAATGGAACCGAAATCATGAATAGAGCGAAAATAAATTTCGATTTGACACATTTCAAGTCCATTCCAAAATTCTGAAAATATTTCGTTTCGGCTCGGAAAATTTTTCAGATCTGACATTTTCGGATCTAAAAATTTTCGGAAAATCGTCCGCATCCGAAAACACGAATCGGGAAATTTAGTGAAAATTCCGAAATTCCGAAACCCGAAACGCACATCCCTAATTATTTGAAAAGCCACTGAAGTGTAAACGCACCAGCAAAGTCACAGCACCTTTCGTAGGTGAGTCCTACCTAATGAAACCAAAAGCTGCTTTCTAAGCAAGCCACATATGCTCATGCTGCTTAATCCCAAAGTGGAATCTTTCTGGGGAGGGTATAAATGAAAACCCACCAGTCTCTCTCATGCCTGAGAAGCAGCATGAGCATTTGTGGCTTGCTTAGACCTAGAATTTTCACTTCTCCAACAGTTTTCCAGAGTTTCACCTTTCTCTGAATAACCCTGTATGACTATTCCTAAATCCTTCTCCTACCTTGATTTCCCTAACTCTGTACCATTTAGGATATAAGTTGCTTGCATGCTCCTCCAAAATGAATAACCTTGCATTTATCTACATTACATTTTACTTGCCATTTGAGTGCCCACTCCCCCAATCTAAACCCCTCTGTAGTGAAGTAATATCCTGGTCACATTGTATTACCTTCCCCAGTTTTGTGTCATCTGCAAACACTGGCACATGACTTTCGATGCCTATTTCAAATAATTTATAGATTGGATAGAAGTGGTCCTATAACAGACCCCTGAGGGACATCACTTACCACTGGTGTCAATCTTAAATTTCCCATTTATGATCCCTCTATGTACTCTATCTTTTAGCCAGTGTTTATCCTATATTTGAATATAGGGACCACATCAACTTCGCTCCAATCCTCTGGTACGATTCCTGAAAGAAAAGAATCGTGGCGGATTAAAAACAGGGGTTTTCTTATTTCCGCACTTAGCTCCCTCAGTCTTCGTGGGTGAATTCCATCCGGCCCTGGGGCTTGGTTTACATTCACTTTCTTTAGCTGATACAACACCTTTTGTATTACATTGTATTAGTAAGTTTTTATCAGTGATTTGCATGGAATTTATCATAGATTTTTTCTTTGCTTATTTTTCTTTTGTATATATCATTTAAAATTTCTGCCTTTTCTTGATCTTCAGTTACTAAGTTACATTGTTTCAGTATTGTATTCTTTTCAGGTTGGGAAGAAGCCAGCTTTGTCTGTATTATCATATGTATGTTTCTTTTTTCACTTCAGCAGCATTTAACTTGCCCCCTCGTCCCCCCAATACCTGTGAAGTAAGCATGATGCAAAGCGATTATGAAAACAGACCAAGAGAACCTGGCAAAATAAACAGGGTTATTCAAAGAGATCCGAATGGCTGCCGAAAGGGAACTGAACGCTGAAATTCAGCGTATGGTTACCTTTCCTGGCCATTCGGCTATCCAGAGAGCAGGCAATTCGCCAAATCCTGGCGAATTGCCTGCACATACGGTGCCTGTTCGGTACATGTTCGAAGCAATGCTTTGGCTATTCAGAGAGCAAAACCCAGCAGTGAAAAGAATTGCCCTGTCATTCAGTGGTTTCATTCGACAGGTTTATTCAGATGAATCCCATAGGCTTCAATGTTAAAAATAATCCCATTTTAATTCAATATCTAATAAACCGTTCATTATAATATTCTGCAGTAAAGAGTCTCTTTATTTATAGATTTTTAGGATCTTTTAAGCATTTTTCTGGATTTTTTTTCAAAAAACGTTTTTCCGATTTATTTATTTATTTATTTTTTTAAAAACTTATCTTCTTTTTTCTGTAACAGCCCTTTTTAGTATCATTCATTGGAATTCATATGTAAATTTCAGACATTTTCGTTCTGTAGTTTCTTTGCAAACAGCGTTTCACTTTTCAAACATTTAAGCAAACTGTTTATTTTTTTGTCTATGGTGTCGGGTTTTTCCGGCGGCTGCTCTGTGCTGTGATCGGCTCCGGCTCGGGTTTCTCCGGCGTGTTCATCGAGGTTAATCCAGATGTTTTTGCGGGTTTACGGTGTGCCTTCGCTGGGTTTTGCGGTGAGTTTTCGGCGGGTTTGTGGTGACTTTTCCCTGCAATTCGGGGACGCTGTGGTGCTTGCAGAATACAACGCAGGGTCGCCGAAATGGGATCGCCAAATCGAACCAAATTGAGGAGAATGAAAAGTCACCGAACGTGCGGTGACTTTTCGATTCTCTTTGAATAACCCTGATAGTGAGTTAACACACATATTTTGTAAGGCTTAAAATTAGCGCACAGACTTCTCTTACTGTAAAGTCCTTGGAAATTAGCATTTACTGTGATAATCATCATAGGAAAATAATGAATTGCTGCAATGCAAATGAAAATGGTTCCAATACATATACAGTGGTGGAATTATTCACTCAAATTGTTTTTTCACTGCCTTTCAATATGTGATCTGGAGGCACCTTTGGGGATTTTAGGTATTCAGATAAATTAAGGGGAAAAAAGCAAAATTTTACAAACATAAAGCATGCAATTAAAGGGGTTAAGAATATTTTAAATTCACAGCCAAATGTCTGTGCACCACCATCAACAAATTGGTAGAATAAATAAAACTGTAAAGCATTTAAATTGCTAGATCGCATTGCTAATCATAAATATTTGCTTGTTCCTTCCTTGCCTAAACATCAATATTTTAATATTAAAATGTCTCACTGAAAGTGTAAAATGATTAAAGACATATTTGGTCTGGATGAAGACATTACTCATGATATAAATTAATTTCGAAATGTTTAAGGTTATCCAAGGTAACTGTAGATTTCTCTGAAAGTTTCTTCATCACTTTCATCACTAGTAAACAATCCTATATAGAATGTACATGATGGGAAAAAAAAAGCGGAACCAGAAATTAGTGCAATGAAGGAAGAGGATTAAAACATTGGGATTACTAAAGCATGGTTAACGGTTACATGTAATCTGGCGGTCAGTTAACCCTTTCATGTCACACCCATAGGTCCTCTCTGTATTCAGTCACTTATTTCAGTAATCTATCTCTGAGAAACCTACACAAATTATAAATTGTATTTTCAACAGACACTCCTCTTTAAGAAAGTACCTGAAGTTTGAACAGTTACTGAAATATGGAAAATTGACACCCTAATATATGTGAAAAACTAAGGTCTAAATTACACACCGAATGCTAACAGTAGCGTTCGGATATGTAAGCGTTAACATCAGGGTAAAGGGACTCTAACCCTTGCCCCCAGATTACCTTCCTAACACTAATCAGTAAAAATCTGTTAGCGCATCTGTGATTGTGCTAGCTTTCGCGAGCTTACTGTACTTTGTTCGGCCTATACTTAACACGAGAAGCGCAATAGGTAATTAGCATTAGAATAAGTAAGGTATTACAAAGTCCTAGTGCTCAATACCGCACTAATGGGTTAATCGGATTTTTACCATCACCTAAAAGCTGGTTCTAAATGATTCGTTGATCTATTTCTGCAGAACCGTTTAGCACCAGCTAAACCCCCCCAAACAACAAATAGTCCCCAGTCTCCCTCCGCAGCGCTTAGTGATCTCACGAGAGCAAGATTGCAGAGCTTGTTGCCCCGGGAGTGTAACCATCCATAGAGTCCTATGGACTTCTATGGATTCCAGTAGGTGATACTCGCGGCAGCGTCGAAGCTCTACCGTGAGTATCCTCGAGGGAAGCGCATCTTTACGGTGCAAGGTGACAGTAAAATTCTGTTTAACCCATCAGTGCGGTAATTAAAGCAAGGACTTTGTAATACCTTACTTGTCCTAATGCTGATAGTATGTGACCCGTGTAAGGTGATGAATACATTCTGATGCTAAGTCATAGTGAAATACAATGGGGTATACATACAGAAAATCCGAGGTGATGATTTATGTTCTTTTAATGTTGAATGAGATATGTGATGATCATTAACGTAGTCTTAAGATATACAGATGTTTGTGTGCTGGCGCCACCTAATGTTCAATTTTTTAAATATTTATAAAGTTAAATAGAATAAAAGCACCATCTAGTGGTCATAAAATATATGACATATAGAAATCAGGAAATTAACCAAATTTACTTATATGTCTTTCAGTATAACGTATGGTTCTTTTGAGTCTAGCGGCTGTTCTTCACAAGAGGTGGTGGTATATCCTCTATCGCTCCCACCGCAAGAGGATTATTGTGAAACACAAGAATTTTGCGAGATCAGCGCTTCCCTCAGTGCATATATCACAGGGTACCTCTGAAAAACCACACCCACACATATATATATTTATTTATAAAGGATTTTACCAGGAAGGATACATTGATATATATATATACATATCTCAGATCCTGGGGTGGAACTAATATATATATATATATATATATATTTCCACTCACATGGTAAAGAGCCCTCTATTGTTTGGCTCAGTATTAGCGTGTTTGGACCTGTTAAAGCGAACCCCCTTTTTCTCGAGGTCTTATATGGTCATCCAAAATTACTGTCCACTTCACATTCACTCCCTGGTCTGGTGTAGCAATCCTCCAAAGAAATAATGGAACACACATGTCAGCTACCGGTGATATTAGAGCAGGAGCACCGGACCTCCCATCATCCTCAGCCGTGGATAGCAATAAGATACGAAGGACACTATTTAAAGCCAGATGGAATATATGGACATTGTTATCAACTGAGGAAGCTGCACTAGCATAACGTGTTTTGAAAACCTTCTTTTAATTATTTTATTTAATAAATACCTTTTTTATTATAATCTGTTCCTGGCTTATTGCTATCCACCACTGAGGATGATGGAAGATCCGGTACTCCTGCTCTGATATCAGTGGTGGCTGACAAGTGTGTGTCTGGGCAAGACACCAGAATATGTGAGTACATTCCCTATCTCTGTGGTCATTATATATTTCCAAAGGTCGCTAAAAAGGTATGTAAAAAAATAAAAGCGTGTTTTTTTATTAATCCAGCAAATTTGTTCCCATTTCAATAATAATGTGAACAATGATGCTGCACTAACGATTTTATTTTGGAACCTATGGGATTCGCCTGATTAAACCTGTTGACTGAAAGCATTGAAAATCAGGACATTTCGGGGCTGTTCGATGTTCCCTGAATAGATTAACCATTGCTTCTCTAGAGAAATTCCACTGCCGCCGAAGATCACCGTATTTCGCTGGCAAGTCGCCAATATTTGGCAAAATGCCAACTTTTTGAATAGCCGACTGGCTCAGAAATTGCACTGTATGGGGAAATTCACTGTTCGGTGCAACTTCGGATACAATTTGGCTCTTTTTGAATAACCCAGATAATCTTTCTAAAACCAGAGATATCCATTACATGTTTCTTTTTAAGAGTCACAGTGACCTCTAGGGGTAAAGTCTTAAATATTTACTTTGTATAGTCTGTATCCGTCCTTATGGTGTCACCTATTGCAATACTCGAAAGAAACATACACTCTTCCAACCTAAGCACTACTCTGTATAGCTGGACTAACCAGCATAGTAGAAGAGAGTATATCTATCCTTGCAGATAAATAAAAAATATTTTTTATAGAATATATCAAAGCAGAAATTAGTTCTTCTTGGGACTAAATGGATAGGATAGAAGGATCAGTAGTAACCGTGCACCCTGAATCAATTTGTGGGATTAAAGTTTGTAAGGGCCCTGAGAAGAGGCAAAACAGACACAAACAGGGTTATTCAAAGAGAATATTTGATACAGTCCTAACCTCAACATCTGAGGAAAGGGATTTAGGGGTCATTATTTCAGAGGATCTAAAGGTAAGTAGTCAATGTAATAGAGCAGCAGGAAATGCTAGCAGAATGCTTGGTTGTGTAGGGAGAGGTATTAGCAGTAGGAAAAGGGAAGTGCTCATGCCACTGTACAGAGCACTGGTGAGACCTCACTTGGAGTACTGTGTGCAGTACTGGAGACCGTATCTCCAGAAGGATATAGACATCTTAGAGAGAGTTCAGAGAAGGGCTACTAAAATGGTGTACGGCTTGAAGGAGAAAAGTTACCAGGAAAGGCTTAATGATCTTAACATGTACAGCTTGGAAAAAAGACGAGACAGAGGAGATATGATAGAAACATTTAAATACGTAAAGGGAATCCACAAGGTAGAGGAAGGGAGTATATTTAAAAGGAAACAGCAAAACAAGAGGACATAGTCTTAGATTAGAGGGGCAAAGGTTTAAAAGTAACATCAGGAAGCATTATTTTACTGAGAGGGTGGTCGATACATGGAACAGCCTTCCAGTAGAAGTGGTAGAGGCCAAAACAGTGATTGAATTTAAGCAAGCATGGGATAGGCATAAGGCTATCCTAAACAAAAGATAAATCCAGGTAAAGTATCCATGTAATTGGGCAGACTAGATGGGCCGAAAGGTTTTTATCTGCCGACATTTTTCTATGTTTCTATGTTTCTAATTGAAAAATCACCATACGTTCGGTGACTTTTTGTTCGCTTCAATTCGGTGCGATTCAGCGATCCTATTTCGGTGACCCTGCGGTGTATTCAGCAAGCACCCCAGGGTCCCCAAAGTGCAAGGAAAACCTGCCGCAAACCCGACAAACACTCACAGCCAACCTGCTGAACACTCACTAAAACCCGCAAAACAGCTGGAATAACCCCGCCGAACAGGCTGGAAAAACCCGAGCAGCCGCCGATCAGAGAGCAGAGCAGCCGCCGGAAAAACCCGACACCACAGACGAATGGAGCCGAAAAAAAAAGTACGTTTGAATGTTTGAAAAGTGAAACGCTGTTTGCAAAGAAACTACATAACAAAAATGTCTGAAATTTACATATAAGATCCAATAAATGATAATAAAAAGGGCTGTTACAGAAAAAAGAAAAAACGACAAAAAAAAAACAGAAAAAAAATTTCGCTAAAAGATCCTAAAAAAAATCTATAAATAAAGAGACTCTTTACTGCAGAATATTATAATCAACAGTTTATTAGATATTGAATTAAAATGGGAATATTTTTAACATTGAAGCCTATGGGATTCGCCTGAATAAATCTGTCGAATGAAACCACCATACAGCAGGGAAATTCGGCAATTTCCCTGCTGGTTTTTGTTCTCTGAATAGCCGAAGCATTACTTCTCTATGGGGATTTCACTGCCCTCGAACAGGCAACGAACAGGCACCGTACGTGCAGGCAATTCGCCAACATTTGGTGAACTGCCTGCTCTCTGGATAGCCGAATGGCCAGGAAAGGTAACCGAACACTGAATTTCACTGTTTGGTTATCGTTCGGCCACAATTCGGATCTCTTTGAATAACCCTGAAAGTTTGAGGGTAAAGAGAACGCACATTAGCATAAGTGGGCTACCATACAGTGGGTCTCCGCTCATGTCTCACAAGGTTTTAGCTCAACAGTGCCTTTACACAGAAGGCTAACCCATATGCAAATCAGTCTGCTATCACCTAAAGAATGTTGGCCGATGCTGAAATGCTAAGGCAGTCCTCTCTTCACAAGATTTACATCATCCCCTGACAATAGTTTCTGTAAAGCCTTGGCAGTTCAGTTCTGGTCATTCTTTCTGGGTGATAGCAGACATATTTGCATACAGCATAGCATACTCTATAATGGCACCAATGAACTAAAACTGTAGGAGACCTGAGTGGTGCACTAGAGGTGTGCATTCATTTCGTAACGAATTGAAATTCATAACGAATAAAGTTAATTAGTGTTTCGGAAGTAGTTGCGAAATAAAAAAATTGATCCGATCCGTAACGAATTTAATTTGTTATACTGTTTCATCATAAATGAAAAATTTTATTGGGTTTTTATTTAGTGACTCCGAAATTCTAATCGATATCAACTATTGATTTGATATATCAGCTATCGAATTGATCTTATAATACAACTACTACAGTACGTAAACGACTTTATCAAACAAATCAGATTTGTTTCACTGGTACACAAAACACCCCTGTACGTGTCCATTGGCCTCTGGTGCTGAATCTGTTGTCAGCTCAGCACCACAGGGCAATGGACAGCTCAACATTTAAACACTAGCCTGCCTTTTAACAGCAAAATTTGATTAATTGGGGTTTTATTTAGTGATCCGAAATTCGAAATTGGTATATCAACTATCGAATTGATCTTAATGTGCTGAGAACTATGTAGACAAAACCGCCAGAAAATACAGTTGAAAGATCGGCGAACTACAGTGGTAGTTGCCTAAAAAGTGAATCCTATGTACTTTCAATGTACTTGATCCACCGTAGCTTCCCGAACTTTGTCGAAATAAATACAATGTTCTTAATGAAAGAACAGTGCTTAGTGAATAAACTCAAAAGTGATTTCTAACATGTGTAGCGCTGTTTAAAGATTGTGTTTGCTGCATTTACTTGTTGTGGCCACGAGAGGGAGACAGAGGCAATATGGACTATGCTGGACACAAACAGAACTACAATTTCCATCGTGCTTTGCGGGGGATACAGGAAGTGGGTGGGAGAGAGAGGAAGGACATCCGCAGCCTCGTCGGAGGAGAGGCAGAGTGAGCCGAGCGGCGAAAGGTGGAGGATGCATGTGAGACTGCCAGGGATCGTGACCAGGCCGGAGTGCAGGCGCTGCCTCGCGGGTGCTGGAGATCGGGATTGTGACCTTGCAGAGACCTACCTAAGCACCGCTGAGAGGTCTGAGTAGAAATTTAGTTCCGGCTGGACCCCGAGTAAGGAGACCGCGATGATCCATTGGGAGTGCAGGCGGTAGGCCGTAGTTTCGCAGTGTGGAGATCGGACAAGCAGGGGAGCGGATCCGGTGGCACAGAGTCCCAGTGAAATCCAAGCGGAGAGACATCCTTGAACGGGCGCTGAACTGATTGTCTAGCGGATGGGTGAGAGGCCTCCCAGGCCGCAGTTCCAAGTATAAGAAACGCACGCTGCATTATTGTTTAAATCTACAGGGCCCCAACGTGACTAGTCGAAGATTTGTTTGTTTCATTCACTGGCCAGTTGAATACAGTACCCGGGTACTCGAGACAATACAAATACACCTTTTTGAGACATTACATTCACGGGACTTACACTCCAGAACTGAAGGGGTTAATCTTTTCTTTTGCCGCCGCATGTTTTCCCGCATTACAAAATCCTGTCGTTCAAATACCGTATCTACATTATATATGCTTCTTTATTGGGATCAGTAAAGAATATAATCTATAAAAATCCACAACAGTGCTGGTGTATATTTATTCCCTAGCGGGTGAGACTAACCCGAGGTTAATTCAGCGGCTCCTCCGGGAGTGAGCATTACACATGTATTACAGTTTAGAGCAGGGATCTCAGACTCTGACCCCCAGGTGTATATTGCAAGCAATTCCCAGAAATCTTTGAATGCATTAGATGGCCAGACATTCACGAGAGTTGAGATAAGAAACATAGGGAAGGGGGGAGACTCATTGGTAGAAGTTTTATTGCTATGCAGCTCTGTTTTACACCTGCACACCTCAACTATATTGGACATCTAGAAGAAAGTATGTTAGAAAAAGTGCTGCCTTCGTTCGTTTTTGCTGTCTTAGGTCCAGGCTTAGGGCACTATCAGCTGCCCTGAGCTAAAACCAGGACACTAAGGGGAAAAAGTAGTATTAAGGACTCCATGGAGGGACGTACTGCCGGGTCACATGACCGGCAGGATTTCGCCTTCTGCGAGATCCTGCTGGTCGGCGGAGTGATCGCAGAGGGAGACCGGGGCCTCTGTTCCCGGTGGGAGAAAGGGGGGTTGTGAGAGTCCTGAGGATGAGCAACAGCACTAGTGGCCTGCTCTACGGTGGGGGCCCGCTCAGGTCTCACAAGGTTTTAGCTTGCTTGTGCCATTACAGGGATGAATGCTCCATATGCAAATCAGTCTGCTCTCACCCAATGAGGGTGGCCAGTACTGACTGCTAAGGACATCATCCCTGCACAAGAGGTGCAGCAACCCCCGACGATCGTTTTGGCCTTGTTAGGCCTCGTCAGGAGGGTATAGCTGACACTCCTCTAGGCACATCAAGCAAGGGGTCCTTGCCCCCCCAGGTTATTCCTTGCCCCCCCCACCAGAAATAGTCTTTCATCTTCTCACACCTTCGGACCTTTGTATCTCAGTCATTGTGCATCGTATATGGGCATCCTAGATGACATTGGAAAGAGCAGATTTGGGCCTTTCCAATGATACCCAAAATGATCATATTCAGTGTAAAGTAAAAGTCATAAAACATTAAACATAGGCACATTAAAAACATAGGCAACTATGCCATTGCGGACAGCCAGTATAATAGAATCATGGTGAAGTAGGCTGCAATTAAATCACTAACCACTATATAAATTTCCTGTGTGGACAATAGCAGTCTAAAGACCATAGGTATCTCTAGAGGGGGAAATTGCCCCCCCCCCAAGGTTATTCCTTGCCAGCCCAAGTGCACCCCCACCAGAAATCAGCATCCAGTATCCTTCACATATTCGGACCAATGTATCTCCGTCCCTGTGCATCGTATATAGACAATCTAGGTATCATTGGAAAGGGCAGATTCTGACATGACCATATTTAGTGTAAAGTAAAAGTCATAAAACATTAAATGAAAATGTGCACGTGAACGTAAAGATTTTCACAGGGTTGAAATTGCTCAGCAGTGAAGTGGTTAATGTCCAGACTATACCTTACATTGTGTATTACATTAATTTTTGCATTGGTTTAGTTGTATATTAAGGGTTAATGGGTAGGTTTCATCCTTCACAATAAACATTTAATTTTTTCTTTGATTTATGGCATTTTAGTGGTTAATGTGTAGGCTACACGCCTCACGGTGTATTCATTTCATGTTTTACCTTGATTAATGGCATTTTAGGGGTTAATGGGTAGGCTAAATGCCACATTGTTTATTATTTTTATTGTATTTCCTTGGTTTTATGGAATTTATGGGGTTATTATGGAAGTTAGAATCGAAAGGGTCTAATCATCTTTAGATCCTCTGCTTTTCGTCACATTTTGTGGAATTCATTTCATCAATAATATGGTGAATTCCCTATTTAGCGAATGGTCACTATAGTTTTCTAAGATTGGAGTCGCTGAAGCAGTTATCAGACATTCAGCGAAAACGTCTGAATTGCAGCAAATAAAATATTGAATTTAAGTATCAGGTTAGTACAATGAAAAGGTATCATTGCATCACATTACTCTAGGATTCTGCAATCTTATCTATATATACTTGTTTAGGGCACTATTACCTGGTGTGAACTAACCCTTGCATCGGTTAATTCAGTCTAGTGCCGGATCAACAGATCGTTTGCCTCTTGCTTCAAACGGGAAAAATCACTTAGCGCGTTGCTATTAGCGATTTGTACCGCGAGCTTACTGTATTTTCCACGTCCTTTACTTAACACGGGGAGCGCTACAGATCTCTAGTGCTTTTGCAACTAACAGATCACTTGGTGCCTACGCTATTTTTTTGTGGGGCGCTAATTGCAACATTTAACCTGCTTCTCAACCATGGTGCCAACTCTGAAAAAACAGGTACTCGCTCAAAATTAACAGGCAATGTGAAGGAATGCAGCACAGGTGTTCTCTTGGCCCCATACACCATAGTAATGGATCTGGTCAGCAATGTCGTTGCTGTTGCAGTAGGCTCTATTCTAAATGTATCCTTTATCCACATATATCCTAATTCTAATATATTGCCTAATTTTAAACATTTTATGCTGGGGGATATTCATAGTATGTATGCGGGTGTTTATTAGGGTGACCGTGCGGGCCATGTTTAAAGGGACACAAGAATAAGTCTTGCCCTGAAACATGTATTATTTATATGCTGTAGCAGGGAAGTTCTTGTGGCTCACCTGGCCTTCCTTTTGGATCTGTTAAATGCAGTGTTTTGATTCTACATGCTGTTGGGTGGCATTTATCATGCAATGCCCATCAGCCTTAATTGATATATGTGTGCATCTAAACATGGATGATATGGCCACCATGGATGATTTTAATAATGCAGGGGTGTGAGGGCTCTTCGCTGGATGTGTTCATACTTATACAAGCTTGTGAGGGTGGGCGATATTTATGGCCCGGCACTCTGCACTGAAAAAAACTGTTCCATCCTGACCTGTACACAACCGCATTAGCGCTGGGTCTCAGTCCGTCTGAGTCTTGCTCTCTTAGCTTTTCCCTAGAGTGCACCAAACGACCTTGTACACGGACTACAATGGACAAGGTGATCTGTTAGTAGGTCGTCAGGTACTAAGTTTTAGCGACTCGCGCTGAATTTTTCCTTTAGCAATGGCGTTCTACCTCACACCAGGTGATAGGGCCCTTAGTTTTATTCAGCGGTATGATTTAGTGGTGAAAATTATTAGTGCCCCCCCCCAGTTTTGACTGGTATCTTATGTGCCCCCCCCCAAATATTGTTCCTAGAGTCGCCACAACCGCAGGATAAGAGGTAATTATTTGTTTTTTGTGGGGGTTTTGAGCTGCAGGTAACGGATTCTGCAGCAGCGCAATCCGTTATCTACACCTCTGAGCTGGTGGTAACTTTTTTAGTTAGCGCCACCTCTTAGGATCACAAGGTCCTAACGCTAGTTTCTAACACTAGTTAATTTGTGCTTTCACTTTACGCTCCCCATGCTAAGTATAGGGAGCGCAAAGTAAAGTAAACTTGCGCAACGAATCGGCAATTAGCAAGTGCTGATGTTTCTTTTAACCCGTTACCGTTTCGAAGGCGATGTGTGCGCAGTGCTATGACCTCCTTTAAGCTAGCGCTAATGCTGACGCTAGTGTTAGAGCCCCTAGTTGGCTATTGCAAGAATACACCCACTTGTTTCAACCTTTTTATGAAGTCCTCACTGTCATTGGTGATGAAGACTTTAGACTTAATACCAAAAAGTAATTTCTCTATACAGAGTTTAAGGACGACCTGTGATGTAAGAGACATACCCTTAGCGCCATCATATTGCAGTGTCTAAGCTCGTTCCCATAATCGTAACAGGTTGGATAAACAAAGTCATTAAAAAGTTTAAGACAATTTAACATATTTTTTATGGTATAATGTATTTCTATAACCTCACATCAGTTTCTCTCCATGGATAATACCCCACAAGGGGTGGCAATAAACTTGCAGGGTTATTCTGAGAGAGGTGAAAACCAGGAGAATGACTGGAGAACTGAAAATTCTAGGTCAAAATAGCCGATTTGGAAAGTGAGATAAGGCTAGGCTCAGATGAGTGTCTTTGGGTAGCAGAAAGAATGTCCGTGAGAGTGGATGTTCCTTCCACTCGATGCCCGTCTGGCCACCTCGCTGAGCGCACTCAGTGCGCTCAGCGTGCAAAGCGCGATCCTCCTATGGAGGATCGCGCTTTGCAGCCCCGTCAACGCGCGTCCTAGCGCATCGACAGGGAGGCTTTGATTACGGGCGCTTGTTGCGTGCACATTTCGTGCATAAGCACAAGCGTGTGACCGGCCCTGTTGCAGCGTCACAATGCTGCGACGGATGCCAGTAAGCACGTCAGTACGGGCTCACATAGTGCGCTCGTCTGACGCCAGCCTTAATGTGAGAATTTTTCTGGTTTAGCTATTTTGACCTACAGGGTTTTTCAGAGAGAGGTGAAAAGCAGGAGAATGACTGGAGAATGTAAAATTCTAGGTCAAAATAGCCAATTTGGAAAGTGAGATAAATGGGAGAATTTTTCTGGTTTGGCTATTTTTACCTAGAATTTTCCATTCTCCAGTCATTCTCTTGCTTTTCACCTCTCTCCGAATAACCCTGCTCGAATTTTCACCTCCAGTCATTCACCTGGTTTTCACCGCTCTCTGAATAACCCTGTAAGTTTATAATGTCCAGTAACCATGTCAGTATAATTAAGCGTAAAGAGAATAATGTGACAATGTGAAATGGTTAACATTTATTACAAAATCATTAGCATAAATAAACTGTGGTTCGTCTTAAATGAAGTCCTTAATCTGATTTTTTTTCTCATGAATACTTGAAAGAGGTAGTGTTAAGGTAGCAACATTGCATCTTTCCATAGAAAACGGCAATAATTGGCAACACTTGGATAAAAAAAGGGGTTAATTCAAGGAGTGCCGAAGTTTGAGAAGTTGCAAACGCCAGTGAAAATCGCATTTGTTGCAATGACAAAAACCACTTGTGTTTAAAGGGAAATCCAAACAGCAGCAGGAGAGGTTTCACTGTGAATCTTCTCATGTCACTGTTTGGATTTACCTCTTGTGAAATAGTGGCGTTTGAGACATTGCAACATGCACTTTAAATGAGCCCATAGTGTTAATTTTAGACTTCACCACTAGATGTCACCACCATCTCTGATAAACCTATCCCGGCCTAGGGAAACATCTACTGTAGATACTCGAGTATACCGCTAGATTTGTGTGACAAAAATGTACCTTAAACTTGGAGGGGTCGCGTTATATTTGAGACATCTGCATCGCGTGTAAAAAAAATAAAATAAATAACTTGCCTTGCTCTAGATCCCAGGTCTCCCGGAAGTTCGGGTAGTCTCGCTGAAGTGAATGCGCTTTTCCTGATGCTTGCAAACACTTCAGGGAACTCCTTTGGGAGAGGTCAGATCCATCACGGCCAGAGGGCACGCTCGGTTTAAGCCAATCATTCACCTCGCTCGCCTGCGCCGGTCATCTAATCGCTAGTAAGGCTAGGGTCAGACTAACGCAGTATTAACGTGCGTTTAGCAGCACTAAATCACGGCCGTGCTAGCAGCAAATGACGTCCAATGCTGGGCAGCATACGAAGAACGGCCGCACAAAAGTGCGGCAGCGCAACGTAAGTGGCAAACGAACGCATTTTTGCAAGAACGTAGAACCGCTAGTACTGACGTACAGAGTGCGCTGCGTCATGTGTGCATGTGTGCGTCCGCTAGCGGCATGTGTGCGTGATTAGGAGACGTCAGACGCTAGCGTCCGGGCAACATAACGTCCAGACACAAAAAGTGTTTTATTGATGATCCGTACAAAATCACGGACGGAAATGCGCATCATATGACCGCTATCGCGTATTCCGTGAAAAAAATGCATCCATTCGTTCGAACACACTTTTTCACAGACAACGCGAAAAATGCGGTAGTCTGACCCTAGCCTTAAGAAGACGGGTGGCCGGCGGCTTCATACTTAGCAACAACTACAATCATTCTAGAGCAGAGCACGCTGGTCTGAGGGGTATAGCCTGACTGTGTTAAGAGAACCTGGAAGGATCTTAATTGTTTACTGGTACAATAAAAATTTGCTCCTCACGTTATATTCGAGTCTTGAGTATTCTCTCATTTCCATAATAAATCTCTATCCATCACGTTATATTCGGGTCGCGCTATACTCGAGTATCTACGGTAATTGTTTTGCTGTCTGCAGCAATCATAAGAATCATAATTCATTCTTTTTTTTCTCTTGTTCACTATTTGTTGTTGTTAAATATTTGTTGTATTTGCAGAAATTCAGTGTGACCCAGTGTTTATTGCTTAACGCCTTGTGCTAATTTTTTGCATCAGCATCTGCCTTTTACCGTCAACTATGGAATAGGGTCCTATTCCAACCCTGGTGTAAACTTAACCACAGCTGTTGTAAGCTTCCCATAGCCAGTACAGTCTATAGAGTTGCTATGTTTATTATAGCTCTGGTTACATTTACATCATGGTTAGAATAAGACCCTACCTGAATAACCCAATGAGAAAAAAATGGAACAGTTGAAGAGGGGTTATTCAGAAAGCACCAAAATTTCAGTGCTTTCTGGTTTGGCGCACTTCAGTGCTTCGGCGATTCCATTTCGCCGAACCTGCCCAGGACATACTTGAAAACAAGAGAAATCTCAATGTATCCTTCCTACTAAAATACTTTGCAAATAAATAAATAAAAAATTCTGTATTCACCACAGGGTCCCCGAAGTGCTCCGAACATGGAGCAGCCGAACTGACCGAACACCGCCAAAGATGAAGATAAAAAGAAGACTTGCTGAAAATTAAAATAATAAACGGTTGAATAAAAAAGATTGAACCAATAATTTTTTGTTTACATTGCATCCTATGGGAATCGCCTGTTTAAACCTGTCAAACTGAATCACCGAAAATCAGGGCATTTCTCTGACACTTTAGTGCAGTTTGGCGTTCTGTGAATAGATTAACCCTTTCGCTGCTGAGGCTTTTCCCGCCTCTGTGCTGAGGTCATTTTTACCGATTTTGCTCATCATGTTTAAACGCGTTTTGAAGGCTTATTTTAGTATATGACCCAGACATATTATATATCGTTCTTTCTGTCAGACTCGGCAGATTCATAATATGTCATTATTATATATATACGTCATGACCTGTCTGTATATTATAACAAAAAATGCAATAAAATATGTATTTTCAATAATTTACAACGTGTAAAGTGTTTTTTTCCACATTTTAACATGCGAGCAATTGCGGTTATATTTTGTATGGGGTGCGCTTGTTAAAAAAATTAGAGATGGGGTCTCGTTACATTTTTTTTGGGGGAAAATTACACAATTTTTAACAAACGCACCGCATACAAAAATCGTTAGTGCAGCATCATTGTGCACATTATAATTGAAATGGAAACAATATTGTTGCATTAACAAACCAAAAAAAAGAAAAAAAACTTATTTTTTTTTAAATATTTATTTTTATTTTTAATTTTTATTTTTTTTTTACAAACTTTTTTTATACTCATGTTTGGTATCGTTGGAACGGCCATTAACCCCTAACTGCCACGGATCGAGAGATAGAGGGTTCATTGGAACCCCTATCTCCACCATTGGTGGCAGTTAGGGGTTAACTCCAAGACTGGCGTCATAACGCCAGTCCTCGGGGGCATTCCCGGAAGCTTGGCCGACATCCAAGCTTTTCAGCGCCGATTCGTGATCCGGCTCCCATGGGGTTAATGCCAGGTACCATTTGGAAGGGCAGGCTGTGCCCTTCCAAACGGTGCCTGGGTTAACCCCCGCAACGCCGCCGATCGGGAGGGAGAGAGGTCTCCGAAGGACCTCCCCCCCTCCCTTTCAGGCGCCTCCTCCGCACATGCGGGGGTGCGCCCACTGGTGTATCTTGGCCTAGGCCAACAAGGCCCAGGCCTAGGGCGGCACTTTCCAGGGGGCGGCGGCCCGCTGGATGGCCCCACCCCTAAAAAATAAAAATAAAAAATTTTTTTTTTTTTTTTTTTTCTTTACTTTTGCAAACTATTTTACCAGGAAGGAAACATTGAGATGTCACTAATTTTCAAGTATGTCCTGGGTAGACAAGGCCTAGGCTTTCACTTTCCAGGGGGCAACAAAAAACCTCACCACTAATTGGGTTACTCACAGAGCACCGAAATGACGCCAACATTTTGGTGTTCTGTAGTTCCCTGCACTTCGGGGAATAAAATTTCCCAACCCTGCAGTGAATTCACCATTCACCGCAGGGTACCCAAAGTGCATGGAGTCGGCCGCTGTATGCTGCCACCGCAAACCCATGGCCTGCTGTTTTCAAAAGAACTACTGAATGAAAATGTCTGGAATTTACATATAAGATCCTATGATTGGTAATAAAAAGTTCTGTTACAGAAAAAGGAGAACCGCTATTAAAAAAAAGGGGGGGAATTTAGCCCAAAAAATTCTGAAAAATCACTAAAAGGTACAAAAAAAATCAATAAATAAATAAAGACTTTTTACTGCAGATTAAAATAATAAATGGTTTATTAGATATTGCATAAAAAACGGGAATATTTTTAACATTGAAACCTATGGGGTTCGCCTGAATAAACCTGCTGATTGAAACCACTGAACATCAGAGCATTTCACTGACATTTCTCTGTGTGTCAGCTTTGAACTGTGTTCTCAAACAACGAGCAGCGGAGCATGGCGTTTGCATACGGAATAAAATCGAATAGAATAAAAATCCCCCTCTCCTCCCTCCATAGCTCCTCCCCTGCCCCGCAGCAGCTCTAGGAGAGGGGAGGGGGATGTGATTTTTGTCCAGAGAGAGAAGATGACAGTAAACGGCAGGTAAAGGGGGGGGGGGTTTCAGCAGAATATGAAGCCCTGTCTGCTTACTGCTGTTTAAAGTGGACCTTTCCTTAACCAGCACTGCAGTGATAGAAATTTGTCATTGAGCTGCCTGGCTCCTGGTGAGGCTGCTTGCGTGCAGGTCACACTCGGTCCGGCCAGTCAGGTGGTACTGAGTCTCAGTACCACCTGACTGGCTGAACCACGTGACACGCATGCACACAGCTGCCCGCCCTTTCGTTAACATGGACTGTCACTCTATTCTGGACTGAACACCCATCGGGAAGGGAATCAAAGCCACGGTGCACCCTCTGGAAGTGGCACCCCACTGCTGACAAGATGGCTCCACGCACAGGCACAGCCGTGATCCTAACGTGGCCTGGAGGGACCTCCTGCTGAGTCTGTACACAGTACCTGCTGACTCTGCACACAGCCCTACCGCGGACAGAGGCCGGTAAATGTGGAATAAATAATTGCTGTGTGCTCATATACACTCGGTTTGCTGGGAGTTTTATTGCAGTGGATTCTGATGCACTCATACACACCACACATTGCACTGCTGGGAGTTTTATTGCAGTGGATTCTGATGCACTCATACACACCGCACATTGCATTGCTGGGAGTTTTATTGCTGTGGATTCTGATACGCTGACACACAACACACATTGCATTGCTGGGAGTTTTATTGCAGTGGATTCTGATGCACTCATACACACCGCACATTGCATTGCTGGGAGTTTTATTGCTGTGGATTTTGATACGCTGACACACACCGCACATTGCATTGCTGGGAGTTTTATTGCTGTGAATTCTGATGCACTCATACACACCGCACATTGCATTGCTGGGAGTTTTATTGCTGTGGATTCTGTGATACACACTGCATATTATTGTGAGTTTTATTGCCCTGGAGCTCTGGGATACGCTCATACACACTGCACATTACTGTGAGTTTTATTGCTGTGCAGTTCTGTGATATGCTCATACACACTGCACATTTCTGTGGGTTTTATTGCTTTGCAGCTCTGATATGCTCATACACAGTGCCCATTTCTGTGGGTTTTATTGCTATGCAGCTCTGTGATACGCTCATATGCAGTGCACGTTTCTGTGGATTTTATTGTTCCACCAATTAGAGCGGCTGTGATCCCGTTTACTTGACATGCGTGACTGTTCTTTGTAAAAATACTTGAATTTAAACATTTCATAATTTTCTTTATCTCAATAGATACATTTGAAATGGTATACAAAATATACAAGTAGGCACTTGGTATCCACTTTTAATATAAAGAGAGGAAAAGGCGGAGCTCTAAGAGGAAAAGGTGGAGCTTAAAGAGGAAGGGTGGGGATTAACCAGGAAGAGGTGTGCCCTTGACAGGAAGGGGTGCATCAAATTTAAATTAGGGGTGCACGAGTTTAGTCAGGCCTAGGGCAGCACAAAACCTAAATACACCACTGGGTGCGCCTGAATTAGGTGTCATCGCGCCCCCGCGATGACACCTAATTGCTCCAGCGGCGGTTCCGGATGCTGGGCTGACATCAAGGATGTCAGCCCGCACCGGGGGGCCAGCGATCGGCCAGAACCCGGCCGAACGCTGACCCCAAAGTGAGAGCGCGTCCACCGCAGCGAAGGGGTTAACCATTACTTCTCTATGGGACAATTTCGCTGCTGCTGAAAATCGCCAAATTGCAGCATTCTGCAGCAAACTGCACTGTAGTTCGCTGTCAATGCATCAGTATTTGGCGAATTTACATCTTTCTGAATAGATGAACTGCCACGAAATTACACCATACAGTAAAATTCACCTTTCGGTGCAAGTTCGGCGCTTATTGAATAACCCCTTTGGTAGTACTTTACTTTTCATATCCATTCCATCTGTCAGAGCATGTGTATCAAGTGCCGTAATTACTAGATTATTATTCCATAAGCAGAGTTTGTTGTTCTTTCTGTATAGATATACTGTATATTGTCTGTATTTCCCAGTTGTAAAACGCTGAGAAATATGTTGCTGCTGAATTCTAGATAATGTAATGTGATTCCAAATAACCCACAAATATGTCTTTATTTCACAACCTACCCCCACTCCATGCTGTCATTTGATGTTTGCTCAAGTTACCCTTTAATGTCTCTTTGAACTATTACTCATACAATCTAAGCTTAATTATTCATTGCTGATCAGTTTCTAAAATTATAACCAATATTTTTTTGTTTCGTCTAGTCCGCAGCTCTTTAAGTCTTCTGTTAGTTCTTCTGTAAACATAGCTTAGTGTGAATAATGTTTTGTCTCAAATAGATTAAAGAAATAACAGACTGTTTCATATGAAACATGATACACAACTCAGGGAGTATATAGGTTTACTGTTTCAAATTCCAACTATTTCTATTCAGAAAGGATGAGAAAAGAATCAGTGACATGAAACAATAAAAAGAAATGAGATGAGCAAGGTGGGAGAAGATGAAAGAAACCTAGAAACATAGAAAAATGTCGGCAGATAAGAACCTTTCGGCCCATCTAGTCTGCCCGATTACATGGATACTTTACCTGGATTTATCTTTTGTTTAGGATAGCCTTATGCCTATCCCATGCCTGCTTAAATTCAATTACTGTTTTGGCCTCTACCACTTCTACTGGAAGACTGTTCCATGTATCCACCACCCTCTCAGTAAAATAATGCTTCCTGATGTTACTTTTAACCCTTTGCCCCTCTAATCTAAGACTATGTCCTCTTGTTTTGCTACTTTGTTTCCTTTTAGAGATACAGGAGAGGTGGCAACAAGACAGTACCTGATACTGATGAAAGCGGTGAGGCAGGAGATGACAGTGGAGAGCATAGAGAGTGTATATAGTTGCAAGAAAAGCAGTGTATTGCTGTTGAATTGCAATTCAGTAAATATAAAGTTAGACCAGTGTAGCGCTCACTCCCGGAGGAGCCGCTGAAAATGAACCACGGGTCAGTCTCCCCGCACTAGGGAATAAATATACTCCGACACAGTTGTGAGTTTTTATCATTTAAATAGTTTACTAAAATAATAAGCAGATGTTGAGACACGGTATTCACAAGTATTATTACAGTATTTTCGTATCACGGTAAAACGCGTAGCGGAAAAGAAACGAAACACGAGGCTTCGTATTTCGGAAAATATTAAATATTCGCCACCGAACAGAAAAGAATGCAATTTCCCGATAGTTCAGAAAAAGGGGACACGTAGCGAAACCAAACATGCAATCCCTTCGTATTGCGGTAAACGCGCAGCGGAAAAAGAGAAAAATATAATTCGGAACGTATCTTTATCTTTAACCCCTGTTCCGATTCGTAACAGAATGAGTCCTGCACTGGTTAAGTCCCGGAATGTAAAAGATGTATATGTGTGTGTGGTACCCGGGTACTGTTCAACTGGCCAGTGAATTTACTGAAGGAAGGTCTTCGACTAGTCAGTTGGGGCCCTGTGGACTTTAAAGAGAAAACAACAGCGTGTCCTTTAATCACAAAACAGCCTTGGAGGCCTCTCACCCATCCGACGATTGCTTTAGGCTCCGCTGACCCAGGACGTCTCTCCGCCCGATTTTGACTGGAGATACTAGCGGCCAGATCCGTTGTCTGACTTCTTGCAGCTTGTCCAGCTCACCGCCTGCTCTCCGTACCCGATCAACTCACACTCCGTCACTCCGACGTACGTCCTACTCGGGTCTTCGGTTCCTCCGGTCTGCAGCAATTCCTGGATTCTGGCAAGTCTCCTTCTCCTCAGGTTGAGTGATCCAAAAGGACTGACAGGTCTCACTCGGGCTCTGGCCTAGGCCCTCTCGCGATGTCTTCAGTGCGTCTGCTTTCTCTCGTTCCCTGGCTCGCTCTGGCGCGTTCTCCACGAGGTGGAGGATGTAAGTGTCCAGTCCCCACCCACTTCCTGTCTCCTTGCAAAGCATGCAGGGAAATGTAGTCCAATGTCCAGTGTCTCTAATCGCGACTGTCTCCATCTTGTGGCCAAAAATAGGTAATGCCACAGCAAGATTTTAACACAGCGCTACACTCTCCCCCTCCTAGAACTCTTGGGTCTCTCCAAGGAGGTACAACAGTTACATTACATTTCCACAATATTGAATACAGTTTACATAACATGCACAGGTTCAGCAGCATACATATAGTGAGTTAGGAACACTTCCTCAAGTTGACTCATATTTTGGGCTACCTCAGCTAGCATAGCAGACACTTCGGGCAACCTCTGTACTGTGGTGATGGCCTCTTCAGTGCTATGTCCTGGTGAGTCGTAGGTGAGTCGTTGGGGCGGTCGAACAGAGCGTTTTGGTTCTGGCTCAATCAGTTCCTCTTCAGGTGGAAGTACTATAAGGGTTGGCTCAGTCCTTCTCTCTATCACTGGAGCAGACGTTTCTTCAGAGTATGATCCCTCCAGTGAAGGCATAGAACTATAATCGCCTGAATAAGCTTCAACTTCCGGAGCTACCGGGATCCCAACAGCCTCAGGGACTTCCAGCTGAAATTCAAGAGCCTCAGGGATTTCAGCAGTCTCAGGGACTTCTAGCAGAAATTCAGGAGCTTCAGGCCTCAAGTTACTCTCCCACCGCTCAGGAACAACGACAACCTCCTCAGGCTCCGGTGAGCGCATCCAGTCTAGACAATAACTCTCTTCTTCACTGTCTCTTTCGCTCTCTTCGGCAACCCGGGTCTGTTGAGACCGAGTAACGGGAGGCAAACGTGGAGCAGGCGGATTCGGCAGAGGCAGTTCGTCCCCAACTGGCATTCTCACAGCCTCTCTCAAAGGTAACAAGTGATTCCGGTGCCAGTTCTTGAGAGGCCCAGCCTTTCCATCCGGGCGTATCTGATACACTGGTAGACCCGGCAGTTGTTTGCAGACAATGTAAACCTGGGAACTCCATCTATCCGCCAACTTGTGTCTCGCAGCAGCACCCAAGTTCTTCAACAGAACCCTATCACCGGGTTGTAGATCTTGTATTCGGACTTTCAAGTCATAGTTCCTTTTGTTTCTTTGCTCCCTGTTTCCTGAGGTCAACCGGGCCTGTTCAAATGCAGAAGCCAAATTCTTTCGAAGTCTATCCACGTAGTTTCTATAGGGAAGCTACTGACGTCTGGTCTAGAGATAACCAAATGCCAAATCAACCGGCAGTCGAGCCTCTCTTCCGAACATAAGACGGTACGGCGAGTATCCAGTTGCATCGCTCTCCGTACTGTTATATGCATGCACCAGAGTAGCTATGTGCCGACTCCAACTCTGCTTCTCCACATTCGACAAGGTCCCCAGCATGTTTAGCAGTGTGCGATTAAACCTTTCAGGCTGAGCATCACCTTGAGGGTGATATGGTGTAGTTCGGGTCTTTTGGATTCCCAACAACTCTAACAATTGCCCCACCAGTCTGCTTTCAAAGTCTCTACCCTGATCAGAGTGTATCCTCCTTGGCAGTCCGTAATGAACAAAGAACTTTTCCATCAACACCTTGGCCACTGTCGGAGCGCGTTGATCTTTGTGGAAAATGCTTGGCATAACGAGTGAAATGATCAGTCACTATTAGAATGTTCCCTTGCCCACTAGCATCCGGCTCTAAGCACAAGAAGTCAATGCACACCAAATCCATGGGTCCCTGACTCTGCAGATGGCTCATTGGAGCAGTTCGGGTCGGTAGAGTCTTTCTCTGAATACACCTCAAACAGGAATGACAATAACTTTCTACTTCAGCCCTCATGCAAGGCCAATAAAACCTATCTTGCACCAGCATAAAAGTTCTCTCTGCACCTAAATGTCCATGCTCATCATGTAGGGATCGCAGCACACTCTCCCTATGTTTAGTGGGGAGGAATAACTGTTGAATCTCTTCAGCGTTGGTTGAGGGGCCCCTTCGGTAGACCACCCCATCCAACATCTTTAACCGCTCCCACTCTTTATAGACCAACCTGGCCCCACTCGGGGAGTTAGTTAACAAAATCTCTCGCTGGTTTGCAGTCAGGGCCTTTATGGTCAAGGCAATTAAAGGGTCTCTGGCCTGATCCGCTTTCAGGTCCTGTCTCGAAAAGGTAGGTAAATTTTCATCCCTTAACTGTGTAGGGTTACAGTAAAACTCAGGAACAGCCGCAGCCATGACTCCTATGGCCTCCGCTTCAATCCCTCCTTTGACCCGGCGCTCTGTTCCTTGACACAAAGCTTGCACCCCGTCTGGAGTCAACTGAGTCCATTCTGTAGTGTAGGGTCTTCTCGATAACGCATCAGCATCTCGATTATTCACCCCAGGGCGGTACTTCAGGCTGAACCGAAACCCTGACAGAGCGGCCAACCACCGATGTCCCGTTGCGTCCAGTTTTGCGGTAGTAAGGATGAGGTAAGAGGATTGTTATCCGTCTTGATCACAAACTCGGCTCCATACAGATAGTCTTTTAACTTGTCTACCACTGCCCACTTTAAGGCTAGGAACTCCAACTTGTGAGTAGGGTAGTTCTTCTCTGAAGGCGTAAGGCTCCGGCTCACGTACGCTACAGGCCTCAGCAATCCACCATACTCCTGATACATGACTCCTCCCAGGCCTTCTCGGCTGGCATCCACATGTAACTCATACGGCTTGTGAGGGTCCGCATAGGCCAAAACAGGAGCTCGGGTTAGACTCTCTTTCAGTTTCACGAAAGCTCCTTCACATTGACTGGTCCATTCACCTTGTATAGACTCTCGAGCTTTCCTTGGCCCTGGAGCTGACGGGTTTTTATCAGAGACCTTGCAGCCTTCTTCTGTGGTTCCTTCTGCAGGAGTTTGTTCAGTGGTTGAGCTATTTTCGCGAATCCTCCCACAAATCTTCGATAGTATGAACAGAATCCAAGAAAGATCTAAGCTCAGTGACGTTTCGGGGTCTAGGCCAAGAAGCTACGGCCTCCAACTTCCGAGGGTCTGTTGAAACACCTTCTGCTGAGACCACATGTCCCAGATACGTAACAGACGGTAGACAGAATTGGCATTTCTCCAGAGACAGTTTCAGCCCCTCTTCATGGAGCCTCTTCAAGACCTTCTCCAAACGTTGCTCATGTTCTTCCAGAGTCTTCCCAAACACAATTATGTCATCCAGGTACACTAATACTTCGATTAGATTCATATCCCCGACTGTCTTCTCCATCAACCGTTGGAACGTGGCTGGAGCCCCCGTAAGGCCTTGAGGCATCCTGTTGAATTCAAAGAACCCCAGTGGACAGATGAACGCAGTTTTCTCCTTGTCTTCAGGATGCATGGGTATCTGGTGATATCCGCTTCGCAGGTCTAGTACACTAAACCACTTTGCTCCAGACAAACACTGTAGGGCATCTTCTATCCGAGGAGTGGCATATTGATCGGGGATGGTTCTCCGGTTCAACGTGCGGATAGTCTATGCATAGACGGACAGAACCATTTTTCTTCCGGACCAACACTATGGGAGATGCGTATGGACTCCTGGACTCTTGAATCACCTTGGTTCTTTGCAATTCATTCAGCTGCTCTCGCAGATCATCTAAGTCTCCTAGCGGAACTCGCCTTGATCTTTCCCGAAATGGCTTGTCTTCTTGTAACCGAATGCGGTGCTCAGTACTCTTTGCTAGGCCCACATCGAACTCATCTTTCGAGAACAATTCCTTCCACTTTAAGACTTGAGACTGAAGACGTTTCTTCCACTCAGGTGAAATGGGAGCGTCTTTGGGGTAGAATCTTTCATCTGGAATCTCTTTATCCACTCCCCCTCCTAAATCGGTAGAGAGGGGTGTAGCAGACTCTACTTGCCCGATAGGCATTCGTGCTTTAAGGACTACTGGAGAATCCGTCACATTGCACACGCTGACCGAGACTCTTCCTCGTGTTCTCTTCAGAGCTTTGGTGGAGATTATTTCAGGAATTACTTCGACTCCGGTTTCACTCCCATGATTAAAATCGGTTCCCAGCACCACATAGGGGCCGGGTTGCGATCCGTTCAACTTGACTGAAGCCCGGAAGCTCGCTACTTCTCCTGCTTGCAGAACCTTCTCTGTTCCACCCAGTCTCCACAGTCTTCCCACCTCGGCAGGTGCCTTTCGTTCTTCGACCATCCTCTGATAGAGACCGGACGTAACATTGGTGTACTCCTTGAGTTGAACCTTCTTCCAACACGAATAGGCGTCAGGAGACGCCGCACTAGGTCAGTATTCGTCCCCACTATCAGGGAGCTTCTGTTCGCACCCGAGGGTCGAGGACACACAATAGCCAATGCATCACAACCCCCAGACTGCCCGATGACTTCAGATCTGATCTCCAACTTCACTTGCAGGTACCCGTCATAAGGGAGTTTCTCAGTGCCGATACCCCATATTTCCAAATCCTTCAATTCTTGCAGAGAGGAATGTGCTTTAAGTGTTTCTCGTAGAAGTCTCTGTAGATCAATGTCACTTGAGCCCCTGAATCCAACAGGGCTTTGGTGTAGACTCCTTCCACTTGGATTGGCACAATAGGAGAAGGACCTATCAGTTTGGGAAATTGGTGGGCGGTATCCGGACACTTAGACCCAGTTTGCTGTACCCTGGCCTTTTTCTTGGCCCGTGCAGGTTTTGGGTGTGCATTGCTTCCCCATGACGTAGACCCGGATGCTAAGGGAGTGACTCTTTCAGTCCTGGCAGGCTCTACAGTTGGCTCGGCTTTGGGCCTTCTCGCCCTCTTAGTCTTTGCTTGGTTTCTGGAGCGGGGTTCAACCCTCGGGCACTCAGGTTGCTCCTTCACTGGTGCCCTCTGGCGTTTCCCGCCAGTGAGGTGGATAACAGTCCTTCCAGGGCTTCCAACAGTCCCTTGACTCTATCCTTCTCAGGCTTTCGGCCTTTGCACTGTGCGCGGAAATGGCCCATTTCTCCACACCCGAAACATCTCTTCTTAGAGAGCGGAGACGTAGTTGCTTGTTGAGATTTGGTTAAAGGACTTGGACCAGATGCCACAGCAACTCCCGTCGTCTGCATACCTGTGAGGAATTTCTGCATTTCTGCCTGCATCTCTGTCACCTTCATCAATACCCGGCACAGTTCCGCGTGCGCTTGTTGCAATTCAACTTGAGCTTCCTGAACTTTGACGGTTTTGGACAATTCACCCCGTTCAGGGAGGTTCGATTCTTTGGCAGCCCTCTCTGTAGATTTAAAAACAACTAAGTGTTCTTGTTCGTCCTCGTCACATCCATAAGTATCTAGAGAGTCGCTTTCAGGCTGCAGGCCGTCGTTATGTCTCACAGGTTGTGCATAAGCCCTTTCCCCCCGCCTGAAAGATTTATCTTCTAGTAAAGCCTCTTCCTCTCGTACAACTCGGATCAGTTCCAGGTACTTTAACTCTTGGTTACCTGCTCTGCTTCTCAGCTGCATCATTACTGGATCTAGAGGTTGAGAGCCCCTCAGGATCTGTTTTATTCGGATCTTATCTACTTCGGCCGGTTCGGCCCCTTTCTTCAGGAGTATCTGGTGTAGAATCTTATCCAGGCGCCTCATGTACTCGGTCATCCTTTCACCTCTTCTCTGATAGGTGTGTTCGTACTGATATACCAGTTCGGCCGCCTTTTCAGTTCGCCCAAAAACTTCTTCAAGAACGTTTAAGTAATCTAAAGCAGTACAATCTTTTCTACTCAGTTTTAGGTTTCTCACCGCTTCCGACGCAGGTCCCTTTAAGCTCTCGGTGATCCTTTGCTTTTTCTGGGCCTCAGGGACATCCCACTCATCCAGAGCCTGCATCGCCTGTTCCACCCATTCTTCAAAGGTTTCTTCTCCCGCCGGAGTTGGTACGTTTCCTGTAAAATTTCTTAACCGTCGATAACCGAAGTTAGTGTGAGGAGGGCTTGTTTTCTGACATTTAGCCAGTAGATCTCCAATAGCCACGATAAATTCAGGCCGATCATGGCCAACGGACTAAGCGCGGAACGAGCGGTTGCGGCACTTGCTGATTCACCACGTGGCGTACTTGGCTGAATTAGTTGGACCTCCACCTCTTCAGCCAGTTTCACGCTCGTGCCCTGAAAACATGGCGGAACACCCTTTCTCCATTCGAGAAGAACATACATGTGAGAAGTATCTGGGGTTTTTTTCAATGTCCAGTATTAACCCCCGATGATCTGGTGCTAGCGTGGCCACGGCCTGGCGAATCTGATCTTCAGCCCAAGTGTCTGCGGGAATATCCATGACTATACAACATTCTAACTGGCTACTGTGCTCCCCACACCACTCGGCAACAGTGTCTGGATCCATATTTAACCCTTTAGATGCGGTTTTTCCAGAGACTGGATCCCGGAAACGAGCCCCCACGTGTAGCGCTCACTCCCGGAGGAGCCGCTGAAAATGAACCACGGGTCAGTCTCCCCGCACTAGGGAATAAATATACTCCGACACAGTTGTGAGTTTTTATCATTTAAATAGTTTACTAAAATAATAAGCAGATGTTGAGACACGGTATTCACAAGTATTATTACAGTATTTTCGTATCACGGTAAAATGCGTAGCGGAAAAGAAACGAAACACGAGGCTTCGTATTTCGGAAAATATTCGCCACCGAACAGAAAAGAATGCAATTTCCCGATAGTTCAGAAAAAGGGGACACGTAGCGAAACCCAAACATGCAATCCCTTCGTATTGCGGTAAACGCGCAGCGGAAAAAGAGAAAAATATAATTCGGAACGTAGCTTTATCTTTAACCCCTGTTCCGATTCGTAACAGAATGAGTCCTGCACTGGTTAAGTCCCGGAATGTAAAAGATGTATATGTGTGTGTGGTACCCGGGTACTGTTCAACTGGCCAGTGAATTTACTGAAGGAAGGTCTTCGACTAGTCAGTTGGGGCCCTGTGGACTTTAAAGAGAAAACAACAGCGTGTCCTTTAATCACAAAACAGCCTTGGAGGCCTCTCACCCATCCGACGATTGCTTTAGGCTCCACTGACCCAGGACGTCTCTCCGCCCGATTTTGACTGGGGATACTAGCGGCCGGATCCGTTGTCTGACTTCATGCAGCTTGTCCAGCTCACCGCCTGCTCTCCGTACCGATCAACCACGGTGACTCCGCACTCGAGGTCTTCGGTTCCTCCTGTCTGCAGCAATTCCTGGATTCTGGCAAGTCTCCCTCTCCTCAGGTTGAGTGATCCAATAAGGACTGACAGGTCTCACTCGGGCTCTGGCCTAGGCCCTCTCGCGATGTCTTCAGTGCGTCTGCTTTCTCTCGTTCCCTGGCGCGCTCTGGCGCGTTCTCCACGAGGTGGAGGATGTAAGTGTCCAGTCCCCACCCACTTCCTGTCTCCTTGCAAAGCATGCCGGGAAATGTAGTCCCAATGTCCAGTGTCTCTAATCGCGACTGTCTCCATCTTGTGGCCAAAAATAGGTAATGCCACAGCAAGATTTTAACACAGCGCTACACCAGTAACAACAAGGCAAAATGGGCATACAGATTCAGAGGCTATTCTTTCACCATGATCATTTAATTTAAAGGGATACTATGAGGTTAAAAGTAAACCAGAAGTGGGAGGAAATGGAGGGGTTAAACAAAATCCCTCCGGACTCCCTCTGCACGCCCCACCTTTAAACCGTTACTTTCCTTTAACTCCTTAATGCCACAGGGCATCCCATTTAGTCCTCGCGGGTGACTGGCTGATACGCCGCGTGGTGCATAGCACGCCCCATGGCTTTCTGGCTCTCCTCTGACCCGTCTCCGTTCCCAGCCTGTTGGCAGGAAAAGTCAGCCTCTGCGTGCTGTGTGTCGGTAATCTTCTATGCGATAAACTGCTAACCGGTTAGATCATCTCTCCTTGGCAATATATCATCAGGATCGATCTGAGAGAGATCACGCATCTAGAATAACCACACGGAGACGTGGAAGTTCTTTCACTTAGAAGCTCTCCGCTTTTGCTCCTCTTTATTTTCATATATATACTCTTCATGATGTTTCAATATCCAATCAGAGAGAAGTAACAGCTACTAAAATGCCTACAGCAGCATATTAAAAGTTAAAATACAGAGTAATACAAAGATAAAGCCTCCTTGCTTGCTTCTGCTTGGCTGTGATCCGTCCAGCGCTTGTAAGCCATCGTTATCCTGCTTGCGTGAATCCATGCTGGGGAACCTTCTGTCAGGGCTGTTGTTCTGGTCACTGTGATCATTGTAGTCGGCTCACTGTATCGGAAATCCTCCTTGGTCCTCCTGATTATCTGCTTGACCACCGCTTGATCTGAAAGGATGCGTTGGATGACCTGCAGGTAAAGAAAGAAAGATCTATCACCGTAGATGCCGTTCAATTTACTAATCAAGTGCGCCACATATTCTGCCTGTGCTGCACAAATATCATCTGTGATAACGCGAGGCCCTGTCTTTACATACAAACCTCGCTGCTAAAGCCTTAGCGGTCTGTTCTTTACCTCTATGTCTGAAACCATAAAGTATGAAATAAAATAAAAGAGAGGTAATAAAAATAAAGGGGGGGTAACTGCTTTCATAATACTCAACTTCCCCTCGTTGTATGACTTAAGGCCATTCATATCCTTTTGTCATACACAAAGTTTCCCAAAGCTTAAAAATCTGCCTCTGAGGCCACAGCCTGGAGGTTTACTATATCTCGATCTTGGTACAATTGTAGTATCATTACCATCAATCTCTGGATGGCCGGATGAGTGTCATAGTCTGGGTGTGGAATAGCTGCTACAGCGCCCTGTTTTGCCATTGCATCTGCTAAATACAGCATTATCTTGTGACACTGGGTCTGAAGCATTTGGGTTTGGCATTTAACCATAGCAATCCTTTCTGATAACAATTACTGACAATAATTATTTTACAACAATCTGCATGAGAAACCTTTACCGTCCACTGTCACAAATCCTATCTGCTTCCAAATCTGGCCAAAATCATGCACTACCTTAAAAGCATGTCTGGAGTCAGTATATATATATATATATATAGTCATGTCTTTCCCTTTAAACAACTTCCATGTCTGCATCAGAGCAATTAATTCTGCTGCTTGAGCTGAAACACAAGGAATAGAATGTGCCAGAAGCACCTTGTCTGCATCTGAACTATAGCAAAGCCTGGAAGAAACAAACCATTTACAAACATGATCTCACTGACTTCTATAGGGGTAAACTGCAAGTCCCCTCCAGGTGTGCTGTCTTGCTGCAGTTGTTTTACACAGTCATGGGAGTCGTCATCCATTTATGGTGTGGGTGGATTATGTATTATACAATTTAAGGACTAACAAAGCAGGACCTACGGATGGCCCAGCATATAGTATATGACAGTAAGATTGTGAGTGTCAGTAAATATCTTCTCATAGTTGTATCGCTTCTGCGCTGTCATATGTTGTGTTGTGCTTTGTTTAAGGACATTTAAAACTTAATGTACAAAATGAGTGAGTGTGACAACACTAGCGCTTCACAAGTTTCTATCATAATGGCACATGCTGCAACTGATCTTAAGCATGCTGGCACCCCTGATCCTAAGCATGCCGGCATCCCCGATCCTAAGCATGCCGGCATCCCCCGATCCTAAGCATGCCAGCATCCCCGATCCTAAGCATGCCGGCATCCCCCGATCCTAAGCATGCCGGCATCCCCCGATCCTAAGCATGCCGGCATCCCCCCAACCACTGTATGTAAAATTTTGAATAAACTGCCATTAGTATCTATTGCCATGGTTCTTGAGACAGAACGCCCGCAGCTATCCTTCCATCCTCTTTGCAATCGAGGTGTAAAGGTGAGCTGTAATTAGGCAATCCAAGTGCTGGAGCTGTAAACAAGGACTGCTGGAGAGTTTTGTAAGCATGTAAGAGTTCATCAGTCCATTGGATGGTGTCTGGGCTTGTTTGGTGCAAAAACGAAAAATAGAAATCATAAAATGAACAGTCTGATAGCCAATGTCTGCAACAGTTTATCACGCCTAGAAAGGACATCATGGAAGCTTTATCATGCGACCTTGGCAATTTCATGAGCGCCTGCACTCGCTCTGAGGACAACTGTCTCTGACCTGGAGAAAGGGTGAATCCCATGTATTTGACAACGAGTAGGAGATTTTCTCGAGCGACTCCTTGTGGCCTGCTTGAAATAAGTACAATAGCAAAAGTTTAGAGTCTCTGAAACAACTCTCCTCGTCTGGGCTGCACAGCAATAGGTCATCCACGTTTTGGTGCGACGTAGAGCCATACTGCAGGGTCCGTGACTCGAGTTTGCTTGACCACAGCACTGAAAACCGCTGGTATATCACTAAAACCCTGAGGTAATCTCGTCTATCTAAATTGACTACCTCTATACGTGAACACAATCAGTGGTCTTGTCAGGGTGTACCGGAATGCTAAAGAAAGCAAAACATAAATCTAAGACTATAAAACACTGAGAATCCTGGGGAATTGCAGCATTTAGACCATATATATCTGGCGCGAAAAGGCGCAAAGGGCTGTATCAGGGCATATACTGCTGAGATCCTGGGTGGATCTATACTCTTGTTTACCAGACTTAAAACAGGTGGATTGGACTTTTATAGGGTGACGCAGTGGGTATTATTATATTTTTCTGTAAAAGTTCCTAAATAAGTAGTGCAATCCCTATTTGTTACTCTTATGCAAGTGGATACTGTTTGCTGTATACGGGCTGGACACGTGGTTTGAGTGTGATGTGGTATGGTATACAGGTAATCAGGGTCAGTAGAGGAAGTGTCACATAGACTGTCAGGTATGTCAGCTAAATGTTCTAATACAAATAACAAAACACTTAAAAAATATCAATTTAGCCTGCAAGTCGTCTAGGGCAGGGGTCAGCAACCTTGGCTCCCTGATGTTTTGGGAACTACATTTCCCATGTGGCTCCGACAGGCTAATGGGTGACTGAGCATCATGGGAGATATAGTTCCCAAAACATCAGGGAGCCACGGTTGCTGACCCCTGGTGTAGGGGAATAAAAGAAACACCTACCCATGTTATCATGTCAAAATAATAAACCATCTAAAAATACTGGGGTGTACAAAAAAAAAACACAACCTAAGTCATGAATAATAAGTTCCTTAACCACTTCGATGCGGAGGACACGCTCAGCGCGTCCTCCGCATGGCTGCTGGTATGCGGAGGACACGCTGAGCGCGTCCTCCCTTTGGGGTCAACGTTCGGCCGGGTTTCCGGCCGATCGCTGGCCCCCCCGGTGCGGGCTGACATCCTCGATGTCAGCCAGCATCCGGAACCGCCGCGGTGAAATTAGGTGTCATCGCGACAGCGCGATGACACCTAATTCAGGCGCCCCCCCCCGCATGTGCGGAGGAGGCGCCTAAAAGGGAGGGGGGAGGTCCTTCGGACCTCTCTCCCTCCCGATCGGCGGCGTTGCGGGGGTTAACCCAGGCACCATTTGGAAGGGCACAGCCTGCCCTTCCAAATGGTGCCTGGCATTAACCCCTGGGGAGCTGGATCGCGAATCGGCGCTGAAAAGCGCCGGGTCGTGATCCTTTCCGGAGCTGGCCGACATCTTGGATGTCGGCCAAGCCTCCGGGAACTCCCCCTGAGGACTAGCGTCATCGTGTATAGCACGATGACGCCAGTCCTAGAGTTAACCCCTAACTGCCACCAACGGTGGAGATAGGGAGTTCATTGGAACTCCCTATCTCCCGATCCGTGGCAGCTAGGGGTTAAAGTTTGGTATGGTTGGATCGGCCAGAGCATGGCCGTTCCAACGATACCAAACACTACAGTGAAAAAAGTTTTTTAAAAAAAATAAAAATTTAAAATAAAAATAAAAATATATTTTAAAAAAAATTATATTTTTTTTCATTTTTTTGGTTCGTTAATGCAGCAATATTGTTCCCATTTCAATTATAATGTGAACAATGATGCTGCACTAACGATTTTTGTATGCGGTGCGTTTGTTAAAAATCGTGTAATTTTCCCCCAAAAAAAATGTAACGAGACCCCATCTCTAATTTTTTTAACAAGCGCACCCCATACAAAATATAACCGCAATTGTTCGCATGTTAAAATGTGAAAAAAAAACACTTTACACGTTGTAAATTATTGAAAATATATATTTTATTGCATTTTTTGTTATAATATACAGACATGACATAACGTATACATATAATAATGACATATTATGAATCTACCGAGTCTGACGGAAAGAACAATATATAATATGTCTGGGTCATATACTAAAATAAGCCTTCAAAACACGTTTAAACATGATGAGCAAAACCGGTAAATATGACCTCAGCACAGAGGCGTGAAACGCCTCAGCAGCGAAAGGGTTAATACAAATATTTTCGTCATGTTCTATTCCAAACTTACAGGGACCGAAGCCAAAAATGTGATCTGTCATGTTGTACACACATATAGGGAGATCTATCTCAAGAGTAACATTGTTATGCTGTTCCTGCACAAAATTCCACACTGCTGCAACAGACCCTTAGTCTCGTCAGTAAAAGATAAGCTGCTATCTGTTCCTCTCCACAAGGACAGTGCGCTTAATGTGGGGTCACTTGGTGACCCCTGTGCCAAATAATGAGGTGTTTGTACCATCATTTGGGGTGCCTCTTATGGTAATATTGAGGTGTGCAATCATGTCCCTACCACACAGATTCACTGGGCAGTTTGGTAGTAGGGAAAACTGAAGTTCTCTCACCTGGTTTTTTACTGAGTCAAATCATATAATGGAAGTTTAGGAGTTACTTTACACATTATTGGGATTCCGTCAATACCCAATGAAGCCTGGCATCTTTCTGTCACAGGGCCATCATATTCTTCCTCCCTGATAGCCCCCGTATCAATGAGGAAGATAATCAAAACATTGTTAACATAAACAGATATTGTAGGCAATGTTAGCCATTGGAGAGTGACCTGTAACAAAGAAAGTATGCTGGAGTCTGGCCTCGGGCATCCCTATGGGCGAGGTTGAGACCTGCTGGCAACATGCGGAGCAGGTGTTCTCCACTGAATAGGACAAATTTCCTGATGTTCTCTATCAAATTCTCTAATCTGTCCCACTGGATGGTTAGAGTTGGCCATACAATACCGAGCCCAATGTCCTTGTAAACCACAAACAAAGCAGGTGTCCTGACTCATCTGTCTAGCTTGTCTTGGGTCATACTGAAACTTACCTGAACTCCAATTTCTTCTCTGTTTGTCCTGCCTAAATCTCTGACCTCCTCTCTGTCTTGTGTTCACATTCGTACCACCTTCTGCATACATACTGGTACTCACCTTAATTTCCTTCTTAATGCTTTCTACTGGAAAGCAACCTGCAGCTGCCATATCCAGAATAGCCTTTTCTAACTCTTTTGGCCTCATCCCGTACCACCCTCTCTCAGCCTGCTTAATAAGCCGGTTGCAAGCGGGGAGCATGTTAGCCATTAGAGTCTGTGTAAAGAAGACACGTAAATCATCTTCTAATGTCATACATCCTTCTTCCAACCAACAATCTTTAAATCTGTTCACAAAACTCTGCACAGTCTCTCCATTTCTTTGTTTAGACGCCATAACACAAGGTAAATTTTTTGGACAAGTATTTACAGGTGATTTGTTCGCAGCATCTTTTGGGATTTCAAGGAAATTCTTATATTTAATTTTGAGGCATGAAGCATTTTTGTTAGTAATTTTAGAGCTGAGATCGCCATTGGCATCAGATCTCTTCCATAAGCAAAGTAAATTAGCCATTATGAGCACCGTGAAGGATCCAGGATGACCACTCACACAATGCTCAGCCACACAGTTACAACAGGTTATACAATATATACATATAATTGATGTATTTTGTCAGGGAGAGGTATAAGAAACAATAAAATCCTAACTATCCTAATCCCCAAAAAAACAATAACTGCAGAATCCAATTCTGCTCTCTCATATATACTTTGGGATCCAATCCCAAAAACTGGCTGTCAGAACCATTCTGATCAGTATCAAGGAAAGACCAGCTTCCCTTCCAGCTAAACACAGGCCTGTTTTCTACGCGACACAATCAACAAAATAAATTTACAGTTTCTATCGTCAGACAGGAAGGCGCAGATACAACAAAAAACTGTTATTTTCTACGTACCTTCCTGTAGGACGATATCCCAGAATCGATGCCCCCAAATTGTTGGCAGGAAAAGTCAGCCTCTGCGTGCTGTGTGTCAGTAATCTTCTATGCGATAAACTGCTAACCGGTTAGATCATCTCTCCTTGGCAATATATCATCAGGATCGATCCGAGAGAGATCAAGCATCTAGAATAACCACACGGACACGTGGAAGTTCTTTCACTTAGAAGCTCTCCGCTTTTGCTCCTCTTTATTATCATATATATACTCTTCATGATGTTTCAATATCCAATCAGAGAGAAGTAACAGCTAGTAAAATGCCTACAGCAGCATATTAAAAGTTAAAATACAGAGTAATACAAAGATAAACATAATTTGCAGTTTCATTAGTTTTCTTAATGTTTCTTCTTTAACAGGAATTGACATCTGTTTCTGACTGTACTTTTTACTCCCTCTTTGTTAGCCTCTCCCCCTTATCTTGGGTGTGCTTTAAAACATTTACACAAGCCTGCAGATTTTAAAGCAAGATCCATTTCTAAACTGTCAGCTTGGTCATAGAATGCTAATTAGAGCAAAGTTCACTGTAGGCATCAGCATAAACTCATGTTGTATATTTTCATAGCTGCCTGATCGTGATAGGTAAATCCCATCACAGCCGTAGATAACTGACAGCAGGGGGACTCAGAGTCAGGAGTCATCCTGTAGCCAATGATGGTGATCGGCTGCAGGGAAGGGAGGAGAACCAGGAGAGGGCCAGAATGCCAGGGGGGCGTGCTATGGCACTCTGCGTTGTTCAAGCCTGCCCGCCGCCTGCAAGATCCCCCGCATTAAAGGAACACTCTACTCATCCTGACCACTTTATATTTTTCAAGTGACCAAGATAAGTACAGTCACCCTTCCTCCCCGTCCTCCCTGCTCCGCCGATCTGGGTGAAATGGAGGAGTCTCCTGAATCCCACCCAGGGTCACCAGCAGCCAGGGAATTAAAATTTCCCAGCTGGCTGTTACTAGTCTGGTTACTAGTGATGTCAGAACGCAGAGAGTGTGCTGACGTCCCTAACTCTGAGACCAGTCGCTATAGCAAGCAGTCTCAGTGGCAGTGATGGATCAGATCTGCGCATGCGGACAGCTCAGAACCATCGTTCTGCGCAGAACTTGAGTACACAATGTTTGCAGGTCCTACTGCGGTGCAGAGTTTGCAGATCCTATCTATGTAAGTACAGTAAGAGCGCAAATTGCACAGAAAAGCCTCAGGTACTTCAGGGGTTGGGAGTCCCTGAGCCAAAGAGAAGAAACTCCGTGTGGTAAGGGAAAAAAGGTGACTAAAATCATTAAAAAAATTGATTATTTGGCAGAGCCTGTTAGCAGCCCCTGCCCGATTATTTAAAGGCATAAAAGGGCAGTCTTCAGTGGAGTGTTCCTTTTTAAGGAGCTAAGAACATACATGAATCCAGCACTTGTCCCAATCTGTGTCCTGCCATATGTGTGTGACATGCTGCCAGCTTGACTTGTGACCGCACGAGAACTGGAAGCTACAGCCAATCCAGTGACTCACCATGCTAGAAAGCATGAGCCATTGGTAGAACCTAGTTACTAAAAATGTCCTGAAGCTCCGACACCTGAGACAATCATCAAACCATGACCATTTAAATTCTATTAAATCGCCGTAGTGGTTAAAGCGCATCTTCAAAGTTATACTATGGAGTTTTAGAATAAGCATCACAGGCTTTTGCTGTTTGTATACTGTCATATGCCATATATTGTCCCTTTGCTTGGAAGGGATGTCTGAATCTGCAGGATGCATATGATATGTTGTTTACCAACTATCCCTTCACTACCAAGTTGATTTACCAAAAAAATATTGTCAGGCATTAGGCTGTGGGCACACAAGCGTTTTTGAGAGCAGAAGGAACGTCCGCGAGAGTGGAAGTTCCTTCCACTCTGACGCACGTGTGGCCTCCTCGCTGAGTGCAGTTAGTGCGGTCAGCGCTACAAAGCGCGATCCTCCTGTGGATCTTATGTTGTGGTTTTTAATTTTGAGACGCTCCAGCGTTTGTTGGCACTGCAATACTGGTGATTTTAGCCAGTTTTATTGCACTGGCAAACATCTGCTCTTAGTGGATAACCCTAAGTTTCATTGCTTGAAAACAACATGTTGCACAATGAGCAACCTTGTGTTGAAGTGCAGGAAATGATGACACTGGCCATGCTTCATGTGTGCATGTGACCGAGATAGAAAAACTTGTAATTACTGTGAAAACCACATCCCTTCCAGGCATGGCTGTACACCGGAGAACTTAATACTCAAAGTGAACAATGGATGGAACATAACTATTGGCAGATCATTCCAGGTATCGAATGGAAGTATATTTTACTTTCCCAGAACCACACTACTTACATTTAAAAGGAAATAAGACTCTCAGTACCCATCACACACGCCGAAATCAAAGCGACAATAACCTCACTTAAAAACGGAAAAACACCAGGCCCAGATGGCTTTGGGGCGGAATATTACAAACTCCTTTCTGGCCTGGTGATTCCCCACTTAGTTACGCTGTATAACAATATCCTGGGGGGTGGGACCCCACCCCCGACCTTTAATGAGGCGCGGGTGGTGGTTCTCCCCAAACCGGGAAAAGACCCAACATTGGTAACCTCCTATCGTCCCATTGCACTACTAAATACTGACCTCAAAATACTGTCCTCCATCATGGCTCGCCGTCTTCAAAAACCTCTTGCACGCCTCATAGGGCCTCAACAAACGGGATTCCTTAATGGCCGCCATTCCACTACCAATATACGCAAAGCCATAGCGGCAATATGGTCATCTTCCCTCACGCCACAATCCTCAAACCTCTTACTGAGCTGTGACGCAGATAAGGCGTTCGATAGGATCTCATGGAATTATTTAATCAGATTTATTAAGTTTCATCATTTTGGTAAGACATTCTTAACACTTTTTCGTGCACTCTATCTTACACCTTCCACTATGATCACAGCAAATGGACTCAACTCCGCCCCCTTTAACCTAGAGCGAGGAACTAGGCAAGGATGTCCTCTATCCCCGTTATTATTTAACCTGGCCCTAGAACCTCTAATACGTATCATAGAAATGTCCCAAACAATATCAGGAATTCATTTGTCCCCCACAGTAGTATTAAAAGTTGTAGCCTTTGCAGACGACTTGTTGATATTCCTTTCAGACCCCGCCTCCGCGATCCCCCCCCTATTGAAGTTGTTTGACTCCTTCCATGTAGCCTCCGGCTTCCAAATCAACTACGCCAAGACAGTAGCTCTACCTCTAGGCCCCAAACCACAGGGTTCTTGGCTCCAGGGCTTTCCCTTCTCCTGGGCACCCTCGCCGTATATTAAATACTTGGGTATTATTCTACCGATTGACCTCTCCCGCTTATACAAACTCAACATAGACCCTCACTTAGCCCAAACAAAAGCACTTTTGGAGGCCTGGAGCTCACTTCCACTTTCTTACTTGGGGCGGGCCTCACTTATTAAAATGACCTTATTTCCCAAATTACTATACACTATACAAGTATTGCCTCTCCTACTGAAACCTAATGATCTTCAGTTATTCAACAGGTTGTACGCGTCCTTTATTTGGCAAGATAAGCGGGCACGTATACCACTCCTTAACCTCCAGCAACCGATAGCGAGGGGAGGTATCAACTTCCCCAATTTACTAGATTATAACCTAGCAGCACTATATCGTTACGTATCGGATTGGCTGAATGATACTTCCCGCTTCACAGCCTTACATGTGGAACAGGCGCTACTTCCTGCCTCCTCTTTACTAGCATTTCTTCACCAACACTCTCCCGCCATCCCCCCTCCCCTACGCGATAACCCTTTGCTCTCCACGACGAAATTAGCTTGGGTCAGAATTCGTAAACGCCTCCAATTGTCCTGGCAAACATCCCTTTGGTCTCCTATCTTGCATAACCCTCACTTTCAAAATGCCTCCCCTGCTCCTATCTTTCGAACCCTGGCTCAACGAGGTTTTAGACTCCTACACCATTACCTAGATGGAGCATCAGGTCTGCCTTATTCTTACACAGCCTTGACAGAACGCATTGCCCCATTAACTATACACCCTGTTTATTACTTACAACTCAGACAGTTCCTTCTCGCACAACTGCACACCTTATCTCCCACTGATTTAACTAACCAGTTAGACACGCAATTACTCGTACATAGTTCATCTCCTCCCTCGACTTCCACCATTTACACACTTTTACAACATTCACTCCCCACCTCGAAACCCTGGAGGGCTATCTCTCGATGGGCCACTACTTTTCCAAACCTTACCCCCAACGACCTAGTGTCGGCTACTCTGGTATCAAGACGCACTCTCCCATCCGCCAATTATTGGGACATGTTTTATAGGATACTCCACCGAGCCTACATGGCGCCGGATAGAATGGCCCATTCAGGACTATTACCTAACGCCAACTGTTTAAAATGCAATTTTTCCCCAGCCGACCTCCATCATTGTCTCTGGTCGTGCCCCTTTATTCAATTATTTTGGGACACCGTACGCCGATTCAGCTCCCAGGTTATCCGAATCGAGATTCCCTTCACACCTAACTGGGCTATTTTCAACTTACCAACTTCACAAACCCTTCAACCCCTCTCTAGATGCCACCGGTTTTGGTTAGGTCTCCTAGCAGCGACGGGCAAAAAGGCCATATTATCTCAATGGATATCCGGTACCCCTCCCTCATTCCGCATGATGTACGACAGAATCTATTCCATATTCTTGGCTGACTGGTCTGAGGCCTCACTACATCAGACTGAGAAAACTCAACAATTCTTTACCCACTGGTCCCCTTTTATTTGTGCCTTACCACCTGAGGTCAAAACCTCCCTACGAAACACGTTCTGCGATGCCCCATGGTATTCCCTACAAATGCTGCGGAACACCCCTCCGATCCCCTCAGATACCTCTGACCACTTGTTAGTTAACTTTCTTGCCTCCACTTCCCGGGATACCCTAACCCAGCCGTCCACCTCTGAGCTTTAAATGCTGACATTACCATGACACTTCGGTACTGGATTGTGATGTAATACTTTAATTAACACCGGAAACTGTGATTTGTTTCTTTTTTTTTTTACATTATTACAGATTGTACATGATATGAAAAGGAAAAAAAAAAAAAAAAAAATGTTACCCCTTTTTCTGTAAATTCATCTTGATCTGAGACGAATAAAAATATGTTTAAAAGGAAATAAGAAACATAATTCACTCACGTTGATAAGCAATATACAGTTAATGGACTTTCTGAAATGCAAAATAATTAAAAGAGATTTTCCATTAGATGCTTAATATTAGAGTCACAGAAATTGCACTCATGTTCATTTTTTTTTATTGTAATAAAGTTTTATTGAAAAATTTTCAGGTGAACAACAGACAATTTACGTAAGTCAGCATCCGTTGCAGTTCAAACATCTAAATTCAATAGTATACATATACAAATGATATAAGATAAGACACGTAACAGAGTAATAAGAGAAAAACTACAGGGGTGGGATAAGGGCGGGTATAGGGGTGCCAGCAGCCGGTGCAGGGGGTGTCCCGGGGGGTAGGATGGAGGAGGACCAGTAAAACCAGCAGCGGAGATGCTGCGCCGTCGTGCCGGCAGCACTATGGATGAGTTCTTCAATGTGTCTGATAGTATGCACCTCTTGAAGCCATTCCCGTATAGTGGGCACAGTGTGAGATTTCCAATGTCTCGTTAACACGGCTTTGGCCGCATTCAAGAGCCGTATATCAATTGAGTGTTTATATGCTGCCGGGTCAGCGGGGGTAAGCAGTGGCGTAGCGTGGGGGGGGCCTCGGGGGCGGTCGCCCCGGGCGCAATCTTCTTAGGGGCGCAATATTTCAAAAGAAATTTGAACCACTAATATTTTCCAGCAGGTATCAGCAAGGTGTCCGCTCACAGAAACTGGTGTCCATGAGAGGCCCTTGCACGGCGGCCGACAGTTTAGCAGCACTGGTGGTGACTTAGCACTCAGCGTACGGAAGGGAAGACCAGGATAGAAAATTCTGGTCCTGTCCTGAATCCTCCTTAACGCTGACATGAGTCACGTGAAGCAGTGCAGCATTATCCGACGGAACACCCTGTACCACATTTGTCCTTGAAGCCCTGTCCAGCCCTGCGCCGCTGGCAGCCCTGCAGCCGCTGAACAAGAAGGAGGGAGGGAGGCGCCTGCCCTGCAGCACATTTAAAATCCAGTCTCCACTAAGCCCCCTGGACAGCTCCCCCACAGGCCACCAGCAACTCCACGTGGGTATGCGACACTGTGTGACACCAGAGCAGCGTGACCAACACACAGTGAGGTGGTACTGGGGGTATGGGGAGAGGGTCACTGGAGGTTCAGGGAGAGAATGACTGCGGGTGCTTGGAGAGAAGGAGTGTCTGGGGGGTACTGGGAAAGAGTCACGGAGGATACTTGGAGAGAGTGTGACTAGGGGTACTGGGAGAGAGTGACTGGGTATAGTGTGAGAGTGGAACTATGCCAGGGTACACTGGGAGAGGTGACTGGTAACAGTGGTGTAGCATAGGGGGGCATGCGTGTTTCATTTTTTATTATATCAGTATTTTGTTAATATACAATACATGTCCTTTTGGGTAAGGGGGTCAATACTCTTTTGGTATAAGGGAATCCGGGTGTGTTACTGTGTCCACAGGATAGGGGGGCGCACAATTCTTGCCTTGCCCTGGGCGCTGACAACCCACGCTACGCCGCTGGGGGTAAGATGTAAGAGCATGACAGCTGGGGTAAAATCAGGTGGCTGAGCCATCACCTTGCTGATCGTGTCATGCACTGATCGCCAATATGGCTGTATCCGTGCGCAAGACCACCACATATGCAACAGGTCTGCATGGGGTGCCTGACATTTCCAGCAGGTGCCATCAGCCGCGGAATCAAAGGTGGCAAGAGTTGTGAGGGGGCGATACCAACGTGACAAAAGTTTGTAAGCGGTTTCCTGTGATTTAGTGGCCGTCGAGGAGGATGTAGTGAAGGTAGTTATCTGGTCCCATTCTTCGTCTGTAAAGGATATTTGTAAGTCGTTTTCCCATTTAGCTCGATAGGACGGTGTGGGACGGGTAAGAGATTGTAACAGACCATATAACACAGAGATACCGCGGCTCGGGGGATGGGGTCTTTGTGTTAGTGTCTCGAATTGGGTCAGGAAGCGTGTAAGTGGGGTAGAGGAGCAAGGGAACGTAAGTAGGTCTGCACTCATGTGCATACATCACTTATACATATAATAGTTTTTACACAATGCTTACAATGAGCTTTTGAATGTTATAACAATAGAGGAGTTATTCAGAAAGGCGTTCTCTCATTCGGCGCATCTTTCAGTTCTCCAACCCTCCAGTTAATTCAGCATTCACCGCAGAATCCCTGAAGTGTGTCGAAGGGGATCCCCCGAACGCTGCTGTCGAGCAGACCGACGATAGGTCGAACACTGCCGAACAAGATGAAAATTGCTGATCAGCCACCGAACTGGGGGTAAAAAAAAATAACGGCAATTTTTTTACAAGGTGTTTAAAACAATAAAAATGCATTCCCGTGCAATCTTCCAAAACTTTTGGATTGGTCGCTAGGCTGCTGCGGTCCTTTAAAGTCAGCCGAAGTCAGGCGCAATGGACGACGATACATTCACCATAATGTTGTTGGATTGGTCGGGCGACTCGGACGACTTTGTGCAGTGTTGTTGTCGCACGAATATAGATCCAGTGAACACCCAGCCTTAGGCAAGTTTTTTTTTACCGTTTCACCTTTGGCTGCATTCTACTGGGCTGTTCTTGGTGCTGAAACCCCATTTCAGCACCAAGGATACGTTGTTTTTTTTCCTCTCACAGCGGGGTTTGGTTTTTTCCATTCGGCCGCCTGTCCATTGGCCAACCTGGGTCGTCCACAGACTCTTCCAGTGGACGACCCTGATCGGCGAAGGCATTGTACGTAGGCGGATCACCAAGTTGGTCGTCCGACATACGGACCCAGTAGACGCCCAGCCTTAGCCCTGTGGGCATAACGCCCAAGGTGCTAAAACTAGTTAAAATCACCTGGTGAATGTCTTGACATATGTGGCATTCCCCAGCTGACACAGAGACACGAGCTGCTTTAACTCCATTTGTTCAGTAGATGGCAACATCTGCTTATCAAGTAGATTATTACAGTAAGAAATACATTAAGAATATTGCCAAATGTTTCTTACTGTAGAATTAATTAAAAATAATTTCCAAAAATCCACTGGTTCCTGGCAGCGGATGTTTGGAGAATCACTTGGTAGTGAAGAGATTAAGACAGCATGTGCATATTGATGGGAAGTATTAATACCATCAGACAATTTAACATATTGTGATTATTATTATTATATTGGTTTTACAGGAAAACTAAAGAAGTGATCTCATAATTTAATTTTGCAACACTGTTTTCTATGATTAAAAGGGTTATTCACCAACCTCCGAATTGGCCGCGAATTGCACCGAATGGTGAATTTCAGTGTCAGGTGCAATTTGTCTATTCACTAAGGCTGGGGTCAGACGAACGTAGTGCGAACGTGCGTTTAGCCGCACTTTATTACAGCCGTGGTAGCAGCAAATGACGTCCAACGCAGACCCACACACGAAGTACGGCCGCACGAAAGTTCGACCGCGCAACGCAAGCAGCAAACGAACACATTTTTGCAAGAACGTCGAACCGCTAGTACTGACATACAGAGTGCGCTGCGTCCGCATAGCGGCGTGTGTGCGTGATTAGGTGACGTCAGACGCTGCTCATGTCCGGCCAACATAACGTCCAGACACCCAAAGTTTCCTGGTTTGGATCTGAAGAATCACGGCCGAAATTACGCATCGTATGACCGTTATCGCGTTTCCGCGAAAAAAATGCGTTCGGACGCATCAACGCACTTTTTGACGGTAGACGTGAAAAATGCGTTCGTCTGACCCTAGCCTAAGCTGTCAATTCTCCAAACATATGTGAATTGACAGCGAAATATGGTGCCATGTCACCTTTTTTTATTATTTAAACATATTTTTATGGGTTTATACTCCTGTTAGGAGAAATGGAGACTTTTCTTTCTCAGTTCGGTGGAATTTGCCAATACCAATTCGGTGGAATTTGATGGTTTTCGCCGATGTTCGATAATTGCTTCAGCGATTCAGATTTTAGCAAAATACGGTGACCATTCCCTCCTCCTGTTTCTAATCCCCTCACCCATCGAGATTGTAAATTCCCATGTGAATAGGGCCCTCATGTCCACCTGTATCTGCTGGCAGGAATACTGACGTGCCTTCTGTATGTATTGTAGAATTGTCCGGTCTTTACCCATTGCACCTTTTGTACAGCGCTGCGGAATGTGTTGGCGTTTAATAAATACCGTTCACTAAATAAGGAATTGGAATCGCCAATAATGGCCGAAATGCAAAGCACCAAAATTGTATTGTAATGGAATGGAATTAAGATATATTTAGAGAACCGTATCTACTTTAAGCAAGATAACCCTGGCTTTATGATATTATCTATGTTTGCCTTTTTGTATTTAGAAACTGATAAACTTTGACTCTGGAACAAAAAGGTTTCTGGTTTGCTATTGTACATTATGAATGTTACACATTTTCTATCAGTTTCATTAAAAAAAAATCAAGCAAAGCATTATATTATTTCAACAACTAAAAAGGGCAATGTATTTAAGAAAAGTCAGAAGAAATAGTGGAAACAAGATACAATACAAAACTTAAAAAAGAATGCCATGATAAATGGTAGTCTGAATCAAGTACTGTAATACAGAGGGATTTCAGGGTATCATATTGCTAGATCACCACCTAATGGCTGACCTTTGCAAACCTGACTAGAAAAAGTCACCAGAGTTACAGTATTTTACATCAGATACATAACAAGTCGCGGTATTATTGTTTGAAGCTAAATTCACTGCAGTTTGAGTATGTTGAACAATGGTATCATCACACTAAAGAAATAAAAGTGAAAATTTGGCACCACCTCAGTGGCGTAGCGTGGGTTGTCAGCACCCGGGGCCAGCCAAGAATTGTGCGCCCCCCCCCAACCTGTGGACACGTTATCGATATTGCCGCAGCTCTCACATGAATATTGCCCCAGCCAGCTCTCACATGGATATTGCCCCAGCTCACACATGAATATTGCCCCAGCTCACACATGAATATTGCCCCAGCCAGCTCTCACATGGATATTGCCCCAGCTCACACATGGATATTGCCCCAGCTCACACATGGATATTGCCCCAGCTCTCCCATGGATATTGCCCCAGCTCACACATGGATATTGCCCCAGCTCACACATGGATATGCCCCAGCTCTCCCATGGATTTGCCCCAGCTCACACATGGATATTGCCCCAGCTCTCACATGGATATTGCCCCAGCTCACACATGGATATTGCCCCAGCTCACACATGGATATTGCCCCAGCTCACACATGGATATTGCCCCAGCTCACACATGGATTTGCCCCAGCTCACACATGGATTTGCCCCAGCTCACACATGGATTTGCCCCAGCTCATGGATATGCCCCAGCTCATGGATATGCCCCAGCTCATGGATATGCCCCAGCTCATGGATTTGCCCCCAGCTCATGGATTTGCCCCAGTTCTCACATGGATTTGCCCCAGCTCATGGATTTGCCCCAGCTCACACATGGATATGCCCCAGCTCATGGATTTGCCCCCAGCTCATGGATTTGCCCCAGCTCTCACCTGGATATTGCCCCAGCGGCAGCCAGCTCTCACATGGATACTTGCCCCAGCTCCGGATCCAGCAGGGGTTGAGGGGACCCAGATGCCGGGCAGCGGGAGTGCCTGCCCGGTCCTGAACAGCGTGCGAGTCCGTCCGTGTTGAAGGGGAGGCGGCTGCGTGCGTGCGCAGGTCACGCGGTCCGGCCAGTCAGGTGGTACAGAGACTCAGTACCACCTGATTAGCCGGACCACGTGACAGGCTGCGCCTGCACGCAGCCGCATCCCCTTCAACACGGATGGACTCACTGTTCAGGACTGGGCAGGCACTCCCGCTGCCCGGCATCTGGGTCCCCTCAACCCACGGGCCCTTGGGCGGCGCCCGAGGGCGCCCCTAACAAAACTGCGCCCGGGGCCACGGCCCCCCCAGCCCCCCCCATGCTACGTCACTGCACCACCTTATCTTGTGTTAAAAAATTTGAATGCGAGCAATGTGTAAAAAGTGATGCTACCCTAACTGGCGTCAAAAAAGTGACCCTACCTTGTATGGGCATTATCAGCTGAGTGAGCTAACCCTTGCGTCAGCCTGTTTTCGCGTTAGCGCCAGGTAAGTTCAGTCTAGCGCCGGACCAACAGATCGTTTGCCTTCTGCTTCAAACAGCGAAAACCACTTAGCTTGCGGTAATTAAGGATTTGTAGCATGAGCTTACTATACTTACCGCGTCCTATACTTAAAATGGGCAGCGCTACAGAGCACTTTCGCTATTCTAACCAACATATCGCTTGGTCTCGTCGCTAATTTTAGCATCGATGCTAATCGCAAAAGATGACCTACTGCTCAACCCAGGTGTTAACTGACAGAAAAGGGAGAAAAAAGGAAAAGAAACGGCAAAAGTCCTTGCCCAAAATTAACAGGCTATTGAAAGGAATGCAGCTCTGGTGTTCTCTTGGCTCGCTGGATGTAGTTTACGTGTAAAAGATGTGTAGCGCTCACTCCCGGAGGAGCCGCTGAAAATGAACCACGGGTCAGTCTCCCCGCATTAGGGAATAAATATACTCCAACACAGTTGTGGGTTTTTATCATTTAAATAGTTTACTAAAATATTTGGCAGATGTTGAGATACGGTATTCACAGATATTATTACAGTACTTTCGTATTGCGATAAAACGCGTAGCGGAAAAGAAACGAAACACGAGGCTTCGTATTTCGGAAAATAAAATATTCGTAACCGAACATAAAAGAAAATGCAATTGCACGAATATTCGAAAAAGGAACACGTAGCGGAACCCCAGAATATACAATCACTTCGTATCACGGTAAACGCGCAGCGGAAAAAGAGGAAAATATATATTCGGAACGTATCTTTAACCCCCGTTCCGATTCGTAACAAAATGAGTCCTGCACAGGTTAAGTCCCGGAATGTAAAAGGTGTGTATGTGTGTAAGGTACCCGGGTACTGTTCAACTGGCCAGTGAATTTACTTAAGAAATGTCTTCGACTAGTCAAGTTGGGGCCCTGTGGACTTTAAAGAGAAAACAGCAGCGTGCTCTTTGTATTATAAACGGCCTTGGAGGCCTCTCACCCATCCGCCGGTTGCTTTAGGCTCCGCTGACCCAGGACGTCTCTCCGCTGGATTTTGACTGGGGATACTAGCGGCCGGATCCGTTGTCTGACTTCCCGTAGCTTGTCCACGACTTTTCCTCAGCTCACCGCCTGCTCTCTGTACCCGATCAACTTGCGGTGACTCCTTACTCGAGGTCTTCGGTTGGTTCCCTCTGCAGCAACTCTTGAACTTGGGGGGCTCCTTCTCTTGAGGACTGAATGACCCGGTAACCGAACTGACAGGTCTCACTTGCTTTCCGCCCTAGGCCCTCTCACGAAATATGGCACTGCGTCTGCTCTCTCTCGTTTCCTGGCGCGCTCTCGCGCGTTCTGCACGAGGCAGAGGATGTAAGCGTCCAGTCCCCACCCACTTCCTGTCTTCTTGCAAAGCATGCCGGGCATTGTAGTCCCAATGTCCAGTGTCTCTGATCGCAATAGTCTCCATCTTGTGGCCAAAAATAGGTACTGCCACAGCAAGATTTTAACACAGCGCTACAGATGCATTGTGTGGTTAAACCGGCATGCTTCGGGAAACGTGAGACGATGCATTGTATAGGAAAACCTGCCTTGTGCGAAGCCCATAGGATTCAATGGAAAAAATATTATCTTTTTATCCCTTATTTATTCAACTGTTTATTTTTTTTAATCCGCAGCAAAAAGCCTTTTTATTTATTGAATTTTTAGAATTTATTTGGTATTTTTCTAGATTTTTCAGGCGAAATTTGGGGTTCCGATTTTTTTTTAAAAAAACCCAAAGAACAAGGCTTTTTTGCACTAGACGCTTTTTATTTTTAATCATACAATGCATTAGCACTGGTTGTCAGCTCAGGTCTTAGTGTTTGGCGTCGCGCCCATACTCACCGGAGCGACAGCAACTGCCAGGAGTAACGGCCCAGTTAGCCCGGAGCTGCTCAGTAGAGTGGCCTTTTGGTTACAATTGTTAGGTACCCACTCTAAAGAGGTGCCTTGAAGTGGCGAGTGGGCTTACGTTGCAATGGCCATTGAAACAAACAAAAACCTAATTTTTGTTGTACATGGAACACATAGAAACGAGCGCAGATGACACTCTTTTTCCTTGTTATGTTTTATACATTGACTGGGCTGTTACTCCTGGCAGTTGCTGCCGCTCCGGTGAGTATGGGCGCGACGCCATTTTTTCTGTATCTATGTATATCATGCTTGTAACACCAGTCCGTCGTTCTGCAACTGTTCCTCTTACCATGTTTTTGTTTTTGATCCCAAATGGGAAGTGTTTGGTGCGTGTATAAATAAAAGCCACCATCTTTGCCTCTCCTTGGCTGAAAAGCAGCTGGAGGGGCTTGGAGCTGCTCAGTAGAGCGGCCTTTTGGTTACAATTGTTAGGTACCCACTCTAAAGAGGTGCCTTGAAGTGGTGAGTGGGCTTACGTTGCAATGGCCATTGAAACAAACAAAAACCTCATTTTTGTTGTACATGGAACACATAGAAACGAACACAGATGACACTCTTTTTCCTTGTCAGGTCTTAGTGTTTCCCTAGTGAGCGCTAATGAATCTTCTACACAGACTACCGCAGACAAGGTGATCTGTTGGTGGGGTGTCAGGTGCTACCTTTTAGCGACTTGCATTAGATTTTTCATCAACGTTGTCATTTTAGCTCACACCTGCTGATAGAGCACTAAGGGGGTTATTGAGAGAGGTGAAAACCAGGAGAATGACTGGAGAAGTGAAAATTCCAAAAATTCTCCTATTTATCTCACTTTCCAAATCGGCAATTTGGTCTAGATTGTTCTCTTCTCCTGCCATTCTCCTGGTTTTCACCTCTCTCTCAATAACCCCCTATAGGTTTTAACACTGCACCCTATCCCTAAACATTGTTACATTTTAATGGTAGTGTCAATTTTTTCATACCAGGTAAGGTAATTTCATTTTTTTTATGCATGGTAAGGTGATGTCATATTTTCTTTTTTTTCTGTACTGTGGTGAATCTGTAGTTCACTGCTTCAATTCACATTATGTTTTTGCTCCAAAATGGGGATTGTTTTGCCACCATTTAGTTTCAGAGCTGTAAGTGGCAAGAGACTGAGTATTAGCATAAGATTCCTATCTAAATTAGTTTGCCATGAAGTTGGCAGATGAGCTTACATGTTAATGGCCATTTAACCCTTTCCTGTTGCAGGGTGTCCAATGCCGACCCTGCGGCAGATGGGCCTTGAAGCCACGGGGCGTACTCCACGTTGACTTCTATGGGCCCTGCACTAGGCGCGCAGTTGGCTGCTGCAGGATGGTCTGCACTCAGGCCCACCCCCTGCAGCCAATGATGCACGTTGCGCGTCAGCTGGAAAGGGTGGGCCATAAGTAACCCCTCCCACTGGGTGCCACCCACCTGGCTTTAAATCAGGGGTCTCAAAGTACCGGCCCACCGGCCATTTGTGGCCCGTGGACAGGTTACAAATGGCCTGCAGACAGAGGAAGACTGACCCGGTCCGGATTGGCTGTGCTTGGAGCATCCTGGGGATTCTCTCCCCAGCACGTAGAACACTACACGCCCATCCTGTTGGGCTCGGTGGCGATCTGGCACCGAGCAGGGGCTTCAGCCACAGCGGGCTGACATCAGCTCTTGCCGTGGAACCGAGCCCCGGGAGTCATGTCACCCTCTAGGATTCCCCCCTGCTTTCCAATGATTTCCAACATCACTGTATAACGTGTAAAAACAAAAAGATAATAAAAATATTAAAATTAAATACAGTTAAAAGATATTTTTTGTGGTTCTAAAACAGGGGAATTGTTTTTTCCCCCCTTATAAAATTACCAATGCAGCTGCATTAATTTTTTCATGTATTTTATTATATTTTTATATTAAAATGAAATGTATTTTAACCTCCCTGGCGGTATTCCCGAGTGTGACTCGGGGTTAAATTTCGCTACCGTGAATGGTAACCCGAGCCGCACTCGGCTGCATACTCACCTCATCCTGCGCTCCCTCGCTGTCCCCCGCAGTGTGATCGCGGCGACTTGCTTCCTAGTAACGCTCCCCGCGAGTCACATGATGCAGGGGGCGTGACCAGGCAGCAAACTGTAAAAAAAAAAAAAGAATTTTCCAATGTAAAATCTCTAGCAACATGACCTGCTCATGAACGGCCACTAGGTGGCACTAGAAACATAGAAAAATGTCGGCAGATAAGAACCTTTCGGCCCATCTAGTCTGCCCAATTACATGGATACTTTACCTGGATTTATGTTTTGTTTAGGATAGCCTTATGCCTATCCCATGCTTGCTTAAATTCAATTACTGTTTTGGCCTCTACCACTTCTACTGGAAGACTGTTCCATGTATCCACCACCCTCTCAGTAAAATAATGCTTCCTGATGTTACTTTTAAACCTTTGCCCCTCTAATCTAAGACTATGTCCTCTTGTTTTGCTATTTTGTTTCCTTTTAAATATCCTCCCTTCCTCTACCTTGTGGATTCCCTTTACGTATTTAAATGTTTCTATCATATCTCCTCTGTCTCGTCTTTTTTCCAAGCTGTACATGTTAAGATCATTAAGCCTTTCCTGGTAACTTTTCACCTTCAAGCCGTACACCATTTTAGTAGCCCGTCTCTGAACTCTCTCTAAGATGTCTATATCCTTCTGGAGATACGGTCTCCAGTACTGCACACAGTACTAAAGGATCAGAAACAGACCATACATACACAGTCTAATATTGCACCCTTGTTTTCTGAAAGATTTCAGTGTTTTTGGTTTGATTATATTATTGAATATAATTTATTAGCATTATTTTGGATAATTATTTTTGGGATAATAAATTATTTTGATATGTTTCAAACTTTATCGGACTTAGTGTGTTTACTAGACTCTTGTTATTTGCAGGGATTTCAGTGCGTTATTCCTAATTATTACAGGCCTACTATTTAAAAAAACACGTTTCCTTTCAAAAAAAATTGAGACGCTTTTAGACACCAAATTGAAAAAATTAGACCGCCAGGGAGGTTAATAAAATATTGCATTTTGATATTATTTATTAAAATAAAGTGTAGCGCTCACTCCTGGAGGAGCCGCTGAATTAACCTCGGGTTAGTCTCACCGTACTAGGGAATAACTATACACCAGCACTGTTGTGGATTTTTATAGATTATATTCTTTACTGATCCCAATAAAGGAGCATATATAACGTAGATACGGTATTTAAACGACAGGATTTCGTGACGCGGGAAAAACACGCAGCGGCAAAAGAGAAAGATTAACCCCCTCAATTCTGGATTGTAAATCCCGTGAAGAATAGCTCAAAAATGTGTATTGTCTCGGGTACTGTATTCAACTGGCCAGTGAATGAAACAAACAATATTCGACTAGTCACGTTGGGGCCCTGTGGATTTAAACAATACTGCAGCGTGCGTTTCTTATTTTTGGAACTGCGGCCTGGGAGGCCTCTCACCCATCCGATAGACAAACTGTCCAGCACCCGATAAAGGATCTTCTCCCGCCGTGCACTGGGACTCTGTGCCGCTGGATCCGCTCCCTGCTTGTCGAATCTCTGCAACAGGAACAACGATCCACCGCCTGCACTCCCAATAGATCAGCGCGGTCTCCTCACTCGGGGTCCAGCCGGAAACAGATTTCCATCCAGACCTCTCAGCGCTGCGTAGGTAGGTCTCCGCAGGGTCACTGTCCCGATCTCCAGCACCAATGAAGCAGCGCCTGTACTCTGGCCTAGTCACGATCCTTGACAGTTTTCACGTGCGTCCTCCACCTTGCACCGCTCAGCTCACTCTGCTTCTCCCCTGCACGAGGCTGCTGATGTCTTTCCTCTTCCTACACCACCCACTTCCTGTACTCACGCAAAGCATGATGGAAATTGTAGTTCCGTGTTTGTCCAGCATAGTCCATTATGTCTCTATCTCCCTCTGGTGGTCATAATAATTAAATGCAGCAAGCACAGTCTTTAAAGCAGCGCTACAAAAGTTATAAGTTAAATATAATTGTTTGAGTTTTACTGCTGCGTAGCTTTGTGATATGCTCATACACACCACACATTACTGTGAGTTTTATTGCTGTGGAGCTCTGTATTTTACAGTGTGTACAAGCAGGGCAGCCATCAGAAATGATGGGGCCCCTTACTAAACCTCACGATGGGGCCCCCCAGGGCCCCCCCTCAACCTCTAAGAGCTTTTCTCCCCTTCAAAAAAAAAAGACATAACATAGCACCACAGCAATAAAACTCCCAGTAATGTGCAGTGTGTATTAGCTTATCACAGTATCCACAGCAATAAAACTCACAGTAATGAGCGGTGTGTCTGAACATATCACAGAATCCACAGCAATAAATCTCACAGAAATGGGCTGTGTATGATGGCCTTTGGGTCTGGGTCTGGGCCTGGGCCCTGGGTCTGGTCCCTGGGACTGGGCCTTGGGGTCTGGTCCCTGGGGTCTAACCTGGGCCCTGGTCTCTGGGTCTGGTCCCTGGGCCTTGGGGTCTGGGTCCTAGGGTCTGGGCCTTGGGGTCTGGGCCTTGGGGTCTGGGCCCTAGGGTCTGGGCCTTGGGGTCTGGGCCCTAGGGTCTGGTCCCTGGGGTCTGGTCCCTGAGGTCTGGTCCCTGGGGTCTAGCCTGGCCCTGGTCTCTGGGTCTGGGTCCTAGGGTCTGGGCCCTGGGGTCTGGGCCCTGGGGTCTGGGCCCTGGGTCTGGGCCTTGGGGTCTGGGCCCTGGGTATGGGCCTTGGGTCCTGGGTTTGGGCCTAGGGGTCTGGGCCCTGGGTTTGGGCCTAGGGGTCTGGGCCCAGGGTCTGGGCCCTAGTGTCTGGGCCCTAGTGTCTGGGCCTTGGGTCTGGGTCCTGGGCCTTGGGGTCTGGGCCCTGGGTTTGGGCCTTGGGGTCTGGGTACTGGGCTTAGGGGTCTGGGCCCTGGGTCTGGGCCTTGGGGTCTGGGCCCTGGGTTTGGGTCTAGGGGGTCTGGGCCCTGGGTCTGGGTCCTGGGCCTTGGGGTCTGGGCCATGGGTTTGGGCCTAGGGGTCTGGACCCTGGGTCTGGGCCCTGGGCCTTTGCCCTGGGTCTGGGCCATAGGGTCTGGGCCCTGGGTTTGGGCCCTGGGCATTTGCCCTGGGTCTGGGCCTTGGCCCTGGGCCTAGGGGTCTGGACCCTGGGCCCTAGGGTCTGGGCCCTGGGTCTGGGCCTTGGCCTAGGGGTCTGGACCCTGGCCCTGGGTCTGGGCCTTGGGGTCTGGGCTTTGGGGTCTGGGCCTAGGGGTCTGGGCCCTAGTGTCTGGGCCTTGGGGTCTGGGTCCTGGGCCTTGGGGTCTGGGCCCTGGGTTTGGGCTTAGGGGTCTGGGCCCTGGGTCTGGGCCCTAGGGTCTGGGTCCTGGGCCTTGGGGTCTGGGCCATGGGTTTGGGCCTAGGGGTCTGGACCCTGGGTCTGGGCCCTGGGCCTTTGCCCTGGGTCTGGGCCATAGGGTCTGGGCCCTGGGTTTGGGTCTTGGGGTCTGGGCCCTGGGCATTTGCCCTGGGTCTGGGCCTTGGCCCTGGGCCTAGGGGTCTGGACCCTGGGCCCTAGGGTCTGGGCCCTGGGTCTGGGCCTTGGGTCTGGGCCTTGGGTCTGCCTAGGCGTCTGGACCCTGGGCCCTAGGGTCTGGGCCTTGGGGTCTGGGCCTAGGGGTCTGGGCCTAGGGTCTGGGCCCTGGGCCCTAGGGTCTGGGCCTTGGGGTCTGGGCCATGGGTTGGGCCATAGGGTCTGGGCCCTGGTTTGGGTCTTGGGGTCTGGGCCTAGGGGTCTGGACCCTGGCCCTAGGGTCTGGGCCTTGGGGTCTGGGCCTAGGGGGTCTGGGCCTAGGGTCTGGGCCTAAGGGTCTGGGCCCTGGGCCCTAGGTCTGGGCCTTGGGGTCTGGGCCATGGGTTTGGGCCATAGGGTCTGGGCCCTGGGTTTGGGTCTTGGGGTCTGGGCCTAGGGGTCTGGACCCTGGGCCTAGGGTCTGGGCCCTGGGCCTTGGGTCTGGGCCTAGGGGTCTGGGCCTAGGGGTCTGGGCCCTAGGGTCTGGGCCCTAGGGTCTGGGCCTAGGGTCTGGGCCTTGGGGTCTGGGCCATGGGTTTGGGCCATAGGGTCTGGCCCTGGGTTTGGGTCTTGGGGTCTGGGCCCTGGGCCTAGGGGTCTGGACCCTGGGCCCTAGGGTCTGGGCCTTGGGGTCTGGGCCTTGGGGTCTGGGCCTAGGGGTCTGGGCCTAGGGGTCTGGGCCTGGGCCCTAGGGTCTGGGCCATGGGTTTGGGCCTAGGGGTCTGGGCCTAAGGGTCTGGGCCCTGGGCCTAGGGTCTGGGCCTTGGGGTCTGGGCCATGGTTTGGGCCATAGGGTCTGGGCCCTGGGTTTGGGTCTTGGGGTCTGGGCCTAGGGGTCTGGACCCTGGGCCCTAGGGTCTGGGCCCTGGGGCTGGGCCTTGGGGTCTGGGCTTAGGGGTCTGGGCCTAGGGGTCTGGGCCTAGGGTCTGGGCCATAGGGTCTGGGCCTTGGGGTCTGGGCCATAGGGTCTGGCCATAGGGTCTGGCCCTGGGTTTGGGTCTTGGGGTCTGGGCCCTGGGCCTAGGGGTCAGGGCCATGGGTTTGGGCCTAGGGGTCTGGACCCTGGGCCTTTGCCCTGGGTCTGGGCCATAGGGTCTGGGCCCTGGGTTTGGGTCTTGGGGTCTGGGCCCTGGGCATTTGCCCTGGGTCTGGCCTTGGCCCTAGGGGTCTGGACCCTGGGCCCTAGGGTCTGGGCCTGGGTCTGGGCCTTGGGTCTGGGCCTTGGGTCTGGGCCTAGGGGTCTGGACCCTGGGCCCTAGGGTCTGGGCCTTGGGGTCTGGGCCTAGGGGTCTGGGCCTAGGGGTCTGGGCCTAAGGGTCTGGGCCCTGGGCCCTAGGGTCTGGGCCTTGGGTTTGGGCCATAGGGTCTGGGCCCTGGGTTTGGGTCTTGGGGTCTGGGCCTAGAGGTCTGGACCCTGGGCCCTAGGGTCTGGGCCCTGGGCCTTGGGGTCTGGGCCTAAGGGTCTGGGCCCTAGGGTCTGGGCCCTAGGGTCTGGGCCTTGGGGTCTGGGCCATGGGTTTGGGCCATAGGGTCTGGGCCCTGGGTTTGGGTCTTGGGGTCTGGGCCTAGGGGTCTGGACCCTGGGCCCTAGGGTCTGGGCCTTGGGTCTGGGCCTAGGGGTCTGGGCCTAAGGGTCTGGGCCCTGGGCCCTAGGGTCTGGCCCATGGGTTTGGGCCTAGGGGTCTGGGCCTAGGGGTCTGGACCCTGGGCCCTAGGGTCTGGGCCTTGGGGTCTGGGCCTAGGGGTCTGGGCCTAAGGGTCTGGGCCTAAGGGTCTGGGCCCTGGGCCCTAGGGTCTGGGCCATGGGTTTGGGCCTAGGGGTCTGGGCCATAGGGTCTGGGTCTTGGGGTCTGGGCCCTGGCCTAGGGGTCTGGACCCTGGGCCTAGGGGTCTGGGCCCTGGGGTCTGGGCCTTGGGGTCTGGCCCTGGGCCTAGAGGTCTGGGTCTGGGCCCTGGGTCTGAGCCTAGAGGTCTGGGCCTAGGGGTCTGGGCCTAGAGGTCTGGGTCCTGGGTCTGAGCCTAGAGGTCTGGGCCTAGGGGTCTGGGCCCAGGGGTCTGGGCCCTGGTCTGAGCCTAGAGGTTTGGGCCTAGGGGTCTGGGCCTTGGGGTCTGGGTCCTGGCCTTGGGGTCTGGGCTCTGGGTCTTAGGGTCTGGGCCCTGGCTCACCACTCGCTGTCTTCTATCTTCTTTTCTTCTGCTCTTCTTTTCTTCAATCTTCTTCTCTTCTTTTCTTCTGTCTTCTTCCTGGTCCCTCCAGCTCCGGCGCGCAGCTTCACTGAGCGGAGGGGCGGAGCCAAAGCAACGTGCTTAGGAGGCCCCTCACACGCTGCTTGGCCCCGCCCAGCCAGGAAGTGAAGCTGCCAGGAGCCGGAGGAGACACAGTGTCTCAGTCTCCTCCGGCTCCTGCAGCAGCAGCAGGGACACAGCTCCGGATTCGGACTCATCGAGTCCGATACCGGAGCTGTTAAAGGGCGACGCCGCTGCCGTCGGGGGCCCGGGATCCTCCCCCCGGGACCCGGCGGCCCGGGCCCCCACCGGGCCGGGCCCCTTACGGCAGTATTGGGCGTAATGCCCTGATGGCGGCCCTGTGTACAAGTGTACCACTAAGGTACTCTATCTTATAAACGTGAAAAGCGGCAGCTTCCCATGTGTGCCACAGGGACTTTCTGTGCCACGGCGCAGCCTTAGATGCAATGAGTATTTTGTAATTTGCTGCCTTGTGTTTTATGATGCATAATAAGACTATCAGGGTTATTCAAAGAGAATCGAAAAGTCACTGCACGTTCGGTGACTTTTCGTTCTCTTCAATTCGGTGCGATTTGGCGATCCCATTTCGGCAACCCTGCGGCGTATTCAGCAAGCACCACAGGGCTGTCGTAATGCAGGGAAAAGCCACCACAAACCCGCCGAACACTCACCGCAAAACCCGGCGAGCGCTCACCGAAACCCGCAAAAACCTCTGGATTAACCCCGCCGAACACGCCGGAGAAACCCGAGCAGCCGTCGATCACAGCGCATAACAGCCGCCGGAAAAAACCCGACACGCAGACGAAGGAGGTGAAAAAAAAAAAAACAGTATGCTTGAAAGTTGGAAAATTGAAACGCTATTTGCAAAAAAACTAAGTGAAAAGAGTGAAAATGTCTGGAATTTACATATAAGATCCAATGAATGATAATAAAAAGGGCTGTTACAGAAAAAAGAAAAAACGATTTAAAAAAAAAACTGGAAAAAAATTTTGCCAAACAAAATCCCAAAAAATGCTTCCTAAAAAACACAAAAAACAGATCCTAAAAACAATCTATAAAGAGACTTTTTACTGCAGAATATTATAATAAACGGTATATTAGATATTGAATTAATACGGGAATATTTTTAACATTGAAGCCTATGGGATTCTCCTGAATAAACCTGTTGAATGAAACCACCGAACAGCAGTGCAATTCGGCAACTTTTCACTGCTGGTTTTTGTTCTCTGAATAGATGAAGCATTGCTTCTCTATGTGGATTTCGCCGCCTTCGAACAGGCATCGTATGTGCAGGCAATTCGCCAAGATTTGGCGAACTGTCTGCTCTCTGAATAGCCGAATGGTCAGGAAAGGTAACGTACGCTGAATTTCACTGTTCGGTTACCTTTCGGCCACAAATCTCTTTGAATAACCCTGTATGTATAAAACACCACTGACCTTGCTCACAGCGTAGGAAATGAGGTAACAGGTACCGGCTGGGTGGAGTAGAGGTAATGTCACCGCTCTGCATGGAGAGATCCTGTGGAGTCATGGGCTCGATCCCAGTGAGCAACCTCTCCAGTAAGTGTCCTTGGCAAGACACCTAACGGTACATACTCGCCACCCAGGACATACTTGAAAACAAGAGAAATCTTAATGTATCCTTCCTGGTAAAATCATTTCTCAAAAAAAAAAAAAAAAAACAGCAGCGGTATTGCTCATTTTATACGTGACCAATGGACAATGCCGTTGTACAGGAACAAAAAAATTTATAAAAATACTTTTGGCTGTAAATGAAAAGAATAATTTTTTTTTTTTTAAACTAGTTTGAAATTTTGCACGCGGCCTCACGGGATATGAAACTTGCCATGGCTCCTGGGTAATTTGAGATCCCCGGTCAAAAATAAAAACAATAATAATAAAAAAAAGAAAAATGTGTTTTTTTTAAGACGTGAAATGGCTCAGCAGTGAAGGGGTTAAATAAAGTATAAACCTGTGTTTGGTTATCATGGGTTTGTGCGGTTCAAAGTGCAGATGGCAATTTTTTGGTGTATTGTGTATGATTAGTGACAGTGTAGGGAGCCGACCTATATTCATGAGAGCAGAGGGCAGGACTGATTTTATTCTCTTCATGGATTTATTGTGTGAATGAGACATTGCTTTCACTTTCCATTCTGCAGCCATTGATCCATTTTGTTTCTTGTGAATTCCCCTGAATATGGAACAAGACAAGAAGAAAACGACCGAGGCTGAGTGATGGGGACAGGACTGTGCTGTCTGGCCTATAGGAACACCAAGTGGCTGACTGGAGCTATGTGAGTGTCTGAGCAGGAGCCCTGAGTGTCAGTGAGTGTCGCTCAGGCCTTGCATGTGCCCTGCCTCGCAGTGTAACTTCCGGGCTCAGAGATTCCTACAGAAGGAGGGGGGAGTCCCCCTCTGCTGGCGTCACGGAGGGAGGGGGAGGGCCGGGGAGCTCTCTGACTGAGGAGCCCGCTGTCAGTAAGGTGTGAGGAGCCCGAGGAGGAGAGCTCACACCGGGAACCGTCATGGGTGAGTAGCCCAACAACCTTCAGCCCAGGCCGCGTGTGCCCGGCTCCTCTGAGGGGCTGGGTGTGAAGACCTTACAAAACCAGTCACCGGGATCTGAGCGAGAGAGACCCAGCTAGGAGCGTTACACCGAGACCTTGCTATAACCGTAAGAGAAAGGTTTATCCTGCAGGAGGAGGAGGAGGGAGCCCAGGGGACTCCATACTGAGGGGATGTGGCGAGCACAGGCTGCCTGGAGCACCGCTGAATAGCACAGGAGCTTGCACTCTAGGGGGCGTGCCCTTCTAACAGGGTTATTCAGAGAAAGGTGAAAACCAGGAGAAGAGCACAATCTAGACCAAATAGCCGATTTGGAAAGTGAGATAAAATGAGAATTTCTCAGGTTTGGCTATTTTTGAGCTAGACTTTTCACTTTTCAGTCATTCTTCTGAGTTTCACCTTTCTCTGAATAGACCTGTTAGTTTCTCACTTCTCAATAAAGTTACAGTATTCAAGCTCGGTTTGCTGTGATCATCCTTGTGATTAGTTGTAGGTCACTTTATACGAGCTGGCCAGGGGGACACAGATTAAAATGCACATAAGTCTGAGCATTGTGGGAGTTGTAGTTCTGGGGGAATTAGCCTTTCACCTCCTATTGAAACGCTTGTCATTAATCATCTGTAGGTCTGAAATCCTGCCCTGTAATGGTTTAACCAAATGGACTGCTTCATGGATTTAACCCTTTCATGACCGGTGTCTGGCCGAGGCCTTTTCCTACTGCCCCATGGCATAGGGAGAATCCTGCCTGCCCTTATGTCAAACACTGACCCTGATTACAGCTAACAAGCTACTGTAAGGCATAGGTCAGATGCACATGCTGTGTGTGTGTAAATGCTGCCATTGCTGTGCTATGTGTGTGCCTTTGTCATCGTATACTGACATTTCCTTGTGATCTTTGTTTGTGCCTAAGCCGTACACGCTGACATATGTAGCTCCATTCATTGGTCCCAGCTAGGGGAGAAGTGAGATTCTTATATCAAAATATAAACCACATGTAGAAACCGCAAGCACAAAACATAATGGCGCAGACAATTAAAACGCCGAATGCTAAAATCCTGCGTTCACCCACAATAATGGCTTGAAATGGTTGTATTTGGAAATGTATCTTTTTGTAGATCAATGTTCTTGTCCTCAATTTCAAATAGAAAAATGGCGACGTAGCGTAAAAACACATGATGGAGATATTTGATACATGTAATTTATTGTATACGGCTTTCAAAAAAGTATAATAATCCCATAAGAACACTTTGACTTCCTCAAGAAAAATAAGCGATTTTTATAGATGCTCCAAAAGCATATGCACCTTGTCTGAAAAAGTCCCATAGAAGATCTGTACAGTGCGACGTGGAATTGGGGATCAAATGAACAGTGTGGAGATATAATTTTTGATGAAATGAAAACCTATTTTATGCTATTTTTAGATTGCATGTAATTTCATTGCTTTGGGTTTCACCGCTCGGAGATTCAGTTTCGCCAAAAATACAATGAATTCACTATTTAGGCTAATGTCAGAGCGCACTCTGCGTGCATAACGGATTGGACGTACTGACGGAAGATACTGTAGACACCACACGGTCTTTTTTTTTTGACAGACGTAGAAAAAAAAGGGAACTATGGGAAATAAAATATGAAAAATAATTTGAAAAGGATATGAAAATCCATTTTGTGCATCAAGGTGCTGGACGTGGCAAATGCGCTGCGTCTGATATCTCATCACACATAACGCTACGCGGACATGGCGCACTCTGCGCGTCCCTCTAGCGGTTTTACGTTCTTGCGTCGGTTTGCCACGTGCGTTGTGAGTGCGCAGTTTGGTGCGGACGCACTTACAGGGTTATTCAGAGAGGTGAAAACCAGGAGAATGACTGGAGAAGTGAAAATTCTAGGTCAAAATAGCCAATTTGGAAAGTGAGATGAAGGCGAGAATTTTTCTGGTTTGGCTACTTTGACCTAGAATTTTCACTTCTCCAAAAGTTCTCCTGGTTTTCACCTCTCTGAATAACCCTGATAGTGTGTGGGTCTCTATTGATCATGATCCTATGCTACGACAGACGTTAAACTGTGCGGCAACACGGATGTGATCGCTGCGTTCGTCTGACATTAGCCTTAGAGTGTTCAGTGTTTTGCTGAAAATGAAGTCGCCGAAACAGTTATCGGACATCAGCAAACACCGCCGAATTAGCATTGGAAAATTCCTCCTGAACTGAAAAAAAAAAAAGTCTATACTCCTAATAATAATAGCTTAAATGAGAAAGGATTTTACCAGGAAGGATACATTGAGATTTCTCTCGTTTTCAAGTATGTCCTGGGTGGCGAGCATGTACCGTTAGGTGTCTTGCCCAAGGACACTTACTGGAGAGGTGCTCTTGCTGGGATCGAACCCATGTCTCCACAGGCTCTCTCCACGCAGAGCAGTGATGTTACCTCTACTCCACCCAGCCGGTACACATCAATAATTTAAAAAGTCTTTTTTAGAAATCAAAAATGTCTAATAAAATACAAAATCTTTTTTACAAAAAAATAATTGCCAAATAAAAAGCCAGGCCATCTCCAGGCTCGGCTGGCACACGGAGCCATTGGCCCACCAGGAATCTCCCGATGGTCAGTACATGCCTGGCTCTGGATGGCACACTGGGCTGTGACAGCCTACCAAACAAAGCTTTCCTCCAGCAATGGTCAGTCTTTAAGGTTTATAGCAGCATTGTAGAGATCTGTGCATTCCTGACTGGCCACTTTCTATTCCCCCTCTGTTTTTACCTCTGCGTATCCTTTCATTGTGCCTGATATCCTCATTAGAGGGATGACTTCCAATACAATAGCCTTTCGTACTTATGAATAAATACAATACTTCAGCACTGGAAATTATAATTAACATTTATTATTTTGATGACTGCGATTTGTTGTCGAAAAAATTCCTAAAGTTATTTATTTTCAATGTTGTTGAACCCAGGACATACTTAAAAACGAGAGAAATCTCAATGTATCCTTCCTGGTAAAATACTTTACAAATAAATAAATAATAAATACATTTTGACTCTGTTGTAGAAATTTCCTTAACGCAGAATTTCGGAAAATGAAGTTAACCATCGTTCATCATTGCAGTTCCCCTTTTATAGGTCACTTCTACATTTTGGAAGCCAGAAGGAAACCCTGTTTGGCTTTTACTGAGGGTCAGAAAGACAAGTCCATGGTTCACTCACTAACTATCAGTGGAAAGTATTGATGATTTGACAGCCAAATTGTGCAGGATGGAATCCACCATTTCTGCTTTTTTCATCTCTTGTGCAATGCAATGACACAACCCTGAAGGCTCGAAAATGCACGCTAGAACTGGAGAATGAATGAGAAATTCTGAGCTTTTTCCAGTAATAGTATAATGCTCGAAAGGCTGAAATGGCTCATCTGTTAACTCAGTCCTTTATGTGCTGTATGACTGTGAAGCCGTTCCAGGCCCCAGAGCACCCATCCCCAGTGTATAGCAAAAGTTTACACCCCCCTGTTGAAATGTCAGGTTTATGTGATGTTAAATAAAAATCCTTTCAGAACTTCTTCCAACACAATTGAAAACCAAACTGAAATAGTTTAGGTGGATTAAGGAAAAATCTAAAATAATATAAGTGTTCACACCCTTAGGCTGGCCGTCCACTGGATCCATAGTCGGACGACCCACTTTTGTCAGACCGTGGACGATGGCGCTCGTCAGACTAGGGTCGTCCACTGCGTGCGAGTCTGTGGTCGCACAACAGATATCAAAATCAGAGGTAGAGTGCAGAGGCTGCCAAAACCAGAATGAACTGGTTTTACATACAAAAAACAAGTGCATTCTGCTTTTGGAACCAGTGCAGTCCTTTTTTTTGTTTTGTTACTATTAGGTTTACAGACAAAACTATCCCCTAAGGCTAGGGTCAGACGAGCGTGATTTCTACGGACTGTACGTCCGTGCACACGGACTTACGTCAGTACGGAAGACACAGTAGTGGCCACACAGTCCTTTTATTCACTGACGTATATTTTGACGGATGTAGGAGGGAAAATAAATTAAAAAGTAGGGATGCACAGATACCACTTTTTTAAGACCGAGTACCGATACTTTTTAAAAGTACTCACCGATACCGAGTACCGATACTTTTATTTAATGTCATGTGACGCTTTCCAATAGGAACAGACCTCATAAAAATTTATATGAGATTGACCGCAGCTCACATGGATTTGCCCCAGCTCACATGGGTTTGCCCCCAGCTCACATGGGTTTGCCCCCAGCTCACATGGGTTTGCCCCCAGCTCACATGGGTTTGCCCCCAGCTCACATGGGTTTGCCCCCAGCTCACATGGGTTTGCCCCCAGCTCACATGGGTTTGCCCCCAGCTCACATGGGTTTGCCCCCAGGTCACATGGGTTTGCCCCCAGCTCACATGGGTTTGCCCCCAGCTCACATGGGTTTGCCCCCAGGTCTCATGGGTTTGCCCCCAGGTCTCATGGATTTGCCCCCAGGTCTCATGGATTTGCCCCCAGGTCTCATGGATTTGCCCTCAGGTCTCATGGATTGGCCCTCAGGTCTCATGGATTTGCCCTCAGGTCTCATGGATTGGCCCTCAGGTCTCATGGATTTGCCCCCAGCTCTCATGGATTTGCCCCCAGGTCTCATGGATTGGCCCCCAGGTCTCATGGATTTGCCCCGCAGGTCTCATGGATTGGCCCCGCGGGTCTCATGGATTGGCCCCGCGGGTCTCATGGATTGGCCCCGCGGGTCTCATGGATTGGCCCCGCGGGTCTCATGGATTGGCCCCGCGGGTCTCATGGATTGGCCCCGCGGGTCTCATGGATTGGCCCCGCGGTCTCATGGATTGGCCCCGCAGGTCTCATGGATTGGCCCCGCAGGTCTCATGGATTGGCCCCGCAGGTCTCATGGATTGGCCCCGCAGGTCTCATGGATTGGCCCCGCAGGTCTCATGGATTGGCCCCGCAGGTCTCATGGATTGGCCCCGCAGCTCTCATGGATTGGCCCCGCAGCTCTCATGGATTGGCCCCCAGCTCGAACGCTGGGGAAGCTGGCCGTGTGCATGTAAAGCACGCGGCCAGCGTTCCCCTCCGGCGCGCCAAATACTCACCCTTCCTGAAGTTCCGGTCTCTGGGCAGTGATGCGGTCACGTGGCCGCCGGGCGCATCTGTGACGCTGCCTCCAGCCGAGAGGCTGCGTCACAGGAGCACCCGGCGGCCACGTGACCGCATCACTGCCCAGAGACCGGAACTTCAGGAAGGGTGAGTATTTGGCGCGCCGAAGGGGAACGCTGGCCGCGTGCTTTTCATGCACGCGGCCAGCTTCCCCAGCCCCGCGGATACCGGCAAGCCGGCCCAGCGCCGGCTTCCGGTATCGGCGGGATGTATCGGGCCGTTTGCACGAGTAACAAGTACTCGTGCAAACGGCAATATCGGCCCCGATACCGATACTAGTATCGGTATCGGTGCATCCCTATTAAAAAGCAAAACCATTTTGTCCGTGAAAAATGCTGGACGTATAAATGCAGTCCGTCTGACCACGTTCCATCACTCACACACAAAGCTATGCGGACGTTGCGGACGCAGCGCACTTTGTGCGGCCGTTCTAGTGGTTGTACGTTCTTGCCTGTCTTGCGTCCGTTTGCCGCGGCCGTTGTGCGTCCGCAGTTCAGTGCGGACGTACTTTGTGTAACAGGCTCCAATGGACTTTCTTTCATGCTATCACGGACGTACTTTTAGGCGCAATCACGGACGTGAACACTACGCTCGTCTGACCCCAGCCTTAATCCGGGCATGACGCCAACACCTCAGTGCAGTACTGCGCTCTGATATTCATTCGCTCTGCTGCTGCAGATTGCCAACGTGCAGTGATCTGCAACATATTTCGCCATAATTTTTACTGTACAAACAGCAACAAAATTGCACCGTATGGGGAAGTTCAACATTCAGTGCCCTTCGGGAGGCATGTCAGTGCTTAGTAAATAAACCCCTTTGCGCAGCAGCACCGCTACTCCCACCATGTTACACAGCTAGTCCCAACATGGTAAAAGATGTTTTGGTAAACTTGCATCATGTCACCATTTATTTTCAATGGGAGTTCAAAAAACAGCAAAACCAATATAAATGCGTTTTTTTTTTTAACTCCCCTAATGGGTTTGTCAACGTCCATCTTGCCCAGAAATCGTTCTGAACTCCCAGCCTGCAAGGTGTGATCATCAATCTGCTGCAGTCTTTATCCGTCGCCAGAAGTCTGCTGCAATGGACGACGGTTCCATTCACATTCATGTTACAGGATCGGACGTACGACGGCAGACGATATCGGATGATCGCACCATCGCACGAAAACGGTTCCAGTGGACGTCCAGCCTTAAACTAATGCTTTGTTGAAGCACCTTTTGATTTTATTCCAGCACTCAGTCTTTTTGGGTAGGAGTCTATCAGCATGGTACATCTTGACTTGGCAATATTTGCCCACTCTTTGCAAAAACATCCCAAATCTGTCAGATTGCGAGGGCATCTCCTGTGCACGGCCCTCTTCAGATCATCCCACAGATGTTCAATGGGATTCAGGTCTGGGCTCTGACTGGGCCATTCCAAAACTTGAATCTGCTTCAGGTGAAGCCGTTCCTTTGTTGATTTGGATGTATGCTTTGGGTCGTTGTCATGCTGAAAGATGAAGTTCCTCTTCATGTTCAGCTTTCTAGCAGAAGCATGGAGGTTTTGGGCCAATATTGACCGGTATTTGGAACTGTTCATAATTCCCTCTACCTTGACTAAGGCCCCAGTTCCAGCTGAAGAAAAACAGCCCCAAAGCTTGATGCTGCCTCCACCATGCTTCACCGTGGGTGTGGTGTTCTTTTGGTGATGTGCAGTGTTGTTTTTGCGCCAAACATCTTTTTGAATTGTGGCCAAAAAGTTCATCCTTTTGTTTCATCAAACCAAAACACATTTCCCACATGCGTTTTAGACTTCAGATGTGTTTTTGCAAAATTTAGCCGGGTTTGGATGTTTTTCTTCATAAGAAAATGCTTCCGTCTTCCCACTCTACCCCACAGCACAGACACATGAGGAATACGGGAGATTGTCACATGTGCCACACAGCCAGTACTTGCCAAACATTCCTGCAGCTCCTCTTAGGCTGGGTTCACACCTGGGCGTAGCGCTGCGTCGCGCAATGCGTGTGTTATTTTTACGCGCGTTCGCGCATACAAAAAAAGTGCGCGAACGCGTTGCAGCGCGTTCGCGGCTATGATATGGCCGCAAACGTGCTGCTGTATGCCCGAAAAGAAGCTCCCGAACTTCTGAGTTCCTGCGCGCTTTAAAACGCTTAGGTCTGAATGGGTCCCATAGCAAAGCATGGTATTTCCCCGTTCCTGCGTTTTAAAGCGTGCACGAACGCGCGTTAAAACGGCTAGGTGTGAACGGGGCCTTAATGTTACCCCACCAGTTTTCGTCATCACATTTGGAGGGACGTCTAGTTCTTGGTAATTTCACTGTTGTGCCATATTTTCTCCACTTGATGATCATGGTCTTCACGGTGTTTCATGATAGATCTAATGCCATGATAGACTGCAGGATTTCTCACTCGTTGCCCCCATCCTCTGGAACACTCTCCCTCGTACGGTCAGACTTTCCCCTAGTTTCCCTTCCTTCAAAGGCTCCCTTAAAATGTTCCTATTCAGGGAAGCCTGCCACCCGACTCACTGACGCAACCGGTCCAGCACTCCCCTTGCAGTCCTCTCCTCCTGTTTCCACCCCCAACCCAACCCTTCTAGTTTGTGAGTTCCCACGGGAATAGGGCCCTTGTTTCCTCCTGTACTGGTTTGTCAATTGTTGTTCAATGTATTGTAACCCTGTTTATATTGTGCCCATTGCACAGCGCTGCTAAATATGCTGGCGCTATATAAAATAATAATAATGTCTTGGAAATTATTTTGTGCCTTCTCCTGACTGATACCTTTTTAACAATGAGATCCATCTGATGCTTTGGCAGCTTCTCTGCAGACCATGGCTTTTGCTGTAGGAACCCCTAGGAATATGTCAGGAAAGACCTACTAGAATGGCTGAACTTTATTTGGGGTTAATCAGAGGCACTTTAAATGATGGCAGGTGTGCACTGACTCCTGTTTCACATGATTTTGAATGTGCTGAATTTTGACACCGCTACATCCCCAGTTATAAGGGGGTGTGCAGACTTATTATGCAACCATATTTTAGTTTTTATTTCCCGCCACCTAAAAGATTTCAGTTTGTTTTTCCATTGAGTTGTATAGTTTATGGTCGCATTAAAATGCGGTAGAAGTTCTGAAATTATTTATCTTTGTCTCATTTTTTTACATCACATAAACTTGACATTTTAAGAGGGGTGTGTAGACTTTTGCAATCCACTGTGTGTACAAACAACTTTACTACCTGCAAGTCTTGTGAGTGTATAATCCTCTCACTTATTTTAAATTACGATCTGCCATGTCACACTGGGTGCTGGTAAGAATACATAAGAAATAATACACAATAATTTAGCATTTTATATACACAGGTTGTTTATCACCTCTCTGTAATTCTTGGCAGCAGAAGTCTTTCAGATTTTGAAATATTTTTTTGTAATAATCAATGGATGTTACCAAAGTCTAAACACAAAATACATTTATGCTTCAAAAACAATTTACACACACATGGCCCGAAGGGAATGTTATACAATATTTTTAATAATTTTCTCCCTCGTCTCAGGTGAGGTGTGGAGTTTTCCACTTGTGCCGTCATGTTGGGACTCAAAGGTTTTGGATTTGAGGTCAAAATTAGGTCTTGTACTTGTGACAGGTTAACATTGAAACTTTTCCGAGGTATAAAGACGCATCCTAATCTGATGACAGTCAAAGGTTTTTTTATATTTTATAGCATAGAGGTGACAAGGCCCATAACATAACTAGTAGTGTTCCAATTTATATATATGTTTATTATTGCAGAAGCCACTTGCACATCATAGCAATTCAAAGAACTGCATCCCAGAGCTCCTGTGATACATTCCCCATATGCAGCAAGGAATTCTGGGTAAGACCTGCAAATGACACCTGTCTCACTTTTTGCATCCTGGGGTATGGCATGGTATTGATTTTAAGGGTTATGTGTGAAAACAGACCCAGGATCCAAAAAAGTGAGACAGGTGTCATTTACATGTCTTACCCAGAGTTCCTTGCTGCATATGGGGAATGTAGCACAGGAGCTCTGGGATGCAGTTCTTTGAATTGCTGTGATGTGAAAATGGCTTCTGCAATAATAAACTTAAAGCCTCCGCTATATTTCTCTTTTTTTGTCCCCACCACAAACCCTTGTAATATATTCTCTTAGTCTGAGACGTATGTGTATGGTATACTATTTGGGGTTTCCCTAGATGCTCCATATATGTAGGTATTTATATACTAGGTTTTAATTTAGAAACACAACATGTATACTGTGTGTGTGTGTGTGTATGTAATAATATATATATATATATATTATCATCGCAGGAAAAATGTTTTGTAATGGAATATATATATATATATATATATAATTTATTTATTTTAAACAAGGTTTTTTTTCTGCATGGGAATAACATTGGGTAGACCTCCTCTTATATGTTAAACGTTTTTGTTGTAGAGGTGTTACCGGAGTCAATCAGGTTCACTTCATTAACGGCGCCGGACCAGACACAAGCAAGGATTGTCCAAACACGAGTCTCTTCAGGAAAGGCAAGATCTTTATTGTGTCGTCACACAAGTGCTCACACAGGATTGAATCGCTTAGAGTGAGCCCCGATTACACAGAGACATGAGGTTTTATGCCCCAAATACATAATTAGGTACATCCCCATTAGCCCACCTCCCTATGACACTCTATTCTTCCCCACGTGGGTTAATACCTCCCATCATTAATTCGAACACAAAGAACATTCCACATATAACTATAATTGATACACTTCTCGTTAGTTTGACAGTCTGTGATTTGTTTGTGCTGTCTTTCTCCGGGCAGTGCCTCCCTCCCTATCGGCTATGTTTATTCAGTGGCCTGGGGCCCGGTCTTCTATCCTCCTTCGTCTTTCCACGGGCCCCAACGACCTTGGCGCTTTTCTCCTCCGCTTCCAGAAACAGCAAAGATCTTTCATAATGCGTTAATTGCTTTTCTGCTAATCTAAACGCATTCCTAAATTTCTACGTATACCTCATTCTAGTCTCAGCTACAAACCTGCCTAGTTATATACAAGTGAACCAATATTCTGAACAAGATGGCCGCCTGTGTACAATGGCGGCCGTCTTCCAGCCTATTTCCACTTCATTCCCCCCTTGGCTCAAGTGTCAGGATCTTTTCCTGGCACTTGTAGCCATTACACTCCACTATTCTGAAACTACTGAAAAAGGGGGGGGGTCTCTTTCACTGGGAACATACCCTGTGGAATAAATGGTGATAAATATAGTGTTCCCTTTGATATCTCTATCGCAAGGTGTCTCAGCCGTCTCATCATATCCACTGCACCCTGCCTCCCATTGGTCACATTCCCAATCACCGCCTCTTGGTCTCTAGTGAGTTGCCTGCATCGTATGTATAAATAATTCGCCTTTTGTCCTGTTTTGAATATATCAATATATAATAACCAGTTGAACTGACTTGAGTTACATAACCCACCCTCGTTATTTGTTTCTTTATCTGGTCCTATTATGGGGTACCCGGGACTGACTGATTCTGTCTTTTCCCTGATACAAACATACTCAAATTCATTGGAACAGAGGCAAATGGTATATGAATTGTCTCTGAATCAAGGGTGGGGGCCGGGCCCCTAAAAAGCACCCTGTGGGTATCCCCCGTCGGCGGATGGTCAGGACCTGTGCCCATCAAAACACCCACTTGTTGATCCCCTGTATTATCTGGGTTAGGATCATTTAGGTGCTCATGGCTGTGGTCTTTGTCAGCTTCAGCCTCAGCGGGTTGGTTTCGTTGGTAACGACCTTCCATGTTGGTTCAGGACTGGCTGCGGCTGCTTTTACCCTGGAGTGATGTATCCACGGGACCACCTCGGCAACCTTTACTGCTGTGGGGGTTGATAACAGGACAAAATAAAAACCTCTCCATTTTGGACCTAGTGGACCAATTTTCCCTCTTTTACCCATTCTGAGTCACCCGGACAATACTTATACAGTGAAGAATACAGAAAATACGGTATATTATCCTACCTAAGTATTTAATTTCTGCATTGATTTACTCAGCATTATTACCTGATCATTTAGTTTAGTTTCTCCCAATGCCCGAAGGTCCCCCTTAGTCCATTAATTAGAGGGGTTGGCCGTTCAAACATAAATTCGTACGGACTTAGCTTCAATTGGGGGGTTGGTCTGCACCTAATGTGCAAAAGGACTATCGGCAGCAAGTCCAACCAGCCTAATGACGTCTCTTGGCACAGTTTGGACATCAAAGTCTTTAGGGTACGGTTCATTCTTTCAACTTTTCCCGAACTTTGGGGCCTGTAAGCGGTGTGTAGCTTCCAGGTGATGCCCAGTAGCCGGGCTAGTTGCTGCAAACAGTTCTGGATAAATGCAGGGCCATTGTCCGACCCTATCTCAAGTGGAAGTCCGTAACGTGGTATTATTTCTTTCATCAGGCTCTTTACCACTTCTGTTGTCTTTTCAGTTCTTGTTGGGAAAGCTTCCACCCATCCTGTCAGTGTACACACCATCACTAGTAAATATTTGTATCCTTTGCAGGGTGGCAGTACTGTAAAGTCTATTTGTAATGATGCCATTGGGGATAGCCCGATTGGCTGTTTCCCTGGGGGTTGAGACGGGCCTGTTCTTGGGTTGTTTCTGGCACATGTTACACACTGCTGTGCTGTTGTTTTGCAGATTGCTGACAATCCTGGTACGTAGAAATGTGGTTCTAACTGTTGCTCCATCATTTCTCTTCCTCCATGGGTACTTGCGTGAAGTGCTCTTATGATTTCAGGAGCCAGTGTTGCTGGTAGGACCATTCGTCCATTCTCCATCTGGAACCATCCATCTTCTCCATAACCTCCAGGTTCTTCTGTCAGCCACTTCTTTTCTTTTTCTGAGTACACAGGTGTCCACTCGCTCAGTGGCGCCGGTAAGAGTGCAGCCACCACTGGCTTTGGTTTGTATCGTGCCAATTCTCCATGATTTCCCCAGATGAAATCTTCTTTTGGGAAATAGTATCGCCATGCGAAAAACAGTAAATCTTGTCTGTCTTGTGAATCTCTTACTGCTGGTATGAAAAAGTCCATTGCACTTTTCTTCTGTTGGCAGTCTGTTCTTGATAAGGATCTCCTTGAGGAAGAACCTCACCAGTGGGACTTGGTATTCTTCTGCTCCCAATTCTCCCAGACTGTGCAGTATTCGTGTGATTCGTAGATTATTATGAGGATGATTGGTCAAATTTTCAAATCTTGACGCGAAATTTTCTGCTCGTTCAACTTCAGTTGTTTCTTTATCTTCCTCCTCCCCCACTATTTTTACGCCGAAGAATTTCAGCATCATTTTGTAAGCTCTGCGCAGTCTTTGCTGAACTTCTGAGGTGTTGATCATTAGGCGTGTCTCTTGCGGATTCAGGGGAGTAGAGTAGAAATTTCGGCCTTGTGTTCGTGTTGGGAAAAGCCATTGGATATAATCATGATTGAGTTCTAACAGTTCGTAATCATCTTGCCATTTGTGCAGTATTATTTCAATGAACTCGCCGTGGGGTTCAAACTTTTTCAAATTCATATAGAACTCGTAATTTGGCATAGGAGGTTGAGGTTCTTGCTTGCAGATCAGTACTTTAGCTTGATCTTCTGTTGGCGGTGGCGGTTTTGCAGCTGCTTTTGCGGCCTGGTCCGCGCGTCTGTTACCCTTCGGAATTTCATCACGGCCTTTTTGGTGGCCACGGCAGTGCATGATGCTGACAGCACTTGGTTTCCACACTGCCTCCAGGAGGGCCGTGATTTCAGCTGCATATTTGATTTGTTGTCCTGAAGACGTGAGTAGGCCTCTTTCTTTGTAGAGTGCACCATGTGCATGGACTGTCATGAAGGCGTACTTGGAATCTGTGTAGATATTCACTCTTTTGCCTTCAGAAATTTCAAGAGCTCTGGTTAAAGCTGTTATTTCAGCCAATTGTGCAGATGTATGGCCTGGCAGTGGCTTTGCTTCGATTACTTCTTCTGTTGAGACTACTGCATAGCCGGAGACTTTCTTCCCATCATCCATGTAGCTGCTTCCATCAGTGAATAGCTGTAGATCGTATTTGTCTAGGGGTACGTCTTTCAAATCTGGCCTGCTACTGAACACTTCTTCCATGACTTGGAGGCATTCATGATTTGGATCCTCTTCACAGTCAGGCAGTAAAGTAGCAGGGTTTAAAGTAGCGATGAGGTCCAAATGAACCCGTGGATTTTCACACATCATGGCTTGGTACTTCGTCATCCGGCTGTTGCTGAACCAGTAACCTCCTTTGACATCCAGCAGGGCTTTGACAGCATGGGGCACCTTGACATGAAGAACTTGTCCAAGGGTCAGTTTGTCTGCTTCTGCTATCAGCATTGCGGTGGCAGCCACTGCTTTCAGGCATGGGGGTAGGCCGCAGGCCACAGGGTCGAGTTGCTTGGAGAGGTAGGCCACAGGCCTCAGCCATGAGCCAAAGGTCTGGACCAATACTCCTGTTGCCGTTTGATTATGTTCATGTACGAACAGCTGGAAAGGCTTGCTATGATCTGGCAGACCCAGCGCAGGAGCTTCCATCAGCAGAGTCTTTAATTTCAGAAACGCTGCGGTTTGCTCTTCTTCCCAATGAAAGGGGTCTAGTTCTCCCCCTTTTCCCTTTGTGGCTTGATGAAACGGCTTGGCAATGTCGGCGAAGCTGGGGATCCACAGGCGGCAGAAGCCTGCAGCTCCCAGGAACTCACGGATTTGTCTCCTGGTCTTTGGTTGGGGTATGTGGCACACCGCTTCTTTTCTCCCTGCCCCCCCCAGTGCACGTTTGGTACCCGTTAACTGGAAGCCCAGATATTTTACACTGCGTTTTCATATTTGTGTTTTCTTTTTAGAAACTCTGTAACCTGCTTGGCTTAGTAGATGTAGCAAAGCTTTTGTGGCAGATAAACAGTCTTTTTCTGTGGGGGAAGCCAGTAAATTGTATGGATTAGGAACCACAGGGTGTAGTGTTACTGTGGCCTCGTTGACAGCTCGTAAATCTTGGACAGGGCGATACTCTTGTGTGCCCTCTTTCAGTACTGGCAATAGAGGTGTGTTCCATGGTGACACACAGAATTTTAATATGCCGTTATCTTTAAATATATTTGTATATTCTGCTTGGCTTTTTGTGGATATAATATCATTTTAGAGCCACCGGTGTTGCGCCGGGCTGTGATTCAACTCATCTGGGCGGGTTTTCCTCCGCCCCACCTCAGGAATTCCAAGGAGTAGTGCGTGCGGATCAGGCGCGGCAGACAGAGTAGGTGCCGTGCGCCATTCTTCTTCCCTTGACATAACTACTGCGATTTTCACAGCTTGTGGATTGTGCGGACTGGCTGGAATATGCTGTCGAGTAGAGCCACCACTATCGGGCAGATCTAATTGAGCGTGACCCCCGGGAAAAAAAAAACATAATTTGGGCTTGCAATTTGTAAAAAATATCCTACCCCAGGAGCTGGATGGGACATTCGGGCATATACATATATACACATTGTATAAACAATATCCTCAGAAATCTTTTCCCGTAACCAAAACAGACTCTTAATACCACATCGGAAAATAAATAAATAAACATAAAAATAAATCATTCCACTGTCATAAACCACTCCACACATCTCATCAGTAATTATCTAAAACAATCTCATAACAATAAAATAACCATTCCTTCAAAAATCAAACAAAAACATACCTTTTAAAACCAGTAAAGAAAAACTACTTTAATTATTTCTCGAATTATTCTTTCCTTTAATATAAATTTTCTACAGACAAATATTCTATTGTGACATATATTAAAATTAGCTAAACACAGTAATTTTTCTTTCTTTATTTTTCTCCACTCTCCACTCACTGCACAAGTATATAAAGGGTTATTTTTCTTTTCCTCTCCTCCACCGCTTATCAGAGAGCGAGGAGAAAAACAAAAAAACAAAAAAAAAACAAAAAGAAAACTGACTCCCTCTCTTCCCCCTCTCCGTGCAAACAGTGTGCCAGAAAGGAGGGAGGGAGAGGGACCAGCACAGAGACATTCCACACTCTAACTTATAAATTATTCTTTTCTATTTTACTTTTAATTGAACAGTTTAATAGATTAATTATATATATATGCTCCCATCGGGCATCTCGATCTTTCCTGGTGGGACCTCTCTGTCCCCTCTCTCTTATTTTGGGGATCCTGCTTCTTACTTTACCCCGCTATCATTATAAAATGACTCTTATTTTTAATGCAATATCTCCATATATCTATATACGGTTATGCTCTGTGACTTGGGAGTGTACCTTCTGTACCAACTCCGGGTCCATTGACCCCTATTCTGGCCATCCTGACACTAACATCGGCCATACTACCGTACACATTACTTTTAATTTCTCTTTTGTTAATTCCATACCATAGTCATGGGTTTTAATATAATACTCAAATTTCGCACCATATACTCTAGGGGCGTCTCCCCTTCTTTACCTTCTTGGGCTTGATGACCCGTTACCCATTGTCACTCCTGGACTCAGTACTTTTTGCAATACAGATATATTATTTCATAACAGTTTAGAATTTACAGTCTGATACTTCAATCAACAGTCCTTTCGTGTCTGAGGCGCTTCCCTTCAGTAGCCGACTGCATCGCCTGAGCCGAAACCGTACGTTCCAGGGTCCACTTCAAGTTTGCTTCTCGTGGAGCGAGTAGGCGCACGTTCACTCACAGCACTCGAGTCAGTTCATTCACAGCACATACCGTATCAGATACTTTCAACACAATACAGAACATATATCACTTCAACTCTTCTATTAGCCGAGGATTTACTCCCTCCTTTGTGGCTCCTTGTACCCGTAATTTGAACTCTAACTCTTGACTGCGTGTGGCTATGTGCACCCCGTTCTTGTCTATACTTCCACCTGCAATTCCAATCTGCCTTATGGATAATCTACCCACTCAGCACCACTATGTCTGCAGCTATCGCTGGCTTCACTTATAAGCCCTTGTCACTATACGACGTACACACTAGGCACTGACTTCAGGCTCTCAGCCCAGTCACAGAAAAATCCCTCCTCCTTTCCCTTTTACCCACGTGGCGAAGCTCTATTTACAAACACTGAACTAAAATGACTCCTGCAACTCCACGCAGCTACCTTCTCCCTCTCATACAGAACTACCCTTTGATTGGCATTCAATTCCCCCGAATCCAGACGCCCGCTAGCCACTCTGGCTCCTTAGCAATGTCAGCGCTACCAGCGGCGGGAAAGATATGCCAATAGGATGGTGGCCATCGCATCCTCTTATCCGTCTATCTCAGCTCGGACGTTTCCCTTAGATACCGGTATTTCCTTTAGACATACAAAACATAGAAGACACGTTACCTATCGCCGGCGCTGCTTGCTGTTTCCTCAGACTCGTTGGTGTCCCAGCTTCCCGGGTTGGGGGGGGTCTGTTTGGGACGAGATGAGGTCCACTGTACAGGAAATCCTGCTTGGCGCCTGCAGATGTCAGCTCACCTTCAAAGGCCGCCCCCAACCATCGGGATTCTGGCACTGCTGCAGTCAAGCGCCGCACTGTGTTCAGCAGCCGTTGCCTGTGTCTTGGCAAAGGCCCGTTATCCCGGCTATCGAGACCCCAGAAATGTTTGGAGTCAATCAGGTTCACTTCATTAACGGCGCCGGACCAGACACAAGCAAGGATTGTCCAAACACGAGTCTCTTCAGGAAAGGCAAGATCTTTATTGTGTCGTCACACAAGTGCTCACACAGGATTGAATCGCTTAGAGTGAGCCCCGATTACACAGAGACATGAGGTTTTATGCCCCAAATACATAATTAGGTACATCCCCATTAGCCCACCTCCCTATGACACTCTATTCTTCCCCACGTGGGTTAATACCTCCCATCATTAATTCGAACACAAAGAACATTCCACATATAACTATAAATTGATACACTTCTCGTTAGTTTGACAGTCTGTGATTTGTTTGTGCTGTCTTTCTCCGGGCAGTGCCTCCCTCCCTATCGGCTATGTTTATTCAGGTGGCCTGGGGCCGGTCTTCTATCCTCCTTCGTCTTTCCACGGGCCCCAACGACCTTGGCGCTTTTTCTCCTCCGCTTCCAGAAACAGCAAAGATCTTTCATAAGGTTTAATTGCTTTTCTGCTAATCTAAACGCATTCCTAAATTTCTACGTATACCTCATTCTAGTCTCAGCTACAAACCTGCCTAGTTATATACAAGTGAACCAATATTCTGAACAAGATGGCCGCCTGTGTACAATGGCGGCCGTCTTCCAGCCTATTTCCACTTCAGAGGAAACCTATAAAACATATGAGAAAGTTGATATGAGGCAATGCTAGAAAACAATGGAAAAAAAACAAACTGCAAACTTGTCGCAATAGGTCCCGAGAGTAAGAAAAGAAAAGTGATTGCGGTGTTCTGTGTAACAATGGTTCTGTGTTCTCTGCAAACATGTGGCTTGTTATGGAGGATAACAAATGGGGAGCAGTGAAATTTGGTTCCTCAGGTTAGCAGATGTGAGCATAAAGAGAGGGGGCACTCAGAGTCGCTCATCACCCAGTTCCTGCTCTGAAGTCATACTCTGAGACTCACCAGCAGGAAGGTGTGTGTGTGTGTGTGTGTGTGTGTGTCAGGAAACGCTACAATGTGTTGTAAGCAGGGAGGGGGGCAGAGGAACAATATGGTAAGGCACTCCATCAGCTTCGAGTTTTTATTGTAGCTGAGTGAAGGGGAATCTAAAAATGTTAAAATTGTATTTGCTTGAATATAAATGTGAGTTGAAGCATGAGGTGACAAACATCAGATTGTAGAATCCTTAAAACCCGAAGAGGTCACTGCAACTTATACTTATCTGGAAAGGTTTATGTAGGGTCAATACTAGAGGGGTTATTCAGAGAGCCGATCTGGCTCGGAAATAGCACCGAACAGTTTATTTCCCCGTACGGTGACATTTTGGGGCCATTCGGCTAATCAGAGAGCAGGCAGTTCAACAAATTTTGGCGAAAAGCCACAAGTACCGGCTGGGTGGAGTAGAGGTAACATCACTGCTCTGCGTGGAGAGAGCCTGTGGAGACATGGGTTCAATCCCAGCGAGCACCTCTCCAGTAAGGCTGGGTTCACACCTGGGCATAGCGCTGCGTCGCGCAATGCGCGCCTTTTTTTTTACGCGCGTTCGCGCATACAAAAAAACGCGCGTTGCAGCGCGTTCGCGGCTATGATATGGCCGCGAACGCGCTGCTGTATGCCCGAAAAGAAGCTCCCGAACTTCTTTTTGCGTTGGCCGTTTTTTAACGCGCGTTCCTGCGCGCTGTAAAACGCTTAGGTTTGAATGGGTCCCATAGCAAAGCATGGGATTTCCCCGTTCCTGCATTTTAAAGCGCGCACGAACGCGCGTTAAAACGCCCAGGTGTGAACCCAGCCTAACGGTACATATTCGCCACCCAGGACATACTTGAAAACGAGAGAAATCTCCATGTATCTTTCCTGGTGAAATCCTTTCTCAAAAAAAAGTACAATGACTGTTCGGCTGTGAAATTCCCCAGAGAAGCAATGGATAATCTTTTCAGAGAACACCGAACAGCAGAGAAAGGTTGCCGAAGTGCCCTGCTGTTCAGGTTTATTCGGGCGAATCCCATAGGTTTCAATGTTTAAAAATATTCCTGTTTTTATTCAATATCTAATAAACGGTTTATACTTTTTACTGCAGAATATATATATATATATATATATATAATATATATATATAATTTTATTTATTTCCTTTTTATCCTTCTGGCGGCTTGTGGGCTGTTTTTCTCCGGCTGGTTGGCGCTGTGTTCGGCGGCTGCATCTGGCGACCCTCCAGCTGGTTTGCGGCGGATGTCCAGTGGACTCCAGGGACCCTGCGGTGAATGCTAAATTTTTTCTTAAATTTTTTTTTGGCGAGTATGGGTGGCGAGTATATACCGTTAGGTGTCTTGCCCAAGGACACTTACTGGAGAGGTGCTCTTGCTGGGATCGAACCTGTGTTTCCACAGGCTCTCTCCACGCAGAGCAGTTATGTTACCTCTACTCCACCCAGCCGGTACTCACTGCAGGGTGGGAAAATTTCATCCCTCGAAGTGTGGGGAACGATTGAGCACCGACATGTCGGAAACCTTTCGGTGTTCTGTAAATAACCCCTTAGGTTTTAAAAGTCCATAATGTATGTGTTCAACAGTGCTAAATAATAATTTTTTTTTCGCTATCTATGGTATGAAGCAGTGCAAGGCTTTAACCCCCAGCTACAGCATAGACAATCATGCATGGAAATCCCCTGGCTGACCTACAGGGGTACTTGGAAGTCAGTTTTCGCTGTTGCTGATTGTCACACCAAGTCAGTTGCGGTGTTACTGGACAGCCGATTGCCGCGGAGATATATAAAATGTCACATTTCTGCATTAAAGCCGTCTACACCTTTTGGTGACTTCTATGAAATCTAAAACACAATACAGCTATTCAACATATATGATGTATATCTACATTCAATACACATTCCTGAATCTGCTAGGAGTTACACACATATTGCATTAGGAGAATGTAACTATAGGTCAAACTGTGAAAACCAGAAGGTTTTTTTTTTTCCGTTTTAATTTTTTTTATGATTAGCTATAAATAAAAGCTGTATAGGTCTTACACAGAAAGATATACATACTGTGTGTTTATGTGAGGTTGCACTATTCATGAAACTGGAAAATCACAAGTGAACATGTACATAGAAAAAATGGTGAAATTGCTGTGGTGCTTAAAGTACAGCAAGGCTAACAATCGTAGCTCCTTAAGGGGTTAAATTGAGTTCCAAGTCACCAGAGGTTTTGATTTGACGCAATCAATTGGAAATTGACTTTATAAACCTGTTTCAATGTGGGGAAGAAGGCAAATTGTAGGATTTTAACTGGAGCTATAAATTCTCCACGCTTTGCTGGGACGCAGGAAAAATCCCCTATCCATGCTGCTGTGCTGTCACAGAACTTTGTCTTCAAAGGCTAAGTGGATGTTTATAAAACCAGGATTTAAAGTCTTCAAAACGCTGTTATAAAAATTCACAGCTTTTGAAGTGATGTCCTCCGTCTTGCTGTATTTTATGTTTTCACAACAAAACGCTTGTGTTCTTGTCCTACCACCGCACCCTGAAGATAATCCTAAAGAGTTCCAGCCTGTGTTCCTTTACATGCTTCTAGACCATGGACGCATTGCCAGAGATCTAAAATATGCTGGTTCCTAGAAATAGTACCTGTGGATCCAACCCAGATGCTAACAGGCCAGGTATTCAGCATCACCTTGGGAGAAGCACAGACTGAATCCTGCAATCACTGAGCAGCAAATCATATCAACTGTGCTGAGCTACAGATATCTGGCAAACCTGACCTGTTGGGGGTCGTTCTAGGACCAGGTTTGGGAACCATTGTCAGGTCCCGGCGGCCACCTTGCCGATTCCCCGACCTCTCGGACTCACCCGGGTCCCAGGGACATCCTCCGGGACGATGTGGAGTCGAGACGCCGCTCTCCCGACCTGAATACACGGGCTGTGGTGTCTGGGCGCCGGCCGCAGGGTCCTCCTCCCATCCAAGATGGCGGAGATTCCTCGGGTGGCCGGCGTCCGGGCGGGTCAGCGTGTGCGCGGCGGATCAGGCGGGGGCGTGGCTTCAGCACCCTGTACAGGAGGGGCGTCCATGGTGATGCTGGGATTCTCCCCTCACAGCTCCAATCAGAGGAGGGAGAGACTGGAGAGGTGGGGCTGGTGGGTTGGCGGGACTGGCTCCTGACTCCCCATAAAACCCCTGAGTGCCAGAGACAAGACGCTCATTTATTTTGTGGTAGCTCTGCTACAAGAGCTCTCCCTATCTGATTGTCCTACCCGTTGCCAACCTCAGCTTTCCTCCCGCCCGCCCTGACTTCGGAACGTCCAGACCAATCTTCAGCCTAAAGCCTTGTGAAACCTGTCCCCGTCATCCTCCTCTCCGCATCCTGGGTTCCACTTCCAGATCCCTAACACATTGATCTAAACCAGTGTTTCCCAAACCTGTCCTCAGGACCCTCCGCCTTGCCAGATTTTCCAGATATCTGAAGCTCAGCACAGGTGATATGATTTGCTGCTCAGTGATTGCAGGATTCAGTCTGTATTTCCCCAAGGTGATCTGCAAAATCTCACCTGGTTGAGGATCCCGAGGACAGGTTTGGGAAACACTGGTCTAAACAAATCTGAGTATAAAACGTTCCCTAACCCATAAAATGGAAAATAAGGACATTACTGGGTGACCCTAAACATTTGAACGCCAGTGTATATGCAGATGCATAAAGATTGATATACCTGTACTGAAACCTAGAAGAAACCTACTGTGTTGCCATGTTTGTTTGGATACAGCTTGTGTTGCCGCATCTGTTAAGATATGTGAGCTTTGGTTTGTGTTAAAGTCCTGCGTGAGACAAACTGGGCCATATTACATTCATAATGGTCACACAGGTGAGCGCTAACGTTAGCTCTGGTGGCCCTAGAGCGGGCGCACCATATTACAATCCGAACACTAACAGGGTAAAAACAAAACATTGGAGGTTGCACTTTTCAGCACGAGCTTACTGTACTTTGCGCTCCCTCCATGCTAATTACCGTCCTGCTGTAGTTGACTCAAATGTTAGCACCAGCTCCTAGCTGTGGTTATCACCAGCTAAAAATTAAACCAAAAAATCAGATACTCCCCACTCATCCTGCGGCGAGAATAGTGACTCAATGCGCTTCTTCTGGCCGCCGGGAGGAGAGAGAGTGACCCTGGGGGGGGGGGGGGAGGAGGGGAGTCTCCCAGTCTCTGTCTCTCTCTGCAAGTCCCTTGGCCGACCTGCTGGATCTTAGGCTCGGGTCAGACGTGCGCAGTGATCACGTCCGTGTTGCCGCACATTTAACGTCCGTGGTAGCATACAATTATGATCAATAGAGACCCACACGCGAAGTACGGACGCAAGTTAGGCAAGAACATACACACAGAGTGTGCTGTGTCCGCATAGCTTTGTGTGTGAGTGATGGAGCGTAGTCAGACGGGCTGCATTTTTGACGGACAAAATGTTTTTCATATTAATTTTATTTCCCTTCTACATCAGTTTAAAAAAAAAAACGTCAGTCACAAAAACGGACTGTGTTGCCACTACCTTGTCGTCAGTCAGAAAGTACGTCCGTTGTGCACAGAATGCGCTCGTCTGACCCAAGCCTTACAAGGTGAGATTCCACTGGTCATGTGACGTAAGCCTCAATGGAGGGGTTGTTCGCGGCGGTGCTTTGCGCTGCCGCGAGCATCCTGAAGCGTAGTGCCACGTTACGGTGCAGGCTGCTGGATAACGCCTGCACCGTAATATCACACTAAAACGGGGATGCTAAAGAGAAACCTGCAGGCGCAAGTTTTCCTCCTTAGCGTCCACGTTTTTATGTAATGAATGCAATGTGACCCAGTATATTGCCAGATCTGTCTGAGATGCATGGGGAGTATAAACCTAAACACATGGAAACGTAAGAATGACATTTTCAATGCCTGGACAAAATACTGTCTGGATTCTGATGAATTAACCTCAGCAGCACACATGGCTTGTGGTAGACAACGCATCCTTTGAAGTAAATGAAAAGCCCCTTCCTCTGCTGCTATACTTAGCCAGGCGAGAGGCTGACAGTCAGCTCCCCATATCCTGACCAATGCGCTCGACTGGCACCAACATCTCTGAATGACATGCCCCAAGTGAGATTGGCTGGATTTCTATTGTTTTGAGACGTTGTTTGGGTTTTTCCTCTTCACTAAATCTGACACTAGTTGTGATCGTTCAAAGCATTATTCCGCATTGGGTAGCAAATTGCAACTGCATTATTATTTGAATTTATATTCATGTCACATTTTGCAGCGTACCCCTCTTTTATTACTTGGTCTTCTATAGGTGGTTCTCCTGCGCTCCATAGGTCAGTTTGTGACTGTCGTATTGTTGGGAAATAAGCCAGCTCTTTGACATCACTCTAGAGTTCCACAACCTTGGACCTCCAGTTGTATTGACACTACATTTCCCATGATGCTCAGATACTTAGTAGATTGGACACTACATTTACATGAACTCGGCCAATCATCTGAATGGTCAAGGTTGCTGACCTCCTACTGTAGAGGTGTTCCTTGCTTGGCCAAATGTCCCACAGCAGGGCTCATTAAGCAAGGGTAACGTGGTATAAAGCAGCTGGCCGCCATCTAGCAAGATGGCAGCATCCTATGTTGGGCTCTAGGCGAGTCATTGTTTGCTAGATTTGACATGTGATCTTGCTTTATAAGATATTGCAGCTAAAAGGTTCACTTTTTAACGTGTTTGGGTACTAAGGCCTCATGCAAAGGCATCTATGCCCATGGGAGCGGGCGCCTCTGATCACATCCTGATTAAACAAAATAATATGTAATACATTAATAGGTGACCAATACAACAGAGGAAAAAACTGAAAAGCGGGACAAAAGTCACAAATCTGGGGTATGCTACCAGATCTAGAAGGTATGTTGGCATTGATCCAGGCATTATGCCATGCCATTGTTATCTCCAGGAAGCCGAGTATGGCCTACTTTTAAAAGCGTTCGTCAAGGTGCTGCATTCATCGCAAAGATATGTCAGAATCTTGGGTCTAATTGTTACTTTTTATAGTTCAGGTTACTGAAGAATGTTTGACTCAGATTTAATTAAAGAGCCTCCTGTGAATTAATCATTGTGATTTACAGCTCTGCACGTGAATGTCAGAAGGGACTTCATCAGGTTCTAGCCATTTCTGTGTTTTTTTTATTTTTATTTTTATTATAGGGGCTCGGAGTCGGCTTCTGTCGTATGAGGTCCCTGGAAACCAGCCTTTCAAATGGGGTAAAAGGAGAGAGGGAAGCTGAGGATTGCTGGGATGTTTCAAAATGACAGAGTTGCAGATGCCAAAAGTATCCCCGGAGCGGGGTATTATGTGATTTCAAAAGTATCCCCAGGAGGGGAGCTGTCCCTGAAGTAACACGAACCCGATTTGGGTGAAGCCCTTGCCCTCCCACCACTGAAACGGTCGGCCTTCAGCGTGAGCCAAAGGAGAAAGAGGGGTTGTCAACCAGGGGAGTCAGTGGGCAGGCACAGACTGGCCATCGGGCAAACTGGGCGTTTGCCCGGTAGGCCGCTCGCCTCCCTTACCTGTCAGCCGTCATAGCCAGTTGCCCGGCAAGGCAGCATAGGCCGACTGAAGAGGGCTGCTGCCGAGGCCTATGACCTAATCAGAGGGAGCCGGCCAGGAATCGGCCCCATCTGATTAGGTCCTCGTTGCGCAAAGCCACCATCACGTGACTCTTCATATAACATCACTTCCTCCCAGCGCTGATCAGAGGCACATGGAGCTGCGGAGGAGAGTGTTGGATGCCGTCCTTTCCCTGGATGCAGCCGACCCAGCCGATGCCACAGGTTCTTTGAAGGGGAAGAAAGAATGTAAAGAAAAGCGACTGAGGAAAGCATGCAATGAACACCGCACATTACTGTGGAGCTCTAACACCCTCATAATGTGCAGTGTTGTATGGGTGTCACATAGCTCCCCAGTAGTGTGCAGTGTTTACAGTGGAGCTTTGTGAGACCCTCATAAACACTGCACATTACTGTGGACCTCTGACACCCTCATAATGTGCAGTGTTGCATGAGTGTCACAGAGCTCCACAGTAGTGTGTGCAGTGTATGAGCGTATCACAGAGCTCCACAGCAATAAAACTCAGCGTACATTATTGTGTGTAGAAAAAAAAAAGTGTGCTGCGCAGTCCAAAATGTCTGGGTCTATATTTTGTCCCACTCTGGGCCTGTCAGTGGGGACATATCTGTGGTAAGGAACAGGTGTAATCTTTAGAAATGTGACTCCAGGCTCAGCAACCTTGGTCTTACAGATGTTTTGAGACTACTTTTCCCATGATGCTCAATCAATGTCCGTGTGCTGCAGTGCATGTGTATTGCATTTCTATAGGAGAGCCGAATATTCATAGTCTCTTTAATACCTCATGATTTCCTGCACCTGACGTGACCGCAAAAGCCAATGTCTGATTTATTTCCTCCTAGTGTGACATGATTTCCTGTCTGACAGCTCAAGCGCTTTATATCCCCTTATGCTGTTGGTTATACACCGAGCAGTGAACTTGTGGAGAAATTACAATTTTATGCTAAATGTTTGCCAAAACGAACAATAGTTGATAAAGTTTCAAACGCCGTTACCTTTGCGCAACTTTTTTTTTTTGATGCTCCTAGTTCGCTCTATGAAAAACCCAAAGCTGAAAATGAATTTGTGGCTGGAAAGTGCGAGAGGAAATGTGTATTGCCCTATCTTACTGATGCCAGCACAGACCTCATCCTGTTCCTCCCTCTGTACAGTGCATGCCGTACAGTAAGGCGCAGGCATGAATTGTATTTTTGGGGCCGCTCCTCCCTCGCTGCCTGCACTTGCTGTGCGATGCTGGCTGGCAGGAAGTGTGCAACTAAACAGCAGCCACAGTGAGGACTGCGATACAGCGTGCTGGCTGGGTGCTAGCTTCTGGCACAATGACTGAAATACAGCCCCCCTGCTCTGCATCACTGGTAAGTCTGTGTTCAGTCTTCCATCTGATCACGCTGTATTCACATTCCTTGTTGACCAGGTTTGTAGATGAATGACAAATATTTGAAGTATGGAAATATGTGCTGAGTAAGTGACGGAATCCTGTTTTTCAAGTTGGTCCATGAGGATTTAAGGAATCCTGCTTTTTGGGTTCGACAATGACTGTTTTCAGCTGACCCAGTTCAGTAATCCTTCAGGGTAATGAAAAGAAGACCTAGACTGAACTTGAAACCTGTCAATTACTGTGGCGTTCCAAGTAACACAATTCTTCTGAACCTCAGTGGCAGGCGTTTGGGAAGGCAATGGTGCTGATGCAATGCACAACTAGTTTAGCTCTTCTCTCCTGTCTTTTCTATGATACTTGACCCCCCCCCTTTCTTTATCATTTCTCTGTACATATGTGAACCTTACTCCATTATTAAAAAAAAACATAGGATATATTGTGAGCGCTTCATGGGATTGTTTGTGTTTGATGTTGTTGTACATATGGATGAAACTGCCAAAACACGTCAAACACAGCATAGACTGTCTCATTTTATTGAGCTGCGTGCCACGTTTTTTTCACCACGTGTTACGTGTGACGTTTTGCATAAGGCAGTTTAGCTGCTAATGATGGGGGGGGGGGAGGACTGAAGGCTAACTTTTTTGTTGGGTATAGAGGACCAATTCGGCAAATAATTTGGAAAGACCCTTGTAGCAGAAGAAAATTGCTAAATCTTATCGAGATCTTATCTTATTGCGTGCTAAGGCCTCGGGGGTGAATATTATGCAATAATTATCCCATATGTTTCCTATGTATTTTTTGGCCTCAGCTGAGCGCTCGGCACATGACGGTCTGCTTTTTCTTGAAGCAGATGGTGTCCATCACGATTAGTGAGCAGGGATAGAACCAGGTGCTTGAAACAAAGTATTTTTACCCTAACTTTAAAAATGAGTGCGGGTAAGTACAAGGGGGAACCAGGAGGGGTTAATAAGAATATCATTTTAAACTGGGCTTGACAAATGGCTTGTGACGTTTAGGGCAAAACGTTTGTTTGCACAGCACTGAAACCACCAAAGCCACTATCCTTAGTGAGTGAGCTGATGGCGTTAAATAGTAGAGTCCTTATACTTAACTGTCTCCATGCCATTTCAGCCGAGCCACGGGGGCGACTTGTCTCGTACAGCTACTGCTTGCTTTGTATAGTACCGTAGATGCTCGAGTATACCGAAAGCTTTTTTGAGAGAAAAAACAACTTTAAAATCGGAGGGGTCGTGGTTTACTCGATACATCTGCAGGAGTGAAAAAAAACAAACTTGTCTTACACTGTGGTTAGAGTGTACTAAGTGCGCCCATACTGACCCGTCTCGTGGCATTTCGACGACAGCCACAAGCTACAGTGTGCAGAAGTCCAATAGTTCATACTCGTGTTCCTCATCAGCGTCCGAGGTCCCCATGCTTCCTGCCACCGTCCTATGTTCACGCCTCCGACCACAGCCATTAGGCAAAGCACAGCTGCCGGACCCTGCTTCCAGCCATTGCCGAGTCTCACCCCTGTTCACTCTACGCCATGGCAGCGCTGGGAGGGAGTGCTCTTATAACATAATTTATTCCCAGCGCTCCATGCCGGGGCCAAGGAGGAACAAGGAAAGCAGTGGCTGTTCCAGTCACAAATGGCTCCCAGGCAAGAGTGAGCGGCTATGGTTCGCTACACAGCAGCCTGTGGCTTCATTTTTGGATAGGACTCGCCCTCACTAGAGGTGCCTTGACGTTTGGCGGGTGAGATTACTCTCTCAATGGCCATTATTAGAAACCTCCAATTGTGTTTTTGTTTCACCTGGTATAATGGGAATAAGCTCAGATGACCTGTTGCTGGGCTGGATACATTTGGTGGTTGCAGCCGCCCCATCGGGGAATATGTGTGACCCCCCCCCCCCCACCCTCCTGTACGAAGAGTGAGGTGGACTGGTGATGCAAAGAGTAATTTAACTTTTTTATAATTTTTTTTTAAAAAAAAAATATAAGCAGGGTTATTCAGAGAAAGGTGAAACTCAGGAGAAGAGAACAATCTAGGCCAAATAGCTGATTTGGAAAGTGAGATAAATGTGCGAAATCTTTCTGGTTTGGCTATTTTGACCAAGATTTTTCACTTTTCCAGTCATTCTCCTGAGGTTCACCTTTCTTTTGAATAGACCTGATACTGTTATAATTTTGCTCCTCTCGTTATATTCGCGTCTTCAGCAATATTCTCCTTTACATACACTAAGTGCGTATGCGGAGACAGCCGAAGGAAAAATTTCCATTGGAAAGAAAAATACAAAATTTATCAGTCATCCGGCTGGAAGGAGGCTGTCGTGATCCACTGTCCCATAAAACAAATAGTTCTCCATTGTCCTACTGGTCTTGTGTGACTGTCTATAGAGCCCTATGAGCTGCACAGGAGATACCAGCGGTGTTATGGAGCCACTAAATGATACTGGGAAAACAAGATTACAAGGGAGTCACTACCATGGTGGTGCATTCCTAATAGAAGGGGCCTTCTAATGCATAATGGCACATCCCGTCTTTTTGCATTGTTTCTCCTTATCACTGACACGAGTCGAGCAGAATAGGTTGTCACAGTGTATAAACACAGAAGATTGGACCCCATATATCAAATCTAAAACCAGTCACATAAAGCCCCACTTACTGACACTTTGTATACATAAGCCTTTCACTCCCCTATACTGAATACCTATGACTTTCTCGACCTTAATGACTATCAGGGTTATTCAAAGAGGTGAAAAGCAGGAGAATGACTGGAGAATGGAAAATTCTAGCAGGGTTATTCAAAGAGCATCGAAAAGTCACCGCACGTTCGGTGTCTTTTCGTTCTCTTAAATTCGGTTCGTTTTGCCGATCCCATTTCGGTGACCCTGCGGTGTATTCAGCAAGCACCACAGGGTCCCCGAATTGCAGGGAAAGTCCGCCGCAAACCCAACGAAAACTAACCGCAAAACCTGGCGAATGCACACTGAAAACCCGCAAAAACATCTGGATTAAGCTCCCGAAAACCACGGGAAAAACCCGAGCAGGAGCCGATCACACGCAGCGCAGCTGCCGGAAAAAGCAGACACCGGAAGAAGAGGCAGTGAATAAATTAGAAAAAACGTTCGCTTGAATGTTTGAAAAGTGAAACACTGTTTGCAAAGAAACTGAGCGAAAATGTCTGAAATTTACATAAATAATCCAATGAATGATAATAAAAAGGGCTGTTACAGAAAAAATAAGTAAACTTAAAAAACTAAAAATCCAGGAAAATGCTTAAAATATCCTAAAAAAAAATCTATAGACTCTTTACTGTGGAATTTTATAATGAACGGTTTATTAGATATTGAATTAAAACAGGTATATTTTTAACATTGAAGCCTATGGGATTCGCCTGAATAAACCTGTCGAATGAAACCACCGAATGGCAGGGCATTAGGGGAACCTTTCACTGCTGGTTTGTGTTCTCTGAATAGCCGAAGCAGTGCTTTTTTTTTTATGGGGATTTCACTGCCCTTGAACAGGCACCGTATGTGCAGGCAATTCGCCAGGATTTGGCGAATTGCCTGCTCTCTGGTTAGCCGAATGGCCAAGAAAGGTAACCGAACACTGATTTTCAGCGTTCGGTTACCTTTCTCCAGCCATTCGGATCTCTTTGAATAACCCTGTAGGTCAAAATATCCAAACCAGAAAAATTCTCCCATTCATCCCAGTTTCCAAACCAGCTATTCGGACCTAGAATTTTCCATTCTCCAGTCATTCTCCTGCTTTTTACTGCTCTCTGGATAACCCTGAATGACTCAAATTTCCCTTCTCCCAATAATCTCCCATTATTAGCTCCCTCCTGTCATTCTAACCATGTCCTCTACTACTTTTAACGCTTCACACCCTCTAAGGCTGGGGTCAGACGAACGCAGTGCGAACGCGCGTGCAGTCGCACTTTATCACGGCCGTAGTAGCAGCAAGTGACGAGCAATACACGAAGTACGGCCGGGCAACGCATGCGGCAAACGCATTTTTTCGAGAATGTGAAACCGCTAGTACTGACGTACAGAGTGCGCTGTGTCCGCTTGCGGCGTGTGTGCGTGATTAGAAGACGTCAGACGCTGCTCCTGTCCGGCCAACATAACGTCCAGATGCAAAAAGTGTTTTATAGATGATCCGTAGAAAATCAGACGAAAATGCGCATCGTATGAAAATACGTCCTTTCGTTCGAACGCACTTTTTCATGGACGCGGAAAATGCGTTCGTCTGACCCTAGCCTAATAATTATTCTCCTTGCACCCAGTTTACCCTCCCATGTGTTCCCCACTTTCCCTCCAGTGTGTCTCCCATGTCTCATTTCCACTGCTGTATATTCTTTTGCCCCACTTCGAGTCATAAAAACGCAATCAACAATATTAGCGACATGAGAGCTCTCACATGTGAGTTTCGGGCAATTACACACATTGTCCCACTTCTTCTACCATCATCTTAAAGTTTGGGGTCTGCTCATTTCCCCTCACCCCTCCTAGTTCTCACTTCTACAATGTTCACTAGTTGTAACCACTGACGTCGCAAGGTGGGGGCGGGGGGTGCGCCCCGCACAAGGTGACACTCGCCCTTAGGGTGACACCGTCCCCCTAAGGGCGGGTGTCTCACCCTGCGACGCAGTGTTCGGCTCCCTGTGAGCGTCCGAAGCTATGGAGCTTCGGCGCTCGCCTGGGGGAACCACGTCACCAGCCGAGTTTTCGCGAGATCACGGCTGGTCACGTGGCTCCCCCAGGCGAGCGCCCAAGCTCCATGCCGCCGGACGCTCAGAGGGAGCCAAACACGTGGCGGCGGCGCGACGGCAGGAGGTGAGCTGGGGCCTGGGGGCAGTATCCATGAGAGCTGCTGGGGGCAATATCTATGAGAGCTGCTGGGGCATATCCATGAGCTAGGGGCAGGGATCAAGTCCTAAAAAAAGAAGTGCGGGAACTCTCCAGGATTTCTGTCTCCCAATAAGCAATTATCACCTCGCACGTAACACAAACATACTCAGATCTGATATATTAAATGTATATATGTCAATAAGAAAGCAGACTATACAACAAATGCTTATGCTGGCTATTGAATATGGAGATGTAGTGTATGCAGCCGCCCCGCAAACACACCTCCAGAAACTTACTACATTTTATAACTCACATTGTAGCGCAAAGCGACAGATTACATGACCCACCATTGTGACATGTTAAAAGAGCTAAACTGGCCATCGCTTTAATCCAGATGCACTCTTCACCTTTCCAACCTGGTGTTTAAGAGCTTTTCTGGGAAGCTACCACCCTACCTGAATAGGCTGCTTCCCCAGCAGTTCCCTCATCCTATAACCTCCGATCCAGGACCAGCACCTTACTTGCAATACCACAATACAAAAAGAAAGTGTCTCGATCCTCATTTTCCTACAGAGCACCACAATTATGGAATAACCTCCCAGATGCCATCAAATCTTCCCCCAGTCTAAAGTCACTCGAGCTCCGTATTAACATGCCTCAATACAGAATACACCTGTAAACATGTGACATAATGACTATATTTACTACATATTTATTTTCTTCGTTAATCTGTGTATTTGTGTTGTTTTTTTAATATCTTGCATTTTATTACGTTGTATTTCTGTACCTACTGTACCTGCCTGTGTGTGTATTCGGGCTGTGCAATTAATCGCAATCGCAAAAAAATCACGATTTAAGCACATGCAATTTCTAAATCGCATAAGGCTGCAATTTTATCCATTTTATCGGCTCCCTGTAAGCTTCCGACGGCATGGAGCTTTGGGCGCTCGCAGGGGGAACCACGTGTACAGCCACGTTCTCGCGGCTCGTCACGTGGTTCCCCCAGGCGAGCGCCCGCCGGAAGCTCACAGGGAGCCGAACACGCGGCGCAAAGAGGTGAGCTGGGGCAGTATCCATGAGTTGGGGCAGTATATGTGTGAGCTGGGGCAGTATATCCATGCGTGAGCTGGGGCAGTATATCCATGCGTGAGCTGGGGCAGTATATCCATGCGTGAGCTGGGGCAGTATATCCATGTGCTAATCGCAATCGCAATATTCATTAAAAAAATCGCAATATGATTATTTTGTCCCTATTGCACAGCCCTAGTGTGTATATATCCATAATATGCCTGCCTAACCATTTGTGTTCCTTGTATTTCTGTACCAATTAAGTTTCTTAAACCCAGGACATACTTGAAAACGAGATAAATCTCAATGTCTCCTTCCTGGTAAAATACTTTATAAATAAATAAATATGTGGAATATAGCAAAAATATATGATAAATCCTATATTTATTGTGGCTTAATAGAGAAATATATGATTGAACACCTGACTACAAGCTTTATAGAGTATGGGACCAAAGGGAACTCCGTTCCCTCTGCAAAATTAGTGCAGGAACTCTGTTCCCACGCGTTCCACCCCCAACTTGACCCCTGGCTGGGGGCAATATCCATGAGAGCGGATGGGGGCAATATCCATGAGAGCTCCTGGGGCATTATCCATGTGTGCTGGGGGCATTATCCATGTGTGCGCTGGTCTGGCGCAATATATATCCATGTGTGCTTTCACTGCCTTCGAACAGGTACCGTACTTGCTGGCAGTTGGCAAAAATTTGTGTGAGCATATGAGAGAGCTCCACAGCAATAAACCTCACAGTAATGTGCGCTGTGTGTATGAGCATTCAGTGTTATATGGGAGTACTGATTTATGAGTAAGAGTAGTTAAAAAAATCCGTAAAACTCGGGGGGGGGGTGACACCATAAGTTACCGCACCGGGTGACACCAACCCTAGTGACGCCACTGGTTGTAACTGGAAAGTTCAGGCAGCAAATTCATGGATTTTGGGCAGTTTGCCTTTTCTGGCCGGTTGTACTGACTGTGCTGTGGATCGGGTCATTTCACGCTGCTCTGAGTTGCTAATGCTCGCAGTTTCTATGATGTGCTAGAATTGTAAGGATATTCAGTCAGTTATTTCCTCAGCAAATCGCTGAAACTGCAACTGCTAGAGAGAGGAAGTTGGCCGATATCCAGCATGACTTGACAGTACAACCTTTTTTATAATATGATCCTACAGGACTGCTTTTGCTGTAGTCCCCAAGGACAACCTTTCACCTGTGTATGTCATGGTCTGTATTCAGTGTCTGTAAGAGGACTGTGGTGTGCTTGTGGTATTGCTTCTGTTTTGGGTCATTTTGATGCTCTGCTGGATACAGACGATTGAATGCATTCTGGGGTCCTGCATACTCAGTGGTATTTTTGCCTAATGTGCAGCTTGTTAAGTGAGTATATTCATACATGTATAATGACAACCAAGGCCCTGTTCCGTGATTACATTGAGGTAGCTTTCAGTCTGGATGTTGTTTATAACATGCTTTTACAAGCCCCACAGGGCTAAATCTGATGTGTACTGAAAACCTAAAATTGTATCCCGAGTCACACTCTGATTATTGTTGTTACATGCAGAGTGTCTGCAAAATGCTCACAACAACTTTGACTGTCATGACAGGTCTCCTCCCTGCATAGTAGGCCTCTGGGGACTGTGACTATTAAATAGTATATACCAAATTATACGGATGGAAGGGATGTACAGATGCAAGACTATGCAGGATCTGGGTGCTAACTGTTACTGCAGGTTTGGGCAGATCCAAAAACTCTCCTCACGTGGGAATGGGAAAACAAGATTGTCTGGTAGATGCATTAATGCAAAGCGTGTGTAAGTATCTAACTTGGCAGTGTTCCATTCAAATCACTTGCTTAACCCCTTCACTGCTGAGCCATACTACCTCCTGTATGCTGAGCTCATTTTGACCCTTTTGTGCTCATCATGTTTGATTTTTATAGATTTATTTTACTTCATTTCTACATATAGTCTCTGGCCTTTTCCAAAGATGCCAAACATGACTATCTGGTGTACACCGATTGGGAGATTTGGGTGTCCAAAGGATCTCTAACAACATAGGGAATCCCCTGCCCGGCTAGGGGGATTCAATTTCTGACGTATTGTTCCCATGTGCAGCGACGTTAGTGGACATGGAGAAAAGGCGTGGCTGACATTCAAGATGTCAGTCCCCACTGGGAGAAGGCTCGCTCCAGCACAGATTGGTGCCAGACCACGGTACTGCCACATAAAGGGCAGACTGACCTTTCAGGGATGGGCAAATCCCACTGCCCGACTCCCGGGACTTGTAGATTTGGGAGCCGGGCAGGAGGTTTCTTACCCCCATGTAGCCCTGCTTCGGGCAAGAAGAGCAGCGTCCGAGCAGATACTGGAGTCCTCGCTGCTCAGCACGCGTGTGTGCTGAGCACCAAGTACTGCAGGTATCCTGTAGGACCCAGCACTGTGTGGACGTGCGTAGAGCGTCCTGGGGATTCCCTCCCCGAAGCAGAGGACGCTCCATGCCTGTACTGTTCTGTCCCTGCTCGCTGCCGATCTGGCTCCGAGCTGGGACGTCAGCCCTGCCCACTCTGGCACTGCCCCAAGCAGTCGTGATAACGTCACTAAACGGGGATTCCCCTCCTGACTAGCAGGGAAATCCCACAGGAGATGCTGGGTTCCTTTTGGAACCTCTGTATCTCTGGTTCCGTATGTCCTACAAGGACAATTGAGATATCGTTGGAAAGGCCAGAATACTACATGACCAAATAGTATGGAAATATTAAAAAATACAATTTATTTTTATATATGTGTGTATATCTATATGTGTGTGTATGTATGTATGTATGTATGTGTGTATATATATATATATATATATATATATATATATATATATATACTTTTTTTATATCATTTTAAATATTTTAATGTATGTTTATATTTTAATGTTATTCATATTATAATTTTAGTTTAAATTTTAATATATGCTTTCATTTAATTAATATAATTCAAATAGACCGCATAATTGAGTTTTATTGCCACAGAGCTCTGTACGCTCATACACACTGCACATTACTGAGTTATATTGCTGTGGAGCTCTGTGATTGAGCGTATCGGAGTTCCACAGCAATATAACTCAGTAATGTGCAGTGTGTATCAGTTACAGTTGCAAGCATTTATAAGGCACCAACAGATTCCTTAGCGCTGTACAAGGGGAGAGACAGAATAACAAATATACATACACGTTACACACACGGAACAGTAGGAGGGAAGGACCCTGCTCGAGAGTTTACAACCTGTCCTCGGGACCCTCCGCCTCGCTAGGTTTTCCAGATATCTGAATCACAGCACAGGTGATATAATTTGCTGCTCAGTGATTGCAGGATTCAGTCTGTATTTCCCCAAGATGATCTGCAAAATCTGGCCTGGTTGAGGGTCCCGAGGACAGGTTTGGGAAACACTGCTCTAAGAATATTGTATCACAGAGCTCCTTGGCAATAAAACACACAATAATGTGCAGTGTATGAACGTGCGTTTTATTGCTCTGGAGCTCTGTGATACTCTCATACACACTGCACATTACTGGAAGATTTATTGCTGTGTGACACACACACACACACCTCATTGACACACACACACACCTCATTGACACACACACCTACACCTCATTGACACACACACACCTACACCTCATTGACACTGCACATTACTGTGATCAGTATTGTGTGGGTTGTATGGTGTGAGAAAACTGCAATGCAAGAAGTGTTCTATTTAAACTAAATTCCTGTGTTCGTTGATCACATTAATTTGTTTTGTTCTCTGTGGTTAAGAATAAAGACCTAATGCTAGTTTTGTTGAAATTATATTTATCGGGACAAGTCGCTTGGCCTTCCACTTTAGTCCTTCAAGTAGATTTTTTTTTTTTAAATTTCCACACCCCTGCCTTTTCAGCGATGCCTCTCTTGTGTTCTTACCCCTCCCCTTCAGACACTGTCCTGGCTCTGGTGGGAGTAGGAGGGGCTGCCTGAAACTGATGTCATCGCACCGGCCGGGGTATAAAGGCGAGGGTCTGATTACAAGAAAGTCAGACCACCACGGGTCCCTGGCCGGAAAGGGGATTATGGGGGGGGGGGTCTTTCGCTGCGGAGACCACCACATGTCTTCCAACTACTTGTGAAGCCTGTTCGATGGTTTAAAGAGATATACACGTCTAGAAATCTTTTTTAAATTGACAATTTTATACCAATAGACAAACTAGAATAAATCCGTAAGTTCTAAAGAATGTGTATAAAAAATAAATAAAAAAATTAAAAGATTTTCTTGCTTTAAACTGTCATTTCATCTTCTCTGGCCACGCCCCTCATGTGTTTCTTCAACTCCCACTTCCTGAATATTCTCCACCGCCTCCCCACCCACTACTCCACCCATCAAAGCTTCACATGAACTAGCACAAGCTGTGCACGTGAAATCCTGTGCATACTCAGGATCACGGTCTGGGGAAACTGAGGAACAGAATATTGGCTATCTCTGAAACTGTGAAAGAAAGACTCGCGCACACACTCACTTGCGCTATTTTATGGTTTACATATTCATTGTCTCGCTCAAACTCCCTCACACAGTCACTCGCTCTTGCACTCTGTCTTTTGCGCGTGCAATTTCTCTGTTTCTCTTGCGTGTTCTCTCGCTGCTCTTTTTCTTGCGCTCTTGCTTCTCAATTTGAGACAAACTGACTGAACTGGTAACAGCCTAAAGAAAAATTTTGTCTTGACAGTGTGTCTGGATGGTTCAGGAATCTGTCACAGGAGGTATGACTTGTTTGTGAGACATGTTCCTAGACCTCATGTTTAATTGTGTCGTGGCTTACTTTTGTTACTGTTCTATATTGGTCTAGGATAATTTAGGATCGGTGATTGTTCATTACTCAGCTGCTGAGTGGACACCACTTGGTGTGGCATACTTATGGACAATACCATGCTTTTATTTCATATACTCTACACTCGACCTCTGTTTCCTTGTTTCCAGAATACCTTTGACTGTGTGACAAAGACTTTGCCAGCATCTTGATATATATGGATGTAAAAGAATACCTCATCAGGTCAATTAAATCTATACTTGCTGTTGTTTGTACAGGCTGAATATCCTTTATTCGATCAGAAGCCTTTTGCATTTTTTTCTTTTTTTTTTTTCTTTCAGATTTTGGTATACAGTAATCCCCCGAAATTCGCGGGGGTTACGTTCCAACAACCCCCGCGAATTTTGAAAAACCGCGAATTGCGGCTGTGCTAAAAAAAAGCACAGCCATGCGGCATTAGGACCCAGGAGCCGCCGTCCTCCTGGCAGAATGGCTGCTCCTGTACATCTCCAGACCTTTAGACCCCGGCAGAGAAGCTGCTCCTGTGCGTCTCCGGGCTCACGATCATGGCCAGGGCATTCTCCTCTCTCGGCATCGTTCAGAGATGCCGAGACTCTTGTGCACCCCTGCAAGCGTGGTCCGGGGATCCAGGAGGCTCGGCATCTCCTCTCTCGTAATGATGCTGAGAGAAGGGAATGCCCTGGCCATGATCGTGAGCCCGGAGACGCACAGGAGCAGCTTCTCTGCCGGGGTGTTGTGTCCTATATGGTTCCTTATTGAATATTGTTCAAAGGAGCCCTCGGCAAAGATCGGAACTCCACCTCCCCAGGCTCTAACACATCAGGGGGCTGCACAAAGGGGTGTGTTTGGGAGGCGCTGATGTGTTGGAGCCTGGGGAGGTGGAGTTCCGTTCTTTGCCGAGGGCTCCTTTGAACAATATTCAATAAGGAACCATAGATGACACACCGGGATGCTGCTACCACGTGGTAAGCGGCAAAATCCGCGAATGACTGAGTCCGCGATTACCGAACCGCGAATATGCGGGGGAATACTGTATTTCATAATGAAATATCTTTAGGGTAAGAATCAAATCTACAGAAGAAAATATTTTATGCTTCAGAAATACCGTAGACACGAGTCTGAAGATAATTTTATACAATATTTTTAATAGTATTGTCACGTGGACAGGTGGGGTATTTTCTACTATTGGTGTAACTTCAGTGCCCAAGAAAATTTCATATGGATCATTTTGGATTTCAGAAAAAGGATACTCATCCTGTACTACAATACTTTCTGTGGTCCTACAACTCTGCCCTTCACTTGGCCAAATAAGCCGCCTTCTCATCTCTCATATCTACTCTGTCATCCAACCCTAAACGACTCTGGTCCACTTTCAACTTTCTCCTCTACCCACCTGCACCCCCCCCCCCCCCTCATCTGCCATTTAGCGCTCAGGATCTGGCAGATTACTTCTTAAATAAAACTCTCACTATCAGATGCAACATCCTGACACAAACCTGTAATCCACCACCTCCAATCCCAGAAGCCCCCTCTGCCGCTTCCTCCCACCCACTGAGGAGGAAGTCAGTTCCTTATTGTCCTCCTCACATATCACTACATACCCCCATTCCCTCACATCTAATTCCTCCCCTCTCCTCCTCCCTCACTCCTGCTCTCAAACACATCTTCAACCTATCCCTCTCCAACTCCTTTCCATTAGCCTTCAAACACGCACAGGTTACCCCTATACTAAAGAAACCCTCCATCAATCCCAACGATCCATCCAGCTATCGTCTTGTACCCCTGCTTTCGTTAACCTCTAAGCTCTTGGAAAAACTACTTTTCAACCGCCTCTCCCTCTTCCTGTCCTCTAATTTCCTATTTGACCCCCCTGCTTCAGGCTTCCGTCCCCTACCCTCAACTGAAACTGCCCTCCCCAAATTCACAAACTACCTCCTAATTGCTAAAAACCACGGCCACTATTCTATTCTCATCCTGCTTGACATCTCCGCTGCTTTTGACACTGTCAGTCACCCCCTCCCTTCTACAGACTCTCAGCTCACTCGATCTCTTATCTGTCTAAAAGGTCTTTCTCTGTGTCATTTGCAGGTAACTCCTCTTCACTGCCTTTATCAGTTGACGTACCTCAAGGCTCTGTCCTAGGTCTTCTGCTCTTCTCCATCTACACCTCCTCCCTAGGCAAAATCATTAACAGCTTTGGCTTTAATTGCCACCTCTATGCTGGTGATACTCAAATCTACCTTTCCACTCCTGATCTCTCTCCTTTTGTCCTTTCCAAAGTCAGCAACTGTTTATCTGGCATCTCCTCCTGGATGGCCTCTCACCACTTCTAGATTAACATGTCCAAGACTGAGCTCCTACTAATTCCTCCCACTATTACCTCCCCACCGCCTGACTTCTCTATCATGGTTGATGGTATTATTATCTCCCCATCAAACCAGGTTCACTGTCTCGGAGTTACAATTGCTCTTTCCTTCATCCCACGCATCCAGTCTCTTTCCTCCTCCTGCCGCTACAAACTATGCGATATTTCCAGAATTAGGTCATTTCTTGCCTCTGACACCATAAAACAACTCATCCACGCCCTTGTAATCTCCCGATTTGACTATTGTAATAATCTTCTAGATGGCCTCCCTCTCTCCCACCTAGCCCCTCCCCCCCCACAATCCATTCTGAATGCATCTGCCAGGCTCATCCACCTCACCCGCCGCTCTGTCTCTGCTGCTCCTCTAATTCTGCAGTGGATGGGGGGCCAGTGAAGAGACTCAAATTCAAAATCCTTACCCTGACCTACAAAGCTCTCACTAACTCGGCTCCTCACTACCTGTCCTCATTAATCACCAAATAGACCCCAGCCCGCTCCCTAAGGTCAAACAGTGACCTGCGTCTAGCTTCTCCCCGCATCACCTCTTCACATGATAGACTGCAGGACTTCTCCCCCATCCTCTGGAACACTCTCTCCCTTGTAATGTCAGACTTTCCCCACCTTCAAACGCTCTCTTAAGACATTCCTATTCAGGCAAGCCTACCACCCAACTCACTAATACACCCCACTGCTCCAACCAGTCCATCACTCTCACCTTGCAGTCCTCTTCTCCTGTTTCCACCCCAACCCTTCTAGAGTGTAAATTCCCACGGCAATAGGGCCCTCGTTTCCTCCTGTACTGGTTTATAAAAATGTTGTTCAGTCTCAATGTATTGTAACCCTGTCTATATCGTGCCCATTGTTGAGCGCTGCGGAATATGCTGGCGCTATAGAGGGTCATTCCGTGTCAAATCAACCAATAAAAAATTTATTTTGGAACTTGATGTCATGGATTTGGTTCATTATTGGTACTTTTGTAACTTACAATGAGAGGTTTTTAAAAATATTTTTTTCATATTTTTGTCCACTCATTTTTGAGATATTGAACTTTCAAAATTGTCTAAACGCCAAAATTCACTAGCCACTATAGCTTCAAATGTCATTTATGAGATTACTGTGATAGCTACAGATATAGGACATAGGATATGTGTAGTTTTAAAGCTAATGAATAGGGCTTTCATTTGATATAAATCATGGCACAATTGTAACATTTTTAAAAATTTTGTGCGTGTAAAGTAGTGAGTGTTCAGCTTGTGTAACCGTGTAACTTTGCTGTCTCCTCAAAATAACTCAACACACAGCCATTAATGTTTAAACCGCTGGCAACAAAAGTGACTACACCCCTAAGTGAAAATGCCCAGATTGGGCCCAAAGTGTCAATATTTTGTGTGGCCACCATTATTTTCCAGCACTGCATAACCCTCTTGGACATGGAGTTCACCAGAGCTTCACAGGTTACCACTGGAGTCCTCTTCCATGACGACATCACAGAGCTAGTGGACGTTAGAGACTTTGCGCTCCTCCACCTTCCGTTTGAGGATGCCCCACAGATTCTCAATAGGGTTTAGGTCTGGAGACATGCTTGGCCAGTCCATCACCTTTACCCTCAGCTTCTTTAGAAAGGCAGTGGTCGTCTTGGTGTGTTTGGGGTCGTTATCATGTTGGAATTCTACCCTGCGGCCCTGTCTCTGAAGGGAGGGGATCTTGCTCTGCTTCAGTATGTGTACTCACTTTTGTTGGCAGCGGTTTAGACATTAATGATTGTGTGTTGAGTTATTTTGAGGGACAGCAAATTTACACTGTTATACAAGCTGAACACTCACTACTTTACATTGTAGCAAAGTGTAATTTCTTCAGCGTTGTGAGATACCGTGTGTGTAAAATTATATAAATCCGAGTGTAGCAGTATGCACTGAAACATTTTTTTATTGGATTAATGTTACATTTAAAAGACAAGCTTTCGAGTGTAACCTCTCTTCAGTGTGATATATATATATATATATATATATATTATATTGTACCCTCTATCAATGAATAATGTGTAACACCTGTGACTGCTGTCTAACAATAATTTGACTTTCCTCTATATCCTCTTTAAAAGAGATTTTAACCCCTATCACAAGTTTTTTCCTATGAAGTTTGAAAACTTATCAGAAGTTTACTGGCTGCAGTAACAAATTAACAATTAACTTGTTTCTTCTGTTGACCCTGTTCCCTCTGGTGTTTTCTAGGACAGATGTTAACGCAGAGGATCAGCCATGCAGCGCAACACTGGCATGCAAAGTTTAGCAGCAGGAACTTGACCTCTGGGAAACTTTAAACGATCTGCTGGACCTGAGACCTGAAAGCCAAATGAGCAGAGTGAAATGGAAAAACTGCAGCTCTGTTTGGATGAGGCTGACTATGACTTTCCTACTTCCAATGCAAATATTGACCTAGGTGCGGGTTCCTCTCCTGCCCAGAGCCAAAATGCCAGGACTGCTGAATCTGATGTAATCTTTAAATCTAAAGCCTCAGCATGCGAACTTGGCCTACCTCCCCGTTACCGTGATCAGTCAATGCTGTATAATCATAGCTGCTATGAGCAAAGTTTTACAGGTGCTTTTGAGTCCGTTACTAATGCTGAGGTACCCTGGAATCCAAAACACAACTGGGTTGATGACATGGCAGGACATAAGGTAGAGACCTCCTCTTCTTCCCAAGGAACGACAAAACTTAGCATGCAGGAGGTGGAGAAAGCAAAGAGTAGTTCTGCACAGGATGTATTTTGGGCAAGCGTGCTTCAGGCTCAGCTGTGTGTTTTGGAGCTTCAAGATGAGCTTGAGAAGAAAGCCGTCCTTCCAGAGATATCTCCTTGTGAACCCACCATCTCTCATCTGGACCACGACTCTTCTGTAGAGGTGCAGCCAAACCATATAGTGGATGATGTTCTGTACGAGTCTCAGGAGAATGAAGAAAGCTGCCCCTCAGATGGGGAAATTGAAGAAGAGCACTTGTTTTGTGACAATCCTTTGTTTAATTCTGCTCACTCCTCATGTCCCGTAGTTGCCGATTTACAGCCAATCTATGCGTTAAGGACTAATGCCAAAGACTTCGTTCCACTTAATGAGGGATCAGATCAGAGGGAAGTGGTACCCCATGATCATCCTGCACAAAATGAACTTCAGCTTTGGGATCAAAAAGAAGAATGTCGTGGAACGTGTTTTGGACATGAGATGAAACACGCAGAATCTCTGGAAGTTCTCCAGATATTTGAAAATGATCTGGAGGAAAAGGAGGCCATGGCTGGCAGGTTGAAGGCACCTAAATGGCCCATTTATGATAATCTTCCTTGCACCCAAGAGGTATGCCATGACTAAAGCATTTCTATTTCTCTGCAATACTCTAGTATGTTCATAGATTGTACAATTTAACCTTCTCACAAAGTACCTGTCTCTTACCTGGACCATCTAGATGCAGTGCATGTAAAATACCAGGGTTGATTTTATAGTCATTACAACTTCAGTTTATTAATTTGGTTGCTGGAATTAATGTTTTACTTAGCAGGGTATTAGGAGGTAGTGGATATTGCAGATATATTTCTGATGTAATACGTTCCAAAACCGTATCATTGGCTAGTTGCATATACCATATACAGTTCAGATATAGTTCATCTTAGTAAGTGCAAATGCAATTTCCAAGGGGTATAAGGTGCTAGTGCAGCGATTTAGGACGTGCAATGATACCAGGTGCAGATGCGACAATAAAGCGCAAAACAATGCAGATAAATCAGTACTGCAATTGAGATGTATCTAAAATCCAGGTTATAACGTCCAATGGAGTCGGTGAAAGGGACTATACGCCGATGTCCAGTGCGTATTAGGGATCTGGTGTCTTTATCATTCACTTCTACAGTTCCTAAGTGGAAGGGTTGTGCAACAAAAAAGTCCTCAGAAGTTTTGTCAATGTTACCCTTTTCCACAAAAATGAGTCAGACTTATTTTGGACGTGTCGGTTCCTCCTATGGTCTCGACGAACTCCACAACAGGAGATCTAAAACAGGAGATAAAAGAAGAGAGAGAGGTGATATTGCAATAACGCCTGTGAATATAAAACAAAGTATGTTGAAAAAATGCACACTTACAAATTCCAGAGCCTTTTGAATCCAGGCTCTGGAGTGAAGTGCCAAGTATAGCGTGGTCACTGCCCTTCTTTACAGCGTCTTCTTTACCTCAGACGGGGGGGGGGGGGGACACGAGCAGAGAGACAACGCTCCCATAGCACAATATCAGCCATTAATTACATGGTAAAAGTAAATTTGGTCACACCGATTCAGGAGCCTTAACAATCCAGGCTCAACTGTTGCGCATGCGGTGCTCCTTAGCGGTGAGCCCCTGGACTTCTTTGGCTGCTTCCTTTGTGTCCAGGTCGTGATCCTCCAGATGTCTGCAGTACAGCTTATACGCTTACCAAAAATTGGGCTGGTAGAGGTGAGTAAAATAACTGAATACTCTTCAGTAGGATATAAACAGGTTTATTTGTGCAATATATTCAAGATAAACAGATAAAACTAGGGGTGGTATAAAGTGCATCAGGGATGGGGGGGGAAGGGGGTTGTCGAGACGCGTTTCGGCTCTATCAGCGCCTTCCTCAGTCAATTTGTGTGTGAGAAGGGGGGGGGATCTGAGGCTCTCAAAGTGTCTCCTTTTTATTTAGAGATCATTTCTTGCAGCCCTCAGCGTGTTACGTACTGCACGTGGTCAATTTCCGGGTCTCTGCGATGTCGCGATCACATGGTGTCGATCACGTCATCAGTCTGCACCGCAGCCATTTTGGATTTGCGTTCCACCGTTTGTCTGCGTTCCATTCGGTGGATCGCAATGCTGGCGTAGTCGCAAGATGATTTAAAGTACATGATAAGTCCGATACTCGTGCTGGCTTAAAAGTGGTTCGCAATAGAGCCATTTTTATACATAAACAGTCCCGATTTGGGTATAATTGGTGACCTAACCACTTTCTGGTGTCATACTGTATAAAAACTGGGTGAACTGCATATTAAACAATATTTAATGGTATGGACAGTGGATAATGGTCTCCATTGAAATAAAGTATTAAAATAGGCTGGTGCTCAAGATATACATACAAATATAGGAACATATAAAAACATGCATATTTTTCATGCATATGGTAAAGGTGAATGGCGGCTCTGTCACCCAAACTTAAACAAGTTTGACAATTGATATAATGATCCAACTTGGGACAGGACAGGACAGGAGCAGTTAGCTTTAACATGTGAGCCACAAATCCCTTTTTGCAGCTTGGCTGTTACAGCTGTCTAGTGTGCATTAACCCTTCATATACTGTGTATCGGCAATGCTAATGTTGAAGAATGCTGTCACTGGCAGCTGGTATTGGTGTGAAAAGGTGTTAGAAATGTTCGTAAAGTGTTTTTTTTTTCTTTTTGGTTTGTTTTTTGGCATGCCAAGCCTATCACTTATTCTGTATCAAAGCGGACGATGCGTCCCCTCTTCCTCCTGTCTGTACAGGGAGTATCTAGCCATTCCACTGGCTGCTAGAGTGAATGCATTGGAATCTCAATCCCTGATGCTGTACGTGGAGGCCTGAATTAGCCCTATGAGAGTCCCCCCTTCCAGAGGAGAAAGTGAGGAGGGTGCTCAGGACATTCTGACCACTCCATTTTACATGGAGTGGTCACAATGCTTAGACCAGGGCTGTCAAACGCATGCCCCCCCCCCCACATGTTGATGCCTAAAATTCCCAACTTTCTTTCAATGCAATAGATGGCCAAGGAATCATAGTAGTTGTAGTTCAGAAACATCTGGGGTGCCAGAGTTTGACCGCCCTAGTTTAGAGAGTCCCCTTCACAGCTCATTCTTTTCGTATTGGCAGCACCCTATAACTGCTTTGGCCATAATAGAGGCCTACCTATCCCTAATACCCGTGCCAACCAAAGGTTTCTGGATACCAAACCTTTCAAGGCACACACAATGCTGTTGTTGGCCCGTCTTTTACTATATGCACATTAAATGTGGGTCCGCTACACCAGTCTCCTCTAAGAGAACTGCTGGACAATCCTCACAGGTGTAGGGAGGAGAGCAAGGAAATAGAATACAGACAGCTTCATCACCAGAGTTAAGGTAACCAAGTAAGTACCCATTTTAAAGGCCAAATCATATATATATTTTAGCAGTAGTTTAAGGTTGGCAGTGTTTTTTTGTTTTCTATTTAGGTTTAAGTTAGTTTTTCCTGTTTTAATGTTTTTCAGAATGTTCACAGACCACACGATGAAACACGCAGCTCTGCTCTGACACCTGAAATCGGTATGTTACAAGTCTCAGATCTCTATCTGCTCTCACCACTTACTGTGCAACATCCTGACAATCCTGCCACTTCCCCTTAAACCACAGCAAAGCTACAGCTTCACATGTCACTGAATAATTCACAAACGGCAAAACATAACTAGGCTTTCTCTGTAAATGCAATGATATAAAAAAATGGATCCACATAGCTTATTCTGTGCTGATTTTAAATCCGGGTTACTAAATTTATCTCCCCTTCCCTGCTTTTAAAAAAAATGGTAAAATAGAATCTGACTTCTTTATTTCTAACTATTAAAATTAAGGACTTGGACAAATAGTGAGATTTAAAGGGATACTCTATTAAAAACAGAGTTCCCCTTTTTCTTGCTAACAGCATCTGCCCAATTATTTTCTTTATCTTAAAATTTTCTGTTTACTCACATTTATTTATTTGCAAAGTATTTTACCAGGTAGGATACATTGAGATTTCTCTCATTTTCAAGTATGCTGCGCACAACTCCTGATCTTTTAGCTCAACAACTTCAGACCCAGAAGTCCCTAAAGCTTTACTATGCAGATTGCGCTCCTACACAACTTGCGTAGCGTAGGAACTGGAAATTGCACACCCACCGCTATGGACTTGCGTACTTTACGTATGCAAGTTCCGTAGCACCTTTGTAGAATGATGGATCGGAGCTGTGGGCATGCGTAGATCCAATCAATCAGTTGCCTTGCTGAGAATGCTTGCTACAGCAGGTGGTCTCAGGGTGACGTTGGCAGCTGGGAAACTCAAAATCCTGGCTCCTGGTGATGCGGAGTGTGGTGGAGGAAACTCCTCCACTTCCTTCATTCTTTTAAAAGGCTCCGTAGTGCAGGGTGGAGTAGAGGTAACATCACTGCTCTATAACTGTATGCTCTATAACTGTATGCTCTATAACTGTATAGACACAGGTTCGATCACAGCAAGAGCACCTCTCCAGTAACTGTCCTTGGGCAAGACACCTAACGGTACATACTCGCCATTCCAGGACATACTTGAAAACGAGAGTAATCTCAATGTATCCTTCCTGGTAAAATCCTTTCTCAAAAATAAAAAATTACAAGAAAGAATTTAAATATTGTGTGACGAGAAATATTTTTGACATGTCCAAGCATATCGGGACATTACGATGCAAGCAGAGCTCATTTGCTAAAACCACTAAAATGTACCTTTTTCAAATTGCTTTTTCACTTGCAAACCCCCTCTCCCATCTTATCAGGAGTTATGTTTGTAAAATGATTCTTTGAAATATTTTAACGTTGTACGCATAACGTCTACAGATCGGTTCAGAAACACATTCTCATGAAACTACAACTTTATCAGGTTTATTCAGAGAGAACCGAACTGGCCACGAAATTGCACCAAACAGTGAATTTCCCCATACGGTGCAATTTCGGGCCCATTCAGCTATTCAAAACCTGGCAATTCGCCAAATATTGGTGAATTGCCAGCGACATGTGGTGCCTCTTTTTCAGCACAGCAGTGAAATCCCCATAGAGATGCAATGGTTAATCTATTCAGAGAAATGCCCTGCTGTTCGGTGGTTTCATTCGGCAGGTTTAATTAGGTGAATCCCATATGGTCTAAAATATTCCTGTTTTTATCCAATATCTATTAAACCTTTAAGGCTGGAGTCAGACGAGCGCACTGACTGCGCACAGTAACTGATATACTTTTTAACTGATGAGATTGTAGTTACATTGTGTCAGTTAATTTTGACTGAGAAAAAGAAAAAAAAACTGTATGCAGTTGTTTCTCTACGTCCGCTTTTTCACGTTGATGCCATTTTGGCGTCCATTGCAACATGCGTTGCGTGAAAAAGTTTGCTCGTGCTTCATGTTGTTCTCTATTGACTCCTTTGAAAAGCTACAACAGACAGCAAACGGTGCGGTCAGACGGACGCAAAATGTGCACTCGTCTGACGCGAGCCGTATTCTTTTAATTTGCAGGAAAAAGTCAAATTTTTTTTTTTTCTCATTAGCTTTTTCTTATGTTAATTCCAGACCTTGTCGTCCAGTAGTTTTTTTGCAAATGGTGTTTGAAATTTTGAATATTTGAATCGTGTGGTGTTTTTTTTTTTTTTTTTCTTTTCCTGTTCGTCGGCGTGTCGGCCTTTTCCGGCGGCTGTTCAGCGGATCGTCGGCTATTTTCAGACCCATTCATTGGGTTTGCGGGCTGATCGTCTGGTACGTTCGGTGGGTTTTCTGCGGCATTTCGAAGTGATCCGATATTTTCGGATCTTGTCAGTGGATTTTCTGCGCTTGAATTTTTTATCCGTTTGGCGGCTTTTCCCTGCACTTCAGGGACCCTGTGGTGAATGCGGAATTCACCGCAGGGTCAGGGAACGAGAGAGCACTGACATGTTGGTGACATTTCGGTGCTCTTTAAATGACCCCTTATGTCTTCTTGGAACATTTAAGGTTTGTTACCCTATATCTGCTTTATTTTTTTGCACCGATCAAGGTCTGCTTTTGTTTGTTGTCTGAAGTAATCATATGTCTTGCAGCATAATATGTTGTGTTACTCTACTATAAAACATTTTTTTTTCCTATCTTCATTTAGATGTTTGTGAGAAAGACATCAGTGAAGCAGAAGGTTTGCTGTTCTGCCATTCCAGTTCCTCCTTGGTGTCTGCGCTTTTAGTGGAACAGGACATTCTACAACAGAACTGTCCATTCCCTGTATCTACAGACAAGCCAACCTGTCCAATAATTCAGATAGAATCACTGGAAAAGGAAGGTACGTGTCAGGACGAAGTAGATCCACATCCCTTGTGTACTGGCTGCCAAGGGAAGGAGCACTCTATTACATTGGTATTTGAGAAGGAGGAGGCAGAAGAATTGGTGTCCAGTCAGGAGCAGAGCTTCTCGGAGTCTCTGAAAGAGGAGGCTGACAAAACGTCTACTCACAGGTGAGTAAACATTCTGGTATATAATTGATCAACCTTTTTTTATTATTTATCGCAAGAAAACCGGGTACAAGCAATAATGTGAAAAAGAACAGGTAAATCTCTGCATTAAACAATCCACAAGGGCAGTTTGCAAGTATACTGTACATAGGAATAATGCCCATAGAGAGCAACAAGAGCAAATGAGACAAGCCCCATATTACCGGGGTTGATGCATCACTGGAGGTGCCCCAGGGGTAGTTGCAGCCAGCTGATACCACGAGAAAATATTAAGAACCAGCCCCCCAAGGCCAACGGCAGGGAATCTTTCATATCAGAGCTAGAGCAAGACATAGCTCCACGTTCAACCAAAAAGAGGATGACGAACAGGAAAAAAGAGAGAAAAGAAAGACAGAGGGGAAAAAATAAGCACGTCATCCGGAGGGGGGGGGGGTGTCACAAAGTGATGTAGTCCAACGCCATGAGCACATGTACGATAGACACCGGCAGGAGATGAAGGGTACAGAGGCACACGAAGCACATCCGAACCCAACCAAAGCTAATCCCCCAACTAGAACAGATGCAGGTTCATGATTTGTAATGGAAATTGCAATTCTCAGACCCCCTGATAGTCATCCCAGTAAAACCATGATCGACAGAAGGCTTCCAGCTGACCTCTCCCCATAGCCACTAGTCGGTCGATGGCTCTCAATGCCTCTACGCCAGAGATCCCCGCGCGCCAGGATGGAACCGTCTGCTTTCACCAATGAAGGAGTATCAAAAGTTTAGCAGACAAGACGCAGCGTGACTGACCGGCGCATGGTCTTGAAAGGCACTGGGAATTGGAGCAGAAGATAGGTGGAAGCAGCAAACTGGAAGTCCAAGTCGGTAATGGAACGTATTGCTTCATGTACCAATATCCAGAATGGTCGGAGGAGGGAGCAGTCCCACCATATGTACAGAAAACTACCGAAAGTCAGTTTACAACGCCAACAAATGGGATCCCGGCTCGGCACAATTCAATGGAGCCACTCCGGCGTCCAATACTAAAAGGTAAGTATTTTATAAGAATTTTCAGTGCATCGCAAGGCTGGGGTGCCTTTGTGCTCTAACGAGTATGTCATAGTCCAGGAATCCTCTGACAAGGCACAGCCCAAGAGATGCCATCAGTCCTGAAAATCGAGGGCCTCTTGGGACGACATCTGGAGCAAACGATAAAGAACAGAGATGCTCCGTCCCAATGGGAGACCCAAGCGATAAAAATTTTCGAAAGGCGTGAGCGGACGTGTAAGACTATAACCCGCTTTCAACGATGACCAGAAGAATTTAATCTGAAGATAATTAAATCTCTCCAACAACGTCAAGGGTAGCGCTCCCTCCGTGGTTGCAATCACCTTATTTTTTATTCTTCTCTTCATTTGAGACAAAGATGTTTAAAGCTGGCATGATACACAAACCAAATATCTTGTTGACTTTTTACACAACGTTAAAACGATACTCTTGAGTTAATGCATTACGCTTTAAACCCATTAGCTTTTAGTTGATTAAAATCTTGTGATCTTTACTCGACTAAGACTTCAGATGACTGAAATATGACATGACATTTTAGTCAAGACTATGACTAAAACTAAATTAAACTTTGCTGTCAAAATTAACATTGGGTCTGTGTTCAGCTAGAATGCTTCAACAAAGGATGACACATGGAACCTACAGGATTATAAATCACACTCCAAAATTACATCCTACACTGAGAATTGACACAAAGGAACAACATTTTAGCCCTGCAAAGTGCAGTCAGACACTAGAAAACAACAACTTTTCTTTTGAGTGCATTTATGTGATACTTTGACTTTAGTCACTGTTTCCACATGAAAATGTTTGTATCCTTTGATCAACTACATATGTAAATAAAGTTTCTTCTGACCTTTTACTAACCTCTGTATTGTCTTGTACCGAGGGTCTACCCAAATAAATGTGTGGTAGCAGACAGAGACTGAAAATGGTAGGAGTTTTATGCTAATCTTTCACATCTCCACCTCAATCCAGATCCTTCTTTGTTTTCATTCCCCAGTTCTGAAGAGGGAACATATGTAGAGACTGTTGCAAACATCGACCACCAAGATCGGGAAGCTGCCAGATGTCTGGCATTGAGGCTATTCCAACTGGATGGTTTTCAACGGTCTCAGGTCGCTCCGCACCTTCAAAAGAAGTAAGCAATGGCGAGTACGAAAATGCTAATATCAAGTTAAATATTATTTAATGATGAAAAGGCTGATTATTGGGTTCCACTAAAGCTTAGTCACTGTTTAAATATGTGTTTTCAAACATTAACCTGTATTTTAATTAAGATGATTAAATGCGATTACAAGAAACCTGAGCAGGAGTTTTGACACCAGTTGTAATCACTGACATCCCCATTTAATGCTGTTTTTCAGTAATGATTTCAGTGCCATGGTGGCTGAAGAATATCTATCTCATTTTGAGTTCACGGGAAAAACTCTGGATGTAGCTCTAAGGTAACAAAATAGTTAGAAATGGGTGGTTTGTTGACCTTTTATGAGAAAATTGGGAAACTAGGAATAGGGGTGTGTGTTTTACAATCCTAATTGACAAGGTTCCTTTCTGCTTCCATGGTGAAATAGAAACCACAATGTCAAAAATGTTTCCTTTTATAAATTTGTGTTTTGGTGCAGTTTTCAATCCCATATAAGGTACAATTCTGAGACCTTGAAGTCTACCCACTATTTAATGTGGCCCACTTTCTGTTACAGGTCTCTTCTGAAGGAGCTGATACTGACAGGGGAAACGCAGGAGAGAGAACGAGTACTATTCCAGTTTTCAAAACGCTTTCACAGCTGCAACCCAAAGGATTTCAGATCTGCAGGTATGAAACTTGGTAACTTTAAGTTTGCAGACCATCATATGGCACGGTCTTCTTTACTTTGTATACTAAGATACTGGCAGTGTCCATTATTGTATGTGTAACTAAAAGCTAACTGTATTCCTGTTTGACAGATGCGGTACACACTCTAACTTGCGCACTCATGCTCCTTAACACGGACTTGCACGGACAGGTACCTTTTACCTTATTCCTGAGTATTGAACATTTTCCGAAGTCTCTTTAGTCATAGACCAATTAACAGATTGGCACAGAGTTGTACAGCATTAACATTGCTTTTGTCTCTGTACAGACCTCCTTGCCATAGATACATAGTTACATAGGCTGAAAAATGACGTGTCCATCAGTTTCTGTTATTGATCCAAAAGAAGGCGAAAACCCCTTCTGAAGCACTTTCCAATTTTACAACATACTGGGAAAACATTACTTCTCAACCGCAGCGTGGCAGGCAGATCTTTCGAACAAGAGGCTGTTATCCACATATCTAATAGCTGGTTAAAAACCTGTACAGACCGACAAAATCACCTCAACAGGCAGATAATTCTACAGCTTTATTGTCCGATCTCCTATGTTTAAGGATAAATCTCCTTTGGTCCCGTCTATAAGGATTACCTTGTGTCCTATATGCATAGTCCTAGTAATGAATAGGTTTCCAGACAATGGGTTATAATGTCCCTGAATATATTTGTATTATGTTTTCAGATCCCCTCTGAGGTGCTGTTTCTCTAAACCATCTGAATGGGGGTTTTTTCCAGTCATTGTTGCTATAGATAGACTTCCAGCTGTGACTATATAGCCATATACTGGTTTGGGTTAGTGATGGCACCACAATCTGTAAATCAACAAATTAACACACAGATAATATTTGTTTCTAGCGTCCTATAGGGATGTCCCCATCCGATTCCTAAATTTGAGACAATCTCACCATTTTCCAGGACTCGTGTGTATGCTTTCCAAGTTGGAGTCCTGTAGTCTCTGCACTGACTCACTGCATCACCGCTAACTGCTTACTAGTCATGGAGGAGGCATAGAAGATGCTGTAAACCTCCCAGTTGGAGTCCAGATGCCTCTGCATTCACTCACAGCATCTTCTCTACCAGCTCCATGAGCAGGCTGGGAAGGTGCCGTAAGTTTCTTCTGAGGCTGTGAAGTTCCCTGTCATGAGGGAACTGCCAGTCTAGTTGGTTGGTATCGAGTCGTGATTCTTGACCGCACCAAACCTTTCTTCACACACAGATGGTATTTAATACCCTGTCTACATTACACCGTGTGTCTTCTGCTCTAACCATTAAATACCACATCCTATTGGGAATTCTGTAAGTCTGTAGATAATTAAAAGTCAATTCTTGTTGCAGAACATTGGAAAGAGCATGAGCCTGCAGGACTTTATTATTAACCTAGACGGCATGAATGATGGAGACTGCTTCTCTCGAGATCTTCTAAAGGTGCATTTGTTTTTCTGTTCTGTGGAATACAGCAGATCATGTATTTTGTCATACAATTCTAAACCTTGTAAAAATAAGATCTTAATATCTCTAACACGTTTTAACAACTTGCTCTTGATAGGGAATCTTTTCCATCTTCCCTAATATTGATTTCTGATTGCTTCTCCTTGCCTTCTCCACTTCTTTCCTACCATACGTTTGTGCAGGCTTGCTGACTGAATTCATAAGACTAGAATAAATGAGTGGGTTGAGGCCGAGGCCACACGAGCGCGGAAGGAAAGTCAGTGAAAATGGATGTTCTTTCTAGGGTTAAAATATCGGCTTGGCCTTTTATTTACTGATAATTGGATAAGCTGGCTCACTGCAGCCGGGACACGTAAGGTCCCACAGAACTGTGCCGATTTGGGGCTTCTCCCACAGCAGGCTGACAACTTGGTTGACAACTCTTGCTGTAGGACGTCTCCTGCCCACGGAGTATTGCACATGAGTGTGATAGCAGAAATTGGGCTTCCATCTGGCAGGGAATTCTCTCTACAGGAGATGCAGGGTCTATTGGTCCTTTGTGTTTCTGGTGCCTTTTTCTTACCAGCAGGTGTTGGCAATCATGGCCCTCCAGATCTTTAGGAACTACACTTCCTGTGAAGCTCTAAGAACCTAATGTGTAACTGAACATCATGGCAGATGTAGTTCTAAAACACCTGGAGGGCCAAGGTTGCTGACTCCTTACGTACAAGGTCATATGCAGGATCATTGCAAAAGCCAGAGTCTAGACACGGCCATATTGTTTATAAAAATAAAAGCTTAAATAATTTTTTTAGTTGTATAGATTAAATGGACACGGTACAAGGTTTACCGTTTTATTAAACCCATTCTGTTAATGACATAATGTGAGCTTTGCTTTTTGTGTTTTCTCAACTTTAAATTTACGGAATATCCGCTCCTGATATGGGCCACAAAGGCTGCCAATAATCGGAATTAGTATTGTCCCTAAAAAAAGGATTATATCGGTCTATCCCTAGTTCTTTTCCCACGTCGCCTGTGTGACCACCTCGCTGTGTGTTCATTAGTGCGCTCGGCTCTACAAAAGAGGCTTTCACTTTGTAGACCCGTCTGCAATTAATTGTAGCGGCTCAACAAACAGGGAGAGAAATAGCACCACAGTTGCAGCGTGCGTTACCAGTACACACGTTATATCATGTGGTCCTCCCAGTGAAGCTGTTATGTTACAGCGTACGTTGGGAGGAGACTATTGATGAGAGGCAATTGTAACGCACCAAGTCCTACAGATTGCTCCTGGCCGGTGTATTCACTTTCATACCATCTAATCTGTCACACATGCTCGGGTTGGACTTCCTTTAAAAGGAATTAACGCCCCTCTACCTGTGATTCAGCATTACCTGCACTTACTGTGTGTGTTTGCTCCCTATCAAGCTTCCTGCCGTGGCCTCCACGCTTTAAAATCTTCATCTGCGTTCCTGCTCAGTGTCCGTTACAAGCCCCTGTGTTCTTGCCTTTTACATTCAGTCTTCGTCCTGTCCTGTCTGCCTGCTGTCTCTAACCTCTTGTAAGTTCCTCGCTTCTTCCTCGCTTCTTCCTCGCTTCTTCCTCGCTTCTTCCTCGCTTCTTCCTCGCTTCTTCCTCGCTTCTTCCTCGCTTGTTCCTCTAGTTTACTCTGACTCTCTTCCCTGCTTTGTCCTAGGGTCAACCCTTTTCCTGCCTTGTCTTTCACTATCTTCCCAGATACCTACTGCCCTGCCATTCATTTGCCATTATTTACATAATCATTACAATAAATCCCCATTCGGGCCCTACTCAAGTGTCTGCCTGTTGTGTCACTGCAACCCTTGGCTCATACCCTCACCTCCCCATACACCATTTGTGACAGCGATTCTAGTGTGAGATAATAGGAAAACTAAGTATGAAAAAGTGCTATCAACTTTAAGGTGAATGCTGCCAAAACTGAGATCCACAAGTGTAAAACCTCCATATAAATACACCATAGCAAATGATAAAACATATACAGAAAGATCTCTAGCGCAAACAGTGAAAAAATAGAAGTGTTAAACCAGTGATGTGAATAAATTATGTAACAGTAGTGTTGGGTAAATTAGTGCTCAAGCAAGTGAAGGGGGAATAAAGAAAAAAACAGGAATACTTTTTTTTTCCCCCTTCACTATTTGCACCACAGAAATCTTTCTGTATATGTGTGGACGAAGCTTACCTGAATCTCTTCCTCAGCAAGGAGTATTTCGGTGCTTCCTATTGTTTGAGGGCATTGAAGGACTCTTAGTTACCTGACATTTCTCTATTGCTGCTTCCTATTTTTATTGTGTTTTTCACACTTTTTCTGCGTTTCTTCAAAATTTTCAAGATTGTTCTAATAAAGCACCCATATTCTTTATATTCATAAAATAAGATCCTTAAATACCGCACATACTTCACTTAAAAAGTTTAAAGATTGTCCTTTTTGAGGGTCCAGGTCAAGTTATACTATATTGAAAACAAGAGAAATCTTAATGTATCCTTCCTGGTAAAATCCTTTGCAAATAGAGGGTTTGGGTTAATTTCAGTTGCAATCCCAGTAGTTTTCACCATCTGTCGAGACACACTGTGCAGCAAATGGTCCTCAGATGTGTCAGTTTGCAGTTCATTGACCGAATAGGAGGTGGGGGTGCAATTTGTCAGCATCGTAACGGGGTGTAATGGAGCTGTAGCACAGTCGGGGTGTCTATTATTGAATTGAACATTAATACTTCTTTTTATAATGGTAACTATATACTTTTTAAAAACTGGTGTGCCTGCCTTGCCAATCTGTTTCAGACTTGTCCGTAAAATACCAGATGAAAAAGATTAAAAACGTCCTTTTACATTGGAACTGTAGTTCTTTTTCTTTCCTAAATAAGGCTGGGGTCAGACGAGCGTTTTACTGCGCGGAAGGAACGCCCATGCGAGTTGACGTTCCTTCCACTCTGACGCCCGTCTGGCCATCTCGCTGAGCGCAGTTAGTGCGCTCAGCACTGCAAGACTTGATTTCCCCCTATGGAGGATTGCACTTTGCAGCCACATCGAATGCGCATCGTAGTGCTTTGACGGGGAAGCTTGTCGCACGTGCAATTTGTGCACGCTCAACAGTATGTGGCTGGCCCATCTTGGCGTCACAACGCTGCAAAGGACACCAGGAGGCGTCAGTACAGGCGCACATTGTGCGCTCATCTGACACCAGCCTAAGTGTGTAGAAACGTGGAGAGGTTTCCTTTTGTATTGGATCAGTGAATAAAAGTTGGCCAGCTTTCAGCTTTTTTTTTTTTCCAGTTTTTCCCTCTTTATAACCAATAAGTGTGACTTTAAATGCCTGTACTGAAGCAGATTTAAAATGGGTACGTCCATATTGACGTGTACGTGATTCTATCAATCTGATTACATTTTTCTCCACAGGGGATGTATAATTCTATCCGTAACGAGAAGCTTGAATGGGCTGTGTAAGTGGATCCAAAAACTCATTCTCTCTTATAACCTTCTATTTGTACGCTTTATACCTCAAATTATGTGTTGTCGTTTACTGCCTCCTGGATCTGTGATGGCATCAAAACACATGTGTTGTTTGTTTTCTAGGGGAGAGAAGCTGACAAATGCGTTGATTGCAAAAACAGAAAATCCCATGAACCGCAAAAAAAGCAATCCTTTCATAGACATTCCATGCCCTGATCCCCAAGCTCCAATTTACAGACAGGGGATGCTGTGTCGTAAAGTACATGCGGACACTGATGGCAAGAGGAGTATGTATTAACTGCATCATTTTTAAGTTGTATCTATTCTGTAATCCAAACCTAAACCCACCGAGAGACTATGACGTGAATAGGCTCACACAATGACAAAAATCACGTGTAGTAAAATGAACTGTATCATACAGGGATAAATAAATAAGAGCATAGTGGAACAATTTGGGCTTCAAAGATTAGCAGGGTTATTCAGAGAAAGGTGAAAATCAGGAGAAGAGAACAATCTAGGTCAAAATAGCCGATTTGGAAAGTGAGATAAATGGGAGAATTTTTCTGGTTTGGCTATTTTGACCTAGAATTTTCACTTCTCCAATCATTCTCCTGGTTTTCACCTTTCTCTGAATAACTCAGATTTTTCAGATGTTATTGGAGCATGGTGAGCATTCTCCATGTCTGAGAGCATTATGAGCGGTTTTAAAATGTGACAGTAAGCAGTTTGGATGTAAATTATATAACTGAATAGTATTGGGGTGTAAATATGACTAGGGGAGTGCTGGGAGACTTAATGAAAGGAATGAGGGTTTTTTATTATGCCAAGAGGTGCGCAGGGACTTTAGCGTGTGTAAGGGAATACTGAATGGGGTTATCCACTTGGTAGTGAATTAGTAAACCGTTGCAAATTTTAAGCATATTGTAGCTGAATGAAATCTAAAATTGTGCCATTTCATCTTTACATTTGCAATCTCCTGTCACTTATCCGCTAAATCACTGTTTAATGAATAAACCCTGGCAAGTGAGTTTACTATATGAATTTGGCACAAAGGTACAGAGATCTGTGGTTGAGCAATGACATAGGTTAGGGTGTGAAATCATAGACAATGAGGGCATTTAGGAAGTTTATGGTCTCTGTGAAAGGACTTAGAATATGACTAGGGGGTGGTGGGTGATGGGAGACTTTATGAATGGAATAGAATGAAGGGTTTTTATTATGCCAAGAGGTGCATGGGGAGGAAAACAATGGACGAGCATGAACCGCTGAGAAAATACTCCGTTTAAGAAAATGCAATTTAGTAGTTACTTTCATTCTACGGTTTAACTCCACATGACGTTACTTTTTACTTCTGCAGCTCCCTGGGGGAAACGTGGATGGAAGCCATTCTATACAGTATTAAAGGGGACGGTGATGTTCTTTCTTAAGGTGTGTACTAAAAGTAAAATATCCTGTCTGCAACTTCATTCCAGAGTTGCAAGACCTCATGATCCTTTTCTTCCTTTTGTGCCTTCCGGGGTGAAACTATGAACAATACCGGTTCTTGTCTGGATGAATGCAGCTAGATAGCCAGTAACGACCTGCATACAGAATGCAGCAAAGGGTCTCTGCTACAGACAGTTACAAGCATTTATAAACGCCAACAAGTTCTGTATCGCTGTACAATGGGAGAGACAGAATAGCTAAATACAGAACACTAGGAGAGAGGGCCCTGCTCAAGAGCTTACGATCTAAGAGGCGGCACACTAGGTGAGGGTGAATAGAGTACATGAAGAAGTGGAGTGCGTGTGTGTTGGGTGGAAGATGGAGCAATAAATGAACAATGGGGGATTATGGTGTGAGCTGATAGACTTCTCTAAAGTAATGTGTTTTCAGGGACTTCTTGAAGGACTGGAGAGACGGGGAGAGTCAGATGTTGCATGGGTGGGAGTTCTATAGAAAGGGGGCAGCTTGGGAGAAGTCCTGAAGACAAGAGTTGGCATTCAGATACTAATCTCTATACTATATTGATATACGAATATCTCCACTACAACTGCAAGTTGATCACGAACTGATCATACCTATATATATATAACACACACATACACTCACACTCTCTCTCTCTGAGGGCATGTATGTATACACACATTGTGGTCTGGTGTCTGTTAGGTATACATGTATCTGATGCATGTGGGGTATATTCTATATAAATAATGTACCCCACAGGCATTAGGTACATGTATACCCACCAGATGTGTGTGTGTGGTCTGGGTGTGTGCAGGCAGTTAGTAAATGGGGTGTCTAGCCATACATTGCAATATTAACTTAAACAGGACAGGCTTTCAGCAAAATCCTAAATTATTTATTGAAAAGCGTCACATGACATTAAATAAAAGTATCGGTACCCCTATTCGGTCCTAAAAAAAAAAAGGGTATCGGTGCATCCCTACTATAAATTCTTTTTTTTTTATGCAGACTAGCAAACAGACTAGTGGGGCTAGAGAACATGCAAAACCCTCAGGTGCAGTCACCTGCTGAAACATTCCTCCTGTACAACTTGCAGAACTGTGTATGAAATCATCTGCAGACAATGTTAAGGCTAGGTTCAGACGAGCGTGATTTCTACGGACTGTACGTCCTTGCACACGGACGTACGTCAGTACGGAAGACGCAGTAGTGGTCACACAGTCCGTTTTTTTCACTGACGTTTATTTTTTGACAGATGTAGGAGGAAAAATAAATTAAAAAGCAAAACCATTTTGTCCGTGAAAAATGCTGGACGTATAAATGCAGTCCGTATGACCACGTTCCATCACTCACACACAAAGCTATGCAGACGTTGCGGACGCAGCGCACTTTGTGCGGCCGTTCTAGGGGATGTACGTTCTTGCCTGCCTTGCGTCCGTGGGCCGCGGCCGTTGTGCGTCCGCAGTTCAGTGCGGTCGTACTTCGTGTGTCGGGCTCCGATGGGCTTTCTGTCATGCTATCACGGACGTACTTTTAGGCGCAATCACGGACGTGAACACTACGCTCGTCTGACAGCAGCCTAAGCCGCAAGAACGGCTATGCACTCAGCCAACTCACAGCCACACTTTTGCAGGGTGCTCCTAGAGGTCCGGGTGGCCTTCACCCAATAATAAATGGCATATCATTCCATGGATCAACAGGAATTTTATTGTGACCTCTTGATCGGCAATATTTTGGCTGAAGAATCCACCTTGGTCAGCCTTTGATAAGACTGTTTTGACAAATCAGCTGAAACATTGCCGTTCGACATATTTAGATTGTGAGTTCCCACGGGAATAGGGCCCTTGTTTCCTCCTGTACTGTTTGTCAAATGTTGTTCAATGTATTGTAACCCTGTCTATACTGTGCCCATTGTACAGCGCTGCGGAATATGCTGGAGCTTTATAAATAATAATAACAATAATAACATATTGCAATGAAATTCATTTTTATCCATGCAAAGGAGTGCCTGGTGCTCCATTAATTGCTTGCCATCAATCTGAAGATTTATACACGATCTTGTTTTGGTTTCTTCTCGGCTACAGCTGCGTTAGGGAAACAATGACCTCTCCTCTTCAAGTCCACAATAGGACACTGATCTTCCCATCTGAGCAATGTTTTCATTGTCTACTTTTTCAATTAATATTCCAACATTCTACCTTCTGTTTCTATAGGATGAATACAGATCAGATATTCAGTGCCCAGAAGAGATCATTAGTGTTCATCATGCACTGGCAGAGAGAGCTAGTGAATACACGAAGAGACCACATGTCTTCCGCATGCAGACTGCTGACTGGCGAGTCTTCCTCTTCCAAGCACAGTGAGTACCATCCTCGATGTCAAGGCTTGGCATTGCCGGATGGATTATTTGAATAAAATGGGAAAGCAGGAATACAGAGTTTATGCAACAGGGAATGCTCGTTTATATTCCTAAAGGGTTAAAAACCAGATTTAAAGTCAAAGTCGTCATAACTAGTATTGAATAATACCATTGTAGGGTTATATATTTTGATTTCTTTTATTTTGCTCAATATCTGGTTTGGTGAATCCAAAGGCAAGAAGTTTTTTTCTTCTATAAAAAAAAAAAGTAAAGGTAAATGTATAATATTGTAGAACTGCAAGAATTGAAAACAAATTTTGAAAGCGTGTGCAATATTGCTGCAAGTGTTCAGTCATTTGATCTGTGCCATTTTTTTTTTTAAAAGAAATCCTAAAGTATTGCCCTGTGAAATAGGTACATTCATTGAGTGTAAGGAAGGCCCGAATCCTTTATCCAATCCCAAACTGCATATGATGAGTAATATCTAAACTCTTTATAGAATCAATGCTGGTAAGAGGTTTTGATCTGAAGTGCATCTGCTTTTACTGTCTGTTATTGAAAACTAGACCTGTGCACAGCACACAATTTCGTTTTGAACTAATGGATTAGTCCTAAAATGCACTTTATTTAGTTGCTAAAGAAATTCGTTTTCAGTTCTTTGGTATGAAAACTAATTTCATTCATCCGAAAACCAGTGGATACAATTACTATTATAGGGGCTTCTCAGAGGGCTGAGATCGCTGCTTGTTACAGTATCTCTCACTCTCAGCACAATGTGGGCCGTATTACATACTTGGTGCTAACTTAACCAGAGCTGTTGTAAACTTCCCAGAGCCATTATAGCCTATGGAGGTTTTCAGTTTACAACAGCTCTGGTTAAGTCAGCACCAACATTGTAATACTGCCCCGTGTCAGGCAAAGCTGTTACAGTGCAAAGAAAAAAACACACACTGAATCACTTAACTTATTAATGAAGATAGGATCTTCCCTCTGCGGGCTCCCGGTAACCCGTAAGTAGTATACAATAAGAAGGTAGAGGGTGATCCTACAACGAATTAAAATCACTTAGAGGTGCATGTTACATGAACAAATAGTATTTGAATCAATTCACGCACATCAAAAAACAAGATCGTTATCACCGTTCCATGGGTGCCTACGACCTGGGGTATGATTTCCTCCACAGCCGGTGCACTTCAGGAACAATCAGCAAAGACCAAAGTTTCTCCGGTCAAAGGATTTTATTAATAAAAATAAAGATAAGACTGCTCACGCTCGACGCGTTTCGTCAAAAGACTTCATCAGGAGAAATATGTGCAGTCATAAGTACATGGTTAAAAAGTAAAAGTGTATAGAAATCAATTCTGAACATCGACATTTTATAATCACATTCATTAACATAATTGGTCAATCAAACCTCAAACAGCCCTCCCTTATTCATCACAATCACATCAGCCTCGTTCCCATGATGTCTTCTCCCTCCACCGAAAACATGGCGCCCAGAATCCCACTTCCTCCATGGTGCCTGACCGCCTATTTCCTTGATGACGTATTTCTCATGCGACGCCTTTAATTTAACAGCGCATCCATGTCAACGGCATTTTTCTCTAGAAGACCCGGCGTGTATTTTCTCCGTATTCTTCTTGCGCTTGCACAGGTGTCCATGTTTTCATACCAGACTAACCATGTACTAACCATGTACTTATGACTGCACATATTTCTCCTGATGAAGTCTTTTGACGAAACGCGTCGAGCGTGAGCAGTCTTTATTTTTATTATTATTAATAAAATCCTTTGACTGGAGAAACTTTGGTCTTAGCTGATTGTTCCTGAAGTGCACCGGCTGTGGAGGAAATCCTACCCCAGGTCCTAGGCATCCATGGAACAGTGATAACGATCTTGTTTTTTGATGTGCGTGAATTGATTCAAATACTATTTGTTCATTTAACATGCACCTCTGAGTGATTTTAATTCGTTGTAGGATTACCCTCTACCACCTTCTTATTGAAAGCTGTTACAGTAACTGCTGCTCATCACAGCGCTCAGTTTCAGTAAAACTAGTAAATAATATTTTTATATACAAGAGGTTAGAACAATATTATTTCCTTGTTTTACTGAAACTCTGAGCGCTGTTACAGTCAATTACTGTAACAGCTGAGTCTGATACATTGTACTGAGATATAATATTACAAGCAGCCGATCTCAGCGCTCACAGCCACTGGATTTAAAGGGCTAAAAAAAAAAGCCGCCTCTCTGTATAATGTCTAGAACATCCTCCTGCATTAATTAATACCCCTCTCTGTATAATGTATACAACCTCCACCTGCATTAATTAATACCCCTCTCTGTATAATATATAGAACATCCTCCTGAATTAATGTCCCTCTCTGTATAAAACATCCTCCTCAATTTATACCTTTCTCTGTATAATGTATAGAACATCCACCTGCATTAATTAACCTCCCTGGCGGTATTCCCGAGTGTGACTCGGGGTTAAATTTCGCTACTGCGAACGTTAACCCCGAGCCACACTCCGGCTGGATGTTTACTCACCTCCTCCTGGCTCCCTCGCTGTCCCCCGCAGTGTGATCGTGGCGAGCTGCTTCCTGGAAGGCACGATGCAGGAGGGGCGGGGCTAGCATAAAAGGAATATTTTTTTTTTAGAGTTTACATTTGTATTATACAGTGTAATATTTATGAACGGCCACTAGGTGGCAGTACAGGATTAGGAATAGACCATACATCGTCTCACCCTTGCTTGCAGACAGATTTCAGTGTTTTTTGTTATATTTTATTGAATATCATTTATTTGCATTATTTTGGATAATTATTTTTGGGATAATAAATTATTATGTCGTGTTTCAAACTTTATCGGACTCAGTGTATTTACTATTTATTTTTTATTTATTTATTAATTTATTTATAAAGGATTTTACCAGTAAGGACTCTTGATTGCACAGATTTCAGTGCATGATTCCTAACTATTACAGGCTAACTATGTACAAAAACACGTTTCCTTTAAAAAAAAAAATTGAGACGCTTTTAGACACGAAATTTTGAAAAAATTAGACCGCCAGGGAGGTTAATACCCCTCTCTGTATAATCTATAGAACATCCTCCTGAATTAATGTCCCTCTGTATAGAACATCCTCCTCAATTTATACCTTTCTCTGTATAATGTATATAACATCCTCCTGCATTAATACCCCCCTCTGTATAATATATAGAACATCCTCCTGAATTAATTAATGCCCCTCTCTGTATAGAACATCCTACTGCATTGACATGTGGAGGGTGCAGAACTTCTGATGTTGCGATGTTGCGCTCTTCATTGCTGGTCTCCTTCACTCATCAATGTAATATCACAAAAAGGACTGAAACTAAAATGTAGTGCATTTTATTTTAGTTTCTTTCGTTTTTTGTACTGAGCAGTTTCGTTTCTCTTGAGTCATACGAAAATAAATTATCCCAAAATTCGGACTAAATCGTTTTAGTACTAAAACGAATGCACATGTCTATTGAAAACAAATGATCAAAGTTAGAGAATAGAGACCTGTAACGCATAAACTGGATGATTCATATAGACCCAACCCCAAAGTTTTTGTTATACAGTTGTAAGAAAAAGTATGTGAACCCTTTGGCATTACGTGGAGTTTTGCATGAATTGGTCATAAAATGTGCTCTGATCTTCATCTAAGTCACAACAATTTGAAAACAGTCTGCTTAAAATAATACAACACACACCTATGTTTTCATGTTTTTATTGAATAGAACATGTAAATATTCACGGTGTAGGGTGGAAAAAGTATGTGAACCTTTGGACTTAATAACTGGTTGACCCTCCTTTTGGCAGCAATAACCTCAACCAAATGTTTCCTGTAGTTGCAGATCAGACCTGCACAACGATCTGGAGTAATTTTGGACCACTCCTCTTCACAAAACTGTTTCAGTGTAGCAATATTCTTGGGATGTCTGGTGTGAATCGCTCTCTGACGGTCATGCCACAGCATTTCAATCGGGTTGAGGTCAGGACTCTGACTGGGTCACTCCAGAAGGCGTATTTTGTTTGTTGAAGCCATTCTTTTGTTGAATTACTTATATGCTTTGGGTCATTGTCCTGTTGCATCACCCATCCTCTGCGGAGCTTCAGTTGGCGGACAGATGGTCTTACGTTTTCCTGCAAAATGTCTTGATTAAACTCTGGAATTCATTTTTCCATCAATGACAACAATCCGTCCAAGCCCTGAGGCTGCAAAGCAGCCCCAAACCATGATGCTCCCTCCGCCATGTTTTACAGTGGGGATGAGGTTTTGATGTTGGTGTGCTGTGCCTTTTTTTCTCCACACATTGTGTTGTGTGTTTTTTCCAAACAACTCTGTTTTGGTTTCATCTGTCCACAGAATATCTTGCCAGTAGTGCTGTGGAACATCCAGGTGCTCTTTTGCAAACGTCAAACATGCTGCAATATTCTTTTTGGACAGCAATGGCTTCCTCCGTGGTGTCCTCCAATGTACTCCATTCTTGTTTAATGTTTTCCTTATTGTAGATGTGTCAACAAAAATGTTAGCATGTGCCAGAGATTTCTGTAAGTCTTTAGCTGACACTCTAGGATTCTTCTTTACCTCATTAAAGGGACACTCTAAGCAACATGACCACCTAAGCTATTTTAGGTGGTCGTGATGCCCGGAGTATGCTGCCCTCTGTCCCCCCTCCCTCCGCTCAGCAGTTCAGCAGAAAAAGCTGAAAACAGCTGAGAGAGGCGGAGGAGTTTACTCCGCCCTCCCAGCTGTCAGTCAGCAAAGCGGGAATCATATTTCCCGCTTCTGCCGACTTTTGCCGAGTAGGAGACGTCATTGCGCTTTCAGCGCGATGACGTCTCCAACTCGCCGCAGTAGCTGGCGACAGCAGCTGAGGGTTAGTGTTGCGCGCATCCTCTTGCGCGCAACACTAATCCTCAGAGGGAGCCGGGAGGAAGCCTGCCGATTGGCTGGCTTACGTGAGAGGCGCGCATGCGCCCTTCTCACGTAAACCAGAAGGCAAGAAGAAGCAAGAAGGACGGGAGTGGAAGAGGAGGGAGTATAAAAAAAAAAAAACGCCGCTGGAAACAAGTGGATTTTAAGGTAAGTATTATAGTTACACAAAAAAAATAAAATAATAAAACTTTATTAAGGGAATAGGGATAGATTAGGATAAAAAAAACGGGGGGGGGGTGTGATTTTTGAGTAGAGTGTTCCTTTTAAGCATTCTGCGCTGTGCTCTTGCAGTCATCTTTACAGGACGACCACGCCTAGGGAGAGTAGCAACAGTGCTGAACTTTCTCCATTTGTAGACAGTCTGTCTTACTGTGGACACATGAACATCAAGGCTTTTGGAGATACTTTTGTAACCCTTTCCAGCTTCATGCAAGTAAACAATTCTTGATCGTAGGTCTTCTGAGAGCTCTTTTCTGCGAGGCATGGTTCACATCAGACAGTGCTTCTTGAAACCAGTAAACCCAAAACTGGTGTGTGTTTTTAAAGGGGAGGACAGCTTTCAGCAACACATCCAATAATATCACACTGATTGGACTCAAGGTTGGCTCACTCCTGGCTCCAATTTATTTATAAAGGATTTTACCAGGAAGGATACATTGAGATTTCTCTCGTTTTCCAGTATGTCCTGGATTCAAGAGCATTGAAATTTTACAGTTGTTACAGAAACAATTAGCTCTTGGAGAAGTCATTAGGCTAGGGGTTCACATACTTTTTCCACCCTGCACTATGAATGTTTACATGTTATGTTCAATAAACACATGAAAACATATAATGTTTGTGTTGTATTATTTTAAGCAGACTGTGTTTTTCAAATTGTTGTGACTTAGATGATCAGAGCACATTTTATGACCAATTCATGCAAAACTCCACGTAATCCAAAAGGGTTCACATACTTTTTCTTGCAACTGTAGATCTTAAATTAATGGAAATTAATGAGGTTCAGGAAACTTGCCGCCTCTTATGTTGAGCACATCACCGCACGTGATGTAAGTGGCTCCTGCTTTCTGTTACTAATGTGTTTCAGTATTGCATCACCATTGCTAATGTTATCCACTAAGGCCTCAACTGTGTGGGACTTGTTACTTGGTACACTCACTCCTTCAGATAGCCCCACAAAAAATTGTCTGGGCTAGTAAGAGCAGGAGACTGTGGGTGACTAAATTCTTGGAAATGACATGGTTAAAAACATTAATAAAAACTCCTGCAGGGTTATTCAGAGAGAGGTGAAAGCCAGGAGAATGACTGAAGTGAATATTCTAGGTCAAAATAGCCAAACCAGAAAAATTCTATTTATCTCACTTTCCAAATCTGCTATTTTGACCTAGAATTTTCACTTCTCCAGTCATTCTCCTGCTTTTCACCTCTGAATAACCCTGCTGGATTTTTGACATTGACTCAGGGGATGCGTGGCATTGCTGTGCTGCCATTTCCAACACTAGCTGTGATGGGATGTGCTCAACATAAGAGGATGTACGTTTACTGAGACTTTCATTAATTTCCTTTCATTTGCTTATGATCTCTAACCAAACGGGTCTATATGAATCACCCTGTATCATACAGAATCTGACCATTAGACCTTCTGTTTATATTGATAGCCCACTTGTTCATTCATACATTTCTCTTATTTTTCACATTCTCTCAGGACATTGGAAGAAATGAATTCCTGGATTGTGCGCATTAACCTGGTAGCTGCATTGTTTTCTTCACCACCTTTTCCTGCTGCGATAGGATCTCAAAAAAGATTTGTTCGACCAATTCTCCCATCTGCAGCATGCAAACTGGGTCTGGTAGGTTAATATCCAACAAATAAAGCCAAATTTAATAGTGGCTCTATCAGTTATAAGGTAGGCTTTATAGCCGTGTTTCCCAAGCCTCTCCTCCGGACCCCCAACCAGGCCAGATTTTGCAGATCACCTTGGGGAAATGCAGACTGAATCTGCAATCACTGAGCAGCAAATCATATCACCTGTGCAGAGCTACCGATATCTGGAAAATCTGGCGAGGCGGAGGGTCCTGAGGACAGGTTTGGGAAACACTGCTTTATAGATTTCTATATAGACCAACTAAAATACTAAATTGGGGTCATTCAGCAAATATCAGGGTTTGTCGAAGTTGTAAACACTGGCAAAAATTTTTTTTACAGCGTTACAACTGCAACAAATGCACGCGTTTCACAAAAGAGGAATCCAAACAACCGCAAGCGAAGCTTCTACCTCTGGATTGGGCTTTTGTGATATGCCAGTGTTTGTCTATTTTGTCCTCAACAGAGTGACAGAACACTGGATGAAAATGTAAAGTAATTATAGAGGATAACCTTGCGCTCACTTTTGGTTAAAAGCCTGTATAATAAAACAATAGTTATCAGTTTAGCAAAACATAAAATTTGTACTTAAAAGCAATTAAGCTATGAATAGAGCTACAGCACTTTCTCTGCTGGCCTCTTACTATCTGAGCTATAATTGTTCCTTTGCAGGAGGAGCAGCTCCAGTCACATGAGATATGGATGGATACATTTACAGATGATCTGACGGAGCACCAGCGCAATTTGCCAGATTCAAAAAGCCGCGCGCGAGACTGGGAGGACTATCACCTGAAAGAGGAATATCTGCGATTTGAGGTAATCCACTGTCAAGCTTTTCCATTGGATTTGAGCAGTGTTTTAAAAAGTGGATCTGTGTTACTTGCTGGCGAAATAAACTGCAAAAATAGGGATTAAATTTATATACTGTAATCACATGACGCTTCTACCTTTTTCAACCTGCTGTTAATGATGTGTATATGTACAACTCTTGGCAGTTGAGAGGTGGAATATATGCACTCTCTCACCGTGGCACAATAATCAAGACTAATTCTAAATAGTGTCACAAAGTCATGTTGTTGCTGCACGTGTATGGCAGAACTAGAAGTGCCTTTGTTGCAAATTTACAATGCTTAAAAAGTTAAGATCGCATCAGTGCCAAAAAAAAAATGGAGAGGAGAGCCTGGAACCATGTATTTCCCTGTAAACTAAACCATTCAATAGTGATGGCAAAGGTGTGCTAAAACCAGTGCATATTTCATCTCCCCTTCATAACGCAGAACTTAAAGGGATATTAACCGTTCAACGATCAGATACTAATAGGACAAACTATACAGTCAGCCAATGCCAAATACTGACTGCTTCCTGGGAGAACACGATCAAGCACCAGGATTAAACCCACAAAACATCATGGGAAAGATAATGATTTAAGGCAGCGTAGATACAAAATCTATATCTCCCTTGAGGGTTATAGATAAGCTTTATTAGCAATATCAAAACCTAAAAGTGAACAAAATGATCTTTCATAATAGAGAAATGGAGAACAAAGCGTAAAAGCCTGTAAGTGATCAGAAAAACCAAAACTGCTAGAAATAAATGGCTTGAATATGGTGTGCCAGAAGATAAAGTGCTAATGCTGCTATATCTGGAATACCTATGCATAGTTAATGCATTTTTCCATAAATACCGTTGGTCGTTCTACCACTGTGCATCCTACCCATCCATGAGATTATGCGCCTTTTCTTGCATTCCACCTCAGTTTTATCGAAGAGCAGAGCATAGTTGGCCTTATAGAGGTCCCGGGGTTGAGGATTGAGAAACGAATAGTAAACTGAAGTGACAGCGCTCTAAATTCATCTTTATTTTACCTTGTATTTTCTCAGATTAAAATGTCTTCTATCCCGATAGTGAGGAGAACTCTTGTAACACTATCCAGCCCTTTCAGTGATTGGGAGGGGGTTTGCCTGCATCGGGAGGATATACTCTGCATAAGCGGACAAAATATATTCTTTGCTGCCCATTTGTATGCCAGCCACCTCCCAAACTCCCCTCCCCAATCCTACAAACCATTTGGTCCAAGATTGTAGAGAAAATGGCTGGTGAGAGGGGACAACCCTGTCGGGTGACAATCACTCGGAATGGATCATGGAGGAAACAAACGAGTCCATGGTTGATGGTACAACACCAGTATATCACAGTGTTTCCTATTCCCTTGGTACAGCAAGGTAATAGAAACACTGTTAAACACCTTCACGTCCAAATAGAGGATCAGAGAAGGCGTCTTGAGTTTAATTAGCCCACTATACTAGTTGAACCCCCTTATGGGTATTTTTATATGCTTGTCTACCTGATCTGGATGCATCAGGTACGGTAAAATACCTTCTGAACACTGTGCTAGTATTTTTGTGAAGAACTTGACATCCAAATTAACGAGGGTTATTGTCAGATAACTATCTGGGAGAGTGGGGTCTTTATTCGGTTTAGAGATGAATACCACAGGGGCCAGTAGTGTGCCCACTGGGAACAAACCCAATCCCATATACCATTAAAAAGACGCTTCAATGATGGTAAAAGGGTCTTTAATAATGTTTTGTAATAATCCTAGGTAAGTCCATCCAGACCTGGAACTTTAAACGGCATGTGTTTTTGCTTGTGGATCTGTTTTCTGTCTTGTCCTGATTTATAGTGCAACCCTTTTTCTATTCAGAAATCCAGGTACGAGATGTACGTGAAGCTTATGGCACTACGGATGCAGAACGGCTGTGACGACCTTGGTACATTTGAGACGCTGGTGATTGATCCTGCCATGGACCAGCAGGATGGCTGTGGCTTAAAGAGGTCTCACTCCAGCCCTTCACTTATTCCCGAAAATCCTTCCATGGGGCTTAGGGTCAAACGGAACATCTCTGAAAGGCGAACTTATCGCAGGATCATTCCGAAGCGCAACAAAAATGTTATTTGACCAAACCTGTCTTTCCTGTTCAACATAGAACTGTATATCTAATTCTGGGGACTACAATCTGTATATTAGTAACTGGAGAGAAGATTTGAATGTGATCGGCAGGATCCGAAAAGGGACAAAAGTTACATATCTATCGGTCTCCGGATACAAGTCTGATCATTGCCTAGCCAGCTTCTGTAAAGTGTCTGTATTGGATGTCAACTGCCCTTGGATCTTCTCCTGGATTCAAGACAATCTGTTGTCCAAGAAATTTGAATGTCTTGGTAACTTATTACATTATTTGTAGGGAAGTTACCCTATTGCTTTTACCTGCAGATATGACTGCATATCCAGGATTTGCCTCTAGGTGGCAGACTTGTATAAGAACCATTAGAAGCTGTTGGAAGTAATGCTTCCTTTTTAAGGAATTTCCTTTTAATGTTTCCTAACTATCAGAGGTTGTCACTATCCGGCTAACAGAATGACCCAGCTGTCACTTTACACAGCTAGAACTGAACATCCAATAGTCTATGGTTCGTGTTAAAAATATTCAACAGCATAGTTTCTTTTCCAGTTTCGGAACAAGGGAAAATGTTGAATAATGTAAATACTTGTTTCGTGCTGTATCTGCATTATGAGCCAATACGTTGTTGGAGTATTATCGCTTTTGCCTTTTTCAGTTTTAATGATAACTGAATGATCCGCTGCAGTAGCAGTTTGTGAAAGATAGTTTTTATTTATATTTGGCACAATGCAACTTTCGGCGTGTTTTGAGTTCAAACCTCATTTGTATGACCCGAACAATATTTTTGAGCTGCATTTGGTACTTTTTCTATGCAAGGATTATCTGTATATACACATATTCAGTTACTCTGTTTTATTCTTTGTGTTTACAGTCCTGTATCAGCTATTTTACAGGCACTATTTCCTCTGTTAATCGGTAGTGAGGAGCAGCGCGCAACGTTCAGTTTTGCATCAGTATTTCTGTCGCAAGTGTCCTTTGTAAGACTGCAGGTGCATTGCCTTCCTCTTTTTGCACTTTTGTGTTTTACATATGCTGTTATGTATATGGTTTGAGTGTCAAAGTTGTTACTTGAGACCTGGTAAGGACATGCAATGTTCTAGTTACAGGTATAAATGCTGTCAGGGATTTAAGGTATATTTCCCCTCATTGATTGAATGTGCATATTCCCTTCTATTTACAAACAAATGCTTTATTTCCTGCCTCTCAGGTACTAAATGTAGGTTTTGAAATCTTTATGGAAGGGCCTTTAGGCCTCTCCTATGTTTTGCACTGGAAATTCAATAAATTCTAAATCTGTTTCGTGCTTGGACATGAATTTGGAGAAATTGTGGAAGAATGAGATCCTGCCCAATGACTGCTGCATGCTGGAAGGTGTTACAGGTGCACTTGGTGTAAATGTTTAGGCTGATACCCCTGGATTAAACGGAATATTATTTTTGTGTTTAAATGCATGTGTAATAACAGTTTGCTAAGCCCTTCACTGCTGGAGAGAACATTTGTGGTTTAATTGGATACGGACGGTCATGTTCTATAGATACAGATGTACTGCATAAATAAAACATGACGCACTTGCTACAAACCCTTTTATCAGATGGAATAAAATATGTTGTGGGGCTGGAGTCGGACGAGTGTGTGTACTGACGCCTTCCGGCGTCCGTCGCAGCATTGTGAAACAAATTGCGAGCGCTACAGCGGACGTGCAGAAAGCCTGCCTGTTGAAACTCTACGACGCGTGTTTGGGGCTGCAAAGCGCAATCCTGTATAGGAGGATTGAGCTGAGCACGCTAACTGCGCTTGGCGAGGTGGCCACAGGGCCGTCAGAGTGGAAGGAACGTCAACTCTCATAGACATTCCTTCCACTCTGAAGTGCGCTCTTTCTGGCTGAGCGCCACGCAGCGTGGATGCCGGCCGGCACGTCCGTACGGGCGCACATAGTGCGCTCGTCTGACACCAGCCTTACTGGTAAACTTAACCAGAGCTGTTGTAAACTTCCCATTTTCATTACAATCTTAACGGCGTAGACTTCAACAGCCGTAGTTAGGGTTACACCGGACTCAGAATCTAGCCCTTACGTTTTTGTCTTTGGTTCTGTTTGGTGTAGATCATATTAAAATACTTTTGTAACTTAAAAAGCCCAAAAACTTATTTATTATATCGATAGACTCTGATGTAAATATGTGGGCTGGAAAATGTTTCTGTGGTGCAATCTGCACCTGAAATGTGAACAAAGATCATGTAGTGTGCTTAAACCTTCTTACGGCTTGTCTCATTGATTTTAATTATGTGGACATTAAAACAGAATTGACCCTTTAGAAAATAAGTTTAAATGTTTCTTTTACCAGCTTAATGGCTCAATTGGAAAAGAGCCTCCTGTCTAACGGGTCAAGCCACTATTCCAACTCGGCATTCGCAGCTCCTTACTGTATATTAACGCATATACTGTATACTTGGGACAGGAGCGATTTAATAAAGGCTCCAAGCGAGAACTGCAAGCTCTTCCAACATGGCTCGCTGTCCTCTCGAGACTGTATTCCTGAAAGAATAGACTCTGAGCCTGTGTTAAGTGATTTCATAAAATAACACCGAATAAACAGACTAAAAACCCCCAAACTTGACTCTTATCACACTCTTAGGCCCTGTTCACACTGTGCGATATGGAAATCGCGCAATTTCCATATTCGCGACATAGTGCGATAATGCCGTGCAACGTCGCGGTTTTGTGCGATCTTTGCAAAGCACCACCAATACAAATCGCAGATAGCAAATCGCAAAAAAAGGGTCATGTACCAGCGCCATGCAATAAGATGTGAACAGCTCCATTGGAATGCATTGGAGAAGCTACACAGCGTGACGTCGTGGTAAAATCCGCGTGATAAATCACACGGTGTGAACGGGGCCTAAAGAGAGCCGTGCAATCCGCCGCCCCTATATGCAAGCAGCAGAACACTGGCAACAAATGGTTTCCAGTGTTCCTCTGCAGCCTCCGTCGAACCCCCCACATACAAGGGTCGCACAGAGCTCGTCCATGGTTGGGCTTGGCTCTATGGAGTCCTATTCCCTCCAGGAACTGATGCCTGTAGCAGCACGTTGTGCCTCTTCTGCTGTCTTGTAGTGGTTCCCAAACATGCCAACTTGAGGCTCTCAGTCAGAAAGGAGATGGTAACGGGGAGCCGCTAAGTGATGTTAGCTCGTACCGATGTTTTCCCTTAGCAGCTCCTGGTTACTGGCAACCAAATAGGGGAAAGTAGAGACAGTGTTGACTTCCCAAAAAGTTCACTGCTGTTGCCTATATTTTTCAATGAAAAAATAAATATACTTTTGAATAGAGTGCACGAAAGTACAATCTGCAGATAGGGTTAATTTACATAATTTAAACATTAAATTAAATGGCGCCTGCAAACCTTTATGATCAATCTGCGCATAAAGTAGGGGCATGGACAGTTCTTATAAAAAAAAATGTTCTTTTGGTGGTTCTTTTAATTGAAAAACAAAATACTTGTACAATGCTTCACTCGTTTGCTTTCACTCGTCAGGAATATATCTATTATTCTTGTAACCTCTTAAGCAATTAAGAAGCAAAGCTAAGGACTGCCTGGCACATTGCCTTCTTCATGTAAGAGCACCTTGTCCTTTCTAGAAGGAAACTGGTCACGTATTCTGTTTCATGCATTTAAACCCGGATCACCACCTCCAGTAATACTCTGTTCGTAATATTCATTTCCATTTCATCTGCTCGCTGGATTTTTAATATCTCTGATATGAGGGGATTTTGTGTAATTTTACTTTTTGGAATACGGTTTCAGAGTAGCCTAATACACTGGCCTGGATTTCTGTCTTTGATGCGTCTCAGGACTCCCAAGTCTAGCATCACACATGAAAATGACAACCAGGTACCCCATATCTTAACTGAGAGCAAATACAAGTATTTTTTACAAAGCGCCAACAAGTTCTGCAGCGCTGTACAATGGGTCAGACAGAACAACAAATATACATGTTAAACACCTAGAACAGTGAGGACCCTGCTCGAGAGCTTACAATCTAAGAAAGGGGTGAGACACTATGGGCTCTATTACATTCTTCACGCAAAAAGGCACGCAGAACACGTGAATTTTTGCGCAAAGCGTTAACGCGCGTAAAAAAACACTGGTATTACAATCCTCACGCATTTTTTTTCAAACGTCAAAAAAATAACGCGCGTAAAACGGACGCACAAAAACGCATGCGCAGCAACGTTGCGCGCAGAAATCAGTGTGCAATCAGAATTAAGAACCACAATTGTCTCGCATTAAGTTTTGCGCCTGTCAAAGTCAATCTGCGCATATATGCTGCATCAACAATAAAAAAAACATGCACAACTTCTCATTTATTGTTTGGGTATGTGTAGAATGTGTAACTATACTTTGCTGCATTTTTTTTTGGGCTGGTGTATTTGGATTCGGCCAGGTCGATAGAATTTGCCATTAACACCAGCTTTTAGGAGTTGCTAAAATTAACGCCTAGCCTTTGCGCGCATAATTCCTGCGCATAGATTGTAATACCATCCGCGTACCAGCGCACAAATGCATTTGCGCTCACAATGTTAAGTATAGGACGCGCGCAGTACAGTAAGCTCACGCAGCGTTCGTGCAGGTTCATCCGCGGTAGACGTATACGCGTGTTTGTTGCGCTGACATTGTAATACGACGTTCAGTGCAAAGGGTTTTACCCCTCGCGTCATTGCATTTTTGCGCGCAAACCTTTGCGTGAAGATTGTAATAGGGCCCTATGTGAGGGTAGAGTATGAAGTAGCGGGGTGCATGCGGGCCGTGTAGGAAGATGGCGCAAGAAAAAGAAGCCAATAGTCTTCTTTAACCCTTTCATGTTTATGGATCAACAACAAGACGGAGTACAGAGGCTTCCTAGATTACTGAATATAGACATGTAGAATCAACTGCAGCCTGTTATGAATGCCTGGTCCAGGTTTATCCACCTCACACACCTCACCCCTCTGTCAATCTCTACACTGGCTCCCTGTTTCCTGTAGAATTCAATTCAAAATACTGGTGTGCCCGTACAAAGCTCTCCATAACCGCGCCCCTGCTTACATCTCCTCCCTTTATAAATAAATAATAATGGATTTTACCAGGAAGGATACATTGAGATTTTTCTTGTTTTCAAGTATGTCCTGGGTGGCGAGTATGTACCGTTAGGAGTCTTGCCAAAGAACACTTACTGGAGAGGTGCTCTGGCTGGGATTTAAACCTGTGTCTCCATGGTTATGGATCAGTGATGTTGCCTCTACTCCATCCAGCAGGTACATAAGTAATAGGTACATCCTGTCCCGAACACCTGGCTCTGCCAATGATCTGATGCTATCAGCTCCACATTACACACCCCCAACTTCTGCCTTCAAGACTTCTCCCAAGTTGCCCCTTTTTTAGGGAACTCCCTGCCCCGCAACATAAGACTCTCCCAGTCTCTCCAATCCTTCAAGAAGTCTCTGATGACAACACATTACTTGAAGGGCTAAACTAAAAGGGAACTCCATTATTCAATGACTAGGCAGAGGCTGCTGACAGAGACTCTGTCCAATTGTTTAGTTTTTTTTTCTCTATTTTAAGTGATTTTACTCACCTTTTGTCCCTTGCTGCATGTGCAGATATGTGCCCCTGAGACAGCTCATTGGATCGGGTGGACTCGAGAGAGCGATATGTGCATGCTCACATCACTAGTGACCGATCTGGTGACCAGCAGCCAGGAAATTCAAAAATTCCAGTTGGGGTAGAGGAAACTTTTCCTCTTCCCCCAGCATTTCACCAGGCTGGAGGGGGGGGGGGGGGTTTAACATTTTAAAATTTTAAAATAGTCAGGATGAGTAGAGTGTCCCTTTTAAATTTTATAGAACGGGTTATTGTTATTCAACATTAAGAATGTCATAGTTTGTTTGGAGATGCCTGGCACAAACCTTGTATGATTTGCACAATCATGAGATTATTGAAAAACAAACACATGGAGTTTAACTCTCAATATGCAGCAGCTGCTACAAGATCGTATGCTTAGCAATGTATCGAGTACACTGCCCTCTCTTACAGCTACCCCTTCCATTGCCTAATACCTTCTACATAACCAAAGTTTCACTACGCTTCAAATCTCATACCTCAGGAAGGGGAAATGTTTAGCTTTTTCAAATGGTAAGACACGTGCTGAAACGGGGACTCCTATGGCCACGTGATGGGGGGGCATCATGACATCAAGACCTAAGTCCCCAGCCCCAAAACTGAGTCCCTGTGACGGAGCGGGCGGCTCTACTCCCTTACCCCCATTTTCCTGGTATAAGTGGCCCCTTTCCTTCATTCATCCTGCTCCCAGACCCATGAACAGATCATGGACTGTCACCCCCGATGATGTCTCTGTTCATTCGGGAGGATTCTTCTCTAAACTTGCTACTGTAAATTCTGCACCCTACCACGATATTCCGGGGGAAATGTAATGAATGTCGGAGCGGTGACGTCCGAGTTCACTACAAGGTACAGTAGCAAGAACTTGTACAGAATGTATGATTAGACTTATTGTATCTGAATTTGATCTCCTTACAAAGATTATTTTTATACTTGCAGTTCCAAAAAAGAAGGAAATCCATGTTTTTTTGTGAATTCTGTAGATATGACAAATTCCTTCTATGTCACCAGACTGACCTTTCACCTTCATTTACTGAAGAGTTACTAGGAAAAGGATGACACCTACTATGTAAAAGGTTTCTCCAAAATGTTTTTTAAAAATTGCCTTAATTTACATTTTTCATAATAGAAAGATATATATATATATATCAGTTGTGTTCAAAATTATTCAACCCCCAATGCTGTAAAGGGTTTTAGGGAATTTAGTGTACATTTGTAATTGTATTCAGAATGAAATCCTACAAGGACTTTTTAAAGAACCATATGCAACTAAAATGACATCAATTGGTTTTGTAATACAGTAGCAAATGTTTCTTTTGTGAATTCTTCATTGACACAAATATTCAACCCCTTAAAGACTACCACTCTGAAGAACAGAGGTTCATTCAAGTGTTTTCCATCAGGTATTGAAAACACCTGTGGATGTCACGGAGCAGCAATAAAGCATAATAAGCACCAATTAGGCAGCTTTAAAATGACTGTGATACTCAGCTCCTTCTAGACATTTACTGGTGTGGTTACAAACATGGGGAAGTCAAGAGAATGGTCCAGGAAGACAAGAGAAGAGGTGATTACTCTTCACAGGAAGGGCAATGGCTATAAGAAGATTGCAAAGATGTTAAACATACCAAGAGAGACCATAGGAAACATCATTCGCAAATTCAAGGCAAAGGGCACTGTTGAAACGTTACCTGGTCGTGGCAGAAAGAAGATGCTGACTTTGACTGCTGTGCGCTACCTGAAGCGTAGAGTGGAGAAAAGTCCCCGTGTGACTGCTGAAGAACTGAGAAAAGATTTGTCAGATGTGGGTACTGAAGTTTCAGCTCCGACAATACGGCGCACACTGCGTAATGAAGGCCTCCATGCCACAACTCCCAGGCGCACCCCCTTGCTGTCTCCAAAGAATAAGAAGAGTCGACTGCAGTATGCCAAAAGTCATGTGGACAAACCACAGTAGTTTTGGGATAGTGTTCTGTGGACTGATGAAACAAAATTAGAACTCTTTAGGCCCATGGATCAACGCTATGTTTGGAGGAGGAAGAACAAGGCCTATGAAGAAAAGAACACCTTGCCTACTGTGAAGCATGGCGGGGGGTCAATCATGCTTTGGGGCTGTTTTGCATTTTGGAGTGGCCATCGCAGTCACCTGACTTTAAGTCCCACCAGAGGTTCTCAAACGGATTTAAGAAAGCAGTTGCAGTGCGCAAGCCTAAGAATGTGACTGAACTGGAGGCTTTTGCCCAGGACGAATGGGCGAAGATACCCGTAGATCGCTGCAAGACACTTGTGTCAAGCTATGCTTCACGTTTAAAAGCTGTTAGTACAACATCCTTTTACAGTTCTAAGTACTAAGACTAAATGTCACTTGGGGGTTGAATAAAACTGATAATGATGTGAGCACAGAAAAGACATTTGTGGTTATTTCATTATAAATGTTATGTTATATTTGTCTGACCTACACGTGCCTCTTTGATTTAATTGTAAGCAAGATGACTGAATGATCAAAATCCATGTCAAACTGGCCAAAACACTCAATTTCAGTGGGGGTTGAATAATTTAACACAACTGTATTTGTCCATTCTTCAACTGGAACCATCCGTCTTCTCCATATCCGCCTTGTTCTTCTGATAACCATTTCTTCTCTTTCTCTGAATACACAGGAGTCCATTCGCTCAGTGGCGCCGGTAGGAGTGCAGCCACCACTGGTTTTGCTTTGTATCGTGCCAATTCTCCATGGTTTCCCCAGATGAATTCTTCTTTTGGGAAATAGTATCGCCAAGCAAAGAACAGCAGATCTTGTCTTTCCTGTGAATCTCTCACTGCTGGTATAAAAAAGTTCACACTTTTCTTCATTCTTGGCAGTTTGTTTTTGATAAGGATCTCCTTGAGGAAGAACCTCACCAATGGGGCTTGGTATTCTTCTGCTCCCAATTCTCCCAAATTTAGCAGTATTCGTGTAATTCTCAGATTATTTTGAGGGTTGGTTTTTAGGTTTTCGAAACGTGAGGCGAAATTTTCTGCTCGTTCAATTACTTCTGTATCTTCACCATACTCCCCCATTAGTTTTACGCCGAAGAATTTCAGCATCATTTTGTATGCTCTGCGGAGTCTTTGCTGAACTTCTGAGGTGTTAATCATAAGACGTGTCTCTTGAGGGTTCAGAGGAGTGGAGGAGAAATTTCGGCCTTGGGAACGGGTTGGGAAGAGCCATTGGATATAATCATGATTGAGTTCTAATAGTTCGTAGTCATTATTATTTATTATTATTATTCTTTATTTATAAAGCGCCAGCATATTCCGCAGCGCTGTACAATAAGCACAGTATAGACAGGGTTACAATACATTGAACAACATTTGACAAACAGTACAGGAGGAGATGAGGGCCCTATTCCCGTAGGAACTCACAATCTAGGAGGGTTGGGGTTGGAAACAGGAGGAGAGGACTGTAAGGTGAGAGTGATTGATGGTTGTGTCAGTGAGTTGGGTGGTAGGCTTCCCTAAATAGGAATGTTTTAAGGGAGCGTTTGAAGGAAGAGAAGTTAGGGGAAAGTCTGACAGTACGAGGGAGAGCGTTCCAGAGAGTGGGGGCTGCACGTGAGAAATCCTGCAGTCTATCATGGGAAGAGGTGATGCGGGGAGAAGCTAGGCGCAGGTCACTGTTTGACCTTAGGGAGCGGGCTGGGGTGTATTTGGTGATTAGTGAGGACAGGTAGTGGGGTGCTGAGTTAGTGAGGGTTTTGTAGGTAAGGATAAGGATTTTGAACTTAATTCTGCAGTGGATGGGGAGCCAGTGAAGGGACTCGCAGAGGGGAGCGGCAGAGACAGAGCGGCGGGTGAGGTGAATTAGCCTGGCGGAGGCGTTCAGGATGGATTGTAGGGGGGAGAGGCGGGACAGAGGGAGGCCAGATAAGAGATTATTGCAATAGTCGAGTCGGGAGATTACCAGGGCGTGTATGAGTTGTTTTGTGGTGACAGCGGTAAGAAATGGCCGAATTCTGGAAATATTACGCAGTTGGTATCGGCAGGAGGAGGAAAGAGACTGGATGTGGGGGATGAAGGAAAGAGCAGAGTCAAGTGTAACTCCAAGACAGCGAACTTGGTTTGATGGGGAGATGGTGATACCTCCACCGTGATAGAGAAGTCAGGAGGTGGGGAGGCATTGGAGGGAGGAATAAGTAGGAGCTCAGTCTTTGACATGTTGATCTTTAGGTGGTGGGAGGCCATCCAGGAGGAGATGCCAGATAAACAGTCACTGACTTTGGAAAGGACAGGGGGAGAGAGATCAGGGGTAGAGAGGTAGATCTGAGTGTCATCAGCGTAGAGGTGGTAATTAAAGCCAAAGCTGTTGATGATTTTGCCCAGGGAGGAGGTGTAGATGGAAAAGAGCAGAGGACCAAGGACAGAGCCTTGAGGTACACCAACAGATAGAGGCAATGAAGAGGAGGAGTTACCAGCAAAGGACACACAGAAGGACCTGTTGGATAAATAGGAGTCAACCCAAGCAAGTGCAGTGTCACCGAGACCCAGAGAGTTGAGGGTCTGTAGAAGGAGGGGGTGGTCAACAGTGTCAAAAGCAGCCGAGAGGTCAAGCAGGATGAGAATAGAATAGTGGCCGTGTTTTTTAGCAGTTAGGAGGTCGTTGGTGACTTTGGTGAGGGCAGTTTCAGTTGAGTGTAGGGGACGGAAGCCAGATTGCAGGGGGTCAAGTAGGGAATTGGAGGACAGGAAGAGGGAGAGGCGGTTGAAGACTAGTTTTTCTAAGCGCTTTGATGTGAAGGGAAGCAGGGATACAGGGCGGTAGTTGGATGGAGAGTTGGGGTCTAGGGATAGTTTCTTTAGTAAAGGGGTAACTAGCGCGTGTTTGAAGGCGGATGGAAAGGAGCCAGTGGAGAGAGATAGGTTGAAGATGTGTGTGTGAGAGCAGGGGTGAGGGAGGAGGAGAGGGGAGGAATTAGATGTGAGGGAATGGGGTAGAGCGGGCACGTGGTGAGATGTGAAGAGGACAATAAGGAATTGACTTCCTCCTCAGTGGCTGGGAGGAAGCGGCAGAGGGTGGCAGAGGGGACCTGTGGGAGTGGAGGTGGCAGATAACTATCTTGTGTTTGGATGTTGCTTCTGATAGAGTTTTACTGAGGAAGTAGTCTGCCAGGTCTTGAGCGCTGAAGGCAGCTGAGGGGGGAGGTGCAGGTGGGTAGAGGAGGGTGTTGAAGGTGGACCGGAGCCGTTTAGGGTTGGAGGACAGCGTAGATATAAGAGATGAGAAGGATTGTTTGGCCAAGTGGAGGGCAGAGGTGTATGACCGGAGAATAAACTTGAAGTGAACAAAATCAGCTTCAGAGTGGGATTTCCTCCAGGCACGCTCTGCGGTGCGGGAGCATCTTTGCAGGTAGCGAGTCTGGAGGGTGTGCCAGGGCTGAAGCTGGCAGCGTGGGGCCTTAGAGTCGAAGAGGAGCAAGAGTGTCTAGAGCAGAGATAAGCATAGTGTTGTAGTGATTAGTGGCAGGTGAAGGATGAGGTATGAGGGAGGTGGTGAAGTAGGTTGGAGAATTGATGGGGGTCCACAGCATGTAGATTTCTGCGAGTGTGTGTGCGGGGTGGGGGAGCAGGGTGTTTAGGAAGTCCAGATAGGTTGAAAGAGAGAAGGTGGTGGTCAGAGATGGGGAAAGGGCGACATTTGAACTCAGAAATGGAGCAGAGGTTGGAAAAGACCAGGTCAATAACGTGACCATCGTGGTGGGTAGGGAGGAGGGAGGATTGTGTGAGTCCAAGGGAGGACGTGAGTGAAAGAAGTTTGGAGGCAGCAGGAGCGGAAGGATCGTCAATGGGAATGTTGAAGTCCCCGAGAATTAGGCATGGAAGATTAGAAGACAGGAAGTGAGAAAGCCAGGTAGCAAAGTGGTCAAAGAACTGGGAGGTTGGTCCCGGTGGGCGGTAGATGACTGCCACCCTGAGAGCCAGAGGAGAGAACAGGCGGATGCAGTGTGTCGAGAAGGAGAGGGATGGGGGTGGAGGGAGATGCTGGTAGGTGCAGGTGGGAGAGAGCAGGAGTCCGACCCCGCCACCATTTCTCTCACCCGGTCTGGGGGTATGGCTCAAGTGTAGACCTCCATGTGAGAGAGCAGCAACGGAGGCCGTGTCAGAGGGAGTTAGCCAGGTTTCAGTTAAAGCTAGGAGGTTGAAGGAGTTTGAAAGGAAGAGGTCATGGACGGCTGTGAGTTTGTTGCACACAGAGCGAGCGTTCCAGAGGGCGCAGGAGAAAGAGGACAGGCGCTGAGGGATTATGGGAATGAGGTTGCTGGGCTTGCAGGGAGGTGATTTATGTGCGATGGAGATAGGATGAGAGGGAAGTATTGGATGTGTTGTGGGGCCAGGGTTAGGGGATATGTCACCTGAATAGAGTAACAGCAGGAGGGTGAGAAAGAGAAGGTGGGAATGGGATTTTGGGAGTGGGAGTGATTGGCAGCACGAGAGTTAGAGGGAGACCATGTTCTGAGGAAACAAAGGAGCTCATGCGAGGCCATCATGTGGGACGAGAGGAGGGAGGGAGAGATGCAGATAGTGTAGGGGTCGGTGGTAGAGGGGCAGGAGTTCCATTTAAGGAGAAAGGTAGAAGTAAAGAGCAGAAGCGTGAGAGAAAGCATGATATAGACGTGAGTTTACCAGAGTAAAAAGTGGGCCTTGCAGTTTTGCAGTTCCTTCCTCCAGTCCCGAAACTCCAGGAATCAACTCTGAACGTCCACTTAAGAATACCACTTGGAAATGACAATGGAGCCTGGTATAGTTGTTATATAGGGCGGACTGATTGCATTCAGGTAGTTAAAAAGTCAACACCTGAAGCTGGATGGGCTGTGTCAATAGGGCAGGAGATTCACATGCTAATTAGCAAAGCAAATGGTGGAGAAAAACAAAAATAAATAAAAACAGCAAAAAGACCAAGGTAACGTTACAAAGTGGGTGCCTGCGAATACTGGGTGATGGGGGTCCTACCAGCAAAAGTATGCAGGGGATCAGTTGAGATGTGGGTGTCTGTGGATGATGGGTGATAATGCCTACCGCATGCTAACAGTCCGCCATGCTGGTACGTGACGTCATTGCCATTTGTGCAACATAATTTCAATAAATTCGCCTCCAGGTTCAAATTTTCTCCAATTCATATAAAATTCGTAGTTTGGCATGGGAGGTTGGGCCCTCCTGCTTGCAGAGCAGGACTTTGGCTTGATCAGTTGTTAGCAATGGTTTTGCAGCTGCTTTTGCGGCCTGGTCAGCGCGCCTGTTGCCTTTTCGGGATTTCATCATGGCCTTTCTGGTGGCCACGACAGTGCATAATACTGACAGCACTTGGTTTCCATACAGCTTCTAGGAGGGCTGTTATTTCAGCTGCATACTTGATTTGTTGTCCTGAGGAAGTAAGTATGCCTCTTTCTTTGTTGAGTGCACCATGTGCATGGACAGTCATAAAGGCATATTTGGAGTCAGTGTAGATATTTACTCTTTTGCCTTCGGAAAGTTGTAGAGCCCTGGTTAGGGCTGTTATTTCAGCCAGTTGTGCAGATGTATGGCCTGGTAAAGAATTTTCTTCAATAATCTCTTCTGCTGAGACGACTGCATAGCCGGAGACTTTCTTCCCATCATCCATGTAACTGCTACCATCAGTGAATAGCTGTAGATCGTATTTGTCTAGGGGTACGTCTTTCAAATCTGGCCTGCTACTGAACACTTCTTCCATGACTTGGAGGCATTCATGATCTGGATCCTCTTCACCGTCAGGCAGTAAAGTAGCAGGGTTCAAGGTAGCGATGAGGTCCAAATGAACCCGTGGATTCTCACACATCATAGCTTGGTACTTCGTCATCCGGCTGTTGCTGAACCAGTAACTTCCTTTTACATCAAGCAGGGCTTTGACAGCATGGGGCACCTTGACATGAAGAACTTGTCCAAGGGTCAGCTTGTCTGCTTCTGCTATCAGCATTGCTGTGGCTGCCACAGCTTTCAGGCATGGGGGTAGGCCGCAGGCCACAGGATCAAGTTGCTTGGAGAGATAGGCCACAGGCCTTGGCCAGGAGCCAAAATTCTGAATCAGCACTCCTGTAGCTGTTTGATTGTGTTCATGCACGTACAGCTGGAAAGGCTTGCTGTGATCTGGCAGTCCCAGCGCAGGAGACTCCATTAACAGAGTCTTTAATTTCAGGAAAGCTGCTGTTTGCTCTTCTTCCCAGAGGAAGGGGTCATGCTCTCCTCCTTTGGTGGCTTGATGGAGGGGCTTAGCAATATCTGCGAAGTTGGGGATCCACAGGCGGCAGAAGCCTGCAGCTCCCAGGAATTCACGGACTTGTCTCCTTGTCTTTGGTTGGGGTATTCGGCATACTGCTTCTTTCCTCTCTGCCCCCAGTGCCCGCTTGGTACCTGTAAATTGAAAACCTAAATATTTCAGTCTGTTTACATATTTGTGCTTTCTTTTTGGACACTCTGTAACCTGCATGGCACAGCAGATGTAGCAGGGCTTTTGTGGCAGAGAGACAGTCTTTTTCTGTGGGAGAAGCTAATAATCATCTACATACTGTAGTAAAACAACTTTGTCTGGCTGGGCGAGTTCTTGAAACCTTGAGGGAGGCGTGTCCAGGTCATTTGATGGCGCGCCCCCGTGGTAGATTCCTCCCACTGAAATGCAAAAAGGGGCTGGCTTGCCAGAGCCAGGCGGATGCAAAAAAAAGCGTCTTTTAAATCAAGCACCGTGTAGTAATTTGTATTTCTGGTAATTAATGCCAGTAAATTGTATGGGTTGGGAACCACAGGGTGTAGAGTTACTGTGGCTTCGTTGACGGCTCGTAAATCTTGGACTGGGCGGTACTCTTGTGTGCCCTCTTTCAGTACTGGCAACAGAGGTGTGTTCCACGGTGACACGCAAAATTTCAATATGCCGTGGTCTTTAAGTCTCTGCAAATGTGTCTGGATATTTTGCTTGCCTTTTTGTGGGATATGCTATTGTCTTAAAGCCACAGGTGTTGCACCAGGTTTTAAATCGACATACACTGGAGGGATATTTACAGCTAGTCTGGGCGGGTTTTCCTCCGCCCACACTACGGGGATGCCCAGAAGTAGTGTGTACGGGTCTGGGTCGGCTGGCGGGGTTGGTGCCGAGCGCCATTCTTCTTCTCTTGGCATAATTACTGCAATTTTGACAGGTTGGGTGTGCTGGCTGGCTGGGCTGTACTGCTGTGTAGAGCTGCCACTCTCAGGCAGGTCTAATCTAGCATGACCCCCGGGGAGAAACGTAATTTGGGCTTGCAATTTGCAAAGGAGATCCCGCCCCAGGAGCTGGATGGGACATTCGGGCATATACAAAAATTCATGTTCAACATTATGCCCACCCACACTACATTTTCGTGAAGCAAGGAAGGGGTACTTAGGGACACCCCCATTGCTCCCACAATATCAACTTCATTTCCCATTGGGGGTGCAATTTGTTGTGTTACGACAGAATATTCGGCACCGGTGTCAACCATAAAAATTTCATCTTTATTTCCCACCCTCATAGTGACCGTGGGCTCGTGATTACCGAGTGGGATGGGCCCAGGTCCGTGTCAATATGTACCTTGCCCTTCAAATGACGTTCCCGCCAGACCAACAAACCCTGCACCGGCACCATCATTTCTCTCATATCTGCCGTTTGTTACCTGACCATTGGAGACCTGACCTCCCGATTCCCCAGCCTCCCCCGGCACCCCAAATTTAACCAAAAATGCCGGCCAATTATTTTTCCAGTGACCTTCGCCCCGGCACCAGGCACACTGATTGGGTCCCAAGGGTTCCCTAGGGGCTCCTCTACCTCTGCCTCCCCAACCCCTCGCTCTCCCTCTGTCCGGGGCACCTCTTCCTCCATTTCCCATATATCCGACCACCCCTGTATGCCCTTTTTGTCTCTATCTCCTCCCGCTTTTCTTCCAAATCCCGGTTATGATACACTTTATTAGCAATTTCTACCAATTCGCTAATACCTTTACCCAAAAACCCATCCATCTTGTCTCTGTATTTTATTCCGTATGTCTCTCTGTGACTGACCCACAAAGGAAGAATTAATTAACCTCTGATTCTCCACCGCTTCAGGGTCAATAGGACTGTACATCCTATATGCATCTAGTAACCTTTCTAGAAATACACTTGGGGTTTCTTTAAAATCTTGCACAATATCTGCTATTTTCCCCATGTTTGTGGGCTTCTTCCCTTCCGCTTTAACACCCATTATTACCGCTGTCCGGTACGTCTGCAGGTGTGCAATACCTGCAGCGGTATTGTACGGCCATTTGGGATCTGTTTTGGGGTAGTGTTCCTCTGCCCACGCTTCTGGCTGGGCTCTGGCATCTTCTACGGCTTGGGCAAGTAGAATTTTCCGCGCGCTACTATTTATTCGGGCTCTTTCCTCAGTGGTGAACATTGTCAGCATTAGTTGTTGACAATCTGCCCATGTGGGGTTATGTGTAAGCATGACTGACTCTATCATACTGGCCACCGCTGCGGGGTTAGTGGAATACAGTGGTGTGTGTGTTTTCCAATTGAACAGATCTGTTGTCGTAAATGGGACATATGTGTATTGCACTGGCCCAGGTTCTCCGTGTTTTCCAGTACAGGGCCTGGCACCTCCCGTAGGGGCATTTGCATCTTACTTTTACTGGGATTGTGCTGATATGGATCTCGGGGTTTATATATTTTGTTCGCTGCGCGAGTGGTTGCACCTTGCTTTGCATCTTCACCCTCATCATCGCTGTCCTCTTGGGAACGTATATAAACTAATAACCCATCGGGCATTTCAATCTTTCCTGGTGGGACCTCTCTGTCTCCTCCACCCGCTGCCCCCGCATCTTCCTCCGCAATACCGCCTGCCGGAGCGGAGGAAGCCGGCGAAGCAGTAGCAGCCGCCCGCTCCCCCCCCTCCGCCAGCGCAACTGTGGCACGCAATGCTTCTCTCGCTGCCCCATAATATGATGGATAGGGCGGGGGCAGGGAATTGATCTCCTCCGGTTGTTCTACTAACACCGGTTTCCTTTTCTTATTATTTTCTCTATTTGGGGGTACCTGCTTTTTGTTACGTCCCGCCATCATTATGAAATGACTTTTATCTTTTACACAATACCTCCATATATCTATATATGGGTACTGTTCAGGATGTCCGCATTTCCCGGTTACTTAGGATTTAGGGGTTATTATTTCAGAGGATCTAAAGGTAAGTAGTCAATGTAATAGAGCAGCAGGAAATGCTAGCAGAATGGTTGGTTGTGTAGGGAGAGGTATTAGTAGGAAAAGGGAAGTGCTCATGCCACTGTACAGAGCACTGGTGAGACCTCACTTGGAGTACTGTGTGCAGTACTGGAGACCGTATCTCCAGAAGGATATAGACATCTTAGAGAGAGTTCAGAGAAGGGCTACTAAAATGGTGTACGGCTTGAAGAAGAAAAATTGCCAGGAAAGGCTTAATGATCTTAACATGTACAGCTTGGAAAAAAGACGAGACAGAGGAGATATGATAGAAACATTTAAATACGTAAAGGGAATCCACAAGGTAGAGGAAGGGAGTATATTTAAAAGGAAACAAAGTAGCAAAACAAGAAGACATAGTCTTAGATTAGAGGGGCAAAGGTTTAAAAGTAACATCAGAAAGCATTATTTTACTGAGAGGGTGGTGGATACAGGGGCGGATCCAGGGGGGGGCAACGGGGCAATTGCCCCCCCCCCCCCGAGATTTGTCCCTTGGGTTGAGGGACCCAGATGCCGGGCAGCGCGGGAGCGCCTGCCCGGTCTTGAACAGTCCGTCCTGTGAAGTGGATGCGGCTGTGTGCGTGCGCAGCCGGTCACGTGGTCCGGCTAATCAGGTGGTACTGAGTCTCTGTACCACCTGATTACCCGGACCACGTGACCGGCTGCGCACGCACACAGCCGCATCCACTTCACAGGACGGACTGTTCAAGATCGGGCAGGCGCTCCCGCGCTGCCGGCATCTGGGTCCCTCAACCCCCTGCCGGAGCTGGGGCAACAATCCAGGTGAGAGCTGGGGCAAATCCATGAGCTGGGGGCAAATCCATGTGTGACCTGGGGGCAAATCCATGTGTGACCTGGGGGCAAATCCATGAGCTGGGGGCAAATCCATGACCTGGGGGCAAATCAATGATCTGGGCAAATCCATGACCTGGGGGCAAATCCATGAGCTGGGGGCAAATCCATGAGCTGGGGGCAAATCCATGAGCTGGGCAAATCCATGACCTGGGGGCAAATCCATGAGCTGGGGGCAAATACATGAGCTGGGCAAATCCATGACCTGGGGGCAAATCCATGAGCTGGGCAAATCCATGACCTGGGACAAATCCATGAGCTGGGCAAATCCTTGAGCTGGGGGCAAATCCATGTGTGAGCTGGGGGCTCTCTGCTCCTCTAGATTGTAAAATCCGGGGTGCCCTCTGCTCCTCTAGATTGTAAGCTCCTGGGTGTCCTCTGCTCCTCTAGATTGTAAGCTCCTGGGTGCCCTCTGCTCCTCTAGATTGTAAACTCCTGTGAGCCGGGCCCTCTGCTCCTCTAGATTGTAAGCTCCTGTGAGCCGGGCCCTCTGTAAATTCTCGTGAGTTGGGCTCTCTGCTAAAACACCTTATTTTCTGTAAGTGCCCCTCCCGAGACTAGTCTCTGGATCCGCCCCTGGGTGGATACATGGAACAGTCTTCCAGTTGAAGTGGTAGAGGCCAAAACAGCAATTGAATTTAAGCAAGCATGGGATAGGCATAAGGCTATCCTAAACAAAAGATAAATCCAGGTAAAGTATCCATGTAATTGGGTAGACTAGATGGGCCGAAAGGTTCTTATCTGCCGACATTTTTCTATGTTTCTATGTATTAGCTCCGGGTCCATTGACCCCTGCTTTGGCCAGTCTGGAACTAGCAGTGGCCATACAAGTGTACACATTCCTGTTAATTTCTCTTTAGTTAACTCTACGCCATAATCATGTGTTGTATATAGTGCTTCGAAATTCCGCACCATATACCCTAAGGGCGTCTCACCCTTCTTCACCTTCTTTACCTTATTGGGCTTGGATGACCCGTTACCCATTGTTACTCTTAAAGGCAGTAACCTTTTTACAATACAGATATTACTTTTTAGCAAAAACACTTGAAATTTACTGTCTGGTACTTCAGTCAACAATTCATATATATCGGATTCGCTTCTTCCATTAGTAGCCGGACTGCTGTCGCCTGAGCCGGAAACGTACCTTGGGAGTCCACTCTTAAGTTTGCTTTCTCGCTAGGCGAGTAGGCGCTCACTCACAGCACTCTCAGCAATCATTCACAACCCATACTGTACCAGATTCTTTCAGCACAAAACAATACATAAACAATTCAACTCTTTCTACTAGCCGAGGGCACACCATCCCTCCTTTTGGCTCCTTATACCCCGTTAATTGAACTCTAACTCTTGACTGCTTGTGACTATGTGCACCCCGTTCTATAACTACACTTCCGTCTGCAATTCCAATTTGCCTATGGGTAATCTACCCACCCGGCACCACTTCCTCTGCAGCTACCGCTGGTCCCAATGGGCCCTCTTCACTACCCGACGTACACACTAGCACTGACTCAGGGCTCTCAGCCCAGTCACAGAAATCTCTCCTTCTTTCCTGTTGTACACATGTAGAAGCTTTATTTACAAACACTGACTATGACTATGCAACTCCACGTGGCTCCCTTCTCCCTCACATACAGACTCTATCCTTTAGTTAACATCCGATCCCCCGGGTCCAGACACACGCGCTAGCCACTCTGGCTCCTTTGCTTGTCTGTGCCTTTGGCGCGGGTTCGGTATGTCAACGAGACCGTGGCCGCGGGTCTCCTTATCCGACTATGGCCGGACGTTTCCCTTTATACCGGTATTTCCATTAGACATACAAACATAGAAGACACTTTACCTATCGCCGCGCTGTTCGCTGTTTCCTCGGACTCGGTGGTGTCCCAGCTTCCCGGGCCGGGGGTCCGTTTGGGACGAGATGAGGTCCACTGAACAGGAAATCCTGCTTGGCGCCTGCAGATGTCAGCTCACCTTCAACGGACGCCCAACCAGCGGGATTACTCGCACCTGCAGTCAACCGCTACAGTGTCCAGCAGTCGTTGCCGTGCCGGCAAAGGGCCTCGTATCCCGGCTATCGAGCCCCCAGAAATGTTACCGGAATCCACTTGGTTCACTCAGGACGAGGCCGGACCGGACACGAGCAAGGATTGTCTGGACACGAGTCTCTTCAGGAAAGGCAAACTTTATTGTGACGTCACAGAATGCTCAGACAGGAATGAATCGCAAAGACTGAGCCCCGAGTTCCCCCCGACAAGGGGTCTTATACCTGAATACATAATTAGGTACATCCCAATTAGCCCACCTCCCTGTGACACTATCCCACCCCACATGGGTTAATACCTCCCTTAGTCTAATACAAAGACATTCCATTAAATTGGCTGTAAATTGGCAAACTTCATGTTAGTTTCGACAGATCATGATTAGTTCTTACATTCAGTCCGGGCTATGCTCACCTCCCTAACGCCTGTACTTATTTGTTGCGGCTATCTTCTATGCTTCCCTTTGTCTCTCAGCGGGCCTCTATGACCTTGGTGTATCCATTCCTCATTCTGTCCCTTCGTGCCAGGAACAGCCAAGATCTTTCTCAAGGTTTTAATTGCTTTTCGAGAAGCAAGGGGGGGTGTGTTTGTGAGGGTCCTGAGAACGAGCAACAGCACAATGGCCTGCTCTACGGTGGGTGCCCGCTCAGGTCTCACAAACAAGGTTTTAGCTTGCTTGTGCCATTACAGGGATGAATTTTTCATATGCAAATCAGCCTGCTCTCACCCAGAAAGGGTGGCCAGTGCTGACTGCCAAGGACGTCATCCCTGCACGAGAGGTGCAGCAACCCCCGACGATCGTTTCGGCCTTCTTGGGCCTCGTCAGGAGGGTATAGCTGACACCCCTCTAGGCAGATCAAGCAAGGGGTCCACGTCTGGATGACCCTTTACAATTATAGTGAGAAGCAAGGGGGGGTGTTTGTGAGGGTCCTGAGAACGAGCAACACCACAATGGCCTGCTCTACAGTGGGTGCCCGCTCAGGTCTCACAAACAAGGTTTTAGCTTGCTTGTGCCATTACAGGGATGAATTTTCCATATGCAAATCAGCCTGCTCTCACCCAGAAAGGGTGGCCAGTGCTGACTGCCAAGGACGTCATCCCTGCACGAGAGGTGCAGCAACCCCCGACGATCGTTTCGGCCTTCTTGGGCCTCGTCAGGAGGGTATAACTAAAACCTTGTTTGTGAGACCTGAGCGGGCACCCACCGTAGAGCAGGCCATTGTGCTGTTGCTCGTTCTCAGGACCCTCACAAACGCCCCCCCTTGCTTCTCACTATAATTGTAAAGGGTCATCCAGACGTGGACCCCTTGCTTGATGTGCCTAGAGGGGTGTCAGCTATACCCTCCTGACGAGGCCCAAGAAGGCCGAAACGATCGTCGGGGGTTGCTGCACCTCTCGTGCAGGGATGACGTCCTTGGCAGTCAGCACTGGCCACCCTTTCTGGGTGAGAGCAGGCTGATTTGCATATGGAAAATTCATCCCTGTAATGGCACAAGCAAGCTAAAACCTTGTTTGTGAGACCTGAGCGGGCACCCACCGTAGAGCAGGCCATTGTGCTGTTGCTCGTTTTCAGGACCCTCACAAACACCCCCCCTTGCTTCTCACTTTAATTGCTTTTCTGCTAATCTAACACATTCCTAAATTTCTATGTATGCTTCATTCTAGTTTCAGCTAAAACCTACCTAGTTTTGTTCAAGTGAACCATTATTCTGAACAAGATGACCGCCTGTCTTATAATGGCGGCCAGTTTCCAGCCTGATTCCACTTCAGTATAGGACGTCCTGTGATGAGGTACATTGGTGTTGTGGTAGGCTCAGGCAATGTATGATCATATTTTGTAACTAAATCCCCATTGTTTCACATAATGTGTTTATTTGGGGGGGACTAAGGGGTTAAGATGAGTATCTGCTATCTCCTCTTGATATTGTCTGAAGGACACATGAACTTTGTGTTACTGTGAGATTGTAAGGACGTCGGCACACAGTGGAGCCTTTTGGATTGTTACTACTGGTAGTATCAGTGCTTGGTAAAGGGAACATGTGCTCTGCAGGTCCAGTCTTTGTGGAATAACTATTTAGGTAGAAATGTGTTGCCTTGATCTTTATAATCTATGGCATATCTCATCAATTGAGATGTTATTCCACAGCTCTGTCAAGTGCTGGGCACGGTCTCAAGCTGTCATGTAGGTATTGCAGCATGGAGGGACATTGCAAAATCAGCCCTCTGTATTAAAATGTCAGCCCGTTCGAAGTCAATTAGTGGAGAGCAGGAGAACCTACATTTATTTATTCATAAAGTATTTTACCAGGAAGGATACATTGAGATTTCTCTCGTTTTCAAGTATGTCCTGGGTTCAGCAATATTAAATTGTTAGTCATTACAGAAATACAAACTAATAAAATACATGTCTCCCCTGCTCTTCCCTGTCACATGACCATTGGCATCAGGGCTCCAGTCATGCGGGAACAGCGTTCCCGCACTTTTCCCGTAGCGTGAACGTTGCAGGAATGCATGTTCCCGCTGTGGGCCGATTTTTAGTTAATTGCTGGGGCTGCTAGCAGAATGCATTAACCCGCATTCCGCTAGCAGCTCCCTCGATTGGCCCGGGTTCCCGGAGCGTTTCCTGTCTGCTCCTCTCGCACAGCCGCCGTCTTCAGCCTTCTGAAGGCTGTGACTCGGCCTACTGCCGAGATCTCTCGTGATCGCGTCACAGTCTTCACATCAGAAGAAGCCGGCGGCAGCGTGCAGGAGCACGGAGGAACATGCGGGAGGAGGTCTGGGTAAGTATAATCCCGGGCTCTGCTGCTGCTGGTGGTATACACCATTCTGGGCTCTGCTGCTGGTATACACAATTCTGGGCACTGCTGCTGGTATACACAATTCTGGGCTCTGCTGTTGGTATTCAAAATTCTGGGTTCTGCTGCTGGTATACACAATTCTGGGCTCTGCTGTTGGTATATACAATTCTGGGCTCTGCTGGTATACACAATTCTGGGCTCTGCTGTTGGTATGTACAATTCTGCGCTCTGCTGCTGGTATATACAATCTGGGCTCTGCTGCTTGTATATACTGTACAATTCTGGACTCTGCTGGTGATAAATACAATTCTGGGCTCTGCTGCTGGTATATACAAATCTGGGCTCTGCTGCTGGTATATACAATTCTGGGCTCTGCTGTTGGTATATACAATTCTGGGCTCTGCTGTTGGTATATACAATTCTGGGCTCTGCTGTTGGTATATACAATTCTGGGCTCTGCTGTTGGTATATACAATTCTGGGCTCTGCTGTTGGTATATACAGTTCTGGGCTCTGCTGCTGGTATATTCAATCTGGGCTCTGCTGCTTGTATATACTGTACAATTCTGGACTCTGCTGGTGATAAATACAATTCTGGGCTCTGCTGCTGGTATATACAATTCTGGGCTCTGCTGCTGGTATACAATCTGGGCTCTGCTGGTGGTATACAAAATTCTGGGTTCTGCTGCTGGTATACACAATTCTGGGCTCTGCTGTTGGTATATACAATTCTGGGCTCTGCTGGTATACACAATTCTGGGCTCTGCTGTTGGTATATACAATCTGGGCTCTGCTGGTGCATATAATTCTGGGCTCTGCTGCTGGTATATACAATCTGGGCTCTGCTGCTTGTATATACTGTACAATTCTGGACTCTGCTGGTGATAAATACAATTCTGGGCTCTGCTGCTGGTATATACAAATCTGGGCTCTGCTGCTGGTATATACAATTCTGGGCTCTGCTGTTGGTATATACAATTCTGGGCTCTGCTGTTGGTATATACAATTCTGGGCTCTGCTGTTGGTATATACAATTCTGGGCTCTGCTGTTGGTATATACAATTCTGGGCTCTGCTGTTGGTATATACAGTTCTGGGCTCTGCTGCTGGTATATTCAATCTGGGCTCTGCTGCTTGTATATACTGTACAATTCTGGACTCTGCTGGTGATAAATACAATTCTGGGCTCTGCTGCTGGTATATACAATTCTGGGCTCTGCTGCTGGTATACAATCTGGGCTCTGCTGGTGGTATACAAAATTCTGGGCTCTGCTGTTGGTATATACAAATCTGGGCTCTGCTGTTTGTATATACAATTCTGGGCTCTGCTGTTGGTATATACAATTCTGGGCTCTGCTGTTGGTATATACAATTCTGGGCTCTGCTGCTGGTATATACAATTCTGGGCTCTGCTGTTGGTATATACAATTCTGGGCTCTGCTGCTGGTACTGTATATACAATTCTAGGTTCTGCGTGTATGCACAATTCTGGACTCTGCTGCTGGTACATACATTCTGGGCTCTGCTGGTGCATATAATTCTGGGCTCTGCTGGTGCATATAATTCTGTGGTCTGCTTGTTATATACAATTCTGGGGTCTGTGCTGGATAGATAGAATTCTGAGGGGTCTATGCCTGGTTACACATGAGTCTCAGGGGGCGGGTCTACATATACATCCTTTTTTTTTTCTTCAGGTAATGGGGGGGTTGTGGAATTCTTGGGTGAGTTCCCTCCCTTTTTTCCCCAGGACTTGACCCCTGATTGGCATGCCAACAGAAGTGGCAGATTGTACAGGTCCGTGTTTTAATTGGAATTACATAAACACTATCAGGTCTATTCACTAACGGTGAAACTCAGGAGACGAGAACAATGTAGTCCAAATAGCCGATTTGCAAAGTGAGATAAATGGAAGAATTTTTCTGGTTTGACTATTTTGACCTAGACTTTTCACTTCTCCTGAGTTTCACCTTTAGTGAATAGACCTGAATACATTTACTGGCCACTTGGCTAGCAAATTTATAGATGTTGGCGCTATATAAATGATAATAAATTCCCTGAGACAAAGTAAACCTGGACATAACAGGTTAACTATAATTCAACTTTGCCAGTGATGTTGATGGTACCTCTGGCAGTATTTTTGGTTTACAGCTACCAACCAATGTGCAAAATGGGAAATGTAATTTGGAAGCAATCTTTCAGGTCTATTCAAAGAAAGGTGAAAGTCAGGAGAATGACTGGAGAAGTGAAAATAATTCTAGGTCAAATTAGCCAAACCAGAAAAATTCTCCCATTTATCTCACTTTCCAAATCGGTTATTTGGTCTAGATTCTCTTCTCCTGCCAGTTCTCCTGGTTTTCACCTTGCTCTGAATAACCCTGATAGAGTTTAACCCTCCCCTTCCCCATCAAAAATGAAAATTATGCAAACTAGAAAGCCAAAACTGATACATTAAGGCTAAAAGAGCTAGACTTGAGATCTAACTAAACTGAGAAATGCTCTCTGTGCTTAAATTTGTAAATTCCACTGTAAGGATAACACACTTGTAATTTCACAGGGCAATGCAAATGCTTCTATCGGGGTTATTCAGAGAGAGGTGCAAACCAGGAGAATTGGCAGGAGAAAAGAACAATGTAGACCAGATAGCTGATTTGGAAAGTGAGATAAATGGAAGAAATTTTCTGGTTTGACTATTTTGACCTAGAATTTTCACTTCTCCTGTCATTCTTCTGAGTCTCCCCTCTCTCTGAATAACCCTGTATAATTTTTTTTATGAATATATTCTTCCAAATTATCTGTGTTCAAATGTGATCTGAACATGCTCTTATTTTAACCTCCACAGAGACCTTCGGCCTAGAGTGTTAGTTTCTCCTGCATTGAAACGGTTAACTCCTTTGCGGAACTACTGAATAAACTAAAGTCGTATGTTGAGTATAAGGAAAACCTGCAAAGGGATCCTTTGTTTTTGGGCAGCCAAGCAGGGTACAAAGCTTTGAGAGCTGGAAGTGAATCTGTAATGAGATATTGTGGGATCGCTCTGTATGAGGGGGTCACCTGAAAGCACAATAAGCAAGGTAGTCTTTTTTTATTATTTTTTTAATTAATGTATATACAGGTATGTGTGTATATTGTGTGTATATATATATATATATATGTCACGAGTATAGTTTTTGTCATCTGGACTAACACGGCCTATCGAATGAAATTATATATATATATATAATATAGCCGCAGATGTGACCACTTAGGACATCTTATTATTATTGGCGACTCTCTTTAGGGCATTGGTAGCGTTCGACCAAATTTCTACAGGATGAAAGGCAGCACTATGTTCTGTGCATCAGTAAGAGGTGGTGACAACTTCAAGTAAAACATGGTGTATTTGTCAATAACATTTAAACAATCAAAACTGATAAACGTCTAAAGCAGACCCATCTTTCCAGTTTCTGCTGCAGTGTACATCTGTAGCGCTATGTCTTCTAAAACAAGAAAAAAAAATCAAAAGGTAAGGTATTCTGTTTTGTTACTTGTTATATCCCTAGGGAAAACTCCTTCTCCTTCGTCACCACACAGAGAGGGCGGACAGGGCAATGATCCTTAAAATTGGCACATCTGTATGATTTGCTTTTTTATTTTCCGCTTCGTGAACTTTTATTTGCAAATATTAATCCCCCACCACCCACTCTGACCACAGTAACGTCCCCTAATCTAAACCCATTCATTTTTTTTTCATCCTAAACCCACACTCTTCGCCTTAACCCCACCATACCCCACTGCACCTCCACCCCACCGAATTCCTTTTTGTTTTCCAGTAACCTATTAATAAGATGCCGTTGGAGAAGTCTCTTTCTCCATAAATTTCCTTTGCATGTGTTCATTCGGAAGTTCAAAGAAATCAATAAATTAATACATTTAAGTTTTTTTTTTTTTTTTTAATTAAAAAAAAAAAAGTAAAAAAATTTATTCTAAAATCGCCTGGTGGAGAATGTGTGTGATTTATCTGTTTTGGCCTAAAATTAGAAATTCTTGATTTTCTTTTTAATGTGTAACCCTGGTGAATACTGAGATATGCACGCCTTTAACTCTTTCGCTGCTGGTGGGAATGTTTACCCTCACATTGGTTGGTTTACATAGGAATAGAAATAAATACTAGTAGTATAGGGCTGGTGTGCATCCAGATTCCCCTTTATGATGGGGGAGAATAGGGAGGACTGCAGAATATTCTGAATCTGCTAAAGGAAGGGGGTGAAAGGCATATAGGAGGAGATGAGCTGAATGGTGGGTGTAATGTTTCTGCTTCCTGCTGTTACTGGTTTGATTTATCCCTAATGAGTTCTGAGCACTTGAATGATCACAGCTCTCTAAGGAGCCTGTCCCATAATGAAGCACCACGCAGCTCTGAGCCAACTCCCTCCAGCCCCTATAGTCAGGTTACTGCAGCTTGCACCGAGCTCCATGCTCCCCTTACCTTGACGGAGAGCTCCATGCACACGGATGGATTGCCAATCCTGAATGTAGCGCATATAAATCTTGTTGATGTTAATCTAATATTTCCGCTACGCAGCTCTCGTAATATGTATTGCAAAACAAGCTGCAAGCCCTTTTTTTTGTCTTTAAAAGGACTCTGCGCACAAAGAATCACATAAATATTCACCGATTTTTCTCCGTTTAGTGCGCTGTAACGCAACATTTAAATTGATATTTTTATTGTTCAACTTTAACAACTTTGAAGGAATAAAATGCAATTTTTTTAAATACAATTTGAATGTTAATTAATAAAATAATAAGTTTTAAATAAATTTATTGGATTTCGGTTTTATACACATACCTCATGGAAAATTCTGTCACTTGGTTTGCGCTGTATACAGTTACAAGTATTTATAATGTGATAATAAATTCCATAGCTCTGTACAATGGGTGAGACAGAATAACAAATATACATACATGTAAAACACACAGAAAAGTAGAGCAGACCCTGCTCGAGGTCTTCCAATCTAAGAAGAGAGGGGCGACACACTAGGTGAGGGTAAAGAGCAGGGCATGTGAAGTAGCTGGCGTGTAGGAAGCTGAGTGGGAAGATGGAGCAAGAAATGACAGTGGGGGGGATCATGGAGTGAGATGATGGGCTTCTTTAAAGTAATGAGTTTTCAGAGACTGCTTGAAGGACTAGAGAGAGGGGGAGGGAGTTCCATAAGAAAGGGGGCAGCTCGAGAAAAGTCCTGAAGGTGAGAATTGGGGGTGCGGGTACAAGAAACTGATATCAGATCATTGGACAAGCGAAGTGGTCGAGACTGGATGTACCTGATAATAAGGGAGGAGATATAGGCAGGGGTGCGGTTATGGAGAGCTTTGTAAGTGAGCACCAGTATTTTGAATTGGATTCTAAAAGAAACAGGAAGCCAGTGTAGAGATTCACAGAGGGGCGGAAGGTGAGGTGGATGAGCCTGGCACAGGGACAGGCATTCATTGCAGACTGAAGAGGGAGGATCTGGGATCTCTTAAGAAGGAGGTTGCAGTAGTCAAGACGGGAGATAATAAGTGCCTGGATGAGCATTTTAGTAGAGTCCTGATTAAGACCGGGACGGATGTGTGAAATGTTTTTTAGGTGGAAGTAACAAGATTTGGTTAGTGATTGAATGTGAGAAGTGATCGAGAGATCAGAGTCTAAGAGGACCCTGAGGCAGCGAGCCTGTGAGGTAGAAGTAATGGTGGCACTTTCACCTGACGGGAAATAGGTGCAGGAATGTTGGTTTTCGATGCAGGGAAGAGGAGAAGTTCTGTTTTCGAGAGGTTGAGCTTTAGGAAACAGGAAGTCATCGAGTTAGAGACAGCTGAAAGGCCGGCTGTACCATGGGCCAACGTATAGGGAATAAGATGAAACTTGGAAATATGATTGACAGATGGGGGCGCTTTAATCAAATACAATTTTTGTAGGACTCGTATATGACTAGGTCATAATTTAATGATCAATTTGGATTGTAAAAAACATTTGTTGAAATAACCTTTGCTGTACTCCTTCTTGGAACACAGCTTCCTTGGTGTCTGTCAGACCCTACAGACATCCAAAAGTTGGTATTTTAACACATAACAGGTCCTATTCTAACCCACCTGGTAATATGGAGCCACAAAAGCAAAACATCTTTGCAGATTCATTTTACTAGCTCATTTATGGGTCGACCAGTTTATTAGTAGCTCAGCTTGTAGTTATAAACCACAACTGTATACCGGCACTGGTGTCATCTGCCACCTCTTGTATTTTCTCCTGGAGTCCATAGGAATCCATGGAGAGTCTCCTTCTGTTTGTAGCAAGAGGAGGCACTGTATAATATACACAAGATAATGGTGCATTTACTGTGATGTGTAATAAGAAATCAAAAAAGTTCTTGAAACATAGTTATCTTGACTGTATTCTTAATGAAATATGAGTTTCCGTTGAAAAATTCTGAATGTTTTGATTATAGTCCTTTCACAATCTGGGACAATCTAGCATCTCAAATTCAATACAAGATATAACGTATGGTATAGGACAGCAGATGTTCTAAAAGACAAAAAATGGTCACACATTCGATTTGGAGGAGCCAAGATAATAGAGGCTCATCATAATCATGATGGTGCTTTCAGCGGCAGCACTGCGCCTTTCTTGTTTCCAACTTCACCCACGGGTAGGAAAATGGAGATTTACTCCTGTGTTGTATGTAGTTCCAAAACACTATAGGCTCTATTCCATCCCTGGTGTAAACTTCTCAATGCCATTAAAGTCTATAAAGTTGCTAAGTTAAAAACCGCTCTTGTTAAGATTGCACAAGGGTTGGAATCCAGGCCTATATGTGCAATTGTGTAGTATACCCAAATTTTTACACACTTCTTACATGTGGAGGAGCCGTGTATAACAGTTTCATCAATGGTTCATTGTGTTTTTGTCACAGCCAGCACACTGCCGGCTCCAGCTCTTATCGAGTGCTTCTCATAACGCCTGTGACGGAGGCAGCCATGTTATCCGGTCATGGGGGGTGGAGTCAGCGGGTCCAGGCACCAATCGGAGCTCCATTCTCCGGGGTAGCAGTAGGTGCCTGCCCGGTTCCACGGGCACCGTCCACCTGGTTCTCCCATTCGGTGAACAGTTCCGTGACCCTGATGTCCCACTGCCCAGCTCAGGGGGAGTGGAACCAAGATGGCATCAGGGACTCTGGGTTTCTGTTAACGCATTGGAGGGTGTGGTCTTTGTTGTGTACATAGACGTTCCCTACCTTTTCTGTGTATCATTCCCCTGCCTCGTTTGACCTTCGTTCCAAACCGCCTGCGCCTAACTCTGACTGTTCTTGACCTGCCCTTTGAATTGCCCCTTCTTTGCCATACCCGGATCTCTTATTCTGCCCCTGCACGCTGATTCTTATCAAAGAACACGTGACAGCATTACACTAATATCACTGCACCCTTCATAATTACAGCTTGAACCTGTAGAATGTCCAAAGGGCAGGGCAGTGGCGTGCGCAGCCCATTACATTAGGGTGTGCACACATGGAATATTTATTAATTAAAACCTTATGTTTAGAAGATTTTGTACCAACTCCACATTTTTCATTAGAAATAATAAGCCTGTAATCAGATATACAGTCAGTTTTTATGCTTTTCATCATGAACCAGATAAGGGACATCTAAAATGTCTCTTCACCCAATATTAGGGTGTGCCCAGGCACACCCTCTGCACACGCCTATGGGGCAGGGCCACTTGTTCCCTTTGGAAGTCCTTTGCATGTTCCAAACTATAAAGTACTTCTAGAGAGGGGGCACAGGTACATTTGCCCCCCCCCCTGCTGCAAATCCATTGTAGGTGATACACAGGACCATTGAAATTTGGAACCCTTGTAACTCAGGATCCATGCACTCTGCCTGGTCAAGTGAGGTATCATTGGAACGGACAGAGTCTGGCCTTTTCCATCGATGCTAAGCTCGATCATGTAAAATGTACGAAGAAAAAAAACCTAGAAAAATTTCCAAGACAAAATTATTTTTTTTACATAAATAGCTCCAATAGTATGTGATGCCGACTAAGGAGTCTAGGAATAGCCTAGTTTCTGAGTCTGCCTCCAGCATCTTCCCTAAATGACATGTGTGTATAGCTATGTATGTATTTGTATCTCTGTGTTGTGTGTCTATGTATGGGTATGAGACCCATATATACACAGGTGTCTGGAAATGCGGCGTGTTATTCCTGGTGGTGCTCTATTCTCAGTGACCGGCAGAGCATTTGCCAGAGTGCAGACTGCAGAGCATTGCTGAGCAGGGTCTATTATGCGTCACCTGAGCAGCAAAAGGACAGACACTGTGTGGCAATGTTATGGAAAGAGTATGATGAGCGCAGCCTGCGATCCAGCACCTGTTCTGCCAGTCACTGTGAACCAGGCCCGGACTTGCCATCGGGCGTTTTCCCGTTGGGCCGATGGCCTCTATGGCCTGTTGGCTGGGGCCCTGTTGGCCATATCTCTTATACAGCCGCTGGGCTCCTTCATCTTATTTTAATCCCTAGTGGTCTGAGTGGCTTTGGGCGTGCAATGTAATCTATGCTTCCAGCAAAAAGCACGTCCTACGTTGGACTCCGGCACTCACTGACTGAGTCAGTGGCACCAGCACTCAGATGACACGTCATCAGAGAGTGCTGGCGCTCAGCTGACGTATCATCAGAGAGTGCCGGCCACTCAGACCACCAGGGGGGTGAAAGGGCCCAATCCAGCATCACTGGCCCACTCCCCCTTTCTTCCCCTGCCATTGGACCACCAGGGATTCAGTCCCTCCCTGCAAAAAAAGGTAAGCAGGAGAGGGGCAATGTTTATACATTTTTAAACTATGTTTAGGTGTGTGTTTAGGTGTATGGCTATGGGAGTGGGTGTGTGTGTTGTATGTTTAGGTGAATGTGTACAGACGCACGGTAAGGTATGTAATAGGTGTGTGTAGGCGCATATACAGGGATGTGAAGGGTACATATAGAAGTGTGATGTATATATATATATATAATATCTGTGTGTGTTTCTGTATAACCGTAGACAGTGAGATGCTAAATTTAAAATGCCCAGGCCTGCTGTGAACATCAGGTTTTAGCCAAAACTGGTAGAGGGCCACCCCCCCCCCCAAAACGTGTGTCTGGAGCTGCCCCAATTCTCTGCCTGTACTCCATTAAGGATTGTCCTTTCTATAGGTCTGTTACTTAACTTCCCAGGGCTATTTAGTCTATAGCGGTCGTAAGATTACCAAATCTCTGGTTATGTTTAAACCTGGCATGGACTCTAGCCCTTTGGGTTTAACCTCCTTGGCGGTTTTCCAGACTGTGGCTCAGGGTTAAATTTCAATGCTGAAAATGGTAACCCTGAGCCACACTCGGGCTGGATACATACTTGTCCCTGCGCTCCCTCGTCGACCTCCCGCAATCGTATTCTTCTTCGTCCGATCGCGGCGTCCTGCTTCCTGGTTACCAGGACGGCGCGATCGGCCGGAGGTGACTGCGGAGGACAGCAAGGGAGCGCAGGGACAGGTATGTATCCAGCCCGAGTGTGGCTCGGGGTTACCGCTTTCAGCATTGAAATTTAACCCCGAGCCACATTCGGGAATACCGCCAGGGGGCTGGATTAATGCACGGATTTTGACACATAAAATATGTCAAAATCGGACTGCCAGGTAGGTTAAGACAGTTCTGGTAAAGTTTACATCTGACTGGCAATCTAATCCCAAGGTCTGTGTTACCCATTCAACACAATGTTGTTATATACCTTCTCATGAAATGTCAAACTGGACACCGGTCAGCAGACGATCTCCTCCTGTTATCTGTCTACACGCGCACGGCCAACTCTCGCCTCCAAGACTTCTCAAAGGCAGCACCGGTCCTGTGGAATGACTTGTCTCGCCCTATCAAACTCTCCCCTAATCTTCAGGCCTTCAAGAAATACCTCAAAACCCATCTCTTCAGATTAGCGTACCACATCACTGATGCAACTCATCCCTCTGCTCACCTACTCACTCATGATTGAAGCCGCTTCTATGGCCCCACTATTCCTGAATCACTGGCACTAATGATCCTGCTGTCCAGTAAAATTCCCCTGGTCTTCCTCAACCCCAATCCCTCTAGACTGTAAGCTCCTATGAGCAGGGCCCTCTACACCTCTTGTTTCCATCATATGTCTGTTTATCTCGTTCCCTCTGATTATTGTAAAACGCTGCAGAAACTGTTGGCGCTATATAAATGATAATAATAATTTGTGCAGCTCCTAATTTTAAATGTCAGATAACATATATATGTCAACTGCATCTTCTCCATTATATGAGGACAATTAATTGTTGTATGTAAAAAAAAAAAATAGGAGTGAAATTCACACTGTTTTGTCGGTGAAACAAGGTTTCATTAATTAAACTCTTGTTTGAGTTAATCATATGTCTTTTAAACTTTCCAATAAATGTCCTCACTCTTCAAACAAAAACACCAGCCAGGTTAAATCATGCTTTTTTATTTAAAATATTTGCTTTTACAAATAATTTATGTACACTTTAACTGTAACCTCGGTATGTACACACAGTGTTATATCTGATAAAATAACAAAGTACAGAGCAAATGTCATTTTATGATCTTTCCAGCTCATTTTAAGAGGACAGGGATTTTAAAACAGAACTTCATCCCATGGTAGCGGCATTCTATTGCAGACCAGGAGATGACATTTTCTAGTAACAAACCGTGATGTCAATTCTGACTCTTTTTGTCCATCTAACCAGATTATGGGTACTATTTCCTAGTGAACGCTAATCGTTAATATCTAGATGTCAGTGTTAGCTCCAGGATAAGTGTGTATAACACATGACAACCATATTACATTCCTGACGCTAAACCCGTTAGCGCATCGTTCTTTGCTCTAGCTTGCACGAACAAAGGGAGCGCAATCATTAATTAGTGTTTCGATAAGTAAGGTATTACAAAGTCCTAGCGCTAATTACCGCAGGGATGCGCAAGGCCAAATGGTAGCGAGGTCTAAAGGATGATGCTAAATGATTCGACAAATGCAAAATAATTTAGTACCCCCTAACCCCCCCCCATAAATCCAATACCTCTCATCTTGCGGCGGGAACCTTGGCCCTATCCACCACTTCTTGTCGCCTGGAGCAGAGTGAGACTGGGAACAAATAGTTCCCAGTCTCCCTCCGCAATCACTTTGCGGCACTGCACGATCTTTCCTAAGAAGTCCAGGAGGTGATACTCGTGGCAGTGCAGAATCGCTACCGCAATTACCCCAGCAGTTAGCACTGTGTTACGTGGCGAGGTGCTGAGCTACCACCTGCCCCGGAATATCGCGTTAACTTGGAGACGGTAAGGCAAAATCTGTAGGTGATAATTTTCCTCGTTATTGTCCCCTTGTTAGTGCATTGGTTTATAGACGCACATAATAAAAGTTTTTGGATTCAGTACCATTGCCCTATGTGTACCATCATGCACCAGTTGAAACTTTACTGATCGGTAATGTGAAGCCATTAACCTCCAGTTTAGTCGAAAGACTATGTTCGATGGCATTGTTATTTCCTGCTCGTTCCTGGCCCTATTTGATTCTCATGAGCTTTTACAAGAAGCAACAAGGAGAGATTCTAAACGATCATTAGCCCCGCTTGGTTTTCCGAGTCATATTTATCTGGTAATTCATGGTTTCAGTATTCGAGCTGTAGATATAAGTACACACATACACAGACATACAGTGTTTGACATTTTATTTTTTATAGAAAATCGGTGAGTTGGCGATTCCTGGCTCTGCATGCTTTATTATTTTATTCAGATGGATAATATGGAAAATGTATTGTCCTAGGCATTAGATACTTTGTATCTCTTGCCCTTGTCCCAGTCTGAGAGGAGGATTGTTTCCTGTTGGCACTCCTGCAAGGCTGCATGGTGATGTGCTGTTTTGCCCATCGTTGAGCTATTCTTCCACGACATAATTTCTCTAGTTGATTGATTTATTCAACTGGGTTCCTTAGAAACTACAGGAGATCATAGGCCCCCGATGCTGTGGGAGGGGGAGCCGTCCTTGTGGTAGAGCTATAGTAATAAGGGGAACCTGAGACCAGAAACAGACAACATAATAACTTTTGGCATTGTTAATAGGTCATCCCAATCAATCATTAACACAGCAGCAATAATGATGCAGTCTTACTGGCCTTAGATACACGGAAACACTAAACAACCATCACGTGGAGACCATGGAAATATTCCTTCCTGGAAAAATGCCAATGACCGATCCACATAACTTTTGATATTCCAAAATAATTAGTTATCTATGAATGAAATGTCTCCCTGTCCAGTCTGGTATGTATCGCTAGGAGTGTCTGTTTCTATGAGTGTACGGCAGTGTTTCCCAAACCTGTCCTCAGGACCCTCTAACAGGCCAGATTTTACAGATCATCTTGAGGAAATCCAATACTGCAATCACTGAGCAGCAAATTATTTGTTTATATCTTTGGGCCTGTCAGCGGGTCCTGAGGAAAGGTATGGGAAACACTGGCCAAAGTAGTGCTGGATGTCTGTTTTGACTTTCATTACAAGTCTACAGAGTTGGCCTACCTGGCATCAGCAATTGCATCATTCACTAGAGTGGAAGCATTGTTTAAGTCATCTGAGTGCCCTGCTATTCCTCTCTATTGTTTCTATGAGTGTGTCTGTATGTTTATGTGAGTAGACAATATCTTGATCTGATGGATTAAATGGAAAGGCATGCTTGATGCTCTATAGATTCTGACTTCCTGACTAAAAATAACGCATGTCAGGACATTATATCAAAAGGAAAAAAATGCATATGTTCTTAAAACATTGCAGCTGAAATTGAAAGCGTTAAAATCAAACTTGTATTTAGATAAAATATAACAATGTGTTCGTATTAACATGATATAATAGCAGTATTGAACAGGTAAGCTTAGGGTTGTGGGCGTAGCATTTGGATGCATTACAGGAGGTGGTTACGATTGTAGCTCCATTTGGTATGAGTAATATTTAGAATTCGAAATATGAGATGTTTGTTTAGGGTTCCGATTAGATCTGAGAGTATAAAGTCTCGTGTTAGATTTGCACAGAAGGATGTGCCGGTTTGGTGAACTGCTCTACACCTCATTTTGAGTTTTATTCATGTGTACTTTTTGGGGTTTTCATACTTGTTTGGTTTTTTTATTGAGAAAGGATTTTACCAGGAAGAATACATTGAGATTTCTCTCTTTTCAAGTATGTCCTGGGTGGCGAGTAGGTACCATTAGGTGTCTTGCCCAACGACACTTACTGGAGAGGTGCTCTTGCTGGGATCGAACCTGTGTCTCCACAGACTCTCTTCATGCAGAGCAGTGATGTTACCTCTACTCCACCCAGCCAGCACTGTTCATGAAAACAGTGATTATTGTTTGATGATTTATGATTATTTACGTATATATAAATGTAACGTGTGCACACTCTAGAATTTGTGCTGTGCACAGGGGTGTACGTAGGCTTGGTGGTGCCGCCATAGGCACTTCCAATTCCTGTGCCTGTCACCACAGTGTCAAATAAGTCTGTCAGCATGGTATTAAGAAATACTCTCTATGTCAAGAAAAATGTCATTTAGAACTAAATCAAAGTATCTTAACACCACAGGAATTATACCATTTTTGTTTTATAGTTTAGAGTGTCCATGCTGTGTGTTTTATTAATTTGCAGCAATGTTTGCACTTTTATACACCCCCACACATCAAATATATCAGGTGTCTGTAAGAAAGGACATCGGGAAGAAAAGAGGAAACTGCTTTTACTCTTACACGCATGTACTGAAAAACGACTGCCTTTTCCAATCTGCTCCTTAGGCCTGGCCTAGTCAGCCTGTTCAAGAATACATCCCTGCCTGCGCACACCTATACATATAATTATCAGGCATGTAGCATTAGGCAAGTCGGAGGGTGACTTAGAATTTGGAGAATCCACTATTTATGTGCTTTGGTTACTAAATGAGCTGATTTCCAGTCAAGTAAAGTCTTTGTTAGCTTACAATTAGTTGTACCTCACATCATTAAAGATTATAGATATATTTCTTGCTCTGATATATTTTTCAGTTATATTGATGGGACTATATAGATGGCATAGTTTTTTAATTGTGTTATTTGTTGAGCTATCATAAGCTGTATTATTAACATGTTGGCTTTTCTTTGAAAAACATATCTATAACAAAATGCATGAAAGACTTATCATAGGAAAAGAGGAATTTTGAACTTTGATTTATTGATGACTTCCATGTCGTCATCTGATCATTTAAAGAGCCTCTTTTTTGTAAAATCCCTTCTGATCAGCAGGACTATGTTGCTCGTTATGAAAGGAGAATTTTCTCGCTTTTGATACTGTCTCATTACTTACTAAGGAGACTGGAACTGGGGAAACGCCAGCTCTCGCCGTACGCCGCGTATGCTCCATGGCCATATGCATTTGCAGAGTAATCACCTCCTGCTGAGGAACACAAACTGTAAGGTCACGGAAACAACAGGGGGAACATCAAATCTCAGCCAGTCAGTGCCATACGTCTCTATAAAATAATAAAGCCGATAACTGCATCAGAAGTCTCCTCCTGCTTCTCTATGATCTACCCTTACAGCAGCACGTATCCTCCATTTCTGGGTTTGCACACCATAAACACATTCTGTTAAAAAATATATATACAATGTTATGATCATCGACTTTTGTGGATCATTTAGCCATATTCTATAAGCTTGTAAATCTAGTGAGTGAACAGGAACCATGATGGTTAAGGGAAAAACCTTCAGGTGTTACATAACTGCAGGATCCATGACAACAACAAATGAACTTAAAACACCCTGTGAGCCACGGTCCTACAATTGCTGGGAGTCATTCTTTTGGCCTGATTTGCAGGGTAAGATGTAGGGCATTTTAGCAACTTTTCACTGCTGTTCGGTGTTCTCTGAATAGATTAACCATTGCTTCTCTATGGGAGATTTCACTGCCGTCAAACAGGCACCATACTTGGCGAATTGCCTGCTCTCTGAACAGCCGAATGACCCCGAAATGTCACCGTACGGGGAAATTCACTGTTTGGTGACATTTCTGGGTCAGATCGACTCTCTCTGAATAACCCCTTAGGTTATGATGACTAAACCTATGATTACAATCTATTGACATTTTCATTGGCTAAAAACTCTAAAAAATGTTAGCCCGGGACTAATTTTTATTTTGTTTTGTTATAGTCTTTGACTAAAATGCCATTTAGTTTTAGTCATAGTTGACAACTAAAACTATGGTGAAAAATCTATTGACATATTTGTCAAATGATAAAAACTAAATGAAAATGTTGGAAGGACTAGTTGTGCTAGTATGCTTGGTTGTGTAGGGAGAGGTATTAGCAGTAGGGAAAGGGAAGTGCTCATGCCACTGTACAGAGCACTGGTGAGACCTCACTTGGAGTACTGTGTGCAGTACTGGAGACCGTATCTCCAGAAGGATATAGACATCTTAGAAAGAGTTCAGAGAAGGGCTACTAAAATGGTGTACGGCTTGAAGGAGAAAAGTTACCAGGAAAGGCTTAATGATCTTAACATGTACAGCTTGGAAAAAAGACGAGACAGAGGAGATCTGATAGAAACCTTTAAATACGTAAAGGGAATCCACAAGGTAGTGGAAGGGAGTATATTTAAAAGGAAACAAAATCGCAAAACAAGAGGACATAGTCTTAGATTAGAGGGGCAAAGGTTTAAAAGTAACATCAGAAAGCATTATTTTACTGAGAGGGTGGTGATTACATGGAACAGTCTTCCAGTTGAAGTGGTAGAGGCCAAAACAGTAATTGAATTTAAGCAGGCATGGGATAGGCATAAGGCTATCCTAAACAAAAGATAAATCCAGGTAAAGTATCCATGTAATTGGGCAGACTAGATGGGCCGAAAGGTTCTTATCTGCCGACATTTTTCTATGTTTCTAGTCATTTGAGTAAAATGCCATTGAGCTTTAGTCCTATTTTATTCGACTAAATTAACACTGGTATGGATTCCTGGTGAAAGTTTGGTAGATGAGCTGAAACCTCAACTGATCAGAAAAAAAGTTATTTTGTGGGAGATAAACACACATAAGTCTCAAGTGTGTTTTGCCTAATACAAATATACATATATGATACATACATACATAAATACATACATATCTGTCAGTGCACATGCAGATTACTGGGGATTGGAAATGAATCTGTCTCTCCCATATACAGTTAAAATATAACTGCTTCTTTTTATTTATCTTGACCAATCTCATTTCACGCTCCAGGAGAGGAAGCAGTGTGTGCACGGCGCGAGTGTTGCTTGGGGAGGGGGACTATAAGTACTTTATATTTTTAACGCTGCATTAAGCGCGTCTCCGTGGTAACGCAGTAAGACGCTGGCTCAGCAGGTTCCAGAGATGTGAGCTGGGGGGGGGGGTGTTACCATACTCTCTAACATTCTCCATATCTTTCTTATTTAAATGTACCTGCAGAGGTCACCGGGGGTCACCGGCACCGAACATATATTAACCCTTTAAGCTTTGAAGTAAACATTGTGCCTATAGTCTATACTCGCAGGGAAGTCTCTGCATCTTTTGTTAGAAAAAAAATATGATTAATGAAGACATTTCCTTTTACCAATCAATGGAAAAATGTACAACTAAATCTATATTTACAGAAATGATTGTTTATGAGCAAATCGGTGTTTTAATTTGCAATATTTGCAAATTCAGTGGTGTGATTATGTGTGTGTTTGCAGTTATTATATCACTGGGCCTTATCGTAATTGAAAATATAGATGATAAAACCCAAGACCATTTTGAACCTTCTACATATCCGTTGCTGTTGTTCAGAAACAACGGAAGAATACAAACTGATATTTAGCTTCAAAATTGCCTCAAACAGGATAAACAAAATTCTCAATTCTAAAATAGCCGTCTCTGATACTCCACAAAACAGGGCTGTGCTAAAAAAAAAAACATCCCAATGTTCACATCACCTATTACACACCTGCTACCATTCCAGCAATAGCGGAGGAGGCGTAGTTTCCTTGACCACTGGGTATATGAGGAGGGTACCCGGGAAGCGTGGATCCAACCATTTCACGCCCTACAAGAGATTAGAAAGGAACATTATCAATCTGCTACCGAGCATCACCAAACCCAACTTCATACAGCGATTTGCAGCACGAAGGGTGTTGGATCCAATGACACGGTTGCAGAGATGATATATTAGATTATATATTCCTAAACGCAATGAAAGCACTATCTTCTAGTAGCAAAATATTATTTAAGGAAACACTCTGTACTTGGCAAATTTAGTCAGTAGAATGCAATCGAATGACATTAAAAGAGTCACTATGGGTGGAGTAGAGGTAACATCACTGCTCTGTGTAGAGAGAGACTGTGGAGACATGGGTTCGATCCTGGCAAGATCACCTCTCCAGTAAGTGTCCTTGGGCAAGACACCTAACGGTACCTACTCGCCACCCAGGACATACTTGAAAATGAGAGAGAAATCTCAATGTATCCTTCCTGGCAAAATCCTTTCTCAAAAAAAAAGTTGACCCATTCTTCTTAAAAATTATTTTTTTAATAATGGAAGATAAAATATTGTGACATTTGAAGATGATTGGGCGGGGAGAGTCACTAAACCTCACCTCACTGTGAATTCGGAAGACACTTCAAAAGAGGGACATTTAAAGAAAACGGCTAGAGCTGCCTAAAGAGGCAAGATATTTTGTCATACAGATGTGTAAAGTATGAATATCTCCATCAGTAGATAATATACAAATAGAGAAGCTATTCCATGGTTCTCCACGTGCTGTTCATCTTATAGCACAGTCTACTTGTTTGATAATCTTATACAAACATCACTTTTCTTCTAGTGTCATGTCCTTATTCCCTCTCTCCAATAAATGTTTATTGTAGTGATTAATGCATCCGAGGTACACACTCACTCCATCTGCCCTCATTCCAGTGTCTCCAGATTTGCTGGTAATCCTCATATACTCACGCAACAGCTCCATATCTGTTGCGCTCACCTATTTATTTCCTATGTTTAGTGAGTCATTCCTATTCTACAGACTTCTCCATCCGGAGCTAAAAGCATGCATTTGTTACCTCTCTACCCCTGATCTCTCTCCCCCTGTCCTTTCCCAAGTCAGCGACTGTTTATCTGGCATCTCCTCCTGGATGTCCTCCCACCTCCTAAAGATCAACATGTCCAAGACGGAGCTCCTACTTATTCCTCCCTATAATGCCTCCCCACCTCCTGACTTCTCTATCACGGTGGAGGATATCACCATCTCCCCATCAAACCAAGTTCGCTGTCTTGGAGTTACACTTGACTCTGCTCTTTCCTTCATACCCCACATCCAGTCTCTTTCCTCCTGCCGATACCAACTGAGTAATATTTCCAGAATTTGGCCATTTCTTACCGCTGTCACCACAAAACAACTCATACACGCCCTGGTAATCTCCCGACTCGACTATTGCAATAATCTCTTATCTGGCCTCCCTCTGTCCCGTCTCTCCCCCCTACAATCCATGCTGAACGCTTCCGCCAGGCTAATTCACCTCACCCGCCGCTCTGTCTCTGCCGCTCCCCTCTGCGAGTCCCTTCACTGGCTCCCCATCCACTGCAGAATTAAGTTCAAAATCCTTATCCTTACCTACAAAACCCTCACTAACTCAGCTCCCCACTACCTGTCCTCACTAATCACCAAATACACACCAGCCCGCTCCCTAAGGTCAAACAGCGACCTGCGCCTAGAGTCTCCCTGCATCACCTCTTCCCATGATAGACTGCAGGACTTCTCACACGCAGCCCCCATCCTCTGGAACGCTCTCCCTCATACGGTCAGACTTTCTCCTAATTTCTCTTCCTTCAAACGCTCCCTCAAAACGTTCCTATTTAGGGAAGTCTACCACCCAACTCACTGACGCAACCATCAATCACTCTCACCTTGCAGTCCTCTCCTCCTGTTTCCAACCCCAACCCTCCCAGATTGTGAGTTCCTACGGGAATAGGGCCCTCATCCCGTCCTGTACTGTTTGTCAAATGTTGTACAATGTATTGTAGCCCTGTCTATACTGTGCCTATTGTACAGCGCTGCGGAATATGCTGGCGCTTTATAAATAAAGAATAATAATTTGTTCCAATTTTCCTACGAAGCTCACATGAAAAGCATGTCAAAATCAGGAGTCGGCACTGGGACGTTGCTGTTAAGTAAAGTGCATGCTCTTTAATAGGAATATTATGCTAAAGGTAGGAAAAAGAAATGGATACGAAAAAGAAAAATTTTTGTTTTAATATGATGAAGTGATTTAAAATGTAAAGTTCAGAAACCACTTGATCCTTGGTCCTGTTAGCAAGCGCTCAGGATGCGCTTTCTAGGGTAGAGTTTTTTCATGGTGATTGAGAAGCTGTGACGCTAAGCCATACCTGTGACCGCCTGGCTGGGGTACTGTCCATATACAGGGCCCATATGAGAGAAAGCACCAAAACGTGGGGCTGAGGCTCCTGAGCCCATTGGCTGCAGATCCAGGAAGTTGGGGCTATATAAAGATGAAGGGGTGGAGCTAGCACTGGAGCTGTCTGATGCTTCCTGCTTTATGGTAAATGCCGAAAATTCTACAATGAGGGATGAATGGGATGAAAACTGGGTGTAAATGAAACATTCAAAAAATACAAAAATGATGATGATGATCATAAAGATGTTTAAAAAGGGAGAGTAAAATATGTAGGTTCACTCTGTTTGTTCTCCTTCAGTTTAGGTTAATTATAGCAATGCTTCAAATTTGTTGCTGGCCTGTATTCTTCTCCTAAAATGTCACAGTTCATTAATGTCCACCTCTCATGCTTAATACATGTTGGGCTCATTTGACATTTGATTACTCATAGCAAATATATATATATATATATATATTTGCAAAGTGCCCAAGTAGAAGGATGATGGCGGCGCCCGGCTCTAGAACATTTGTTTCAGCTAGCGATATCTCGTCAAGGGATGAGATATCATATTGATCTTTATGACCAATGCAATATCCACTCCCTGTCGCGATACTGCAGCTGTACCGGTACAGGTTAACTTTAATTGTATTTAACTGTATGAAAAGGCTATGGACATGTAATGATGCTTTTGTATTATGGTTCCCACCATTGTCAACACTTTTAGGAAGGGTATTAACCAATATCCATACATTTTTCAAGACTAGCTAGGGATGATCTCAATGTTTACTGTCAACTAGTTTTGAATGACAAATTTCCTTATTTAAAGAGGAATAAAGTGTGACATTTAAGAGGATATGTAAGTAGTTTATGAATAAGGAATAATAATGTTAGTGATATACCATTACACAGCAATATAGGTTAAAAAAAGATTCACCTCAGTCTGGTTCAACCTATCCCCACTTATTCCTGGTGCTCCCAATACATTTGTGCGGTGCAATATTATTTATTTAGAAAAATGTGAATTTGTTGAAGATTTATTGGGCATATGGCTGAACCTACAATAACAGTTACAAGCATTTATAAAGTGCTAAGAAATTCCTTAGCGCTATACAATGGGCAGGACAAAACAAGCCAAACTAACAAACAAACAAGACACTGAGAATGAATAAATTAACATCAGATTGTAAATACAAGAGCTTAATGTGAACCTGTAATGCAGGTGTCAGCAAACTTGGCCCTCCAGATGTTTTGGAACTACATTTCCGTTGCGTCGTCACCAACCTGCTGAGTGGCTGAGTATCGTGGGATATGTAGTTCCAAAAGATCTGGGGGGCCAAGGTTGCTCCCTGCTTCTGTTATGGATGGGTTGTCTATTTGATATATACATTTGATGGCCAGTTGGCTAGCACATTGTATAGATAGAAATTAATTTCCAATCAAATTACACAACATTATGTGAATCTTGATACGTTTTCTTTACCAAAACACAAAGAATAATGCACAAATGATGACTAATGATGATCAACCACTCTGCCCCTCCCCCATTTACTTTTCTTTTGCCTAGACTGTCCCTTTAACAAATTAATTGCAAATAAATATAGCTAAGCTGAAAACCAATTTTTACATTTATTTTCATTTTTATTTTTTACATCTTCGGGTGTATTTTCAAAAATTTCCAGTTTAGTTGATAATTCAAATATAAGATCACATTCAATATTTTATAGCCTGTTATATGAAAAAAAAAAGTTAAATATATGCGCAATATGGCTGCTGCACTTAGTCCCTTATCCAGCCAGTAAGTATTATTTTTCTAGCGACACGAAGAAGTGTGAATGTAATATAGACACTGGCATTGCAGCCCTGTGCATTAGGGTGTGCTCCACAGTGCATTTATTAAATGAAAAATTATATTTAGATGATTTTGCACAAAATACACACTTTTCTTTAGCAATAGCAAGCCTGTAATAAGAGATACATTCCGTTTTCAAGATATTCATCATGAACCAGATAAGGGACATCTAAAATATCAATTTAGGGGGTGAAAAATGACTTCTTTACCCAACATTAGGGTGTTCCTGGACACACCATGCACACCTCCTGTGCACGCCTATGAATATAGGATCGTCTCTGTGGAGGCTCTTCAGGAAACTATCAGCCTCCAACATCATAAAGTTTTAAATGCATTGATTTAATGAAACTATGTGATCCACACAGCATCCTGTAAGCCCATGCACTTACCAGACAGCGAGGAATATCCCTGGTGTGCGGAGAGATTTCTGCTTAAAGCTGTATTGGTGGAGGTTAGTGGTGACTTCCCATCGTCCAGCGCATTATTGAGTAGCGGTAGAGGATAAAGAGCCTGGAATAGAAACCCAGATATGATCAGATAGGAAACTTGCTGTACATTAAATATAAAAAAAACTAAATATATATATATATATCTCCATGAATACCTGTTCCGCTTTACTATGACTGGAGGAAGGGTAGGATTCTGAGAAGTGTTGCCTTTGGTAAGGACATTCAATCCCATCTAAATGATGCTGGCCGTAGGATTCTGTGCGAAGATGTTTTCTGCTTATTCCACTACTACCCTGAGAGTCGATGCTCAGCCTGCAGCTCTCCTGGTCACCTACAGATAAAAATACACAATATACAGTCAGGTCCAGAAATATTGGGACATCGACACAATTCTAACATCTTTGGCTCTATACACCACCACAATGGAGTTGGAATGAAACAAACACAATGTGTTTTAACTGCAGACTGTCAGCTTTAATTTGAGGGTATGTACATCCAACTCAGGTGAACGGTGTAGGACTTACAGCAGTTTGCAGATGTGCCTCCCACTTGTTAAGTGACCAAAGGTAATGGGACAGAATAATAATCATAAATCAAACTTTGCCTTCTTAATACTTGGTTGCAAATCCTTTGCAGTCAATCACAGCCTGAAGTCTGGAACGCATAGACATCACCAGATGCTGGTTTCATCCCTGGTGATGCTCTGCCAGGCCTCTACTGCAACTGTCTTTTGTCTTCAGCAAGTGAAATGCATGCTCAATGGGATTCAGGTCAGATGAATGACTTGGCCATTGCATAACATTCCACTTCTGTCCCTTCAAAAACTCTTTGGTTGCATTTGCAGTATGCTTTGGGTCATTGTCATCTGCACTGTGAAGCTCCATCCAATGAGTTCTGCAGCATTTGGCTGAATGTGAGCAGATAATATTGCCTGAAACACTTCAGAATTCATCCTGCTGCTTTTGTCAGCAGTCACATCATCAATAAATACAAGAGAACCAGTTCCATTGGCAGCCATACATGCCCGCGACATGACACTACCACCACCATGCTTCACTGATGAGGTGGTATGCTTAGGATCATGAGCAGTTCCTTTCCTTCTCCATACTCTTCTCTTCCCATCATTCTGGTACAAGTTGGTCTTGGTCTCATCTGTCCATAGGATCTTGTTCCAGAACTGTGAAGGCTTTGTTAGGTGTTGTTTGGCAAACTCTAATCTGGCCTTCTTGTTTTTAAAGCTCACCAATGGTTTACATCTTGCGGTGAACCCTCTGTATTCACTCTGGTGAAGTCTTCTCTTGATTGTTGACTTTGACACACATACACCTACCTCCTGGAGAGTGTTCTTGATCTGGCCAACTGTTGTGAAGGGTGTTTTCTTCACCAGGGAAAGAATTCTTCGGTCATCCACCACAGTTGTTTTCCGTGGTCTCCCGGGTCTTTTGGTGTTGCTGAGCTCACCGGTGCGTTCCTTCTTTTTGAGAATGTTCCAAACAGTTGTTTTGGCCACACCTAATGTTTTTGCTATCTCTTTGATGGGTTTGTTTTGTTTCTTCAGCCTAATGATGGCTTGCTTCACTGATAGTGACAGCTCTTTGGATCTCATCTTGAGAGTTGACAGCAACAGATTCCAAATGCAAATATCACACTTGAAATTAACTCTGGGCCTTTTATCTGCACATTGTAATTGGGGTAATGAGGGAATATCACACACCTGGCCATGAAACAGCTGAGAAGCCAATTGTCCCATTACTTTTGGTCCCTTAACAAGTGGGAGGCACATCTGCAAACTGCTGTAAGTCCTACACCGTTCACCTGAGTTGGATGTACATACCCTCAAATTAAAGCTGACAGTCTGCAGTTAAAGCACATTGTGTTTGTTTCATTCCAACTCCATTGTGGTGGTGTATAGAGCCAAATATGTTAGAATTGTGTCGATGTCCCAATATTTCTGGACCTGACTGTATAACCAGACTGATTTAAAATCACTGAATAGATATACCTTTGTTGTTTGTAAATACACACCCTGATTTTTGTATTCAGTTATTAGTTTTGTACTACATTGCAGAGACCTATATATTGTATTAATGCTGCAGAAACTGTTGCTGCTATGTAAATGATGATAAATAATAAGGTAATTGCAGGTGTGAAACGATATCAAAAAAGGACTAATCACAAGTTACAAGAGAAATACAAGTCCATAGTGACTATTCCTATGATTTCGCTCTGATGCTGACTGGCACACATTATGTTAAGACACAGTAATCAATTCCAAACAGACAAAAAAAATCATAGTCAAGGACCTAAAAGATGGTCAAGCATGAGCAATTCAACCAGCAAACTCCTCCCTGCGGATGTCCACGACTATGGAAGCCACTTGATATTATGAAATGATAAATAATTGTTGCTTATATTCAGTTGAGCTTTGTTTTAATGATGTAGCTGTTTTTATAATGTGAACATAGGATGTGTTTGGATTGAACATAAGCTTACCAGTAAAAAGTGATGTCTCCTTTAGAAACAATTCTATCATTGTTTGATGTTATGATGCATATTGGACCTGTCTGTTGTGTTTAATTCATTCTTCCTTTATCAAAGGTGTATATTGAAAAGCTCTTGTCACTTAGGCCTGATAAAGACCATTACAATGGTTGAAAATGTTGACCTTTGGTCTGGTGGCATGAAAGGTCATTGGACGATTACAGAAGTGCTTGAGGCATCGTGTTCGCTGTTTGGCTTCAAAGGAACCTACCTCAAAAAGACCTCGGATGTAACATTAAGTAGTTTATGGATGTTATCTTTATGTACAATTTACCATAAGGTCTTGCACAGTGCTCTTTTTCTAGGAAAAAAGGTGGGGGTAATCACCATGAAGCGTCATAAAGTGCCAGGCAGCGAGCAGCCAATGAAAAGGTGGCATATGCTCGCATGCAGCCAATGAATAGTTGCCTGGGTCCAAGGATCAAATGCTGCTGCCCCTCAAACTATTCCCACCAAAACTAACAGTAATGGGCGCTGTGTATGAGGGTATCACAGAGCTCCACAGCAATAAAAGTCACTGTAATGTGCAGTGTGTATGAGTATATCACAGAGCTCCACAGTGCAACGTGATTGTTCACATTATAATTGAAAAATGGACAATAGTGCTAAATTAAAAAATATATAATTTTTTTAATTTTACATACAACTTGGTCAAGATTGAATTATTGGAAAGGCTATCCACTGGCTTTTCCAATGACACATCTCATAGCCCTCTAGCTTATACGTGTCCGGAGATACAAGGGTCTACATGACCCCTGTATCTCCTCCATAAGGTATTCCCTGCCCAGCCTGCTGGACATTCCATCTTCTGACATCATCACGCCCATGCACGATGACGTCAGTGGGTGTGGGGAGGTCCCGCAGATTGGGCTGACATCCAAGATGCCAAACCCCAGCGGGAGAAGTTCGCAATCAGGGCCAGGTTGGTGCTGATCCACGGAACGTCAACAATGGGCTGGAGACATCTCCCCAACCTAGCGGAGGAGTGTCAGCCCTGGCGATAGGTGCCGGTACCGTGTACTGGCAGAAAAAAAGCCCTGGTTACAACATCTCAGATCTCCACAGAAGACAGACCAGATATACCACAGCATTAGTTTGTGGTAGACCTGCCATTGATTCTGCCAAACCTTACCCTTTATACACTAACTTGTGTCACCCCCTGTAACCTATAACATTTTAAGGGTTAGGCTGAGAATGATCTTCACATGATTATAGTATATGATAACCTTTTCTTATTTTTGTATAGTATTATTTATTTAAAAATATGATAATATATGTTGGATCTGGCACTTCAACCATAGCAACCATCAAAGCAAAACAATGTGTTGCGGTATTATGTTTTAAGCATACTCCATGTGGTATTTACTTTGGAGCATTTTGGTACCACAAGTCATTTTATCGTCATTTTAGTATTTGGGAGGAGTCCTATTTTAAGCATTATTATAATCGAGTCGTAACGGAATGTGACTGGTTTATATATATATATTATATTTTAAATAATGTATTCATCTTGATGTTTTCATTAACCTTGTCTTAAGGGCAATTTAGGGAGAAAACTGTACATTATCCATAACAGCCTTGAATAAGTCCAAGACTGAAGAAACATTTTGGCAAATACAGAAGAACCGATTTTAAGCAGGAAGGTTGGCACAATCAACCCCTGAACTTAAACTTCCCTTGGCCTTTCAGCTCTGGTCGCCCTTTCTGGGTGATAGCAGTCTGACCTGCCTTTGGTAACGTTTTCTCTGTAATGGCATCATCAAGCTAAAACCTGAGCAGTAATCCACCCCACACCAAGCCACTATTACTGCTGCCTGTTCTTAGTAATCTCACAAACCTTGGGTTTGCTCACTTAGGGCTGCCCGCTAAAATGGGGACGATAAGGAGGAAAACCTGCGCCTGCAGATTTCTCCTTAGCGTTCCCGTTTTAGCACCATATTATGGGGCAGGCACTAATTCAGCAACCTGCCCCGTAATGCAGCGCTAAGCCTCAGGATGCTCGAGGCAGCGCTAATCGCCGCGCGAGTATCCCCTCTATGGAGTCCATAGGACTCCATTGAGGCTGTGACTTCCGGTCACATAACCTGCCGGATCTCGTGAGAGGCGAGATCCTGCAGGTCAGTGGAATGATCGCAAAGTGAGACTGGGGGATGTTTTTCCCCCAGTCTCCCTCTGCTCCCAGGGGCAAGAAGAAGTGGATTGAGCTGTTGTTCTTGCCGCGGGATGGGAGGCGAGTATGTGATTTTGGGGATTTTTTCAGCTGGTGCTGACTGATTTCGCAGAAGCGGAATCGTTAACACCAGCTCCTAGCTGTGGGTAACTTTTCATTTAACTGCAAAAGGACCTAATTAGCATTAGGACTTTGTAATCCTAACACTAATTAACACTTTGCACTCCTCATGTTAAGCATAGCGAGTGTAAAGTACAGTAAGCTCGCACTGAAAAGCGCAAGATCCAAATTGCTAACGGGTTTTTTTTTTTAGATCAGGGTATGGAGTTCTCCAGACTACTTAGGATAAGAGATGGCGGCTGGATGAAATTAGAAGTATTTTAAGCTCTCTGTCTTATCTACCCCTGGTGATGTCCTTTGAAAGCATATCACACAATACAATTATTAGAGTCAGTGATGGAGCCATAGACTCCATTCTGTGGCCATTGCCACAAAGTGAGGAGCAAGTGCTGTAAAGATACTGTGGGGGCAGTTTACAACACAAAAGATCAAAATGGATGCACCCAGTGACACATATAGAGTAAAATATTTTCTTACAAGAGTAAAACAGCACATGTAAGATATCAGCAACATAAAATAGACGAAGTAAGGACATCTAATTTTTTGGTTATATCGTCCCTTTAATGCGTAATACTTCTGGTGGTAATAATCATCACTTTTGACCTCTGTGCTCCTCTGGGAACATGCAGGGAATTTCACATCTTGTATTTTAACACATTTTACGGTATGAGTACAAAGAACATCAAGCATTGAAAAAAAAGAATGGCTACTCACTATCATCTAGTTTGCGTTTCCCCTCCGAGCTGGTCTGAGTGATACCCAACAAGCCACTGATGGAGTAGGTGGACCCAATAGAGTCTGAGTGTGGTGACTCGGGAGGTGTGACAGCTGAACTCGGAACTAAAAGACAGAGAAGAAAACCGCAGTGAGAGCAAAGCAAGATCTAAGGTCTCATTGTTACACAAAACCTGATCTAACTGAAATCAAAAGCACTCACTGAGCGTGTGGATGTATACAAATCACATGTCTTTTGGGGACAATATAGTGGTGTCTGTGTCAATTATTTTTACACAAACGCTAATTATCTAATTGGGATCGAAAGCATTATTGGACTATTTCCTGGAATGTGGATGTAAATTAAAAATATGAGTTTGGGACCAATATCTTGCTTGCTCTCTGTGTCAGTCTTATCTGGAGTGCGGAGTGACTGTAAGAATTTCAGATCAATGACAACTCGCAATCATGTATCTGTAAATTCTAATCAATCTGAAAGAATATCAGGATTATTCAAAGAGAATCGAAAAATCATTGCACGTTCGGTGACTTTTCATTCTCTTCAATTCGGTGCGATTTGGCGATCCCATTTCGGCATCCCTGTGGTGTATTCAGCAAGCACCACAGGGCCTTCGTAGTGCAGGGAAAAGCCTCTGCAAACCCGCCGAACACTCACCGCAAAACCCGGTGAATGTACACCGAAACCCACAAAAACATCTGGATTTTAACCCCGCCAAACATGTCAGAGAAACCCGAGCAGTAGCCGATCACAGCGCAGAGCAGCCGCCGGAATAAGCCGACACCGCAGACGAATGGAGTGAAAAAAAATCAGTATGCTTGAATGTTTGAAAAGTGAAACACTGTTTGCAAAGAAACTACTGAACGAAAATGTCTGAAATTTACATATAAGATCCAATGAATGATAATAAAAAGGGCTGTTTCAGAAAAAATAAAAAACGATTTAAGAAAAAAATTGAAGAAAAAATAGCAAAATAATCCCCAAAAATGCCTAAAAGGCCCTAAAAAAATCTATAAATAAAGAGCCTTTTTACTGCAGAATATTATAATCAACGGTTTATTAGATATTGAATTAAAATGAAAATATTTTTACCATTGAAGCCTATGGGATTCTCCTGAATAAACCTGTTGAATGAAACCACCGAACAGCAGGGTAATTCGGCAACTTTTCACTGCTGGTTTTTGTTCTCCGAATAGACAAAGCATTGCTTCTCTATGGGGATTTCACTGCCCTCAAACAGGCAACGAACAGGCACCGTATGTACAGGCAATTCGCCAGTATTTGGCGAACTGCCTGCTCTCTGAATAGCCAAATGGCCAGGAAAGGGAACTGTACACTGAATTTCGCTGTTTGGTTACCTTTCGGCCACAATTCGGATCTCTTTGAATAAACCTGTATGTATTTTTTATAAATACAATATTTCCATCTGGTTAAGAAATTACTAAGTTACGTAATTATATGTAGATCATGAAATCAAATGAATATGTTCTTGCAGGTAACTTCCAGCTTCTTTAGTATTGCTCTCACAGGAGCATTGAGCACTCATCGTATATAAATCCATCTTCTAAGGCTAGGGACAGATGAGCGCATTTTCTGCGGCCACCGTCAAAATGTACGTCGATGCGTGCGCACGCATTTTTTCACAGAATACGCTTAAGTGGTCAGACGATGCGCAATTCTGGACGTATTTCATGACGATGGGGTAAAAAGAAGTCTAGGGAAATCCGGCTGTTTGAACGTTATGTTGGCCGCACACTAGCAGCGTCTGACGTCTCCTAATCACGCACACACGCTGCTATGCGGCCGCAGCGCACTCTGTACGTCAGTACCAGCGGTTTAACGTTCTCGAAAAAATGCGTTCATTTTCCACTTGCGTTGCGCGGCCGGACTTTTGTGCGACCGTACTTCGTATATTGGCTGTCATTGCCCGTCATCTGCTGCTAGTGCGGCCGTGATTATGTGCGCCAGAACGCGCGTTCGCACTGCCTCAGTCTGACCCTAGCCTTAGTGTTAAGAATCTATTACTTGGTAATGCGTTTGGCACTGCAGCTGAAATCGTAAATATCCAGTAAATGAAAATAATTACATAGCAATTAATGTTGCCTTTGTGAAGTGAAATTGTGGAAAATTGCTGGTAATATTTATTAAATGTTTTATAGTATTAACTATTATTAGTTATAATCAGTATGCAAATAAGAACCAGTAAATATATGAACTCCTTTACATCCCGTTGATTTAACTAATGAATAAGCATCTTTTCTTTCTCACGAGTTTGAAAAAAAAGACCATTAGAAATATATCTTGAACCTGGATATGTATTGGTGTCAAAAACACAGGGGAATGGGGATATTATAGGCAGCAGGCATCATGCACCATGTAAATGACCACATGTCTCTCTACTGCCTTCATCCCTCCTATCTGGCATATGCGATGCTGACACTTCAATGTGCGGTACTAAAGGGATAATTACAAGCCTAATACATTGCCAGCATCCGCGCCCATTTAACTAGATTTTGAAACATGCCAAAAACAATACACCTGTTGGCTATTATTTATATAAAAAACAGCTATTGCGCCCTATGCTGTTGTTCTTTTTGCCCAGCTTAATACAGCCATAATTAAAATGTTACTGCAAGCTGGTCCTCTTTATTCATTCTCTCTACTGTCTATCCTTTTTCCCCTCTTTCCTCTTTTATTATCATCTTTACTACACTCTTCTTCTCCTTTCTTTGGACCAATGTCAGCTCCTTTTAAGTCCCTCGGCTAACACTTTCCCTCACATACTCTTGATTTGTTCCTTGTAGTCTTCCAATGAAACCATTAATCTCTTTATCAAAAACTCCATAAACGTTTCATTTAAAAAAGAATGCCACAACAAGGTGTACTCCATTTGGTTGATCGGGCTGTGTTCTGAGTACTCACATGTACCAAAACTCTAAATTCTAGCTCTAACCCAATTGACACAAACAGCTAATCCTTTAATCCAGGGGTGCTCAATCTTGGCCCTCCAAATGTTTTGGAGCTACTTTACTCACAAGGCTCTGTCAACCTAATAAGTGGCTGAGTATCATGGGAGATGTAGTTCTGAAACATCTGGAGTGCCAAGGTTGAGCACCTCTGCTTTAATCTGTCAAAACAGCAGGGAAATGGGCAGTGCTAAAATAGCGTAGCACCAATACGAAGCATCATTTTGGTACTTCCCACTCTAATGCATTTGGTGCCTGTCATCTACATATTTTATTTCATATCCTGTCGGAAAACCAACTGTGTAAAGGGTTAAAATGTCCATAACGTTTCAGTCCTTTGGTGGACTGGGTTAGGGGGACATGTCAGTGGGCATTTAGGCATCCATCCAAGCTCTTTGCTCAGTCTCCCATTGTATAAACTGTGTGAATCACTTACTCAGAGTATGTCCAGGACTTAACGACTTTACGCAGCTTTCCATTGGTAGATTGAAGAGCTGCTGGACTTTGGTGCGGATTATTCTGTCATACAAGAGACGGAAATGTATGGTGAGAAACCAACACAGAGACATCAGGATAGCAAAAAACGGATAGCATAATGAAAACAGAAGCTCCATTCATATTAATAATTCGTTAGAGAAATTGGAAAAGCTGTGAGTGCTTACAGAGTGGACATCCAGGGCTAGCATAGATGGAATTAGCATGGATTCTTTGGTGATGTATGGTATGGTATGGTATAAGTGATCACTTAGCAGACACATCCATCTGATGGAGTTTCCAGAGTTTTCTTGTAATGGACTTCTCACACTTAATGTTATGGATATTTTGTGAGTGACCAGGATAAAATGCCGAACACCCACCATAGAGGTGCATTTAGGCTTAGTGCTGCCTAAAATACTCAAAATTTGCAAGGCCCGCCCTGTATCAATTAAAATTGTTATGAATTAAGACAAATGTAATCAACCTATCAAGCTAATATAGGTCAATACAACATTTAATTCAGAACAATGAAAGTGTCTTAGTTACAGACATGTTATAGTTTAGAAACTACTGAGTTGTATTGCCTTGTAGCTCCGTTATACACCTTATAACATTAATATACTGAAACACTAAAACAAAAGGATATAAGGATAATAATGAGGGAATGAGATATATTTTTAAGTTTCTCCCTCTAACAGCCCTTCCTCCCACTTAGCAAGTATTAAAAAAACTCTTCTGCCCTCTCCATTCTCGCGCTCTAGGCACAAGCCTAGTTGGCCTATGCAAGAAAACACCCTGACATGCGTCTCTCATCGTTTTCTTGTATGAATTTCTAACACTTAACTCTGCAAAATGAAAATTAAAAATTAAATCAGAAATATGTGGGTATATATAGGAATCACCTTCCATTTTACCACACCTGTTAATGGAGCTGACGCTGGGCACTGTGTCATTGTCACACACCCCCTCTGTCAGAAGTCGGTCTCTGATTTCCCAGGCGAACATGGTGGGATTTTGGCGCTTGTAATCACCGATCTTCTCTACCACCTTGGGAGTGGCAACTTTAGGCTTGGAGCCACCGATGACCCCTGGACGGATACTTCCTGTCTCATAGTACCTACTCCAATAGAGAAAAAGGTATAATTACCAAAAACCACAACATTTAAAGCGAAACAACTTGAATGGCTGACTATGTTGCCCTGATGTAACAGTAAGAGAAAGAGGGAAAATGAGACTTTCTATCCCCAATATGTACCTGGCAGAAATTGATGGGAGACCCATAGTACATATAAAAACTATAGTATTACACTAAAATAAATTGTACTTTGGGTATGAGCCACACTGACATGTTACAGGGGAGCTATTAGAAAACGTTTTGCTACATAATCAATCCAGAAATTGAATTTGTTGGCATATATAAGTGCCTTACTATAATCACATTTTTATTACAGATAATGTTCTCAGTTTAGTTTATTTATGACATCATTATTGAATAGAGCAATAATGAATTTGTTTGATGCTTTAAAAATAATAGAAGCCCTTGTTTTATGTGTTGACACTTTTATGTATATACAGTTTACAATTGAACAATAACGATTGAATGTCACCCCATGCTACCTCTAGTGAGATTATTTTCATCATTTCTCCTTACCTTCCCAGGATCTTGCTGACACATCCATGACTGACCCTCAACTGACGTGAAATGTCACAGGGACGGACACCCTGATGTGCAAGGTCGACAATTCGTTGCCTAACTACTTCAGGGAGGGGACGCCCATTCACAAACGCCCCACCAAGTTGATTCATACCTCCATGACCTGAAGATGTAGAGCAGAACTTAACAATTAGACAATTTTTAGCAGGAAATGAAAAAACACACAGACAGCCCGGTACATCCTAGACTGTATATACAACTCTGAAACCGAGCAGGGTTTCTGTACCTTAGACTAGTTCTGGCCATTTGTATCTAGCAGGCTTTATAGCATTCTCACCAGAAGTGGTGCCACAATAAAATATAAGGCCACTTATTCTGCAAACCCCCAAAAAATAACAAAAAAGGGGCTCACACTTTATTTTAGCAAAAGGGAGTATGTAAATGCAGGAGTGTTTTTGTGTGGTAAGCCAGTATGCACATGAATGCAGAGGTGTATTTGTTAATAGTACTTGTGTGTGTGTATGTAAAGCCTCATATGATAAAATGACGCAAAGATCATCAGTCTGAAATTCTCTCACGTGAGGCCTTAGTTTGAGTGAGGACTTGGACTGACTATTTTGCCTAACTATACAACGATTCTTCTATGCGAATTAAATAACTGAACGCTTCTAAAATAATGGTGTGAGTCTAAACCAATGTCTATATACCAGGGGTCAGCAACCATGGCTCCCTATTATTTTGAGAACTACATTTCCCATGTGGCTCAGTCAGCCTAATGGATGACTGAGCATCTTGGGAGATGTAGTTCCCAAGACATCAGGGAGCCAAGGTTGCTGACCCCTGGTCTATACTTTTGTTCTCATGTACCACATCAGATATCTTCAATTCTGTTTTCTTAATAAATGTGTGATATATTAGAGACACATGTCTCATTTCCCGCCTGACTTTGTAAAAGAAAATGTACAAAAGTTCTTCTATTTTCTATGATACTTTCATGAGAGACTGAACGTTTTCTCTTGACTCTGACACATCTAACTTTATGTAGCTGAAGAAGACTATTGTATTATTTGTTTGTGTATTTTGGTAGAGGATACATTTTTCTGGTGTACGGTGTATACTAATGTTTAAGGCTCCCTGTCTGCTTGTACCATATATTGTTTTTGTTTTTAGCTGAATGTTTCTTTGGTACATTGCGCTCTATATTTTCATCCATCGCTTTAAAAACTGGACAGCTGTAGCTTTAATATTCAACTATGTGACTAGAATACGTTTAATTGCAGTTAAACAAAATATCATGCGTGGCTGCATTTTATTATGAAGATACGCTTTATTGTAATCTGTACATGTTATGTCCTGTGTCAATACAAGCAGCTAAACGCCTATAGATACTAAGGTCAGTATACAGAATAGCTCAACTGGAACATCATTCATTTTTATATTTAACCCCTATATAGTCACACATGTAGTAGAATGAGCTGCTGACCTATGAGTAGAGATCTGGGTCCGACGCAGCCCATCTCAGTGATGAGTTCTGTGAACAAATGAATTATTTAGATACATCACAAGCAAACCTACAATATTATCAGGTTACTCCACCAAATAATGTTGGTAGATCCAGTTCCAAAAACGAGTAAAAGATAACTAAGTATGTTTTACCCTTTTGCGCTACTTTATGTTAACAAATCCTTGCAAAATAAATGTAAACGATAAAGCAAAAAACAGTGAAGTGTTATTTTCATTATTAGCATGACATAAACAGTTTAATATTAAACAGTAGAACAAAAACTGTACAGCATTCTTTAACCATGAGTTCCAGAAAAACTGATGGATGCCAGTATGACTGTTACATCCATCTTTCTTTCCAGATGCAGTTTGTTAGAATGAAGAAAAGTGTCAACCTTTAAACTTTTACCCTTAACTTAATCTCTAGAATTAAAACAAAGGGAATTTTAGACAACAGTTAAACAACTAACCACACTTCACTATGAAGCGAATAAAGGATTAAATTCAATTTCCTGAATGAATGAAGAAAATTCAAGAAAACCCTCTTCTCTACAATAACAAATGAACGTTCCTCTATTTCCTTTTGCTTCTGGCTGGTCAGTGTCACTCGTCTCGCATAACCCTACCTTCTCTATGGACACATTGAGCTAGATTCCACGGGCCCTATTCCACTTTTGTTGATAAAAAGGAGGCAGTAATGGAAAAAAATTGTTGCGAGAAGATTTTCCGTACCAGCTCCTTGTTACCGCACCAATTCCAATCCAGCTGCTGTAGGAAGCCATGGATTGAAATGTCCTCTCCACAACGGGATAGAGGTGATTAGTTTTTTTTTGGATATGTTTAGTTTACAGTATTACAGGGACACTCTACTCCTGACTACTTTATAGTTTTAAAGTGGTCAGGATGTGAGGAGTAACCAACCTTCTCCCCGTAGCTCCACCAATCTGGTGAAAACGCTGGGCGAAGTGGAGTTGTTTCCTCCACCCCACTCAGCTTCACCAACACTGGGATTTTTGGATTTCCGTGCGGCCTATCACCAGATCGGTCACTAGTGATGTCAGTATGCAGAGAGAATGCCGACGTCACCCTATTAGGGTGAGATCAATCACGATAACGCTCAGCCTCAGAGAGGCAGCTGGTGGCTCTGCACAAGTTAAGGTAATACCAGGATTGGAATCTAGCCCAGTACACAGCGTGTAATTTATGTATGTAGCATAAAAAAATGGATACAGATAGTACATCTGACAGTCTGTCTTCCTTTCTCTGGCAATGTCTTGATTGTTAGCACCCACCTTAGAGCTGCCACTGGAAAATCCTCACTGCAAGGATCAGTCAATAGCAAAAAAATAATTCCAGCATACGGCAGTATTCATCAGAAAAGGATTTTATTCCATCACCAGAAGCAGAACAACATTTCGACCTGCACCAGGTCTTTGTCAAGTCAGTTGACAAAGACCTGGTGCAGGTCGAAACGTTGGTCTGCTTCTGGTGATGGAATAAAATCCTTTTCTGATGAATACTGCCGTATGCCGGAATTATTTTTTTGATGTCTTCCTTTCTCTGTCTATGCATTTCATTTTTTATTTAATTATATATTACTTGCTTTTCACACCAAGGCCCCTATTCCACAGTTGTCCTTAAAACGGAGACGGTAAGTAGGAGAATCCACACCTGTAGATTTTCCTTACCGTCTGGGGTAGGCTTTCTGTCACCACTTACCCCAGAACAAAGCGCAGGGCAGCCAGATGCCAGCAGAAATGCTGCACGACACCACGAGTATCGGCTCCTCGAGTCCATAGGACTCTGGAGCCGTGCACATGCCGGCCGCAAGTTCGCTCTTGGACTCACAGAGGAAGAATAGGGACTATTTGTTCCCAGTCTCAGTCTCCACCAGGTGAGAGGAAGCAGTGGATTGTGCTACTGTCTCCAACGTGGGGTAGGAGGTGAGTATGTTTTTAGGGGGGTTAGGCCTGTGCAAAATTACTTAACACCAGCCTTGAGGAGAATTTCTCAGTGAAAGACTGTCTACTAGTGGAACCACAAACTACCTTGGAATAGCTTGCACTTCCATTTGGAGGTGCAAATTAACGTCTCGTATACTAAGTATAAAACGCTTTAATTTACAGTAAGGACATGCAGGGAATCACAACACCCGAGCCGCAAGTCCAGCAGCGGGAGTGGAATATTGATTCCCGGTGATAAGATAACTACAGGAAATGTAGGGCTCTATTACATCTACGCAAATTTTAACGCGTGCGCAAAAACGCATTAACACAAGGGGAAAAACCCTTTGCGCAGAACGTCGTATTACAATGTCCGCGCAAATAATGCACGCTAACGTCTACCGTGGGTGAACCTGTGCGAACCCTGCGCGAGCGTAATGTACTGTGCGCGTCCTATACTTAACATTGTGAGCACAAACGCGTTTGTGCGCTGGTATGCGGATGGTATTACAATCTATACGCATAATTTAACACACAGCGTTTGTGCGCATGATTTTAACGTCTTTGAAAAGCTGGTGTTAATGGCAAATCTGAACGTCCTGGCCGAAACCAAATACACCAGCCCAAAAAAAAAATACAGCAAAGTATAGTTACACATTCTACGCATACCCAAACAATAAAATTGAGAGGTTGTGTGTGTTTTTATTATTGCTGCAGCATATATACTCAGATTGATTTTGACAGGTGCAAAAACTTAACGTGAGATAATTGTGGGTCTTAATTCTGATTGGCTGAATCGTGTGAAAAACAGTCCGCACACCCATTTCTGTGCGCAGCGCTTAATGCGTGCGCGTTTTTGCGTGTCTTTTTTACACGCGTTATTTTTTCTCGGATGAAATAATGCGCGAGGATTGTAAAACCAGCGTTAATTTACGCGCGTTAACGTTTAACGCTTCGCACAAAAATTCCCGTGTTTACCGTGCATTTCTGAGTGAAGAATGTAATAGAGCCCGTAATGTATAATGTCTTCTGTAGTTATCTTATCGTCAAGTGTGGAATAGGGCCCTACACTTTTTATTCAATACTGTTCTCTCTTCAGCATGTACACCTAACTAGGGGCCTTATTCCAAAGGAGCTGTTAATAGCGACTCGTTAATGGACACATTTTGTAAGAGCCATTATCCATTAACAGCTTGTTATTGATAAATAGTTAAATCTATAAGAAAAAAAAATATCTTGCAGAGATTTTATGTTATTAAAAGAAATCTGTAAAAATAGGATCATTTTGTTCAACTATTGCCATTGTTTTATACATATTGTGATCTGGATTATTGTTTAAATAAAACAATATTTTCAAAACCAACAGATTATTTTAATCCTGCTTTTCATGAATAAATTGTGGATGGAAAAAATAAGTTACAAAATAATGTTTGTATGTATTTTTACACTCAATGGTAAATGGCAGTCTGTTGAAAATTTGTCATATTTTGGGCTCAAAAGTTAGTGATCCCAATATATATTTTCATTTGTCACATCTTTTGGCTCAAATGGGGTTAATTTATTAGAATAGTACTTATTGAGGAGAACTGAAATGGGAATTAAAAGGTTTTAGGCCACGGAATCTGAGCTGAAAATTAGCAGTTTGAAAACGAATCGGAAACTCTGAAGAGTAATTTCAAACGTGGCTCTTTACTAGGGCAAATTTAAACATAGGTGCTGCCCTAGGGGCTCTAATGTCCGCTACCCCCATCTGATAGAAAAAAAAATGAACATGTACAGACACAAAATTAAGACAAATAATCACAACCTTTTAGGCTAGGGTCAGACGAACGCATTTTTCGCGTCGTCCGTGAAAAAGTGCGTTTGAAGGAATGGACGTATTTTTTCACGGAATACGCGATAGCGGTCATACGATGCGCATTTTCATCCGTGATTTTGTACGGATCATCAATAAAACACTTTTTGCGTCTGGACGTTATGTAGGCCGGACATTAGCAGCGTCTGACGTCTCCTAATCACGCACATTTGCTGCTAGCAGACGCAGCGCACTCTGTACGTCAGTACTAGCGGTTTCACGTTCTTGAAAAAATGCGTTTGTGTGCCGCTTGCGTTGCCCGGCCGAACTTTCGTGCGCAGCACTTCGTATATTGCCTGTCATTGGATGTCATTTGCTGCTACTGCGGCCGTAATAAAGTGTGGCTGCACGCGCGTTCACACTGCATTCGTCTGACCCAAGCCTTAGGGTTATTTATATCAATAAAAATGTAATTTAGAACAAAATGAAAGTAACTTATTTATATTTTAATGATTTCTAACAATATTTATAATAGTTTAGAGTCTCGTTACTGGGAGGTTTGATGCTTTACAGCTCTGTTATACACCAGCACACCTTGAATATATTGCACCTTTAAATCAAAGGACATTAGGATAAAAATGCTGCCCCTCTCACTGCTATCCTGCAGGCTTAAGTCCATGCCTAGGCCTATGCAAGAATGCACCACTGGTTGTACATTATTCCTACTATAGAGGCACCTCATTTTATCTAAACTTTGCACCTTTGGTTCTCAATTCCCCATGAATAAATCTAAATCTGTTTTTTGTCTGCTGTCTCAAACTAAATGTTCTCTTCAGGTATCATTAAACGGGTTGTTATGAGCACCAGGAGGAGACTGCAGCAAAATAAAGAGTTTGAAGGCATTGTATGCTTTTTCTTGTAGTTTGATTTCTTCTTCTAACAACCTATATGTCACTGTCACAGAAACCAAACCCTGTTTGATAAAAGGAGTTAGGAAAGGCCACACAAGCAACACAAAAGGTCTTTTTTAATCCTTTTTCTATAAAACCTGATACTTTGATGGAAATTGGGATATTTCCATCAGTCGCGAGACAAAAAAATATAATGAGCTAAATTACAATCCTCGCGCAAACATTTGTGCCGGCGCAAAACAACATTAACGCGAGGGGTAAAACCCTTTGCGCCGAATGCCGTATTACATAGTCAGCGCAACAAACGCACGTAATCGTCTACCGCGGGTGAACCTGCGCGACCGCTGCGCGAGCTTACTGTACGTTGCGCGTCCTATACTTAACATTGTGAGCGCAAATGCGTTTGTGCGGTGGTATGCGGATGGTATTACAATCTATGCGCAGGATTTAACGCATAGCCTTTGCGCGCATAATTTTAGCATCTCCTAAAAGCTGGTGTTAACGGCAAATTCTATCAACCTGGCCGAACCCAAATACACCAGCCCGAAAAAAATACGCAGCAAAGTATAGTTACACATTCTACTCATACCAAGGCAATAAAATTGAGAAGTGGTGTGTGCATTTATTATTGCTGCAGCATATATGCTCATATTGACTTTGACAGGCACAAAAACTTAACGTGAGATAATTGTGGTTCTTAATTCTGATTGGCTGAATCGCGTGAAAAAAACAGTGCGCACACTGATTTCTGCGCACGACGGTACTGCGTGAGCATTTGGGCGTGTCCGGTTTACGCACGTTATTGATCGACGGATGAAAATACGTGCGAGGATTGTAATTCCAGTGGTGATTTGCGTGCGCAAACGTTTAACGCTTGGTGCAAAAATTCACACTTTGCGTGTGCGTTTTTGCGCAAAGATTGTAATATAGCCCAATGTCTTTAGGTTTCTTAGTTAAATTCGGATTTCTTATTTTTGTAGGGTAATATCAGCTGATTAGATTATACATTATTAGAAAAAAAGCAGCAACAATGAAGAAATAAATTCATTTACAAATTCTCCAATGCATGTTTTTCTCAGTTCTAGAATTATCCAGTTCAATTGTCAAACATACACAGTCATAACACATATTAACTCTATGTCATACACTTATATAAGAAACAAGCTACATCCCTGTGATGATAAACATAATTAATTTTGCAAAAATATGTATGTTAAATGATTTGTTTACGACTGGGCATACCGGTATGTCATGGCATTCTGCACTGATGGAAAAAGTTATCAAAGTGTTTTACTTACAGTTTGTTATGGCCTCTCTTCCAAAATAAACCACAAAGTTCTACTAATTATATATTGATCTTTACACGAAGTCCGTATCAGTTTAGAAACAAAAATCAGGGGTGAAGATATTCACCAAAAAAGTGAAATGACATGCTATCAGAGTTACATAATGGTTCAACCTGGATAAGTTCCCAGCTGTCATACTAAAGGGACATTTTAGTGTTTTGAGGTTTTTCTTTCAACTATATCTACATCAGTTCAGCGTGTTAAAACCAAGCACTTTCTTAATTTACATACATTATTTATTTTCTTCCTTTGGCAGGTTATTCCTTTTTAAAAGCAGAGTCCGCGGATGTCTCCCTCCTGACGTAAATGCAGGCGGTTACTTATCCGCTAGCTTCTTCCTACAACTTACACAGCAGTGCACTGCACAAGCATAGGCTGGTTAAGGGGCTTAAAATGTAAGTAAAGCACATGTGTTTAGGTTTGGCAGGAGAAGTCGACGGACTCTTCTTTTAGGCCCGTGTCAGACGAGCGCACTGATCACATCTGTGTTGCCGCACATTTTAACGTCCGTGGTAGCATACAGTTATGACCAATAGAGACCCACACATGAAGTACGTGCACACAGAAGTGCGGACGCACAACGGACGCGGTAAACGGACGCAAGTTAGGCAAGAACGTAAAACCGCTAGAACGGACGAAAAGAGTGCGCAACGTCCGCATAGCTTTGCGTGTGAGTGATGGAACGAAGTCAGACGGACTGCATTTTTGACGTCCAGCATTTTTGACGGACAAAATGTTTTTCATATTAATTTTATTTCCCATCTACATCAGTCACAAAAAAACATCAGTCACAAAAATGGACTGTGTGGCCACTACCTTGTCGTCAGTCAGAAAGTACGTCCACTGTGCACGGAGGCACAGCCCACACAGAATGCTCTTGTCTGACCCTAGCCTTAAATAGAAATATCTTTAAAGTTAGGAAATTAATAATGGATGGAAGTAAGAACATGATGAATTGACTTAGGTGAACTTAGGTAAAAAATAACTAGGAAGTCCCTTTTGTTCCTTAATTTACTGACACCTTCCAGTTCCTCTCATTTCTCTGTTTAGTGAATAATTTCCCCGTGACTCATGGGACATTTGTTAAGTGAAATGTATAACTTCTGAATTGTTTATTCTTTTTCCATTATTGATCTAATTTAAGATAATAACCCTGTCACACAAAGTTACAAATTGTACCAGGCTTAATTATTGGCACAATAATTATTAATTAAATACTCCCACACGATCATGACATTTTTTGGCTTGCACCAATGAACATGTCCCCCTTCATCCACCTCACGGCATTATATATAGTTACATAGGCTGAAAAAAGACATGTGTCCACTGAGTTCCACCTTTCCCACATTACCTACTGCTGTTGATCCAAAAGAAGGCAAATAAAACCCAGTCTGAAGCGCTCGCAAATATATAACACAAAGGGTAAAAAATTCCTTCTTGATCCCAGAATGGCGTCAGATTTCTCCTTGGATCAAACAGCTTTTACCCACATATTAAATATTGTAACCCTTAATATTCCGTTTTATTATGATATGATAAATGCCTGGGTCAAGTCAAGCAGGAACTCGTGGGAATGCAGTTCCTGTACTATTTTACTATTTTTTTCAGGAGGAATGGAGTTACCCTTTGCCCCAAACACTGAAACAGTTAATAAATTCCAATCATATGTTTCCTTAACCTCTTACTGCCGCGTTGCGTACTGAGTGCTGTGGGGCAGTATAGAACAGCCCACTTGTGTCTATAGGCCGCGACAGACCCGTCCACCAGTTGGCTGAACTCAGGCCGCCCCCTGCAGCCAATGGCGTGCAACGCACATCAGCTGCATAGGCGCACCAGGGGAGGAGCCTGCCACAGCAGCTGGAAAGCGGGGCGTACTAGTACCCTCGCTGGCATTAACGCCCTCCCGCTGGGCACAACCCGCTCGGCTGTAAAGGGTTAACAAGTCACTAGAAATACATTATATTGTTACAGTTGTCACAATGATTCCATAAAATCTAGCCTTTTGTTGTATTTTAAGAAATAATATCGAATGGTTGTGTAAGGTGGTGGGTTAAGGAATGACCTGTCAACGGATAATTGGGGAGCAGAAAACTCAGAGGGCAGTATTACATAGCTGGTGCTAACTTAACCAGAGCTGGTGTAAACTTACCAGAGCCAATACAGTCTATGGAGTTGATGAGTTTACAAAGCTCTGGTTAAGTTGGCACCAGCTTTGTAATACTGACCTTATTTTATTAGGATTAGACCTCTGGGTAAATGCTTATGCAATGTAAGTAAACACAAACTCTTGGTGCTATATGAGGGATTGTATTAATAATGTGATATATAAATGATGACAATAATAATAATTTATGAATGGCTGTAGATTGTGAGAGAAGCAGCCCATTGTAGCAGGTGTGAGAGAATTTGCAGCTTGTTAAAGGGTTTACTTTTGAATTGAATAACTGTGGATTCTATCAGTATTTTGATGTTGGACCAGTATATATTATCCAAAAAGAGAGCACAGAGTGGCGTCTGTTGGCCCAGGCTGCACATTGGACCTGCTTGGGATGCTGAAACTAATAAAACATCAGAACATGTCACATAAAGCTTCTTTAATTGCTTATGATCAGTCAGGCTGGCATGTGTTCTTGAACCCAGGACATACTTGAAAACGAGAGAAATCTCAATGTATCCTTCCTGGTAAAATCCTTTATAAATAAATGTGTGACATGAGGATCTTCAGATGACCCTGGCAGGCTGGTACATGTTACAACAACATTATCTACAGATGGGTCTCTCCTACCTATTTTTTGTTACCAACCTTCCTGAAATATTTTAAGGTTGGTTACAATTAAATTTATTCCAAACACACTATAATTTACCATTTTTTACAGTAAGGTCACCATAACCCACACCACAAAAACATTACTATTGTCATATATAACCAGGACATACTTGAAAACGAGAGAAATCTCAATGTTTTCTCTCAATGTCCTTCCTGCTAAAATACTTTCTATATAAATAAATAAATACCATATCAGGGCTGATCTATTCTATGGGCTGTAAATGATATTAAAATCCTCTGACTTAAATTTCAGACATTCTATCAAAAGCACAAATAACAAAACTTCTGTAGAGTATTTGCTCAGACACTTACATATAAAGCATCTACAGCAAAGTGACAGGTGAGAATCCAATGGTCTAATCTAATCCTTAGGAGGATTTTATCAAAGGAAACATCCTGTGAGCCAAATGGTTTCTGCCATTGCTGGTAGGTCTTTGTACTGGAACATCTCATCTATAGGTCATCTCCATGTCCTAAATTGCAATAGCAGCTTTTATTTTTTTTTGAGAAATGATTTTACCAGGAAGGATACATTGAGATTTCTCTCGTTTTCAAGTATGTCCTGGGTGGCGAGTATGTACCGTTAGGTGTCTTGCCCAAGGACACTTACTGGAGAGGTGCTCGCTGGGATCGAACCCATGACTCCACAGGATCTCTCCATGCAGAGCAGTGATGTTACCTCTACTCCACCCAGCCAGTACTTTAGCATCATCGGAGATAGGTTATCATCACTGTTCTAGGCGTCCTGCATTAATGGTAATGTAAAATGCTGATACTCATTATAAATATGTTCTCCGGAGAAATTTAGTTACAGGTCTATTCAAAAGAAGGTGAAACTCAGGAGAATGACTGGAGAAGTGAAAATTCTAGGTCAAAATAACCAAACCAGAAAAATTCTCCCATTTGTCTCACTTTCCAAATCGGCTATTTGGTCTAGATTGTTCTCTTCACCTGACACTTATCCTGATTTTCACCTTTCTTTGAATAGACCTGATAGTGTTTACACATACATGGATGTACAACGGACACACATCTTGTTTCAGTCTAGCAGGGTTATTCAGAGAGAGGTGAAAACCAGGAGAATTGCCAGGAGTATGAACAATCTAAACCAAATAGCCGATTTTGAAAGTGAGATAAATGAGTGAATTTTTCTGGTTTGGCTATTTTGACCTAGCATTTTCACTTCTCCAGTCATTCTCCTGGTTTTCACTGCTCTCTGAATAACCCTGTATGTAACTATAAGGCCTATTCATATTCAAAGAAAGGTGAAACTCAGGAGAATGACTGGAGAAGTGAAAACTGTACGACAAAATTGCCAAACCAGAAAATCCTCCCATTTATCTCACTTTCCAAATCAGTTATTTGGTCTAGATTGTTCTCTTCTCCTGGCAATTCTCTTGAGTTTCACCTTTCTCTGAATAAGCCTGTATAACAAATTACTTTGATACATAGGAGATAGATAGATAGATAGATAGATAGATAGATAGATAGATAGATAGGATTTGGATAGATATTATGAAGCGAGAGATAGATATGGATGGATAGATACTTAGATATGTTTTGATACATTAATAGAAAAATATGAATAGAAAGATGTTAGATAGGTATGGATAAATCGAGATAGATATTAATAGATATTGATAGATAAATGGATATGAATAAATCGATATAGATAGATATCGCTAGATCTTAATTAATAAATATGGATAGATATTAATAGATAAAAATGAATAAATAGATGATATTAGATAGATATGAAGAGATAGATGGGTGGATATAAATAAGATAGAAAGATAAACAGATAGATAGATATATAGATAGATCCTAACATCATATAATCTATTTAACCCATTTTATAGCCAAGCAACGGAGATGTTCTTTTAAATTGCTCTCAATCTGTGTGATAAGCAATCACCATTACCTCACAGAATACAGTATGCGCTATGCAAGATTATTAACCCTTAACAAGTCACAAGGCATCAATAATAAAGCTACAATCTGCATGGCTTATTTACAAACAATTTTTGGCAAACACATGTATGAGGAGAAGAGTTTGTATATTTAGGACCCCCTATGCTGGTCCCCTCCATAATGCTGTGATGGACTTTATTTAGCACACACAACTCCTGATGTATGGGGACATTTTTGTACTTACTTCAATGAATTGAAATACGATTAGAATTTTGTTTATTTTTTAAAAAAAATATAACACAAACTAAATAATAAAAACAAATTGTATTGTAATAAAACATGAATTAATAATAATAATAATATAGGATGCAATCTCTTCCACTACATAGAGAATTATTCCTATGGATGTATTTTATTTGCTTTTTTGCAGCTTAATTATTCCCAGCCATACATGCGAATTTCTTCAATAAATATCATTATCGCAAGAAGCATTAATAAAAAAATATTGAAAAGTACATAGGAAAAAATAGGATTTGAAATAACTATACACTTGAAAATTCAACAAAACATTTTTCTACAAGAACAATAAGATTCATAATTTAACAGATTTATTTTCTTAATCCTTAAAAATGCTAGTTTAATTTCCTTTCTTTCTCAGGAATAAAAAACACTTGTCATACAGGTGTATCATAGGTGGGTGAAGCAGCCCACCCTAAAACTGCACACAAAGCAATGCCCTGCAGCCAAGTGTTTGTATTAATGGGGAAATTAAAGGAGCTGTCAGCTGTGAGTGAGAAGGAAATTCAGATAATGGAGGAATGAATTATAGGGGCAATGTCCATCCTGCCTGGATCTGAGATCCACACACAGATAACACAAAGAGCTGGGTTTAAAGCTATGAAACTGGATACAGTAGGGCTTGGATACATTGTGACACTGATCTTCTTCCCTGAAGTGGGATCAATCAGGGGAGCAGTTAAAGTGTCAGGAGGGGGATAGTGATCATTCTGCACCAGGGAAATTACCTGCTAATTAACTTGTATTCTGAATGACGAATAACACAAAATGCGACCTTAAAGCATCGCTTTCTAATCTGCAGATGCAAGATGACAGCTTTCCCAGGATTGCACAGCTGTAGGATACGGCCGTATCTTTCTCCCATATATATATATCTGCTGGCTATAGCTATAATACATGTAGCTGCAGGACATGTCTGAATATGCACTTACTATATCTGCAAGAAGTGACAGCACCTGACTTCTGTAGCTGCAGGAAGTGATTGTATAGTAACTTATGTAGCTGTAGAATATAGATGTATATATTTCAATGTATCTGCAGGAAGTTGTTGTATATTAACTTATATATCTGCTGTGTATATTGTTATGATCTGCAGGAAAAGGCTTTTACTTGGATACAGTATATGCAGGACGTTGCTGTATATAAACTTAGTATCTGCAGTAACATATACCGTAGAGCTGTATTTTCCTAGTTCTCGCTCTTCTATATGTGGGATAGGGTTATATATTTCACTGTTTTATTTTCCCTTTTAAGAATTTATATATTTCACTTACATATATGCAGTACATAGCTGAATATTTTAGTACATTCCATATATTCACCGAAAACAGCTGTTTCTGCCCTTATTTCCGCGCGATGTGATTGTTTACTTCTCAATCTAAAGATACCTTTGTACCTCTCCCTGATATAGGTGCAGCACTACTAAATATTGAAGTATATGCCACAGAATATGGCTGTGTATTTCACTTCTATACCTGCTGGTTATGGCTGTGTGACAATATTTACTCATATTAATTTATTAACAAGATTTTTAGATCAAAGAAATATATAATGTTTTCCACACCAGAAAATAGCATATTTCTTTCTGTTTCTGCTACAGCTACATATTTCGCACAGGGATTGATTGGGGAGTATTTGTGATAAATATATTTATATATATATTTTTCACCCACACAGTTGTCTGGAACTTTTGCTCTTAAGTGGCAAGGAAACAGTTAATTCGTTTCCTTCTGTACTAACCAGAGATGTATTTTAATTTATAAACATTAACTCTGCTATACACAACTAGCTCCTTGGTTAGAATGTTTAATATTTTATTTATGACTTTATGTTGTACTTACATTGTGTTTTTATTATGTGAATTATTTGTATTTTATTTTAGAATAAATAATATGTTTTCTGATTACATCGAGTTGTTTTAACCAATATGTTATCAACATTGTCTTTAGTATAAAATGTTCTGCCCTTTCATCAATACAATTGTCAGGTCGTGAAATAAATATCACTTATATATAATTATATTTATATTTAAATTATTTCAGTATGAAGGGAGAGAATTAATATGTCTACTTATTTTTTCGTTTTTCCTTTTGCATCTTTAAATCTATTTTCTCAGTCAAAGTAAGGTTGCTTTGGATTTAAACACCTTGCCTTGTCCTCCTTTATTCACTCGGACACATCTTTTCTAAAGGGATCACAGCAATGTAACATTGTATCTGGAATGGTTTAATGTTATATGTATCTATTAAATGGGAATGTGCGCTATTAAAAGATTTGTCGCCATAAAATAGAGGCTCATTGAGACCTCTCAGGGTGAGAACTGGAGGACAGCTCCATCATTAATATAAACATTGATGTAAACACGCTTGACACATGGGGAAGCAGAGGAGACACAAGCAGGGATGGGAAAGTTCATGTAATAATTATTAAATAATTATATGCATTACCCAAATGTTATTCTTCAGTGACAGAGAGAAGAAAAAAAAATAATCAACGCAGCCATCTGATGGGTCTCAACAACATATTACAGAAAACAACAGCCCCCACACCACTGCATCCCCTCTATCTATCTATATCTATCTATCTATCTATCTATCTATCTATCTATCTATCTATCTCTCATATCTATCTATCTATCTCTCATATCTATCTATCTATCTATCTATCTATCTATCTATCTATCTATCTATCTATCTATCTATCTATCTATCTATCTCTCACATCTATCTATCTATCTATCTATCTATCTATCTATCTATCTATCTATCTATCTATCTATCTATCTATCTATCTATCTATCTATCTATCTATCTCTCATATCTATCTATCTATATATCTATCTATCTATATCTCTCACATCTATCTATCTCTCTAATATCTATATTTATCTATCTATCTCTCTAATATCTATATTTATCTATCTATCTCTATATCTCTCATATCTATCTATCTATTATCTATCTATCTATCTATCTATCTATCTATCTATCTATCTATCTATCTATCTATCTATCTATCTCTCATATCTATCTATCTATATATCTATCTATCTATATCTCTCACATCTATCTATCTCTCTAATATCTATATTTATCTATCTATCTCTCTAATATCTATATTATCTATCTATCTCTCTAATATCTATATTTATCTATCTATCTCTATATCTATCTATATCTCTCATATCTCTCATATCTATCTATCTATCTATCTATCTATCTATCTATCTATCTATCTATCTATCTATCTATCTATCTATCTATCATAACCAATGTCTAGCTAATATATCTATTTAATCTATCTAATATCTGTCTAATATATCTATTTATGTACTCTATCCATCCATCTATGTCATTGTCAATTATTATTATTTTTTTTATCCTCATTTCTCTCTGTGTTTTACCAGTGATTGTCAGCTCTTTGACACAGCATTTTGTATGTGCCCAATTGGCGCCTATTAACATACACGTCAATATCAATTTACTTAAAGCACCGTCTAAACAAAGCACAATATCATTATAAATACACATTATTTTTCCATTAATACAGACGTATTGGCTTCATTTATTCAATGTAACAAGCACAGGACAATGTGATGAAAATTCAAGTTGGTGCTGTTTCATGTATCAGTGGAAAGACTTACCTGATCTCATGCTGGTATGGGGCATATTCACCGCAAATCCAAATAAATCCCCTGTAAATGGCCAAGAGGCAAATCCAGGAGTCTCTGCCAGTGGGACCTGTGGGCAGGAGACAGAGTTGGCTTATAGAGCGGGGGCAAAGGGTAGTGTGGCATAGTGTGAATGGGCAAAGAGGAGCAATGAATGGGCATACAGAATAATGAAAAGTACAGAGGAAGAGAGGCAGATGCCAGGCATTATGGGGTATGGGGTGAATAAAAGGGAGACTGGCATAGGCTGGTAAAGTAATAGGGGGCACATGTCACTGGTAAGGGGCAATGTAATGGGAGATGGAGATTGGACAAGGGATTAGGGAAGAGAGGAAAACACAAGACAGTAGGGCATTGAACAAAGACCAGGGTGGCAAAGAGAATGCCTATCATGGGACACGTGTCAGAATAATATAATAATGCAATAAAGCAGAATGTGTGACTGTAGAGTGGTGGGAGACACTGGGCAGAAGAGCAAGAGGACATGCTTCAATGGGTATTGGTAGACATCTCACAGGTCCAAGTGCTTGAAGAGATGACTGGCATGGAAGGGGCTGGGTAGAGGGCATTGAATAGAGGTGATGAGGCTTTGGAATAGAAAGTGATCTTCTATTTAGGTGCCCCCTCCATGGATAGAAACTTGGGAACTGGGAAACTGGGATGTAGAGATTTGGATGCAGAGATGCCACATCTGAATCTATGGAGTTTTTCTCCAAAGTGGAGGCACAGGTGATAAAAATGTAAATGTCATAGTCCTCAAGGGAAACACATTCAATGACAGAGAGATATCCACCCAAAATACCTGCAGCCCTGGGAGAGGAGCTAGAATCATCTAATACACAAATAGAGACAGACAGAAATAAATAAGGGAGGCAGGTATACCCACAGACATACACTCAGACAGACAGACAGACTCAGATGGATATAGTGTAGAGAAGATGCTCACCCTGTGCCCTGTCTCTGAGGACCCTCACACAGTGTCGCCCACTCGCTGCTCACACTTTGCCAAGAAGTTTGTCTTCCTCCCATAGGATGTGGGGCGGAGGATTTATCCCACACAGGGGTCTCAGAGCCCCCCGGCCCGACGCTAACAGCTGGGATTGGCTGCAGGGGCTTGAATGGGGCTGAAAGGAGGTGTCTGGCCATGGATGGCTGATTCCCAAAGCAGAAAGCTCTAGGTCTCTCTGATAATACAGTTTGTGAAAGGAGTCCATGAACAACATATACTGGGAAAGAAGAGATAAACCTACCTGGAGACTCATGATGCCCTGTGTGTGCTGTGCCCACCTCATACCCCAGGATTATGTATTGAGATACCAGCAATTCTGAGCTAAATTGTCAAAGTGAAACAATCAGCAGCAATATTCTACTGGTTTCCATATCATTACTGTATTTGTGCACACATATCCATCAATAGTTCTTAATAAGAAAATATGTCACATTTTCTATCACTATCCATATATCTATATCGATTTATCTATTTCTCCATATCTATACATCTATCTATGTCTCCATATATCTATCTACATCTATTTATCTATTTCTCTATATCTATATATCTATGTCTCCATATATCTATCTACATCTATTTATCTATTTCTCCATATCTATCTATACATCTATGTCTCCATATAGCTACATCTATTTCTCCATATCTATCTATACATCTATCTGTCTCCATATATCTATCTACATCTATTTATCTATTTCTCCATATCTATATATCTATCTATGTCTCCATATATCTATCTACATCTATTTATCTATTTCTCCATAGCTATATATACATTTATCTGTCAGCATCCATCCAGCTCTTAGATTGTAAGCTCTCGAGCAAGGTCCTCTCTCCTACTGTTCTATGTGTTTAACTTGTATGTATATTTGTTACTCTGCCTCTCCCATTGTACAGCGCTACTGAACTTTTTAGCACTTTATAAAATATTGTAACAGTAACTCTCCGTCCATCCATAATTATCTATATTTATCCATAGCTATCTACATCTATCTATTTCTCCATATCTATCTACATCTACATCTACAAGTGTTAGTACTTATCCAGATTTCGCTCCCCCAATTCGCACTTAATATCTGGCACTGAACACAATACAAACTCAAATCTGATATTTTTAGGTCTCTCCGCTGTCTCAAATAGGATGGCTTCCCGTTTCCTTAAACTCAATCTTGCCAAAACTGAAATTCTCATCATTCCTCCCTCCAAGAAGAACCCAATACCACCTATCTCTCTACAAGTAAATGGAACGCCCATTAGTCCAACAGCCCAAGCTCGCTGCCTTGGTGTCACTTTTGACTCTGACCTAACATTCTCTTCCCACATCCAGACAGTGACCAAATCCTGTTACTTTCAACTCAAAAACATCGCCCGTGTCCGCTCCTTTCTGACACAAGATACCGCAAAGGTGCTGGTTCATGCTCTTGTCATTTCACGACTTGACATCTGCAACTCGCTCCTTATTGGCCTCCCCAACTCCCGTATCGCACCTTTGCAATCTGTAATGAATGCAGGGGCCAGGCTTATTTTTCTCACTAAACACACCTCCCTCCTCTGCCGGTCCCTCCATTGACTTCCTGTACGTTCCAGGATACATTTTAAAATACTGACGTTCGCGTTCAAAACACTCATTAACTCCACTCCTCCCTACATGTCTTCATTACTCAGCAAGCAGTTCCAACTAGACAACTCCGTTCAGCAGGTGATCTCCACCTGTCATCGGTCTACACACGCACAGCCAACTCTCGCCTCCGAGACTTCTCAAGGGCAGCACCAGTCCTGTGGAATGACTTGCCTCGCCCTATCAAACTCTCCCCTGATCTTCAGGCCTTCAAGAAATCCCTTAAAACCCATCTCTACAGATTAGCGTACCACATCACTGATGCAACTCATCCCTCTGCTCTCCTACTCACACATGATTGAAGCTGCTTCTATGGCCATTCCCAAACCACTGGCACTAATGATCCTGCTATCTAGTAATATTCCTCTTGTCCTCCTCAACCCCAATCCCTCTAGACTGTAAGCTCCTATGAGCAGGGCCCTCTATGCCTGTTTCCATCATTTGTCCGTTCGTTCCCTTTGGTTATTGTAAAGCGCTGCGGAAACTGTTGGCGTTATATAAATGATGACAATAACAATAATAATTTGTGGATTTTAACAAAAAAATATAATCAATCCTATATTTAATGTGATGTAAGAGGGAAAGATATATGATTGAACATCTGAATACAAGCTTTATAGTGTATGGGGCGAATGGGAACTGAGTCCGCTCTGCAAAAATAGTGGAGGAACTGCTTTCCCATGAGTTCCCCTTCTACTTGACCCCTGCATCCATATTTAACTAACAGGTCTATTCCCTAAAAGGTGAAAATGAGGAGAATTGGCAGGAGTAGAGAACAATCTAGACCAAATAGCAGATTTGGAAACTGAGAAAAATGGGAGAATTTTTCTGGTTTGGCTATTTTGACCTAGAATTTTCACTTATTCAGTCAATTCTCCTGAGTTTCACCTTTATTGAATAGACCTGTATGTATCCATATCTATATCCTTTTATCTATCTATCTATCTATCTATCTATCTATCTATCTATCTATCTATCTATCTATCTATCTATCTATTAATCTATCCATATATACAGTATATATATCCTTTATCTATCCATATCTATCTATATATCCATATCTATCTCTATCAATATATCTATTCCATCCATATCTATCCATCTATCATTCTATATTTATTTATACATCTATCTATCTATCTATCTATCTATATCTATCTCTATCCATCTTTCATTCTAATATATTTATAAATTTATCTATCCATATCCCTCTCTATCCATAGATACGTATTAGCATTATTATGTTACTTTTATTTATTTATTTATCGAGTGACAAGATATTCTGCAGCAATATAGAAGACATACACTATATTGCCAAAAGTATTCGCTCACCCATCCAAATAAACAGAATCAGGTGTTCCAATCACTTCCATGGCCACAGGTATATAAAATCAAGCACCTAGGCATGCAGACTGTTTTTACAAACATTTGTGAAAGAATGGGTCGCTCTCAGGAGCAGGGGCGGACTGACCAATCGGGCACTCGGGGCTGCCCGATGGCCCGCGGGTCAGTGGGGGCCCGGTTTTGTAAGGGACCATGGCTCCAGCGTGCCTTCCTGGGCCCCACGTGCACCCTGCATTGATGCCGCCCCCTCACATCCATGTGTGAGCTGTGCACTATACATCCATGTGTGAGCAGGGGCAATATACATCCATATGTGAGCAGGGGCAATATATATCAATGTGTGAGCTGGGCACTATACATCCATGTTAGGCTTGTGCACGATTTTTTTTCGGTTCGATTCGATTCGATTTTTCGGATGTTTAAACTTTTCGATTCAGCTCGTTTCGACCGATTTCTGTTTCGATTTGGTTCGGCTCGACTCGTTTTTCGTGTACATTTTTTTTTCCGAATATCGACCATTTTTCGTATTTTCGTGTCACTTAGCTCGTTTTTTGTATCGACTTTTCGTGATTTCGGAAGTTTTCGTTTTTCGGAATTGTACATGTTTTCGGAATATCGACCATTTTTCGTATTTTCGTGTCACTTTGCTCGTTTTTTGTATCGACTTTTCGTGATTTCGGAAATTTTCGTTTTTTCGGAACGTCTGTTTCCACTCGTTTCAAAGCAATAAATTTCGATTTGACACATTTCAAGTCCATTCGAAAATTCCGAAAATATTTCGTTTCGGCTCGGAAAACTTTTCGGATCTGACATTTTCAGATCTAAAAATTTTCGGAAAATCGGCCGCATCCGAAAACACGAATCGGGCAATTTCGTGAAAATTCCGAAATTCCGAAACCCGAAACGCACATCCCTAATCCATGTGTGAGCTGGGCATTATACATCCATGTGTGAGCTGGGCATTATACATCCATGTGTGAACTGGGCATTATACATCCATGTGTGAGCTGGGCATTATACATCCATGTGTGAGCTGGGCATTATACATCCATGTGTGAGCTGGGCGCTATACATCCATGTGTGAGCAGGGGCAATACACACTGCACATTACTGTGAGGTTTTTTGCTATGCAGCTCTGTAATACCCTCATGCACTCTACACATTACTGGGAGTTTTATTGCTGTGGAGCTCTGTAATGTGCAGTGTGTCAGGATTCTACAGTATCTGTTAAAGTGATCGGCAGTTTCCCACATTTTCCACAGGGACTTTCTGTGCTGGGGTGTAGCCTTAGCTGCAATGAGTGGGTGATGGCTGCTGCAGCAGTGTGATGGCCATCTATAAGTATGGAGGGGGGGGGGCACAATTCGCTGCTGGGTCCAAGTGGATTTTCAAAAAGGTTATTTTTAGGAGTTCAGAAATGAATTTGTTAGCACAATAATGTACATGTGGGTGTTGCGTTGTAGGGGTGGGTTTTTTTATGGGTGTGGCCTCCTGTGGGTGTGGAACAAGGGGGGCCCCATGACCTCCTATTGCCTGGGGGCCCCATTAGTTGTCAGTCTGCCCCTGCTCAGGAGCTCAGTGAATTCCAGCGTGGAACTGTGATAGGATGCCACCTGTGCAACAAATCCAGTCATGAAATTTCCTCGCTCCTAAATATTCCACAGTCAACTGTCAGCTGTATTATAAGAACGTGGAAGTGTTTGGGAATGACAGCAACTCAGCCACGAAGTGGTAGGCCACATAAACGGACGGAGCGGGGTCAGCGGATGCTGAGGCACATAGTGTGAAGAGGTCACCAACTTTCTGCAGAGTCAATCGCTACAGACCTCCAAACTTCATGTGGCCTTCAGATTAGCTCAAGAACAGGGCGCAGAGAGCTTCCTGGAATGGGTTTCCATGGCCGAGCAGCTGCATCCAAGCCATACATCACCAAGTGCAATGCAAAGCATCAGATGCAGTGGTGTAAAGCACGCCGCCACTGGACTCTAGAGCAGTGGAGATGCGTTCTCTGGAGTGATGAATCGCGCTTCTCCATCTGGCAATCTGATGGACGAGTCTGGGTTTGGCGGTTGCCAGGAGAACGGTACTTGTCTGACTGCATTGTGTAAAGTTTGGTGGAGGGGGGATTATGGTGTGGGGTTGTTCTTCAGGAGCTGGGCTTGGCCCCTTAGTTCCAGTGAAATCAACTCTGAATGCTTCAGCATACCAAGACATTTTGGACAATTCCATGCTCCCAACTCTGTGGGAATAGTTTGGAGCTGGCCCCTTCCTCTTCCAACATGACTGTGCACCAGTGCACAAAGCAAGGTCCATAAAGACATGGATGACAGAGTCTGGTGTGGATGAACCTGACTGGCCTGCACAGAGTCCTGACCTCAACCCGATAGAACACCTTTGGGATGAATTAGAGCAGAGACTGAGAGCCAGGCCTTCTCGTCCAACATCAGTGTGTGACCTCACAAATGCGCTTCTGGAAGAATGGTCAAAAATTCCCATAAACACACTCCTAAACCTTGTGGACAGCCTTCCCAGAAGAGTTGAAGCTGTTATAGCTGCAAAGGGTGGACCAACGTCATATTGAACCCTATGGATTAGGAATGGGATGTCACTTAAATTCATATGCGAGTCAAGGCAGGTGAGCGAATACTTTTGGCAATGTAGTGTATGTTCACATCTTCAAAAACATATAATAAAACACCACTCTCCATGGATACAAATGCTGTTTAAAAAAATGGTTAAATAAGTAAACACGCTCCCACTCCCAGGTGGCAGTATGTACTGTTGGTATCTAGTTTCACTTTATACAAAGAACATAAGAAAAAATTGTCTTTCGTGCATTAAATCCCTTATAGCCTCGCTAAACTAGTATAGATAAATGGAATTTAATAGATTATTTACTAACCTCCGAATTGGCCACAAGTTGCACTGGACGCTGAATTTCAGCATTCGGTGCGATTCCAGGCCAATTCATCTATTCACTAAGCTGGCTATTCGCCGCAGTTCGGCAGCACCGAAATTGCCCCTTAGACTATCGTGTCTTCTATTCACAGACAGCCAAATTGCATCGAAATTCTGGCGAAATGCACTGGTTTATTGGTGTTTCAATTTGACAGGTTTAAGCAGGCGAATCCCATAGGTTTCGATGCAATAAATGGAATATCATTTTTACTTTCTTTTTTAAAAGACCGTTTATGCTTTTTAATTTTTTTGCAAAAACCCATTTTGTTTTTTTAGAACACCTTATTGTAATTTTTTCACAGTTATTCAAAAAGAGCTGAATTGGCTCTGAAATTGCACCAAACTGTGAATTTCCCCGTACGGTGCAATTTCGTGGCCATTCGGCTATTCAAAAAGATGGCAGTTTGCCAAATATTGGCGAATTGCCAGCGAAATCCGGTGATCTTCGATGGCAGTGAAATCCCCCATAGAGAAGAAATGGTTCCTCTATTCAGAGAACACGAAAGAGCACCAAAATGCTGAAATGAATTGCCCCGATTTTTGGTGGTTTCATTCGACAGGTTTAATCAGGCGAATCCCATAGGTTTTGATGTAAAAAATAATCCCATTTTTATTAAAAAAAAATTCAACTGTTTATTATTTTCACTTGCAGCAAAAAAGTCTCTTTAAATATTTAGTTTTTTAGGATTTTTTTAAGCATTTTTTGGGATTTTTTCAGAGAATTGTTTTCAAGATTTTTTTAAAAATGGCGTCTTTTTTTCTGTAAAAGACCTTTTTATTATTATTTAAAGGACCTTTATATGTTATTTCGAGGCATTTTCGTGAAGTAGTTTTTTATGCAAACAACTTATAAAAGTTGTCGTTTTTTCTTTTTACTCACAAATGGAGGTTTGGTATCGGACGTTGTTGTAGGTGAAAATTTGGGATCTAGTGATCACCAGTCAGTATGGTTTAATATAAGAACAGAGATGGAGCCACACCACACAAAAACAAAAGTTTTAGACTTTAAAAAAACAGATTTTTCTAAAATGAGACTTTGTGTGAAGGAGTCATTTTTATCAGACTGGAGGAGTTTAAAGGGTGTCCAGGAGAAATGGGATTATTTAAAAGAAGCATTATTGAAGGCCACAGGCAATTGCATTCAACTTGTTAGCAAAAACAAAAAAGGGAAGAAACCACTGTGGTACTCTGCAGAAGTGGCCAAAATTGTCAGGTACGGGAGTGCGGCGGTGGGTGAAGTGAGCCCAGGATGCAGTGATCATAGGAGTCACACAGGTTGCTGGGTATTGAAGGTTTATTAAATAATAAACAAAACAAATGGTAAATAATAACAGCACTAGCAGGCAGGCAACAGACTGTATGCAGGATTCAGCTTGACAATAGGGATTCTTGAAAGCAGGGTATACTTGACAAACGAGGATTCTTGGAAGTGGGGTACACTCGAAGAACGAGGGTTCTTGAGAGCGGGGTACCTTGGTGGGGAGATTCTCCTTGGTAGCAGGGTTCCACTTGGGTGTATCACTGGAGGGATTCAGGTAACACGGTAGGGAGCTTCAGGAACAGGTCTGGTTGTCTGCACTTCCAGAGACGTTATGTTGAAGCCCTGATGGAAGGGTGGATCCCTCTTTTAAGCAGGCTTCATTTAGGTGAAGTAGTATACACCTGTAGGTATCACAACAGAAGCTTAACAGCCAGATAGGGGAATCGAACCTGCATACAAACCTAGACAGGTGAATAAGGGTTTGCCACGGTTTAGGTGCGGGCATAGGCTTAATTCATGACAGTACCCCAACCCAAGGAGCGCCTTCCGGGCGCGAACAATCAGATATATATATAGCAAGGGGGCCACCTATTTTTTCCTGCGCCGCCGTCGGTTGGGGCCAGGACCGTCACCTCCAAGGATGAGGTTTGGGTGGTCAAGATGGTCACAGGGTTTTCAAGGTCTGTTCGGCGTATCACGATACCTTGGACACTGTAGGGTATCGTGGGATCCATATCTGAGGTGCTATCGAGCACAGTGGGTTCGGAGTCGTCCTGATGTATGGGGTTGCTGGTGGCAACCAGATCGGGAGTAGAGAAATGTCCACGGGCTAATGCAACCTGTACCTGAGACTGCAGGTATTTGTGGTTCAGCTGCATGTCCTGTATGGTATGGGTAAGGGTGTTCACCTGAGCTGCCATGGCAGAGACAAGTACCAGGACTTCACTGGATGGACTGGCTTTACCAGGAGTTGGCAGGGTAGCTGCAGCGGTATCAGTGTCCACAAATGTTTTGGTGACAGCAGTCTGGGCTTGGACCTCGGTACAGCACGGCTCTTGGACCTGGACCTCGGTACAGCACGGCTCTTGGACCTGGACCTGGGTACAGCACGGCTCTCGGAATCCTGCGGGTTGCAGGGCTTCAACATTCTGTCAGGTACGGGAGTGCGGCGGTGGGTGAAGTGAGCCCAGGATGCAGTGATCATAGGAGTCACACAGGTTGCTGGGTATTGAAGGTTTATTAAATAATAAACAAAACAAATGGTAAATAATAACAGCACTAGCAGGCAGGCAACAGACTGTATGCAGGATTCAGCTTGACAATAGGGATTCTTGAAAGCAGGGTATACTTGACAAACGAGGATTCTTGGAAGTGGGGTACACTCGAAGAACGAGGGTTCTTGAGAGCGGGGTACCTTGGTGGGGAGATTCTCCTTGGTAGCAGGGTTCCACTTGGGTGTATCACTGGAGGGATTCAGGTAACACGGTAGGGAGCTTCAGGAACAGGTCTGGTTGTCTGCACTTCCAGAGACGTTATGTTGAAGCCCTGATGGAAGGGTGGATCCTCTTTTAAGCAGGCTTCATTTAGGTGAAGTAGTATACACCTGTAGGTATCACAACAGAAGCTTAACAGCCAGATAGGGGAATCGAACCTGCATACAAACCTAGACAGGTGAATAAGGGTTTGCCACGGTTTAGGTGCGGGCATAGGCTTAATTCATGACAAAAATAGTGAAGAACAAAAAGACAGCATTCAATAATTATAAAACAACTCAGAGTGAAGAAGATAGGCAAACCTATAAGATTAGGCAGAAAGAGGCAAAGCAATTTATAAGAGCTTCCAAAGCACACGCAGAAGAGAAAATAGCTCAGTCAGTAAAAAAGGGGGACAAAAACATTTTTTAGATACATAAACGAGAAAAGAAAGTAAAACAAGGATTAGTTAGATTAAAAACAAAGGAAGGAAGGTATGTAGAAGAGGATAAAAGTCTCGCTGACTGCCTCAATGAATATTTTTGTTCAGTCTTTGCAGAAGAAAAGGAAGGAAAGGGACCTCAGTTAGGAGGAAACACTAACGAGACAATTACATATCAGTTTACAGAGGAGGAGGTTCTACAGCAGCTGTCTAAAGTAAAGACAAATAAATCAATGGGCCTGATGGGATCCACCCTAAATTATTAAAAGAGCTCAGTGATGTAATAGCAAAACCGTTAACAGATTTATTTAACCAATCCTTGCTAACGGGAGTCGTCCCAGAAGACTGGAAATTAGCAAATGTTGTGCCCATTCACAAGAAGGGTAGTAGGGAGGAATCTGGGAACTATAGGCCAGTTAGTCTTATGTCAGTAGTGGGGAAATTAATGGAAACCATGTTAAAGGAAAGGATTGTTGAACATCTAAAAACACATAGATTACAGGATCAGAAACAACATGGGTTTACCTCAGGGAGATCATGCCAAACTAATCTTATTGATTTTTTTGATTGGGTAACAAAAATAATAGACACAGATGGTGCAGTAGACATTGCTTATTTAGATTTCAGTAAGGCTTTTGATACTGTTCCGCATAGAAGGCTTATCAATAAATTGCAATCTTTGAGCTTGGATTCCATTATTGTTGAATGGATTAGGCAGTGGCTGAGTGACAGGCAACAGAGGGTTGTGGTAAATGGAGTTTATTCGGCGCAAGGTCTTGTTACCAGTGGGGTACCTCAGGGGTCAGTACTTGGACCCATTCTATTTAATATTTTTATTAGTGATATTGCAGAAGGTATTAATGGAAAAGTATGTCTTTTTGCTGATGACACAAAGATTTGCAACAGGGTTGACGTTCCTGGAGGGATCAGCCAAATGACAAATGATTTAGGTAAACTAAAAAAATGGTCGGAGCTGTGGCAATTGAGTTTTAATGTGGATAAGTGCAAGATAATGCACCTGGGACGTAAAAACCCAAGGGCTGAATATAGAATATTTGATACAGTCCTAACCTCAACATCTGAGGAAAGGGATTTAGGGGTTATTATTTCAGAGGATCTAAAGGTAAGTAGTCAATGTAATAGAGCAGCAGGAAATGCTAGCAGAATGCTTGGTTGTGTAGGGAGAGGTATTAGCAGTAGGAAAAGGGAAGTGCTCATGCCACTGTACAGAGCACTGGTGAGACCTCACTTGGAGTACTGTGTGCAGTACTGGAGACCGTATCTCCAGAAGGATATAGACATCTTAGAGAGAGTTCAGAGAAGGGCTACTAAAATGGTGTATGGCTTGAAGGAGAAAAGTTACCAGGAAAGGCTTAATGATCTTAACATGTACAGCTTGGAAAAAAGACGAGACAGAGGAGATATGATAGAAACATTTAAATACGTAAAGGGAATCCACAAGGTAGAGGAAGGGAGTATATTTAAAAGGAAACAAAGTAGCAAAACAAGAGGACATAGTCTTAGATTAGAGGGGCAAAGGTTTAAAAGTAACATCAGGAAGCATTATTTTACTGAGAGGGTGGTGGATACATGGAACAGTCTTCCAGTTGAAGTGGTAGAGGCCAAAACAGTGATTGAATTTAAGCAAGCATGGGATAGGCATAAGGTTATCCTAAATAAAAGATAAATCCAGGTAAAGTATCCATGTAATTGGGCAGACTAGATGGGCCGAAAGGTTCTTATCTGCCGACATCTTTCTATGTTTCTATGTTTCTATTTGTTGGCTTGTCAGCTTTTTCCGGTGGCTGGTCGGCACTCTAGCAGGTCATCGGCTTTTTTGGGCCGATTCAGCGATGTGGCGGCAGATCGTCGGATGCATTTGGTGGTTTTTCAGCTGTTTTTCAGATCAATTCGGTAGGTTTTCGGAAGTTTTTCGTATCGATTTGGTGGTTTTGCAGCATTTTTTCCGATCAATTCGGCGGTTTCCAGCGGTTTTTCAGATGCGTTCGGTGGCCTGCACTTCGAGGACCTTGCGGTGAATGCTAAAATCACTGCAAGGTCAGCAACTCAGACTAGCTCAGGTGCGGGGAACGGGAGAGCACTGAAATGTCATTGACAATTCGGTGCTCTCTGAATAACCCGTTTGTAATTTTAGACTCCATTTTTGTTTTTCTTATTTTTCTAAAAGATATATGGTTTTTATTTTGTAACAGACCTTTTTATTATTTTAAAAGAACCTTTTTTTTATTATTTGGACACATTTTATTGATTTCCTATACTTCCTTTTTTTTGCAGTTGGGTAGAAGTCGACGATGTTAATTTGGCGCAATTAGGTTGTCATTGTCGCAATTTGGCCGTGTTCGCCAACATCCGATAACAGATTTGACAATTCCAATTTTGGCAATACAGTGAAAAGTTCACTAAACAGTGAATCCACAGTATTTTTGGCTTAATGGAATCGCCGAAATGCGGTGAAACACAAAGCACTGAAATTGGGCGAAATTTCGGTGCTTTATGAAGAGACCCTTTAGTGTGCAGATGACAATATTTTGTGTTATGTTTGTGTGAAGTGCGGCTGAATGTCAAAAGTATAGGCTGCTGCCTAGAGCACACACTGATTATTTGTTTTATACTAGTTTCTGTATTTTGCAGCCAGATATTAGAAGCTGCTGTCTCGTTTTGCCTCAATTAGGAGATTTCTTGGTGCTATTTACACAGTGAACCCACCTCTTTTTTTTTATCTATGAGCTGGGAGCAGCTAGATCCCTGCATAATGTTTGTATGAATCTCACATAGAAAGGTATATCTTAATATTGGCAGGTGAGCTTACACTGTATGGCCATTTGCGTAACTTAAAAACCTCTGTGTTTTTGTGCTTTGTGGCTTTACGGGATTTTAGGTGTAGATGTCAATTTTTTTAGTAAATAAATATGTAGACTTCCTCCGCACAATTATTTTACTTAAATTAAATTGTAAATTAAATTACTACATTTAATTAATAAACAGCACCAACAGTTTCACACCAAGGCCGTTCAACGGGATTAAAAAAAAAAATACATATAAATGCTGGTAAATTTAGACATCCTGCACCAAGAGGTGGGATCTGTCCACACGACTAATTAGGTAATTGATAGAGGGTCCATTTGTATTTTGCAAGATTTATGGACATTTCTTGTACAGGTACTGATAGGGAGAGTTACAGTTGTGTTCAAAATTATTCAACCCCCACTGAAATTGAGTGTTTTGGCCAGTTTGACATTGATTTTGATCATTCAGTCATCTTGCTTACAATTAAATCAAAGAGGCACGTGTAGGTCAGACAAATATAACATAACATTTATAATGAAATAACCACAAATGTCTTTTCTGTGCTCACATCATTATCAGTTTTATTCAACCCCCAAGTGACATTCAATCTTAGTACTTAGTACAACATCCTTTTACAGTTATAACAGCTTTAAAACGTGAAGCATAGCTTGACACAAGTGTCTTGCAGCGATCTACGGGTATCTTCGCCCATTCGTCATGGGCAAAAGCCTCCAGTTCAGTCACATTCTTAGTCTTGCGCACTGCAACTGCTTTCTTTAAGTCCCACCAGAGGTTCTCAATCGGATTTAAATCAGGTGACTGCGATGGCCACTCCAAAATGTTCCAGCCTTTAATCTGCAACCATGCTCTAGTGGACTTGGAGGTATGCTTGGGATCATTGTCCTGTTGAAAGGTCCAACGCCTCCCAAGCCTCAGGTTTGTGACGGACTGCATCACATTGTCATCCAATATCTCCTGGTACTGAAGAGAATTCATGGTACCTTGCACATGCTGAAGCTTCCCTGTACCTGCAGAAGCAAAACAGCCCCAAAGCATGATTGACCCCACGCCATGCTTCACAGTAGGCAAGGTGTTCTTTTCTTCATAGGCCTTGTTCTTCCTCCTCCAAACATAGAGTTGATCCATGGGCCCAAACAGTTCTAATTTTGTTTCATCAGTCCACAGAACACTATCCCAAAACTTCTGTGGTTTGTCCACATGACTTTTGGCATACTGCAGTCGACTCTTCTTATTCTTTGTAGACAGCAAGGGGGTGCACCTGGGAGTTCTGGCATGGAGGCCTTCATTACGCAGTGTGCGCCGTATTGTCTGAGCTGAAACTTCAGTACCCACATCTGACAAATCTTTTCTCAGTTCCTCAGCAGTCACACGGGGACTTTTCTCCACTCTACGCTTCAGGTAGCGCACAGCAGTCGAAGTCAGCATCTTCTTTCTGCCACGACCAGCTAGCGTTTCAACAGTGCCCTTTGCCTTGAATTTGCGAATGATGCTTCCTATGGTCTCTCTTGGTATGTTTAACATTTTTGCAATCTTCTTATAGCCATTGCCCTTCCTGTGAAGAGTAATCACCTCTTCTCTTGTCTTCCTGGACCATTCTCTTGACTTCACCATGTTTGTAACCACACCAGTAAATGTCTAGAAGGAGCTGAGTATCACAGTCATTTTAAAGCTGCCTAATTGGTGCTTATTATGCTTTATTGCTGCTCCGTGACATCCACAGGTGTTTTCAATACCTGATTGAAAACACTTGAATGAACCTCTGTTCTTCAGAGTGGTAGTCTTTAAGGGGTTGAATAATTGTGTCAATGAAGAATTCACAAAAGAAACATTTACTACTGTATTACAAAACCAATTGATGTCATTTTAGTTGCATATGGTTCTTTAAAAAGTCCTTGTAGGATTTCATTCTGAATACAATTACAAATGTACACTAAATTCCCTAAAACCCTTTACAGCATTGGGGGTTGAATAATTTTGAACACAACTGTAGATGGCTAACCTGTCCATAGGGGAGTGGTTGGGGGGGGCAGCTTCCCCAGTTTTACTCAGGTGCAGGGGTTCAAGCAGTGGGAATAGGCCAGGAATGTCTCTGTTCTGTCAGCTTTATGACCCTGGGTCTGAGAAGACAAAGTCTATTAGTTAATGAAAAGAAAACGCTCTTTATAACATTTGCTAGCAAACTTTAATGAGTTCAGGGCAGAGGTTACACGGGATCCATTTGTTACTTTATATTTGATTTGAACACGCACGGCAAATCCAAAGGGAAGTTTTGTATTAGCCTTTGATTTAGAAACTCCATAGGGAGCAAGGTCCTCTTTATCTCATGTCTCTATACCTAACTTATTGTAACCCAATACGAAAATCGTTTAGTAATAATAATAATTGTACATTTGGTTGTTAGTATTTTACATCTGGATTGTACGTTTCCATGGGAACAGGGCCCTGCATCCCTCATGTATCTGTTTGCCTAATGTCCCGTCTTGAGATATATTGTACCTGTCTTTTTAAGTGTACCAAGTATACTTATGTACAGCGCTGCAGAATGTGTTGGCGCTTTATAAATAAAGTATAACGATAATAATCTAGTTCCTTCGTCAGCTCCCCTTTAACTGTCTTTGATTTATTTGCAACTTTTATAAGCCAATATACAGAAATATATAAACAATAAGTATTCTAAGAACATACAGTAACTCTTTGAAAGGGCTGCATATGTTCTCTTAAAGCCCACAATCAGGCTTCTGTGTTCTTTTGTATCAGTATGTCTGATGATATACTCCGTTGTATAACTGTATCAATTAGTTATAACCACTCTATCTACAAAATGTTAAATAAATAAACAGAAAGCAAGGGAAGTGTTGCTCACTAGAGCTTACAGTCTAGAGGACTTAACCCCTTTTGACCTGCAATTAAACAGACATATAAGGACAGATTAATTTGACCTTAGATAAGGAAAGACATTGCAAGTGGGACTGTATTTCCCATGGGTTTATAAAGGTTTGCATTTTGCAATAGCTGTTCTCTAATTTGTTTCAATTCTTGAAAAATGCATAAAATGTTTGTGCTTTCCACTCCAATTAACATGTTACCTATCACCAGAGGTCACTCATAAAGACAAATGTGGGAATTCAGTTCACCAATATTTCACCCCCGACCTGCCAGTAAACCATCTCTCAATTATTCCTCCATCCCATACTTAAGGGGTTATTCAGAGAGGTCTGAAATGTCGCCGAAATGTAACCGGACACTGAAATTCAGTCAGTCTACGGTGACATTTTAGGGCCATTCAGCTATTCAGAGAGCAGACAGTTCGCCTACTTTTAGCGAATTGCCTGCACGTACGGTGCCTGTCCAAAGGCAGTGAAATCCCACGTAGAGAAGCAATGGTTAATCTATTCAGAGACACCGAACAGCAGCGAAAAGTTGCCGAAATGCCCTGCTGTTCGGTGGTTTCATCAATCAGGTTAATTCAGGCGAACCCCATAGGCTTCAATATTAAAAAATATTCCTGTTTTAATTCAATATCTAATAAACTATTTATTATTTTATTCTGCAGTAAAAAGTCTCTTTTAAATTTTTTTTTTAGACAAAATATTTTTTCCGTGTTTTTTTTTAAAGCGTTTTTTCTTTTTCCTGTAACAGACCTTTTTAATATCATTCATAGGATCTTATATGTAAATTCCAAACTTTTTCGTTCTGTAGTTTTTTTGCAAACATTGTTTCGATTTTAACACTTTTTTTTCACCCCTGTTCCACGGCTCGTTGGCATTTTCCGTTCGTATTCAGCGTGTTTTTTGCAACGACTTGAGTGATCCGATACTTCAGATCGTATCGAATGAGTTTTTTCTGGGTTTATTCGGCGGGATTTCTGCGGCTTTTCCCTGCACACCGGGGACCCTGCGGTGAATGCTGAATTCACCACAGGGTGGGGAACTCTGATTCACTAAAGTGTAGGGAACGAGAGAGGAACGAAATGTCGGCGACATTTCGGTGCTCTCTGAATAACCACTTTCATAGTTTTGTAATCTGTAAATTCATTGTTTTTGCCAATTTTTTCACAATAAAGTTTAACAAAGTGATAAATGTTTCAGTACAAGTAACTGCAGTTGCCTGATCAGCCATGTTTTCCTGGACACATATTACTATTTAACGCCTTCACTGCTGAGCTCATTTTGAACATTTTCTGCTCGTCATGTTTAAACATGATTTGAAGTCGTGTTTTATTTTAGGACCCAGACAAATTATACATCTTTTTTTCAGTGAACTCAGCAGAGTCAAAATATATCTTTATTATATGTATACGTCATGTCCCATCAGAATGCTATAACAAAAAAAATTCAAATTTCCAGTCAGGTTTTAATCATTTACAGCTTGTAAAATATTTTTTCACATTTTATCATCCAATCCTTTGTGGTTTGGATAACCACATACAGTAGTTGTATAGTATTCTATGAGGCACCCTTGTTAAAAAAATAATAGAAATGGAAGTCTGTTACTGCATTTTTTTGAGAAAATACGCAATTTTAACTAAAATGGAAAAAAAAAATTTTTTTGCTTGTATTTTGGAGGATTGCGTTTTTTGTATAACGTGAGTATAGGGGTTATTCAGAGAGCACTGAAATTTAACCCAAATTTTGGTGCTCTTTCATTCGGTGCACTTCAGCAAACCCGCCGAACACAGCCGCAAACCACAGAACACCTTTGATAAATCCGCTGAACGCATCCGATAAACCGTCGAACACCGCTAAAAAACTACCAATTACACCTGGTGAACGCCGAACGCAGCCGCAAACCGCCAAACGCAGCCAACGACCATCCAAACAGACCGCCAAACGCATCCCCAAACTGCCAAACGCAGCCATCAACCGAACGAACACTGCTGATAAAAAGCCAACCAGCCGCCGAAAAAGCCGGCCAGCCACCGACCAGGGGTAAGAAAAAAAAATGCAACATTTAAAAGGCATTATAAACAAAAATAATACATTGAAAATCCATGGAAATAATATATAAGGTCCTATGAATAACAATAAAAAGATATGTTACAGAACAGAAAAAAAAGCCACTAAAAAAAAATTGGAATGAAAACTTTTGCTGAAAAAAATCCAGAAAAATGCCTAAAGAATTCTAAAAAAATAAGTTAATAAAGAGACTTTATTCTGCAAATGAAAAGAATAAGTGGTTGAATAATTTTTTTTATAAAAATACAGACTTTTTATACCTTGAAAGTTATGGGATTTGCCTGTTCTAATCTGTTGAATGAAACCACTGAAAATCTGGGCATTTCGCCAACTTTTTGCTGTTGCACAGCGTTCTCTGAATAGATTAAGCATTACTTCTCTATGGGGAATCTCACTGCTGGCAAATTGCACCATATTTCGTTGTCAATACCTACGCCAATATTTGGCGAATTGCCAGCTTTTTGAATAGGCGGATTGCCACAAAATTGCACCGTATGATGAAATTCACCATTTGGTGCAATTCGGTGGCAAGTTCAGCTCTCTTTGAATATTTGAATAACCCCCCCCCTTAAGAATAAAACACTGAACTAGCACCCTGCATGGGAAATGATAAGTTGAGTAATGGCAGTGGTATTGCTCATTTTATATGTGACAAATGGACAATGCCATTACTTTGGAACAAAAATACATATATATATTTATTTTTTCATTTTACATGGTCATGTTTGGCATCATTAGAAAGGCACAACTCTGACCGGTCCAGGGACTCTTAATAGGACTTTGTGGGGTGTAAAGAATGGAGATACAGGGTTCAAAGACTTGTGTGCGGCAGCTTGTGTATTAGATGAAACAATGTGTAATAACATATTGTGCCACCACCTCCAAATTGGCCCCTGGCATAGTAATTGAGAAGGTGAGTTAGTGCAGTGGCATAGTTTGATCTATAAGCAAAAGCACATAATACCACTGCCTTAGAATTGAGGAAAAAAGTGAATTTTGCATTTTTTTCTTCTATATTTACACATTTCACGGTTATTTTTGGTGTCATTGGAAAGGCCAGACTTTGACCTTTCCAATGACTTCTCACTTGACCTTGAGCGGTGACACAGAGTTCCAAAGGACCCTCGGCGCTCCTCCCTGCAGTGCGGCAATTTAGGTTTTGATGAAACAAGTAATAATAATGCATTGAATGGCACATTGACAGTGTTTTTACCCAATAGGGTCACCCAGATACAATTTGGGTAGCCCCAATCAACTTTCTGGTCCACTTCCAATCTTGAAAAAATGGAAAATAAAATACGGTGTAGTATTTTACATATAAAAATGATTTCTTAAAATCCAAAAAAAAACTCACAAGTAAAACGCACTTAACCAAATTTGCATATATACAATGGCCGCAATGGCCCAAACCTCCCGATCACAGTCCCAGGTGGTCCATCATCTGCCCTCCGGTGGATGTAGGCCAATACTACTGGTCAAGAATGGGGTTCTTTGGTCCAAAATCGCGGTCTCTCTTAAAGCAGGCTCAACGCGTTTCGTGAGTACCAACCTCACTTCCTCAGGAGCATGCTTACAACTGCCATTAGCCCTCTTTTTATAGTCACTCAAAACCAGGCTGGGATCTAAAACGAAGACAGCTGAGAATTGTTAACTGTAAGATTTCTGGTTTTGAGTGACTATAAAAAGAGGGCTAATGGCAGTTGTAAGCATGCTCCTGAGGAAGTGAGGTTGGTACCGACGAAACGCGTTGAGCCTGCTTTGAGAGAGATCGAGTTTTTGGACCAAAGACCCCCGTCCTTGACCAGTGTTATTGGCCTGCATCCACCGGAGGGGAGATGATGGACCACCTGGGACTGTGATCGGAAGGTTTGGGCCATTGCGGCCAATGTATATATGCACATTTGGTTATGTAAGTTTTATTTGTGAGTTTGTTTTTTGATTTTAATAAATAATTTTTTTTATCTAAAATACTATACCATATTTTATTTTCCATTTTTTTCAGATTGGAAGTGGACCAGAAAGTTGAATGGGGCTACCCAAACTGTATCTGGGTGACCCCATTGGGTAAAAACACTGTCAATGTGCCATTCTATGTTTTAGTTTGTATATGTGATTGAGGACATTGGGTGTACCTCGGAATTGGCTGCAGGAGGTGGAGAACTATACTTAACTGTTGTTGTTATAATAATGCATTGTACCATCACCTCCACATTTGCTGGCATCATGGGACATGAGAAGGTGAATTTTATAATTAAAAAATGAACAATAGTGCAGTATTAGAAAAAGAAAATAATTTGTATTTATTTTCTTTACATAAAACCTGGTCATGCTCTGGCCTTTCCAATGATACCTCACATAACCTTATTAATTTTATGGTTCCACCATAAGGTGGTTCAAATGACCCCTGTATCTCCTCCATAGAGAATTTCCTGCCTAGCCGGAGGTAGCCCCATTCCTGACATCATCGTGACAATGCGCAATGACGTCAGTGGGCGGAGAGCGGTCCTGCATGGGGAAGTCCACAATCGGTGATAGACCTGCTCCGAGCTGTGGAACTTCAACGACGTGCTGGGCATGTCCTCCACAACTTAGTGGAAAAGAGGAGGACGTGGCTAGCATGTCATCCACAGAGATGGGGTTAATGCATATTAAGAGCACAGGGAAGAAACTACCTTGCAACATGTTTAAGTTATATGCTTCAAGTGGAAAATATGTTTTCTAATAGGGTTTGATCACCTGGGATTGTTTTCTAACAATAGAGTATAAATTTTACATACTGTAAGGTTGCATTTTCATGCACTGCCGATCAGCATGAATAAAAGATATGTGTCCAGGGAAACATAGCTAGTAGGCCAACCCTACAAGTTCAAATTTGACAGAAAACAGAAAAAATCTAAAGTTCACAAATACAGCTTGTTATAAAATAGAAACAAATCAACTTTATTTATTTATTTGCAAAGTATTTTACCAGGAAGGATACATTGAGATTCCTCTCGTTTTCAACTCTGTCCTGGGTTCAAGAACATTGAAATTTTTACAGTTGTTACAGAAATAAAGTAATAAAATGCAAGATGTTAAAAACAAAACACAAATATACATATTAACCCTTTCACTGCTGAAGACGTGTGGGGCACATCCTGATTGATGCACGTTACATGCTGAGGACGTGCCCCACACGTTATCAGCTGTGCGGGACCCCTGGCGGAGATACTCACCTCTCTGTCCGGGGTCCCGCGACGTTCTGACTTCAGCGTCCTCAGACGCTGAAGTCAAGCTCCTCCCGGCATAAATGACGTCATTGCGCCAAACGCGATGGCGTCATTTCCAGGCGACAGGCACCACTTAAAAGGGGAGAGTCTCCCCTTTTAAGCGGTGTCTGGCGTTAACCCCTCAAGCGCCGGGTTGCACTTCAGCGCCTTGCGGCGCTGAAGTGCAGCCTAGCTCCGGTGGGGGCCGCCATCTTGGATGGCGGCTCCACCCCCGGGTCTCCCCTCGCTGCCTGATGTCATCATGCATAGCGTGATGACGTCAGATAGCCGGGGAACCCCTAGCTGCCAGGGGATTTCCCAAGGAAATCCCCTGGTGGAGATAGGGGGTTCTTGTGAACCCCGATATCTCCAGAACCGTGGCAGCTAGGGGTCATGGAGGGTGTCATTTGAAAGGCCTGAGCATGGCCTTTCGAATGATATCCAACATGACTAGGTACAAAGTAAAAAAAATAATTAAAACATTATTATAAAAATAATAAATAAATTTAAAAAAAACAAAAAAAAACATGCTTTTTTTGTGTGTTGTTTTTATTAATGCAGCAATATTGTTCACATTTCAATTATAATGTGAACAAGGATGCTGCACTAATGATTTTTTTCTATGGGGTGCGTTTGCTAAAAATCACGTAATTCCCCCACAAAATGTAACAAGTCCCCATTTCAAATTTTTGTACAAGCGCACCCCATAGAAAACATAATCGCAAACGCTCATGTGATAAAATGTGAAAAAAACACTTTACACACTGCAGATGATTAAAAATTCAATTTTTATTGTATTTTTTTGTTATAATATACAGACAGAACATGACGTATACATATAAAAATGATATATTATGAATCTGCATAGTCTGCCGGAAAGAACGATATATAATATCTCTGAGTCATTTATTAAAATGTGGCTTCAAATCGCGTTTAAACATGATGAGCGAAAGCGGTAAAAATGAGCTCAGCACACAGCGGTGAAATGCCTCAGCAGTGAAGGGGTTAACAGAAAATAAATATGTAACAAATATAGTCATTATGTTACATGTTTACAGGTGCATTCCGTATTGAGGTATATTAATAGAGAGCTGTTGAGGGACTTAAGACTTGGGCAAGATTTGATGACGTCTGGGAGGTTATTCCATATTTGCGGTGCTCTGAAGGGAAATGAGGATCGAGCCACTTTCTTTTTCTATTGTGCCACTGCAAGTAAGGTGCTGGTCCTGGATCGGAAATTATAGGAAGAGGGAAATGGGAAGCAGTCTATTCAGGAAGGGTGGTAGCTTCCCAGAAAAGCTCTTAAACACCAGGTTGGAAAGGTGAAGATTCCAGCGATGGCCAGTTTAGTTCTTTTAACATGTCACAATGGTGGGTCATGTAGTTACATTGTGTCACAAAGCGGCAGAATGAGTTATACAATGTAGTAAGTTTATGAAGGTGTGTTTGTGGGGCAGCTGCTTAAGCTACATATCCGTATTCAATGACTGGCATAAGCATTTGTTGTACAATCTGCTTTCTTACCGTGGGGTTCAGGCAGGATTTGTTTCTGTACAGGGCACCTAGTTTGGGGTAAAGTTTAGATGAGAGTTTTTTGATGTGGGGCCAAAGGATAGATTTGGGTCTAACCACATACCTAGATATTTGAGAGAAGTGACTGTGGTCAGCGTGCCATTTGATTTTGTCCCAACACATAGATGGGGATTTTGCAATTTATGTAGTTTAGGTTTTGTTCCAAAGAGCATCGTTACCGTTTTGTCAGTATTTTAAAAAAGTTTGTTGTGTTTGATCCACTTTTCTACCTCTGTGAATTGTTCTTGCAGTACGGCCTCCAGCTGCGGGAGATTTGGTTTGCTGGTATAGATTACAGTGTCGTCTGCGTACATGTGTACAGTTGAGGCTTTTGCAGATATCGGGCAGATGATTTATGAATATCGTTAATAGCAGGGGCCAAGTATAGAGCCCTGGGGTACTCCGCACGTGACTGGGAGGGGGAGGGAGGAGCTGCCAGAAATGGACACATATTGTGATTGGGTAGATACATACAATTGAAACCAGGTTAGCATGTGATCACCAATACTGGAGTTTTTAAGTTTTTGTAATAGGATGCCATGGTCTACTGTGTCAAAGACTTTGTCAAAATCAAGGAAGATGGCTCCAGTTAGGTTTCCTGGTTCCATGCCAGCTTGGATATCATTGCAAACTTTTAAAAGGGCGGTTGTAGTTGAGTGATTTGGATAAAAGTGGATTGATCTGGGGTTAAATAGTTTGAACATTGATAATAATCAGGTAATTGCGTGTAAACACATTTTTCCCAAATTTTTGGAATTACAGGGAGCAATGATATCGGACGATAGTTGGATACCAAAGTACTGTCACCACTTTTATGGATAGGTACCACTCTTGCAGGCTTACAGAGTTTGGGTATGTATCCAGTCGCCAGTGATTCATTGATTAGGATTGCAACAGAATTTGCAATTGCCACGCACTGATTTTCAGCAGCATTGCTGCAGATTTGATCAGGTCTAGACTGGTGTTTCATTTTTTGATTATGGAGAAGTTTAGTAATGACGCTGACAGACACTGGCCTAAAGTTGGATTTCTCTGTGATATGGGGTCTCTGCAAGGTTGGTGGGGCCTGAGTATAATTCTAATACTCAGAGGTAGAGGGGAGCAACATATGAAAATAGGGTACTAGTAATGAGGGAGTGCTTTCATTAGGGAGTGTAAGAAGTTCTTAATGTCATTTTTATTTTAATGTTTATATACTCACACTCATTTAACAAAATAATATAGTCTATATTTAAATGGATCATTTATGTGAATCATTAGGCGAATAATTATTAAGCATCATATATTTATCGTTATTTAACAAGGGAATTTATGATTGAAACCTATAGAAAAGCTTTTTCATTATTAGGAACAGAAAGAAATTGTTCCTCCAACAAACCGTGGGCCCTATTCTAGATTGGCAACTGAGCCATTAAGTATATTAACCCCACTTATTAATGGTAACAGGCCAGCTCCCATCCTATTCCAGATTAAGCAAAATTTTGGTGACTCAGTTATTGTGCCTGGTTAATGTAATTTAAGACTTCCTATACTTTGTATATTTGTATAGCAGGGACTAATACTGAGACACCTTCAGAATAATGAGCAATTCCACGGTCATTATGCTCGCTTACAGCTGGTAATGACAATAAATGTCCAGCAGCAAGAAACTCATGTTAAGTGAGTTTCTTAAAGAAAAATAACACTCAATAATAAACACATTTAAAAAAATATATATTCCCCTCTAGTCTTGTGATGCAAAGAACAGCGAAGTCCACAGCCTCCTTTCACCATTAGCTTCAGAGGCACGTTTAGTTAGTAAGTGTCCGCTAATGTTAAAAAATCCCAGCTGAACACAGTGCTGTAATTCAGCACTCAGAACAGCTAACCTAGCACTCGCATCGAAGGCCACTGTGGCTGCAGAGTGGATGCAGCGCTAAGCTGGAAGCTGTTTGGCTCCTTACCAGTAGAATCAAGATGTCAAGTCAGCTTCAGTCCAAGTTGCTGCACAGCTTACAGTGACCCAGCTGCACCAACCAGTTTCACTTGAAAGACGTTGCTCAACAGCTACCTCTTAACTGAACATGTCTCAGGACATTGGTAACAAATCCTTCCCAGTGTCCTTCCACTGGCCATGTGGGATACTTTTGATCTGGCAGGTGGCTGTTTCTGGTCTACATGGAGTCCTATAGACTAAGGCTGGGGTCAGACCAGCGCACTTTTAACGTGCGTTCTGGCGTACATAATTACGGCCGCACTAGCAGCAGATGACGGGCAATGACGGCCAATATACGATGTACGGCCACACAAAAGTCCGGCCGTGCAACGCAAGTGGAATTTAAACGCATTTTTTTGAGAACACTGAACCGCTAGTACTGACGTACTGAGTGCGCAGCTGCGGCATAGCGGCGTGTTTGCGTGATTAGGAGATGTCAGACACTGCTAATGTCCAGCCTACATAACGTCCAGATGCAAAAAGAGTTTTATTGACGATCCGTACAAAATCACGCCCGAAAATGCGCGTCGTCTGTCCGTTTTTGCGCATTCCGTGAAAAAATACGTCAATGCGTTCGGACGCACTTTTTCACGTTCGCGGGGAAAAATGCTTTCGTCTGACCCTAGCCTTAAAGAGCCACTACCAGCACCACCACTGCCAGTAACTGTTAGCAACTTCCAATTATTACAAATCAATAATGATGGAACTGGTAATAGGCAGCCACCACTGTATAATAACTTGTGCTCCATTTTTCCATTAGTGGCTCCCTATTAAAGGCTCAGTCAGAACAGGTCCCCTAGTGGTGAAACCAAGTTCTCATTTTACCTGCTCAACTAGACCCCTGCCTGCAAAAAAAACCCCTAAAAAAATACAATAACATGTTTTTAATTCTTCAAGAACAATTGTTGGCTCAGGCTAGGGTCAGACTGAGGCAGTGCGAACGCGCGTTCTGGCGCACATAATCACGGCCGCACTAGCAGCAGATGCCGGGCAATGACAGCCAATATACGAAGTACGGTCGCACAAAAGTCCGGCCGCGCAACGCAAGTGGAAAATGAACGCATTTTTTCGAGAACGTTAAACCGCTGGTACTGACGTACAGAGTGCGCTGCGGCCGCATAGCAGCGTGTGTGCGTGATTAGGAGATGTCAGACGCTGCTAGTGTGCGGCCAACATAACGTTCAAACAGCCGGATTTCCCTAGACTTCTTTTCACCCCATCGTCATGAAATACGTCCAGAATTGCGCATCGTCTGACCACTTAAGCGTATTCCGTGAAAAAATGCGTGCGCACGCATCGACGTACATTTTGACGGTGGCCGCAGAAAATGCGCTCATCTGTCCCTAGCCTTAGATGTACAGGAATAAAAAAAAAAAGGGAGAATGGGTGAGTGTATAGTAACAAACATTGTTGTTCAATTACTGTCATGATATCTACATAAATTAGATTACATGTTTACCATATATGCAAATTAAACAGTTATACAAGAGTCTCGTATCTGCATGGGTCATCCATTGCAGAAGGCCAGAAGCCCAACAGGTACCATTAGTAAATGGTGCAACTGGAATAGTAATAGAAGCCAAATAGGAAAACAAAACTATGGCTCCTCTAGTGATATACAGGTTGAGCACCCCTTATCAAGAATCCTCAAATCCGTTAGACTCTGAGAACCAGAATTTTCAGAGCCTTCTAGATTTTAGTAATTTCTGATTAGGGGTGCTCCAGACAGGTCTTGCCACTTGGAAACCCTGTACATGCTTGCGACTGCAGAAGGAAGGGAATCACAACAACTCTTTAATTCTCCCAAATGCTGAAATCCATAATTTGGAATGCTTAGGGTTCGGAGCTTTCCAGTTAAGGGGTACTCAATCTGTAATATATGTTAACGTAAGTAGATGACATGAGAAAGTTGTCCCATAATAACCATCGGTCTTTCAAGAAGGAGGCATACCTAACATTCTAGATGTCAATAATTTATATGATCGTTATTTTAGAATTATTTTTTTTCATTCCCGCGCTAACAGGAGGGCTGTAGTGGATACAACGTGGAAAACATCCTAAGTTTGCATTTCGATAAAGCGCATCAAAAGGGTCGTGAGACTGAAATGTTGCTGGCATTTTGAAGTGTGAACTCCAACGAAAAGACACATTGAAAGGATCCCATGTGTGCTGACGCGGTTTTGTTTTCCTGATCTTTATTATTGGATGATGCAGTTTGCAGATAGCATTGCACCATGGAGTCAAACCCCTTCTTTTCTGGGAGTGCTGTCTGATACTTTATGTTCCCTAGAAATTCAGACTGGATATCTCAATAGGACTCAATATAGTTCCCTTTTTTTAAAAGAAAAAAATATATATCGGCTGAAATTTAAAAATTTAATTGAGCCTTATATTTGAATTTTGCGTTATCTGATTTACTTTACACACTCCTTGGGGTCAATGTAATTTACAGAAATCTTTAATAATCAGTGGTAATCTGACCTTTACATCACAAACTCCATTTAAGTCAAGGGGTCAACATTATCTTCACCTCTGTGTTGAGCATTTTCAATTTAAGAAAAATTTGTATTTGGTGTGAAATCCCTAATAAAATGGTCATAGTCTAGATTGATGTTGAAAAGTTTAGTGCTCTAATAAGCAGTTCAAAGCTTTCTTCTTATCAGAGGAAGTGAGAAAAGTGACCTTAATTCCTTTTGTCATGTTTCATAGAGCCCTCTAACCTTCACTTATCTCATAGATCACAATACAGATAAGAATGGGCTTCCAATTAATTCCCCAATTGCAAAAGGCAAGGTGTTTGTATATAAACATAAATGACCCAGCAGAAAGGATAAAGGAATTCAGGGAGAATGTTCAGTTAATGTATGTGACAGATGCAGCGGGTTATAAAAGAAAATATGATTTTTTTTTTTTGAGAAATGATTTTACCAGGAAGGATACATTGAGATTTCTCTCGTTTTCAGGTATGTCCTGGGTGGCGAGTATGTACCGTTAGGTGTCTTGCCCAAGGACACTTACTGGAGAGGTTGCTCGCTGGGATCGAACCCATGACTCCACAGGCTCTCTCCATGCAGAGCAGTGACATTACCTCTACTCCACCCAACCATTGAGCAAAATGATATCAGTGAGCAATCCACAGAAATATTCTTCTGCTTTCTGTAGTGATTGCATCAAAATGTACAATCACAAATGTCCTTTACAATAACAACTATTTAATATACAGCAAAACCTAAATTGCTGATGATTGTTTTGTAACAGCTTGGTAAAAAATGAGAGTTTGAAACAAATTGATATAGAATAGTACTTTTTTGTAAAAGATAGAGAGAGAGAGAGAGAGAGAGAGATAGAGAGATATAGATAATACAGCGGTACCTCGGTTCACGAACTTAATTGGTTCCACGACTCTGGTCGCAAACCGAATTGGTCGTGAACCGAATCACATTTTCCCATAGGGTTCAATGTAAATCAGGTTAATTCGTTCTGACCCCTTCGAACATGGTCGCGAACCGATTCTTGGTTGTGAACCGAATCACATTTTCCCATAGGGTTCAATGTAAATAAGGGTAATCCGTTCTGATCCATATGGGAAAAAAAAATGTAACCACAAAAATATGAAACAAATTCAATAACGCTCTGCACATCCTTGTCACCTTCAATAACGCTCTACACATCCTTGTCACCTTCAATAACGCTCTGCACATCCTCGTCACCTTCAATAACGCTCTTCACATCCTCGTCACTTTCATTAACGCTCTGCACATTCTTCTCACCTTCATTAATGCTCTGCACATTCTTATCACCTTCATTAACGCTCTGCACATTCTTATCACCTCTCTGCGCTTTCTTTTTCCCACCACGCTTGTTCTGCACTTTCTTGGGAGCCATGCTAGATTTAATACAGTAATATTGAACAGTACTGTGCTACAAAGTACTATGTCCCAGGACATACATGAAAACGAGAGAAATCTCAATGAATCCTTCCTGGTAAAATCCTTTATAAATAAATAAATAAATTAACAAAGCACACAAAAAAGGCTTCACAGTAGCCCTGTCTGCAACCGCGATATCGAGTACAGGAAGCCACGACCATGTGTCAGAGTGGGATAGATGGCCCGGGTCGTGTTCGTAACCCGAGGCGGAGTTCGTGAACAGAGGTAAAATGTTGACTAACTTCCTGGTTGCGAATCGAATTGTTCGTGAACTGGGGCGTTCGTGAACCGAGGTACCACTGTACATATCTGTTCATAGATATGGATAGATTAGATTGATATGGATAGATGGTGACGTGTATTTATGTATAGATAGATAGATGATAGATTGATAGATATGGATAGATTTATTTATTTATAAATTATTTTACCAGGAAGGATACTTTTGATATTTCTCTTGTTTACAAGTATGTCCTGGGTTCAAGAACATTGAAATTTTACAGTCGTTACAGAAATACAAAGTAATAAATGCAACATATTAAAAACAAAATACAAATATGCACATTAACACAGAAAATAAATATGTAGGAAATAGTCAATATGTTACATGTTTACAGGTGCATTCTGTATTGAGGTATGTTAACAGGAATCTCTTAAGGGACTTTAGACTGGGGGAAGATTTGATGGCGTCTGGGAGGTTATTCCATAATTGCGGGGCTGTGTAGGAAAATGAGGATCAAGCCACTTACTTTATGTATTGTGGTATTGCAAGGAAGGTGCTGGTCCTGGATCGGAAATTATAGGAAGAGGGAACTGGGAAGCAGTCTATTCAGGTAGGGTGGTAGGTTCCCAGAAAAGCTCTTAAACACCAAGTTGGAAAGCTGAAGGGTGCATCTAGATTCCAGCGACGGCCAGTTTAGCTCTTTTAACATGTCACAATGGTGGGTCATGTAGTTACATTGTAGCACAAAGCGGCAGAATGAGTTATACAATGTAGTAAGCTTCTGGAGGTGTGTTTGCGGGCAGCTGCATACACTACATCTCCATATTCAATAGTCGGCATAAGCATTTGCTGTACAATCTGCTTTCTTACCGCGGGACTCAGGCAGGATTTGTTTCTGTACAGGGCACCTAGTGTGGGGTAAAGTTTAGATGAGAGTTTTTCGATGTGGGGGCCAAAGGATAGAATTTTATTTTAGGAAGGATACATTGAGATTTCTCTCGTTTTCAAGTATATCCTGGGTGGCGAGTATGTACCGTTAGGTGTCTTGCCCAAGGACACTTACGGGAGAGGTGCTTGTCGGGATTGAACCCATGACTCCACAGGCTCTCTCCATGCAGAGCAGTGAGGTTACCTCTAATCCACCCAGCCGGCAGTAGGGTCTAACCACATACCTAGATATTTGAGAGAACTGTATGTGGTCAGCGTGCCATTTGATTTGGATAGATATATATCCTAGCTATATAAATATTCAAGCACTTTAAAACAAGTTGTACCAATTTAATAAACTATTACATACACTTCTGTCAGTTGAGTTACACATTTTTAAAAAATATATTGATCTATTCCCTAAAATATGATACTCAGCTCAAATCCATTTAGTAAAATTCAGGCTAGAATAGACAATACAGTACTGTGCAAACGTTTCAGGGAGGTGTGAAGAAATGCTGTGAAGTAAGAATGCTTAAATTTTTTATATTTTATTGTTTAGTTTTATCAATTTACAATATGCAGAGAGCAAAGAGAAGAAAAATCTAAATCAAATTAATATTTGGTGTGACTACCCTTTGGCTTCAATTAATTCTTATACTTGCACACTTTGTTAATTTGCAGGATGTTGGAGGATCAGAACCAGGTTGTCACGGAACGGACATGAGAGCTCTTTTCAGCGAGCCACAGGACTAAAAACTGAACCCTTTTTAAAGACCATTTTTCCTGTTTTCATTTTGGTTTTGCGTGTGAGCCTATGGACCTCTTATTTTATTGCTAGATGTGGTTTTATTGGTGTAATGTAATAAAAATGTACCCTGTATGATGTGACTGTAAAAGTATGAAAGAAACCGTTTGTATGTGTTTTTCCCCGTCGCCATTTTGCTCATCCCAGCATGGTTTCACAGAACAAAGGATCTCATGCCCCAAAATGGAGGATGCAGCGGGCCAGAGGATTGAAGGCTTTTCCAAGACCTCATCTGCCTAATCCCCTGGACAATGGGGGAGCCTGAAAGGGCAAGATAGAGGATACAGCAAGCCAGTTGATTGGAGGCTTTTCCAAGACCTCATCTGCCTAATCCCTGGACAATGGGAAGGCTGAAAGGGACCTGATAGGGAACAGGAGGCTGGGAAAGGAGCCAATCAGTGCTGGTTGTGTGGGTGGGGGAGTTGGTAATCTGTTTGTGTGAAGTTGTATAAATAACCCTGTTGAAACCCATAAAATTCAGTTCACTGTTTTAAAGCATACAGCTGCGTCTGGTGTCTTCATTTCAGAGCTACAATCACTATTGCAGGAGACACTCAGCGGTCTCCTGCATCACCACTCAACCCAGGAACGGGATCTCCAAGGCAACACCGCACCATCTCTCCAGATGCCGGACCAACGCCATTTCATCCTCCAGGCCGCTCGAGACGCCGAGTGCCGTGCCACTCGGTAGTCGGGCCGGACGCCACCAAAGGGGGGGTCAGATAGAGCAGGACCACAGGCGGACTTCCATCCCGCCACACAGGTGTATGATTAATCAATGATAACATGCAGGTGCTAATGGTCATCAATTTCATATGTAGGTTGAAACACAGTCATTAACCGAAACAGCTGTGTAGAAGGCTTAAAACTGGGTAAGGAACTGTCACACTCTGCTATTAATATGAGGCTGTGGAAGAACGTTTCATGTCACAGGTCAAACACCCAGGTAAGACTGCAGACAGCAACAATACACAAGAGGCATAATTAAGTAATGTTTTTATTTTATTTAGCCAACGAGTGCATCCTTGCTCTTTTGCTGTATATATAACACTACAGTATTTTTTTATTTTTAAATTCTTTATTTTTGAAAGTTTGCATCGACATGTAAATCCAACATAAATGAAAATGACCACGCAGGGCCACAGAAAGTCATCTGTTAAATTACGAATGAAAAATAAAAAAGAAAGGTGAGATCAGCTGCGGAAAAGTATTTCTAGGTCATCTGCAAAAAACATGTGTAAGGTCATCTGTGAAAAAACACACTAACATTTAAGGTCATCTGTGAAAAAACACACTAACATTTAAGGTCATCTGCAGGAAACACATTAAAGTGTGAAATCGTCTAAGAAATATACATTAAGGTTTTAAAGTCATCTACAAGAAACGTATTCAACAAAATCGTCTCCAATTAACGGCCAAAAAGAGTCAGCAGGTAGTTAAAAAAAAATAAAAAAAAATAAAAGCAAAAACAAAAATAAAGTTAGCCTTGCAGGGCCAAATATCATACTCAGTTAATAAACACAATAGAAGAAATGAAACATCAGCTGTAAATAATGCAGAAAAATCAATAACCATCGAAAAAGGGGTACTCGGCAGAAAAGAAAGCCTGTTATAAAAAAAAAAAAAAAAAAAATACTAAAACAGCCAAGGACATCAAGCTGTAGGAGAAATAGGGGGGGGAGGGAATAAAAAGATGGCAAAGGCCAAAAATGTGCCTGCCTTGGCGACTACCCAGACGGTCCCTAAGGCCGCAGGGAGGCCAAGGGGAGTAACGGCACCTGGCCCGGGCACTCAGGAGCAAGCCGGGCACTAGGCCACGGCTGCGTCCAAGATGTCCCGGATTAGCCAAAGAAGAAAAAGAAAGAAAAAAAAAAAAAAAAAAAAAAAGGGGGGGGGAGAAAAAATAGCTTGGCGGGGAGTTCCTCAGCCCGACAGGGAGAATAGTCCCAGGTGGGGGGTCAGAAGACGCCCGCATGGTGCGGCTATCAGCCCGGGGAAGTAACCGCCCGGTCCGGGGCGAGACCTGCCCCCAAAAGCACCGGCCAGGCTTCAGCTGGATCTGATATAGTGTACAGTACATTCATGTGGGTAACCGCTAGGGAGCCAGCTAACCCCCAGCGGTAGCGTACCCCCTTGTGCCGTAGAAAGGTTGTCACGTCCCGGAACCGACGACGTGCCATCAAGGTCATGAAGGGCAGGTCTTGATAAATCATCAATAGGGCTCCGTCGAACCGAACAGGTGCCCTAGCTCCAGGGGCCGACATGAGTCGCGTCTTAATCGCCACATCCATGGCCACCGCGATAACATCCCTCGGGGCATCCTGGGAGCCGTCGCAGCTTTGCGGATACGGTACACCACCCCAAACATTTCCGACCCATCGGGTGGGGACCTGGACACCTGTCGAGCCAGACGATTAACATAGACGAGCAGGTCCGCAGCAGGGATCGACTCTGGGACACCACGGATGCGGACATTACGCCGACGATGGCGAGATTCCATGGTTTCCACAGATCTTGTCAGCAGATCAACCTGGGATTGTAGGGCTGTCACCTGGGACGAAAGGACCACCTGCTCGTTCGCAATGTCCGTAGTTTGGGCCTGTACCGCCACCACCTGGGAGCGTATCACCTCCACCTCAGCCTTCACGTTGGACCTCTCAGTGGACAAGAGCGACTTAATTTCAGCGATGAAGCTCCGGTAGTCCCTCATCGTGGTGGGACGTGCATCATCCGAGGCATCTTCAGTAGCCTCCTCAGGGGAAGTTGCATCTACTGAAGGAGCTCTCGTCTCCCCGGAGGGCAACCGTTGCAAGACGTCATAGCGACGAGGGTGACCTGTGAGCTGTGGTATATCCCCTTCGTCTGAGAGTGGTAAGTCTGCTTCGGAATAGCCTAGGGAAGGGTCAGGGGCAGGAACCGTGGACTCGGGAGAGATCACCGCCAAAGTCTTCTTCCGTTTTTTCTGTGCTCTCTTCCTCGCAGCAGGGCTCACTGCCACCGGAGCTCGGTCTCGAGACTCCGGGGCCAACCAGTCGGTCTCAGGCGTACACCCCAGAAGCCAGGAACTATCGTCCTCTTCTGACGAGCCATACCCCAGGGAAGGGTGGAGGCATTGGCCAACACGCTGGCAGGGCGTCCACCACCTAAGGACTCTCTGATGTCCCGCTGTCTGGAACCCACCGATCCGTTGTTCCGTTGAAGTTGCGTTTTCTTCCCCATCTTCAGGGGGAGGGGAGTGGTCCGCCGCCGGGAGTCCGTTCCGCGCCAGACGGCAGGAAACTCCCCAGGCCTTGCAATATGGCCGCCTCGACCAGGCCGCAGCCGGCCCGAGTCCCGCTGATTAAAAGCAGCGGTGCAAAAACGCCCGGTACGAGGCAACTCGCCCGTCCCCAGCGCGTCCAGCAGGCACCAGACCTCGCTGGCGTCAAGATTGGACGGGAGTGCCGCCGATTATCAGCGTCAAAACCCCGTGTACAGCGTGGCACTCACAGCATGCGGCTGCTCCCGTCCTTCGTTGCACGAGGCACTAACACTACAGTATTAAAGGGTCATCTAGTGGTTTTTTTCTGTCTAAAGTAAGTCGCGGGCCCTATTCCAAGGCTGTTGTAAACTTAACCAGAGCTGTTGGAAACTTAACAACCCCATAGACTATAATGGCTCTGGTAAGTTCACAACAGCTCTGCTTGCATTAACACCAACCTTGGACTAGGGCCGAAGGTAGTTATACTGCATCAGCAAGGTCTTTCCCTGGCAAAGATTTCAAAGCAGACTGGGGTTTCGAGATGTGCTGTTCAAGCTCTTTTGAAGAAGCAGAAAGAAACGGGCAACGTTGAGGATCATACACACAGTGGTCAGCCAAGGAAGCTTTATGCAGCAGATCAAAGACACATCTTGCTTACTTCCCTTCCAAATTGGAAGATATCCAGCAGTGCCATCAGCAAAGAACTGGCGGAAACCAGTAGGCTCCAGGTACACCCATTTACTGTCTGGAGAAGTCTGGGCAGAAGTGTTGTTCATGGAAGGATTGCAGCCCAAAAGCCATAGACATGGAAACAAGACTAAGCGACTCAATCATGCACAAAAACATAGGAATTGGGGTGCAGAAAAATGGCAGCTGGTGCTCTGGACTGATGAGTCAAAATTTGAAATATTTGGCTTTAGCAGGAGGCAGTTTGTTCGCTGAAAAAATGGAGAGTGGTACAATAATGAGTATCTGCAGGTAAAAGTAAACATGGTGGAGATTCCTTGCAAGTTTGAGACTGCATTTCTGCAAATGGAGTTGGAGATTTGGTCAAGAATAATGGTGTCCTCAATGCTGAGAAATAAAGACAGATCATAACCATCATGCAATACCATCAGGAAGACTCCTGATTGGTCTCAAATTTGTTCTGCATCAGCCGACGACTTCAAATAGACAGCCAATGTCATTAGGAACTACCTTCAGCGTAGAGAAGAACAAGGAGTCCTGGAGGTGATGGCTTGGCCCCCATAGAGCCGTGATCTCAACATCATCGAGTCTAGGATTACATGAAGAGACAGAAAGATTTGAGGCAGCCTACATCCAGAGAAGATCTGTGGTTGGTTCTCCAAGATGTTTGTACCAACCTATGTGCTGAGCTCCTTCAAAAACGGTGTGCACTAGTACCTAGAAGAATTGATGCTCTTTTGCAAGCAAAGGGTGGTCACACCAAATATTTATTTTATTTGGATTTCTCCCAGCCAGAGCACCTCTCCAGTAAGTGTCCCTGGACGAGGCACCTAGTGGTACATACTGGCCATCCAGGTCAAACTTGAAAACGAGAGAAATCTCAATGTATCCTTCCTGGTAAAATACTTTCAGGGTTATTCAAAGAAAATCGAAAAGTCACCGCACGTTCAGTAACTTTTTTCATTCTCTTCAAATCGGTGCGATTTGGCGATTCCATTTCGACGACCCTGCGGTGTATTCAGCAAGCACCACAGGGCCGTCGTAGTGCAGGGAAAAGCCGCCGAAAACCTGCCGAACACTCACCGCAAAACCCAGGCGAATGCACACCGAAACCCGCAAAAACAACTGGATTAACCCTGCCGAACACGCTGGAGAAACCCGAGCAGCCGCTGATCACAGCGCAGAGCAGCTGCCGGAAAAACCAGACACCGCAGACGAATGGAGTGAGAAAAAAAAAACAGTAAGCTTGAATGTTTGAAAAGTGAAACGCTGTTTGCAAAGAAACTACAGAATGAAAATGTTTTAAATTTACATATAAGATTCAATGAATGATAATAAAAAGGGCTGTTACAGAAAAAAGAAAAAACGTTTAATTTTTTTTAAAAAAATCTGAAAAAATGCTTAAACGATCCTAAAAAATCTATAAATAAAGACACTGTTTACTGCAGAATATTATAATAAACGGTTTATTAGATATTTAATTAAAACGGGAATATTGTTAACATTGAAGCTTATGGGATTCGCCGTAATAAACCTGTCGAATCAAGCAACCGAATGGCCAGCAATTCTGAGCTCTTTGAATAACCCTTTTTCTAAAAAAAATAAAATAATGGTGTGTGTGTATATATTATATATATATATATATATAGTGTGTTTATTATTGCAAAAGTAGACACTATATATATAGAAACATAGAAACATAGAAAACTGTCGGCAGATAAGAACCTTTCGGCCCATCTAGTCTGCCCAATTACATGGATACTTTACCTGGATTTATCTTTTGTTTAGGATAGCCTTATGCCTATCCCATGCCTGCTTAAATTCAATTACTGTTTTGGCCTCTACCACTTCTACTGGAAGGCTGTTCCATGTATCCACCACCCTCTCAGTAAAATAATGCAATATTATTAAAAAATAATGCAAAATTATATTAAAAAATTCTCATTTCACTTAGCCATTTGCTCATTTCTTTGCATCTCAGGCTGGGGTCAGACGAATGCAGTGCGAACGCGCGTGCAGCCGCACTTTATCACGGCCGTAGTAGCAGCAAATGACGGCCAATGACAGGCAATATACGAAGTACGGCCGCACGAAAGTGTGGCCGCGCAATGCAAGCGGCAAACGAACGCATTTTTTCGAGAACGTGATACCGCTAGTACTGACGTACAGAGTGCGCTGCGTCCGCTAGCGGCATGTGTGCGTGATTAGGAGACGTCAGACGCTGCTAATGTCCACCCAACATAACGTCCAGACGCAAAAAGTGTTTTATTGATGATCCGTACACGGAAGAAAATGCGCATCGTTAGACCGCTATCGCGTATTCCGTGAAAAATTATGTCCATTCGTTGAAAAGCACTTTTTTACGGACGACGTGAAAAATGCGTTCATCTGACCCTAGCCTTACTTGGTCAGAATTTGTGAACGCTGCTATTTGAAGGCCTACTCATCCCCAGCTTAACACAGCGCATGCCAGATACATGAAAACAGAAAAAAAAAGATAGAATGCTGGTATTCTCAATTTCAAACTGTGAGCTGTCCAGCACTGAAGTAATTTGGAATCTATGGGGTTTATTCCATTCTTTTTACTAAAATGAACAAAATATAGTGTAGCGCTCACTCCCGGAGGAGCCGCTGAAATTGAACCTCGGGTCAGTCTCCCCGCACTAGGGAATAAATATACTCCAGCACCGTTGTGGATTTTATAAATTATATAATTTACTAGAATAAATGGCATATAATGAATAACACGGTGTTCGTATATATAATTACAGTACTTCGTAATGCGGGAAACGCGCAGCGGAAAAGAAATACGATGCTTCGTAATTCGAGAAACGCGCAGCGGAAAAGAAAAAGGAAAATATATATCTTTAACTGACAGAGCGGCCAACCACCGATGTCCTGTTGCATCCAGTTTCGCAGTAGTAAGGATGTAGGTAAGAGGATTGTTATCCGTCTTTATCACAAACTCAGCTCCATACAGATAGTCCTTTAGCTTGATTTTTGGAGCGGGTTTCAACCTTCAGGCACCTAGGTTGCTCCTTCACTTGTGCCCTCTGGCGTTTCCCGCCGGTGAGGTAGATAACAGTCCTTCTAAGGCTCTCAAAAGCTCCTCAACTCTATTCCCTTCAGGCTTTCGGCCTTTGCATTGTGCACGGAAGTGGCCCATTTCTCCACAACCGAAGCATCTCTTTTTAGAAGGCGGAGACGCAGTCGCCTGCTGTGATTCGGTTGAAGGACCCTGGCTAGACGCCACAGTAACTCCGGTTGTCTGCATGCCTGTAAGGAACTTCTGCATCTCTGTCTGCATCTCTGTCACCTTCAACAATACTCGGCACAGTTCCGCGTGCGCCTGTTGCAAATCAGCTTGAGCTTCTTGTACCTCCTTAACAGTTTTGCGCAACTCGCCTTGTGCAGAGAGGTTTAATTCTTTGACAGCCTTCTCTGTGGATTTAAAAGCGACCAGATGCTCTTGTTCATCCACGTCGGATCCGTAGGTATCCAACGAGTCACTTTCAGGCTGCAAACAGTCGTTATGCCTCACAGGTTGCGCGTAAGCTCTTTCTCCTCGCCTGAAGGATTTTTCTTCCAGTAAAGCCTCCTCCTCTCTGACAGCTCGGATCAGTTCCAGGTACTTCAGTTCTTGATTACCTTCTCGGCTTCTCAGCTGCAGCATCACTGGATCTAGAGGTTGAGAGCCCCTCAGGATCTGTTTTATTCGGATCTTATCCACTTCAGCCGGTTCGGCCCCTTTCTTGAGGAGAATCTGGTGCAGAATCTTATCTAGGCGCCTCATATATTCGGTCATTCTCTCACCTTTTCGATGGTAGGTGTGTTCATACTGATATACGAGCTCTGTCGCCTTATCCGTTCGCCCAAAAACTTCCTCCAGAACGTTTAAATAATCTAAAGCAGTGCAGTCTTTCTTACTCAATTTTAGGTTTCTTACAGCCTCTGACGCAGGTCCCTTTAAGCTCTCTGTGATCCTTTGCTTTCTCTGGGCTTCAGGGACGTCCCACTCATCCAGAGCCTGCATCGCCTGTTCCACCCATTCTTCGAAGGTTTCTTCTCCCGCCGGAGTTGGTACGTTTCCTGTAAAATTTCTCAACCGTCGATAACCGAAGTTAGTGTGCGGAGGGCTTGTTCTCTGACACTTAGATAGCAAATCTCCAATAGCCACTATAAATTCAGGCCCGATCATGGCCAACGGACTGGGCGCGGGAACACTTGCGGATTCGCCACGTGGCGCACTTGGCTGAATCAGTTGGACTTCCACCTCATCGGTCAGCTTCACACTCGTGCCCTGAAAACACACTGGAACACCCTTTCTCCACTCAAAAAGAACATACATGTGAGAGGTATCTGGGTTCTCTTTAATGTCCAGGATTAACCCCCGATGATCTGGTGTCAGTGCGGCCACGGCCTGGCGAATCTGATCTTCGGCCCAAGTGTCTGCGGGAATATCCATGACTATACAACATTCTAACTGACTACTGTGCTCCTCACACCATTCGGCAGCAGTGTCTGGATCCATATTTAACCCTTTAGATGCGGTTTTTCCAGAGACTGGATCCCGGAAACGAGCCCCCACGTGTAGCGCTCACTCCCGGAGGAGCTGCTGAAATTGAACCTCGGGTCAGTCTCCACGCACTAGGGAATAAATATACTCCAGCACCATTGTGGATTTTATAAATTATATAGTTTACTAGAATAAATGGCATATAATGAATAACACGGTGTTCGTATATATATTTACAGTACTTCGTAATGCGGGAAACGCGCAGCGGAAAAGAAATATGATGCTTCGTAATTCGAGAAACGTGCAGCGGAAAAGAAATACAATGCTTCGTAATTCGAGAAACGCGCAGCGGAAAAGAAAAAGGAAAATATATATCTTTAACCCCCTTTTGTGTTTGGGGAGTGAGTCCCGCACAGGTTATGTCCCAGAATGTGAGTGTGTGTGTGTTATGGTACCCGGGTACAATATTCAACTGGCCAGTGAATTGCTTATGAGGTATCTTCGACTAGTCAAGTTGGGGCCCCGTGGGTTTTGGAAACAAACAGCAGCGTGCTTTCTTTATTCACAAACGGCCTGGAAGGCCTCTCACCCATCCGCCAGATACTTGGTGCTCCGCCCGACCCAGGACGTCTCTCCGCTCGATCTTGACTGGGATTCTCTGGGCTACCGGATCCGCTGTCTTGCCTTTCTGTAGCTGCTGCACGATGTCCAGCTCACCGCCTGCTCTCCCTGTCCGATCGATCTGCGGTGCTCCTAACTCGGGGTCCTCTCGCTCACTTGGTATCATAGAAACATAGAAACATAGAAAAATGTCGGCAGATAAGAACCTTTCGGCCCATCTAGTCTGCCCAATTACATGGATACTTTACCTGGATTTATCTTTTGTTTAGGATAGCCTTATGCCTATCCCATGCCTGCTTAAATTCAATTACCGTTTTGGCCTCTACCACTTCTACTGGAAGACTGTTCCATGTATCCACCACCCTCTCAGTAAAATAATGCTTCCTGATGTTACTTTTAAACCTTTGCCCCTCTAATCTAAGACTGTGTCCTCTTGTTTTGTATCAGCGTGGGTATTCCTGTGAATCACTGGGTCTTCCTCTGGTAAGGCTGAATAACCCAGTCTTTAGCTCTGTCAGGCCCCAGCTGCGCTCCGGCCTAGTCACTGTCTCGTTCTGCTGCTCTGCGTCTTGCTCCTCTCACTCCCTGGCGCGCTCTGCCAGCTCTCTCCACGAGGCTCAGGATGTAAGTGTCTGTGTCCCACCCACTTCCTGTGTCCGCTCCCAAAGCATGCCGGGAAATGTAGTCCCCATGTTCAGTGTCTCTCATCACGCTTGTCTCCCTCCGGTGGCCAAAAATAGGTACTGCCACAACAGGGAATTAAACCCAGCGCTACAATAGCAAAATCTTTGGCTGTTAAAAGTTTAAAACATTTAGCCCAACGAGTCCAAACTAAAACCAGTTGACCTTATTAACTGGGTCCTGTTGGAAGTGGTTATCCCAATAAAAGAATCTGCAGCAGTGAAAACAATCTCGTGATACCATAATTATCATCTAAAATGATGTGGAAGGATACATGTGTGCTGAAACCCATTACGCTGTGATTGTATGTGTCATGATTGCCTACATCCAGGGCCACCATCAGGGAATTATGGCCCATGCTGTTGTAAGTGGCCCGCCGACTAGGGGGCCCGCCGTCGGCGGTTATGTTTACTCTAGGTCGCAGGCCTCGGAGGAGGTACTAAGGCCTACCTGGGCCCGGAGACTCCAAGATGGCGGACGGCAGCCGACGCTCCCTCTCTGATGATATCAGAGGGGGCGTGCCAAATGACTGCAGACAGCCCATGCCCCCTCCGACTGGATCCTGGCTTCATCCCATCGGCGCCGCTGCATGTGTGCTCTGCTGTGCTGGGAGGAAATGATCATTTAACATCACTTCCTCCCAGCGCTCCATGATGCACATGGAGCTGTTGCTCACCTCACCGGCTCAAGTCCTTCCCAGGTAATAGATTACTGGGAAGGGGGGTTAAAATTAATGAAAAAAATGGAGGGGAGGTGAATATAAAATGGAGGGGGGGTGAATATAAAATGGAGGGGGGAGTGAATATAAAAACGGAGAGGGGTGAGAGATGACTTTAAAATGGAGGATGGGGTGAGAGAAGACTTTAAAATGGGGGGTGATAGGTGACTTTAAAATGGAGGGGGTGAGAGACGACTTTAAAATGGAGGGGGGTGAGAGATGACTTTAAAATGGAGGGGGATGAAATGGACTGAAAAGGGAGGTGGGGAGATGGACATGATGAAGGGAGGTGGACCTGAAAAAGGAGAGAATCCCTGCCTTTACCGTTGGAGAGTCACAGGATCCATAGCAATAGACCTCTAACGGTAAGGCAGTGAGCATGAACATACACAGAAATCCTGTGTATGTTCATACTCCCTGCCTTTACCGTTGGAGGTATATTGCTGTTGATCCTGTGTACATTCATACTCACTGCCTTTACCGTGAGAGTTCAATTGCTGTGGTTCTCTGTGATGCTTATCCAGTGGAATTATCTAATTATACTTATATGCTACATTGTTTGCACCAATACACATTTTATGTGATTTTTAAGGTATTGGGAGCAACACTCTGTAATACGATCTTGATTCATATTTTTTAATCACAATTACATACTGTCTTAAATTATTTGAACCAGATTGATACTTTATGTTAAATGTGCTGTTGTGCGAGCAATATGTGTGATTTTAAGGTATCGAGACACCACTTTGCAAGGTGATCACGATTCACACTAAATATTGTATTTCCTATGGGAAGAGGGGATCATGGGGGGCCCATTCTGACGGTCTGTAAGGGGCCCCAAAATTTCTGATGGCTGGCCTGCCTACAACAGTATGTTAAGAATCCATTATGATGTTGAAGTTTATGTCCACTGGCATGGTGCTACTGCTGATTCGTGGATATGCTTTGTCTGTGTTTATTGGTGGATTTGTCTGTAAATTTTAGGTGTGATTGTCGCAGTCAAGGATTGCCTTGTCGCAGTCGACCTTATCACTACTATGGTGATTTGTAGTGTTGATCGCGTGCACACATTGAGAGAAATCTCAATGTATCCTTCCTGGTAAAATACTTTGCAAATAAATAAATAAAATAAAATTTTCTATTTTATTGAGATGTTTCACAGGTTGATTTTCACTGTTGGAGAGCTTTTTCCCCAACCTTTTGCTGTCGTATCCTATGCAATGTTTCTATTTACTGATTGAGTTTTTTCTTTAGCTATTGTGTTTTCCTGAAGGTTGTATTCGTCAACATTCTACATGTGGAGTATAGGTCATTTTTTCAGCTATTTGGTGTTATATCTCATTCCTTCAACATTTGTATTACTGACTGGATTCTGATTGACAAACACTTAAAGGAATTCATAAAACTGCTAGTACACACTCTAAGTTTTCAATTAAGCCTCATAGTAATAATACAATTTATTTCAATTGTGTGAAAAAGTCAAGTTAAAAAAAGGGTGAACTACATGCAGGTACCATGGCCTTTTAGCTCGCGAAACATTATGTTTGGTTTTGCCTGAGATATATACTCTTTCCATTTCCTTACTATACCTCATCACCCATAGGCCCAGTTTTATGATGGCATATCCTAGGACCATCTATAATCTTTTACCCAGGCCAAAATCCACCACTTTCTGTTATGGTAAGCAACAGATGTATACAATTCATGGACCAATTCCAATAACTACACCTCTCCTACTACCACTACTCCTCATCCCCACAACATACAGGGTTATTCAAAGAGAATCGAAAAGTCACCGCACGTTCGGTGACTTTTCGTTCTCTTCAACTCGGTGCGATTTGGCAATTCCATTTCGGCGACCCTGCGGTGTATTCAGCAAGCACTACAGGGCCGTTGTAGTGCAGGGAAAGGTCGCCGCAAACCCGCCGAAAACTCACACTGAATGCACACCGAAACCCGCATAAACATCTGGATTAACCCCACCGAACACGCCGGAAAAACCCGAGCAGGAGTCGATCACAGCGCAGAGCAGCCGGCAGAAAAAACCGACACCGCAGATGAATGGAGTGAAGAAAAAATAAAACAGTTCGCTTGAATGTTTGAAAAGTGAAACGCTATATTCAGCACTCACTGTACACTGGTTAATGTGAAATGTACAGAATTCAATAAGTATTTTTCAGGTGGAATGGTTCTGAACTCTAGTCATTATAATATTGTATACAATCAGATTTACGGAATTCTGTTTGAGCAGGGGTCAGCTAACTTGGCCCTCCTGATGTTTTGGAACTACATTTCCCATAAGGTTTAGCCATTCTGATGAGGGACTGGGCATGAGAGATATAGTTCCAAAACATCTGGAGAGCCAAGGCTGTAACCTCTGTGCTTTAGCATATTTTACAATGTTTGTTAATTCCTGGGATGTTTTGGGTTTGTTCTTACAGATTTCGAGACAGACATTGTTTAGCACATAATTAGGAGACAATAGTCCCTAGCAATTTGCACTAAAACCATTATTAAACTGACAGCGTAATGGAGATGCTGACGGCTGCTTACACTTATCTGGCACGCTACGGGTTATCAGATTTCCAAATATATGGGCTGATTTAACAGCAAAAATATAATGAGTGTGAATAAAACGACACTGAAACAGAGAGATCGGTCCTTAGTGAGTAGATTTATCAGTGTAAAGCAATGAACAAGCATCTCATTGCTTAGGATGGTTTACTGGTCCAGCATCTGCTGTGACAGCGCACTTTTTCTCATTGGCTGATTAATGCATCAAATCCCAAAGTGAGGAGAACGCTTAGATCAATATGGCGAGAGATGAAAAGCCGGCCCTGGATTTTCTGGAACCAAGTGGGGAAAAATAAAAGAAATTGGCACTGAAAGTACAAACTGAAAATTAAGAGGTTATTCACAAACTTCCTTTCTTTCATTGAAAGAACTACAGTGTATCACGTACAGCGAAACTACCATTAATTTTCTATATAGGGAACAACCACCGTTGTAGTTTTCACCGTTTCTGTTTACACTGGTGGCCAAAATTGTGGCTACACCTTACATTTTTACAAACACTTGCAGTTTAACCCCTTCCCTGCTGAGCTATTTCACGCCTGTGTGCTGAGCTCATTTTTACCGCTTTTGCTCATCATGTTTAAACGCGTTTAGAAGCCACGTTTTATTATATGACCCAGAAATATATATATATTTTTTTCGGTAGATTTAGCAGATTAATAATATATAATTTTTATATGTATACGTCATGTCCTGCCTATATATTATAACAAAAAATGCAATAAAATTAGAATTTTTAATCATCTGCAGCATGTAAAGTGTTTTTTTTTCACATTTCATCACATGAGCGTTTGCGGTTATATTTTCTATGAGGTGCGCTTGTACAAAAATTAGAAATGTGGACTCGTTACATTTTTTGGGGGAATTATGTGATTTTTAGCAAACGCCCCCATAGAAAAAAGTCATTAGTGCAGCATCATTGTTCACATTATAATTGAAATGTGAACAATATTGCTGCACAAAAAAAACATTTTTTTTTTTTTACTTTGAACATGGTCATGTTGGATATCATTCGAAAGGCCTTGCTCAGACCTTTCCATGACCCCATATCTGTCAAGGTTCTGGAGATATCGGGGTTCAAAGGAACCCCCTATCTCCACCAGGGTATTTCCTTGGGAAATCCCCAGGCAGCTAAGGGTTCCCCGGCTATCTGACATCATCACGCTATGCGCAATGACGTCCGGCAGCAAGAGGGGACCAGGAGGTGGGGCCACCATCCAAGATGGTGGACCCCACTGGAGCTATGCCGCGATTCGGCACCTTGCGACCTGGTGTCTGAGGGGTGAAAGCCCGGCACCGCTTAAAATGGGAGACTCTCCCCTTTTAAGCGGTGCCTGGCTTGTGGCACTGCTCTTTCCCGATCGGGAGGCAGAGGGATCCGAATGGATCCCCCCTCCCTTTCAGGCACTCAGGCACTCTCCCGGCATTGCTGGGGGGGTCACCTGGAAATGATGTCATCACGCATGGTGCAATGACGTCATCACGCATGGTGCAATGATGTCATTGCGCATGGCGAGATGACGTCATTGACGTCGGGAGGCGCTTAACTTCAGCATCTGAGGACGCTGAAGCCAGAACGCCGTGGAACCCCGGACAGAGAGGTGAGTACCTCCTTAAGGGCTCCCGCAAGCAGAGGACGTGTGGGGAACGTCCCCCACATATAGCGGGAGTCAATTAGGACTTTCCCCACATGTCCTCCGCAGTGAAAGGGTTAAAGTACTTTTTATATAAAAATCTCTAAAAATGTCATAGCACGAGTAAAATTGAATATAGTAAATGAATGCCATAACAACAAAAACTTTTTAAATAAGTTCAATTTTGGCTGGAAATGTCCCATAATGCATCTCGGCCATTATATAGCATAAAAATGATTATTTCAAGTTTGTCACAATGTGTTTTTTCAATAACGTGTTGGATAGCCTTTGGCCTTAACTACTGCCTGACACATTCTAGACATTGACTCTACAAGTCTTTTGACAGCCTCTTCTGTGATCAAATGATGCCACGAACTGATTATAGCCTCAATGAGTCCCCGCTTGTTGCTTGGATTCTTGCTCGGGACCATGCGTTTCAACCATCTTGACCACAGATTTTCGATGGGATTCAAGTCAGGGCTATTTCCAGGCCAGGGAAGCAGAGGAATTTTCTTTTCAACCAAAACTGACAAAATCAGAAGATGTATCCACAATTTTGGCCACTAGTGTAGGTTGTCTAGTGCAGTTCTCAGAGTAATTTTCTCGGGGGGGGGGGGGTCCGCTGTTGTATCCAGAGTAGATTACACTATAGTTTCCACTAATGTTTCATTTGAAAAACCCCAGTGTTGTTTTCACCATTGTTTCAATCAGTGGACACTGAAGATGGTTACTTTGCAACGCGGAATGGAGAATAACCACAGTTTACTCATATTATAGAAGAATAGTGGTGTCAGGTCTCAGCATGCAGGAATGAGGTTGCGAGCCCAGGATGCAGTGACTCAACTTGAAACTTGGTACGGTGAAACCAGAATGGGGGTTTATTCAAATAAACAATATACATACAAAAGAGGGGCGAGGCAGGAAAGTCTATGGTTCTGCAGAAGGGGAGTCTTGGAGCAGGTATAACAAAAGGGGTCTCGAGGCAAAGTTACCGGAGGGGATGATCCAGAGAGAGAGTCCAGGGGAATAGCCAGGGGTCCGGAACACAAGATATCAGTCAGAATATCAGAGCTTCCTTTCAGGCTGGTAGCACACATACACTGAGGCAACAGAATGCAGAAGCAATGCGGTTAGGTTGTGCTTCGGTTAAATATGAATGCCGGGTCTGATTGATACACCTGCTGCTGGGTTGCTCACAGGAAAGCTCAGCAAGGAAAAGTCCAGCAAGGCAGCACCTTTCATGCAGCAGCACTGGTTTTATTCTTTTTGCGCTGGCGACGGCGAGGAACCTCACAAGTGGCGGTAATGTTGTTCATCATTGTTTGCTGTTGTTGCAGCGTCGACCATTCTTGAATACCTCCACTTTCGCTTCTCTGGATTGCCAAAGTTCACCGTAGTTGCAGCAACAGTGAACATCGGCTGTTATGCTGAAAGGACAGCTGCATCAGAAATACTGAAAAGAAGAGAATTTTACATGAAATTTAGGCAAAAAAATAATAGTTGCTATAGCACATTGTTTAAAGAATAGTATATCAGAAACACAAAATGATATATTATGTCACTACATACATTATTCTTATAGAATAGATTATTAATTGAATAAATATGGAATGATGACATCTTCGGTTACTAAAATTATTCAAACTAGTTTTCACAACAGAAAAAACATTTCTAGACACTCCACAAGAAAATCTCAGGGCACACAAAGTAAACAGAAAAAATACAAACTTATTCGTAAGGGAGCGCAAAGATGAAATTGATGTGGATTCTTTGGCAAAAATGATATCACAGTTGTTCAATGGTTCAGAGTCTCTTCACTAAGGCTAGGGTCAGACGAACGCATTTTCACGTTGTCTGTGAAAAAGTACGTTCGAACGAGTGGACGCATTTTTTCACGGAGTACGCGATAGCGGTCATACGATGCGCATTTTTCGTCCGTGATTTTGTACGGATCATCAATAAAACACTTTGTGCATCTGGACGTTATGTAGGCTGGACATTAGTAGCGTCTGACATCTCCAATTCACACACACACGCCGCTAGCGGGCGCAGCGCACTCTGTACAACCGTACTAGCGGTTTTACTTTCTAGAAAAAATGCGTTCATTTTCCACTTGCGTTGCGCAGCTGGACTTTCGTGCGACCGTACTTCGTATATTGGCTGTCATTGCCCGTCATTTGCTGCTAGTGCGGCCGTGATTATGTGCGCCTGCACGCGCGTTCGCACTGCCTCAGTCTGACCCTAGCCTTAAAGAGAAGAATCACAGATTGCGTAGCACAGTAATGTGTAAATTTGTGTTAATTCTAATAGAGTGTCACTCACAGACATAGAGCCTATAGGCTCTTGGTAAACGCCTCTAAGCCAGTATGGGGGGCTTCTCCCATCAATCGGGGTCTTAATCGTCAGGATCAGTGTTGATGCTTCAAAACCTCAGTTAAAGGACAAGAAGACAGCACATGGCACAATACCAATAAAGGAAAGATGGCAATGTATATAGGTACAGTCTACTCACAAATTTATGAGCCTCCCAGTGAGTGGCTCAGTATTGGGGCTTTGGACCATTTGAGGATGGTCCCACCTCTTGTGCAGAGTTCCCGCTGGATGAATAGAATCAGTGGTCCAAGAGTTGGTAAAAAAAATTTTTTATTACAAATTAAAGAGTAAAAATAAATAAATAAAATACAGGCTATCAAAACGCGTTTCGCTTGCTCAAACTGCAAGCTTCATCAGTCATCACTGGGAGGCTCATAAATTTGTGAGTAGACTGTACCTATATACATTGCCATCTTTCCTTTATTGGTATTGTGCCATGTGCTGTCTTCTTGTCCTTTAACTGAGGTTTTGAAGCATCAACACTGATCCTGACGATTAAGACCCCGATTGATGGGAGAAGCCCCCCATAGAGGCTTAGAGGCGTTTACCAAGAGCCTATATGCTCTATGTCTGTGAGTGACACTCTATTAGAATTAACACAAATTTACACATTACTGTGCTACGCAATCTGTGATTCTTCTCTTTTAGTGAAGAGACTCTGAACCATTGAACAACTGTGATATCATTTTTGCCAAAGAATCCACATCAATTTCATCTTTGCTCTCCCTTACGAATAAGTTTGTATTTTTTCTATTATTAAGGGTGGGTGACACACCTGTGGTGAGCTGCACATTTTTATCAATAAGCATTGGTTAATTCAACATAGCGCCAAGCACCATCAATTCCGGAAGGAGTTGATAACCTACACACAAAGTAAACAGTTTGAAAGATAAAACCACTTTTAGGCTGCTGTCAGACGAGCGTAGTGTTAACGTCCGTGATTGCGCCTAAAAGTACGTCCATGATAGCATGACAGGAAGCCCATCGGAGCCCGACACACGAAGTACGTCCGCACTGAACTTCGGACGCACAACGGCCGCGGCCCACGGACGCAAGGCAGGCAAGAACGTACAACCCCTAGAACGGCCGCACAAAGTGCGCTGCGTCCGCAACGTCTGCATAGCTTTGTGTGTGAGTGATGGAACGTGGTCAGACGGACTGCATTTATACGTCCAGCATTTTTCACGGACAAAATGGTTTTGCTTTTTAATTTATTTTCCCTCCTACATCCGTCAAAATATATACGTCAGTGAAAAAAACGGACTGTCTGGCCACTACTGCGTCTTCCGTACTGACGTACGTCCGTGTGCACGGACGTACAGTCCGTAGGAATCACGCTCGTCTGACCCTAGCCTTAAACACAGAGCAGATAATGGGGATTGGGTCACACCATATGACAATATGGTCAACCCATCACTAGCTAACAGTACCCCAGTATTTGTAGATTCTGCCCTATTGTAAACAGTTTACACCTTATAAAAGGAATGATTCTATGTACAGTAAAAGACTCGATGTTGGAGCTATGGGCAGGTAATTGGTTATATAGTCTGTCAGACTCAGCACGCAGTGCAACCAATTTATTTTATGTTTCTCGGATACAGGCAATCATTCTATGTCACCCCAACTGCCTTTGTTACAGTATTGATTATGTCAATCCTGGTCAAGCAAACTATGTCAATACAGATGTTGACAAAACCCTACCGACTACCAAAACCTGCAGACATTCGATGGTCATAGAAGTCGAATAACTATTCAGGCTGCTTACAGTTTTTTAACCCACATTTCCATGATCGAATCAATGTAGAATAACCTAAATGTCTTAAGGGGTTATTCACTAACCTACGAATTTGCCACCGAATTTCACCATTTTGTGGCAATATGTCTATTCACAAAGCAGTCATTTTGCCAAATACATGTGAATTTAGAGCGAAATATGGTGCCATTCGTTGTGATTCAGCGGCATCGAAATTGTCCCATTGGAATTATCGATTAGACTATTCACAGACAGCCAAATTGCACCGAAATTTCATCAAAATGATCTGATTTTCTGTATTTCAATTCAACGGTTTAAACAGGCGAATCCAAAATTTTTCAATGTAATAAATAGAATGGAATTTAAAAAAAATTTAAAGACCATTTATTTTTATTTTTTTGCAAAAATCCTTTTTATAAAAAAAATCTGTATTTTCTTAAAAGATATTTTATTTTTTATTTTTAAAAGACTTTCAGGGTTATCCAAAGAGATTTGAAAGTCACCGCACATTCGGTGACTTTTCGTTCTCTTCAATTCGGTTCCTTTTGCCGATCCCATTTCGGTGACCCTGTGGTGTATTCAGCAAACACCACAGGGTCCCCGAATTGCAGGGAAAAGCTGCCGTAAACCCACCGAAAACTAACCGCAAAACCCAGCGAATGCACGCCGAAGACACGTAAAAACATCTGGATTAACCTGCCGAAAACCACGGAAAAAGCCCGAGCAGGAGCCGATCACCCGCAGCGAAGCCGCGGAGACCGCAGACAAGGCAGTGAATAAATTAGCAAAATAGTTTGTGTGAATTTTTGAAAATAAAACGCTGTTTGCAAAGAAACTACTGACTGAAAATGTCTGAAATTTGCATATGAGGTCCAGGGAATGATAATAAAAAGGGCTGTTACAGGAAAAATAAGTAAACTTAAAAAAAAAAAAAAATCAGAAAAATGTTTAAAATATCCTAAAAAATCTATAAGTAAAGAGACTCTTTACTGCAGAATTTTACAATGAACGGTTTATTAGATATTGAATTAAAACTGGAATATTTTTAACATTGAAGCCTATGGGATTCTCCTGAATTAACTTGCCGAATTAAACCACTGAATGACAGGGCATTTCGGGAACCTTTCACTGCTGGTTTGTGTTCTCTGAATAGCCGAAGCATTGCTTCTCTATGGGGATTTCACTGCCCTCGAATAGGCACCGAACAGGCACCGTATGTGCAGGCATTTCGCCATGGCGGAGGGAGCATCATGGTTTGGGGCTGCTTTGCTGCCTCAGGGCCTGGACGGATTGTTGTCATTGATGGAAAAATGAATTCCAGAGTTTATCAAGACATTTTGCAGGAAAACGTAAGACCATCTGTCCGCCAACGGAAGTTCCGCAGAGGATGGGTGATGCAACAGGACAATGACTCAAAGCATACAAGTAATTCAACAAAAGAATTGCTTCAACAAAACAAAATACGCCTTCTGGAGTTGGTCAACCCATCACTAGCTAACAGTACCCCAGTATTTGTAGATTCTGCCCTATTGTAAACAGTTTACACCTTATAAAAGGAATGATTCTATGTACAGTAAAAGACTCGATGTTGGAGCTATGGGCAGGTAATTGGTTATATAGTCTGTCAGACTCAGCACGCAGTGCAACCAATTTATTTTATGTTTCTCGGATACAGGCAATCATTCTATGTCACCCCAACTGCCTTTGTTACAGTATTGATTATGTCAATCCTGGTCAAGCAAACTATGTCAATACAGATGTTGACAAAACCCTACCGACTACCAAAACCTGCAGACATTCGATGGTCATAGAAGTCGAATAACTATTCAGGCTGCTTACAGTTTTTTAACCCACATTTCCATGATCGAATCAATGTAGAATAACCTAAATGTCTTAAGGGGTTATTCACTAACCTACGAATTTGCCACCGAATTTCACCATTTTGTGGCAATATGTCTATTCACAAAGCAGTCATTTTGCCAAATACATGTGAATTTAGAGCGAAATATGGTGCCATTCGTTGTGATTCAGCGGCATCGAAATTGTCCCATTGGAATTATCGATTAGACTATTCACAGACAGCCAAATTGCACCGAAATTTCATCAAAATGATCTGATTTTCTGTATTTCAATTCAACGGTTTAAACAGGCGAATCCAAAATTTTTCAATGTAATAAATAGAATGGAATTTAAAAAAAATTTAAAGACCATTTATTTTTATTTTTTTGCAAAAATCCTTTTTATAAAAAAAATCTGTATTTTCTTAAAAGATATTTTATTTTTTATTTTTAAAAGACTTTCAGGGTTATCCAAAGAGATTTGAAAGTCACCGCACATTCGGTGACTTTTCGTTCTCTTCAATTCGGTTCCTTTTGCCGATCCCATTTCGGTGACCCTGCGGTGTATTCAGCAAACACCACAGGGTCCCCGAATTGCAGGGAAAAGCTGCCGTAAACCCACCGAAAACTAACCGCAAAACCAGCGAATGCACGCCGAAGACACGTAAAAACATCTGGATTAACCTGCCGAAAACCACGGAAAAAGCCCGAGCAGGAGCCGATCACCCGCAGCGAAGCCGCGGAGACCGCAGACAAGGCAGTGAATAAATTAGCAAAATAGTTTGTGTGAATTTTTGAAAATAAAACGCTGTTTGCAAAGAAACTACTGACTGAAAATGTCTGAAATTTGCATATGAGGTCCAGGGAATGATAATAAAAAGGGCTGTTACAGGAAAAATAAGTAAACTTAAAAAAAAAAAAAAAATCAGAAAAATGTTTAAAATATCCTAAAAAATCTATAAATAAAGAGACTCTTTACTGCAGAATTTTACAATGAACGGTTTATTAGATATTGAATTAAAACTGGAATATTTTTAACATTGAAGCCTATGGGATTCTCCTGAATTAACTTGCCGAATTAAACCACTGAATGACAGGGCATTTCGGGAACCTTTCACTGCTGGTTTGTGTTCTCTGAATAGCCGAAGCATTGCTTCTCTATGGGGATTTCACTGCCCTCGAATAGGCACCGAACAGGCACCGTATGTGCAGGCATTTCGCCATGGCGGAGGGAGCATCATGGTTTGGGGCTGCTTTGCTGCCTCAGGGCCTGGACGGATTGTTGTCATTGATGGAAAAATGAATTCCAGAGTTTATCAAGACATTTTGCAGGAAAACGTAAGACCATCTGTCCGCCAACGGAAGTTCCGCAGAGGATGGGTGATGCAACAGGACAATGACTCAAAGCATACAAGTAATTCAACAAAAGAATTGCTTCAACAAAACAAAATACGCCTTCTGGAGTGGCCCAGTCAGAGTCCGGACCTCAACCCGATTGAAATGCTGTGGCATGACCTTAAGAGAGCGATTCACACCAGACATCCCAAGAATATTGCTACACTGAAACAGTTTTGTGAAGAGGAGTGGTCCAAAATTACTCCAGATCATTGTGCAGGTCTGATCTGCAACTACAGGAAACGTTTGGTTTGGGTTATTGCTGCCAAAGGAGGGTCAACCAGTTATTAAGTCCAAAGGTTCACATACTTTTTCCACCCTGCACTGTGAATGTTTACATGTTATGTTCAATAAACACATGAAAACATATAATGTTTGTGTTGTATTATTTTAAGCAGACTGTGTTTTTCAAATTGTTGTGACTTAGATGAAGATCAGAGCACATTTTATGACCAATTCATGCAAAACTCCACGTAATCCCAAAGGGTTCACATACTTTTTCTTGCCACTGTATACTGTAAATAAGATTCCAGAACCCATAGTAATGTGATGCAATGATACCTTTTTGTTGTGCTAACCTGATACATAAATTCAATATTTTATTCGCTGCAATTTGGCGGTTTTTGCCGACGTCCGATAACTGCTTCAGAGACTCCAATTTTCACAAATTACCGTGACCATTCGCTAATTAGGGAATTCACCATAAATTCAGTGAAATGTATTCCCCAAAATGTGGTGAAAAGCAAAGGTATATAGGTGAATTGAGTTTAGTTTCTAACTTCCATAATAACCCCTAAAATACCATAAACCCAAGGAAATACAATAAAGATTATAAACAGTGTGGCATGTAGCCTACCCATTAACCCCAGTGTACCCATTAACCCCTAAAATGCCCATAATCAAGGAAAAACATTAAATAGATTGTGTGGAATGTAGCCTACCCATTAACCCCTAAAATGCCATTAACCAAGGAAAAAATAAGGGTCCTATTACATACTTAACACTAACATTAGTGCTCAGTTATGGGAGCGTTAACATTAGGGTAAGTGGACCTAGCGTGGGCGCACCATATTACATTCCAAATGCTAACACCAGGACCGTCTTTAATAATGAATGGGCCCTGGGCAAATACTTTTTGGCCCCCCCCCTGGAATTTTGCTCTCCACTCCAACATCATAAATAAAAAAAAAAAACACACACACAGACTTGTCTCCTAAAACTAAAATCAACTAAGGCTAGAGTCAGACGAGTGCATTCTGTGCGGACTGTGCGTCCGTGCTCAACGGACGTACTTTCTGACTGACGACAAGGTAGTGGCCACACGGTCAGTTTTTGTGACTGACTTTTTTTGTGACTGATGTAGATGGGAAATAAAATGAATATGAAAAAAACATTTTGTCCGTCATAAATGCTGGACATCAAAAATGCAGTCCGTCTGACCACGTTCCATTACTCACGCACAAAGCAATGCGGACGTTGCTGACGTAGCGCACTTTGCACGTCCGTTCTAGCGGTTTTACATTCTTGCCTAACTTGCGTCCGTTTGCCGTGTCCGTTGTGCGTCCGCACTTCTGTACGGATGTACTTCGTGTGTGGGTCTCTATCGATCATAATTGTATGCTATCACGGACGTTACAATGTGTGGCAACACGGACGTGTCCCGATGTCTGACCCGAGCCTAAATATATTTATTGTATAATTTTCTTACAATTACACATTCTACACATACTGTAAACACTATCTCTGTGTGTACACGTACTATATACGTATGAATTCACATACACATAATATGTACATCATATACATACTTGCATATCATCATATATACACTTACACATAGGGGGTTATTCAGAGAAATCCAAAATGTAACCGGACACCGAATTTCAGCGATCGGGGACATTTCGGGGCCATTCGGCTATTCAGAGAGCAGGCAATTCACCAAATGTTGGAATTGCCTGCATGTACGGTGCCCATAGGCATCTCTGCAGGGGGGTAAGCGGGGGCAATTGCCCCCCTAGGTTATTCCTTGCCCCTCCATGTGCCCCTCCACCAAAAATCAGCATCCAGCTTCCCACACTTTTCGGACCGGGGTATCTCCATTGCTTTGTATATGGACGTTCTATGTGTCATTGGAAAGGGCAGATTCTGGCCCTTGATACCCAACATGACCATATTCAGTGTAAAGTAAAAGTCGTAAAACATTAAATAAAAACGTACACTTAGACGTAAACATTATCCCAGGGTTGAAATGGCTCAGCAGTGAAGTGGTTAATGTTCAGACTAAACATTACATTGTGTATTACCTTAGTTTTTGACTTGGTTTTAGTTGTATATTAAGGGTTAATGGGTAGGCTTCATCCCTCACGGTATAAATTTTATTTTTTCCTTGATTAATGGCATTTTAGGGGTTATTGGGTTGGCTACATGCCTCACAGTGTATTCATTTCATGTTTTCCCTTGATTAATGGCATTTTAGGGGTTAATGGGTACGCTAAATGCCACATTGTTTAATTTTTTAATTGTATTTCCCTGGGTTTATGGCATTTTAGGGGTTATTATGGAAGTTAGAATCTAAAGGGTCTAATGATCTTTAGATCCTCCGCTTTTCGTCACATATCGGGGAATTTATTTAGCCGAAAATAAGGTGAATTCTCTATTTAACGAATGGTCACTGTAATTTGCTAAAAGTGGAGTCGCTGAAGCAGTTATCAGACATTCGGCGAAAACTGGCGAATTGCGGCAAATAAAATATTGAATTTAAGTATCAGGTTAGTACAACAAAAAGGTATCAGTGCATCACATTATTCTGGGATTTTGGAATCTTAGTTATATATACTTATTTTGAGCACTATTACTTGGTGTGAGCTAACCTAGCGTCGGCATGGTTTTGCATTAGCGCCAGGTTAATTGAGTCTAGCGCCGGAGTAACAGATCTTTTGCCTCCCGCTATAAACGGGAAAAATCACTTAGCGCGTTGCTATTAGAGATTCGTAGCGCGAGCTTACTATACTTAACATGGGGAGCGCTAGAGATCTCTAGCGCTTTTGCAGCTAACAGATCACTTGGTGCCGGCGCAAATTTTTTGAGGGGTGCTAATTGCAACATTTTATCTACTGCTCAATCCTGGTGCTAACTCCAAAAAGACAGATAAAACAGGTCCTCACCCAAAATTAACAGACAATTGAAAGGAATGCAGCACAGGTGTTCTCTTTGCCCCATACACCATAGTAATGGATCTGGTCAGCAATGTCGCTGCTGTTGCAGTAGGCTCTATTATGATATATGTATCCTTTATCCAAATATATCCTAATTCTAATATATTGGCTAATTTTAAACATTTTATGCTGGGGTTATTCATAGTATGGAAGCGGTTGATTATTAGGGATATATAGTCTAACCACTAACTCTTTCAATGCTGAGCCATTTTAACTCTGTAAAAAAAGAAAAGTTTAAGTTTTTATTTTATTATTTATGATTTTTTTTTTACACTGAATATGGTCAACTGGGGTACCAATGACACCTCGCTTGACCATGTACGATGCACAGGGACAGTCTCACTCTGCTGCTGGCAGCCATAAGCGGCATATTGGGCCACTGTTCTCGCCGCACGATAAGAGAGGAGTATCTGATTTTTTGGGGGGTTTCAACTGGTGCTGATTCTGCAGATGAGGAATCAGCACCAGCATCTAGCTGTGGTTAACAGTTTAGTTACCACTGGGGTGCGGTAATTAGCATTAGGACTTCTGTAATCCTACCACTAATTACTGATTGCGCTTGCCATTGTTAAGCATAAACCGATTCTCATAAGTATGGCTCTACACTAACATGTAGAACATATAAGCTATTTTAGGAATATATTGAATACATACAATGATCAGCCACAACATTAAAACCACAGGTGAAGTTAATACAATGGATTATATGGTTGCAATGGCACCTGTCAAGGGGTAGGATATATCAGGCACGATGTGTTGAAGGAAGCGGAAAAAATGTTCAAGTGAAAAGATTTGAGTGACTCTAACAAGGGCCAAATAGTGATGGCTGGATGACTGGGTCAGAGCATCTCCAAAACAGCAAGTCTTCCTGGTATGAAGTGGTTAGGACCAAACAAAAGTGGAGCAAAGAAGGACAACCGTTGAACCGGCGTCAGGTTCGTGGGCGCAAAGGCACATTGATGCATGTGGTGGAAAAAGGCTAGCCCGTCTGGTCCGATCACACAGAAGAGCTACTATAGCTCAAATTGCTGGCAGACTTAATGCCGGCCATGATAGAAAGATGTCAGACCACACTCCATACCTACCACCTACCTAGAGATTGTTGCAGACCACATACACCTCATCATGGTAATGGTGTTTCCTGCTGGTAGTGGATGACATACCCTGCCACACTTCAAAAATTGTTCAGGAAAGGTTTGAGGAGCATGACAAAGATTTTAAGTGTCAGATACCGTAGGTCATGTTCAGAAGTCTTGTGGAGTCCATGCCTCGATGCATCAGAACTGTTTTGGCAGCATGAAGGGGACCTACACAGCAAGTGGTTTTAATGTTGTGGCCAATCAATGTGTTAAAGAAGCCTATCAGCTCTCTCCATGATCTCCCCACTGTCACTTCTTGCACCATCCTCTCACTCAACACCTGCTACTTTACATTCCCAGCTCTTTACCCTCACCTAGTGTGTCACCCCTCTCCTCTTAGATTGTAAGCTCTTGAGCAAGGTCTTCTCTCCTTCTGGTCTGTGTGTTTAACTTGTATGTATATTTGTTATTGTACAGCGCTACCAAATTTATTAGCACTTTATAAATACTTGTAACTGTATTTGTGTGTGTATATATATATATATATATAAGGGTTGTGGTGGAGGACAAAAAGTGTGATAAAAGGCCTCCACACTATAATAAGTGTGTTTATTATTGCAGAAGCCACTTGCACATCACAGCAATTCAATGAATTACATCCCAGAATTGCTGTGATGTGCAAGGGGCTTCTACAATAATAAACACACTTATTATAGTGTGGAGGCTTTTTATCTCACTTTTTGTCCTCCACCACAACCCTTACATATATACAGTATATACACAAACACATACGTCATGCTAGTCCTATAATGTAATTTATTACATTACATAATATTTTTGTTATTTTTGTTAAATCTTTTTTTGCTATTCCTACCTATTCAACATTATTTAATCATCTGAACTTCTGGACTAACACTGTCTTTTATATATATATATATACACACACGCATATAAACACACTTTAGAATCACAGACAGATAAGATAAAATATGATCCACAAATAAAATGCTGTATCAAATGACACAATGACAGACACACAATGGTTAGGGATAAGTTTCTGTTAAGTGTTTCCATAATCTCTCTCATTTATCTTAAGTGGCTGGGCTATGGCTGGGGACCCCTCTCATGCGTGGCACTGTGTGTGCATTGGGGGGGCTCCATGGTGCGTTTCCCCATTCCCTCCCAGGGGAAGCATCCAACAGCAGAAAAATCTAATTTTCCAACAAATAGTTTGTCAGAAATAGCAGGTCCGGTCATAAATCATAGAGCGGTAGGAGGGGAGGGGAATAAAGAGGCAGACAGCTTGTGTAGACACTTAGAGACAGGCTAAAGCATGGAGGTATATGGTGAGGGGGTGCACATAGGGATGCCAGTGCTCTTCAATAAAGGACATCACTACTGACTTTAGACCTGTTCAGGTGGAGGGGTAAAAACAATGCCTGCTTGTACGGAGTAGCAGGAACATACATCAAAACCCAGGACAAGATATAAAACACATTAAATATTTTAAGAGGCAAATACAAATATATTTCAACTAATGTGGGGAAAGTGCTAATAAAGGAATACTCGTAATAATTCAAAATGAATAGAATTGTATTAAACAGGCAGTGTGGAAACACATTTCTCCTGATCTGCTGAAAATGCAGTAAAAAAGGAAATATCTATAATATATTTTTATTTTTTAATTTAATGTTTTAAAGAACTGACATATTTTGTGTTCTACATCATTACAGCATCTGCAGGTTTGCAATTTAAACCTATTTGTGTATATTATTATTTTTATAACTACCTTAGAGCTACTATTTCCATATATATATATATTTATATAATAACAGTATCCAGAGTAAATGCAAGGAACCGATGACTATACTAATCGACCTTGCTATTTCCCCCTGAACAATTTCCTATTTATTTCATGTCGTCCCACCTACTCAGAATAATGCACAAGTGGTGTTATCTTTAAAGAGTCAATTGAGGGCAAAATTCTGAAAGTATAAATTCAACAGGAACAACATTCAAGTAATTTTCAGGATCATGGTCATGGTCATCCACGTTTAGGTCCTTGGCAGTTGGCACAAAGTATTCTTTTTAATAACATTGCATGTCGCTTTGCAGTTTGCACACGCTCATTGACTTAATATGAAGCTTTATGTAAATCTTAATAACAAATAATTCATGTTTCATTTGAGAACCAAAATACTTCTCTCTAGCAAAAAAGTTTAATGATTCAGATAAAACAACATGTAGAAGATGCACAAACTGTTGGTTCTGTCAGCAACAAGATGATTAATAGCCAAAAGAAATTCAGAAGAAAGAAAAACAAAATTACCACTAAAACCAGCAGGGTTATCCAAAGAGATTCGAAAAGTCACCGCACGTTCGGTGACTTTTCGTTCTCTTCAATTCGGTTCCTTTTGCCGATTGCATTTCGGTGACCCTGCGGTGTATTCAGCAAGCACCACAGGGTCCCCGAATTGCAGGGAAAAGCTGCCGAAAACCTGACGAAAACTAACCGAATGCACGCTGAAAACAAGCAAAACATCTGGATTAACCTTTGAAAAAGACGAACAGGAGCCGAACAGGAGCCGAACATGAGCCGAATCACACAGAGCCGAAGCAGCTGTGACGTAGAGGAGGCAGTGAATAAATTAGAAACCCATTTGTATGAATCTGGGAAAAAGAAACGCTGTTTGCAAAGAAACTACTGAGCGAAAATGTCTGAATTTTCACAGGAGGTCCAGGGAATGATAATAAAGAGGGCTGTTACAAAACATAAGCAAACTAAAAAAAAAAAAAAAAAAAATCGGACTTTTAATTTTTTTTTTAAAAATTCAGAAAATGCTTAAAGTATCCTAAAAAATCTATAAATAAAGAGACTTTTTGCTGCAGAATTTTATAATGAACGGTTTATTAGATATTGAATTAAAACGGGAATATTTTTAACATTGAAGTCTATGGGATTCTCCTGAATAAATTTGCCGAATTAAACCACCGAATGGCAGGACATTAGGGGAACCTTTCACTGCTGGTTTGTGTTCTCTGAATAGCCGAAGCAGTGCTTTTTGATGGGGATTTCACTGCCCTCGAACAGGGACCGAACAGGCACCGTATGTTCAGGCAATTCGACAGGATTTGGCGAATTGCCTGCTCTCTGGATAGCCGAATGGTCAGGAAAGGTAACCGAACGCTGATTTTCAGCGTTCGGTTACCTTTCTCAAGCAATTCGAATCTCTTTGGATAACCCTGCAGGTGTTCAAATAACACCTTATATCACATGAGTTAGAAGCAACCACATTTTGGGCCCTATCACCTGGTGTGAGCTAACTCTAGTGCCAGCATTTTTTGCATTAGTGACAGGTGAAATGAGTCAAGCGCCGAACCAACAGATCGTTTGGCTCCCGCTAGAAACAGAAAAAATCACTTAGCGCGTGGTAATTTGCGATTTGTAGCGTGAGCTTACTGTACTTACCGCGTCCTATACTTAAAATGGGGAGAGCTAGAGAGCACTTGCGCTATTGTAACCAACATATCATTTGGTGCCTGCGATAATTTTTAGACGGACGATAATCACAAAATATTACCTACTGCTCAACCCGGGTAGTAACTCCAAAAAACCCACAAAAAACAGCTCACCCAAAATTAACAAGCAATTGAAAGGAATGCAGCACAGGTGTTCTCTTGACCCCATACACCATAGTAATGGATCTAGCCAGCAATGTCACTGCTTTTGCAGTCAGCTCTATTATGATATATGTGTCCTTTATCCACATATATCCTAATTCTGATATATTGCCTAATTTTAAACATTTTATGCTGCAGGTCATTCATAGTATGTAAGCGGATGATTATTAGGGTGACTGTGTGGACAATGTTTAAAGGGACACATGTATAAGTCTTGCCCTGAAACATGTATTAATTACAGTTGTGTTCAAAATTATTCAACCCCCACTGAAATTGAGTGTTTTGGCCAGTTTGACATTGATTTTGATCATTCAGTCATCTTGCTTACAATTAAATCAAAGAGGCACGTGTAGGTCAGACAAATATAACATAACATTTATAATGAAATAACCACAAATGTCTTTTCTGTGCTCACATCATTATCAGTTTTATTCAACCCCCAAGTGACATTCAATCTTAGTACTTAGTACAACATCCTTTTACAGTTATAACAGCTTTTAAACGTGAAGCATAGCTTGACACAAGTGTCTTGCAGCGATCTACGGGTATCTTGGCCTATTCGTCATGGGCAAAAGCCTCCAGTTCAGTCACATTCTTAGGCTTGCGCACTGCAACTGCTTTCTTTAAGTCCCACCAGAGGTTCTCAATCGGATTTAAGTCAGGTGACTGCGATGGCCACTCCAAAATGTTCCAGCCTTTAATCTGCAACCATGCTCTAGTGGACTTGGAGGTATGCTTGGGATCAGTGTCCTGTTGAAAGGTCCAACGTCTCCCAAGCCTCAGGTTTGTGACGGACTGCATCACATTGTCATCCAATATCTCCTGGTACTGAAGAGAATTCATGGTACCTTGCACACGCTGAAGCTTCCCTGTACCTGCAGAAGCAAAACAGCCCCAAAGCATGATTGACCCCACGCCATGCTTCACAGTAGGCAAGGTGTTCTTTTCTTCATAGGCCTTGTTCTTCCTCCTCCAAACATAGCGTTGATCCATGGGCCCAAACAGTTCTAATTTTGTTTCATCAGTCCACAGAACACTATCCCAAACTTCTGTGGTTTGTCCACATGACTTTTGGCATACTGCAGTTGACTCTTCTTATTCTTTGGAGACAGCAAGGGGGTGCGCCTGGGAGTTCTGGCATGGAGGCTTCATTACGCAGTGTGCGCAGTATTGTCTGAGCTGAAACTTCAGTACCCACATCTGACAAATCTTTTCTCAGTTCCTCAGCAGTCACACGGGGACTTTTCTCCACTCTACGCTTCAGGTAGCGCACAGCAGTCGAAGTCAGCATCTTCTTTCTGCCACGACCAGGTAGCGTTTCAACAGTGCCCTTTGCCTTGAATTTGCGAATGATGCTTCCTATGGTCTCTCTTGGTATGTTTAACATCTTTTCAATCTTCTTATAGCCATTGCCCTTCCTGTGAAGAGTAATCACCTCTTCTCTTGTCTTCCTGGACCATTCTCTTGACTTCACCATGTTTGTAACCACACCAGTAAATGTCTAGAAGGAGCTGAGTATCACAGTCATTTTAAAGCTGCCTAATTGGTGCTTATTATGCTTTATTGCTGCTCCGTGACATCCACAGGTGTTTTCAATACCTGATTGAAAACACTTGAATGAACCTCTGTTCTTCAGAGTGGTAGTCTTTAAGGGGTTGAATAATTGTGTCAATGAAGAATTCACAAAAGAAACATTTACTACTGTATTACAAAACCAATTGATGTCATTTTAGTTGCATATGGTTCTTTAAAAAGTCCTTGTAGGATTTCATTCTGAATACAATTACAAATGTACACTAAATTCCCTAAAACCCTTTACAGCATTGGGGGTTGAATAATTTTGAACACAACTGTATATGCTGCAGCAGGGAAATTATTGTCGCTCACCTGGCTTTCCTTTTGGATCTATTAAATGCAGTGTAATGATTCTACATGCTTTTGGGTGGCCTTTATCATGCAATGCCCATCAGCCTTAAATAAAATACGGCCACCTTGGAAGATTTTAATATTTATGGGGTGTGAGGGCTCTTCGCTGGATGTGTTCATACTTATACAAGCTTGTGAGAACTGGGGATAGGTATGGCCCGGCACTCTGCATTGGAAAAAAAACACTTCTATTCTGTACACAACCGCATTAGCGCTGGGTCTCAGCCTGGGACTTAGCGTTTTCCTAGCGTGAGCTAAACGACCTTGTACACGGACTACCGCGGACAAGGTGATCTGTTGGTGGGTCATCAGGCGCTACCTTTTAGCTACTCGCACTAATTTTTTCATTAGCGATGGCGTTTTATCTCACACCAGGTGATAGGGCCCTTTGAGTTCCCATTCATATCTAAAGTCCATCTACTTTTATATATGTGGTCATTCTATAGGTGAAAAATAGGGAGTAAGTGACTGGCCACAACATTAAACTTAATACCTAATATCATGTAGGTCCTAATAGTTCCCACTTATACACATTGAGATATACCAAGCTCAAGTGCTGATATTCTATTAATTCAGATTTCTAACGTGGTCCCTAACCAACGGCATCCAATGTGCTTTTCGCCTATACAGACTCATCAAAAAAAGCTGCTGAATGCCTATGTGTTGGAAGCCATGTTGTATTTCAATTTTTTGGGTCAGCTTAAAAGTACATTGTATCTGAAATGGTTTGATTTTGATACTGTTATCACGATTTCCAGAAATAAACAGCATAATAAAAAGATACATGGTATTAACATTATTATTGTTGTCAACATTTATATAACGCCAACAGTTTTCCCAGCGCTTTACAATAACCAAAGGGAACGAGATACAGATAAACGGACATAGGATGGAAACAAGAGGTGTAGAGGGTATAGTCAAGAGAAACTTTACTGGACTGCAGGATCATTAGTGCCAGTGGTTTGGGAATGGTGGGGCCTTATAAGCAGCTTCAATCATGTGTGAGTAGATGAGCAAAGTGATGAGTTGCATCAGTGATGTGGTACGCTAATCTGAAGAGATGGGTTTTGAGGAATTTCTTGAAGGCCTGAAGGTCAGGGGAGAGTTTGATAGGGTGAGGCAAAACATTCCACGGGACTGGAGCTGCCCTTGAGAAGTCTAGGAGACGAGAGTTGGCAGTGCGGGTGTAGACAGATGACAGGTGGAGATCACCTGCCAACCGGCGTTGTCTACACGGGATGTGGTTGCATAGTAACAAAGACATGTAGGGAGGGGTTGAGATATTGAGCGACTTGAATGTGAGCGTCAGTATTTTAAACTGTATCCTGGAATGTAAAAGAAGCCAATGGAGGGACCGGCAGAGGGGGGAGGTATTCGAGGTGCGTCTGGTGAGAAAAATAAGCCTGGCCTCTGCATTAATTACAGATTTCAAAAGGGCAATACGGGAGTTGGGGAGTCCAATGAGGAGCAAGTTGCAGTAATCAAGTCGTGAAATGACAAGAGCATGAACCAGCACCTTCGCGGTATCTTGTGTCAGAAAGGAGCGGATATGGGCGATGTTCTTGAGTTGATAGTAGCAGGATTTGGTCACTGTCTGGACGTGGGGAGAGAATGTTAGGTCAGAATCGAAATTGACACCAAGGCAGTGAGCTTGAGGTGTTAGTTGGGCTAATGAGCATTCCATTTACTCATAGATAGATAGGTGGTATTAGGTTTTTCTTGGAGGGAGGAACAATGAGAATTTCAGTTTTGGCAAGATTGAGTTTATACGTAATGAAAAGAAGAATGGGACCTGCTCATACAACAATTAAAATTTGAAGAATGCTAGGGCGCAGGCAACATATACTATTATTCATTCAATCATGAAAGGAACTAGTCTGGCTGGGGCCTTAACATTAATAACTGTGCCATTACTTATGAATGACCTACTCATTAATAGCAAGAACTCTCCTGGTATGCCAGCTGAGCAGCAAATTTCTGCTGTGGCTCGGCTGTTACTGATACCCTAAGCACATCTGAGCTATTCTTTGTATACAAAGAACTGAGGTAGAAGCAGGAAGAGAATAATGAGCGATCTCAAAGTTACTTGTTATTCTTGCTTCCAAGAAAAACATTACAAGAAAATGATGTCAGATGTTAGGAGATTGCACACCAGCAAGATGTGTACATGCAATCTTCTGCATATCACTCACTCCTCTTCATGCAATCCTATGGACTCAAGGAGAGGATACCAGCTACAATGCACAGAACTGCCGGTTTCCATTAACGGCTCCCTTACATAATGAAGCAAAGGCGCTAACATAACGGTTCACTAGTTAAGGAGCTGGTAATAGAAAGTCACTATTGCTTAATGATAAGGTCTCTCATTTATCATTTGTGGTTCCCTATAACACAGACATGAAAGGAGGAAAAATATAAATACAGTTGGGTCAAACTTTTTCTGGAATCTTACAATCTGGAAGACTCCGAAATTCAAGATTGTGGCTCCCATGTCTCCCTTCTCCCATATTCTGGAATCATGAGCAATACAAAATTCAGAATTCAGTTACGAGCATTCCAGATAAAGGCTTGTCACCCTATCCTATTCCTGTTCCAAATGAGCCATTATCATTAACGAGTATGTCGTTAATTAGTGTCCCACCTCCTCTTGGATTATGCAGACCTCTGGAGCAGATAAGTAAAAATGGACTGGTTAGTATAATTTAAAAATATGGATATAGTCTTTCTGAAAAAACAAAAACAAAATATCTAACAATTAATAAAATACTTATTTAAGACCACAAACAAATATAGTGATAGTGGTGGGGGATATGCTGAAAAGCGTTTTGCCAAATTCAAATCAGCTTCCTCAGTCAGTGATCTTCCCCTTTGCAAAGCAATTTTTATACTGTGATAATTGTTCAGAAAATGGCGCCAGCATGCCATTGCACGACGGAGAAACCGAAAGTAAAAGTCCCTAAAGATGGCGCGGGTATAGGTAGATGCTTTCGCTTTTATAATGAGGCTTGGAAGAAGTCTGCGGTGCTTGTAAACAATCTTTGCCCTTCCGGGAGAAATCCAAAATGGCTTCTGTGTATGATGTTCATTTTGGATTTCACCAGGTAGTGTAAGGATTGTTTAGAAGCACTGCGGACATCTATGCATTGTTAGATATTTTGTTGACAGAATATGTCAGAATAAATATATACATACACTACCTAATTAAAGGTGTCAGAGGTAAACTACCTAGAGCTGAGTGTAAGGGCTCTAGTCCAGGAGAGCGAGCACTTTTTTGTCTGTTCAGACCAATATTGGGAAGTGAGATATACACTATATTGCCAAAAGTTTTCGCTCACCTGCCCAGCTCCTGATTTGGATGGGCGAGCGAATACTTTTGGCAATATAGTGTATATTGCCCTATGATATCTTCCTTTCTGTGTTTTTTCATCTACTGAGGAACCTTGTGAGGATTCCTGAAGTGGACTGTGCCATTCCAGAAGTTGCCACAATGCCGTTGTTACAGAGCCAATATTCATAGGATCTGGAAAATGGGAGTGCTCACATACCCCCCTCCCCCTCAGCATGTTAATTTAGTTATAATTGCTGTATTGCAATATTGTTTCTCTGTTTACTTTTTATATACAGTATGTCTCAAGGATCTTGTGTATCAAGATCAATGAAAATATAGGTATCATTTTTCGTTATTTGCATGTGTAATATATTGCGTTTAATGGAATAATAAATGTATTTATATATGTTTTTTTGGTAATCTTTGGGAGAATAGATCACCCTTGTTCCCACTTGGAAGAAGTATAACATTTTCTATATATTCATAACATTTACACTCTTCAGGCCTGCAGCCAATGACGTGCGAGACAGCTGCGGGGCGGGCCGAAATTAGCAGCTGGCGTGGCATCTGTTGGCGAGGCGTACCTGTACGCCTTGGTGGCATTAACCCACCCCTGAGGGGCGACACCCTCCTGTCCTTAAAAAGTTAAGCGGTAAAAGGCATTTCAGAATCAAATCTTGAAGCAAACTAAAGGATCATGAAAGAAAAGATAATTAAAAGTGCAGGTAAATAAGATAATTTTGATTTCTTCATATCTATCCACAAAGAGAGTCCAACACTTGCACACCACTCTACATACATATATATCCTTAACCCTTTCACTGCTGAGCCATTTCACCTCTGTGTGCTGAGTTTATTTTGACAGTTTTTGTTCATCATGTTTAAACATGATTAGAAGTCATGTTTTATTATATGACCAATACGACCAGACAAATGATATATTCTTTTTTTCAGCAGACTCGGCAGAGTCATAATATATCATTATTATGTGTATACGTCATGTCCTGCTAGAATCCTATAATAAGAAATGTAAAAAAAAAAAAGAGGATTTCTATTCAAATTTCAATAATCTATAGTGTGTAAAATGTTTTTTTTCCACATTTTATCATCCAAGCCTTTGCATTTATATAATTAACGGAGTATGCTTGTTAAAAAAATAGAAATGGAACCCTCCAAAGGACCCCACCATTTCAGGCCCTCTCTCGGCACTGCCGGGGGACGCCTGAAACTGACTTCATCGATCGCACGCCTGTGCGATGACATCAGTGCGCCGGGAGGGGTATATATGGATGGTCTGACAAGCGCGTACACCTGAGGACATCCCCCACACGTCATCCACAGCGAAAGGGTTAAACCAGTTTATAAAGAATAATTGTTTAAATTATCCTGTTTGACAGTTTGTTTCACAGTTAGCTGCTTACCAACATGTAACACCTTTAATTCCTTAACTGTTCTTTACAAATTATGTTTGAATTAGCTGATACCATATGTATGTATTACAAGAAAAGCCCCAAATGAGGATAAACCTAGTATTACCTGAGAAAAACAGATTTTACCCCGCAGGTTTGGCTAAAGCCCAATATAAAATAAACCATCAGGGAACAGCAATGTACCCAAACACCTCTCAGTAATATGTTTTGTAAGAGATTGTAGTATCATACAATTGACCGAAAACCTGTGATTACCCATATCCATTGATAATAACAAAATTTTGTTTTTACCCAATCCAACACTAACCCTAAGGGCAATATTCCAAAGCTTGTGCTAATTTAACCAGAGCTGTTGTAAACTTCCCTGAGCCATTATAGTCTATGGAGTTATTAAGTTCACAACAGCTCTGGTTAAGTTAGAACAAATTTTGGAATAGGGCCCTAACTCTAGGGCTGCAACTAACGATTATTCTCATAATCTATTAGTTGGCCGATTATTATTTCGATTAATCGATTCATCGGATAAAAATGAAATAGAAATAGAAAATAAAATAGAAAAAACATTGTTTACTTAATAGGATTTTTTATGTAAAAAAATAAATAACCCCTCCCCCTTTTTTCATAAGCAAATTGTGTATCTTGCGTACTTTTCACACAAGGTATGCGAGTGCTTGGTCAGAGGGATGAGTTGATGCTGCATGCGCAGCTTAAGCCAATGTTTGCTTTCTCAACTGAACGAAGCTACAAGCACTTGGTCATAGATGATGATGTCAGCCTGAAATCAGGGTTAATAAGCTAAAGTGGTCAGGGTGCACAGTGTCCCTTTTAAATAATTTTGTGAACAAACTGAGTGGGAGGAGGGACTGGAAGTGGGAGGAGGGACTGGAGGTGGAAGGGAGTGACTTTGCTCGTGACTTGACCTGAGTGTGAGAGGGAGTGGGTATGGACAAAAGATCGGACCTGAGTGTGGGTGTGAGTTTGGGGAAAGGGATTAATCGATAATGGAAATAGTAGACAACTATTTTAATCATCGATTAGCTGTCGATTAATCAGTTAGTTGTTTCAGTCCTACCTAACTCTTTGAATCACTTTACCCAAGGGGGTTGGGTAGTCTGCAGATCATTGGTAAAGGCCAAAACATTTTTTTTTTCATCATTACCAAGAACGTTTGGGACATGTGGGCTTTATCTGGGTAAAGCCCAGGTACAGCTAGTTTTACCCAAGTTTGGACTCCATCTGTAATACATACACTTGCAATTGTTTGAAATAAATATGTTCCCTAACAACCCCTGTGTACAGTTTTATTTTATATTCCAGGTTCCTAAACTCATTCTTTTAATTAATCTTGATTTGTGTTATTACACATTCCTAGACAGACTCAGTAATCCACAAAAACACATGTGAGTTAGTTATGGTATTCAGATACTCAACGCATTCAATTCTACTTTTCTGACAGCCAAACTGACTTTTCCTCTGTCAGCTGTCTCACTCTCCAGAAGGTGATCTCACGTAACCAATGGCCATTTCAATTTTGTGACGCTCATACCTTTGTCGTGTATCACTTCGACCCTTTTCCCTCCCTTCTTAGAGAGAATGACTGACGTGACCCTAGTACTAGTCAGAACGGGAGAGATCTACATATTATTCATTCTGTTCCAAACAGGAGTGTCTATACATCTAAAACGTCTATTTTTCAAAATGTAGGTGCACTCATCTTGTCCAACCTCAGTAGGAAAATTGTGAGTTAACAATCATCTAGCCCTTTCTGTCCTTGAATCTCTCTTTACTATATGTGTGTTTCTTCTGCTAATAATTTCACCCATTATATAAACGATCCTTCATATCTATCAGGGGTGCTAAACCTTTGCCCTCCAGAGGTTTTGGAACTACATTTCTCAAAAGGCTCTGTCGAACTAATGAATGGCTGAGTATCGTGGAAAATGCAGTTCTGAAAAATCTGGTGGGTCAAGACTGAGGACCCCTGATCTAAACCCTCTTACGATTCCACCAAGTCATTTGGGTTATCTTAGTGTAAGGGTCTTTTCTCTAGACACATACGTATCTTTTTATATTATGTCCCTCCAGGCAGCCCTTTCACACCCTCTACATTTTATCTTACCACCAAACTGCCACCATGCACAATGCAATTAGTACTATATTTTTCCTGTTTTCACAATAGCATCACCTTCCTCTCTAGATTGTAAGGTCCTTTGAGCAGGGCCCTCTACACCTCTTGTCTCTCATTTCTATGTTTCCTTGTAATTGTATTAAATTCCCTATTCTTTATAGATGTTGGTGCTATATAAATGATGATAATAATCTTGCAATTGTCCTCATTCTCAATATGCCTCTGTTTCTCTGTTACCCCCACACCCTTAAAAAATCTATTTCTTCCATTTCCATGTACCTGTCTCCCTCCCCTCACTATACTTGACAGCCTTTGTTGTTCATTACCCATTTTTCCCTCTAGGTGAGTCCACCCTGGTGTCACTGCCGGAATCTCTTGGACATTCCATGGAATGTAGTGTATCAGTGACATCATTCAGCCTTCCTAGCTGTGTGATGGGGAGAGGGAAGAGAGCACAGGCTGTGTGAGAGAGGAGGAAGACAAGAGCCTGAGAACTAGAGGGAGGCGCAAAGCTCAGCTGAGGAGTCAGGATTTAATTCAATGCATCATTAAGTAGTCCTCTGTATGCACTGTCCCCGATATATCATCCATGCTCAGTAAACAGCCGCCTGACACTGCATTAGCCTGGAAATGAATTCTCACTTTTATAGGGAAATTGCAAATCCGCCAAGAAAAAAAAAAGAGAGAGAGAGTAGGGAGGGAGAGATAGGAAAAAGAAAAAGTGAGAGGGATGAGAGGGAGCAATAAGCATAAGAGGGAGATATAATGAGAACTAGGGATGGAGACAGGAGTGAGAGCAGGAGATGGAGGGCAGACAAATCGAAAAAGGAGAGAGAAAAACTAATATAGGGAGGGAGGTGACAAGAGAGGGAGAGGGGAAAGAACAAGAGGAAGGGAGAGAGGGGAAACTGGGAAGGCAATTATCGAAATCATTAGGCGTGGAGTTTCTCTTTGGTGCTTTGTAGCGCTTAATGTTTAACTCCTTCCTAACCCCAAGAAGGCTTCCAAAATGCCTTGTAAAAAAAGTTTAATTCTATCGACCATATTCTCATGTATACACAAACATTACATGTATGAATATGTACACTAAGCTGATGATCGTTGACTCCAAACCAGTTCTATAGCATATAATACCACCCAGAATAGTTGCTTTGTACAATTTGGAGGGCAGAGATAGTCCCTTCAGCTCCAAAAGGATAGCAAGTTGCATGATTTCTTCTGATATCTATATCACTTCCATAGAATTGACATTAAACTGGACATTTATTTATTTATTGATTTATAACGTATTTTACCAGGAAGATTTCTCTCATTTTCAAGTATGTCCTGGGTTCAAGAACATTGAATTGTTACAGTATTACAGAAATACAAAGAAATAAATGCAAGATATTAAAAAGAACACAAATATACAGATTAACAGAAAATAAATATGTAAGAAATATATTCATTATCACGTATTGAGGTATGTTAATAGAGAACTCTTAAGGGACTTTAGACTGGGGAAAGAATTGATGGCGTCTCGGAGGTTATTCCATATTTGCGGTGCTCTATAGGAAAATGAGTATCGAGACACTTTCTTTTTGTATTGTGGTACTGCAAGTAAGGTGCAGGTCCTGGATCGGAGGTTATAGGGTGAGGGAACTGCTGGGGGGAAGCAGCCTATTCAGGTAGGGTGGTAGCTTCCCAGAAAAACTCTTAAACACCAGGATGGAACGGTGAAGGGTGCATCTAGATTCCAGCGATGGCCAGTTTAGCTCTTTTAACATGTCACAATGGTGGGTCATAGAGTTACATTGTACCACAAAGCGGCAGAATGAGTTATACAATGTAGTAAGTTCCTGAAGGTGCGTTTGTGGGGCAGCTGCATACATTACATCTCCGTATTCAATGACCGGCATAAGCATTTGTTGTACAATCTGCTTTCTTACTGCGGGGCTTAGGCAGGATTTGTTTCTGTACAGGGAACATAGTTTCTGGTAAAGTTTATATGAGAGTTTTTCGATGTGGGGGCCAAAGGATAAATTTGGGTCTAACCACTAGTGATGGGCCGAACACCCCCGTGTTCGGTTCGCATTCGAACTCGAACATCGGGAAAAGTTCGAATGCGAACATGATTCGAACACAATGCAAGTCAATGGGGCTCAAAAGTTCGAAACTTATGGTCCCCTCCACAGGACATATATGCAACATATTAGTCATAAAAGGTGTATGGGGGTCCGTGTACTGCCCTGGGGGACAGGAAACAATGAAAAACATTTTTTGTTTTAAAAAAAATACGTTTTTAACCATTTCACTGCTGAGTGCTGAGCTCATTTTTACCGCTTTTGCTCATGTTTAAACGTGATTTGAAGCCATGGGAAATGTTTTATCACCAACGAGTGGGAAAAATTACGTTCTTAACGCAAATGTTAACGCTCAATCATATTAAAATGGTATGAAAGGAAAAAAAATGAACAAAACGATTTACCTCTACAGAATAATGCAGCATATGATTCCGCACACTGCCGGGCAGCACCTCTACAGTATAATTATTGCAGCATATGAATCCTCACACTGCCGGGCAGCATTTCTACAGTATAATTATTGCAGCATATGAATCCTCACTCTGCCGGGCTGCACCTCTACAGTATAATAATGCAGCATATGAATCCGATGATGATTGCAATGATTGCAATTAACAGGCAGCCAGCGGTGCACTCTGAAAATGCCGCAGTGGCACCTGCAGCGTGCCTGCATCCCAGTCTAAAAGTGGAGCAGGCACGTTGCACTGGCGCCGCCCCTCACGTGACGTGAGGGGGCAGTGCAGGCACCGCCGCAGCATTTTCAGAGTGCGCCGCTGGCTGCCTCTTAATTTCAATTATCATAGGCAGTGGCGTCACTAGGGTTGGTGTCACCCGGTGCGGTAACTTATGGTGTCACCCCCCGAGTTTTACAGATTTTTTTTTTAACTACTCTTACTCCTAAATCAGTACTCCCATATAACACTGAATGCTCATACACACAGCGCACATTACTGTGAGGTTTATTGCTGTGGAGCTCTCTCATATGCTCACACAAATTTTTGCCAACTGCCAGCAAGTACGTTGCCTGTTCGAAGGCAGTGAAAGCACACATGGATATATATTGCCCCCAGCAGCTCTGGATATATTGCCCCCAGCAGCTCTGGATATATATTGCCCCCAGCAGCTCGCCCATGGATATATATTGCCCCAGCTCACATATGGATATATTGCGCCTCAGCTCACATATGGATATATTGCGCCTCAGCTCACACATGGATATATTGCCCCAGACCAGCTCACACATGGATATATTGCCCCAGACCAGCTCACACATGGATATTGCCCCAGCTCTCATGGATACTGCCCCCAGCACACATGGATATGCCCCAGCTCCTCTTATGGATATTGCCCCAGCTCCTCTCATGGATATTGCCCCAGCTCCTCTCATGGATATACTGCCCCAGCTCCTCTCATGGATATACTGCCCCAGCTCCTCTCATGGATATACTGCCCCAAGCTCCCCTCATGGATATACTGCCCCAGCTCCTCTCATGGATATACTGCCCCAGCTGCTCACATGGATATTGCCCCAGCTCCTCTCATGGATATACTGCCCCAGCTCCTCTCATGGATATACTGCCCCAGCTCCTCTCATGGATATACTGCCCCAAGCTCCCCTCATGGATATACTGCCCCAGCTCCTCTCATGGATATACTGCCCCAGCTGCTCTCATGGATATTGCCCCAGCTCCTCTCATGGATATACTGCCCCAGCTCCTCTCATGGATATACTGCCCCAGCTCCTCTCATGGATATACTGCCCCAAGCTCCCCTCATGGATATACTGCCCCAGCTCCTCTCATGGATATACTGCCCCAGCTGCTCTCATGGATATTGCCCCAGCTGCTCTCATTGATAATGCCCCAGCTGCTCTCATGGATTTTGCCCCAGCTCATGGATATGCCCCAGCTCATGGATATTGCCCCAGCACATGGATATGCCCCAGCTCATGGATACTGCCCCAGCTCATGGATATACTGCCCCAGCTCATGGATATACTGCCCCAGCTCAAGGATATACTGTCCCAGCTGCTCTAATTGATAATGCCCCAGCTGCTCTCATGGATTTTGCCCCAGCTCCTCTCATGGATTTTGCCCCAGCTCATGGATATGCCCCAGCTCATGGATACTGCCCCAGCTCATGGATACTGCCCCAGCACATGGATACTGCCCTAGCACATGGATATACTGCCCCAGCGCATGGATATACTGCCCCAGCTCATGGATATAAGGCCCCCAGCTCATGGATATTGCCCCCAGCTCATGGATACTGCCCCAGCTCATGGATATTGCCCCAGCTCATGGATATTGCCCCAGCTCATGGATACTGCCCCAGCTCATGGATATGCCCCAGCTCATGGATATGCCGCAGCACCTCATGGATATGCCCCAGCACCTCATGGATATGCCCCAGCACCTCATGGATTTGCCCCAGCACCTCATGGATTTGCCCCAGCACCTCATGGATATGCCCCAGCAGCTCATGAATATGCCCCAGCAGCTCATGGATTTGCCCCAGCAGCTCATGGATTTGCCCCAGCACCTCATGGATATGCCCCAGCTCCTCATGGATATGCCCCAGCACCTCATGGATATGCCCCAGCTCCTCATGGATATGCCCCAGCACCTCATGGATATGCCCCATCACCTCATGGATTTGCCCCAGCACCTCATGGATTTGCCCCAGCACCTCATGGATTTGCCCCAGCATCTCATGGATAATGCCCCAGCAGCTCATGAATATGCCCCAGCAGCTCATGGATGTGCCCCAGCAGCTCATGGATGTGCCCCAGCACCTCATGGATTTGCCCCAGCAGCTCATGGATTTGCCCCAGCACCTCATGGATATGCCCCAGCAGCTCATGGATTTGCCCCAGCACCTCATGGATATGCCCCAGCACCTCATGGATTTGCCCCAGCACCTCATGGATATGCCCCAGCAGCTCATGGATTTGCCCCAGCACCTCATGGATATGCCCCAGCACCTCATGGATATGCCCCAGCAGCTCATGGATTTGCCCCAGCAACTCATGGATTTGCCCCAGCACCTCATGGATAATGCCCCAGCACCTCATGGATATGCCCCAGCACCTCATGGATTTGCCCCAGCTCCTCATGGATATGCCCCAGCTCATGGATATGCCCCAGCTCCTCATGGATATGCCCCAGCTCCTCATGGATATTGTCCCAGCAGATGGATACTGCCCCAGCTCCTCATGGATATGCCCCAGCTCCTCATGGATATGCCCCAGCTCATGGATAATGCCCCAGCTCATGGATACTGCCCCAGCACATGGATACTGCCCCAGCACATGGATATACTGCCCCAGCGCATGGATATACTGCCCCAGCTCATGGATATACTGCCCCAGCTCATGGATATACTGCCCCAGCACATGGATATTGCCCCGCTCATGGATATTGCCCCCAGCTCATGGATACTGCCCCAGCTCATGGATATTGCCCCAGCTCATGGATACTGCCCCAGCTCATGGATATGCCCCAGCTCATGGATATGCCGCAGCACCTCATGGATATGCCCCAGCACCTCATGGATATGCCCCAGCACCTCATGGATTTGCCCCAGCACCTCATGGATTTGCCCCAGCACCTCATGGATATGCCCCAGCAGCTCATGAATATGCCCCAGCAGCTCATGGATTTGCCCCAGCAGCTCATGGATTTGCCCCAGCACCTCATGGATATGCCCCAGCTCCTCATGGATATGCCCCAGCACCTCATGGATATGCCCCAGCTCCTCATGGATATGCCCCAGCACCTCATGGATATGCCCCATCACCTCATGGATTTGCCCCAGCACCTCATGGATTTGCCCCAGCACCTCATGGATTTGCCCCAGCATCTCATGGATAATGCCCCAGCACCTCATGGATATGCCCCAGCAGCTCATGGATGTGCCCCAGCAGCTCATGGATGTGCCCCAGCACCTCATGGATTTGCCCCAGCAGCTCATGGATTTGCCCCAGCACCTCATGGATATGCCCCAGCAGCTCATGGATTTGCCCCAGCACCTCATGGATATGCCCCAGCACCTCATGGATTTGCCCCAGCACCTCATGGATATGCCCCAGCAGCTCATGGATTTGCCCCAGCACCTCATGGATATGCCCCAGCACCTCATGGATATGCCCCAGCAGATGGATACTGCCCCAGCAAATGGATATGCCCCAGCACCTCATGGATAATGCCCCAGCACCTCATGGATATGCCCCAGCACCTCATGGATTTGCCCCAGCTCCTCATGGATAATGCCCCAGCACCTCATGGATATGCCCCAGCTCCTCATGGATATTGTCCCAGCAGATGGATACTGCCCCAGCTCCTCATGGATATGCCCCAGCTCCTCATGGATATGCCCCAGCTCCTCATGGATAATGCCCCAGCTCATGGATACTGCCCCAGCTCATGGATACTGCCCCAGCACATGGATACTGCCCCAGCACATGGATATACTGCCCCAGCGCATGGATATACTGCCCCAGCTCATGGATATACTGCCCCAGCTCATGGATATACTGCCCCAGCACATGGATATTGCCCCGCTCATGGATATTGCCCCCAGCTCATGGATACTGCCCCAGCTCATGGATATTGCCCCCAGCTCATGGATAATGCCCCAGCTCATGGATATGCCCCAGCTCATGGATATGCCGCAGCACCTCATGGATATGCCCCAGCACCTCATGGATATGCCCCAGCACCTCATGGATATGCCCCAGCACTCATGGATATGCCCCAGCACTCATGGATATGCCCCAGCAGCTCATGAATATGCCCCAGCAGCTCATGGATTTGCCTCAGCAGCTCATGGATTTGCCCCAGCAGCTCATGGATATGCCCCAGCTCCTCATGGATATGCCCCAGCACCTCATGGATTTGCCCCAGCACCTCATGGATAATGCCCCAGCTGCTCTCATGGATTTTGCCCCAGCAGCTCATGGATATGCCCCAGCACTCATGGATATGCCCCAGCAGCTCATGGATTTGCCCCAGCATCTCATGGATATGCCCCAGCAGCTCATGGATTTGCCCCAGCACCTCATGGATTTGCCCCAGCACCTCATGGATATGCCCCAGCACCTCATGGATATGCCCCAGCAGATGGATACTGCCCCAGCAAATGGATATGCCCCAGCAGCTCATGGATATGCCGCAGCACCTCATGGATTTGCCCCAGCACCTCATGGATGTTGCCCCAGCAGATGGATATGCCCCAGCAGATGGATACTGCCCCAGCAAATGGATATGCCCCAGCACTCATGGATAATGCCCCAGCACCTCATGGATATGCCCGAGCACCTCATGGATTTGCCACAGCTCCTCATGGATAATGCCCCACCATCTCATGGATATGCCCCAGCTCCTCATGGATACGGCCCCAGCTCCTCATGGATATGCCCCAGCTCCTCATGGATAATGCCCCAGCACCTCATGGATATGCCCCACCACCTCATGGATTGCCCCAGCTCCTCATGGATAATGCCCCAGCACCTCATGGATATGCCCCAGCTCCTCATGGATATTGTCCCAGCAGATGGATACTGCCCCAGCTCCTCATGGATATGCCCCAGCTCCTCATGGATATGCCCCAGCTCCTCATGGATAATGCCCCAGCTCATGGATACTGCCCCAGCTCATGGATACTGCCCCAGCACATGGATACTGCCCCAGCACATGGATATACTGCCCCAGCGCATGGATATACTGCCCCAGCTCATGGATATACTGCCCCAGCTCATGGATATACTGCCCCAGCACATGGATATTGCCCCGCTCATGGATATTGCCCCCAGCTCATGGATACTGCCCCAGCTCATGGATATTGCCCCAGCTCATGGATACTGCCCCAGCTCATGGATATGCCCCAGCTCATGGATATGCCGCAGCACCTCATGGATATGCCCCAGCACCTCATGGATATGCCCCACCACCTCATGGATTTGCCCCAGCAACTCATGGATTTGCCCCAGCACCTCATGGATATGCCCCAGCAGCTCATGAATATGCCCCAGCAGCTCATGGATTTGCCTCAGCAGCTCATGGATTTGCCCCAGCAGCTCATGGATATGCCCCAGCTCCTCATGGATATGCCCCAGCACCTCATGGATATGCCCCAGCACCTCATGGATTTGCCCCAGCATCTCATGGATTTGCCCCAGCAGCTCATGGATATGCCCCAGCACCTCATGGATATGCCCCAGCAGCTCATGGATTTGCCCCAGCATCTCATGGATATGCCCCAGCAGCTCATGGATTTGCCCCAGCACCTCATGGATTTGCCCCAGCACCTCATGGATATGCCCCAGCACCTCATGGATATGCCCCAGCAGATGGATACTGCCCCAGCAAATGGATATGCCCCAGCACCTCATGGATAATGCCCCAGCACCTCATGGATTTGCCCCAGCACCTCATGGATGTTGCCCCAGCAGATGGATATGCCCCAGCAGATGGATACTGCCCCAGCAAATGGATATGCCCCAGCACCTCATGGATAATGCCCCAGCACCTCATGGATATGCCCGAGCACCTCATGGATTTGCCACAGCTCCTCATGGATAATGCCCCACCATCTCATGGATATGCCCCAGCTCCTCATGGATACGGCCCCAGCTCCTCATGGATATGCCCCAGCTCCTCATGGATAATGCCCCAGCACCTCATGGATATTGCCCCAGCAGATGGATACTGCCCCAGCTCCTCATGGATATGCCCCAGCACCTCACGGATATGTCCCAGCTCCTCATGGATATGCCCCAGCTCACCTCCGCCGCGTGTTCGCTTCCTCTGAGCGTCCGGCGGCGCGCAGCTTGGGCGCTCGCCTGGGGGAGCCACATGACTAGCCGCGATTGGCTGGTGACGTGTTTCCTCCAGGCGAGCGCCGAAGCTGCATGCTTCGGACGCTCGCAGGGAGCGAATACGCGGCGGAGGGTGAGACACCCGCCCTTAGGGTGACAGTGTCACCCTAAAGGCGGGTGTCACCTGGTGCGGCCGCACCCCCTGCCCCCACGTTATGACGCCAGTGATCATAGGGAAACCAGCAGCGGGCCCACTGTGTCTGGCCAAACCGGGTGGGCCCCAACCGACCCGTGGGCCCTCGGGCAGTGCCCGAGTGCCCGATGGGTCAGTCTGCCCCTGATCTTCACACTGCCGGGCAGCACCTCTACATTATAATAATGCAGCATATGAATCCGCACACTGCCAGGCAGCACCTCCACAGTATAATTAATGCAGCCATAGGCATGCGCAGGGGGTGTGCCTGGTGTGCCCAGGCACACCTTAATGTTGGGTGTTGAGGTCCTCTTTCACTTCCTACATTGACAAATTAGATGTCTTTTATTTGGTTCATGATGAAAAGCTTAAAAACATACTGTATCTCTGATAACAGGCTTGTTATTGGTAATGAAAAATGTGTATTTGAGCAAAATCATCTAAATATAAGTTTTAAATTAATAAATGTTCCATTGGTGCACACCCTAATGTAACGGGCTGCGCATGCCAGTGAATGCAGCATATGATTCCGCACACTGCCGGGCAGCACCTCTACAGTATAATAATGCAACATATGAATCTTCACACTGCCGGGCAGCACCTCTACAGTATAATTATTGCAGCATATGAATCCGCACACTGCCGGGCAGCACCTCTACAGTATAATTATTGCAGCATATGAATCCTCACTAGGGGCAGACTGACAACTAATGGGCCCCTGGGCAATAGGAGGTCATGTTCTGCACCCACAGGGGGCCACACCCATAAAAAACCCCACCCCCTACAACGCAACACCCACATGTACATTATTGTGCTAAAGAATTATTTTCCGAACACCTAAAAATAACCTTTTTGAAAATCCACTTGGACCCAGCAGCGAAATGTGCCCCCCTCCATACTTGCAGATGGCAATCGCACTGCTGCAGCAGCCAACCATCACCCACTCATTGCAGCTAAGGCTGCGCCACGGCACAGAAAGTCCCTGTGGAAAATGTCATGCATATATTGCCCCAGCTCACATGGACATACAGTATTTGCCCCAGCTCACATGGATATAAATATTTTCCCCAGCTCACATGGGTATATTTTCCCCCAGCTCACATGGTTATATTTGCCCCCCAGCTCACATGGTTATATTTGTCCCAGCTCTCATGCGTATATTTGCCCCAGCTCACATGGATATATTTGCCCCAGCTCACATGGATATATATATTTGCTTCAGCTCACATGGATATATATTGCCCCCAGCTCACATGGTTATATTTGCCCCCAGCTCACATGGTTATATTTGCCCCAGCTCTCATGCGTATATTTGCCCCAGCTCACATGGATATATTTGCCCCAGCTCACATGGATATATATATTTGCTTCAGCTCACATGGATATATATTGCCCCTAGCTCACATGGATATATATTGCCCCCAGCTCACATGGGTATATTTGCCCCCAGCTCACATGGGTATGTTTGCCCCCAGCTCACATGGATATATATTGCCCCCAGCTCACATGGGTATATTTGCCCCAGCTCACATGGGTATATTTGCCCCCCAGCTCACATGGTTATATTTACCCCCAGCTCTCATGTGTATATTTGTCCCCAGCTCACATGGGTATATTTGCCCCCAGCTCTCATGGGTATATTTTCCCCAGCTCACATGGGTATATTTGCCCCCCAGCTCTCATGGGTATATTTGCCCCCCAGCACTCATGGGTATATTTGCCCCAGCCCCCAGCTCTCATGGGTATATTTGCCCCCAGCTCTCATGGGTATATTAGCCCCCAGCACTCATGGGTATATTTGCCCCCCAGCTCTCATGGGTATATTTGCCTCCAGCACTCATGGGTATATTTGTCCCCAGCTCACATGGGTATATTTGCCCCCAGCTCTCATGGGTATATTTTCCCCAGCTCACATTGGTATATTTTCCCCCCAGCTCTCATGGGTATATTTGCCCCCCAGCACTCATGGGTATATTTGCCCCAGCTCTCATGGGTATATTTGCCCCCAGCTCTCATGGGTATATTTGCCCCCAGCACTCATGGGTATATTTGCCCCCCAGCTCTCATGGGTATATTTGCCTCCAGCACTCATGGGTATATTTGCCCCCAGCTCTCATGGGTATATTTGCCTCCAGCACTCATGGGTATATTTGCCCCCAGCAGTCATGGGTATATTTGCCCCCAGCTCTCACCTTTGCTGGCCCGGTTTGGGCGGACAATCCGATGATGATTGCAATTAACAGGCAGCCAGCGGTGCACTCTGAAAATGCCGCAGTAGCGCCTGCAGCGTGCCTGCATTCCAGTCTAAAATTGGAGCAGGCACGTTGCACTGGCGCCGCCCCTCACGTGACACGTCACGTGAGGGGGCGGTGCAGGTGCGCCACAGCATTTTCAGAGTGCGTCGCTGGCTGCCTCTTAATTTCAATTATCATAGGGAAACCGGCGGCGGGTCCACTGTGTCTGCCCAAACCAGGCGGGCCCCTACCGACCTGCGGGCCCTCGGGCAGTACCCGAGTGCCCGATGGGTCAGTCCGCCCCTGATCCTCACACTGCCGGGCAGCACTTCTACAGTATAATACTGCAGCATATGAATCCGCACACTGCTGGGCAGCACCTCTACAGTATAATAATGCAGCATATGAATCCTCACACTGCCGGGCAGCACCACTACAGTAGAATTATTGCAGCATATGAATCCTCACACTGCCGGGCAGCACCTCTACAGTACAATAATGCAGCATTTGAATCTGCACACTGCCGGGTAGCACCTCTACAGTATAATAATGCAGCATATGATTCTGCACACTGCCGGGCAGCACCTCTACAGTATAATAATGCAGCATATGATTCCGCACACTGCCGGGCAGCACCTCTACAGTATAATTATTGCAGCATATGAATCCACACACTGCCGGGCAGCACCTCCACAGTATAATTAATGCAGCATATGATTCCGCACACTGCCGGGCAGCACCTCTACAGTATAATAATGCAGCATATCATTCCGCACACTGCCGGGCAGCACCTCTACAGTATAATTAATGCAGCATAAAACGAAAAACCAACTGAACCGAATGACCCGAATCACCAAAATGACCCTAATCACCGAATCGACCCGATTTATCGAATCGACCTAGAAATTCAAGCCATCCGAATTATCAAATCGAATGACTCTAAATTTCAAATCGATCTGCAAGGGGTGGGAAATGTTTGAGCCACAAGGTGTGGGAAATGTTTATGCCCCATAGGCTTCAATGTTAAAAATATTCCCGTTTTAATTCAATATCTAAGAAACCGTTTATTATTATATTCTGCAGTAAAGAGTCTCTTTATTTTTAGATTTTTTAGGATCTTTTAGGCTGGGTTCAGACCAGCGCACTTTTAACGTGCGTTCTGGCGCACATAATTACGGCCGCACTAGCAGCAGATGACGGGCAATGACGGCCAATATACGATGTACGGTCGCACAAAAGTCCGGCCGTGCAACGCAAGTGGAATTTGAACGCATTTTTTGGAGAACGCTGAACCGCTAGTACTGACGTACTGAGTGCGCAGCTGCGGCATAGCGGCGTGTTTGCGTGATTAGGAGATGTCAGACGCTGCTAATGTCCGGCCTACATAACGTCCAGACGCAAAAAGAGTTTTATTGACGATCCGTACAAAATCACGCCCGAAAATGCGCGTCGTCTGACCGTTTTTGCGCATTCCGTGAAAAAATACGTCAATGCGTTCGGACGCACTTTTTCACGTTCGCGGGGAAAAATGCTTTCGTCTGACCCTAGCCTTAAGCATTTTTTGAAATTTTGTTGAAATTACTGTAGACAATTTTTTTCTGTGAGGCTCCCTCTTAACGTCTTGGCAGGATTAGGAGCCAAGGAGTGGGATGAGTTCCACCCATGCCTTTCATTCAGGTCTTTGTAGTGTATCACAATCTCACACACAGAAGTCAAACTATTTAACAAGCTAGTATCCATCTTTCAATAGTTGAAAAGTGACATCAGTTACACTTTTCATGAAGAGAGCTACCTGTGTCATGAGTGTATATACAGTCAGGTCCAGAAATATTGGGACATGGACACAATTCTAACATCTTTGGCTCTATACACCACCACAATGGAGTTGGAATGAAACAAACACAATGTGCTTTAACTGCAGACTGTCAGCTTTAATTTGAGGGTATGTACATCCAACTCAGGGGAACGGTGTAGGACTTACAACAGTTTACAGACGTGCCTCCAACTTGTTAAGGGACCAAAAGTAATGGGACAGCATAATAATCATAAATCAAACTTTCCCTTCTTAATACTTGGTTGCAAATCCTTTGCAGTCAATCACAGCCTGAAGTCTGGAACGCATAGATATCACCAGACGCTGGGTTTCATCCCTGGTGATGCTCTGCCAGGCCTCTACTGCAACTGTCTTCAGTTCCTGCTTGTTCTTGGGGCATTTTCCCTTCAGTTTTGTCTTCAGCAAGTAAAATGCATGCTCTTGCTCAATGGGATTCAGGTCAGGTGATTGACTTGGCCATTGCATAGCATTCCACTTCTGTCCCTTCAAAAACTCTTGGATGGCTTTTGCAGTATGCTTTGGGTCATTGTCCATCTGCACTGTGAAGCGCCGTCCAATGAGTTCTGCAGCATTTGGCTGAATGTGAGCAGATAATATTGCCCGAAACACTTCAGAATTCATCCTGCTGCTTTTGTCAGCAGTCACCTCATCAATAAATACAAGAGAACCAGTTCCATTGGCAGCCATACATGCCCACGCCATGACACCACCACCACCATGCTTCGCTGATGAGGTGGTATGCTTAGGATCATGAGCATTTCCTTTCCTTCTCCATACTCTTCTCTTCCCATCACTCTGGTACAAGTTGATCTTGATCTCATCTGTCCATATCTTGTTCTAGAACTGTGAAGGCTTTGTTAGGTGTTGTTTGGCAAACTCTAATCTGGCCTTCCTGTTTTTGAGGCTCACCAATGGTTTACATCTTGTGGTGAACCTTCTGTATTCACTCTGGTGAAGTCTTCTCTTGATTGTTTACTTTGACACACATACACCTACCTCCTGGAGAGTGTTCTTGATCTGGCCAACTGTTGTGAAGGGTTTTTTCTTCACCAGGGAAAGAATTCTTCGGTCATCCACCACAGTTGTTTTCCGTGGTCTCCCGGGTCTTTTGGTGTTGCTGAGCTCACCGGTGCATTCCTTCTTTTTGAGAATGTTCCAAACAGTTGTTTTGGCCACGCCTAATGTTCTTGCTATCTCTCTGATGGGTTTGTTTTGTTTCTTAAGCCTAATGATGGCTTGCTTCACTGATAGTAACAGCTCTTTGGATCTCATCTTGAGAGTTGACAGCAACAGATTCCAAATGCAAATAGCACACTTGAAATGAACTCTGGGCCTTTTATCTGCACATTGTAATTGGGGTAATGAAGAAATATCACACACCTGGCCATGGAATAGCTGGGAAGCCAATTGTCCCATTACTTTTGGTCCCTTAATAAGAGGGAGGCACATCTGAAAACTGCTGTAAGTCCTACACCGTTCACCTGAGTTGGATGTACATACCCTCAAATTAAAGCTGACAGTCTGCAGTTAAAGCACATTGTGTTTGTTTTATTCCAACTCCATTGTGGTGGTGTATAGAGCCAAAGATGTTAGAATTGTGTCCATGTCCCAATATTTCTGGACCTGACTGTATGTTTTACTTAATTTCCAGCACTTAAGCAGAAGGAACGTTCCCACAATGATGTCACAAAAGAACGGTGACACACTAGAAAAGAATTAGAGACTGGAGTACCTGTTCACATAATAACCTATGCAAGATGCATTAATGTTTATGATGTACAGATGGCCTGTTTATATTAAATTTGTTTGGCTCATTACTGTATTCCATCTCTGGTGTAAACATATCCAGAGCTGTTGTTAACTTTCCAGAACCATTAATGTGTATGGAGTTGTAGGGCCTGATCACAACCTGAAAGCAAAGCGCAGCGCTCAAGCCGTACAGCATAATAGCTTGAGCGCCGGGCTTATTTTTTAACCATCCAGCTGAGCTTCCGTCTCAGATGCTGCTCCATGCTACTGTACATTAACATCTCCTATACTTTGTATGATAGGCTGGGGTCAGACGAACGCAGTGTGAACGCGCGTGCAGCCGCACTTTATCACGCCCGTAGTAGCAGCAAATGACGTTCAATGACGGGCAATATTATTATTATTATTCTTTATTTATAAAGCGCCAGCATATTCCGCAGCGCTGTACAATAAGCACAGTATAGACAGGGTTACAATACATTGAACAACATTTGACAAACAGTACAGGAGGAGATGAGGGCCCTATTCCCGTAGGAACTCACAATCTGGGAGGGTTGGGGTTGGAAACAGGAGGAGAGGACTGTAAGGTGAGAGTGATTGATGGTTGCGTCAGTGAGTTGGGTGGTAGGCTTCCCTAAATAGGAATGTTTTCAGGGAGCGTTTGAAGGAAGAGAAGTTAGGGGAAAGTCTGACAGTACGAGGGAGAGCGTTCCAGAGAGTGGGGGCTGCGCGTGAGAAATCCTGCAGTCTATCATGGGAAGAGGTGATGCGGGGAGAAGCTAGGCGCAGGTCACTGTTTGACCTTAGGGAGCGGGCTGGGGTGTATTTGGTGATTAGTGAGGACAGGTAGTGGGGAGCTGAGTTAGTGAGGCTTTTGTAGGTAAGGATAAGGATTTTGAACTTAATTCTGCAGTGGATGGGGAGCCAGTGAAGGGACTCGCAGAGGGGAGCGGCAGAGACAGAGCGGCGGGTGAGGTGAATTAGCCTGGCGGAGGCGTTCAGGATGGATTGTAGGGGGGAGAGGTGGGACAGAGGAGGCCAGATAAGAGATTATTGCAATAGTCGAGTCGGGAGATTACCAGGGCGTGTATGAGTTGTTTTGTGGCGACAGCGGTAAGAAATGGCCGAATTCTGTAAATATTACGCAGTTGGTATCGGCAGGAGGAGGAAAGAGACTTGATGTGGGGGATGAAGGAAAGAGCAGAGTCAAGTGTAACTCCAAGACAGCGAACTTGGTTTGATGGGGAGATGGTGATACCCTCCACCGTGATCGAGAAGTCAGGAGGTGGGGCGGCATTAGAGGGAGGAATAAGTAGGAGCTCAGTCTTTGACATGTTGATCTTTAGGTGGTGGGAGGCCATCCAGGAGGAGATGCCAGATAAACAGTCACTGACTTTGGAAAGGACAGGGGGAGAGAGATCAGGGGTAGAGAGGTAGATCTGAGTGTCATCAGCGTAGAGGTGGTAATTAAAGCCAAAGCTGTTGATGATTTTGCCCAGGGAGGAGGTGTAGATGGAAAAGAGCAGAGGACCAAGGACAGAGCCTTGAGGTACACCAACAGATAGAGGCAATGAGGAGGAGGAGTTACCAGCAAAGGACACACAGAAGGACCTGTTGGATAAATAGGAGTCAATCCAAGCAAGTGCAGTGTCACCGAGACCCAGAGAGTTGAGGGTCAGTAGAAGGAGGGGGTGGTCAACAGTGTCAAAAGCAGCCGAGAGGTCAAGCAGGATGAGAATAGAATAGTGGCCGTGTTTTTTAGCAGTTAGGAGGTCGTTGGTGACTTTGGTGAGGGCAGTTTCAGTTGAGTGTAGGGGACGGAAGCCAGATTGCAGGGGGTCAAGTAGTATACGAAGTACGGCCGCACGAAAGTGCGGCTGCGCAATGCAAGCGGCAAACAAATGCATTTTTTTCGAGAATGTGATACCGCTAGTACTGACGTACAGAGTGCGCTGCGTTCGCTAGCGGCATGTGTGCGTGATTAGGAGACGTCAGACGCTGCTAATGTCCGGCCAACATAACGTCCAGACGCAAAAAGGGTTTTATTGATGATCCGTACAAAATCACGGACGAAAATGCACATCGTATGACCGCTATCGCGTATTCCGTGAAAAAATACATCCATTCGTTCGAACGCACTTTTTCACGGACGACGTGAAAAATGCGTTCGTCTGACCTTAGCGATAGATGCTAATGTGACCCCAGCAGATGGAGAATGAGATATTTCAACTAGGGATGGGCCGAACACCCCTGTGTTCGGTTCGCATTCGAACTCGAACATTTGAAAAAGTTCGAATTCGAACACGAACACGATTCGAACGCAATGCAAGTCAATGGGGCTCAAACGTTCGAAAATTAAGGTGCCCTCCAAGAGGGCATATATGCAAGATATTGGTCATAAAAGGTGTATGGGGGTCCGGGTACTGCCCTGGGGGACCTGAAACAATAAAAAACAATTTTTTTTAAAAAAAAGCGTTTTTAACCAAAAAACTTTTTTTGAGCCATTTCACCTCTGTGCCCTGAACAAATTTTTACCCCTTTTGCTCATGTTTAAATGCGATTTGAAGCCATGGGAAATGTTTGAGCAACAACGAGTGGGAAAAATTACGATCTTAACGCAAACGTTAACGCTCACTTGCGTGAGCATTAACATTTTCTGCGGCGTTCACCGCATATTTGTAACGATTCCGCAGGACAGACCTGGTAGGATCCCTGGTAACAAACCTCTAACCCTCCGATTCTTAGGATGGACGGGTCTCGGGACCACTAAACCTAACCTCTAGCAGCCACACAGGCCAGGGAGACAGCGCCAACAATATACACCACAGACTGAGATCAATATATGTTTGTACTGCGCTATAGTATATGGCAGGATGGAAGCGCACCAGCAGTAACAAGCAGCTGAATATAACAGACAGGGGCGAAGAGCGAGAGTAGTTGTTATAACAAAACCGGGTCAGCAACGTTACGGGCACTTGTACTGCGCTACTGTATATGGTGAGAATCGCGCACACCAGTAGCAACAGGAGGCAAACAGAACAGGCAGGGAGTACACAGAGAGAATAGTCAATTGGCAGGCAAAGCCGGCAACAGATCGGGTCCTCAGAACAAGCAGGGTAAGTAACAAATATACAAACTGATTTGGTAAGCTAGCGATGCGGGAATGAAACTCCATGGCAAGGCGAGGTGTAAGCGCGCGCTCCTGATTTAAAGGTCCCGGCGGCTCCGCGTCATCACGCTGCGCCCTGCCCCCTGATCACTCACAGCTGCGCCGGGTGCCACCAGAGCTCCTGGCATTCGGCCAGCTGGCGGCACCATGGATCCGGGGCCCCCCCGATCACCCCCCGGGGCCCTGGATGTCACAATATTACAATCCAAACGCAAACGGGTTAAGTAACCAAATTTGTAAGAAGAATAATTAACGGAGCATATTAAGCATTTACCCTTATTTCTCCTCCACCATTACCTTTCTCTTAAGTTACCTTTACTTCCCTTCAAACCCCCCCAAACCATCCCCCCCACCCCCCGCCCTCCCCATAAATAAAACACATGACAAAAGTATTGGCGGTTTGAAAAGGTCACGTCTTTTATTTATAATCAAGACCAAAAAACCATTGCCTCTGTGGCAGAATTATCAGCGATCCTCGCTTTCTTGGACTAGGTAACACCAGATAATACTGGTACCATAGATCCAGCCAGATAACACTGGCAACCGCAATGAACCACCAGCATTGCCCAGAAATAGCGGCCGGCCCCACGTGGCTAAGCTAGCGCGACCACACGCTGCTCTCTTTATAGCAGATAGCAGGCCCGGGAGGATCTTCAAACCAGGAGGCTACCTGTGTTTGGCCGCACAAACCACCACACAGACCCCCAGATCCTCCCCCTCTATCGCCTCTCCACGTGCCAGGGCCGCATATTTCACCGTCCGAGGTAACTGTCCATGTAATCCCCTCAGCTTTGGCCGCACAAACCACCAGCTGGCTTCGTGTAACATGGTAAAATGATCTGACTGCACCTCAACTAACCATGTCTTTACTCAAAAACAATCCTCCGGCTTTGGTCGTAGAAAAACCACCAGCTGAAGTAACTGTCAATACAATCCCCCAGCTTTGGCCGCACAAACCACCAGCTGGCTTCATGTAACATGGTGAAATTACCTGACTGCACATCGACTAACCATGCCCATATCTAAAGCAATCCACCGGCTTTGGCCGCACAAACCCCCAACCGGCTTCCTGCTACATGGTATGACTCCATATGGGAACCCACAGGCGGTCTTGGAATGACTGGCGGAATCACCACTTCATTAGCCCCTATCCGTGGTCAATGCTGCTGTCTGACGACGTGACCTTTTTGACTCGGAAAACAGGCAGTAACCTAAAAACAGGGTGGGTAGGGTGGTAAAAAGACAAAGGTTAGACTGATTCCTTCTGTCCTTTGCTTGCCCTTTTCTATTACCCCTGCCCCTCCCCTTTCTGTTATCTGCCCCCGAGACCCAATCCCAGCGATACCCTGAAACAAAAGGATAACCATTGTAACTCCTCCCAACTTTCAACTCTTTTCTTTAAACAGGGAAATTGCTTAAGCTTTTTTCGTTCCCATCCAGTCTCTCAACAGTACTAAGCATTTACCCTTATTTCTCCTCCACCATTACCTTTCTCTTAAGTTACCTTTACTTCCCTTCAAACCCCCCCCCCAAACCATCCCCCCCACCCCCCGCCCTCCCCATAAATAAAACACATGACAAAAGTATTGGCGGTTTGAAAAGGTCACGTCTTTTATTTATAATCAAGGCCAAAAAACCATTGCCTTTGTGGCAGAATTATCAGCGATCCTCGCTTTCTTGGACTAGGTAACACCAGATAACACTGGTACCATAGATCCAGACAGATAACACTGGCAACCGCAATGAACCACCAGCATTGCCCAGAAATAGCGGCCGGCGCCCCACGTGGCTAAGCTAGCGCGACCACACGCTGCTCTCTTTATAGCAGATAGCAGGCCGGGAGGATCTTCAAACCAGGAGGCTACCTGTGTTTGGCCGCACAAACCACCACACAGACCCCCAGATCCTCCCCCTCTATCGCCTCTCCACGTGCCAGGGCCGCATATTTCACCGCCACCAAAAATGAGGACCCTCTTTTTCCGCCACCAATAAAAGACCGTGACCTTTTCACTTACCTTACACAAGGGTCTTTATCAGCCCTTTGATGTTGCCAACGAAAAGGTTGTTCCCCGCTTCGGACAAATGGATGCCGTCATCCCTAAACAATTCCTCCTGCCTTGTCACTATGTTCTGATGCTCCAGAACCTTCCCTCCCATCTCCAGCATAATCTTTTTCGCTGCCTGGTTTATCTTCTTTCTCACGATATATCCTGCACCCTGCACCCTGCAGTTCCTCCACACTAATCTAGCAATTACGTTAGACCACACTATCTGAACGTCCGGCCATTCCTTCCTGAACCACCTAAGTGTTTCCCGGACCCTATTCTGCAAATCAATCGTCGTCATAGCCCCTATGTCGTTACCCCCTAAATGCACTATCATTATATCTGGCTTCCCCCACCTTCTCCTAGATTCCTGCGCTACCCCTAAAAGCTGCGCCCACCCCATACCCCTCCTTCCTATCCACCTAATGCCTGCTTTAGTGAGACTGAACCCTAGGTTTACTCCCATCGTTGTGCCCGCAGCGTGAACAGCCGCCCAGTGCACGTAGGAGTGTCCCAGGATCCATACTCTCTTTGCCCGCTCTGAAAGAAAAAACCCAAAAACAGAATATTAACGCTCGAACACATACCGACTTTTATCACGACTGTAACTTGAATCAGGGTTATATACATACCCCTGCATATTCACAACCCTCTCCTCTTTAACTTAGTAAATTATGAAATACCAGCTAGACCGGTGCCCTTTAAACAAATTCCCTTCCCCCACCGCTGTTTAATCTTAACTGCTCCCGATCTGCCAGAGAAATGAAGGGCATGCTTCGCCTTGTAACTCCGCCTCGGGTGCCAAACGCCGAAACAGATCCCACTTAAATCTAGATAATGCATCTGCAACCGTATTTTTTACCCCCGGAATATGCTTTGCCCTGAAATTTATATTCCGCTTCAGACAGATCAACACCAGATACCTGACATAGGCTATAACCTGGGGGATGATGCCGACATGTTATTCAGTACCTGCACCACTCCCTGATTATCCGACCAGAACAGGATGCTCTTATTCTCTAGTTCTTCCCCCCACAGCTCGACTGCCGCTACAATGGGAAAGAGTTCCAGCAAACCAAATTCTTCACCCAACCTCTTTGAATCCACTCTAGAGGCCATTCTCCTGCGCACCATTTACCATTCAAATATGCCCCAAAACCTGCGCCTCCTGCCGCGTCTGTAAACAGCTGTATCTCCTCCGCAGTCACTCTCTGCTCCCAAAATCTCACTCCGTTAAAACCTTGCAGAAAAACATCCCAAACTCTTAAATCCGCCTTGACCTGCTGTCCTAACCTAATCTGAAAATTTGGCCCCATCACTCCCCTGGTACACATCTCTAGACGTCTTTTAAAAATTCTACCAACCGTAATCACTCGGCATGCGAAATTCAGAAAACCCAACAACCTCTGCAAATCCTTCAATTTGATTTTCTTCCCTTCCATAGCCTGTCTAATAGCCAGCCTCATCTTAGCCACTTTGTCCTCGGGCAACCTGCAACGCTGTCTCACAGGGTCGATTTCAATTCCCAAAAATGTCAGCTTCGCACAGGGCCCCTCTGACTTATCCTCTGCCACTGGCACCCCCAAGCGCCTAAATGTTTCCAAGAGCACCTCCATGACCCTCCTGCATTCACCAGACCCCTCTGAACCCACTATCAAGAAATCATCCAAGTAATGCACAATACCCTCACTGCCGGCTTCCTTCTCTACCACCCAATGCAAGAAAGTGCTAAATCTTTCAAAGTGAGCGCAGGAGATTGCGCAACCCATGGGCAGACACTTATCAACATAAAAACGCCCCTCAAATTTGCACCCCGTCAACCTAAAACTCTCCGGATGCAACGGCAACAACCTAAACGCTGATTCAATATCCACCTTCGCTAACTCTGCCCCCATTCCGGCTTCCTTCACCAGATCCACCACCTGGTCAAATGACTGGTATGTAACCGAAGCGACCTCCCTGCTAATAGCATCGTTCACGGACTGACCTCTTGGATACGATAAATGCTGGATCATTCTATACCTCCCCGCTTCTTTCTTGGGGACAACCCCCAGGGGGGGAAACAACCAAATCAGGGATTGGGGATTTCTGAAATGGACCGGCCATTCTACCCAATAGCACCTCCTTTCCCAACTTCTCCCTCAAAACTTCTGGCAAGTCGTAAGCTGATTTTAAATTTCTTACCCTACTTCCCCCCGTCACTTTCCCACAAACCGGAATCTTAAAACCATTCTTAAGGGCATCATGTAACAATATCCTATCCTCAACATTCGGATAACTTACCAACTCCGCAACCAGCTCATTTACCTGCAATGGCGTTCTGGCCAGGCCCAACATTTCCCCCTGTCCACTTTGCATTTCCCCGAAAGGAATTAAATCTACCTCCCTCTTTTCGCCTGCAATCCACCCCGGGATGAGCCCCCCCCGCAGAATTTACACACATGCTTAAACCTGCACGACATTCCTTTTTCGCAACACTTGTCATTGAACGCCCAGCATTCCCTAACCTCCCCCCCACCGAAACGACCTTTGCGCCCCCTGACACCTGCCCATCTGCAACCTTAACTAATCTAGACCACGAGTCCAGCACCTTAACCCCGAAATCCTTTCTACCATGTCTCCCTGTCCCCACGTTACCTCTCCTGAACTCGTCATCATAGTCGCGCCACGAAAAACCTCCATACGCCGTGGCGCAGTCCGTAATTAGGTGCAAATAGTGCAACATGCTCTTTACCTGATCTGGGTGTTTACTTAAAAAACATTCTGCGTAAACTGCAAAACCTTTTACCCATTCCATAAAAGTGCCCTTTTTCCTAAAGTGTCCCCCCCTCTTCCCTTGCTGACAACTGCCTCCCTAGTTATCTCAAAAAAGTCTACGTATTTTCCCTCCTGCGCCTTCTTGATCACCTTAGAGCGCAAATGCGACGACAAGGGGATCAACTTTGTACCCTGAAACTCGTTCTCCTCCCCACTGACTGACGCTCTATCAGCGCTGCCCTGCTCTGAATCGCTGCCCCCTTTCTATGTTTACCATACAGTTTTTTAGCCATTTTAAACAGTTTTTTACTCGCCCCCCCTCCCCTTCCCCGCAGAGCCCGAACTAGAATCCCCCCCCGAACTGTCAGATGAAAAACCCCTTTTTCTCTTACCTTTTTTCGCCGGTCCTCTCGCGCCTCCGATCTCCGACTGAATGGCTCCTTCCTTGCTGGTGCTTGGCCGCTCCATGTCCTCCGCTCGCTCCGTCTGCTCCGCTCTCTTGTCCTTCTCTCTTGTGCCGCTGCGAGTCCGTGCTGCTGAATCACGGTCCGTCTCCTGCAATGGCATATCGTTACAAAGAGATTCACTGCTGCTCTCCCCCCGCGCTGCAATGGCTCCTCAATGCGCCTGTACCAGTTCCCCAGCCTGTCCCTGCCATAACCCTGCCCATCCCCTGTGGACACAATGGTGGGTCCGGAGCCAAAGGACAAAAAAGAGTGTGCGCCGCTCCTGCGCCTATGCGCCCCCCCCTGCCCAAAACTGCCACTGGGGAAGTCCCTCTGGTGCCCCTGGGCCTCGCCCCCCCCTGTTTGAAAACCTCCCAGCTGCCCTTCACCCCCCCTGCGTAATTTCAGATGCCTGCTCCCCCCCATGCTGCCCCTAACTGGCCACCCTTGTCCTACCTGGTAGCTGGCTTGCCCCTCACCCCTGCTGGCGATGTCCCGGCTTGCATACTCCCCCATACCGCGATCGGTATGTCTGGGAAGCATGGGAAGGCTCCTGGGCATTTTTAAATTTGGTGCCTTTTGAAATGGTGGAGGCCCGCCCACCCGCGAGGAGGCCCCACCCTCCCACGAGGAGGCCCCGCCCACCCACGAGCGCCGTGCTGTTCTGGCCATGTGACATCAGAGGGGCGGGGCAAAGGGCTGGCCGGCCGCAGATCAGCCATCGCAGGCTGAGAAAATGGCGGCCGGCCACGAGGAGGGGAGAACAAAGATCCGGAATGGCCATAGGGGTTGTTTAAATGCCCGGGAAGATGGCCAGACGAAGACCCTCTGATGTCCTGGACACCCCCTTGCCGCATGGTAGCTGGGCTGCCCGCCTGCACAGCTCTCTGTATGGACACTCCCTTCCACACTCGGCACCGGAGGGGGGTGGTGGAAGGGAATTATAAAAAGCAGGGACAGCGAGGGAAGCCGCTGGCGCCGAAGCAGAGGAAGGAGAGATTGCGGAGGTAGAGATAGGAGAGAGAGAAGGGGAGAGTACGTGCTCTGCAGGCACTGATACTCCCTGTATTTTTTCTCTTCCAGGTTCTGCTCGGCTCCTCTGCTGTCCTGCTCGGCTCCTCTTCGAATCATCTCTGCTCCTCTGCTGTCCTGCTTGGTTCCTCTTCGCTCCAGCAACGTGCTCCAGCCGGGCTGTCCCCTGAAGCTCCGAGTCCAGGAATCTCTTGGGCACGGTTATCCTCCTTCCAGGCATCTCGATGTGGCAGCAGCTTTTGGGATCCTGTAACAAGAAAAGAAAAAGTTTAGACTGATTCCTTCTGTCCTTTGCTTGCCCTTTTCTATTACCCCTGCCCCTCCCCTTTCTGTTATCTGCCCCCGAGACCCAATCCCAGCGATACCCTGAAACAAAAGGATAACCATTGTAACTCCTCCCAACTTTCAACTCTTTTCTTTAAACAGGGAAATTGCTTAAGCTTTTTTCGTTCCCATCCAGTCTCTCAACAGTACGAATCCTCACACTGCCGCGCAGCACCTCTACAGTCTGACGCTAGCTTTAACCGGCTCGCTGTGTGCAGCTTCTGAGAAGATACGCTATTAGTGTAGCGAGGAAGCCGGCTGCGCATTTTGCATCACTCCCTCTACACTAATAGCATATCTTCTCAGAAGCTGCACACAGCGCACCAGTGTATGCAGCGTCTAACAGCGTGGGAGACGGGAGGCTGCGCTTGTTGGTGGATCCAGGAATAAATGTTTTCGCCTTACCTTAGCCTGGTGGTCAGTCAGTGGAGGCTCCCTGGATCCTGGTTGTGTGGGGGGCGGGGTCTGCCGTGGCCACAGGTGCAGTGGCTCCCTCCCTGCACCACCTCTCTGCCACATGCACTGCCACATGCACCCTGCCTGTCCGCACAGTCGCAGCTCTGTCATCCGGCGGCCACATGCTCCTCAAGGGATCCTTGGGAAGCCCCGGCGGGCTGCCCTCTGCAGTGCCTTGTCTGCCTGATGTTTTAGCAACAAGATTGTTTTATCCCATAGGCTTCAATGTTAAAAATATTTCCATTTTAATTCAATATCTAATAAACCGTTGCTTATAATATTCTGCAGTAAAGAGTCTCTTTATTTTTAGATTTTTTAGTATTTTGTAAGCATTTTTTTAAAAAAAAATCAATTAGTTTTTTCGAACTTTTTGTCAACGGCCTGAAAAGTTCAAAGTTCGCAAACTTTAGAACCGCCGATGTTCGATGCAAACATTGAACCGATTCAAACTGGCAGCCCATCCCTAATTTCAACCAACTCATTCTCTATCTGCATCTGGCGTTCAGAAAAGAATAACATTTCTCAGACCCTGGTGTTTATGTGACTGCGCTTAGGCACAATCACATAGCACACAAAATGAAACCCATCCAAAAATCCAATACTCTCCTGAAATCCCTCAGTGGGGAGAATTACATGATCCGATGCTTCCTCAATCTGCGGGCAGAGGTACACTGGGACAAATATCCTCCACAGCCCGGCCCATCCTAAGGACTTCTAGAACAAATAACACTAGCAACGCTGAGCTAATCACTCTGCAGCTTTGTCGTATTACGAGCTGCTGGCAAAGTGGCTAGGTTGTAATACGGACGTAAAAGACGTAAAAGGCGATTTGCCAATGGAAAACCGCAGATGCAAACATTTTCCATTTGCGTCTCATCTTTAACGTCTAGTTTGTGATCTGGCCAGGGATGGATTTATAACTAGGAGAGTAGACATGTGCCTACAGGCACCTGCCAGAAAGGGGCACCTTGCTCTGTAAAAAAAATAAAAATTATATATATATATATATATATATACAGTGGCAAGAAAAAGTATGTGAACCTTTTGGGATTACGTGGAGTTTTGCATGAATTGGTCATAAAATGTGCTCTGATCTTCATCTAAGTCACAACAATTTGAAAAACACAGTCTGGTTAAAAAAATACAACACAAACATTATATGTTTTCATGTGTTTATTGAACATAACATGTAAACATTCACAGTGCAGGGTGGAAAAAGTATGTGAACCCCTAGCCTAATGACTTCTCCAAGAGCTAATTGGAGCCAGGAGTGAGACAACCTTGAGTCCAATCAGTGTGATATTATTGGATGTGTTGCTGAAAGCTGTCCTGCCTTTTAAAAACACACACCAGTTTTGGGTTTACTGGTTTCAAGAAGCACTGCCTGATGTGAACCATGCCTCGCAGAAAAGAGCTCTCAGAAGACCTACGATCAAGAATTGTTGACTTGCAGGAAGCTGGAAAGGGTTACAAAACTATCTCCAAAAGCCTTGATGTTCATGTGTCCACGGCAAGACAGACTGTCTACAAATGGAGAAAGTTCAGCACTGTTGCTACTCTCCCTAGGCATGGTCATCCTGTAAAGATGACTGCAAGAGCACAGCGCAGAATGCTTAATGAGGTAAAGAAGAATCCTAGAGTGTCAGCTAAACACTTACAGAAATCTCTGCACATGCTAACATTTTTGTTGACACATCTACAATAAGGAAAACATTAAACAAGAATGGAGTACATGGGAGGACACCACGGAGGAAGCCATTGCTGTCCAAAAAGAATATTGCAGCACGTTTGAAGTTTGCAAAAGAGCACCTGTATGTTCCACAGCACTACTGGCAAAATATTCTGTGGACAGATGAAACCAAAATTGAGTTGTTTGGAAAAAACACACAACACTATCAGGGTTATCCAAAGAGATCCGAATTGCTTGAGAAAAGTAACCGAACGCTGAAAATCAGCGTTCGGTTACCTTTCCTGACCATTCGGCTATCCAGAGAGCAGGCAATTCGCCAAATCCTGGCGAATTGCCTGAACATACGGTGCCTGTTCGGTCCCTGTTCGAGGGCAGTGAAATCCCCATAGAGAAGCAATGCTTCGGCTATTCAGAGAACACAAACCAGCAGTGAAAGGTTCCCCTAATGCCCTGCCATTCGGTGGTTTAATTCGGCAAGGTAATTCAGGAGAAACCCATAGGCTTCAATGTTAAAAATATTCCCGTTTTAATTCAATATCTAATAAACCGTTCATTATAAAATTCTGCAGCAAAGAGTCTCTTTATTTATAGATTTTTTAGGATACTTTAAGCATTTTTCAAATTTTTTTTTTTTTTTTTTTAAAAGTCCGATTTTTTTTTGTTTTTTTTCAGTTTACTTATTTTTTTTGTAACAGCCCTCTTTATTATCATTCCCTGGACCTCCTGTGAAAATTTCAGACATTTTCGCTCAGTAGTTTCTTTGCAAACAGCGTTTCATTTTCCCAGATTCATACAAATGGTTTTGCTAATTTATTCACTGCCTCCTCTGCATCTCAGCTGCTTTGGCTCTGTGTGATTCAGCTCCTGTTCGGCTCCTGTTCGGCTTTTTCGAAGGTTAATCCAGATGTTTTTGCTTGTTTTCAGCGTGCATTCGGTTAGTTTTCGTCAGGTTTGCGGCAGCTTTTCCCTGCAATTCGGGGACCCTGTGCTGTTTGCTGAATACACCGCAGGGTCACCGAAATGCAATCGGCAAAAGGAACCGAATTGAAGAGAACGAAAAGTCACCGAACCTGCGGTGACTTTTCGAATCTCTTTGGATAACCCTGACTGTGTGGAGAAAAAAAGGCACAGCACACCAACATCAAAACCTCATCCCCACTGTAAAACATGGCGGAGGGAGCATCATGGTTTGGGGCTGCATTGCTGTCTCAGGGCCTGGATGGATTGTTGTCATTGATGGAGAAATGAATTCTAGAGTTTATCAAGACATTTTGCAGGAAAACGTAAGACCATCTGTCCTCCAACTGAAGCTCCGCAGAGGATGGGTGAAGCAACAGGACAATGACCAAAAGCACACAAGTAATACCAACAAAAGAATGGCTTCAACAAAACAAAATATGCCTTCTGGAGTGGCCCAGTCAGAGTCCTGACCTCAAACCGATTGAAATCCTGTGGCATGACCTTAAGAGAGCGATTCACACCAGACATCCCAAGAATATTGCTACACTGAAACAGTTTTGTGAAGAGGAGTGGTCCAAAATTACTCCAGATCGTTGTGCAGGTCTGATCTGCAACTACAGGAAACGTTTGGTCGAGGTTATTGCTGCTAAAGGAGGGTCAACCAGTTATTAAGTCCAAAGGTTCACATACTTTTTCCACCCTGCACTGTGAATGTTTACATGTTCTGTTCAATAAAAACATGAAAACATATAATGTTTGTGTTGTATTATTTTAAGCAGACTGTGTTTTTCAAATTGTTGTGATTTAGATGAAGATCAGAGCACATTTTATGACCAATTCATGCAAAACTCCACGTAATCCCAAAGGGTTCACATACTTTTTCTTGCCACTGTATATATATATTTTTACAATTTACAATTTATTTAGACCTCTGTATCTCTCTCTACCTAAGGGCTAGAGGGACATATGAGGTATCATTGGAAAGGCCATTGATACCAAATTTAACCAGGTTAGATTTATATAAAAAATAATACATCAAATAAAATAATATTTTTCTCTTTTTTTTTAACACAGCATTTTCTTTCAGTTTACAATTATGAAGTGACCAGTAATGCTGCACTAACTCACCTCATTCCCGCACCGCTAGCAAGTGTGGAGCTGATGATGCAATGCATTGTGGCATTGACAACCTAGACCATGGCACTGCAGTGAGGAGAGACAGGGGGACTTTGGAACCCTGCATCTGAATTGCATACTGCAGAAGGTTAAGTGAGGTGTCATTGGAAAGATCAGAATCTGGTCCTTCCAGAGATCTGGCACGTTAAGTTTACAATAGCTCTGGTTCCATTTACACTATGGTTGAAATAACCAGAGCTCCTCCATAGGGCTCTGGTTAAGTTTACACCAGGTTTGGAATTGGAATGCAGCCCAATTCTGGGAAAGATGACATACACAAAACTAGTATAATCAGTTGTTTGCTATCATTCCTTAACATAAGGCGCATTACTCACACAGCTTGAAACCTCAATAAAGATATTTTACAAACAAATGTTTTGGGATTTTTGCAATTTTTCCTTTAAAATAGTTATCAAAATAAGTTTACCGTTATTTGATTTTATCTGCTTGCAGCATGTGGCATGATGAGTTTGTACTTTGTATTTTATCAAGACCCAGTAATTATTTGTTTGAGAAATCATACTTTTTTTTCTAATTTAACCTAACTTATTACAAGAATTATAAACCTAGGACAAGCAGAATAGCCAGGTTCTGGATAACTAACTCTTGATGACTTTTGCTGCTTGAAGACTAAGACTGTATGGCAACATTTAGATTTCTAAAATCCCATCATTATAACCATTTGAGTGTGGCCGTGGATAATTTCTTTGTAAGGTGATTTTTAAGCTTCAATGCCTGTCTCCAAAAAGTGTCCATTGCGATAAAACTATATTTTAATCTTAGAAATTCACTGGAAGGTATCCCAAAAAAATGCATGTCTGAAACATGTACTACTTGTGTGATAAAGAAAAGTTACTTATAGTAGGTATTCTGTGATACTTGGCATCTAATAAGCAAGTGTTCATGACTTTACTATAGGGGTTATACAGAGAGCAGTGAAATGTCACCGACATTTCAGTGCTCTCCCGTTCGCCCAGTAGTGAGTGAAATTCGTCGAACCTGTGGTGAATTCTGCATTCAACGCAGGGTCTCTGAAGTGCGGCGCATTGACCCGCCAAACGCATCAGGAAACCGCCAAATTGATGCAAAAAACACAGAAAAACTGCCAAATCGATCCAAAATAAAAAAACACAAAAAAAATGCTGAATCGATCTGAACAACTGCCGGACACATCCTCAAACTGCCGCAAAACTGCCGAATCGATCCCAAAACCCACCGAAAAATCACTGAATGCATCCGATGAGCCACCGAACATACCGCCAAAACGATCCAGAATAATCCCACCAGCCGCCGGAACAGTGATTTAAAAAATAAATAAATCTAAAAACACGGCAACTTTTAACGCCTTCAATACCAAGCGATTTTTGTTGAAATTTTTTTATCATAACATTTATTTGAAACATGAGATGTGAAGTTAACAATTAAATATAGGGTGAAATAGAAGTTTTATACAGGAATTGCTCTTCTAAGATAGTTAAAAAATTAAATAATGTAAATTTGTTCATTTTTAATTTTTCATGCATTCGTTTATCTTTTACAGAAATATTGTTGAAATGTAAGATTCTGAGCTCTAGAAGGTGTCCTTTATCTTACACAATTTGAAACAGGGTCTGCATTATTATCATACAGGTGGAAAAGACCTTTGTGTTAGATACAGTATTGTGATAATTTTTTTATAAAAATGGTAAGATCTCCTGCTTTTAGGGATTTGTAATGATCATAATGAGGTTATTAGCAATGCAGCTTCCAAAAAATATCAATAGAATATAAAAATGATATCTGTATGTGGCATAATCCCTGTATATGGAGATTACAGTAATACTCTGTATCTGTACTGTACAGGGATTTTCGCTCATTATAACCCCTGAATCATATCCTTGTAAAGCAGTGAGTGATCCTAGAGCACTCCCTGTATTCTGCCGTCTCTCTGGCTGCTGGAATGCAACAATAATCTATTTGAGCTTTTTGTTAAAGTGAGGACTGGACCTATATTTGTAGATGGTTTTATGTGTCTCCAGGGTGCTTGGAGAGACATAAAACAAAGGATTTTTCTCCACAGGAGACACATTAATCCTGCTTTAAAAATGTGTGAAAATTTCCTTTTGATATGCTAACGAGTGCTTTTCAACACTTTACACTGCAAATTCAAGATAATTTTATTTTGGTTGCAAAAGGGGCTAAAAGGAGTTTCAATAAAACTACTACATGAAAATGCATGGAAATAATATATAACGTGCTATGAATAATAATAAAAAGGTCTGCTACAGAAAAAAAACATTAAAAAAATCCTGATTAATGCTGAAAAAAATCCTAAAAAGTAGATAAAGAGACTTTTTGTTGCAAATGAAAAGAATAAACGGTTGAATAAATATTTAAAAAATAAAAGCAGGGAATTTTCTTTACATTGAATCCTATGGGATTCGCCTGCTTAAACCTGTCAAATGAAACCACCAAAAATCATGGCATTTCACTGACATTTTGGTGCTGTTCGGCGTTCTCTGAATAGATTAACCAATACTTCTCTATGGGGAATTTCAATGCTGCCTAAGGTCACTGTATTTCACTGGCAGTTCGCTAATATTTGGCGAATCGCCATCTTTTTGAATAGCCGAATGGCCACGAAATTGCATCGTATGGGGAAATTCACTGTTCGGTGCAATTCTGTGGTCAATTCGATGTTCTTTGAATAACCTCTTATGTCTTCAATACACCATGATGTCATAATAGTTGTATGTTATCGCAGGAGCTCATACAGGGGAGGCTGGCAAGGGAAGAATGGGACAGTTGCTCCTTGCCTGGGCCGGTGCTAGACTATTTTTCGCCCTAGGCAAGACCAGCTACTTGCGCCACCCCCCCCCCCAAAAAAAACCACTGCGCATTACTGTGGAGCTCTGTGATACCCTCATAAACACCACACATTACTGTGGAGCTCTGTGATAACCTCATAAACACCGCACATTACTGTGGAGCTCTGATACCCTTCTAAACACCGCACATTACTGTGGAGCTCTGTGATACCCTCAAAAACACTGCACATTACTGTGGAGTTCTGTGATACCCCCATAAATTCCGCGTATTACTGTGGAGCTCTGATACCTTCACACATGCACATTACTGTGGAGCTCTGTGGCACCCTCATAAACACTGCACATTATTGTGGAGCTCTATGACACCCTCATAAGCATTGCAAATTACTGTGGAGCTCTGTGACACCCTCAAACACTGCACATTACCATGGAGCTCTGTGATACCCTCATAAACACTGTAATTTACTGTGGAGCTCTGACATCCTCATAATGTGCAGTGTTGTATGGGTGTCACAGAGCTCCACAGTAATGTGCATTGTTCATTACATCTCACATTGATATATTGCCCCAGCTCACATGGATATATTTGCCCTGCCTCCCATGGATATATTTGCCCCCTGCTCACAAGGATATATATAGCCCAAAGCTCACATGGATATATATTGCCCCCAGCTCACCTGGACATATATTGCCCCAAGCTCACATGGATATATTTGCCCCAGCTCACACATGGATATATTGACCCCCGCTCATGCATGGATATATTTGCCCCAGCTCTCACATGGATATATTTGCCCCAGCTCACACATGGATATATTTACCCCAGCTCCGACATGGATATATTTGCCCCCCCGCTCATATGGATATATTGCCCTCAGCTCACACATATTTGCCACAGCTCACATGGATAAATTGCCCCCAGCTCACACATGGATATATTTGCCCCAAGCTCACATGGATATATTGCCCCAGCTCACACATGGATGTATTTGCCCCAGCTCTCACATGGATATATTTGCCCCAGCTCTCACATGGATATATTTCCCCCCAGCTCTCACATGGATATATTTCCCCCAGCTCTTACACGGATATATTTGCCCCCAGCTCACACATGGATATATTGCCCCAGCTCTCACATGGATATATTTGCCCCCAGCTCTCATGGATATATTTGCCCCCAGCTCACACATGGATGTATTTGCCCCAGCTCTCACATTGATATATTTGCCCCAGCTCACACATGGATGTATTTGCCCCCAGCTCTCACATGGATGTATTTGCCCCCAGCTCACACATGGATGTATTTGCCCTCAGCTCTCACATGGATGTATTTGCCCCCAGCTCTAACATGGATGTATTTGCCCCCAGCTCTCACATGGATATTTTGCCCCCAGCTCACACATGGATATATTGCCCCAGCTCTCACATGGATATATTTGCCCCAGCTCACACATGGATATATTTCCCCAGCTCACACATGGATATATTTGCCCCAGCTTACACATGGATATATTGCCCCCAGCTCACACATGGATGTATTTGCCCCCAGCTCTCACATGGATATATTTGCCCCGCTCACACATGGAAATATTTACCCCCAGCTCTCCCATGGATATATTTGCCCCCAGCTCTCACATGGATATATTTGCCCCCGGCTCATACATGGATGTATGTGCCCCAGCTCACACATGGATATATTGCCCCCAGCTCACACATGGATATATTTTACCCAGCTCACACATGGATATATTGCCCCAGCTCACCCATGGATATATTGCCCCAGCTCACACATGGATATATTTCCCCAGCTCTCACATGGATATATTGCCCCCAGCTCTCACATGGATATATTTGCCCCAAGCTCATATGGATATGTTGCCCCCAGCTCACACATATTTGCCCCAGCTCACACATGGATATATTGCCCCAGCTCACACATGGATATATTTGCCCCAGCTTACACATGGATATATTGCCCCAGCTCACACATGGATGTATTTGCCCCCAGCTCTCACATGGATATATTTGCCCCAGCTCACACATGAATATATTTGCCCCAGCTCATACATGGATGTATGTGCCCCAGCTCACACATGGATATATTGCCCCCAGCTCACACATGGATATATTTGCCCCAGCTCACACATGGATATATTGCCCCAGCTCACACATAAATGTATTGCCCCCAGCTCTCACATGGATATATTTGCCCCAGCTCTCACATGGATATATTTGCCCCATCCTCTCACATGGGTATATTTGCCCCCAGCTCTCACATGGATATATTTGCTCCTTCTCACACATGGATGTATTTGCCCCAGCTCTCACATGGATATATTTGCCCCCAGCTGACACATGAATATATTTGCCCCAGCTCTCACATGGATATATTTGCCCCAGCTCACACATGGAAATATTTGTCCCCAGCTCTCACATGGATATATTTGCCCCAGCTCTCACATGGATATATTTGTCCCCAGCTTATACATGGATGTATTTGCCCCCAGCTCACACATGGATATATTGCCCCCAGCTCACACATGGATATATTTGCCCCAGCTCACACATGGATATATTGCCCCAGCTCTCACATGGATGTATTTGCCCTCAGCTCTCACATGGATATATTTGCCCCAGCTCTCACATGGATATATCTGCCCCAGCTCACACTTGGATGTATTTGCCTCATCTCTCACATGGATATATTTGCCCCAGCTCACACATGGATGTATTTGCTCCCAGCTCTCACATGGATGTATTTGCTCCCAGCTCTCACATGGATGTATTTGCTCCCAGCTCTCACATGGATGTATTTGCCCCCAGCTCACACATGGATGTATTTGTCCCCAGCTCTCACATGGATGTATTTGCCCCAGCTCACACATGGATATTTTGCCCCCGCTCACACATTGATGTATTTACCCCCACTCACACATTGATGTATTTGCCCCCAGCTCTCACATGGATGTATTTGTCCCCAGTTCTAACATGGATGTATTTGCCCCCAGCTCTCACATGGATGTATTTGCCCCCAGCTCTCACATGGATGTATTTGCTCCCAGCTCTCACATGGATGTATTTGCTCCCAGCTCTCACATGGATGTATTTGCCCCCAGCTCACACATGAATGTATTTGTCCCCAGCTCTCACATGGATGTATTTGCCCCAGCTCACACATGGATGTATTTGCCCCCGCTCACACATTGATGTATTTGCCCCCAGCTCTCACATGGATGTATTTGTCCCCAGTTCTAACATGGATGTATTTGCCCCCAGCTCTCACATGGATGTATTTGCCCCCAGCTCTCACGTGGATATATTTGCCGCAGCTCACTGTGCAGCTTTGTCTCTCTCGGGAATGCGTCTGCTCCGCCTCCTTCACATGAGACCCCCACAGCCAGCGACTAACGTGATGGCGCGTGTGCTGCCACCAGCCCCTTGGTGTCAAGGAGGAGGAGCATTTCTATTGGATCGCGGGCGACAGAGCGGAGGCGTGCTGCGGTTGGTGTGTGAGTGTACCACGAGTAGGCTGTGGCGCCCGCCTGCAGCCGCGGACACAATTATTTTTTCAGTGGTCGGGCCCGGCTGTGCCCTAGGCGGGCACTGCGCTCTAGGTGGCCGCCTAGCTCGCCTGGCGGCAGCGCAGGCCCTACTCCTTGGGCCTCAACAACAGAGGATCTGGGCTACAGTCTCCTGGACCATTCATCTGCTGATTAAATGCAGAAAAGGGTGCACTGAGATGTGAATAAAAAATTATTTATCTATAATATAACAATAAACTCTTCTGTTATGACAAAGATGAATACATTTAACTCATAGCTGTAGTGATCCAAGATAAAACTTATGACCTTTCAAATAATGACAAGGGCATGCAGTTTTAGATCAATTAGCAGGCTGGTCTGTCTGAAAGGACCACGAATAAGCATCCCATAGGCAGGTAATATAATGTGGAAGCAGCAATGTAGTAAAATAGCCTTTGCTGATATAGTTATCATTTTTGTTTATTATTATTCCCTGTGAGTATCCAATAACCGTAAGATCTTTGAGTGTCATAATTAAATTGTCAGTTGGATCGTCATGCAATTTGCATAATTGTGTAATTGACCTAATGTGTCCTTTCCAAAATTACAGCACTACCTGCTTAGTTAGATTTCCGAAGTGCTGCGTCTTTATTTTCTTTTAATACCTGGTTCGTCATACCGTTACAAAATATGTAAGTCTCATGGTCTTGGATATAATTATGGCTGATTGAAGCTTAGTCCAGATAGATAGCAGATTTTGAAAATAAAAATTCTCAAATTCAGCAAAAGAACCAAAATAGGGGCTAGTGCAGCTGCATTGGAAGTGCGGTGGTGAAAGAGGGATGGGGCAGGGGTAGGAACATCCCAAGAGCTTTTACCAATTATTATTGGTTCATTTTTTTAGATTAATGTGTTATAGCACATGCAATATAATCCATATTAACCCCTTCACTGCTGAGCCATTTCACCCCATGTGCTGATTTCATTTTGTGCTCATCACAATTTCATTATGGGACCCAGACAACTTATAGTTACAGTGCCGCTCTACTGTAGCCTCTGTGCATTGTATTGACTTTTGCAGTAGGTTGATGACACTCTGCCTGCCTTTTTGCACCGGTGGGGTGAGCATTTAGGAGAGGTGACCCTTGACTCTCATTGGCTGAAGATGTTCACCATTATTCACCACAGTACTCCTATCACAAAATTGAGAGAAACCTTGTTTAAATTAGCGGCACTGTGGTACACTACACCCAAGTGGATTGCTCGATTTCTCCCGGAGGCGTCTCCTCTTTTGCTGGCACTGTGCCTTAATCCATTCTTAAGTAAAAGTATAGGGGGACACAAATAAGGAATCTAGTTCCATTATACTATTTGAGTCTCTATTTAAAACCTTTGTATGTTGAATATCTGGTTTATGATTAAAAGCAAGAAAATTTACATTTTCTCTGGAAACACTCAGGGCTCCATTCCAATGGGACCATTAATATAAATTAACTCAACTGGTAAATGTTAATGACTCCCCAGCTATTTCAACTCCCAAAAGATGGCGTTAACGGATTTTCATTTGCAAAGTCACTTAATACTTTTTTTTTAAAAAATCAAACACCTACCCCTGGCCTAGCAGTGAAGAGGAGGAGGCATTTTGCCATCTTATCTCTCTGTATAGCGAAGGACATGAAGAATAAATTGTTCTCTGTTGTCCTTCTAACAGCATCGTGCAATCCCACAAAGATGTGTTGTGTACACTGTAATATTATGCATGACTGAGCCTGTAATAAGGAGCCAGTAAGACTTAATGACTTACCAAATTTATGTCTTTGCAGCGCTCTATTACAAACCAAGATGGGATAGAGATAACTCTGTCTAATCCTAATCGGTTAATTTTTACAACCAATACTAAATCTAACCCAAAAGCCATACTAATTCTAAACTTAATCCTACTTCTAACCCTAACCCTAATTTTAACTGTACCCTACACTTTGAGCCAATAAATGTAGTCTTGTGTCTTATCTTTCCATTAATTTATTCCTTTTTTATTTATCTCCTAGTCAAACAGGTCTATTCACTAAATGGTGAAATGCAGGAGAATTGGCAGGAGAAGAAAACAATCTAGACCAAATAGCCGATTTGGAAAGTGAAACAAATGGAAGAATTTTTCTGGTTTGGCTATTTTGACCTAGAATTTTAACTTCTCCAGTCATTCTCTTGAGTTTCACCTTTAGGGAATAGACCTAATAGTGTTCTCTGACACAATTCCTCCAAATCACAGTATGAGAGAACACAATAGAAGTAACATAACAAAAAAAAAACAATAGTGGTAAGGGATGAGGGAATGAAGCCTGACACTTCGGTGCAGTTAGGTGTTCTCTGAATAGATTAACCATTATTTCTCTAAGGGACAATTTTGCTGCCGCCGCCGTTCACCAAATTCTGGCCATCTGCAGTGATCTGCACTGTATTTTGCTGTCAATTCGGCACTATTTGGCCAATTGGCAGCTTTCTGAATAGACGAACTGTCACGAAATTGAACCCTAAGGTGAAATTCGCCATTCAGAGAAATTCGGTGGCAAGTTCGGAGCGTATTCAATAACCTGTTTTGCTTGTTTGCAACTCTGATTTATATGTCTCAAAAGAAGTTAGTAATTTGAATTCTAAATGTTGGTGGAGAAGTGCCAATTTCTCATATTATTCACAAGCAATAAACATTAAAACATGTTACTCTTTGTTCTCTGACATCATTTGTTATTTTAGTTACTGTATCATGAAACTAATTAGAATTCTTTTGACATCCCCCCCCAGTGAATCCTTGCAGCCTCAAATCTTGCAAATCACTCCAGATAAGATACAACTGTTTACAATGAAAAGTGGTACGTCACATTTTCTGCTACTGAAGTCAGGCTTACAGGCCTGTAGTCTCCAGTATGTTTTGCTGTTGCCTTGCTTTTCGGTATGGTGGTACAATTTAAATATTTTTTAAATGTTTGTAACTACTAACTTAAATTATCAATTGATTGTTAAGCTCAGCTATTAGTGTGCATCATTAAATGTAGGGGTCAAGTCAAGCGGGAACACTTGGAAACTTAATCCCCCCCTCCATTTTTGCTGCTTTAACAGAGCTCACAATTGTGAGGTATACAGAAAAGACATAAGGACTGCTCAGGATAGGGAGAGCTCATAACAGAAATAGTTATTGTCAGGTGGAGAACCAAACAGTTGTTGTGGTCTCAGACTCAATGGGAATTAGTATTGTGAAGAGATGTGTTGGGAATAAAAACAAATAAGAGGGACACAGATATCTAAGTCAAAGGTGGAGAAAGATATGGCAGTCATATTTCTGCATGCCAGGCAGGAGGCCCTAGCTGAAGTCTTCATCGTCAAGCAAATGTGTAAGTAGTTAGAGGATGCTGTCCAGAGATACACAAAAGGTCAAAAAGTATGTGGCCATCCGAGATAAAGAAGAGCATCGCTAAGAACGGAACACAATAAGTGGGTAAAGATGCTGAAGCCATGAATATGTTGCCTATATTTACTTATTGATTAAAGTAAAATGGACGCTGTGACTTTCCTGCTAGGTACACCACATGTAGGCTGGGTTCACACCTGGGCGTAGCGCTGCGTCGCACAATGCGCGTGTTTTTTTTACGCGCGTTCGCGCATACAAAAAAAACGCGCATTGCAGCGCGTTCGCGGCTATGATATGGCCGCGAACGCACTGCTGTATGCCCGAAAAGAAGTTCCCGAACTTCTTTTTGCGTTGGCCGTTTTAAAGCGCGTTCCTGCACGCTTTAAAACGCTTAGGTCTGAATGGGTCCCATAGCAAAGCATGGGATTTCCCCGTTCCTGCGTTTTAAAGCGTGCCCGAACGCACGTTAAAACGGCTAGGTGTGAACGGGGCCATAGAGACAGAGGGCATTATCACCTGGTGTGAGCCAGTGGCGTAACTAGAAACCTGAGGGCCCGGTGCAAGAATCCATGAAGGGCCCCCCAAAAAATCTATATTTTTACTTTTTTTTCCCTGCAATATAAAAAAGATAGTATTGCCCCCAGCTCACATGGATATATTTGCCCCAGCCCACATGGATATATTTACCCCAGCTCACATGGATATATTTACCCCAGCTCACATGAATATATATTGCCCCCAGCTCACATGGGTATATTTGCCTCCAGCTCACGTGGGTATATTTGCCCCAGCTCACATGGATATATTTACCCCCAGCTCACATGGATATATATTGCCCCCAGCTCACATAGATATATTTGCACCCCAGCTCACATGGATAGATATATTTGCACCCCAGCACATATATATATTGCCCCCAGCTCACATGGGTATATTTGCCCCCAGCTCACATGGACATATATATTGCCCCCAGCTCACATGGACATATATATTGCCCCGAGCTCACATGGGTATATTTTCCCCAGCTCACATGGGTATATTTTCCCCAGCTTACATGCATATATTTGCCTCAGCTTACATGCATATATTTGCCCCAGCTCACATGGATGTATTTGCCCCCAGTTCTCACCTCTGCACCGCCAGCAAGCAGCTTGGCCGCTCGCCGGGAACCACCTGACCAGCGCAGCTGCGCTGGTCAGGTGGTTCCGGCCAAGCTGCATGCCGGGGGTTGTGTCAGATCTCATTCCTCGTCGAGAGCTGTTCCAAGCAGCCTTCGGCAAAAATCAGAACTCCACCTACCCAGGCTCCTGCACATCTGTCGCTGTACAGGAGCGTGAGTTTGCTCACGCCCCTGTACAGCCCCCTGCACAGTGACAGAAGTGCAAGAGCCTAGGTAGGTGGAGTTCCGATTTTTGCTGAAGACTGCTTGGAACAGCTCTCGACGAGGAGCGAGATCCGACACAACACCCCAGCGGCGCTGCTCCCAGATTCCGGTGCTGATTGGCGGAATCTGCAGGCTGCCTTGGCCCCCCTCCAGTGGCAGAATGCCAGTGCCCGGTCGCAAGTGCAACCGCTGTGACCCTGGTACTTTCGTCACTGCTCACAGTAATATGTGGTGTGTATGAGCGTATCACAGAGGTTTACAGCAACAAAACTCACAGTAATTTGTGGTGTGTATGAGCGCATCACAGAGGTTTACAGCAACAAAACTCCCAGTAATATGTGTTGTGTATGAGCGTAACACAGAGGTTTACAGCAACAAAACTCACAGTAATATGTGGTGTGTATGAGCGTATCACAGAGTTCCAAAGTATAACTCACAAATAATAAAATTAATTAAAATAAGAATTATATATGAGCAAGCCCCCAGGCAGGTGAATGTGGACCCCCCGGACTCAAGGGCCCGGGTGCGGTCGCACCCTCTGCCCCCCTGGTAGTTACGCCCCTGGTGTGAGCTAACCCTAGCGTCAGCACGATTTTGCGTTATCGGCAGGTGAAATGAGTCTAGCCCCTGACCAACAGATTGTTTGGCTCCCGCTAGAAATGGGAAAAAACACTTAGCGTGTGGTAATTTGCGATTTGTAGCGTGAGTTTACTGTACTTACCGCGTCCTATGCTTTAAGATGGGGATCGGTAAAGAGCACTTGTGCTATTATAACCGACAGATCACTTGGCGTCTGTGCTAATTTTTAGACGGGCGCAAATCACCAAATTTTACCTGCTGCTCAACCCTGGTGCTAACTCCAAAAAAGCACAAAAAAATGGTCCTCGCCAAAATTAACAGGCTATTGAAAGGAATGAAGCACAGGTGTTCTGTTGGGATCTGTTGGTAGGTTGTCAGGCGCTATCTTTTAGTGACTCGCAACATATTTTTCCATTAGTGATGGTGTTTTAGCTCACACCAGGTGATAGGGCCCATTATGTGTGAAAGATCTATACACTATAGTAATTTAGATTGGACTGCAAATCTCTCTGCACTGGGTGTATGTATAGTTAATATAATATATATGGGATGCATAGTCTAGTAACAAACTTGCCTTGCTATTCAGTTATTGCAGCGGCATGCTAGGATTTAACCTTCACTATACTTTGTATAGGAAGCAGTAGTTTGCAGATCGTCAGACTGAATGCCATTTTTCCATTCTGCAACCAGAAAGAAGTAATAAGCTATCCAGCATTGAACATGTTGTCCTCTATGCTCCAGACTGTTCTAATCTTGCGATTCTATTTTATGTCTGCAGTGCATTTATTAGTTGTCTTTATTAGCTGGCTTAATAGTTGTCTTTTAATTTTCCCTCTCTTTTTGTTAGTATATTCCCCTCTGCTTCTCCCTCCCCTCTTCCAATGTTGTAAATATGTTCAAAACAACCAGGCCACTCTTACTAAACCTCCACACACTCAGAGTGAATGCCATTTTTCCACTCTGCTGTCCATCTCACCCAGGCAGGTCTTAAATTTCAACTCTCCTTTCCAGCTGCTTCCACTTTTCACTCTGATTACCCTTACTTATCCCAAGCTTCTGGTCCTTCCCATGCAATCCCTGCTATATTATTTCTGTCCACCAGCTTCTTCCCTCTGCTCTCTTTTGTTTCCCTTAGATTGTAAACTCGCGGGATGTCTGGCTGAGCACTTGGTTAAAGTATTGTATTAGCAGGACAGTTATCCAAGGGCAGTATCGTCTTTTCCTCATGTATCATTATTACGTCTCCTGTTTGTACTCCCCCATTGTAAAGCGCTATGGAATTAGCTGGAGCTGTATAAATAGCTGTAACTGTAACTGTTATAAGTGTTTCCAAGATCACCTAGTCATGTCTTGAGACATTTTTTTTCTCTTTAAACAATCCATAGGCTTGCCAAACCTGGCGTTAAGTGAGTATAAATGAGATACCATTGTAAACATATTGATGGCTCTCTACATACCTATGTGTATACTACATATGAGTTGAGCACTCCTTACCCAGAATGCTTATGACCCTGAGCCTTCAAGATTTCAGAATGTGGGAGAATCCTATGTCTGAGAGGAAGGAGATCATGGCACAAAAGATGTGATCCCCATTCTGCAGCAGCCACCAGCATATACACACTCTGGGAGCGCTCTGGATGCCTTTCTCCACAGATATGCTGTACAGAGCAAGCGTGACTCCTTGTAGCATGTCTCAAGCTGGGGCTGCCCAGATGCTCCTAGTGTGTGCCGCAGTCTGCTGAACAAATCCAGAAAGCTCTGAAAATTCAGATTTTCGGAATCCTCTGGATTTTCGAATTCTGGATTAGGGTTTCTCTACCTGTATACCGTATGCATGAGACTCCAGTACTGATACAGTTTTACTATGTTCTTCTCTATACAGTGTAAATGTGTGATGTGTGTACTTCCTGTGTGATGATATTGATACATTACTCTTAAGTTTTTTAATAATTCCAACTGCCTACAAGGCTTTGCAGCTGTTTGAGTAAAGTGCCTTCATTAATTAACTCCCAATTTCCTCCCCTTCTCTTTATCTTTTTAATTAGCCTTTAGTCTTTCATGTCCTAGTCACCAGAGGACCAGGGGTCAGATGGTCATCAGTCACTGCCTGGTCAAGACACAGGGACCCATTCAATGTCCTCTACCAAACTCTCATAGTGAAGGTTATTAACCCTTTCCTTGCCTAGGGCAGAAATGTTCAAGAATGAAATTTACAAATGTTGTATGAAAAAGTGTGAAATCGTAGAAAAATAGATCAAGTAGAGTAACAAACAATTTAAAGCTTTTTTTAAAAAAGTTCTTTAAGAATAAAACAAAAATTTTAAGTTAGAAATTAAAATATAGCCTCAAATTAGACCATATTCTACAAAGCTTGCTATCTCATGAAACAATACGGTATATAGTTCCTAAAATCACATTGCTAAGGCTTAGTAAAGGGATATTATTTATAAAATAGGCAATGCATATCATCCTGCAAGTGTCTCAAACTAACGTTTTGCCATGTTCTTCAGCTTCTTAGACCTCTGTCTCCTGGATTTCTGCAATTTTTATAAGATGACGCGGAAGTTGCTATAACCTGAAAGTTGTTTATAATTGTTCTTTTATAAGTAACTCACAATAAATGTATTTTTATTCCAAGTTGTTTGTTATTTGTTCCCTGGTTGTATTGCGCCATGTAAGTCCTAAGCTAGTAGCAAGGCTAAAAGCTACTCAACACGTATGGAACCATGGTCTGGGATGTAAAGAATGGTCCCCACACTAATGTGGAAGTCACCCTCTCCCTTATCGTGTCCCAGTAGGGACCATCCACTGAGCGCAGCACATTTGTAATTCTGTCCTTCCAGACAGATATATGAATTGAGGTCACAATTACATATAGACAATACAGTGAGGACTCAGCTGCCCCTTACATCCTGCAAGGAAGACAGGCATTAGAGGTGGTTACTAGGGAGTTGTTTCCCTAGCAACCACAATACTACAGGCCATTATTTGAACAGGTTGAGCCCATGCAGTTTCTGAAATAACTTCCCTACTCCAAGAGAGCCGTTATGATTGACGAGCGAGCCATTGAGTACAACCTTCCTGCTCATTAATCATAAGGACATTCGTTTAGCCAAGTTTAGTAACAAACTTGTCTTGCTATTCAGTTATCACAGCTGCATACGGTAACTTAACCCTCATTATACTTTGTATAGGAAGCAGTAACTATCTGGCGGATAGTCAGAGTATTATAAATGTATTATATTAACCTTATCCCTAACCCTAAAACAAGCACAAACAGCACCCTAACCCTTGCCCTCTACTAACCTTAACCATTATCTCTAACTCTAATCCTAATCCTAATCTCTAACCCTAGTTAATAACCCTTTTTTCGAAACCTAACCCTGATCCTAAACCAAATTTGCAAGTCAGTCTTAACCCTAATTTCTAAAATAACCCTAATTTCGATGTCCAACCCTTAATTCCTAAATCTAACTGTAACTTCGAACCCTAACTATGGAAAAAGACACTCCATTTTGGGTTGGAGTGTCTAATTTGGCCACGCCATGGCCAAATTAAAACATCTTTATACCATGACTGACCTCAAGGCAGATCACAAAAGTACCTCATTGCTGATTTCAATGTGTCATTTTGTGACACGGTTTTTTCAACACATCAGATACTCCAGGCAGTGCCAGACTGGGAATAAAAGGCAGACCTGGAAACCAATTTTTTAGACCAGCCATATTTTGCATCAAGTGTAATTGACAAAGGATACTAGCTGTAAGATAGAGAGCACAATCCACAAAGTCACAGCAGTCCATAGTCTCTCAAGTACTTCACTGGGAGCAGCAGGGATACAGCAGAACATTTATAAAGCTCACAGTAATGTGCACTGTTTAGGATTGAATTACAGAGCTCCACAGTAATAAAACTCACAGTAATGTGCAGTGTGGATGAGCGAATCACAGAGCTCCACAGCCATAAAACTCACATTAATGTGCAGTTTGCAGGAGTGTGTCAAACATCCATATAGACCACACACAATGACATGTCCATACACCCACACATCCATATATCCTCTCACAATGTCACACATCCACAGACACTAACAAATCCAAATACCCACACATTTACAAAAGGTCTGTTCAAAAATCATAAAAACATCTTTAAAAAACACAGGACCACATTACATTCTCCACGCTAAATGAGGGCGCTAGGGAGAAAAAACTGCGCCCACAGTTTTCTCCTATACCGCCGCCGTTTTAACGTGGGATTACAATGCAGGTGCTTGAAAAGCTGCCTGCATTGTTAGCGGGCCCTACGTCCTGGGATGCTCACGGCAGTGCTGCTGAGCGCCGCCGCGAGCATCCACTCGATGGAGTTCATAGGACTCCATTGAGCCAGACGCCGGCGGTCACATGACCTGCCGGATCTCGCCTCACGAGATCCGGCTGGTTGGCGTAGTGATACGCAGCGGGAGACTGAGGAACTATTCCCCCCCCAGTCTCTCTCTGCTCCCGCCGGACGGAGGAAGCGGTTAGAGCCGTGGTCCTCGCTGCGGGACAGGAGGTGAGTATACGATCACTTTTTTAATTTTTTTGGATGGTTTTAATGGATTCTGCAGAAGCGGAATTCGTTAACACCAAGTCCTGGCTCTGGTTAACTTTTTGCTAACCACAGCCGAACGTTAATCAGCGCTAGTAGACTGCGCTCCCCATGTTAAGTACTGTATAGGGAGCGCAAAGTACAGTTGCGCGAGGTACCAAACACAAACGGGTTACTTAACCCATTAGCGTTTGGATTGTATTATGCGGTAGCCACCGCGGCTAACGTTAATGCTCATGCAGGTGAGCGTTAACGTTAGCACCAAGATTGTAATGTGGCCCACAAAGACGTCTTTAATTTTTTTTTAAAAAGATATTCTATTTATTATTACACTGAAACGTACTTAGACTCGCCTGTTTAAACCTGTCAACTTGAAACACCATAAAATCAGGGCATTTTGCCAAAATTTCAATACAACTCGGTGGTTTGTGAATAGACTAAATGATATTTTTCAATGGCACAATTTCGTTGCCATGGAATTGTGGCAAATTGCACTGTATTTTTCTGTCAATTTGCCTATATTTGGCGAATTGACAGCTTTGTGAATAGACAAATTGCCCCTACAATGAAATTCACCATTTGTGCAATTCAGTTCCAATTTCAGACTTTAGTGTATAACCTCCACATTATCAACACATTCACACCCAGGGGTCCATTCACAAAGCATTACAGCTCACTTCTGCAATCACATTTAATCGAAAATTCACAATTTATTGAATGTTCACCATATTTTGCGGAAAATGGAGTCGCCAAACAGTAATCAGAAGTTTTCAAAAAGCACCGCATTGCCTCTATGAATTCCACCTAACTGTGAACAAAAAGGAAGTCTCCTATTCTCTTAATAGGAGCTTAAATCAATAAAAATTTAGTAAAAATGTGTCTAAATAGTAAAAAGATCCTTACAAAAATAATAAAAAGGTCTGTTAAAATGTCTTTTAAAAAGAAACAAAAATACCCTTACAAAAATACAAAAAGGTTTTTTAAAAATAAAGAAAGTTGTTGTAAAAAAATAAAAATAATAATTAAAAAATAAAATAATAATTAAAAAACTTTAAAAGATGCTGATGGGCCGACTCGAGACCCCGTGGCCTGTCTGCCTTCTCGGGGCCCCAATGGTCGAAGGGCCTGCTCTAGACCCGGCGGATGAAGGGCCTACTAGGCCATCGGCCTGCTGGGTAAACACTAACGGCAGTATTACAACGTTGGTGCTAAATTAACCAGAGCTGTTGTAAACTTACCAGAGCTATTATAGTCTAGGGAGTTGTTAAGTTTACTTGGTGCTCTGTGCCACTAATTATTAAACTGATAGTGGCGGCTGTATATTTTGAGTTGATCCTAATATTGCACCTCACTCACAATACAGAAAGTATTAGGGAGCCACTTGCACTGCATTTTCCCATTAACAGCTCCCAGCTACTGACGGGTTTTCAAAGGAACAGCTTTCAATCTCCCATTATTTTAGTTATAAAGTATTTTACCAGGAAGGATACGTTGACATTTCTCTTGTTTTCAAGTATGTCCTGGGTTCAAGAGTATTGACTTGTTACAGTAGGTAGAGAAATAAAAAGTAATAAAACGCAAGATATTAAAAAACAACACAAATCAAATTACAGTTGGAAGAATTTATACAGCGCCAACAGATTCCGTAGCGCTTTACAATGGGGACACAAACAGACAGGTGACATGATAAATAATAAACATAAGGAATCGACATCATATAGCTTCCATATAACATCTTCCTATAACCCCTCAAATTACTTCACATAACTCCTCCATGTAACCCTTCCTATTACTCCATATAACCTCTCTCTATAACACCTCCTATTACAGCATATATCACTACTCTGTAACCCCTTATATTACTTCATATAATCCCCATCTCTGACTCATATGCTCCATATAATCTTTACCTATGACCCACCTACTGAATAATTCCATGTATCCTCACCTATTACTCATCTCCATCATTCTGTAAACATCACCCCATACTCCCAAGCTTTTACTACAGATTAATTAAAAAATTTTCCAATTTAACAATGGGGTGTAAAATGTTGCCACCTAGTGTTACAATGAAAAATTGCACTTAAGCATCCAAATTCCTTACATCCTATACCAGGAAGACAGGGCACATCATATAACTGTCCTAGTGCTGATTTTATAACATATTTGTAAGATAATTCACATGAAACCCCTTTCTCTGTTGTAGCAGTGCTTTTAGAAATTTGTTAAAGCTATTTAGATTGTAAGCTCATGAGAAGGGACTTCTCCCATTACTCTTCATAAGCCCAACTTTTTTGTATTTATGGTTTGTTTTGTCCTATCCATTGTACAGTGCTACGGAATTCAGTGGCGCTCTATAAATAATTGTATGCCCCACTCAACATGGTATTAAATACAATGACAATAACTCTTATTATAAATATCTTTTCTTTTAAAACACTGTTATGTTCTGCTTATAATTATAATATATATATATAATTATAGACAGAATATGAAAATTGCACTACTGCGGCAACTGTTTCTAGTACCCATGTCAATATTCGTGACCTTGGAAACTGAAGTTGATTGGGTTTAGATTTTCCACCCACTAGGTCAGTCACCCTCAGAGGCAGATGCTTGTGTAGGGGCACAGTGGGGCACTTTACCATTTTTGCAAAGAGGAAAAATAATGGACAAATATACACACACTTACAGGTCTATTCAAAGAAAGGCGAAACTCAAGAGAATGACTGGAGAAGTGAAAATTCTAGGTCAAAATAGCCGAACCAGAAATATACTCCCACTTTCCAAATTGGCTATTTGGTCTAGATTGTTCTCTTCTCCTGACAGCTCTCCTGGTTTTCACCTTTCTCTGAATAACCCAGTAAGATAAGATAGATGAAGGGATATAGACAGACAGATGGATACAGGTCTATATAGATGGATAGATAGATGCAGAGATACATAGACAGAATAACCAACAAAACAAATTAGCTCCCCGGTGTTATCTGCTCCAGGACTCCATAGGACTCCATGGAGAAGGATGAGAGCTCATGTGATTGAGATCTGACCACAGTGGCCAGCAGAGGGATATGCAGATGAATGCAGATCTTTTTGCTCCCATTGATCCTCTGCCCATGGGGCAAGGATGCGGCAGATCAAGCTTCTCTCGCCCCCAAGTTATTTGAGGTAAGTATGGGATTTTTGATGTGTTTAGATTAATGTGTTAGGTGATGGTGCAGAAGCGGAATCACTTAACACTAGGGCCTGAAAAACATAATTCAAACCCGAATAACGTCCAGCGCAGATGGAGAACGAGCTGGTTGGTATAGCTAGTTCGTCTTCTCCTGAGGGCATGTTAACATCTTCCATATAAAGTATAGGAGGTGTTAATGTACAGTAGCTTGGTGTTACATCGAGACACAAGCTTGCGTCTCGAATATTATAGGACAATAGGACATCGCAAAATTAAGCCTAGCACCCGAGTGCTGTGCATAACGTCCAGGCTGTGATCTGGCACCTTGTGTTGTGTACTAAACTGCTTGTGATATACAAATTAATTAAATACATCTTATTTTTTTATAAATGTTGTAATATATTAAAAACATTTGATTATATTTCATCTTAACACTAAAATACAATTATATTACATTATATTATGTATACAGTGAAATAAATTACATATTGTAATGGTAGCCATGGTAGTCACTTTGAATCAGGGGTACTTGGCCCTGGAATTACTTTTTGGAGGTGTAGGAATGCAGGTTCTTGTGGGTCTGACATGTCAATGTTCCCCAGCCCTCTTATGTCCCTATGTCCAACTCACCTTGTACCACTTATAGGTTCAGGGTGTCTGTGTGCATTTGTTAATAATGTTAATATATGTGTCACTGAAAGTCCTTTCAGGACCCTCCCCCGCCATGACCAGTCTCATTAATCTCATTTATTCTTGGATGCTCATGTTAAAGTAGATGTTTACTAGACATACACTGCCTCTCTATCAACCTGTTGTGTGTCTGTGCTCTCTGTTATCAGATTTATTCAGACAACCTGGTGCCTACCTTGTGTTTGTACTGTTGTTCATCTTTTACCTGGGCTTGGGCTATGGTGACATGCACATGGTGTCATTTTCCATTGCTCCCCTAGTCCCTCCTTGCACTGTATATTTTTAGCTCATGTGTTTCATTAAAGTGTCCACTTGTTTTTTTTATTGTAAAATAATTGTATTTGGTATTTCAAGATAATTACATTTAACAAAAGATTGAGGCGAGTCACAGCTCACAGTAATGCTGTCACGGTTCCCAGATCCCACCACGCAGTACTTAACGCCCCACACTCCACAGAACCCAGAAGCTACCAACAGAGTAGCCGTGAAAGATCTAACTGTCTGGTCCTTAGAATTGGCCAGGTAAACTAGCTAGACAGATAGGGTTAACAACACAGGGAGTAGTCAGCCGAGCCAGAATCAGGAATACAGAGTTCAGAATGGTCAAATGGAATAGCCGGGTCGATATCAGAGCAGTAGCGTAGTACAAGAAAATGGTCTAGGGCAACAGAAGGCAGAATAGTCAGAAACAAGCAGAGGTCAATAACGGGTTAATTCAATATAGCAGTCAGGTACAAGGAGCTCAGGTATGGATAACCACGATCTGGCAACTGCTGAGAATACACAGAGGGTTTTTAAAGACCTTCACCAGGCCATGCCCCCCACTCAAGCCGCGCCTCTTGCAACCACCTCCCTGCCTGTCTCCATTTAAACCGGGCTTTGGTCAGCGAGCAGCATCAGACATGCTGCCCTCAAGCACACAGGTAGGGCTGGAAGCTCCCAACGTTACAAATGCATTCTCAAGTTCGGGACGAAGAGTCATGACATGAGGTTTGCCATTACACGGAGCGACAGTAAACATATACATTACATAATAATAATTATCAAACGATAACAAAAGGAGAGAGGGAAGGGGCTGAGGATGAGAGCAGGAAGCTTGGGGCAGTACCTTAGTCCGTGTTGGGTCATATGAACCAGAGGGAAGCTGGATACAGAATATGGGGCCACATATGTATCTGAAAATTGGTGCGGGCGGGCGTATCAGAGAGGCCTGAGTGTTGGGGAATCAGGTATGGCCCAGGGGCGGGGCTTCACTGCAGGCCAGTAAAACCAGCGGCGGAGGTACTGAGCAGTTGTGTTGTTTGCCTGGACGATCGCGTTAGGGCCACCAGGGCTAATGTTAACGCTCACGCAGGCGAGTGCTAACATTAGCACCAAGTATGTAATGTATCCCCCAGTCGGGAAATCGAGATCCATTACACATATAATCTAAATTATTATTGCAGGCTACAGCAGCACAATAAAAACCAAAACAGAACAAAAAAAGGGGGAAAAAACCACTATAGATAAACACAATTCATCTGATTCACTCTGACGAACTGAATGTTTTTATCAAAATTTGGAAGAACAGTATTACCACTTAGATTAAATTTTGTGTGTCTAAATCCAAATTGAAATTTTTCAGCATGTACCAATCTAGGGGCCCTATTTACTGGTAGGGAATAGGTTTCCCCGTAGCGTCCCCATTTAGCATCATATTCCAGGGCAGTCTCTAATTGAGCAGACTGCCCTGGAATGCAGTGCTACCCTCCGGGATACTCACGATAGTGCTTCCGCGCCACCAAGAGTATCACCTCTTGGAGTCCATAGGACTCCAAAGAGGGTAGTGCTTCCACGCCACCACGAGTATCGCCTCCTGGTGTCCCTAGGACTCCATGTTGGGTTGCGCTGCCAGGCCGCGAGATCGCACAGTGCCACAGAGTGATCGCGGAGGGTGACTGGGGACTATTGTGCCCAGTCGCCTTCTGCTCCCGGTGGCCAAAAAGCAGCGGATCGGGTCAACGGATGAAAGGAGTGTATCTAACTGTTTCTGCAAAAGCGGAATCAATTAGCACCAGCTTCTGGGTGCTGGTAAAAAAAAACAAAAAAACGGTTAACCTATCGGTGGGGTAATTAACATTAGGACTTTGTAATACCTTACTTATCCTCACGCTAATTACTGATTGCGTTCCCTATGTTAAGTATAGTGCAATCACCGATGCGCTAACGCATTTTTTGCCTAATTAGCGTTAGGGATGTAATATGGGGGCATACAATAAAGTCACATATTCTGACATTAATGCTTACTCACCCGAACTCTACAGTTAGGGTTCACTAGAGAATAGTGCCCCTATGAGTGTAGGGGACCCAGGACCAGTGGCGTCACTAGGCTTGGTGTCACCCGGTGCGGTAACTTATGGTGTCACCCCTCTGAGTTTTACAGATTTTTTTTAACTACTCTTACTCCTAAATCAGTACTCCCATATAACACTCAATGCTCATACACACAGCGCACATTACTGTGAGGTTTATTGCTGTGGAGCTCTCTCATATGCTCACACAACTTTTTTCCAACTGCCAGCAAGTACGTTGCCTGTTCGAAGGCAGTGAAAGCACACATGGATATATATTGCCCCCAGCAGCTCTGGATATATTACCCCCAGCAGCTCTGGATATATATTGCCCCCCAGCAGCTCACCCATGGATATATATTGCCCCCAGCTCACATATGGATATATTGTCCCAGTTCACAGTTATATATTGCCCCGAGCAGCTCACCCATGGATATATATTGCCCCAGCTCACATATGGATATATTGCGCCTCAGCTCACATATGTATATATTGCGCCTCAGCTCACATATGGATATATTGCGCCTCAGCTCACACATGGATATATTGCCCCAGACCAGCTCACACATGGATATATTGCCCCAGACCAGCTCACACATGGATATTGCCCCAGCTCTCACGGATACTGCCCCCAGCACACATGGATATGCCCCAGCTCCTCTCATGGATATTGCCCCAGCTCCTCTCATGGATATTGCCCCAGCTCCTCTCATGGATATTGCCCCAGCTCCTCTCATGGATATACTGCCCCAGCTCCTCTCATGGATACTGCCCCAGCTCCTCTCATGGATATACTGCCCCAGCTCCTCTCATGGATATACTGCCCCAGCTGCTCTCATGCATATACTGCTCCAGCTGCTCTCGTTGATAATGCCCCAGCTGCTCTCATGGATTTTGCCCCAGCTCCTCTCATGGATTTTGCCCCAGCTCATGGATATGCCCCAGCTCATGGATACTGCCCCAGCTCATGGATATACTGTCCCAGCTCATGGATATACTGCCCCAGCAGCTCATGGATATACTGCCCCAGCTCATGGATACTGCCCCAGCTCATGGATATTGCCCCAGCTCATGGATAATGCCCCAGCTCATGGATACTGCCCAGCACATGGAATGCCCCAGTAGCTCATGGATATGCCCCAGCACCTCATGGATATGCCCCAGCACCTCATGGATTTGCCCCAGCACCACATGGATATGCCCCAGCAGCTCATGGATATGCCCCAGCAGCTCATGGATATGCCCCAGCACCTCATTGATATGCCCCAGCTGCTCTCATGGATTTTGCCCCAGCTCCTCTCATGGATTTTACCCCAGCTCCTCTCATGGATTTTGCCCCAGCTCATGGATATGCCCCAGCTCATGGATATTGCCCCAGCTCATGGATACTGCCCCAGCTCATGGATATACTGCCCCAGATCATGGATATACTGCCCCAGCACATGGATATACTGCCCCAGCTCATGGATACTGCCCCAGCTCATGGATATACTGCCCCAGCAGCTCATGGATATACTGCCCCAGCTCATGGATATACTGCCCCAGCAGCTCATGGATACTGCCCCAGCTCATGGATACTGCCCCAGCTCATGGATAATGCCCCAGCACATGGAATGCCCCAGCACCTCATGGATATGCCCCAGCAGCTCATGGATATGCCCCAGCACCTCATGGATTTGCCCCAGCACCTCATGGATATGCCCCAGCACCTCATGGATATGCTCCAGCACCTCATGGATATGCCCCAGCACCTCATGGATATGCCCCAGCTGCTCTCATGGATTTTGCCCCAGCTCATGGATATGCCACAGCTCATGGATATTGCCCCAACTCATGGATACTGCCCCAGCTCATGGATACTGCCCCAGCTCATGGATATACTGCCCCAGCTCATGGATATACTGCACCAGCAGCTCATGGATATACTGCCCCAGCTCATGGATATACTGCCCCAGCAGCTCATGGATAATGTCCCAGCTCATGGATAATGCCCCAGCACATGGAATGCCTCAGCACCTCTTGGATATGCCCCAGCACCTCATGGATATGCCCCAGCTGCTCTCATGGATTTTGCCCCAGCTCATGGATATGCCCCAGCTCATGGATATTGCCCCAGCTCATGGATACTGCCCCAGCTCATGGATATACTGCCCCAGCTCATGGATATACTGCCCCTGCTCATGGATACTGCCCCAGCTCATGGATATACTGCCCCAGCTCATGGATATACTGCCCCAGCAGCTCATGGATATACTGCCCCAGCTCATGGATATACTGCCCCAGCACATGGATATACTGCCCCAGCTCATGGATACTGCCCCAGCTCATGATATACTGCCCCAGCAGCTCATGGATATACTGCCCCAGCTCATGGATATACTGCCCCAGCAGCTCATGGATACTGCCCCAGCTCATGGATACTGCCCCAGCTCATGGATAATGCCCCAGCACATGGAATGCCCCAGCACCTCATGGATATGCCCCAGCAGCTCATGGATATGCCCCAGCACCTCATGGATTTGCCCCAGCACCTCATGGATATGCCCCAGCACCTCATGGATATGCTCCAGCACCTCATGGATATGCCCCAGCACCTCATGGATATGCCCCAGCTGCTCTCATGGATTTTGCCCCAGCTCATGGATATGCCACAGCTCATGGATATTGCCCCAACTCATGGATACTGCCCCAGCTCAAGGATACTGCCCCAGCTCATGGATATACTGCCCCAGCTCATGGATATACTGCCCCAGCTCATGGATATACTGCACCAGCAGCTCATGGATATACTGCCCCAGCTCATGGATATACTGCCCCAGCAGCTCATGGATAATGTCCCAGCTCATGGATAATGCCCCAGCACATGGAATGCCTCAGCACCTCTTGGATATGCCCCAGCACCTCATGGATATGCCCCAGCTGCTCTCATGGATTTTGCCCCAGCTCATGGATATGCCTCAGCTCATGGATATTGCCCCAGCTCATGGATACTGCCCCAGCTCATGGATATACTGCCCCAGCTCATGGATACTGCCCCAGCAGCTCATGGATAATGCCCCAGCTCATGGATAATGCCCCAGCTCATGGATAATGCCCCAGCACATGGAATGCCCCAGCACCTCATGGATATGCCCCAGCACCTCATGGATATGCCCAGCAGCTCATGGATATGCCCCAGCACCTCATGGATTTGCCCCAGCAGCTCATGGATTTGCCCCAGCACCTCATGGATATGCCCCAGCAGCTCATGGATATGCCACAGCACCTCATGGATTTGCCCCAGCTCCTCATGGATATGCCCCAGCTCCTCATGGATATGCCCCAGCAGCTCATGGATATTTATTTATTTATTTATTTATAAAGGATTTTACCAGGAAGGATACATTGAGATTTCTCTCGTTTTCAAGTATGTCCTGGGTTCAAGAACATTGAAGTGTTACAGTTACAGAAATACAAAGTAATACAATGCAAGATATATAAAAAAAAAACAACACAATATACAGATTAACAGAAAATAAATATGTAGGAAATATAGTCACTAGGTTACATGTTTACAGGTGCATTCTGTATTAAGGTATGTTAGTAAGGAGCTCTTGAGTGACTTAAGACTGGGGGAAGATTTGATGGTGTCTGGGAGGTTATTCCATAATTGTGGTGCTCTGTAGGAAAATGAGGACCGAGCCGCTGTCTTTTTGTATTGTGGTATTGCAAGTAAGGTGCTGGTCCTGGATCGGAGGTTATAGGATGAGGGAGCTGCTTGGGGAAGCAGTCTATTCAGGTAGGGTGGCAGCTTCCAAGAAATGCTCTTAGACACCAGGCTGGAGAGGTGAAGGGTGCGTTTAGACTCTAGCGATGGCCAGTTTAGCTCTTTTAACATGTCACAATGGTGGGTCATGTAGTTACATTGTAATGCAAAGCGGCAGAAGGAGTTATACAATGTAGTAAGTTTCTGAAGGTGTGTTTGCGGGGCCGCTGCATACACTACATCTCCGTAATCAATAGCCGGCATAAGCATTTGTTGTACAATCTGCTTTCTTACCGCGGGGCTCAGGCAGGATTTGTTTCTGTACAGGGCACCTAGTTTGGGGTAAAGTTTAGATGAGAGTTTTTCGATGTGGGGCCAAAGGATAGATTAGGGTCCAACCACATACCTAGATATTTGAGAGAAGTGACTGTGGTCAGCGTGCCATTTGATTTTGTCCCAACACATAGATGGGGATTTTGCAATTTGTGTAGTTTAGGTGCTGTTCCAAAGAGCATCGTTACAGTTTTGTCAGTATTTAAAAAAAGTTTGTTGTGTTTGATCCACTTTTCTACCTCTGTGAATTGTTCTTGCAGCACGGCCTCCAGCTGTGGGAGATTTGGTTTGCTGGTATAGATTACAGTGTCGTCTGCGTACATATGTACAGTTGAGTCTTTGCAGACGTTGGGCAGATCATTTATGAATATTGTGAATAACAGGGGGCCTAGTATTGAGCCTTGGGGTACACCGCAAGTGACTGGGAGTGGGAGGGAGGAGCTGCCAGAAATTGACACATATTGTGATCGGTCGGATACATATGATTGACACCAGGTTAGCGTGCGATCACCAATGCCAGAGTTTTTAAGTTTTTCTAACAAGATGCCATGGTCTACCGTGTCAAAGGCCTTGGCAAAATCAAGGAAGATGGCTCCAGTTAGGTTTCCTTGTTCCATCCCAGCTTGGATATCATTGCAGACTTTTAAAAGGGCGGTTGTAGTTGAGTGATTTGGACGAAAGCCTGATTGATCCGGGGTTAAGTAGTTCCAATATTGATAGTAATCACGTAAATGTGTGTAGACACATTTTTCCAAGATTTTTGACACTACAGGGAGCAACGATATTGGACGGTAGTTGGATACCAAAGTACTGTCACCACTTTTATGGATAGGTACCACTCTTGCAGTCTTCCAGAGTTTGGGTATGTATCCAGTTGCCAGTGATTCATTTATTAGGGTTGCAACAGGATTTGCAATTGCTGGCGCACTGATTTTCAGCAGCATTGCTGGTATTTGATCAGGTCCAGACTGGTATTTCATTTTTTGCTTACGGAGAAGTTTAGTAACGACACTGACAGGCACTGGTCTAAAACTGAATTCCTGTCTGATACAGGGACTTTGCACAGTTGGAGGGGCCTGACCTGCATGAGGCCTCTCTGATTGCATGTCATTTCCTAGCATGGCAATCAAAGTGGTGGCGCATCCAACAAAATAATCATTAAAGGCATTTGCTACATCTAGGGGGTGTTGCAGGGTTTGGTTGTTTACTTTGACAGCAGCCGGCTGGGAGTGGACTGGGGGTGCTTGTATGTTACTTATGGTTCTCCAAAAGTTTCTAGGGTTTGATATGTTATTGTTTAGATTTTCATTGAAGTAATGGGCTTTGGCCATTTTTGTTTGTTTTGTGCATTCATTCCGGCATTTTCGGTATTCGTAGTGATCGTTCATGGACCCAGTACTCTTGAAATTTGACCATAGTGAATCTCTAAGCTGGTACATTAGTGTAAAATCAGCTGTAACACAGGGGAGATGGGTCCCTTTTACTCGCACTTTACGCAGCGGGGCATGGGAATTCCAGACTTGCAGGAGCTCAGACTGAAAGTATTCAACTGCACAGTCTAGGTCTGGGATTAGGTTTAGCCTGTACCAGGGGAGCTGTTTGAGATCACTTAGGAAGGATTCAAGAATAAATTTCTTGAAAGACCTGGTGGTTATTACCTTTGGGGGGAAATTCATGGCTTTTATTTTGCGCACGCAGTACACTAGACAATGGTCACTAAAGCTATTAGCAAGAACGCCTGCCTCCTGTATTCTATCAGGAGATGAGGAGAGAATCCAGTCCAGCAAGGTATGGTTAGGGCTTTTCATATTAATGCGAGTGGGGAGGAGATTAATTGAGTTAGCTGCAACGTTTTAAACAGTGTCCAGCAGCTCATGGATATGCCCCAGCACATGGAATGCCCCAGCAGATGGACACTGCCCCATCAAATGGATATGCCCCAGCACCTCATGGATATGCCCCAGCAGATGGATACTGCCCCAGCAGATGGACAATGGCCCCAGCTCACCTCCGCGCGTGTTCGCTCCCTCTGAGCGTCCAGCGGCGCGCAGCTTGGGCGCTCGCCTGGGGGAGCCACGTGACCAGCCGCGATTGGCTGGTGACGTATTTCCCCCAGGCGAGCACCGAAGCTGCATGCTTCGGACGCTCGCAGGGAGTGAATACGCAGCGGAGGGTGAGACACCCGCCCTTAGGGTGACGGTGTCACCCTAAAGGCGGGTGTCACCTGGTGCGGGCCGCCCCCCCCCCCACGTTACGACGCCACTGCCCAGGACCCCTGTATAGCAGAAAGTACCTGGTGAGACTGGTGGAAATAATGAATGAAACAGTCTGAAAACCTGTATGGCCAGTGTACCCTTAGTTACATAACAATTCAGATTAAATCAGAGGTCAAGCCTGTTAGTATTTAGTCAAAAAGGTTAATGCTGGGTGCTACAGATTGGGTTATTTTGTATCAAGTGGTCTGCCTTTCTTTGCATGAGATTGGACATTTTGCAAGGGTCCTTTATCTCCAGTCAAGCACACCACTCAGTCACAGGTAGTTATTATTTATTTATTTGCAAAGTATTTTACCAGGAAGGATATATTATTATTATTATTATTCTTTATTTATAGAGCGCCAGCATATTCCGCAGCGCTGTACAATAGGCACAGTATAGACAGGGTTACAATACATTGAACAACATTTGACAAACAGTACAGGATGAGATGAGGGCCCTATTCCCGTAGGAACTCACAATCTAGGAGGGTTGGGGTTGGAAACAGGAGGAGAGGACTGTAAGGTGAGAGTGATTGATGGTTGCGTCAGTGAGTTGGGTGGTAGGCTTCCCTAAATAGGAACGTTTTAAGGGGGCGTTTGAAGGAAGAGAAGTTAGGGGAAAGTCTGACAGTACGAGGGAGAGCGTTGAGGAGAGTAGGGGCTGCGCGTGAGAAATCCTGCAGTCTATCATGGGAAGAGGTGACGCGGGGAGAAGCTAGCTGCAGGTCACTGTTTGACCTTAGGGAGCGGGCTGGGGTGTATTTGGTGATTAGTGAGGACAGGTAGTGGGGAGCTGAGTTAGTGAGGGTTTTGTAGGTAAGGATAAGGATTTTGAACTTAATTCTGCAGTGGATGGGGAGCCAGTGAAGGGACTCGCAGAGGGGAGCGGCAAAGACAGAGCGGCGGGTGAGGTGAATTAGCCTGGCGGAGGCGTTCAGGATGGATTGTAGGGGGTAGAGGCGGGACAGAGGGAGGCCAGATAAGAGATTATTGCAATAGTCGAGTCGGGAGATTACTAGGGCGTGTATGAGTTGTTTTGTGGTGACAGCGGTAAGAAATGGCCGAATTCTGGAAATATTACGCAGTTGGTATCGGCAGGAGGAGGAAAGAGACTGGATGTGGGGGATGAAGGAAAGAGCAGAGTCAAGTGTAACTCCAAGACAGCGAACTTGGTTTGATGGGGAGATGGTGATACCCTCCACCGTGATAGAGAAGTCAGGAGGTGGGGAGGCATTGGAGGGAGGAATAAGTAGGAGCTCAGTCTTTGACATGTTGATCTTTAGGTGGTGGGAGGCCATCCAGGAGGAGATGCCAGATAAGCAGTCACTGACTTTGGAAAGGACAGGGGGAGAGAGATCAGGGGTAGAGAGGTAGATCTGAGTGTCATCAGCGTAGAGGTGGTAATGAAAGCCAAAGCTGTTGATGATTTTGCCCAGGGAGGAGGTGTAGATGGAAAAGAGCAGAGGACCAAGGACAGAGCCTTGAGGTACACCAACAGATAGAGGCAATGAAGAGGAGGAGTTAACAGCAAAGGACACACAGAAGGACCTGTTGGATAAATAGGAGTCAACCGAAGCAAGTGCAGTGTCACTGAGACCCAGAGAGTTGAGGGTCTGTAGAAGGAGGGGGTGGTCAACAGTGTCAAAAGCAGCCGAGAGGTCACGCAGGATGAGAATAGAATAGTGGCCGTGTTTTTTAGCAGTTAGGAGGTCGTTGGTGACTTTGGTGAGGGCAGTTTCAGTTGAGTGTAGGGGACGGAAGCCAGATTGCAGGGGGTCAAGTAGGGAATTGGAGGACAGGAAGAGGGAGAGGCAGTTGAAGACTAGTTTTTCTAAGAGCTTAGAGGTAAAGGGAAGCAGGGATACAGGGCGGTAGTTGGATGGAGAGTTGGGATCGAGGGATGGTTTCTTTAGTAAAGGGGTAACTAGCGCGTGTTTGAAGGCGGATGGAAAGGAGCCAGTGGAGAGAGATAGGTTGAAGATGTGTGTGAGAGCAGGGGTGAGGGAGGAGGAGAGGGGAGGAATTAGATGTGAGGGAATGGGGTCGAGGGGGCACGTGGTGAGATGTGAGGAGGACAATAAGGAATTGACTTCCTCCTCAGTGGCTGGGAGGAAGCGGCAGAGGGTGACAGAGGGGACCTCTGGGAGTGGAGGTGGCAGATAACTATCTTGTGTTGGGATGTTGCTTCTGATAGTTAGAGTTTTACTGAGGAAGTAGTCTGCCAGGTCTTGAGCGCTGAAGGCAGCTGAGGGGGGAGGTGCAGGTGGGTAGAGGAGGGTGTTGAAGGTGGACCAGAGCCGTTTAGGGTTGGAGGACAGCGTAGATATAAGAGATGAGAAGAAGGATTGTTTGGCCAAGTGGAGGGCAGAGGTGTATGACCGGAGAATAAACTTGAAGTGAACAAAATCAGCTTCAGAGCGGGATTTCCTCCAGGCACGCTCTGCAGTGCGGGAGCATCTTTGCAGGTAGCGAGTCTGGAGGGTGTGCCAGGGCTGAAGCTGGCGGCGTGGGGCCTTACAGAGTCGAAGAGGAGCAAGAGTGTCTAGAGCAGAGATAAGAGTAGTGTTGTAGTGATTAGTGGCAGCATCAGGGCAGGTGAAGGATGAGGTGTGAGGGAAGTGGTGAAGTAGATTGGAGAATTGATGGGGATCCACAGCATGTAGATTTCTGCGAGTGTGTGTGTGGGGTGGGGGAGCAGAGTGTTTAGGAAGTCCAGATAGGTTGAAAGAGAGAAGGTGGTGGTCAGAGATGGGGAAAGGGCGACAGTTGAACTCAGAAATGGAGCAGAGGTTGGAAAAGACAAGGTCAATAGCGTGACCATCGTGGTGGGTAGGGAGGAGGGAGGATTGTGTGAGTCCAAGGGAGGACATGAGTGAAAGAAGTTTGGAGGCAGCAGGGGTGGAAGGATCATCAATGGGAATGTTGAAGTCCCCGAGAATTAGGTATGGAAGATTAGAAGACAGGAAGTGAGAAAGCCAGGTAGCAAAGTGGTCAAAGAACTGGGAGGTTGGTCCCGGTGGGCGGTAGATGACTGCCACCCTGAGGGCCAGAGGAGAGAACAGGCGGATGCAGTGTGTCTCGAAGGAGGAGAAGGAGAGGGATGGGGGTGGAGGGAGATGCTGGTAGGTGCAGGTGGGAGAGTGCAGGATTCCGACCCCGCCACCATTTCTCTCACCTGGTCTGGGGGTATGGCTCAAGTGTAGACCGCCATGTGAGAGAGCAGCAACGGAGGCCGTGTCAGAGGGAGTTAGCCAGGTTTCAGTTAAAGCTACGAGGTTGAAGGAGTTTGAAAGGAAGAGGTCATGGATTCCTGTGAGTTTGTTGCACACAGAGCGAGCGTTCCAGAGGGCGCAGGAGAAAGAGGACAGGCGCTGAGGGTTTATGGGAATGAGGTTGCTGGGCTTGCAGGGAGGTGATTTATGTGCGATGGAGATAGGATGAGAGGGAAGTATTGGATGTGTTGTGGGGCCAGGGTTAGGGGATATGTCACCTGCATAGAGTAACAGCAGGAGGGTGAGAAAGAGAAGGTGGGAATGGGATTTGTGGGAGTGGGAGTGATTGGCAGCACGAGAGTTAGAGGGAGACCATGTTCTGAGGAAACAAAGGAGCTCATGTGAGGCCATCATGTGGGACGAGAGGAGGGAGGGAGAGATGCAGATAGTGTAGGGGTCGGTGGAAGAGGGGCAGGAGTTCCATTTAAGGAGAAAGGTAGAAGTAAAGAGTAGAAGCGTGAGAGAAAGCATGATATAGACGTGTGTTTACCCAGAGTAAAAAGTGGGCCTTGCAGTTCCTTCCTCCAGTCCCGCAACTCCAGGAAATCAACTCTAAACGTCCACTTAGGATGCCACTTGGGGATGTCACAAGAGCCAAGGCTCAAATGAGATTTCTCCCATTTTCAAGTGTGTCCTGGGTTCAAGAACATTGAAATGGTAGTATGAGAAACGTACGTACGACTACTTTCTATTGCAATAAGTTAGCAAAATTTAAGAAAACATTTCCTGTACACACAGGGTTATTCAAAGAGATCCGAATAGCTGGAGAAATTGGTTGGAGATTTTCAGCCGAATGGCTGGAGATTTTCAGCGTTCGGTTACCTTTCTTGGCCATTCGGCTATCCAGAGAGCATGCAATTTGCCAAATCCTGGCGAATTGCCTGCACATACGGTGCCTGTTCGAGGGCAGTGAAATCCCCATGAAAAAGCACTGCTTCGGCTATTCAGAGAACACAAACCAGCAGTGAAAGGTTCCCCTAATGCCCTGCCATTCGGTGGTTTAATTCGACAGGTTTATTCAGGAGAATTCCATAGGCTTCAATGTTAAAATTATTCCCGTTTTAATTCAATATCTAATAAACCGGTAATTATAAAATTCTGCAGTAAAGAGTCTCTTTATTTATAGATTTTTTTGGATATTTTAAGCATTTTTTTTTTAAAAAGTCAGATTATTTTTTTTTTAACTTTACTTATTTTTTCTGTAACAGCCCTTTTTATTATCATTCCCTGGACCTCATATGTAAATTTCAGACACTTTCGCTCAGTAGTTTCTTTGCAAACAGCGTTTCATTTTTCAAACATTCATGCAAACTGTTTTTCTAATTTATTCACTTCACTCGTCTGCGGTGTCGGCTTTTTCCGGTGACTTCACTGCGTGTGATCGGCTCCTGCTTGGGTTTTTCTGGCATCTTTGACGGGTTAATCCAGATGTTTTTGCGGGTTTTCGGCGTGCATTCGCTGGGTTTTCGCCGGGTTTTCGGAAAGCTTTTCCCTGCACTTTAACAGCCCTGTGGTGCTTGCTGAATACACCGCAGGGTGGCCGAAATGGGAAAGCCGATTTGCACCGAATTGAAGAGAACGAAAAGTCACCGAACGTCCAGTGACTTTTCGAATCTCTTTGAATAACCCTGATAAAATAAATCTGTTTAAAATTCACTGCACGCCACCACGAGTATCAGCTCCTGGATTCCATAGGACACTATGAAGAGTTGTGTGTCTCAGCTGCGAGATCGTACAGCACTGCAGAGGGAGACTAGGCCTTATTTTTTCCCAGTCTCACTATGCCCCCGGCACAGATTGCGCTGCCCTATCCACCGTGGGATGAGAGGTGAGTATGGTGGAAGCCGAGGTTCCGCTAAGAGTGGAACAGCAATTCCAAGTGATGAGATAACTTTGAGACGTTATGTATAACGCCACGAGAAGTTATTGTATTGCCAACCTTGGAATAGGGCGTCTAATCTATTTTGTACAGTCTGCCTGAGATGGGTTGCAGGAGGTATATAAGTGCTAATGTTTTAATTTCTGTGTATACCAGTGACTTTATATATGTGAATGCAAAATTTTATATACTGTATGTGTGGTGTTTGCGAGGATGAAAAGTTCACTCTGTATATTGTGTAAATGTATTTAAGATTTTCTTGTCTCCTGAGTCTACACTTTACTTTTATCTCGATTTTCAATAAACCAAATTCTCCACTAGAACCAACCCCCCCATGTTTCCCTCACACATATCCACACATGTTTCTCACGTCACTTTCCTAATTTCATTCACCCCCTAATGCCTCTGTCCCACCATGATATCTTTGTCCAAATCTCTACTAGTCACATTTTATTCTGCTTGTCCCCTGCCCGGAGGGGAATATTCCGATTTGGTGCTGCCGTAGGCATTCCAAATTCTGCTTCCCCACCCAATATGAAATAATTTCATGTTAATATTCACTTTCATATTAAGACAAGTATTCATGACCTGTATTAGCTATTTTCCTGAAAGATGTCTTTTAGAACAAAAGCATTGTATCCAGGGCCAGATTAAGATCTCTGTGGGCCTGGAGCTGAAGATTTTGGTGAGCTTTTTTTGGAATTTAGTGAAATGAAAACAAAGTTTAGGTTATTTAATAGTGCAGATACGGGTATATCTAACCAGACAGATATATTCCATTCAGATTTCAATCATTTATAGCGTGTAAAATTATGTTATTCCCATTTCATCAAACAAACCTTTTGTGGTTATATATTCTATAGTGCATTCTTGTTACAGTAATAATGAAATGGGAACCTGTTACTGCATTTTTCTGAGAAAATACACAATTTTAGACAAAAGTGAAAAAAATTTAAATTTTCACTTGTGTTTTGAAGGATTGTGTTTTATGAATAATATGACTATATATATAAAACAATGAAGTTGCTCCCAGCGCGGGAAATGAGAAGGTGAGTAATGGCAGTGGTATTGCTCATTTTATGTGTGACAAATGGACAATGCCATCGTTTTAGAACAAAAACTAAATTAAAAAAAGCTTCTTTTTTTTTCTCGTTTAGATTTTACATGGTCATGTTTGGTGTCAATGCAAAGACCAGACTCTGATCTGTCCAATGACACTTGACCTTGTACGATGTAAAGATTAGAGACACAGGTTTCCAAAGTCACCCCAGTGCTCCTCGCTGCAGTGCGGAGGTTTAGGTTTTTGATGGAACAATGCGTAATAACGGATTGCGCCATCTCCTCCACACTTGTTGGTGACATGAGAAAAGAGATGGTCAGTTAGTGCAGCATCATTGTTCCCTTTTATAATTGAAAAAGTAAACAATATTGCTGTGTTAGAAAGAAAGATGAAAAAATAAATATTATTTTATTTTTATTGTTACACATAAAACCTCATCATTGGAAAGGTCATGCTCTGGCCTTTCCGGTGATACCTCACTTGACTCTGTAGCTGCTATGGAACCAGAGATATAGGGGTCCAAATGGCCATCAATGCAGACATAGTTATACTTTCTCTGGGCCTATTATGGGGCATGGAGCTTCTGCTCCAATAGCCCCATGTTAATCCAGCCCTGATTGTACCTTATTTACACCGAATGGTTTCTGACAACATTTAATATAGGTTATAGACTCATTGCTGAGAGTTTTACTGCTTTGCAGCAGGTGGGGTATGTGGAAATTGGAAGCATGTCAAGCGAGCCTCTCCTGTCAGTGGGGCCGGGAACATGGAGTTGTTACTCCAAGCAGCCTAGAGCTGTTCAGTGGCTTGGTGGCTCCCTGTAGTCTTTTATGTTTCCTGTTGATCCTATGCTCTATCTGGTACAGAGTAGACTACCACATAACAATCCCGCATGCTTGCTGGTGCTCAATAAGAGTACATTCAGTGTGAGTCAGAGCGCACGCAGTGCTTGACGATAACATGCCAGCTACGGAGAGGGAGTGTTATGCGGTCTGCTCCTGACAGTGGTGCATATCACACTAATCCACCACTCTAACACCATGAATACATATTATTGGCTACCTGCAGGGGCCCAGTGGCTGACCCCACTGGATCACCACGACCTCAAGAGGTGAGTCTGCTGGCACTCCCACTGGACAACCAGAGATTTATCGCCTCCCTGCAAGAAGGGTAAGCAGGAGAGGGGGAATAGTTTTAAAATAAATAAGTGGAATTCATTTTATTTTGAGGGGTGAAGAGGACAGCAGCGGGAGTAGGGAAGGGGTGTGATTCACTGGCCATTCACCTCACCGCATGTCAATGCTTTGCAGCTCTGGTATACACCCACAAAGACACAACCAATTCTGCACCTTCTTTAGCCGCAGGTGGCAAAAAGAATCTCAAACCTAACCCTAATTTCTAACACTAGCTGAGAAAAAGGACACTCTGGTTTAGACCAAGGTGTTTAATTCGGCCGCAGCCAAATTCAAAGCACTAAGAAACAGCCATGGGCAAATTGGAAAGGCATCCAATTCGTCTGCAGCCAAATTGGCGAATCATTGAAACATCTCTTTTTTGACACATTTTCAACCCTAACCAACACGTGTCTTTCCCATAGGATACCATGGGTAACAGAGCATCATGGGACATAGGATACCAATACATCTAGGTTTCCAGGCTTAGTCCTCACTATTCTATATGTACGGTGGCGAAGGTTTGTAATGGCAACCAGCTTGGAGAGCATTCCCTGTCATTGCTCACCCACAACAATAAAGAATTACGTTACTAAAATGTGCTGCTTTCATGTTCAGGTACTTTATGGCATGAAATACGTCAATATGACTCTGTCTGAGAAATACTGTAAGTACTGTCAAGAGGTATTTGCAGAACACTCCATATAAAAAGGTTAAGTACATTATTGCTTAATATCATAAAGGGTGTTATGGATAAAAATGCAAGTCCTTGAGAATGCGCGTGATTGTGTATGGTGGGAATCCAGAGAAAGTAAAGTGGTTTGGAGTATGGGATAGTCTGGAAATTCATAGACCAAAAGGCGTATTCACTGACCAGTGAGTTGAGATAAGTACATAGGCCAAATACCAATGTTGAGAGGAAAAAAACCTCCAATTGCAATTAAAATTATTTATATAGAGTAAACATATTCCATAATGCTGGAATTTATAGAGCTTTTGCATAGTTGGCGCTAACGATGGCGACTGGATGTGTAGGCGATATTGCCAGGATAAGTGTGTTTAACGCATGCCACCCATATTACATTCCTGATGCTACACCTGTTAGCACATCATTTTTGCGCTACCTTCCGCGAGCTTACTGTACTTTGCGCATCCTATACATAACATGGGAAGACAAACGTCCATTAGCGTTAGTAAAGTATTACAAAATGCTAGCGCTAATTTTCACAGGGATGTGGACAGCCAAATTTAGCACCTTCTAAAAGCTGGCACTACATGATTCTGCATTTGCAGAATCATGTATAAAAATCCCCAATAAATTCGATACTCACTACTCATCTCACGGTGAGAAGGGTAACTGCTTCTTGTCGCCTAGAGCAGAGTGAGACTGGAAACAAATAGTTCCCAGACTCACTCCACGGTGCTGTGCAAGATTACGCATGGCTCGCGGCCCAGAAGTGCAACCCTCCATGGATTCCTATGGACTCCAGGAGGTGATTGTCACGTCCCACGCTGTCTTCCATCCCCGGGACCCGGCAGTGCTGTGCTCGCTGGCCAAGCGAGAGTGATATGCCGATCAGTTGCGGTCACATAGTAAGGCCAGGGGCGTGGTGCAGTGTGGTGACGCAGCACCCACTGGGTTTAAAACCACTCAGCCGTGACTAGCAAGTTGACGTGATGTGGTTTTACCTCCTTTCAGTGCTCGCTCGTGAACTTTATTTGCTGATTACTCGTTACCGACCCCTGCTTGTCTTCTTTCCTGGCTCTTAACCCACTTGGCTCCTGTTCTGGCTTTCTGGCGATAAGACCTCCTGGCATACGGCTAACACACTATCCTGGCGAGAAGACCCTTGGCATTCCTATGACTACTTTGTTAAACCCTGCTGATTTGTTATGTCGTTTTACCCCATGTACCTGGATCATGAGCATACTTGCTGTTAACTCCATATGTTTGTATACCTATAAGCATACTCCTTTGGTTTTTGGTTATAGGTAGCTGTGCCAACCATCCTAAGTATCAGAAGAGTAGGATAGTACAGCGACCAGTATATTAGTTATTCAGGAGGATCGTGACAGTGATATTCACAGTGCGCAGAAGCGCTACTGCAATTATCCCAGGACATACTTGAAAACAAGAGAAATCTCAATGTATCCTTCCTGGTAAAATCCTTTATAAATAAATAAATGTCACAGCGGTTAGTGCTGTTTTCCAGGGCAAGGTGCTGAGGTAGCACCTGCCCTGGAATATCACAGTCAGATGGGACCTCTATGGCGAAATCTGCATGCGCAGATTTTCCCCGTTAGCATCCTCATGTTAGCAAGACCTAGGAAATAGGGCCCATAATTTACAGAGGTAGAAAAGTGGATCGCAGATAACAAACTCTTTCTAAATACTGACAAAACTGTCACAATGCTCTTTGGAACAGCACCTAAACTAGATAAATTGCAAAATCCCCATCTGTGTCAGGACAAAATCAAATGGCACGCTGACCAGTCAGTTCTCTCAAATATCTAGGTATGTGGTTAGACCCAAATCTATCCTTCGGCCCCCACATCAAAAAACTCTCATCTAAACTTTACCCCAAACTAGGTGCCCTGTACAGAAACAAATCCTGCCTGAGCCCCGCGGTAAGAAAGCAGATTGTACAACAAATGCTTATGCCGGTTATTGAATAAGGAGATGTAGTGTATGCAGCCGCCCCGCGAACGCACCTTCAGAAACTTACTACATTGTATAACTCATTCTGCCGCTTTGTGCTACAATGTAACTACATGACCCACCATTGTGACATGTTAAAAGAGCTAAACCGGCCATCGCTGGAATCTAGACGCACCCTTCACCTTTCCAACCTGGGGCCCTATTACAATCATCATGCTAAACTGGGGACGCTAAGGAGGAAAACCTGCACCTCCTTTCAGTGTGCTATTACGGTGCAGGCGCTAATCCAGCAGCCTGAACCGTAATGCAGCACTAAGCTTCGGGATGCTTGGCAGCGCTAAGCACTGCTGCGAGCATCCCCTCCATGGAGTCCATAGGACTCCATTGAGGCTTCCTCTGCCGGTAACATGACATGCAGGATCTCACCTCACCAGGTCGGCGGAGTGATTCGCAGAGGAAGACTGGGGGACTTTTATCCCCGGTCTCTCTCTGCTCCTGGCAGCCAGAAGAAGCAGATCAGGCCGCCGTTTTTGCCGCATTATAAAGTATTTTACCAGGAAGGATACGTTGAGATTTCTCTCGTTTTTAAGTATGTCATGGAGCGGAATCAGCTAGCACCAGCTTCTAGCTGTGGTTAACTTTTCAGTTAACTGCAGGGAGGCGTAATTAGCATTAGGACTTTGTAATCCTAACGCTAATTAACACTTTGCTTTCCCCATGTTAAGCATAGGGAACGCAAAGTACATTAAGCTCGCGCTGAAAAGCGTAAGCTCAGAAACGCTAACGGGTTTTTTAACCTGTTAGCGTTTGGCAATTAATATGGTCCGCCCACGCTAGGGCAACCAAAGCTAACGTTAACGCTCACAAAGCTGAGCACTAACGTTAGCGTTATGTATGTAATATGGCTCCTGGTGTTTAAGAACTTTTCTGGGAAGCTACCACCCTACCTGAATAGACTGCTTCCCCCATCAGTTCCGTCCTCCTATAACTGCCAATCCAGGACCTGTGCCTTACATGCAATACCACAATACAAAAAGAAAGTGGCTCGATCCTCATTTTCCTACAGAGCACCGCAGTTATGGAATAATCTCCCAGACACCATAAAAACTTCCCCCAGTCTAAAGTCACTTAATCTCTATTAACATACCTCGATACGGAATGCACCTGTAAACATGTAACATAATGAATATATATCTTACATATTTATTTTCTGTGTAAATCTGTATGTGTGTTATTTATAATATATTACATTTTACTACTCTGTATTTCTGTACCCACTGTAAACTTTGAATGTTCTTGAACCCAGGACAAACTTGAAAACTAGAGAAATCTCAATGTATCCTTCCTGGCAAAATACTTTATAAATAAATAAAGGTATGTGGGATAGGGTTGTCAGATCGGCCATGTTTTCCTGTACACGTACTGCTATTTCATGAAGAGGGGAGCACATGGAAAAGTGCTGCCCTGCAACATGTATAATTCATATACTGCAGGAGGGTAATCAGGGCAGGTTACCTGAGATTCCTTTTTGATTTCTTATCTGCAGTGTATGGAGTCTACATGCCGTGGGGTGGCATAGTTCATGCACTGCCCATCAGCATGAATAAAGTATATGTGCCCAGGAAAACATGGTCAATCTGGTAGTGCCTGGTTGTTGTTTTTCAGGTGTGCATTAGTTGGCTTTAATCACTATTAGACTTGTGCTCGGGGAAAAAAAAGAATAAAAAATTGGGGCCCTATTCCCAGCCCAGCTCATACCAGCTGAAGAAGCTCTAAGGAGCGAAACGCGTACTGGTAAATACAATTTATGTATTAAATAAATGTATTTTAAACAATTGCTGCTTCCTGGAATGTGATTTTAGAGAAGGTTTTGGAATTACCTTGATATTCCTATGCAACATCTTGGAGCCAATGCGGCTCACTAATATGTGAGTGTAACCATTTACGAGCACCTACTCTATTATTATTTTAAACGATATTGCACCAGAAAGTGCGTTGGTATTTTTCTGATCCACTGCAGGGGAAAGTGCTTGAAGAATCCTATTGCGGGTATATGGGCACCTGAACATCTTTTGAAGACCCATAATCACTATCCACCCTAGAGCCGAGGTCAGGCTCTGCATCATGTGAGTAGGACCTCAACCGATTTACTTTCCTCCTATGGTGGATTGACATACTGCACCATTATATTCCTTCTCTTCTGCAGAAATTTATTTTATTTGGAAGAGCGGTTCTCTTGGGAAGATCTAGAAGACAGTCTATTGGACATGTATAGTGACTAATCGTACATCCAGTTTGCTGGCGCTCCGTTGACCATCTACAATACATGTTTTCAGGTTTTTAGGAGAACCCCCAAATTCAATGTGTAGCGTGTACGTTTATTCACTTTTTCTGAAGGCGCTTCACTGTTTCTTTTAAATTTATAGTTCATGCACTGCCCATCAGCATGAATAAAGTATATGTGCCCAGGAAAACATGGTCAATCTGGTAGTGCCTGGTTGTTGTTTTTCAGGTGTGCATTAGTTGGCTTTAATCACTATTAGACTTGTGCACGGGGAAAAAAAAGAATAAAAAATTGGGGCCCTATTCCAACCCTGGTGTAAACTTAACCAGAGCTGTTGCAAACTTACCAGAGCCATTAAAGTCTACGGGCCCTATTACATAGTTAACGCTAACGTTAGCACTAAACTGTGTAAGCATTAACGTTAGCTTAAGTGTCCCTAGTGCAGGTCGACCATAGTACATTCTGAATGCTAACAGGTTAAAAAAATCATTAGCAATTCGGAGATTGCGCTTTTCAGCGCGAGCTTACTGTACTTTGCACTGCTTATGCTTAACATGCAGAGTGCAAAGAGTTCATTAGCGCTACGATTACAAAGTCCTAATGCTAATTATGTTTCACTGCGGCTAACTGAAAAGGTAATCACAACTAGAAAATTAACTTAAAAACGACAATATTTTTAACTAACTCAATAACTTGACCCCCCTTACATGTCTTCATTACTCTGCAAGTATGTGCTGTCTAGATCACTCCATTCATTGGGAGACCTCCACCTACTCCCGCACTGCCAACTCTCGCCTCCAAGACTTCGCAAGGGCAGCTCAGGTCCTGTGGAATGACTTTCCTCGCCATATAAAACTCTCCCCTAATCTTCAATCCTTCAAGAAATCCCTCAAAACCCATCTCTTCAGATTAGCGTACCACATCACTGATGCACCTCATCCCTCTGCTCACCTACTCACACATACAGGGTTATTCAGAGAGAGGTGAAAAGCAGGAGAATGACTGGAGATTGGAGAATTCTAGGTCAAAATAGCCAAACCAGAAAAATTCTCCCATTCATCTCACTTTCCAAATCGGCTATTTTGACCTAGAATTTTCCATTCTCCAGTCATTCTCCTGCTTTTCACCTCTCTCTGAATAACCCTGATAATGATTGAGGCCACTTCCATGGCCCCACCATTCCTGAACCACCTGCACTAGTGATCCTGACAACCAATAAAGGGCACTGTCTTCCTCCACCCCAATCCCTCTAGATTGTAAACTCCTATGAGCAGAGCCTTCTACACCTCATGTCTCCATCCTATGTTTATTTGTGTCTTCCCTTTGGTTATTGTAAAGCGCTGCAGAAACTGTTGGAATAATAATTATTATTATTATATATTATTAATAATCCTGGCTGGTAGAGGTTCACTTAGGTGCTATTACCTTCATTATTAAATTCTAACATAAAAATATATTGGGAGGGAAGGAAATGCTACCCAAAGGAACTTCCAACCTGTTGTTCGTCTAAACACTGTATACATGGTTTCCAAGGTGCGTGGCTACAGGTCGCTACATTATAGAGATATAATGAGTGACAGAGAGCTGTAAAATGGTTAATATGGTTGTTAAGCTAAACAAAAAAAGACAAGGAGGGAAACAGAATAGATTAATGTACAGTAATAGGACGATGTATGCCAAGAATTGTAACACGGTGTAGTATACTGCATGCTATGGAGTATAGTTACACTTACGTTTGTACTGGATTTAGGAATAGAAGAATGGGTGTGGTGATAGGACTGTGCAAGTTTAATATGATTATGGCAGAAAGGGATGTATAATGATTCTTTGTGTATTTCAGATTCTAAGTACTCTTGAGTCAGTTATTATGAAAATGTTACAGCCCTAATGGGTGGGTACCGTGACATAACGCCTTCCCCCTGTAAAAGGTATATAGGAGCAACACAGAACAAACATTTCATACTTCACACAAACATGGAAAAGACACACATCACTTGGGTATTGGCTTTGAGTGTGTTCGCAGGTAAGGCGTATATTTGGGTCACTCTGGAATTTGCTTATTTATTCACAAATTGTAAGCGCAGAGATATATATATTTTTTTTGAGAAAGTATTTTACCAGGAAGGATACATTGAGATTTCTCTCCTTTTCAAGTATGTCCTGGGTGGCGAGTATGTACCGTTAGGTGTCTTGCCCAAGGACACTTACTGGAGAGGAGCTCTTGCCGGGATCGAACCTGTGTCTCCACAGTCTCACTCCATGGTTATAGAGCAGTGATGTTACCTCTACTCCATCCAGCCTGTATAATATATTATATACAAACACACACATGTTTTTTACTACATATATTAAAACACTGGGAGAACATGTCCAATGGGCAAATGATTTGATAGCAGGGTGGGCTATCAGTACTCCATTTACTGGTGAGCTACACACCTCAGGATTATCCATCATTCATAGATAAAAAAAATATTACATCTACAATTTGAATTTCCTTTTTAATGTACCAAAATATTAGTGTCCTATTAAGCACCTTTATATGTTAAGATAACACTTTATTTTAGCATGACCATCAGTCATGTTCTAAACATTTATTTATTTGATTTATTTATAAAGGATTTTACCAGTAAGGATACATTGAGATTTCTCTCGTTTTCAAGTATGTCCCATGTTCTTATAATGTGCTGTAAGTTTTATAATTTTAATGAGCATTTTTGAAAATAAATTGGTTTCAATCATGTTTTGTCTTCTGATGGATTCTTTAATGAGATACTAAACAATCTCTTTTTTTGGGAAGATGTAGTGTAGTTCTGTAATGGCTATAAGAAAAGTTCATCATCTTCTTTGCCACTTTTTCCCTTACCCTAGCATCCGCATACACACATGTCTATTCAGTGGATACACGGCTATAGTTGAGCCCAAGATGGCCGCCCATCACCACCGTGTGATTGCAGTCCTATTGCTTGTCAGGGACTTTGATATTGCTCTACTTTGGGTTCTGTTCCAAATCTTTAAAAGGTTCCTTAGAGTATTAACTTTTTCTTTCGTTGAAGTTCAGCTTTGGGGGAATTTGAAATGCTCTCTGGCTCATTTACCTCACCGTAGTATGAGATAAATCTTTTCCTTCCAGCGGTTTCTGCGAAGGTCCTAATGAAAGATGGCTGTGCCCAGGGCCCCGAGTTCTGGTGTCAGGACTTGGTGACAGCTGCCCAATGCGGAGCAATCGACCATTGCAAGGACACTGTGTGGAAAGAAGGAGAGGTAATGAGAAAGACTACCAAACACTTTACACAACAAACACAAAGATACAAATTCAACATTTACTAATTTGCACAAAAACCCTTTTCTATGTCAACATAAATATGAGATGCTTTGGTTTTCAGCAGAATAATACCAGTATCAAGTGCTGAGAACTCAGCAGCTTTCAGTAGACTTAGACTTAAACTAAGAACCTCTCTATAGAATCAACTTTTAACTCAGCAGCCATGGATCATGGAAATTCTTAAAAGAAGGAGGGCCACATAACAAAAAAAGCCTCCATCGCTTGCTGTGCTTCATTATTTCTTCAGCAATGGCAATCGCATGTATATCTAGCATTCAGCACCTTTTATGCCCAATACTGGTGTAAGTGCTTGGTCCCACCAAACAATATATGTGTCCCATAGAGCCAGTTTTATCTTAATGTTGACAGCTGGATTATTTTCCATTACACCCAATTATTTTCCATTACCGTTAACAGAATAATCAAAGTGTATGTCTGTATTATCTATCTGTTCTTATCTTTGTAACTGCTTCCCTTACTACATTCAACTCTTCATGTGCCCTCCTCAGGCTTAGAATGTAACCTCACTTGAGGAGGGTCCACTTTTCCAATCATTCTCTGTGTGTCAAAGTTATTTGTTAAATTTTTGTTTGTTTTGTCCCACCCATCCTGGAATATGTTAGCGCTTTAATTAATAATTTTAACCGTACTCTGGTGTGCAGCTTCTGATACTATGTGGCTACTCAAACCACTGCTCTTGATATACAGACATATTTTTCTTTTCCCAGGATCCCCTGTGTGGGCAATGTAAGCAGATAGTGACTATCCTTGTCAACATGCTGAAAGAGTCGCCTATTCAGGTAACATGGAAGCAATTACAATATATAAGGAACTCAAATAATCTTGCCATTCACTATTAACATTATGTATTTCATGACCAGATTAGCCTCTAGAATTCCAGTTCTAATTTCTTGTACTTAAATGCCATTATATATTTCAATCCTTCTTCAACAGGAGAACATCAAGCAATTCCTACACCATGAGTGCTCCCATTTACCCGTGTCTGCTCTCATCCTCCAATGTCATCAGCTGGTGGAACAGTACCAAGGTGTCCTCATTAGCCTCCTGGAAAGTCAGATAGTAAGTATATGTAAAATAAATACACAGAGAAACAGCAGGAACAATCTGGGAGAACAACAGTCAGAGTATATTTAAGTCCTTAGCACAGGGGTCAGGAACCTTGGCTGCGTTTCCCTTGAGGCTCAGCCAAACGAATGAGTAACTGAGCATCATGGGAGATGTAGTTTCAAAATATCTGGAGTGCCAAGGTTGCTGACCCCTGTGCTAAGGACTTAAAGGCACACTACCACTTACATAAGCTGTAACTAAGAAATGTAACGATACTATGGGTGGGGGGGGGCATGGGCAATTTACAACACAAAAGATCACATATTGGCTGCACCCAGTGACACATACAGAGTAAAATATTTTCGTATCTAAACAAGAGAAAACAAATCACATATAAGATATCAGCAACGTAAAAAAGGACATTTCAGGCACTATCATGTGCCCTGCGCTAAAACGGGGACCCTAAGGGGAAGAAATTTGCACTCGCATATTTCCTCATAGCATCCCCGTTTTACAAACATATTGAGGGGCAGGCGCTGAATCCAGCAGCCTACCCATTGCAGCCACTAACCCTCCAGCATACTCCGGCCAGTGCTAATGCTGCCGCTAGTATCCCTTCCTGGAGTGGAGTCCATAGGACTCCATTGAGGGTTGTGCTGCCGGGTCAGCTGACCTGCAGGATCTCACTCTCGTGAGATCCTGCAGGTCTGCAGAGTGATTCGCGGAGGGAGACTGGTGACTATTTCTCCCCAGTCTCACTCTGCTCCCGGCAGCCAAAAGCGTCGGATCGACAGGCCATTTATGCAGCGGAATGAGAGGTAAGTATCCAATTTTTGGGGGGCTTTTCAGCTGCTGCTAACTGAGCTGCAGGTCTAAGCTGTAGCTAACCTTTCAGTTAGCTGCAGTGGTTCGTAATTAGTGTTAGGTCAATGTGATCCTAATGCTACATACTGATTGCTTACTCTTTGCGCTCCCCATGTTAAGCATAGATGATAGCGCAAAGTACAGTAAGCTCGCGCTAGAAAGCACTATTACCGATCTGCTACCAGGTTTTTTAACCCATTAGCAATCGGGAAGTAATATGGGCATAACACTATTACCTCTTTTAAACTAGCTCTAATGCTCACATGTTAATGAGGTGATAGGGCCCTTCATGTTTTGGTGGTAGTGGCCCTTTAAGTGAGAAAAAAAGGAATTAAAAGCCAAGCGTTGCAATTTATAGGGTAATATAAGACTCTACAAATATATGTCTCTTGTGTAGACATATTAGCAGGGGCAATTAGAGACAATAGTTTAGGTTCAGTGATCATTCTGGCAAAGGCTGCAGCCTAGTAAAAGAAGCATTTGAGCAGTGGACAATGTTTCTTTACTTCTGTTGTATCAAAAAAGTTAACCCTGTTTATTCAGTTTCATTTATAATACTTTTTGCTCCTTATCTTCCATGTACGTAGTAAGGAGGGTAGTTTCTGTTGTTCTGTGCAGTGAAAGAGCATTGATATCATGTTTCAGAGTTAAAAGAGAAGAAGACTATAACACAATTAGCGTTCACTAATGCTAGTGCTAGCTTGAAGGAAGTGATAGAGCCCTATGCCTGTTAGAAATTGCAATCATAGTCAAAATATGTTTGATAAAAATACTAACTATTTCTAGTTATAAGCTGGTTAGTAGGGGTAATACTAGTCTAGCTTTATTAAATGTGTAGTTCTGATGCTATCCCAAAAGACGGGGTTTATGATGTGGCTACTGATAGTCCTCTACTATAACTGTAAGCATATGCTCTTATGTAGCAAAAGGAACACTTCATAATTCTGCACTAATCTCTAATGCCATTATGAAGAATCACTTTGATGTGTTATTTATATTGTGTGAAGTGGCCTCTTATCCACTCAGCCCTAGAGATGAGAAGTTCACTTCTAGCGGCATGTGACTATTTGTACTTTGTAATGGAATTACATCAGAGTCCCATGACTCCTGTCTCCTATGGTTTCAAATGGAAATTTTTCTGGATGCTCTCCAGAGTAAATCCTTACACTTCATTGATGTACTCTTTACTTTGATTTACTGATTTTGGGTCCTATTCTCTGATAAATAATAAATAATAAAAATGTATGTATATATAATTTATTAAGCTCCAACACATTTCGCAACGCTGTACAGGGTGCAATGGGTAAAGAGATGACAATACTACCATATATACAGGAGGCAGGTCAGTATTCCTGCCAGCAGATACAGGAGGACATTCCCATGGGAATTTACAATCTTGATGGGTGAGGGGATTAGAAACGGTGGGGGGGGGGCTGTGGTGATGAGTTAATGCAGGGAGAGGTGAGGACCATTTTTGGGTCTGTCGGATGTCTTGTTACATAGTCAGGTGGTTGGCTTCCCTAAACATAAGTGTCTTTAGGGAGCATTTAAATGAAGCCAGATTTGGGGACAGTCTGATATTGCGAGTGAGCGCATTCCATAGGGTCGGCTCTCCACGAGAAAAGTCCTGCAGTCTGGCATGTGATGAGGTAATGATGGAGGAAGTCAGGCGCAGGTCATTGTTGGATCTTATGGGATGGGCTGGGGCGTATCTGTTGATTAGTGAGGACAGGTAGTGAGGAGTGGAGTTAGTGAGGATTTTGTAGGTCAGAGTGAGTACATACACACACTATGGCCAGTGATGGCAATCATTGGCACCCCAAATGTTTTGGAAATACATGTCCCAGGATGCTTAGTCACACTTTAGGCTTGCTGAGCATTATGGGGCATGTGGTTCAGAAACATCTGGGGGGTGAAAGTTCGCCATCACAGCATTAGGCAAAACCTCTCCTCAGGACCCTCAACCAGGCCAGATTTTGCAGATCCCCTTGGGGGAAATGCAGACAGAATCCTGCAATCACTGAGCAGCAAATCTTATCACCTGCGCTGTGCTTCACATATCTGGCAAACTTGGCGAGGCAGAGGGTCCTGAGGACAGGTTTGGAAAACACTGCCATGGAGGATGCTGAAGCTCAGCGCAGCAATTGACAGACTGGGTAAAACAAGTAAATGCATTTACACTGCAGTAAAGGTTTTATTTGATTTGAGATCTTTCTGTTACAGAACCCTTCCGCCATATGTAGTTACTTGACCCTCTGTTCTGCTGATCAACCAAGTCAGTGGAACTCAGAGCATCTGACCAATCACATCCTTGAGAACGTACTACCACTTCTACAAGAGAATTTACAGAACGCTTATATAAAGTCCTACACAGAAAAGGTATAACTTTCTTTAGTAAAGGATAATTTATAGTGTGCTCTTTTTTTTAACAAAAGAAAAGTGATCATTTGTGTTCAACTGACAAAGGAATTACTTTAGAAACATAGAAACATAGAAAAATGTCGGCAGATAAGAACCTTTCGGCCCATCTAGTCTGCCCAATTACATGGATACTTTACCTGGATTTATCTTTTGTTTAGGATAGCCTTATGCCTATCCCATGCTTGCTTAAATTCAATTACTGTCTTAGCCTCTACCACTTCTACTGGAAGAGTGTTCCATGTATCCACCACCCTCTCAGTAAAATAATGCTTCCTGATGTTACTTTTAAACCTTTGCCCCTCTAATCTAAGACTATGTCCTCTTGTTTTGCTACTTTGTTTCCTTTTAAATATACTCCCTTCCTCTACCTTGTGGATTCCCTTTACGTATTTAAATGTTTCTATCATATCTCCTCTGTCTCGTCTTTTTTCCAAGCTGTACATGTTAAGATCATTAAGCCTTTCTTGGTAACTTTTCTCCTTCACCATTTTAGTAGCCCTTCTCTGAACTCTCTCTAAGATGTCTATATCCTTCTGGAGATACGGTCTCCAGTACTGCACACAGTACTCCAAGTGAGGTCTCACCAGTGCTCTGTACAGTGGCATGAGCACTTCCCTTTTCCTACTGCTAATACCTCTCCCTACACAACCAAGCATTCTGCTAGCATTTCCTGCTGCTCTATTACATTGACTACTTACCTTTAGATCCTCTGAAATAATAACCCCTAAATCCCTTTCCTCAGATGTTGAGGTTAGGACTGTATCAAATATTCTATATTCAGCCCTTGGGTTTTTACGTCCCAGGTGCATTATCTTGCACTTATCCACATTAAAACTCAATTGCCACAGCTCCGACCATTTTTTTAGTTTACCTAAATCATTTGTCATTTGGCTGATCCCTCCAGGAACGTCAACCCTGTTGCAAATCTTTGTGTCATCAGCAAAAAGACATACTTTTCCATTAATACCTTCTGCAATATCACTAATAAAAATATTAAATAGAATGGGTCCAAGTACTGACCCCTGAGGTACCCCACTGGTAACAAGACCTTGCGCCGAATAAACTCCATTTACCACAACCCTCTGTTGCCTGTCACTCAGCCACTGCCTAATCCATTCAACAATATTGGAATCCAAGCTCAAAGATTGCAATTTATTGATAAGCCTTCTATGCGGAACAGTATCAAAAGCCTTACTGAAATCTAAATAAGCAATGTCTACTGCACCACCTGTGTCTATTATTTTTGTTACCCAATCAAAAAAATCAATAAGATTAGTTTGGCATGATCTCCCTGAGGTAAACCCATGTTGTTTCTGATCCTGTAATCTATGTGTTTTTAGATGTTCAACAATCCTTTCCTTTAACATGGTTTCCATTAATTTCTCCACTACTGACGTAAGACTAACTGGCCTATAGTTCCCATATTCCTCCCTACTACCCTTTTTGTGAATGGGCACAACATTTGCTAATTTTCAGTCTTCTGGGACGACTCCCGTTAGCAAGGATTGGTTAAATAAATCTGTTAACAGTTTTGCTATTACATCACTGAGCTCTTTTAATAATTTAGGGTGGATCCCATCAGGCCCCATTGACTTATTTGTCTTTACTTTAGACAGCTGCTGTAGAACCTCCTCCTCTGTAAACTGATATGTAATTGTCTCGTTAGTGTTTCCTCCTAACTGAGGTCCCTTTCCTTCCTTTTCTTCTGCAAAGACTGAACAAAAATATTCATTGAGGCAGTCAGCGAGACTTTTATCCTCTTCTACATACCTTCCTTCCTTTGTTTTTAATCTAACTAATCCTTGTTTTACTTTTCTTTTCTCGTTTATGTATCTAAAAAATGTTTTGTCCCCCTTTTTTACTGACTGAGCTATTTTCTCTTCTGCGTGTGCTTTGGAAGCTCTTATAAATTGCTTTGCCTCTTTCTGCCTAATCTTATAGGTTTGCCTATCTTCTTCACTCTGAGTTGTTTTATAATTATTGAATGCTGTCTTTTTGTTCTTCACTATTTTGACCACTTCTGCAGAGTACCACAGTGGTTTCTTCCCTTTTTTTTTTTTGCTAACAAGTCGAATGCAATTGCCTGTGGCCTTCAATAATGCTTCCTTTAAATAATCCCATTTCTCCTGGACTCCCTTTAAACTCCTCCAGTCTGATAATGACTCCTTCACACAAAATCTCATGTTAGAAAAATCTGTTTTTTTAAAGTCTAAAACTTTTGTTTTTGTGTGGTGCGGCTCCATCCCTGTTCTTATATTAAACCATACTGACTGGTGATCACTAGATCCCAAATTTTCACCTACAACAACGTCCGATACCAAACCTCCATTTGTGAGTATTAAATCCAATATGGCCTCTTTACGGGTCGGCTCCTCAACTACTTGTGTTAGACCTTGGCCTTCCAGATGTTTTCAAACTTCAATTCCTACAAGGCTTTCGTCCTAATGATTGTTTAAGTATAATGGGAGATGTAGTTCCATAGCATCTTCCATAGCATTTAGGTTCACAATACGTTGACGTGTTTCTTCTTTTTTGCATGAAAAAAACTCTGCTACTTTTACTAATTTGGTCTTTTTAAACTTACAGTTTTCCATAAATACACATGCTACAAAGTTTTCTCGCCTTTGCCTAAACTCCTAACCAGTCTTGAAATGATACAGTATCTAGATCAGGGGTTCTCAGCCATAGCTCTCCAGATGCTATGGAACTACATCTCCCATTATACTTAAACAATCATTAGGACGAAAGCCTTGTAGGAATTGAAGTTTGAAAACATCTGGAAGGCCAAGGTTAAGCACACCTGATGTAGATGGATGACTCACAAAGGTCTGGAATATTTATAAATACTTTATATATGATACAAACACTGTAGGTTGATATGCGTATTGTGAAACTGCCATGGATGTAGATAAACAGACCACATTATCAAAGTAGCAGGGGGTAACCCAAAATCACATTGATTCCAAAAAACAATTGTGGTCACAATTGTCACTAAATATCACTATTATGTATAAAATGTAACTTTTACTGTACTGCATATAAAACAATTTCTAAAAGGCCACCCTCTGGTGGTACAAATTTACACAAAACAAATTTGAATATTTATTAACATAGATGGGTAGAAGAATATAAACAGTATAGAAATAGAACGCGGGAGAGATTAAACTCAATGGAACAAAATTCACTGTTGATAAAAATAAAAGAAATATATATAAAATAAAATATAGCCCAAACGTTTTGAAGATTTTATTATCTACACTAATTATCTGCAGTAACCAAACTGTTTCTTAATTGTACATAATGGATAAGCGACAGTATAGGGGTTATTCACAAAGCAGCGAAATTTCAGTGCTTTGAACTTCAGTGCGCTTCGTCGACTCCATTTCGTCAACCCTTCAGTGAATTCACTATTTATTTATTTTTTTGTGTGAAAGGATTTTACCAGGAAGGATACATTGAGATTTCTCTCGTTTTCAAGTATGTCCTGGGTGGCGAGTATGTACCGTTAGGTGTCTTGCCAAGGACACTTACTGGAGAGGTTGCTTGCTGGGATCGAACCCATGACTCCACAGGCGCTCTCCATGCAGAGCGGTGACATTACCTCTACTCCACCCAGCCGGTATTCACAGCAGGGTTACCATAGTGCACCGAAGATAGAGTCACCTAACACCGTCGAACTGCAGAGAAAAAAAATGAACTCCCAATAGGTGTCTAAACCGATAAAAATGTATTAAAATGTGTCTGATTAATAAAATTGCCTGTCATAGAATAAAAAAAACACCTTTTAAAAATATTATATTATTTGGGATTTGCTATGGGATTTGATTGTATAAACTTGTTGACTGAAACACCGACCATCAGGACATTTCGCCGACACTTGGTGCAGTTTGGCGTTCTGTGAATAGATTAACCATTACTTCCCTTTTGGACAAATTTGGTGCTGCCGAAGATCGACGATCGGCACCATATTTCACTGTCAATTCGCCTGTATTTGGTGTATTGACAGTTTAGTGAATAGATGAACTACCCTGCAATTGCACCGTATATTGTTTTTTATATTAACAAAAATCTATTATATTTTAAAGGCTTCTTTCAGATCAGGGAGAAGTGTCTCTGTGCTGTCTCTGGTCCGGTCCAATGACTCACAAAGTTTTTAATAATTGTTATTTTTTTAACATTGTCTATTCTTCCACCTTAGGATATGAACAAATGTTTACTTTTAAAACAGCTGTAGCACATATGAGATTCTTAATATGCTTTCTTCCCATAGCAGTTGTGATTTATTCAAAAACCTGATAGCAGCAAGTTCATGGCTATATAAGTGTGCCTTGATAAAAATGGGAGTACATGAGTAACCAGGTTCATATAACGGAGTACAGAATATGTGCAACATTTCTATTAAAAAGGTCCTTCTCTGTGTGTTCCAGAATGAGAAAGGAGACTTGCCAATCCCACTGCCGACATGCTGGATGTGCAAATCTTTTATTGGGCGAATTGAGTCAGCCATTCCCAAGGTGAAGTACTCATTTAAAATTAAGCTGTGTATTTCAATGGTTAGGCTGGGGTCAGACAAGCGTTTTGCAGAGCGGAAGGAACATCCGTTAGAGTGGACGTTCCTTCCACTCTGACGCCCGTCTGGCCACCTCGCTGAGCGCAGTTAGTGCGCTCAGCGCTGCAAGGCTCGATCCTCCTATGGAGTATTGTGCTTTGAAGCCCCATGAACTCGTGTCATAGCTTTCTGACGAGGAGGCTTTCAGCAATTCGTGCACGCACTACAGCGTGTAGCTTGCCCCGTCGAAACGTCACAACGTTGCAATGGCCGCCGGGAGGCACGGCAGTACAGGCGCACATAGTGCGCTCGTCTGACCCCGGCCTTAGGCAACATGCTTTTATGTACAATAGGAAAAAAGTCCCCCACCCCCACGTTTTACTCTTTACTTCCCTAAAAAGTAGACAACTTGACCTTACACTTAGCCGTGAAGGAGAGTTATCCATTCAAACTTAATTCAGAAAATAAAAGATAATGTGACTATATGTTTATTTTAACATAACTTTTTAGTTTTTTTTACTAAATTTCAATCAAATTATAGGATTATTCAGGCTTTGCCTAGTACCTGACCCAAATATAAAATGACAATACGATATGTGCACATATTGTTTAAAAAAGGTATGCTCTAGAAAAGTGGTTCCCAACTCTGGTCCTCATACACCCTAACAGGCCAGATTTTATCCCCTTCAATGCTGAGATCAAGATAACTCGGGACTTCAAAGGCACCATCAGAACCCGATATCGAGTTATCTCGATCTGCACCTCTGAAGGACAAATGCAAATTAAATTTGTTTGCTGCAAAATAATTTCCTATGCTTTTGGGCTGCAGAAGGTTCTTGTGGGCATAATGACCAAGGTGCTAAAACTGTTTAAAATCGGTGGAAGAATGCCCTGACATTTCGGACAGTCAAAGCAGGGAACCACGTGGTGCAGTGAAACTAGTGTAACTCCATTTGGCCAGTAGATGGCGCCATCTGCCTGCCAAATAGGAATATTCCCAAATATTTCTTACTGTACGATTAATTAAAAATTATTTTTAAAACAAAAAACGCTGGTTCCTGACAATGGTTTTTTGGAAAATCACTTAGTGAAGGGGTTAAGGATTATCTTGGGGAAATGCAGACTGACTACTGCAATTACTCATATCGCCGGTGCTGTATATCAGGTATCTGGCATTCCTGTCCTGTTAGGGATACTTGAGGACCAGGGTTGGGAACCACTGCTTTAGAAGCATGCACTTGTTGGATATAGGTAAATATCAATATATATCACTTTGTGTAAAAACCATATGTTTATTTCTACTAAACGCAGTAAACAACTCTCTAATAACCATTTACCCATTTGGTGGTATAACTAAGAGGTCTACTAAGGCTAGGGTCAGACTAACGCATTTTCAAGTTGTCTGTGAAAAAGTGCGTTCGAACGAATGGACGCATTTTTTCACGGAGTACGCGATAGCGGTCATACGATGCGCATTTGCATCCGTGATTTTGTACGGATCATCAATAAAACACTTTGTGCATCTGGACGTTATGTTGGCCGGACATTAGCAGTGTCTGACGTCTCCAATTCACGCACACACGCCTCTAGCGGACGCAGCGCACTCTGTACAACCGTACTAGAGGTTTTACGTTCTCGACAAAATGCGTTCGTTTTCCACTTGTGTTGCACGGCCGGACTTTTGTGCGACCGTACTTCGTATATTGGCCGTCATTGCCCGGCATTTGCTGCTACTACGGCCGTGATTAAGTGCGGCTGCACGCGCGTTCGCACTGCCTCAGTCTGACCCTAGCCTAAAAGATCAGGGACTGGGTAAGCCCTTCCATGGTTCAAAGGAAGAAGGGGTAAATGCACTAATAATGCCTCTTATATCCTCAGGACCTCATTGCCAAATCTGCGACTGGTCTTTGCCTTGTCCTGCCTGGAACGATCTCTGGTGTCTGTCAATGCTTGGTAGAGAAATACATTGTTATTTTTCTGGATTTTCTTCTAAGCAAAGTGGGACCAAAGCTGGTGTGTGGCCTCTTGTTCATGTGTTCCACCGGTGAAAACTGTGGATCAGGTGAGAACTCATGAAACATGCACACTTCCTCTGTTAATACCTGCATCAACTTACAATTTCAGACATAAAGAACATTTAGAAATTAAACATTTACGTTCGGGTGACTACTTAGCACAATTAGGACATATTTGCTTTTTAATATTGATGCAATAAACGTGAGACAGGACAGACAGATGTCATTTGCATGCCCTACCCAGAGTTCCTTGCTGCATATGGGGAATGTAGCACAGGAGCTCTGGGATGCAGCTCTTTGAATTGCTGTGATGTGCAAATGGCTTCTGCAATAATAAACATAACCTTTTTAATATTTAAATATATGAGTGAATTGCAGATAAAACCAATACACATATCCTGCCCAGCCTGAAGAAAAATGTTCCTCAATATCGCAATATACTCTAATGATTCTATTGACAAAAAAACGTAAGGTGGATGTGGGTAAAAATGATAGGAAGTGTAATTTCACACAACAATGTCCTGAAAGGAGGTTTGCCAGCAGGACCGTTAGCATCTTTGCTGGAACTCCTGTTTATTTCGGTCTCATATATGCCAAGGCAGACTTTAGAGGAAGAACCTTTGTTTCATCTATGCAGATACAGGACTAGATTCCTAATCAGGAGTAAACCTACCAAAGCCATTTTACTCTATGGAATTGGTAAGTTTACAACAGCTCTGGTTAAGTTTACACCGGACTTGGAATCCAGGTGGTCACTGTGTACAAGGTGTAATTCCAATGTATACTTAAAAAAGGTGACCCTTCCCGACTGAACAGAACAAGGTCCAGACAGATCAAAGCTGCAGGTAACCAACCCAATCCAATGGATCAGATTTCTACAAATTCCCTTATACACAGGTGAAGCTTTCCCTCCTTATAGAGGGTGTCAATGATGGTTTTCTGCACAACTGTCAGGTCAGCAGTCTTTCCCATGATTGTGATTCCTACTGAACCAGACTGAGAGACCATTTAAAGGCTCAGGAACCCTTTGCAGGTGTTATAACTTAATTAGATGATTAGAGTGGGACACTTTGAGCCTAGAATATTGCACCTTTTCACAATATTCTAATTTTCTGAGATAGTGGATTTGGGATTTTCATGAGCTGTAATTCTAATCATCACAATTATGACAAATCACGGCTTGAACCATCTCATATATTAGTTTCACCTTTTAAGTTGCATTACTGAAATAAATGAACTTTTGCACAATATTCAATTTTTCGAGTTTCACCTGTATGATAGGAATAGGTTTACGTCCTGAGACTAAACAGACCAACACAGTAACATAGCCAGCTCTTAGCTGTAGAATAGGTCAGTGGTTCCCAACCGCAGTACTCAAGTACCCCCAACAGGCCAGGTTTTAAGGATCACCTTGGGGAGATGCAGACTGAATCCTGCAATCACTGAGCAGCACATTATATCACCTGTGCTGTGCTTCACATATCTGGAAAACCTGACCTGTTGGGGGTACTTGAGGACCGTGGTTGGGAACCACTGGAATAGGTGATTTGATTAAGTTTCAGTGATGCACGAGAGTAGAGACAACCTTTACACATTCCAGATTAAGGCCGGGGTCAGACGAGCATTTTGCACAGCGGAAGAAACGTCCGTGAGAGTGGACGTTCCTTCCACTCTGACGCCCGTCTGACCACCTCGCTGAGTGCAGTTAGTGCACTCAGCGCTGCAAGGCTTGAATCTCATATGGAAAATCATGCTTTGTAGCCCCGTCAAATGCGCGTCGTAGCGCTTCAACGGGGAGGCTTTCAGAACGTTCACAGCACGCCTACTGTAGCATGTGCAAATCGTGCGCATGCTACAGCATGTGGCCAGCCCCGTCGAATCGTCACAACGCTGTCACAACGTAGAAAGAAATAGCAGCATATTAGCGCCATTAATAACCAAAGAAGACAATGAGAGAGATTGAGAGTTTGAGGCTAGGGACAGATGAGCGCATTTTCTGCAGCCACCGTCAAAATGTACGTCGATGCGTGCGCACGCATTTTTTCACGGAATACGCTTAAGTGGTCAGACGATGCGCAATTCTGGACGTATTTCATGACGATGGGGTGAAAAGAAGTCTAGGGAAATCCGGCTGTTTTGAACGTTATGTTGGCCGCACACTAGCAGCGTCTGACATCTCCTAATCACGCACACACGCTGCTATGCGGCCGCAGCGCACTTTGTACGTCAGTAGCAGCGGTTTCACGTTCTGATAAAAATGCGTTCATTTGCTGGTTGCGTGGTGTCGGCGCACCTTTCGTACGCACGTACTGCGTATATTGGCCGTCATTGGCCGTTATGTGCTGCTACTGCCGCCGTGATTTAGTGCGCCTGCACGCGCGTTCCGACTGCCCCACTCTGACCCTAGCCTTAAAGTCTATCCGTCATCCATCTGGTTTTCTTTAGACTGATCATGAAAATTTTGTACATTGGGTTTGCAAAATTTTATCAGGGTTATCCAAAGAGATTCGAAAAGTCACCGCACGTTCGGTGACTTTTCGTTCTCTTCAATTCGGTTCCTTTTGCCGATTGCATTTCGGTGACCCTGCGGTGTATTCAGCAAACACCACAGGGTCCCGAATTGCAGGGAAAAGCTACCGAACACCTGACGAACACTAACCGAATGCACGCTGAAAACAAGCAAAAAATCTGGATTAACCTTTGAACAGGAGCCGAACAGGAGCCGAAAAGGAGCCGAATCACACAGAGCCGAAGCAGCTGTGACGTAGACAGAGGGAGGTGAATAAATTAGAAAAACCATTTGTATGAATCTGGGAAAAAGAAACGCTGTTTGCAAAGAAACTACTGAGCGAAAATGTCTGAAATTTTCACAGGAGGTCCAGGGAATGATAATAAAGAGGGCTGTTACAAAAAAAATAAGCAAACTGAAAAAAAAATAAAAAAAATCGGACTTTTACATTTTTTTTTAAAAATTCAGAAAAATGCTTAAAGTATCCTAAAAAATCTATAAATAAAGAGACTTTTTGCTGCAGAATTTTATAATGAACGGTTTATTAGATATTGAATTAAGACGGAAATATTTTTAACATTGAAGTCTATGGGATTCTCCTGAATAAATTTGCCGAATTAAACCACCGAATGGCAGGGCATTAGGGGAACCTTTCACTGCTGGTTTGTGTTCTCTGAATAGACGAAGCAGTGCTTTTTCATGGGGATTCACTGCCCTCGAACAGGGACCGAACAGGCACCGTATGTGCAGGCAATTCGCCAGTATTTGGAGAATTGCCTGCTCTCTGGATAGCCGAATGGCCAGGAAAGGTAACCGAACGCTGATTTTCAGCGTTCGGTTACCTTTCTCAAGCAATTCGAATCTCTTTGGATAACCCTGTAAATGTAAATAGAGTGGCCACAGTGCCCTAAGCATCCTCATCCCTCTCCTCTTCAGCATCCAGGTGACATGCTCTGGCTTGCAGCACGTCATGCGTTGACGCTTAGAGCCTGCGCTCCTTGGATACAAGGTGATTTTTAAACTGATCTTAAGGGTTAAAATAAGGAGTCAGGAGCCTTAATGCTTAAGACCTCGGTTCCCACTCCTCCCATTTTAGCCCTAGAGAATCATTTTAAGTCTATGACCCATATAATCAAACCACATGACTAAACCTTTGTTTTTGTTACCGTTAAGTGTTTTTTAATAAAGTTCTGCATGTGGCAAGTTCTTGGACATTTGTCAGTGGCCCTAGAGTTTTCAAACAATACTAGAGAAATCAGGGAACAGAGGAGAAAGGCTCAGTCCTGGGCCGTACGCAAAGTCACGTAGATGTTAGGCTGGGGTCAGACGAGCGTAGTGTTCACGTCCGTGATTGTGCCTTAGGCTAGGGAAAGATGAAAGCATTTTTCCCCCGCGAACGTGAAAAAGTGCGTCCGAACGCATTGACGTATTTTTTCACGGAATGCGCAAAAAAGGGCAGAAGACGCGCATTTTCGGGCGTGATTTTGTACGGATCGTCAATAAAACTCTTTTTGCGTCTGGACGTTATGTAGGCTGGACATTAGCAGCGTCTGACATCTCCTAATCACGCACATGCCGCTATGCCACAGCTGCGCACTCAGTACGTCAGTACTAGCGGTTCAGCGTTCTCAGAAAAATGCGTTCAAATTCCACTTGTGTTGCACGGCCGGACTTTTGTGCGGCCGTACATCGTATATTGGCCGTCATTGCCCGTCATCTGCTGCTAGTGCGGCCGTAATTATGTGCGCCAGAACGCACGTTAAAAGTGCGCTGGTCTGACCCCAGCCTAAAAGTACGTCCGTGATAGCATAACAGAAAGCCTATCGGAGCCCATTACACAAAGTACGTCCGCACTGAACTGCGGACACACAACGGCCGCGGCCCACGGATGCAAGGCAGGCAAGAACGTACAACCCCTAGGACGGCTGCGCAAAGTGCGCTGCGTCCGCAACTTCTGCATAGCTTTGTGTGTGAGTGATGGAACGTGGTCAGACGGACTGCATTTATACGTCCAGCATTTTTCACGGACAAAATGGTTTTGCTTTTTATTTTATTTTCTCTCCTACATCCGTCAAAATATATGTCAGTGATAAACGGACTGTGTGGCCACTACTGTGTCTTCCGTACTGACGTACGTCAGTGTGCACGGACGTACAGTCCGTCGAAATCACGCTCGTCTGACCCTAGCCTTAGCTTCAGTACACAAAACAAGGTAAATACAACGCATACAGGGTTATTCAGAGAAAGGTGAAACTCTGGAGAACTTTTGGAGAAGTGAAAATTATAGGACAAACTAGCTGATTTGGAAAGTGAGATAAATGGGAGAATTTTTCTGGTTTGGCTATTCTGACCTAGAATTTAACTTCTCCAAACGTTCTCCAGAGTTTCACCTTTCTCTCAATAACCCTGATAGATTTACAAGATTAAAAACATAGCACTATGTTCAAGTTCCAAATGGACTGTTTCGTCATGCTGTTTATCTTTTTCTAGAAGACTTACCTGTATTTCCTGCATTGAGTACTGATATAACCTGCAATATGTGCCTGGCTGTTACATACCTGGTGAAACCAAAACTTGCTGAAAATTCTACTCAGTCAGAAATAAAAAACGCCCTCATGGGAGTCTGCGTTGACCCTGAACTGGACTACAAGGCAGTAAGTGGATGGGGAATTAGGGCATAGAGAAAAGCTTTTGGCAGATAATGTGGGGATTGTATGCAGTCTTATATAAAACATATAACATATACAATACTGACACTCGCGTTCAAATCGCTCAATAACTCAACCCTCCCTTCCATGTCTTCGTTACTCCGCAAGCACATCCCGTCTATACAACTTTGGTCGGCGGTTGATCACCTGTCATCTGTCTACACCCGCACAACCAACTCTCGCCTCCAAGACTTCTCAAGGGCAGCTCCAGTCCTGTGGAATGACTTGTCTCGCCCTATCAAACTCTCCCCTAATCTTCAGGCCTTCAAGAAAACCCTCAAAACCCATCTCTTCAGATTAGCGTACCACATCACTGATGCAACTCATCCCTCTGGCTGCTCACCTACTCACACACGATTGAATCTGCTTCAATGGCCCCACCATTCCCAAACCACTGGCACCAATGATCCTGCTGTCCAGTAAAATTCCCCTTGTCTTCCTCAACCCCCAATCCCTCTAGTCTAGACTGTAAGCTCCTATGAGCAGGGCCCTCTACACCTAGTGTTTACATCCTTTGTCCGTTTATCTTTATCTCATTCCCTTAAAGCGCTGCAGAAACTGTTGGCGCTATATAAATGATAATAATATTAATAATCACATCTTGCAGAGCAAAAAATTATTTAACAACTTCTTGCTACTAATATTTCAATGGATTTCAATGAAAAATTACAGTTATGTAAAGGGAGTTTGTAGTTGTTTAGAATCTGTTTGTAATGTTGTAATTGTTCACAAGAGCATAATATTCCTAATAATAACGCCATATTCTTTTATGACTGTTTAGTGCCAACTATTCATTCAGGAACATCAGATACAACTTATTCAGCTTCTCCAAAAACCTTGGGATCCCAAGAGGACCTGCCAGGTAAAGCTTGTAAATTATACCTGTACTCACACATACATAACTTGTACTAAATTCCTGATCTTTTTCAAGTATTTTTTGGCCTTCAAGGTTAGAATATGGCTTTGTCTAAGTCTATAAATCTCTATTCTTTATTTTTGCTAGCACTATCACTAATAGAAGTGCCTCACATTAAGACATAAGATGGTGCATTAACCATACACTCCCACCAAACAAAATTATAATTTGCGAAAAAAACAAAACGATAAACAACAGACCCACACTCTACTGTGTGAAAGACAGGGAAAGGTAACAAATGTAGTAATAATTTTAGGGTAAAGAGGGTGGGCAGGGGTGGACTGACAACTCTTGGGGCCTCCCCCACTGTGCCTGCCAACATGCAAGCCACATACAAGTATTGCTCATATGTATATTGTTATTACAGAATTGTAATTTGAAGTGCAGCCCAGGCCTCCTCCTGGACCTATCATTCCCTATACATTCACAAGCATCACAGGCTCTGCATCGTACCACCGCTCTGCATCGCACCACCACTCTGCATCGCACTTCACTGGTTAACCCCTTCACTACCAAGTCATTTTCCAAAAATCTACTGCCACGAATCAGTGGATTTTTTGGGGAGAAAAATCAAATCAGTTATAGAGTAAGAAATATTTGGGGATATTCCCAATGTATTTCTTACTGTAATAAACTATTTGGCAGGGAGATGTCACCATCTACACCAGCAAACCATATCTCCCGCAGCTGGAGGCCGTGCTGCAAGAACAATTCACAGAGGTAGAAAAGTGGATCAAAAATAACAAACTTTTTTTAAATACTGACAAAACTATTACGATGATCTTTGGAACAGCACCTAAACTACATAAATTGCAAAATCGCATCTATGCGTCAGGACAAAATCAAATGGCGCGCTGATCAGTCACTTCTCTCAAATATCTAGGTATGTGGTTAGACCCAAATCTATCCTTTGGCCCCCACATCCAAAAACTCTCATCTAAACTTTACCCCAAACTAGGTGCCCTGTACAGAAACAAATCCTGCCTGAGCCCTGCGGTAAGAAAGCAGATTGTACAACAAATGCTTATGCCGGCTATTGAATACGAAGATGTAGTGTATGCAGCCGCCCCGCAAACGCACCTTCAGAAACTTACTACATTGTATAACTCATGCTGCCGCTTTGTGCTACAATGTAACTACATGACCCACCATTGTGACATGTTAAAAGAGCCAAACTGGAATCTAGATGCTCTCTTCATCTTTCCAACCTGGTGCTCAAGAGCTTTTCTGGGAAGCTACCACCCTACCTGAATAGGCTGCTTCCCCCAGCAGTTCCCTCATCCTATAACCTCAGATCCAGGACCAGCACCTTACTTGCAATACCTCAATACAAAAAGAAAGTGGCTCGATCCTCATTTTCCTACAGAGCACCGCAAATATGGAATAACCTCCCAGACACCGTCAAATCTTCCCCCAGTCTAAAGTCCCTTAAGAGATCTCTATTAACATACCTCGATACAGAATGCACCTGTAAACATGTAACATAGTGAATATATTTATTTTCTCTTAATATGTATATTTGTGCTGTTTTTTTTAATATCTTGCATTGTATTACTCTGTATTTCTGTAACAATTCAATGTTCTTGAACCCAGGACATACTTGAAAACGAGAGAAATCTCAATGTATCCTTCCTGGTAAAATAATTTATAAATAAATAAATCTATCCATATCCTACGGGAATAGGGCCCTCATCTCCTCCTGTACTGTTTGTCATTTGTTGTTCAATGTATTGTAACCCTGTCTATACTGTGCCCATTGTACAGCCCTGAGGAATATACCGGCGCTTTATAAATAAAGATTAATAATAATAATCCTTCCTGGTAAAATCCTTTATAAATAAATAAATCTGTTGGCCAAATAGAGTTCCTGCAGTTATAACTGCAGCCCCTGTCAACTGGGGAATGTCCGATATCTCAGGGATTTTATCCCGTTTTAGCACCTTGGGCATTATGCCCAGAGGACTATAACTTTGGGGGCATCTTCTGGAGCCCCAAAGGAAACTAACAGGGTTATCCAAAGAGATCCGAATTGCTTGAGAAAGGTAACCGAACGCTGAAAATCAGCGTTCGGTTACCTTTCCTGGCCATTCGGCTATCCAGAGAGCAGGCAATTCGCCAAATCCTGGCGAATTGCCTGCACATACGGTGCCTGTTCGGTTCCTGTTCGAGGGCAGTGAATCCCCATGATAAAGCACTGCTTCGGCTATTCAGAGAACACAAACCAGCAGTGAAAGGTTCCCCTAATGTCCTGCCATTCGGTGGTTTAATTCGGCAAATTTATTCAGGAGAATCCCATAGGCTTCAATGTTAAAAATATTCCCGTTTTAATTCAATATCTAATAAACCGTTCATTATAAATTGTGCAGCAAAAGTCTCTTTATTCATTGATTTTTTAGGATACTTTAAGCATTTTTCTGATTTTTTTTTTTTTTTAAAAAAGTCCGATTTTTTTTTTTTTTTTTTCAGTTTGCTTATTTTTTTTGTAACAGCCCTCTTTATTATCATTCCCTGGACCTCCTGTGAAAATTTCAGACATTTTCGCTCAGTAGTTTCTTTGCAAACAGCGTTTCATTTTCCCAGATTCATACAAATGGTTTTTCTAATTTATTCACTGCCTCCTCTACGTCACAGCTGCTTCGGCTCTGTGTGATTCGGCTCCTTTTCGGCTCCTGTTCGGCTTTTTCGAAGGTTAATCCAGATGTTTTTGCTTGCTTTCGGTGTGCATTCGGTGGGTTTTGCGGTTAGTTTTCGTCAGGTTATCGGCAGCTTTTCCCTGCAATTCGGGGACCCTGTGCTGTTTGCTGAATACACCGCAGGGTCACCGAAATGGGATCGGCAAAAGGAACCGAATTGAAGAGAACGAAAAGTCACCGAACGTGCGGTGACTTTTCGAATCTCTTTGGATAACCCTGTAAATGTGATTCCAACAAACAAATATAATTTACAATCACACAGCACAGCCCCAGACCAGGCTAATATAGGCGAATTGCCAGCAAAATACAGTGCCTGTTCAAAGGCAGTGAACTCCAGATAGAACATCAAACAGCAGGGGAAAGTTGTTGAAATGCCCTGATGTTCGGTGGTTTCATTCGGCAGGTTTAATCTGATGAATCCCATAGGTTTCAATGTTAAAAATATTTCTGTTTTTATCCAATATAATTTATTTTTTAGGATCTTTTAGGCATTTTCCGCAAACTTTTTTTTCATTTTTTTTTTAAGAGAGGTTTCTCTTTTCTCTGGCACAGACCTTTTAATTATCATTCATAGGACCTTATATGTTAATTCCAGACATTTTCATTAGTAGTTTTTTTGCAAACAGCATTTAAATTTTGACACTTAAAAAAACAAACCAAGAAACGATTTTTAACAAAAAAAGTATCTCACTAGGAGACACTAGCACCAAGAAACATAAAATATAACTTTTATTAATCAATTAAAGGATCGATCACCACTAAAAGATTCAGGTTGTATCTTCAACCAAGTATTCTATAAATCATTGAATCAATGTATTAATGATTGGATATCAAATTTCAATAATCCAATGCCACATGGGTTTGAATTCATAGAATATCCTGACCAAACCTTTTGGAGAATAAGTTACTATTCAGAACTACAATTACAGCTGAATAGGATGAAGTTTACAATATTCACAATTGTTTATATTTTATTGCTGGTATTCTGTGACTAGAGATGATTAATCACAGGGACCAACATGGGTTATTCAGAGAGTGGTGAAAAGCAGGAGAATGACTGGAGAATGGAAAAATTCTAGGTCAAAATAGCCAAACCAGAAAAATTCTCCCTTTCATCTCTCTTTCCAAATCGGCTATTTTGACCTATAATTTTCCTTTCTCCAGTCCTTCTCCTGCTTTTCACCACTCTCTGAATAACCCCGTAAATGTTATTCGTATCAAGGTTCCCACACGTCAGTTCCCACAATCAGTTAACCTTTATCAACAACAAAGCACATGGAAAAAAACATTATTTCATTTTGGAAAAAAGGATTAACCTTTCCAGCATCAAAGGAAATTAATATTCAGTTTATTCGTTTAATTTATCTAGTAAATCCATTCACATAGCCAATATTTCTGACGCTTGTTGTAATTTATAGGTATAGATGTCAAGGGTTGGCACAAATTCTCAACCCGTGCGTGCAACAGCAATCACTTCAATCAAGTCAGAAAATCTAAATAAGGAGAACCTGTAGTTGTCAAAATGTACTTTATATTTGGTGTTCGTACTTATCTAAAATACTGTATATGGTTCAAATATGCCATTAAAACAAATTATCACATAAATTCCAAAACCAATATATTCGGAAATAATGTCCTTAACTGGCACTAAAGGAACTAGATTTACAAATGACCATATTGATACAGAAATTATCCTTAACCATCATCAAAGATTTTTAAACAGTCGTGCTCATTCGTATGATCTATAGTATTAGATCATAGTAATATAGTAGACTGTTGTTACAATTTGCACGTATGAACGAGGACACTAAAATAAGTGTAATATGATCCAACTTGTGCGTGCAGTAACTATCACGGCAATTCTTAGAACCAAAAGATCAGACCTGCATTGCGCATTAAACAGATCGCTCAGGTATAGCATTTAGCGCATTTCAGAAAGACCCAATACAGCATTTAAAGACGATTACATGTAGAACCCTCTGGTATTAGAATACGTGCTGAACTAACCTGATTTATTGCCGAAGTTAATTGCTTCTATCAAAATGTTAGACGTGCTTGTTTGTTTTGTTTTTTTACCCTGTTCATCGGCTTGTCGGCTTTTTCCAGCTGCTGGTCGGTGCTGCGTTTGGTGGGTCGTCAGCTTTTTTCGGACGTGTTTGGCGTGTTTTTTGCAGTGGTTTAAAGTGGTCCGATACTTCGGATAATATCGGCTGTGGTTTTCGGTGGATTTTTGAGTCCCTTCCCTGCACTCTAGGGACCCTGCGGTGAATGCCGAATTCACCGCAGGGTCAGGGAATTTGATTCCCTGAAGTGCGGGAAACGAGAGAGCACGGAAATGTGGGTGACATTTCGGTGCTCTGTGAATAATCCCTTTAGTCTTGACAGGCATATGTGAGCCCATATAATGTCAAACTGGCACATGTCACCCCTATGGGAAATAAGTTTTTGTTTTTTTTAGTTTTAAAACACACTCTGGTTTTTATTTTTGACATTTTCCCTACTCTTTTTCTGTATAAAGGGTGAGATGATACAAATGGGTAAAATATGACACAATTTTACCATCAAAATTTAATTTTGTTCAAACAAAAAATGGGCATGGCTGAAATTAGTGGTTAAATACAGAGACTGCCAATGGCTGAAAAAGAGCTCAGGAATGAAAGGGGTCAAATGCTGATTATTAGTTTATGGTTTAGTTTCTTGATTCGAATATAGAACGAAATACCACAATGCAGCCAATGTTATGTTGCCAAGAAAAGGGATACTCTAATAAAGATAAGAGTTCCCTTTTTTTCCCCCTTAACTACAGTGATTGAGTATACATGATCATTGGTAGTAGACACAACATCCAGAGATCTTGTTAACATGTTCTGAGACTATAATGTATGATTGCAAATTAAATTTGTTTTGCTTTTGGGCTCCAGAAGGCACCTTCAAAGTTTTACCCCTGTGGGCATAATGCCCAAGGTGCTAAAGTGTTTAAAATCAGCTGGGGAATATGCTGCCAATGCCATATCAGGCTTTCTCCAGCCGATGCACGGAACCATGGGTTGCAGTTAGCTGAAGTTCTACCTGTAGTAACTATGTTTTAAAAAAAAAAAAGAAATATTTTTATTCGTCTCAGATCAAGATGAAATTACAGAAAAAGGGGTAACAGTGTTTTTTTTTCCTTTTCATATCATGTACAATCTGCAACAATGCAAAATCACAACTTCCGGTTTTAATTAAAGTTTTACATCTCAAACCAGCACCGAAGTGTCATGGCAATGTCAGCATTTAAAGCTCAGAGGTGGACGGCTGGGTTAGGGTATCCCGGGAAGTGGAGGCAAGAAAGTTAACTAACAAGTGGTCAGAGGTATTTGAGGGGATCAGTGGGGTGCTCCGCAGCATTTGTAGGGAATACCATGGGGCATCGCAGAACGTGTTTCGTAGGGAAGTTTGGACCTCAGGTGGTAAGGCACGAATAAAAGGGGACCAATGAGTAAAGAATTGTTGAGTTTTCTCAGTCTGATGTAGTGAGGCCTCAGACCAGTCAGCCAAGAATATGGAATAAATTCTGTCTAGGCTTGTGCACCGATTTTTTATTCGGTTCGATTTTTCGGATTTTTAAACTTTTCGATTCGGCTCGTTTCGTTTTTCGTGTACTTTTTTTCAGAATATCGACCATTTTTCGTATTTTCGTGTCACTTAGCTCGTTTTTTGTATCGACTTTTCGTAAGTTCGGAAATTTTTGTTTTTCGGAAAGTCTGTTCTCGTTTCAAAGCAATAAATTTCGATTTGACACATTTCAAGTCCATTCGAAAATTCCGAAAATATTTCGTTTCGGCTCGGAAAACTTTTCGGATCTAAAAATTTTCAGAAATTCGGCCGCATCCGAAAACACGAATCGGGAAATTTCGTGAAAATTCCGAAATTCACATCCCTAATTCTGTCGTACATCATGCGGAATGAGGGAGGGGTACCAGATATCCATTGAGACAATATGGCCTTTTTGCCCGTCGCTGCTAAGAGACCTAACCAAAACCGGTAGTAACTATTTCTTATTGTATAATGTGTTAAAAATTGTCTGAAAAACACTGGTTCCTGACAGTGGATATTGGAAAATCACTTTGTAGTAAAAAGATTAAATAATTGGTCAGATGCTACTGACAGCCTCTGCCCATTTCTTTTTTCTTTTATTTGGAGTGATTTTACTCACCTGTTGTCTCTTTAAGCATACCTCTCCTCCTCTTTAGTTCAGGGACTTCCTAACACAAATGTCCCTGCAGCTATCTAAGTAAATTGCGTAGTGTAGGAACTGCAAATTGCACACCGCTACTGGACTTGCGCACTTCATGTACATAAGTTATGTAGCGCCTGCAGAGTGATAGATAAGAGTTGCGCACATATACACAGATCTGATTAATCGCTGCCTGAGATCGCTAACGCAGGTGGTCTGAGAGGGTGACGTCAGCAAGCGCTCTGCATGCTGATATCATAAGTCACCGATCTGATGACTTCACCCAGCGTTTTCACCAGAACAGGGCAACAACAGGAGGGGGGGGGGGGGGAGGACTGCTCACATCGTGGCCACTTTAAAAAGATAAAGTGGTCATGATAGATAGCGTGCCCCTTTTAATATTGTGGCCTCAATCAGATGCTCATTTATAAGATTCGTTGTAGACTGTAACCAAAGCTGCCTCCATCTTTGTCCTCTCACCCTCCACAACACATGTTTCAATCATACCCACACTATATACTGTACAACCTTGGTGCCCATTGGAGAAGTGTGGATGCTGGCCTCCTGCCAAGGGACCGCAGACCAATGTGGCAAAGCCAATGCTGACACTGGGCATAAGTGGGCACATAAGAACTATTGTTAGTACTGTTTGTGAGATTGTCCTTCCATTGATTTGATGTTGATAACATGCTACTCCTGTCTCTTGTATTCTGATCAGATTTGCTTGTCTCTTGAAGGGATTCTCATTCCCCCTTGTGTAGACATGGTGCTGTGTTTATATCATTTTACCTATTCTTCCCTGCACTAAGCTGTGTCTGGGGAGAGTTATCAGAAGTTATACAGCACTCCCTCAAGGGTTGTGTAGAAAGGAAAGCTACTTCAGATCTGCTTGACCTGGGGAGAAGGGACAGATGCTGCAACAGGTTGAGGTCTGATCTTCAAGTTGGGGACCAGTCTCCCCTAGTTGTGTGACATATGCGCTTTCTAGGAATGCTTGTCTAACGATGTGGCTTGAGAAAGACCTAAAATGTTGCTCTCCACTAAACTGGTTTTTACTTGAAGTTGTTTCCCTCACTATCATAATAACCGTTTCTTCGTCCATTTTGAAAATGCAAAAAAAACCTGATGGTTCTATTACAGGTGTATAGCTATTCAGAGTAAACATGTCAGTCAACCTATTCGTGTACACTATACATTAACATTTCTGTATGAGCCTCACGTTTACCACTGTTTTATCTGCAGGAGGCAGGCATGTGTCCTTCTGGCTCGAATTTTGTCACTGATCATGCTGGTTGTGCATCTGGACCATCATACTGGTGCAAGAGCCTGGACACTGCAAAGGAGTGTGAAGTGAGTGGCCATTGCTGTAGGGATTTCACTTGAGATACATGTACTAGATGTTATTTTATTAACTTCACATTGACTTGTATGTATAGACAAACAGGGTTATAGGGTTGTTCAGAGAGGTGAAAACCAGGAGAATGAACAATCTAGACCAAATAGCCGATTTGGAAAGTGAGAATTTCTGGTTTAGCTATTTTGACCTAGAATTTTCACTTCGCCAGTCATTCTCCTGGTTTTCACCTCTCTGAATAACCCTGAAAGAGGCATAAAGGTTTATCCACTCTGGACTGAGTTTTTAGCCACGTTGCACTTGCTGGCATTGATAAAATAAAAGAAACAAAATGCACCAGAAGTCACCTTCTAGGTGCAATAGCGATCACCCCACCCCAATACTCCTGGTGAATAGGATTAAACCTGTAAAACTATCAGGGTTATTCAAAAGAGAATCAAAGTCACCGCATGTTCGGTGACTTTTCGTTCTCTTCAATTCGGGCCGTTTCGGCAATCCCATTTTGGTGACTCTGCGGTGTATTCAGCAAGCACCACAGGGCCATCGTAGCGCAGGGAAAAGCTGCCGCAAACCCGACGAAAAGTCATCGCAAAAACCCAGCGAATGCACGGCGAAACCCGGAAAAACATCTGGATTAACCCGCCGAAGACGCTGGAAAAACCCGAGTAGGAGCCGATCACACGCAGCGCAGCCGCCAGAAAAAGCTGACACCGCAGATGAGTGAAGTGAATAAATTCGGAAAACAGTTTGCTTGAATGTTTGAAAAGTGAAACGCTGTTTGCAAAGAAACTGAGCGAAAATGTCTGAAATTTACATATGAGGTCCAATGAATGATAACAAAAAAGGGCGGTTACAGAAAAAATAAGTAAAGTAAAAAAAATATAATAATCGGACTTTTTTAAAATAATTAAAATCCAGAAAAATGCTTAAAATATCCAAAAAAAAAAATCTATCAAGAGACTCTTTACTGCAGAATTTTACAATAAATGGTTTTAGATATTGAATTAAAACGGGAATATTTTTAACATTGAAGCCTATGGGATTCTCCGGAATAAACCTTTCAAATGAAACCACCGAATGGCAGGGCATTAGGGGAACCTTTCACTGCTGGTTTGTGTTCTCTGAATAGCCGAAACAGTGCTTTATTATGGGGATTTCGCTGCCCTCGAACAGGCACCGTATGTACAGGCAATTCGCCTGATTTGGCGAATTGCCTGCTCTCTGCATAGCCGAATGGCCAAGAAAGGTAACCGAACGCTGATTTTCAGCGTTCGGTTACCTTTCTCCAGCCATTCGGATCTCTTTGAATAACCCTGTATAATAAATAAAATAACCACACATAGGAGAGAACCAAAGATATGGTTCCCTAGCTAGACCAGTGAGTGCTAGGATGAAAATGGATTGTTTATTAACTTCATTAAAATATCACACTCACGGCTGAGTGGAGTAGAGATAACATCACTGCTCTATAACTGTGGAGACACAGGTTTGATCCCGGCAAGAGCACCTCTCCAGTAAGTGTCCTTGGGCAAGACACCTAACGGTACATACTCGCCACCCAGGACATACTTGAAAACGAGAGAAATCTCAATGTATCCTTCCTGGTAAAATACTTTCTAAAAAAATCCATCCTAGCACTCTCTGGTCTAGCTAGGGAACCACATCTTTGGTTCTCTCATATATATGTGTGGTTACTTGTTGGCATTGGTTTTTATTAATTACTAATGGAAAGGTCTAGGGCTGAAACAATCGAAAACTAATAGATAATCAAAAAAGCTGACAACGATTCTCATTATTCGATTAAACCGTGCGTGCTATACACAGACCGTTTACAGTTACAAGTATTTATAAAGCGCGAACAAGTTTAGAGTCATGCGGAGTTAAACATTATTAACCTCAGATAATGCTTTGTATTTTTGTTCCAGGGTTATGGTAAACATCACCAGTTTGTTCTTATTTAGTTTACAACAGTAGCACAGACCGTGGGGTTCTGCCACGGGGTGGGTGGGGCTGTACCACCAGTGTTTTATCCTTACTTGGAGCTGGAGTCCTGTGCAATCACCCTAGCCTTCCTCCAGTCCAGACCTGCCATCACTCCCTTTCCCCTTCCTCGCAAACTCCATCCTAAACTCAGGTCAGGTCCTTTGTCCAAACTCAAAAGGGAGAGGGGGGGGGGGGTTGGACAGCAGCTTTCCACTTCACCCTGGAACATCCCCATCCGTGAAACAATTGAGCTAATCCTCCAAAATAATGTGTAAATGAAATTCTGGTGCACATAAAAGACTATGATTGGAAAGACATGTTGACGTGTTTAACAAGTATATTCTTTTCCTAGGCTGTCAGTCACTGCTTGGAACACGTGTGGCATTAAGAATCCCATTGTCCTACTTCCAGAACACAGGCACCTCTTACCCCCTCCACTATGTGATCATAGCTTCTCCACACCCATGGAACATTGCCTGGGCTTTACAATAATAAAATACTTTCTAAATAAAGCATTTGTTCTTGTGTCAAAGAAATCATACATTGTACTCCACGATCAATTGCTGCAGCGACAACAACAAACCATGATCCACATGTGCTGCTTAGAGGGACATTCTAGTGTTTTAATTTTGTTTTTTAAATAAGCCTTAAAAGGCATACTCTTAAGTAGAGATATTAAAAAGAGAGACATGTATGCTTTAGTAGAGTTTGTTTAAAAAATGTGCAATGCCTTTTGAAGGTGTCATTCAGCAGGCATAAAAAGCAAGTAAATATGAAATTTTTCATATGTACCACTTTTCTTTTGGCGTTTTCCACACCCACCACAGGAGGCACTTTGAGCTAACCAATCAGTAACTATTCCTAGGAATAGATAAATGCACTGAGCATGTGCGACTGAGTTTCTCCACCTCCCTCCTGCACTGTGAGCTGAGGGGATGACTGGGCTTAGTGCCAATCCAATCTCTTTCACCCCCAGCTACTGCAGAGGCAGGGTAGGAGAGAAATCAATACGTGCAGGGAGAAAGAGACAGCAGAGAGAAGAACAGAAAAATAAATAAAGCACAGAAAGACAGCAAGATAAAGCAGAGAAAGTGCAAGAAAATATGCAGTGAGAGAGCGCGCACAAGAAAGAGTGAGTGACTGTGTGAGGGAGTTTGAGTGAGACGGTGTGCATGTAAACCATGAAATAGTGCTGGTGAGCAAGTTGATAAGTGAATTTTGCTTTCAGTTTCATAGATGCTAATATTCAGCTCTTCAGTTTCCCCAGTCTGAGGTATTGAGCGTGCACAGTGTTTCACGTGCACAGCTTGTGCTAGTTCATGCAGTGGAGGCTCCTCCATAGGACCACATGAACACGTGAGCCCCCATGAACCAGCTAAAAAATAATAATAAATCTTGGTCTGCATTTTAGTTTTTGGGGGTGGGGGGGGGGGGTGTTGTCTATTGGGGAAGGTCACATGATGTGATTGCGGGGAGGAGGCGGGAGCTGAAAAACACTTAGCTGAGGTATGTGGTTAGAGATGAAATGACAGGGGTGGGGGTGTTTTAACACATTTTTGAAATGTTTGTCTAAAGTGTTTAAATGTCAATTTAGTAAGAAAAGAAAAAAAAAATTCTAGACGGGCATATCCCTTTAACATATCCTGACCCAACCCCATCCTCTAAGCCGCAGTCGTCACATGACTGTGCAGGGGAGGGGGTGGTGCAAATTTGATCAATATCAAAATAAGAAATCTTTAGGAGTCAACCTCCTACTCAAAAATTTTCAAACAGACTAATAAAGAAAAAAAAACATAATTTGAGTCCTAAATACCAGGGCCATCCTAACCCCCCGGGAGATTGGCAGGAGTTTGTTTTAGAATGGAGGTCGGCTGGTGGGACTCTTGGAACACCCGCATGAGCAGAATATCTAGTGGGGCAGTATAAGCACTCCTATCCGTGCTGCTCTAGCAGAGGACATGTCCTTAGTCTTATCCAGACTGGCTTGAACGCAAGCTTCACGAAAGAGTTCAGCATCATAAAAGACAGGCTGCAGATACAAGGTCCCTGCATTGTACGCTGGTGCAGTACAGCCCTGAAAACTCATATCTGCTAGTGCAAGAGTGCACACAAACCGATAGCACTGTATTCTATATAGGTGAATAGAAAAACTAGTCTTCCTGAAGGTACAAATAAGCTGATAGACTAGTAAGTGCTCCATAACTTGATCAGCCACAACTTTAAAACACTGACCGATAAATAACAAATGATTATATTGTTACAAGCGAAGGATAGCTGCCTGATCACACAAATTGCTGAAAAACGTAATGCTGGGAATGATAGAAAGATTTCAGAATACACTTGACACCTACCTAGCAATTGTTGCAGATCAAAGTCACTGTCAGGATAATGGGGTTCCCTGATGGCAGTGACCTCTTTCAGCAGGATAACGCACCCTACCACACCACAAAAATTATTCCGAAATGGTTTGAAAAACCACGAAAGATTTAAGGTGTTACCTTGTCCTCGGAATTCCCCAGATTTCAATTCAACTGAGCATACGTCAAATGTGCTGGAACAACAGATCTGATGCATGGAGGACCCACCTTGCTTGACTTAAAGGATCTGCTAATGTTTTGGTGCCAGAAATCACGTCTTGGAGACCATGCCTCGATGGAGCACAGATATTTTCGTAGCACAAAAAAGCAAAGGGGACCTACACGATTTTAGGCACGTGGGTTAAATGTTTTGGCTTGTTAGTCTGTGGTTCTGGCATATATTACAGGGGCAGATTTCTTGCACCATGATAACTAAAATCAGTAGTGGAAAAAAGTGGTTTGGGTATAAACTTAAATAGAAAGAAAAATTGTTTTAATAAGTTCTGTACAACAGACACTATTTACAGATGCTTCCTACTATAAAATAGAGAAGACAAAGAGAAAAATCAATGAAATACATGGACACCATATCGACCGTGAGAAAAAACAAGTTTATTAAAAATAAATTTGTCAGACCTGTGGCTGCTAACACAGACTGTCAAATATTTCAAAATATATACAAGACAATGTGTGGTATTATCTTATAGCAGTGAAATAATTGTACCACTTTATAAATTTACAGTTATGGAGGACATTTAAAGGGGATAAGAACCAGATTACATAAAAACTCTGGCAAACAGCTCCAGATACCTTTAACGCCCAATATCTAGAACTCTGTCATGAACCCCCTCCACAGACCCTTTGGACAAATGAGGGATTGAATTTGCAAGTATTACAAGTTTCTGTACACATCACACCTGGCAACGCCTCCTTTTTATGTTCTAAGAAACAATCTTCACTGGCTTTAAACTATAACATTCAGTCACAGCGCTGATAACAATTATGCCCCCTGCTGGTTCTTCTCACCATCATCTCTTCTCTTCCAGATCTGCAAGTAACAAACCAAATTGTTGGGAGTCCATTAAACATTTACAAAACATTGATCAACATATTTGATTCTGATTTGATATTCTAAAGCCATGATAATGTTAAGATGCAGTTCTTGGTGTTCTGGATTATTGGAAGAGGAAAAAAAACAAACACTTTAGAGTGTCATGCAATTCCGATTATAGAGGTTGCCTCAAAATAATAATGTTAGGTTGCTTATTTCACAGATGCAAATGTACGTTTGTTTTTTTGCATGTACCATGCTGATCTGAGGATTTCAAGAATAGAGACCGACCAGCAGCAAATACCTGTATGTATGCCTCTGACAGCGTGATCATCTGGGGCAAGATATCAGTCACCTGCAAATCTTGCAGTTCATACCACTTCCCTGTACCCTAAACCAGCAGAGAGAGAGGGGAAAAAAAAAAAGGCTTAGTAACTCACTCCATCACAGTCTTGAAAAAGGCAAATGTTTCAACAAATTATCATATAGATCTATGGCATCTTGCAATATTTTATTTCCTGATCACAAAAATAAGATGACTGTCAGGCTTATTCAGGGAAAGGTGAAACCCAGGAGAACTGGCAGGAGAAGAGAACAATCCAGTCCAAATAGCCAATTTGGAAAGTGAGATAAAGGGAAGAATTTTTCTGGTTTGGCTATTTTGACCTAGAATTTTCACATCTCCAGTCATTCACCTTTCTTTGAATAGACATGTGTGTTTAAACCACAAAAAGGAATATACGTTAGATCAAAGAAATCCTGGACATTAAATTCTTCTTAAATGCATACCAAGAAGTTCTTCTAAACCATAGGTATGCTATACCTGTACTATCTTTAACAAAGAGGTGGTAGCTGTCAGTCGATCAAAGGGAATCAGAGATTTGAAACAACTATTAGGACAAGACTGCCAAGCTGTATATAAAAGTTTATGAGGGTACATGCCCACAGGTAGTTGGTAATTATTCACATTAGTTAATCCCTTCTCCATGTGACAGGAGATCAAGGAATACTAAATTCATTGGGAATACAGAGACTCACAGACAGTCTGCCAAGGTACATGAACACATCAGTGCTTCATTGATTTGCTGTCAGTATTACGGATTTTTTTCATGAGGGGATACTAACCAGGCCATCACAGTAGATTATGTTACTGTGTGATATAAATTGTAGATTTAGGGATAGACCACTTATCCATGGCTGATATTCAGAAAATTACTGATATCAGTATCAGCATTTTATTTTCTGATAATTGGACAAGCTGGATCTCTGCAGCCGCGAGGTCCCATAGAACGGTGCCAATCCAGGGCTTCTCCCACAGCAGGCGGTCAAGCACTCACTGTTTGGATTTAGCTGCCCACTGACAGTATTGCACATGAGAGTGATGACAACAGAAACGGAGCTTCCCTCCTATCTGGCAGGCAATTCCCTATATAGGAGATAAAGAGGTCTATTGGTCCCCTGCATTTCTGGTACCCATTTCCTACAGCAGGTGTCAGCAACCTTGTAGTTACAAAATATCTAGGAGGTCCAAGAACCTATTGAGCAACTGATCATAATGGCAGATGCAATTCCAAAACATCTGGAGGACCAAGGTTGCTGTCCCCTTACATACTGGGTCAAATGAGGTATCATCACAAAAGGGCAGAGACTAGACATGACCATATTGTTTATAATGTCAGATGGCATAATTTCATATTTGTGTAGTTTTTTCACAACTTTATATTTACAGAATATCAGCACCAGATAATCGCCTATCGGCCAGAATGGCTGCTGATAATTGGAATCAATGTCGGCCCGGAAAAAATGAAATCAATCTACCCCTAGTTTTATTTATCTTTTTTTTCCAATTCTATTGTTAGATTTTTACTTTTAATCATGTTTTAGTGAGAATTTTTTCTTTAAAATACTTACTATCTTGGCATCAGTGGAGAAAAAGCATTTTAATAGTTTCATTCTTTAAAAAACTTACATGGTGCAAAACATGTATACGATAAGATCCTTCATTTGGTTTCCCATCATGCACTATGTTTGCTACAAGGTCATAAGTTGTATTCTTGTGTGAACTCTGAACTTCTTCAGCCAAATATTCTCGCAGGTCCACATTCCTGAATAGCAGAAAGAATCAAGACATGAGTAGAACACAGATTGCAGACCTATGTTTGGGTATCAGTAGAATAGACCAACTTACGTGATAGGAAAGTTCACAATTGTGGGGTTCTTCTCCACAAAAAAGTTATTCTTAGTGAAACGCTTAATGCAAAAGATCAAGTAGGGAGGCAGCTTGGTAAGCTGGAATCGCTTCAGGAAATTTTCTTTATAGGTCTTATACTCCTGCAAAGTCAAATACATTTTGAGTGTCAATCACTTCACAACAAGCAATGCCCTCTCAATTACTTCCAACAGCAGATCAGTGATTTAAAGTGTGCAATTCCAGTCACTACAGAAAACCTACAGCAGTGTTGCCATTTACCCCTCACGTTAAATATGAAACTAGGTAGTAGAGATTTAGCATCTATTTTTCGGACCCAGTTGCACCACGCGATCTGCAGTGACGCTTTAACCTGAAGGTTTTACTCCCAAGTGTTTCCCATCTTCAGTACATACCGTTGTGTTCAAAATTATTCAACCCCCACTGAAATTGAGTGTTTTGGCCAGTTTGACATTGATTTTGATCAGTCATCTTGCTTACAATTAAATCAAAGCGGCACGTGTAGGTCAGACAAATATAACATAACATTTATAATGAAATAACCACAAATGTCTTTTCTGTGCTCACATCATTATCAGTTTTATTCAACCCCCAAGTGACATTCAATCTTAGTACTTATAACTGTAAAAGGATGTTGTACTAACAGCTTTTAAACGTGAAGCATAGCTTGACACAAGTGTCTTGCAGCGATCTACGGGTATCTTCGCCCATTCGTCATGGGCAAAAGCCTCCAGTTCAGTCACATTCTTAGGCTTGCGCACTGCAACTGCTTTCTTTAAGTCCCACCAGAGGTTCTCAATCGGATTTAAGTCAGGTGACTGCGATGGCCACTCCAAAATGTTCCAGCCTTTAATCTGCAACCATGCTCTAGTGGACTTGGAGGTATGCTTGGGATCATTATCCTGTTGAAAGGTCCAACGTCTCCCAAGCCTCAGGTTTGTGACGGACTGCATCACATTGTCATCCAATATCTCCTGGTACTGAAGAGAATTCATGGTACCTTGCACACGCCGAAGCTTCCCTGTACCTGCAGAAGCAAAACAGCCCCAAAGCATGATTGACCCCCCCCCCCGCCATGCTTCACAGTAGGCAAGGTGTTCTTTTCTTCATAGGCCTTGCTCTTCCTCCTCCAAACATAGCGTTGATCCATGGGCCCAAACAGTTCTAATTTTGTTTCATCAGTCCACAGAACACTATCCCAAAACTTCTGTGGTTTGTCCACATGACTTTTGGCATACTGCAGTCGACTCTTCTTATTCTTTGGAGACAGCAAGGGGGTGCGCCTCGGAGTTCTGGCATGGAGGCCTTCATTACGCAGTGTGCGCCGTATTGTCTGAGCTGAAACTTCAGTACCCACATCTGACAAATCTTTTCTCAGTTCCTCAGCAGCAACACGGGGACTTTTCTCCACTCTACGCTTCAGGTAGCGCACAGCAGTCGAAGTCAGCATCTTCTTTCTGCCACGACCAGGTAGCGTTTCAACAGTGCCCTTTGCCTTGAATTTTCGAATGATGCTTCCTATGGTCTCTCTTGGTATGTTTAACTTTTTTGCAATCTTCTTATAGCCATTGCCCTTCCTGTGAAGAGTAATCACCTCTTCTCTTGTCTTCCTGGACCATTCTATTGACTTCACCATGTTTGTAACCACACCAGTAAATGTCTAGAAGGAGCTGAGTATCACAGTCATTTTAAAGCTCCCTAATTGGTGCTTATTATGCTTTATTGCTGCTCCGTGACATCCACAGGTGTTTTCAATACCTGATTGAAAACACTTGAATGAACCTCTGTTCTTCAGAGTGGTAGTCTTTAAGGGGTTGAATAATTGTGTCAATGAAGAATTCACAAAAGAAACATTTACTACTGTATTACAAAACCAATTGATGTCATTTTAGTTGCATATGGTTCTTTAAAAAGTCCTTGTAGGATTTCATTCTGAATACAATTACAAATGTACACTAAATTCCCTAAAACCCTTTACAGCATTGGGGGTTGAATAATTTTGAACACAACTGTATGTCCTAGTACCTTTTCAGTGATGCCATTGAACTTGGCCAGGATGCTGAACAGTGGAACCTGTGGTATAATAAGCTGTTCTTTCTCATCCTTGTAGAGAGGGGCAGTTGGAAGATCCAGAGTCAAGTACATGAAAGGAGACTCCATCTTGGTTTCCTGGTACTCCTCGTTGTTCTGTAATTGTTCCTTCTCTTCTGCTGGCTATGAAAACAAAACCGAGTTAAACACTGTTCTTCTGTATGCCAGAAGTCAGAATTAGCCTTCAAAGACACATTCTTATTCATTTAGAAGCATGAACCTCAGTGTCAAGTTCAGTTCTACATACCTTAAAAAAAAAAAAAATTAAGCAGCCAGTTGTTACAGAACTATGAAACTACAGAACTATGAAAATGCACAACTATTGTAATGGAAAGCCATTCTCAGGCTCACCACAGTTGCTTAACAGAGGAACATAGGAGCAGTCAGAATAACACAAATTAGGGATGCACCGAAATTTCGGCCACTGAAAATTTATCAGCCGAAAATGGTGTTTTTGGTTTCAACCGAAATGGAAATTCAGCCAAAAAAAACAAACTTCTCAAAATTTCCATTTCCTGGCCGAGTCAGGGGTTCGCTTGGAGGCCGGCCGAGCTGCCTGCTCGGCCATCTTCCAAGCTCAGACGAGCACTCGGCTTGGCCTGGGCCTAGAGGCCCAGCCGAGCCTGGGGCTCGCCTGAGCTTGGAGGCTGGCCGAGTTGCCTGCGCGGCCGTCCTCCAAGCTCAGGCGAGTCCCCGGCTCAGCCTCTAGGCCCAGGCCAAGCTGGGGGCTCACCTGAGCCTGGATGCCAGCCGAGCAAGCAAGGGGGTGTTGGGGGGGGCAGGGTGTCATACTCACCTAAGTCGAGTCCCTCCACCGGTTGCACACATACATCGGCCCGGAGCTCCTCCAGCGATGGCAATCCTGCATCCAGTGCCCGCTGTGTCGGTCACCGGTATGACGTCACGGAAGCCTTTGACCCATGGTCAAAGGCTTCCGTGACGTCATACCGGTGACCGACACAGCGGGCACTGGATGCAGGATTGCCATCGCTGGAGGAGCTCCGGGCCGATGTAGGTGAGTATGTGTACTTCGGCCCTGAGCTCCAGTGGTGACCATCCTCTGACTGTGTGCAGGCTGCTCGGCCGTCGTTCAGGTTGAAGGCGAGCTCCCGGCTCGGCTGGGCGTTGAAGGCCCAGCTGAGCCAGGGGCTCGCCTGAGCCTGGACAAAGGCCGAGCAGCCTGCACACAGTCGGAGGACGGTCCAACGGCTGTCGCAGGCTGTTCAGCCGTCGTCCAGGCTCAGGCGAGCCCCCGGCTCGGCTTTGAAGGCTCAGCCGAGACGGGGACTTGCCTGAGCCTGGATGACGGCCGAGCAGCCTGCGACAGCCGTTGGACGGTCACCGCTGGTGCTCGGCTGGCCTCCCGGCTTTCGGTGCATCCCTAACACAAACTGTTGACAACGGGATGGCACAGTACCAACCAGATTGCCAATGTTGAACAAAAAGGTATAATACTAGGTGCCAAGGCCATTTTTTCCCAGTGCTACAGGCGACATGGCACTGCTTTACTAGGAAAAATACCTGGTTTTACTGAGATATTCTGTGAAAAGGATACACTAAGCGCAAATAATTCTTGACTTTAAGGTAACCTGATAAACTATAAAGCATTCTGGGAGAACTCACCAAATCGGGATGTGGCAGCTTTTTGGTGAAAATTCTCATTGAACCTTGGAAAACATCAGTCACGATAGCTAATAAGGAAACAACAGTCACAGAAGTTCAAGAAAATAAAATAAATAAGATTTTGGTTGCAAAATGTTAGAATATGTTCTATTGGATGTTGTTATCCAGATACTCACTTTTCTTTTTCTTGTTACCCCCAAGAGCAGAGTTCAGAGCATTCAGGAACCAGGAAAGAAAGTCTACTCCATCACCTGAAAACAAACAAGGATTCTGTCAAAGCATGGATTAGAATAATAAACCTAAACTTTGGCACATGAATAAACATGTCCTCTTTTTAGACATTAGACTCAATAGGAAACATTTATATTGTGACTCAATATATATATTTGATAGCCAATGTGCTTCACCACCTACACAAGGGATCTCAATCTCTAGCCCAGGATGTTTCTGAAGAGGGACACTCATGGCAACTTTATAATTTTAAAGTGGCAAGGATGTGAGGAGTGCCCCCCCCCCAATTCTCACCTTCCTTCTCAGCTGCCCCGATCTACCAGAAAACGCTAGGTGAAGTGGAGGAGTTTCCTCCACCCCAGCCAGCATCACCCACAGCAGGGATCTTTACCCAGGACATACTTGAAAACAAGAGAAATCTTAATGTATCCTTCCTGGTAAAATACTTTATATATAAAACTTCCCGGATGCCACTCAACAGATCGGTCACTAGTGACACCTGCACACAGAATGTGCCAACGTCACCCTGAGACCAAATTGTTCTGGCGAGCACTCAGAGGCAGCAGATTGATCGGATCTGCTCCAATCCATTGTTTTGCAGAGAAGTTACTGAGCCTGCAGACGTAAAGTGTGCAAGTCCCACAGTGGTGCGTAACTTGCATTTTCTAACCTATGCAAGTTGCAAACGAGCACAAATGGTTCAGAAAATAAGGGGCTTTCAGGTTTGCGAGTGCCTGAGCCGAAGCAGTGTGTGACGAGAGGACAGTTGAGTAAATTCACCTATTAGGAAAAAAAAAAAAAAATCATACAAAAATGAAAGAATTAATTGGGCAGAGGCATAGAGTATCCCTTGAATTACAACTCCCATGATATTTTTTGGCATCTATTGCATTCAAACAATATTGGAATAGTCAATCAAAATCTGGAGGTCGAGTTTGAAATCCGATTTAGGATTTTTACCAGGAAGGATACATTGAGATTTTTCTCCTTTCAAGTATGTCCTGGGTGGCGAGTATGTACCGTTGGGTGTCTTGCCCAAGGACACTTACTGGAGAGGTGCTCTTGCCGGGATCGAACCTGTGTCTCCACAGTCTCTCTCCCTCCACGGTTATAGAGCAGGGATGTTACCTCTACTCCACCCAACCGGTACTTCGACTATTACCTGCTCAGTTCAGGAAGAACGGATACAAATTTGATTTATAAAAATCTAAATATAAACCGGTAACACAAAACTAAAATAACTAGACTCCAATGTTACTTTATATTATATCCTGCCAAATATAAATATTCTCTTGTGCAAGAATGCCATAACAAAGTATCAATTTCCATGACCAATATAGGGACCTATTCCAAAGTTTGTGCCACCTTAACCAGAGCTGTTGCAAATTTAACAACTCCATAGACTATAATGGATATGGTAAGTTTACAACAGCTTAAGTTAGCACCAGCTTTGTAATACTGCCCTATTTTTATTATTATTTATTAAAGTATATACAACAAACCCCAAAACAACTAAACACAAAAATGTGATCACATGAAGATAAAAAGATGATAGGATTTGAACAGACAAGGGAGTTACCTTGCTTTGTGATCTGGAACTTTTTTTTACTGCACAAAACCACAGCCTGCAACATTTCATGGGGAGACACGTGTGCCTTAAAATTCCTAGGGTTCCACAATTTACGCATGAGCTCCCCAAATCTCTGTACAAGGAGGAACATGATATCCCCAGGAGGACGTTGAATATTACGGTAATTATCTTCTTCCAGGAAGTAATTTCTTAAGGGAGGGACATTCGAGAGAGCCTAAAACATAAGCAGTATTCAAATGAAAGCATATTTACAATATTTTACTATCCTAGCCTTTAGTTATTTAAGGCTGGTTAAAGCACAATAAGCAGAAGCCATGAAATGTAAAAGCACTTAAGTCATAAATAGTATGTAAAGAATAATATGGTATAGTATGGGGGACAATGCCCAGGTTTGTTTCCCTACCTGTAACACAGAATTTGCGTAATCATTAGCTTTAATGTTATTGAGTCCCACAATGCCTGGAAGGTAAGTGGTGCCATCATATGCCCGGGAAAGCTTGGCCTGTTTGTCCATGTTAGGGATTTGTGCTTTGGTGAAGGTTGGCTTAAGCACATACTGTAGAAAACAAAACAAGACAATTAGTTTTTTTTAATTCAATTGATAATTAACCCCTTCAATGCTAAACCATTTGTCAACCATTGGCAGTCTCTGTATTTAACCACTAATTTCAGCCATCTGTAAAATATCCACCCCCATTATACTTAGATTTTTTCAGCAGATCCTCCTCGATCACAAAATAACTTTATTGATCAATTTTTGAAATCTGGGGGGGAAAAAAAAAAAAAAAGGCACTCTAATATAGGCCAAAAAGTGTGCCTCCTGAATAAATAAAAATCAGCATAGTCCTTGTTCGCTAAACATTTTATACAGTGAGAAACAAGGGGTGTGTTTGTGAGGGTCCTGAGAACGAGCAACAGCACAATGGCCTGCTCTACGGTGGGTGCCCGCTCAGGTCTCACAAACAAGGTTTTAGCTTGATTGTGCCATTACAGGGATGAATTTTGGAAAATTCATCCCTGTAATGGCACAATCAAGCTAAAACCTTGTTTGTGAGACCTGAGCGGGCACCCACCGTAGAGCAGGCCATTTGTGCTGTTGCTCGTTCTCAGGACCCTCACAAACACCCCCCTTGTTTCTCAAAACATTTTATACAGTTTATGATACCACAATAAGCACTAATTCACCACACACGAGTAGAAAAAAAACAAAAAAAAAACAACCCACCAAAAAACCCTAAAAAGATCTCATGTCAATTTTGAAGCTAAAATTCTGTCAGATTTTACCCATTTGTACCATCTCATGCTTTATACAGAAAAAGGGGCAGGATAAAATGCCAAATATAAAAACATTGAGGGTGTTTTAAAACTACAAAAAAATTAAGAAAATCTTATTTCCCAGAGTGTTGACATGTGCCATTTTGACATTATATGGGCCCACATATGCCTGTCAAAATGAACTCACGAGTAAATATTAATTTGGGGGGGGTGGATACACACAAATCACAAAACTGCCTGCATACCCTACATAGAAAGCAACATAAACACCTCTGCTGACCCCGATACCTACATCCACCTTGGATAGAGGGCTGGGGAGATGGAGGGCCCCCATCTCCCAGCCATCATGACAGATATGGTGGAAAGGACGCGTACAGCTGGAGTGACTGCGGTGCCGCGAATGGATGTCCAGCCACTGCCCCCTGTATTCGGCCTGGAGGCCGCACTCATGTGCCTGGAAGATTTGCTGTTGCAGATGGGGGGGGGGGGGGGTGTCCGCTGACGCAAGGCGCCATGCGGCAGTTTACAGAGGCATTGCGGAGCTGCAGGGGCACGGCTGGTCAGAGTGACTTCGAGCATGAGGACACCTGGCTGGAGGCCGATGTACCTAGATGTACAACCCTGACGGAGACTACCGGCCCACTAAGGGTGAGTGACGACCTGAGGCCCACGATGTTACCGGTCACCTTAAATGGCAGCTGGGAAGACACCGCAGAGCGGTCCCTACTGCACATGGATCGACGGACCACGCGGAGCTGGACGTAGCGCTGGAGCGGCCTAGGGATCCTGGTCGAGGCTGGGAGGTGGAGGGGGGCTCCCCTTTGTCGACCGGGATGACGGCACGAGCTGGACCTACTGCCCTGACTCTCACCCCGCAGATTCCCACGGCTCAACATCCAGAAGCTGACAACGTGTATCGCTGGACGGCCTGGCATCCATCGGAGCTGCGTGTTTTATTTTTTGAAGAAAGGCTGACATGGTCAGAGTGCTCTGGCCTCCCTTGCTGTGCCCTGCCCACCTTGCGAGGACCCCCACTCCGGGATACGGGCTGATGGGATCCCCACAACGTCTTTTTATTTTTTATGACTCCCCTGCCCTATCCATGTTAATGCTCCCTGACTGGGGACATGTCGGCTGCGATTTTTCTTTTCCTTTCTTTTTGAGACACCTTCCTGAGGATGGTTTCGTTGCCCCGTTTGCTGATGTTCTTTCTTATAGCGCCCTTTTTAACTTATTTTTTTGTCACTTAGGTTTCTCTCCCAGATGTCTTTAACTTTGCTCTTTTATATGTGATTTGATTGACGACTTGCTGTGGTCCTGCGAGACCACTTACCTCTTTTGATCGATTTATGCATCTATGCAAATACAAAAATAGATAAATTTTATGTTTTCTTTTTAAATTCTTATTTTCTACACTCACTCGGTTCTACCATTAATTTTGACATATGTGATTTATTTATCCCACATAAAAAGTTGTGTCTGAAATCAAACACAAAGTCACTATGGAATTCATTTGGCGGCTACTGACAGACGTTCACCACCACCCAGATTTTCACTTGGCAGCTATACGAAAATGAAACCTCTCATTTGAAAATGGTGGAAAAAGCCTCTGTCAAATACGTGATCATGTGAGATATTTCTATAAAGCGGGTGTGAGATGCACCCCTTTATATTACCTAGAGTACCATTATATTTCTAATTTTGCAAGTTGACATGGTCAAAAAAACACACAAAAAAAAAACACATGACATCTGGGACATGTCTTTAAGGGGTTAAATATCTAGTAGGGACCATAATCTTTAGGGATGCACAGATACCAATAGTAGTAACGGCGCCGATACAGGCAGCCAGCCAGACACTGCAGCGCCTGGCAGAATGCTCTAAAAGCATTCTGCCAGACCCCTCTGGCGAGCGGCCACCGGCAAATGTTGTAGCGCGACTTTTCGCTGGGACCTACAGTCTCGATCTCGCTAGAGCGCAGCTGGGAGGTCCAGATGAGCGGCCGCATCACAACTTTTGCAGGCGGTGCGCTTGCTGGAACGTGGCCAGCTGGGAATGCCTGTCAGAATGGTGATAGGACATTCTGCCAGCTGACTCCGTGTCTGAATTTGATGTGTGGGATGTGTGTGTGGTATAAACACACACGTCTGTTGTCTGTGGGTATACAGGTATCTGAGGTCTGGTGTCGAGGCCTGTGCAGTTGGTAAATGGGGAGTCTGGCCGTTCATTTCAAGATTTCATAAATTGGACAGGCTTTCAGCAAAATCCTAAATTATTTATTGGAAAGCAATCACATGACATTGTATCCGTACATCCCTAACAATCTTTATGAAATATTATTATTACTTTTAATGCACATATTCATTAAATCTGAACAAGGCTGGAGGAGAGCTTTGTAATGCAAACATTCCATGAGTCAGACCACAACAAGAAATTGTCAGAATTTTTACAGAATCTAGTATGTTTTTAGGGCTTGTAATCATCAGAAAAGCTATGGCACGACAAAAAAGGTATGCAAACCTGTAAAAACAAAAACAATTGCAAGTATTAAAAAGGTAGGAGTTGGAAAAATGTCCAAATTCAGTTACCGTAATATCCTCCAGAGAGGAATCTATGATCTTGTAGTTATCCGGCAAGCAGTAAAACATCAGTGTGTGCAAGTTGAGGAAAACATGATGGCTGAATTGTACACTGTGTATATAAGCATGAGATTTCAATCCTCGACCTGAAGAAAAATAAAATAGTGGTAGGACAAAAGAGACCGTAAAAGACATACTATGCATAAAAAGTGTAAAAGGCTGAAGAACAAATTGAGTCACAACAGGAAGAACAGAGAAAAAGAAAAGAAAACCCGGGATACCAGGTATAAATGTACATGAACAAATATAAGACAAAAGGAAATCACAGAGGCTCTCCAGGTTAACTGCCGAGACGAGAGGTCGTGCGAAGCCGGGCTCCGCTGAGTTTTTGATTTAATTGATACTATCCCGGCTCCCATCGACCTTCTACGTGACTCCGACTCTGCGGGGGGACTGCTGGTGACACCCCGGAGCTACGTTGGTGAAGACAGTGGACTTTGCGGAGCCTCACAGCTCCAGAACTCTGATTGCGGCCTACTCCGGTCAGCCATTTTGGAGCCGCGTGTTTTCCTCTCTTTACCTGCGGGTGACTCCCTGACCCCGTCTTTGAATACACGGCACCCGAGACGGGTAAGAAGTCCACCAGGAAGCCTCCACGCAGAGAGACACCACTTCTCCCCCCCCGCTCCGCAGGACGTTCCCCACGCACCACCCGGGACTCGCACATACCGGCGCCTCGTGCGGCGGCCCGCAACTGAGACCCCCGGGAACTCCTGGGGAAAGGGGAAAAGACGCCCCGACGATCGGCGCCACTGTGAGTCTCGGGGACAGAGTCACTCGCACCCAACACCCCCTCTTACAAAAGAGTGAAGGACAGAAAGGGGAAAGGGGTGGTGAGAGGAGCGTTTGGACACGTGGCAGCAGGCGGTCGCATTCTCTGAGCCTTCCATACCCAGACATGCCTAACAGCCGGACACAGAAGGGGGGATCACGCCAGCGAGACATCAGGGACTCTATGCCGGGTGGGTCTGCTTCCAGGCGGGCGGCACTCTCCCTCTCCCTCCCTCCTGGGTATGATTCATCTGGGGACGATGACGGCTCCTCATGGCCTCGTGGAGGTACTGTTGGGATGACATGGATCACACCGGAGTCCCAGGTACTAGACACGCGACCCCTCTCCGCAGCTGCGAAAAAACGAGCGCAGAAAAAACGCAAAGCAGCGCTGACAGCACCCTCGGGAACCTCGCTGGCCGCACCAGAAGTTTCAGACGGGGATTCGGCAGAGGAGTGCCGGCTCTCCGCTGATAACAGCTTAGCCTCGGACCGACAGCCGGGTTGGAGACCGAGGCCCCGAATGCCCGCGGAAGGAGTTGGGACTGTTGACCCATGCACTGTCTCTGATGGGACACGGATCCGAGAAGAAGATGAACACCTCCCCTCCACGAAGGGCGACCTTCGTAGGATCCTGGATGAGCTGCGGGAAATACGGGAGATTTGGAAACCTGAGGTGGCAGCGGTCCGAGCAGAAGTTGACGTGGTGCGTGCGCAGGTAACGGAGGTACAGGCGAAGACCATTGAAGTACAGACGGAGCAAACTCACCTGACCGATCGAGTTACAGCCCTTAGCTCCCAGGTTGAGGCCCTGACCCGCTCCGTGGAGATACTAGAAACACGACATCGTCGCCGTAATATCAGGGTCAGAGGAATCCCAGCTTCGGTCTCGGCAGCAGAGTTGTCGCCTTATGTTGCCCGAATGGCCCTACAGGTTTCTGGACTCCCTCCGGATACTCCTGGGGTGGTTGGGTCGACGTTCCGGACACGGCGACCAGCGGCGACCCCCACGGGGACACCTGGAGATGTGGTAGTGGCGTTCCGAGATGTTGCCTTTAAAGTGAAGCTTATGAATACTCCTGGCGCACGGGACCCCGTGCATTTTGAGGGCTCTACGCTGGCACTGTACCATGACCTCCCGTTCCAGACCCTGCTGGCTCGCCGACGATTTCGGGACGTGACAACTACCCTTCGCCGCAAAGGGATTCGCTACAGATGGGGCTTGGCGGGCTCACTGGTAGTGACGCATGCCAACTTAGCCTATACGATCACCGATCCCTCGATGGCCTGGACTGATCTTGCAGCGGCGGGATTGTCGCCGGATCCACTGGAGTTGCAACCGGATTGAGGACTATCATTCCCCTTCCACTGCATTTTTCTGCTTAAGTTCGAGTTCTCTGGATTTTTCCTGATTGTTGTAGATCTTTTTGTCGTTTTTTGTCGTTTTTTCGCTGAAGACTGAAAGTTGTCCTACACCTCCCACCCCTGACCTTTCCCCTTGATTGCTATGTTTTGCCAAGAACCCCCCCCCCCCTATTTGGGGAAGTTTATTATTTTTCTCCCCTTCCCCCCCTTGATTGCTATGTTCCGCTGAGAACCCCCTATCTGGGGATGTTTATTATATTTCCCCCCTTCCCTCCTTTGATCGCTATGTTCCGCTGTGAACCCCCTCTTTGGGGACGTTTATTATTTTCCCCCCTTGATCGCTCTGTTCCGCTGAGGACCCCCCCCCCAGCTGGGGACTTTTATTATTTTCCCCCCCTTCCCCCCCTTGATCGCCATGTTCCGTTGAGAACCCCCTATTTGGGGACGTATTAATTTTCCCCCCTCCCCCCCCTTTGATCGCTATGTTCAGCTGAGACCCCCCTATCTGGGGACGTTTATTATTTTCCTTATGCTGTACCTATGATGACAGTTTTGAGCGACCCTCACTTTGATATGTAACTGTAAGCTGATTTATTTACAAAATAAAAATTTTAAGTTGAAAAAAGAAGGCTCTCCAACTGGTAAGCGCCTTCAGACTCTTCTAGTTTCTATGAGTGGACTAGATACACCAAAGAGATAATACTATATTTAATTCTTTTAAACCTGTTAGATTTTAATTTCCTGTATGAATATAAATATCCTGTGTTGAAAAGCCTGTTCTGATAAAATGGACTATGACCCCCACTTTTCTAAGTGTTCAATACTATATGTAGATAGCTTTTTCTTTCATAGGATGTGGCCGTTTCAATTTTTTGGAGACTTCATGTAAGCCTTTGTTACGTTAAGTGCAGAAAAAGTGCACGAACATTGTAAGCCAGAAAAAAGAAATCTCTGAACCATATATGGTAATAAGTTAACTGTGCTAGCCAAATTTTGACGTGGAAATGTATCTGTATACTGATTGGCGGTTATAACCCATTCCTGTGTGGGGTGGAAATGAAATTCTGTCTAAGACAAACGTTTTCATTGGGTGTTTGAAATCTAATAAATGTCTGGACAAAGAAAAGTCAGACATGACATGAAAAAAAAAAAAAAAAAAAAAGGAAATCACAAACTTAATTGTCAGAAATATCCAGCTCTAGGTTACTCACCCTGGAAATACTTTCCACACACCAGGCAGGCATATACATTGATATGAGAGAGAGAAATGGAGCACAGCTTCTCAAAGTCAAAATCCAGGACACTCCTAAGAATACAATAAATAAAATAATATTTGGCTTATTTTCATGGCAACACAATACAAGAATGGCATTTACAATCTAGCAGTCATACAGACCTGTTAATTGTATCAAGATATGGGCAGTGGCGGCTACGGCGATCCTCAGGCTCATAACGGCCATAATTTCCTGTGAAAGAGAGTTAACAGACTTTTATTGTTTTACATTGCTAAAACGGATAAGAAACAAAGTAAAGCTTTTTTTGCATGTGTAAACATTGGCAACCCCATATATCAGTGTTGAAATAAGTTTTGTAAACTACACATTGCTGAAACTGTATTGTCATTCAGGAACATACTATTGACAAAGTTACAGGCTAACCCTCAATCACCTAGAATGAATATAGCACCCATTATGCTTCATTCTTATTGTTAGTGTTACTTAATTGCTTATAGCCACCAGTAGGCCCGGACTGGCCATTGGGCATTTGCCGGTCAGCCGCTAGCCTTCCTTGCCAGTCGGCCGACACACACACAGCCAGCCGCCCGGCAAGGTAGCCTAGGCTGACTGAAGAGGACGGCCAGCCAGATGACCTAATCAGAGGGAGCCAGCCAGCTGTTGGCCCCTCCTGATTAGGTCACACAGCACGCCATGTGAGGTCGTCATCATCAGCAGGGGCCGCCAGCTGGCTTCCTCTGATTAGGCCATGGCATAGGGTGGCAGACGTCACGTGGCACACATTGAGACCCAAACAGAGGGGGCCGGCCACCATTGAAGTCCGCAGGGCCACAGCTCCACGTGTGGCGAGTATGAAGGTATCACAGAGCTCCACAGTAATGGGCGGTGTTTACTGTGGAGCTCGGTGATACCCTCATAAACATTGCACATTCCTGTGGAGCTCTGTGACACCCCCATAATGTGCAGTGCTGTATGGGTGTCAGAGCTCCACAGTACTGTGCAGTGTGCATGAGGGTGTCACAGAGCTCCACAGTACTGTGCAGTGTGCATGACGGTGTCAAAGTTCCACAGTAATGTGCATTAGGGTGTCAAAGCTCCACAGTAATGTGCAGTGTTTATGAGGGTATCACAGAGCTCCACAGTAATGTGCAGTGTGTATAAGGCTGTCACAGAGCTCCACAGTAATGTGCAGTGTATATAAGGGTGTCACAGAGCTCCACAGAAATGTGTGCAGTGTACTAGCAGATCACAGAGCTCCACAGCAATAAAACTCACAGTAATGTGCACTGTGTAGAGAGAAAAAAAAAAAGTGGGCTGCTCAGTCCAAAACGCCCAGGCCAGGCCTGGCCTCCAGATACAAAAACTACTAGGGATGCACCGATACCACTTTTTTAAGACCGAGTACGAGTACCGATACTTTGTTTCAAGTACCGATACTTTTTTATGTCATGTGACTGCTTTTCCAATAAGAACAGACCTCATATAAAAATGCCCCCAGCTCTCATGGATATGTCCCCCCAGCTCACGCATGGATATGTCCCCCCAGCTCACGCATGGATATGCCCCCCCAGCTCACGCATGGATATGCCCCCCCAGCTCACCTGGCACCTGGAGCTCTCCGCGATGATACTTACCTTCCTGAGCGACGCCGGGAAAGTCTTTGCGTGTGCGCTCGTTGGAAGGCCCTCAGCCGCGACCACGTGGGACCATGTCTTTTTTGTTCCAGAGCACGGGTCATTGTCCGCTTTTCACTTAAGTAAACAATGCCACACCTTCTCATTTCCTCTGTCAAGAGAAAGTGCAGAGGAGAGGATTTAGGCTGGCGTCAGACGAGTGCACCATGTGTGCCCGTACTGACGTGCCTTCTGGCGCAGCATTGAGACGCTGCGATGGGGCCAGTCACACGCTGCAGAAGCGGCCGTGCTGCGTCTGTTCAGCAGCCCTCTCCGTCAAAGCACTAGGACGCGCGTTGACGGAGCTGCAAAGCGTGATCCTCTATAGGAGGATAGAGCCGTGCACCGCTGAGCGCACCAAGTTAACAGACCCAGGATGCATAAAAGTGAGACATTTACATATCCTACCCAGAGTTCCTTGCTGCATATGGGGAATGTGGCACAGGAGCTCTGGGATGCAATTCATCGAATTGCTGTGATGTGCAAGTGGCTTCTGCAATAATAAACACACACACATATATATATATATATATATACACACACACATATATATTTGAGGTCTGGTGTCTGTGTGCAGGCCCGTACAGTTTATAAATGGGGTGTCTTGACATACATTTCAATATATTCTTAAATTAGACAGGTTTTCAGCAAAATCCTAAATTATTTATTGGAAAGCAGTCACATGACATTAAATAAAAGTATTGGTTCTCAGTAAGTACCTGAAAAAGTATCAGTACTTGTACACTGCGCAAAAATGGGTATCGGCGCATTCCTACTAGATTATTTAGCTACAGAAAAGAATAAAAAGGTTTGACTCTGCCCGCATATATATTATTTGAGCTGTACTAGGATACTGTAGTAAAGGAGTAAAACCTAAGGCCCCGTTCACACTGTGCGATTTATCGCGTGGATTTTGCGGCGCTGTGTAGGTTCTCCAATGCATTTCAATGGAGCTGTTCACATCTTGAAACGCCATGTCGCGCGTCGCAGAAGCATGTCGCTGGTACATGACCCTTTTTTTTGCGGTTTGCTATCTGCGATTTGTATTGGTGGTGCTTTGCAAAAATTTAAATAATAATAAAAAAAAAAAAAACAGCGATGTCACGAATATGAAAATCGCACAGTGTGAACGGGGCCTTATACAGGTCTCCTGCGATTGGTGTATTCTGGGTGCTGTTGATTAGCGGTATGCCTACTAGTAGCAGATCATGGGGATGTAATAAATGTGCAGTCAATGAGTAAACTGGTAACTACGGTAGCTTCCAGCACTGTGTCCCCGTGTTATTCCCCGTCTTGAGGTTCACCACCTTAAGGCCCTGTTCACACTGTGCGATTTGAAAATCGCGCGATTTTCATATTCGCGACATGGTGCGATAATGTCGTGCGACATCGCTGTTTTGTGCGATTTTTGCAAAGCAACTCCAATACAAATTGCAAAATCGCAGATAGCAAATCGCAAAAAGAGGGTCATGTACCAGCGACATGCTTCTGCGCGGCAAGATGTGAACAGCTCCATTGAAATGCATTGGAGAAGCTACACAGCGCGGCGTCGCGGCAAAATCCGCACGATAAATCGCAGTGTGAACGGGCCTTAGAGTCCGATAGCCTCTGGTAAAGCAGCAGACTTGAGAGTAGGGGGTTTACCAGATCGGCCATTTTTATCCTGGACACATAATTAATTCATGCTGATGGACAGTGAATGAAAAAATGCCACCCTGCAGCATGTAGAATCCACACGCTGCAGGGAAGAAATCAAAAAGGAGTCGCAGGGGACTTGCCTCAATTTCCCTCCTGCAGTATATGAATTATACATGTTGCAGGCAGCACTTTGCCCTGTGCTCCCTCTGCATGAAACAGAAATATGCGTCCAGGAAGACATAACAAAAACCGCTGCTGACAGTAGCCAGCGATAGTGGTTGGCTCCCCACGCTGTTGCTGCACACGGATACCCGCTTCCGTCTCACCTTCCTCCTCCTCTACGTCGTCTTCCTCCACCTCCCGTTTCACCCGTTTCGCTGTGTTCATTCCCTATGGCGTCACGTGACTACCTTCCGAAAACGTAGCTCCCTCAACACCCCTTCCACATTCAACCGGATTCCTTCAAACGACAGCGAGGCTTGGCACTCAGGACTATCTGAACGCGATTGGTCATCCAATAACGAACTCGACGATTGTTGAAAAAAACTGACAAATCCGCTCTCGCCGTCGCCTTACTATCCAATGAGTTAAGGCGTTGTAGAGGGACGCTATTGAGCCAATCATCCTAATGCTGTTTAACTATTTGGCCCAATCAGGTGGAGCGTGGCACAGGAAGGAAAGCGGCGGGTATGGAGGAGGATGATGATTCAGAGTTGCGAGGTAGAGCTGGGCCCGGGGGAAGGCTGGATATGAGCCATGGCTTTGTGCACCATATTCGCAGAAACCAGATAGCCAGGTAATGCGACAGAAACCGACCAGCTGCTCCTCCACATTGTACGTGTCTGCTGAACTCAAGCCGGGCCTGGTTATACACAGACACGTGAAGTTACTGTCTGAATCCTGTGCTAAAAAAAAGTAGTTTTTGGCGAGTTAAGTGGCTGCACCAGAATTTACACAACAGTTCAGCAACCTTGGCCCCCCAGATAGTTTGGAACTACGTTTCCGCTGATGCTGAGCCACCCTTCAAGGTGGAGGCTCCTGGGAGATGTAGTTCCAAAACATCTGGGGTGCCAAGGTTGCTGCTTTACATATTCCAGGCGGTGCTGCTTCTATTAAAATGCGTCGATATAACTTTGCTTAACCCCTTCACTGCTGAGCCATTTCACGCCTGTGTGCTGAGCTCATTTTTACTCATCATGTTTAAACGCGTTTTGAAGCCACGTTTCATTATACGACCCAGACATATTATATATCCTTTTTTTTTACGGCAGATTAATAATATGCCCTTCTAATATGTATACAGCATGCACTTAAAGTGAATTTCCAATCATCTACAGCATGTAAACTTTTTTTTTTTTTTTTCATATTCTTGTCATCTAAGCCTTTATTTATATATTCTGTGGGGTACCTTTTTTGGTGTTAAAAAAAACCTAGAAAAAATTGTTAGTGCAGCATCATTGTTCACATAATTGCAATTGGAACAATATTGCTACATTAAGAACAAAAAAAATGAAATTTTTATATTTTATTAATGTTTACTTGAAAACATGGTCATGTGTGGTATCATTGTCAAGGCCATGCTCTGGTTTTTCCAATGACCCCAACGATGACCCTCTACCTGCCACAAATCGGGAGATGCTGAGGTCCAAAGACCCCTCTAACTGCCTAACTGACTTCTTCACGCATATGGTGACACTGTCAGTGGGTGAGGAAGGTCCAAGATGTCAGCCTCCTGCAGAAGAGGACCGCGATTTGGTGCTGAATTGTGATCCGGCACCTAAAGGGTTATAGACCGGCACCACTGAAAAGGGCAGACTGTGCCCTTTTTCAGCGGTGCCTGCTTTTTTTTTTTTTTTTTTTTTTAATCTTTAAATCCCGATGAGAGGAGTCCCGATGAGAGGAGTCCAAAGGGCTCCCTCCCTTTCAGGCTCCAGAGAGGTGCCTGAAAATTATGTCAGTGTGCCGGTAGGGGGCTTAAAAGCAGCATCTGACTTCCGTGAAGTCAGATCACTGCATGACCCCAGAGGGGAGAGGTAAGTATAGGACGGAGGGCCCACTTAGCGGAAGACGTGTGGGGAATGTCCTCTGCATATAGCGGGAGACTCCCATCACGTTCCCCACACGTCTTCTGCAGTGACGGGGTTAATACAACGTTGTAAAAAATGAACAATTCAAAATCCAATGAGGATAACTAGTGCACACAAGTGTTTTTTGAGAGCGGAAGGAATGTCCGTGAGAGTGGATGTTCCTTCCACTCTGACACCCGAGTGGCCATCGCTGAGTGCAGTTATTGCGCTACAAAGTGCGATACTCCTATGGAGGATTGTGCTTTGTCCCCTGTCCTATGTACATAGTAGCTTTTTGACGTGGAGCCTGAAAGCACGTCCAGTGCTTGCACATACAACTAGTGCGCATGCTACACTGTGTGGTCCTCCCCGTCAAGCCGTCACAAAGCTGCGACAGACGCAGGGAAGAGGTCACACGGACGCATTCAGTGTAAGATAAGAAAAAGCAGTGCACCGCCACTGCTTCACTCCTGCACTGCCTGTGTAATCGGAAAAGACCATGCAGGACTCAATGTTACCATCCCACACAGCATCCATATAATGTAAAAATAATGCGCAGGACTCCATGTAGTCCCCTTCACAAATTAAAATGCAAGGACAACACAGAACTCCATATTGGCAAGCCCACATACAGTAATACAAAAATTTTATCCAATAAAATACTGGCTTTTTTTTTTTTTTTTTAAAGACCCTTTTTGATAGTCTCTAAGTGCATCCATTTACCAATTTTTTTTTTTGTCTTGCACAAAAATACAGGACACAACCCTATATAAACCCAATACATCCTACAATCTAGCCCATGCAGCGTTCTTCATTAAACCCCACACGGCCCATATAACATCAATAGACAGGGGAGAGTCAATATTATCCACTGCACAGCCGACATAATTATACAACTGTGCAGACTTTCCTTTTAGCCCTTGCACTACCCATATGCCTCGGACAGTCGCTATGGACCTCCATGTGAACCCTGCACTGCCCACAGTACAACAGTGATGTACAGACACTCCTATGAATGAACATTAAAATATAGGTTTGAGAGGGTGTTTTATTTTCTTTTGAAAGATTTGGTATGGAAACACTGTATAACATGATCTCTACTATTTACATTTCAAATGTTTTCTTTTATCCAGAGATGATTATGACCGAGAAGTGAAAAAAGCTCAGCAAAAACAGAAGAAGAGGTATGTCCCAGGACCTCCTCGCCCTAAGAAACCTGACCTGCAGGTGTATTGCCCTCGTCCACGAGGTGAGATCATTCATGGCCAGCTCTGTAATTTTGAATAGGACATTTGTAGATCAAGAGACCTTTGCTTTTGTTCTAAATACCATCAGGGTTATTCAAAGAGATCCGAATTGCTTGAGAAAATCAGCGTTCGGTTACCTTTCTTGGCCATTCGGCTATCCAGAGAGCAGGCAATTCGTCAAATCCTGGCGAATTGCCTGCACATACGGTGCCTGTTTGAGGGCAGTGAAAACCCCATGAAAAAGCACTGCTTCGGCTGTTCAGAGAACACAAAACAGCAGTGAAAGGTTCCCGAAATGCCTTGCCATTCGGTGGTTTAATTCGGCAAGTTTATTCAAGAGAATCCCATAGGCTTCAATGTTAAAAATATTCAGTTTTTAATTCAATATCTAATAAACCGGTCATTAGAAAATTCTGAAGTAAAAAGTCTCTTTATTTATAGATTTTTTTTTTTTTTTTTTTTTTAGGATATTTTAAGCATTTTTCTGAACTATTTTTTTTTTTTTTTTTTTTGGAAGTTTACTTATTTTTTCTGTAACAGCCCTTTTTATTATCATTCCCTGGACCTCATATGTAAATTTCAGACATTTTCGCTCAGTAGTTTCTTTGCAAACAGCGTTTCACTTTTCAATCATTCATGCAAACTGTTTTCCTAATTTATTAACTTCACTCTGTCTGCGGTCTCTTTTTCCGGAGGCTTCGCTGCGTGTAATCGGCTCCTGCTCGGGTTTTTCTGTGGTTTTCGGCAGGTTAATCCAGATGTTTTCGGCGTGCATTCGCTGGGTTTTGCGGTTTGTTTTCGTCGGGTTTGCGGCAGCTTTTCCCTGCAATTCAGGGACCCTGTGGTGTTTGCTGAATACACCGCAGGGTCACCGAAATGGAATCGCCAAAAGGAACCGAATTGAACGAAAAGTCACCAAACGTGCAGTGACTTTTCGAATCTCTTTGAATAACCCTGCATGTCTTTCAATTTTTCTAATCTGCCCTGATCATTGGAAAAGGGTTTCTGGTTTTCAGTGCTGAATTTAGTGTCCGTATAGGGTCACTAAACAGTGATATATCAATTAGTATCCATAAGGAATTCTGTGAAGTGGCCACACTATTCAAATTCCCACTGAACAAAGTGATTGCTCCATGTAAAATATGATCCATTGTTACAGGCCGACGGATATATACACCAACCTTTTAAATGCAGCTTAGTTTTTACCTACTTAAAGGAACACTCTACTCCTCCTGACCACTTTATAATTTTAAAAGTCAGGATGTGTGGAGCCCCCCTCCCCCGTTTTGCATAACTCACAGCATGAGGTGGAGTTTCCTTCACATCACCAGCAGCCTTGCTTTTTGTATTTGGATTTCCCAGCTGCCAGTTACTACTTGGTGACTAGTGATGTTTGCACTTGATTGATCTCAGGCTGCGATGAATTGAAGCTGCGCGTGCGCACAGCTCTGATCCATTGTTCTGCACAGGCGCTACAGGACTTTCATATGTAAAGTTCAGAAGTCCCATTGCATTTCCTATGCTGCGCAGAAAGTCCTCAGGGACTTCGGAGTCCGCTGTGTGCAGCGAAGGGATGAAAGGTGAGTAAAAAAAAAGGGGGGGGGTTCTGTTGACTAATGCTGACGACAATCTGCGCAGGAGTGATGCAACGGCAGCTGATCTGGTGACCAGCTAGTCTTCATGTCACACCCGCATATGTGTGGATCGTCTGTTTAGCCAGCTCCAAGGCAGCAAGAGTGGAGGCAATATCTGATCGTCAGATAATGCCTCCTGCTCAGTGCGCATGCGCAAGACATGCCACACAGGTAGGGTGGGAGAGATCTAGATGTGGTTATATAGAGTGGGCAGTGCGGAGTATACTGCTCACTCCCAGGAGTGGTAATATGTGCATAGATACAGGGAGCAGAATATGTATGTTTACTCCTCCCTGCTCTCTGTATATGTCAAATGTCTAATCCCCCCCCCCTCTCCGTATGTGTGGTGTGTCTCGCGCAAGCGCACTTAGTGAGAGGCATTATTTGACGATCAGATATTACCTCCACACTTGCTGTATCCGAGCTGGCTATTCTTTTTTCTCATTGAAAGTGTTTATTCAGTTTCAGTACAGATTACAAGTAATGAGCAATCAATAATGCATTACAACGAGAAAGTGTGAGAGAAGTCGTAGAGATAGGAAAGAACAAGAAGCAATTCAGGAGTGAATGAGGCAGTTGCAAGTGTATTATTTATTATTATTATTCTTTATTTATAAAGCGCCAGCATATTCCTCAGCGCTGTACAATAAGCACAGTATAGACAGGGTTACAATACATTGAACAACATTTGACAAAACAGTACAGGAGGAGATGAGGGCCCTATTCCCGTAGGAACTCACAATCTAGGAGGGTTGGGGTTGGAAACAGGAGGAGAGGACTGTAAGGTGAGAGTGATTGATGGTTGCGTCAGTGAGTTGGGTGGTAGGCTTCCCTAAATAGGAATGTTTTCAGGGAGCCTTTTTTGAAGGAAGAGAAGTTAGGGGAAAGTCTGACAGTTCGAGTGGGGACTGCGCGTGAGAAATCCTGCAGTCTATCATGGGAAGAGGTGATGCGGGGAGAAGCTAGGCGCAGGTCACTGGTTGACCTTAGTGAGCGGGCTGGGGTGTATTTAGTGATTAGTGAGGACAGGTAGTGGGGAGCTGAGTTGGTGAGGGTTTTGTAGGTAAGGATTTTGAACTTAATTCTGCAGTGGATGGGGAGCCAGTGAAGGGACTCGCAGAGACAGAGCAGCGGGTGAGGTGAATTAGCCTGGCGGAGGCGTTCAGGATGGATTGTAGGGGGGAGAGGCGGGACAGAGGGAGGCCAGATAAGCGATTATTGCAATAGTTGAGTCGGGAGATTACCAGGGCGTGTATGAGTTGTTTTGTGGTGACAGCGGTAAGAAATGGCCGAATTCTGGAAATATTACGCAGTTGGTATCGGCAGGAGGAGGAAAGAGACTGGATGTGGGGGATGAAGGAAAGAGCAGAGTCAAGTGTAACTCCAAGACAGCGAACTTGGTTTGATGGGGAGATGGTGATACCCTCCACCGTGATAGAGAAGTCAGGAGGTGGGGAGGCATTGGAGGGAGGAATAAGTAGGAGTTCAGTCTTTGACATGTTGATCTTTAGGTGGTGGGAGGCCATCCAGGAGGAGATGCCAGATAAACAGTCACTGACTTTTGAAAGGACAGGGGGAGAGAGATCAGGGGTAGAGAGGTAGATCTGAGTGTCATCAGCGTAGAGGTGGTAATTAAAGCCAAAGCTGTTGATGATTTTGCCCAGGGAGGAGGTGTAGATGGAAAAGAGCAGAGGACCAAGGACAGAGCCTTGAGGTACACCAACAGATAGAGGCAATGAGGAGGAGGAGTTACCAGCAAAGGACACACAGAAGGACCTGTTGGATAAATAGGAGTCAACCCAAGCAAGTGCAGTGTCACCGAGACCCAGAGAGTTGAGGGGGTGGTCAACAGTGTCAAAAGCAGCCGAGAGGTCAAGCAGGATGAGAATAGAATAGTGGCCGTGTTTTTTAGCAGTTAGGAGGTCGTTGGTGACTTTGAGGGCAGTTTCAGTTGAGTGTAGGGGACGGAAGCCTGAGGCCTGTTCAATACCTCAGCCGCTGCAAGTGCTAAGTTAGCAGCTTGCATTGAACGCCGTTCAACCGCTCAGCAGTGCTAACCTAGCACTTGCAGCGACCCGAGGAGATGCTGAGTGTGACGTTTTAAAGATGGCCGCCGCATGAAGCAAGTAACAATGCCCTACAGCAAGATGGCCGCCGCCTCGAAGCAAGTAATAATTCAGTACAGCAATGTTAATTTTGAGGTTTTTGTTCACCAAAGCACAAAATATTTATTTATTTCCCCCTGCACATAGACATATATTACAGTTCAATTTATATATTGTTTCAGAAGTAAACATAACGTTTATTCATTAAAAACTATCATTTGTGGTGTGTGCATACAAAACAGAATTGTGCTGACTGCTTCTCTTTATTATTTGTTGTCCGAGTGATCCGAAAAACAATCTGAATTTTTTATTAAGAAATCGTCGGCCATTTTGGATTCAAAATTCGCATCCAAAGGGTTCAACGACACTGCTGCAGCAAACTGAATTGCTGCGCTGCAGCAATTCAGCAGCTGCTGAGGTATTGAACAGGCCTCAGATTGCAGGGGGTCAAGTAGGGAATTGGAGGACAGGAAGAGGCGGTTGAAGACTAGTTTCTCTAAGAGCTTTGATGTGAAGGGAAGCGGGGATACAGGGCGGTAATTGGATGGAGAGTTGGGATCTAGGGATGGTTTCTTTAGTAAAGGGGTAACTAGCGCGTGTTTGACGGCGGATGGAAAGGAGCCAGTGGAGAGAGCTAGGTTGAAGAGGTGTGTGTGTGTGTGTGTGAGAGCAGGGGTGAGGGAGGAGGAGAGGGGAGGAATTAGATGTGAGGGAATGGGGTCGAGCGGGCACGTGGTGAGATGTGAGGAGGACAATAAGGAATTGGCTTCCTCCTCAGTGGCTGGGAGGAAGCGGCAGAGGGGACCTGTGGGAGTGGAGGTGGCAGATAACTATGTTGTGCTGGGATGTTGCTTCTGATAGTTAGAGTTTTACTGAGGAAGTGGTCTGCCAGGTCTTGAGCGCTGAAGGCAGCTGTGGGGGGAGGTGCAGGTGGGTAGAGAAGGGTGTTGAAGGTGGACCAGAGCCGTTTAGGGTTGGAGGACAGCGTAGATATAAGAGATAAGAAGGATTGTTTGGCCAAGTGGAGGGCAGAGGTGTATGACCGGAGAATAAACTTGAAGTGAACAAAATCCGCTTCAGAGCGGGATTTCCTCCAGGCACGCTCTGCGGTGCGGGAGCATCTTTGCAGGTAGCGAGTCTGGAGGGTGTGCCAGGGCTGAAGCTGGTGGCGTGGGGCCTTACAGAGTCGAAGAGGAGCAAGAGTGTCTAGAGCAGAGATAAGCGTAGTGTTGTAGTGATTAGTGGCAGCATCAGGGCAGGTGAAGGATGAGGTATGAGGGAGGTGGTGAAGTAGGTTGGAGAATTGATGGGGTGTGTGTGTGTTGGGGGAGCAGGGTGTTTAGGAAGTCCAGATAGGTTGAAAGAGAGAAGGTGGTGGTCAGATATGGGGAAGTGTAATCTTAGCGCAGCCCCACAGTCTAGCAAGTGTGGGAGATCACGAGGTGGCTATTCTGAGTATCCTCTCATGTGTGGTTGTGACGTGACAGCTGGCGTTACATCACTCCTGCGCATGTGCAGATCGTCAGTGGCATTATGTGACGGGAGGGATTATTATTTGATGGAACAGGAGGCGACCTAAAAAAAGGTCACGCTTTAAAGCCACACCATGGGCACAACCTGCCTAGTGGCAAAGGGTTAAGGGCAAAAAAAGGGAACTCTGCATTTCAGTGAAGTGCTCCTTATTTATCGTGATGCCTTGTAAAGATTGCTGGTTAAGTCCCTACAACAGAGATGGTGGTAGCCCAGTGGTTCCAAACCCTGGCCCATAAGTACCCCTAACAGGCCAGGTTTGACAGATACCTGAAGCACCGCACAGATGATATGATTTGCTGCTCGGTGATTGCAGGATTCATTCTGCATTTCCCCAAGGTAACCCTTTTGAAGTCTGTCCTGTTAAGGGAACTAAGGAGCTGTGTTAAGAACCACTGTTGTATCCTATTGTCCTGACATATTTGAGAACCCAGGATCCATGGGCAGTCTTCATTTGCCACTCACAAAAGTGAATTGTTTTCTAAACCTGCTCATAGGACCCAGCACCCAAAAAAATGAAAGATAACGATGTGCTGACTACAGTGAATCTCCTATTTTGAGTTGGTTTCCAAGATATGGGTCCATGGATGAAATGAGGGTTAACCTAATTGCAGGAGATGGTATGGAGAAACCGTCAATTCTATGACATTCACACTCCTCAAACGTCAACTTGTACCAGACTCCCAACATATTTAAGCATTTTAATACATCCAGCAGCAGTTTGTATTTATTCCTAGCTTCAGCTGAAAACTTTTAGTTTTACATGTGTAGTGATATCTCCATCTTCTAGGAGATGCTCGTCCTGCTTGCGGTCTGGAAGATGATGAATCTAGTGACAGTAATAATGGCACAGATCCTGAAAATACTGGATCAAAGCTTTTCTGTTTGGAGTTTGAGGCAGATGGAGGTCACATTACATCAGTTATTGTATATGAGGTATGTACTTTATGTTTGGAGAAAATGCTGTTCAACATAATTAATGTCCCTCTCCCTACAGTTGTTTATTTTCACCTCCCATTACAGATATATCATTTTTGCCAAGCTTGGCCATGGGGGAAAGCACTCTTAAGGGTCCACAAAGCACAGAATAATAACAGGAGAAAACTGCAACGTGTCCGTATTACTGTAGGATTATGAATGGTTTTTCATTACTATCCTGAGACCAATGAACGCAGCATATAAAACTCAGTGGACGAAACCTTCAAATGTAACAATTGTAACCTCAACTGATCTGGGTGTAATGTGGGGATCCATACCCAGGATGGGTTTACACGTCCAGAAAGGCTCTTCCAGCTTTCAGTATACCAAAGGAGCACTGATCTTGGGCCAAACCCGCCCAGTCAATAACTGGGGCACCTTGTAGGTTGCAACAGACATTAATTAAAGTTATGAGCCAAATATATACACTACAAAGAGGGACCTGGAGACCAATGTAAATGGCACCCCTCCTCAAGTGAGCTAGATCCTAGCCATATCCATTTTAATCCCCAGATATGAAACAATAGGGGAGACGGCAATCACAAGATTGACACGAATAGAGCAGATAACAGGACAGTCTGATTGGGGGTAGAGAGGGCTACAGTGAAATAGTAATATCAGAAATAACAGGAACATAAAAGAATACCCAATAATATTAACAATATTCATACATTATTATCTGATAAGCACCAACACATTCTGCAGCGCTGTACAATGGGGTAACAAGACAGTTTTACAATACACCGAAAAGGCAAGTCAATGTTTCACTAAGGCCCCATTCACACCTGGGCGTTTTACAGTGCATTCCTACGTGCTGTAAAACGTCCAAACGTGGAAATCCCGATTTCCTATGGGGCCCGTTCACACCTGGGTGTTTTATAGCGCGTAGGAATGCGCTGTAAAACGCCCTACGCTCAAAGTACATGAGCTTCTTTGGGGTGTATTGCAGCACGTTCACGGCCATAGACTGCAGCGTGAACGCGCTGCAATGTGCGTTTTCACGTTTGCACAACAAAAACACGCATATTACTCGCGTATGAAAACGCTGAGGTGTGAACTGGGCCTAACCGATACAGGAGGAGGTGAGGGCCCTATTCTTATGGAAATTTACAATCTAGATGGGTGGAAGAGTGAGAAACAGGACAGGAGGACTGCGATGATGAAAGAAAGGAGGACAGGGCTTGTTGGTAGGTTATCTTTCCATGTATGTATATTATGCTTGTAACTCCAGTTCGTCGTTTTGCTGCTCCTCTTTCCATGTATGTATATTATGTTGTCAGGTGGTAGGCTTCTCCAAGCAAGTGTCTTTAGGGAGTGTTTAAGGCTAGGGTCAGAATAACGAAGTGCGAACGCGCGTGCAGCTGCACTTTATCACGGCCGTAGTAACAGCCAATGACGGGCAATGTACGAAATACGGCAGCACAAAAATTCAGCCGCGCAACGCAAGCAGCAAACAAACCCTTTTTTTTTTTTTTTTTTGAGAACGTGATACCGCTAGTACCACTAGTGGACGTACAGAGTGCGCTGCGTCCACTAGCGGCATGTGTGTGTGATTAGGAGACGTCAGACGCTGCTAATGTCCGGCCAACATAACGTCCAGACGCAAAAAAGGGTTTTATTGATGATCCGTACAAAATCACGGACGAAAATGCGCATCGTATGACCGCTATCGCGTATTCCGTGAAAAAATACGTCCATTCGTACGAACGTACTTTTTCACGGACAACGCGAAAAATGTGTTAGTCTGACCCTAGCCTTAAAGTGACACTACTCACTCTGACCACATTGACCTTTTTTATGTGGAGTGTGAGACAAGTAATGCCGCCCCCCCCCCCCCCACTTCTTTCAAGTTGGGCATGCACCGTTTGCACGCAAAAGGCTCATGGGTCTTCCGTGTTGGAAGCCCTGGAAGACAGAGGTGGGGGTGCCCAAAGCTACTGAGCAAAGAGTTATTTTAAAGAGGGGGAGAAGAGTTGTACAGAGGTCACAATTATCTGCTCATTAATGGGGGGGGGATATAAATTTTAGAGTACAGCGTTCCTATAATGTATGTTGGTGCAAGGATCAGTGTCCCTTTGCTGTATTTAGGCTAGGGTCAGACAAACGTGATTTCTACGGACGTTAGTATGGAAGACGCACTAGTGGCCACACAGTCCGTTTTTTCACTGATGTTATTTTTGACGGATGTAGGAGGGAAAATCCTAAAATAAATTAAAATGCAAAACCATTTTGTCCGTCAAAAATGCTGGACGTATAAATGCAGCCCGTCTGACCACATTCCATCACTCACACACAAAGCTATGCGGACGTTGTGGACCCTAGCCTTAAGCTTAAGTGGTAAGTGTACCTAGAAAGCCTCCTTTTTTTTTTTTTTTTTTTTTTTTTTTTGTCTCTGGTTTGGGTTTGAATGGCTTTTGGTTCAATGTAACAGTTTTTGTGGTTGGGGTTTCTTCTAAATAAATGTGTGTGCAAGCTATAAAATCTACAGAATACTATTTTTTTTTTATTTTCCTCTTTAGTATGATGACGCAGAGCAAGTTGCCACCAAAATCTCTGCCGAGAACCATCTGGAACACCGTATGAAGGAGGCCCTGAGACAACGAATCCAAGAGGAGATTTCTAAGAGAAGAGTGCAACGTTGATGTTGTCAGCCCCCATGTGAGAGGAATTTACAGTATGTTCCTGTGGCACAAGGTGCTCGCTAGTACTGGTCCTGATCCCAGATGGCTGGAACAGTGGATTGACGTGTTTTTGCAGGCAGGAGTCTGTAGATTTTAACACTGGTTTTGATTTGTTTACTAAAGGCTCATTGTAAAGATATGTTAAGTGTATAAAAAGCATTGGGTCTCTACCAGCTATTTGCCACATGATTCTCAAGAAATGTGCCTTGGACTGTCAACATCTGCTGTTACTGACCAATCTGCAAATAATGATGTCTATGTGTTGAATGCTGAATAAACACAACAGCAAGGTAGAGGATGAGTGTGCACTTGGTCCCTTCTCCACTCAGAATGCTGTGCATGTGGGGCAGGTTAGAGTGAGGTGACGGCACACTTGCATATCTTATGGCATTTGGCTGCATTCTGATGTATTATTTTTATTCAAGTTTGCAAAGATCTTCTTTTCTAGCCATTTGCCCAGCAGAGACAGACCTTTTGAATCTTGCATCTTTATGCCAGGACTTGACAAACCCCAGAACCAGGTAGCCACTGACTCCCACGTGGATTAAACGTAAAACAATTGACAAACTGTGCCAACTAGTTGGCTCTTAAGCTTATTGGCTTCTATATTTGATAATTTGTCAGGTCTGCTCTACCTTCATATTGTGGAAGGTAGAATCCCCAGAAAGGTGCAATTTTTAAGTTTTTCAGAATTTCATCACCCTTATTTTATACAGTAGGACAATCAGGAACTGTAGGTTTAAGCTTTGTGTGTTTTATTATTTATTTTATTTAAAATAAACTACTGTTTTATAAAGGTGCATCCTGGCTGCTTGTTTTATTTTTCTAAGTTTTTCTTAGATTATAGAAAGCTAAAGATTATATATAAACAAACAAGCTTAATTTCAGTAAAACCTTATATTAACCACTGTAGAACAAGAACATTTTTTTTTTTTCCTCTCTTCACAATAAAGTTGCAGACTTTATTCTTAAAGTTTGTTTTAAAGGGAACATGTTATGCGCGCTGAATGTTGCATTAATTTCACAGAGAATGAGTCTCTTAACACCTAGGAAACGAAGTCAGTAATTCCCTGTTACTATTTTGCTGTCACTTCTGTGTGGCATGACCCAGGGAGGAGTTGGTCTGAGAGACTTCCTATAAGAATGCACTTCTCTTGCTCCTCACATCCAGTTGACTGTTGGTGCGGTGACTGACAACAGCATTACCGCTGAGGGCCAAAGGGCAATGCTACACGACAACAGTCACCAACCTACGACCCCATGGAAGGGGAAACATGGGGTCTCATTCCAACCTAGAGCTGGTGTAGAGTCGCTCTGGGCTCCATGGAGCCACAGATAACATGCCATTTAAGAATCTATGTTCTGTTGCATCCTATGAAAGTGGTTTATCAGAGAATCTTTGCTAACGCCCTGGTGGTTTGTGTGTTTTGGTGTCTACCTGGTGCTGTGAATGTACTGATCATGCCACATCTGTTCCGGTCAGATAACCAGATGTTTCATCTTTTTCTTTTGGAACTCCCTTTACAAGGCAGATTTCCAACTTTAAATCTTCCTTTTAATTTTAGTCATATCTTGCGCATATCTAACCACACAATAATAAAGTGTGAGCTGCTTTCACTAATTCTGATGTGGCTGTGAAAGAATTGGGGGATAACGGCAATGTGAGAAGACCTGTCAGTGTTCAGATCACCTCAGCCGATAGTAAAGATTGATAAACCTACCCAACGCAATAAATAAATCGTTTTGAATCCAAGAGGGTGCAAGGTGGGAGAGGGGGTAGAGATTTGTGTCATGTATATCATACAACTGCGTTGAATTATCAGGAAGACCTACTTATTAGTGTTATGCTACTATTTGGAAGAGGCGTGGGGGGGGGGGTTGTGTCTGTCATCCTTGACGTATGGAAACAGTGATATGTGGCACATGTGTTCTCGAGCTCTTGTTTTGAAAGTCTGTACATTTTTAGAACAAACCTAAACCATGGCCTCCATATCCCATAATGCTCCTGTTCACAGCGAGCACCAACACTGCGCTGTGTGGGAGAGACACCTCTGCCTAGGGCAATGCAGGGTTTTCTACGGAGAAATTCCTACACACCTTACGCGGCGTTGTAACGTCCTTCCGCATACCTATATGACGTAAGCGCGTCGAGCTCGTCGCCAAACTAGCGACGAGCGCCCGTTGCACGATGGGATGTGAAGTTCACGAGGCTGAATCCGATACAGTGGTCGTGTCTGTAGCCACTACAACTCCCATGAGCGCCCGTATCGTCTGCTAGCTTAATGAGTTAAAGGACTGCTCGGCGGAGGCTCCGGGGGATCCAAGGGCTGTGGGGATCGGGTGTGTAACCGGGTAACGGGGGCAAAGGGGATTCAATATGAATGTTTTGGCTGTAAACCTCGGATAGATGCCCGCTCGCACTGGTTTTACTTTGCACATGTGTTTTTTTTTGTTTTTGTGTTATGTGAGTATCTTGTTTTGTATTTCGAATGTAATATCTGTATCTCGTGTATATTCTGCTCATAATGCACGTATAGCGTGGGTGGAACGGGCGCATGTCGGGTGTTTTGTGGAGCCAGGTAGTGATTTGCAATGCTGTTTACACAGGCAGGGGCACAGCCAGGTTGTGCAACAAAGGCAGGGAGAGCCATTCACACAAAGCTTTCCTCCCTGGAGATCTGGCACCTAAACCCCCTGCACAGCCATGTCTGTCTGCACTCCCCCTTCATTTATCAGCCGTGCCAGCTCTGGGGGGAAAAAAAAAAGTGTATGTGTATACACATGAATACTAGACCCTAGGATGAAGATGCACCCATAGGGCAGGGATCTCAAACTCTGCCACCCCCTAATTATTTATTGCATTCAAATTATTGTGGGAATTGTAGGAACTAAATATCTGGGGGGGGGGGAGTTTGAGATCCTTGACATAAGACAGGGGGTCAGCAAAATTTGGGTTCCCTCAAATGTACACTTGTACATTTGTCATGAGGCTCTACCATACTAATGAGTGTCTCAATATCATGGGAGATGTAGTTCAAAGCATCTGAAGGGCCAAACCTGCTGACCTCTAGAGTCTATAGGACATCACCAAAACCTATACACACACGTGGTATGTATAGTGATTATATATATATATCTATATATCTCTAGGTAATGTGTAATATTAAAGGCAGATCAGGGGAGATGTATGACTTTTAGTAGAGCAATCTATCACTTTTCTCTCTTTTTTGTGATGACATTCAGACTAGTGGCAGGTCTGGACTGGGGCATAATATAGGCCCTGGGTATTTTAAATTTAGAAGCTCACTTTTGTCTACTTCTATACAGAAACAATCTATATAATATACCCCTATAAACATACACACGTGTGTGTATATTATTACAACCCTTGTAGATACTGATTGCCCTATGGGTCCCAAGCATCAACTGGTCATCATGCCTAGCTCCTAGCTGATGAGGGTTCAACAAACCCGAAACAGCGCTGTCCTAGGAGTGGCTTTGACCAGTTGCATAAACCTTATCTCTGCTACAAAGCCACAGTGTGTCATAGCATTGATTTTTAGGGTTCTGTGTATAAAACAGACCCAGGTTGCATAAAAGTGAGACAGATGTCATTTGCATATCCTATCCAGAATTCCTTGCTGCATATGGGGAATGTGGCACAGGAGCTCTGGGATGCAATTCTTTGAATTGCTGTGATGTGCGAGTGGCTTCTGCAATAATAAACACACTTATTATAGTGTGGAGGCTTTTTATCCTCCACTACAACCCTTGTAGAAATATATATCTCCCTACACGTGTGCCTACACTCCCAAACACATAACCACTCCAATACACCTAAAATACACACCTAATTTAAAAATATATAAACATTGCCCCCTTTCCTTACCTTTCTGCAGGGAGGGGGCTGAATTCCTGGTGGGGGAGTGGGCAGTGATGCAGAGCGCCAGCGCTCTATGATGACATGTCAGCTGAGTGCCGTTGCCACTGACTCAGTGCTGGAGTCCATCGTGGGACGTGCTTAATAGTCTGCAGGAAGCACAGATTGCATTTCATGCCTACGGCCACTAAGACCACAAGGTATTACAGGGTACCTTTTTAAAAGGGATGAAGGAGCCTGGCTGGGGCCAGTCTGGCCGTGTTTTATACAGCCGGGCTGGCTGGGGCCAGTCTGGCCGTATCTTATACAGCCGGGCTGGCTGGGGCCAGTCTGGCCGTATCTTATACAGCCGGGCTGGCTGGGGCCAGTCTGGCCGTATCTTATACAGCCGGGCTGGCTGGGGCCAGTCTGGCCGTATCTTATACAGCCGGGCTGGCTGGGGCCAGTCTGGCCGTAAAGGCCATCAGCTCACCAGGCAAATGCCTGATCGCCAGTCCGGGCCCGACTAGTGGAATGGTGAGGATTTACCGTATGTGATGATCCAAGCACGAATTCTGTCACGAATATTTAGTCCACATGAGACCCACAGTTGGGAGGTAGATTTAGACCTAAAGAAACAGAGGAAATCTGACTGGAACAGAATCTGGTGTAACTAGTAAATTCACAGCACCAGGCAGAAACTGCCAGCTATGAGGAATCCGGTCCATTGACTGCCAGATTTTTTTCACAGAGAATCTTTGATAAATCTTCCCCTTGGTTTCTACTTTCGTAGGAATGTGGGGAATATACAATCACCTCAGCTTTTGTGAGCTATAAATCTGATACCCAGAATGCTTTTAGAGGATATATTGGTTCACGCTCTACAGATGGTTCTGACTTAGTACTTTGGTCATACTTTAGGCTGGGGTCAGACAAGCGTTTTTAAGAGCGGAAGGAACGTCTGTGAGAGTGGACATTCCTTCCACTGTGATGCCTGTCTGATCACCTTACGGAGCGCAGTTAGTACGCTCAGCGCTGCAAAGTTTGATCCTCTCCTACGGAGGATCGTGCTTTGCAACCCCATCGAACGCACGTCCTAGCACTTCGACGGGGAGGCTTGTAAGACAGCCTCTGTCGCGCGTGCGCAACAGCATGTGGCCGGCCCTGTCGCAGCGTCACAATGGTGCGACAGACGCCGGAATGCACGTCCGTACGGGCATACATAGTGCGCTCGTCTGACCCCAGCCTTAGGATTTCATATGGCTGATTTATTAGGAGTAAGGAAAAATGTTTTTGCTGGATACACAAGCATTTATCAATGCTTGACCAGAGTGATCAGTACTTAGTATGGTTGCACTGATACCAATTTTTTAAGACCGAGTATCAATCCTTTTTTTTTTTTTTTTTAAGTACTCACCGGTACCGATGCGTTTATGAAATATCATGTTACCGCTTTCCAATTAATAATTTAGGATTTTTTTGCTGAAAGCCTGGTCAATTTATGTTAATATTAAAATACCACACACCACAGATTTTCTATATATAACAAGGGACGCACCGATGCCGATACCTGGTTTTGCACGAGTACTTAGTCCTCGTGCAGATTCCCCCGATATCTACCCCGATACCGGAAGCCAGCAGTGTAGGAATAGAATAGCAAAGAATACTGGTTCAGAAGTCCTCCTATTAAGTAATTTTGCAAAATCACTTGACCCTTTAATTGTGGATCTGTCGTAATGCAGAACAACCCTGTATATGGTGTGTGTGTATGTATATATGTTTATTACTGTAGCTGGGGGCAATGTCTGAGAGGTGGGGGGCATAATCCATGAGAGCTGGGGGGGCATAATCCATGAGAGCTGGGGGGCATATCCATGAAAGCTGGGGGCAATATCTGAGAGCTGGGGGGGGGCATATCCATGAAAGCTGGGGGCAATATCTGAGAGCTGGGGGGGGCATATCCATGAGAGCTGGGGGCAATATCTGAGAGTGGGGGCATATCCATGAAAGCTGGGGGCAATATCTGAGAGCTGGGGGCATATCCACGAGAGCTGGGGGGCATAGCCATGAACTTGGGGGCGATATCCATGAGAGCTGGGCGGACAATATCCATGAGAGCTGGGGGGTCAATATCCATGAAAGCTGGGGGGCATATCCATGAGAGCTGGGGGCATTTTTATATGAGGTCTGTTCTTATTGGAAAGCGTCACATGACCTAAAATAAAAGTATCGATACTCGTACTCGGTCTTAAAAAAGTGGTATTGGTGCATCCCTAATAAAAAGCCTCCACACTATAATAAGTGTGTTTATTATATCTGAGGTCTGGTGTGTGCAGGCCTGTGCAGTGGGTAAATGGGGTGCCTGGCCATACATTTCTATAGTAACATAAATTGGACAGGCTGTCAGCAAAAGCATAAAATTATTGGAAAACAGTCACATGACATTAATAGTATCGGTGAGTACCTGAAAAAAGTATCGATACTCTGTCTTAAAAAAAAAAATGTTGTCAGTGCGTCGCTAATTTTTATATTGGTATTTTTTGGAAGATGCATTGCTAATAATCTCATTCTGATCACTACATATCACCGTAAGCAGGAGATCTCCCCATTTTTTGTTGATACAGTTACTGATTTGACACAATGGCCATTTCTGCCTGTATGCTGATTTATTTATTTCTAAAGTATTTTACCAGGAAGGATACATTTGAGATTTCATCCATTTTCAAGTACAGTTGTGTTCAAAATTATTCAACCCCCACTGAAATTGAGTGTTTTGGCCAGTTTGACATTGATTTTGATCATTCAGTCATCTTGCTTACAATTAAATCAAAGAGGCACGTGTAGGTCAGACAAATATAACATAACATTTATAATGAAATAACCACAAATGTCTTTTCTGTGCTCACATCATTATCAGTTTTATTCAACCCCCAAGTGACATTCAATCTTAGTACTTAGTACAACATCCTTTTACAGTTATAACCGCTTTTAAACGTGAAGCATAGCTTGACACAAGTGTCTTGCAGCGATCTACGGGTATCTTCGCCCATTCGTCATGGGCAAAAGCCTCCAGTTCAGTCACATTCTTAGGCTTGCGCACTGCAACTGCTTTCTTTAAGTCCCACCAGAGGTTCTCAATCGGATTTAAATCAGGTGACTGCGATGGCCACGCCAAAATGTTCCAGCCTTTAATCTGCAACCATGCTCTAGTGGACTTGGAGGTATGCTTGGGATCATTGTCCTGTTGAAAGGTCCAACGTCTCCCAAGCCTCAGGTTTGTGACGGACTGCATCACATTGTCATCCAATATCTCCTGGTATTGAAGAGAATTCATGGTACCTTGCACACGCTGAAGCTTCCCTGTACCTGCAGAAGCAAAACAGCCCCAAAGCATGATTGACCCCCCGCCATGCTTCACAGTAGGCAAGGTGTTCTTTTCTTCATAGGCCTTGTTCTTCCTCCTCCAAACATAGCGTTGATCCATGGGCCCAAACAGTTCTAATTTTGTTTCCTCAGTCCACAGAACACTTCTGTGGTTTGTCCACATGACTTTTGGCATACTGCAGTCGACTCTTCTTATTCTTTGGAAACAGCAAGGGGGTGCGCCTGGGAGTTCTGGCATAGAGGCCTTCATTACGCAGTGTGCGCCGTATTGTCTGAGCTGAAACTTCAGTACCCACATCTGACAAATCTTTTCTCAGTTCACACGGGGTCTTTTCTCCACTCTACACTTCAGGTAGCGCACAGCAGTCGAAGTCAGCATCTTCTTTCTGCCACGACCAGCTAGCGTTTCAACAGTGCCCTTTGCCTTGAATTTGCGAATGATGCTTCCTATGGTCTCTCTTGGTATGTTTAACATCTTTGCAATCTTCTTATAGCCATTGCCCTTCCTGTGAAGAGTAATCCCCTCTTCTCTTGTCTTCCTGGACCATTCTCTTGACTTCACCATGTTTGTAACCACACCAGTAAATGTCTAGAAGGAGCTGAGTATCACAGTCATTTTAAAGCTGCCTAATTGGTGCTTATTATGCTTTATTGCTGCTCCGTGACAACCACAGGTGTTTTCAATACCTGATTGAAAACACTTGAATGAACCTCTGTTCTTCAGAGTGGTAGTCTTTAAGGGGTTGAATAATTGTGTCAGTGAAGAATTCACAAAAGAAACATTTACTACTGTATTACAAAACCAATTGATGTCATTTTAGTTGCATATGGTTCTTTAAAAAGTCCTTGTAGGATTTCATTCTGAATACAATTACAAATGTACACTAAATTCCCTAAAACCCTTTACAGCATTGGGGGTTGAATAATTTTGAACACAACTGTATGTCCTTGGTTCAAGAACACTGAAATACAAAGTAATATAATGCAAGATATTAAAAAAAAACAATACAGATTAACAGAAAATAAATATGTAGGAAATAGTCATTATGTTACATGTTTACAGGTGCATTCCGTATTGAGGTATGTTAATAGGGAGCTCTTGAGTGACTTAAGACTGGGGGAAGATTTGATGGCGTCTGGGAGGTTATTCCATAAATGCGGTGCTCTGTAGGAAAATGAGCATCGAGCCACTTTATTTTTGTATTGTGGGATTGCAAGTAAGGTGCTGGTCCTGGATCGGAGGTTATAGGACGAGGGAACTGCCGTGGGAAGCAGTCTATTCAGGTAGGGTGGTAGCTTCCCAGAAAAACTCTTAAACACCAGATTGGAAAAGTGAAGGATGTGTTTAGACTCCAGTGACGGCCAGTTTGGCTCTTTTATCATATCACAATGGTGGGTCATGTAGTTACATTGTAGCGCAAAGCGGCAGAATGAGTTATACAATGTAGTAAGTTTCTGAAGGTGTGTTTGTGTGGCCGCTGCAGACTCTGTATGATATTGTGCAAGATAAAAAACACTAGGGTTCAGAACCTTTCATCCCAGTATTATTATTGTAATGCATAAATGAAAATATATGAAAATTAAAAAATGAGCAAACTTGCATACATTTATTCTTTTGCAAAAAGATTGTTCCAAGCTAGTTAAAATTTCTATTTTACCCAATATTTGTGGCCCCCCCCCCCATCCATGTTTCCAATATATTATTTTTTTTTTCTTCAACAAAAAGCACACGGCAGTGAAGAGATTGATGGATTTGTAGGTACCCAGGGTTCACTGTTAATTTTGCCATTCTTCGTTATCTCTCTTCCCTGTCAGGTTGGCATTGCTTTGACCAGTTCTCTCTTTCTCTCTCAGGTGGTCAATGAAATGTCCCTTGCCTATACGGTCAGTGCCTGCTGATGATTTGCTGTGGAGTCCCCTGTACTGACTGCTCGCCCCCCTCCCTTGACCCCCGGATCCTCCTCACTAATGACCGTCTGGATTGTCCTTCCCATCAGCCTCACCGCATTCTCTATCCCTGGAATATGGATCGTGTAAGGACCTCTATATATAATGATGGGATATCGAAGGGAGAGCTGCGCCTACAGCTGTCAATGCTAATTAGTGGTATTTTGTTAGCACAGAAAGCTATTTTTTTGCGAGCAAAGAATTTGTAGGAAAAGGCTAAGCCTTGGCTGTGTTTACCCTGGGTTCACACCTGAGCGTATGTTATATGCGCGTTTTTGTCGGCCGTTTTATGAGCGTATTACCTGGTGTTTTTGACAATTCGAAACGCGCGTTTTTTGATTGACTACGGAGGTGTCCAATGAAAAATACTTCCTGTCTTACGGAGGCGTCCAATGAAAAATACTTTCTGAGATGCACCATTTCCGTTTCCTGTGTCTTTGTTTAACAGAGAGTGTGTTGTTTGCAGTCTGTTAACATGGATATCTACAAACGACGAACAGTTTGCAGACCTGTACACACGTAGATGTATATAATGATCCAACAAATAACCTTACGTATGGTAATGAACACTGCACACCTGTACTTTTTGCTTTTTTCACTTGCTCATTCATATGCACATTTTTGATGCCGCCCATTTCAGCGCGTTCACGTTGAAGTCTATGGCCGAAAACGCGCTGTAATACGCCCCAAAGAAGCTCCTGTACTTCTTTGGGCGTAGGGCGTTTTACAGCGCGTTCCTACGCGCTGTAATACGCCCAGGTGGGACCCATGCCCATAGGAAATAATGCGATTTCAGTGTTTGAGTGTTTTACAGTGCGTAGGAACGCGCTGTAAATGCCCAGGTGTGAACCAGGCCCTAATGCTGCAGGGCATAGCTAGGGATATGTTTAAACAAATTTTCACTAGACACGTGCATTTTGTATCGTCAAAAATTTGTTTCTGTCTGAGGTTTGTATTTTTATCTTTTTCGTTTCCGAAAAAAGTAATATCGGCCATCTGATATTACGAAATTACAATTCAAAGTTTATTCGAAAACGATATGATCCGAAACGATATGAAACGGAACAAAATGTTCCAAAACAAAAAAAACAGAATGAAAATGACACAAAGCGGAAAAAAATGGAACAAAATTATTTCAAGGTAATAAAAACGGGGATTTTTTCTTAACATTGCAACTTATAGAATTCGCCTATTGGTTTTAATGTTTAAAAAAATCAGTTTTTTTATTACATACTTCCTAAACTGTATATTTTTGTCACTTGCAGCAATATGTCATTTTGTTTATTTACTTTTTAGGATTTTTTTGTGCCATTTATTTTTTCGGTGAAATCTTAGGTTTCCTAACTTTTTTTAAAAAAAAGAAATTAGGCTTATTTCCTCATAGGTTTCAATGTAAAAAAATATTTGCGTTTTTATTAAATATGTCTTAAACCGTAGGTTTTTTTTCACTTGCACCTAAAAGCCATTTTGTTTATTTTTTAGGATTTATTTGGGTGACATTTTAGGTTCTCTAACTTTTTAAATAAATCAGGGCCGATCCGACTTAAATGGATCGGGGCCGAAAACTTTATCGGACGATTTACTATTTCAGTTCGGTCCGAAATTACGAATCGTGTTGAAATAACGAACCAAAATGAAAAAAAAAACTGTTTTAAAGTGGCCCGAAATCACCCAAAAAAACGAAAGGACGAAAGATTCCGAGACGAAAAAAAATGCTGTGCACAACTCTAATGTACACTATACATAGGAGCCTTGAGGAGAAATCAGGAGGCAACTACACATGTTAGGGGCCAGACAATGTGTTGTATATAAAGCTTTGTAAAATGGTCCTTTGTTTTTTTTGAGCTGGCGGCTACTTAGAAACATAGAAAAATGTCGGCAGATAAGAACCTTTCGGCCCACCTAGTCTGCCCAATTACATGGATACTTTACCTGGATTTATCTTTTGTTTAGGATAGCCTTATGCCTATCCCATGCCTGCTTAAATTCAATTACTGTTTTGGCCTCTACCACTTCTACTGGAAGGCTGCTCCATGTATCCAGTCCACCCTCTCAGTAAAATAATGCTTCCTGATGTTACTTTTAAAACCTTTGCCCCTCTAATCTAAGACTATGTCCTTTATGTACTTTCTCCTGAATTTCTCAAGCCCTGGACTAGAGGGTTTTGTGTTGAGCGATACTTGCATTAAGCTGTGGGTTGTATGTACTTATCTGATAAACAAATTATGGGTGTGAACATCCATAGCATCTTGAAGGCACAGACACCTCAAATATAGTGACAGCATTTTTTTTTTTTAAAAAAAAATTCTATTAATCCTAGAAGCATTTGCCTAGATAGCGATATGTTTTCTCAGTTGTGAGTGCTGGAGAAAGGTAACAGACAATCCTATTTCTGCAATGAATGAATGATCAAAATGCGCTTATTGTTTCACAGGTACGCCATGGCAGTAATGAATCATCATGTGTGTCCAGTGGAAAACTGGTAAAGTATACATCACTGTGTAATACATATATTTGCACAAGGGGATTGTCCAAAGTCCTTTTTATTTCTAGAGGCGATACAGATTATTGGTTGCATTTTTGGCCAACAGCCTATAACTGGTGCCAAAATTCTGTACATTCAGTTTTGAAAACGCAACACAATTTCTACACAAATCGGGCAGTATGCCATACTCGGAGCTTACTCCCTGTCGTAATAACCAATAAAATAATAGAAAGCCTACATCCCCAGCCCCCAGAGTGTAAGCTGCCTGCATTCCCAATGACATTCCCAAGAGCTTGCTCTCTAATGCAACCGGTGTCTTCAACTTCAAGAGTTTGCACTCTTGGGGCTAGGCACGCAGGCTACATTAGAGAGTGCAAGCTCTTGAGGTTGTAGTTGGCACGCAGACAGCTTTCACACTGGGGGTTGGGTTTGTGGATACCTGCTGTCCCACGTTGCTGATGATTTGAGTGGCACTGACAGCCCTCTGCATCTTTTTATTGGCTAGGAACGTTTGCCCCTGCCTGGCACTTGGTATTATAGCAAATAACGAGGCCTATGCCGAGTATTGGAAGAAGAAAAAAAGTCAAATATCAGTTGATCCCTAATTTGCACTTATTTCTCAGAAATATATTTGCAGGTGTCCTGACGTCAAGGGCAACGCAACTAATGTTTGAGAGTTTATAATATTATTGTCCAGTACAAGAGCTTTTCTCGTTTAATGAATATGTTTTCGGCCTATCAGCGTCATGCTTCTGGATGTTCTTTCTGCTTGGTTCAAGTTGTATTTGATTATTCCATATAAGAGTGATTTAACATGCTATGCCTGTGATTTAGAACTGATACGCAATGAATAAATACATACATGAATGTATTTTTTGTGCGTTGAGTCAGTGTTTCAAAGCTCTAAGATCACGTTTGCTAAAAGAGGTCGACATAAGGCAACCATTAGAATTCAATTACATACAAATAATGAAACGGTTACGCTACTCATGGGTCAGACTAGACTCATGAGGCATATGTCCAATGTCGATTCTCAGTACAAATGCACAGAATATCAGCTAACCATAAGACTGTAATAAAGAGATTTTTACCCAGCATACATTGTGCTGACGTTCCTTGCATTTGTACAGAGTATCCTGTGAGCCTGGCCACCTCTTTTTCTTTTATTCTTGTGCTCCAATGTAGATTCTGACTGAATGGAGAGGATTTGGACCTCCCCAGCTTGACCCATGACACCCTTTGGTGAATTTATGATGGCCTTCAGTTATGTATACATTTGCTCCTTTTATTACAGCTATATTTTTCTTCTTCAGGACATACAATTTAACATGCTCCGATGACAACAGCAAGCAGGGGACACCAAAATCTTGTTGTACCCTGGAAGATGTTCCTCTGATTAGGCGAGTTTTATAATGCTCATGCACCCTGTACTGCTGAATCCTCACTGCCCTATCCAACACCCTGCACCGCTGCATCCTCACTGCCCTATCCAACACCCTGCACCGCTGCATCCTCACTGCCCTATCCAACACCCTGCACCTCTGCATCCTCACTGCCCTATCCAACACCCTGCACCGCTGCATCCTCACTGCCCTATCCAACACCCTGCACCGCTGCATCCTCACTGCCCTATCCAACACCCTGCACCGCTGCATCCTCACTGCCCTATCCAACACCCTGCACCGCTGCATCCTCACTGCCCTATCCAACACCCTGCACCCTCACTGCCCTATCCAACACCGTGCACCCCTGCATCCTCACTGCCCTATCCAACACCCTGCACCCTCACTGCCCTATCCAACACCCTGCACCGCTGCATCCTCACTGCCCTATCCAACACCGTGCACCCCTGCATCCTCACTGCCCTATCCAACACCCTGTACCTCTGCATCCTCACTGCCCTATCCAACACCCTGCACCCCTGCATCCTCACTGCCCTATCCAACACCCTGCACCGCTGCATCCTCACTGCCCTATCCAACACCCTGCACCGCTGCATCCTCACTGCCCTATCCAACACCGTGCACCCCTGCATCCTCACTGCCCTATCCAACACCCTACACTGCTGCATCCTCGCTGACCTATCAAACAACCTGCACTGCTGCATCCTCGCTGACCTATCCAACGTTTTACTTAAGCATCCTCGCTGCCCTATCCAACACCCTGCACTTTTGCATCCTCGCTGCCCTATCCAACATCCTGCACTTTTGTATCCTTGCTGCCCTATCCAACACCCTGCATTGCTGCATCCTCGCTGTCCTATCCAACACCCTGCACCCTCACTGGTCTTGTATACATCAACTTCTGCACATATTCTTTTAGCTGATATTTTTAATCCCATATTTAGCACAGTTTGTATAAGTATACTAGTATGATTACATCATTTTACATTATTTTATAACACTCTCTCCTGAATTCTTTCAATGTACAGTAAATGTGGAACATACCCTCCAGAGAGCTGTCTCTTTAGCCTCATTGGAAATGTTGGTGCGTTTATGGGTAAGTTGCATGGATGGAACCTATTTCTTGCCCTTTCCTTTCTCTCTCGCACCCCCTCCCCTTACCTTGTTGTTCTCCTTTTTTCCTCCCTGACTCTCCTCTCTCTCAGTGGTGATGATCTGTTTACTGAGATTCAGTCAGGTGATAGAGCTCAGCCACAGTTCCTCGCTGAACACAGTCGCCCTGATCTCCGGATGCACCAATGCAGCAGGTCTGGTGATGGTGGGAAATTTCCAGGTAAGAACCAACTCTGTGCAGATTCAGGCCTAACAGTACAAAACACACATTCTTTTAAATACACGTCTAAGATTATAGGGGTTTATCCACTAAATCATGAATTGGTGGTCATATATACAAATTTTAGGCTCATAGTTCAGCTGAAGGATTAAAGAACTTATAAATGGAATAGATGTTATAAATGCAGGTATTTCACATTAAAATGTGCCACTGAATCATTTCTATGATTAGTAACAATCATATCTTAGGTGAAATTTGCAGTTCATTAAGAGCCAAGAGCTGTAGCTTAACCACCCATTTAATAAGGCTGGTTGTCCACTGGCACTGTAGTCGGGCGACCGACTTGGTCACCCGTCTACAGACAATGTCATTGGCCGCTCCGGGTCGTCCTCTGGAAGCAATTGACAGGCCGTGAATGGAGAAAAAAAAACAGAAAAACCCCACTGCGGCACTGCTATGGGGAGGAAAAAACAGTTTGTGGTGCTGAAACTCGAGGTTCAGCATCATGGACAGCCCCCCACCCCATCCAGTGTAGCTGAAGCAATGAAAGAAAACAATCCTCACCGAAGGCTGCAGGGGGGGGGGATTAACCCCCCTGGTGCTGAATTAGGTTTCAGCACCAGGGACGGCAACGCTGAAGGCAGCCGGCTCGAAGAAGAAGAAAAAAAAAGCGAGAGGAAAAAGAGCCTAGTCTTCCAATTATCTTCCTTTTTTTAAAAAAAATAAAAATTCGCCTGAAAAATCCAGAAAAATACAAAAAAAAATATTTCCAAAAATTCAATAAAGGGAAAGGCTTTTTGCTGCAGATTAAAAACATTTAATGGTTGAATATAAACAAAAAATATTTTTTACATTGAATCCTATGGGCTTCGCACATGGCGATTTAACTACAGTTGCAAGAAAAAGTATGTGAACCCTTTGGGATTACGTGGAGTTTTGCATGAATTGGTCATAAAATGTGCTCTGATCTTCATCTAAGTCACAACAATTTGAAAAACACAGTCTGCTTAAAATAATACAACACAAACATTATATGTTTTCATGTGTTTATTGAACATAACATGTAAACATTCACAGTGCAGGGTGGAATAAGTATGTGAACCCCTAGCCTAATGACTTCTCCAAGAGCTAATTGGAGCTAGGAGTGAGCCAACCTTGAGTCCAATCAGTGTGATATTATTGGATGTGTTGCTGAAAGCTGTCCTGCCCTTTAAAAACACACACCAGTTTTGGTTTTACTGGTTTCAAGAAGCACTGCCTGATGTGAACCATGCCTCGCAGAAAAGAACTCTCAGAAGACCTACGATCAAGAATTGTTGACTTGCATGAAGCTGGAAAGGGTTACAAAAGTATCTCCAAAAGCCTTGATGTTCATGTATCCACGGTAAGACAGACGGTCTACAAATGGAGAAAGTTCAGCACTACTGTTGCTACTCTCCCTAGGTGTGGTCGTCCTGTAAAGATGACTGCAAGAGCACAGCGCAGAATGCTTAATGAGGTAAAGAAGAATCCTAGAGTGTCAGCTAAAGACTTAAAGAAATCTCTGGCACATGCTAACATTTTTGTTGACACATCTACAATAAGGAAAACCTTAAACAAGAATGGAGTACATGGGAGGACACCACGGAGGAAGCCATTGCTGTCCAAAAAGAATATTGCAGCACGTTGGAAGTTTGCAAAAGAGCACCTGTATGTTCCACAGCACTACTGGCAAAATATTCTGTGGACAGATGAAACCAAAATTGAGTGGTTTGGAACAAACACACAACACTATGTGTGGAGAAAAAAAAAGGCACAGCACACCAACATCAAAACCTCATCCCCACTGTAAAACATGGCGGAGGGAGCATCATGGTTTGGGGCTGCTTTGCTGCCTCAGGGCCTGGACGGATTGTTGTCATTGATGGAAAAATGAATTCCAGAGTTTATCAAGACATTTTGCAGGAAAACGTAAGACCATCTGTCCGCCAACTGAAGCTCCGCAGAGGATGGGTGATGCAACAGGACAATGACCCAAAGCATACAAGTAATTCAACAAAAGAATGGCTTCAACAAAACAAAATACGCCTTCTGGAGTGGCCCAGTCAGAGTCCTGACCTCAATCCGATTGAAATGCTGTGGCATGACCTTAAGAGAGCGATTCACACCAGACATCCCAAGAATATTGCTACACTGAAACAGTTTTGTGAAGAGGAGTGGTCCAAACTTACTCCAGATCGTTGTGCAGGTCTGTTCTGCAACTACAGGAAACGTTTGGTTGAGGTTATTGCTGCCAAAGGAGATTCAACCAGTTATTAAGTCCAAAGGTTCACATACTTTTTCCACCCTGCACTGTGAATGTTTACATGTTCTGTTCAATAAAAACATGAAAACATATAATGTTTGTGTTGTATTATTTTAAGCAGACTGTGTTTTTCAAATTGTTGTAACTTAGATGAAGATCAGAGCACATTTTATGACCAATTCATGCAAAACTCCACGTAATCCCAAAGGGTTCACATACTTTTTCTTGCCACTGTATACAATGCATCTTTTTCACGTTTCTCTGCCATGGCATGGTGGTTTAACTATACAATGCATCTTTTTCATGTAAACTAGTACCAGATCGTCCGATTTCATCTGACCAAATTCAATTTAAATTGAATGGATCACTAATCTTTTGTAATCGCATAAAATCGTCTGAAATCGTCCGATGGTGGTCAGATGCAGTGGAAGAGGACTGATTCACCTTCATGTTGTAGGATCGGTCGGACAACTTCAGATGATATCGGATGATCGCACAAATGTGGTGCCAGTGGACGGCCAGCCTAATTCTAGCCCTGCGAGATGCAGGTCACTGTATTTAATTTCACCCAGAATGCCCTGGTGTGTATTAGAATAAACACACACACACACACTCAGACACTACTCTACTACCTAACTTTGGAATTTTAAATGCTTTGACTACCTAAGGTGCCATGCATAAACCTAATCAACGTATTAAAGGTGTGACATCTGTAAAAAGATTTTCGTACTATTATCTTGCCTGTGCATTGGTTCTCACTCAACCTTGTCCTTTTACATGGCACTAAGCTGTGTTTTTCAATACTTGCAAAGTGCTACTGTGACAAAGTTTAACTCTTAATAACTTTGCATTACATTTTGTAGGTCAGAGGCACATGTCTTAGTCTATTGGGGGAGAAGCACGTGATGACATTGTGTATCTTGTAGGTCACAGCTAGCTCGCCTTAACTTTTGTTCCTTTAAAACCAGGACCTCAAACTCTGGCTACTCAGATGTTTACAGCTGCTATACCCAGAATTCTTTGAATGCACCAAATGGCCAGAGAATCACAGGAATCATCAAAAACCTGAGGAGGCAGAGTTTGACAGGCCTGTCTTTAAAGGTTTACATCTGTGATCCTGAAAATATCGAACAAGTTATTGTTAACTTCTATGGTTTTGTGCTCATAGGTGGATTATGCAAAATCTCTTCATTATATCGGAGCAGGAGTGGCGTTCCCAGCAGGCTTGCTGTTTGTATGCCTGCACTGCATCCTCACCTACCACTTGGCAGTCAGTGCTCTGGATTACTGGGTAGGACACCTCCGTGTCAGCCTAACCGTTGTGGCCTTAATATCCCTTGTCCTGAGTATCCTTTATGAACAAACTTGACGTGTATAAATATATTGGTGGGGGGCGGGGAGTGAATATACTATTTGCCTCATTAATAGCTTGTGGTTTACTAACCAGTTGGCATGACAAAGCGTTGGCACCACTGTATATTTCTTGTACGTGTGTTTTCTTTGCAGGCGACATAAATATGGCCATAAACACAGCATTATTGGACAAACTGGAGAAATTTACCTCTGTCCAGTGTACATATGTTTGCATGTTCCTGTACCTCACATTCGGTCACTAACCAAATCCTGCTACTTTCACCTATCTTAATCAGGACTCTGCTAAAATGCTCATCCAAGCTCTTATTATCTCCCGCTTTGACTACTGTAACCTCCTTCTCTCTGGCCTTAAGAGATCCCAGATTCCCCCTTTGCAGTCTGTTATGAATGCCTGTGCCAGACTCATACGCCTCACCCCTTTGTCAATCTGTACACTGGTTCCCTGTCTCCTATAGAATCCAATTCAAAATATCGGTGCTCACATACAAAGCTCTCCATAACCGCATCCCTACCTACATCTCCTCCCTTATTAACAGATACATCCCATCTCGACCACTTCGCTCTGCCAATGATTAGATGCTATCCGCTTCACATACTCGCACCCCCAACTCCCACCTTCAAGACGTCTCCCAAACTGCCCCCTTTCTTTGGAATTCCCTCCCCCGCAACATCTGACTCTCCCCGTCTCTCCAGTCCTTCAAGAAGTCTCTGAAAACACATTACTTTAGAGAAGCCTATCATCTCACTCCCTAATCCCCCTGTTCATTCCCTACTGCATCTTCCCACATGCACTCTGCTATTTCATATTCTCTATTAACCCTCACCTAGTGTCATCCATATCCTTGGATTGTAAACTCTTGAGCAGGGTCCCCTCTCCTACTGTACTGTGTGTTGAACCTGTATGTATATTTGTTATTCTGCCTCCCATTGTACAGTGCTACGGAACTTGTTAGAGCTTTATAAAAACTTGTAACTGTACCTTGAGTTTAACTAGAGTACTGTGAAATCAAATATTCCTCCTTAACCAATCTCCCAGGTGGAGTCTTCTTCATCCATGAAAGCTTCCTTCTCCAGCATTTGGCTGCCATCTGTGAGTGGATATTTGTTTTGGACATCTTGGTCTTTTATGGCACCTTTGCATATGAGTTTGGCTCAGTCTCCAGCGATACATTAATGGCGGCGTTACAGAGCAGCGCTGCACGCAGCTGCAAGTCTCCGGGAAGCAGCAGTACTTCCACCCACCTCAATTGTAATCCTGAACGTATTGCCATGATTTGAGGGGTAGTGAGAGGTAACGATCCACGTATTCACTTTCCTCAGTACTCAGGACAATTTTTAAGATTTTTTTTTAAGTTTTTACCAAATATGAGTGAAAAAAAGCCAACATTTATCAGAGCGAGAGGTTGCAAGTTTCATCTGACTGTGAATAGTTTTAGATAACACCATTATTCACCACAGATCACTTTTTATTTTCTTCCATGTGACGTTTTTATGTGTAACAATTTTTAGAAACTTTTTGTATCTCCTAGTTTTTGGGATTATTTTTTTTCCTTGGTGTGTGTCTAGATCATTTTTTTTTTTTATTTGTACTGCTGGATGGAGACACCTTGTGGTCATTTTGGGAATATCCATATACACCTCTATGTACAATGGACAGTATTTTCAAATGTTGGTGACACGCATTTTGTATGTTTGTTTTTTTGTACTGGTGTCGTGCCACAAAACTAACACAATCACCACGCACTATATATTGATGTCATATGTGCCTGTACATGTCTAATTATACACTAAACCAGGGGTTGGGAAAATAGTACTTCCTTCACCTTTAGCCAGCAGATGGGAGGTTTGGTCTCATGGCAGATGGCCAAGTATCAGCTGCAAAATTTCCTATAGAAAGTATCTAAATTCGCAACATTCCACAATGTGTAACAATGCAAATATTCTGTCCTATGGAAATAGAACTTTTCTATACATATTTTATAAAGTGGTAAGCATATTTGACATTTTAACAGCACAAGATTTTTCTTTCGGACTTCACATTGTAAATCGTGTAATCACTATTTTATCAGTGTTCTCTACCATTTATTTACAAACGCAGTCATTTCAAAACTTAAATCCAACGAGTGACAGGAGAATCTACACTGTGCAGTGTCTGTCATTTTTGGGATTTTAGTTTTTTTAAATATTGGCTATAAACTTTTTTTTATTATTTTTAAACCCAGTATTTGCAACTCCTTAGGAGTTTTTCCATTAAGCTTCGGATTTTTGGAGAATTGCACATATTAGGCCAAAATAGTGACACTAGCAATAACAGTTGTAAAATTGTTCAGATTCAGACTCATTCTTTTGGTCTAAAATTCATGGGTTTTTTTTTCCTCTTGTCAGTTCAGGGCTTTGTGAACAACCCCTTGTGATTTATTGCCAAACAGAACGATTCTGCAATACCATGCTGCTCTATCCTAAATCATCCACAAGGTGTCCCAATGTAAAACCTCAGCAAACTGTGCTAAAATCACCCTGTCCAAGGTCACATTTCCACCAGCCTTAACGTTTTTAGGAATTATTTTTGGGTGTTCTTTTCCCCCTCCCTCTTCCTGGAGAGAGACTGTTACCGCTTGGGATGGGAGGGACGTGCTCTTCCTGTTTGGAACTATGTTACCGGCTTCCTCACTGCCACTTAACTCGTACAGGAAATCTCAAGTATAGCAAAGCCTGATTTCCAGTCTCCCCAGGTTTTTCAGGGGACCTTGCACAGTCACAGATGCTGCTCTAAAAGGGTCTGGGAGACTTGTCTGTCATGGGAGATCATAGGTATTTTTGTGGTTTCCTGGGTTGTGTGTTTTATTTTTTTATTGGTAATAAAAAGTACCATTTTAGCACCATTTGTCACATCTTATTTCGTTTTATTTGACATCTTTTGTGAAGAGGGAAGAAAAGTCACCAATAGAGCAGGGGGACAGCAACCTTGGCCCTCCAGACGTTTGAATCTACGTCTCCCATGATGCTCAGTGACTTATTAGCTTGGCTGAGCCTCATGGGGAAATGTAATTCTAAAACATCTGTAGGGCCAAAGTTGCTGATCCCTGATAGAGCAAGAAATGTTGAATCAGAGGGTTGTGCCGGCCTACCAACATTTATCCAGATTAGAGCATTTTCAAAATAGAACAAAAAAAAAAAAAGGGACGTAGCTTACAAATTATGTAAATATCTGTCTTAAATTACTAGCATAGGATGAAAAAAAAGAAACCAATTGATTATGAGCTGGTCTTCTGTTTGACCTTAAAAGTATTTACTTCATAGATGGCCAAACAAGTGAGCTGTCGTGGACCACATTTTTGTATCTTGCCCAGACGTTCCCGCTGCATTTGGGGAAGTGTGTGGCAAAATAGCTGGGTGAAGCAAATCTCAGATGTGTAAAGGCTTTTCACATTGATTTTATTCTCTCATATACTACTAAATATGTATTTTACTCTTGGTACCAAAGTATATTTCCTTCTCCTGTTTGTTCATTTTTAACACGAGTTTTTACATTTAACACACTCCTGGGTCCTATCAGCAATATAACTAGGAGCACAGAATATACGCACAAATAATAGTGCTTAAACCTTGCACTGATGTAAAGTTGCACTTGCACACAGGGTTATGCATGCTTTCACAGGCTGCAACTTTTTTTAATGTCTATACTTTTATAGGTCCAATGTATTTGAGGTGTGCAGGAGTATGACAGCTGCAAAGCAATTCCCAGCAATGAGTCTCTAAACTATAAATGTATAAATCCGTTTGTAAATTGGTTACTTTTGTTTATAAACATTTGGCAGAAATAGCTTGAGAATGTGGTTTCTTATTTATGTTGGATATGGGGGCAACCAGAATTTAGACTGTCTAGGACAGTAACGATCCAAAACATACATCTGCTTTCTTGCCCTTGGCTTCATAAGGCTGGGGTCAGACCAGCGCACTTTTAACGTGCGTGCTGGCGCACATAATCACGGCCGCACTAGCAGCAAATGACGGGCAATGACAGCCAATATACGAAGTACGGTCGCACGAAAGTCCGGCTGCGCAACACAAGTGGAAAATGAACGCATTTTTTCGAGAACGCTGAACCGCTAGTACGGACGTACAGAGTGCGCTGCGCCCGCTAGCGGTGTGTGTGTGTGATTTGGAGACGTCAGACCCTGCTCGTGTCCGGCCAACATAACGTCCAGACGCAAAAAGTTTCCTGGTTTGGATCCGTAAAACATCATGCACGAAAATGCGCATCATATGACCGTTTTCGCCTATTCCGTGAAAAAATACGTCAATGCGTTCGGACGCACTTTTTTACGTTCGCGTGTAAAAATGCTTTCGTTTGACCCTAGCCTTAACCATAAAATAAATGTTTTGTCAACTAAGTGCAAATTGGTAAAATCTGCCATCCTTTCATCTTGCAGTTGACAAAGTGCAACTGTACTAGAGTTTCAATTACGTAATCAGATGGTTTGAAAGTTTGGTAGATTCAGATTATTCTTTAATAAACTGTACTGTCAAACCTGCTTTCTACCAGCATGGCCTCCAGTCATGAATGCATTGCAGCCACCCAACCCCAAATACCACAATCAAACCATGCATCAAGAACCCAAAACTACAATTGGGCCTAAACACTTGCATGATGGCGTAACCTGGAGTTTTGTGGAATGTTTAAATTCACAGAAAAGAAAGAAAAAAAAAACACCTAGCCCTGTACTCCTGTGTGGACATAAACTAAAAAAAAAACAAAACAACTGGAGAACTTTTGGAGAAGTGAAAATTCTAGGTCAAAATAGCCAAACCAGAAAAATTCTCCCATTTATCTCACTTTCCAAATCGGCTATTTTGACCTAGAATGTTCACTTTTCCAGAGTTTCACCTTTTAGTGAATAGACCATAGGTCTTAAAGATGTATCACTTCACAGGAGGGCCTTGCAACATCACAAATCTTGGCTGTGTTTGTATACTCTTTATCACCACAGGATATTCCAAAAGATAGTCCTGTCAGAAATCCCAGTGAAAAAAAAATAGACAAGGAATGTCAATTATACTCTTAGTGTAGGCTAAAATGGTAAATCCAATGTGCCAAGTGTGCAAAGAGATATGCATTATCTACTGAGCCGTACATTGCAAAAACTGGCTAAAATTGCCGGTATTGCAGTGCTGAGAAATGCTGGTGCTTCTGAAACCTTTAAGTCGAACAGCAGAAGGAGAAGCTTTACAATCTTTAAAACTGCTTCTTTTACTCGTTGGCTTACAGTTTTGAGATGTGCTAGCATTTCTTTAAGGAATCAATCAGGTCCTGAGTATTAGCGTTTCTTTGCCCGTAATAAATGTAAATAGTAGACGTTTTTTGCAATGCCTATGAGCATTGGTGCTTGGTGGATAACCCCTATAACAAGAAAAAAAGTTGTCATTTTGCACTTATCACTATGGCTCCATGATAAACAAAACACAGAGGTTTTAGTTTACTTAATGGCCATTGTTGTGTTAAGCCCACCTGCCTTGTCACGGCACCTTTTTCAAGGTTTCCTTTTACTATAAAACTAAAACCTTGATTGTGATTGAGCCCAGCCCCAACATTTCTATTACGATGATTATTATTATTCTAAGCTTGTAGAAACTTCCAGCGAGGCAAAGTTACTGTAGTAATTGTAGGAGGAGAAAAAAAAAAAAAGCACAGCATCTAAATACAAATTACAGTATCATTTATCAACTTTGTACTAATTACAGTAAGATTTCAAAGAAGTGACCACGCTTTGGTCAAGATCTCTGCCTGGTCAAGGACAAGCCTAGGTGATCTTCATTGTGTTGCAGTATGAGTGGTTTGGTATTGTAACCGCTGCAGCCTCATTCAATATTCTTTTTAAAAATAAAGTTTAAAATATTGTGAGTGTTCTATGCTCATGGTTAAAGCATGTCGGTTCCAGGTGTTGGTTTATTGGCTCGGTGTTGAAAGCCACCAGACTAACCAGTGAAGGATTCAGGCATGTTGGAGGGAACTTGTGGGAATTCGTATTATCAGGTATACATGGCTCCGTGTAAATATTCAAGTCTCTGCTCTCGTTGTTGTTTTCGTGCCTAGAAAAGAAATCAAATGGTTGAGCCACAAAGCAAAGCAGAATGGTCATAATTTACATAGATGTTCACGTCTGATTATGGACATTTTAATCTAAATCAGCAAACAGGCAGTCACTGCTCGCTTAATTCTGATGTACATAGCTATCACATCTTTTATTTACAATCATGGAAAGCAGATTCAGATCCCGGACCGAACACCTCACCAGCAAGTGTCCTCAGACAGGATACCCAATGCTATATACTGTGATGTTTTCCACAAACTTGTTTATATTCCTACTTTATTGGTGGTCTTCTATAAGAGAGTCACTTACTTCTGGATAACCAAGTTATACTTTGTGTAGAACAGTTTCCTCACAGAGCTGCCTCATAGCACTGCTCTGTTTCAGCTGCCATTTTACATCTCTCCAGAACATTCCCACCAACCGACAACAGGAAGTGAGTAAACACCTCAGAGCAGAACAGGAAGTAGGAAGGCAGAAGAAAAGCAATGCATCATTCACAGCCAACAACAGTCCATACCTCACAATACACACACACCATACATCACACATACATTATACATTTATAAATTGTAGGTTCCCATGGAATCCGCATCCCCAATCTTACTGTATCTGCCCCTTGTACAGCACTGCAGAATATGGTGTTATACCTAACACTTGGTATGAATGTGGCACCCCCCAATTACCTTCATCATCCCCAAATAGGACTAAAATGTTGCATTTTCCGATAACGCCTTGCTCCTATTTGCAACATACTGTAACCATCTTAAGTCACCGGTTCTTTGGTTTTAAGGATACGGTGGGTTGGGTACCTACAGTCCTTCGTACCCTCACTCTGGATGAAGTATTACTGACGTGTGCCTCTTTCCTATACTATTCGGCTCCTACTGAACAGTCTTTCCAGACTTCCATAAATTTTATGATTATTAAACAAATGATTGCTCATGGATGTCACAGTGGGAGACACAGAATTTTCTATGTGAGTGCTAGACACATACACAGTGATGGTCAGGGGAGCAGCACCATGCCACGTCCTGCAGCAGGTGACATCCAGTAGAAGAGGAGAGTTATGAGAAATATTAATGAGGAAGGCAAGTACAATTCTCCCACCTGATTTTATCCTAGAGTAGCTCATAGTACAGGGTGTCCATAAAGTCTCTTGTAAAAATGTTTTTTGAAATTGTAAAAAGGCAAATGAAAAGACAGATAAGTGAAAATTATTACAAAATGAGATGATTTAATTTTTTTGCCACATTTAATACACCTCCATATGCGCACTATTAGTTGCACAAAACACATCAAGACGGTACTCGATCTCTTGCCATGTTCGTTGTAGCATATCCTCATCAAAGGTGGCAATGGCATCAGTGATCCTCTGCTTCAGATTAGTGATGTCACGTACCTTTGTTTGATACACAATATCTTTAACATAACCCCATAGAAAGAAGTTGAGGGAGTGATATCTGGTGAACGAGGTGGCCAGGGAATTGGGCCACCCCCTTCCAATCCACCGGTCTGGAAAGGTTTCATTTAAGAACCCACAACCATGCAGTCCCCAATGTGATGGTGCAGCATCTTGCTGGAAAATGATGGTTGGCTGAAGGTCATGTAGTTGTGCCACATTAGGGGTAGCCCAATTCCCTGGCCACCTCGTTCACCAGATATCACTCCCCTCGACTTCTTTCTATGCGGTTAAAGATACAGTGTAATCGAACAAAAGGTACGGGACATATCACTAAACTAAAGCAGAGAATTACTGATGCCATTGATGAGGGTATGCTACAGCGAACATGGCAAGAAATCGAGTACTGTCTTGATGTGCTTTGTGCAACTAATGGTGCCCATATAGAGGTGTATTAAATGAGGCAAAAAAAACTGAAATGCATGTCTCGTTTTGTAATAATTTTCACCTCTGTCTTTTCATTTGCCTTTGTAATACATTTTGGAAATTGTAAAGAGACTTTATGGACACCCTGTATATAGATTTTTCTATTCTGCGAATACACCAATGCCAGCTAATGTTTCCACATCTTCATTTTCTGCCTGTGGGAACCAACACAAAAGGTCAAACATCTTGAATACTCAATGTATGGCAACCACATCCATTGTGAACTAAAACCACCTCAATGAGCTATAACAAAAGCTTCTTTCTGTGAGACAGAAAGGGTTCAAGTTATAGATCTATAACCTCTGGATTTTATCTGTTACTGCACATTAGGGATAGACTGATTGTCGGCTGTTTGCCAATATTATTACCCATAATCTGTAACAGCCTTTTATTTGATGATAATTTTCCGGTTTTGTTTCATATGTAGCTACAGGAGTGCGCACAAATGACAACTTTTTATCTTATGTTTTATACATGGAACAGGCTGAATACTTCTGGACCACGCAGACGCCCTGATAGGGAATAGGCACAAAACTGTTTTTTCTGTACATATGTGTATTTGTTGTATTCTCAGACAGGTAATTTTTTGCTGCTGTCCCTTTTCCATGTCTTTCTTTTTATCCCAAAGTGGAATTTTCCATGATGAGGGTATAAAAGTAAACCCACCAGTTTCTCTCATGACTGAAAAGCAGCATGAGCATACGAGGTTGCCTAGAAAGCAGCTTGGTTTCATTAGGTAGGACTCCCCAGACCAGAGGTGCCGTGACGTGGTGGGTGAGCTTACACTTTAATGGCCATTCAAGTAAACTAGAACCTCGGATTGGGTTTTGTTTCACAAGGAGCTACAGGAGTGAGTACAAATGACAACTTCTTTTTTTCTTATGTTTTATACATGGAACTTGTCCAGGCAGCCGCCCTGATGGGGAATAGGCGCAATGCCGTTTTTCTGTACATATAACTTTCCAAGGCTGCTCACTGCAGCCACGACTCGTGAAGTCCCATAACTCGGTGCTCATATACGACTTTTCCTGTAGTAGGCGGTCATCCCTTGCTGTGGGACTTCCCCTGCGCACTGGCTTTTTTGCACGTGAGAATGACCACAACTGAAATGGGGCTTCCCTCCCATCTCTCTGGGAATTCGCTATAGAGGAAATGCATTAGTCTTTGGGACACCTGTATCCCTGGTCAAGTAAGTTCTACTGGAGGGCCAAAATTGATGACCCCTGCTGAGATTTTGGAGCTAAATTTCCCATGAGGCTCTACCAACCTAATGAGTAGCTGAGCATCAGGGCAGATGTAGTTCCAAAACATCTAGAGGGCCAAGATTGCTGACACCTTAAGTACAGGAAAATGCAGCAGCCTACCTCAGTGGGAGCCGAAGCCTTCAATCCCTGCGAAGTCTGCCAAACAAGCGACGCCGATGTCCCCCAAACTCATACAAGGAAGAAAACACAGCAGGACCTCAAGTGGAGAATAGTTGATGTGTATCAAAATTTATTAGGAGAAAGCAGCCCATAAGTACAATGATGTCATTGTACTTATGGGGCTGCTTTCCCCTAATAAATTTTGATACACACCAACTATTCTCCGTTTGAGGTCCTGCTGTATTTTTTTCCTGGTACCTTACGTACAGGGTCATGAGGGGTCACTGCAGAGCCAAGAAAAGGCCAGGTTTGTAAAAATAAAATCTTTAACATAATTTTAAATATTGCACCATTTAACACATTCAGTTGATGGCATGTCAGATTTGTGCAGTTTTCACAGCTTTAAATGTACAGAATAATCAAATGCCGATTATCATTATTGGCTCTGAAAAAAAATGTGTCTATCCCTACTGCACGTTAAAAAAAAAGAAAAAAAAAAAAAAGATTTAATTTGTGCTATATTAAATGGTTTATATATTGATTTTCATAGAAAACCCATCACAAATCTCTAAATTGATCAAGTATTTAGGATTGTGTACTGTACAGACCTTGTCCTTTTTATATTCTTCATACTCTGGACTGTCCGTAGGCAACTCATCCCTGCATAAGGGGCAGGAATTGGTCTGTGAGAAAGGAGAAAATAAACAATTATAATCAGATCGTGGCACGCAGCAGGTGGTTGAGACTGCTACAAGCAGAGAGCCCTCTAAAGGAAAGCCCTCTGCCCAGTTAGTATGCTGTGCTGGCTGTCAGCCACAAGCTGCCAGATTACCTTTCCAAGCCAGGGTAGAATGCAGGCAGAGTGAAAAAGATGCTCACAAGGTAACTGGCGAACTGTCTCCCCTTCCTCAAATTCTAGCAGGCACACAGGACACTTAAGAGCAGCATCTGAAAAGATGAGAGTTGCCATAATTGCATACACCTTTTATATTTCCAGTACTTGTTCTTCATTCTCTCACACTTTAAATCACTGCCCACCTGCTTGCTTCGGTGTTACAGTAACTTTTGGCAAACTTTCCACAATTTTCTTGGAAGCTGGTGGTGGAAGTCGTTGATCCCACTCCGTAAAGTCCAGACCTCCAAGATCAATATCCATCCCACTGAGGAGACTCCTGTGAAGGAAAACCGCAGCTTAACTGTTCAGGATGTGAGACGTACCCCCCCCCCCTCCCCTTGGTGAAAAAGCTGGGTGAAGTGATCAAGATAGCACCACCCCGCCGGCGAATTTGAATTTCTCAGCTGCCGGTTGCCATTCGTTTACTAGTGACATCAGCACACAAGGATCGTGTCGATGTCACTACCTCTGAGACCAAATACACAGAGAGCCTGTGATGGATTGGAGCTGCGCATGCGTGCAGCTTCGATTCATCCGCCTGCACAGGCGCTACAGAACTTGTGTACGTAAAGTTCACAAGTCGTATTGTGGCATTTCCTACGCTCCACAATTTACGTAGGAGTGCAAATTGCGCAAGAAAAGCCTCAGGGACTTCCAGGTTTGAGTCCCTGAGACAAAGCGGAGAAAGAAAAAAAAATTTGGGCACAGGCTGTCAGCAGGATTTTCCCAATTATTTAAGGGCAAAAAAAGGACATCCACTTTTCAGTGGAGTGTTAATAGGAGTCTCACTATGCCAGGGCTATCAAACACACTGCCCCCCCCCCCAGCTGTTGATGCCTACATTTCCCATAATTCCATAAATGCAATAGATGGTTAGGAATCATGGGAGTTGTGTTCAGAGACATCTGGGGGCACTAGAGTTTGTCAGTCCTTCTCTATGCACTATCAACATGTGTGCATAATTAAGTAGTCATGGTGAAAGGATCCTTACCCCCTCACCCTTCTCCCTTGCCTCTGCACGCTTAACTCCTTCTTGAAGATTAGAAGCCAGTAGCTATTGGGCATCAGTTTTGGAGTTCAAGAAGTGCAACCACAAAAAGTACTGAGAAGTGGCAGTCCAGTCAGTAGGAAAATCTAGATTTCTTGATGAGAAATATTTGGCTATGGGCTGGCTAGATGCACACGTGTGAATTGCTCTTAGCAGGGAAGGCATCCAGCTACTTTCTGAAGCTGGACTGATGCCACAACAAGGAGGCAGCATTGGGAGATAATTAAAAAAAACACACTTTCCCTTTATGTTATCCACTGCTTGTTTATTTTAAGGTAGCATAGTCCTTTAAATTCAAAACTATCCTTTTGTCAGTGAGTTTCATTATGCATGAGCCCAGTGCTATATAAGCCTCTTTATGATCCCCAATCAAGGCATCACCGTTGGATATCACAGCCAACACTCTGCAAGCATGATTGATAAAAAGCATCATCTGACATTTGATATATAGAAGGTGTAGCTGAATCAGAGACAAACCCATTAATGTTCGAGTCTGTTCTGATCATCTACAGTCAGATCACCTTACACAAGCACAAACCCAGCACTGTCTGATCCCTGACGGCAATCCATGGGAACCTTTAGAGCTCTGGGATTACCTTGCCAACTCTAGAAGTGCATTCTGACGATACTGCTCCTCTGGGACTGTCGGTTCACAGTTATGTTCTTCAAAGTACGAAGCCATGGATGGTGGTCTGTCTGACAACAAACAAAGAATGTGTAAACAAAAAGTAACCGCCAGCTGCCTAGTTCATAATAATGGCCAACACAGAGCAGCAGGTTTCCCGGCGGCAAAGTCATGCAACATAATATTTTATTTAGAGTGAATATTTCTAAGGCGGAATAAGCATTAATGAGGCCAGCTGTGATGGAATATAATCTGAGCGATTTACCAGCACTTTCTTTCTATGAAAGCCTAGAGGGAAGAAGGAAGTAGAAGTCAATCTCCCACTGACACAGCAGACCCCCCCCCCCTTTGGCACGCCCACGTAGGGACGCCTCGACCAATGATATCGTTAGAGGTTCCCGTAATCAACAAATCCGTAACGAGCTAATAGGTCAACAAGGAAGTGAGTATCAGTTGATCATTGGCTGTCGGAAACACGACCAATCGCTGCTGTCCTACCGCGCATGGTTTTCTCATTCTCTTAGTCCAGTGGGAGTGTACCGGCGCTGGGTTGTGACGTATATTTGGAGGCGGGGTTATAACGTGTATTGCGTGTCCCTGTCTTGTTGCTATGCTAGTATGAGAGGCGCATAGAAACCGGAAATTGCCAGTTTTGTAACGTAACCAGGGCCGGATTAAGATCTCTATGGGCCTGGAGCTGAATATTTTGGTGAGCTTTTTTCAGAATTCAGTGAAATGAAAACATTTAGGTTATTTATTCGTGCAGATACGGGTATATCTAACCAGGCAGATACTGTGTGATTCATTAAGATTTCAATCATTTGCAGCGTCTAAAATTATTTTTGCCCATTTTATCATCAAAAAACATTTGTGGATATAGTTTATAGGGAATCTTTGTTGAAAAAAAATGTGAAATGGGAACCTTATGGAAAAAAGAAATACAATTCTAACCAAAAAAATGCGAATTTTTGCTTGTGTCTTGGAGGATGATGTTTTATGAATAATATGACTATGTATAAAACACTTTTTTTTTTGCTCAGCGTGGGAAATTAAAAGTTGAGTAAAAGCCGTGGTATAGTTCATTTTATATGTGACAAATGGACAATGCCATCGCTTTGAAACTAAAAATATATATATTTTTTTTCTTCTAGATTTTACATGGTCATGGTTGGTATCAATGCAAGGGCCAGACTCTGACCTGTCCGATGACACCTTACTTAAGTGAGGTGTAAAGGTCACCCCCCCCCCCCCCGTGCTCTTCGCCGCAGTGTGGCGGTTTAGGTTTTGATGTAACAATGGATTGTGCCATCACCTCCACACTTGTTGGTGACCTGAGAAATGTGATGGTGAGTTAAGCGGAGCATCATTGTATACTTTCCAATTGAAAAGTGAAAAATATTGCTGTGCTAGAAAGAAAAAACATATTTTGATTTTCTTTACTGTTACTGAACATGACCAGGTTTTATGTATCATTGGAAAGGTCATGCTCTGGCCTTTCCAGTGATACCTCGCTTGACTCTGTGACTATGGAGTTGGAGATACAGGGGTCCAGATGGCCATTAATGCAGATATAGTTCTCCTTTCTCTGGGGCATGGGCCTAGAGCTGCTGCTCCATCAGCCCCTAACGGTGTTCTAGTATCTGCAATGCATCTAGCTAGTGTGCTGTATTGGGTTATATCCTATCCTCTAGAAGCTGTCCCAGTGTATAAATTAACCATTATTTCTGAATGGGGAATGTCACTGCTGCCGCATTGCACTGTACTTCGCTGGCAATTCGCCAATATTTGAGCAGAGCACTGCGTCATGGTCACGTGACTCACCCACATAAGCCTGCTCCTCCCTTCCAAGTTCCAGACTCGGAGCCGGATCGTGAAACTTGCATGATACAAGGGCCACTCAGTGTCTGTGAGCAGACCCCTTGTCAATCCTGGCACTGGAAACTATTAGGGGCACAAATTTATTTTGCAATTATGCGCCCCTAAGAGAACTGCGCCTGGGCTACGCCCCCCCCCCCACACGCTACGCCACTGGTGTTGTCCAGCTCTTGAAAGTGGAAACTTACAGCAAGTGATCTCAACAAGGGATGAAATATCCACCCTCTGCTGGGACATCACAGGGTGAACCAGGTCTCTACAGTTGCACTTTAAACCTCAGAGTGTACATGGTTTATTTTAGTGATACTATCAATCTGCTTCAAGTAAAGCATAAGCAGCGTTTCCATGATAAGCAGCGTTTCCATGATAAGCAGCGTTTCCATGATAAGCAGCGTTTCCATGATAAGCAGCGTTTCCATGATAAGCAGCGTTTCCATGACAAGCAGCGTTTCCATGACAAGCAAACGGGGGTTGATACATGTTTCCTCATGGATAATGGTTTAGTGATGTCTCAGGAGTGAAAAGTATGTGAAGAGGTCTTTTCCTACAATGTGCTACTGTTACAGATTGTACTGTTGATTTATAGGTGACATAGTACTGTGAGCAAAAAATGTAAGGGTTAAAATTAGTTTGTCTTGGAGAATCTATGGGTCTCAATGGCAAGTGTGTCTCTGATATAATGAAGTGTGGATATTTTTTAGGTTGCTTTACTAGTGTCTGGTTTAATTTACGCTTTTGTGTCGGAGTCTGCAGGTTTTTGTCCGTATTTCTGTAAGTGACAGTGGATGTCTATCAGTGTCTTGTTTTCACTGTTATTCTGTTTGTCTTCGTGTCTCTGCCTCTATAAGTGTCTTTTGTTAATGACTCTTTGCCTTTGTCTCTTTTAGGGCTGCAACTAACGATTATTCTCATCGATTAAACGGATAGAAAAAAAATTGTTTCCTAAAAAGGAGTTTTATGTAGAAATAAATGACCACAACCCCTTCCCTCTTTTTTTCATAAGCCATTTACGTAGTGTAAGTTTTGTACGTACATAAGCAAATTGCGTAATATTTTGTACTTTTCACACAAGGTATGTAAGTGCTTGGTCAGAGGGATGGGTTGGTGCTGCATGTGCAGCATAAGCCCATGTTTGCTTTCTCAAATGAACACGGATACAGGCACTTGGTCATAGACGATGATGTCAGCATGAAATCAGGGTTTAATAAGCTAGAGTCCCTTTTAAATAATTTTGTGACCAAACTGAGTGGAAGGACTGGAGGTGGAAGGGAGTGACTTTGCTCAAGTGACTTGACCTGAGTGTGAGAGGGAGTGGGTATGGACAAAAGCCTGGATCTGAGTGTGGGAGTGAGTTTGGGGAAAGGGACCAGACCAAAGTGAGGGAATGGCAGTTCCAAAGAGGGTGTGGCAGGGAGGGTGGGGTGGTGGCACAGGTCTCCACCTTCAAGTAAGGATTAAACACAGGCATACAGTGCCTTCAGCCAGTGGCAGTATCCTATTGATTGTGTTTATAGTTCTACTGTTGTAAACAGAATTAAAAACAAACTGGTTGTGTCTGACATAACCCTAGAACTAAATCCGAGTAAAGCAGCGGCGCGTCTTCTCCAATCAGCGCCGACGCTGAGGTTATTTACGTTTAACTCAGTCTGACTAAACGGTGTGTGCTGTACACAGGATGATTAATCGACACCAGAAATAGTTGACAACTAATCATCGATTTAGTTGTTTCAGCCCTAGTCTCTTTTAGTGTGCCATTTTCTGTGTGTCTTTGGGTCTGTCAGAGACTTTGCATATGCCTGTTTTCCAGTGTCCCTGCGACATCATCTACTGGCCAGAATGGTGCACCTACAGTGATGCTTTACATACAAGAACAGATGAAAAACAGGAGCATCCCTGGCCACTGGAGGGAGAAGAGACCAGTCAGGGTACAGAGAGATTTATCAAACCCCTGTTGGCTCAGCACAAATCCAAAGCCTTTCTTGCCCAGCAGCTTCTCGTGCCACTTTCTGCCCACACTGAGAGGAGAGGTAATCTGTCAACCTGCTTTGGGGTAATTTGCCTGTATGGGGCACCTTACTTGGGGGTAGAGATGGAATGGAGTCTCTCACCTTAGGAGAGAGTATGTGGCCCACTGCTCACTCTGGGAACCTGAAGCTACCTGCCTTGTAGCCTGAGGGTATAGAGGGCCTTGCCTTCTGCCGAGCATGAGGACCCTTCATTAGGCTGAGTGAGCATGCGGGACCTCATTTTAGAACCTGGGGGTATAGGTACGCCATCAGGGCCAATGGGGACCACTGCCATGGACCTGGGAAGGGGGAGGCATGCCTGACTGTATGTGTTCCTGACTCTTTTGTAGGTGTGGTTAGCATAACCAAGCTTTCCAATGGTATCCTTGCTTACCTGACAATAAAACCATGAGATATTGGTTTGCCATGCAAGCTCAGCCTCTGCTTTTATTGGCATGTGGAATACAGAAACAAAGTGGCAATTTTTACAAAAACTATACCTGCACTTGACACCGTGTCAAACTTACTGCATGGATAGAATACATAACAAATAAGTTAATGTGAACACAGCTATGCCTGTATACTTTAATGCGCATTCAATTGTTTTATGCAGAGTATTTTTGAAAGTAACAAAGACAAATAGGGTTATGAAAAGATAAACCAGGGCCACAATCAAACACCATATGCGCACAGTAGTGGATAAAAAGGAACCAGGTTAAAAACACCATAGCAAGCAGAAATATAGCTTCTTTTTTTTTTTTTTTTTTTTAAAGGAGCAAAACAAAGTATTCTCCGCAAATGTCCCAGACAAGGGGGGGGGGGGGGGGGATCTTTCAATAGGTAGTATCTCAATAAAAGCCTCAAAGGGCACCCAAAAAATTTCCTAACAAATAGGGGAGAAAAACATATGTCAGCTATAGGGCGCAAAAAAACAGCAAGAAATACAGGGAGAAGGACCGCTCAGAGGGGGGGCAACCCGTTCAGCCTGGGTCAGACGCTCCAGAACGGTCATCAGGACTTAGATCGGTAGCGGGTGCCAGACCCAGTGAGCGCAGTAAGCGCCACACCTCTTCGGGAGAGGTTACCGCGTGAGTCAAGTTTTTATGAGAGATGGTCATGGAACCCGCCACCCCCCCCCCCCCCCATCGGTAACGGATCCCACCAACGCGCATAAAAGAGGCCACCTCCCGACCGCGTCTCCGGGCCAGTAATGTCTCAAAGGGCAAGTCATTAAAAAGTTGGGTGAGGTTTTCAAAAATTATTATTATTATTCATTATTTATAAAGCGCCAGCATATTCCGTATTCAAAATCAAGGGCGCCCGGGCAGGAGGGGAGGACATGAGGTGCCACTTGCCAGCCTCTGTGCTAGCAACGGCCAAAACGTCACGAGGGGCATCCACAGGGGCCGTAGCGGCCTTTCGAAGACGGGTGACAGAACAAAAAATGGGGGAGGCCTCGGAAGGGGAGCCCAGTACATGAAGAGCAAGTCTGTTCACGTAGGCCAGCAGAGTATCCTGAGAGACCGTTTCCTGTACTCCACGGATCCGAACATTCCGCCGACGGTGGCGCGCTTCAGCAGCCTCCACTGCGCCAGTGAGTAAGTCCACCTGAGTTTGCAGAGTGTCCACCCGAGGACCGAGAAGGGCCTGTGTCAACACAGTGTCTTCCACCCGCGACTTAACCGCCTTCTGGCGAGTCTGAACCGCCAACACCTCGGCCCGCATTGCCGAAAAATCGGCGCGCCAAATTGCCCGCATTTCCCCCAACATGTCCTCCATCATGCGTCGAATGTCACCTTTTGTAGAGGGGAGAAAGCTGTCTCCATCATCCTGCGCAGGTCGGGTCTGCCGGGCAGCCGAAAACCCATGTGCAGCTAGCTTCTTCTCTGGAGCAGGGCCAGCCGTCTTCTTCCCCGACTGTCTCGTTGTCCTAGAGGACCTCAGTGAGGCCGACCCATCTTCCGACCAGGAGAGGCCGTCCTCCGAGGAACTCATCGCTGGGGTCGAACTCCAGGGGGTCGCCTTGGCGGCTGCGCCGGTCTCTGCCCAGGGATTCCCTTATGTCCTGCTGCCTGGACCCCTCCGGCAGGCCAGACTTCCTCCCTGATGTCTTCCCCATCACTAGCCAGGCAGCAAAACCGCATGTGCAGCTGGGAGCAGGTGTAGACGCTGGGTGTCAGGCTCCAAGATGGCTGCTGCGCGAACGCCGCAATGGTAGGCCGCGGGCACGAAACCTCACCAACCGGTGCCGGGAAAACTGCAGAATCCGTCGGGTGTAGATGGGTAGGGCTAGAGAAGTGTGTCTCAACTGCCAGGGTAAAGTCACTGGGGGTAAGTTACAGAAAACCACAGATTTGGCCAAAACAGAGAGCCCTCCAAAGTCATAAATTCTGTAGTTTTAAACATCCATGGTGGTTTAAAACTACTATTTTATGTATGTTGGCTTGGTGCACATGCTTCATACTGTCAAAATCTATATGGTTTCCCCCGTATTCATCAAACTCAGGATCCGTGCCAAGAAAAAGCATACACTGAAAGTGCACAATAAGTCAGACCACAACCTCTGCTAGGAAACCGTATAAAGCTCTTTATATCCATTTTGTTTTAGCTATGTGGCTTTTTTCACTCGTAAAAAGTGAATAATCCCCAATTTGTGCTACTTTTGTTTTCTTCTAACCCATGTGCAGGATCCTTGTGGTTTTACCTGTATCCACCCTCTCTATGACCTTGTTACTCGTTCCCTGTCTTTTCCCCAGGCTCTTTTCATTTGATATTTACAATATAGTTTTAACATAGGTTATCTGCCGACCTATTCTTTCGGCCCATCTAGTCTGCCCAATTATTACATGGATACTTTTCCTGGATTTAGCGCTTATTTAGGATAGCCTTATGTCTATCCCATGCCTGCTTAAACTCAATCACTGTTTTAGCCTCTACCACTTCTACTGGAAGACTGTTCCATGTATCCACCACCCTCTCAGTAAAATAATACTTCCTGATGTCACTTTTTTTTTAAACATTTTCCCCTCTAATCTATCGGGGTTATTCAGAGAGCGGTGAAAAGCCGGAGAACGACTGGAAAATTCTAGGTCAAAATTGCCAAAACAGAAAAATTCTCCCATTCAGCTCACTTTTCAAATCATCCATTCTCCAGTCATTCTCCTGCTTTTCACCTCTCTCTGAATAACACTGTTTTACCTATTCAGTATCCACTATGTTCCTATAGTTTTTCCATTTAATACTGTTTTTTTTTAATATTATTGACTTCTCTGTTCGTGTATTTGACATTCTGTTGTCTTTTACATCCCAGTTTGCCTATTGTACATGTTATGCAGTAGTAGGCTGCTTGGTAAAGCCATAGGACAGGGTTCAGCCATCTTGGACATCCAAATGTTTTGGAACTACATCTCCTTGATGCACAACCAGTTATTAGGGCTGCTGAGCATCATGGGAGATGCAATTCCAAAACCTTTGTAGGGCCAGAGTTGCTGACCCCTGCCATAGAAAGTCAAGTACAAGGAAAAGGAACTCTGGTCTCTACAAAAATCACCGCATGTACAACGAAAGTCATTAAGTATTCAATATTTCCTTACAATGAAGCTCACTTCCCCATCTTAACAATTATCATTCATTGTGGTGAATTAGGTATTTTGTTACCAAAATATCACTGATACTGTAACTTCCTTTTTAATGTAAACATGAAGTATTTTAGTCCCCAACTGAACATAGTTTACAAAAATAGAGCTAGTTATGGGGTTTATGTAGTGAGGGTTAGGTGGTAAGAGGGGTTTAATTTATCTCCTCACGATCCAAACTTGGGTGGCTGCATGCAGGGTAGGTGGCTGAACAGTTGTCCATTTAGTGCTAACATCTCCCACATTAATAATGAAAGGGAGCCTGTGGGGGGGGGGGCTGGGCCTATTTTCTACATCTTTTTATATTTGTCTACCGGCTGGGTGGAGTAGAGGTAACATCTCTGCTCTGCGTGGAGAGAGCCTGTGGAGACATGGGTTTGATCCCGACGAGCACCTCTCCAAGGTGTCTTGCCCAAGGACACTTACAACGTTACGTACTCGCCACCCAGGACATACTTGAAAACGAAAGATCTCCATGTATCCTTCCTGGTAAAATCCTTTCTCAAAAGAAATCAAAAAATATAGATCTATGAAAATGTCCTACAAATACAAGCGTTCAAGAGTTGCACGATAGTGGTACAGTCAGGGCTTTTTTTTCATGGGGTACTCCGTACCGGCACCTCACCACTAGGGATGAGCCGAACACCCCCCCATTTGTTCAGGACCGAACCCGAACTCCCATGCAAGTCAATGGGGCTGAAAATTCGGTTTTTTAGAGTGCCCTCCAAGAGGGCATATATGCTACATATTTGCCATAAAAGGTGTACGGGGGTCCGGGTAGTGCCCTGGGGGACAGGAAACAAGGACCAAAAGTTTTAAAAAAACTTTTTTAAAGGGACAGTGAGTTTTCCATGAAATAAGGGTTAAAAATAAAAACCAAAAATTCCTTCAAATATCGTGCCTAGGAGGTCCCCATAACCTGCCTGTGAAGTGGCGGATTTCTAGGATGTATAGAAATATGTAAAAAAACAAAAAATGACATTTCAAATGACGATAAATGCTTTTCCTTTTAATCTATCCATAAACAACTGCTTGGGGCGGCAGTCTGTTTGAAAAGAGGAGACATTTTCGGACACGCAGAAAAGGTTTACTGATTTTTTTTTTTTTTTTGGCGGTGAAAAGCAGGAGAATGGAAACTTCTAGACCAAAAAGCCGATTTGGAAAGTGAGATAAATGGGAGAATTTTTCTGGTTCGGCTATTTTGACCTAGAATTTTCCATTCTCCAGTCATTCTCCTGAGTTTCACCTTTCTCTGAATAACCCTGTGAATGTATAATCCTGAGGTGAAAAATAACATTGCTTTAGATTTTTTTCAAACACCAGTTAAATGCAGCATATTAGGATGTTTTAGGGAAATTAATTCTCAAATCTCAATCAGAAGCAGACACCACCCCACCCTCAGTATATTGTACAATGTATCAAATTGATTACCAGACTAAAAACACCTGGTGTTATGCCTGTTTGTGAACAGAGGTCATTTAGAGTTGATAATCTTTCCACGTACACATTAGTTTTTAATTCAATATCTAATATACCGTTGCTTATAACATTCTGCAGTAAAGAGTCTCTTTATTTCTAGATATTTTTTTTTAAGCATTTTCTATACTTTTTTCAAAATTTCTTTTTTTTTTTCGAACCGAACCCGACCAAAAAGTTCGAAATTTCGAACTGTCAAAGTTCGGGTCGAACTCTGAACCCGAACAGCTCATCCCTACTCCCCACCAGCCCGAACTAAGAGCATGAGGATCCTCCCTCCTCCTGCAGTGGCAGGCAGAGAATCGTAAGCGCTCAGCAGCTCAAATTGCTCCTGAACGCTTCTGATTGTCAGTGTATGTAGGGACCGATAACCCCCCCCCCTCTTCTCCCAGTAAGTGACAAGGGAAGGCTGGTTAAATAAAATCTCCTGTGTTTCTTCAGTGCCCAGCTCCCATCCCCCTCTCTCTGCTGCTGCTGCTGAACCGTTGAACAGCATGGGGGGGTGCAGCATATTTACACACATTTGCCAGAGCTGCGGATTGTCAGGCAAGCGGTGTGATCAGAGGAGCTGGCACTGTAAGGCGGTACAGGTGGCTGCCTAAAAGCGCAAGACCAGGAGGGGTGCAAAAAAATTTGAATCCATGGTCACTTGCCTTGACAGGGATCCAAATTTTTAAACTATCTGCCTGGTGCTGTGTCCCTGCTGCTCCTCCTCTGAGATGCAGCCGGTGCCCAGAGAGCTGCATTGTATCTGCCAGGTGAGAGAGCAGACTCCTCCGCAGTGCTGGATACTGAAGCCTGCGCTCTCTCCTCAGGGTCCCTTCCTCTTGCTGGTGCCTAGTCCCCTCTGATGTCAAGAGGGCATGCCACAAGAAGTCTACACTGCCACCTTACCCCCAGCCTCCCCAGCAGTTCCAGACAGTGTGTGGTGCACCCTTGAAGGTGGAAATTCCAAATACACTTCAAAAAAGCATTTTTAAATATCAGCTCTGGCAACACAGGTTCACCTGGTCCTGCTGTTACCACCATGTGGGGGTGTACTCAAGTTCAAACACCCTCTCATTGGAGTACCCCAATATTATTCAAACAGTACTTGGTGGATAGTGGAGTTTCATTGCTGTGGAGCTCATACACACTGCGCATTACTGTGAGTTTCATGGCTGTGGAGCTCACAAATGCTAGGGGATTATCCACTCCGTGCCAGCGTTGCAAAAAACGGCTAACTGCAATGCAGACTTTTCTTGCTGGTCAGTGATTGCAGGATTCAGTCTGCTTTTCCCCCAGGTGATCTGCAAAATGTATTTATTTGCAAAGTATTTTACCAGGAAGGATACATTGAGATTTCTCTTGTTTTCAAGTATGTCCTGGGAATCTGGCCTGGTTGAGGCTCCCGAGGACAGGTTTGGGCAACACTGATTTAAAGTAACAGTATTAAAAAATCTGGTTCCATTTTATAGTGTCTTCAAGTGAGCTACAGCTATTGTTTATTTAAAGGGATACTCTAAGCAACATGACCACCTAAGCTATTTTAGGTGGTCATGATGCCCGGAGTATCCTGCCCTCTGTCCCCCCCCCCCTCCGCTCAGCGGTTCAGCTGTAAATGCTGAAAACAGCTGAGAGAGGCGGAGAACTTTACTCCGCCCTCCCAGCTGTCAGTCAGCAGAGCGGGAATCATATTTCCTGCTTCTGCCAACTTTTGCCGAGTAGGAGACGTCATTGCGCTTTCAGCGTGATGACGTCTCCAACTCACCGCAGAAGCTGGTGGCTCCCTCCTGAGGGTTAGTGTTGCGCGCATCCTCTTGCGCGCAACACTAACCCTCAGAGGGAGCCGGGAGGAAGCCTGCCGATTGGCTGGCTTACGTGAGAGGCGCGCATGCGCGCTTCTCACGTAAACCAGAAGGCAACTTCAATGCAAGAAGGACGGGAGCGGAAGAGGGAGGTGAGTAAAAAAAAAAAAAAACACTGCTGGAAACGAGAGGATTTTAGGGTAAGTATTACAGTTACAAGTAAAAAAATAAAAAATAAAGATTTATTAAGGGAATATGGATAGGTTAGGATAAAAAAACGAGGTGGGGTTATTTGAGTAGAGTGTTCCTTTTTAATAGGTGTGGAAGGGGCCAATTTCACATCCTGACTATCAGTGTTGCGCTATGATTCTCTATTTTTATTTTATGTAGTTGTTTCACATCATTCCATACACTTTTAGGGCTCGATTACAATCCTCCCGCTAAAATCGGGGCGCTAGGATCGCGAGATCCGGCAGGTCAGTGTAGTGATCCGCAGGGAGAGACTGTCACGGTTCCCGGATCCCACCACGCAGCCCTTAAAGCCCAACACTCCACAGAGCGAAAAGCTACCAACAGAGTAGCCGTAGAACAATCCCTAACTGTCTGGTCCTTAAAAATTGGCCAGGTATAAGTATACTAGCTAGACAGAAAGGGTTATTCCAAGACAATGTCGTAATGCAAAACCAGGTCAGCAACACGGGGGTAGTCAGACGAGCCAGAGTCAGGGATACAGAGAATAGAATAGTCAAATGGAATAGCCGGGTTGATATCAGTGCAGTAGCGTAGTACAAGGAAAATAGTCTAGGGCAACGGAAGGCAGAATGGTCAGAAAACAAGCAGAGGTCAATAACAGGTTAAATCACAAGAGAATACAGGTACAGGGAGCTCAGGTATGGATAACCACGGTCTGGCACTGCTGAGAAGGAACTGTGGGTTTTTAAAGACCTTCACCAGACCGTGCCCCCCCCCCCTCTCAAGCCGCGCCTCCATGCAGCCACCTCCCTGCCTGTCTCTATTTAAACCGGGCGTTGGTCAGCGAGCAGCATCAGACATGCTGCCTTCAAGCACACTGGAGAGGCTGGAAGCCCCCAACGTTACAGACTGGGGAACTTTTTCCCCAATTCTCTGCCTGCTCCCGCCGGACGGAGGAAAGGCAGACGGAGCCGCGGTCCTCGCCACGAGATAGTAAGGGAGCATCTGGATTTTTTTTTAGATTTTTTTTTTTTTTGGTGGGGGGGGGGGGTGTTTGGCTGGTGCTAACGGATTCTGTAGCAAAAAAGTTAATCACAGCCTGGCTAACATTACCGCTCACTCAGGTGAGTGCTAACGTTAGCACCCAGAATGTAATGTAGCCCATTATTACGACTTTTTTTGTCCTTATCTATACTATAAAACAGGCTTGGTGTGTCCGTCGCCAAGCCGTTGCTGCGCGCGCATCCAACAGCCGGCGCATGCCGCGGCGGTTGGATGGCGGCAGGCCCGCCGCTCTGTGAGATGCCCCCTGGAACCCGCTGTCGTGCTGCCCGTCGGGGACCCGCCGCCGGCTGTTTCTGAAACCCGCGTCGCAGGGCCTCCACTGTCACGTGCCCGCAGCTACACGTGACGCCAACTTGAAGGGGCAAATGTAGCCATGTGAGCTGAGGGCAAATATACCCATGTGAGCAGGGGGGCAATCATACCCATGTGAGCAGGGGGGCAATTATACCCATGTGAGCAGGGGGCAATTATACCCATGTGAGCAGGGGGCAATATATATATCCATGTGAGCTGCTGTCATTTCGGCGAACATTCACGCACAACTCACTTAACAATAGACTGCCCTCTGGGCAGGCTTTACACCTAGTAAACAATCAGTTTTTCCCCAGGCGTGAGAGTACCCCCACCTATTTTTTTCAGAAAAAAAGCACTGGGTACAGTGAATATTGTATTGCACACTGACATGGAGTAACAAATTTCAAAACCTTAACCTCCCTGGCGGTCTAATTTTTTCGAAATTTCGTGTCTAAAAGCATCTCAATTTTTTTTTTTTAAAGGAAACGTGTTTTTGTACATAGTTAGCCTGTAATAATTAGAAATCACGCACTGAAATCCGTGCAATCAAGAGTCCTTACTGGTAAAATCCTTTTATAAATAAATAAATTTAAAAAATAAATATAGTAAATACACTGAGTCCGATAAAGTTTGAAACACGACATAATAATTTATTATCCCAAAAATAATTATCCAAAATAATGCAAATAAATGATATTCAATAAAATACTACAAAAAACACTGAAATCTGTCTTCAAGCAAGGGTGAGATGATGTATGGTCCATTTCTTATCCTGTACTGCCACCTAGTGGCCGTTCATAAACATTACACTGTATAATCCAAAGTGCTGTAAACTGTAAAAAAGATTTATTTTATGCTAGCCCCGCCCCCTGCACATGTGACACGCAGGGAGCCTTCCAGGAAGCAGCTCGCCGCGATCATATACTGCGGAATATGCTGGCGCTTTATAAATAATGAATAATAAAATGCATCCAGCCAGAGTGTGGCTCGGGGTTACCGTTCGTGGTAGCGAAATTTAACCCCGAGTCACACTCGGGAATACCGCCAGGGAGGTTAAAGACTCTCTTCAAATCATATTTTTAACCATTTCAACGCCATGTGTGAAATATAACTATCAGGGTTATTCAGAGATCTGAAATATCGCCGCATGTTCAGTGACTTTTCATTCTCTGAATTTCGGGGCGATTTCTATTTCGTTGACCCTGCGGTGTATTCAGCAAGCACTGCAGGGCCCCCCGTAGTGCAGGGAAAACTCCCTACAAAACCTGACGAGCCACCGATCACAGCGCAGAGCAGCCGCTGGAAAAACCCAACATGCAGACGAACGTGGTAAAAAAAAAAAAAGAAAAAAGTTTGCTTGAAAGTTTAAAAATTTAAACGCTGTTTGCAAAAAAAACTACTGAACGAAAATGCCTGCTCTCTGAATAGCCCCGAAATGTCCCAGTACGCTGAAATTCAGTGTCCGGTTACATTTTGGATCTCTCTGAATAACCCTGTATATGTTATGTAGGTACATATAGTAGAGACCTTAGCTCAGTGACATAAAAACCTAAAACAAGATGACGGCTAAGAATTGTCTTAACATTGCATTGAAATTCGTTATTTACTAAAAAATACCCCACATAATAACGAATAGAATACGTACATAAATGGAACTCTTAAGGTTTGCAATTTTGTTCTTGAGCATAATAGCACAGGTTTCTTTTTTTTTTTCTTTTTATAGCTTTTAAGGCTAGGGTCAGACGAGCGTATTTTTTGACTGTAGCAGGGAAAAACATTTTGTCCGTCAAAAATGCTGGACGTATAAATGCAGTCTGTCTGACCACGTTCCATCACTCGCACACAAAGCTATGCGGGGTGGCGCACTCCGCCTGTCCATTCTTGCGCTTTTACGTTCTTGCCTAACTTGCGTCTGTTTGCCACGTCTGTGTGTCCGCACTTCTGTGCGGACATACTTCGTGTGTGGGTCTCTTTTTGATCATAATTTTATGCTACCACGGACGTGAACACTGCGCTCGTCTGACCCAAGCTTTATAGTTTATTTTAAGACTCACCTTTTGTACTGCAACTCTCAGCTCCTTTTCCAGTTTCTCTTCCAGGGCTTCCAGAATGCAGAAGACCCGGGAGCTACTTGCGTACTGAGCATGCGCGGCTCTTATGCAAGTGTAGCGCTCACTCCCGGAGGAGCCACTGAATTTAACCTTGGGTTAGTCTCTCCACACTAGGGAATACACCAGCACTGTTGTGGATTTTATAGATTATATACTTTACTGGTCTCAATAAAGCGGCATATATAATGTAAGCACGGTATATAGAAAACAGGATTTCGTAATGCGAGAAACGCGCAGCGGTAAAAGAAAAGTTTAACCCCTTTTGTTTCTGGAGTGTAAGTCCCGTGAAGGTAATGTCCCAAAAAAAAGGTGTGTGTGTGTGAGCTCAGGTACCCGGGTACTATATTCGACTGGCCAGTGAATGGATTTAGCAAATCTTCGACTAGTCACGTTGGGGCCCTGTAGATTTAAACGATACTGCAGCGTGCTTTGTTAAACTTTGACTGTGGCCTGGAAGGCCTCTCACCCATCCGCCAGACAATCTGTTCCGCTGCCCGATCAAGGATGTCTCTCCGCTGGATTTTACTGGAACTCTGTGCCACCGGATCCGCTTCTCCTGCTTGCCCGATTTCTGCAACAAGATCTACCGCCTGCACTCCCAGTGGATCATCGCGGTCTCCTTACTCAGGGTCCAAACCGGAACTCTGTGCAAAACCTCTCAGCGGTGGATTACTATGTCTCTGGCAAGTCACTGTATCAATCCCCAGCGTCTGCAAGGCAGCGCCTGCTCTCTGGCCAGGTCACAATCACTCAGTCTCACGTGCGTCTTACTCTGTTCACCGCTCGGCTCACACTGGCTCTCCTTCGGGGGAGGCTGCGGATGTCCTTTCCTCTTTTCCCCACCCACTTCCTGTCTCCACCGCAAAGCATGATGGAAAACGTAGTCCCATTGTGTCCAGTATACTTTACATTGCGCTTGTCTCCCTCTGGTGGCCAAACCCGAGCAATACAGCAACAGAGTTTTTAAAATAGCGCTACACAAGTTATGCAAGTAGAGCTGTAGTACTGATCTTTGCGAGTGGCCAGCAGTCTCGCAATTGCTCACTCTGGATGTACACACAGCACCAATCCACAGCTGTGATCTTTGGAAGCGCTCACTCCTGCAAAGACACACTGACATCATTGGTGCTCGTCATTCAACCCCCAACTGCTCAGTGACAGCTGTGTTATAAGAAACCCCACATACAGCTGTCACAGCCCAACAGAGCTACAAAGTGGGAGGAGACCGATGCTCCACACAGCCTTACCACTTAAATAGGCAAGAGAGGTCAGGGTAGGTGTCCCTTCTAGATTATTCTATAGCAAATTGATGGTTGAAATCACCAGCATAAGGCTGTATTCCAACCATGGTGTAATCTTAACCAGTGCTCTAAAACTGAACTTCTCGTTTTCCCTCCATTTCCCTTCAGGTGAATGGTGCCGCCATTACTTCTACCTCTCGGGGTCCTCTTGGACTCCAATCTATTGTTTACTCCTCACATTCAGTCCCTAACCAAATCTTGCTACTTCCACCTAAAAAAACCTTGCACACATGCGTCCCTTTCTTAATCAGTACTCTGCTAAAATGCTCATCCAAACTCTTCTCTTCCGCCTTGACTACTGTAACCTCCTTCTCTCTGGCCTTAAGAGATCCCAGATTATCCCTCTGCAGTCTGTTAGGAACGCCTGTGCCAGACTCCTGCACCTCTCCCTTTTGTCAATCTCTACACTGGCTCCCTGTTTCCTTTTTAGAATCCAATTCAAAATACTGATCCTCACTTACAAAGCTCTCCATAACTGCACCCCTGCCTACATCTCCTCCCTTATTAGTAGGTACATCCTATCCCGACCACTTCGCTCTGCCAATGATCTGACTATCAGTTCCTTGTACCCACACCCCCAATTCTCGCCTTAAAGACTTCTCCTAAGCTGCCCCCTTTTTATAGAACTCCCCCACAACATTACTTTCCCCATTATTCATTTCTTGCTCTTTCTTCCCACCCAGCCCACATGCACCCAGTTACTTCTTGTTCTCTATTCACCCTCACCTAGTGTGTCACCCCTCTCCTCTTAGATTGTAAACTCTCATGCAGGGTTCTAAGTATATTTGTTATTCTGTCTCTCCCTTGTTGGCACTTTATAAGTGCTTGTAACTGTTGCAAACATGGCAATTCCAGTCTTTAACCCTTTTGCTGCTGAGGCATTTAACGCCTGTGTGCTGAGCTAATTTTTACCGGTTTCGCTCATGTTTAAACGTGTTTTGAAGCCACGCTTTATTAGATGACCCAGACATAATAAATTATATATAATTTCTCGTTCTTTTCGGCAGATTAATAATATATCATTAGTACAGTTGCAAGAAAAAGTATGTGAACCCTTTTGGGATTACGTGGAGTTTTGCATGAATTGGTCATAAAATGTGCTCTGATCTTCATCTAAGTCACAACAATTTGAAAAACACAGTCTGCTTAAAATAATACAACACAGACCTTAACAGGATTATTCAAAGAGATTTGAAAAGTCACCACACGTTCAGTGACTTTTCGTTCATTTCAATTCGGTTCCTTTTGCCGATCCCATTTCGGTGACCCTGCAGTGTATTCAGCAAACACCACAGGGTCCCCGAATTGCAGGGAAAAGCTACCGCAAAACCCGGCGAATGCACACCAAAAACCCTCAAACATCTGGATTAACCTGCCGAAAACCACAGAAAAACCCGAGCAGGAGCCGATCTCACACACAGTGCAGCCACCGGAAAAAGCCCCACACCGCAGACAGAGTGAAGTGAATAAATTAGGAAAACCGTTTGCATGAATGATTGAAAAGTGAAACGCTGTTTGCAAAGAAACTGAGCGAAAATGTCTGAAATTTACATACGAGGTCCAGGGAATGATAATAAAGAGGGCTGTTACAGAAAAAATAAGTAAACTAAGCATTTTTTCTGTTTAGTTTAAAAAAAAAAAAAAAAAAAAAAAGACTCTTTACTGCAGAATTTTATAATGAACGATTTATTAGATATTGAATTAAAACGGGAATATTTTTATCATTGAAGCCTATGGGATTCTCCTGAATAAACTTGCCGAATGAAACCACCGAATGGCAGGGCATTTCGGGAACCTTTCACTGCTGGTTTGTGTTCTCTGAATAGCCGAAGCAGTGCTTTTTCATGGGGTTTTCACTGCCCTCGAACAGGCACCGTATGTTCAGGCAATTCGCCAGGATTTGAATTGCCTGCTCTCTGGATAGCCGAATGGCCAAGAATGGTAACCGAACGCTGATTTTCAGCGTTCGGTTACCTTTCTCAAGCAATTCTGATCTCTTTGAATTACCCTGTATATGTTTGCATGGTTTTTATTGAACAGAACATGTAAACATTCACAGTGCAGGGTGGGAAAAGTATGTGAACCTTGTCAGGTATATAATGGAAAAATTAAAAATGGATGCCTGTAGCCATCTTTTGTCAATATTGCACAGCCCTAATATGTATGTATGTTAGGCTAGGGTCAGACGAAAGCATTTTTCCCCGCGAACGTGAAAAAGTGCGTCTGAACGCATTGACGTATTTTTTTCACGGAATGCGCAAAAACGGTCAGACGACGCGCATTGTCGGTCGTGATTTTGTACGGATCGTCAATAAAACTCTTTTTGCGTCTGGACGTTATGTAGGCTGGACATTAGCAGTGTCTGACATCTCCTAATCACGCAAACACGCCGCTATGCCGCAGCTGCGCACTCAGTACGTCAGTACTAGCGGTTCAGCGTTCTCAGAAAAATGCGTTCAAATTCCACTTGCGTTGCACGGCCGGACTTTTGTGCTGCCGTACATCGTATATTGTCCGTCATTGCCCGTCATCAGGAAGGTAAGTATAAACACAGTGAGCAGCATTCGGACAGGCACCTGGAGCTCTCCGCGATGATACTTACCTTCCTGGGCGACGCCGGGAAAGTTTCCGCGCGCGCTCGTTGAAAGGCACCCACCGCGATCACGTGGTCCCACGTGGTCGCGGCTGGGGGCCTTCCAACGAGCGCACGCGCAAAGACTTTCCCGGCGTCGCCCAGGAAGGTAAGTATCATCGCGGAGAGTGCCGGGGGGAGAATCCATGAGCTGGGGGCAAAATCCCATGAGCTGGGGCAGTGTGTGTGTGTATATATCTATCTGGGGGCATTTTTATATGGTCTGTTCTTATTGGAAAGCGTCACATGACATTAAAGAAAAGTATCGGTACTCATACTCTGTCTGTCTTAAAGTGGTATCGGTGCATCCCTAATGTATGTGTACGTATGTGTTTTATCTGGTTGTTGATTATATTTTTTAAAGCAAAACACCTACCATTAAAAGAATTTAGGAGAATTTCTAGGAAATATAGACTATATTTATAAGTTTCTTATTGAATATATCTTCGACAACCTTTGGACTTAATAACTGGTTGACTCTCCTTTGGTAGCAATAACCTCAACCAAACGTTTCCTGTAGTTGCAGATCAGACCTGCACAATGATCTGGAGTAATTTTGGACCACTCCTTCACAAAACTGTTTCAGTGTAGCACTATTCTTGATGTCTGGTGTGAATCGCTCTCTTAAGGTCATGCCACAGCATTTCAATCAGGTTGAGGTCAGGACTCTGACTGGGCCACTCCAGAAGGCGTATTTTGTTTTGTTGAAGCCATTCTTTTGTTGAATTACTTGTATGCTTTGGGTCATTGTCCTGCTGCATCACCCATCCTCTGCGGAGCTTCAGTTGGTTGACAGATGGTCTTACGTTTTCCTGCAAAATGTCTTGATAAACTCTGGAATTCATTTTTCCATCAATGACAACAATCCGTCCAGGCCCTGAGGCAGCAAAGCAGCCCCAAACCATGATGCTCCCTCCACCATGTTTTACAGTGGGGATGAGGTTTTGATGTTGGTGTGCTGGGCTTTTTTTTTTCTCCACATAGTGTTGTGTTTTTTCCAAACCACTCAATTTTGGTTTCATCTGTCCACAGAATATTTTGCCAGTAGTGCTGTGGAACATCCAGGTGCTCTTTTGCAAACTTCAAACGTGCTGCAATATTCTTTTTGGACAGCAATGGCTTCCTCCGTGGTGTCCTCCCATGTACTCCATTCTTGTTTAATGTTTTCCTTATTGTAGATGTGTCAACAAAAATGTTAGCATGTGCCAGAGATTTCTGTAAGTGTTTAGCTGACACTCTAGGATTCTTCTTTACCTCATTTAAGCATTCTGCGCTGTGCTCTTGCAGTCATCTTTACAGGACGACCACGCCTAGGGAGAGTAGCAACAGTGCTGAACTTTCTCCATTTGTAGACAGTCTGTCTTACTGTGGACACATGAACATCAAGGCTTTTGGAGATACTTTTGTAACCCTTTCCAGCTTCATGCAAGTCAACAATTCTTGATTGTAGGTCTTCTGAGAGCTCTTTTCTGCGAGGCATGGTTCACATCAGGCAGTGCCTCTTGAAACCAGTAAACCCAAAACTGGTGTGTGTTTTTTAAAGGGCAGGACAGCTTTCGGCAACACCTCCAATAATATCACACGGATTGGACTCAAGGTTGGCTCACTCCTGGCTCCAATTAGCTCTTGGAGAAGTCATTAGGCTAGGGGTTCACATACTTTTTCCACCCTGCACTGTGAATGTTTACATGTTATGTTCAATAAACACATGAAAACATATGTTTGTGTTGTATTATTTTAAGCAGGCTGTGTTTTTCAAATTATTGTGACTTAGATGAAGGGGGCTATTACCGACTGAGGAAGCCTGCAGGACGGCAGGAGAAACGCGTTTTGGTTTATCCCCCCCCTTTTGTATATACTTTTATTGTTTTATTTGTAATAAATTTTCATTTTTTTACCTTTTACCATATCATTAATTTATACCATCACCTTGAGATATCTGAAGTCTACGATTCCAACATCTACCGAGACTCAAGAAGGGTGAGACCTACCTAATATGGTCTGAGGCCTTTTCTACTGAGCCACCCTGAAAGGAGGCTCTACACCACGTGAGTGTGTCATTGCTATTTGATATATAATCTTAGCATAACGTTATCACGCTATACACTCTTCATTTATCCGAGGTTCCTTTTGTGTAAATTCCATCTCTCTGGATAAGAATAAGTGCACATAAGAAAATAAAGCGAGACAAGAACCGACGTACTTTGTGGGTGAAGCCCCCCTTCAAGTGGCTTACAGGCGCTGACAGAGAGCCTCACAGGCTCCACCTTTGTGAGTGTGTTTACTGCTACTTTCTGTTATTGCTCTGATATTTTTTTGGTACTGCGCAATTCGTTCCTGTTCTTTTTCTTTTGTACTTCATAGGTTTTTGTCCTATTTCCCCTGCTGGTATATTATCTAAGATGAGTATATTTCTTGCACTCCATTTTTGTCACCTGGTGTGAGTGTTTTAAGTGTTCATCCATTTGCGCTCCCTGATTAGCCTTTTGGCAAGTCTACCTTTCTATACTGTTTGTTGTGGGTGAGGGATACACCCATTGGTGAGCTGCAATCATCCACTTCCATATCTAGATCCTTTCTTAGCGCCATATAAACATCTTTTACCCATTTGTTTGGGTTTCCTTGCTTAGATGAAGATCAGAGCACATTTTATGACCAATTCATGCAAAACTCCACGTAATCCCAAAGGGTTCACATACTTTTTCTTGCAACTGTACGTCATGTCCAACAAAAAAATGCAATAAAATTTGACTTTTCAATTTACAACGTGTAAAGTGTTTTTTTTTTTCACATTTTAACATGCGAGCATTTGCAGTTATATTTGCTAGGAGTTGCGTTTGTTAAAAATATTAGAAATGGGGGACTTGTTACCCCTTTTTTTTTTTTTTTTTTTTTTTTTTTTCGGGAAAATTACACGATTTTTAACGCACACCATACAAAAATCGTTGGTGCAGCATCATTGTTCACATAATTGAAATGGGAACCATATTGCTGCATTAAAAAAAAAACTTTAATTTTCTTATTTTTATTATCGTTGGAAAGGCCATGCTCTGGCTGATCCAACGATACCAAACATTAACCCCTAGCTGCCATGGATTGGGAGATAGGGGTGCCACTGAACCCCCTATCTCCACCATTGGTGGCAGCTAGGGGTTAACTCCAGAACTGACGTCATCGCGCTATGCATGATGACGCCAGTCGTCAGTGGAAATTCCGGAAGCTTGGCTGGCAAAGATGTTGGCCAGCTCCAGGAGAGGACCGTGATTTGGTGCCTTTCGGCACCGACTCATGATCCGGGCCCCAAGGGGTTAAAGCCAGCCACTGTTTGGAAGGGCACAGCCTGCACTGCCAAACAGTGCCTGCCTTTTAACCGCTGCCCCCGGCCGATCAGGAGGGAGAGAGGTCCAAAGGACCTTCCCCGCACTTGCGGGGGACGCCTGAAATAGATGTCATCGTGCTAGCGCGATGACATCTATTGTCCCAGCCGGGGGGCCGGGCTGACATCCAAGATGTCAGCCTGCCCCGGGGGAACAATCGGCCGGAATCCCGGCTGCCTGTGCTAGGAGGCGCTCAGCACGTCCATAGCACAGGAGAACCACTTCGATGGACGCGCTGAGCGCGTCCTTAGCAGCTAAGTGGTTAAAGGATCTGGTACGTTTTCAACAGCTCCAGTTAAGTTTTGTCAGGGTCAAATCCTGATACGGGCCATGTTGGGACCCAGAGTGGTCAATAGGAGGTCAGAGGATTAGCACAAGGGGGTGGTCAGTTGGTAAAGCAAAGAGCATGCAGAATAATATGTCTGAACAGATCAGGATCTAGACCAGTTTTTTCACAAACCTGTCCTCGGGACCCTCAACCAGGCCAGATTTTGCAGATCACCTCGGAAATGCAGACCAAATCCTGCAATCACTGAGCAGCAAATCATATCATATATGTGCTGTGCTTCAGATAACTGACAAACCTGGCGAAGCTGAGGGTCCTGAGGACAGGTTTGGGAAACTCTGATCTAGACCAATACGGAGGTAAGGCACATAGGAGGGAGTGGTCCTTTATGGACACAGTAGGGGTGTGTGTTGTTTGCATGCTTGACTGATTTAACCCCTTTCAGTGCTGGTTTGCAAGTACTGGCCCACATGCAGGCATGGTTCCTGACACGTTTACACCAGGATTGGAATACAGCCCTAAGTCTTTTCATTTAAATTTGTTTAGATGCAAAGTTTTTCCTTGCATTCAGACATCTGGTTATACGGTAATATTGAAGCGGTGACATTACAACACGATACCAGTAAAGGTCTATCCCTGTTCCCGTTTCCTTTCAGATGGTGGCTTTGTTACTTTCCTGGTCCAATGACCTGATTACATTCTATTTCTTGCCAGCTCTAACTTAGATTTTGCCATCTTTGGCGCTTACAGTGTATGATGATCCTCCCCACAGGCTTTCTGTAATTCATCCTTTTCCCATCCTGACCTTTTTAATTTTCACATTTTCTCATTCTATCCACTATGCATGTACAAACATTCTCCCTGGACTCGCCGCCCTTCCCCATTATCCTTTGTTCCACAGATCATATGCCTATTACACAGCAGCAGTGACACACAAGTGGCATTCTCTCTGTGCTTGGCATAGGACCCATGAGAACCCAAGGGGTAAGCGGCAACAAAAGCTGTATGATTTGATGGTGGGGGGTGGAATAGGAGACAAAGCGAAAGTAATGACGCAGAGAGTGGCAGGATGAGAAAATTTGTAACAGGAAGCAACAAAATAGAGAGAAAGACAACTATTGACACAAAACCAGCTTGCGGTACTCTGAAGTCCCCATTCTGCCCTTTGTGACATGGAGCGGAAATCTCACAAAACAGGATGTGTAACCACTTTAACCGTCTCACCATGCCAAAGCTCAGCTTTTATTTACATAATCTTATTTTAGTACCAAGATGGAACATTTTACAGTAATAACCATATTAAAAGATAAAAATGTATCTGCTCGATCCTCCACCTTGGCTTATAAATCTTTTACTTTTCTTTGAAAGGGACACTCAAGCCACCATGTTCATTTGGTCATGGAATAGCCTCCCTTGCCCTTGGGCTGATTTAACCCCTTCTCTGCTGAGCCATTTCACGTTTTAAAAAAAAAAAACACATTTTCCTTTTTTTTTTTATTATTTTCTTTCTTTACGTTAAACATGGTCATGTTTGGTATCATTGGGAAGGCCATGCTCTGGCCTTTCTAATGATATCAAACCTGACCCTGCTAGCTGAAAACAGTCGCTTATCGGGGTTCAAACAAACCCCTATCTTTCCTTAGGAGTCAATAAGGACGTTACCCACACGTCCTCAGCAGTGAAAGGGTTAACAGAACACTTTCCACACACCTTGAAGCAGTCAGTCTTTCACTGATCAGGTCAAAATGTGTACCCCCGACCAGCCAGTGCCTCTCACTGCAGAATCATTTGAGATGCATTAGAATGGCTGGATGTCCAAGTGAGCATCTTCCCCTTAACAGTCCTGCTTTAGCAAATTTCAGTGCTGTCATTAAGGAGAACCTGGTTCTGGAATGAAAGGGAGTAATACCAGTTCATTCTATGGTTATACATTCCTTTTTATGCTTTTCAGGCTAATGTCAGACGAATGCAGCCTGAGCACACTCTGCGTACGTGCACAACAGACGTACTGACTGAAGATACCATAGACACCACACAGTCCATTTTTGTTGACGGACGTAGAAAAGAAAAAAAGGAATTATGGGAATTATTATGAAAAATGATAAAAATTTGAAAGGATATGAAAAGCCAATTTTTGCGTCAAGGTGCTGGACGTCGCAAATGCGCTGCGTCTGACAGCTCCTCACTCACACAACGCTACGCGGACGTGGTAGAAGTTTTACGTTCCTGCCTAACTTGCGTCCGTTTGCCAAGTGTGTGTGTGTGCAGTTCGGTCCGCATGTTCTTCGTGTGGGGGTCTCTATTGATCATGATTCTATGCTTTGACGGACATTAAACATCACTGCTCTGCGTGGAGAGAGCCTGTGGAGACATGGGTTCGATCCCAGCGAGCACCTCTCCAGTAAGTGTCCTTGGGCAAGACACCCAACGGTACATACTCGCCACCCAGGATATACTTGAAAACGAGAGAAATCTCAATGTATCCTTCCTGATAAAATCCTTTCACAAAAAAACTGTGCGGCAACACAGACATGATCACTGCGTTCATCAGACATTAGCCTAAGGCTGGGGTCAAACGAGCGTGATTTCTACGGACTGTACGTCCGTGCAGTACGGACATCGTCAGTACGGATGACGCAGTAGTGGTCACACAGTCCGTTTTTTCACTGAAGTTATTTTTGACGGATGTAGGAGGGAAAAATAAATTACAATGAAAAAACATTCTGTCCGTCAAAAATGCTGGACGTATAAATGCAGTCCGTCTGACCTCGCTCCATCACTCACACACAAAGCTATGCAGACGTTGTGGACGTGGCGCACTCCGCACGTCCGTTCTAGCAGTATTACGTTCTTGCCTAACCTGCGTCCGTTTGCCGCGGCCGTTGTGCGTCCGCAGTTCAGTGCGGACGTACTTCATGTGTCAGGCTCCAATGGACTTACTTTCATGCTATCACGGACGTACTTTTAGGCGCAATCACGGACGTGAACACTACGCTCGTCTGACCCCAGCCTTATTCACCTTCACTTTGCAGAGACAATAATAAGTAAGGTTAAAGTTGAGGGAAACTCATACATCTAAAATTATATATAATATAATATATATGTTTTTACGTGTGCTGTTTATCTCCTATATGGAGGAGCAATTGCCCTTTGTACTTTACACTTCCTGTGCCTGAAACGGCAACTTCCTGATAAACATTGGCTTTTGATATGTTCGAGACTGACAACAGAAAAAAAAAAATCTTGCCCAGAAAAAAAAACACAAATAAGATTTCAAGCAATGCATATTTTGCCCCTTTTATGAAAGCTTTTTACATAGATGTCTTAAATATTTTAAAAAAAGAACTAGATAATAGGGTTGCTCGATTGATCATGTTTTCCTGGATACATGCTATATTCATACTGCTGGGCAGTGCATGAAAAATGCAACTTCATAGTATGTAGAATCCATATGCTGCAGGAAAGGAATCCCTTGAGTTTATTTCCTGAAGCATATGAGTTTTACATGTTCTAGGGCAGCACTTTTCCCTGGGCTCCCTCCTGCATGAAATTGTAAGATGCGTCCAGGAAAACATGGCCGATATATCAACCCTACTGGATAACTAAAACCAAATGTACAGTGTATAAAGCCCATGTTACAATGAACATCAGTTAAAAATGTATCAGTCCAAAAAGCCGTTTAAGGCAGGGATCTCAAACTCGCCACCCCCAGGTGTTTCTAAACTACAAGTCTCATGATTCTCTGGCCATCTATTACATTCAAAAGAATTCTGGGAATTGTAGGCATTCAACATCTGGGGGCCAGAGTTTGAGATCCCAGATTTAAGGCTTTCCCCTTCCTAATACACATGACACAGAAATTAAGTACTAAACAATGATTTCTAGATCTTGTTAACTGAAAACCACTTTTGTTGCAAGCTGCTAAAAACAGCTTTCCTGGAATTGCAGTAAAGTTAATCTTTTTACACAGCTCTTTACACCCCCAAAATATGATCACTGTGGTCTTTTAAGAGTCTTGGTAGATAGGGCAAACGTACAAGGTAAAAGAGGACATCCACATAGACGACACAAACAGCTTTTCTGTAGTTCTACACTTTAGAAATGTTCAGCACTTTGCAGACTTCCGACACATCAAGGACCAGTTTCACAACATAAAAGTGAAAAATATCTTCAATTCCAATGTTCCTAGACGAGATGTTGTCAGTTGGAGCCTTCTGACTTTGGCGCAGGGCTCTGTCCACCTCCAACTTGAATCACAATGATGACTATGATGATGATCAAAACCAAGACAATGATGCCTCCACCAATAGCATACCAGCGCCATTTCTGCCACCTTGTATGGCGTTCCACTGTTCTGGCGGTTTTATGGAAGTTGGAAGACTGTTAAACACAAAAAGATAAACATGTACTGAATGGTGTTAATCTGTATACTGTAGAACAAATAAGTGCTACAGAACAATCAAACCAAGTGCATCAGTGAAATAATAAAGAAATATAACCTGCCAATAAAGACCTAAGAGGTAGCTCCATGGAATTCACATTACCACAAGCCATCCGCTCCACACATTCCTCTGGTAATCAGGCAAGGTGTACCACAGCTGCAATATCCACCTTTACACTGGTGCCTCGTCAATATTGATAAGAATATTACGATTTATGGAGAAAGTTGTTTATTCGTTACTAGTTTTGTAATGAATACACATGCCACATGTAATGTGAGTTACTTTGGACTCGGGGTACCTGGACCTGGAGTTACTTTTTTTGGATGTACAGGATTGCGGGTTCAGGTGAGTCTGACACCTCATTTTGTTCTCCAGCCCACTTCCTACGTCAAAGGTTGTCCTGTGCCCCTTTTATAAGCACAGGGTGCCTGTGTTTGTGTCTAAGGCTAGGGACAGATGAGCGCATTTTCTGCGGCCACCGTCAAAATGTACGTCGATGCGTGCGCACGCATTTTTTCACGGAATACGCTTAAGTGGTCAGACGACCACAGTCGCAGGTACTCCCCAACGCAATTCTAGGGAAATCCGGCTGTTTGAACGTTATGTAGGCCGCACACTAGCAGCGTCTGACGTCTCCTAATCGCGCACACACGCTGCCATGCGGCCGCAGCGCACTCTGTACGTCTGTAGCAGCGGTTTCACGTTCTGAGAAAAATGCGTTCATTTGCCGGTTGCGTGGTGTCGGCGCACTTTTGTACGCACGTACTGCGTATATTGGCCGTCATTGGCCGTTATGTGCTGCTACTGCCGCCGTGATTTAGTGCGCCTGCACGCGCGTTCCGACTGCCCCACTCTGACCCTAGCCTTACTGTTATGGTCGAAATTGTTACCAGAAGTCCTCCTAAAATTCCCTAGCCACCCCTTCCAATACCCCCATGGCAGAAAATGGTATTTTTACAACCATCGCAGATTTTAGTGGTTTTATCTCTGGATGCATAGGTTGAGGTGGTTTTACCATGTAAACCTTTACATTTCTGTGCTTCATCCTATAGTGTGTTTGTGTTTTAAATACATTTTCTCTGCCTGTTTTCAAACTTAATCCAGACAACATTTTTGCCTAAAGTTGCAGAATGTGTACTATTGTTCAGACTCCCTGCTGGGTTTAAAATCCATTGCAACCACATTATCACCAGGAGGTGAAAGCTGGAGGGTGATCCTCCACCAGACAAAGTGTCACCTTCCATTGTTCTCCCAGTCCTACCTTGGGGGGAAATATACCATTATATAACTGTGGTACATGTGTTTTAAGAAAATGTTCCACATATTGTTACTCCACCACTGAATCTTGTCTCATGTCAGGGGAATATTGCAATAAACAGATCTTTTATTATGTCAACATTTAAGCTTAAAGACTGGAGGAAACTCGTATGATCGCTTGTTAGAGAGGAGATGCTCTGCGAAGAAGCGACAAAAATTAATGAGATACTCAGATTCGTGTACCAAGCTGTTAGCCCACCTAATTTTATCTACGAGTGCCAGTGTTTCTCATATAAACCCCCTTACTACTTTCTATGGCAACTACTCAAATCAGAGAGGTTAAACATTAACCTCTCCTGACCTATTTTTAACCCTTTAGATTCCTAAATCCAGTGCCGGCTCCCTCAGTTCTGGTCCAGTCATAACCTGTTGCTAGCCTCTAGTAAGGCGCAGCAGCCATGTGACAGCGTAGCTGCTTGATACCCAGTGACACCAATAGTACTCAATGCCGAGTGCACTGTGCGCCACCGAGTGGCTACTGGAGATCCAGGTACCTGAGATCAATGCCACACACTCAAAGGGCTGAATTCGTCCGAGATTCTACCCAGAAAGGGAGGTGGGGTGGGCATGCAGATCACTAACCACTCAAATTACATTTAAGAGCTAACAGTACCTAGAGTGTCCATTTAGGCCCCCGGCACACGAGCGTATTTACGGCTCATGTGCGCCCGCAATTCCCTGCGTCCATGCGTTTTTGACGGGGAAAGCCATCCACCGGACGTGAAAAAGCCCTCCGTCAAAAAGCTAAACGGACGCTGACCGGATACAAAGCGCGATTCTCCATAGGAGGATCGAGCTTTGTACGCTGAGCGCAGAGAGTGGAAGGAACGCCCACTTTCACGGACGTTCCTTCCTCTCTCTGTTAACGCTCGTGTGCCGGGGGCCTAAAGCTTTCGGACTTCCTGCGTAGCGTATGAATGGCAAATTGCGCAACAAATGACTTGCGAGCGCTCATGCGCAGAGCCAATCCATCGCAGCCTCGGAGATCGATCGCTAATGTCATTGGTCTCAGAAATAGTGAAGTTGTCATGCTTTGTGCATGATGACATCACTAGTAACCCGCAGCTGAAATTCAAATTCCCCGGCTGCTGGTAATGCTGGGTGGGGTGGAGGAAACTCCTCTACTTCACCTAGCTTTTTAACTAATTTAGCTGGGAAGGAGAGAGCGTAAGGAGGGGGTGGTCACTCCTCGCATCCAAGGCCACTTCAAAAAGATAAGTGGTCAGGATATGTAGAGTGATCCTTTAAAATCAAGCTACAACACTATGGGCCATATTACATTCAAAACGCTACTGTTAACGCTCACACAGCTGAGCGCTAACGTTCGCTCTGGTTGCCCTAGCGCAGGCGGACCATGTTACAATCCAAATGCCAACGGGATAAAAAACTAGGGATGCACCGTTACCACTTTTTTAAGACCGAGTACCGATACTTTTAAAAAGTACTCACCGATACCGAGTACCGATACTTTTCTTTAATGTCATGTGACGCTTTCCAATAAGAACAGACCATATAAAAATGCCCCCAGCTCATGGATACTGACCCCAGCTCATGGATTTGCCCCAGCTCACACATGGATATTGCCCCAGCTCACTCATGGATATGCCCCCCCCCCAGCTCATGGATATGCCCCCTAGCTCATGGATATGCCCCCTAGCTCATGGATATACTGCCCCAGCTCACACATGGATTTGCCCCAGCTCACACACGGATATGCCCCCCAGCTCATGGATGTGCCCCAGCTCATGGATATACTGCTCCAGCTCACACATGGCTTTGCTCCCCTCCAGCTCACACATGGATTTCCCCCCCCCCTCCAGCTCACACATGGATTCCCCGCCCCAGCTCACACATGGATATACTGCCCCAGCTCACACATGGATTTGCCCCAGCTCACAGATTCCCCCCCCCCCCCCCCGCGTTCATACTTACCTTGCCGGCATCAGAGGGGCTGGGGCGGCTGTCCGAATGCTCTATCGGCATTCGGACAGGCCCTGCAGCTGCTCTCCTCACTGTGTGTATACTTACCTTCCTTTAGCGACGCCGGGAAAGTCTCCGCGCGCGCTCATTGGAAGGCCCCCAGCCGCGACCACGTGGGACCATGTGATCGCGGCTGGGGTCCTTCCAACGAGCGCACGCGCAGAAACTTTCCCGGCGTCGCCCAGGAAGGTAAGTATCGTCGCGGAGAGCAGCTGCAGGGCCTGTCAGAGCATTCAGACAGGCCCTGCAGCTGCTCTCCGCGACGATACTTACCTTCCTGGGCGACGCCGGGAAAGTTTCTGCGCGTGCGCTCGTTGGAAGGACCCCAGCCGCGATCACATGGTCCCACGTGGTCGCAGCTGGGGGCCTTCCAATGAGCGCGGGCGGAGACTTTCCCGGCGTCACTAAAGGAAGGTAAGTATACACAGTGAGGAGAGCAGCTGCAGGGCCTGTCCGAATGCCGATAGAGCATTTGGACAGCCGCCCCAGCCCCTCTGATGCCGGCTTCTGGTATCGGGAAAAATATCGGGGGGTACTGCACGAGTACCAAGTACTCCTGCAGTACCCGGTATCGGCCCCAGTATCCCCCGGTATCGGTGCAACCCTATAAAAAAACTCATTAGCAATTCGGATCTTGCACTTTTCAGCACAAGCTTGTGGTACTTTGCACTCCCTGTGCTTAACCTGGGCAGCGCAACCCGTTAAACGCTAATTAACATCCTGCTGCGGTTAACCAAAGCTAGGACCTGGTGCTAACTGAACCCCCCCCCCCCAAAAAAAACAAACCAAAAAATCTCAGACTAACCTCTCACCCAATGGCGAGAACAGCGACTCCGTCTTGCCACTGGAAGCAGAGAGAGATGGGGGGGGGGGAGGAAAGAGTCCCTCCGTGAATCACTACTCCGACCTTCCGGATCTCGCGAGGCGAGATCCTGCAGGTCATGTGACAAGCAGCCTCAATGGACTCCATGGAGGGGATGCTCGCGGCGGCACTTAGCTCCACGTCACAATGCAGGTTCTTCTCCTTAGGCTAGGGTCAGACTAACGCAGTATTAACGTGCGTTTAGTAGCACTAAATCACGGCCGTGCTAGCAGCAAATGACGTCCAATGCCGGGCAGCATACGAAGAACGGCCGCACAAAAGTGCGGCTGCGCAACGCAAGTGGCAAACTAACGCATTTTTGCAAGAACGTAGAACCGCTAGTACGGACGTACAGAGTGCGCTGCGTCTGCTAGCTGCGTGTGAGCGTGATTAGGAGATGTCAGATGCTGCTAATGTCCGGCCAACATAACGTCCAGACACAAAGTGTTTTATTGATGATCCGTACAAAATCACGGACGAAAATGCGCATCGTATGACCGCTATCGCGTATTCCGTGAAAAATGCGTCCATTCGTTCGAACGCACTTTTTCACGGACAACGCAAAAAATGCGTTAGTCTGACCCTAGCCTTTGTCCCCATTTTTAGCATCGGGATTGTAATCTAGCCCTAAGTATACACTGCTCAAACATTTTATGTAAGAAAAAGTTTTGGGTCCGATCTAAACAGTGTGCCTCTGAGAACTAGGGATGTGCATGACTTTTTTTTTCCATTTCGGACAGTTTTTTTTTTCCCCTTTTTGTTTTGATTTCAGTGATTCGGATCAGTTGGTTTATGAGTTCTTTTAGTTTTTACTGCTTATTAATTCTTTTAGGATTTTTTTTGGGGTAAAATTTTAGGTTTTCTAACTTTTAAAGAAACCAGGCTTTTTAACCCATAGGTTTCAGTGCAGCACCTCTCTGCAGTATAATTAATGCAGCATGTGACTCCGCACACTGCCAGGAACTTCTCAGCAGTGTGTGGATTCATATGCTGCATTATACTGCAGCGAGGCACTTCCCAGCAGTGTGTGGATTTATATGATGCATTATACTGCAGCGTGGCACTTCCCAGCAGTGTGTGGATTCATATGCTGCATTATACTGCAGCGTGGCACTTCCCAGCAGTGTGTGGATTCATATGCTGCATTATACTGCAGCGTGGCACTTCCCAGCAGTGTGTGGATTCATATGCTGCATTATACTGCAGCGTGGCACTTCCCAGCAGTGTGTGGATTCATATGCTGCATTATACTGCAGCAAGACACTTCCCAGCAGTGTGTGGATTCATATGCTGCATTGAAATCTATGGGTTAAAAAGCCTGGTTTCTTTTAAAAAAAACATTTGGGAAACCTAAAATTTCACCCCAAAACAAAATCCTAAAAGAATAAGTAAAGAAACTTTCATTCTATGGGTAGTAATCTACTTCCCATTCTTAAATTAAATAAGCAATAAAAAAAAGAAAAACCAACTGAACCGAATCACAAAAATGCTCCCGAAATACGAAAATGGTGAATTTAGTATGCATTTCAATTCGGAGCGAAACGAATTGCACATCTCTACTGAGAACTTTCCCATTCTCCCTCTGTTTAGATTAAGAATGACATATATGGAGACATGGGTTTATATAATGAGTAAATGGCATGTGCATTAACTCTTTACATAGTACCTTTTTAGAAATGTAAAAGGCACGGATAAGTTAGTTATCAAGTAAAGAGGTGGCAGGGATTTCCAAGAAATGAGGAAAAAAATAAACTTCTGAGAGGTGACGAGGGATTTCTTAAAATCATGCTTCCAGTTTATTGTTACTTCCTATTCAGCAGCTCTCACCCCAAACAATAAGCATTGTACATGCCAACGTATTGCATAAACAATCATTTCCTCCAGACACCTCGCTTTGTTCTTCCTTTTTCTAGCTTAACTCTATTTTGTATTTATTGTACATTTAAAATAAAGGCCAAATATAAAAACAATACCAGTACCCCCGGATATCGTCATCCTTCTGTAAACATTCAGTAAATATCGAGTACTCTCTGTACAGCTCTGGAATATGTTGATGCTTTATAACTAATTGCTATAGATTTACCCTAAGGTTTTATTCTTAATTTCCAGACCCTCATGATTTCTAATCCCGGACATTTTTGTCTCTCGCTATATTTGGGTCAATTTGTACATGTGTAAACTGGGTAAGATCCAATCACTGAGTGTTAGCACTATTCTAACAAAATGATGCTGTAAGGGTCATAAAGGGTGCAAAGATCCGTAAATGATGGGTACCAGAGCCTTATTGTGTTTAAAGATGGAGAGGGTGAAAACCAGGGTGGGGAAATACAAACAAGAAAAATTAACACTGATTTTTAGCCTGTTTAAGGAAGGCATCCGAGGAATAATAATATGCCTCTCCATAGCCTTATAATGAGCTCCTTGTATTGCTCTAAAAAGAGCAGGGTGTGGTTGTTTTACCCCTCCAACAATGCGGTTTCAACCTCCTCACCACTCCTGTCGCTGCTCTACAATCATGGAAAGCAGGCTCAGATCGCAGCCAAAGGGCCACACCAGCAAATGTCCCTGGGCAAGACACCCAACAATATAGATGTGCCTAGCTCACAAGTAATGTGATTTCTCAGATAGTAAACTCCCTTAGGAACAGGGTCCACTGAATCACACTGTATCAACCCCATTGTACACTGATCTTGCCCAGTGCTGTGGAATCTGGTGTTCTATAAAGCATAATAAAAATTGTAATCCTCCTTTTGAGGTACTACTTCTGCTTGCTGTTCCATATACACTTCAATTATGGCTATGTTTTACATTACCATCGAGTCCTAATTTAGAAATTTAATCGGTGGTTTTCATTTTGTTTTGCTTTGGAGCAGCCACAGCCATATGATCCATGACACCATCTGCAAGGTCTCGGCAGCACCCCCGGATTTAACCCCAACCTCCATGCTCTTACACCACACCTCCTAGAATGTCCAGGGAGTTTTTAGTCTGTGATGTTCAACTCCTGAATACGGCTGAGGCCGTTATACCCAGACACTGGAAGTCCCCTTTTGGTACCCACTGTTAACGAATGGCTCCAGGAGATTCAGAACCTGCCGAATGTGGAGGACCTCCTCCATGGGGCCTCTGGCACCACCGATCAGCACCTCAGCCAACTGGTTTTATTGGCGATCGGCCTGTCCACCCGTTCTGAGCCCACCCCCCCCTCACCCTGTGTGCCCTGAGCCTCCTCCTACACACCTGTCCTGACCTCCATATTGTGACCATGAACCTCCCGGCCCCCTGTCTATGCTGGGTTGTTCTCCTCCCTATCCTGTAACCTGTGCAAATGTTCATGTAACCATTTGCGTGGGAGTGCCTCTCTTTGACATTGCCTGTGACCTCCTCTCGTGTATATCTCTGTGCCCTAGGCGCACCAGTCTCGCTACACACCTCTCTTGCGGAATGCTAAAGTACCCATTTGCTCAACGCCCAATCTACCTTCTGTCTACCCTATAAGTGGGCCACAAGACAATTGAGCCCCACCATTTTGTATTCCTGTCTTGCATTTTACCATCTATGCCGCAATGTACCGCAACATGTTAGGCCTTTTACTGTGCTTGTTTGCCCCATGTACACCGTGCTTCATGTATCCACTGTCCGCTATCATTTACCATTCTGTACTGCTCATAACATTTTCAATAAAACTTTATTACAATAAAAAAGTTTATATAAAACTGGGAGTATGGGTTTAGGTTTTTATTTATAGGCACATATATGCACATTCTTTCTCTTTATGACCACAAAGATGGAAAATATCTTGAGGCGAATATGAATAGTTAGGTCTGGCAGTTGGGATGTGCAAAACAATGAGGGGGTGAGAGAAACTAGGGGTGCATGGAACCTTTAAGCTAGAGGCTGTTAAGGAAGCAGAATTATTTTTAGGGAGAATTTGGGGGATTGCTGAAGTCTGGGACCATTAGGATGACAGGGTGGTTTTACGCACCATAAGTGTGTTAAGTGTGCGTATATGTTACGCTTTATGTAATTGAAGGTAGCACTTGAGGAAATTATGCAAGAATGTACAATTTGTGTTTTTATGTGTAGTATTCTGAATATTTCTAAAAGTGTTTTTATATAAATAAAATTTTAACACTGCACTATATAAACAATGAGGCGGCATTCAATGGTTTGAGTTCTCCATCAGTCTGGGAATGATGCAAAAGTGTCAGACTAACAAGTGAAACATACCTTGCTAAGAAGATCATTGGATCGTTCCTCCAGATCAGACAGTTTCCCTTCCCTCTCAAACACTTTTTCAACGTTGTTTTTCATCAATATTTTCACCTCTTCTGCATCTTTTTGACACAGCTCTAAATTCTGGTTTTGCTTCGACTGAAGGGAGAAAAAAAAAAAAGCTTACATTGATCAAACAGCATCTCAAGTGTCACAGGTCACATGTTTGCCAGGTGATAACCAGTCAGATTGTTTGATCTTTAAAGCGCTGAGTGACCTGACGACAATACTGAATTAACTGGAGATTACTTTTCTCACACAAAAGATAAAATTAAAAAAACAAACCACCAGTTTTATGTGAACATTTTAGGCTGGTCATCCACTGGATCTGTATTTGTGCGATTTAACAAATCATCCGTAGTCAGACTAATCCCGCAACACAGGATATTCAACCCGCTTCCAACTTCCATCGGACAACTTGGTGCGACTACATCAGACTAGCGATCGTTCCCATTTGAATAAAATCTAATAGACACTCCCCTTAAACTGTCAAGATGATGTGTGTCTCGGCACTCCGTGCTGCTGTGTCCCACCCCTGGCTACTCTGCCTTGAGTGTGGCCGGGCTGGAATGGGAATCTAATTCAGCAGCGTGCCGGTGCCTCCCAGATATGCAAGATTAGGCTAGAAACGGCATGCCCCAATGGGCCATTGACCACTACACCAAACCACTAGCACCCATAAACAAAATCTATAGCTTTGGGTTCCACCATGTCTGCCAACAGGTGCCACCCTGACCGTCAACAGTCCTGCACCCATCAGTACTTCTACTTCACAGGCTCGTTGCCTCTGTGTCCACTTCAACTCAGATCTCCTCCTTCACTCACATTAACCCCTTAAGGACGGGAGTAATTTTACAACTTTGGCGCTCTTTCGGAAGTGAAGTTTGCTTAAGTTTTTGCTCATCATGTTTAAACGCGGTTTTAAGTCACTTATTATACCACCCAGACAAATTATATATCGTTCTTTCCGGCAGACTCGGAAGATTAATAATATATCATAATTCTATATAAACGTCATGTCCTGACAGAATGCTATAACAAAAAATGTAAAAAAAATGTGAATTTTCAATAAAATTTCAATCATCCACAGTGTGTAAAGTGTTTTGTTTTTTTCACATTTTACTATCCGATCCTTTGCGGCTATATTCTATGGCGTAGACTTGGGAACCCATTTTTTTTTTTTTTTTTTTTGGGTGGGGGGGGAGAAATTACGTGATTTTAGCTAAAACCCCCCCCCCCCAAAAAAATCATTGCAGCATCATTGTTCACATTATAATTGAAATGTGAACAATAATGCTGCATCAAAAAAAAAAAGCACGTTTTTATTTTTAAACACTTTTACTTTTTTCTTTATCATGTTTGATATTGTTGGAAAGGCCATGCTCAGACCTTTCCATCGATATCAGGCATGACCCCCTAGCTGCCACCGATCAGGAGATAGGGGGGTTATTTGAACCTCTTTATCTCCTTTGCCGCTAGGGGCTTCCCCAGTTAACTGACATCATCGCGCATGGCGCGATGAGTCAGTTGACACGGGGGGGGGACCCAGAGGTGGGGGCTGCCATCCAAGATGGCGGCCGCGATCGGGCACAAATTAGTGCCTGGTCGCGACCTGGCAACTAATGGGTTAGCCCCCATACATCGCTGGAAAGGTCAGGCTGTGCCGTTCCAGCGATGCTGGCCACAGCCTTGTAGCCCCCGGCGATGGGGAGATAGAGGGATCCGAAGGATCCCTCCCCTCCAGGCGCTTCCCCTTGCTCCGGCGGGGGGGGGGGGGCCTGAAACTGACATCATCGCGCCAGCGCGATGACGTCCGTGTGCCGGGAGGCTAGAAAAGACGCAGATCAGGCTTCATCGAAGCCAGATCTGCGTGGGAGCCGCCGGGGAGGAAAGTATACCTCCGGCTGGGCTCCTAACACCGAGGACGTTCCATGTCGTCCTGCGGCGTTAAAGCCCGCCAAATGCAGGATGGCATGGAACGCCCTGCGGCGTTAAGGGGTTAATAAGTCAATAACCAAATCTTGCCACTTCCACCTAGAAAGAAAAAAAACACAAAACATTGCACATCTCTGTCCCTGTCTTAATCAGGACTCTGCTAAAATGTTCAGCCAAGCTCTTGTAATCTTTCGCCTTGGACTACTGTAACCCCCTTCTTGCTGGCCTTAAGAGATCCCAGATTCACCATCTGCAGTCTCTAATGAATGCCTGTGCCAGGTTCATCCACCTCACATCTCGCACCGGTCACACCTCCCCCCCTATTTCCTATAGACTCCAATCCAAAATATTGGCGCTCACATACAAAGCTCTCCATAACCGCGCCGCTTCCTACATCTCCCTTATTAGCAAGTATATTCCATCCCTTCCACTTCACTCTGCCAATGACCTGATGTGATCATCTCCTTGTTCAAAGGTGACCTGCAAAATCTAGCCTGTTAGGGTTACTTGTGGACCTCAGTTGGGAACCACTGGAGATATTGAATTGATCTTTAAGACCAATGCAATACCCACACCAGATGGGATATTGCAGAAAAAAAAGTGCACCTGGCCATTACAGGGGTAAGAGTTTTTTTTGGGGGGGGTTTAACCCCTTGCCGTGGGGATGGGTTAAATCCATCTTCCTGTCAATCATTTGTTGTTTACAAATGGAAATTCATGGTTTCAATATCTTTTACATAACCTGGTAATGCTGGAGACATTACAATGTAGCACCAATACTCTTACTGACAGCTTGAGTATATAACCAGACCTATTGTTCTAAAACAAAAAAAGCCCTGCCCGTGAACTTTAAATCAAACATTAGTAGTATTTTCATTGAGCTATGCAAGGCATCCAGTGAACAGAGACAAAAAGGTAGGGTGGAATAAAAAAAATCCACCATCTTTGGGGATGACATCACACGATGTCATCACATGCAGAGTTACAAGACTTGGCGCAATATTACGCATAGGTTTCTAGTTTGTGTGTGTTCTCGAACGGTTACAGTCAGGTCACACAGGCTCTGTGCTTACACCTGCTCGGGTTAACCGTATAATTTGAGGTGTGTAATCCTTTCCCAAGGCAAACAGGTTTCCGAGTCGAAATGCAAAGCAGCCAGCTCAGGTTTCACAACTGCTTGTCGGTTGTTTATTCTCCCTTATATTATGTTACATCAGTCTTGCTAGACACATACTTGAAGCGTGATTAAAAGAGTATGTAGGGGGCCCTGAAATCGCTCAGGTTACAATAATACAGCCGTGTAAGGGAGCAAAAGAATGTAAAATTATTTTTTTCATTCTCTCCTAAAATCAGTGGCTAGGAGGCATCTAATCCAGAAGACGTAAGGTGTTATTCAAGCAGCCCGAACAGAGAATTTTGCTGTATGGTGCACTTTCGTGGCAGTTGTTCCATTCATTAAGTTGTCAATTCGCCAAATTCTGGCGCATTGACCGATACGGTGCAGTTCACCGCATATCAGCGATCTTCTGTGGCAGTGAAATTGTCCCATAGAGAAGTAATGGTTAATCTAGGCAAAGAACGCCGAAGTGTCAGTGAAATGCCTTGCTTCGAGTGCGGATTCAGTCAGACCGGTTTAAACAGGCGAATCACATCGGTATAAATGTAAAAAAACGTTATCGTTTTTACTTTTTTATTCTCTTCATTTTCAGCAAACCGTCTATTTCGGAACATCTTTTTAGAGTCTTTTTTTTTTTTTTCTTTTTTCTTCCCAAATTATTTTAAAAAGCGTTTTTAAAAAAAATTCCGTAACAGACCTTTTTTATTAGACGCATTTTAATGCATTTTTATTGATTTAAACACCGATTAGAAGAGTTCTCCATTTTTTTTTTCCCTGCAGTTCGACGGTCACTTTGGGTCAGCGAAATAGAACAAATGTGCACTGAACCAGAAAGCACTGAAATTTCGGTGCTTTCTGAATAACCCCTTTCAGTCAGGATGAATGGGAATGTTTGGCAAATGCAATGAGATAATTTACATGTGGACCAAAGCAGTATCAGTTTTGCCATCCCTGATACCACCGGCTGGGTGGAGTAGAGGTAACATCACTGCTCTGCGTGCAGAGAGCTTGTGGAGACACAGGTTCGATCCTGGCAAGAGCACCTCTCCAGTAAGTGTCCTTGGGCAAGACACCTAACGGTACATACTCTCCACCCAGGTCATACTTGAAAAAAAGAGAAATCTCAATGTATCCTTCCTGGTAAAATACTTTCACAAAAAAAAAAAACTTAAAATTGTGCACAGTCTCACTGGGGGTGTCAGATCAATATGATCAAATGTGATGGAAGCTCCATCCACCTTCACGTGTCCGAACACCGGCCAGCACAGACACCCTTGCCTATACTCGAGACAGGTTCTGTGCCCCCCCCCCCTCTCTGGGGAAATAAAGATGTCAGCCTCCTAAGGTGAAAACAGCTGAGGCAATGGTTGGCACAGTAGCCTATGTCCCCACAGAGAACGTTTGCTTAACTTAAGACTATCAAGATGTGCATAGAATGTCAATAGAGTTTGAACATTGTTCTTAGAACTGTTAATTCAAATTTCTCTTAAATGGTTGGGTGTTTTAAAAGGGTAAACAAAATGAAACTCTTAAAGGGGACACTTCCCCAAAAAAATAAAAAAGCAGGTTCTTATTGTTTTATGATGCAGATATCTTACTTGTGCTTTGTTTTTCTCTGGGTCTATTCATTGTGTGATTTTTCTGTTAAGATACTGGGGGCAGTTTACATCACTTACTGCTCACTATGTGTCATCGGGCATATAATGGGGTCTATGGGTCAGGCAGCCAACACACTTTGTATTGTGTGGGATGTATTGAAAGGGCTTCACCAGGGGGTAGATTAGAAGGGTTCTTTACAAAGCATCAAAATGTCACTGTTTTGCACTTCGGCCATTCCATTTTTACTGAAACTAAGGGGAATTCTATTCACCGTAGTGTGGCAAAGATTGAGTCGCCGAAGCCCCACGAGAAAGTTGAATGTTGTTGATTCCCACAAAGTGCAAAAAAACAAACACTCCTTTTCTACTAATGAAGTGTTTAAACCAATGAACAACCCTACAAGACAAAATAGGGGAAGATTAAAAAAAAAGTCTGTTACAGAATAAAAAGCCTTTTAAAAAAGAATTGCAACACAAAAATTTAGTCAAAAATAATGAAGTAAAAAGACGTTTTGCTGAAAATAGAACAAAATTTAACGTTTTCTGAAAGTTTATATTTTGGCATTCTGAATAGATTAACCATTACATCTGAGTTTCGTTGCCGCTGAAAAACACCAAACTGCACCGTATTTAGCATCAATTCGACTGTATTTGGAGAAATTACAGTTTTCTGATTACACAAACTGCCCCGAAATTGCACCGTACTATAAAATTTGATCCCTTAGAAGTATTTTAAGATCCCTGTTTTATCTCATTCAGCTGCCATCTCTTATCTCAGGTAACCCGGACATCACAATATTATTATTATAATTCTTTATTTATAAAGCGCCAGCATATTCCGCAGCGCTGTACAATAAACACAGTATAGACAGGGTTACAATACATTGAACAACATTTGACAAACAGTACAGGAGGAGATGAGGGCCTTATTCCCGTAGGAACTCACAATCTGGGAGGGTTGGGGTTGGAAACAGGAGGAGAGGACTGCAAGGTGAGAGTAATTGATGGTTGCGTCAGTGAGTTGGGTGGTAGGCTTCCCTAAATAGGAATGTTTTAAGGGAGCGTTTGAAGGAAGAGAAATTAGGGGAAAGTGTGACCGTACGAGGGAGAGTGTTCCAGAGAGTGGGGGCTGTGCGTGAGAAATCCTGCAGTCTATCATGGGAAGAGGTGATACGGGGAGAAGCTAGTCGCAGGTCACTGTTTGACCTTAGGGAGCGGGCTGGGGTGTATTTGGTGATTAGTGAGGACAGGTAGTGGGGAGCTGAGTTAGTGAGGGTTTTGTAGGTAAGGATTTTGAACTTAATTCTGCAGTGGATGGGGAGCCAGTGAAGGGACTCGCAGAGGGGAGTGGCAGAGACAGAGCGGCGGGTGAGGTGAATTAGCCTGGCAGAGGCGTTCAGGATGGATTGTAGGGGGGAGAGGCGGGACAGAGGGAGGCCAGATAAGAGATTATTGCAATAGTCGAGTCGGGAGATTACCAGGGCGTGTATGAGTTGTTTTGTGGTGACAGCGGTAAGAAATGACCGAATTCTGGAAATATTACGCAGTTGGTATCGGCAGGAGGAGGAAAGAGACTTGATGTGGGGGATGAAGGAAAGCGCAGAGTCAAGTGTAACTCCAAGACAGCGAACTTGGTTTGATGGGGAAATGGTGATACCCTCCACCGTGATAGAGAAGTCAGGAGGTGGGGAGGCATTGGAGGGAGGAATAAGTAGGAGTTCAGTCTTTGACATGTTGCTCTTTAGGTGGTGGGAGGCCATCCAGGAGGAGATGCCAGATAAACAGTCACTGACTTTTGAAAGGACAGGGGGAGAGAGATCAGGGGTAGAGAGGTAGATCTGAGTGTCATCAGCGTAGAGGTGGTAATTGAAGCCAAAGCTGTTGATGATTTTGCCCAGGGAGGTGTAGATGGAAAAGAGCAGAGGACCAAGGACAGAGCCTTGAGGTACACCAACAGATAGAGGCAATGAAGAGGAGGAGTTTCCAGCAAAGGACACACAGAAGGACCTGTTGGATAAATAGGATTCGACCCAAGCGAGTGCAGTGTCACCGAGACCCAGAGAGTTGAGGGTCTGTAGAAGGAGGGGGTGATCAACAGTGTCAAAAGCAGCCGAGAGGTCGAGCAGGATGAGAATAGAATAGTGGCCGTGTAGACTTCCTGTAGCCTTATCTAAACATTCCTCCACTCCATTTAATGGTTAAATACTTTAGAACCGTGGTTCCCAACCACAGTCCTCAAGTACCCCGAACAACAGGCCAGATTTTGCAGATCAACTTGGGGGGAAAAGCAGACTGAATCCTGCAATCACTGAGCAGCAAATCATATCACCTGTGCTTCAGCTATCTGGCAAACCTGACCGGTTAGGGGGTACTTGAGGACTGCAGTTGGGAACCACTGCTTTTAGAAGATAAACCACAGCAGTAAAGAAAAACGTTTGCACAGATTTTATTAAATGTTGCATCATGGGAAAAAGCCAAAGAAAATGGAAACGAGAAAAACCTAAGCATTCAGACCCTTTAGGCTAGGGTCAGACGAAAGCATTTTTCCCCGCGAACGTGAAAAAGTGCGTCCGAACGCATTGACGTATTTTCACGGAATGCGCAAAAACGGTCAGATGACGCGCATTTTCAGGCGTGATTTTGTACGGATTGTCAATAAAACTGTTTTTGCGTCTGGACGTTATGTAGGCTGGACATTAGCAGCGTCTGACATCTCCTAATCACGCACACACGCCGCTATGCCGCAGCTGCGCACTCAGTACGTCAGTACTAGCGGTTCAGCGTTCTCAGAAAAATGCGTTCAAATTCCACTTGCGTTGCACGGCCGGACTTTTGTGCGGCCGTACATCGTATATTGGCCGTCATTGCCCGTCATCTGCTGCTAGTGCGGCCGTAATTATGTGCGCCAGAACGCACGTTAAAAGTGCGCTGGTCTGACCCCAGCCTTTAATAAGACACGTTGAATCTGACTCAGATGCCACCCATTTCCCTGGATCATCTTTGAGATATTTCCACACTTTGAAGTCCACGTCTTCGATCCAATTGATCAGACCTGATCGATATAAAGAGCTCACAGCTGTAAATACATAGCAAACTGAAAGGATGTCTCCTTGTAGGTTCACAAGAGCTCAGTCGCCTCTAGAACTCTTAAATGGGAGCAATCAGGTAAGAAGGGCCTTTGTAAAAAATTAACTCAAAGAGACACTGTATGTAACCTGACCACTTTAGGTTATCAAAGTAGTCTGGCTAGGTGTGGAGTGCTACCCCCCCCCCCCGCCACGTTTAGCTTATACAAGCTGAGTAAGGAAGGGGTCAGCCGAGCGCACTATGTGCACTTGTATGGACATGCCCCCCGGCATCCGTTGCAGCATTGTGATGCCTCGATGGGGCCGGCCAAACGCTGTAGCACGCGCGTACTGCAGACATTTTAAAAAGCCTCCACTTCTAAGTGTTCGGGGCTGCAAAGCACAATTCTCCATGGGGGGAAAATCGAGCTTTGCAGCGCTGAGCGCACTAACTGCACTCAGCGAGGTGGCCAGACTGGCGTCAGAGTGGAAGGACGTCCACTCTCACAGACGTTCCAACCACTCTGCAAAATGCTCGTCTGACCCCGGCCTAAAGTGAAGGATTCTGAATTAAAAAATGTTGAACTCTGGGACCTAAGATGCCACCCTGCTCTCCTGTCTCCGAACGCACACCGCAACAAGTGCTTGGGATGACGGCAGACAAGAACAAGGATGACAGTACCAGCCATCATTCTGCATAGGCACTGCATAACTTGCATATGAATGTACGCCAGGTTTGCATAGCGTACTCTCGGTTTGCATAGCGTACTCTATGCATATTGTGGTAGGAAGCTGCAGGAATTTCTGCATTTCAGAAGCCGGAGCTGAAGAGGAACAACTCACAAGGGAGAAAAGGTGAGTATTTACATCTAAGGCAACCGGTTGTGTGTACTGCGTGAAAGTGCGTCCACCACGGACGCACATTTTGACGGGAGATATTGTATTCAACAGACGATCAGTAATGCCATTTGGCAGATGCTTCAGCGTGCCGGCCTTCGCTCTTGTGCTCCTAAAATATTCACACCCACAAGAAGCAGCACGTAGTTCCTTTGGGACGCCTAGCTTTTTCACGTCCGTTGCAATACGCGAATGCCGTGTGTGAATAAGTGTGCAGGTGCATCGTGCGGTGTTCTTCATTGACTCAATTAAAAAGCTACGGACGGACAGCAAATTGCGCGCACAGACAGACGCAAAAAATCCACTCGTGTGCCGCCAGCCTAAACGGAAACTGAAAGAAAAAAAAATAGTGGGTGTATGCAGTCAGCAGCATCTTCCAGCTATTTATGGGGGGGGGAGTGGGCGTAAAGTTTTAGTAGAGTGTTCCAAAGGAACACTCTATTAAAAATACGGTTACCTTTTTTGCCCTTTAAATAATTGGGCAGAAGCTTCTGTCAGTCTCTACCCAATTTTTTTTTTTTTTTCCCCCTTTTTGGGTAATTTTACGCACCCTTTGTCACTCGCCGCGCTTAGCTCCTCCTCTCCAGCTCAGGAGCTCCTGAACCCGACGTCCCTGAAGCTGTCTAACGCAATTTTTGCTCCAACACAACTTGTTTAGTGTGGGACCCGCAAGTTATGCACCACTATGGACAGGCACACTTTCCGTACGCAAGTTCCGTAGTGTCTGTGCAGAGCGTTGGATTGGAGCTGCGCACATGAAAAGATCCGATCCATTGGTTGACTGTGAGACCACACGCTACAGAGGGGGGTCTCAGTGAGAGGGACGTCACTACACTCTCTGTGGGCTGAGGTCACTAGTAACCGATCTGGTGGTGGTGACGCTGGGTGGGGTGAAGGAACCTACACCCAGCAATGTCACCTGATTGGGGCACAATGGATGGGGAGAATGGGGGCACTCCTCACAACCTGACCATTTTAAAACAAAGTGATCAGGAGGAGTAGATGTCCCCTTTTAAGCAATTTTAGTACAAGGCAACAACCTAAAAAGATAATGGGGTTTAAGGCTGGGGTCAGACCAGCGCACTTTTAGGCTAAGGTCAGACGAACGCATTTTTCACGTGCGTTTAGCCGCACGAAATCACGGCCGTGCTAGCAGCAAATGACGTCCAATGCTGGGGAACATACGACGAACGGCTGCACGAAAGTTCGTCCGTGCAACGCAAGTGGCCAACGAACGCATTTTTTCGAGAACGTCAAACCGCTACTACTGACGTACAGAGTGCGCTGCGTCCGCATAGCGGCGTGTTTGCGTGATTGGGAGACGTCAGATGCTGCACACGTCCGGCCAACATAACGTCCAGACGCAAAAGGGTTTTATTGATGTTCCGTACAAAATCACGTACGAAAATGCGCATCGTATGACCGCTATCGCGTGTTCCGTGAAAAAATACGTCCATTCGTTCGAACGCACTTTTTCACGGACAACGTGAAAAATGCGTTCGTCTGACCCTAGCCTAAACGTGCGTTCTGGTGCACTTAATCACGGCCGCACTAGCAGCAAATGACGGGCAATGACGGCCAATATACGAAGTACGGTTGCACGAAAGTCCGGTCGCGTAACGCAAGTGGAAAATGAACGCATTTTTTCGAGAAAGCAGAACCGCTAGTACGGACGTACAGAGTGCGCTGCGCCCGCTAGCGGTGTGTGTGTGTGATTTGGAGACGTCAGACCCTGCTCATGTCCGGCCAACATAACGTCCAGACGCAAAAAGTTTCCTGGTTTGGATCCGTAAAAAATCACGTACGAAAATGCGCATCGTATGACCGTTTTCACGAATTCCATGAAAAAATACGTCAATGCGTTCGGACGCACTTTTTTTCATTCGCGTGTAAAAATGCTTTCGTTTGACCCTAGCCTAAATCCTCTGACCTTATGCTATGTGACGCTTTATTGATCCCTTCTATCCATCTTTCATACAATGTACCATATGGTCACTAATCCCTGATGTTTTTCATACAACTGAATAAAATTCATATAAACGATTATTTTTAATATACATTTTGAAGTCGTATTAACTTTTATATAGTTTTACAATATTTTTATAAATTAAGTCATTAAAAAAAATATTGATCTATAAAAATGGTTTCCTGTAAATCTGTTTTCTCAGCTCTTTTATTATTTCTCCTCAGATCCATCTGAAAGTGAAACTAGAAGCAAACCAGGTGCAAGCTATGACTGGGGGGGGTGAATTAAAGGTCACGTCTGTCGGGGATAGTTCTGGGTGTCATGTACCCCCCCCCCCCCCCCATCTACTTGGGGTGTTGGGAGTTATTACATGGTAGGAAAGGTGGTATGAAGATTAGTCAGACCAGGCTTGGACTTACCATTATGAACGTTTTCCAGCTCCAGTGATTGAATTAGATGTGGAGTCCCTGGAACTGGTTCTGTCTCAGTGGATCCCCGGCTCACTGTGTCTCTGTGGATCCCCGGCTCGCTGTGTGTCTCAGTGGATCCCCGGCTCACTGTGTGTGTCTCAGTGGATCCCCGGCTCACTGTGTGTGTCTCAGTGGATCCCCGGCTCACTGTGTGTGTCTCAGTGGATCCCCGGCTCACTGTGTGTCTCTGTGGATCCCCGGCTCGCTGTGTGTCTCAGTGGATCCCCGGCTCACTGTGTGTGTCTCAGTGGATACCCGGCTTACTGTGTGTCTCAGTGGATCCTGTACAGACACATTGTATTAGGCTGGAGCAAACACAAAGTGGGTGTAGTTTAGCCTCTGCTTATGCGGCCAGTGTTCTGTTGATCACCGCCTCCTCTTTCTCCCTATTCCCCTGGGTGAGGTGTCTCCCTTCGCCCCCGAATGTTTGCACAGCTTTAAGAGTCGTGCTTACAGAGTTCAGTGTCCGGTTGTTGGAGGTGGAGTCGGCGGCTGATGCTGGAAATAGCCTGTGCTGGGACAATGTGTCTCAAGCGGCAGGAGCTGTCAGTGTCCTGCAATCAGTGATACATGAGTGTTTCTGTCCTTTACCTGAAGCCACTCCTGTATGTTAACACCCTATAGCAGTGATCTCGACACACCCACATTGTCCCATGCACACCCCCTGGACTTATTTATTTATAAAGCATTTTACCAGGAAGGATACATTGAGATTTCTCTCGTTTTCAAGTATGTCCTGGGTTCAAGAACATTGAATTGTTACAGAAATACTCAGGGTTATTCAAAGAGATCCGAATTGTGGCCGAAAGGTAACCGAATAGTGAAATTCAGCGTACGGTTACCTTTCCTGGTCATTCGGCTATTCAGAGAGCAGGCAGTTCGCCAAATCCTGATGAATCGCCTGCACATTCGGTGTCTGTTTGAGGGCAGTGAAATCCCCATAGAGAAGCAATGCTTCGTCTATTCAGAGAACAAAAACCAGCAGTGAAAAGTTGCCAAAATGCCCTGCTGTTCGGTGGTTTCATTCAACAGGTTTATTCAGGCGAATCCCATAGGCTTCAATGTTAAAAATATTCCCGTTTTAATTCAATATCTAATAAACCATTGATTATAATATTCTGCAGTAAAGCTTCTCTTTATTAATAGATTTTTTAGGATCTCTTGGGCATTTTTCGGGATTTTTTAGCAAATTTCTTTTTTTTCCTGTAACAGCCCTATGTAAATTTCAGACATTTTCGTTCTGTGGTTTCTTTGCAAACAGCATTTCACTTTTCAAACATTCAATTTTTTTTAAAAAAAAAAATTTCTTCACTTCACTCCATTCGTCTGCGTGTCGGGTTTTTCCGGCGGCTGCTTGGCGCTGTGATCGACGGCTGCTTGGGTTTCTCCAACATGTTTGGCGGGGTTAATCCAGATGTTTTTGCGGGTTTCGCTGTGCCTTCGCCGGGTTTTGCGGTGAGTGTTCGTCAGGTTTGCGGTGGCTTTTCCCTGCACTACGATGGCTCTGTGGTGCTTGAATACACCGCAGGGTTGCCAAAATGGGATTGCCAAATTGCACCGAATTGAGGAACGAAAAGTCACCAAACTTTGACAGGCGCAAAAACATGCGACAATTGTGGTTCTTAATTCTGATTGGCTGAATCGCGTGAAAAAACAGTCCGCACACTGATTTCTGCGCGCAACGTTGCTGCATGTCCATTTTACGTGCGTTATTTTTTGACGGATGAAAAACTGCGCGAGGATTGTAATACCAGCGTTGTTTTACACGTGTTAACGTTTCGCGCAAAAATTCACGCGATCTGCGTGCGTTTTTGCGTGAAGAATGTAATTGAGCCCCAGGTTGGAAAGGTGACGGGTGCGTCTAGATTCCAGTGACGGCCAGTTTAGTTCTTTTAACATGTCACAATGGTGGGTCATGTAGTTACATTGTAGCACAAAGCGGCAGAATGAGTTATACAATGTAGTAAGTTTCTGGAGGTGTGTTTGCGGGCAGCTACACTACTCCGTATTCAATGGCTGGCATAAACATTTGCTGTACAATCTGCTTTCTTACCGCGGGGCTCAAACAAGATTTGTTTCTGTACAGGGCACCTAGTTTGGGGTAAAGGTTAGATGAGAGTTTTTTGATGTGGGGCCAAAGGATAGATTTGGGTCTAACCACATACCTAGATATTTGAGAGAAGTGACTGTAGTCAGCGTGTCATTTGATTTTGTCCCAACACATAGATGGGGATTTTGCCATTTGTGTAGTTTAGGTTTTGTTCCAAAGAGCATCGTTACCGTTTTGTCATTATTTAGAAAAAGTTTGTTGTGTTTGATCCACTTTTCTACGTCTGTGAATTGTTCTTGCAGCACGGCCTCCAGCTGCGGGAGATTTGGTTTGCTGGTATAGATTACAGTGTCGTCTGCATACATGTGTACAGTTGAGGCTTTGCAGACATCAGGCAGATCATTTATGAATATTGTGAATAGCAGGGGGCCGAGTATCGAGCCTTGGGGTACACCGCAAGTGACTGGGAGGGGGAGGGAGGAGCTGCCAGAAATGGACACATATATATTGTGACCGATCAGATACATATGATTGAAACCATGTTAGCGTGCGATCACCAATACCAGAGTTTTTAAGTTTTTGTAGTAGGATGCCATGGTCTACGGTGTCAAAGGCTTTGGCAAAATCAAGGAAGATGGCTCGAGCTTCCTTGTTCCATGCCAGCTTGGGTATCGTTGCAAACTTTAAGGCTAGGGTCAGACAAACACAGTGCGAACTCGCGTGCAGCTGCACTTTATCACGGCCGTAGTAGCAGCAAATAACGGGCAATGATGGGCAATATACGAAGTACAGCCGCACGAAAGTGCGGCTGCGCAACGCAAGCGGCAAATGCATTTTTTCGAGAACGTGATACCGCTAGTACTTACGTACAGAGTGCGCTGCGTTCACTAGCGGCGTGTGTGCGTGATTAGGAGACGTCAGACGCTGCTAATGTCCGGCCAACATAACTTACAGACGCAAAAAGTGTTTTATTGATGATCCGTACAAAATCACGGACGGAAATGCGCATCGTATGACCGCGATCACGTATTCCGTGAAAAATACATCCATTCGTTCGAACGCACTTTTTCACGGACGACGTGAAACATGCGTTCGTCTGACCCTAGCCTCAAAGGACGGTTGTAGTTGAATGATTTCGACAAAGCCTGATTGATCTGGGGTTAAATAGTTTGAATATTGATAATTACATAATTGCGTATAGACACATTTTTCCAGACTTCTTGACATTATAGGGAGCAATGATATCGGATGGTAGTTGGATACCAAAGCATTGTCGCCATTTTTTTACGGATCGTGCCACTCTCACAGGGTTATCCAAAGAGATTCGAATTGCTTGAGAAAGGTAACCGAACGCTGAAAATCAGCCTTCGGTTACCTTTCCTGGCCATTCGGCTATCCAGAGAGCAGGCAATTCGCCAAATCCTGGCGAATTGCCTGCATATACGGTGCCTGTTCGGTCCCTGTTCGAGGGCAGTGAAATCCCCATGAAAAAGCACTGCTTCGGCTATTCAGAGAACACAAACCAGCAGTGAAAGGTTCCCCTAATGCCCTGCCATTCAGTGGTTTCATTCGGCAAGTTTATTCAGGAGAATCCCATAGACTTCAATGTTAAAAATATTCCCGTTTTAATTCAATATCTAATAAACCGTTCATTATAAAATTCTGCAGCAAAAAGTCTCTTTATTTATAGATTTTTTAGGATACTTTAAGCATTTTTCTGAATTTTTTAAAAAAAATTTAAAAGTCCGATTTTTTTTTTTTTATTTATTTTTTCAGTTTACTTATTTTTTTTGTAACAGCCCTCTTTATTATCATTCCCTGGACCTCCTGTGAAAATTTCAGACATTTTCGCTCAGTAGTTTCTTTGCAAACAGCGTTTCTTTTTCCCAGATTCATACAAATGGTTTTTCTAATTTATTCACTGCCTCCTCTGCGTCACAGCTGCTTCGGCTCTGTGTGATTCGGCTCCTGTTCGGCTCCTGTTCGGCTTTTTCGAAGGTTAATCCAGATGTTTTTGCTTGTTTTCAGCGTGCATTCGGTTAGTGTTCGTCAGGTTTTCGGCAGCTTTTCCCTGCAATTCGGGGACCCTGTGGTGCTTGCTGAATACACCGCAGGGTCACCGAAATGCAATCGGCAAAAGGAACCGAATTGAAGAGAACGAAAAGTCACCGAACGTGCGGTGACTTTTCGAATCTCTTTGGATAACCCTGTTAGTCTTCCAGAGTTTGGGTATGTATCCAGTCGCCAGTGATTCATTGATTAGGGTTGCGACAGGTTTTGCAATTGCCGGCGCACTGATTTTCAGCGCATTGCTGGGATTTGATCAGGTCCAGACTGGTATTTCATTTTTAGATTACAGAGAAGTTTAACGGCACTGACAGGCACTGGTCTAAAGCTGAATTTCTCTGCGATACAGGGTCTTTGCACACTTGGAGGGGCCTGACCTGCCTGCTGCCTTTCAGAATGCGTGTCATTTGCTAGCTTAGCAATGAGGGTGGTGGCACATCCAACAAAATAAATATTAAAGGCATTTGCTACATCTAGGGGGTGTTGCAGGGTTTGGTTGTTTACTTTTACAGCAGCCGGTTGGGAATGGATGGGGGGTGATTTGTATGTTACTTATGATTTTCCAAAAATTTACTAGAGTTTGATATGTTGTTGTTTAGATTTTCATTGAAGTATTGGGCTTTAGCCATTTTTGTTTGTTTGTTTTGTTCATACAACCATCTCCTACCTTTTAGGCTGGTTTGTGGCTCCTGCATTACCCAGAACACTGCACTCCAGTCCAGCCCTCTGAATGCATACAAATTACAGCTCCTGCAGGATCTAGACAGTTCATTCAGAGTTGTATTAAAAAACATGCATTGAATAACAGGTCTTTTTGCAAAAGGCTTAAGTTCTGGTGGGAAGCTGAGAAAAATGTACTGGTCTGGCCTGAAATAGCTAGTTTTTACAAAAGACAACCAGATGGACACATTTTGAGAAAAGACATGAATGTTTAACGCGGTGTCTGCTTTTAAAATGCCAGTAAAATATACATTGGCTACCCTGTTCTATTTTATCAGTGATTTACATTTGTCCAAAGTTGAATTCCTTCATTTTTCTTCATCAAAGTGGTGTTCCTGGGCCAGATTCTGGGATTGGGGTTTACTTTTCTTTTTCACGTTTAAAGAATAAAATATGTAAGGTGTAATTTTGCTGAGAGATGAAAAGCCGGTGTTGCTTCATTTGATCGAACTTGTGGCGACTCGAGACTCGCTGACATACCCAGCCTGTTACATTAGGGTGTGCACCAATGGAACATTTTTTAATTGGAAACGTATGCTTAGAAACGTTTGCCCAAAAATGCACATTTTTCATTAGAAATTCCAATCAGGGACTGCCGGTTTTTATGCTATTCATCATGAACCAGATAAGGAACATGTCAATGTAGTCACCCAACATTACACCAGGCACACTTCTTGCGCACGTGTATGTGAGACCAGTGTCCCTTCCAGTGACGTGAAATCAGCTGTTTTGCCTCCAAAGCCACACAATGTGTGCAACGCCAGATCCACAAATGCGCTTGCGCACTACGTTACACATTCCACTGTCGACATGTCGGCACTGATGTGTTAGTATGACGTAGAGTGCACATGTGCATTATGTGGATCTGGCGTAGTGCACATGCACATTGCGTGTCTTTGAAGCCGAACTGCTGATTCCATGTTACCGGTATTGACATGAGTGCACCGGAAGTGCCATAGGTATCGAGTTGCCACAGGTTCAATCAAATAATGGAACACCGACAGTGGAAAACTGCAACCACTGAACTTCATATTTTGGAGTGAGGGCCTGATGCATTTCCTCATGACAGGAATTGGCAACCTTGGCACTCCAGATGTTTTGGAACTACATGTCCCATGAGGCTCTGCTAAACTCATGAGTAGCTGAGCATCATGGAAGATGTAGCTCCTAAACATCTGGGGGGAGGGGGCCACGGTTGGTGACCCCTGTCTTAAGGCAATGGCTGTGTAGGCAATGATAAAACTTCTTTTTTTTTTTTTTTTTTTTTACATAACAAGAAAACCAAAACCTCAAGATTTTTGTTTGACATGGAGCTATATAGAAATGAGCGCAGATGACACTTTTTTTCTTATATTTTATACATGGACTGGGTTGTCACTCCCGGTTGTTGCAGCCACCCTGATGGGCATGAGTGCGACACCACGTTTTCTGTATTTTATTTTTAAAATTTACATTTTAGTCTATTCTGCTCACAGCTTTCACTCACCCTTGCAGCATACCACCAGAAGTGAATGACTGTGATGTATCATAGGGAATAACGCCGTCATTTCTGATATATGTATTGGCAAAATAAATGGTTGTATGTGTGATTCCCTATTAAATATTGAACCAAAATGTGCATGAAAGGTTGCTTTAATAGAACCATCACTGGCTATTCAGTTGGCAAGCCACGCAGTAGTGTATTTAGGTTTTGTGCTGCCCTAGGCCTGACTAAACTCGTGCACCCCTAATGTAAATTTGACGCACCCCTTCCTGTCAAGGGCACACCTCTTCCTGGTTAATCCCCACCCTTCCTCTTTAAGCTCCACCTTTTCCTCTTAGAGCTCCGCCTTTTCCTCTCTTTATATTAAAAGTGGATACCAAGTGCCTACTTGTATATTTTGTATACCATTTCAAATGTATCTATTGAGATAAATAAAATTATGAAATGTTTAAATTCAAGTATTTTTACAAAGAACAGCCACGCATGTCAAGTAAACGGGATCACAGCCGCTCTAATTGGTGGAACAATAAAATCCACAGAAACGTGCACTGCATATGAGCGTATCACAGAGCTGCATAGCAATAAAACCCACAGAAATGGGCACTGTGTATGAGCATATCAGGGCTGCAAAGCAATAAAACCCACAGAAATGTGCAGTGTGTATGAGCATATCACAGAACTGCACAGCAATAAAACTCACAGTAATATGCAGTGTGTATCACAGAATCCACAGCAATAAAACACCCAGCAATGCAATGTGCGGTGTGTATGAGTGCATCAGAATTCACAGCAATAAAACTCACAGCAATGCAATGTGCGGTGTGTATGAGTGCATCAGAATCCACTGCAATAAAACTCCCAGCAATGCAATGTGTGGTGTGTGTCAGCGTAACAGAATCCACAGCAATAAAACTCCCAGCAATGCAATGTGTGGTGTGTATGAGTGCATCAGAATCCACTGCAATAAAACTCCCAGCAATGCAATGTGTGGTGTGTATGAGTGCATCAGAATCCACTGCAGTAAAACTCCCAGCAAACCGAGTGTATATGAGCACACAGCAATTATTTATTCTACATTTACCGGCCTCTGTCCGCGGTAGGGCTGTGTGCAGAGTCAGCAGGGACTGTGTACAGACTCAGCAGGAGGTCCCTCCAGGCCACGTTAGGATCACGGCTGTGCCTGTGCGTGGAGCCATCTTGTCAGCAGTGGGGTGCCACTGCCAGAGGGTGCACCATGGCTTTGATTCCCTTCCCGGTGGGTGTTCAGTCCAGAATAGAGTGACAGTCCATGTTAACGAAAGGGCGGGCAGCTGCGTGCATGCGTGTCACGTGGTTCAGCCAGTCAGGTGGTACTGAGACTCAGTACCACCTGACTGGCCGGACCAAGTGTGACCTGCACGCAAGCAGCCTCACCAGGAGCCAGGCAGCTCAATGACAAATTTCTATCACTGCAGTGCTGGTTAAGGAAAGGTCCACTTTAAACAGCAGTAAGCAGACAGGGCTTCATATTCTGCTGAAACCCCCCCCCCCTTACCTGCCGTTTACTGTCATCTTCTCTCTCTGGACACAAATCACATCCCCCTCCCCTCTCCTAGAGCTGCTGCGAGGCAGGGGAGGAGCTATGGAGGGAGGAGAGGGGGATTTTTATTCTATTCGATTTTATTCCGTATGCAAACGTCATGCTCCGCTGCTCGTTGTTTGAGAGCACAGCTCAAAGCTGACACATAGTGACAGTGGCACCTCCTAGTACCCCCTAATGACACCCCAATAATCACTGGTACCTGGGGCGGCCCGCCCTCCGCCACTCCTAAGTACACCACTGCTCTGGTGATATGCTCACACATAAGTTTGGCGAACTGCCAGCAAGTACAGTGCTGTTTGAAGGCAGTCCAAATCCCCATAGAGAAGTAATGGTTAATCTATTCAGAGAACACCAAACAGCAGAGAAATGTCAGTGAAATGTCCTGATGTTCGGTGGTTTCAATCAGCAGGTTTATTCAGGCGAACCCCATAGGTTTCAATGTTAAAAATATTCCCGTTTTTTATGCAATATCTAATAAACCATTTATTATTTTAATCTGCAGTAAAAAGTCTTTATTTATTTATTTATTGATTTTTTTTTTTGTACCTTTTTTAGTGATTTTTCAGAATTTTTTGGGCTAAATTCCCCCCCTTTCTTTTAATAGCGGTTCTCCTTTTTCTGTAACAGAACTTTTTATTATCAATCATAGGATCTTATATGTAAAGTCCAGACATTTTCGTTCAGTAGTTCTTTTTAAAACAGCAGGCCATGGGTTTGCGGTGGCAGCATACAGCGGCCGACTCCATGCACTTTGGGGACCCTGCGGTGAATGGTGAATTCACTGCAGGGTTGGGAAATTTTATTCCCCGAAGTGCAGGGAACTACAGAACACCAAAATGTTGGCGTCATTTCGGTGCTCTGTGAGTAACCCAATTAGTGGTGAGGTTTTTTGTTGCCCCCTGGAAAGTGAAAGCCTAGGCCTTGCCTACCCAGGACATACTTGAAAATTAGTGACATCTCAATGTTTCCTTCCTGGTAAAATAGTTTGCAAAAGTAAAAAAAAAAAAAAATTTTTTTTTTTTAGGGGTGGGGCCACCCAGCGGGCCGCCGCCCCCTGGAAAGTGCCGCCCTAGGCCTGGGCCTTGTTGGCCTAGGCCAAAATACACCAGTGAAGCCACGGTTGTCAGAAATGCAGCCCACAACAGCGGGATTGCCAAGAAGCATGACCTATATTTATTTGGTTGAATAAAGACAACAAAAATTAAAGACGTCCTTATAATAGGGATTACAAAAATAGAGGACCTGATTCCATTGGAACCACCATCATTTAGTTGTGGGTCATTAACTCTGACTCCTTTTGTAAATGTTTGCGTTTCCCCTTTTATTCCTGTTGCTCTTCAGCTGTTATGGCAGGTTACTGTACATTTATGCTTCCTATCCCTTGTATAATGTGTATGGAAAGTACAAATGTGGGAGGAGCTACAAAAAACTTAAGGGTTTATTCAAAGAGCACCGAAATTTCGATGCTCTTTCAGTCGGTGCACTTCAGCGACCTCAGTTCGCATTTATCATAGGGTCCCCGAAGTGTGCAATCCACCGAACGCCGCCGATAAACCTGCTGAGGCTAGGGTCAGACTAACACATTTTTCGCGTTGTACGTGAAAAAGTGCGTTCGAACGAATGGACGTATTTTTTCACGGAATACGCAATAGCGGTCATACGATGCACATTTTCATCCGTGATTTTGTACGGATCATCAATAAAACCCTTTTTGCGTCTGGACATTATGTTGGCCGGACATTAGCAGCGTCTGACGTCTCCTAATCACGCACACATGCCGCTAGCGGACGCAGCGCACTCTGTACGTCAGTACTAGCGGTATCACGTTCTTGCAAAAATGCGTTCGTTTGCCACTTGCGTTGCGCAGCCGTTCTTCGTATGCTGCCCGGCATTGGACGTCATTTGCTGCTAGCACGGCCGTGATTTAGGCTGGGGTCAGACTGAGGCAGTGCGAACGCGCGTGCAGCCGCACTTAATCACGGCCGCACTAGCAGCAGATGCCGGGCAATGACGGCCAATATACGAAGTACGGTCGCACAAAAGTCCGGCTGCGCAACGCAAGTGGAAAATGAACGCATTTTTTCGAGAACGTGAAACCGCAGGTACTGACGTACAGAGTGCGCTGCGTCCGCTAGCGGCGTGTGTGCGTGATTAGGAGACGTCAGACGCTGCTAATGTCCGGCCAACATAACGTCCAGACACAAAAAGTGTTTTATTGATGATCCGTACAAAATCACGGACGAAAATGCGCATAGTATGACCACTATCACGTATTCTGTGAAAAAATGCGTCCATTCGTTCGAACGCACTTTTTCACAGACAACATAAAAATGCGTTAGTCTGACCCTAGCCTAAGTGCTGATAAACGCACGTTAATACTGCGTTAGTCTGACCCTAGCCTGAATCGGTCCGATAAACTGCTGAACGCAGTCGCAAAGCTGCTAAATGCAGCTGATGACCCACCAAACGACGCCGGAAAAAGCCGGCCAGCCGCCAAAAAAATAGGACCAGCTGCCGAACAGTGATTTTAAAAAAAAAAAAAACACAACTTTTAAAAGGCGTTTTAAACAGAACTAATGCATGGAAATAATATATAAAGGTCCTATGAATAACAATAAAAAGGTCTGTTGCAGAAAAAAATACACCATTAAAAAAAGGCGTAATAGAGACTTTCACTGGAATAAAAATCCAGAAAAATGACTAACAAATTCTAAATAATAAATTAATGAGACTTTTTGCTGCAAATGAAAAGAATAAAAGTTTGAATAATTTTTTTTATAAAAACGGGAATTTGTTTCACATTGACACCTATGGGATTCTCCTGTTTAGGCTAGGGTCAGAGTGGGGCAGTCGGAACGCGCGTGCAGGCGCACTAAATCACGGCGGCAGTAGCAGCACATAACGGCCAATGACGGCCAATATACGCAGTACGTGCGTACGAAAGTGCGCCGACACCACGCAAAAACAGCAAATGAACGCATTTTTCAGAACGTTAAACCGCTGCTACTGACGTACAAAGTGCGCTGCGGCCGCATAGCAGCGTGTGTGCGTGATTAGGAGATGTCAGACGCTGCTAGTGTGCGGCCAACATAACGTTCAAACAGCCGGATTTCCCTAGACTTCTTTTTACCCCACCGTCATGAAATACGTCCAGAATTGCGCATCGTCTGACCACTTAAGCGTATTCCGTGAAAAAATGCGTGCGCACGCATCGACGTACATTTTGACGGTGGCTGCAGAAAATGCGCTCATCTGTCCCTAGCCTAAAACCTGTCAAATGAAACCACTGAAAATCCAGTCAATTCACTGACATTTCGGTGCTGTTCAGTGTTCCCTGAATAGATTAACCATTACTTCTCTATGGGGAATTGCACCATATTTCGCTGGCAAGTCGCCAATATTTGGCAAATTGACATATTTTTGAACAGCCGAATTGGCACGAAAATTAACCGTATTGGGAAATTCATAATTTTGTGCAATTTGGTGACCAATTCGGCTCTCTTTGAATAACCCCTTAAGTGATCCTTCGGCATATATATATATAAAAAAATTCTAGGTCAAAATAGCCGATTTGGAAAGTGCGATGAAAGGTAGAATTTTTCTGGTTTGGCTATTTTGACCTAGAATTTTTCATTCTCCAGTCATTCTCTGCTTTTCACGCTCTCTGAATAACCCTGAATGTGATGCGCCGAACCCTAAAAGTGATGTAAACTTGTTTATTTGTTCTGCCTGGTAAAGGAGACACATTTTGGGTGTATAGCATTATAACATTGAAATTTATACACAAGCTTTTGGGAGAAATACTATTGATAATTAATTCTGTGTACATTGGTACCAAATACTCTGGGCTCTATTACATTCTTCGCACAAACCTTATTGTGTTTTTGTGCACGCGTTAACGCAAGGGGCAAAACCCTTTGCACTGAACGTCGCATTACAATGTCTGCGCAAAAAATGTGCGTTAACGTCTACCGCGGGTGAACATGTGCGAACGCAGCGTGAGCGTACTGTACTGCGCGCGTCCTATACTTAACATTGTGCGCTGGTACGTGGATGGTATTACAATCTATGCGCAAATTTTAACGCACGGGCGTTTGCGCGCATAATTTTAACGCCTTGAAAAGCTGGTGGTAACGGCAAATCTGAACGTCCTGGCCGAACCCAAATACACCAGCCCAAAAAAAAAAATACAAAGTGTAGTTACACATTCTACGCATACCCAAACAATAAAATGGAGAATTTGTGTGTGCATTTATTATTGATGCAGCATATATGCGCAGATTGACTTTGACAGGCACAAAAACTTAATGGAAGATAATTGGTTCTTAATTCTGATTGGCTGAATCACGTGAAAAAACAGTCTGCACACTGATTTCTGCGCGCAACGTTGCTGCGCGCGCGTTTTTGTGCATCCGTTTTACGCGCGTAATTTTTTGAAGGATGAAAAAAATGCGCGAGGATTGTAATACCAGTGTTGTTTTACACGCGTTAACGCGGCGCGCAAAAATTCACGCATCTGCGTGCGTTTTGCGTGAAGAATGTAATAAAGCTCTCTGTATTTTATATTTAAAACTAGCCCTTGGCCCTTGTGTGAAGAGGACGGTGAGATCCCTTCCTCTGCTGACAAGCCTTTGAGGCGAAACCTCCGTCAGGTGTCTCCTCCTTCAAGGAGAGCACTATTGTATAGAAATTGTTTAATCTAGAACCCTTGACTCTCCTTTTGATGGACGGGAATCAGGATCCTTACCGTCTGTGTTCTTTTTTTTTGCTAATGTTTGACTCCCACTAACAGTCAAAAAGGCATTTAGATTTCCTATGCAGCTTTTATCTTTTTAATAAAAGTGAATTTAGCTACTTTTTTCACTGTGTATCTGTGCAATAACAAGAGGTACACCAACATGTTCTGTAAATGAAAGGACACAGAGAAAAAATAGTTCTCCGGTGTCCTTCGTTCTTGAGGAAGGCTTCATCCCTGAATGTTTGAATCCCCCTCTCATGATCCTTAAAGTTTATATTTGTTGCAACAACAGTAATATTCGCCATTGTTTGGAACAAAAGTAGAGTACAGTGGTTCGAGAATAACTCCGTTTGTTACTTCTTGTTTTAACTTTGATTCAGTAAAATAAAAGCAACCATCTGCACCTTGCCCATCTCTTCTATATCATTTCCCAGCCTCCATCTCCTCCATATTCTCTTCCAGACCTCTCAAAACCCCAATAGTCACTCCAGTCCTCTATGCATGTACAGTGGCAAGAAAAAGTATGTGAACCCTTTGGGATTACGTGGAGTTTTGCATGAATTGGTCATAAAATGTGCTCTGATCTTCATCTAAGTCACAACAATTTGAAAAACACAGTCTGCTTAAAATAATACAACACAAACATTATATGTTTTCATATTTTTATTGAACAGAACATGTAAACATTCACAGTGCAGGGTGGAAAAAGTATGTGAACCTTTGGACTTAATAACTGGTTGACCCTCCTTTGGCAGCAATAACCTCAACCAAACGTTTCCTGTAGTTGCAGATCAGACCTGCACAACGATCATGAGTAATTTTGGACCACTCCTCTTCACAAAACTGTTTCAGTGCAGCAATATTCTTGGGATGTCTTGTGTGAATCGCTCTCTTAAGGTTATGCCACAGCATTTCAGTATTCTGACTGGGCCACTCCAGAAGGCGTATTTTGTTTTGTTGAAGCCATTCTTTTGTTGAATTACTTGTATGCTTTGGGTCATTGTCCTGTTGCATCACCCATCCTCTGCGGAGCTTCAGTTGGCAGACAGATGGTCTTGCGTTTTCCTGCAAAATTTCTTGATAAACTCTGGAATTCATTTTTCCATCAATGACCACAATCCGTCCAGGCCCTGAGGCAGCAAAGCAGCCCCAAACCATGATGCTCCCTCTGCCATGTTTTACAGTGGGGATGAGGTTTTGATGTTGGTGTGTTGTGCCTTTTTTACTCCACACATAGTGTTGTGTGTTTTTTCCAAACAACTCAATTTTGGTTTCATCTGTCCACAGAATATTTTGCCAGTAGTGCTGTGGAACATCCAGCTGCTCTTTTGCAAACTTCAAACGTACTGAAATATTCTTTTTGGACAGCAATGGCTTCCTCCGTGGTGTCCTCTCATGTACTCCATTCTTGTTTAATGTTTTCCTTATTGTAGATGTATCAACAAAAATGTTAGCATGTGCCAGAGATTTCTGTAAGTCTTTAGCTGACACTCTAGGATTCTTCTTTACCTCATTAAGCATTCTGTGCTGTGCTCTTGCAGTCATCTTTACAGGACAACCACGCCTAGGGAGAGTAGCAACAGTGCTGAACTTTCTCCATTTGTAGACAGTCTATCTTACCGTGGACACATGAACATCAAGGCTTTTGGAGATACTTTTGTAACCCTTTCAAGCTTCATGCAAGTCAACAATTCTTGCTCGTAGGTCTTCTGAGAGCTCTTTTCTGCGAGGCATGGTTCACATCAGGCAGTGCTTATTGAAACCAGTAAACCCAAAACTGGTGTGTGTTTTTTAAAGGGCAGGACAGCTTTCAGCAACACATCCAATAATATCACACTGATTGGACTCAAGGTTGGCTCACTCCTGGCTCCAATTAGCTCTTGGAGAAGTCATTAGGCTAGGGGTTCACATACTTTTTCCACCCTGCACTGTGAATGTTTACATGTTATTTTCAATAAACACATGAAAACATATAATGTTTGTGTTGTATTATTTTAAGCAGACTGTGTTTTTCAAATTGTTGTGACTTAGATGAAGATCAGAGCATATTTTATGACCAATTCATGCAAAACTCCACGTAATCCCAAAGGGTTCACATACTTTTTCTTGCCACTGTATCTCCTATATAGTATAACATTTCCCAATCACCACATATTTTTGTAAACCCTAAATAGTTTTCTAAAAAGGTAATTGCATACAAGTTTACCATTAAACCACTAGCACACACCGTTTGTAATTCACTATTAAAGGACCCCTGATCACATTGGGCATATCGTGTTCACATTAAAATTCCTGCTTCAGTATCATTAAAGCCCATCTAGAAATATTTGTGTGAACGGTGCCTCTTGAGGCATACAGCCATTTGATCATATCATTATAAGATCATGTTGTGACCGGTTTCAGAGACCTCTTTCATGTAGGCCCAACTTCCCTCTTTCATGTAGGCCCACTCCCTGCTGCATGTTTCTATTTCGAGCCCTTTGCTGCGCTGTCACTGAACTCCTCTTGGAAGTGTCAGCTCTTGCTGTACCAGGGGGGCTGTTTCACATATTCACAACCATTAAGCGGTACGTATCAAGCAGCTGTCTAGATAACCTGCACCCATGTACAGCCGGGACAGGGAATGTTCATACTAATGCTTCTTATGGAAGGTGTACAGATGGGGTTGCCAGATTCACCATATTTTACTGGACACATTTATTCATGGTGATAGGCAGAGAATGCAACCCAGCAGTATGTGCAATCCGTAAATTGCAGGTGCAAAATCAAAGAGGTTCTCTTCTCCTCCTGCAGCATATGGATTATTCATGTTACTAGGCAGCACTTTTCCCCGTACTTCCCTCTGCATCAAATGGTAAGCTGTCCCGGAAAACATGGCTGATCTGGCTACCCTAGGCACAGCTATGAGAGGCTGGTACAAAGTATTCTGTGTTGGTTGAAAAAGCAGCACAAATAGAATGGCCGTACGAAGAGCTGACCATGACTGCAATGGTTGGTGGAGCATTTGGAGCAAGAAAAGGGTTGACTATAATAATCTCACCACTTTATGAATGCTGGAGGAAACAGTGCAGCAGAAAAGTCACTGGGTTAAAATGTTTTTTAATACTAAGGAGCTAGATTGACAGATGTCAAATTTCACAAACAAAAAAACTCCTACGAGTCAGTATCGGAGAAAATTAGCTCCATCCTAGTATTAGTATGGTACTAATCGTTGCTGGTGTTTTAGGGTTTATCATTTGTACTCCTGACAAAAGGAGCAGAATCTGTTTCCCAAAAAATGAAGTGATAATGGAGAACCTGTTGATTTGCACTAACCCTAACTCTATTCAAGTGCAAACAATAACCCAAAAGCACCAGGGTAGCTTTTTTTTCTTTCTTCTCATAGTCACAGTTAGGGATGCACCGATACCACTTTTTTAAGACCGAGTACGAGTACCAATACTTTTTAAAAGTACTCACCGATACCGAGTACCGATACTTTTATTTAATGTCATGTGACGCTTTCCAATAGGAACAGACCTCATATAAAAATTTATATGAGATTGACCGCAGCTCACATGGATTTGCCCCCAGGTCTCATGGATTTGCCCCCAGCTCACATGGGTTTGCCCCAGCTCACATGGATTTGCCCCCAGGTCTCATGGATTTGCCCCCAGGTCTCATGGATTTGCCCCCAGGTCTCATGGATTGGCCCCCAGGTCTCATGGATTGGCCCCCAGGTCTCATGGATTTGCCCCCAGCTCACATGGGTTTGCCCCCAGCTCACATGGGTTTGCCCCAGCTCTGATGGATATGTCCCCCAGGTCTCATGGATTGGCCCCCAGGTCTCATGGATTGGCCCCCAGGTCTCATGGATTGGCCCCCAGGTCTCATGGATTTACCCCCAGCTCGAACGCTGGGGAAGCTGGCCACGTGCATGAAAAGCACGCGGCCAGCGTTCCCCTCCGGCGCGCCAAATACTCACCCTTCCTGAAGTTCCGGTCTCTGTGCAGTGATGCGGTCACGTGGCCGCCGGGCGCTCCTGTGACGTGGCCTCTCGGCTGGAGGCAGCGTCACAGATGCGCCCGGCGGCCACGTGACCGCATCACTGCCCAGAGACCGGAACTTCAGGAAGGGTATTTGGCGCGCCGGAGGGGAACGCTGGCCGCGTGCTTTACATGCACGCGGCCAGCTTCCCCAGCCCCGCGGATACCGGCAAGCCGGCCCAGCGCCGGCTTCCGTTATCGGCGGGATGTATCGGGCCGTTTGCACGAGTAACAAGTACTCGTGCAAACGGCAATATCGGCCCCGATACCGATACTAGTATCGGTATCGGTGCATCCCTAGTCACAGTAGTATGGTACTTCATTTTACAAAAACAAATAAGCAATTTGTCCTATTTGTCACATGAAATACAACTTTTTTTGACTTAGTGCTTGAATTTCCTAATATTAAAACGCTGACTATTCCACTGCATCATTTCCTGTGGTGACTTCTCCACAGGATACTCAAGGTATGCAACGTAAGTACCAGGTGTGATGTCTGTGCAAAGACTGGTGTATTGGGGAAACACTCTTTATGATGTTAAGAGTTACAGTACATAGTTACATAGGCTGAAAAAAGACGTGCGTCCATCAGGTTCAGCCTTTCACACATCACCTACTGCTGTTGATCAAAAAGAAGGCAAATAAAACCCAGTGTGGCGCGCTCGCCAATATGCAACATACTGGGAAAAAATTCCTTCTTGAACCCAGAATTGCAGTCAGGCTTTTCCTTGGATCAAGAAGCTTTTACCCACATTTTAAATATTATAACCCTTAACATTCAGGGTTATTCTGAGAAAGGTGAAATCCAGGAGAATGGCAGGAGACGAGAACAATCTAGACCAAATAGCCGATTAGGAAAGTGAGATAAATGGGAGAATTTATCTGGTTTGGCTATTTTAATCTAGAATTTTCACTTCTCCAGTCATTCACCCCTCTCTGAATAACCCTGATTATGTTTTTGCAGGAGGTCATTCAGTCATTGTTTAAAAGTCTGCACAGTCTCTGACCCAACCACCTCAACAGGCAGAGAATTCCACAGCTTTATTGCTCTCACCATAAAAGAACCTTTCCTATTCTTTGGATGGAAGGAAATTCAGCCTAGTCTAACTGGGTGACCTTGTGTCCTGTGTATAATCCTATTAACGAATAGGTTTCCAGACAATGGTTGATAATGGCCCACATATACAGTGGCAAGAAAATGTATGTGAACCCTTTGGGATTACGTGGAGTTTTGCATGAATTGGTCATAAAATGTGCTCTGATCTTCATCTAAGTCACAACAATTTGAAAAACAGTCTGCTTAAAATAATACAACACAAACATATGTTTTCATGTGTTTATTGAACATAACATGTAAACATTCACAGTGCAGGGTGGAAAAAGTATGTGAACCCCTAGCCTATTGACTTCTCCAAGAGCTAATTGGAGCCAGGAGTGAGCCAACCTTGAGTCCAGTGTGATATTATTGGAGGTGTTGCTGAAAGCTGTCCTGCCCTTTAAAAACACACACCAGTTTTGGGTTTACTGGTTTCAATAAGCACTGCCTGATGTGAACTATGCCTAGCCGAAAAGAGCTCTCAGACCTACGATCAAGAATTGTTGACTTGCATGAAGTTGGAAAGGGTTACAAAAGTATCTCCAAAATCCTTGATGTTCATGTGTCCACGGTAAGACAGACGGTCTACAAATGGAGAAAGTTCAGCACTGTTGCTACTCTACCTAGGCGTGGTCGTCCTGTAAAGATGACTGCAAGAGCACAGCGCAGAATGCTTAATGAGGTAAAGAAGAATCCTAGAGTGTCAGCTAAAGACTTACAGAAATCTCTGGCACATGCTAACATTTTTGTTGACACATCTACAATAAGGAAAACATTAAAAAAGAATGGAGTACATGGGAGGATACCACGGAGGAAGCCATTGCTATCCAAAAAGAATATTGCAGCACGTTTGAAGTTTGCAAAAGAGCACCTGGATGTTCCACAGCACTACTGGCAAAATATTCTGTGGACAGATGAAACCAAAATTGAGTGGTTTGGAAAAAACACACAACACTGTGTGGAGAAAAAAAGGCACAGCACACCAACATCAAAACCTTATCCCCACTGTAAAACCTGGCGGAGGGAGCATCATGGTTTGAGGCTGCTTTGCTGCCTCAGGGCCTGGACGGATTGTTGTCATTGATGGAAAAATTAATTCTAGAGTTTATCAAGACATTTTGCAGGAAAACACAAGACCATCTGTCCGCCAACTGAAGCTCCGCAGAGGATGGGTGATGCAACAGGACAATGACCCAAAGAATGGCTTCAACAAAACAAAATACGCCTTCTGGAGTGGCCCAGTCAGAGTCCTGACCTCAACCCGTTTGAAATGCTGTGGCATGACCTTAAGAGAGCGATTCACACAAGACATCCCAAGAATTTTGCTACACTGAAACAGTTTTGGGAAGAGGAGTGGTCCAAAATTACTCCAGATCGTTGTGCAGGTCTGATCTGCAACTACAGGAAACGTTTGGTTGAGGTTAGTGCTGCCAAAGGAGGGTCAACCAGTTATTCAGTCCAAAGGTTCACATACTTTTTCCACCCTGCACTGTGAATGTTTACATGTTCTGTTCAATAAAAACATGGAAACATATAATGTTTGTGTTGTATTATTTTAAGCAGACTGTGTTTTTCAAATTGTTGTGACTTAGATGAAGATCAGAGCACATTTTATGACCAATTCATGCAAAACTCCACGTAATCCCAAAGGGTTCACATACTTTTTCTTGCCACTGTATTTATATAAGGTTATCAGATCCCCTCTAAGGCGCCGTTTCTCTAAACTAAACAGGTTTAAACTTGTTAGCCTTTAGCCTTGGCAACTGCTGTTTGACATTGGGCATTGTTACTTAGTTTGATGTCTATGATTATTCCCAAATCCTTCTCCTGCTTTGCTTTCCCCAACTCTGTACCATTTTAGGGTATAAGTGGCTTGTGTGTTATTCACTTCAAAGTGCAAAACTTTGCATTTATCCACATTAAATTTCATCTGCCATTTTAAGTGCCCAGTCCCCCATTCAATCTGAATCCTTCTGCAGCTAAGTAACATCCTGCTCACATTGCAGATGACACAAAACTAGAAAAAGTAATACAAACACTGACACATGACTTTCAATGCCTATCTCAAGGTCCTTTATAAATTGAATAGAATTGGTCCTATAACAGACCCCTGAGGGACAACACTTACCACTGATGTCCATCTTGAAAATGTATCATTTATGACCACTCTCTGTACCCTATCCTTTAGACAGTTTTCTATCCAAGAACAAGTATTTTCATCTAGACCAATTTTTCTAAATTTAAATAGTAACCTCTTGTGTGGAACTGTTTTGAAAGCTTTGGCAAAATCCAAGTAAATCACATCCACTGCGACCCCCTGATCTATACTTCTTCTTACTTCCTCATAGAACGCAATTAGTTTAGTCTTACATGATCTCGGTTTCATAAAACCATGCTGATTTTTGCTAATTACATTATACCTCCCAATAAATTCCTGAATATTGGCCCTTAGTAACCCCTCAAATGCTTTCCCAGCCACAGATGTTAAGCTCACAGGTATATAATTCCCAGGCATACATTTTGAACCTGTCTTGAATATACATCAGCTCCAATCCCCTGGTACAATTCCTGAAAGAAAGTCTTGAAAGATTAAGAACAGAGGTTTACATATTTCAACACTTCGCTCCCTAAGTACTCACGGGTGAATTACATCCAGCCCTGGGGCTTTGTTCACATTCACTTTGTTTAGTTGCTGCAACACCTTTTCTTGAGTCAACCAATCACATTTTGGTAGTAGCGAACAAAAGATTATGGATTGGACTTTGAGAGGTGGTGCAGTACAATGAGACCGAGGATGGTAAAAGCAGTAGAGAGAAAATAGTCCAAAGAGCAGATAAATTGAAATAACACTCTAATACTCGGAGCAAGGCTACGCGTCTTTGTAAATGGAGCACTGGGTTCAATTGTGTAAGCTCTATTCCGTGGGGTTTGAACACCTACAGTATGTGGCAATAGATTATTAGAGTGTGTGCATGAGCGGTGGGAGACCTTTTGAACAGTGCTTTTGCAAGCATTCAACAACTCGTGTTTTTTTTTTTTGTTTTTTTTTTTACTAGTTTAGCTTTTATATTATTTGCAAAGTATTTTACCAGGAAGGATACATTGAGATTTCTCTCGTTTTCAAGTATGTCCTGATTGATCCTGGCCATTATGTCCAGTCATCGAGCTGTTAACATTTGCAGCTACACTTCAATAGCTCAGCTGGCACCTTGGTGGTCAGGGGACTTGGCACACTGCCCCAATGTTTGAACAGCTAAATGTGATATTCATTTTTACTTGTTACTGAATGGGGAAAATCATGTAGCTGCATTCGAAGTTGTATGTTAATACAGTTAGCAACACTGTAGGGGAGAGTCAGGGCCGTAGGGAGGGCGAGGCGAGTGAGGCACTCTCCTCGGGTGCAGCTGCGATGGGGCGCAGCCAGTGCCAGCTAGGGCTGTCAAAAATAATCGGCAGTGCAATACTAATTTAATGCATAGCATCTATTAACTGTCCGTTTCTCTGTCATTTGCCAATTTGGGAGGCGCAGCCACAGGACCTTGTTCCTCCCAGCCAGTCCATTTACTCCGCGTCGCGGAAGCACTGGGAGGAAGTGATCATATAACGTCCCTTCCTCCCAGCGCTCCATTCTGCCATGGAGGAACGTAATTATATAATTTTTAGGTGTAATCGTCATGACCCGTCAGAATGCTATAACAAAAAGTGTAAACAATGTTTCCATTGAGATCTCAATCATTTACAACGTGTAAAATATTTTTTTCACATTTTTTCATCCAAACCATTGTGGATATATATTTTATGGGCACTCTTGTTAAAAAAAATCGAAAAAAAATAATAATGAAAATGGGAACCTGTTACAGCATTTTTCTGAGAAAATATACCATTTGAACTAAAACTGAAAAAAAAATTTACTTCTATTTTGCCACAGTGTTTTATTATGATTCATCATAAAACACAATGTAGAAAAATTCAAGCAAAAATATAAAAGGTAATAATTTTGAAAATCTTTTAATCATTTTATAACCGTACACCACAAGCAGTCTTTATATAAATGTTATTTTATATATTTACTTTATATAAATCTTATTTGTACTTGTGTAACTAGTCCAGAGAGTAGTCAGAATGGTTATTTGATGGTTTTAGTTTGAAATTCATCTTGGTGTCTTTCGCTAAGATCTGTCCTTTTTTAAAACGTCCACCACAGTCTTGGTCCGTGCCTACACCTTTTAGGTATCCATATGATGGCATGTGCGCACACCGTTTTACCCCCTACAAGCCAGTAGGGCAGGATTTATAATTAGAGTAAGCGTGTGAAAAACAAAAGGTGGAAAAAAAGTTAAATTTCCAATCAGTTAGACCCTTGTATCTCTAGAGCCCAACGGGCTAGAGGGAAAAGGTATCATTGGAAACGGAAAGGTCAAACAAGACCAGATTTATGTAAAATGAAAATAAACATATTGTTTCTCTATTTTGTTTCTAATATAGCACGATTGTTCACTTTACAATTATAAAGTGCACAATGATGCTGCACTAACTCACCTTCTCATTTCCATTTTTGTTTAAGGAAACAGATTCTGCCCCTTCTTTTGATGTGAGAACAGCGACAAACTGCTTTTACAGCATTTTAAAATGTTAATTATTTAAATTTGTTTCCCCCCAAAATATTTTTGGGGCTGAGACATTCCAAAGTTTTGTGCCTACAGACTCCTGAAATGTAAATCCAGCCCTGCAAGCCAGAAAGAGTTAAACATTTGCACAAGGAAGAGACCGGGATGTTGTGTTAGCAGAGCCGCAGTTACATCCCTTAGGAGATCCAGCTGTCACCTGTTCGCAGCTTGTAGCCACAGCTTGGTGTTCAGTTTGTTTTGAGTTCTTTCAAGTTTGTACATAGCACTTGGCCAGCCAAAAATTAATGAAGTTTTTAATTCCTGAAAACTATGGGTGTTGTTCACTATGCGCCAACAAATTACAACTCTGTGCATTCATGTCACTTACTGAATAGCACCCAATATCTTGCAGAAGCATGTGCAGATCATTTCGTTATAGCCAATTTCCATAACATTTGTCATGAACTAGATAAGGACCATCGAAAATATGTGTTGGGGATCAAAGAGGAACCCTTCTCCCAGCATTAAGGGGTGCCTAGGAACACTCCCTTATATCTATGATGTATGGTCTCCTGCTGAAATCAGTCATTGAATGGTAGACAACAATCACATTTCCATTAACTAAAGTGTGCGGGTAGCTTTCAGTTCACTTCTTTCATTAATTTTAACGGGACTCACCAGGCTAAAGGAAAAAAAGGTAGAGGAGAGCCCTTGCTTTTAAAATCTGTCAACCCCCCCCTCCCCTACAATCATCACACTATGACCAATTTCAGATTATTAGAGTGGTTCAAGTGCCAGGACTAAAGGGGTTATTCAGAAAGCACCGAAATTTCAACGCACTTCAACGATTCCATTTCGCTGACCCTGCAGTGAATTCACTATTCACTGCAGGGACTCCAAAGTGCATTAAAGATTGAGTATCTGAAGACCGTTGATCTGACAGCCGAACACCACCAAAAGTGACCGCCGAACTGCAGAAAAAAACCATGGAATTCTGCTATTCTTGTAATAGGTGTTTAAGCCAATAAAAATGCATTGAAATGTGTCTAATAAAAATGATCCTTTAAAAAAATTATAAAAAGGTCAGTTACAGAATAAAAAAAAACTGTGAATCAAAACTCTTGTCTAAATAACACATAAACCAAGTAAATAAAAAGGCTTTTTGCTGAAAATGAATCGTTGAATAAAAAAATATTGGCTTTACTTTGAATCCTATGGGATTTTCCTGTTTAACCCCTTCACTACCGAGATCAAGATATCTCAGGCTTCAAAGGCACCATCCAGTGCCTGATAGAGAGATCTTGAGCACTATGCAGCCTAAAAGCATATGAAATTTGTTTGCTGCAAACTAATTTTGTTTGGGGGCACCTTCTGCAACCCAAAAAGCAAAGTTTTAGCCCTGTGGGCATAATGTCCAAAGAGCTAAAACGGTGTAAAATTGGCCAACTGAATGTCCTGACATCAGACATTGAGCAGCTGATGCAGGGAACCTCGAGCTGCAGCTGTAACTCCCTTTGGCAGTAGATGCCACCTACTGGCCAAATATGTTTTTACAGCAAGGAATAAACTGGGTTTATGCCCAAATATTTTTTACTGTATAATTACTAAAAACCACTGGTTCCTGACAATGTTTTTTTGGAAAATCACTTGTAGTGAAGGGGTTAAACCTGTTGCGCTGAATCACCGAAAATCAGCGCATTTCACTGACATTTCGGTACAGTTCAGCTTTCGCTGAATAGATTAGCTATTACTTCTCTATGGGACAATTCCAATGCCACTGAAGATGGCCAATCTGTGGCTAACTGCACAGTGTTTCGCTGTCAATTAGCCAGTATTTGTACCGTACAGTGAAACACACCGGTCGGTGCAATTCGGTGGCAAGCTCGCCCTGTACTGAATAGCCCCTTATGGCTTCATAATCCCAGTTTTCCCAATTTAACTTCCATTGGAAAAAGGGTTTTAAAGCTTTGTTTTTAAACCAGAGTGTCCTTTTAAACAATGTCTCGCCGCAAAGTTTTCACCTTGTGGATGTCGCAGGATACGACCCAGGGAAAAAGCTGCCATTTAAAGATGTTTCGTAGTATTAGGATGCCAGGAAAATAAGGTGTGCCTTGTCGCATGAAGACCCCCCCCCCCCCTGCAATGTTCAGTTATTGTGCCGCTGAGGCGTTTGTGCAAGTGACTCTGGGATGCAGAATTCAGGATCAGCGTGGTGCTGGTTTTATTATAATATAGCAGAGCTGCTGAATGACCGTTGCTCACAGAGAGGCCAACTGACTCAGACAGTGCAACGGTCACCAGACACTTTCAACACTGGCGTATGATTGGTTAGTAAATACATATGCAAATATTATATCTCCCTTCTTTTTTTTGTTACTAAAATAAAATAAATATATGCAATACATAAAAATGTCAACACTAAATGTTAAACTATAACTATTTACAAATCACTAAATACACACTTTTTTCAGCTACTCACCGATACCGAGTACTGATACTTTAAATAAAAGTCATGTGACCGCTTTCCAATAAATAATTTAGGATTTTGCTGATAAACTGGACAGGCTATGTTAATATTGACACACCATTTACTCACTGCACAGCCTGCATGCACCCTGTCCCTGACCACACACACCAGACCTCACTTCAGACACACATATACCTCACACAGACCTCAGATACATGTATACCCCACACAGACCTCAATGTATAACCACACAGACCTCACTGCTAGTGGAATGCATTAAGAGCATTTCGCTAGCATTCCCCTTCGGCTGGCCACGTCACATGGTCCACCGAGCGATAGCTGGGATGTGACAGTCTCCAGCTGTGACCTTGCGGGGATCGTGAGAACGACAGGCCCACGAACGGCAATTGGTCCACCTGATCCTTAGGAGCATTGGGTGATGTAGCATGGCAGGCATTTGGTGGAGGGAGAAAGATCCCTGCCCGCTACCAGAGTTGCCACCTGCAGAAGTGGCGGGTCTGCCGCCTCAGTCTAGGATTCACTTCCGTTCTGGGGCTCCCAGTGGCAAAGGGAGATCGCGGCCCAGAGGTTTGCAATCTGGTGCACTGCACCAGCAGAGAAGCGGTTGCCTTGATGTCTGCCCTCTCCCTAGGCCAGGGGTCTGCAACCTGCGGCTCCAGAGCCGCATGCGGCTCTTTCAATGCCCTTCTGCTGCTCCCGCCTGCCGCTCCCGCTCCCGCTAGGGCGCAGCCGGGCCCCGACCCAGGTTCCCCCATACTCTGCTGGACGGCCACTGTCGGCTCTGTTCCCATCATCACACTGCACCTGCTCCTTGCTCTGGGCACAGAGTGATGGAAGACATCGGCTCGCGGTGGCTGTCCAATAGAGTGAGGGGAGGGGGGATAACCCCGCCCCCTCAGCATTATGGACAGCCACCGCGTGCCAGAACTTGAACAGGTTGCTGGAAACGAGGCATGAGGGGGGCCCGGGGGATTATTAATAGTCCCCAGGGCCCCACATATATAAATTCATATATGGGGGACCTGGGGATTATTAATTTATACATGGGGGATCTGGTGATTATTTATATATGGGGGTTCTGGGGATTATTCATTTCTATATGGGGGATTATTAATTTATTAGACTATTATATATGTGGGGAGAAGAAATAGAATAATTATAAATAAATGGCATCAATCATGGCATGGCTGCATTAAGCTCTCCACCAGGGTCCTATCTCCTACTGTTCTCTGTGTGTTTTGTGTATGTATATTTGTTATTCGCGCTCTCTCATTGTACAGCGCTACGCAACTTGTTGGTGCTTTATAAATGTAACTAATCAATTTAAATTATTTATTTATATTAACGACATGGCAATTGCCTGCCTTATGTGGGCTTAAAATGATTTTTTTTTTTTTTTAAATTATTATTCTTATTAAAAGTTTAATTTTAAAGTACCCCTCCCCACCCCAGGGCAAATTGTTGTATTTGTTACTTTTCTTTACTTGCACAAAATACATATATTAATTTGCCTAATTTACTTGAAGTATAAATAAGGCTGGGGTCAGACGAGCGTAGTGTTCACGTCCGTGATAGCATGACAGCCCATTGGAGCCTGACACATGAAGTACGTCCGCACTGAACTGCGGACGCACAACGGCCGCGGCCCACGGACGCAAGGCAGGCAAGAACGTACAACTCCTAGAACGGCCGCACAAAGTGCGCTGCGTCCGCAATGTCCGCATAGCTTTGTGTGTGAGTGATGGAACGTGGTCAGACGGTTATACGTCCAGTATTTTTCACGGACAAAATGGTTTTGCTTTTTATTTTCTCTCCTACATCCGTCAAATATACGTCAGTGAATAAAAGGACTGTCTGACCACTACTGTGTCTTCCGTACTGACGTACGTCCGTGTGCACAGACGTACAGTCCGTAGAAATCACGCTCGTCTGACCCTAGCCTAAATGTAAGCGGGCTGCCTGCATACATTAATTTAAATTACTTTTTTCACATGCACATATTACTTTAATTTGACAAATAAAACAATAATATAAATAAAACACTATAGTATGTTTTTATACATAGCCAAAAGGCAAAAAAAAAAAAAATATACGCAGTGTTATCTACATTTTAGATGTCAAAAGGGGTTTGTGGCTCCCAGTGGTTTTTTTGTGGGAAACTGGTCCAAATAGCTCTTTAAGGTTGCAGACCCCTGCCCTAGGCGCTGCACACTAACACCACGATGAGGGATCTCTCCTTCCCCGGCCACTGCACGACCCGATGATCATGCGACCATCTTGGAAGGTCGCAAAACCCGAAGTCTAGAATGACTCTTAAAAGGCTATTGAACTACTTCAAGGCTTGAAATATAGTAAAAGTTTTTGATAATTATGGGTTCGTAGAAATTGATCTATAATATTTCTCCTGTGGACGTCTGTATGAAGAAACGTGTTGAGCAATAATGCGGCACACTTATGGGGAATTATTTTCTTACCAACGTAGGGATGGTTGTTCCCATCAATATGTAATCCCCATGTGTGTAGGTATGATGTTGTGATATGAGACTGTACTTTTATGTGCTGGTGTGTTCCATATGGTATCCTCTATAGCAGTTTCCCAAACTTCTCAGGACCTGCTAACAGGCCAGGTTTTCCAGATATCTGCAGCACAGCACAGGTGATATGATTTGCTGCTCAGTGATTGCAGGATTCAGTCGGCTTTTGCCCAAGGTGATCCTTAAAATCTAGCTTTTTCAAGGGTCCTGATGACAGTTTTGGAAAACACTGCTCTATAGCATGATTGAGTTTATATCTGTATGGATGTTATTGTCCCAGGTTTTCATGCTTCAGGTATACTTCAAACCCTTGAAGGTTGATTCTCACTTTGGAATTGTTGGATAGATGACAAGAACACACAGCATACATACAGTTGTGTTCAAAATTATTCAAGCCCCAATGCTGTAAAGGGTTTTAGGGAATTTAGTGTACATTTGTAATTGTATTCAGAATGAAATCCTACAAGGACTTTTTAAAGAACCATATGCAACTAAAATGACAATTGGTTTTGTAATACAGTAGTAAATGTTTCTTTTGTGAATTCTTCATTGACACAATTATTCAACCCCTTAAAGACTACCACTCTGAAGAACAGAGGTTCATTCAAGTGTTTTCAATCAGGTATTGAAAACACCTGTGGATGTCACAGAGCAGCAATAAAGCATAATAAGCACCAATTAGGCAGCTTAAAATGACTGTGATACTCAGCTCCTTCTAGACATTTACTGGTGTGGTTACAAACAAGGTGAAGTCAAGAGAATGGTCCAGGAAGACAAGAGAAGAGGTGATTACTCTTCACAGGAAGGGCAATGGGTATAAGAAGATTGCAAAGATGTTAAACATACCAAGAGAGACCATAGGAAGCATCATTCGCAAATTCAAGGCAAAGGGCACTGCTGAAACGCTACCTGGTCGTGGCAGAAAGAAGATGCTGACTTCGACTGCTGTGCGCTACCTGACGCGTAGAGTGGAGAAAACTCCCCGTGTGACTGCTGAGGAACTGAGAAAAGATTTGTCAGATGTGGGTACTGAAGTTTCAGCTCAGACAATATGGCGCACACTGCGTAATGAAGGCCTCCATGCCAGAACTCCCAGGCGCACCCCCTTGCTGTCTCCAAAGAATAAGAAGAGTCGACTGCAGTATGCCAAAAGTCATGTGGACAAACCACAGAAGTTTTGGGATAGTGTTCTGTGGACTGATGAAACAAAATTAGAACTGTTTGGGCCCATGGATCAACGCTATGTTTGGAGGAGGAAGAACAAGGCCTATGAAGAAAAGAACACCTTGCCTACTGAGAAGCATGGCGGGGGGTCAATCATGCTTTGGGGCTGTTTTGCTTCTGCAGGTACAGGGAAGCTTCAGCGTGTGCAAGGTACCATGAATTCTCTTCAGTACCAGGAGATATTGGATGACAATGTGATGCAGTCCGTCACAAACCTGAGGCTTGGGAGACGTTGAACCTTTCAACAGGACAATGATCCCAAGCATACCTCCAAGTCCACTAGAGCATGGTTGCAGATTAAAGGCTGGAACATTTTGGAGTGGCCATCGCAGTCACCTGACTTAAATCCAATTGAGAACCTCTGGTGGGACTTAAAGAAAGCAGTTGCAGTGCGCAAGCCTAAGAATGTGACTGAACTGGAGGCTTTTGCCCATGACGAATGGGCGAAGATACCCGTAGATCGCTGCAAGACACTTGTGTCAAGCTATGCTTCACGTTTAAAAGCTGTTAGTACTTTGAATGTCACTTGGGGTTGAATAAAACTGATAATGATGTGAGCACAGAAAAGACATTTGTGGTTATAACATAACATTTATAATGAAATATTTGTCTGACCTACACGTGCCTCTTTGATTTAATTGGTAGCAAGATGACTGAATGATCAAAATCAATGTCAAACTGGCCAAAACACTCAATTTCAGTGGGGGTTGAATAATTTTGAACACAACTGTAGGAGGAAAGAACACTATATAAAAGAGGCATGTTACTACCTGGAGGAAAACACTCTCAATAGGGTTCAGAGTTTAGGGCGTAGCACGTTACACAAGTGGGTGTGAATGTGTTGTGTTCGTGTGTTGGAATTCAAGTATGATGTGCTCGGTAGCATTCTGTACAGAATAATCCAGTTATATCTGCTTATATAGCTTTTCTGCTATACTTTCCATTTGCAATTAGTAGTTCTCGCAGGTTTAGCAACTTCTGTATTTACATTAAAAGGGAAGTTTCCAAATTAGTATAACAGGAATACATCGTAAGAATTACAGTGTATGTTGAAGAGCACTTGACTTTTCTCATTAGGACACGCTATATGGGACATTGAGCTGTGCAATCACTGGTCACCACTTTTTAAATCGTATATTTAACATGCTTAAGGTGTGCAGGTCAATTGCCACTTTAAAACTTCTTAGATCAGGGATCCTCACTGTCTTTTGTTCGTGAGCCACAGCGGCAAGAGATCAGTCCAGAGGAGAGCTGCATTACAGAAATACCTGTGGCCTGTCAGAGTGGCTCAGCCCCCCGGAGTACTGTATATTTTAAGCCCATAACACTTCTATATCCTTTTAAAATGGAAGAAAACTGCCTCAGCTTTTATTTGCAAACTGTCATTCTTTCAACTTGAGCCTTTCCCGTGCCTATTACTTTTCTCTGCGCCATCATGTGGCACCCGTGCGTCACCAGAAGATGCCCACCTTATGCGTCGCTAGTGGGGGCCCCACGCAATGAGTATCTGTCTTCGATGGTCACCCCATTGGCTGCTTCAATTTATAGAGTGAAATATAGTAAATGTACCTTACCAAGTAGAGTGTTGCATCAGCTGCTCAGTGTAGTCAAAGTGTATTCGAATACAGCAGTGTATGCAAACCTTCACGCTTTGTCATGTTGATCATTTGCCTTGAAACATGCCCCAAAGGCAATTCATTGCTTTATAGTGAACAGCGTATTCCAGAAAAATTTCATATGCAAAATTGGCCATGAGAACCACATTTATAAATTCTGGAGTTATTCAAAGACTGCCGAATTGGCCACCGCATGGTGAATTTCCAAGTATGGTACAATTTCGTGGTCAGCTATTTAGAAAGCTGCCAAATTGCAAGCCAAATTCCCCAGAGAAGTAATGGTTAATCTATACAGAGAAAAGTTGGCAAAATGTCTTTTTTTAAAAAGGTCTGAATCAATTTAGCTGGAAAAATGCCTAAACCAAAGCCTTTTTTTCTTCTGTAACTGACTTTTGTTATTCATAGGTCCTTATTTCCATGAAAGAAAAAAATTGAAACTTTTAAAAGTTTTTTTTTTCACCCACGTTCAGCAGCTGGCCGTCGACTGCTTGAGCGGATACCTTCGGAGACCCTGTGGTGAATGCTGAATTCAAAGAGGGGGGGGAGGGGGGTTGGCAAATTGAGGTCAAAGGTTGTGGAAATTTCAGTGCTCTGAATAACCCCTTTTAGTATCGCAGATTTTAGATAAGGGATCTCAAACTCTGCACCACTGACATTTCTGAGCTACATCTCCCATGATTCTCTGGCCATACATTGCATTCATAGATCAAGGAATTGTAGGCACTATGCATCTGGGAGTCCAGAGATCACCATTTTAGATGGAGATAGCTGAATGTGAAGTTCTTCCAGGCCTGACATTTCTTCAGCTTGATTATTTGGACCTACAGATTCTCCAATTCATGTCTCTGAACAAATTGAGGCTTGTTCAATAAACACAGGCACATAAGACTTTACATTCCATTGCCGACACATACCATTCAGGCTAGCGTCAGACGAACGCAGTCATCACGTCCGTCGTAGCATGTATGTGATCAAGAAAACACACGAAGTATGTGCGAGCACACCACACAGGTGGCCAGAAGCCATTTAGGCCTTGATGTAAAAGCACTACGACAGATGCCCAGACTGTGCAGCGGCATGTGTGCGTGATGACGCGATGTCAGTCGCAGTGCATTTGCGACGTCCATCACATTCAGAAGTTTTTTTTTTTGTCTGGCTGACTTCATTTTGTTTCCCATATTTCCCTTTTTGGCTACATCCATCAAAAAAACAAACTGACAGTGTGGTGTCACAGCATCTTCCGTCAGTAAGTCTGTCTGTTATGCACGCACGCAGAGTGCGCTCGTCTGACTTTAGCCTAAGCCATTTAATTCTGTAGTTTATTGCATGTAATTTTACAGTTTGCCTAGAACCTTTAGTCCACTTTTTTTTTTTTTTTTTTTAAAAAGGATTTTACCAGGAAGGATACATTGATATTTCTCATTTTCAAGTATGTCCTGGGTGTATAAAACATAACAAGGAGAAAGGAGTGTCATCTGCGCTCGTTTCTATGTGTTCCATGTACAGCCTCTCCTTGGCTGAAAAGCAGCTGGAGGGGCTTGGAGCTGCTCAGTAGAGCGGCCTTTTGGTACATTTGTTAGGTACCCACTCCAAAGAGGTGCCTTGACGTGGCGAGTGGGCACAAATTTGTGCCCGATCGCGGCCTATTTCCGGTGGGGCAGCCCCCATCCGTGTCAACTGACTCATCGCGCCATGCGCGATGATGTCAGTTAACTTGGGAAGCCCCTAGCTGCAAAGGGATTTCCTATGGAAATCCCTTGAGGGGGGGGGGGGGGGTTAGGAACGCCTTTATCTCCTGATCGGTGGCAGCTAGGGGGTCATGCCTGATATCGATGGACACTATACACTGCGGATGATTGAAATTTTATTGAAAATTCACATTTTTTTACATATTTTGTTATATATAAAAGTCATGTCCTGCCAGAATGCTATAATTATGCTATATTAATCTTCCGAGTCTGCCGGAAAGAACGATATATAATTTGTCTGGGTGGTTGTGGCGGAATGGGGTGTTGTCCGCCTGCTGGTGTGCTCCTATCTGCCCCTTGGTGGCTCTCGCCGCCCGGCCCGACTACCGAGCGTCACGGCACTCGGCGTCTCGAGCGGTCTGAACTGACCCTGGAGAGGAGTTCTGGCGAGGTACAGGGAGGGACTCCTGGGAGTGATCAGCCCGACTACCGAGCGTCACGGCACTCGGCGTCTCGAGCGGCTGATTCGCTTACCCGGGTGAAGATCGGATAGTCCGTTGAGCAAGCCGTTCGGATGGGAAACGTTTCGGATTTCCTTCGGAAGTGTAGCGCTTCGATATACCGATGCGCGGCAGACGCGCCGTGTCGAGGCTTCGGATCGGTGCGCGGAGTCGAAGCGGGGCCGCTCGTTCGGTCGATGCGCGGAAGATACGCCTCTGTTCTGATTCGAGCTACAGACACAGGGTAGCAGGACCGTACCTCGTGGGTAATGTACCCTTGAGACCGCGAGGGATCTCAGGAGTACGAACGTCAAGAAAGGACACCAGGCGGAGCTGTATGCATCAGTTGAACTGACTTTTACTGGGAAATCACATATTTATAAACAATCGTACAGAGTCAAAACGATGGGAATCCCTGCCCGCCCCATAAGTCTCATTGGCCATTGCTTAAGTTAGTGTACCTGGGTCCCGATTCGTATTGGCCGATTCGAATCGGGGTGGTGCCGATTCGTAACCGGAAGTTACGAATCGGCCAATCCGACCGGATGTTCCGAATCGACCATTTTACGATTCGGACACTCCGACCGGATCCACGAGGCAATGGGAAATGGCGGCGAGCAAAGCATACAATGGGGTCTAACATACGTTTCACAATCATACATACAGGGGACACTTTTATTACATCACACAATGACAACCACATCTAATAAAATAAAACAAGGTGTTCCTATGGTGCAACGGCACTTAGGAGTCCATAGTAACCCAAATGTCACAAAGGAACTGTCCCTGGCTGAGGGTCCTGGGCTTTGCTGCCGAGCCTCTTGGGGCATTCCGTGACAGTGGTATAATAATATGTGACTTAAAACCGCATTTAAACATGATGAGCAAAAACTTCAGCAAACTTCACTTCCGAAAGAGCGCCAAAGTTGTAAAATTACTCCCGTCCTTAAGGGGTTAAATCTGCAAGAACCAAACAAAACTGGCACACTGAACTGAGTGCAACATGTTGACATAAAGAAAGGAGTACTTAAAGGACTGCTTAATCTTACTACAAACCTACTTGCAGAGCTTTTAACCAAATTGGTTATTGGTAGAGCTTAAAAAGCAGATTTTTAGGGAAGATAAACATTTGGTACCAAGAGCAACAAGTTGTTCATGCATCAACATGTTTAGAAAACATGTCAAGGGTTTGTGGAAAGTAATATTTCTTGTCCTGGAATGCTGGCTGGAAATCGCTGAAATAAGCAGGTCGTTAGTAATCAATGCAAGATATTTTTTTTTACTTTATTTCTGTAAAATTTCAATGTTCTTGAACCCAGGACATACTTGAAAACGAGCGAAATCTCAATGTATCCTTCCTGGTAAAATACTTTGCAAATAAATGCATTCACCCTGTGCATTGCAGAATGTCCACGCTTTCTATATTGCGAGTTTTGTAAATTAAAAAAAACATTTAATTTCTCATTTAAAAACTGGAAAAAAATACTCAACGCATAAAATAAAACCAATTAAATGTTTAATGATATTTATAAATAAATCCTGCAAAAATCACCATAATATAATATAACAGCAATAAAATGCAATTGCCATATAGGAGGGGGTGGAGAAAATACAAGACGTGCTGCCAAAACTGAATGACATTAACAATCTTAAAAATATATATATATTTTAACAGAAAAGCAGTAAAGTGGTGTTACCGAATCAAAACGTGTGGACTGGGTAAATAGTATAAAGCAATGCAAAGAAATGTGCAATACAGGCTACACAGTTTGTACATTCAACTGTTAAACATGGAAAGCATGAAGTACTCATTTACCCTTTCTTTATACATTCAAAGAATAGGTTCATAATCTAGATTAAATTTTAGAAGGAACAATGCTGCCCCTCCATGGTTACAATATGCACTGCATGACAGTTGTTGAAATTATTTTAAAGCTTGAGACTATCCTGGTGGTTTACTTTTTGAATCATAAAACATGGAGAGCTCATTTGCCTTCTGACAGAGGAATGTGTCCTTACGCCACAAGTTCATAGTAAAGTACAGATGCTCCCATGTGGCCATATTTACACATGCTTAGGTCAACCGGTGACAAAACAGAAGAGACAAAACAAGATTTGTCACTGTTCCCTGACATTTATTGGTAAAAAGCTTCATTATATAGATATTAAATAGTGTATAGAAACACTGAGCTTTACATTATTCATCTAGAAATCAGTAAATTACATATTTCACCTACATGGTTATTAGAAAAATAGAACATTTGTCCTCTTTGGTCGCCATTATACTGCCTCTCCACGTAATAGTCATCTCCCTACTCATTCTTATACAGGTAGGAGTATCCCTCATCAAAATGCTTGGGACCAAAAGGCATTTGGATTTTGAATTTTTTTCAAATCTAGGAAAATTTAATGATGTCTTTGGATAGGACCCAAGTCTAAACAGGAACCTGAGAGCGATCTCTATTAGCCCAAGGGAAATTTTATACAAATATTTTTAAACTAATTTTCCCCATCATATGACATCAGGTGTGGAGTCACGTTGGCAACCAATGTTTGGTATTTTGGATACAGTGTTTTAAAATAAGGGATAGTAAACCTGTACAGTGTGAGATGGACAGACCTGTACCTAACCCTGCACCCCCCCCCCCTCTATTGCCTATAATTGTTTGCAATTCACAAAGGAATTCTGGGAGTATTAGATTATTTCCAGCTTGGCCACAACATGCTAAATATCATGTCAGCCATCTACTTCCACAGCAATAAGGAATAGTCGCAAATCTATACTATGGCCATGTTGGCACATTCAATGCCATGAGCTGAACTCGACAGAACTTCTCAAACACTGAAATTCTTGTGTTTGTGCCTGGGGGGGGTGTCAATTGTGAAAGTCAGGTCCAGTATACAAAATATTTGCTTGCATGCGATGTTAGCACCTCTTGCCCATAGCCAGTTTACAATGGCTGTGCCAAGATCTAACTCCTAAATAGCTGTTTAATGGTAATGATTGAACCTCACCTACACGTCATTAATAAGCTTGTGGTGTTCAGGGATCAGGGAGTGTTCAGGGAATCTTCAGTGGAGGGAGCAGTTGAATGGAGAAGGCCATAATAGAGGGTTTTATGTTGGTATAACTCCAGTGGCAAGGAGTATGATGATTAGGACAATGATTCCAACTATAACGCAGATGATGGCGATCATCTTTATGTTCTTCCACCAGTACTTCCGAGAAACCTTTTGGGACGTAGTCTTAAAATGTTCAGACTAAAAAATAAAGGGAGAGGTGAAAACAGGTATTAATATAAATGCAAATGATGCTGCTAGTATTCTGGAATAAGTAGGAGTTTACAGTTGTGCTCATAAGTTTCCTTCCCCTGGCCGAATTTATGATTTCTTGGCCATTATTCAGAGAATATGAATTCTAAACAAAAAAAACTCTTTCGCTCAGGGTTCCTGTTTGGCTGAAGCCATTTATTAGCAATCAAGCGTGTTTATTCTTTATAAATCATAACAAAACTAACCCAAAAGGAACCTGATCAAAAGTTTACATACCCTGGTGATTTTGGCCTCATAAACATGCACACAAGTTTGAATGGCTATTAAAAGGTAACCATCCTCACCTGTGAATTGTTTGCTTGTAATTAATGCGTGTGTATAAAAGGTCAGTGAGTTTCTGGACTCCTGACAGAGCCTTGCATCTTTCCAGTGCTGCACTGGCGATTCTGGATTCTGAGTCATGGGGAAAGCAAAAGAATTGTCAAAAGGATCTGCGGAAAAAGGTAGTTGAACTGTATAAAACAGGAAAGGGATATAAAAAGATATCCAAGGAATTGAGAATGCCAAACTCTAAGAAGTGGAAAATAAGGGGTTCTGTTGAAACTAAACAACGGTCAGGTAGACCAACTAAAAATTCAGCCACAACTGCCAGGAAAATTGTTCGGGATGCAAAGAAAAAAAACCTCACAAATAACTTCAGGTGAAATACAGGACTCTCGGAAAACATGTGTTGTCACTGTTTCAAGATGCACAATAAGGAGGCACCTGAAGAAAGATGGGCTGCACAGTCGAGTTGCCAGAAGAAAGCCATTACTACGCAAATGCCACAAAGTATCCCGCTTGCAATACGCCAAACAGTACAGAGACAAGCCTCAAACCTTCTGGCACAAAGTCATTTGGAGTGAGGAGACAAAAATTGAACATTGGTCACAACCATAAACACTACATTTGGAGGAGTCAACAAGGCCTATGATAAAAGGTACATCATTCCTACTGTGAAACACGGAGGTGAATCGCTGATGTTTTGGGGATGCGGGAGCTACAAAAGGCACAGGAAATTTGGTGAAAATTGATGGCAGGATGAATGCAGTATGTTATCAAAAAATACTGGAGGAAAATTTGCATTAATCAGCCCAGAAGCTGCGCATGGGACGTACTTTGACAATCCAACATGACAATGATCCAAAACACAAGGTCAAGTCGACCGGTCATTGGATGCAGCAGAATAACGTGAAGGTTCTGGAGTGGACATCTCAGTCTCCTGACCACAATATCTTTGAGCCACTCTGGAGAGATCTCAAACGTGCAGTTCATGCAAGACAGCCCAAGAATTTACAGGAACTGGAGGCTTTTTGCCAAGAAGAACGGGCAGCTTTACCATCTGAGCAGATAAAAGCGCCTCATCCACAAATGCCACAAAAGACTTCAAGCTGTCATACGGTGTATTGCCCCCTTTAACATCAATAAGAACTGGGTTATGTAAACTTTTGATCGGGGTCATTTGGGCAGTTTCTGTTATTAGGATTTAAAAAGAGTAAACGCACTTGACTGATAATAAATGGCTTCAGCCAAACACGAGCCACGAGTGAAAGAAACGTTTGTTATTCATATTCTCTGAATAATAGGCCAAGAAATCCAAATTCTGCCAGGATATGTAAACTTATGAGCACAACTGTATATGGAAGTAGGTGCGACAGGATAGAAGAAAAAAAAAAAAAAAAAACACACATTGAAAGTTCAGAAAGCTTAAAAAGGAAACACTAGCACTAACATAAGCTGTAACTAAACATAAAAACACAGCTCTTTTGTTGTTTGAAGTAATTGCATTTAAAAACGGAATTTAATTTTTATCTGTTTCCATATTGGACTTTTTTCATGATGCAACATCTACCAAAATCTTTGAAAAACTTTTACTTTACAGCCGTAGTATAGCTTCTAAAGTATTCAAGATGGAATTTTAAGAGAAGACTCCATGCAGCCTTGTATTGTGTATGCTACACAAGATAAGAGACAGATGGCTGCTGAATGATCTATAACCTGGAGCTTAAAAGCCTTCTAATATACCCCCGATGAGGTTATTAGCATTGCGTGGGATGTATGCAAAGAGTCATTTTTATAGACTTCTGACCCTTCAAGCCCATTCTATTGCAATTGCCACAGAGTGCAGAGTATGTGATTTAAAGATACTAGGGGGGGGGGGACAGTTTACAACACAAAAGATCACAAAATGGATGCACACCGTGACACATGAGAAAAATAAAGTACATGTAAGATTATCAGCAAAATAAAAAAAATTGGTAGCAGTGTCCCTTTTAATTTAGGAGGAGTACACTCACACTGGCTTCCAGGTCCTCTGTCTTGTTTCTCAGTTGGTCAAGGTTTTCTCCACGAGCCAAAATGCGATCCACATTTTGGGACATTATATTCTTTACACCTTCCACCTCACTTTGCAGGTCCCGGACATGGTTGCTGCCACCCACAGTGGATGTCTCACCTATTTCCTGATGGTACAAGAAGATGCGCGATCAGCAGGAGTCAAAAATCTGACCTAAAAAAATGCACTACAGTCTCCACAAAGTGCATACAGTATGCAGTATTATTTATTCGCCACATAAGAAATGCAGGTCCACAAAAAATTATTAAATAAAATAGGAATCAACACCTTCCAAACTGATCTAGGCCAGTAGCGGCTGGGTGAAGTAGAGGTAACATCACAGCTCTATCTGGAGAGAGACTGGAGACACAGGTTTGAATCCCAGCAAGAGCAGCACCTCTCCAGTAAGTGTCCTTGGGCAAGACACCTAAAAGGTACATACTCGCCACCCAGGACATACTTGAAAACGAGAGAAATCTCAATGTATCCTTCCTCGTAAAATCCTTTCTCAAAAAAAATTAAAAATAAGCTATCATGGATATGGGATGAATATGCCAAACAACCTGTAAAATTAGATGAGCGCATAGAACGAGACTGAGTTAGGGCATGGGGTGCTCAAGGTTATTCAGAGGGGATAGGCGTAGAATGAGATTAACTGTCAGGCAGAGCAGCTAAAGTATATATGGATGAAGGAGTGCTTTGTATTTTGTGGGCCAGAAGGAGACCATGGGCAGGTAGGACTAGATTTCATGGCTGGTGTAAACCTATCCCGAGTCCTGGTAAACTTGCCAAAGCCAATAATTTACACCACGATCTAACCCTAGTTTTCCTGGACCACCACTGCAGCTCTTGTCTTACCAATGCCAAACCAATGGATAGAACTAGTGTTGCGTTCCTTTCACTGGCTCAGCCATGTTTTCTATATCATCAGGAAAACTCACTTGTGGGTAGAAGAAAAAAAAATGGAGGACTAAAGACAGAGCTTGATCTTTTTACAAGTTTTTATTCCGTGGCCAAAAAAAACAACTCATAAAAGGCGGCAACTATACGATAATTGAAGCAGGCCCCTTTTACGTTAATGTGACAATCGTGTTGACACATTTCGTTCAAAAGGAAGTATGAACTGCAAGAGGTGATTACAAAAAAAGGAAGCCATTAAGCAAGCATTTAAGGGTTTGAGAATGTGAAGATATTTTGCGATAACCAACTTTTAAAACTGCGGGAAGGCACACTGTAAATGTTTACAGACAGAACTGTGAGTAGGTAATAAACCCAGTGCTTTCAATAGACTCCACCTGAAATCTACCCTAAAATACACCCCTTTTCCTCAATATTTGTACAGATGCTGCAGACGGCATCTGCACCATTATTTTTTTATAGTATCTCTTAATTAGGTTAAAAGGGATACTCTAATAGAATTATTATTTTAGCAGATTTTATTCACCTTTTGTCCTCACCATGAGCTGCTGCTGCTGCTCCTCTTCTGCTGGGGGACACCCCCCACCTAGATATCTCTTAAGTACTTTTACGCAATTTGCAGTTCCTAATTAACACAAGTTGCGTAGGAGAGCAAATTGCACACCACTATAGATTTGTACACTTTATGTACGTTCAGCAGCACCTTGTGCAGAATGATTGAATCCATCGGCTGCCTCAGACTGTTTGCTACTGCGGGCGGTCTCAGAGGGTGATGTCAGGACGCTCTGAGTGCTGATGTCACTAGTGACCGATCTGGTGACCAGCAGCCAAAAAACTCAATCTTGGCTGCCAGTGACACTGTGTGGGAAACTCCACCCAGCCTTTTCTCTAGATTCAGCGGGGGGGGGGGGGGTGGACTCCTCACATCCTGATCACTTTAAACACACTAATGTGGTCAGGATCTGTAGAGTGTTGCTTTAAAATACTTACCTTTTGTCCAGTGGCGCTGGGCTACCCCCTCTTCTGCGCCGGGGCTTTAAGATGCGGACATCCCTGGAGCTACGGTCATAAATCGTGTACCCAGTGTAACTTACACAAGTTTCGCGTTTAAGTTACGGGATCAGGACACCATACGCACATCGATTCCTGGAAGCTCGCACAAATTTATTGAATGGTGCTACACATGAAGCACCCACCCAGGACTGCTGTCTGAGCACTTTCGGAGATAGGATGTCAACTTCACTGGTTCCTCTGGGACGGGATATTGCAACAATAACAAGTTTTAGTGTTTCGCAAAGGGGGAATTCAAAAAAGTGTCAGAAGCGGCTTCAATGAATCTTCCCCTGCCACTGTTTGTTTGAACTTGCCTCTAGATATCTGAAGTTTATCATCGCTGCAACAACAGAAACTATGGGATTAGTGAATAGCCATGTAAAAAAGTATCTGGAAGCTACACCACATTTCAAGGTCAAATCTAAGGACAGATATCATTTTTCCAGTACTGATAACATAGAAAGCGTGATGTGCCTTCCCAGTGAGCGCTCTGTCAGGCTAGTGGAGAAGTCCTGGTGCAAAAGTCAGCGAGGTCTGCCCAAACCTCAAAGAACATCCATAAATCCACAGAAGCGTGCCACACCGATATCTCCAATAGAAAGTTTATTGAAAAAACGAATAATACAGCAGGTAAAAATGCAATGTTTCGGTCCTACAAGCCCTTAATCATGCATGATTAAGGTCTTGTAGGACCGAAACGTCACATTTTTACCTGCTGAATTATTCGTTTTTTCAATAAACTTTCCGTTGGAGATATCTATGTTGCACGCTTCTGTGGATTTATAGATATCCGGTGCCGATACCTTTTACATTGAAATTTTTGAAGAGTCACAATTTCTACACAAATCTGGCATCAAAATTGTAAACATTAATTTACAGCCGAGAAAAATAAAGTGCTTGCAAAATAACTAATAGCTTTCCAGACCACAGAAAAGTGAAAAAAAAAAAACACCACACTAAACGTCATTACTAGAAAGATAAACCATATTTTGGGTTAAAGAATCTCAGTGCCCAGTGTTACGGGTAACTCACAGTAATGTGAGCATATCCCAGAGGGAAAGGAAAAAAAAAATACACACGTCACTTTACTGTGAGGTTTATTGCTGTAGAGCTCTGGGATACGCTCATACACAGCTCCACAGCAATAAAACCCCACAGTTACGTGTAGTGTGTACAAACGTATCACAGAGCTCCACAGTGCAGCATCATTGTTCACTTTACAATTGAAAAGTGAACAATAGTGTGCATTAAAAGAATAGAAAATTTTCTTTACTTTTACATAAACATTGGTCATGCTTGGCATCATTGGGAAGGCCATGCTCTGGCCTTTCCAGGGATACCGCAAACAGGGAATTCCTGGCGGGGGGGGGGGTTACGTTTGAGGTCATCGAGTCCATGCACAATGACTTCAGTGTGCAGGGATGGGTACCGCAGGCAGCTGACATCCAAGATGTCCGCTCCCTGCAGGAGACGTCCATGAACGGGCCGAGCCGTGAAATGTCGATGGGCTGCAGACTTCTGCCCATCAGAAGGAGCACCTGCCCTGCCAGTAGGTACTGAGTACTGGCAGAAAAAAAGCCCTGGTCATCAGTAATAACAATGTAGCAGCCGATACCGATAACTGAAAAAATCCTGAATATTGGCTGTACCGATAATCTGTCGACCCTTAGTCAAATCCCTTTAAATACTCCTGTGAAGCTAAACAGATCAGGAGTATGTGGGTCCATGGATTTGTCCGCTTCTGCTCCACAAAATGTGAAATCCCTCTAAATACAAAACATCAGTTGGCTTCTAAAAAAAAAAGTAGCTCCCTGAATCATAAACAACTTCTGTAAGCTGCACTGATTGAGTACAGCTTTAAAATGTACAAACCTGGTAAACTACACCTTATTAGAATTATGCTTCTATAAATACATTTAGCTTTCACTGCTTCTCGTGGTCCCTAGGACTACGACACTAAAGGATTCGCTTGCTATATTATAGCAACACATGCATGAATTGTGTGCAAAGTGCTTTTCAAAATAAGCCGTGATAAATGAAGTCTGAATACTATGTATTTTCTGCCTGCCTGCCTGCCTGCAAGGAGTTAAATATACTTCAATGGCCCTTGGACCTCAGCTGTGATCATTATCTTACTGCTTCTAAGCAAGAGAGGAGAGCCTGTGCTGCCTGAGGAGGGGAGATTAAGGCCAGGGATTGAGATCTAGCAAGAAAAAAGACTGTTACACAATATTAAACAAAACATGGGTATAAAACACTGCTATTTCACAATGCATTAACGTTTTTAAAAGAATCTTAACAGAATATATCTCTGGTACAACCGAACACGCAAAAAGGTATACCTGCAAAGTCTGATACACCACATGCAATTGCGTGCATTGCTGACTGCGCTTAGATTGTAAACTCTTGAGTAGGATCCTCTCCTACTGGTCGAGGGGTTTAACTTATGTTTGTTATTCTGTCTCATCCATTGTACAGCACTACAGAACTTGTTAGCTCTTTGTAAATGTGTGGTGGCTTGCGTGCGAGGCAAGGCTGATCACGGTGAGTAGATATGTAAGATTTCTGGGAATTTTGAAGCCACGGAAAAACCCCGTTTTCTTTCCCGGGAAAATTGGAAAAATTTAAAATATGCACCATGGAGTAGGTTTACAAATTTAAAATTAAATTTTGTCACACTTGAATTTGACTTTTATAATTTTATCTTTTGTTTCAAATGGAATAACAAGCATGGACTGTATATGATGGTATGACTATGAGAAGAAGTAACAACTAGGAGAACAAGTAACCAGCCCTCAGTTTCTTAAAGAGCAACGATAAAACATCAACATAAAAATATATATATTCTCTCAAATTTGCCACTTAGCACCAATAGCAAAAGGAAGTAACTGCATTATTTGTGTCTGTAGGATATGGATACATCAATATTTAACCCTTTCGCTGCTGAGGCTTTTCACACCTCTGTGCTGAGGTCATTTTTACCGGTTTTGCTCATCATGTTTAAACGTGTTTTGAAGGCTTATTTTAGTATATGACCCAGACATATTATATATCGTTCTTTCCGTCAGACTCGGTAGATTAATAATATGTCATTATTATATGTATACGTTATGTCATGTCTGTATATTATAACAAAAAATGCAATAAAATATGTATTTTCAATAATTTACATCGTGTAATTTTTTTTTTCACATTTTAACATGCGAGCAATTGCGGTTATATTTTGTATGGGGTGCGCTTGTTAAAAAAATTAGAGATGGGGTCTCGTTACATTTTTTTTTGGGGAAAATTACACGATTTTTAACAAACGCACCGCATCCAAAAATCGTTAGTGCAGCATCATTGTTCACATTATAATTGAAATGGGAACAATATTGCTGCATTAACAAACCAAAGAAAAAAATATAATTTTTTTTTTAAAATATATTTTTTTATTTAATTTTTTTTTAAAAAAAAAAAAAAAACTTTTTTCAAAGTAGTGTTTGGTATCGTTGGAACGGCCATGCTCTGGCCGATCCAACCATACCAAACTTTAACCCCTAACTGCCACCAACGGTGGAGATAGGGAGTTCCAATGAACTCCCAATCGCCACCGTTGGTGGCAGTTAGGGGTTAACTCTAGGACTGGCGTCATCGTGCTATGCACGATGACGCCAGTCCTCAGGGGGAGTTCCCGGAGGCTTGGCCGACATCCAAGATGTCGGCCAGCTCTGGGAAAGGATCACGAACCGGCGCTTTTCAGCGCCGATTCGCGATCCAGCTCCCCAGGGGTTAATGCCAGGCACCATTTGGAAGGGCAGGCTGTGCCCTTCCAAATGGTGCCTGGGTTAACCCCCGCAACGCCGCCGATCGGGAGGGAGAGAGGTCCGAAGGACCTCGCCCCCTCCCTTTCAGGCGCCTCCTCCGCACATGCGGGGGGTGCGCCTGAATTAGGTGTCATCGCGCTGCCGCGATGACACCAAATTTCACCGGCGGCGGTTCCGGATGCTGGGCTGACATCGAGGATGTCAGCCCGCACCTGGGGGGGGGGGCAGCGATCGGCCGGAACTCGGCCGAACGCTGACCCCAAAGTGAGGACGCGCTCAGCGCGTCCTCAGCACACCAGCAGCCATGCGGAGGACGCGCTGAGCGCGTCCTCCGCATCGAAGTGGTTAAGCTCCATGTTGAGGTTTAACTTTCGAGTGGTGCTTTAAAAAAAAAAAAAAAATATGAGAAAAGGAAACAGACACAACATATACAATACATGCAATTTAATCTCATTTTCTGATCTATCATTTTCTGTTTCTTTTTCCCTCTCCATATTTGTAATTTTCCTCATTGACTTCTAAAAACGTAAGGTTTGCACGGATTGAAACAAGCGTTTCTCCCCTTTCACAGTTTAGTTTGATAATATTCAAACCAAATGAAGAAACAAACAAAGCAGATTCTTTCGCAGCAGAAGATGCAGAATCTGCAGGAAACGAGATGCAAGAGGTGTCAGAGGTCGCGTTGTGCAGAGACCCTGTCACCTTGTTGCAGGAGGGATAGGTTTTGCAGAATCACAGACAGTACTGGAGAGAACATTAACAGGGGATCAAATAGGGACAAATTTAATTTTAGTTTGTCTTCTCAAGCCTTAATTGAAAATTAACAACCACTATAGGAGGTACAAAAATGGAACTCCTAATCAAGCTAAACTGAAGCCTTTTCCCTGCAGCGCCCCCTGGAGGCTGAAATGTATATTTTTGTTGGAGTATTGCATCAAGACGTGTGAAGCTAGGGTCAGACGAACGCATTTTTCACGTCGTCCGTGAAAAAGTGCATTCGAACGAATGGATGTATTTTTTCACAGAATACGTGATAGTGGTCATACAATGCGCATTTTCGTCTGTGATTTTGTACAGATCATCAATAAAACCCTTTTTGCGTCTGGACGTTATGTAGGCCGGACATTAGCAGCATCTGACGTCTCCCAATTCTGCACACATGCCGCTAGCGGACGCAGCGCATTCTGTACATCAGTACTAGCGGTATCACGTTCTCGAAAAAATGCGTTTGCCACTTGCGTTGCGCACCCGCACTTTCATGCGGCCATACTTAGTATATTGCCCGTCATTTGCTACTACTACGGCTGTCATAAAGTGCGGCTGCATGCACATTCACACTGCGTTCGTCTGACCCCAGCCTTACTGGAATTGTATTCCTGGATTTGCTCGTCTTCAACTCAAAGAAGTCTTTCATTAAGGTCCTAATGCTATATGATATTAAAAAATACATATATATATATATATATATATATATCATTGTAAAAGACCAGATCACACACACACACTTTAAAAAAAAAAAATCCATAACACAAAAAAATGGCTTTGTAAAAAAACAGTCCCCCCCCCCCCCCACAATTTTTCCAGACCTTCCCAGATCTAATGGGGAGGTGACGTTAATTGAATTTTCCACAATCTGCTCGGTTGATCAGCGCTTCTTTCACGCAGATTTATATGCAGCTTTGATTGGAAGTTAAACTTTTCCATCGCGTTCGATTACTCTTCCAAATGTGAGGTGGTGCGTAACAGCTAAAAGTGCATGGCAGATTGTTGCTTACCCTTGTGGAGAGTCACAGCCCTAAAAGGGACACTGTCATGCACAGGCCTGGGTTTTGCGCTGTGCCATCCTTGCTAACGGGAGTCGTCCCAGAAGACTGGAAATTAGCAAATGTTGTGCCCATTTACAAGAAGGGTAGTAGGGAGGAATCGGGGAACTATAGGCCAGTTAGTCTTACGTCAGTAGTGGGGAAATTAATGGAAACCATGTTAAAGGAAAGGATTGTTGAACATCTAAAAACACATAGATTACAGGATCAGAAACAACATGGGTTTACCTCAGGGAGATCATGCCAAACTAATCTTATTGATTTTTTTGATTGGGTAACAAAAATAATAGACACAGGTGGTGCAGTAGACATTGCTTATTTAGATTTCAGTAAGGCTTTTGATACTGTTCCGCATAGAAGGCTTATCAATAAATTGCAATCTTTGAGTTTAGATTCCAATATTGTTGACTGGATTAGGCAGTGGCTGAGTGACAGACAACAGAGGGTTGTGGTAAATGGAGTTTATTCGGCACAAGGTCTTGTTACCAGTGGGGTACCTCAGGGGTCAGTACTTGGACCCATTCTCTTTAATATTTTTATTAGTGATATTGCAGAAGGTATTAATGGAAAAGTATGTCTTTTTGCTGATGACACAAAGATTTGCAACAGGGTTGACGTTCCTGGAGGGATCAGCCAAATGACAAATGATTTAGGTAAACTAAAAAAATGGTCGGAGTTGTGGCAATTGAGTTTTAATGTGGATAAGTGCAAGATAATGCACCTGGGACGTAAAAACCCAAGGGCTGAATATAGAATATTTGATACAGTCCTAACCTCAACATCTGAGGAAAGGGATTTAGGGGTCATTATTTCAGAGGATCTAAGGGTAAGTAGTCAATGTAATAGAGCAGCAGGAAATGCTAGCAGAATGCTTGGTTGTGTAGGGAGAGGTATTAGCAGTAGGAAAAGGGAAGTGCTCATGCCACTGTACAGAGCACTGGTGAGACCTCACTTGGAGTACTGTGTGCAGTACTGGAGACCGTATCTCCAGAAGGATATAGACCTCTTAGAGAGAGTTCAGAGAAGGGCTACTAAAATGGTGTACGGATTGAAGGAGAAATGTTACCAGGAAAGGCTTAATGATCTTAACATGTACAGCTTGGAAAAAAGACGAGACAGAGGAGATATGATAGAAACATTTAAATACGTAAAGGGAATCCACAAGGTAGAGGAAGGGAGTATATTTAAAAGGAAACAAAATAGCAAAACAAGAGGACATAGTCTTAGATTAGAGGGGCAAAGGTTTAAAAGTAACATCAGGAAGCATTATTTTACTGAGAGGGTGGTGGATACATGGAACAGTCTTCCAGTAGAAGTGGTAGAGGCCAAAACAGTAATTGAATTTAAGCAAGCATGGGATAGGCATAAGGCTATCCTAAACAAAAGATAAATCCAGGTAAAGTATCCATGTAATTGGGCAGACTAGATGGGCCGAAAGGTTCTTATCTGCCGACATTTTTCTATGTTTCTATGTTTCTATGTTTCTAACACAGAATTATTTTTTCTTCTTGTCTTTTTCAAAAAAGGAATTCTCGCTCATTACGGAGTTGGCGCAGTGGGCAAAGGAATATGGTAACCAGATTATGTTTGGACTGCAATGAAACCATTTGTCCTGAATATTATTATTATTATTATCATCATCAGAGTAATGGGGATGGCAAAGCCTAACTGGCAGAGTTAAGATATTATTAATATCCCAATAGGGAAAACCATGTGCCTGAGGTATTTAATGACCCCTTATCGGATAATCTGCTCTCTTGGATGGAGGGCTGGAGGGAAACTTGATCACAAGACACATCTGTAATCCAGATATCAGTGGGTGAGGCGCCAGTTCTTTATACAGGATACTAACCCGAATCTCAGGGTATTTTCGCAAGGATTTTTGATAAAGGAACATCTAAGAACATTCCAGTGGATTTAAGAGCCAAAATAGCAATAGGAAGGAGGCTCCCATGGGTATCTATGCAAGTTAGGCTTCTGTGTTTTGTTTAAGTCCCATTTTATTTCAAGAACTGCATTTGCAGGTTTTATTATATTTTGTAGGTCTTGTTTATGTGTTATTGGCACTGCGTAAAGTTTTTTTTTGGTCTTTTGCCATTAAAACTTTGTAACCCAGTACGGTCTTTGGCGCTATATGACTTGCGTTTCTCCTGTAAGCTCTGGTGTTAGCGTTACCATACAATTTCCCATTTGGAGATATTTTAGCTGTCTATGGTTAGGCTCCTGGATTGTAGTGCTATACAGTTACAGGGGGCTAGGTTCGCATAACTTGGGGCCCTGAGAGGGTGTAGAGTTAGCAAGTTCAGAGGCTTGGAGCTATTAACCCCGGTACACCCTCCCTCCACAGGTGATGACTGGACATATGGCAGGTGGTCGTCACAGACACTGCCTCTTACATAAGAGGCATCTAGATTACTTGCGCATTACAAATAAAACCAGTTTATAAAAACATATGCACTGTTTTTCTTCTCCTTGAAGTAACTGAGTACTGGCTGCGTGGAGTAGAGGTAACATCACTGCTCTATAACCATTGAGACTGTGGAGACACAGGTTCAATCCCGGCAAGAGCACCTCTCCAGTAAGTGTCCTTGGGCAAGACACCTAACGGTACATACTCGCCACCCAGGACATACTTGAAAACAAGAGAAATCTCCATGTATCCTATTAAAATACTTCAGTGGAAAAAAAATGAAATAAGGTATTTTATCTCCAGGTTCTATTCTCTGGATTGTTCCCATGGTGCAACGTTCACCAAAAGCTTTGCGGCTCTTATTTCATTTACAACATTTACCAGTTAATGGAGGTGGAGGAGGGAATGTTTAGATAAGACTATTGTTCTCCAGGCTACCTGAGATAAGAGATGGCAGCTGAATGAGGTACGACAAGGAGCTTAAAAGACTTCTAATCTAACCCGGTAATGTACTTAAAATACATCCCACACAATACAAACGATGTGAGTCGGCTACCCGACCCATAGACTGGAAAGCCACAAAGTGAGGACCAAGTGAGTTAAATATACTGGGGGGGGGGGGGGCGTGTTATACAAAAGAGCCAGAAAATGGACGCACCGAGTGGCAAAATAAAGTAAAAGGGCCACTACTACCAAAAAATGTCCATAGGTCAGGGCTACTCAGTGTTTTTACAGGAAGACATCCAAGAGAGCCGCATAGTCCCTTCTGTCCCCTGCACGGTAACCCTATACCTTAATGGGCCACCATGCTTTTTTCCAGTATATATTTCCCTTTAACATATCCAACCTTCTGTTACCTAACGGCTTCAAATATTTTCACATCTGTTTAACACATAGGAGCACTCTTACATTTTAAGACTTGAATTGTGTACCTGTAAGCATTAGGCAAAAATGGCAGCTTGGCAGGCCCCAGGCTCAGACATGCCCCTGGCCTGCAGGCACAGGTTCGGATGACTGATTTTTATTTTTGGGGGGGGGGGGCGAGATTGCATTGCTTAAACATACACATACTCCTACATTGGCCCTGAGCTCCTCCAGCAGTGGCAGTCCCATGGTGACAGTCTTCCTGCATCCAGTTAATGCTCTCCGTCAGATGCCAGTTGCAGGGATGACGTCACATTGCAGCGTCAAAGGCTTCCGCCTCGATGACCGTCATCTGACAGAAAGCGGGAACTGGATGCAGGGCGACTGCCAGCACTGGAGGGCTGAAGTATGTGGATGTAGGCAAGGATGTATAGGCATACTGTTGCCAGGCATTTGTGAGTGTCCAAGCCAGTGGAGGGAGAGCTCATCTTGCCGCCCCCATGCTCCACACGGTTGCATGCAAGCTCAGTGGGGCCTATGTTCTTCCTCCTATAAGCAGGCCAGGGAACCGAGTAGGGTTGTCAGATTGGCCATGTCTTCCTGGCCATATTTCATGTGGAGGGGAGCACAGAAAAGTGCTGTCCTGCAACATGTATAATCCATAGGCTATAGGAAGGATATAAAAGGCAGGTCACCTGGGGCATATTTATTCCACATACTGCGGGGTGGCATTTTTCATGCATTGCCCATCAGCATGAATAAATTATGTTTCCAGGAAAACATGGAAAACCTGACAACCCTAGAACAGAGTGACCGAAGGCAGAGCAATGTTTGTCAGCGCGTAGTGCTGCAACATGAAGGCATAAGCTTAGCTCTCCTGCTCTGATAAAGGGTTTCTCAGCCCTAGGAAGCTCCCAATCTCAAGTCAAAGTCCATATTTTTCACATGTGAGGAATCAATAGGTTTGTGTGAATATAGGGTGTATCCACTGAAGTCTCTGCCATCAAAATGAATCTTTGTTCTGAGAGTTGCAGGATGTATTAATGCTATAGTTGTTCTTGATAATCGTACATAGCCATCTGCTGCATTGATGGTCTTCATGTCAAAAAGTAAACCGTGAGCAAAAGTACATCCAGAATTTTCTTTACTGTCCATAAATAAAATGTTATTTTTCACAAAAATATCCGTGTTTAATAAAAAACAGCAAAGAATGTTCTGTATGTTTAGCCATAAATGCAAAATATGCAACCACAAACAGCATGTAAAATTCCTGTTCAGATCATATGCCCTCATGGAACTAAAAATAAAATCTAAAATAACATTGAGAATGCAAAACTTTATTTTGACGCAAGGTGCAATGGGTAGACCTCTCATCTAGGTGTTGTAGCTGGTGCGGCACATTAAATCATAACTTGTCAGGCCAGTTTGACAGCCCTGATGCATAATCACAGTGTTTGAAAGGACTACAGACGTTTTGTAATGTGTAGAAACGGTTACACCTGAAATTCCTGTGTGCTCTATTGAGAGAAAAAAATAAAATAAAATAGAGTTTCCCTCTTTTGCCCTTAAATATTGGACAGATACCACTGACAGCCTGTGCCCAATTATTACCCCCCCCCCCCATTTTAGGCAAAGTTCCCTTTTGTCCCTCGGCAAGCGCAGCTCTTCAGCTCAGCGGCTCCTGAACCTGGAAGACCCCGCAGCTAAAGCAATTTGCTTCTACGCAACTTGTGTAGTGCAAGAACTGCAGGTCGCACACCGCTACAGACTGGCGCGCTTTACGTAAGCAGGTTCCGTAATGCCTGTGCAGAACGATGGATTGTAGCTGCGTGCATATGGAAATCTTATCACTGACTGAACACTCAATATCGTGGGTGGTGTCAGGGGACGTTGACACACTCGCCGCATGCCGACATCACTAGTGACCGATCTGGTGAGAGGCAGCCAGGAAAATTCTAATTATTGGCTGCTGGTGACGCTGGGTGGAGGAAACTCCAGATCAGGGCAGCAGGGGCACTCCTCAGCCTGACCACTTTAAAACTAAAGTGGTCAGGATGACCACTGATTGACACACACAAAGATCAGACCCTTATTCATCTGTATTCCCTGCGACGGTCCTCCTTGCAACCAGTGCTTCATCAAGTTTCAGATTTCCTTGGCGGCTTCCATCAGTCCACCCCTCTGCTGCCTCCACAAACAAAGGGCTAAAGTTCCACTCAAATATTAGGCCAAGACTATATATTTGATGGTGACATTTAAGGGTCCAGAGGGAAGCAAGTCACCCATGGAGACACGGGTTGAGCAACCCTAGTCTAGGCATTTTATCTAGGGATAGACCGATATTTTTTCAGGGCCGATACCGATTATCGGCAGCTTTTCTGGCTGATAGTCGATATTTGGTGCCGATATCCTGTAAATTTAAAAGTTGTGAAAAAAACAGCACAAATCTGACATTATGCCATGAACTCAATGTGTTTAACATCTAAACATTGCACCACGTCCACTTCATTTATTCAATTTAATAAGATTTTTTCTCATTTAAGCTTTTATTTTTACAAACAATAAGACCGTGTATTTGGCTTTCTTAAAGATCCCTCATATGACCCTGTAACCTGTAAGGGGTTGCGCAACTTTGGCCCTCCAAGCATTATATTACAAAGTTGGTGCCAACTTAACCAGAGCTGTTGTAAACATAACAACCCCATAGACTATAATAGCTCTGGTTAGTTTACACCAGCTCTGGTTAAGTTAGCACTGACTTTGTAATACTGTCCCACGTTTTGGAATTACATCTCCCATGATGCTCAGCTTCTCATTAGTTTCTTAGAGCCTCATGGGAAATGCAGGTCCAAAACATCTGGAGGGCACAGGTTGCAGACCCCTGCTGTAGGAAATAGACCCTGCATCTCCTGTATAGGGAATTCACTGCCAGATGGGATGGAAGCCACATTTCTGTTGCCATCACGCTCATGCGCAATTCGGTCAGTGAGCAGGGGTCGTTCTGCAGTGAGGGCTTACAGCCTGATGTGGGAGAAGCCCTGGATTTGCACAGTTCTTTGGGATCTTGCGTGTCGCAGCTGCAGTGAGCCAACTTGTCCAATTATCGGCAAATAAATGCCAATACCAGTAATTTTATGAATATTGGCAGCCGATAATCAGCAAAACCAATATATCGGTCTATCCCTAATTTTAACCACTCAATGTGAATGGGGGGGGGGGGGGGGTTGTCTTTGAGGCCTGGCCTGAGCTTCAGGGACCAAGACCAGGGAACAAAACCCAGCTCCCTTCATCGGCTCTGAATACACTCACACCAAGAATCTCTGGATTGGCTGGATTTTCCTGCAGACACATCATATACCGTGGCTTGCAGGAAGCCAGCAGCAGGTCATGTCTGGGGATCGAAAAGGCAGCTCTGCACTGGTTTCAGAAGTATCTAAAGTGTTAAAAAGGGAGGAGTAAGGATGGTTTAAGGTTTAACCTTCCAGCCCATTTAAATCTAGTGGATGTGATGTTCCCACCATTCATGCGCTTTCAAGGTTACTGAGGTAGGGGGTAAATATTCAATGGAATCATGCCAACTGTCCGAGGTGTATCTGAGCGTGGAAAGGACGTAAACATGGAGCAACAACTGCTGTCATAAGGATTAACAGGACAGATCGTAGCATTATAAACCACCGAACGTTTTTTTTGCTCTGGCGGCATCTGCTCTGTATGACATGCTGGGGACCCGCCGCACACTGCGACTAAGGAAGAACACAAATTAGATCCTCTAATGCAAATGAAATTTAACGGCTTGCAGCCACGTGGCTTGTGATAAAAATACAATCGATTGCGAGCTAAAAGTCTTAATCAGGAGACTGCTACAAAAAAAAAACAAAAAACTGCACTCTATTCTATTTGAATGAAAAGCATATCCACGTCAATAGAGCCTGGGATTTGCTGCAGACTGACAGAATTCTCTACACGTGACACAAAAGAGCAAAGCTTTAATAGAATAAAATATTCCCTCTTCAAAAGCAATAACATGGGATCACATGAGAGAATGGCACGCTGTCAGGATGTGCAGCAGAGATAAAAGCCCTTTTACAACTTAAGCCAGGAAGCAGTTCAAAAGGCATTTACCAAGATAATGCAAAAAAGATCTGTGACAGTAATAAGCTGGCTGTACACTGGGACGACTAAACAGCCATGCGTTATATAACCGCAATCTGTATGATTGAAAGTAAAGTATTACATGTAATACACAATGCAGTATGTTGTTTTGCAGTGTACACATTCAGTAAATATCCTTTATCTGCGGGAGCAGCCATCTGGCTATAAATTAATGTTTTAAATCCCACGCTTGCACAAAAAAGTGCAAATTGAGTCAGTTTGAGATGTTTGACCACAAAAGATTTAAAGACTGCTGCACTGACAGAGCAAAGGTAAACCTGGGGATTAAGGCTAATGTCAGAGGAACGCAGTGTTCATGTCCGTGTCGCCGCACAGTTTAACGTCCGTCGTAGCATAGAATCATGATCAAGAGACCAACACACGAAGTACGTGCGCACCGAACTGCGCACGCATAACACACGTGGCAAACGGACGCAAGAGAGTAAAACCGCTACCACGGACGTGCAGAGAGCTCCACGTCAGACGCAGCGCATTTGCGACGTCCAGCACCTTGACGCACACAATGGCTTTTCATATCCTTTTCAAATTTTTATCATTTCATATTAATTTAAAAATTTCCCATAGTTCCCTTTTTTCTCTAAGTTCGTCAAAAAAACACAGACCGTGTGGTGTCTACAGTGTCTTCCGTCAGTACGTCCATCATGCACGCACGCAGAGTGCGCGCAGACTGCATTCGTCTGATATTAGCCTTAGGCTAGGGTCAGACGAACGCATTTTTCACGTGCGTTTAGCTGCACGAAATCACGGCCGTGCTAGCAGCAAATGACGTCCAATGCTGGGGAACATACGACGAACGGCCGCACGAAAGTTCGTCCGTGCAACGCAAGTGGCCAACGAACGCATTTTTTCGAGAATGTCAAACCGCTACTACTGACGTACAGAGTGCGCTGCGGCCACATAGCGGCGTGTGTGCGTGATTGGGAGACGTCAGACGCTGCTAATGTCCGGCTAACATAACGTCCAGACACAAAAAGTGTTTTATTGATGATCCGTACAAAATCACGGACGAAACGGCGCATCGTATGACCGCTGTCGTGTATTCCGGGAAAAAATACGTACGTTCGTTCGAACGCACTTTTTCACGGACAACGTGAAAAATGCGTTCGTCTGACCCTAGCCTTAAAAGGCTACTATAGCCACTGTAACGTCAACCTAGGTGATAAAGCAAACCACTACTCTAAAAACAGTAACAAGCATATATGAAGATCAGGCTTTTTATTATTTTAGGACAGGAAAAAAAAAAAAATTTAAATCCAACAAAAAGGCATGAATTACATTTACAGGTTCTCAGACCAATGGGCTGTCCATGTGACCTGCATGCACTGCTAGCATTCCACCTCATATGTAAGCACATTGCTTAATTATGTGAGTGAATGTGACAAATACATTGTTTGTTCCTTCTATAGATTAGCATGAATGTGTGGAGTATGAGGTAATGTACGGTCACGTTGAACACATTTGTGCGAGTGAAATGCATGGTTATATTTTCGTGTATGTTTTATAAGCATGACCCCAGTGTTCTTTCACTGAGAGCATTTCACACGACAATGTTCGCCAGCACTCAGGAATGCTGGGTGGATCAGCCTGGTGGTTCTGGGGTGGGATAGATTCCGCTTTTTACACCCTGTTCCGGAAAAAAATAATTATAGCATATTATTGCTGTCCGGAAAAAAAAAAAAAAAAAAAAGCACAAAACATATTTACCTAGTATGTCCCTATAAGAAAAAAATATATATATATAAAAATAAAAAAAAATATAAAAAAAAGGATATTTTCTAAGTTGATATTACGGTGTATATTTCAATGCTTGAACAAAACCAGTAGATGAAATGAGGTGCCAAACAATCATCCCTTGAAAGTTGTTCTGCATATTCAGGCGCAAAAGCACAGATAAAGTTATGACTGCGTAATGAACACATGCCAGAGTCTGTTATACACATAGAATAACACTTTTATATACCAGAATGGTTGTGTTTGATGAGAGCACGACACTTTAATATAGCTTTAACATTGTGCTTTTTAGCCTCTTAGGTAAGAGAGCAGGAATCAACGGGGTTATTCAAAGTGATCCGAAAAGTCACCGCACTTCGGGGCGATTCGGCGATTCCTAGTGCGGACCCTGCGGTGTAGTCAGCAAACACTGCAGGGCCCCCGTAGTGCAGGGAATATTCGCCACAAACCCGCAGGAACCGGCGCAAAAAAAAATTGTGTTTGTTTGAAAGTTTGTAATTTGAAACGCTGTTTGCAAAAAACTACTGAACGAAAAGGTCTGAAATTTACATATAAGATCCATTGAATGATAATAAAAAGGGCTGTTACAGAAAAATGAAAACACGATAAAAAAAAAAAATCTAAAACTAAAAGGGACTTTTTACTGCCAAATAAAATAAATAGTTTATTAGATATTGGATTAAAGCGGGAATATTTTTAACATTGAAGCCTATGGGATTCGCCTGAATAAACCTGTCAAATGAAACCACCGAACAGCAGGGCATTTCGGCAACTTTTCACTGCTGGTTTTTGTTCTCTGAATAGACGAAGCATTGCTTCTCTAAGGGGATTTCACTGCCCTCGAACAGGCACCGTATGTGCAGGCGATAAGCCAAGATTTGGCAAACTGCCTGCTCTCTGAATAGCCAAATGGCCAGGAAAGGTAACCGTACCCTGAATTTCAGTGTCCAGTTACATTTTAGGGCCAGATCGGCTCTCTTTGAATAACCCTGTTAGTCACAAACTATGACAATATAGTGCATTAGCCTTCCGCAAGGTCATTGTACCCCAATGTAGAGATCTTTAGGCCCTAGTTACTAAATATATTACACAGACATAGACTGACACTTGGGGTGTTCGGGCACTGCCTGAGTGTCCAGGTTTGGAGTCATCAGGAAGGCTTGCTGCTCATCCAGTGCATGGATATGCGTGGAGCATCATGGGGTTCCGTCTGAGCAGGGGCTTCGGCTACAACAGAGTGACATCCTATATAAAACAAGCAGGTCAGTGCCACAAATCACATCCACCACCAATCTCCCAAAAGCTTGATCAAACACAGTGCTCTTCCCTATACCAGGTGAATGAAAAAAAAATATACGTATCTTGATCAGCGCAATAAGAATTGTTATCAGGATCTTGGGGTCTCTCATAGATCAGCAGACCATATTTTGGTACATATGTATATATGTACCAAAATATGGTCTGCTGATCTATGAGAGACACAAAGATCCTGATAACAATTCTTATTGCGCTGATCAAGATACGTACAAGAGTGACATCCTAGTTGTCAACTCTTGCTGTGGGACTGGCCCCCGGGCGTGAGAGTCCCCACGATGACGTCACGAATGGGGGAATACCCCTGCCCAGCAGGGAAATACAGATACACAAGTCCTACAAAGACTGTTGAGGTGGCATTGGGAAAGGACAGAGTCTGACCTTACCAATGGTGACACCAACATGACCATGTACTCTTAAAATTAAAAACTTCCCTTTTGTTCTGTTGTAAACTTTCTAATTATAAAGTAAACAATGGTGCTTCAATCACTCACATTATTTCCCACGCCAGGTGCACGTGTAGAGATGATGGCACAGTGTGACAAACTGTTCCCTCAAAAACACAAGCTTTGAGGAGAGGTGGCAGTAGTTTGGACACCTGTATCTCCACACTGTTCCCCCTGCAAAGTCAATTGAGGGGTCATTGGATAGGCCAGGGGGCTTTCATATGATACCACAAATTGCTACGTAAAAGGGATATATAAATATATATATATATATATATATATATACACACATATATATATACACACACAGTTGTGTTCAAAATTATTCAACCCCCAATGCTGTACAGGGTTTTAGGGAATTTAGTGTACATTTATAATTGTATTCAGAATGAAATCCTACAAGGACTTTTTAAAGAACCATATGCAACTAAAATGACATCAATTGGTTTTGTAATACAGTAGTAAATGTTTCTTTTGTGAATTCTTCATTGACACAATTATTCAACCCCTTAAAGACTACCACTCTGAAAACACTTGAATGAACCTCTGTTCTTCAATCAGGTATTGAAAACACCTGTGGATGTCACGGAGCAGCAATAAAGCATAATAAGCACCAATTAGGCAGCTTTAAAATGACTGATACTCAGCTCCTTCTAGACATTTACTGGTGTGGTTACAAACATTATTAATTATATTATGATGGCAATCTGCACTATGTCCATGTTCTCATCTTTATAGAACTTTTAAAAACGTCCTCGATATACTGCTACTTGCATAGCATACGCAATGCAAATTGTACACTGCAGCCGGACCTGCAAACTTTACGTACACAAGTCCTTTAGCGCCTAAATGATCAGACCTGTGGCGCACACAGCCCGTTCCATTGCGGTCTCAATGTCACTAGTAACCGACAGCCGGGAAACTCAAGATCCCCAGATGTTGGTGACACTGGGTGGGGGTGGAGCAAATTCCTCAAATTCACCCAGTGAACCAAGAAAAACACGGGTTAAGTTAAATAGAATGGAGTTTTGTTACTGTGGAGCTCTGATCTGGGGGTCATACACCGCGCACATTACTGTGAGTTTTATTGCAGAGGAGCTCTGTAATGTGCAGTGTGTACAAGTGTATCAGTAATGTACAGAGTATCTTCTAAACCTGAAAAGCTGTGCTTTTTTTTCTGGAAAAATAGGTGGGGGTACTCTCACGCACAGGGAAAAACTGATTATTAGGACCCGAAAATAGTCATAACAATAGTTGTAGCTCACTTAGGCTAGCGTCAGACGAACGCAGTCATCACGGCCGTGTCGCCGCACAGCTCAACATCCGTCGTAGCATTGATTTGTGACCAACACACGAAGTACGCGCGCACCACGCAGGTGGCAACGGACGCCATTTAGGCCTCGACGTAAAAGCACTACAATGGACGCCCACAGTGCGTCACGTAGCGGCCTATGTGCGCGTGATGAGGTGACAGACGCAGCCCATTTGCGACGTCCATCATGTTGACGCTCAGAAGTTTTTTTGGTATGGCTGACTGTACCGGTCTTTTAATTTTAATTAATTCGGTTTACCATATTTCCCTTTTTCTGCATCCGTTTAAAAAAAAAAAAAAAAAAAAACGGACCGTGTGGTGTCACAGTATCTTCCGTCAGTACGTACATTCGTTATATACGCACGCAGAGTGCGCTCAGACTGCTTTCATCTGACATTAGCAGTAAAGGAAGACACTATAAAAAGGGAACCATATTTAATACTGTGTTCCTTTAAATGAACTAAAACGATTGTTGTAACCCTATGGGAGTTATCCACCAAGTGCCTCTGTTGCAAGAAAAATCTGTATTGCAGTTAAGTGTTTTTTTGCAACCCTGGCACTGAATGGATAATCCCCTAGCATTTGTGAGCACCACAGCAATGAAACTCACAGTAATGTGCAGTGTGTATGAGCTCCACAGCAATGAAACAGTAATGCGCAGTGTGTATGAGCTCCACAGCAATGAAACTCCAATATCCACCAAGTACTGTTTGAATAATATTGGGGACTCCAATGAGAGGGTGTTTGACCTTGATAACACCCCCACATGGTGGTAACAGCAAGACCAGGTGAACATACCGGTGTTGCCAGAGCTGATATTTTTAAATGCTGTTTTGAAGTGTATTTGGAAGCAGCAGCAGTTTTCTTCTTTGTTCTGAGGCCTGTCTGTCACTGAGTCCCTGCAGAGCAATGCAACCAGGACTTAAATTTCCACCTTCTCTCCTTCAAGGGTGCACCACACACTGTCTGGAACTACTGGGGTAATTTGTCAGTGTAGAAGTATTTTGGCACGCCCTCTTGACATCAGAGGGGGCCAGGCACCAGCAAGGAGGAAGGGACCAGGAGGAGAGAGCAAGCACAAGTTTCTGTACCCAGCACCGCAAGAGAGTCTGCTCTCTGACCTGGCAGATACAATGCATCTCGCTGGGCACCGACTGCATCTCAGATGAGGAGCAGGAGGGACACAGCGCAAGGCAGATAATTGAAAAATTTGGATCTGAAGCAAAGAGGAGTTAGAAGTAGATTTTTAGGAAAAGGTGTATACCTGGACACCGGAATTATCATCAACAGCTGTAATAAGAACGCTTTAGAAGTGGTTGAGCTCATGTAATCCGTCTCGCTATTTTTGGGAGCATATACACCTTTTACACAGTGACGCAGATACTCAGCCAACACCCTGGAATCCACGCATAGCAAACAGGTTACTCTGTAATAGCAGCTTTGTTTGCCTGAGAATAAGGGACCAGACTGGCCACAGAAAGACAATGAGAGCACAGGCAATACTAGACAGTTAAGAGGCTGCTACCAATGAGGGCATAAATAGAAAGTAGGGATAGACAGATATCACTTTTTAGGCACCGATACAGATTATCGGCCACCTTTCAGGCTGATAACCGATATCAGGAGCCGATATTCTGTACATTGAAATTTTTGAAAAAAAGGAGAGAAAAATAAAAAATAAAACAATTTCTACACAAGTCTGGTGTAAAAATTTGTAAACATTAGAACTCAGAAAAATAAAAGTGCTTGCAAAATAAATAGCTTTCCAGAACACAGAAAAATAGTAAAAACTATCAATATAACACACTAAACATCACTACTAGAAAGCTAAACAATATTTTATGTTAAAGAAGCTCAGTGCTCAAAGTGACGGGTAACACAGTAATGTGCGGTGTGTATGAGCATATCAGAGCTCCACAGCAATAAAACTCACACACTGCACAGTACTGTGAGTTTTATTGCTGTGCAGCTCTGTGATACACTCATACACACTGCACATAACTGTATCACAGAGCTCCACAGCAATAAAACTCACAGTAAGTGTGTGCGTATATCACAGAGCTCCATTGTTTTTTATTTTATTTATACACTCTGTTCATGCTTGGTATCATTGGAGAGGCCATGCTCTGGCCTTTCCATTGATACCTCATGTGACACCCTTCCATCCATGGTTCAGGAGATACGTGGTTCCAAAAGGACCCCCTGTATCTTCACCATAGGGAATTCCTGACCAGGGGGAGGAGTCTCGCATCTGATGTAAATCGCGGGTGGGTCCAATGTCAGTGGGCAGGGCTTGTCCCGCAGGCAGCTGACATCGTCCAAGATGTCGGCCCCCTGCAGGACAGGTCCGCGATCAGCGCCGGAGGGGCACTGAGCTGCGATACTTCACAGCTGGGCTGCAGACATCCTCTGCAACTCAGCGGAGGAGAGTCTGTCCTGCCAGTATGCGTCGGTACCGAGTACCAGCGCATATTGGTGGGAAAAAGCCACGGCTATCGGTATATATCGGCAGTGAAGCAGTGACCGATAATCGGTCGACCCCTAACAGAAAGACCCCGGTGAAGGCTTCAAGACATAAGCAAGAGAAGCGATGGGAGGCGGGGGTGGCAAAGCCTGGAATTGTAGAGGACCCAGGATGAAATGCTTAAGACAAATGGTAGTTTATCCACCAATTACATATCTTGAATAAAAAAGTTACAGTTTAAGGCTGGCGTCAGACGAACGTACTAGGTGCACCCGTACTGATGTGGCTTCAAGTGTCCGTCTCAGCGTTGTGACACTGTGACGGGGCCAGCCACACGCTGTTTTGCGTGCATGAATTGCGCGTACAACAGCAGACATGCCACGCACATCTAGAAAGCCTCTGTCAAAGCGCTAGGAAGCGCGTTGATGGAGCTGCAAAGCGCGATTCTCCATAGAAGGATCAAGCCTTGCAGCGCTGAGCGCACTAAGTGCACTCAGCGAGGTGGCCAGATGGGTGTCGAGTGGAAGGAACGTCCACTCGCACAGACGATGCTTCCGCTCTCCAATGGACGCCCATCTGACCCTAGCCTAAAAATCAACAAAATTTTGCCTACGTTCTTTGAAATTCCCTCTCTGGATTTCCAAAGTTGAAGTTTATAGTGGTGTTAACAACATGAATGGCAAGTAGTGGAGAACCTCAAAGTGTCATACCTCTGAAGGCAAAGTGTGAAATCCATCAACAGAAGGTGTAAACACACAATTATACTAAATTTTCACTATCCTGAAAGTGGAAGGTCTAGCAATTTCAACATCCTCCTTTCACTCTCACCCCACACCTGTAGGAATCTAAGCTTTGGATACACGACAGTTCTCCAATCTTATTCAAAATTCCCTCGCTCAGTCTACCCCTATAACAACAACACACCTCTGGTCTAGACTCTCTTGCTCCTCAACTGCACAAAATCCCCATGTCAGCTCCAGCCCTGGCACTCGCGGCAGACACAACACTTGCAGAGATGCTCCCGCGCTGCTGGAAGAAATCTCACTCTGATGTGGACTTCAACTAGAAGTTCATTCTCCACTCATATACAGCTGCTCTTCACCTATAGCCAAACAGACTGCTCTCTTATATCCTCGCTTTCTTCCAACCCTAAAAGACTGTTCAACCTTTATCACTCTCCTCTACCCACCTGCACCACCTCCATCATCCAACCTCCGCTCAAGATCTCGGTTAGGTTATAAAAAGAAAAACTTACAATTCACAACATCCCAGCCCAAGCATATAATAATAATCTTCCTCCCCGTTAACACCAATGCAACCCTCAGCTTCTTTGCCACAACCACCATGAAGTTAGCTTCCGTCTACCTCACCACCTGCCAGCCCGACCCTAACCCCTCACATCCCTTTCCCTTCTTTCAAGCATGCCACTATCACACCCATTCTAAAAGACACCCTCCCCTCGACCCCAATTTTCCTGAAAACTGCCGATCATCATTACTTCCACTAGTGTGGACGCCTGTGTGCCCACATAGCTGAGCGGATGTTAGGACTCACTCCAGTAAGATTACAACCCAACATGAGGATAAAGCAGATGCACCAAGCTCACAAACAAGAAACAAACTAAGCTCACCATCCAAAGCCATCACCGTTTCCATCTCCTGCATTTTCACTCTGCAGTCCCACCCAGTCCCAGGCCTAAACTTGTAGTTCTCCCTTCCAGCTGGTTTCACTTTACTTTCCATTTACCCCTTTTCAAGCCCAAACTTCTAGTCCGTCCCATGCAATCCCTGCTATTATATTCTGGCCACCAGCTCCATACTCCCCTATTGCCTTCTTGTTTGACATACCCATGTCCCATAGCGTGTAAGCTCAAGGCATGTCTGGTTGAGAACTAGTATAAAAGTGCTGTATTAACAGGACAATGATCAAGGTCAGTGCCATCTATTCCTAATGTATCACGTCTCACGTTTGTTGGCGCTAAATAAGTTAATGTAACTAATCGTAATCTCTTAGTAGAACTCTAAAAAGAAGGAGATGACAAGTCCATCTGCCAACTGATAACAGATGGGAGCATACTGCCAGCTGCACTGGTAATAGGAGAGCTGTGATGGTACAGAAAGGGTTAGAGAGATATGTTTCTTCCCGTGCGTCACCTTCACAATCCAGGCAACGTCAACTGAATCACACACACACACACCTCGCCCGTGTCCTGGAAAGTCTACGCTGCTGTCATCGTCACATGAGTTAACCCATGCCCTTCCAGGCTGAGGCTAGAACCAGTACATGGAGCCAAGACACATTGTGTCACAGTGCACAGGAATCCAAAAACAGGTTTACAATGGAGGGTTTATTGTTAGAAACTAAATAGATCTTCCTGAGGATGGACAGTGAATGTCACACGCTCATTGTGACCAACAGCGGCCGGTGACTTATTTCAAGAAACTGCAAACGTCACAGCTAGGGACAAATACACCAAGACATTAACTTCAGGCCGGATAACTTACACTTCACACCTGAATATAAAAAAAATTTAAAGGCAAAAAGCTTACTACTAATCCAAATATGTACACAGATCCAACTCCTCTGAATCTTTTATCAGCCCCTATAGCATTTAACCTGTCAACATACAGACCAGCCGATATTAACCCACCTCCATCCTAGCAACCAGGAACAATCACGCTTCATGGCCCCAAAGCAAAGGTGTGTTTGGCATACCCACTGCCTTCCTGACAATCTTTTCCCACCACAGCTGGCTGCCAGTCCTGTGCCTCACCAGCCAACCAGACCCCCAGTGATGTCTCAGGTGCAGTACCGTAAAAGTCAGGTGGGCAATATCTGCCACACGGTGGCCAGGTCATAGGTGGGTGCACTTTGCTGGCAAGCTCTCCTTACCCCACATATACAGCTCTTCGTGGCTGAGCCCAAGCAAGGTGCACACACCCCCCCCCAAACAGGGCACAACAACCCCCCCCCCACAATCACCCTCAGTCAGGGCACAACAACCCCCCCCCCACAATCACCCTCAGTCAGGCACAACAACCCCCCCCCACAATCACCCTCAGTCAGGCACAACAACCCCCCCCCACAATCACCCTCAGTCAGGGCACAACAACCCCCCCCCACAATCACCCTCAGTCAGGGCACAACAACCCCCCCCCACAATCACCCTCAGTCAGGGCACAACAACCCCCCCCCCCCACAATCACCCTCAGTCAGGGCACAACAACCCCCCCCCCCCACAATCACCTCAGTCAGGGCACAACAACCCCCCCCCCCACAATCACCCTCAGTCAGGGCACAACAACCCCCCCCCCCCAATCACCCTCAGTCAGGGCACAACAACCCCCCCCACAATCACCTCAGTCAGGGCACAACAACCCCCCCCCCCACAATCACCCTCAGTCAGGGCACAACAACCCCCCCCCACAATCACCTCAGTCAGGGCACAACAACCCCCCCCCCACAATCACCCTCAGTCAGGGCACAACAACCCCCCCCCACAATCACCCTCAGTCAGGGCACAACAACCCCCCCCCACAATCACCCTCAGTCAGGGCACAACAACCCCCCCCCCCACAATCACCCTCAGTCAGGGCACAACAACCCCCCCCCCCCAATCACCTCAGTCAGGGCACAACAACCCCCCCCCCAATCACCCTCAGTCAAGGCACAGCAACCCCCCCCCCCACAATCACCTCAGTCAGGGCAACAACCCCCCCCCACATCACCCTCAGTCAGGGCAACAACAACCCCCCCCCCCCAATCACCTCAGTCAGGGCACAACAACCCCCCCCCCCCACAATCACCTCAGTCAGGGCACAACAACACCCCCCCCCCACAATCACCCTCAGTCAGGGCACAACAACCCCCCCCCCCCACATCACCCTCAGTCAGGGCACAACAACCCCCCCCCCCCACAATCACCCTCAGTCAGGGCACACAACCCCCCCCCCCACAATCACCCTCAGTCAGGGCCACAACAACCCCCCCCCCACAATCACCTCAGTCAGGCACAACAACCCCCCCCCCCCAACAATCACCCTCAGTCAGGGCACAACAACCCCCCCCCCCCCCACAATCACCTCAGTCAGGGCACAACAACCCCCCCCCCCACAATCACCCTCAGTCAGGGCACAACAACCCCCCCCCCCCCCCCCCAATCACCCTCAGTCAGGGCACAACAACCCCCCCCCCACAATCACCCTCAGTCAGGGCACAACAACCCCCCCCCACAATCACCCTCAGTCAGGGCACAACAACCCCCCCCCCCCACAATCACCCTCAGTCAGGGCACAACAACCCCCCCCCCCCACAATCACCCTCAGTCAGGGCACAACAACCCCCCCCCCCCACAATCACCCTCAGTCAGGGCACAACAACCCCCCCCCCCCAATCACCCTCAGTCAGGGCACAACAACCCCCCCCCCCACAATCACCCTCAGTCAGGGCACAACAACCCCCCCCCACAATCACCCTCAGTCAGGGCACAACAACCCCCCCCCCACAATCACCCTCAGTCAGGGCAACAACAACCCCCCCCCACAATCACCCTCAGTCAGGGCACAACAACCCCCCCCCCACAATCACCCTCAGTCAGGGCACAACAACCCCCCCCCCCACAATCACCCTCAGTCAGGGCACAACAACCCCCCCCCCCCAACAATCACCCTCAGTCAGGGCACAACAACCCCCCCACAATCACCCTCAGTCAGGGCACAACAACCCCCCCCACAATCACCTCAGTCAGGCACAACAACCCCCCCCCACAATCACCCTCAGTCAGGGCACAACAACCCCCCCCCACAATCACCCTCAGTCAGGGCACAACAACCCCCCCCCCACAATCACCCTCAGTCAGGGCACACAACCCCCCCCCCCCACAATCACCCTCAGTCAGGGCACAACAACCCCCCCCCCACAATCACCCTCAGTCAGGGCACAACACAACCCCCCCCCCCACATCACCCTCAGTCAGGCACAACAACCCCCCCCCCCCACAATCACCCTCAGTCAGGGCAACAACCCCCCCCCCCAATCACCTCAGTCAGGGCACAACAACCCCCCCCCCCCAACAATCACCCTCAGTCAGGGCACAACAACCCCCCCCCCCCAATCACCTCAGTCAGGGCAACAACCCCCCCCCCAATCACCTCAGTCAGGCACAACAACCCCCCCCCCCACAATCACCTCAGTCAGGCACAACACCCCCCCCCCCCCACAATCACCCTCAGTCAGGCACAACAACCCCCCCCCCCACATCACCCTCAGTCAGGGCAACAACAACCCCCCCCCACAATCACCCTCAGTCAGGGCACAACAACCCCCCCCCCACAATCACCCTCAGTCAGGCACAACAACAACCCCCCCCCCCACAATCACCCTCAGTCAGGGCACAACAACCCCCCCCCACAATCACCCTCAGTCAGGGCACAACAACCCCCCCCCACAATCACCCTCAGTCAGGGCACAACACCCCCCCCCCCCCACAATCACCTCAGTCAGGCACAACAACCCCCCCCCCAATCACCTCAGTCAGGGCACAACAACCCCCCCCCCACAATCACCCTCAGTCAGGGCACAACAACCCCCCCCCCCACAATCACCCTCAGTCAGGGCACAACAACCCCCCCCCCCACAATCACCCTCAGTCAGGCACAACAACCCCCCCCCCCACAATCACCCTCAGTCAGGGCACAACAACCCCCCCCCCACAATCACTCAGTCAGGGCACAACAACCCCCCCCCACAATCACCTCAGTCAGGGCACAACAACCCCCCCCCCCACAATCACCCTCAGTCAGGGCACAACAACAACCCCCCCCCCCCAACAATCACCCTCAGTCAGGGCAACAACAACCCCCCCCCACAATCACCTCAGTCAGGCACAACAACCCCCCCACAATCACCCTCAGTCAGGGCACAACAACCCCCCCCCCCACAATCACCCTCAGTCAGGCACAACAACCCCCCCCCACAATCACCCTCAGTCAGGCACAACAACCCCCCCCCCCACAATCACCCTCAGTCAGGGCACAACAACCCCCCCCCACAATCACCCTCAGTCAGGGCACAACAACCCCCCCCCACAATCACCCTCAGTCAGGCCACAACAACCCCCCCCCCCCACAATCACCCTCAGTCAGGGCACAACAACCCCCCCCCCAATCACCCTCAGTCAAGGCACAGCAACCCCCCCCCCAATCACCCTCAGTCAAGGCACAGCAACCCCCCCCCCCCCCCCATCACCCTCATTGGGGGGGGGGCTCCTCTCTGGAGCAGCAGGGATTGGGAGTTAACGCTCTGCTCCAAAGTCCAGGAAACTCTCTACTCCACCATAACCTGCAGCACCGAGAGTCCGGCGAGGGGAGAAGACATCCCGGTAAAACGGAGAGTACACTGTCCGCCGGGAGGATTATCACAGGTTTCTACACATTACAAACCGTATAAAGTTATCTCAAGTTCCGGACTTTTCACTCCAAGTCAGTTTCTTCGTCAGCCCCGGTTTATAGCTCTGTACCGCGACCCCCACCCCCCCTCCGCAGGGCCTCCCGTGTGCTGGCACTCACCTCTCTCCTGTCCATAGCGGAACCTGTGTCAGAGCGCTCTGTGTAAACGAGGAACCTGTCCTGAACCTGTAAGCTCTTCCTGTTAGTCTCGCGCAGGGTCCTTCCTGCAGCCCCGCCCGGAGGGCGTGGAGCCCCGAGCTCACCTGCTCCCAGGTAGAGGGGGCGTGGCAAGCGTACTGACACCAGGCGGAAATAGGTGCCCAGATAAACAATGACATCACCCCCTAGGAGATAGACATAAACACACACTGAGCGATGACCAAGACAAAATTCTAAGGAGGAAAAAAATGGGGCTGGGATAAACTATGTGAGAGTGGACTGATCCATTTTAAGTGAAAGCAATAGTGGGGAAACAAATAAGAAATCTGGCTCCATGATACTCACTGATAATGTAACCGGAATCCACGAGGCCGGGCCGTCATGAGCAAGGATTGTCTGGACACAAGTCTCTTCAGGAAAGGCAAACTTTATTGTGACGTCACAGAATGCTCACACAGGATTGAATCGCAAAGAGTGAACCCTGAACTCACCCCGACAAGGGGTCTCATACCCCGAATACATAATTAGGTACATCCCAATTAACCCACCTCCCGGTGACACTATCCCACCCCACGTGGGTACCTCCCTTGGTTAATTACAAAGACATTCCATACATGGCCATAAATTGGCAAGCTTCATGTTGGTTTGACAGAAGATGATTTGCTGCTACGCTCAACCCGGCCTGTGCCCACCTGCCTAGAGCCTGTTTGTTATTTGTTGTAGATAAGACCTGGTCTGTTTCTACGCTCTTCTTTGTCTTGCTGCAGGCCTCTGTGACCTTGGTGTATCCATTTCTCATCCTGTCCCTGTGTGCCAGGAACGGCCCGGATCTTCCTTAATTTTAATTGCTTCTCTGCTAATCTAACACATTCCTAAAATTCTATGTATGCTTCATTCTAGTTTCAACTAAAATCTACCTAGTTATATTCAAGTGAACCAATATTCTGAACAAGATGGCCGCCTGGCTCATAATGGCGACCATCTTTTGGCCTGATTCTCCTTCAATAATACATTTTAGTGTTGTCTGTGATCAGGGTTAGTTTGCCATTCTTCCTATGTCATGCTATTGCTCTGCCTGGCCCTGTAATCAGAACGGCGGTGTGGTATTCAACTCACAGTATGGTGTCAGGTGATATGCTGCTTAGCCAGTTCAACCAATTTGCTGAGTTTTCTAAGCAGCATATTGCTTGACATATACTGTCATTGTGATGCAGATCTCATAGGCCCCCACGTCTTGGTGTGAGGTCCAGTGCTCTCTACACTACCCAAAAGTAACCCCCTGGCCGGGAATCAAAATTTTCACTTGCCAAAATTGAGCCATTGCGCGTGCTAAACGGACAACTGTATATATAACAAAAAGAGAAAGGTAACAAAAGGTTACCATATAGGGTGCTCAAACAAATCCTTATTGGATATGCACCACATATGTAAAACCATATACTCTAAGAATGATGAACATTCAGTGTAGGCGACACTCAGAACTCACGGGGACTAGATATAAGGCTAAGGTATAAGAGGATAAATAACTAGCTGAAAGAACATGTGCTGGCACCAAAGAACCCTCTCGAAAGCTATACCTCGGCAATTCGAGCTGCCTACTATACGCCAAAGTATGTAAGGAATACATTATAGCATAATACAGCCCAATAATAAATGTAGCCAAAACCTCTCAATGTGCCGTAAAATCAGTACCCACATTGGAGTCTAGTATCCAAGTACCCTATATTGTAGAATTATAAGGGCAACCATGCCCAACAATGAGACTGGGACAAGAAGCCAGACTGACAAAAAAGGATAATAAACAAAACTGTTAAAATATCATAGGATGCTCAACGCGTTTCACCCCTTGCTCACACGGGGCTTCATCAGGAGCTGGGTTCTTTGGTGCCAGCACATGTTCTTTCAGCCAGTTATTTATCCTCTTATACCTTAGCCTTATATCTAGTCCCCGTGAGTTCTGATTGTCGTCTAGACTGAATGGTTCATCATTCATGAGTATATGGTTTTACATATGTGGTGCATATCCAATAAAGATTTGTTTGTTTGAGCACCCTATATGGTAACCTTTTGTTACCTTTCTCTTTTTGCTACTATTTTTAGGGTTCAGTCCCTTTTTGGGTGTCTCTGTCGCTGTTCGTCTGTGGTTTTCATCAACTGTATATTAAGTGTAACCCCGGGAGTACAGTAATTCTACTACCCTGCAGTTTCTATGTAGTAACCAGCAGATGGCGACCTTCTGTTTGCTCTGAGATTCAAGACTGTGTGGCTCTATGGTTTTGTGTGTGGAGGCAGGGCTGCAAGAGAGGAAGCAAGAGAGAGGAAGCTGGAAGATGATGGTGGCTGAGATTTGTGGTATTGTGTCCAGTGCTGAAGCATCCTGCATAAAGGCTCCCAGCAGACTCTGTATCCAGATCAAAGCACAGAACTGTTCCTGGCAGTGATTGTTCTGCAGAAAGAAGGAATCCCAGTGGAGCAGCTTCTCCCTTTCCTGGACAAAATCTGATTGCAGACTGTGGAGTGGTAAGCTGAGACCTCTCCAATTGGTTTTACAACAAGGCATTCTGACACTGGTTACTAAAGCAGCAGTCTATGACTTCTCTGATCCCTGGAACATCCCAGCATATTACTAAGAAAGTGGATTACAATTATTCTGGGCCCCAACAATGTGCACCACCTACCTATGGTACCATTAGGGAAAAGACTAGGGTGGGCCGCAGTATTGTTTGTGGGTAAACTCATACTGACTCTTGCGTTATTTACTTATTCCACTGTATTATGTTTATTTAGACCGTTACATTTATTTTTGCATAGAGTTTTGCTGTGCAATACAAAGTTCTATAAAAGACAGCTCTGTGTTGATTTATTGCTTGTTTAAATATGTTCCCAACTGGATCTCACACCCAAAGCCTGGATGTCCAGTTGGGTGGAGGCACTGCCGCAGTCACGTACCCCAACTCCCAGGCAGCGGAGGCTCAGGATCGGCTTGCAGAGCGCTTGAAGGTAACTGAGGTAAAGGACCACAGGGGTATTTGTGGGACTACGCAAAAACCCGTTACAAATGGAGGCACTGCTGAGATGAATTGGGGTACAACTAACAAGGATATATTAATCCCACGGCCCACGTTCTTATTTGCAACCGAATGGGCCCAGCAACAGAAGATACCGTTACACCATGCAGTGATGATATGTCAAGTACCTCCCTACAGCGAGCTGAAGCATGTCACCAAGTGTTTGGGGATTTTACTGGGAATAGAGATTGTTACCATCAGGGATATCTTGCAGGATTTAAATGGTCAAATTTATATGTTAATATATGCCCATACAGATTTGAGAGGCCGCCAGAGGGCCACAAGCCTACACCTTCTTGGAGCAGCACCCGAAGGATGCCCCTTAGTGTACGCTCTTTTGGACAAAGAGGAGGGGCATACTCCACAGCAACCCCTCAGTATAAACCTGAGGGATTTTGATGTATCAAGCCATTCCCAGCCTCGGACCCTTATGTTAGAGAAAACTACCTGGAGATTACCGGTTACACCATTCGAAGTTGGAGCCATTCCAAAACAGACTGTACAATTTTCCAAAGAGCAAGGGGAAATCAACCCTAAGACCACAGGTCTTGTAGTGGTCTCATCTCCAATATCACCACAGCCAGACAGCCCCTTCTTGAGTACCACCAATTCAGGGGAAAGTAACATGGCCGAAATACTACAAAAACTCTCAGAGGCCATAGTAACGGCTACACACACGCACAGCTACCGCAAGCTGAAGGTGTTTTCTGGTAACCAGCCTGTGCCTGTAGGAGAAGAAACCTTTGAAGCCTGGAAGGATAATGCTTTACAATTACTGGAAGAATGGTCTTGTACTGATATTATAAAGAAACAACGGTTAATGGAGAGTCTCCGATCCCCAGCTACAGAAATAATAAGGCTTTACAAGGGAGTGAATGCACAAACTACCGCACAGGATTACATTCAAGCTTTGCAAGATGCTTATGAAAAATCGGAGGACTCTGATGATCTGTTAGTCAAGTTCCTAGCCACTAAGCAGAAGGAGCATGAAAACTCTTCTGACTATATTAATCGATTACAACTGCTACTAGGAAAACTATTTCAAAAAGGAGCAATCACGGCATCTGAGTTGGATACACGACTATCCAAGCAAATTCAGAGGGGAGGCCTTACCAACGACCCAGTAATGATTATGTTAAGAGTTAAGCTGGATGATCAAGTTTTGTCCTATTCCACACTGATCAACAAAGCAAAAAGATTGGAGGATCAAATGTCCTCATCTCCTTTACGCAAAGGGAATACATTTAAAGCAGCAGAGAAAGAGGATATGGATCTGGCAATTCTTAAAAAGAAGATAGCTGAACTAGAATTATTGTCCAAGCCAGCGGCAAAAAGGACAGATTCTTCTCCTTGTAGACAACTCCACAGGGGGACAATGAGAAGATTGTTACCGGAGGATTCGTCCCCACAAGGAAGCTGTTTTAAATGTAGAAAATTAGGGCACTTCAAGCGGGAGTGTCCCACCAATTCATCAGAGACAGATGTCGAAGTGCTAGCTATTGGACTAGAGAAGGCCTCCGCTTCCAGTGTTTCTAAGAAAAGTAAGAAAGATCATATATCTGTGGGAGCCAAGATAGGGCCCAAATCAATTATACACCTGCAAATAGAGGGTATTTACGCATCCGCCTTGCTAGATACTGGATCTCAGGTCACCATCATTTATAGAGACTTCTATGATCATCATTTAAGCCATATTCCTCTGGAGCCTGCGGGAGAGTTGCAGTTTTGGGGAGTGGATCTCAGGCCCAATCTGTACAGGGATGCATAAGGGATACTGTAACCATCCCACAATTAAACACAGGAATGATCTGTCCTATGGAATTGAGAAGCTCTTATATGCCCAGTGGAAAGAAAACCATGTGCTCCAATTATTCTGGGTACCAATGCAAGAATTGTGCAGGACATGTTCAGGACCTATCTTTCTGAAGTGGGAGATGTATCTCTAGCACGATTAATGGAGGTCAGCCCTGTTTTAGGAAAGGAGTGTCGTCGACTAGCCCTACAAGCTAAACCTGGGTCATGCTATTACTCAGGAAAAGAGTCTGTATTTCTGAAGCCTGGAGAAACCAAGACTCTACGAGCCATAGCTTCTATGCATCATGAAATATCAGGAGGAACCAGGCAATACCTAGTTGAGTCCTTGACTGAGGAGGATACGAAAAATGGATGGACCCTCATACCTGAAGTGAAAGATTGGCGGAATCACTGGTGTAAAGATTTCCCCATAATGATAAAGAATTTCACACCTACTGAGGTCAGAATTGATCGTCACCAGAAGATTGGCGTAATTCACTTGATAGAGCAGGTATCTTCAGTAATGTCCATGAAAGCAGAACTGGGGAGTAACCTTGAAGGATTTATAGATTTTGATCTGGAAGATTCTCCTTTACCACAAGAATGGAAAGATAGACTCCGATCCAAACTAATTACAAGAGAGGAAGTCTTCTCCAGGGAAGAATTGTATGTGGGATGCGCAAGAAGTGCCACACATGCTATTAGACTTTCTAACTCAACTCCTTTCAGGGAGAGATCAAGGAGAATACCCCCGCGAGATGTGGAGGATGTCCGTGATATATTACAACGGATGGAAGAATCTGGTATTATTAAAGAGTCCAGAAGCCCATATGCCTCACCCATAGTGATAGTTAGGAAAAAGAATGGCACAGGTGGCTCTGCATAGACTATCGCACTCTGAATAAGAGAACAGTGCCAGATCAGTACACACTACCATGGATAGAAGATCTGTTAAATGCCCTTTCTGGAAGCCAGTGGTTTAGTGTTCTTGACTTGAGATCTGGGTATTATCAAGTTCCACTGAATGAGGAGGATCAGGAAAAGACAGCCTTCATTTGCCCTTTGGGGTTCTATGAGTTTACTAGGATGCCTCAAGGAATCACAGGAGCTCCTGCCACATTCCAAAGGCTAATGGAAAAGACTGTGGGGGATATGAATCCCAAGGAGTGCCTAGTGTATCTGGATGATCTCATAGTGTTTGGAAGGACCCCGGAAGAACACGAACAGCGATTACTGAAAGTGCTGGATCGACTCCAAGCAGAGGGTCTGAAATTATCATTAGACAAATGTCGATTTGCACGGGACTCTGTCACATATATAGGTCATATCGTTTCTGCAGAAGGAGTAGCAACGGACCCGGACAAAATTGAAGCAGTGAATTGGCCTAGGCCAGATACCATCAGTGAGCTACGTTCATTCCTAGGGTTCTGTGGTTATTACCGAAGGTTCGTGAAGGACTACTCGAAGATTGCTCGAGAGTTACATAATTTGTTAAAGGTTACCTCTGATATAGAAGGTGCTAAGGTACCCAGTCCTAAAGACTCCTTCGGAAACAAATGGACTTCAGGATGTGAAGAAGCCTTTTTAACCTTGAAAGAAAGACTTACAGAAGCCCCAGTCTTGGCATATGCAGACCCCGAGAAGCAGTATGTGCTCCATGTCGATGCCAGTATGGAGGCCCTAGGTGGTGTATTACATCAAAGCTACCCAGAAGGGTTAAGACCCGTGGCATACATAAGCAGAAGTCTAACTGGTGCAGAGAAAAACTATCCAGTCCACAAGCTAGAATTCTTGGCTCTTAAGTGGGCAATTGTAGACAAATTGCATGACTATTTATATGGTACAACATTTGAAGTAAGGACAGATAATAATCCACTTACATATATTCAAACTACGGCTAAGCTAGATGCCACAGGACACAGGTGGCTGGCAGCATTGTCGAGCTATAATTTCAGCCTTAAATACAAGCCAGGCCCCAAGAATGTCAGTGCAGATGCTCTGTCCCGCAGACCTGGACTGCTTCCTCATGAAGAAAGGAAGAATGGGAAGAAATTCCTGGGCCAGGGGTAGGGGCTTTTTGCCACACCTATGTAGTGGCCGAGAAACAGGGGAGTTCTCTGACCTTAGAGGAATAGATTCCATCAGTTACTCCTCAGAAGCAGTACCAGAGATATTTTGTGCTCCAGTCATCCTTCAACATTGGTCTCAAATAACCAATGAAGAAAAAAAGAAAGCCCAATCATAGGATTGGTATATAGGGACAGTCCTCAAGGCGATGAGAGTTAAGAATCCTAAATTGCTGAGCTCCCTTCCAATAGGACAAAGAGACGTGTACCGGAGAGAGTGGAGTAAACTACATCTGGAAGATGGGATCCTTTTATAGGATTTTGAAATACCACGACCACCCAGGTCGAAAGCAGCTGGTACTACCTCATAGATACCGGGGAATAGTCATGAGAGCTCTCCATGATCAACATGGTCATCTTGGAGTTGACAAAACCTACGGACTGATACAAGACCGGTTCTATTTGCCTCGTATGAGGGAATGTGTTGAACATTATGTGAAAACCTGCAGAAGATGTATTCAGAGAAAGACCCTACCTGTGAGAGCTGCCCCTATGGGCCACCTTAAAAGCACAGGGCCCCTGGATCTTGTGTGCATGGACTATCTATGTATTGAGAATGATACTACTGGAATTGGGAATGTTCTAGTGGTTACAGATCATTTTACCAGATACGCTCAGGCCTTTCCTACTAAAGACCAGAAGGCTGTGACCGTAGCTAAAGTCCTGTGGCAGAAATATTTCATGCACTACAGTCTACCCAATCGAATACATTGTGATCAAGGTAGAGACTTTGAGAGCAAGTTGATCAAAGAGCTGCTGGATATGTTGCAGGTTCAGAAGTCCAGAACAACACCCTACCACCCAGAGGGTGATGCTCAGCCTGAGTGTTTTAATAGGACCCTCCTAGATATGCTTGGGACTCTGAAAACAGTGGAAAAGCGGTCTTGGAGTAAGCACGTGGAAACCATGGTCCACGCATATAATTGCACATGAAATGAGTCTACAGGATTTTCACCCTACTTCCTGATGTTTGGAAGGGAAGCTAGACTACCAATAGATGTCCGGATGGGGGTGTCCCCTGATGGGACAACTTCAAGCTCACACTCCCATTATGTGAGGACCCTCAAGCAAAACCTCCACAGGGCCTATGAGTTGGCTACTCAAGCTACGACAAGAATGGAGGAGCGGAACAAGAGAAGATACAATACCAAAGTCAAGTATCGGGAAATCCAAGCAGGCGATAAGGTTCTACTGCGGAATCTAGGGTTGCTTGGAAAACACAAATTAGCAGACAGATGGAAGGATACCCTGTTCGAAGTTGTGTCTAAGCTAAAAGGACTGCCAGTATACAACATAAAAGGGCCTGAAGGACGGATAAAGGCTTGGCATAGGAACCATCTACTACCGGTAGCCTATACAGATGATGAGGAAGAGCATAGTAGTGAATTGGAGGAAAGCACAGCAGCGAGTCCTGAAAATGGGACAGAGGAGACCGCAGAGACTCCCACAGCTGATGATCAGTGGTGGTCTCCCCATACTGAGAGAACACAGAATTTGTCTCCTACCCCTGTGGCACCTCAGAGAGTTAAAACCCCTCTTATGTCAAACAGTCCTCCATCTTTGAACCCAGAAAGCCCGTGCTTTGTGCCTGGGACCACCGTCAGAGACTCTCGATCTATGGGAGAGCCAGGGCCTCAAGCCACTGGTGACCTCCCCAACTACAGGGCAGGAGCCGAAGCTTCCCAGGCACGGTCAGAAAGTGCTCTTCCCCAGCGACTTCCAAGACACAGCACCAGGGTACGGCAGCCTCCTACAGCCTTGGTTTAAGATCATATAGGAGAACCTAGCTATGCTCCAGTGACACAGGCATCATGTAAAATGACCTCCTTTCTCCATGCGCTAGCTGAAATCGTAAATGAAAATCATTCTGTTTTAGCGTAGTTGGCCAGCTAGGATGTCATTGTATTAGCTAGCACTGTTATTGCAGGCTTTTATAAATGTTTTATACGGTTTGGCTTTTGATAGCTTCCTGTCCAGGACTTGCCAGTGGAAGGCAAGTTATTTTCAAAGGGGAACATGTAACCCCTGGAGTACAGTAATTCTACTACCCTGCAGTTTCTATGTAGTAACCAGCAGATGGCGACCTTCTGTTTGCTCTGAGATTCAAGACTGTGTGGCTCTATGGTTTTGTGTGTGGAGGCAGGGCTGCAAGAGAGGAAGCAAGAGAGAGGAAGCTGGAAGATGATGGTGGCTGAGATTTGTGGTATTGTGTCCAGTGCTGAAGCATCCTGCATAAAGGCTCCCAGCAGACTCTGTATCCAGATCAAAGCACAGAACTGTTCCTGGCAGTGATTGTTCTGCAGAAAGAAGGAATCCCAGTGGAGCAGCTTCTCCCCTTCCTGGACAAAATCTGATTGCAGACTGTGGAGTGGTAAGCTGAGACCTCTCCAATTGGTTTTTTTCAACAACCAACCCAACTCTCCATCCAACTACCGCCCTGTATCCCTGCTTCCCTTTACCTCTAACCCCTTAGAAAAACTAGTCTTCAACCGCCTCTCCCTCTCCTCCAATTCCCTACTTGACCCCCTGCAATCTGGCTTCCGTCCCCTACACTCAACTGAAACTGCCCTCACCAAAGTCACCAACGACCTCCTAACTGCTAAAAAACACGGCCACTATTCTATTCTCATCCTGCTTGACCTCTCGGCTGCTTTTGACACTGTTGACCACCCCCTCCTTCTACAGACCCTCAACTCTCTGGGTCTCGATGACACTGCACTTGCTTGGGTTGACTCCTATTTATCCAACAGGTCCTTCTGTGTGTCCTTTGCTGGTAACTCCTCCTCTTCATTGCCTCTATCTGTTGGTGTACCTCAAGGCTCTGTCCTTGGTCCTCTGCTCTTTTCCATCTACACCTCCTCCCTGGGCAAAATCATCAACAGCTTTGGCTTTAATTACCACCTCTACGCTGATGACACTCAGATCTACCTCTCTACCCCCTGATCTCTCTCCCCCTGTCCTTTCAAAAGTCAGCGACTGTTTATCTGGCATCTCCTCCTGGATGGCCTCCCACCACCTAAAGATCAACATGTCAAAGACTGAACTCCTACTTATTCCTCCCTCCAATGCCTCCCCACCTCCTGACTTCTCTATCACGGTGGAGGGTATCACCATCTCCCCATCAAACCAAGTTCGCTGCCTTGGAGTTACACTTGACTCTGCTCTTTCCTTCATCCCCCACATCAAGTCTCTTTCCTCCTCCTGCCGATACCAACTGCGTAATATTTCCAGAATTCGGCCATTTCTTACCACTGTCAACACAAAACAACTCATACACGCCCTGGTAATCTCCCGACTCGACTATTGCAATAATCTCTTATCTGGCCTCCCTCTGTCCCACCTCTCCCCCCTACAATCCATCCTGAACGCCTCCGCCAGGCTAATTCACCTCACCCGCCGCTCTGTCTCTGCCGCTCCCCTCTGCGAGTCCCTTCACTGGCTCCCCATCCACTGCAGAATTAAGTTCAAAATCCTTATCCTTACCTACAAAACCCTCACTAACTCAGCTCCCCACTACCTGTCCTCACTAATCACCAAATACACCCCAGCCCGCTCCCTAAGGTCAAACAGTGACCTGTGCCTAGCTTCTCCCCGCATCACCTCTTCCCATGATAGACTGCAGGATTTCTCACGCGCAGCCCCCACTCTCTGGAACGCTCTCCCTCGTACTGTCAGACTTTCCCCTAACTTCTCTTCCTTCAAACGCTCCCTTAAAACGTTCCTATTTAGGGAAGCCTACCACCCAACTCACTGACGCAACCATCAATCACTCTCACCTTACAGTCCTCTCCTCCTGTTTCCAACCCTCCCAGATTGTGAGTTCCTACGGGAATAGGGCCCTCATCTCCTCCTGTACTGTTTGTCAAATGTTGTTCAATGTATTGTATTGTAACCCTGTCTATACTGTGCCTATTGTACAGCGCTGCGGAATATGCTGGCGCTTTATAAATAAAGAATAATAATAATAATAACAACAAGGCATTCTGACACTGGTTACTAAAGCAGCAGTCTATGACTTCTCTGATCCCTGGAACATCCCAGCATATTACTAAGAAAGTGGATTACAATTATTCTGGGCCCCAACAATGTGCACCACCTACCTATGGTACCATTAGGGAAAAGACTAGGGTGGGCCGCAGTATTGTTTGTGGGTAAACTCATACTGACTCTTGCATTATTTACTTATTCCACTGCATTATGTTTATTTAGACCATTACATTTATTTTTGCATAGAGTTTTGCTGTGCAATACAAAGTTCTATAAAAGACAGCTCTGTGTTGATTTATTGCTTGTTTAAATATGTTCCCAACTGGATCTCACACCCAAAGCCTGGATGTCCAGTCGGGTGGAGGCACTGCCGCAGTCATGTACCCCAACTCCCAGGCAGCGGAGGCTCAGGATCGGCTTGCAGAGCGCTTGAAGGTAACTTAGGTAAAGGACCACAGGGGTATTTGTGGGACTACGCAAAAACCCGTTACATAAGCATGGCTGTTGAGTCCCCAGGTGTCATGGTCTGGATACAGTGATTGTAGGGTGCATGTGGTACCAGCTCTGGCCATTGAGGAAAAAGACATGATGCCTTTGGACGCATCTTGCTTGCAATAGTAACTCTCGCCTTGTATGTCTTATTTTGCTTGTTCTCTGGCTGGCTGTGCGGCTCCATCCTGGTGACTTTCATTGTCCATCGTCTCTCCTATAAATACACACACAGCTGCTTGACCTTGGTGTCTGAGCATTGCGTTTGTTTCCTGCCGTTCTCCTGGTGTTTATTTGTGTTTCCTGAATTCCTGTGTTTCCTGAGTTTCATGTGTACTGAGCATCCTGGTTATTACTGGCTCCAGCTTGTACTTTGACCATCCTGTTCTGTGACATCTGAGTTCTGTCGGTCCTGTTTTATTCTTGATTGTTAGCTTTCACCAGGTATCACTCACCACCTTGTAGGTGTCAGTATTTCGTTAATTGCAGCAGGGCCACCTCCATCATTGATGGACGCTTGATGAGAAAATTTGGGCCGTGGGCACCTTGCCACACTACCAGTGCTGTACCTTATTATAGTCCATCTTTTTTCACATACAAATGTATACAATAACCCCCCCCCCATGATTTCCCCACCTCCAGACAGATAGGCACCCAATATACTCTCGATAGACACACCCAGTCAACACCTCTCCCTGGATAGACATCACCGTTACCCCAGATAGAGAGGTGGCGGTCACTGACACATTTTATCACACGGAAGGGTATGAGTTGTGGTGCAGCAACCCGAAAGTGTGGGTCCCATGTCGTGCGTCCGGGTCCCATGTCGTGTGTCCTGCTCCCCCCTCTCAAAAGGCATGCCTGAATCCCAGCCTTCCTGTGGTCTGTCAATACTTTCTATCCCTTTTATTTTCCTTTTAGTTATAGTGAATACCAGCCAGCGTTCTAAGGGGGGTGGTCCGCTCCAGTTACCACTAATTAGGGACTTATTAGGGGGTGCTGCCCGAGGACCCGCTGTCGCGACCTCGTGCTGCAATCCGATCCCATTCGGATTGCAGGTGCCGGCGGTCCAGCAGATGAAGTCTCTCAGCGGCTCGGAAATGGATCCTGCTGATCCACTTCTGCGCATTGCGAGGCCGCGTCTGAACTGCCAGGCAGCTTCTCGCAGCGGACGTGTCACTCGTAACCCGCCTGCTCGGCTCTCAATCTCGGCCACACCTGATGATGCGAGTGTATCCGAGACAGAGCCTGCGCCTACAGCACCCAGGAGATTCAAGGAGGCCCAGGGAGTGCTCGCAGCACCAGGAGACTGTCTCACACTCCCCAGGCCAAAACCCTCCCGGACGGAGGACGCTAAATATATAAAAAATAATAAAAATTACTGTGTGTGTTCATATTCACCGCCTTTATGAGAGTTTTATCGATGTGGCTCCTGTGTACGCTCATATTCACTGCCTTTGAGAGTTTTATTGCTGTGGATTCTTTGTATGCTCATACTCACTGCCTTTATGCGAGTTTTATTGCTGTGGATCCTGTGTGTGCTCATACTTACTGTTTTTACCACGAGAGTTATACTGCTGTGGTGCTCTGTGATATTGTCATACACACCGTACATTACTGTGAGTTTTATTGCTGTGGAGCTCCGTGATATGCTCATACGCACTGCAAGTTTTATTGCTGTGGAGCTCTGTGATCCTCTCATACAGACTGCACTTTACTGTGAGTTTTATTGCTGTGGAGCTCTGTGATACGCACATACACATCGCACATTACTGCGAGTTTTATAGCTACGGAGCTTTGTGACACGCTCATACACTCTGCACATTACTGTGAGTTTTATTGCTGTGGTGCTCTTCTGTGATACACACATACATAGGCGTCTCTACAGGGGGGCAATTGCCCCCCCAAAGGTTATTCCTTGCACCCCCCATGTGCCCCTCCACCAAAAATCAGCATCCAGCTTCCCACACTTTTCGGACCGAGGTATCTCCGTTCCTGTGCATTGTATATGGACGTTCTATGTGTCATTGGAAAGGGCAGAATCTGGCCTTTCCAATGATACCCAATATGACCATATTCAGTGTAAAGTAAAAGTCATAAAACCTTAAATAAAAACGTGCACTTAAAAGTACACATTTTCACAGGGTTGAAATGGCTCAGCAGTGAAGTGGTTAATGTTCAGACTATACATTACATTGTGTATTACCTTAGTTTTTGCCTTGGTTTTAGTTGTATATTAAGGGTTAATGGGTAGGCTTCATCCCTCACAGTATACATTTAATTTTTTCCTTTATTAATGGCATTTTTAGGGGTTGATGGGGCAGGCTACATGCCTCACAGTGTATTCATTTCATGTTTTCCCTTGATTAATGGCATATTAGGGGTTAATGGGTAGGCTAAATGCCACATTGTTTATTAATTTTATTGTATTTCCCTGGATTTATGGCATTTTAGGGGTTATTATGGTGAAGGAGAATCAGGCTGAAGGATGGTTGTTACTATGAGCCAGGCAGCCATCTTGTTCAGAATATTGGTTCACCAGTAAATAGAATAGATTTTTACTAGATGTGCGAAGTAGAGCTTTCATAGAATTCCAAGAATGCGTGGCAGATTAGAAAGCTAGCAATAAAACCAGGCAGAATCCGGCCGGCTCTTGGCACGGAGAGACAGGAAGATTTATGAATGAGGCAAGGTTATTGAGATGTGCGGAGGAACAAAGAAAACATAGAGAACAGACCAGGCCCCAGGCTATCTGAATAAACATAGCCGATAGGGAGGGAGGTACTGCCCTGAGAAAGACAGCATAACAAATCACAGACTGTCAAACTAACGAGAAATGTATCAATTTATAGTTATATGTGGAATGTTTTTTGTGTTTGGGCTAATGATGGGAGGTATTAACCCACGTGGGGTGGAATAAAGTGTCATTGGGAGGTGGGCTAACTGGGATGTACCTAATCATGTATTTTTGGGTATAAGATCCCTTGCACGGGTGAAAGGGAGGGCTCACTCTTTGCGATTCAATCCTGTGTGAGCACTTGTGTGACGACACAATAAATATTTGCCTTTCCTGAAGAGACTCGTGTTTGGACAATCCTTGCTTGTGTCTGGTCCGGCGCCGTTCTGAAAGTGAATCTGTTTTTGTCCGCCTACATTTCTGGGGCCTCGATAGCCGGGATAACGGGCCTTTTGCCAAGACACAGGCAACGGCTGCTGAACACAGTGCGGCGATATTGACTGCAGGTGCACGAGAATCCCGATGGTTGGGCGTCCGTTGAAGGTGAGCTGACATCTGCAGGCGCCAAGCAGGATTTCCTGTTCAGTGGACCTCGTCTCGTCCCAAACGGACCCCCGACCAGGGAACTCTGGGACACTGAGTCTGAGGAAACAGCAAGCAGCGCCGGCGATAGGTAACGTGTCTTCTATGTTTTGTATGTCTAAAGGAGATACCGGTATCTAAGGGAAACGTCCGACTGAGATAGACGGATAAGAGGATGCGATGGCCACCATCCTATTGGCATATCTAGCCCGCCGCTGATAGCGCTGACATTGCTAAGGAGCCAGAGTGGCTAGCGGGTGTCTGGATTCGGGGGAATTGAATGCCAATCAAAGTGTAGTTCTGTAAGAGAGGGAGAAGGTAGCTACGTGGAGTTGCATAAGTCAGTAGTCAGTGTTTTGTAAACAAAGCTTCGCCACGTGGGTAAAAGGGAAAGGAGGAGGGATTTTCTGTGACTGGGCTGAGAGCCTGAGTCAGTGCCTAGTGTGTACGCCGTGTAGTGAAAAGGGCTCATAGTGGAGCCAGCGGTAGCTGCAGAGATAGTGGTGCTGAGTGGGTAGATTATCCATAAGGCAAATTGGAATTGCAGACGGCAGTAGAGATATAGAACGGGGTGCACATAGTCACAAGCAGTCAAGAGTTAGAGTTCAAATTACGGGGTATAAGGAGCCACAGAGGAGGGACTGAGTACCCCTCGGCTAGTAAAAAGAGTTGAAGTGTTTTATGTTAAGGAACTGTTGTTGAAATAATATATCTGTATTGCAAAGAGTACTGTTTTCAAGAGTAATAATGGGTAACGGGTCATCTAAGCCCAAGAAGGTGAAGGAGGGTGAGACGCCCCTAGAATATATGGTGCGGAATTTCGAAGCTTTATATAAAACGTATGATTATGGTGTAGAATTGACAAAAGAGAAGTTAAAAGTAATGTGTACAGTTGTGTGGCCGTTATTAGTCTCAGGATGGCCAGAGCAGGGGTCAATGGACCCGGAGTTGGTACAGAAGGTACATTCCCAAGTCACAGAGCAGTACGGACATCCTGAACAGTACCCGTATATAGATATATGGAGATATTGTATTAAAAACAAGAGTCATTTTATAATGATAGCGGGGAGAAATAAGAAACAGGACCCCCAAAATAATGAAGAGAGAGAGAGAGAGGTGTTAGTAGAACAACCGGAAGAGAGTGATGTTTTGCCCCCGTCCTATCCATCATGTTATGGGGCAGCCAGAGAAGCTTTGAGTGCCGCGGTTGCGCGGGCGGAGAAGGGGGAGCGGGCAGCTGCTGTGTCTCGGTCAGCTCCCTCTGCTCCCAATTCTGTGTGACTGAGGAAGAAGAGCGGGGCGCATCGGGTGGAGGGGACAGAGAGGCTCCACCAGGAAAGATTGAGATGCCCGATGAGAGCATATATAAATTAATTAATATTTTATGGAGTGAGATGATTGCGGTGCTGTATGGCTTGTGTGTGTGATTCGGACTGATTTTGTCCGATTGTGTTTATAATTGATCATTAAACTGTTCAATTAAAAGTAAGAAGGACTGAGAGGTAGTGAGATTGAGTTTCGTCCCTGGTGTATAAGCCCCCTCCTTTCTGACAAACTGTTTGCGAGGGGGAAGAGGGGAGGGCGCGTCACTTTGTTTTTCTTTGCTCTTACATAGCTGGAAAGAATAACCCTTTGTGTATCTGTGCAGCGAATTCAAAGTAAAGAGAAATAGGGAAAAAGGATTACTATGCTTGGCTAATTTTAATGTATGTTACAATAGAATATTTGTATGAAGTCTGTTGAGTGCAAGATATATGTTTATATTTTGTGTTAATATTATTCCGAAAGTTTTAGTTTTGTTCAGAGCTAAAATTAAATTGAAATATATGAAACGGTTAGAAAATTAATATTAAAAGAAAAAAAAATAATTCGAGAAATAATTAAAGTAATTTTTCTTTACTGGTTTTAAAAGGTATGTTTTTGTTTAATTTTTGATGGAATGGTTATTTTATTGTTATGAGATGTTTGGAGTGGTCTTATGACAATGGAATGATTTATTTTTATTTATTTTTTTGATGTGGTATTAAGAGTCTGTTTTGGGCTACGGGAAAAGTTCTCTGAGAATATTATTTACACAATGTGTATATGTATATGCCCGAATGTCCCATCCAGCTCCTGGGGCGGGATATCTTTTGCAAATTGCAAGCCCAAATTATGTTTTTTTCCCGGGGGTCACGCTCAATTAGACCTGCCGGAGGATAGCAGTTTTGCTCGGCAGCATAATCCAGCCAGCCCGCACAACCCCCAACCTGTGAAAATCGCAGCAGTTATGTCAAAGGAGGAAGAATGGCGCACGGCACCTACTCTGTCTGCCACGCCGGATCCGCACGCACTACTCCTTGGAATTCCTGAGGTGGGGGGAGGAAAACCCGCCCAGATTAGTTGAATTAAAGCCCGGCGCAACACCGGTGGCTCTAAGACAATATTATATCCCACAGAAAGCCAAGCAGAATATACAGATATATTTACAGAGATTTAAAGATCACGGAATATTAAAATTCTGCGTGTCACCATGGAACACACCCCTACTGCCAGTCCTGAAAGAAGGGACACAAGAGTATTGCCCTGTCCAAGATTTACGAGCTGTCAACGAGGCCACAGTCGGCCAGACAAAGTAGTGTTACTACAATATGTTGATGATTAATTACACTGGCTTCCCCCACAGAAAAAAAGACTGTTTATCCGCCACAAAAGCTTTGCTATATCTGCTAAGCCAAGCAGGTTACAGAGTGTCTAAAAAGAAAGCACAAATATGTAAACAGAGTGTAAAATACCTGGGATTCCAGTTAACAGGTACCAATCGTGCACTGGGGGCAGAAAGGAAAGAAGCAGTGTGCCGCATACCCCAACCAAAGACCAGGAGACAAGTCCGTGAGTTCTTGGGAGCTGCAGGCTTCTGCCGCCTGTGGATCCCCAACTTCGCCGATATTGCCAAGCCGCTTCATCAAGCCACCAAGGGGGGAGAACTAGACCCCTTTCATTGGGAAGAAGAGCAAACCGCAGCGTTCCTGAAATTAAAGACTCTGCTGATGGAAGCTCCTGCACTGGGCCTGCCAGATCATAGCAAGCCTTTCCAGCTGTTCGTACATGAACACAATCAAACAGCGACAGGGGTATTGGTCCAGACCTTTGGCTTATGGCTGAGGCCTGTGGCCTACCTCTCCAAGCAACTCGACCCTGTGGCCTGCGGCCTACCCCCATGCCTGAAAGCAGTGGCTGCCACCGCAATGCTGATAGCAGAAGCAGACAAGCTGACCCTTGGACAAGTTCTTCATGTCAAGGTGCCCCACGCTGTCAAGGCTCTGCTGAATGTCAAAGGAGGTTACTGGTTCAGCAACAGCCGGATGACGAAGTACCAAGCCATGATGTGTCAAAATCCACGGGTTCATTTGGACCTCATCGCTACCTTAAACCCTGCTACTCTACTGCCTGACTGTGAAGAGGATCCAGATCATGAATGCCTCCAAGTCATGGAAGAAGTGTTCAGTAGCAGGCCGGATTTGCAAGACGTACCCCTAGACAAATACGATCTACAGCTATTCACTGATGGTAGCAGCTACATGGATGATGGGAAGAAAGTCTCCGGCTATGCAGTAGTCTCAACAGAAGAAGTCATCGAAGCAAAGCCACTGCCAGGCCATACATCTGCACAATTGGCCGAAATAACAGCTTTAACCAGAGCCCTTGAAATCTCTGAAGGCAAAAGAGTAAATATCTACACAGATTCCAAGTACGCCTTCATGACAGTCCATGCACATGGTGCACTCTACAAAGAGAGAGGCCTACTTACGTCTTCAGGACAACAAATCAAATATGCGGCTGAAATCGCGGCCCTCCTGGAAGCAGTATGGAAACCAAGTGCTGTCAGCATCATGCACTGTCGTGGCCACCAAAAAGGCCATGACGAAATTCCAAAAGGTAACAGACGCGCGGACCAGGCCGCAAAAGCAGCTGCAAAACCGCCACCGCCAACAGAAGATCAAGCTAAAGTACTGATCTGCAAGCAAGAACCTCAACCTTCCATGCCAAATTACGAGTTCTATATGAATTTGAATAAGTTTGAACCCCACGGCGAGTTCATTGAAATAATACGGCACAAATGGCAAGATGATTATGAACTGTTAGAACTCAATCATGATTATATCCAATGGCTTTTCCCAACTTGGACACAAGGCCGAAATTTCTACTCTACTCCCCTAAATCCGCAAGAGACACGCCTAATGGTTAACACCTCAGAAGTCCAGCAAAGACTGCGCAGAGCCTACAAGATGATGCTGAAATTCTTCGGCGTAAAAATAGTGGGGGAGGAGGAAGACAAAGAAACAACTGAAGTTGAACGAGCAGAAAATTTCGCGTCACGTTTTGAAAATTTGACAATCAATCCTCACAATAATCTACGAATCACACGAATACTGCACAGTCTGGGAGAATTGGGAGCAGAAGAATATCAAGTCCCACTGGTGAGGTTCTTCCTCAAGGAGATCCTTATCAAGAACAGACTGCCAAGAATGAAGAAGAGTGCAATGAACTTTTTCATACCAGCAGTAAGAGATTCACAAGACAGACAAGATTTGTTATTTTTCGCATGGCGATACTATTTCCAAAAGTATCCAGAACTGTTTGCAACAACTTGCCCGGCTACTGGGCATCACCTGGAAGCTACATACCGCCTACAGGCCCCAAAGTTCGGGAAAAGTTGAAAGAATGAACCGTACCCTAAAGACTTTGATGTCCAAACTGTGCCAAGAGACGTTATTGAGCTGGTTGGACTTGCTGCCGATAGTCCTTTTGCACATTAGGTGCAGACCAACCCCCCAATTGAAGCTAAGTCCGTACGAACTTATGTTTGGACAGCCAACCCCTCTGATTAATGGACTAAGGGGGACCTTCGGGCATTGGGAGAAACTAGACTAAATGATCAGGTAGTAATGCTGGGTAAATCAATGCAGAAATTAAATATTTGGGTGGGGGATAATATACCGCATTTTCTGTATCCTTCACTGCATAAGTATTGTCCGGGTGACTCAGTATGGGTAAAAGAGTGGAAAAATGATCCACTAGGTCCAAAATGGAGAGGTCCTTATCTTGTCCTGTTATCAACCCCCACAGCAGTAAAGGTTGCCGAGGTGGTCCCGTGGATACATCACTCCAGAGTGAAAGCAGCTGCAGCCAGTCCTGAACCAGCATGGAAGGTCGTTACCAACGAGACCAACCCGCTGAGGCTGAAGCTGACAAAGACCACAGCCATGAGCATCTAAATGATCCTAACCCAGATAATACAGAGGATCAACAAGTGGGTGTTTTGATGGGCACAGGCCCTGACCACCCGCCAACGGGGGATAACCACAGGGTGCTTTTTAGGGGCCCGGCCCCCGCCCTTGATTATCCAGAAATGTTTTTTACTTTTGAAATTCCGGTGGGGAGGGATTGGGTTTATGTGACTGTGAAAAGAATCGTCCAAGGAATTCTGACATTCGGGGCATTTGTGGTGCTGATTTTATATCTTGCTAATCTGATTTATGGACTCTCACGTGGAGCATGCCCCAATTGTACAAGCACCGCTGGGGAAGTGGATATTTCCCATATCTGGAATGGTACGCACCCGGTGATGGAGAACCGTACCATGTGGAGACAAAAACGAGAAGTATCATCCGAGATATTGCCAAGAGGACAATTACTTGTGCAATTCAAATATGACTATGCTAAAAAGTCTGGGCAAACCGCATGTTGGGTGTGTAGTAGACTGCACCCAGAGACAATTCATATACCATTTGCCTCTGTTCCAATGAATTGGAGTATGTTTGTATCAGGGAATGTCACAATACATGCTGTCGACGCACCAAGGAAAAGACAGAATCAGTCAGTCCCGGGTACCCCATAATAGGACCAGTGTATCCACCAGAATGGTGTTTTCAACTAGGACCAGATAAAGAAACAAATAACGAGGGTGGGTTATGTAACTCAAGTCAGTTCAACTGGACATCATACATTTACATATTCAAGACAGAACAAAAGGCGAATTATTTATATATACGATGCAGGCAATTCACTAGAGACCAAGAGGCGGTGATTGGGAATGTGACCAATGGGAGGCAGGGTGCAGTGGATATGATGAGACGGCTGAGAAAATTTGCGATAGAGATATCAAAGGGAATATTATATTCATCACCATTTATAGTGGAAGGAGGGTACCAAGTGTGCTGTGAAAGGGTGTGTTACACATGGGTACCACCAACAATAACGGGAATGTGTTATTTGGCTAAGCTGGTCCCAATCCAGAGACTAAGGGGAGAAGACACAAACACAGACACAGAACTACCCCTAGGTACCCACTGGTGTTTGAAAGACCGAAGAGAGAATTGTTTGCGAAGATGGATCGAATATGGGCATGGTTGCCAGCATGGACTGGATGGGGAGGAGAGATGATGAGGAGATTGAATAGCTATGTCAATCTGATGGATGAGATTCTGAATAGGACCAGTATGGATATCCAGCTGCTGAATCTGGAAATGCGTGAGTTACGAAAGGTGCAAATGATACATGAAATGGCGCTTGAGCAGATCAGTGCGGCCTTGAATGGATTGTGTGAAATGACAATGCACTATGAATGTTGCACCTTCATCAGAAACACTACACACGAAGTCCCAGACTATTACCAGGTAATTCAAGATCACCAAGAGAAGGTAGCACAGTTGCAGGGTATAGCCAGGAGGATTGCTGCCGAAGGCTGGAATCCGCTCCGTGGGTTTGGAGCAATGGGAGAATGGTTTGGTTCCATCTTGAGATTTATCTCACGGATTGGATCCATGATACTCATGATAGTGGTGATCTTGATCATAGGGATACTGATATACCGCATAGGGCTATGCACATGGCCACTGTGCAAGACAGCACTGACACCCACACAAACACAGAAGATACCATTGATAATTCCACAGGGAATGTTCCCAGTGAATGGAGAGCCCCCCCAGTATGCAGAGTTTCAGAATAGTGGAGTGTAATGGCTACAAGTGCCAGGAAAGAGATCCTGACACTTGAGCCAAGGGGGAATGAAGGAGAATCAGGCTGAAGGATGGTTGTTACTATGAGCCAGGCAGCCATCTTGTTCAGAATATTGGTTCACCAGTAAATAGAATAGATTTTTACTAGATGTGCGAAGTAGAGCTTACATAGAATTCCAAGAATGCGTGGCAGATTAGAAAGCTAGCAATAAAACCAGGCAGAATCCGGCCGGCTCTTGGCACGGAGAGACAGGAAGATTTATGAATGAGGCAAGGTTATTGAGATGTGCGGAGGAACAAAGAAAACATAGAGAACAGACCAGGCCCCAGGCTATCTGAATAAACATAGCCGATAGGGAGGGAGGTACTGCCCTGAGAAAGACAGCATAACAAATCACAGACTGTCAAACTAACGAGAAATGTATCAATTTATAGTTATATGTGGAATGTTTTTTGTGTTTGGGCTAATGATGGGAGGTATTAACCCACGTGGGGTGGAATAAAGTGTCATTGGGAGGTGGGCTAACTGGGATGTACCTAATCATGTATTTTTGGGTATAAGATCCCTTGCACGGGTGAAAGGGAGGGCTCACTCTTTGCGATTCAATCCTGTGTGAGCACTTGTGTGACGACACAATAAATATTTGCCTTTCCTGAAGAGACTCGTGTTTGGACAATCCTTGCTTGTGTCTGGTCCGGCGCCGTTCTGAAAGTGAATCTGTTTTTGTCCGCCTACAATGGAAGTTAGAATCTAAAGGGTCTAATTCTGGGAATTTATTTAGCCGAAAATAAGGTGAATTCCCTATTTAGCGAATGGTCACTGTAATTTGCTAAAAGTGGAGTCACTGAAGCAGCAATCAGACATTCAGCGAAAACTGACAAATTGCGACAAATAAAATATTGAATTTAAGTATCCGGTTAGTACAATAAAAAGGTATCATTGCATCACATTACTCTGAGATTTTGGAATCTTATTTATATATACTTATTTAGAGCACTATTACCTGGTGTGAGCTAACCCTAGCGTCGGCATGGTTTTGCATTAGCGCCAGGTTAATTGGGTCTAGCGCCGGAGCAACAGATCGTTTGCCTCCCGCTACAAAAGGGAAAAATCACTTAGCGCGTTGCTATTAGAGATTCATAACGCGAGCTTACTGTACTTTCCGCGTCCTATACTTAACATGGGGAGCACTAGAGATCTCTAGCGCTTTTGCAGCTAACAGATCACTTGGTGCCGGCGCAAATTTTTTGAGGGGCGCTAATTGCAACATTTTATCTACTGCTCAACCCTGGTGCTAACTCCAAAAAGACAGAAAAAACAGGTCCTCACCCAAAATTAACAGGCAATTAACAGGCAATGTGAAGGGATGCAGCACCGGTGTTCTCTTTGCCCCATACACCATGGTAATGGATCTGGTCAGCAATGTCGCAGCTGTTGCAGTAGGCTCTATTATAAATGAATCCTTTATCCACATATATTCTAATTCTAATATATTGGCTAATTTTAAACATTTTATGCTGGGGGTTATTCATAGTATCGAAGCGGTTGATTATTAGGGTGACCATTTGGACTATGTTTAAAGGGACACATGAATAAGTCTTGCCATGAAACATGTATTATTTATATGCTGCAGCAGGGAATTATTGTGGCTCACCTGGCCTTCCTTTTTAATCTATTAAATGCAGTGTAATGATTGGGTGGCATTTATCATGCAATGCCCAGCAGCCTTAATTAATATATGTGTGCATTAAAACATGGATGATACGGCCACCGTGGAGGATTTTAATAATGCAGGGGTGTGAGGTTATTCACTGGATGTGTTCATATTCAAGCTTGTGAGGGCGGGGGATAGGTATGGCCCAGCACTCTGCACTGGAAAAAAAAACAGTTCTACCCTGTACACAACTGCATTAGTTTCCCTAGCGTGCGCTAAACGACCTTGTTCATGGACTACCGCAGACAAGGTGATCTGTTAGTAGGTCATCAGGCACTACGTTTTAGCGACTCGCGCTAAATTTTTCCTTTAGTGATGGTGTTTTAGCTCACACCAGGTGATAGTTTTATTCAGTGGTATGATTTAGTAGTGAAAATTATTAGTGCCTCCCCAGTTTTGACTGCGGTATACTATGTGCCCCTCCACTAAATATTGTTCCTAGAGTCGCCACTGCACACATACATAGTGCATATTACTGTGAGTTTTATAGATGTGGAGCTCTGTGATAGGCTCATACACGCTGCACATTACTGTGAGTTGACATACCATTTGTGCAATAAACATTTTTGAAAACATGTATAAAAAACCACCTGCACTAACCCTGTCAGTGCAGACTGCTTACAGCTTTTGGCACCAAGATGCTGGTGCAAGCAGTGTTATTCAATTCATGGGTACACTACACTGCAAAATCTTCACTGAAGAGAAAAAGCATCTGCTTACATGAACTCTCATGTTTCCTCATACCAAAGGCAGTGGTGTGAGTGTCAAGAAAACAGTGGGAAGTCAACCAAGCAATGCCATTAGAGAGCAGATTAGGAGTTAATGAAAAAGTAGGGATGTGCCGATACCACTTTTTAAGACCAAGTACGAGTACCGATACTTTTTTTCAAGTAGATACCGAGTACCGATACTTTTATTTTATGTCATGTGAACGCTTTCCAATAAGAACAGACCTCATATAAAAATGCCCCCAGCTCACATGTATATACCCCCAGCTCTCATAGATATGCCCCCCAGCTCATGGATATGCCCCCCAGCTTTCATGGATCATGCCCCAGCTCTCATGGATATGCCCCCAGCTCTCATAGATATTGCCCCCAGCTCATGGATATGCCCCAGCTCATGGATTTTCCCCCAGCTCATGGATTATGCCCCCCAGCTCATGGATTTACCCCAGCTCGTGGATTTACCCCCCAGCTCGTGGATATGCCCCCCAGCTCGTGGATATGCCCCCCAGCTCACCTGGCACCTGGAGCTCTCCACGTTCACACCTTCCTCAGCGATGCCGGTAAAGTCTTTGCAGTGCGCTCGTTGGAAGGCCCCCATGCCGGCTTCCGGTATCGGGGGAAATATCGGGGGTACTGCAGGAGTACTAGTATCGGTGCAACCCTATGAAAAAGCAAATAAAAAGGTATCACAGTGCTACAAATTTTCTCCATAGAATAAGCTGCATCTCCCTCATATAGGCTGAAACCTTTAGGGTTGATTACTAATGTGATTTGAGGAGAATGGGAATTGAAATTTAATGACACATTTTTTTGCGACACATGGTCTGTAAGAGTGATTTTCTGAATCAAACAGTAGAAAATTTACATATTTCTTATGTGTCACGATCGCCTGTGATTTGGTAACTTCCAATACCATCAGGTGAACCCTGTATGCAAGGCACCACACACTGACACGCCTAATGAGAGGCTGAGCATCATGGGAGATGTAGTTTCAAAACATCTGGAGGGCCTAGGCTGCTGACCCATGGTCTAGTATATATCTCCCCCCGAATACCTATGAACACACACACACTGCTCTAACAAACATCAACACCCTATGAAATACACCTCTGAATATGTGAGCAAACTGACATTCCACAGAAATACGCTCCTTCATTTACATATTCTCATCAATTTATAGAGTTGTGTGAGTCTTCTTAAATAAAATGTATTGGGACCAAATTAAACCATCAAGCGGTGCCTCCTTTTTCTGGATTGCCTAAGGCCTCACTGATTCTAGAGCCATCTCTGATAAGCATAAATAAAGCTTATCTGGAAAAGTTCTCCAGCTCGGCTATAGTAACTGCTGGGCTATCAATTTATTTTTCACCTTGCAGTTTTGCCACTTTAAATATTGTGAAATGGGGGAATGGCCGATGGCAGGCAAGACTAGACGTGTTCTTGTGGAGCTCCGATCCTTCCCTTGCTGAGTATACAATTTGTGGTGATTATGGGTCGAGGAGTCTCTACCTTTTGCCTCCCTGCCGTCGACCATCGGGTGGAGCACGCTGGAGCCTGTTTTGGTCCCCCCTCCGGCCCTGCGACTGAGATGGAAGCCGTCTCGGGCCTGTTTTTGCAGTCGGCCAGCAGCTATCTTTGCGGCCTAGTGAGGTCGTGTTTCCTGTCGAGGAAATTGGAGATCACCCCCCTGGTGGACGTCCTCAGGAGACACCATCCGACCTTTTGGATGCAGCGATGCTGGTGCCCGGAGCCGGAGAGGTGTTCTACTCGGTCGAGCTGGAGGGAGTTGTGGAGCCCCAGGAGGGGTGTCCCTGTGCATACGCTGCAGTGACCTGCTGATGGTGGACTGCTCCGGTCGACCTTTATGCCCCCGGAGAGTATCTCTTTACCTGAGGATACTAACCTGCCCGATGTCTGTGTGCTGCCTCTCCATCAGGTGGCTGCTGGTCCGATGGTGCTTCTGGCCGTCCTGGACCGGAGCTGGGAGTGTGAACTGAGTTCTCCTGTGTCCACTGCGGCGTCTCTGGAACCCGGCCCGCCAAGATGATCCCTGCTACATTTCCTGCTGTGCGGAGATCCGGATGTTGGAGAGGGTGCCGGTGCTCGCCGTATATTTGGACTGCGGGTTTTTCACTCTGCCCATATTCCCGGAGACATGGCGCATCCCGACTCCTTCATTCCTGCGGGTGCCACGGACCTTGTGCTCCTTGTGGACACTGGCTAATGGGATTTGCTCGGACCCCCCCCCTTTGCAGCCCACACTTCCCGCATTGCTGGCTGCCTTGTCAACCCCCTCTGAGACCCTGCACCCCCCCTTGAGATGACCCCCACTTTTGTTACTATGTGTTAGATAATGAAAGGATTGAATTTACTGTTCGTAGAACCCAATAGCAGATGCAGCACGACCTTGGTACACGGCAACCAGGAAGCAGAATTCAGCTGGTTCGGCGTTGTTAATAGCCCAGGATTTGCGGTACAGTTAAAGGGATAATCAAGGATGCAGAAGTCAGGAGGTAAGCCAGGTCAGTATTAATAGTCCAATATTCGCAGTACAGTCGAAGGGATAATCAAGGATGCATAAGTCAGGAGGCAAGCCGGGTCAAAGCCAATAGTACAAGATTCGCAGTACAGATTAAAGGGGATTCGCAGGTGGGTAGTCAAGTTGTATTCCGGGTCTTTGGTAGGTGAAAGTCTCTGGTAAATAGCTTTTGAGAAATCCTAACGATACTAGAACACTGTCGCATATGGTAACTGGGGTTTTATAGTTTGGCGCTCTTAGGTGCGTGTCTGTGACGTCAGACGCCAGGGAAGGGTTCCCAGAGGCAAGCGCGCATGCGCAGTAGAACCCGCGGCTAGAGTTCGTGTAGGTTCCGATCGCGCATGTGCGAAGGGCTCCGCAAGCAGGCTCACTCCGGCAATGGGCTGCACATTAATGGCTCTATGTAGGCGTCTCGAGCGGCGAACTCTGGAGGGGCCCGGCGCACTGGGGACAGGGATATGACACTATGACTACTCTGAGACACTTTTTGGAGAACCCGCCCCCCCCCTTTTATTGTGGACACTCTTTTGCAGATCTGATTGTACATGCCTGGGAGGTGGTCCTGCGTTTGTTTGGGCACCTGCCCCACCCCTTTATTTATTTATTTTTGTGTGGGACGTTGGATGGCTCTGGGGAGCCATTGGAGTGGATACCAGGGCTCTGCCCGCTTCCTCTGGCCCCAGATCACCTGGCCATATGGCATCTCCCGTGGCCTCCAATTCCCCACAGGGATTCCTGAAGTGAGCCAGGGATGCCAGTTTTTCACAGGCGGTCCCTTGCCCCTCTCATATTTTTTGTTCCCCTCATCCTCCCACTGTTTTTACTTTTGCCTCACAGGTGCCCAGTCTGCTGTTTACCTGCTGATTCCGCCGCCTCCCTGCTATTGCGGATTTCTGTCGGATTGAGTGTCACCCCCCCGTTCCCCTTATTTTTGCTCCCCTTGCTGAACCTTGCTGGCTATTGATATTTATTATTTGTGTTTCTTATATTGATGACTTGTTTTCAAAATAAAAAATTTGAATATAAAAAAAATAATAATAATATTGTGAAAATCCAGAGTTTAGTGAATAACTCTTATGAAGTTTAAAACTGTCTATTAAAAGCTGAAAACAAGTTAGTTTGTCTGGGAGACTTCAGCCCTTGTCCAAGAAAGGTGAGGAGCCATCGTTATAGTTTTAGATATCTGGGGCCCTATTCCAAGGTTGGTGGTAAATTAACCAGAGTTGTTGTAATTTTACCAGAGCCATTGAAGTCTATGGAGTTGTTAAGTTTACACCAGCTATGGTTAAGTTTGTACCAATCTTGGAATAGGGCCCCTGCTGTCTATTCATTTCAGATCCCCACCTAATACACATCAAATGTATTTTCTCTGTTTACTATAAACACCGAGACATAATAAATGTAGCAAAGTGACATTACTAAGTGCATGTCACAGAATGAACATGATTTAGAACAGTGGGAAATCATTTGGACAAACATGACTTGGATATACAGATTTGGCATTGAGGGAATTTATAATACCGGCTACCTCTGGACTCACACACGGTAAGCAGAAACTCTGCGCCATGCAGATACAGTTGTGTTCAAAATTATTCAACCCCCACTGAAATTGAGTGTTTTGGCCAGTTTGACATTGATTTTGATCATTCAGTCATCTTGCTTACAATTAAATCAAAGAGGCACGTGTAGGTCAGACAAATATAACATAACATTTATAATGAAATAACCACAAATGACTTCATTATCAGTTTTATTCAACCCCCAAGTGACATTCAATCTTAGTACTTAGTACAACATCCTTTTACAGTTATAACAGATTTTAAACGTGAAGCATAGCTTGACACAAGTGTCTTGCAGCGATCTACGGGTATCTTCGCCCATTCGTCATGGGCAAAAGCCTCCAGTTCAGTCACATTCTTAGGCTTGCGCACTGCAACTGCTTTCTTTAAGTCCCACCAGAGGTTCTCATTCGGATTTAAGTCAGGTGACTTGAATGCCGGGAGATTGCCTGAAAAGCAGGGCCAGATTAACATAGGGGCAGATGGAGCAGCAGCTCCAGGCCCATGCCTCAGAATAGGCCCAGAGAAAGGAAAACTATGTCTGCATTTTGACCCCTGTATCTCCAACTCCACAGCTACAGGGTCAAATGAGGTATGGCCTTTCCAATGATACCAAACATGACCAGGGTTTAAATAAACAAAATAAATTTTCCTTTTTCTTTCCAACAGTAATATTTATCACTTTTCAATTATAAAGTAAACAATGATGCTGCACTAGCTAATCATCACATTTCTCATGTCACCAACAAGTGTGGCGGTGATGGGAGATGGTACAATCCAATGTTACAAAGTGTTACATCAAAAACCTAATCCGCCACACTGCAGCGAAGAGCACTACGGGAACTTTGGACCCCTGCGTCACTAATCTTTACTAGGGATGAGCCGAACACGCCCGAGTTCGGTTCGTATTCGAACCCGAACTTTCCAAATGTTCGAATCCTAACCCGAACTCGAACTCAATACAAGTCAATGGGGCTGAATATTTGGTTTTTAGATATGCTAGATATTTGCCATAAAAGGTGTATGGGGGTCCGGGTAGTGCCCTGGGGGACAGGAAACAAGGACAAAAAGTTTTAAAAAAAAAACTTTTTAAAAGGGACAGTGAGTTTTCCATGAAATAAGGGTTAAAAATAAAAATTCCTTCAAATATCGTGCCTAGGAGGTCCCCATAACCTGCCCCTGAAGTGGCAGATTTCTAGGATGTATAGAAACTCTTAAAAACAAAAAATTACGTTTCAAAAGACGGTAAATGCTTTTCCTTTAATCTATCCATAAACAACTGCTTGGGCGGCAGTCTGTATGAAAAGAGGAGACATTTTCGGACACGCAGAAAAAGTTTAGTGATTTTTTGGCTAAATTATTGTGAAACATATGCAGGCTTTGGATGAAAGTAACAATAGGTGCTTTAAAATTGGGCCTTTAGCGTCGGCAACAGTGCCGTCACACCGTAACCCCTCTGAGGATATGAATCTGATACAGGCGTCAGTGGCAGTGCACCCAATTATTGTGCTTTTGGTGCCAGGCCTGCAAGTACTATCATACAGTATCCCCTCTGTAGTATTGTGGAAGAATGCAGGGGTGGACCTTGCGGTCCTATATTAAAAAGATATGAATTTGGTAAAGGCGTCAGTGCACCCAGATATTGTGCTTTTGGTGCCAGACTGCCAGGCCAGCAAGTACTTTCATAGAGTAACCCCTCTGTAGTATTGTGGAAGAATGCAGGGGTGGGCCATGTGGTCCTATATTAAAAAGATATGATTCTGGTCAAGGCGTCAGTGCACCCAGATATTGTGCCTTTGGTGCCAGACTGCCAGGCCAGCAAGTGCATTCATACAGTAACCCCTCTGTGGTATTGTGGAAGAATGCAGGAGTGGACCATGTGGTCCTACATTAAAAAGATATGAATCTGGTAAAGGAGTCAGTGCACCCAGATATTGTGCTTTTGGTGCCAGACTGCCAGCAAATACTATCATACAGTAACCCCTCTGTGGTATTGTGGAAGAATGCAGGAGTGGACCATGTGGTCCTACATTAAAAAGATATGAATCTGGTAAAGGAGTCAGTGCACCCAGATATTGTGCTTTTGGTGCCAGACTGCCAGCAAATACTATCATACAGTAACCCCTCTGTAGTATTGTTGAAGAGTGCAGGGTTGGACCCTGCGGTTCAAAAAATTTAAATGATATACAGTTGTGTTCAAAATTATTCAACCCCCACTGAAATTGAGTGTTTTGGCCAGTTTGACATTGATTTTGATCATTCAGTCATCTTGCTTACAATTAAATCAAAGAGGCACGTGTAGGTCAGACAAATATAACATAACATTTATAATGAAATAACCACAAATGTCTTTTCTGTGCTCACATCATTATCCGTTTTATTCAACCCCCAAGTGACATTCAATCTTAGTACTTATAACTGTAAAAGATGTTGTACTAACAGCTTTTAAACGTGAAGCATAGCTTGACAGGTGTCTTGCAGCGATCTACGGGTATCTTCGCCCATTCGTCATGGGCAAAAGCCTCCAGTTCAGTCACATTCCTAGGCTTGCGCACTGCAACTGCTTTCTTTAAGTCCCACCAGAGGTTCTCAATCGGATTTAAGTCGGGTGACTGCGATGGCCACTCCAAAATGTTCCAGCCTTTAATCTGCAACCATGCTCTAGTGGACTTGGAGGTATGCTTGGGATCATTGTCCTGTTGAAAGGTCCAACGTCTCCCAAGCCTCAGGTTTGTGACGGACTGCATCACATTGTCATCCAATATCTCCTGGTACTGAAGAGAATTCATGGTACCTTGCACACGCTGAAGCTTCCCTGTACCTGCAGAAGCAAAACAGCCCCAAAGCATGATTGACCCCCCGCCATGCTTCACAGTAGGCAAGGTGTTCTTTTCTTCATAGGCCTTGTTCTTCCTCCTCCAAACATAGCGTTGATCCATGGGCCCAAACAGTTCTAATTTTGTTTCATCAGTCCACAGAACACTATCCCAAAACTTCTGTGGTTTGTCCACATGACTTTTGGCATACTGCAGTCGACTCTTCTTATTCTTTGGAGACAGCAAGGGGGTGCGCCTGGGAGTTCTGGCATGGAGGCCTTCATTACGCAGTGTGCGCCGTATTGTCTGAGCTGAAACTTCAGTACTCACATCTGACAAATCTTTTCTCAGTTCCTCAGCAGTCACACCGGGACTTTTCTCCACTCTACGCTTCAGGTAGCGCACAACAGTCGAAGTCAGCATCTTCTTTCTGCCACGACCAGGTAGCGTTCGAACAGTGCCCTTTGCCTTGAATTTGCGAATGATGCTTCCTATGGTCTCTCTTGGTATGTTTAACATCTTTGCAATCTTCTTATAGCCATTGCCCTTCCTGTGAAGAGTAATCACCTCTTCTCTTGTCTTCCTGGACCATTCTCTTGACTTCACCATGTTTGTAACCACACCAGTAAATGTCTAGAAGGAGCTGAGTATCACAGTCATTTTAAAGCTGCCTAATTGGTGCTTATTATGCTTTATTGCTGCTCCGTGACATCCACAGGTGTTTTCAATACCTGATTGAAAACACTTGAATGAACCTCTGTTCTTCAGAGTGGTAGTCTTTAAGGGGTTGAATAATTGTGTCAATGAAGAATTCACAAAAGAAACATTTACTACTGTATTACAAAACCAATTGATGTCATTTTAGTTGCATATGGTTCTTTAAAAAGTCCTTGTAGGATTTCATTCTGAATACAATTACAAATGTACACTAAATTCCCTAAAACCCTTTACAGCATTGGGGGTTGAATAATTTTGAACACAACTGTAGATATGGCACAGGCGTCATTGCAGCCAATAAATTGCGCCTTTCATGGCAGCAAGTGCCTTCACACCGTAACCCTTTTGTGGTATTGTGGAAGAGTGCAGGGTTGGACCCTGCGGTTCAAAAAATTAAAATGATATAAATCTGTCACGGGCGTCAGTGCAGCCAAATATTGCGCCTTTCATGGCAGCAAGTGCCTTCACACCATAACCCTTTTGTGGTATTGTGGAAGAGTGCAGGGTTGTACCCTGCGGTTCAAAAAATTTAAATGTTATAAATCTGGCACAGGCGTCAGTGCAGCCAAATATTGTGCCTTTCATGGCAGCAAGTGCCTTCACACTGTAACCCTTTTGTGGTATTGTGGAAGAGTGCAGGGTTGGACCCTGCGGTTCAAAAAATTAAAATGATATAAATCTGGCACAGGCGTCAGTGCAGCCAAATATTGCGCCTTTAATGGCAGCAAGTGCATTCACACCGTAACCCTTTTGTGGTATTGTACAAGAGTTCAGTGCTGGAGGTTTTGTGAATGCAGAAGACATCCCCGATCTATTCCGTTATGTCAGCATCAGGGGATTGATAACTGCTGATCCAGGACTGATTCATTTTTATAAATGTCACCCGGTCTACAGAGTCGGTGGACAGACGCACTCTTTTGTCTGTGACAAAACCTCCAGCGGCACTGAACGTCCTTTCAGAAAGCACGCTAGATGAAGGACAACCTAGTAGCTGCATAGCATATTGGCTAAGTTCTGGCCAGTGATCCAATCTCAACACCCAGTAAGCCAGTGGATCATCTGCTGGAAAGGTATCCAGGTCTGCCCTTGCCCCTAGGTAGTCCTGCACCATATGGTGAAGACGCTGGCAATGGGTGCCTACATTTGACGTCCCTGGGCATCGTGGACTAAAAAAATTGAAAAATACATCAGTCAAGCGGCCCTGGCCTTCACCACTATTCCTCTGATCATCCGCAGCCTCAGAAGCACGTGTGTCATCACTTGGTAACCTACCAGTGCCTGGAAAGGTGTTTACACAAGTGTCGCTTTAGAGCGTCCTCAAGTTTTTTCATCCTGTGCTCCCTCTGTGCGGGCAGGATGAGCTCTGCAACTTTACCCTTGTATCGTGGATCAAGAAGGGTTGCCAACCAGTAATGATCCCTCTCCTTGATAGCACGAATCCTGGGGTCCTTTAGCAGGCTTTGCATTATAAGGGAGCCCATGCAGCGTAGGTTGGAGGTGGCATTAGCTTGCGAGTCTTCCTGGTCAATGAGGATGACCCCATCGTGCACTTCCTCCTCCCAGCCACGCACTAGCCCTTGTGTTTCTGGGCACACGAAACCCTCCCTTGAGGAATCCCCACCTTCAATGCCCCCACTACTTAAATATTCCTCCTCCATCTCCTCCTCCTGTCTGATCTGAGTAGGACCCGCTGGAATGCTGTCTGCGGAAAGACTGGGGCCTTGAGAGCTAGAGAAGGCCTCCTCTTCCTCCCGCTGCTCTGCCTCTAGAGCCACATCTATAATTCCCCGCAGAGTGTGCTCCAGCAGGAACACTAAAGGAATTGTGTCACTGATGCATGCACTGTCCCTGCTCACCATCCTCGTTGCCTCCTCAAATGGTACAGTACAGTGCATGCATCCTTGATCATCAGCCACTGTGGGGGGGAACAAGTTGACCTGAACCTGTCCTTGTGCCATACTCACACAGGTACTCGTTGATGGCCCTCTGCTGCTTGTGCAGACACTGCAGCATTGCTAATGTCGAGTTCCACCTGGTGGGCATGTCACAGATCAGACGGTTTGTGGGAAGGTGGAATTCTCTTTGAATTTCTGCCAGGCGAACGCTTGCTGGGAATGACCGTCTGAAGTAGCTGCAGACTTTTCTGGCCTGGCTGAGAAGCTCTGGCAGCCCTGGGTACTTGGTTAGGAAACGCTGTACCACTAGATTTAGGACGTGTGCTAGGCATGGTACATGCGTCAATTTACCCTTGCGTAGGGCGGAGAGAAGGTTGCTGCCATTATCACAGACGATCATTCCCAGCTGAAGCTGGCATGGTGTTAACCATTTCTGCACCTGGCCCTGCAGAGCTGACAGAATCTCTGGCCCGGTGTGGCTCCTGTCCGCTAAACAAACCAGCTCAAGCACAGTATGGCTTCTTTTTGCTTGAGCCATTGTGTAGACCCTGTCAGGCGTCGGTTTAACTGACACTTCGCCAGAGATAGAGAAGGAGGAGGAGGAGGAGGAGGAAGAGGGAGAGGTGGAGGAGCAGACAGACCTCATACAAGCAGCTTTCTGGAGGCGTGGTGGATGAACAAGCTCCAGCACAGAGCCCCGTCTTGGATCCCTCCCAGCTGCAATCAGAGTTACCCAGTGTGCCGTGAAGGAAATGTAACGCTCTGTCCATGCTTGCTGGACCACGTGTCTAAAGTCACATGCACCTTGCTGCTGACTGCCTTTCCCAATGACTCCATAACATTGTCTTCCACATGCTGGTATAGTGCTGGAATGGCCTCCCGTGAAAAGAAATGGCGTTTTGGAAATTGCCACTGTGGTACAGCACATTCAGCAAATTCACGGAAGGGAGCAGAGTCCACCAGCTGGAAAGGCAGCAGCTGCAATGCGAGTAATTTTGCTAAGCTGGCATTTAGACGCTGTGCTTGGGGATGGTTGGGACTATATTTTTTCTTACGCTGCAGCAGCTGCGGCAACGTAACCTGACTGCGTAAATCTTCAGCTGATGTGATGATGTCACATTGTGAGGAAGGACCTGGTACATCCATTACTGTAGCATCATCCCTGTCGGTGGAGGTTGTAGGCAATGACATGGCAGGACATACAGTGGGGGTAGAGACAGATGAGGAGGAGGAGGACCTACGCAAAGTTTTGTGCCAACGGGATGTGTGGCAGGTGTTCATATGTCGCCTCAAGCACGTGGTACCCAAGTGTCCGGTGTCTTTCCCATGCTTCAGCCTCATCTGACATAGATTACAAATAGCAACGGTGCGCTCTGCTGCACATTTCTTAAAGAACTCTCAGACAGCAGAGTTCCTGCATGTGTGCTTTGAGACAACAGTGCTCTGCCCCGGAGCAGCTCTGACATCTGATGCCTTGGACTGGCTAGTGCTACTGTTGGTCATAGAGGATGTTGTGCCTTGTGTTTGTTGTGCCTCCTCCTCCCCCTCCTCCTCACTTGATTCCTCTGTTCGATCTGGCACCCAGGTGGAGTCAGTGACCTCATTATCAATGTCATCTTCACCCCCATCTCCTCGTCACTGGAGCCAACTTGGCAGTATGCTGCAGCTGCTGGGGCAACATGAGTGCCAGTTATATGTGTGTCATCACTGGTACCCCCTTCCTCTAGGTTGATTATACTCCCTTCCTCAACCTCAGAGATTGAATCAGAGCACTGTACTTGCTGCGCATCCTCAAGCAGCATGTCATTGTCATTGTAGTCAAACAATTCAGCTGACTCCTCCGTGTGTGATAGCGAGGCTACGGCAGGAGTAGCTGTGGACATGGAGGCTGCATTAGATGCTTTGGCAGCTGAGGTGGACTGTAAAGCACTACAAGCCTGGCTGGCAGAGGACTCGGAGGATGAGGATGGCCTGGTTAGCCAATCCACCAAATCCTCTGTATGTTGCTGCTGCTTAAGAAGATGGCCAGCACCAGTTAGAAAGGACAAGCTTGCCCCTGCAGAGGATGCACCACGTCCACCACGACCAGAGGCACAGCCTCCCGACACAGGGGCTGCTTGCCCTCTTATCTGTGTCTGGGAGTGTCTGCCTGTCCTTTTTGTTCTTTCAGACATGGTGAGTGATATATAGATTAAATATATACAGAACTCTGATTCAACTCTGGTATAAAGATTAAAGATTTACAGAACTCTGGTATAACTCAGTGAGACACCCTGAAAGCTGGCAGCCAGTGACAAGACAGATTACAATTCCCTTTTATAAATCAGTGTGACCCCCTGATGGGTGGCAGTGAGAAGCCACAGATTACAAATCTCAGAAACCTCTTATAAATCAGTGAGACCCCTTGATGGGTGGCAGTGAGAAGACAGATTACAAATCTCTGAAACCTCCTATAAATCTATGTGACCCCTTGATGGGTGGCAGTGAGAAGCAACAGATTACAAATCTCAGAAACCTCCTATAAATCAGTGAGACCCCTTGATGGGTGGCAGTGAGAAGCCACAGATTACAAATCTCAAAAACCTCCTATAAATCAGTGAGACCCCTTGATGGGTGGCAGTGAGAAGCCACAGATTACAAATCTCAGAAACCTCCTATAAATCAGTGAGACCCCTTGATGGGTGGCAGTGAGAAGCCACAGATTACAAATCTCAGAAACCTCCTATAAATCAGTGTGACCCCTTGATGGGTGGCAGTGAGAAGCCACAGATTACAAATCTCAGAAACCTCCTATAAATCATTGTGACCGTGAGAAGCCACAGATTACAAGTCTCAGAAACCTCCTATAAATCAGTGAGACCCCATGATGGGTGGCAGTGAGAAGCCACAGATTACAAATCTCAGAAACCTCCTATAAATCAGTGAGACCCCTTGATGGGTGGCAGTGAGAAGCCACAGATTACAAATCTCAGAAACCTCCTATAAATCAGTGTGACCCCTTGATGGGTGGCAATGAGAAGCAACAGATTACAAATCTCAGAAACCTCCTATAAATCAGTGAGACCCCTTGATGGGTGGCAGTGAGAAGCCACAGATTACAAATCTCAAAAACCTCCTATAAATCAGTGAGACCCCTTGATGGGTGGCAGTGAGAAGCCACAGATTACAAATATCAGAAACCTCCTATAAATCAGTGAGACCCCTTGATGGGTGGCAGTGAGAAGCCACAGATTACAAATCTCAGAAACCTCCTATAAATCAGTGTGACCCCTTGATGGGTGGCAGTGAGAAGCCACAGATTACAAATCTCAGAAACCTATAAATCAGTGTGACCCCTTGATGGGTGGCAGTGAGAAGCCACAGATTACAAATCTCAGAAACCTCCTATAAATCAATGTGACCCCCTGATGGGTGGCAGTGAGAAGTCACAGATTACAAATCTCAGAAACCTCCTATAGATCAGTGAGACCCCTTGATGGGTGGCAGTGAGAAGCCACAGATTACAAATCTCAGAAACCTCCTATAAATCAGTGAGACCCCTTGATGGGTAGCAGTGAGAAGCCACAGATTACAATTCGCATAAATCTGCTAGAAGTATGTGGGACCCCGTGATGGGTGGCAGTGAGAAGCCACAGACTACAAATCTCAGAAACCTCCTATAAATCAGTGAGACCCCTTGATGGGTGGCAGTAAGAAGCCACAGATTACAAATCTCAGAAACCTCCTATAAATCAGTGTGACCCCCTGATGGGTGGCAGTGAGAAGCCACAGATTACAAGTCTCAGAAACCTCCTATAAATCAGTGAGACCCCTTGATGGGTGGCAGTGAGAAGCCACAGATTACAATTCGCATAAATCTGCTAGAAGTATGTGGGACCCCCTGATGGGTGGCAGTGAGAAGCCACAGATTACAAGTCTCAGAAACCTATAAATCAGTGTGACCCCTTGATGGGTGGCAGTGAGAAGCCACAGATTACAAATCTCAGAAACCTCCTATAAATCAGTGTGACCCCCTGATGGGTGGCAGTGAGAAGCCACAGATTACAAGTCTCAGAAACCTCCTATAAATCAGTGAGACCCCCTTGATGGGTGGCAGTGAGAAGCCACAGATTATAAATCTCATAAACCTCCTATAAATCAGTGTGACCTCTTGATGGGTGGCAGTGAGAAGCAACAGATTACAAATCTCAGAAACCTCCTATAAATCCGTGTGACCCCTTGATGGGTGGCAGTGAGAAGCCACAGATTACAAATCTCAGAAAGCTCCTATAAATCAGTGTGGCCCCCTGATGGGTGGCAGTGAGAAGCCACAGATTACAATTCGCATAAATCTGATAGAAGTATGTGGGACCCCCTGATGGGTGGCAGTGGGAAGCCACAGATTACAAATCTCAGAAACCTCCTATAAATCAGTGTGACCCCCTGATGGATGGCAGTGAGAAGCCACAGATTACAAGTCTCAGAAACCTCCTATAAATCAGTGTGACCCCCTGACGGGTGGCAGTGAGAAGCCACAGATTACAATTCGCATAAATCTGCTAGAAGTATGTGGGAACCCCTGATGGGTGGCAGTGAGAAGCCACAGATTACAAATCTCAGAAACCTCCTATAAATCAGTGTGACCCCCTGATGGGTGGCAGTGAGAAGCCACAGATTACAAGTCTCAGAAACTTCCTAGAAATCAGTGAGACCCCTTGATGGGTGGCAGTGAGAAGCCACAGATTACAAATCTCAGAAACCTCCTATAAATCAGTGAGACCCCTTGATGGGTGGCAGTGAGAAGCCACAGATTACAATTCGCATAAATCTGCTAGAAGTATGTGGGACCCCCTGATGGGTGGCAGTGAGAAGCCACAGATTACAAATCTCAGAAACCTCCTATAAATCAGTGAGACCCCTTGATGGGTGGCAGTGAGAAGCAACAGATTACAATTCGCATAAATCTGATAGAAGTATGTGGGACCCCCTGATGGGTGGCAGTGAGAAGCCACAGATTACAAATCTCAGAAACCTCCTATAAATCAGTGTGAACCCCTGATGGGTGGCAGTGAGAAGCCACAGATTACAATTCGCATAAATCTGCTAGAAGTATGTGGGACCCCCTGATGGGTGGCAGTGAGAAGCCACAGATTACAAGTCTCAGAAACCTATAAATCAGTGTGACCCCTTGATGGGTGGCAGTGATAAGCCACAGATTACAAATCTCAGAAACCTCCTATAAATCAGTGTGACCCCCTGATGGGTGGCAGTGAGAAGCCACAGATTACAAGTCTCAGAAACCTCCTATAAATCAGTGAGACCCCTTGATGGGTGGCAGTGGAAGCCACAGATTGCAAATCTCAGAAACCTATAAATCAGTGTGACCCCCTGATGGGTGGCAGTGAGAAGCCACAGATTACAAGTCTCAGAAACCTCCTATAAATCAGTGTGACCCCTTGACGGGTGGCAGTGAGAAGCCACAGATTACAATTCGCATAAATCTGATAGAAGTATGTGGGACCCCCTGATGGGTGGCAGTGAGAAGCCACAGATTACAAATCTCAGAAACCTCCTATAAATCAGTGTGAACCCCTGATGGGTGGCAGTGAGAAGCCACAGATTACAAATCTCAGAAACCTCCTATAAATCAGTGTGACCCCCTGATGGGTGACAGTGAGAAGCCACAGATTACAAATCTCAGAAACCTCCTATAAATCAGTGAGACTCCCTGATGGGTGGCAGACAGTGAGAACACACGGATTATAACAATTCCCAAATATTTTGTAGAGATTTGTGACCCCCAAAATACTGCGTGGCACTGGCTGTGTGACAAGACAGAGATCACCTCAATTACCAAATGTTTTGTAGAAATTAGTGACCCCCAAAATACTTGCTGGCAGTGACAAGACACAGAAGATCACCTCAATTCCCAAATGTTTTGTAGAAATTAGTGACCCCCAAAATACTGTGTGGTACTGGCTGTGTGACAAGACACAGATCACCTCAATTCCCAAATGTTTTGTAGAAATTAGTGACCCCCAAAATACTTGCTGGCATTGACAAGACACAGAAGATCACCTCAATTCCCAAATATTTTGTAGAGATTTGTGACCCCCAAAATACTGCGTGGCACTGGCTGTGTGACAAGACACAGATCACCTCAATTCCCAAATGTTTTGTAGAAATTAGTGACCCCCAAATTACTTGCTGGCAGTGACAAGACACAGAAGATCACCTCAATTCCCAAATGTTTTGTAGAAATTAGTGACCCCCAAAATACTTGCTGGCAGTGACAAGACACAGAAGATCACCTCAATTCCCAAATGTTTTGTAGAAATTAGTGACCCCCAAAATACTGCGTGGTACTGGCTGTGTGACAAGACACAGATCACCTCAATTCCCAAATATTTTGTAGAAATTTGTAACCCCCAAAATACTGCGTGGCACTGGCTGTGTGACAAGACACAGATCACCTCAATTCCCAAATGTTTTGTAGAAATTAGTGACCCCCAAAATACTTGCTGGCAGTGACAAGACACACATCACCTCAATTCCCAGATAGAAATGAGACCCCCCCAGTAGCGTGGCAGACCGGCAGTAAGAACACACAACAACAATCTCCTATGAAATCTCCTCTCAAATGCATGCTGAAGCAGTGCGTGGAAACCTTATATAGTGTGCTGCGGGATTTAGCTCTGTGAGCCCATGATTTGGCAAAATTGCCCAATCAGGACTCTGAGCCGTGATTGGCATACTGTTGAACCTGTCTTGCACCAGACCTGTGGTCAGGTGCAAGGCTGTAGCCAATTACGAGCTTCAGGCCAGTGTAAAAGTGCATTGTGGGGCATTGTGGTGCATTGTGGTCGAACATGCGGCGAACACCTGGAAATGTTCGGAGTTCGCGAACAGAAAGAACAGGCTAAGTTCTGTCCGAACTCCGAAACGTCCGAACTGAACAGCTCATCCCTAATCTTTACACCTCACAAGGTGAAGTGAGGTGTCATTGGACAGGGCAGAGTCTGGCCTTTGCATTAATACCAAACCTAACCATGTAAAATCTAAAAGAAAAGAAAAAATTTTTTATTTATTTATTTTTAGTTCCAAAGAGATGGCATTGTCCATTTGTCACGTATAAAATGCGCAATACCTCTGCCATTACTCACCTGCTCATTTCCCACGCTGGGAGCAAGGTCAGTGTTTTATACATACAGGGTTATCCAAAGAGATTCGAAAAGTCACCGCACGTTCGGTGACTTTTCGTTCTCTTCAATTCGGTTCCTTTTGCCGATTGCATTTCGGTGACCCTGCGGTGTATTCAGCAAACACCACAGGGTCCCCGAATTGCAGGGAAAAGCTGCCGCAAACTCACCGAAAACTAACCGAATGCACGCTGAAAACAAGCAAAAACATCTGGATTAACCTTTGAAAAAGACGAACAGGAGCCGAACATGAGCCGAACATGAGCCGAATCACACAGAGCCGAAGCAGCTGTGACGCAGACAGAGGGAGGTGAATAAATTAGAAAAACCATTTGTATGAATCTGGGAAAAAGAAACGCTGTTTGCAAAGAAACTACTGAGCGAAAATGTCTGAAATTTTCACAGGAGGTCCAGGGAATGATAATAAAGAGGGCTGTTACAAAAAAATAAGTAAACTGAAAAAAAAAAAAAAAAAAATCGGACTTTTAATAAAAATAAAAAAAAATCTGAAAAATGCTTAAAGTATCCTAAAAAATCTATAAATAAAGAGACTTTTTGCTGCAGAATTTTATACTGAACGGTTTATTAGATATTGAATTAAAACGGGAATATTTTTAACATTGAAGTCTATGGGATTCTCCTGAATAAACTTGCCGAATGAAACCACCGAATGGCAGGACATTAGGGGAACCTTTCACTGCTGGTTTGTGTTCTCTGAATAGCCGAAGCAGTGCTTCTCTATGGGGATTTCACTGCCCTCGAACAGGCACCGAACAGGCACCGTATGTTCAGGCAATTCGCCAGGATTTGGCGAATTGCCTGTTCTCTGGATAGCCGAATGGCCAGGAAAGGTAACCGAACGCTGATTTTCAGCGTTCGGTTACCTTTCTCAAGCAATTCGGATCTCTTTGGATAACCCTGATAGTCATATTATTCGTAAAAAAAACATGTTCCAAAACACAAGGAAAATATTTCATTTTTTTCCCCATTTTTTGGTTAAAATTGAATATTTTCTCAGAAAAATGCAGTAACAGGTTCCCATTTCACATTTTTTTAACAAGAATGCCCTATAGAATATACACTATATTGCCAAAAGTATTCGCTCACCTGCCTTGACTCGTATATGAATTTAAGTGTCATCCCATTCCTAATCCATAGGGTTCAATATGACGTCGGTCCACCCTTTGCAGCTATAACAGCTTCAACTCTTCTGGGAAGGCTGTCCACAAGGTTTAGGAGTGTGTTTATGGGAATTTTTGACCATTTTTCCAGAAGCGCATTTGTGAGGTCACACACTGATGTTGGACGAGAAGGCCTGGCTCTCACAGGGTTATCCAAAGAGATTCGAAAAGTCACCGCACGTTCGGTGACTTTTCGTTCTCTTCAATTCGGTTCCTTTTGCCGATTGCATTTCGGTGACCCTGCGGTGTATTCAGCAAAGAGCACAGGGTCCCCGAATTGCAGGGAAAAGCTGCCGAAAACCTGACGAAAACTAACCGAATGCACGCTGAAAACAAGCAAAAACATCTGGATTAACCTTCGAAAAAACCGAACATGAGCCGAACAGGAGCCGAAAAGGAGCCGAATCACACAGAGCCGAAGCAGCTGTGACGTAGAGGAGGCAGTGAATAAATTAGAAAAACCATTTGTATGAATCTGGGAAAAAGAAACGCTGTTTGCAAAGAAACTACTGAGCGAAAATGTCTGAAATTTTCACAGGAGGTCCAGGGAATGATAATAAAGAGGGCTGTTACAAAAAAAATAAGTAAATTGGAAAAAAAAAATAAAAAAAAATCGGACTTTTTAAAAAAAATAAAAAAAATCTGAAAAATGCTTAAAGTATCCTAAAAAATCTATAAATAAAGAGACTTTTTGCTGCAGAATTTTATAATGAACGGTTTATTAGATATTGAATTAAAACGGGAATATTTTTAACATTGAAGTCTATGGGATTCTCCTGAATAAATTTGCCGAATGAAACCACCGAATGGCAGGACATTAGGGGAACCTTTCACTGCTGGTTTGTGTTCTCTGAATAGCCGAAGCAGTGCATTTTCATGGGGATTTCACTGCCCTCGAACAGGAACCGAACAGGCACCGTATGTTCAGGCAATTCGCCAGGATTTGGCGAATTGCCTGCTCTCTGGATAGCCGAATGGCCAGGAAAGGTAACCGAACGCTGATTTTCAGCATTCGGTTACCTTTCTCAAGCAATTCGGATCTCTTTGGATAACCCTGTCAGTCTCCGCTCTAATTCATACCAAAGGTGTTCTATCGGGTGGAGGTCAGGACTCTGTGCAGGCCAGTCAAGTTCATCCACACCAGACTCTGTCATCCATGTCTTTATGGACCTTGCTTTGTGCACTGGTGCACAGTCATGTTGGAAGAGGAAGGGGCCAGCTCCAAACTGTTCCCACAAAGTTGGGAGCATGGAATTGTCCAAAATGTCTTGGTATACTGAAGCATTCAGAGTTCCTTTCACTGGAACTAAGGGGCCAAGCCCAGCTCCTGAAAAACAACCCCACACCATAATCCCCCCTCCACCAAACTTTACACTTGGCACAATGCAGTCAAACAAGTACCGTTCTCCTGGCAACCGCCAAACCCAGACTCGTCCATCAGATTGCCAGATGGAGAAGCACGATTCGTCACTCCAGAGAACGCGTCTCCACTGCTCTAGAGTCCAGTGGCGGCGTGCTTTAAACCACTACATCCGACGCTTTGCATTGCACTTGGTGATGTATGGCTTGGATGCAGCTGCTCGGCCATGGAAACCCATTCCATGAAGCTCTCTGCACACTGTTCTTGAGCTACTCTGAAGGCCACATGAAGTTTGGAGGTCTGTAGCGATTGACTCTGCATAAAGTTGGCGACCTCTTCGAACTATGCGCTTCAGCATCTGCTGACCCCGCTCTGTCAGTTTACATGGCCTAACACTTCGTGGCTGAGTTTCTGTCGTTCCCAAACACTTCCACGTTCTTTTAATACAGCTGACAGTTGACTGTGGAATATTTAGGAGTGAGGAAATTTCACGACTGGATTTGTTGCACAGGTGGCATCTATCACTGTTCCACGCTGGAATTCACTGAGCTCCTGAGAGCGACCCATTCTTTCACAAATGTTTGTAAAAACAGTCTGCATGCCTAGGTGCTTGATTTTATAGTAGGAAAAAAGGGGTGGGTCCTAGTGGCGCAGTCTCTTTTGAGAGTAGTCACTATACGGTCTAAAATATATGCAGTACAATTTGTGCCTAAAATAATTGGGTGTAGTGTTCCCACTGTTCCAAGTAGTGCACGGTCGGAACGACCACTAAAGTGCTGCCGTGAAGGAACTATGTGCAATAGTGCCACTGTGCAAAAAAAGCATATATTGCAAGGTGACAGTTGATGTCCTGATATAATCAAAAAATCACATAAAGTGCAAATGCGGATATAAGTGCATATAGAGCAATTGGAAGTCCTTCAAGGATTTATTATTATCAAGTCTTGTTTTCCAAATCACTGGTGAAAAAACTTCACCAGTGATTTGGAAAACAAGACTTGATAATAATAATTCCTTGAAGGACCTCCAATTGCTCTATATGCACTTATATATTATCCGCATTTGCACTTTATGTGATTTTTTGATTATATCAGGACATCAACTGTCACCTTGCAATATATGCTTTTTTTGCACAGTGGCACTATTGCACATAGTTCCTTCACGGCAGCACTTTAGTGGTCGTTCCGACCGTGCACTACTTGGAACAGTGGGAACACTATACCCATTTATTTTAGGCACAAATTGTACTGCATATATTTTAGACCGTATAGTGACTACTCTCAAAAGAGACTGCGCCACTAGGACCCACCCCTTTTCTCCTACTGTACATCTACACATTTCTGTCGCGGTTTTATGCTCTAATCCCAGTCGGCTGCATAACATAAACGTATTCATCTACCAATTATTAGCGCCTCCACTGTATTCCTCCCCCCGCTTGATTTTATACACCTGTGGCCATGGAAGTGATTGGAACACCTGATTCTGATTATTTGGATGGGTGAGCGACTACTTTTGGCAATATAGTGTATAACCACAAAGGTTTGGATGATAAAATGGGAAAACAAATTACACTCTTTAATTATTCATTCAGAATTCAATCATTTAATCACACAGTATCTGCCTGGTTAGATATACCTGTATCTGCACGATTAATTAACCAAAAATATGTTTTCATTTCACTAAATCACAAAACAAAATCACCAAAATATTCAGCTCCAGGCCCATAGAGATCTTAATCCAGGCCTGCCTGAAAGGGAGGGGGGATCCTTTTGGATCCCTCTCCCTCCCGATTGGGAGGGTTTTCAGCCAAAAACCAGACACCGCTTTGAAGGGCTGTGTCTCCCCTTTAAAGCGGTGCCTGGTTTTTAACCCTATAATTGACAGATCGCGATCGGCGCCGCCCCTGAAGTATCTAGGGGTTTATCTGACAACTTCATTTAATAAACTGTATGAAGCAAATTATATGCCTTTATATAAGATTCTAATAGAAGATTTAGAAGCCTGGAAGAAGAACTCCATCTCATGGGTTGGTCGAATAAACTGTGTAAAAATGAATATTCTTCCAAGAATAATGTATCTATTTCAGGCGCGCCCAGTAATATTAAATTTAAGTGATATAAAGGCTTTACAGAGAAAAGTGAAGGCTTTTATTTGGCCAGGAAAACGACACCAAGTGGCCCAGTTAAAGTTATGTAGGTCGCATAGGAATGGAGGTTTAGGATTACCAAATCTACATCTATACTTCATCGCGGTTCAACTAGCTCAATTAGTGGCCCTTCATGGCCCTAAAGGGAATGGAAGATGGACTGAATTTGAGATAAAATTGATGGCCAATAATATCCCATGTCGTTGGCTACGGTTGGCAAAGAATGATCGGCCACCCCTAAATTCAGATTGCCCATCCTGGGTTAATTCAGTTAAAATATGGGATAAGTGGGCTGTAAAACAGGATTAATTAGTTCCCCTTCGCCTCTTATGCTGATATTACAAAATGGTAGATTTCCGCTTGGACTTGATATGAAGCCATTTGAGGCTTATGAGGAGATGGGGGTGCGGAGAATACGTAATTTATTTAGAAAGGGTCAATTATTGACATTTCAGGACTTGGCATCAAAAGGCCACTTAAGAACCGCTGACTTATTCTGACATATACAATTGAGGCTTCTGCAGAATCCGTTAACACCAGCAAAAAATTTTTTTTAAAAAATTGTATACTTACCTCCTGCCCTGCAGCAAGGACCGCGGCTCTGTCCGCCTCCTCAGTCCGGCGGGAGCAGGGAAAGACTGTCTCCCCCTGCGTATCACTACACTGATCGGCCGGATCTCGCAAGGCATTTTTGCCCGCTGGCTCGACGGCACGACCAGCTCCCAGAAACGTCCTGTGGCTTGCCTGCTGGCCATTTGCATGTCTTTCGAGTCGCTCTACTTTCCGGGGGAATGTTTGGGGATTCACTCTGTGATGCCCTGCCCGCTACACTGATGATGCTGGTTCAAGACAAGGGTTGAAGAGACCTCCCCGTTTATTCTTTTGATGACACCCCCACCAATTGAAGAGACCCCTTCACATTATCCCCCCCCCCTCATTCCCTCTCATCCCCCCTCATTCGCAAGCTGAGACCTTTTATTTTACTTTCTTTTTTGTGACTCCCTTACAGCGGACTTTGTTTTAGACTTCATTTGTGTAATAGTTGGCGCATCAGGATCTTCCTATCCCCCTTTTTTTTGTGTGCGTGCGGGACACTGGGATGCCCTGGGCGAGCCACCTGAAAGGCAACCATGGTTCTGGCCGTTTCTCTTGGCCCCAGGACTCCTGACTTTGTGGCCTCTTCCATGTCCCCGGTCTTCCCTTGGGTTACCGGGGGGAGCCGGGAACGGCTTAATTATTGGGCAGTCCCCCACCCTTCCCAACCCCCTTATGTCTCCTTGCGAACTTCACAAACTCTTTTATCCAGACCACCCAGTTTGTTTTGTTTTACTCGCCACCCGCTCCTCTTTCTGTTCTTTGTTTCCTGTGGTCTTGCGATACTCATTGTGGTTTTGTGTTTCTGAAGAGTATATTTGCGTTTGTTTTCCGCTGGCCCTGCGTGGCTGTTCATCCATACCGTATGTTGTTCAGATGACTTTCTTTCGAAATAAAAATTATTGATATAAACAAGAGCTTAATTTTGTGCGTCAATGTGGTAGTTAGGAATGAGGAAGCCTTTGATATATTATCTATTTTGGCGAAACGCGTTCTGGTTATTGTATATGTTTTATTCCTTATTAAATTTTTATAGTTATTTTTACTGCTGGAGTTATCATTTTTGTATAGCTCCTTTTAGAGCAGACTTTCATTTATATTGTTATCCCGTCTTCTGTGAATGATCCGTTTGGACGCAGTGAGCGGACCTACTCTGGAAGGATATTTGGGTGACCGGAAACCACTCTAAGGTGATTGACCCAGAACCAGGAGGGTTCCACTTTATTTAGCGGATCTACTCCGGAAGGACATTTGGGTGGCCGGAAACTACCCTAAGACGATTGACCCAGAACCAGGAGGGTTCCACCTCATGTGAGTGCCATTGTTCACCTCTATCTGTTATATGGTTCTTTATGGGTCGCACTATGATATATCTGTCTTCTGTTCCTATTTGAGGGATATTTAAAGAAGAAGACCCCAAGAACCCTGGGATTTATCTCATTTCAAGAAGGACATTGACATCGCTACACTACTTCTCTGATTCACATTAATTTTTGGTGGTTGAGTAACAAGGACCATTTACGTGTATAAGCGATTTCCTACATCCACATATTAGTGCTACTAACCTCCCTTTTTTTATGGTAGTTAGTTTTGTTGGGATTCAAACAAATCAACGAAATGCCCAAAATCCGGACATCTATAAAGTCTAGAAATTGGGCACGTTATGAAGTATTGCTAAATAACCAGTAGGTGGCAGTGTGGAGCCAAGTTTGTGACTTTCATACTAACAGCTACTACAGAAACTCAAATCCTTTTTATGGCTGCAGTTTATTTTTGGAATATCTAACTCCGTAATGAAAATTCCCAAATCCTCCCAAAGCAAAATGGAGAGACATATCAGCCCGCTACACTTGTTAAGTGCCACAATAGAGTACAGTTATTATTTTAAGTTTTACACCTGTTGCACATATTACCAGTTACATTTATTTTTACAGAAGAAGGCATCGCACTGACTGCTAGTTTCTTGTATGTAATTTTCCTTACAAATATACATATATTATTTCACTGGACAGCATTTTATGTATCATTCAGGGTTATTCAAAGAGAATCGAAAAGTCACCGCACGTTCGATGACTTTTCGTTCCCTGCAATTCGGCTCGATTCGGCGATCCTAGTTCGCCGACCCTGCAGTGTATTTAGCAAGCACCACAGGGCCGTCGTACTGCAGGGAAAACCTGCCGCAAACCCGAAGAACACTCACTGCAAAACCCGCCGAACACTCACCGAAACCCGCAGAAACAGCTGGATTAACCCCGCCGAACATGCCGGAGAAACCCGACTAGCCATCGATCACAGCACAGAGCAGCCGCCGGAAAAACCCGACACGCAGACAAATGAGGTGAAAAAAAAAAATCGTACACTTGAAAGTTTGAAATTTGAAAAGTTGTTTGCAAAAAAACTACTGAACGAAAATGTCTGGAATTTACATATAAGATCCAATGAATGATAATAGAAAGGGCAGTTATAGGAAATGACGATTTTAAAAAAAAACGGGGAAAAAATATTTGCAAACAAAATACTAAAAAATGCCTAACAGATCTTTAAAAAAATAAAAATAAAGAGACTTTTCACTGCAGAATATAATAATTAATGGTTTATTACATATTGGTTTAAAATGGGAATATTTTTAACATTGAAGCCTATTGGAATCGCCTGAATAAGGCTAGGGACAGATGAGCGCATTTTCTGCAGCCACCGTCAAAATGTACGTCGATGCGTGCGCACGCATTTTTTCACGGAATACGCTTAAGTGGTCAGACGATGCGCAATTCTGGACGTATTTCATGACGGTGGGGTAAAAAGAAGTCTAGGGAAATCCGGCTGTTCGAACGTTATGTTGGCCGCACACTAGCAGCGTCTGACATCTCCTAATCACGCACACACGCTGCTATGCGGCCGCAGCGCACTCTGTACGTCAGTAGCAGCGGTTTCACGTTCTGATAAAAATGCGTTCATTTGCTGGTTGCGTGGTGTCGGCGCACTTTCGTACGCACGTACTGCGTATATTGGCCGTCATTGGCCGTTATGTGCTGCTACTGCCGCCGTGATTTAGTGCGCCTGCACGCGCGTTCCGACTGCCCCACTCTGACCCTAGCCTTAACCTGTCGAATGAGATCACCGAACAGCAGGGCATTTCGGCAACTTTTCCCTGCTGGTTTGTGTTCTCTGAATAGATGAAGCGTTGCTTCTCTATGGGGATTTCACTGCCCTCGAACAGGCACTGTATGTGCAGGCAATTCGCCAACATTTGGCGAACTGCCTGCTCTCTGAATAGCCGATTGACCAGGAAAGGTAACCGTATGCTGAATTTCAGTGTTCGGTTACCTTTCGGAGCCAGATCGTCTCTTTTTGAATAACCCTGACTGTTATAATTATCAGGTCTATTTAAAGAAAGGTGAAAACCAGGAGAATGACCGCAGAAGTGAAAATTCTGGGTCAAAATAGCCAAACCAGAAAAATTCTCCCATTTATCTTACTTTCCAAATTGGCTATTTGGTCTAGATTGTTCTCCTGGTTTTCACCTCTCTCTGAATAACCCTGTATATGTAGTCATGATTTATTTATTTATAAAGGATTTTACAGGAAGGATATATTGAGATTTCTCTCGTTTTCAAGTATGTCCTGGGTTCAAGAACATTGAATTGTTACAGTACATGATAGGAGGCGCTTGAAAAATACCACCCTGCAGCATGTATAAACCATACTAAAGGAATCCCAGGTGACCTGCCTTGATTTCTTTCCTGCAGCATATGGATTATACATGTTGCAGGGCTGCACGGTTTTCCTCTGCATGATACAGTAGTATGTGTCCAGTAAAACATGGCCGACCTGGCAACCCTAATTCAGTGTGCAGTGGAGAGATTGCTATAAGAAAGGTGTAGGTTTCCTTTTACAGGACTAATCCTATAATTTTAATCCCCTGTCAATACAGTTCATACAGATTAAACCAGATGTTTAGTATGACAACCCGCTATGCATGTATGGCTCTCTATACACATTAAAAGCAGTTATGTAGAGTGAAACCTAAGTGAACCAGTAAATGAGATGTTCGTTTCATTGCATTTTGTGTTGCGGCTGTTGTTGATCACACCTCCCCAGGGTTACACAATCACATACTTGTTGTACCTGGCAGTGCCCTGGCCCACTGACAACCTAGCCAGCTCACTAACCAATCAGATCGGGCGCCGCGTTCTATGGCAGTGAGGTTTGGAACGCAGCGCTGAGGAATGCGCATGCGCATTCTCTGGGACGCGGTGGTGCCTCAGTGGCACTTTTGGGAGAAGTAACTTCTTGTTAGCGGAGATGGAGCGGAGCAGAGCTGCGGCAGGTATCACCGGGGAGGGGGCATGCAGACCATCACGGTGTATTGGGAGAGAGGGAATTTTACTGTGCACTGTTTTTCATACTTTAAGAAGAGACCATTTCCCCTCCAAGGATAAGATGATGCTGAGAATCTGTGTTATGTAGGACAGGGCTGCGGCGAGTGGCTAATGGAGTGTATGGGGGATGGGAAGGGGCTGCAGGCTGTGTGAAACAGATACACTCAGCGCGGCGTGCGATTTGGATATTAGGACAGCACTACAGGGATCAGCAGTGGAAAGTAAATGGGAGATGGGCAGCGGACACAGCAATGAGACCTGGGCAATGGGCACAGAAACTGAGGAATGGGCAGCAGGCACAGAAGCACTCAAATGAGACCTGGGCAGTGGGCACAGCAACGCAGGAATGGGACCTGGGTAATGGGCACAGCAACGCAGGAATGGGACCTGGGTAATGGGCACAGCAATGCAGGAATGGGACCTGGGTAATGGGCACAGCAACGCAGGAATGGGACCTGGGTAATGGGCACAGCAACACAGGAATGGGACCTGGGTAATGGGCACAGCAACGCAGGAATGGGACCTGGGTAATGGGCACAGCAAAGCAGGAATGGGACCTGGGTAATGGGCACAGCAATGCAGGAATGGGACCTGGGTAATGGGCACAGCAATGCAGGAATGGGACCTGGGTAATGGGCACAGCAATGCAGGAATGGGACCTGGGTAATGGGCACAGGAATGGGACCTGGGTAAAGGGCACAGCAATGCAGGAATGGGACCTGGGTAATGGGCACAGCAATGCAGGAATGGGACCTGGGTAGTGGGCACAGCAATGCAGGAATTGGACCTGGGTAATGGGCACAGCAATGCAGGAATGGGACCTGGGCAGTGGGCGCAGCAAAGCAGGAATGGGACCTGGGCAGTGGGTGCAGGAATGGGACCTGGGTAGTGGGCGCAGAAACGCAGGAATGGGACCTGGGCAGTGGGTGCAGCAACGCAGGAATGGGACCTGGGCAGTGAGGGAGCAACGCAGAAATGGGCAGTGGGCGCAGCAACCAGGAATGGGACCTGGGCAGCTTTGCAGTCAGAGGCACATGAAGAGTTTGAGTAATTTTTTTTTTTTGTTAAATCTAGATGTGAAGCCCCTTTTGTCATGCAAAAAGTGCATAAACCAACCCAATAAACTTAAATAGATAGTATAGGGTGGCTTCAGAAGGTTTTTCTTTTCTTTTTTAAATATCTTTTATTTTCAGAGGTGTGAAAGTAATACAGTACAAACCACTCTGTATCCTCAACAGAAACAAATGGCATCATCCACAGATATGTAAATAATACACCACATTTTAACAGCACGGCGAACGACATACCACAATAAACCTATGGACAGGACAGACAGAAAGTTATAAGGGAGCAGGGGATCAGACCAGGAACAGAACGAACAGAAAACAAAGCGAGAAAGGGAACACAAAAGGAGAGAGAGAGAGATAACAACATCATCAGTGGAACTCAATCAAGGTCCGCCTCTGACCAGAAGTCCCATATTTTATTATGATTACGATTCACGATATATATATATATATAATTATATTTTATAATTAATTACGATTATGAGGCCGGGGGAGCTGCTCCGCTAAGGGTGGTGACATGAGAAAAGCCCACGGATCCATTGGAACATCATATGCCAGAGCTCCTGGGGCCAGGGTATGGACCCTCTCCCAGAACTACAGAAGGTTTATAAACCTCCTAGGTTCCTTCACAAACTCGCCTGTATCCAGTGTCTTCCTCTGGACATAACCCGATGTGGCACATCATGTGATTGGGGGTGACACTTGAGAATATCCAGTGGCTGTCTGTGCCAGAAGGCATTGATAGCCATTGGTGGGACCTGGTTCTCAAAGCGCCAGGAACGGAACACAGTGCGTAGGTTTTGGGCGGGACTAAGCGCCTGTATTTGGAGGCAAACTCAACCCTCTGAGAGCCCCATTCATAGAGGGAAACCAGGAGCACAGAGCAATGTGATCACACTATGTAAAATATCCCTTTTTAACACATCCAACCTCATACACAGGAATATGTGAATGTAGGAGATTATTTGTGTGCAGAAATGACTAGGCCGTCACGTGTCTGAAACTCCTTTACACAAGGCCCCCATAGGAATGAGGCCTAGTTTTATAGGGAGCCTCTAGGGAGCAATGGTTCACAGAGCAGGGATTTTGCTGCTCAAGGAGGTTGACTGAAGAACATGGGAATATGACCGTTCTAAAGAATCAGTCAGGAGCATAGAGAGCGAAGCTTTATTGGAACCCGTCTAGTTGTATTCCAATCTGTAGAGGACAGTATTAACATTATTATATGTTGCATTTTTCCCCTCAGCCTCCCTGCGGGCAGAACCCTCGATGTTGAAGCAGAGGAAAAATAACCGTGCTCAGACTATGGAGAAGAAGGTTCAGTCTCGCAAGGCACATGGCAGCTTCATGCGAAGGATGTTCGGATTTGAGTTCTCAGATCTTTCCAGCTGGCACCGTTTTGTCACCCTCATGAACCGACCCACGGACCCGGCAGGACTCGGTGTATTCCGCTTCCTTTTTGGTGAGATGGTACATTGAAAACTAAGCTCTTCTTTCTCGTTGGTCTATATTCGCTGAGAAGTGATAGCCCCTTCAGGTCCGGCAAATATTAAAGGGAATCTGTCACTCGGACCTGTTTTGTTGTGTTAATAGTGTCTTAAATCTCTTTTTGTAGCCTAACAAAAAAGGAAGGGGGGGGGGGGATAATTCTAGTCCTGCCTTTTCCTGATCCAAAACAGTGAGCTGTGTGAATACTATGGGGTGTATCCACTAACCCCTGTAGTTGTTGTAGGACTATAAACTTTGGCAACCCAGGGAGGGAAAGTCAGTAGAAGATTCATTGATGAAGCACAACGTTTATTGTTGTTGCAACAGTAAACTCTGGTAGTTGGTGAATAACCCTATATATTATATATGTATTTTTTTACCTGTATTTGCAAGAGCTATCTTTTATTCTTTTTTTCTTCCCTGATATGTATAAAATGAAAACACCCAAAACACATCCTTTTACGATGAGATTCTGAGCTGTTTCTTATTCTAAATGGGATCACATACAGCTTACATTTCATACATCAAACTGTAGTTATTGTTCTGATCCATAAATGCTTAAGGGGATACTCTAAGGGTTAAAGGGGGGGGGGGGTTGTTAATATTAACCAATTCTGACCTCTCCCTTTTTTCTTCTTTAAATCAGGGGTCAGCAACCTTGGCCCCCTGCAGATGTTTTGGAAAAACCTCTCCCATGATTGGTTGATCATCCTAGGAAATGTAGTTCCAAAACATCTTGGGGCCAAGGTTGTTGACCCCCTGCTTTAAGGCATAACTAAAAACTCCACCTTCATTCTAGTGCCAGCCTCTGACTCCTTACCCCCGAAAAAATTCACACTTACAGGGACTTTCTAATGCAGGGATCCTCACTGTTTTATCTCGGGGAGCCGCAGCGGCAAGAGACAGCCAATAGGAGAGCTGCGGGTTCCATGATCTTTCATCCCTCACCTGGTATCCTGCTCCCAGTAACCCCATTCCATAACGTGTCCTTCTCTCATTTCTTTTATATTGTGTATTGTCCCTTTTCCATATATCTAACCATATTCAGCCTTCCCTTACCGAGATATATATAATTTGTGGTGGGAAAGTTGGATGCGTATGTGCCTGTAATAAGGGCATACCTGTGAGAGTAAGTTATAGGCTGGAAATAGAGGGGGGGAGGGTGGGTGGGGGTGTTCGTAGCTGCCGTTGTTGATGGGCTCTGCGTGGAAAGATGGTTAAGTGGACATCTAACTGCTCCTACAACTCCAGGCCTACAGCCTTTGCATATATACCTTTACATGTTGTGATGAAAGCTCCACACAGGAATCCCATAGGTTTCAGTGTAAAAAATATTATCTTTTTTTATTCAACCTTTTCTTTTCGTTTTACCATCTTATTTATTTTAGAGAAAAGTTTTGATTGCCAAATATTATTATTTTTAAAAAAATTGACTTCTTTATTCTGTAACGTTTTTTTTTATTATTTAGATACATTTTAATGCATTTTATTGGTTTAAACACCTATTACAAGAATAGCAGGTTCCTTTTTTCTTTCTGCAGTCAGGTGGTCTTCGGCGTTCACCCTGGTTCATCCATAGTCTCTTGCAGTAGATGACCCAGGAAGACTTCCATTGTACAACCTAGGCTGTCTGTAGTCTGATGGCCAAGATGGTTGTTGGACTACGGACCCAGTGGACGGCTAGCCTTAAAATTACTTTGTCTCCATGCTGCCTGCGCAGCCATTGGCAGCCAAAGACTGCGCAGGCAGCACGGAGGCAAAGTAAGTTTGACTCATAGAGTGGTTCCAGCCAGGACAACACGAACGCACACGCAGCAGGGAATCATTGCACAGAGCTCCTACATCCTCCATATCCCCTGGGGGAGACACACTCACCATCCTGCTCCGTGTTGGGGTGTTGACAATCGCCTCTAACAGCAGGCTGTGCCTAGCAACCGGCGGAAATATTATAACTGTTACAAGACAGTACTCAGTAATGACTTCAATAGGTTCCAATCTCCAGAGACTAAAACTCCAATGTCAAGCTACTTCTGAGCTGGGAGTTTCAGAAGCGTTTACGGGTGTCAGGGAGACTCCTGGGAGGTTTGCTGTCAGCTCTGCGGCCCGCGAGTCGCCACTGTCGGCTGCACGAGCTGCGTTATGAGTAACAGTGTTCTAATGTTTTTTGGTCATTCTGTGACTCAGTTCAGCATGTTTAAACAGAAATCTTAATAAATCCTAGAAATCCGAATGCATGTATATTCGGAGAATGCTTGATGCAACCAATTGAAGAGATTGATGTATTTGGTTAAAAATGATTAGAATGTTCCTTTTAAACTGTCTGGTAAAATACTGCCATCCTGCATGCTGACTGGTTGTGTACCAGTCCGAACATAACATTAATCATACTTTCTGACCTCTTTGCAGGAAACTCTCGCTTTTAATGGGTAATGCGGGAACAAATTATGTGTTCTTTAAAGACCGTGCTCCTTCTAATTCTCCCCTCTGACTCTACTCTGATTTCTGGTTTCTCCATAATTGTGGATGGTATCACCATTCTTCCCTCAGCCCAAGTTCGCTGTCTCGGAGTGACTCTCGATTCCAGTCTTTCCTTCAGCCCCTACATCCAGTCACTCTCCTCACCTTGCTGCAATCACCTCCGCAATATTCGTCCATCTCTGCCTGCTAACACCATCAAGGAAATTATCCACTAGCTTGTTATCTCCCGCCTGGACTACTGCAACAACCTCCTGACTGGCCTTCCTATCTCTCGCCTCTCGCCCCTGCAGTCCATCCTAAACACATCATCCCGGCTTATCCATCTCACTCGTCACTCTGTCTTTGCTGCTCCTCTCTGTGAATCCCTACACTGGCTCCCCATCCACAGCAGAATCAAGTTCAAACTACTCACCCTGACCTACAAAACCCTCACTAACGCCCCTCACTACCTGTCCTCACTAATCACCAAATACACCCCAACCCGTCCCCTAAGATCCAACAATGACCTGCACCTGGCATCCTCCATCATTACCTCTTCACATGCCAGATTGCAGGTCTTTTCTCGTGGAGAGCCGACCCTATGGAATGCGCTTCCTCGCAATATCAGACTGTTCCCAAATCTGGCTTCATTTAAACGCTCCCTAAAGACCCTTCTGTTTCAGGAAGCCAACTACCTGACTCTGTAACAAGACATCCGACAGACCAAGAAATGGTCCTCACCTCTCCCTGCATTAACTCATCACTGCAGCCCCTCTCCTGTTTCTAATATCCTCAACCCATCGAGATTGTAAATTCCCATGGGAATAGGGCCCTCATATCCTTCTGTATCTGCTGGCAGGAATACTGACCGGCCTCCTGTATGTATTGTAGAATTGTCCTGTCTCTACCCATTGCATCTTTTGTACAGCGCTGTGGATTGTGTTGGTGCTTAATTAATAAAAGAAAGGCATGATGTTTTGACACTAATATAAATACAATAATTCTCATTTATTGAGAATCAAATCCAAAATATCTGTTTCTAATTTTATATTTAAGATTTTGGGAAAAGGCAGTCATTTGACTAAAATGGATGAATATATAACATTCTGGCATTTTCATTTTCTGAGTCGGGTGTAAACGTAACCAGTTCACTGGAAACTGATGGGTCAACTACCCCTCCTACTGTTTTACCCTTTTAGTTTGATATTTTTTTAAAAAAAAATTTTTGGAGGAAGTATTTTACCAGGAAGGATACATTGAGATTTCCAAGTATGTCCTGGGTGGTGAGTATGTACCGTTGGGTGTCTTGCCCAAGGACACTTACTGGAGAATCTCTTGCCAGGATTTGAACCTGTGTCTCCACGGTTATAGAGCAGTGATGTTTACTGTAAATCCAGCAAAGGGATGCCTCTACACTGGTCTGGACTTGATATGCTATAGCTTGCAGGAAAAAGGCAGCATATCATGTGATTATGAGGAAGCCGTCAATCCAATGCTCTCATGCTGAGCACATCAATAACCATCACTGCTAGCCCAGGACCTGGGATCTGCGTACATTACTCATGTTCCGGGGGACACTAGCTTCTGCTCTCCGAGGGCTGAATCTGTCCAAAGATCCCCCCACCCCCTCCCCGGAAGGGGTAGAGGATGAAGGTACTCGGGGTACTCTGACTACTCAGATATTACACTGATCTACCAACCATCCTCTGCATTGCTGCCATGCCATATTCCTTGTGCACTCACCCTAAACTACAAAAATCACCATATTACACTTTATACCTCCATAACATTGAGGGGGGAAAAAGAGCATTTACTGTATATATCTGATGTACAGTCAGGTCCATAAATATTGGGACATCAACACAATTCTAACATCTTTGGCTCTATACACCACCACAATGGAGTTGGAATGAAACAAACACAATGTGCTTTAACTGCAGACTGTCAGCTTTAATTTGAAGGTATGTACATCTAACTCAGGTGAACCGTGTAGGACTTACAGCAGTTTGCAGATGTGCCTCCCACTTGTTAAGGGACCAAAGGTAATGGGACAATTGGCTTCTCAGCTGTTCCATGGCCAGGTGTGTGATATTCCCTCATTATCCCAATTAAAATGTGCAGATAAAAGGCCCAGAGTTCATTTCAAGTGTGCTATTTGCATTTGGAATCTGTTGCTGTCAATTCTCAAGATGAGATCCAAAGAGCTGTCACTATCCGTGAAGCAAGCCAGCCATCATTGGGCTGAAGAAACAAAACAAACCCATCAGAGAGATAGCAAGAACATTTGGCGTGGCCAAAACAACTGTTTGGAACATTCTCAAAAAGAAGGAATGCACCGGTGAGCTCAGCAACACCAAAAGACCCGGGAGACCACGGAAAACAACTGTGGTGGATGACCGAAGAATTCTTTCCCTGGTGAAGAAAACACCCTTCACAACAGTTGGCCAGATCAAGAACACTCTCCAGGAGGTAGGTGTATGTGTGTCAAAGTCAACAATCAAGAGAAAACGTCACGAGTAAATACAGAGGGTTCACCACAAGATGTAAACCATTGGTGAGCCTCAAAAACAGGAAGGCCAGATTAGAGTTTGCCAAACAACACCTAACAAAGCCTTCACAGTTCTGGATCAAGATCCTATGGACAGATGAGACCAAGATCAACTTGTACCAGAGTGATGGGAACTGAAGATTATGGAGAAGGAAAGGAACTGCTCATGATCCTAAGCATACCACCTCATCAGTGAAGCATGGTGGTGGTATTGTCATGGCGTGGGCATGTATGGCTGCCAATGGAACTGGTTCTCTTGTATTTATTGATGATGTGACTGCTGACAAAAGCAGCAGGATGAATTCTGAAGTGTTTTGGGCAATATTATCTGCTCACATTCAGCCAAATGCTGCTGAACTCATTGGACGGCGCTTCAAGTGCAGATGGACAATGACCCAAAGCATACTGCAAAAGCAACCAAAGAGTTTTTGAAGTGACAGAAGTGGAATGCCATGCAATGGCCAAGTCAATCACCTGACCTGAATCCCATTTGAGCATGCATTTCACTTGCTGAAGACAAAACTGAAGGGAAAATGCCCCAAGAACAAGCAGGAACTGAAGACCGTTGCAGTAGAGGCCTGGCAGAGCATCACCAGGGATGAAACCCAGTGTCTGGTGATGTCTATGCGTTCCAGACTTCAGGCTGTGATTGACTGCAAAGGATTTGCAACCAAGTATTAAGAAGGAAAAGTTTGATTTATGATTATTATTCTGTCCCATTACCTTTGGTCCCTTAACAAGTGGGAGGCACATCTGCAAACTGCTGTAAGTCCTACACCGTTCACCTGAGTTGGATGTACATACCCTCAAATTAAAGCTGACAGTCTGCAGTTAAAGCACATTGTGTTTGTTTCATTCCAACTCCATTGTGGTGGTGTATAGAGCCAAAGATGTTAGAATTGTGTCGATGTCCCAATATTTCTGGACCTGACTGAATATTTCTTTAATTTCTCTGTAAAGTATAAGACCTTTCTTATATTTCACTCTAAATGCTCAGACAACTGTAATAATCAGGCTTTTAAGGGCTTGGTGACTGAGCATACGTAGAGGGGGGGGTCCGTCTGTCCAATGCTGGTCTAACCTTTGATTTATTTACATGGTGTGGGGGAGCTGACATTTTACAAACACAGAAGCTAAACCGCTTTGATAAAAAAGGCAGAGGGGTCATTCTGTCATCCATCATCTGAGACATCAGGCAGCTCCATTAGATTTGTGTTATCCTTTAAAGAATCTCATTCTCATCGATTTTGTATATCATTCATGCCTAGGTATATGTAGGAACCCACTGTTATACATTGTAACTAATTCATTGTTTTGGTGTAGTTACCCTACAAGATGCTGATCATACATCAGTCTAGGTCCCAGATTTCTTCTTTCACAGTCCATCTCATTCATACAATTGTTGGCATTCTAACACACTACAGCACCCCCCACCATTGTGTGGATACTCAGTGCTCATATACAGTGTGGCACATTTATCTTAATTGATGTATTTTTATCTTCTAATGCCTGGCATGATTATGTAGTGTGGCATATTCTGTGTTATTGGAGAGGTAACTAGCATTATTATACAGTGTCGGAACGTCCCTTGATCAGAGAGAAGTGAAGCACAAGCAGTAATTACAGTACAATAGAACTATTGCTGGAATTCCATTTACAATTTCTGAATGCCGTGGCTTTCTTATCAGATGCAAAGTATATAGAGATAAAGGTGGGTTCATTTTATAAATAAACAACCCCCTAATTTGGTGTAAGAAGAAAACTATGCATGGATAGCAGAAGGGCTGTGCAATATGAACAAAATAATAATTTTTTTTTTAATATAGCGATTTTATTTGCGATTTAGGCAATTGTTTTTGCTTTTCAAACCTGCTACATACATTCTAAATGTATTCAGCACATAGATACTGCCCCAGCTCACCGCTTTGCGCCGCGTGTTCGGCTCCCTGTGAGCTTCCGGCGGCATGGAGCTTGGGCGCTCGCCTGGGGGAACCACGTGACGAGCCGCGAGAACGCGGTTGTACATGTGGTTCCCCCTGCGAGCGCCCAAAGCTCCAATGCCGCCGGAAGCTTACAGGGAGCCGAACACGTTAATTTCCAGAGCCCTAAAATGAATAGATAAAATCGCAGCCTTATGCGGTTTAGAAATCACATGTGCTTAACTCGTGATTTTTTTTATTTTTATTTTTTTACGATTGCGATTAATTGCACAGCCCTAGATAGCAGTATACAGTATATGATTTGTCACGTCCCGCTCCATCCTGGTAGCCCGGTGGCCGGCAGCGCCTTGCTCGCTGGCCGGCCGCCGAGTGCAGTATTGGACTACTGCGGTCACGAGTCGAGGTCGCACAGGGTGCAGAGTGATGACACGGCACACGCCAGTTTTAAAATCCAATGCTTGAGACATGTTCCTTGCCCTGACGTGGTTTTCTCTCCTCTTGGGTTATATTGTAGAACACACTGTGTATGACTTCTGGCTTGGCTTACGATTCCTCCTGGCTGTTAGCCCTTTGGCACCTGCCTGACTTCCCTTCTGGCATAACAACCCCTAGCACTTGGCTGCCGATCCCTTCTGGCATAACGACCCCAGGCATTACTGTGAGGACCCTACTGGTATTAACCCCTGGTATCTGGTTCACGAGTATGTCTGGTATTAACAAGACCATACGGCGCATAAAACAGTGAACAGTTGGTTAAATGAACAACTGGTTAGTAGAAGTAAAATGTGAAAGGTGTCCTTTAAGGTATAAAAAGTGTCCTTTAAAATGCAAGAAATGTCCTTTAAAATACCAAACAGATGAGGTAAAAGAGTACAAAAAAATCTTTTTAAAAAAATTATTAAGTCAATTTGTGCAAAAAAAGTGCAATGGTTTAATACTCAAAGAGTGTTGTTGATTGAAGTCAAATGCAACAATCTTCTCTGTGGTGTAGATATCAAATCTTCTCTTTAAAGGTGTCCCTCAGAGAGAAATAAAGGCAATAATAGTGCAGATGGTCATACTGGGATGAAGTAATTTAATAAAATGAATATATCACTCACATTTATTAGAGCCTAAGAGAAATCCAGGCTCAAGGAAAATAGCTTGCGGCCAAATATAGGGTGGCACGTCCCTCCTTTCATCTATGGTGGTTACTAGATAAAGCAGAGAAGATCGGGAGACGGCACTCCCATAGCGTAACTCTGTGCAATACAGGTGGAGGATTAAATTACAATTAGTCACACTCACCAGTTATAGAGCCTCTCAATTCCAAGCTCAAGGAGTATCGCCTTGGGTCCTCTTAAGGTGGGGGCCCAAACCTCTTTGGTGTAGCAGCAGTTGATCCAGATGTCAGGTAGATAGCTGAAGATGATGTGGATGATGATTGCAGAGCAGGAACCAGAGATGGGGGGTCAGGATCAGGAATCAGAGTAGCAGTGATAGCAGAGGTCTTCACTCTTGGTGAGCCTGAGCTGTATGAACCATACAGCTCAGGCTCACCAAGAGTGAAGACCTCTGCTATCACTGCTACTCTGATTCCTGATCCTGACCCCCCATCTCTGGTTCCTGCTCTGCAATCATCATCCACATCATCTTCAGCTATCTACCTGACATCTGGATCAACTGCTGCTACACCAAAGAGGTTTGGGCCCCCACCTTAAGAGGACCCAAGGCGATACTCCTTGAGCTTGGAATTGAGAGGCTCTATAACTGGTGAGTGTGACTAATTGTAATTTAATCCTCCACCTGTATTGCACAGAGTTACGCTATGGAGTGCCGTCTCCCGATCTTCTCTGCTTTATCTAGTAACCACCATAGATGAAAGGAGGGACGTGCCACCCTATATTTGGCCGCAAGCTATTTTCCTTGAGCCTGGATTTCTCTTAGGCTCTAATAAATGTGAGTGATATATTCATTTTATTAAATTACTTCATCCCAGTATGACCATCTGCACTATTATTGCCTTTATTTCTCTCTGAGGGACACCTTTAAAGAGAAGATTTGATATCTACACCACAGAGAAGATTGTTGCATTTGACTTCAATCAACAACACTCTTTGAGTATTAAACCATTGCACTTTTTTTGCACAAATTGACTTAATAATTTTTTTAAAAAGATTTTTTTGTACTCTTTTACCTCATCTGTTTGGTATTTTAAAGGACATTTCTTGCATTTTAAAGGACACTTTTTATACCTTAAAGGACACCTTTCACATTTTACTTCTACTAACCAGTTGTTCATTTAACCAACTGTTCACTGTTTTATGCGCCGTATGGTCTTGTTTATCCTTTTGTCTTAATCTTGGCACGTATTTTGGTTGTTTTTTATGTGCTTTTTACCATACTTAGGCTGCAATTAATTATTTATTCACATAGCACTTTAATTAACTTAAATTAACAAGCGCCCACACTGTATAGTGTATACTCGTATACACACTTTTTAATCATGTCTGGTATTAACCCTGATGTCCTTGTCCACGTATACCTCTGGTTTTCTTTATTTGCAGAAATAGGTAGAATTACCGGCCACTTCAAGGACTGGCAGTGTAGATTAGTTGTTCTGTGTACAGGGATTCGACATATATCTAGGAGGTACATGTCAATGATCCGGCTGCAAAATGCAGAAAAATAATTTTCACACTATTTTCGCTGTACGTCTGGGCGGCAGCGGTATACTGCTAGTATCCAGCAACACTTCATACTTAAACTGTACCCAAAAATTCTCACTTGGACCTGGAATCCCATTTACTCACGCTGGACAAAACCAGAGTATTAAATTAAAAACCTTTTGCATTTTTGATTACTGTCTGTTTTGTTTTGTGTTGTTTTTATTTTTATAATCTAACTTTTTGCCCACAATTTCCAAGTCAAAATATTTTGTTTTCTAAAACCATAAAGCATTTTTTAAAATATATTTAAAATGTAATACTCAGCATTATTTTACAGTATGGCACATTCAGTGTTTAGAAATACAGCAAGTACCTACCTACTATGTGATGACATATTATGTCTATTCATTCTCCCCTTGCTCTTTTTTTTTTTACAAGTATATTTGTTACAGTCGGCTTCTTTGCTCTGGGACACAGAGTCACAGTGTCTCCTTGTTGCTTTTTACAGGTCTTTTGATGGTTCTGGACATTTTCCAGGAACGAGGCCTCAGTTACCTGGACCATAAGTATTTGGACGGCTTGGATGTGTGCCGCTTCCCACTATTTAACTTCCTGCGCCCGCTGCCCCTGGATTGGATGTACCTGACATATGTCCTTATGCTGCTGGGTAGGAGACACCAGGCTCTCTCTCATTATCTTGACTTTTCTCCCACACACTTTCTTTTCATGATGTCTTTTCTGTTTTAACCACATTGAATAATTTTCTCTCCGATACGGTGTTCGAAAGAATTTTTCATTTAGTTTAATGGTATCTCTGAAGATATACGTTGTCTATCCGTTCAGGTCACAACACCGCTTGGCATAATTTTCCATCCAAATCATTTTACGTGACGTATTTATTTCCTATTAGGTGCCCTGGGCATTGCCCTTGGGCTTTTTTACCGCTTCAGCTGCCTCCTCTTCCTCGTGCCATATTGGTATGTGTTTTTCTTGGACAAAACTACCTGGAACAATCATTCCTATCTATATGGCCTGATCGGGTTCCAGCTCACACTGATCAATGCCAACCGCTACTGGTAAGATGCAATTTCAAACACGTGATATCTGATGTCTTGTTTAAACTGTAAAACACCTAAACACCTGTCGTGCATTGAATCTTGTAAAAGAGAAGTCTAATAAAATCAGTCTTTATTATCACTTTATGAGCCACGCAGGAGCTGAATATAGTTTCCAGTTCAGAGGTAACTTTTTATAAACCTGTCATTTTTCCATTCCCATAAAATGGAATAATATGAGATTGATAAAAGGGTTGGAGGGAACCTTAGTAGGGCAGGGGAGAAGTGAAGAGAGCGGTAAGGGGGGTACCCAAAACATCTCTCCATGCCTTTTCAGAGAAAACTGTATGGACGTCTCTCAGGGTAGGTTTCTATAAAACCTTTGATTTGATATATATATCAAATCAATTTGCTGTCATGTCAGACCAAAAGCGTTTATGGTTATAGGACTAGGTTGTCAATTTTGAGTAAAATCAAGGCTTGCGAGATCTTACATCAAGTTTAGAAACGGTTGGATAATGTAGGAGCCACAACACTTTTTAGGAACTAATAAGATCTAGACAATTAGGAGCCAATGGCTAGCAGGTCTGTGGATTTATCAATCCCTTATATAAAAGGGTTTAAATATTCCCTTTGCATGGGAAGAAATGATTCACAAAATATAAAGACTGTTTTATAAATTTAAAACAAAATGTATTTTGCTTCTTGAAATGCTCGGCAAAGTGTCAGGGAGTCTGCGTCATCCACACTAGAGATCTATAATCCCAAACACAGCAATATTTATATTGTAATGGCATTATTGCTTGTGTTCCATCTCTCTGAGTGACAGTGTTTCCCAAACCTGTCCTCGGGACCCTCAACCAGGCCAGATTTTAAGGATTTCCTTGGGAGAAGCACAGACTGAATCCTGCACTCACGGAGCAGCAAATCATATCACCTGTGCTTCAGATACCTGGCCTGTCAGCGGGTCCTGAGGACAGGTTTGGGAAACGCTGATCTAGGCAAAGAAATAACATAACAGTATAATTCCTAAATTGGTCCACCCGCTTGATACCTCCCAGTAACCCAGATCATATTGAATAAAATGAAATACTGAGGACCGAGTGAATATGCACAGAAACATACAAGTACATACGTATTTATGAAATTGACCCATTTTACACTACCACTCACACATTGCACCATTTAACTTGTTACCATATCAGCCTGGTTTATCTGGACACAAGCTACTACGAGGGGGGGGGGAGGCGGGGAACATTGCTGAAGGGAAATACATTACCCAATAAAGGTGACTCATTTGGGATAATTATTTTTTTTTGAGCAGTGTATACTATAGGCCAGTGTTTCCCAAACCTGTCCTCAGGACCCGCTGACACACCAGGTTTGCCAGATATCTGAAGCACAGCACAGGTGATATGATTTGCTGCTCAGTGATTGCAGGATTCAGTCTGCATTTCCCCAAGGGGATCTGCAAAATCTGGCCTGGTTGGGAGTCCTGTAGACAGGTTTGGGAAACACTGCTATAGGCAGCACTTCTCACGCACTGCCCCCCTGCATGTATTTGTTGTACCTGTCCAGTGAACACGTTTCACTTCATAAATTCTATGTGTAAGTGTAGTGAGAAATGCAAAAATAACCTCCCAAAATATTGAAAAAGATTTCTGGACCAAAAAAGTTCATGATGGCAAACAATACTCAAAATTGTCCTGGCCTCCAGCAGGAAAAGCAAAAACTGTCATGGCACTCAAAGGGTCAAAGGATTACATGCTGGAGGGGTCAGCTGTTGATTGAAACTTTTTAATGTGACGTCATGAAAATCTATAGTGTCTATTTACAAAGCACCGAAATTTCGGTGCTTTTCACTTTGGCGATTTTTATTGCGCTAAAATTTCAGTGAATTCACTATTAAGTGAATGGTCACTGTAGTGCGCCAAAGATTGAGTCGCCGAAGCCCAACAAAAAAGTTGGACAACTTTGCCAAAGTGGCCATGACGAATTCCACCGAACTGCAAAAACAGAACTCTCCTATTCTCCTAATAGGTGTTTAAACCAATAAAAATGTATTAAATTGTATCTAAATAATAATTTTTTTCTTGCTATTGTGCTATGTCCTTGGAGTTAGGACTTTCCAGTGGCAGCTCAAAGGTGGGTGGTAGCAACCTGAACTTTATTTAAATAATAATAAAGGTCCTTTTTAAAAACTATTAAAAAATCTAATTAAAGAAAAATAACCCCTGCTTTTTTTTTTCTTTTTCTTAATTGAACAAAATTTTTTGTCTAAATACATAAAGGTGTTCTAAAAAATAAGGCTTTTTGCTGAAAATGAAAAAAATAAATGGTCATTTACGAAAAAGTTGAGAAAGGGATAACGTTTTTACATTGAATCCTTGGATCAAACACAACAAACTTTTTTTAAATACTGACAAAACTATTACGATGATCTTTGGAACAGCACCTAAACTACATAAATTGCAAAATCCCATCTATGCGTCAGGACAAAATCAAATGGCACGCTGACCACAGTCACTTCTCTCAAATAGCTAGGTATGTGGTTAGACCCAAATCTATCCTTTGGCCCCCACATCGAAAAACTCTCATCTGAACTTTACCCCAAACTAGGTGCCCCGTACAGAAACAAATCCTGCTTGAGCCCCGCGGTAAGAAAGCAGATTGTACAACAAATGCTTATGCCGGCTATTGAATACGGAGATGTAGTGTATGCAGCCGCCCCGCAAACGCACCTTCAGAAACTTACTACTTTGTATAACTCATTCTGCCGCTTTGCGCTACAATGTAACTACATGACCCACCATTGTGACATGTTAAAAGAGCTAAACTGGCCATCGCTGGAGTCTAAACGCACCCTTCACCTTTCCAGCCTGGTGTTTAAGAGCCTTTCTGGGAAGCTGCCACCCTACCTGAATAGACTGCTTCCTCCAGCAGTTCCCTCATCCTATAACCTCCGATCCAGGACCAGCACCTCACTTGCAATACCACAATACAAAAAGACAGTGGCTCGGTCCTCCTTTTCCTACAGAGCACCACAATTATGGAATAACCTCCCAGACACCATCAAATCTTCCCCCAGTCTTAAGTCACTCAAGAGCTCCTTACTAACATACCTTAATACAGAATGCACCTGTAAACATGTAACATAATGACTATTTCCTACATATTTATTTTCTGTTAATCTGTATATTTGTGTTTTTTTTTTTAATATCTTGCATTATATTACTTTGAAGTTTTACAGTTACAGAAATACAATGTTCTTGAATCCGGGACATACTTGAAAACGAGAGAAATCTCAATGTATCCTTCCTGGTAAAATCCTTTATAAATAAATAAATGGGATTCTCCTGTTAACCTGTCTAACGGAAACCCTGAAAATCAAGATGTTTTGCCAACACTTTGGTGCAGTTTGGCGTTCTGTGAATAGACAAACCATTACTTCTCTATGGACCATTTCGCTACCGCTGAACGGCACCGTATTTCGCCGTCAATTCACCTGTATTTGGCGGATCGGCAGCTTAATGAATAGACTAACTGCCCCGAAAATTGCAAAGAATGGTGAAATTCACCGTTTCGTGCAATTCGGTGGCAGGTTTAGTGAATAGAACCTTATGTTATTTAATAATTTTATCCTTATTGTTCTCTCCTGACAGGTCAATTGATGGCTTGCTCAGCTCCCGCAAGCGAAATGCTCATGTTCCTCTTTGGAATTACACATTGCTCAGGATCCAGGTAAAATCAAATCATGAATACCCTGTGTCACTTTGCATACACCCCTTAAAACCCTGCAATGGACCGTCTATATGTCTGACACATCTGCTTATCGTTATCAGATCTTCATTGTTTACTTCATTGCTGGTATTAAGAAGCTAGATGCTGACTGGGTCGAAGGCTATTCAATGGGGTCACTGTCACGGCATTGGCTGTTTGATCCTTTCAAGTAAGTGCCCATCTGTCTAGTGTAGTGGTTCCCAACCGCGGTCCTCAAGGACCCCGAACAGGCCAGGTTTTCTAGATATGTGAAGCACAGGTGATCTGATTTGCTGTTCAGTGATTGCAGGATTCAGTCTGCATTTCCCCAAGGTGATCTGCAAAAACTGATCACCTATACAAGTACAGGAAAAAAAGTCTGCAGGTGTGTGAAATAAGACCCATGAAAGTTAACTAACCCCAATAGTGACCAGACTGTTTTACCATTGTCTGTCCGAAAATATCCACTGCTGCCAGAGCCATTATAGCCTATGGAGGTTTTCAGTTTACAACAGCTCTTGTTAAGTTGGCACCAAGTATGTAATATGGCCCTATATTTTTTTTTTTTTATGAAATAGGATGAAAAAATGGACCCCCCCCCCCACTATAGTCGAACTTTGACCCCCAAAATCCCTTGCGCATCTACAACCGCCAAAAAAGACCCTGGCTAAATAGTTTCTAAATTTGGTCCTGAGTTTATAAATACCCAATGTATTTTGCTTTTTAGCATTAGTATTCTGCTTTCACTGCTTAGCCATTTCACCTCTTCATGCAGCATCATTATTCACATTATAATTGAAACGTGAGCAGTAGTGCTGCGTTAATAAATTTAAAAAAGTGTATTTTATATATGTTTTTCTATTTTTCTTTTTTTCTCTCAAAACATGGTTATGTTTAGGAAGGCTATGCTCTGGCCTTTCCAATGATGCCAAACATGACCTCTAGCTGCCACCATTCGGGAGATAGTGGGGTCCAAACAACCCCTATCTACAGGGATGTCTGTGCAGAGACAGACAATGCACCATTCATGTAAAAGTATCCAGTTTAGTGGTTCAAACTGGTGGCTTGGCTGTTGGGGGTTAATCCTGTAGGTAAAGGACTATCTAAAGCAAAAGAAGGGAAGCCGGCCTTTCAGGGTCCACAGGTGTAGCGAAGATAGAGGAGAGACTACCTAGTCCCAACAGTCATATAATAAATATTTGGAGTCTCCAACGCTTTAATTGTAGATAGTTTTACAATTTTAGAGTCGTAACCGTAGAAGTGCAGAGATGCAGTTGATCTACATAGTAGATCAAAAATTTTTTTTACAATAATCTCTGCGGAAAGCTCCACCGAGAAATAGGTTGATACTTGCACGAGTTTTACTTTTTTAAAAAATTTTGAAACCTTTATTAAAAATTATGATTAAAAAGATGAACAATTAACAAATGACAAGTACAGGGTGGTTGTGCAGCTACCTTTTTTCAAGCTGTTTATTGCCTCCCCATGAATTTCAATGGGGGTACAGCTAAATATGGTTGCTTGCACCTCACACCAACCAAAACATCAAACCAATACAATTTAACAAAAAAGAGCGATCCTAAAAATGCTTTGTTCGTTTCCAATATGCTCCCAGTGGAGTCAGCGTGTGGTTACAATGTTACACTCAATATTGTGGTGCTTTATATTGTTATATTTACACACTCAATGAAAAAAGCACCAAGGGGAACAATTCATAGCTCCCCTTTATATTTATTTGCCCTGATTGGCACAAAGGAGGAATACGATTTATCCTTGTTATTCTCACAGTTGTAGAGTTACACAATAATTGGTACTATTTAAATACATCTACTTGAGAAGGTATTAGAATACCAGATTCCTTCTCGGTCCGCTGCTCATGGGACCACAATACAAGAAGATTGTTACAATATTGAAAGTAATGAAATCGCAAGAGTTAGTAACATACTAACATCCACCCTCTCAAACATTTCCAGGGCAATATCGAAATAGCAGTATAGCAAGTTCCTCATGAGTCTCCTTGTTGTGGTTCCATATGCAAGAAACAAGCATACGTGTTCAGAGAGAAATATAAAGCAATCACACAGCCCAAATTGGAGTTTAACAATATGAGAATATAGCATAAAGTCGCTCATAAATAAAAGAGGCGCGTTTCGCTGTGTGGGTAACACAGCTTCCTCAGGATCTACACAATAGAGCTTCATGTCTGGTTAGCATTGGAGGCCGTAAAGTATAATACAATTGGCAGAGTCTGACAATAGCAAAAATGATAGCATAACTAAATCTATGCAGTTTGCCAAGAAGATAACTGAGTGTAATGTCAGGGAAGCAAAATGAATTGATCAGGTAAGAAGAAGGAGCAGACCTCAAGAAACCCCCCCCCCTCCATGTTACGTAGGGTTTGAGGGCAACCTGGGCCACAAAAACTTTTTCAACCTGTCAAATCAAATTTGAAACAGATATTTTAAAGTCTTATTTTGGTATTACGGAGGAAGTATTTAACTGAGGTTTATTTGCGGTGACAGCATGGCATCCCTGTATGCCATAAGGCTGCTGTATTGATCAAGGTACAGAATGTGTGCAGTGCCAAGCCCAAAGCATACGGCTTAATGACATAGAGCCGTTCTGCTCTGTGCAATATGACTGGATAGAGATTTGAGGCAGAGTCAGAAAGTAGTAAAATATTGTCTCTTCCTTTCACAGACTATTCATGACAGAGGAGATGACGAGCCTTGTTGTCGTGCATTGGGGAGGCCTATTTCTGGACCTGACTGCGGGTTATCTGCTATTCTTTGACATCACGCGCCCATTAGCTTTATTTTTTGTCAGTTATTTCCACTGTATGAACTCTCAGCTCTTCAGCATTGGTGAGTATTAAACATGGCATCACTTTCACGGCCAATCACATTTTTTTCTTTTCTTCTTCATTAAACACGTGGCCCTTTATGTTACATAAAAGTGAGTCTTCCTCTGTTATTTCCATTACACTGCAAGTAAAGTTTACCTCCCACTTTATCTTACACCTGCTGATTCCAGTCCTAAATATCCCTGATTTTCCCCTCACAATATGTTTTTTTTGTACTTGATCACTGATCTAATTTTTTTCTGCCCTTCATCGTCTAGTTCTTCATCCAGCCATACATTTAAAATAAATTTATTTTTCCATCCAGGCATGTTCTCTTACACAATGCTGGCCACCAGCCCACTATTCTGTTATCCTGACTGGCCCCGTCGTCTCGTGGCTAAGCTGCCACTTTGTCTACAGAGGCTTCTTCCTCACACGCAGCTTCCACAGGACAGCCTCGACTGTGTGTACCCAGGCCGCAAGGGGAAATCACAGCCGAGACTACGCCATAAAGTAGCGGCAGCATTTACTGTGCTTTACATCATGGAACAGCTGTTCCTGCCATATTCACACTTTATGACTCAGGTAAGAGCATCCTTTTGCTGAATCCTACAAGCCTGTCTAGTGTATCCAATGTTTTGTCTGCTTACACCATTGCTAATGTGAGGACACTTTACAGAGGTTTAGTTGCTCCTGTAGCATCAGTGTGACATTTATATAGAGGTTTATCATGTTACGAATAAGACGGTGAAATTATCAATTCAGCATTGTGTATCTACCAGTATATTAAACCGTGTGCAAGACTTTAATCCTCATACTTACTTTTTTTCCCTTCTATATTCTCAGGGTTACAATAATTGGACGAACGGCTTGTATGGTTATTCATGGGATATGATGGTTCACTCCCGGTCACACCAGCATGTAAAAATCACCTATAAAGATGGATTCACTGGGGAAATTGGTTACCTGAATCCTGGGGTATGCTACTTATGTAATGTTTATGCAACCCTGTACCTCTAGCCATCACTGACCCTCTGGCTGTACATATATCTGACAGTAAGCTACGTTTTACTTAGAAACTAGCTAGGGTATGTGTTTTATACTACTAGAAGAACAATGTTATTATGTGCTGTAGTGCGTTTAGCCGTTCCTCTTCCGTATTCTACATAATAGTTTCTTTCACATGTAACCTTTCATTATTTAGGTCTTTACCCAAACACGTCGCTGGAAGGATCATGCAGATATGTTAAAGCAGTATGCAGTGTGCCTGCAAGGCTTCTTGGGGGCGTACAATATTTCTGAGCCTGAGATCTACTTTGATGTGTGGGTCTCTATCAACGATCGGTTCCAGCAGAGGTGAGTATCATAATTGGTGATTTCAACATATGTGTGAGTAACGCAGGGTTCGGCAACCTTGGCCGTCCAGATGTTTTGGAACTGCATTTTTCCATGAGGCTCAACCAAGCTAATGAGTAGCTGAGCATCATGGGAGATGTAGTTGCAAAGTGTCTGGAGGACCAAGATTACTGACTCCTGGTGTAACGGTTCTCAGAATTAAATGGTTTTAAATGGGGCAAGACAATTAATACGAAAACATGCTAATCATTATCCTTTTAATATAAATATATATAATTGTATTGTTAAGCCTGCCCGGAGAGCAGTCTACTGAGCTGTAGACGCCAGAGACTGAAGTCAACCAACGGATGCCGAAGCTCAGGCAGATTGTGGGCCACTTACGTGCTCGCCTCAGCCATTTTTCCAGAGCCCTCCAGCTCCTTCCTGTCCACCCCCTGTCAAGTGGCTCTCGTCCCAGTGCATCTCTCACCTACACAGTGGATGAGCTGGTACCGCCAGGCGTCGAGTTCCCGCCGCAATCCCTTCCTTTCCACCGTGCGGCAAGGGCTCCGGCACTGGGCAGCCATTCTGTTGGTTCCCATTTTCCATCTGTGTCTTCCGTCACCACCTGTCACTTACACCTCACACACCGAGCCCTAGGTGCCCGGAGACCTCAGCCGACCGCCATTTTCCGGATCCCTCCTGAGCGTGACCTCTGGGTTCGCGTGCAGCTGACGGCGACAGACGCATTGCAAACAGATTTAAGTAGTTGGATTCCAATAAACATGCTCCCGCAATGTAATTACTGATCCGGTAGAAGAACACCCTCCTATAAATTGCAATCAGCTGCCTAATCAGCGTCTGTATTTTCCTTGTAATTCCTACAATCTTTTAGGCTGTTTGATCCCACCGTGGACATTGTGAAGGCTGATTGGTCACCATTCCATAAAACCACGTGGCTGAAACCTCTTCTGGTTGATCTTTCCCCTTGGAGGACAAAATTCCAAGAAATTGAGAACTCTCTGGACAATGAGACAGATGTAGTCTTCATTGCAGACTTTCCAGGTAAGAATAAAGACCCCTTAATCGATATACCATGAAATCTGTGTAACTGATACATGCCAATGACTGCACATGCACGCACATTATGGTGGTGATCGTACAGTGGGGAGGATACTGCAGAGAGCAGAGATGGGTGTGTGCTGCTCACTAGTGCACACCTCATGTACTCAAGATGCTCTATTCCCGTTCCTATTTTCGGAAGATGTAGAGGTAACAGCAAGAGCATTCTGAAAAGTGATTTAAACTGCTGAGAAAGTGATCCAATAGTAATATGACCTGTTTTCTGACAAATCAACATGCCAAGGTTTCAAAAGCATTTTAGACCTTTGGATCAACTATGCTGGTGACAGAACATTTTCTGTCGAAAGATGCATAAGGATGACACTTCGATTGGTCATTTGTACACTGGATTGCTGTGTTGAAGTGGGGGTTAGTCCTCTTCACTGATGTCACACTTATTCTAGGAGTCCCCTCCTCAGCCAGGCTCCAGAGAGGAGGCACTACAGCTGCCAGCCCACTTCTGTCTGGCAGCTGCACACTGCTACCACTACTCCTTTACTACAAAAAGAGGAAGAACATTCATTTCTATTTGCTCCTTTCACCACACAGATGCTATGTTACACTGTCCTTACTCTTGATGTTGTACTTCGTGAAACGCGTACTGAGATATATATTTTTTTATTTTTAATTTACAAGCTATGTGACCATGTGGACTTTGCTTTTTGGTCAGATATCTAGAGAGAACGCTCAGTCTGGCTGATCATTTTGCTGTTTAAATAGATTCCAAAAATGGGCTATATGACTCTTTTGACTAGGTAGTCTCTCCTCTATCTTCGCTATACCCTTGGACCCTTGAAGGCCTGCTTCCCTTCTTTTGCTTTAGATAGTCCTTTACCTACTGGATTAACCCCCAGCAGCCAAGCCACCGGTTTGAACCACTAAACTGGATACTAGGAGTTACCATCAGTTTTTGATCAGTGGTGTTTTTACACATGTGCTGCATTGTCTGTCTCTGCACAGAATTTCCTCTTTTTTTGTAGCTTTTGCCACATTTCCCATTTTTTTGTGTTTTCATTTTAATACATTTAATAAAAGTTAGGTCTTAGCTTCCTAGACCTTCGGTTCAAGTCAGCCATTCATTTTTTTTTTTTTTTCCTTCTTTCTTGCGTAAGTATTTGAAGCTGCGTATGAACTGTCTCGATGCTATACCTATATTGACCAGCAGATGGTGACCTCTGTTTGCAGGGCCGGCCCAAGCCACTGTGCTGCCTGGAGCAATGGATGAAATGCTGCCCCCCCCAAAAAAATAAACATTTGACATGTATGAACGCATCACGATTTTGGGGTATTATGGGAGGGTCTCCTATTTAGGGTCTCCCCTGTGGGGTAGGATGGGAGGGTCTCCCCTGTGAGGGTCTTGGTTTTTGGGGTCTTCCCTGTGGGGTAGGATGGGAGGGTCTCAGTTTTGGTGGTCTCCCCTGTGGGGTAGGATGGGAGGGTCTCCCCTGTGAAGGTCTCGGTTTCAGGGGTCTCCAACGTGGGGTAGGATGGGAGGGTCTCGGATTTGGGGTCTCATTTTGGGGTCTCTCCTGTGAGGGTTTTGGGGTCTCCCCTGTTGGGTAGGATGGGAGGGTCTCCCCTGTGAGGGTGTCAGTTTTGGGGGGTCTCCCCTGTGAGGGTCTCGAATTTGGGGACTCTTTGTGGTGAGGTAGGATGGGATGGGTCTCGGTTTTGGGGTCCCCCCAGTGGAGTATGAGGCCCAGCAGCCTTCTCCCCCCCCCCCTCCTCGGCGTGCTTCCTGAGGGCTTTCTCCCGCTCGTACTGGGTGATGAGCTGCACATTGTCCTCCTTGATGAGCTCTAGCCCGACCTCCTGGTTGTCGGTGAACACGGAGTCCAGGTTCTCCAGCGTGGCCACCACCAGCGGTATCGAGCTCCTTCACCACCTCCTCGTCATACTTGATCAGGCACTCAAACTCCCAGTAGATGGAGCCAGCCAGGCCCGGCAGCCGAGCTCATCCTGGTAAACCTCCATAACGTCCTCCAGCTCAATGTCTGCTGCGGAGACTCAGCGAGATGCCCAGAACCGAGCTTCCTTCGGGGACCAGGGCATCTCTTGGCGCAGTGACCGCTGACCCTGTCTAAAAACATGCGGCCTGGGGTGGGAGAGCGGCAGTGAGCTATAGATTAAGGCGCGTGTGTGAAGGTCGGATCTCATTCAGCTGAATGAGATCTGGCCTGCCCACACGCGCCTTAATCTGTTTCTCGTCGCTCTCCCGTGATCGGCGGTTACTGCGCCGGAGCGCCTGCCGAAAAACTAGTGCAGGGGCTGGCATTGGCGGCAAAAATTTGCCGCCCAAACAAATTGCCCGCTTGGAGCAACTGCTCCAAACCGCTCCATGGTCGGGCTGGCCCTGTCTGTTTGTCAAATACAGTGCCAGCAGGCTGAATCAGGGGTCAGCAACCTTGGCTCTCCAGATGTTTTGGAACTGCATTTCCCTTGGGATATGTACTTTCTAAACCTCTTCGGGGCCAAGGTTGCTGACCCCTAGTCTATGATCTGTAATGCCAATAGAGGTGTGCGTTTTTAGGACAGTGATGACAAACATTGGTATCCCAGATGTATTGGGAATAAATGTCCTATGATGCTTAGTCACACTTTAGGCTGGCTGAGCGTTATGGGATCTGTAGGAGATATATCTGAGGGGCCGAGGTTCGCCCGCACTGGTTTAGGTTATAGGGTTAAAGAAAAAAGTGGAACCCTGGTTCCTGCCAATGATTTCATTGAAAACCATTTGGTACGGAAAGGAATAATATATGTGTGTGAAAGTGAAAACAACACTTTATGTCAAGAAGCTAATGCATAGAAATAAGCGCCTTGCGGGGGGGAATATGCAATTTACCAAATTCTACACTCAATCATTTTTCCTTCTCATTCTTGCCAGGCTTATACCTAGAGAATTTTGTAAGCGAAGATCTGGGTAACACCAGCATACATGTTCTACAGGGAGAGGTCAATGTGGAGATTGTGAAGGATTCAAAAAATTTTACACTGAAAGAAGGAGAGCATATGCAGGTAAAAATATATATATTTATAATTAATTTCTGATTAAATAAATACATTTTAGCTGTTTGACCTCAGAAAATTAAAATTTTTGATTTAATGTGAATTTTAGGTTACCTTACTTCCCTTTTCCCCCCACCATGCTATTAACCAATTCCTGTATAAACTATTGAACCTGGGTTAGATGCATATACAACAATTGACGTAGATTTTCAAAATCTTGGAAAAAAAAAAAAAAAGGTTAAAATATACCGCTTTCCACTTGTTTTCCTGCAAATTATTAAAAACGTTATGTTAGAAATGACATATCACATAGATCTAATATACAGTTAAAACCATAGATAATGTATTGAGGGATATGGAAGCTTCAATGAAATCCCTTTTATAATGGATTAGTAATCTACTTGGTATAATGCATTTCTGTTCCATTTTATTACTGACGCTTAGTAACCTCTTAAGCCTGAGATACACTGAGCGCGAAGCACCGCACGTCGGAGTTGCAAAAAGCCAACTTTCCCCCTCGGCGGGGCGGCGTGTTGAGAGGAGGGCCACCTTTCAAGCCTGCACAGTTTGTTCTTGATCAGACTCTTCATAAAGGCTGTCAGGGTAATTCAAAGAGATTCGAAAAGTCACCGCACGTTCGGTGACTTTTCGTTCTCTTCAATTCAGTTCCTTTTGCCGATCCCATTTCGGTGACCCTGCGGTGTATTCAGCAAGCACCACAGGGTCCCCGAATTGCAGGGAAAAGCTACCGCAAACCCGACGAAAACTAGCCGCAAAACCCAGCGAATGCACGCCGAAAACCCGCAAAAACATCTGGATTAACCTGTCAGACGCCGGAAAAACCCGAGTAGGAGCCGATCACACGCAGCGAAGCCTCCGGAAAAAGCCGACACCGCAGAATAAATATTCACCGCAGTGAATAAATTAGGAAAACAGTTTGCATGAATGATTGAAAAGTGAAACGCTGTTTGCAAAGAAACTACTGTGCGAAAATGTCTGAAATTTACATATGAGGTCCAGGGACTGATAATAAAAAGGGCTGTTACAGAAAAAATAAGTAAACTTCAAAAAAAAAAAAAAAGAAAAATTATTAAAATATCCTAAAAAATCTATAAATAGACTCTTTACTGCAGAATTTTATAATGAACGGTTTATTAGATATTGAATTAAAACGGGAATATATTTAACATTGAAGCCTAGGGGATTCTCCTAAATAAACTTGCCGAATTAAACTACCGAATGGCAGGGCATTTCGGGAACCTTTCACTGCTGGTTTCTGTTCTCTCAATAGCCGAAGCAGTGCTTTTTTATGGGGATTTCACTGCCCTCGAACAGGCACCGTATGTGCAGGCAATTCGCCAGCCAGGATTTGGCGAATTGCCTGCTATCTGGCTAGCCGAATGGCCAAGAAAGGTAACCTTTCTCCAGCCATTCGGATCTCTTTGAATAACCCTGTGTGTGTTTTCTCATGCTTTCCTATACCCACAGACCCTCGAAGGCCTGTTTCCATTCATTATATTTGATACTTGCAATGTTTCCACACTGCCTTTATTCCCTATATCAGTCTACAGGGAGGGTCCAGTATTGTGCTAGTCAGTGGTGTATTTAGGTTTTGTGCTGCCCCTAGGCCTGACTAAACTCGTGCACCCCCTAATTTAAATTTGACGCACCCCTTCCTGTCAAGGGCACACCTCTTCCTGGTTAATCCCCACCCTTCCTCTTTAAGCTCCACCTTTTCCTCTTAGAGCTCCGCCTTTTCCTATCTTTATATTAAAAGTGGATACCAAGTGCCTACTTGTATATTTTGTATACCATTTCAAATGTATCTATTGAGATGAATTTAAACATTTCATAATTTTATCTAAGTATTTTTACAAAGAACAGCCACGCATGTCAAGTAAACGGGATCACAGCCGCTCTAATTGGTGGAACAATAAAATCCACAGAAACGTGCACTGCATATGAGCGTATCACAGAGCTGCATAGCAATAAAACCCACAGAAATGGCACTGTGTATGAGCATATCAGAGCTGCAAAGCAATAAAACCCACAGAAATGTGCAGTGTGTATGAGCATATCACAGAACTGCACAGCAATAAAACTCACAGTAATGTGCAGTGTGTATGAGCGTATCCCAGAGCTCCAGGGCAATAAAACTCACAGTAATATGCAGTGTGTATCACAGAATCCACAGCAATAAAACTCCCAGCAATGCAATGTGCGGTGTGTATGAGTGCATCAGAATCCACTGCAATAAAACTCCCAGCAATGCAATGTGTGGTGTGTGTCAGCGTATCAGAATCCACAGCAATAAAACTCCCAGCAATGCAATGTGCGGTGTGTGTATGAGTGCATCAGAATCCACTGCAATAAAACTCCCACCAAACCGAGTGTGTATGAGCACACAGCAATTATTTATTCTACATTTACCGGCCTCTGTCTGCGGTAGGGCTGTGTGCAGAGTCAGCAGGGACTGTGTACAGACTCAGCAGGAGGTCCCTCCAGGCCACGTTAGGATCATGGCTGTGCCTGTGCGTGGAGCCATCTTGTCAACAGTGGGGTGCCACTGCCAGAGGGTGCACCGTGGCTTTGATTCCCTTCCCGGTGGGTGTTCAGTCCAGAATAGAGTGACAGTCCATGTTAACGAAAGGGCGGGCAGCTGCGTGCATGCGTGTCACGTGGTTCAGCCAGTCAGGTGGTACTGAGACTCAGTACCACCTGACTGGCCGGACCGAGTGTGACCTGCACGCAAGCAGCCTCACCAGGAGCCAGGCAGCTCAATGACAAATTTCTATCACTGCAGTGCTGGTTAAGGAAAGGTCCACTTTAAACAGCAGTAAGCAGACAGGGCTTCATATTCTGCTGAAACCCCCCCCCCCCATTTACCTGCTGTTTACTGTCATCTTCTCTCTCTGGACACAAATCACATCCCCCTCTCCTAGAGCTGCTGCGGGGCAGGGGAGGAGCTATGGAGGGAGGAGAGGGGGATTTTTATTCTATTCGATTTTATTCCGTATGCAAACGCCATGCTCCGCTGCTCGTTGTTTGAGAACACAGCTCAAAGCTGACACACAGTGACTGTGGCACCTCCTAGTACCCCCTAATGACACCCCAATAATCATTGGTACCTGGTGCGGCCCGCCCTCCGCCACTCCTCTAAGTACACCACTGCTCTGGTGATATGCTCACACACAAGTTTGGCGAACTGCCAGCAAGTACGGTGCTGTTTGAAGGCAGTGCAAATCCCCATAGAGAAGTAATGGTTAATCTATTCAGAGAACACCAAACAGCAGAGAAATGTCAGTGAAATGCCCTGATGTTCGGTGGTTTCAATCAGCAGGTTTATTCAGGCGAACCCCATAGGTTTCAATGTTAAAAATATTCCCGTTTTTTATGCAATATCTAATAAACCATTTATTATTTTAATCTGCAGTAAAAAGTGTTTATTTATTTATTGGGTTTTTTTGTACCTTTTTAGTGATTTTTCAAAAATTTTTGGGCTAAATTCCCCCCCCTTTTTTTTAATAGCGGTTCTCCTTTTTCTGTAACAGAACTTTTTATTATCAATCATAGGATCTTATATGTAAATTCTAGACATTCCTTCAGTAGTTCTTTTGAAAACAGCAGGCCATAGGTTTGCGGTGGCAGCATACAGCGGCCGACTCCATGCACTTTGGGGACCCTGCGGTGAATGGTGAATTCACTGCAGGGTTGGGAAATTTTATTCCCCGAAGTGCAGGGAACTACAGAACACCAAAATGTTGGCGTCATTTCGGTGCTCTGTGAGTAACCCAATTAGTGGTGAGGTTTTTTGTTGCCCCCTGGAAAGTGAAAGCCTAGGCCTTGCCTACCTAGGACATACTTGAAAATTAGTGACATCTCAATGTTTCCTTCCTGGTAAAATAGTTTGCAAAAGTAAAAAAAAAAAAATTTTTTTTTTTTTTTTTTAGGGGTGGGGCCACCCAGCGGGCCGCCGCCCCCTGGAAAGTGCCGCCCTAGGCCTGGGCCTTGTTGGCCTAGGCCAAAATACACTAGTGGTGCTAGTATCTCCAATCCAGCATACTCCCAAACTTGCTTTATGGCCTCTTTTTTGTAATGGCCTTTATTTTATTTATGATCTCGCCCCCGCTGAGACATGTATACGTTATGTTTGTCCTAGGTAAGCACTGCGACTGTGTTTGTCTGCCTACCGCTATACAGCTTTGAAAGCATTCTTTCACTGCATTTCTGATTATCTTTTTCAATTAATCTCAAGCCGAGAACTGTAGTCCGTTTCCTAAAATAGTGTGCACTCCATGCAGATGCCAAATTCTCCTAACAGCGGCTTTGTGGTTTAGGCAAGGGTCAGACTAATGCATTTTTCACGTCTTCCGTCAAAAAGTGCGTCTGGACGCATGGACGCACTTTTTGACAGAAGGCGCGACAGTGGTCACTCAGTGCGCAATTACGGCTGTGATTTTTGAGCTATAAAAAACAAATGGACGTGATGTTGGCCGGACATGTGCAGCGTCTGACGTCTCCAAATCACGCACACACGCCGCTATGCCGACGCAGCGCACTCTGTGCGTCAGTACTAGCGGTTCGACGTTCTTGCAAAAATGCGTTTGTTTGCCACTTGCGTTGTGCGGCGGCACTTTGTATGTTGACCGTCATTTGCTGCTACCATGGCCGTAATAAAGTGCGGCTCCACGCACGTTCGCACTGCGTTCGTCTGACCCCAGCCTTAGCTGTAATAGCGGGAGGGTGATCATGTGGGCACCAAAGTATGTGTGTATCCTTTTGTTTATAAATGAGGGAAATATAGGTGGTAGAAGATAGGGCAATAAATCCTCCCGAATATTGCATAAAACCATCAATATATACCCCGTGTGCGTGCTGACCAGCACTTTGTAATATAGTACGAAAAAATGTGTTTTTTCCCTTAGAGGTTCCATGCAATATTATTTATCATCTTTCATTTTTTTGTTTCTGTCATCTTTATTATTTTTAATTCATTTATCATTTTATTTAAAGTGCAAATATTGTGCACTGGGCACTGTTTTTACTAACTACCTGCTAAAAGCACCGAGCACTGACTGGGGAAAAATTTATCCCATTGTTAGTCTTCGATTTCCTACTGGTGCACATGGAAAAAGACTTTTCCATTTGCAGCTGTTCATTAACGTCTCTGGTGGAGGAGGAAACGGTGTCTACAATTTAGGCTAGGGTCAAACAAACACATTTTTCACGTCGTCCGTAAAAAGTGCGTCGGAATGCGCTAAAACGGTCATACGATGTGCGTGATTTTTTACGGATCGTCAAAACACTTTTTGCGTCTGGACGTTATGTTGGCAGGACATTAGCAGCGTCTGACGTCTCCTAATCATGCACACACGCCGCTATGCCGTCGCAGCGCACTCTCTGTCAGTACTAGCGGTTCTGCGTTCTCGAAAAAATGCGTTCGTTTGCCACTTGCGTTGCGCGGCTGCACTTTCGTGCGGCCGTACTTCGTATATTGGCCGTCATTGCCCATCATTTGCTGCTACTCTGGCCGTGATTAAGTGCGCCTAAACGCACGTTAAAAATGCGTTAGTCTGACCCCAGCCTTAGTGGTTATCCAGTGATCTGATAAGAAAGCATTCTTGCCTTTTTATTTTTTCTTCACCACGCACTATCTTGTATCTCTATTCTCACTGTAATACTTAAAAAAGATTAACATTTTATAACCCTATTTCAGTTACCCGCTGGTGAATATCACAAAGTTTTCACCACATCCCCCGGTCCCTCGTGTTATATGTACATGTATGTGAACACCACAGCGGTGGCATTGGAGCAAAACCTCACTCGCCTCCGAGAACTGAAGGAGAAAGTGGAGAATGGAACTGGTGAGAGAGGCTGATGCGGGGTGGGATTCTGATCGGAGGCTGCATACACCGCAGGATGGCTGTGCTCTGCAACCATCCTCATTGTAGACTGTGTAGAAAAATATTGTACAGACAGAAGGATATCGAATACTTTTTCCTACATTAGCCATTGATTGCTGAGTAGTTGGGGTTATACAGCGGTTCGTAAAGCATTTAAGAGCCTATTCACGAAGCATTTGAATTGGTAGAGGATTTGTAAAAAGTAGGCCAAAATAGCAGATTTTTGTTCCCCCCCCCATATTCCTTCACTCAAGATTTTTTTTTCCCCTTAAAATTATATTTCCCTTCCGATAAGGGACACTGCCATTTACATAAGCTGTAGCTAGATTACTTGTGCATTACAAACAAAACTAAATTATAAAACAGATGCTGCTGCTGTTTTTGCTTCTTTGACGAAATTGCATATAAAAAGGGGGGAAAAAATAAAAACTTGATCACCTGTTTCCATTTTGTGGATTTTTGCCATGATGCAACATTTACCAAAATCTGTGCAAAAGTTTTACTTTGCAGCTGTGCTTTATCCCATTCAGTATTTAACAGTTAATGAGGTGGAGGAGGGAATGTTTAGATAAGGCTGCAGGGGGTGTATTGTACTCAAGATAAGAGTTGGCACCTGAATGAGATTTGACCGGGAGCTTAAAAGATTTCTAATTTGGTGATGTCCTTTTGAATACATCCCACACAATACAATGAGGTGAGTCTGTGAACGACCAATAGACTCCATTCTATTACCAATGCCACACAGCAAGGAGCAAATGTTGTAAATGTACAGGGTGGGCAGTTTACAACACAAAAGATCACACCATTGATGCACCCAGTGACACATATAGAGTAAAATATTTCCAAAGTGAAAACCAAAGTGCATGTAAGATATCTGCAAAATAAGAACATTTATTTTTTTGGTGGTAGTGACTCTTTAAGACTTTCTCTACTCCTAAATCGAACGGCCTCAGTGATTTCCTCCTATACAGTGGTATACATGTCATTATATACTGCTGTTTTGTGACAACCTCTTGTATAATGATTTTATCCTTTTTCAGAGACCTCTCCGCTGCCTCCAGAACTCCAGCCTCTCGTTTCTGGAACAATAGATGATGTTAGTGTTGCTGATCCTCTAGTTCTTACCTACCTGCGTAGGGAGATGCGAGTAGCAGAGGCCGAGAGAAGACGCAATGCAACTGTATTGCAGAGGTTTGAAGGGTTTGCCATAAAGAAATATTATCTGATGCGACGAAGGCAAGTAGTATGCTGTACCTTAAGTCCGTGTGATACGTTAATTGTGTGTAGTCAGTGCTTGAGAATATGGTTATGGGGAGCAGATGGTAATTTCTGAGGACATACAGGGTTATTCAGAGAGAGGTGAAAACCAGGAGAACTGGCAGAAGAAAACAATCTAGACCAAATAGCCGATTTGGAAAGTGAGATAAATAGGAGAATTTTTCTGGTTTGGCTATTTTGACCTAGAATTTTCACTTCTGCAGTCATTCTCCTGGTTTTCACCTCTCGCTGAATAACCCTGATAGAATTTAAAGAATCGTATTCCAGGACTTAAGTGCTCAACTCAGGGACTTAAGCCAGGGTTTCCTGATACTTTTTGTTTTGTTTTTTGGACACTTGCAAATTATTCATGCTTGGAGGCAGTCAAAGAAATGTAATGCTGCAGTATGTAAAATACATGTGCTGGTGGCAATTTAAACTAAGGGTTTATTCACAGAGCACTGACATTTCGGTGCCCTCTCCTTCGTCGACCTCAATTTTCCGGCCCTGCAGTGAATTCGGCATTCACCGCAGGGTCCCCAAATTGCTCCGAACGCAGCCGACAACCCGCCCAACGCCGCTAAAAAAAACCAACCAGCCGCCGAACAGGGGTAGAAAAAAAAGACCTCAAGCTTTAAAAAAAAAACAATAATGCATGGAAATAATATATAAGGTCCTATGAATAACAATAAAATGGTCTGTTACAGAATAAAAAAAAGCGATTTAAAAAAAAAAAATCAATGTTTGCCAAAAATTACAAAAAATAATCAAAGACTTTTTGCTGCAGATGAAAAGTAAAATGAGAACATTCTTTGCATCGAAACCTATGGGATTCGCCTGTTTAAACCCGTCGAACGAAACCACCAAAAATCTGGGCATTTCTCCAACTTTTTCCTGCTGATCGACGTTCTTTGAATAACCATTGCTTCTCTATGGGGAGTTCACTGCCGCCGAACTGCTCCATGTTTCGCTGGCATTTCTTCAATATTTGGCAATTGTCAGCTTTTTGATTAGTTGAATTGCCACGAAATTCACCGTTCGGTGCAACTAATGATTATTTTCATAATCGATTTAGTTGGCCATTTTTTTTATTTTTTCGATTCATCTGATAATACAATTTTTTTTGTTTCGTTTAAAAGGAACATTATGAAGAAATAAACCCCTGCCTTCCCCTCCTTTTTTCGTAAGCAATTTGCGTAGTCTGCATAACATTCGTATGTACATATGCAGATTTTTTGCTTACAGTGTACACGAGCACCTGGTCAGAGTGATGGATTGATTCTGTGCATGCAGCTAAAGCCCATGTCTGCTTTCTCCAGAAATGCTGCTACAAGTGCTCAGACATGATGATGTCAGCGCAAAAGCAGGGTGAGAACGGGGGGTCACTCATCACAGCCTGACCACTTTAGCTTAGAAGTGTCCCTATACAATAATTTTCATGAGAAACTGAGTGGGCAGAGGCTCCGGAGGTGGAAGGGAGTGAGGTTGTTGAAGGGACTTGACCTGAGTGTGAGAGGGAGCCAGTTTGGGCAAAAGACTGGACCTGAGTGTGGGAAGGGACTGGACCAAAGAAGGGGTGGCAGGCAGGTTGAGGTTGTGACACAGGACTCCAGCTTCACGTAAGGATAAAACACCAGCGGTACAGTGCATACCCAGTGGCAGTATCCCAGGGTTTGTGTTATAGCGCTTCTGCAATTGTAAACCAAATAAAAACAAACTAGTTAAGTCTGACATAACCCTGGAACTAAATCCTAAAAAGCAGTGGCGCGTCTTCTCCATTTAGCACTGAATAAGAGGTTGTAATGTTTAACTCCGTCTGACTCTATAAACAGTGCACAAAACGATTAATCGACAGCCAATTAGTTGCAACTATTCTCATTATCGAATATTTTCATTTTCAGTTAGTTGTCGATTCATCGATTTTTTTAGTTGTTTCAGCCCTAGTGCAATTCAGTGGCCAATTCGGCTGTCTTTGAATAACCCCTTAAGAGAAATCCCAGATCCCCCTGTCTTAAGGGGGAAATGTATAATTCATCTAATGCAAGAGGGAAATCCATGTTGCAAGGATGAAGATTCCCTGTGCCCCCTGCATGAATACAGATTATGTCCAGGAAAATACTGGCTGATCTGTAAACCCTAATTTAAGTACCAGTATATACCAAGAAGAAGCCGGCTCCAGAGTGGGTGTAAGATACAAAATATTTATTCCAAAAACAACAGAAGAATAATAATAATTTTGCATCTTACACCCACTCTGGAGCCGGCTTCTTCTTCTTGGTATGTACTGTGGCTGACTGTGATGGGAGTGCGGTCCCATGAAGGAGCAGTGGCTCAGGTGGAGGGGGTCTGTTGAGCCTGTGGGGTTTCTGTGTATATGTAGTTGTCCACAGGCTATATGGGTTGTCCACTAAAATCCAAACAGCAACAGGAGAAGCTTCACCGTAGAGCTCCATCTGTTTCTGTTTGGAGTTTATTTTTGTGACCTGCAGGTTCTGCAACACTGGGAAAATGGTGTTTAGTGAATAACCCCTAATGAGTTTGTCTGAATCCTTTTAGATGAAACATGTAGAACTGCAGAAGAGACGTCCATTGAATCCCTAGTGTCTTGGGTAGGAATATCTCTTTGCATTCATTATCCATGCAGCCTTGAAATGGCTTTTTATTTATTTCTTATTTTCTTTCTTTCTTTTAACGGATAACCATATTTAGTCCTGGTGTCACTCATTTTTAGTGCCCCCTAAACGTGACTCCAGGAATCTGCCGTCTAAGAGCTCTGCCAGGCATGTTCATCCTAATGGTGCTGATGGCTGGAACAACAAGACAGGTGGCGCCTATTTAAAGCTTTTCATGTTTTTTTTTTCTTTCACCAGTCAGCTGTTCTAACAGGAAATCTACTGACACTTAAGAGGTTATTCACTAACTCCGAAATTGCCGCTGAATTTCACCATAAGTGCAATTTCAGGGCAATTTGTTTATTCACAAAGCTGTCAATTCTCCAAATACAAGTGGCTTGACAGTGAAATACGCTGCAATTCGACAGCACCAAAATGGTTTCCAATGGGACAATCGAGTCATCTATTCAGACAACCGACACTTCCTGACCTGATTTTAGGTGTTTCAATTTGACTGGTTTAATCAGGCGAATCCTCCCTCTAATACCTCACCGCCTCCTGACTTTTCTATCACGGTGGAGGGTATCACTGTCTCCCCATCAAACCAGGTTCGCTGTCTCAGAGTTACACTTGACTCGGCTCTTTCCTTCATCCCCCACATCCAGTCTCTTTCCTCCTCCAGCCGCTACCAACTACGCAATATTTCCAGGATTCAGCCATTTCTTACTGCTGACACCACAAAACAATTTATCCACGCCCTTGTAATCTCCCAATTTGACTATTCTAATAATCTCTTATCTGGCCTCCCTCTCTCCCGCCTACAATCCATTCTGAATGCCTCCGCCAGGCTCATCCACCTCACCCGCCAGTCTCTCTGCCGCTCCTCTCTGCGAGTCCCTTCACTGGCTCCCCATCCATGCAGAATTAAATTCAAAATCCTTACCCTGACCTACAAAGCTCTCACTAACTCAGCTCCTCCCTACCTGTCCTCATTAGTCACCAAATGCACCCCAGCCCGCTTCCTAAAGTCAAACCGTGACCTGGGCCTAGCTTCTCCCTGCATCACCTCTTCCCATGAAAGACTGCAGTATTTGTCACACGCAGCCCCCATTCTCTGGAACACTCTCCCTCGCACAGTCAGACTTTCCCCTAGTTTCCCTTCCTTCAAACGCTCCCTTAAAACATTCCTATTTAGGGAAGTCTACCAACGGCTCACTGACACTAGCAGTCCACCACACTCTCACCTTGCAGTCCTCTCCTCCTGTTTCCAACCCCAACCCTTCTAGAGTGTGAGTTCCTACGGGAATAGGGCCCTCATCTCCTCCTGTACTGGTTTTGTCAAATGTTGTTCAATGTATTGTAACCCTGTCTATACTGTGCCTATTGTACAGCGCTGCGGAATATGCTGGCGCTTTATACATAAAGATTAATAATGTATTAAACGGAATATTTATTTGCAAAGTATTTTACCAGGAAGGATACATTGAGATTTCTCTCGTTTTCAAGTATGTCCTGGGTTCAAGAACATTGAATATCTTTGTTAAAGACCATTTATTCTTTATTGCAAAACTCCATTTTATTTTAATGGATTTAAAAATACTTTTGTGACAGACCTTTTTATAAAGGTTTTAAAGGACCTTTTTTATTTGAACACATTTTTAAAACCTTTTTGATTTAAGCTTCTATTAGGAGAATAGGAGACTTTTTTTCTTTTCAGTTGGGTGGCGTTTGGTGCTTTTCGCTGATGTCAAATAACTGCTTCAGTGACTCCAATTTTGGCAAAGTACTGTGACCATTCGAAATAGTGAATTCACCACCAAATTTTCAGCAAAATGGAATCATTGAAGTGAGCCGAAATGCAAATACTTTGTGAATAGTACCTTGTATGCAATGTTTTTTATTATTTAATAGAGCCACACACCTAATACTGTAACGGTATATAATTTGCTTTTGAAATGCTAAGGCAGGGTCAGCATCATTGGCCTCCCAGATGTTTTGGAACTACATTTCCCTCAATGCACAGGCACTCTTTGAGCCGACATGGTATCATGGGATATGTTGCTCCAAAACACCTGCGAGGCCAAGGTTGCTCATCTTTGTCCTAAAGGGCTAATACACTAAGCAGTGAACTGCTGAGTTAGAATAATTGTGTGCAACTCCATTCCTACGGCACAACTATTTTTGGCACAATGATCAATTCTCTACTTTTACTTTGTGAATTACCCCTTATTTTCCAAACTGAAAAAAACTTGTGGAGAAAGGAGCCTTCCAATCGATGATAAAATAGCAGTAAATAAACTCTAGTGCCAATGTATATGGAACCCAACAATCCCAAGCCTCAAACAGGGACTCCAGATAAGATTACACTCTGTGACCACTTAGAGCAGCAATGGCGAACCTATGGCAGGCGTGCCACAGCTGGCATACGAGGCCTTCTTTGCTGGCACGTGAGCCGTAAGCTCGCCATTACCTGAGCTTTTTTTCTGCCGGTACACAGCACCGGCACCTACTGGCAGGGCAGACGCTCTTCTGCTAGGATGCTGAGGACGTATGCAGCCCAAGGTAGAAGTTGCGCTGATCGGCGCCAGCACGAACTTTTACAGCAGGGAACTGACTTATTGGATTTCAGCCCCACCTGCGGGACCTGACGTTATCACGTATGGGCGTGATGACGTCAGATGTGGGACTTTCCCCTGCCGGGCAGGGAATTCCCTATGGGGGGGGATTCCCTATGGAGAAGATACAGGGGTCATATTTACGGACTCATGTAAGCCAAGTGAGGTAACATGACCAGGTTTCATGTAAAAATAAAAAATTAAATTAAATATTCCTTTTTTTTTTTTTTATTGCAGCACTACTCTTCACTTTTCAATTATAAAGTGAACAATGATGCTGCACTGTGGAGCTCTGTGATACGCGCATACAATTTGGGCGGGTAATAAAATAGGGGAAATAAGGAAATAATAAAATTGGGGGATTAGGAAATAATAAAATGGAGGAATGTGGAAATTCTATAATAGGACATAAAATTAGGAAAAATGGGTTTGTAGGGGCCCATATAGATATATAATAAGGGTGTGTAGGAGTCTAATTGGGCTAATTGCAGGGTTGGAACTTTGAGACACATAAGCTGGTTTAGTGATCTAGTTTGGGCACTCAGGCCCAAAAAGGTTCAGCATCACTTAGTGTCCCTTAAAATGAATTGTCACACTGCTGTCGCCTCCCTGCCCCCTCTGAGTGGGGGGGGGGGGGTGGTAGGTGGGATTGACTCCCCTCGGCTTAGTTTTTTCCTGAACCTCTGCTTAGATTTCCTGTGCTTGGAGTACTCAAAGGTATAATATTCTTCCTTACGCATTAAAAAGTGTCCTACAATTAAACTGCTCATGCTCAGTACTATAGTACTATCAGGAAGGATATAGAGATTAATTCCTTCTCCTCTTTACCTCAAAAATGTTCCTGGGCCCAGTCCTGGCTCAATTTGTCGCATCTAGGCCCAAACTCTGACTTCCTTTCTGTCAACACCAGATGTTTGCACCTTTTATGGCAGGGGCATATTTGTCATATATGGCACCCAGGGCAGATGCTCCCTTTTGCACACCCCCCTCAAGGGAAAAAAGGCAAAAATGCAGTTCAATGATCCACCTCAACGAGGTGAAAGAATTTTAATTTTGTGCAAAACAAAATTGCCAGGGGCACCTGTCTTAAAGGATATTATGGCGCTACAAAAAGTGCAGAGACGGGCTACTAAATTATGTTATGAGGAAAGGCTAGCAAGCTTAACCCCTTCACTGCTGAGCCATTTCTCCTCTGTGCTGAGCTCATTTTTACTCATGACTTCAAATTGCGTTTAAACATGTTCTATTATACAACACATATTATGAATCTGCCGAAAAAAAGATATATAATATCATTTAGTATGACAAAAAATTTGCATTTCCAATCCCCTACAGTATATAAAATGATTCCCCCCCCCCCCCCACACATTTTATCATCCGAGCCTTTGCAGTTATATATTCTATGGGGTATGCTTGTTAAAAAAAAAATTTGAATTGGGAACCTGTTACCTTTTTTTTTTCTGAGAAATTACATGCTTGAAAACGAGAGAAATCTCAATGTATCCTTAGGCCTGTGTCAGATGAACACAGTGATCACGTCCGTGTTGCCATGCAGTTTAACGTCCAGGACCCTGGAGGAGAGAGGTGAGTATAACCCCGGAGAGCCCGCTTAGCGGAAGACGTGTGGGGAACGTCCTCCGCAAATAGCAGAACCCCATGATGTTCCCCACACGTCTTCCGCAGGGAAGGGGTTAAACCTGTTTAGAGAAGCAGCGCCTTAGAGGGGATCTGATAACTTTATATAAATATATACAGGGCCATTATAAACCATTGTCTGGAAACCTATTCATTAATAGGACTATACACAGGACACGAGGTCACCCATTTAGACTGGACGAAAGGAAATTCAGCCTAAAGCATAGGAAGGGTTATTTTATGGTGAGAAAAATAAAGCTGTGGAATTCCCTGCCTGTTGAGGTGGTTGGGTCAGAGTCTGTACAGTGTACAGACTTTTAAGCAACGACTGGATGACTTCCTGCAAAAACATAATATTAGGGCTTACAATATTTAATGTGGGTAAAAGCTTCTTGATCCAAGGAGAAATCTGACTGCCATTCTGGGGTCAAGGAGGATTTTTTTCCCAGCGTGTTGCATATTGGCGAGCGCTTCAGACTGGGTTTTTTGCCTTATTTTGGATCAACAGCAGTAGGTGATGTGTGAAAGGCTGAACCCGATGGACGCACGTCTTTTTTCAGCTTATGTAACTATGTAAAATGGGTCCGGCCCAAGAAATTGTGCTGTCTAGGTCCAAGAATGAAATGCTTCCCCCCCCCCAAAAAAAATCACACCCACGCATTTCAGAGCTATAAAGCTCACGTTCATACACACTGTACATTATGTATCACAGAGCTGCATAGCAATAAAACTCACATCCACACACCGTACATTATTGAGTTTTATTGCTGTGCAGCTCTGATTCAGTGATGTGCAGTGTATCACAGAGCTGCACAGCAATAAAACACTTTCATACAGGATTCATTCTCCATCATACAGCGGTCTCTTTCACACAGCAAACACATATTTACACTGCGCACAGACAGGACACATTCTCATTGACAAAACACTGACACTCCACACTCTCGCTGCACCTACATGTGTATCTCCCCCCCCGACACTGCACACATAACACTGACACTGCACCTACACATGTATCACACCCCGACACTGCACACACTGACACAAAACACACACACACCCCTCCTTCTGTAGCCCTGCTCATCCCACTCCTCTTCCTCCAGCATGGGGACAGGGAGGTAGATTGTCTGCCTGGAAGCCCAGATCATTTGTGGTTTGGAAGCACAGATGGCATTGCTGCATGGATGGGCCAGCCCTGAAGGGTGAAAGCTGGCTATATGCACTCTTGCCCAGCTGTCACCTTAGTGCGCCACTGCCTTATGCCATCTTCCTTTCTGTCTTCATGCAGTATACTCCACATATGAATTTTCCACGCTCCTCCTTATCACCTCTCTGACAATACCTTTTGGAATATTCCTTTTGCATTGGAATGTCTGACACTTTCCTGGGCCGGGGCCCAGAGCTGAGGAAGCCAAAAAGCAAAGTCTGGTTCCTGTTATCATATGAACAGACCAACAGTCAATGATCGGGGCATTTCCTCAATTCCAGGAATGTGGGACTGATATTGAGGGTGTGTAGGCATTCTGGTATTAAGCATCTCAACAGGAGGAGATGGTGTATACAAGGTTCCAGGGTTGGGTCTGGGCTGGTGACTGAGAAAACTTATCAGGGGTCGAGGGAGGCAGCTGTGGATCGTAGTCGGTATCACAGGTGTAGTAAATACAAGGGTCAAGAAGGGTGGAGGCGATCAGAGAAGGGTCAAGTGTCCAGGCCCGGTCATGCACAATAATAGGGATAACAAGTTTTGTGGTACAGTAGGGTGTACAGGCACAGCATAGCAATTAGTTACTCTCTTCACATGAATGACCAGGACTAACTTTGAACTTGGAGTACAGGGACCTAGAAATGCATTTGGGAGGTGAAGGCCTGATGTTCTATATTGCTTCCCTGCCCTCTACAATGTTGAAGTCACCCTGCACCTAGTACTGTAGGTATAGGGTGACTTTATCATCTGTGCTATGCATGAATACTGTCTATGTTTATCTGCTAATAGGATTACTGTGTGGGTCATTGTACCCCTTTCCAACTTTCCCCATCTAGAATGTTTATTTCTGTTGGGTAGGAGAGGTCTTTGTGTGTCTGGCAAACATTGCCCAGTTATGACACGGTATAACTTGAATCCCCACTTTATCCTCACAATCTGCTTTTGTCCTAGTGATCTGTTTTGTTGGAACATTACGCATCTTGCTGACCAAAGTTGATTCCCTTTTCTGTCCCTGGTCTAATGATGTCCCTGACGTCAAGATGCCAGGCAGTGATTCCGGAGCCAATTCTGTAAGACACCAGGGAGGGATTTTCCATGAGCCTCTAAGTCTCTGATTGCATTGTATATATTAAGCTCGTTAACCCCTTTACGGCTGAGCAGATTATGCCCGGCCGGAGGGCTTTAACGCTGGCAGGGACACTAACCGACTGCTGTGGCCCGCCTACACAGCTGACGTGAGGAGTCTCATTGGCTGCAGGGGGACAGCCTGTGTGCATGGTGTGTGCCAACTGGTGGGCATGGCCATCACAGGCTGCAGATGCCAGTGGGGTATGCTATGCCATCCCACAGCGTTATGGTCCATCCACTGTGGGGACAGCATAGTACACCCCTCAGCAGAAAAGGGTTAAAGGCTGAGTCACTGTTTTACCTTCAAGATCTGTGTGCTGACTCATTTCTGAGAAATGTTATCACCGCACTGTCAGTGTGCTCATCTTTAAGCTTCAGCTAAGGGCTGGAGAAAAGCACAAAAGACTGCTGGTGGGAAACGGGGCCAGGCAAGGGAGCAGTATTAACAGATGTGATCCAGTTGGGTATAGGGAACTGTTACACTCCACAATTATGTATTCTAACAAGTTCACAGTACAGGAGGGTGTAGAGGTAATGGGGTGGTTCACAATCCAGGGTCATACACAGGATAACAAGTTCTAGAGCCTTTATAAATTCCCCTACAGCTGTGCTCAATTATTATCTGGTCATCAGAGATGACATCACATCACATGCGTGCCAGCCTCTGCACTATTGTTCTGGACAGAGCACAAATGCACAAGAATCCTAGACCTTGTATGGACATTGGCTGAAGGATCAAATACTGACGAGTGCTGGTGCATCAGGTCTTGGGTAGCGTTCTGGCTGGTTTTAGTTAGTAGGAAATTGCAGCATAAACCATGCACTTAACCAGTAAAAAAAAAGGCAAATTTTGGGTTTATAGAGCTGTATTTTTCCATCCCACTTAAACAGGTGGAAGTAAAATTAGAACAATTATTTGTACAGCTCCATATTGACAGTCATTGTTGGCTTAAGTGTTTAAACCTAAATTATTTTATATATTTTCTGGGAAAATAAGGCCCCACCCCCCTTCATTAATGCCTTTGGTTTTATTGAGGAGCCCATCTTGCACTTCCCAGTCCAAGTTCTTGGACGGTCAGCCTGTTCATCCCACTATAACTCATGGATACTATTGACATGAGGTCACTTGGTAACCAGATTCTCTCTGCCAGTGTCAGACTGCTGACCTGTGGAGACCTTGAGCATTTAAACATTTCCATTACAGGAACTCTTTTCTACTGGGGAGGGAGATACTACAAAGCTGCTCTGGCACTTTTATTTTTTTTAAATAGTCTAATCCCACTTGCCCTTTTTGATGGAGGTGAATGTGGTGTTAAAACTAGTTGAGCAGGCATTTTATGACCAAAGTATTAAAAGGAGTTTTCTGCACCAAGTGCTGTGTAAGGGCTATGGATTACAGGATCCATCATGTCTAAAAATACAGCATGTGCATAAATCCTGCCTGGGTGGTTTTATGGATTAGGTGACAGGTGCACTGGTTAGTGTTTCTAGCGCCAAGATCTGCACCATTTGAAAGGCAGATTTGTTAAACCATGCTAATCATTTTGGGGGGGGGGGGGGTGTAAATTGCAGTTAGGGTCAAGGAATCAATCAACCAACCTACATGTAGACCCTGGACATCAGCCTAGAAGCTCCTTGTAGTGTTTTGCCTTACAACCTTTTACACTGAGTGTGCCCCTCAGCCACCTTCATACTGCAGCTGTGTTAGTAACGTGTTATTGCATATAATTAGGCCGGGTGCACACAAGAATAGTGCGCGCTGCAGACTGCCGTCAAACTGTAACACCTGTTGTGCTAGGTTTGACACATCTGGTGTCGCGAATGCGGACTTGGTGTGTGTCAGGCACTGTCCCGTGTGCACCAAGTTTGGTACTTTTGTCCTCTGTCCACTAGGTAGGTATTGAATATAGGTCCCCCCCCCCCCCCCCTCATAAAAAGGTCTTGATGTTTGAGGCACTTCACTGTGGGGGATGTCCTCATTCGGTGGAGTGGGACACCCCCCCCCCACCCTTTTCCTCAAGTCGCTGCAAATATCCATATGCCAAAAGAATAAAACAGCACATCTCTCCCCTCCATCGAGAAAACAATTTTTTTCATGGTCTTTCAACTTTATTGAAAGACTCAAGTCTGTTTATACAACGGGCGTCAAAAAAAAAAAAAAATAACGTATTGTCTGGCCTCTGATGTCTGCCATTTTAAATGCACGCGTGCATCATTTAACACGCGTTACAGCGCCCAAAAAAGATGTCCCGTGTGCCCCCAGCCTAGGAGTATGTAAACCATGAAAGCACAAGTGAGCGTGTGTTTTGCGTTCAGTGGCAGAGATAGCTAAATATTCAGTTTCCCCAGTCTGAGCTGCTGCTTGCACTAGTGCATGTGAAGCTTGGATGGGGTAATGGAGCAGATGAGAATAAAAAATAAATATAGGGGCCAGAAGAGGAGTTAAAATGCTTGCTTAAAAAAAAAAAAAAAAAAAAAACCACTGTAAACCTTTTTTTTTATCAATAGCCCTTTAAAGCTTATGCATAACTAGGCACGGGGGGTTTGCACCCACAGTCATCCATTACACCAGGAGGGCTCCCTACACTTACCCAGCATAAGTTTAAAACCCAATCCTCACTGTAGAATTGGGGGGGGGGGGGGGGCTTGGCAGCAATTTCTAGTTCCTGTGGGAACAGCCCCAGATTAGCACTGGACACCTTGTTGAAACAACCCATTAAATCTGCACCTAAGGCATAGTAAAGTTCTCAGAGTGATATGCATAGGTCACCAAGAGCATGCTTGTTTAATAAAAAATAAAAATCTAAATGCTGCCTATGATTTTAATCAGGTGCACTTTTGGCCTGTAGTTATTTACTCATGCTCTGGGCATGCTTAATATTTAACCAAGTTAACTTTGGACCCTGTGATAGTTTGTCCCTTCGTGACCAGACTATTTTGTTTTCCAGTTTCCTGATGACTGCCATTGCCCTCCGAAACATTGTTTTGGGACACCCATCCCTAGAACAACTGGCAGGGGAAGTTGCTTTTGCAAACATCAAGTATGACCATCTGGGCAGAGATCTCCGGAAGCCAGAAGATTCCAGTCATGAGCACAAACATGCAGACTTGTGAGTTACAGGTTGGACAAAAAAATGGTGTCTAGACCCATACTGGGTCACCAGAATCTTTTATACAAGCCATTTTTTTTTGTAAAGACTTAATTAAAAATTGTTTACAATAAAAGCATAGATGTTTAGGCCATGAAATCACTGCAACGCACCAATATAAAAAAGACACAAGTGTAAAAGGAGATTGATACTTTATTTGGGTTTGATCTGAGTTACCAGAACTAGACAGATTTCTTAAAAAAAAAATTGGTGACCATTCTATGTAGCAAGCACCTTGAGTGGACAACTGTGCAGGGCAGCTTGTAAACAACCAGTTACTCTGTACAACACTGGTAAAGTGTGCTTACACCAACACTGAGCTTCCACCTTGGAACAGCAAACACAAGTTACAGTCAAGGCCTCTGCAGAACACAGGCCTAGTTTTTCTGTACCACACTAGAGCCTGCCAGAGGTTACTGACCAGGAGAAAAAAAAAAAAAAAAAAAAAGTTGCCCGAAGCACAGGCTACTCTGTACTTACGCCCAGACCAGGCAACAAAATAAATAAAGCAGATACATCCATTCAAGTAAGATTCTTTACGTTCTCCCAACCTTGCATGCCAGTACTTTGTCTGGACCCTGCACTGAGCCAGTTTCTCTGTAGCCACACCAGTCAGCAGCAGAGCTAGAACAAAAAGCAGACAAACACTGGCCTGCACGCTAAGGTTAGTAAATTAGGAAGGGAGAGGCTTGTGCAGGTGTGGCAGTGAAAACGTTATAGGCATGGGGGGGGGGGGGGGGGGGCTTTTGGAACGATGTCTTGCCACCATCATAGTTAAATTTAAAACAGGGTGAGTGATTTTGGCAAAGTGCTTTGGTGGGGGGGGGGGGGGGTCCTTAAATGCACATGGGTCATGCAGGGAAAGTTAAGTCTATTGTAGCAAGTATGACAAAGGGGAGCAATTTGGGTGTTAGGGAAGTATACTAGCTATGGACACCAGCAGAACTTGCCCAGAAGAGTACAAGGTAGGTAATATACTTGGTCATGATAGAACACAGAACAGTGACTCCTACTTGCAGTCGATTTCTACACACAAGCACTGGGTGAATAGAGGAGGATACAGGTCATACATGGTCCCCTCTCCTCAGCAAGACATGGCACTAGACTATACAGCGAGTCAGGAGTGACAGGGAAGGTAGGAGGGGGCCTATTCCTCCCACAAGAGCCTGCAAGCTTCTCTGTATAAAACGCAAGCAGGTCTGTGGGGGAAAAGCCTAACAATTAATACGCCAGCTTTTTGGGCACTTCCCAGGGGAAGCTGTCCCTACCAAAGTGACCATAGGCTGCAGTCCTCTGATAAATTGGCTTCTTCAGATCCAGATCCCTGGAATATACAAGTCCGCTAGTTAATATACAGGCTAGTCAGTCTTTCAATGCTTAACCCACTCCCCACTTTATTGGGTGAACATGCCCCACCACTTACCCTGTGCAGTGTTGTGCACACATGCTGGACACTTTGTACTCACCAGCAGGCTAGCTTCAGGATCCAGTGAAGCTTTTCCACTCTTCATATTGTCTAACAGTGCTCAGCCCACACGCCATGCCAACCACCATTATATATAGTCACCAGGTTCTACCCCCCCCCCAATAAAGAGAAGAGGTCTACCAGCATTACCTGACAATGACACCAGGACGAAGATCAAAGTTCTTCTTCACGATTTCAAGCAGCTCCCTCTCACTTTTCTGGGATGTCCCGTAGTGGAAGATTGAAATTGACAGGGGATGGGCAACACCAATTGCATAGGAAACCTGGACATGGGTGGCATTTACAGTTACATTAGACTATTAAAGATGGAATCAGGCAAAATAGAAACCCATTGCAGAGATTGCCATGACAAACCTGGACCAGTACACGTCGGCAGAGTCCAGCTTTAACCAGCGATTTTGCCACCCAACGGGCAGCATAAGCAGCAGACCGGTCCACCTTTGTGTAATCCTTTCCAGAGAAGGCGCCGCCACCGTGGGCACCCCATCCACCATAGGTATCAACAATGATCTTACGGCCAGTTAGCCCCGCATCACCCTGTAGACGAGATAAGATTCCAGTTTAGGCCAGGTGCACATGAGCACACGCAAGAGACAAAGAAATGCGCTTTGCAACCTGTCGATGCACTTCCTAGGCGGATGCCTTCTGTGTGTGCCCCGCCCTGTCGCAGCATCGCATGGCTGTGACAGGTGCTGGTAAAGTGCGTGCGCATGCACTCGGCCTTAGGTTTGCATTATTTAATACAGCTTTAGAGAGTCATTAGTGCATTGCTTTGTTACCTGAGGACCTCCAATCACAAAACGGCCACTTGGCTGTAGATGGTAGATTGTGTCGTCATCCAGGTATTTAGCAGGTACCACTGACTTAACCACCTTTTCCTTTAAGGCATCCCGCATCTCATCCAGGCATATTACATCATCATGCTGTACAGACACTACAACAGTATGGACTCTGATTGGGATGACAGCACCCCGGTCCTGCATATACTGGACAGTCACCTATAGAGAATGTGTACCATGAGTTGTGAATGTTGTTACAAGTCTACACTAGACTGAGAAAGGTTACTCAAGAAGCTGAGCAGTACAAGGTTTGCCTTACCTGGGTCTTAGAGTCAGGTCTCAGCCAGGGCAGAGTCCCATTGCGCCGCAGCTCAGCCAATTTGGCATTCAGTTTGTGTGCCAGGACAATAGTAAGGGGCATGCACTCCTCTGTCTCATCAGTGGCGTAGCCAAACATGAGCCCCTGCCGATAAGCAATTTTATAGATTAGGTTCTGGACCTGTAATGCTAGATTGTAGTAGATCAGTCAGACAAGCACCTACCTGATCCCCTGCACCAACATCAGCTTCGTTTCTGTCCAAGTGTACAGCAGCGGCAATGTCTGGGGATTGCTGCTCCAGAGCAACTAGTACATTGCAGGTTTTGTAGTCAAATCCTGAAGGAGGTGACAGCAAAGTAACAAAGGATCAGGCTCTGGTCATCAGAAGAAAGTTAAGATTTAACAATTGGGTCAAGCCTCACCTTTGGACGAGTCATCATAACCAATGTATTTAATGGTCTCCCGCACAACCTTCTGGTAATCAATGAATGCTCGGGAGGTGATTTCACCAGCAAGGAGGATCATGCCAGTCTTCGCGACAGTTTCTGTGTACACAGAAGAGTCAATTAGTGGTCTTTATTGCAGATATTAAGGAATCACAGGTTGGTCAGGCATTTGATTACAGTATAGCTTACCACAAGCAACTTTGGCATCTGGGTCCTGTTTGAGATGGGCATCAAGGACGGCATCACTAATTTGGTCACAAATCTTATCTGTGAAAGATAAGGGAATGTGTCAGAAGGTCATTAGAAACCTGATAAAATCATGGCTTGTACAGCAGATCAAAACATCTTCATTATTCCAGGGACACTAGTCCGGTTATTCACCATCTCTTGAAATGCAGTGTATAAACGTCCAACATTAGGGGTCAGCAACCTTTGCCCTCCAGATACTTTGGATCTACTTCTACCATGCTGCTCACCTACTCGTTAGGTTTGTTGATTTATTTAATTGCAAATTATTTTACCAGGAAGGATTCATTGAGATTTATCATTAAAGTTTGTCCTGGGAGATTTAGTTTGATATCTGGGACAGGCAAGGTTCCTGACACTCTGCTCAGGATGTATAAATCCATGCCATGCTCAAGAGGGCACTCTACTGGGTGAACATTAACCCCCACCAATATAAACTGTATGCTATTATAGCCTTTTGAGAGCAGCTTCTAGTCACTTTTCTCATTTTCAATACCCGCAAGCCACTTGTGCAAGAATGAACATGTACAGGCCACAATGGTTATACTGCCTTGCCGTGATGCATGTGGATTTCAATTTTTTTTTGAGTAGCGTACTATTGCCCAGGGTTAGTGTTTACTTTCCACCTCAGCAGACGGGTTTAATGTAATAAACAGGGTTATTTAGATTACACAAGACCGCGTGAACCGTTTTGGCTTTGTATGTAAGAGCACGTGGTGAAAGCAGATCATGCTCCAGGGACTTACCAGGAATCACATATTTCACAGGCACTGCGCATTCATTCCATGTCAGGCAAGAAACCCGATCTGACGCACACAGGACGCAGCTCCTGATTGGCCACTTCCTTTCACACCCACCTCGTGCCGTTACTACCTCACCAGGTCTTACATCAGCACCAGTATGGGACAGAAACACTCTTTAGAAGAGACAGCCATAACTCATCAGGACAAGTTACCTGCACACCCCCCCATCCAGTGATAAAGTGCCAGCTGTTAGTATTCTAAGCAGATGGGGGGGGGCTGTTTAGTGACAAATACTGACTACCCACTGGCTGGACAGAGGTGCCAGGATCAACATGAGAGCTTTCAAATGGATCATGGAAATTTAAAAAAAAAAAAAAAAAGCCGCATGTATGTGTCCCACACTATACACATATTTGTAGGGCCATTCCTGTGCCTTTTAGCATTCCAAATGCACCAGTAAAGAGATCTTCCCCACTTTAATGGAAGATTCTTCCTCCAGACGTGTCCCTGGTCAGACGCTCTGAGCCAGTGCCTGCAGTACTCCCAGCAGCCAGGCATGGCATGAGATCACATGTCTAGGAGACAAGTCCACGGACCTCTACCAAGCACGCAACAACACAAAGCTATAAAAGATGAATGTTGACTATGGGAATGGTGGCTTAAACTTTATGAACGGGTGAAGGCAGTCAGGGCACGTGTTGGTGCAGATCGGGCACAATCTGCAGTTTCTACGGCAGGTTTAGGTCGGGGGGGGGGGGGTCAGCAACCTTGGCTCCCTGATGTTCTGGGAACTACATATCCCATGATGCTCAGTCACCCATTAGGCTGAGCTCCATGGGAAATTAAAGTTCCCAAAACAGGGAGCCAAGGGTGCTGACCCCTGGTTTAGGTGATCGGGGCCGCGGGATGAGCCCAAGCTGCACCGCGCGCACGTTGCCGCACAGGACCGCGTGCTCCCAGCTGCAATGCAGAGGCGCGCTCACAGCGGGCGCGCACTGGCTGCCGGGAGTCTGCGCGTTCACGCCGCGAGACCCTCGGCTTGCCCTTCACGAAGCGGTCACTCGTGATTTGGAGGGCAGCTGACCCGGCTCAGTCAGAACGCCTGTACAGATGCGCCAGAGCTGGACTAGGCCCCCGCGCGCCCTGGCCACTTCCGCTCAGCCGGATGCGAGCTGACTCACCTGGATGTCCCTCCCCGACGGACTCGGAGGTGAACAGAAAGCTGCCCTCGTCAATGAGCGCGTCGTGGAAACCGTTAAGGATCTGTCCGTTCATAATGCAGGTGTACGTTATGTGTCAGAACCAGAGGCGCGCAGTCACTTCTCTTCCTGCTCCTTGCCGGTAGGAATGCGGGAATGGAGCCAGGGGTCGTCCTCTTATACTTTTCGTACTGCTGACGTCATCCGTCCCGCGCGATACACACCGACCATTCCCCAGCCCCTTCTGGCTCTGACGTCAGCCCAAAGGCGAGTGGGCGAGACCGACTGTACCACTGCGTGTCTGAAGCGCCTAACGTGTCTTGGGGGGAGGTTGTTTGCTGTAAAATGGTTCTAGTGTCGTGTCGCACGATACCTGCAGGTATACGCCGCCTGAGTGTGTGACAGCGAGGTACTGCAGTTTCTTTACTGTGTGAAAACTGCCATTTCATTCCAGTAGATGGTACGGTCCACCGTGGTTGGGCTATCTGCAAGAAGGCGGAGCCTAGCAGTCGACTCGGAAACGAGGGGATTAGGTGGTTGGGTCGGGTGCCGGTGTGTGAGCCTCTTTGTCTGCAATGCTGTCATTGGAGATGGATTTCCATCCCTATAGCAAAATAAAATTATTCATTTACAGAGCAGTTTACGACACTTTAGATATGGATAGCTACATCTGCCTGAAAATAATGATTACCTCGGTGATACATTTGTGTTGGAGTAACACTGCATAATGAAAGGCCGAGCACACCTATATTCATATATATATATGTACTGTATAAAATCAGGCAGATCTCGAAGTTTTTTTTTTTGGGTGGGGGAACATTACCAATTTTGGCTAAGGGCTACCATTTACATTTGGTACACAGGGACCAGAAGAGTGCTGCTAGGATTACAAGACAATGTAAATGACATATTCACACTGACAAGCAAATTCAAAAACCTACTGGAAGCGACAATGACAACCGACACACAGACAGATTCACACAGATAAAGACAATGACAGAAAAGACACACAGGCAAAACTGACATATGCAGACATGCACACTTTGAATCAGTCCCCCCCAATCTCATTCTTGCCACTGCCTCTTTGCCCACCATGTGTTGCCTCCCCTATATACCCCCTGTCACGTTGTGTCCCCACCACTGAATTGTAGGTCAGCAAGCAATTAATGTGGTTGAGGGATATGCCCTGTGGAGCTAGGAGAAACTTTTGGGCACCGCTTTTCACTGCTAGGGTCAGACGAACGCATTTTTCGCGTTGTCCGTGAAAAAGTGCGTTCGAACGAATGGACGTATTTTTTCCCGGAATACGCGATAGCGGTCATACCATGCGCCTTGTCGTCCGTGATTTTGTACGGATCATCAATAAAACACTTTTTGTGTCTGGACGTTATGTTAACCGGACATTAGCAGCGTCTGACGTCTCCTAATCACACACACGCCGCTATGCGGCCGCAGCGCACTCTGTACGTCAGTAGTAGCGGTTTGACGTTCTCGAAAAAATGCGCTCGCTGGCCACTTGCGTTGCACGGACGACCCTTCGTGCGGCCGTTCGTCGTATGTTCCCCGGCATTGGACGTCATTTGCTGCTAGCACGGCCGTGATTTCGTGCGGCTAAACGCACGTGAAAAATGCGTTCGTCTGACCCTAGCCTTAGTGTGGCCGGATGGCTTCCAGCAGTAAGTGGTAACGGCAGTCTGTCCAGCGCTCCCCATCAATTGAATACCTAGTTCGTCAAATGGTGGTACACTACACACCTTACCAGCTTGGGAGTTGACTTGGAGCACCTCTGAGGTTGACAAAATACACACACCCCTTTACCTATCTCTACTGACCTCCACTGGTGATCCTCATACTATGGTCTTCTGTTTTATCATACGGTGGATTATTATTATTCTTTATATAGCGCCAGCATATTCCACAGCGCTGAACAATAGGCACAATATAGACATGGTTACTTAGATTGAGACTGAACATTTTGATAAACCAGTACTGGAGGAAACAAGTACTGGTTTATTCCCATGGGAACTTGCAATCTTGAAAGGTTGGGGGTGGAAACAGGAGAGGACTGCAAGGTGAGAGTGATGGACTGGTTGGGCCAGTGAGGAGTATTAGTGAGTTGGATGGCAGTCTTCCCAGAATAGGAATGTCTTTAGAGTGTTCCAGAGGATGGGGGCTGCGTATGAGAAATCCTGCAGTCTATCATGGGAAGAGGTGATGCAGGGAGAAGCTAGACGAAGGTCACGGTTTGACCTTCGGGAGCAGGCTGAGGTCTATTTGGTGATTAATGAGGACAGGGTTGCAGAATTAGTGAGAGCTTTGTAAGTCAGGGTATAATGAAATTTAATTCTACAGTGGATAGGGAGCGGTGGAGGCAGAGTGGCGGGTGAGGCGGATGAGCCTGGGAGAGGCATTCAGACTGGATTGTAGGGGGGTGGGACATGAGAGAGGGAGGCCAGCTAGAACATTATTACAATAGTCAAGGTGGGAGATTACAAAGGCGTGAATGAGTTGCTTTGTGGTGTCAGCAGTAAGAAATGGTCAAATTATGGAAATATTGTGTAGTTGGTAGTGGCAGGAGGAGGAAAGATACTGGATGTCGAGGGATGAAGGAAACTGCAGAGTCAAGTGTAACTCAGAGACAGCGAACCTGGTTTGATGGGGAGATTGTGATGCCATCGACCATGATAGAGACGTCAGGAGGTGGGGAGGCATTAGAGAGGAATTAGTAGGAGCTCAGTCTCCGACATGTTAATCTGTAGGTGGTGAGAGTCCATCCAGAAGGAGATGCCAGATAAACAGTCGCTGACATTCATAAGTACAGGAAAAGAGAGATCAGTGGTGGAGAGGGAAATCTGAGTATCATCAGCATAGAGGTGGTAAATGTGACGGGAACCCCTCTCTTCCCGCCTGTCCTGGCTCTCCAGCCACCCCCCTAACCAAGATTAGCCCGGCCGCTGAGTTGCTCGGAACTCAGTGCTTCGAGCAGCCTGATCTGTAGCTCCAGACCCGCTTGGTCTGATCCTGTGCCTTGGAGCCTCTGAATTTCCAGAAGGCCGCTCTGTGCCTTCTGAGGGTGAGAGTGGGTACCCTGAATGAACATACAGCTTGTCTGGTGTCTCAAACAGGAATCTGAGACTTTTATTGAAAAGCAGAAAATAAAAACAGTGAAGCGCTCTCAAGATAAATGAAAATTCGTAAATGCTACAAACTGAATACGGAAGTTCCCCTAAAAACATACAATAGAACAGTCAGTGGAGCGCCAGTGCAAGCCTGGAAATACGAAAAATCACATTAAGAAGAAGTATTAAAAGGACATGTAATGTGATTTTTCGTATTTCCAGGCTTGCACTGGCGCTCCACTAAGAAGAAGTATTAAAAGGACATGTAATGTGATTTTTCATATTTCCAGGCTTGCACTGGCGCTCCACTGACTGTTCTATTTTATTTAAAAGCGCCACTATTTATGCCCCGTTCCAACAGTTATAATTTGCATACGAACCGACGAACATTGACCTACTAAAACTCTAATTACATTAGGTCAGATATTTACTGTAAACATTCCTTAGCCTTCATATCATACATCATTTACATAATCTATTGTTCCAATAGATCAGATTACCTTTGTTAATAAATCATGAGTCTGGGCCAGTGTGTGACTGCAGACACCGAGAAAAGCAATCTTGCATAATCACACATTACTCAAACATTCCACACAAAAGAGGGCATTGAGCATTGCTTCAGGTTGCATCGTTAAAACACATCTCCAAGTGCCCATTCACATACAGTAATAGAAGTACATTTAAAACTAAAGCTAAGCAATTTACAATACATTTAAAACCACACCACGCAATATAAATGAACAGTCTTCCCCAAAGCAAATGTCTGTGTCCTTTGGGGTTTTCGCCATTGGAATAAAAGTCTTGGGGTTTGAAGCGGGGAGCACTAATTAAAGCCAAAGCCGTTAGAGAAAAGCAGAGGTGCTAGGACAGAGCCTTGGAGGTACGCCAACTGATAAAGGCATTGAAGAGGAGGAGTTACCAGCAAGGGACACAGAGAAGGACATGTTAGATAAGAGTCAATCCAAAAGAGCGCAGTGTCAGAGAGAGTTGAGAGTCTGTAGAAGGAGGGGGGTGATTGACAGCGTCAAATGCAGCAAATAGATCAAGCAGGATGAGAATAGAATAGTGGCCGTGGTTTTTAGTAGTTAGGAGGTCTTTGATGGCAGTTTCTGTTGACTGTAGGGGACAGAAGCCTGATTGCAGGGGGTCAAGTAGGGAATTAGAAGACAGGGAGAGGCGGTTGAAAATTAGTTTTTCCAAGAGCTTAGAGGTAAATGGAAGAAGGGATACAGGACAGTAGTTGGATGGAAAGTTGGGATCGAGGTAGGGTGTCTTTAGTATAGGGGTAACCTGTTCGTGTTTGAAGGCAGATGGGAAGGAGCCGGTGGAGAGAGATAGGTTGAGGATGCATGTGTGTGAGAGCAAGGGTGAGGGAGGAGGAGAGTGGAGGTATTAAATGTGAGGGAATGAGGTCGAGCGTGCACGTAGCAAGATATGAGGAGGACAGTAAGGAATTTACTTCCTCCTCAGTGGCTGGGAGAAAGCAGCAGATGAGGCTTCTTGGAGTGGAGGTGGTGGATTACTGGTTTGTGTCAGAATGTCTTTTCTGATAGTGAGAGTTTTATTTAAGAAGTAATCTGCCAGGTCCTGAGCGCTAAAGGCAGATGGGTGAGGTGCTGGTGGGGAAAGGAGGGAGTTGAAAGTGGACCAGAGTCGTTTAGTGTTGGAGGACAGAGTAGATATAAGAGATGAGAAGGCAGCTTGTTTGGACAAGTGAAGGGTAGAGTTGTATGACCACAGAATAAACTTGCAATGAATGAAATACGCTTCAGAGTGGGATTTCCTCCAGGCACGCTCTGTAGTGCCTGGGCATCATTGCAGGTAGCATGTCTGGGGTGTTTGCCAGAGCTGAAGCTGGCGGCCTGGGGCCTTACAGAGTCAACGAGGAGCAAACGTGTCTAAAGGAGAGATGAGAGTAACATTATAATGGCAGCATCAGGGCAGGTGAAGGTTGAGGTGTGTGGGAGATGTTGAAGGAGTTTGGAGAATTGATGGGGATCCACAGCATGCAGATTCCTGCGAGTGCGTGAAGGGGGAGCAGGGAGTTCAGGTAATCCAGATAGAGAGAGATGGTGGTGGTCAGAGATGGGGAAAGGGCAACAGGTAAACTCATAAATGGAGCAGAGGTTGAAAATAAGGTCAATAGAGTGACCATCGCGGTGAGTAGGGAGAAGGGAGGATTGTGTAAGTCCAAGGGAGGAGGTGAGGGAAAGAAGTTTGAAGGCAGCCGAGGCAGAAGGATCAATGGGAATGTTGAAGTCCAAGAATTTGACATGGAAGGTTAGTAGAAAGAAAGGGAGAAAGCCAAGTAGCAAAGTTGTCAAGGAACTGGGAGGCTGGTCTCGGTGGGCGGTAGATGACTGCCACCCTGAGAGCCAGGGGAGAAAACAGGCAGATGGAGAGAGATTGGGTGGAGGGAGGTGCTGGTAGGTACAGGTGGAAGAGAGCAAAATTCCGACCCTGCCACCATGTTTCTCACCTGGTCTGGTGGTATGACTGAAGTTTAAATGACCATGTGAGAGAGCAGCAACACAGTCAGTGTCAGAGAGAGTTAGCCACGTTTCTGTAACAGCTAGGAGGTTGCAGGAGTTGGAGATGAAGAGGTCATGGATAGCTGTGAGTTTATTGCACAGAGCGAGCATTCCAGAGGGCGCAGAAGAAAGAGGACAGGCACTGAGGGCTTATAGGAATGAGGTTGCTGGGATTGCGGGGAGTTGTGTTACTTGTGTGGGAGATAGAATGATGGGGGAGTAGTGGACTTGTTCTGGAGCCAGGGTTAGGAGAGATGTCACCTGCATAAAGTAACAACAGGCGAGTGAGAAAGAGGAGATGGGAATGGGATTTGTGCGAGTGGGAATGATTGTAAGCCAGAGAATTAGATGGAGACCAGTTTCTGAGGAAACAAGCTCATGGGAAGCCACCAATTTGGGAGAGATAACGGAGGGAGAGATGTGGAGGGGTTGCTGGTACAGGGGAATGTGTTCCATTTTAGTAAGAAAGCAGAGTAAAAGACTAGAAGAGAAAGAGAGAGCCTTGTGCAGCAGTTAGCTTGTGGGTCTTGAAGTTCAACCCTCCAGTCTCCAACTCCAGTCGTTAACCAGGGGCAGAATGACAGCACTTTTGCCTCCCGGGTGATGGGAGGTCCCATGATGATCTCCTATTGTCCTGCCAACATGCAATCCACATCCATTTACACGCACCGCCCATATGTACATTGATGTGTTACAGAATTAATTTCTCCATACTATATTCAAAATGAAAGCGTGGGGGCCCAATTACCGGCGGCCAGCACTTAGTCATTTCAGTTAACTGTGAAGAGCAGTGCAGTCCTGGGCTCCACCGGATCTGTAATACCCCATATTTTTATTACCCTATTATTTTTCATCTGCAAGGGTATGGGACCCCACTGAAAGGGCAGACCTGAGCAAGCCCTAATGGGGCCCCCTTTAAGGTCAGGGCCCACAGGCAGTGCCCTATTGCCCTAATGGTCAGTCCACCCCTGTTAACTCCACTTTGGACAGACCACTTGGGACCAGGCCATGAGCTGAAGCTCAGGGTGCCTGGTCCTCGTGTTATAGGCGCACTGAGCGCTTGAAGTCAATGCATTTTTAAGCTCACACACCTGGTGACATGCAGTCTGGAGTAGTAGCAGATTCACACATACTAATTAGCTTGAGTGGCAACAGACAGGAAATAAGCAAAAATCAAGGAGATTAAAAAGGTACAAATCCTCTAGATTAAAGATCACTTCATACAGGAATCCCATACCAAAAACATTGCAGTAGATCAGAGTGAGGGGGTGTCTGGGGATGATGTGAAGTAGAGTCCCATACCCGTAGCTAGTTGAGACACCATTAGGAAGCACGGCAATGATACGGATCCTGATGGTGGGGCATCCTGGATGATATGTGGCATGGGCTGCATTAGAGAGAGAATGGGAGCAGCACGTGGGAAGATGACATACATTTGCATCTCTTTTCCCTGAGTCTAGCTAGAATTGGATTTTGATTTCTTATTATTTATGTATTGGGTGCCATCATATTCCATAGCGCCGGCTATGTGTGTTCAAAGACAATTTTAGGCATTCAACAATATGAATGTGACGTACAGGTCCAAGTGGGGAATAGGATTGTGCAGACATTCGCCCTTTCGGATTTCAAGTAATTCTCATTGCCCCACCTTTAGAAAGGAAGGCCTTGTTCCGTGCTTGACAGTGCTAGTCATTCATTTGGAGACAAGCAGTGCAGATATGCTGGATAATTTATCCAATACACAGGGTTATTCAGAGAAAGGTGAAACTCTGGAGAACCTTTTGAGAAGTGAAAATTCTAGGTCAAAATAGCCAAACCAGAAAAATTCTCCCATTTATCTCACTTTCCAAATCAGCTGTTTTGACATAGAATTTTTACTTCTCCAAAAGTTCTCCAGAGTTTCACATTTCTCTGAATAACCCTGACAGGGTGCAGACGAAAAGAAGACGTGGTTGCCTAGATATGCCAGAATCAATGTCATCATAACCTGCTTATGCACTAAATGTTCTTTATTGAATTACACGATAAAAGTAAAAACAAAATGTGTACTCATGCTGCAATTGCACTAAGGGGCGGGTTTGTGTTTTGGGCCTGGTTTGTCTGTGTGATGGAGAAGTTGGGTTATTGATGATTTTTTTTGGTGTACTTTTGCCTTTGGACCGAAGGAATGCATTTTGTTAAATCCCATTCAAATAAACACAGCACAGCTTTTGCACAAACACCATTCTGATTTGTCATGTTGAATGCTAGAAACCTCTACATCTCCACTGCCAATTTTGTGCTTAAAACAGAGGCTTTATAGTAATACCAGAAGAGCCACTTGGCCCATCACACATTTATTTCAACATTATATTGAGTTTATTCAGTGTAGTATTGGCTTGATCTGAAAAACATGGCAGTAGAAAGTAGGCCCAAGATTGAAAATTATATATGGTTGATTCACCAAATCTGGGAAATTTTTAATAATCCATGCCAATTCTTCACGTTCTAGACAAAAAAAAAAGAAAGAAGATGAATTGAAGGGTTTCTCTGATTCAGGGATCTCAAACTCTGTTCTTTGTCCCAGAACATGAAACACTCCAGAATTCCCAATTTAGCATATAATCCCATGTGAGGCATGACTAGCCTGTTCTGATATTTTCAGGGTACATTTCCAGACAGTTCAGTTGCAGAGCATTTCTCTCCTTTGGCCCCAAGACCATGATATATGATTTCCTTTGTGTGGACCTGATATCCTGAATAGGGATGAGCCGAACACCCCCCGAGTTCGGTTCGCGCTCGAACACGAACTTCGTATATATTCGGGTCCGAACCCGAACTCGAACCCAATGCAAGTCAATGAGGCTGAAAATTCAGTTTTTAGAGTGCCCTCCAAGAGGGCATATATGCTACATATTTGCCATAAAAGGTGTATGGGGGTCCGGGTAGTGTCCTGGGGGACAGGAAACAAGGACAAAAAGTTTAAAAAAAAAACGTTTTTAAAGGGACAGTGAGTTTTCCATGAAATAAGGGTTAAAAATAAAAACGAAAAATTCCTTCAAATATCGTGCCTAGGAGGTCCCCATAACCTGCCCGTGAAGTGGCGGATTTCTAGGATGTAAAGAAACACTTAAAAACAAAAAAATTACGTTTCATATGATGGTAAATGCTTTTCCTTTAATCTATCCATAAACAACTGCTTGGGGCGGCAGTCTGTATGAAAAGAGGAGACATTTTCGTACACGCAGAAAAAGTTTACTGATTTTTTTTGCTAAATTATTGTGAAACTTATGCAGGCTTTGGATGAAAGTAACAATAGGTGCTTTAAAATTGGTCCTTTAGCGTCCCCAACAGTGCCGTCACACCATAACCCCTCTGAGGATATGAATCTGATACGGGCGTCAGTGGCAGTGCACCCAAATATTGTGCTTTTGGTGCCAGGCCTGCAAGTACTATCATACAGTAACCCCTCTGTGGTATTGTGGAAGAATGCAGGGGTGAACCTTGCGGTCCTATATTAAAAAGATATGCATCTGGTAAAGGAGTCAGTGCACTCAGATATTCTGCCTTTGGTGCAAGACTGCCAGCCCAGCAAGTTTCATCATACAGTAACCCCTCTGTGGTATTGTGGAAGAGTGCAGGGGTGGACCATGTGGTCCTATATTGAAAATTTTTTGATCTGGTAATGGGCGTCAGTGCACCCAGATATTGTGCCTGTAATGCCAGGCCAGCAAGTATCATCATACAGTAACCCCTCTGTGGTATTGTGGAAGAGTGCAGGGGTGGACCATGTGGTCCTATATTAAAAAGATATGCATCTGGTTAAGGCGTCAGTGCACCCAGATATTCTGCCTTTGGTGCAAGACTGCCAGGCCAGCAAGTATCATCATACAGTAACCCCTCTGTAGTATTGTGGAAGAATGCAAGGGTGGACCATGTGGTCCTATATTGAAAAGTTTTTTATCTGGTAATGGGCGTCAGTGCACCCAGATATTGTGCCTTTAATGCCAGGCCAGCAAGTATCATCATACAGTAACCCCTCTGTGGTATTGTGGAAGAGTGCAGGGGTGGACCATGTGGTTCAAAAAATTAAAATGATATAAATCTGGCACAGGCGTCAGTGCAGCCAAATATTGTGCCTTTCATGGCAGCAAGTGCCTTCACACCGTAACCCTTTTGTGGTATTGTGGAAGAGTTCAGTGCTGGAGGTTTTGTGAATGCAGAAGAGGACATCCCCGATCTATTCCATTACTTCAGCATCAGGGGATTGATAGCTGCGGATCCAGGACTAATTCATTTTTATAAATGTCAGCCGGTCTACAGAGTCGGTGGACAGACGCACTCTTTTGTCTGTGACAAAACCTCCAGCGGCACTGAATGTCCTTTCGGAAAGCACGCTAGATGAAGGGCAACCTAGTAGCTGCATAGCATATTGGCTAAGTTCTGGCCAGTGATCCAATCTCAACACCCAGTAAGCCAGTGGATCATCTGCTGGAAAGGTATCCAGGTCTGCCCTTGCCCCTAGGTAGTCCTGCACCATATGGTGAAGACGCTGGCAATTGGTGCCTACATTTGACGTCCCTGGGCGTCGAGGACTAAAAAAATTTAAAAAAGCATCAGTCAAGCGGCCCTGGCCTTCACCACTATTCCTCTGGTCACCCGCAGCTTCAGAAGCACGTGTGTCAGCACTTGGTAATCTACCAGTGCCTGGAAAGGTGTTACACAAGTGTCGCTTTAGAGCGTCCTCAAGTTTTTTCATCCTGTGCTCCCTCTGTGCGGGCAGGATGAGCTCTGCAACTTTCCCCTTGTATCGTGGATCGTGGATCAAGAAGGGTTGCCTCGCTGGAGCTTTCCCTTTGCGCTGCAGGTTCGCAAACACAACCTAATGCACACCATTCGCACCCCCGCGGACGTGCCCCCCTTTGTGTCAGCACTTGGGCTACAGGACACTGACGTCTCGGACTGGGAATGCCTCCCTTTGCCGACACCTGCAGTTGCACCCCCCGATGGAACACCACGCTCTGAACGTTCCCCCAGGGGACACAGAGTAGGTGAGGCCAGACCGCCCGCACCTACCCAACCGCTCTCCCCACCTGCGGACTGAAGCACGGAGGTAAGGTGGTACCATATGTACAGTTATAAGGTGTAAGACTTCCATTGCACTGGACTGCCTTTATTTTACAAGCAAAAATTTACCCAGTCGATCACCACATGAAGACTCTCACATGTGTGGCGGTTGCCAGTGACTGTACACCAGCCCAACGGTTCCCTAGACGACCATGCCAATGGGTATACTGGACATATAGGACGTCTGCTTTCTTTTCAGACTCCCATCGGGAATGCAAATTTTTGATGTTCGATGCCGGCAATACGCAGCCGCTACGCCATACTGAGGAACTCCTCACGGCCTCAATCTTTGCCAATTTTGGGACTATAGAGATGTGGCTTTATTTGACTCCTAGTTGGAATGTTTTCTTGGATATTGGGGTCTGCCGGAAGTTCCTCCCTCCTCTTCCTCCCGCTGCTCTGCCTCTAGAGCCACATCTATAATTCCCCGCAGAGTGTGCTTCAGCAGGAACACTAAAGGAATTGTGTCACTGATGCATGCACTGTCCCTGCTCACCATCCTCGTTGCCTCCTCAAATGGTGACAGTACAGTGCATGCATCCTTGATCATCAGCCACTGCGGGGGGGAAAAAAGACCAAGTTGACCTGAACCTGTCCTTGTGCCATACTCACACAGGTATTCGTTGATGGCCCTCTGCTACTTGTGCAGACGCTGCAGCATTGCTAATGTCGAGTTCCACCTGGTGGGCATGTCACAGATCAGACCGTTTGTGGGAAGGTGGAATTCTCTTTGAATTTCTGCCAGGCGAACGCTTGCTGGGAATGACTGTCTGAAGTGGCTGCAGACTTTTCTGGCCTGGATGAGAAGCTCTGGCAGCCCTGGGTACTTGGTTAGGAAACGCTGTACCACCAGATTTAGGACGTGTGCTAGGCATGGTACATGCGTCAATTTACCCTTGCGTAGGGCGGAGAGAAGGTTGCTGCCATTATCGCAGACGATCATTCCCAGCCCAAGCTGGCATGGTGTTAACCATCTCTGCACCTGCCCCTGCAGAGCTGACAAAATTTCTGACCCAGTGTGGCTCCTGTCCCCTAAACAAACCAGCTCAAGCACAGTATGGCATATTTTTGCTTGAGCCATTGCGTAGACCCTGTCAGGCGTTGGTTTAACTGCCACTTCGAAAGAGAAAAAGAAGAGGAAGAGGAAAAGGAGGAGGAGCTCGTACAAGCAGCTTTCTGGAGGCGTGGTGGATGAACAAGCTCCAGCACAGAGCCTCGTCTTGGATCCCTCCCAGCTGCAATCAGAGTTACCCAGTGTGCCGTGAAGGAAATGTAACGACCCTGTCCATGCTTGATGGACCACGTGTCTAAAGTCACATGCACCTTGTTGCTGACTGCCTTTCGCAATGACTGGATAACATTGTCTTCCACGTGCTGGTATAGTGCTGGAATGGCCTTGCGTGAAAAGTAATGGCGTTTTGGAACCTGCCACTGTGGTGCAGCACATTCAGCAAATTCACGGAAGGGAGCAGAGTCCACCAGCTGGAAAGGCAGCAGCTGCAATGCGAGTAATTTTGCTAAACTGGCATTTAGACGCTGTGCTTGGGGATGGTTGGGACTATATTTTTTCTTTCGCTGCAGCAGCTGCGGCAACGTAATCTGACTGCGTAAATCTTCAGCTACTGGGATGATGTCACATTGTGAGGAAGGACCTGGTACATCCATTACTGTAGCATCATCCCTGTCGGTGGAGGTTGTAGGCAATGACATGGCAGGACATACAGTGGGGGTAGAGACAGATGAGGAGGAGGACCTACGCAAAGGTTTGCGCCAACGGGATGTGTGGCACTTGTTCATATGTCGCCTCAAGCACATGGTACCCAAGTGTCCGGTATCTTTCCCACGCTTAAGCCTCATCTGACATAGATTACAAATAGCAACGCTGCACTCTACTGCACATTTCTTAAAGAACTCCCAGACAACAGAGTTCCTGCATGTGTTCTTTGAGACAACAGCGCTCTGCACCGGAGCAGCTCTGACTTGTGATGCCTTGGACTGGCTAGTGCTACTGTTGGTCACAGAGGATGTTGTGCCTCGTGTTTGCTGTGCCTCCTCCTCCCCCTCTTCCTCACTTAATTCCTCTGTTTGATCTGGCACCCAGGTGGAGTCAGTGACCTCATCATCATTGTCATCTTCACCCCCTATTTCCTCGTCACTGGAGCCAACTTGTCAGTATGCTGCAGCTGCTGGGGCAACATGAGTGCCAGTTATTTGTGTGTCATCACTGGCACCCCCTTCCTCTAGGTTGATTATACTCCCTTGCTCAACCTCAGAGATTGAATCAGAGCACTGTACTTGCTGCGCATCCTCAAGCAGCATGTCACTCTCATTGTAGTCAAACAATTCAGCTGACTCCTCCTTGTATGATAGCGAGGCTACAGCAGGCGTAGCTGTGGACATAGAGGCTGCATTAGATGCTTTGGCAGCTGAGGTGGACTGTAAAGCACTACAAGCCTGGCTGGCAGAGGACTCGGAGGATGAGGATGGCCTGGTTAGCCAATCCACCAAGTCCTCTGTATGTTGCTGCTGCTTAAGATGGCCAGCACCAGTTAGAAAGGACAAGCGTGCCCCTGCAGAGGATGCACCACGTCCAGAGGCACAGCCTCCCGACACAGGGGCTGCTTGCCCTCTTATCTGTGTCTGGGAGCGTCTGCCTGTCCTTTTTGTTCTTTCAGACATGGTGAGTGATATATAGATTAATATATACAGAACTCTGATTCAACTCTCGTATAAAGATTTAAAGAACTCTGGTATAACTCAGTGAGACACACTGATAGCTGGCAGCCAGTGACGAGACACAGATCACCTCAATTCACAAATGTTTTGTAGAAATTAGTGAGCCCCAAAATACTGCGTGGTACTGGCTGTGTGACAAGACACAGATGATCACCTTAATTCACAAATGTTTTAAAGAAATTAGTGAGCCCCAAAATACTGCGTGGTACTGGATGTGTGACGAGACACAGATCACCTCAATTCACAAATGTTTTAAAGAAATTAGTGAGCCCCAAAATACAGCGTGGTACTGGATGTGTGACGAGACACAGATCACCTCAATTTACAAATGTTTTGTAGAAATTAGTGAGCCCCAAAATACAGCGTGGTACTAGATGTGTGACGAGATGTGTGACGAGAATTTCACCTCAATTCACAAATGTTTTGTAGAAATTAGTGAGCCCCAAAATACAGCGTGGTACTGGATGTGTGACGAGACACAGATCACCTCAATTCACAAATATTTTGTAGAAATTAGTGAGCCCCAAAATACTGCGTGGTACTGGCTGTGTGACAAGACACAGATGATCACCTTAATTCACAAATGTTTTAAAGAAATTAGTGAGCCCCAAAATACTGCGTGGTACTGGATGTGTGACGAGACACAGATCACCTCAATTCACAAATGTTTTAAAGAAATTAGTGAGCCCCAAAATGACTTGCTGGCTGTGTGACAAGACACAGAAGATCACCTCAATTCACAAATGTTTTCAACAAAGTTGTAAACCCCAAAAAAAATTGCTGGCACAGTGACAAGACACACATCACCTATATTCCCTGATATTTGGTAGAAATGAGACACCCCCAGACCCCCCCAGTAGCGTGGCAGACCGGCAGTAACAAGACACAACTATCTCCTCTGAAATCTCCTCTGAAATGCGTGCAGAAGCGCTGCGTGGAAACGTTATATAGTGTGCTGCGGGACAAAATTTGCCCAATCAGGACTGTGAGCGGTGATTGGCATAGTGTTGAACCAGTCTTGCACCAGACCTGTGGTCAGGTGCAAGGCTGTAGCCAATTACGAGCTTCAGGCCAGTGGGAAAATGCATTGTGGTCCATTGTGGTCGAACATGCGGTGAAACCCGGAAATGTTCGGTGTTCGCGATCTGCTCGAACAGGCTAAGTTCGGGTCGAACCCCGAACCGCCCGAATCCGAACAGCTCATCCCTAATCCTGAAGTGTCAGTGACTTTGCATGACACCTTTAGGCAGCACATGAGACAATGCCCCTGTGCCTTCTTCGTATTACTGTGCTCTGTAGGGATCTACGGAAAGCAAGCTGCATAAGCCATTGTTTTCAAACAGCTGTGGAATTGTTATTGTGTTAATTGAGGCCGAGGAAGGACACTGCCTATTAGGAATATTGCTCAAGACTAGGCTCTTCGGAGTCTATTTAGATGACTGCCTAACCTGCTGGGTCACATTTCAGGTTAATAAAAATGTAATAGAACAGCAACATGGTATTTTCTGTACACCATGGTATTTCTGTCAACATGTACTGTTGTTGAGAGACTCATCATTATAGTTTAATTGCTTTTTCAGCTCTGTTACAAACCTACAAAAATATGGAGCACCTAAAATAAGGTAGATTAGTCTGAAAATGAACGATCCCAGATTTGGTCCAAAATAGGGACCATGTCTTCGAAATATGGACTATTGGAAGCATGGACATAGGAACTTGAGGAGGCGTGAAGGTGTATTCATAGGTATGTGCACAGTGTTTGGGATTCAGGATTTTTTGTTTCGATGGATTCTTGCTTCATTTATACCCTAAAATTACTGAATTCCCCCAATTTATATTTCATGAAGGGTAAGAGCAGTAAACGAATACAGTGAGCTGGTTAGTCTGCAATAATTTAATTATAGAATGCCTTTACACTCCTTTATAGTGAGAAAGAAAGCCCAGTTAGCGTTCACTAGGGAATAGTGCCCCAACGTTAGCGTTTGGATGTGCAAGTGTTATCACCAGGATAAGTGACTTTAACGCATGCCCCCATATGACCTTCTTGACTCTAAACTGGTAAGAAATCGCTTAGCGTATCAGTTTTTGCGCTAGCTTCCACAAGCCTACTGTACTTTGCGCATCCTATACTTAACATGGGGAGGGTAAATGTAGATTAGTGTTTCGATAAGTAAGGTGTTACAAAGTCCTAGCGGTAATTATCGCAGGGACGCGCAAGACAAAATTTTAGCTACTCCTAAAAGTTGGTGTTAAATGATTCTGCATTTGCAAAATTATTTAGCACCCCTAACCCCTCCCCAATGAATCTGATACTCACCTCTCATCCCGCTGCGAGAACGGTGGCCTGATCAGTCACTTCTTGTTGCCGGGAGCAGAGTGAGACTGGAAACACATATTTCCCAGTCTCCCTCTGCAGTAACACCTCAGCACTGCGTGCTCTCACGAGCGAGAGATTGCGCAGGGCTCGCGGCCCAGAAGTGCAACCCTCCATGTTTTATGGACTCCAGAAGGGGATACTCGCAGCGGCACAGAAGCACTACCACGAGTAACCCAGCGGTTAGTGCGGTGTTCCAGGGCGAGGTGCTGAGGTTGCGCCTGCCCTGGATTATCGCAGTAAAATGGGGACACTACAGGGAAATTTGCAGGTGCAGATTTTCTTAATTAGCATCCCCATTTTAGTACACACTAGACTCTAGAGAATACTGTCCTTAGATTTTTATGGCTTCCTAATCAGATTATTTGACGTGTGTGCTATTCTATTATCTTCTGGGTTCATGATATGATGGTTTGCAACTCAGGTGGCCATTACTTTTTGTTCCACTGCCCTCTGCTCACAGGATTTTCACTCGTTAGGTTCCTCGTTAGGTTTCAGGATGGGTTATATATTGTTCTATTGGTTACTGTTTTGAGTACTTGCTCTATAGGCCTCAGGGTGGGTTGCCTCAGTACTCTTTTTAAAAAAAATTTTTAAAAGGGAGACAGGTTCACATGTGTTTCTGGATAGGCTACTTGTTCTATGGCCTTTAGGGCAAGTCATTTGTTGTTCTGCAGGTCTCAGTGTAGGTTTCTGGTTCTTCAGGGTCTCAGTGTAGCTTTCGTGGGGTGAGCATTTCCGCCAGTCTCCAGAATCAGAATGCATACTTGTTTTGTAGGCCTCAGGTTATAATACTTACACCGAGTCCTGCTGGACAGCAATTCTATATTGTTTGAGGCCCAGAGGAGGTCGCTGCTTGTTCTGGCCAGGCATTTTGAATGAAAGATACGATGCTGCACTCACCACTGCAGAGGTTTTCCTCAGAATCAATGCTGATGAAACAAAGAGTTTGCAGGTGGAACTTGAGCCAAAGAACACGGCGAGTCTGCATATAGGGAATTGCATACATAATGCAATACCATGAACAGTGACTGTAAAAACAGTGTTTGTAAGGACTAAAACCGCAAAACGTGTGATTTGTAAGATCAGTAAACGTGTAACAGATACCTCCCACGTGTCGTGATTTAGGGGTGACCGTCCTTTTGATTTAATTCCTCTGTTGTACCTTAATGTCTCTCTTTGGTGTCCTATGTGTTGTGGGTGCAGAGGGTTTGAGCTGCCGCACAGTGAGTTTTTAAATCATAAGTGTTCGTATAAATAGGCCCGGTCTTCTAATGATCTCGAAGTTGAGAAACACTGCTCTAAAGCCTCTATCACCATTATGATATGAATGTTTTGTTCTTTCTTATATTTTACAATGTTGCATTGTGTGTCATTGAGAAGGAACACTAACCGATACACAATGTTATGTCTGTGGTCCGTTAAATTCATGTAATATTTTCACAATCTCTTTAGTTTTAAGATGTTACGTCTTCTATTTCATTAAAATACTAAAACGCAAAGCAAACGAATGCCTAATATAGTTTCTTAACTACTCTTTATATTTGCTTCTCGTCTTTTCATTAAGCGACCGAAATGCAACCTAAGAGTGGTTAAAGATATTTTTTGTAAATACCGTTTAACGCATCATCTCTTCTTCGTTTTCAGAAATATCAAATCTTCTACAAGTCAAAGCTCTGAATAAACACGGTTTGTGTTATCAAACATTTCATTATGGGTTCTGGGTTCATTAAAGTTTAACATGTTCACCAAAGGGCTGGAGCATACCGTTGTCATGGGAGACAAAGTAAACAGGACTGTAACCAAGTAGATCTGAAATGGTCACATTATCGTTTTCAGTTGTTTTGTTGACACTGAAGGCGTTGAGGTTTTAGTAATTCATTGTACAGAAGTACTTCTACAAAAAAAAACAACCTTCTACTAATGTTATTTTATAATACATTAAAGTAGTTTGGATTCCGTCATGGCAATAACACTATAGAATGACTGGTATCCTGTTCCTGCACTGCACAGCTATCATGGAGAATATAGATTTTCTGTTAAACCAGCGTGCACTAGCCTTCAGATGAGTGGCAGATCCAGGTGGGATGTGTCAGGGTAAGTGCATCTTGAGCTTCGAGGCATGGAGGTTGCTTCGCTCATCCCATGGCAAGGCAGTCCTGTAAGTAACGGCCGCTGTCTAAAGTCTCGTTTCACTTACAAAAAAGGTGACAGCTCACAAAAGTTGTTCAGCTTCAAGTGTGACTTCACCACAGCATAGTACTTTGATATGGTAGCCTCGCAAGAAATATCAAATGCATATCATTAATTCATAACAATATAATACAAAGAAGTACAGGTATGAAGTTTGAGTAATTCAATGGATGCATTCTAAATGCAATAGAGGCATGAATGAAAATCAAGTGATACATCTAATTCCTCCCCTCTCCTCCTCCCTCACCCCTGCTCTCACACACATCTTCAACCTATCTCTCTCCACTGGCTCCTTTCCATCCGCCTTCAAACACGCGCTAGTTACCCCTTTACTAAAGAAACCATCCCTAGACCCCAACTCTCCATCCAACTACCGCCCTGTATCCCTGCTTCCCTTCACATCAAAGCTCTTAGAAAAACTAGTCTTCAACCGCCTCTCCCTCTTCCTGTCCTCCAATTCCCTACTTGACCCCCTGCAATCTGGCTTCCGTCCCCTACACTCAACTGAAACTGCCCTCACCAAAGTCACCAACGACCTCCTAACTGCTAAAAAACACGGCCACTATTCTATTCTCATCCTGCTTGACCTCTCGGCTGCTTTTGACACTGTTGACCACCCCCTCCTTCTACAGACCCTCAACTCTCTGGGTCTCGGTGACACTGCACTTGCTTGGGTTGACTCCTATTTATCCAACAGGTCCTTCTGTGTGTCCTTTGCTGGTAACTCCTCCTCTTCATTGCCTCTATCTGTTGGTGTACCTCAAGGCTCTGTCCTTGGTCCTCTGCTCTTTTCCATCTACACCTCCTCCCTGGGCAAAATCATCAACAGCTTTGGCTTTAATTACCACCACTACGCTGATGACACTCAGATCTACCTCTCTACCCCTGATCTCTCTCCCCCTGTCCTTTCAAAAGTCAGTGACTGTTTATCTGGCATCTCCTCCTGGATGGCCTCCCACCACCTAAAGATCAACATGTCAAAGACTGAGCTCCTACTTATTCCTCCCTCCAATGCCTCCCCACCTCCTGACTTCTCTATCACGGTGGAGGGTATCACCATCTCCCCATCAAACCAAGTTTGCTGTCTTGGAGTTACACTTGACTCTGCTCTTTCCTTCATCCCCCACATCCAGTCTCTTTCCTCCTCCTGCCGATACCAACTGCGTAATATTTCCAGAATTCGGCCATTTCTTACCGCTGTCACCACAAAACAACTCATACATGCCCTGGTAATCTCCCGACTCAACTATTGCAATAATCTCTTATCTGGCCTCCCTCTTTCCCGCCTCTCCCCTCTACAATCCATCCTGAACGCCTCCGCCAGGCTAATTCACCTCACCCGCCGCTCTGTCTCTGCCGCTCCCCTCTGCGAGTCCCTTCACTGGCTCCCCATCCACTGCAGAATTAAGTTCAAAATCCTTATCCTTACCTACAAAACCCTCACTAACTCAGCGCCCCACTACCTGTCCTCACTAATCACCAAATACACCCCAGCCCGCTCCCTAAGGTCAAACAGTGACCTGCGCCTAGCTTCTCCCCGCATCACCTCTTCCCATGATAGACTGCAGGACTTCACACGCGCAGCCCCACTCACTGGAACGCTCTCCCTCGTACTGTCAGACTTTCCCCTAACTTCTCTTCCTTCAAACGCTCCCTTAAAACGTTCCTATTTAGGGAAGCCTACCACCCAACTCACTGACGCAACCATCAATCACTCTCACCTTACAGTCCTCTCCTCCTGTTTCCAACCCCAACCCTCCCAGATTGTGAGTTCCTATGGGAATAGGGCCCTCATCTCCTCCTGTACTGTTTGTCAAATGTTGTTCAATGTTTTGTAACCCTGTCTATACTGTGCTTATTGTACAGCGCTGCGGAATATGCTGGCGCTTTATAAATAAAGAATAATAAATAATAATAATAATTGGTAGATTACACATTGAGAGACTGGAGTCTGGATTCACCCTCACTGCAGATTTCGGTTTCAAACTGCCATTCGTATTCGCTGTACGGTCACTGTCCTTTGTCATTAAAAGAAGTAGACAAAGCAAGATGGGATCTTCATACATTGTATTGTGAGCATTTCTCCTAGTACAACATCAAACTCCTGCTTCATTATACACAAATTACTGCGACAGCCTTGACTTGCACCATATACTTGGCTCTGAGCCAGGGACGTGCGGTAAGGTCAGTGGCTGGTGAGGCGCTGACTAATATCAGAGCCAGATATACAAAGGTTACTTACGTTCAGGTTTAGTGCTCCCCAGGATCCGGCTGTTCAGTGCTCCCCAGGATCCGGCTGTTCAGTGCTCCCCAGGATCTGGGGAGCTAATCCAGCAGCCTGCCCCTTAACACAGTTCTAAGCCTCAGGATGCTCGAGGCAGTACTAGGATCTTGCCTCTCGCGAGATCCGGGAGGTCTGCGAAGTGATCACGGAGGGAGACAGGGGACTCTGCTCCCGGCAGCCAGAAGAAGCGGATCGGACCGCCGTTCTTGCCACTGGAGGATAGGTGAGTATTTAATTTTTGTTTCGTTTTTTCAGCTGGTGCTGACTGATTCCACAGAAGTGGAATAAGCTAACCACAGGTAAGAGCTGGTGCTAACTTTTGAGTTAACTGCAGCGGGACGTAATTTGCATTAGAACTTTGCGCTCCCCATGTTAAGCATAGGGAGGGCAAAGTACAGTAAGCACAAGCTCCGAATCGCTAACAGATTTGCTAGGGCAAATCGCTAGGGCCACTTAACCGAAGGACACTGGCACTGTAATCTGGCGACCGACTTGATCACCTGACTACGGATAACGCCATCGGCCGATCAGGGTTGTCCAGTGGAAGCATCTGGATGACCCAGATCGGTCGTTGAAAAGGCCGGCCAAAGAAAAAAAAAACCTGCAGCAACCCTGCAACCCAGCAGGTGGAACAAAAACTGTCTCTGGTGTTGAAACTCGAGTTTCAGCACCAAGGACAGCCCCCCCCCCAAAAAAAAGGCTTCAGCACCAGGGACAGCAATGCTGAATGCAGCCGGCTCAAAGAAAAAAAAAAAAAAGATGCGAAAAAGAGAAAATAATAATTGGAAACTAAGATTTCTCCTAAAAAAAAATCCAGAAAAATACCTAAATAATTTGAAAAATTCAATAAATAAAAAGGCTTTTTGCTGCGGATTAGAAAAATTAAAGGTTGAATAAATTTTTTTTTTAAAAAAAAAAAGAATAAAAAACGAAAATATTTTTTCCATTGAATCCTACGGGCTTCGCGTACAGCGGTTTTCCTACACATTGTAGCTTTTCATGTTTCCCCGGCACAGGGTAGTTATATTAGGCAATGCATCTTTTACACGTTTCCCTGTCACGGCTCAGCGGTTTAACTATACAATGCATCTTTTTCATGTAAACTTTTTTACCAGATAGTCTCAGCATCGTCCGATGGATCCAAAAAATTTGGAAAGAACGCTAGCCTGTGTCAGGGATGGCACTGCAGGTACAGGGGTGTCTGAGCCCAATATACAGGTGTACACACAGTATGGGTGGAGGAGGGTAAACAGATACAGAGATCCAGGCGAAGGTACAATAGGGTAAGCCAGAGAATGGTCATGGGGCGATACATGGTCAAAAGGCTGGCAGAGTAGGGAATCGGTGGGCAAACAGAGGGTCTGATACACAGTGTGCAGACCTGTTCTATGCTATACCATCAGGTTTAGACTCTAATACTGAGCCAAGGTAGAGAGGGGTGTGTGGACCTTTATGTCAGACAGGGGTGTGGTGTATGCGAGCTGTGCTTAACCCCTTTTAACGCCGCGGGACGTACAGTTACGTCCTGCATTAGGTAACTGTTCGTCCCCGGCATCTGCAGCCCCCCGGCGGCGGATACTCACCTCCTCCGGCGGCTCCCTTGCTGCTCTGACTCCCACGGAGTCAGACCGGCACTTTTGGCACCTCCCGGCGCACTGACGTCATCGCGCCGGACGCAATGACGTCAGTTTCAGGCGTCCCCTCCCAGCTGGAACAGGGGAAGCACCTGGAGGGGAGGGGGGGATCATTTGGATCCCTCTATCTCCCCATCGCCGGGGTCTATCAGCTAATGCCAGGCATTAACCCCTTGATGGCAAGGCTGTGACCCAGCACCAATCGATGCCAGGTCACAGCCTTTTTCTGGTGGGGGCCGCCATCTTGGATGGCAGCCCCACCTCCGGGACTCCCCACATCCACTGACGTCATCGGGCATGGCCCGATGACGTCAGTTAACCAGTGAACCCCTAGCTGCCAAGGGATTTCCTAAGGAAATCCCATGGTGGAGATAAAGGGGTTCAAAGAACCCCCCTATCTCATGATCGATGACAGCTAGGGGGTCATGTAGGGTATCGTTTGAAAGGCCTGATCATGGCCTTTCGAATGATATCAAGCATGACCATATTAATAGTAAAGTTAAAGTGTAAAAAAAAATAATAAAAAATAAAAACGTGTTTTTTTTAATGCAGCACTATTGTTCACATTTCAATTATAATGTGAACAATGATGCTTCACTAATGATTTTTTTGGGGGGTTTAGCTGAAATCACGTAATTTCTCCCCAGAAAAGAAAAAAAAAAAAAGTTCAAATTTGTTTTAACAAGTCTACCCCATAGAATATATCCTCAAAGGCTCGGGTAATAAAATGCAAAAAAAAAACCTTTACACACTGTGGATGATTGAAATTTTAATGAAAATTCACTTTTTTTTTTACAATTTTGTTAAAGCATTTTCGCCGGGCATGACGTATACATATAATAATGATATATTATTAATCTGCCAAGTCTGCCGGAAAGAACGATATATAATTTGTCTGGGTGGTACAATAATATGTGACTTAAAACCGCGGTTAAAACCGTCAAAATGAGCTCAGCAAACTTCTACTTCAAAACAGCGCCGAACTTGTAAAATTACTCCCGTCCTTAAGGGGTTAACCGTTTCGTTTCAGGATATCAGTACTGAGTATGGTCATCACTTTACATGTGCTGCCTGAGCATGGATAGCAAGCACGGTACAGTCAGCGATGGAGATCCTGACAGTCTGTTGTAATCGCAAAAAAATCGTCTGAAATTGTACGTTGGTGGTCAGATGCAGTGGAATAGGGTTGATTCACCTGCATGTTGTAGGATCATTTGGGTGACTTCAGACGATATCAGATGATCGCAGCATTACACCAATACGGTGCCAGTGGACGGCCAGCCTAACGTTAACGCTCACACAGCTGAGAGCTACTGTTAGTTATCACAATATTCCAAACCATTAAGCTATATCAACCTGGTGGATATTTACATCTTATATAAACAAAGCATATAAAGAATCACTATTTTAGGACTGTTTTTCCTTAGATATAATGGAGCCATGACTGTTAATGATTAAAAGTAGCCTCAACAGCTGTTGTAACATACAAGACTTTTATAGCATCTTTTTCCAGTGCATGCTTCTGATATTTTAAAGTGTCCTTAACCCAAATCTGCAATCTGATAAGTATTTTATTTTGTTAAAGTCTTGTAGCACAACATTTCTTTTTTGAATATATTTATTATACATATACATTGATCAACTAAAAAATGTAAACTACAGACACGCGAAGTGAAAAACATTGATTATATCATTAAAATGGCACCCGTGACGGGTGGTATAGATCAGGTGACAAGTGAACAATACGTCTCTAAATTCATGTGTTGGAAGCAGGAGAAATGGACAAGCGAAAAGATTTGAAAAGTGTCAAGAGTGACATGGAGCAAATATTGATGGTTTTATCAGCAGTGTATCAGCTAAAGATGACAATAAAGTAGGCCTGATGCATATACCAACCAAACTACAAACAGATGTGGAGAGACCAACACTGTATCCTTGAACAAGAGATAGGGGGTAACCCAACAGGTACATCGAAGGACCAAACAGAATACAGAGTGATCCAATCTTAGATTAAAACATAACCTTTAATTTATAGTTTAAAACCAGAATAAACCACATACAGACAACACATAGTTTGGACAGGTTCTAGATAAGACTTTAGTGACTATAGGCCCCATTACATACTCAACGTACAAGTCCTGGGAAAAAAAAGTGAGGGAACTCACCCACGAATTCCAAAACCCCCATTACCTGAAGAAAAAAATATATATATCACGAGTATAGCAGTACGTGTGATACCATTTTTATTGGGTTAACGTTACATTTAAAAGACAAGCTTTAAAGAGTGTAACCTCTCCTATTCAGGTCTGGAAACTATACTGATCAGTGAAAGGTATCACTACATACAGGTATACTCATGATTTTGGCAACTGGACTAACACGATAGAGATTATATATATATATTTATATATTATATCCAGGCACAAACCCCCCCAAAAAGTATATACACAGGCATTGGACCCCCAGAATAATATGCACAGCACTGATCCCCCAGAATAATATGCACAACACTGAGCCCCAAGAATAATATGCACAGCACTGAGCCCCCAGAATAATATACACAGCACTGAGCCCCAAGAATAATATACCCAGCACTGAGCCCCAAAAATAAAATAAATACCCAGCACTGGACCCCCAGAATAATATACCCAGCACTGGACCCCCAGAATAATATACCCAGCACTGGTTATATGGATATATTTGCCCCCAGCTCATATGGATATATTTGCCCCCAGCTCATATGGATATATTTGCCCCCAGCTCTTATGGATATATTTGCCGATATAATTGCCCCAGGCCAGCTCAAATGGATATAATTGCCCCCAGCTCACACATGGATATATTTGCCCCAGGCCAGCTCACACATGGATATATTTGCCCCAGCTCACACATGGATATAATTGCCCCAGGTAAGCTCAAATGGATATAATTGCCCCCAGCTCATATGGATATATTTGCCACAGCTCATATGGATATATTTGCCCCCTCAGCTCATATGGATATATTTGCCGATATAATTGCCCCAGGCCAGCTCGAATGGATATAATTGCCCCAGCTCACACATTGATATAATTTCCCCAGGTCAGCTCAAATGGATATAATTGCGCCCAGCTCACATGGATATATCTGCCCCAGCTCACACATGGATATATTTGCCCCAGTTCACACATGATATAATTTCCCCAGGTCAGCTCAAATGGATATAATTGCCCCCAGCTCATGGATATATTTACCCCAGCTCATATGGACATGTTTGCCCCAAGCTCATATGGACATATTTGCCCACAACTCATATGGATATATTTGCCCCAGCTCATATGGATATATTTGCCGATATAATTGCCCCAGGCCAGCTCAAATGGATATAATTGCCCCAGCTCACACATGGATATATTTGCCCCAGGCCAGCTCATGAATATATTTGCCCCCAGCTCACACATGGATATATTTGCCCCAGGTCATCTCAAATGGATGTAATTGCCCCCAGCTCATATGGATAGATTTGCCCCCCAGCTCATATGGATAGATTTGCTGATATAATTGCCCCAGGCCAGCTCAAATGGATATAATTGCCCCCAGCTCACACATGGATATATTTGCCCCAGGCCAGCTCATATGAATATATTTGCCCCCAGCTCACACGTGGATATATTTGCCCCAGCTCACACATGGATATAATTGCCCAGCTCACACATGGATATAATTGCCCCAGGCCAGCTCAAAAGGATTTATTTTCCCCAAGCTCACATGGATATATTTGCCCCAGCTCATATGGACATATTTACCCCAGCTCATATGGATATATTTGCCGATAGAATTGCCCCAGGCCAGCTCAAATGGATATATTTGCCCCAGCTCACACATGGATATAATTGTCCCAGGTCAGCTCAAATGGATATAATTGCCCCCAGCTCAGATGGATATATTTGCCCCAGCTCACACATGGATATAATTGTCCCAAGTCAGCTCAAATGGATATAATTGCCCCCCAGCTCAGATGGATATATTTGCCCCAGCTCACACATGGATATAATTGTCCCAGGTCAGCTCAAATGGATATAATTGCCCCCAGCTCACATGAATATATTTGCCCCAGCTCATATGGATATACTGTATTTGGCCCAGCTCAAATGGATATAATTGCCCCAGCTCACATGGATATATTTGCCCCAGCTCATATGGATATACTGTATTTGGCCCAGCTCATATGGATATATTTGCTGCAGCTCATAATGATATATTTACCCCAGCTCATATGGATATATTTGCCACCAGCTCATATGGATATATTTGCCCCCAGCTCATATGGATATATTTGCCCCAGCTCGCACATGGATATAATTGCCCCCAGCTCATATGGATATATTTGCCCCAGCTCACACATGGATATAATTGCCCCCAGCTCATATGGATATATTTGCCCCCAGCTCATATGGATATATTTGCCACCAGCTCATATGGATATATTTGCCCCCAGCTCACACATGGATAGAATTGCCCTAGGTCAGCTCAAATGGATGCAATTGCCCCAGCTCATATGGATATAATTGCCCCAGCTCATATGGATATATTTGCCCCAGCTCATATGGATATATTTGCCCCAGCTCATATGGATATATTTGCCCCCAGCTCATATGGATATATTTGCCACCAGCTCATATGGATATAATTGCCCCAGCTCACACATGGATATAATTGCCCCCAGCTCATATGGATATAATTGCCCCAGCTCACACATGGATATAATTGCCCCCAGCTCATATGGATATAATTGCCCCCAGCTCACACATGGATATAATTGCCCCAGGTCAGCTCAAATGGATGTAATTGCCCCCAGCTCATATGGATATATTTGCCCCCAGCTCATATGGATATATTTGCCCCCAGCTCATATGGATATATTTGCCCCAGCTCATATGGACATATTTGCCCCCAGCTCATATGGATATATTTTCCCCAGCTCATATGGATATATTTGCCCCAGCTCATATGGATATATTTGCACCAGCTCATATGGATATATTTGCCCCCAGCTCACACATGGATTTAATTGCCCCCAGCTCATGGATATAATTGCCCCCAGCTCACACATGGATATAATTGCCCCCAGCTCATATGGATATATTTGCACCCAGCTCATCTCTCTGCCAGGTGCCAGGCCCGAAACAATTTAGCTGCCGGCCCGGCGGCCACGTGTTCGTCCTCCGAGTGGCAGCTGGAATGAAGCGCGGCCGCTCGCCTGTGATCTATCGAACAGATAGCCGCAATCTCGCTAGATCGCGGAGTTTGTGAACTCCGCAATCTCGCGGCTGTCTGTTGGATAGCTCACAGGCGAGCGGCCATGCTTCGTTCCAGCTGCCGCTCGGAGGACAAACACGCAGCCGCCAGGGCGGCAGCTAAATTGTTTCGGGCTCTGGCCACATCGGGAACGCATTCCCGCTGTGGGAGAACTGCGGGAACGCTGTTCCCGCGCGTTCCCACAGGACTCGAGCCCTGAGCGCTCAGCTGTGCGAGCATTAACGTTAGGTTAAGTGGCCCTAGCATGGGCCAACCATATTACATTCTGAACACTAACAGGTTAAAAAAAAAAACACAAACCATTAGTGATTCGGAGATTGCGTGAGTTTACTGTACTTTGCGCTCGCTATGCTTAACATGGGGAGCGCAAAGAGTTAATTAGCTTTAGGATTACAAAGTCCTAAGGCTAATTAAATCCTGCTGAAGTTACCCACAGCTAGGACCTAGTGCTAACAGATTCTGTTTCTGTGTAATCAGTAATCACCAGCTACAAATCCCCCAAAAATTTGATACTCACCTCTCATCCCTCGACGTAAACGGCGGCTCGATCCACCGCTTCTGGCCGCAGGGAGCAGAGAGAGATTGGGGACTTTTTTCCCCCCAGTCTCCCCCTGCCGACCTGTAGGATCTCGCGAGAGTAGAGATCCTGCAGGTCATATGTGTCAAAACCTCCATGCAGTCATATGGGCTCCTTGGAGGGGATGCTCAGAGCTGCGCAATAGCCACCTTAGCGTCCCCGTTTTAGCGGGCAGTATGTAATGGCCTTTCACGGTTCTATTTCTGCAGACCCCAGAAAGTTTGAATTCTTATCTTATCCTTTCCACATAGGCAATGTCATTTTGCATTGCAAGTGTGCCCCTAATATTAAGCAAGGAGTGTAGATGTACATTTAGCTTCTATAGAGTCCTTTTTTGCAGTTTTGAGGAGTATGTCCAACTAGAGTGCTCTTAGCACTATACCTCAATAGGGGGAAATCTTTAAAGTATTAAAGACCACTAGCGGATCTCATTCAGTGGCAATCTCTTATTTTGGGTAGCCTAGACAATAGATCCCATGCAGCCTTGTCTAAACATTCCCTCCTCCACCCCATTAAGTATTCACTACCGTTTTATCCCATACCACAGCTGTAAAGTGAGACCTCGTACTGTCAGTCTCCTCTAAAGATATTCCTATTCAGGGAGTCTACCATCTGACTCACTAATACTCCTCACTGGCGCAACCTGTCCATCACACTCACCTTGCAGTCCATCACTCTCCCTTGCAGTCCTCCCCTCCTGTTTCCACCCCTTCTAGATTGTGAGTTCCCACGGGAATAGGGCACTCGTTTCCTCCTGTACTGGTTTATCAAAATGTTGTTCAGTCTCAATGTATTGTAACCCTGTCTATAGCGTGCCCTATGTTCAGCTCTGCGGAATTAGCTGGCACTATATAAATAAAGTATAATAATAATAAAATGGGAACAGGAGCTAAAAACTTAATTTTTTCCTTTTATATATAATTAATTCAAGCAAAGAAAAAACAGTAGCATGTGTTTTTAGTAATACACATGTAGTCTATATACAGTTTATATTGGTGGTAGTGTTCCTTTAATGCTGGCCATTCTGAAAGGTGTCAGAATGGCACTTGACATACACCACCTCCTAGAAAGCATTGCAGACCACGTACCCTCTCATGGCAATGGTGTCCTTGATGGTAGTGGCCTCTTTCAACAGGATAATGCACCTGCAAAATTGTCCTGGATTGGTCTGGGGAACATGACAAAGATTTCAAGGTGTTACCTTGGCTTCCAAAAATCACTAGATCTCAATCTGATTGAACATTTGTGGGATGTGCTAGAACAACAAATCTGATCGAGAGGTCCACCTTGCAACATACAGGACTTATAGGATCTGCTACGTCAAGGATAGCTTTCGTGATCCTCGCTTCATAGAGCCCTGCTAAGAAGCTGAGGCATGAGGGGGACATAATGAAAAGGAGGCAAGAAAGGGGCATGACATAGGACATAATGGACGAAACCTTGAAATGGGAAATTAGAAAAAAAATGGAGGTGCATGAAATGGACAAAATGATTGGAGTAGGGTCACAAAGGACTTTGTTATTTAGATATATAGGACCAGCTTAAGATAGAGGCATGTGAAGTTATAGGCCCCTCACTGTGAGGGACCCTGCTGATTACATGGACACTTTCTCAGTGTGAGGTAAAGAGACAGTTCATTGCCCTGTCCCCACTTCCTGCAAGTAGCTCTGGCTAAGCTCCCTGCATGCAGGGAGCTCAGCTGTAGCTCAGGGAAGAGGAATGTAAAAATGATGGCCTTTCTCAGCTTTCAAGTGTGAGTGAGACTATGGAACACTTAGGCTAGGGTCAAACGAACGCATTTTTCACGTCTACCGTCAAAAAGTGTGTTGATGCGTCCGAACAGATTTTTTTCAAGGAAGACACGATAGCGGTCATACGGTGCGCAATTTCGGCCTTATTTTTTGACGGAGCTATAGAAAACAAATGGATGTGATGTTGGCCAGACATGTGCAGCGTCTGACGTCTCCTAATCACGCACACACGCCGCTATGCCGACGCAGCGCACTCTGTGCGTCCGTACTAGCGGTTCCACGTTCTCGAAAAAATGCGTCTGTTTGCCGCTTGCGTTGCGAGGCCGAACTTTCGTGCAGCTGTACTTCGTATATTGGCCGTCATTTGCTGCTACTACGGCCGTAATAAAGTGCAGCTCAACGCACATTCGCACTGCGTTCGTCTGACCCCAGCCTAAAATGAATCGTGGGCATTATAAATGAAATGTGGTGTAACAAATGACATGGGGGGTATGCTGAAATGCAATGTATCCATAGTAAATGAAATGTGGGCATAAAGAAAAATGGATGGGACAGGTCTGTCTGCCCTGCCAGATATATCTATCTGCCCAATTATATAAAACCAAAGGTCTTTTCATTGAACAGGATTCCAAAAATAGGACCACCAAAATCTTAAGCTCCCCCTCTGAGATACACACACAGACACACACACAAATTTACTGATTCTTAATGGTCTGATCTTACAATTTTGGATTGAAGTCATTGCGAGGGATTGATTTAGAATATAATTTGTGTCAGAAAGATGGTGATCTAGGACAGTGTTTCTCAACCCTGTCCTCGGTACCCGCTAATAGGCCAAGTTTGCCAGATATGTGAAGCACAGCACAGGGGATATGATTTGCTGCTCAATGATTGCAGGAGTCAGTCTGCATTTCCCCAAGGTGATATGCAGAATCTGACCTGGTTGGGGAGGACAGGTTTGAGAAACACTGATCAAGGAAACTGAACTCACACAGCAGCTGATGTTTGTATCCCGTGCTTTTTCGCATCTCCACCCCTAAACATAAAAAGTCCTTGACAGATACAAAGTGTAAATAAACAGATTCTCGTATTATGCGAGAATGAACTCTGAGCATTGATTTTTCCATGTGCTACAATGATTGCTATACTAAGTGTTTCTAATTGTCTTATCAGTGGCACTGCAAGGCCAGTTATATAGAAACTCAGAATGATGAAAGAAAATCATTCTATTTAAAAATTAAACACCAGGTAAGTTATGTGATAATAAAATCACACTTTACCCGTATAAATATTTTAACTTATTTAACTGAATTTTATTTTGAATGCGGATAAATGAACACTCGAACACCGCTATCTCCCCCCTTAAATAATTGGGCTGGTCTGCTGACAGCATCTGTCCCATTATTTTTAGTCTAGTTATTTAAGGAGGAAATACTCACCTGTTCTCCCTTGGCGCACGCTGCTCATCCCCATCAGCTCAGGGGCATCCGAATCCAGAAGTTCCTGCAGCTTCTCTGTGGACTTTCATTCTACAAATTGATATAAAGTAATCTTTAGGCCCTATAACCTCTGTAGCTCTACTACAGGTTCCTCATAATGTTAAACACCTTCACTTCTATTGCAAACTCCAAAACCTACAAAATTGATGCCATCTCCATGTTAGCACCAGTATCCTGCACTGTAATGTCTAGATTGACGGTTAATAGCACTACAATCACGTCTCATTATTCTTTCTTTGCAAATAACAAGTGTCAGAATTTGTTGCCACATTTTTGAGTTTGTAAATTCTACATTTGTGTGGCATGGTGGCAATTTATTGGATATCGCATACACAAGTGTTTCCCAACCCTGTCCTCAGGGAGCACTAACATGTCAGGTTTTGCAGATATCTGAAGCACCGCACAGGGGATATGATTTGGTGCTCAGTGATTGCAGGATTCAGTCTGCATTTCCCCAAGGTGATCCATAAAATTTGGCCTGTTAGTGCTCTATGAGGACACGTTTCGGAAACACCATCACAACATTTCGTCTGAAGCATCTGCCCTTGTCAAGCCCAGTCGAAAAACATTGTCTATGTCATACAATAAAGTTGCCACCTACACACCTGAGTGTCTGGTCTCCCTTCTGATGAATCTTAAAGTTTTGGGCCTCACTGGAATCTGCGAGCACTGATCTGGATTTTATTGTGCATGCCCCTTTCTCCTTATTGGAATATCCATGTTGATTACGTTAATGTGAGCCACATGACACGTTTTTTTTTCTGTTAATTTTTACCACAATTTGCAACTCTTTTACGATTAGATTTCTAAATACTTAGCACATAAAGGGCTATATACCCCAGTTGTCGATTAACTACAGGAACTGTTACACATAACGCAAGGTGAGCTTGCAGCTCGGACGCAGTCGTATCCCTGCTCGAGGTTACTGTACTTTAACGTCTCCTATACTTACAGTAGATGTTAATTGTAACTTCTGCATGGAAGAGAAGGCTATTACAATGTAGCCCGCTATTCTACACGGGAGATGGTATTTCAGGGTGAAACGCCAACTGCTAAAAGCTTGTGGTGAACGATTTTGCAAATGCAAAACTATTTAACACTCTCTCTCCCCCCCCCCTATTAAATCCCATAATCACCTCTCATCCTCCGGTGAAAAGGGAGGTGTGGTTCGATGCTTTTGCATGCCGGGAACAGAGTGAGACTGAATAACCCTGTAGGATATTTGTTCTAAGAGAATCGAAAAAGTCACTGCACGTTCGGTCACTTTTCGTTCTCTTCAATTTGATTTGGCAATCCCATTTCGGCGACCCCGCGGTGTATTCAGCAAGCACCACAGGGTCCCCGAATTGCAGGGAAAGGTCGCCGCAAACCCGCCGAAAACTCACCGCAGAACGAGGGTAAACGCACACCGAAATCTGCAAAAGCATCTGGATTAACCCGCCGAAAACACCCGAGCAGGAGCCGATCACATGCAGCGCAGCCGCCGGAAAAAGACGACACCGCAGACGAATGCAGTGAATAAATTAGAAAAACATTTTGCTTGAATGTTTGAAAAGTGGAACGCTGTTTGCAAACAAACTACTGAGCGAAAATGTCTGAAATTTACATATGAGGTCCAAGGAATGATAATAAAAAGGGCTGTTACAAAAAAAAGAAGTTAAAAAAAATAAAAAAAAATTCTTTTAACCCCTTCGCTGCGGCAGACGCGCTCAGCGCGTCCAACCGCATGTCACGTTCCATGCGGTGGACGCGCTGAGCGCGTCCTGCCTTTGGGGTCAGCGTTCGGCCGGGTTCCGGCCAATCGCTGGCCCCCCCTGGTGCGGGCTGACATCCTCGATGTCAGCCCAGCATCCGGAACCGCCGCCGGAGTAATTAGGCATCATCGCGGTGGCGCGATGACACCTAATTCAGGTGCCCCCCCCGCATGTGCGGAGGAGGCACCTGAAAGGGAGGGGGGAGGTCCTTCGGACCTCTCTCCCTCCCGACCGGCGGCGTTGCGGGGGTTAACCCAGGCACCGTTTGGAAGGGCACAGCCTGCCCTTCCAAATGGTACCTGGCATTAACCCCTGGGGAGCCGGATCACGAATCGGCGCTGAAAAGCGCCGGTTCGTGATCCTTTCCCGGAGCTGGCCGACATCTTGGATGTCGGCCAAGTCTCCGGGAACTCCCCCTGAGGACTGGCGTCATCGTGCATAGCATGATGACGCCAGTCCTGGAGTTAACCCCTAGCTGCCACCAATGGTGGAGATAGGGGGTTCCAATGAACCCCCTATCTCTCGATTCGTGGCAGCTAGGGGTTAAAGTTTGGTATTGTTGGATCGGCCAGAGCATGGCCGTTCCAACGATACCAAACACGAATGTGAAAAATGTTTGTAAAAAAAATAAAAATTTAAAATAAAAATAAAAAAATATTTTAAAAAAAATTATAAAAAAAAAAAAGTTTTTTTTCTTTTTTTTGGTTTGTTAATGCAGCAATATTGTTCCCATTTCAATTATAATGTGAACAATGATGCTGCACTAACGATTTTTGTATGCGGTGCGTTTGTTAAAAATCGTGTAATTTTCCCCAAAAAAAAATGTAACGAGACCCCATCTCTAATTTTTTTAACAAGCGCACCCCATACAAAATATAACCGCAATTGCTCGCATGTTAAAATGTGAAAAAAAAACACTTTACACATTGTAAATTATTGAAAAATCATATTTTATTGCATTTTTTGTTATAATATACAGACAGGTCATGACGTATACATATAATAATGACATATTATGAATCTGCCGAGTCTGACGGAAAGAACGATATATAATATGTCTGGGTCATATACTAAAATAAGCCTTCAAAACATGTTTAAACATGATGAGCAAAACCGGTAAAAATGACCTCAGCACAGGGGCGGGAAAAGCCTCAGCAGCGAAAGGGTTAAAAAGAAAAAATCCTGCAGGCCCCGCTAACTCTGTTTATCTCCCCCGCTCAAACAGGGTTCTTGACAGGCCGCCACTCCACGCAAAATGTCAGAAAAGCCCTGGCTGCAATCTGGTCATCAAATAGCCGCACTCAATCATCGGAATTACTCCTTAGCTGCGATGCAGATAAGGCTTTTGACCGCATATCATGGTCCTATCTACGACGATTCTTGAAATATCATTCCTTTGGTGTCCCAATACTTAATTTGTTTAATGCTTTATATGATACTCCTTCCGCTACCATCACAACTAATGGCCTTAATTCCACCCCTTTCACACTGGAACAGGGCACACATCAGGGTTGCCCACTTTCCCCTCTCTTATTATTTAATCTAGCATTAGAACCACTCTTAAGAATTTCCCAAACATGACCGGATCTTAGCGGGATACACATAGGTTCTCAGGAGGTCCGCATAGTTGCTTTTGCAGACGATTTGCTCCTCTTTCTGTCCCACCCCGACAAGGCGCTCCCAACCCTTTTGACATATTTGGAAGAATTTCACCTAGCATCGGGGTTTAAGATTAACTATGATAAAACTTTAGCGATACCGTTGGGTACGGACTGCGGAAGTTCGATAAGGCAGCACAGTCCTTTTCGCTAGTGTCAAACGGGGACTTTTAAATATTTAGGGGTGTTACTATCGACAAATATCACAAGATTATACGACGTTAACATTCCTCCGCTCCTGTCTCAACTTAAGAACCAGTTAGCCTCCTGGGCAAAACTTCCGTTGTCTTACTTGGGGAGGTGCAGTCTTATAAAAATGGTCTCATTCCCTATACCCGATACAAATTCTCCCACTACTCCTCAAACGTAAGGATATAGCACAAATTCATGCTCTGTTTACCAGATTCATCTGGAGCGGGGGGAAACCACGCATAGCACTACGCAAACTTCAGCTTCCCTATACTATGGGAGGATTGAAGTTACCAGACATGTATTCCTATAATATTGCAGCCCTGTACCGAATAGTGGCGGACTGGATCGCGGACTCATCTAGGTACACGGATTGTGCCTTGGATCGAGCCATGTCTTTCCCACTATCCCCATTGGCTTTCCTTCACACCCCCCTGTCTAGGATCCCTCCAACCCAGAGATCTAATCCCTTGCTTTTTACAGGACGGGAGGCGTGGTATCGAGCTCGTAAACTACGGGGCTTGTCCTGGACATCCTCGGTTTTCCAACCATTACTACGTAACCCTGCTTTCCAATCTGGCTCAGCGGCCTCTGCATTTCGGGTCTTGGCGACTAAAGGTCTAACTCAAATAGGTCATCTGTTGTCGGGATCAGCTCACTCCCTTATCTCCTATAGAGATTTGTGTGTACTAGCGGCCCCTGCCCCCCTTCACTCGGTATATTATATGCAGCTATCGGCATTTGTATCAACACAGTTAAATACCTTAAAACCACAGGACTTTTCCAATCCCCTTGATACTCAGGCGTCTCTGGGTCCGTCCACAGCATCATTTCGCGCTCTGCTTCGGCCTCAATTTGACTGGTCGGTACCGACCACGGGCTTAGCAGCCTGGTGTGTTCAGCTTCCCAAACAAAATCGCCCTTTACCTTAATCTCGGCCACTAATCTACGTAAACAGATCCCCTCGGCTCAATATGACGAAATGTTTTTGAAATTATTACATGGCGCCTATATAGCCCCGGATAGATTGGCCTGTCTAACACCCCTCAGCTCTGGCCAATGCCTCAAATGCATGCATGCTAACGCGGATCTCTTTCACTGCTTATGGTCCTGCCCATTAGTGTCAAACTTTTGGAATTCCATACGGAGATTTGGTGTTCGGATCCTAAATATAGGAGGTACCTACCACCCCAGACTGGGCGTTGTTTAACCTCCTCTCCGACAGCGAAAGACGTGGACTGGGCAGGAATCAGAGGGCCCTATTAGGAGTGCTATCCGCAGTAGCTAAAAAGGCCATTTTGGGGAACTGGATTGCCACCTCTCCCCCCACATTCTCTATGTTTTATTGATTGGGTGGAGACCGCTCTGCATAAAGACGATAAAGTACAGTTTTTTGAAAAATGGGAGCATTTTATGTCATGTCTGCCGGAAAATGTCATTGCAAAACTAAAAAGAGATTTTGAATATACTAACTGGTACCTATCTAGATCCCCATCATCCCCTATCATTCCCTCCCTTAAGACCTAACACTCAGACACTCCTAGAACTTTCAGAATTTTTTGATGTGTTACCATCGGCTTAATGTGTAGATATATTGAGGCTTTTCTTGTCGACTGTGGGATGTGAGAGATGTCTTCCTAAGTGGGAATGTGAATATGCATATTGTACTATGAACTGAGTTTGTCAATTCAAAAATAAAGTTTATAAAAAAAAAAATCCTTAAATATCATAAACAAATTCTATAAATAAAAGAGACTCTTTACTGCAGAATATTATAATCAATGGTTTATTAGATATTGAATTAAAAAACGGGAATATTTTTAACATTGAAGCCTATGGGATTCGCTTGAATAAACCTGCCAAATTAAACCACCGAATGGCAGGGCATTTAGGGAACCTTTCACTGCTGGGTTTTGTTCTCTGAATAGCCAAGCATTGCTTCTCTATGGGGATTTCACTGCCCTCGAACAGGCACCGTATGTGCAGGCAATTCGCCAAGATTTGGTGAATTGCCTGCTCTCTGGATAGCCGAATGGCCAAGAAAGGTAACCGAATGCTGATTTTCAGCGGTTCCCTTTCGGCAGCTATTCGGATCTCTTTGAGAAGGGCTACTAAAATGGTGTACGGCTTGAAGGAGAAAAGTTACCAGGAAAGGCTTAATGATCTTAACATATACAGCTTGAAAAAAAGACGAGACAGAGGAGATATGATAGAAACATTTAAATACGTAAAGTGAATCCACAAGGTAGAGGAAGGGAGTATATTTAAAAGGAAACAAAATAGCAAAACAAGAGGACATAGTCTTAGATTAGAGGGGCAAAGGTTTAAAAGTAACATCAGGAAGCATTATTTTACTGAGAGGGTGGTGGATACATGGAACAGTCTTCCAGTAGAAGTGGTAGAGGCCAAAACAGTGATTGAATTTAAGCAAGCATGGGATAGGCATAAGGTTATCCTAAACAAAAGATAAATCCAGGTAAAGTATCCATGTAATTGGGCAGACTAGATGGGCCGAAAGGTTCTTATCTGCTGACATTTTTCTATGTTTCTATGTTTCTAATTACCCTGTTAGTCTCCCTCTAAGATCTTGCAAAGAGCTTGTGGCTGGGAGGGGCAAAGCTCCATAGAGTCCTATGGACTCCACAAGCAGATAAAAGTGGGGGCGCGGAGCGCCGCTTCGGGTATTTGGCCACTTTGCACTACATTCTGGGGCGAGGTGCTAAGATAGCACCTACCTTGCAATACGACTGTAAAATGGAGACGGTAAGGGAAAATCTGCAGGTGCCGCTTTTCCTGTCTACCGTCTCCATTTTAATGTCAACTATGGATTAGGGCCCAAAATTGGCTGTTCCACTAAGGAAATGCCCCTTGACCTGTATAACCAGAATGGGAATTCTTAAGAACCTAAGATAAACATCAGTAGCCTTCAGTGGAAGATAACGCCAAGATATGTTTGCTGGATGACTGCTTACCTGAGATCCAGGATATCCTGACTTCAACCAATGATTAAAAGATATATTTGCATAAATAGACATAAATATAAAAACATGAACGATTAATTTATTTAACACACAATTTACTTACCATAATGGTAAATTAAGAGAACAAAAATGTCCTGAGGAAAGCTCCTGGATAGAGCTGAAATGTTGTCCTTACGGCTTTTAAAGGAAGAAATAAAAGATAAATTAGAAATATAGTCCTGGAGATGGAGATGCCATCACATCTATCCAATATATATTTATATAGCCGAGTGGCAGGCACCAGCCACAAATGGAAAATAGAGCAATAGTACATGGGTACCTGGAAACATTTGGGTGCGAGTGTGTGTGTAATATATATAATTATACACACACACACACAAAACATCAAGAAAGAGCACTCCATATTATTGACCACCTTCCATCATTTTCTGTGAAAAACACAGTTTTAAAAAATGCTCAAAAAACCTGACTGAGGTAAAATGATGGGGATTCAGTTCACTAAGTTATGGTCATAATTTGCTTAAGCCTGTCACAGTCGCCAATGTACCCCATCTTTAACAGGTCCTATCTAACTTGACCGAGTCCGCACTTACAGGATCAACTCGCCCTGGAGCTCCCCGGCAGCTCGAGGTAAAAATAGAGAGAATAGAGCAAGAGTACATGGGTACCTGGAAACATTTGGGTGTGAGTGCATGTATGATATATATATATATATATATATATATATACATACATACACAGTTGCAAGAAAAAGTATGTGAACCCTTTGGGATTACGTGGAGTTTTGCATGAATTGGTCATAAAATGTGCTCTGATCTTCATCTAAGTCACAACAATTTGAAAAACACAGTCTGCTTAAAATAATACAACACAAACATTAAATGTTTTCATGTGTTTATTGAACATAACATGTAAACATTCACAGTGCAGGGTGGAAAAAGTATGTGAACCCCTAGCCTAATGACTTCTCCAAGAGCTAATTGGAGCCAGGAGTGAGCCAACCTTGAGTCCAATCAGTGTGATATTATTGGATGTGTTGCTGAAAGCTGTCCTGCCCTTTAAAAACACACACCAGTTTGGGTTTACTGGTTTCAAGAAGCACTGCCTGATGTGAACCATGCCTCGGAGAAAAGAGCTCTCAGAAGACCTACGATCAAGAATTGTTGACTTGCATGAAGCTGGAAATGGTTACAATAGTATCTCCAAAAGCCTTGATGTTCATGTGTCCACGGTAAGACAGACTGTCTACAAATGGAGAAAGTTCAGCACTGTTGCTACTCTCTCTAGGCGTGGTCGTCCTTTAAAGATGACTGCAAGAGCACAGGGCAGAATGCTTAATGAGGTAAAGAAGAATCCTAGAGTGTCAGCTAAAGACTTACAGAAATCTCTGGCACATGCTAACATTTTTGTTGACACATCTACAATAAGGAAAACATTAAACAAGAATGGAGTACATGGGAGGACACCACGGAGGAAGCCATTAGTCCAAAAAGAATATTGCAGCACGTTTGAAGTTTGCAAAAGAGCACCTGGATGTTCCACAGCACTACTGGCAAAATATTCTGTGGACAGATGAAACCAAAATTGAGTTGTTTGGAAAAAACACAACACTATGTGTGGAGAAAAAAAGGCACAGCACACCAACATCAAAACCTCATACCCACTGTAAGACATGGCGGAGGGAGCATCATGGTTTGGGGCTGCTTTGCTGCCTCAGGGCCTGGACGGATTGTTGTCATTGATGGAAAAATGAATTCCAGAGTTTATCAAGACATTTTACAGGAAAACGTAAGACCATCTGTCCGCCAACTGAAACTCCGCAGAGGATGGGTGATGCAACAGGACAATGACCCAAAGCATACAAGTAATTCAACAAAAGAATGGCTTCAACAAAACAAAATACGCCTTCTGGAGTGGCCCAGTCAGAGTCCTGACCTCAACCCGATTGAAATGCTGTGGCATGACCTTAAGAGAGCGATTCACACCAGACATCCCAAGAATATTGCTACACTGAAACAGTTTTGTGAAGAGGAGTGGTCCAAAATTACTCCAGATCGTTGTGCAGCTCTGATCTGCAACTACAGGAAACGTTTGGTTGAGGTTATTGCTGCCAAAGGAGGGTCAACGAGTTATTAAATCCAAAGGTTCACATACTTTTTCCACCCTGCACTGTGAATGTTTACATGTTATGTTCAATAAACACATGAAAACATATAATGTTTGTGTTGTATTATTTTAAGCAGACTGTGGTTTTCAAATTGTTGTGACTTAGATGAAGATCAGAGCACATTTTATGACCAATTCATGCAAAACTCCACGTAATCCCAAAGGGTTCACATACTTTTTCTTGCATATATATATATATATATATATATATATAGCCTAAATTACTGTTCCATTGCATATATCACCACCATATACAGTACACAAACATGTGATTATGTACAGTACATAAATTTGTGTGTAATGTATGTACAAAGCTCATAATCCCACCATCCCACCTTTGTAATATTCCTTGCAATTTGCGAATGATAACCAGGTGTCTGTCTGCAGGATAGATCTGTTCTATTCAAACCATTGTAATTTGCTTAAACAAGAAAGGTCAAGATAAACAAAAAAATACAAGGCATTAGTCAATAAAATTATGGAGATTAATCTAATGTTTGTAATCTATTTTATTACATCCTTTTCTGTTTGAGGCACAATGAGTCATATTGTGGATATACTGATAAGGTAAAGTGCTCTTTCTTTAGTAATTCAGCAAACATTGTACAGTTTTTATAAAATCTGTTCCAGCATATATAGTACTATAAGGGGTCTTAAAGTGCATGGTAGCATGGGGGTTTTGTTGGAAAAAAAATAAAATATCTGATCACAGGTGTGCCTACCTGTTCCATTTATTGCTTACAAACTAAATAATCACAAACTGTTAACTTTTCAGATTCTTTAATTAACCCCTTAATGACAGGCAGGTGGCGCCCGCAGGAAGGGGGTTAATGGCGGCGTGTGTACTAGTACGCCCTGCCTCCAAATGCGGCGGGCGTCTCCTTCAGTCTGGCTGCAGGGGGATGGCCTGAATCTCACAGCAGCCAACGGCACACGTCGACTGCGAGGAGAAGCTGTGGCAGCCCATAGAAGTTAACGGGGTGTACTAGTACGCACATGTCTTCTAAGACCACCCGCTGAAATGACGGCATGGTACACCCTGCAGTGGGAAAAAGTTTAAGGATAGGGTCAGACAAATGCATTTTTTGCATCGTCCGTAAAAAAGTGCGTCTGAACGCATGGATGCAATTTTTCACAGAATACGCGATATCGGTTCATACGGTGCACAATGTCGGCCGTGATTTCATACGGATTCAAACCAGGAAACTTTGGGTGTCTGGCCGTTATGTTGGCCGGACATGAGCTGCGTCTGACGTCTCCTAATCACTCACACACGCCGCTATGCGGACGCAGCGCACTCTGTACATCAGTAGTAGCGGTTCGAGATTCTTGCAAAAATGCGTTAGTTTGCCACTTGCGTTGTGCGGCCGAACTTTTCTGCGGCCGTACTTCGTGTGTGGGCCTGCGTTGGACGTCATTTACTGCTACCTCGGCCGTAATAAAATGCGGCTAAACGCACGTTCTCACTGCATTCGTCTGACCCCAGCCTAAAGAAAGGGGGGGGGAAAGAAAAAAAAGGAGGATTCGAGAGCACGATCAATTTAAAGAGCGGGTCCACCCTTCTGAATATCATTTATTTGAAACATGGGTTGCTTAGTTAACAAATATAGGGTAAAATGGTAATTTTGTATACAGATCATTATATTTTAACTTCAAAGTAACAATGTACATTTGTTAATGTATAATTTTTCATTTATTCCTTATCCTTTATAGAAATATTGCTGGGATGAAAGGGTCTAAATTATCTTGCATAGTTTCAAATGGGGTCTCCATCAGCAGAGTACAGGCAGATATGGCTTGTGTCAAATAGAAGAAACGTGATAAAAGATAGATAATGAAAATGGTCAGATATTCTGTTTATAGGCATCTGTAGTGATCATATTGAGATTATTAACAATGCAGCATCTTTACAGTAATACAGGGTATCAATGAGATTTCACTGGGAATTTTGTTTCTCCACACTTGTCACACTAATCTTGCATAAATAAAGAACGCGCAAAAGGGGTGTTATAACAAACACTGAAAATTGGCAAAGATATAACAGAAAACAACAAGGTTACACTTTTGGGAGTGAAAGGGTTAATACGATATGATCATGCTTTCAACTTTGAATTGTTCAAACTGAGGAGGTCTAGAAATGACGAGGGCACATGTTCATGAGATGGTTTGGCTAGAGTGTAGTAGGATAACATGTGAAAGGAATTCCTATACCATGACTTCTTGTTTCTGAGGAGTATAAATGAGGTAACACATAGGCCACATTCGCTTATCACAAATGAGCAACACCAGGGAATATAGAGGTTATGTGCGGCAATAGGTCAGGCTTTATGAAATGGGAGGGGAAAAAAAGAAGAGCTTCTACTCTCTTCCATGAACAAACTAAACCTTCTTCATTTTGCCAGGCACTACTAGAACTTCAAATGGGACGGCTTCTAAAAGGTCAAATTAAACTAAAATAGAGCTACAGTCTGGTCCAGAAATATTTCTGGACCTGACTGTATTTGGTACTAAAGACCATAGATGGTTTTGGCACACTGAGAGGTAGCCATATGGAAAGTATCTCATGCCCACTGTTAACCCCTTCGCTACCAAGTGATTTTTATTGATTTTTTTAAATTGTATTTATTTGGAAAGCTGGTTGCAAAGGTATCCATATAGGGTAAGAAAAAAAAAGTTTTTGCACAGTGATTGCTGTTCTAAGAGTTAATCAGATTAAAGATAAAATGTAGCAAATTTACATTATTTTAATCTTGCACAATGTCACACGAGGTCTGCATTATCAGCATAGAAGTAGAAATGGCCTCTGTGTCAAATCTGTAATTGTGATAAAGAAATCTGAAAAATGATCAGATATGCTGTTTATGGGGATTAGTGATCACAATGATTGTATTAGCAATGCAGCTTCCAAAGAAAACCAAAACAATATAAAATAATATCTGTATGTGTCATGATACCTTTATATGTAAATTACAATAGCACCTTGTATCTGTACTGTACAGGGATTTTCAATCATTATAACCCCCTGAATTTTATCGCTGACCAGCTGTGAGTGACCCCAGAGCTCTCCCTGTATTCTAACTTCTTCCTGGCTGTTGTAATCCAACAGTAATGTGTTTGAACTTTTTGTTACAATGAGGTTTGGGGCTGATGTATGCAGCTTGTTTTATCTCTCTGCACAGTGAATGGAGAGAGCTAAGGCTAAGGTCAGACGAAAGCATTTTTAATGTGCGTTTAGCCGCACGAAATCACGGCCGTGCTAGCAGCAAATGACGTCCATTGCCGGGGAACACACGAAGTACAGCCGCACGAATGTTCGTCCGCGCAACGCAAGTGACAAACGAACGCATTTTTTCTAGAACGTCAAACCGCTACTACTGACGTACAGAGTGCGCTGCGTCCGCATAGCGGCGTGTGTGTGTGATTAGGAGACGTCAGACGCTGCTAATGTCCGGCTAACATAACGTCCAGACACAAAAAGTGTTTTATTGATGATCCGTACAAAATCACGGACGAAAAGGCGCATCGTATGACCGCTATCGCGTATTCCGGGAAAAAATACGTACGTTCGTTCGAACGCACTTTTTCACGGACAACATGAAAAATTCGTTCGTCTGACCCTAGCCTAAGAGTGGAATTTGTTTCTCTACAGTGGGCACACTAATCTGGTTTTAAAAAAAAGAATCAAGATAATTTGACTGTGGGTGTGAAGAGGTTAAAATATGGTTGTAGCGCTTTAATCATTTGGGGCGGTTTTACAGTTAGGGTACTCCTATGGTTCACAGTAGATTGATATCTTGAAAGAGCGCTTTTGCTTCTTAGTTGGTTAATATAGCATGCACTGAAAAATCAAAAGAGAACATATATTGTGCAGTATATTTAATAAAAAAAATTTTAAAAAAAAATCACAGTGTTAAAATAAACTCACAAAAATAGAGCACAAATAAATGTGCAAAACAGCATTTGCCACAATGGCCAGAACCTCCCGATTTCTGTACCCCAAACCTCCGATCTGCGGTCCATCAACATATAGATCGAAGCTCCTCAGGAGCTCCTGACGAAGTGGGTGTGCCCCACGAAATGCATTGAGCAAAGTTCTGTACGCCAGAAATCAAGCCAGAGACCAAGCCGAATATCCATGCTGAGCAAGTGTTCCATTCTAACGAACTTCAGTTTATGCTGAGCCAGCGTTCCATTCCAATCCAACGGGCTTCGATCTATATGTTGATGGACTGCAGACCGGAGGTTTGGAGTACAGAAATCGGGAGGTTCTGGCCATTGTGGCAAATGCTGTTTTGCACATTTATTTGTGCTCTATTTTTGTGAGTTTGTTTTAACACTGTGATTTTTTAATTTTTTTTATTAAATATACTGCACAATATATGCTCTCTTTTGATTTTTCAGTGCATGCTATATTAACCAACTAAGAAGCAAAAAGCGCTCTTTAAAGATATCAATTTACTGTGAACCCTAGGAGTACCCTAACTGTATCTGGGGTGCTCCAGAGGTATTTTTTCAATTTCCACCTATCTTGCGCCCTTTTCTTTTTTGTCTTTATTATAGGAGCAGACCCAGAGCTGTTATCTTGGCAAGGGGGGGGGGGGGTCGTCGCATAAAGTATTGACTAAAATGGTGCCAATAATTGTGCCACACATATTTAACAAAGCTGTATTCTGTGGAATAAACCTGCGTTGTTTGCAATCATTTGAGACCCATGAGAGCAAGAGTAGGTTTGTGTATTTTTTTGAATAAAAGATAAAAAGTTCAAACCATAATGACAATTTTTACTGCCTTCTTTACTCATAGTTACAAAATGGTGCCAATATTAGTGGTGGTAATTAACTTTATTTTAGGGTTAGGTTGGATGTGATGATTACACACCTTTTACTTTCCATAGGTCTTGAAGGGGGAAGGCTTTAGGAATTACATGCCCTCCCTCATGAATCAAGTCAACTATTATATAGGTTTCCCAATCAACAGTTTATATCCCTGTTTGCTTTGCATATTGAAACTTTACTTGATTATTTCACCTTGGAGAGAAGCACATTTCTCTGCCAATGCCGTTTCATAGTCCTCTACATCTACACATAGTCAAAGTGCACCTTACCCTGCCAATTCTTCTGCTTGTGTAGCCTTTCTTTCCTCAAGGACTTGGAAGATTCCGGAGTGCTCAACAAAGTACTCTGGACTCTTGTATGTTATTCATATCTGTTTCAACTAGAACCATACTTATTGTCTGAATTTTAACCCTACCTGCAGAATAGATTTTTAGAACAAGTTGATCGTTTGAAAGCCCCTTGTCCCAAGGAGGAAATCAGATTTCCAGGTGCAAGGGCTTTTTGTCACACATGGCCACGATATTAGGGTTGCTTGCTCAGATGACACCAGCCTTGCCTCTGCATTATTCCTCCTGACCTTGGCTTAGTTTATGGTTTTAGGTCTTTTTTCCTGTGCTTGTCCCTCGGCTAGTTTAGCCATCTCTTGTCTACGACTTGTGAATTCCTCACTTTTCTATCTAGCCCAGCCACTAAAGGACTGGTAATGCAGGTACAGTCTTCTTCACTGCTTCTGGGGTTCTGCATGATGAGTCACTGGGTAAGCTATCCGTGACAGCTGCTTTTACTGATGTAGGGTAGAGGGTGTACAAGATAATACATTAGTGTTATATTCAGAGAGCAGCCACCTGCAGGTATAAAATGTTTAAATACTGCCGACTGCATATGCATTTAGTAATATTTTGCAGAGTTATGACTCTGGTGCATAGGACTTCACATGCATTTGTCCATACGCGAGCACCTTCATGCACATGCTTTGTTGTGTTTTTGGTACTGCGTATATACAGGGTTATTCAAAGAGCTTCGAATTGTGGCCGAAAGGTAACCAAACGCTGAAATTCAGCGTATGCTTACCTTTCCTGGCCATTCGGCTATTCAGAGAGCAGGCAGTTCGCCAAATGTAAGCATATGATTAGTTTAAACTATCCCTTCATGTGAAATACATTTATGAGGGGATGATGGAGCTGTTCAGCTAGAGTACAGGAAAGAACGCAATCATTAACACATTTTTGTATCATAGTTATGAAATGGATGTGGAATACAAAGGATCAGTGAAAACCTTGAAACAAACTACAAGTTCCAGCTAAGAGAGCCCAAACCACACATTATATAGTAAAGCAGATATAGAACTGGATATGAATATTTTGTTTAGAAGGTATATATTCTTAATGAGAATTGCAGGAGCATATCTATACACATATATATATATATATGCCCTTTCACTGGCTCCCCATCCACTGCAGAATTAAGTTCAAAATCCTTATCCTTACCTACAAAACCCTCACTAACTCAGCTCCCCACTACCTGTCCTCACTAATCACCAAATACACCCCAGCCCGCTCCCTAAGGTCAAACAGTGACCTGCGCCTAGCTTCTCCCCGCATCACCTCTTCCCATGATAGACTGCAGGATTTCTCACGTGCAGCCCCCATGCTCTGGAACGCTCTCCCTCGTACTGTCAGACTTTCCCCTAACTTCTCTTCCTTCAAACGCTCCCTTAAAATGTTCCTATTTAGGGAAGTCTACCACCCAACTCACTGACGCAACCATCAATCACTCTCACCTTACAGTCCTCTCCTCCTGTTTCCAACCCCAACCCTCCCAGATTGTGAGTTCCTACGGGAATAGGGCCCTCATCTCCTCCTGTACTGTTTGTCAAATGTTGTTCAATGTATTGTAACCCTGTCTATACTGTGCCTATTGTACAGCGCTGCAGAATATGCTGGCGCTTTATAAATAAAGAATAATAATAATAATATACACACCATATGATTGTAAATGTATCCAGTTTCTAAATAGTGTACAATTTTATTTTGGACCACCAGATTAGGTAAAGAAACAGGAAGCACATGATGTCAGAGCAGATCAGTAAATTATATATACACATACATACATATTATATAAATCAAACTGACTAGAAGAGAAACACAGATCAACAGCGACATATTTTTTCCTACCCAGTGTAAAAAGAGGAATCTTGTCCTAAAGGGACTCCATATCAGGAACCCACTTTCTACCACCCACAACTTCCGGCATGCTGAAAACATCTGCAAACGCATCAGCGAGAAACTGCGGAACCATTTAAGGTATCAATACGTAGTGCTATACTCGTGATTTTATTATATAATATATACATACAAGTAGTGGAGACGCTATTGTATTAGTAGGGATGCACCGATACCGATACTAGTATCGGTATCGGTGCCGATATTGCCGTTTGCACGAGTACTTGTTACTCGTGCAAACGGCCCGATACATCCCGCCGATACCGGAAGCCGGCGCTGGGCCGGCTTGCCGGTATCCGCGGGGCTGGGGAAGCTGGCCGCGTCACCGCGTGCATGAAAAGCACGCGGCCAGCGTTCCCCTTCGGCGCGCCAAATACTCACCCTTCCTGAAGTTCCGGTCTCTGGGCAGTGATGCGGTCACGTGGCCGCCGGGCACTCCTGTGACGCGGCCTCTCGGCTGGAGGCAGCGTCACAGATGCGCCCGGCGGCCACGTGACCGCATCACTGCCCAGAGACCGGAACTTCAGGAAGGGTGAGTATTTGGCGCGCCGGAGGGGAACGCTGGCCGCGTGCTTTACATGCACACGGCCAGCTTCCCCAGCGTTCGAGCTGGGGGCCAATCCATGAGAGCTGCGGGCAAATCCGTGAGAGCTGCGGGGCCAATCCATGAGACCTGCGGGGCCAATCCATGAGACCTGCGGGGCCAATCCATGAGACCTGCGGGGCCAATCCATGAGACCTGCGGGGCCAATCCATGAGACCTGGGGGCCAATCAATGAGACCTGGGGGCCAATCCATGAGACCTGGGGGCCAATCCATGAGACCTGGGGGCCAACCCATGAGACCTGGGGGTCAATCCATGAGAGCTGGGGGCCAATCCAGGAGACCTGGGGGCCAATCCATGAGACCTGGGGGCAAATCCATGAGACCTGGGGGCCAATCCATGAGAGCTGGGGGCCAATCCATGAGAGCTGGGGGCAAATCCATGAGACCTGGGGGCAAATCCATGAGAGCTGGGGGCCAATCCATGAGAGCTGGGGGCCAATCCATGAGAGCTGGGGGCAAATCCATGAGAGCTGCGGGGCCAATCCGTGAGACCTGCGGGGCCAATCCATGAGACCTGCGGGGCCAATCCATGAGACCTGCGGGGCCAATCCATGAGACCTGCGGGGCCAATCCATGAGACCTGGGGGCCAATCCATGAGAGCTGCGGGGCCAATCCATGAGACCTGGGGGCCAATCCATGAGACCTGGGGGCCAATCCATGAGAGCTGGGAGCCAATCCATGAGAGCTGGGGGCAAATCCATGAGAGCTGGGGTCCAATCCATGAGACCTGAGGGCCAATCCATGAGACCTGGGGGCAAATCCATGTGAGCTGGGGGCAAATCCATGAGACCTGGGGCAAACCCATGTGAGCTGGGGGCAAACCCATGTGAGCTGGGGGCAAACCCATGTGAGCTGGGGGCAAATCCATGTGAGCTGCGGTCAATCTCATAAATTTTTATATGAGGTCTGTTCCTATTGGAAAGTGTCACATGACATTAAATAAAAGTATCGGTACTCGGTATCGGTGAGTACTTTTAAAAAGTATCGGTACTCGTACTCGGTCTTAAAAAAATGGTATCGGTGCATCCCTATTTGTATTAGAATTAATTATAGCACAAATTAATCTGCTGCCTACTATGGATAAATTATGCACAACAAAAACCAAACAAAACTGCACAAAAAGATACAGGCTATGGGTGTTCCTTATGGCGTAGTATAGATTGGATATGTATATGATTTGAAACATCAGATTTACTGTATATCTACTTATAGAATGTAATCTTACTGTACATGCAATATTAGATTACAGTGTGAATAATAATTGGATCAGCCTGTATACATCACTGGTACAGATGTGCATATATAGAAAATATGAACATATGTCTATCAAGACAGATCAGTAAATATCTGTAATGCCATTGTATGTGAAAGTGGTAGCATGAAGAATTGGGAGAGAGATGTGGGACTGTCAATGAAGACTGACACCACCGGTTTAAAATATTTGAAATAACATTCATTTAAAAAAAATAAGTGAAATATTTCTAAAATTAGTCAACATACAGGGTTATTCAGAGACAGGTGAAAATCAGGAGAATTGGCTGGAGAAGTGAAAATTCTAGGTCAAAATTCTAGGTCAAAATTTACAGTCAGATTACGTTGCCGCAGCTGCTGCAGGGTAAGAAAAAATATAGTCCCAACCAACCAAGCACAGCGTCTAAATGCCAGCTTAGCAAAATTACTTGCATTGCATCTGCAGCCTTTCCAGCTGGTGGACTCTGCTCCCTTCCGTGAATTTGCTGAATGTGCTGTACCACAGTGGCAGGTTCCAAAACGCCATTACTTTTCACGCAAGGCCATTCCAGCACTATACCAGCACGTGGAAGACAATGTTATCCAGTCATTGGGAAAGGCAGTCAGCAACAAGGTGCATGTGACTTTAGACACGTGGTCCAGCAAGCATGGACAGGGTCATTACATTTCCTTCACGGCAAACTGGGTAACTCTGATTGCAGCTGGGAGGGATCCAAGATGGGGCTCTGTGCTGGAGCTTGTTCATCCACCACGCCTCCAGAAAGCTGCTTGTATGAGGTCTGTCTGCTCCACCACCACCACCACCTCTCCCTCTTCCTCCTCCTCCTCCTCCTTCTCTGTCTCTGGCGAAGTGGCAGTTAAACCGACGCCTGACAGGGTCTATGCAATGGCTCAAGCAAAAAGAAGCCATACTGTGCTTGAGCTGGTTTGTTTAGGGGACAGGAGCCACACCGGGCCAGAAATTCTGTCAGCTCTGCAGGGCCAGGTGCAGAGATGGTTAACACCACGCCAGCTTCAGCTGGGAATGATCGTCTGTGATAATGGCAGCAACCTTCTCTCCGCCCTACGCAAGGGTAAATTGACGCATGTACCATGCCTAGCATACGTCCTAAATCTAGTGGTACAGCGTTTCCTAACCAAGTACCCAGGGCTGGCAGAGCTTCTCAGCCAGGCCAGAAAAGTCTGCAGCCACTTCAGACGGTCATTCCCAGCAAGCGTTCGCCTGGCAGAAATTCAAAAAAGAATTCCACCTTCCCACAACCGTCTGATCTGTGACATGCCCACCAGGTGGAACTCGACATTAGCAATGCTGCAGCGTCTGCACAAGCAGCAGAGGGCCATCAACGAGTACCTGTGTGAGTATGGCACAAGGACAGGTTCAGGTCAACTTGGTTCCCCCCCCCGCAGTGGCTGATGATCAAGGATGCATGCACTGTACTGTCACAGTGCATGCGTCAGTGACACAATTCCTTTAGTGTTCCTGCTGGAGCACACTCTGTGGGGAATTATAGATGTGGCTCTAGAGGCAGAGCAGTGGGAGGAAGAGGAGGCCTTCCCTAGCTCTCAAGGCCCCAGTCTTTCCGCAGATAGCATTCCAGCGGGTCCTACTCAGATCAGACAGGAGGAGGATGAGGAGGAGGAGGAATATTTAAGTAGTGGGGGCATTGAAGGTGGGGATTCCTCAAGAGAGGGTTTCGTGTGCCCAGAAACAGAAGGGCCAGTGCATGGCTGGGAGGAGGAAGTGCACAATATGGTCATCCTCATTGACCAGGAAGACTCGGAAGCTAATGCCACCTCCAACCTACGCTGCATGGGCTCCCTAGTAATGCAAAGCCTGCTAAAGGACCCCAGGATTCGTGCTATCAAGGAGAGGGATCATTACTGATTGGCAACCCTTCTTGATCCACGATACAAGGGTAAAGTTGCAGAGCTCATCCTGCCCGCACAGAGGGAGCACAGGATGAAAAAACTTGAGGACGCTCTAAAGCGACACTTGTGTAACACCTTTCCAGGCACTGGTAGATTACCAAGTGCTGACACAAGTGCTTCTGAGGCTGCGGATGATCAGAGGAATAGTGGTGAAGGCCAGGGCCGCTTGACTGATGCATTTTTAAAAAAATGTAAGTCCATGATGCCCAGGGACGTCAAATGTAGGCACCCATTGCCAGCGTCTTCACCATATGGTGCAGGACTACCTAGGGGCAAGGGCAGACCTGGATACCTTTCCAGCAGATGATCCACTGGCTTACTGGGTGTTGAGAATGGATCACCGGCCAGAACGTAGCCAATATGCTATGCAGCTACAAGGTTGCCCTTCATCCAGCGTGCTTTCTGAAAGGACGTTCAGTGCCGCTGGAGGTTTTGTCACAGACGAAAGAGTGCGTCTGTCCACCGACTCTGTAGACTGACTGACATTTATACAAATGAATCAGTCCTGGATCAGCAGCTATCAACCCCCTGATGCTGACGTAACGGAATAGATCGGGGATGTCTTCTGCATTCACAAAACCTCCAGCACTGAACTCTTCCACAATACCACAAAAGGGTTACAGTATGAATGCACTTGCTGCCATGAAAGGCGCAATATTTGGCTGCACGGACGCCTGTGCCAGATTTATATCATTTTAATTTTTTGAACCGCAGGGTCCAACCCTGCACTCTTCCACAATACCACAAAAGGGTTACGGTGTGAAGGCAGTAGCTGCCATGAAAGGCACAATATCTGGGTGCACTGACGCCTTGACCAGAATCATATCTTTTTAATATAGGACCACATGGTCCACCCCTGCATTCTTCCACAATACTACAGAGGGGTTACTGTATGATGATACTTGCTGGCCTGGCAGTCTTGCAAAGGCAGAATATCTGGGTGCACTGACGCCTTTACCAGATGCATATCTCTTTAATATAGGACCGCAAGGTTCACCCCTGCATTCTTCCACAATACAGAAAAAAATAGAACATGCAGTACAATACAACCTTATAGATGGTCAAATGAGTTTGCTGATACAGGATCTTCAAGAAAGTGCAAAGCCTCTAGAATCAGAGCATACACAAGAACATAGCGTACTCCTGCCAAAAATTTAATAAAACATAAAACCACAAAAAAGAAGCCACTCACAAAATTAGTGGCACACGATGGATAAAAAGTGTGCAACAGCGCATATTTAAACAAGTCGTTCAAATAGTCACCACAGCCGGAAAGACATCGTCCTTAAAGCGTAGTTTCTGCAGGAGAGCCTGGCCAGGATACCACTCCGTGCTGAGAAGTCCAAATCCCAGGTGGAACCACAGTCCTTCAGGACGACCAATTGAGGAACCGAAGACCTGGAGCCATCCGAAATGAATGATGGACGATCCGACTCGCGGACGAATAATGGACGATCCGGCGGGCGAACGAACGAAAAATAGCAGAAACGAGCAAGTCAGTTCGACGCGTTTCGTCCTCTGACTTATTCATGAACTGACTTGTCCGTCCGAATCTTCTCTCTTTTAAAGTCCACATTTCTTTAATTAGCAATCTAAAATACATTCATGTGTGGATACCGGAAATAATAAAAGTTCCGAAATTCCCCCGAACGAGCGCATCGGAAATGCGTCCGAACGGGTGCATCGGAAGTGACGCCATCTAGCATCAGAATCCATTAAGGCTAAGGGCATAATTGACCCAAACCCAATGGAAAGTATGGGCAACATACAAACAACAGAATAAAACGAAAATAAAACATAACATTGTTAACATAGATCCAGAAATGACAATAGAGGAACCTATGGAGACAAAAATTAAAAACGTGCATGTATGCTGATAACGTATAACATAACCATAATTGAACATAAGCATATACTGGTGAAAATATTTAATTTTAATAATAGAATCCAAGGATCTATATAGTACTCCAGAAAAGCACCAAGAAAGGAGGAGCATTTCCGAAGAAAACCGCTTCGCAGCGCAGCACATGCTCCTCACATCCAGGGTGTGAGGATTCTTAGTGGGGGGGGGGGGTGTCACATAACAACGGAGGAAAGCCAAAATACAGAAAGTCAGCTAGAGTGTTCTGGTCTGCTCCCGTCGGCAGTTTGAAAATGATAATTGTTCTAATATGTTATACTCGTTTTCCTTGTTATGTTGGGGTTTTAAGTATTCCAGGCATAGCAGCAGACAAACCTATTAGTATGTGACTCCAGCTATTCCGGCGTCTCCTGGTCATCAAGATTTTTAATAGATACGTCAAAGAGCCTGTTAGAAGTTTCAAATGGGCTTCCTCATTTTCTGGTAAATGAACACAAGTCTGTAATTGTCTGACCACTGGTGCACTTGCAGGTATGTTTAGTGCGACAGATGTAATAAATATGATTAAATAGCAATGGTGGACCTTCTGAGATGTGAAAGAATTAATCCAACATTGGAATTGGGTCATAACATATTAATGTACCAATAATGTCAAGTATATTAATATTCTGGAACCCCACGGTCATATGCAGGTTTTTTTTTTTGAGAAAGGATTTTACCAGGAAGGATACATTGAGATTTCTCTCATTTTCAAGTATGTCCTGGGTGGCGAGTATGTACCGTTAGGTGTCTTGCCCAAGGACACTTACTGGAGAGGTGCTCTTGCCGGGATCGAACCCATGTCTCCAAAGGCTCTCTCCACGCAGAGCAGTGATGTTACCTCTACTCCACAGGTACTGCAAGAAGTGAATGCCACATGCAGGATATGATTGAAGTCAGATAGCTTCACTCATCTCCTTTGAAAGCACACAAAGTCCTTTATATTTTCTTCACTTTATATGGAAAGTAACAGCAAATAAAAAGTGTCTTGTGGGAAAAGAGGGCTTCTCTTGGTATGCTTTGTTATGGGAAGAAGGTAAAAGCAGGATGCAATCAGCTAGTTTAGAACAGGATCTTTACTCACATGCCTCGATCTGGTAGACTGAGGGATTGGCAGGCTTGCAAAAGCAGGAAATAGGGCTGGACCAAACTATGTGAGTTTGAGTAATCCATTTTAAGAAAAAGAAAAGGGGGAAAACAAATAAGGAATCTGCTTCCATGACAATTATTCTCCTACTTCTAAAATTGATGGTTTCCTTTATCAACCTGGTGTTTCGCACCATTTCCACAGGTCACTTTCCAAAGATCTAAGGCCCGGTTCTGACCTTGAGCTCTATCCCAACCCTGGTGTAAATTTAACCAGCATTATTGTAAGCTTCCCTGAGCCATTAATTAAAGTCTATGGTGTTGGTGACTTTACACTAGAGATGTGCAATTTGTTACGTTCCGAATTTGACCATTTTGTTTTTTTCGGAAGCATTTCCGAAACAAATTACAAAATCCCGAATCAAAGTTTCAGCACAAACTAAATCATTTCGTTATGGGACCTAAACGAAATAAAACGGAATGCAAATGATAGGAAATGCTGAAAAAAATAATGGAACAAAACGATTAAAAACGAAAATGTACCGAAACGAAAAAAAACAAAAAAACTGATCCAAATGATTGGACATAAGAAAAAAAAGAACAAAATTATCTAAAAAACCTAAAAGAAACTGAACCAAAAAAAAAGTCTAAAAACTGAACAGGTCAATTTTAATTAATGCAGATGCTATGCTTTTTTCCATAGTTTTCAATGTTTAAAAAAATCCCTGTTTAATAATTTTCAATTGCAGCAGACAGACATTTTTTTAATTTTGTAGGGTTTTTGGCCATTTTTTGGGTGAAAGTTTAGGTTTCCTAACTTATTTTAAATAATGAGGTCTGTTTTTCTTTGCTGACCACTTGCACCTGAATTATATTCTTACAGTCTGTGTGCGTTCAGCAATAAAAAATAAAAAAAATAATGGCGTTTTGGTTTGCTGCAATTGAAATTTATAAATGGTTTAAGAAATATTTAATAAAAATGGAGATTTTTTTAACTTTGAAAACTATGGTGGAAAAATTCGAATTTTTGACAGCAAAATTTGATTAATTGGTGTTTTATTTAGTGATCCGAAATTCTAATTGATATATCAATTTGAAAATAAAATTTCGGATCGATCCAAAACGAAATTAGCAACAAAATTCCAAAAATGAAATTAATTTTAAAACGAAAAGAAACTAAACAAAATTGCACATCTCTACTTTTGTCATGCCCACATCCGGGGTGGCACCGGGATGTAGGGGATATGAACCCAGGAATGCAGTTTCATGCACAGATTACCAGGTGGGTAAGATTTGGAAGGGGATGAAGTAGGGAAACTGACCGGATGAATTCTCAGAATTAAAATCCTCCAAGGATATTTTAAAGACCACCGTGAATGCAAAACATGAAATGAAAATCACATATTTCAACACTATAAAAAAAAAAAAGGACTTAATGTAGATTCCGTTTTTTTAACCCATTATCAGAACGTCACATAATATTCCGAATTCTGGTTGGGGCTTGGTTTTCTTTTTCCTTTTTTTTTTTCCCCTCTTCTTCAGACTTCACCGATTTGTGTTTTTTTATTTATTTATTTTCTTTCACCTTTCCCTTTTGAAGCGGTCATGATCTTATCACTGTTGTCTTATGGGCCTGAGATCCCTCAATGGCTTTTTTTGTTTGACCTGCCATTTGGCGATTTACAACAACATCTAACACCCCCGCCTATGTGCCCGATTAATGTCTTAGTTGGTGCTAACTTAACCAGAGCTGATGTAAACTTACCAGAGCCATTATAGCCTATGAAGGTTTTAAGTTTAGAACTGCTCTGGTTACGTTAGCACCAACATTGTAATACTGCTCTTAATGTTTAATTCTATTATTTTGCTCAGTATAGCTTCCAGACCTGAAGAAGAGAGGAACACTCTCGAAAGCTTGTATTTTAAATGTAACATTAGTCCAATAAAAAGTATCACTACAGACGACTATACTCGTGATTTTGGCATCTGAACTAACACGACACACACACACACTAAAAACCACAGACCCCAGTCAGACCCCAACCAGACCCCCATGCCCAGCCAGACCCCAGGGCCCAGCCAAGGCCCAGCCAGACCCCAGGTCCCAGCCAAGGCCCAGCCAGACCCCAGGGCCCATCCAGACCAGACCAAGTCCTAGCCAAGGCCCAGCCAGACCCCAAGACCCAGCCAGACCCCAGGACCCAGCCATTGCCCAGCCAGACCCCAGGGCCCAGCCAGACCCCAAGGCCCATCCAGACCCCAGGGCCAAGCCAGACCCTAGGGCCCAGCCAGGTTTATTGCTGTGGAGCTCTGTGATACGCTCATACACACTGCACATTACTGTGAGTTTTATTGCTGTTGAGCTATGTTATGCCTTTTTTTGCTTTGGAAGAGGGAAAAAAGCTGTTGGAGGTTGAGGGGGTGCCGGGGGGGCCCATCGTGAGGTTCAGTAAGGGGCCCCATCATTTCTGATGGCTGTCCTGGTTGCACTCAACCTAAACTAGCAACAACAGCGAGTGCATCTAAGACATAATAAAAAACACCAGGGAAGAGCACTCCATAACAATGACCACCTTCTTCCATCATTTTCTGCAGCAAAAAGCACAGTTTAAGAAAATTAAAAAAACCTGACTGAGGTAAAATTATGGGGATTCAGTTCACAAAGTATGATCATAGTTTGCTTAAGCCTGTCACAATCTCCAATGTACCCCATCGTTGGCAGGTTCCTATCCAACTTGACCAAGTCTGCATTTACAGGATCAACTCACCCTAGAGCCCCCCAGCAGCTCGAGGCCTTTATAGGTTGCCACAGTGGGACACACCCGTGAACAGGGAGGGGTGCATACCCATGAGAGTTGTCAGCTTAAGCAAACTATGATCATACTTTGTGAACTGAATCCCCATCATTTATTACCTCTGTCAGGTTTTTTGAATTTTTTTAAACGGTTTGCTGCAGAAAATGATGGAAGAAGGTGGTCATTGATATGGAGTGCTCTTTCCTGGTGGCTTGCTTTTGTGAAATATATATATAATCATCATCAGAAAGGGACACACTCCAGGGCTTAGATCTCAAGATAAAAAGTGATGCTTTATTATAATACCATTTAAAAGTGCCCAATAGCACTGACCAACGTTTCGGCCCTCTATGGGGCCTTTATCAAGGAATTTGAATTTACGTTTCACCTCAGAAATCCAGAACATCAGATTGAGTTTTTTGGACCCAACCATTGCAAAGTCAGATACTGCAGTAACTACAACTGTAGATCAGAAACCAACTGCAACTATTTGTTTATTTCAATCATACAGCTATCATCCTTTACCTTTAAAGAAGAAGGGAATCCCGGTAGGCCAGTACTTACGGCTCCGTCGTAACTGCTCCTCTCGAGGAATTTATACACAAAGCACAAGATCTTAGCTCCCGATTTAGAATTCAGCTTATCTTAGAGCATTGTGCAGTGAACGGTCTACTTTATTACAAGACAAACCTTGAAATGAATCTGAAACACAGATCCGTTTGATTGCAATCTTTGACGAAGCTTGGCCAAACATTCATAAAATCATCAAACAATATTGGCCCATCTTACACGCTGATGAGGACTTGACAAAAGTGCCATCACCCCACCCGAGTATCACTACACGCAAAGGACTCAGTATTAAGGATCCGATGTGCAATAGTCATCTTCCCCCCCATTAAACCAGAACTGCGACAGACCTGGTTATCTCATAGACCACAGGGCACATTTAGATGTGGGGGCTGTGTAGCATGCAAATTCATCATGCACAATTCATCTACATTTTCTGATAGGATTGTTTCAATTGTATAACAACTGGACTTGTCTATTTAGCCACATGTTCTTGAAACGGTTCATATGTTGGCAAAACCATCCGTCCATTTAAAAAAATAATCATGGACCATATTCATTCCATTAAACGTCTACATGAGACTCCCATTGCGAGACACCTTAAACTTCATAAAACGACAATAGGTCGGATGGTCTCAGGTTTATGGCCATTGAATTGGTCTCCTTATCTAAACGTGGAGGAGACGTAGATAGAAAGCTTCTTCAGAGAGAGGCTTTTTTGGATATACAAATTGCGTACTTGCAATTTACCCTCTTATTATTTGTATGAATCAATCCAGCGATTCATTTTACTGAAGTTTTTGATTGTAAAAAAAAGATTTCAATGATGCACTCGGCCTTTTTTTTTATTTCATACATAGCGATCCCTTTATTGCTTTACTCTTCTCTCTTCCATAATCGTCTTTATTAAGCATTGCCATTTATTTTCGATGGCATCGCTATCTTGTATAATATTACAATCATTCGGCTGTATATAGCGGTCCATTATTAAACCTTTTACAATTTACACTCCTCCCTGTGCCTCTGTCCTCTAATCGGCGTCTGGTTCTACTAATTGACCGCTGGGACCTATGCAGGAGTTTGACCACGCATGCGTGCGGCTTGTCATGTCAAGTAAACTCACCCGTGTCCGCTTGACCAATGCCAAGACGATTAAACAAAATTCATTAAAAGTATCTCAAAGGAAGAAATATTGTGGCTGGTGGTCATATGGAATACACACCACCAATAACATCAACGCCTTTCACCGTCTAATTGAGGGTTAAAAAACGGCTTCATCAGGAGTCAGGACGAGGCATCCTTTGTGATGGAAAGGATAGGAAGGCAAACCATGTTGGTGGTTGCGCAGGGTTTTTATAGTTGGGTTTTTATAGTTGCTGACCATCAGTACTGGCAATAGGGGTGTGTTCCATGGTGACACGCAGAATTTTAATATGCCGTTATCTTTAAGTCTCTGTAAATGTATTTGTATATTCTGCTTGGCTTTTTGTGGGATATGATATTGTCTTAGGGCCACAGGCGTTGCGCCGGGCTTTAATTCCACATATACCGGGGGTATGTTTATGGCAAGTCCTGGCGGATTTTCCTCCGCCCATACCCCAGGGATTTCGAGGAGTAGTGCGTGCGGATCCGGCGCGGCAGGCAGAGTAGGTGCCGTGCGCCATTCTTCCTCCCTTGGCATAACTACTGCAATTTTCACAGATTGTGGATTGTGCGGACTGGCTGGATTATGCTGCCGAACAAAGCCGCCACTCTCGGGCAGGTCTAATTGAGCGTGACCCCCGGGAAGGAACGTAATTTGGGCTTGCAATTTGCAAAGGATATCCCGCCCCAGGAGCTGGATGGGACATTCGGGCATATACAAAAATTCATGTTCTACATTATGCCCACCCACGCTACATTTCCTAGAAGCAAGAAAAGGATATTTAGCAGACACTCCCATTGCTCCCATAATATCAACCTCATTTCCCATTGGGGGTGCAATTTGTTTAGTTACAACAGAATATTCGGCACCTGTATCAACCATAAAAACTTCATCTTTATTTCCCACTCTCATTGTGACCGTGGGCTCGTGGCTACCGAGCGGGATGGGCCCAGGTCCCCGTCAATATGCATCCTGCCCTTCAAATAATGTCCCCGCCAGTCCCACAAACCCCGCTCCATTCCCCTCACTTCTCTCATACCTTCCGTCTGTTACCTGGCCATTAGGGGCTTGACCTCCCGCCTCCCCAACTTCACCCTGTCCCCCAAATTTAGCCAAAAATGCAGGACAGTCGTTTTTCCAGTGACCTTCACCCCGGCACCACGCGCACTGATTGGGTCCTAGGGGTTCCCTAGGGGCTCCCCTACCTCTTCCTCTAGCCCCCCTACCCCTTGCCCTCCCTCTGTCTGGGCCACCTCGTCCTCCACCATTCCCCATGTATCCAACCACCCCGGTATGTCCCTTCTGTTTCTTTATTTCCTCTAAATCCCGGTTATGATACACCTTATTAGCGATCTCAACTAATTCACTAATACCTTTTCCCAAAAACCCATCTATTCTCTGTATTTTGTTCCGTATATCCCTCTGTGACTGACCCACAAACGAAGAGTTAATTAACCTCTGATTCTCCGTCGCTTCAGGATCAATGGGACTATACATCCTGTACGCATCCAGCAATCTCTCTAGAAACGCACTTGGGGATTCTTTAACCTCTTGCACCACATCTGCTATTTTTCCCATGTTTGTGGGCTTCTTCCCTCCCGCTTTAACACCCATAATTACTGCTGTTCTGTATGTCTGCAGATGGGCAACTCCTTCAACTGTATTGTACGGCCACCTAGGATCTGTTTTGGGGTAGTGTTCCTCTGCCCATGCTTCTGGATGAGGTTTAGCATCTGCTACGGCTTGGGCGAGTAAAATCTTCTGCACGCTACTATTTATTCGGGCTCTCTCCTCTGTGGTGAACATTGTCAACATTAATTGCTGACAATCTGCCCATGTGGGGTTATGTGTGAGCATAACTGACTCTATCATACTGGCCACTGCTGCGGGATTTGTAGAATACAGTGGTGTGTGTGTTTTCCAGTTAAAAAGATCTGTTGTCGTGAACGGGACGTATGTGTATTGCATTGGCCCTGGATTCCCATCTGCCAATGGGGGGCCTGGCACCTCCCGCAAAGGCAACTGCATAGCGCTTTTGTGGGGATTGTGTTGGTACAGATCCCGTGGTTTATGTATATTATTCGCTGCGCGTGTGGTAACTCCCTGGGTCTCATCTTCTTCTTTATCATCACCACTCCCGTGGGGCACTAATTTATATACGCTCCCATCGGGCATCTCAATCTTTTCTGGTGGAGCCTCTCTGTCCCCTCCACCCGCTGCGCCCTGCTCTTCCTCCGCAGCCACACATGACGGAGCAGAGGGAGCTGACCGAAGCACAGCAGCTGCCTGCTCCCCCCTCTCAGCCCGCGCAATCGCGGCATTCAGAGCTTCCCTAGCTGCCCCATAACACGATGGATAGGACGGGGGCAGACTATCACTCTCTTCCGGTTGATCTAACACCGGTCTCCCTCTCTCTTCATTATTTTGGGGGTCCTGCTTCTTATTTCTCCCCGCTATCATTATAAAATGACTCTTGTTTTTAATACAATATCTCCATATATCTATATACGGGTATTGTTCAGGATGTCCGTACTGCTCTGTGACTTGGGAATGTACCTTCTGTACCAACTCCGGGTCCATTGACCCCTGCTCCGGCCATCCTGGGACTAATATCGGCCACACAACTGTACACATTACTTTTAACTTCTCTTTTGTCAATTCTACACCATTGTCATGGGTTTTATATAATGCATCGAAATTTCGCACCATATACTCTAGGGGCGTCTCCCCCTCCTTTACCTTCTTGGGCTTTGATGACCCGTTACCCATTGTCACTCCTGAAAACAGTACCTTTTGCTATACAGATATATTATTTCAATAACAGTTAAAATCTACAGTCTGATACTTCAGCCAACAGTCCTTTCGTGTCTGAGGCGCTTCCCCCTTCAGTAGCCGTCTGCAGTCGCCTGAGCCGGAAACGTACGTTCGGGGTCAAATCTCGTATTTGCTTCCTCGCGGAGCGAGTAGGCGCACGTTCACTCACAGCACTCGAGTCAGTTCATTCACAGCACATACCGTATCAGATACTTTCAGCATAATACAGAACATATAACACTTCAACTCTTTCCATTAGCCGAGGGTGTATTCCCTCCTCTGTGGCTCCTTATACCCCGTAATTTGAACTCTAACTCTTGACTGCGTGTGACTATGTGCACCCCGTTCCTTGTCTATACTTCCGTCTGCAATTCCAATCTGCTTTATGGATAATCTACCCACTCAGCACCACTACCTCTGCAGCTACCGCTGGCTCCACTATGAGCCCTTTTCACTACACGACGTGCACACTAGGCACTGACTCAGGCTCTCAGCCCAGTCACAGAAAAACCCTCCTCCTTTCCCGTTTACCCACGTGGTGAAGCTCTGTTTACAAACACTAAATGACTTATGCAACTCCACGTGGCTACCTCCTCCCTCTCTTACAGAACTACACTTTGATTGGCATTCAATTCCCCCGAATCCAGACACCCGCTAGCCACTCTGGCTCCTTAGCAATGTCAGTGCTATCAGCGGCGGGCTAGATATGCCAATAGGATGGTGGCCATCGCATCCTCTTATCCGTCTATCTCAGTCGGACGTTTCCCTTAGATACCGGTATCTCCTTCAGACATACAAAACATAGAAGACACGTTACCTATCGCCGGCGCTGCTCGCTGTTTCCTCAGACTCAATGCCAGTTGTTCCCGGGTCAGGGGTCCGTTTGGGACGAGACGAGGTCCACTGAACAGGAAATCCTGCTTGGCGCCTGCAGATGTCAGCTCACCTTCAACGGACACCCAACCAGCGGGATTCTCGTGCACCTGCAGTCAATATCGCCGCACTGTGTTCAGCAGCCGTTGCCTGTGTCCTGGCAAGGGCCCGTTATCCCGGCTATCGAGCCCCCAAGAAATGTAACCGGAGTCAGACTGGTTCACTTCTAAAACGGCGCCGGACCAGACACAAGCAAGGATTGTCCAAACACGAGTCTCTTCAGGAAAGGCCAACGTTTATTGTGTCGTCACACAAGTGCTCACACAGGATTGAATCTCTAAGAGTGAGCCCCCCTTTCACCCCGTGCAAGGGGTCTTATACCCAAAAATACGTAATTAGGTACATCCCAATCAGCCCACCTCCCGATGACACTTTATTCCACCCCACGTGGGTTAATACCTCCCATCATTAGCATGAACACAAAGAACATTCCACATTTAACTATAAATTGATACACTTCAGGTTAGTTTGACAGTCTGTGATTTGTTGTGCTGTCTTTCTCCGGCCAGCGCCTCCCTCCCTATAGGCTTTGTTTATTCAGATAGCCTGGGACCTGGTCTGTTTTCTATGTTCTCTTTGTTCCTCGGCACATCTCCCTGACCTTGCCTCATTCATAAATCTTCCTGTCTCTCTGTGCCAAGAGCCGGCCGGATTCTGCCTGGGTTTCTTGTTAGCTTTTCTAATCTACCACACATTCCTTAAATTCTACGTGAGCTCCGCTCTTCTCATCTAAATGAAATCTATTCTATTTACTGGTGAACCAATATTCTGAACAAGATGGCTGCCTGGCTCATAGTAGCAACCATCTTCCAGCCTGATTCTCCTTCACTAGGGCATTCACTGCACCAGAGGGGAAACTCTCACATTTGACATCACGCCCATGCACAATGATGTCAGTGGGTGTGGATTGGACCAACAGGTGGAGCTGACATCTAAGATGTCATGTCAGCTCCCTGCGGGAGAAGTCAGCGATCAGCGCCAGGATGCAACAGGATTCCAACATGGGCTGCAGACATCCTGTCATGTTTCCAGCCCTATCCAATATGAGAGCAGATCAGGTCCAGCTCTTGGTTCCGGCTATGCCAGACCTGGGTTCCAGTCAGAGGTTTCCTGTAGCATTCAGCTCTCACCTACCCTATTTGCCTTTCCACTGATCCACTCCCTATTTAAGGGTGCTGCTCCCATAGTGCTTGATTCGGAGTCATTCCTAGATTGTGTTGCTCGGTGTTCCTGTTGCCAGCAAGTACCTCTGTTTTGTTTATATATTTTGGTTCCTTGTTTTCCCCTGCCTTAGTGTCCCATGCGTGTACCTACAATACACAGGTGCTACAGAACTTAAGTGCGCAAGTCCTGTAGAGCTGAGCAGTTTGTTTGCTCCTACGTTATGCAAGTCGGGTAGGAGTGCAAATTGTGCAGAAAAGCCTCAGGGACTTCCTAGTTCGAGAGTCTCTGAGCGAAAGAGGAGGAGCTGTGCACATCAAGGGTCAAAAGGTGAGTAAAATTGAACAAAAATAGAAAAAAGGAAAAAATTTGCAACAAATAGCTAAATTTGAATTTAAGATTATTAAGAAAAATAAGGAGCAAGACTGCATTACTTTGAAGTTACAAGCAAAGCAAATATTCTTCTCTTGCAGGAAAAAAAAAAAAGGGAACAGCCAACAGTGAAGGTAGATAAAAGAAAATAAGATACAACACTGAGACCCTTGTGTCACATAACCTTTGGACTTCACAAATGACTCTCTCCAAATCACCCTGTGGACGTGCATAGCTGTGTCACACAAAGAAAACCAGCCCATAGTGGTGTATTACCCTGGAATTCTAATTTGAATCCTTCGCTAGTCATATGAGCGATATGTTGCGGGACACTAGTTTCAGCTGGTAAATTAGTTTCCAGACTCCATGCATTCATTAAGCATCTGCCTCTAAACTATTAACACAATTAGTCTTGCAGATTGTGATTTTAAGCTGGGTATAGCACAGGGGTGGGCTGACCATTTGAGCAATATGGCACTGCCTGAGGGCACTGGCCTGGAGGGAGCCCAAAGAGGGTCCCTAAGGCTTGGTCAGACGTGCCCTTTCAGTGGGGTCCTTCGTCACCACAAATAAAAATCATGGGGAAATACTAATGCTGGCTGTTGTTACTGCCGGACACTGTTAATTTCTGTAATACAACAAAGTACATATGGATGCTCTTTGCATGTGGGTAGGCGCAATGGGGGGGGGGCATGAACTTCTATTGCTCAGGGTCCAAGAGTTGTCAGTCCACCTCTAGTACAACATGTTTGTTACAGGTTCCTCAGCAGAATCCATCTTTCCCAACCTTTCATTCGTTCTTTCCCACATTGGTGCTGCTTCTGTAAAAAAAGGTTTGAACATTTTTCTGTGAGTTCCAATGAATTCCACAGCAATAAAACACAGCACTCATTAAAATACTGCATAGATTTAGCCTTCTAAATCAGTGGTTCCCAACCCTGGTCCTCAAGGACCCCTAACAGGTCAGGTTTTCCAGATATCTGAAGCACAGCACAGGTGATATGGCTTGTTGCTCAGTGATTGCAGGATTCAGTCTGCATTTCCAAGGTAAGTCTTAAAATCTATCCTGTTAGGGGTACTTGAGGACCTGGGTTGAGAACCACTGGTCTAAAGGATTTATCCTATTACCCAAGATGCCATCAGTAGATAATTTATAGCTTGCCATGCTTCTAGTGACTCGCTAAAAGAACGGATGATGACCCACTCTCAATTTTGTTATATGTAAATTGCCATGGATTACTATGACATGATTAGAGTTACCCCTTGGCTTGAGACCTAAAAAAAAAAAAAAATGGGACATTGTTTGATACAAACACCTAGGGCTAGATACCAAATGAGCTGTTAATAGTGGCTCACAAATGGAAAAATCCTATGAGAGTCGATTTCTGGATTTGCAGCTTAGTGAGAATTGTTCTATTCTAACAATGCCATTGTATCAGTGGCTTGAGTTGGAGGATTTTTGAGTGCATGATTGATCCCGGCAATGCTGCCACTGTATCAGCTCCAGGGGTCCATAGGACTCCATTGGGCAAAGCACAACCTTGTGCAAGCTTGCATCAGCAGGGGTCACGCACGAGCCATGGAAAGACATCGGAATCTGGAGGCAAGTTTGGGATTTTTAGAGCTATTACAATTGAAGGTTTTAGTGATTTTGCACACGCAAAAATCACTTAACACCAGACTTTGAAAGCCAGAATTTTTGTGCTTTCAAACCACCTCGAGATGAGTAGGACAAGTTATCATGGAATAGCTCATTCTTCAACGATTTGCTAATTAATGGGTCCTAAACAAAGTATAGGAGCCATTACTTTAGAGACACACCAGAAAGCTGGCAGCTCAGATGGGATAGCAGCTTGAGCAGATAAACCAAGGGCTGGAGCCTTATGTCCTATGACTCCAGCTGTAAGCTTAACCCCTTAAGGACCAAGGGTCTTTAAAGTCAATGCATTTATGACGTAAATGTTAGGTTGTTGGACCTTAAGGGGTTAAAGGCTCATTTGGAATCTATTCTAATCCATAGTGTTTATCGCTCATGAGAAAGCTGCTCGAAGTTACTTTTGAGGACTGCCTTTTCCTAGAAGAGCTTAATTAAGAATGTACTTTAGAATACACTGTGTTTTCATTAAAGAATGGGCTTGGTTTACAAATTAAGATTTGGTTGGCAAGAAAATGTCATGTATGTATTAGGTGTCACTTTCAAATAGGTTTGGTAACTACAGTTGCAGACTCCGAGCCATGAGCTGAATAGATGGACCTTTGTGATTGTGTACAGTTGGCAGTGCTTATGTTATACAAGCCATTGGTGCATTGCCAAGGATTGGGAAAGGGCTCTTTGTACCAGGAAAGCACCTCCTTTGTGTTCTGGGTCAAAAGATGTCACACTAGCCTTTGAACTTGTAAAGCCACTCTAGTATTGGTTTACTGACATACCAGAATGGAAAATGAGCACAATTCAAAGAAAGAGAGAAATAGAATAAAAATAGAGCACTAATACTGCAATGCGAACTAAAGCTAGATTGAAGGCGAACAGGAGAGACTAAGGCTAGGCTCAAACGAACACATTTTTTGCATCGTCCATTAAAAAAAGTGCGTCCGAATGCATTCACGTGTTTTTTCACGGAATGAGCGAAAACGGTCATAAGATGCACATTTTTGTGCGTGATCTTTTACGGATTGTCAATAAAACACTTTTTGCGTCTGGACGTTATGTAGGCCGGACATTAGTAGCGTCTGACGTCTCCTAATCACATAAACACGCCGCTAGCGGACTCAGCGCACTCTGTACGTCAGTACTAGCAGTTCTGCGTTCTCGAAAAATGCATTCGTTTGCTGCTTGCGTTGCGCGACCACACTTTCCTGCGGTCGTACTTCGTATATTTGCCGTCATTGCCCGTCATTTGCTGCTACTGCAGCCGTGATTAAGTGCGCCTAAATGCACGTTAAAAATGCATTCGTCTGACCCCAGCCTAAATATGCTACAGGGGGTTATTCACTAAACACCATTTTCGCACCAATGTTCACCGTAGTTGCTAACAATGATAAAAATCACTGTCGCTGCAACTACAGTGGACCTTGCCTATCCATAGAAGCAAAAAAGTCAAACAGCAGGTGAAGTTGCTTCAAACTATGATGAACAATGGTGCCACTGTTCTTTTGTAGAATAAGTAAACCAGGGCTATTCTCCAGAGTTGTTCTACCATTGCTTGCAGCACAAGTGAATGTACTTCAGTTTTAAAGTGGTGATCTTCATTGAACTCAAGTATAAATAACATTTGTTTTTTAAATTAAAAGCAGTTGGACAACTTCAGCTGAAACCCCAGCTTAATAAATTCAGTAGAAGCTACAATGGAGACTCTATGGCAAATGTTTTAAAGAAGTACTCTATAATTCTAGGTCAGAATAGCCGATTTGGAAAGGGAGATTAAGGCTAGGGTCAGACGAATGCATTTTTCGCGTTGTCTGTGAAAAAGTGCGTTCGAACGAATGGACGCATTTTTTCACGGAATACGCAATAGCGGTCATACCATGCGCATTCTCATGCGTGATTTTGTACGGATCATCAATAAAACCCTTTTTGTGTCTGGACGTTATGTTGGCCGGACATTAGCAGCGTCTGACGTCTCCTAATCACGCACACACGCCGCTAGTGGACGCAACGCACTCTGTACGTCAGTACTAGCGGTTTCACGTTCTCGAAAAAATGCGTTCGTTTGCCACATGCGTTGCGCAGCCGCACTTTTGTGCGGCCGTTCTTCGTATGCTGCCCGGCATTGGACGTCATTTGCTGCTAGCACGGCCGTGATTTAGTGCTGATAAACGCACGTTGATACTGCGTTAGTCTGACCCTAGCCTAAATGGGAGAATTTTTCTGGTTTGGCTATTTTGACCTATAGGGTTATTCAGTGAGAGGTGAAAACCAGGAGAATGACTGGAGATGTGAAAATTCTAGGTCAAAATAGCCAAACCAGAAAAATTCTCCCATTTATTCCACTTTCCAAAGTGGCTATTTTGACCTAGAATTTTCCCTTCTCCAGTCATTCTCCTGGTTTTCAACTCTCTCTGAATAACCCTGTTAGAATTTTGTTCCCCAAAGTAAAAACACCCTTTCTTCCAATGAAATAATGGTGGTTAGTAAAGAAGTCCTTATATGAATTTATGATAACCAGGAGGGCATTAAGGCTGGTCAGTAGCAACTGAAAAGGTGGACTTTAGCACGGTGTTGCGATTCAGTTACAAGTAGCATATGAAAGCTGAAATCATTAAAATAATGCATGAAAAAATAAAGATAAAATGTACAGTGATTTTGCCAAGCCTATATACCTCAGGTTTGTTGAGGTTAGGATTAAGATTGGGATGTTTAACCCCTTCACTGCGGAGGACGTGTGTGGAACGTCATGGGAATCCCCCGCCATATGCAGTGGATGTTCCCTACACGTCATCTGCTTAGAGGAGTATCCCGATGGAATACTCACCTCTCCCGCAGGGGTCCCATGGTGATCTGACTTCCTTGAAATCAGACCCTGCCTTATACCCCTTCCCGGCGCACTGACATCATTGCAACAGGCTCGATGATGTCAGTTTCAGACATCCCTCCTGGAAAAGCCAGCAGAGCGCCTGAAAGGAGTGGGGGTCCTTTGGACACCTCTCCCTCCCGATCAGGAAGAGATATAAGTAAAAGAGAGGCAATGCTGGAAAGGTCACAGTGTGACCGTTCCAGAGCTGCCTCTTTCTTTTTTTTTTTCCTTTTGTGAAAGGATTTTACCAGGAAGGATACATTGAGATTTCTCTCATTTTCAAGTATGTCCTGGGTGGCGAGTATGTACCGTTAGGTGTCTTGCCAAGGACACTTACTGGAGAGGTTGCTCGCTGGGATCTTTAACCCCTGAGGTGCCGGTCCACGATCCGGTGCCATATCGCGGACCAACTCCCAGGGGTGGCTGACATCTTGGATGTCAGCCAAGTCTCCGGGGCCTCTGACCGCCCACTGACATCACCGCGCATGGACTTGAACTCGGGGAGCAGGCTCAGATGATATATACCTGTCTCCCTGCTACCTGTACATATAATAACCAACTTTATTTAAAGAACGGGGGGGGGGGTGAAAATATCCAGCTATATGCTATGAGACCTTTATGTTCAGGCCCTGTTGTTCAAAAGATTTCTACTCTCTCCCTGATCTGTCATAACATAGTCAAGCAGGTAGCAGGCAAATTGGAGTACCACCTCCCAAAAACAATGCAGTATATTCTCGCCACCGGTGGTTTAAAACCTGCTAAAATGCAATATGCATCCTTAGGACATGCTTGACATGTGTTTCACCGTCAGTCACGGCTTCCTCGAGAGCTCTTGAGGATATTGCATTTTAACAATGGCCTGAATATAAAAGGTCTCATAGCATATAGCCAGCTATTTTCACCCCCCCCCCCCTCTTATTTAGACATATGTGCATGTGTGGTGCCATTAGTGCTTGGTATAAGTGCCTTGACAATAATTGTATCTTGTCCTGGGAGTCTATCACTCCAATATGGCTGTTACTTGTAGGATTATGGGTACAGCACCTAGGGAGAGAGCAGAAATCATCTGAATAATAGGGCCTGAGTATAGAAGGTCTCATAGCATATAGTTGGTTAATTTTACTCTCCTTCTCCACCTGGGAGGTATCTGCATGTGTGGAGGCATCCTGAGACTGATATAAGTGGTTTGACAGACTATTGAACCCTGCCATATAGGCGACTGTAGGTCACCACATATGCTACTTAGAGGTGGTAGACTCGGAGCATATACTGTATCTCCCTTTCAGCACGTAATCATATATGATATACAGAGCCCCGGGTGGTACTCATTTTTTCCATTATACCTTTTTTTTACTCGTACAGTAATTGTTTTGTTTTATATTTAGCTTGTACATTGTTAGGTCCCACCTAACCAGGTATTACTCCTATAAAGTGAGGACATGGTCGAGAGACCAGATCTTCACACGATTTAGCATTATTAATTCTCAGAGGATTTTGATTTATCCATGTCATAGGTAAACAACAATCTTCCCAAACTTGTCATTGGCAAACTTGTCTAAGGCAGCAGACAGTGACCTTGGCCTACCAGATGGTTTCAAAATACATCTCCCATAATGTATTACTGACTAAGCCTCATGGGAATTGTAGTTCCAGACCACCTGGAGGGCCAAAGTTGCAGACTCCTAATGAAAGGAATAAGCAAGGTCTGTAATTTTGGCATCTTCAGATGGGAACCGATTATTACCGGAAAGCGTCATTGATGAGAACTGTAGCCCCATCATAAACCTAAAATCTTCCAACTTGTATTGACCGGTTATGATCTTTTTATAGAGATACAATAAGCGGTGATAAGAAAGAGTAACAAAAAAGTCATATCCAGTGTACAGACCAAGTATATTTGAAATATCCGGTGATATAAAAAGGGGAGGGGTGACTTGATACTGATTGTATCAGTTCATCAGAGGTTAGGTGCAATTGTAACTAAATCTTAACATTTATTGTCATTTGAAATAAAACAATGGAAAACAAACATACCAGTAACCCCACATTGCAAAGGAATAGTTGCTGGGCTCTCAATTGGGCTGCCTAAGGGTGATGAGAGATACGTGGGGACAGTATTGCTAACAGAACGATACTGGCTATCTGCTACCAAGTTGCATTCTACACCTATCTAGGCAAAGTAGGAATGCAAGCCTTCTAGGATTCACTGTGATAGGACACAAGGATTGTAGGAAAAGAACTCTAGAATATGCAACAAGAGGTACAGGTGAAACTCGAAAAAATTAGAATATCGTGCAAAAGTTCATTTATTTCAGTAATGGAACTTAAAAGGTGAAACGAACAGTTCAAGCCGTGATTTGTAATAATTGTGGCGATTATGGCTTACAGCTCATGAAAACCCCAAATCCACAATCTCTGAAAATCAGAATATTGTGAAAAGGTGCAATATTCTAGGCTCAAAATGTCCCACTCTAATCAGCTAATTAAGCCATAACACCTGAAAAGGGTTCCTGAGCCTTTAAATGGTCTCTCAGTCTGGTTCAGTAGGAATCACAATCATGGGAAGGACTTCTGACCTGACAGTTGTGCAGAAAACCATCATTGACACCCTCCATAAGGAGACAAAGCCTCAAAAGGTCATTGCAAAAGAAGTTGGATGTTCCCAAAGTGCTGTATCAAAGCACATTAACAGAAAGTTATGTGGAAGGGAAAAGTGTGGAAGAAAAAGGTGCACAAGCAGCAGGGATGACCGCAGCCTGGAGAGGATTGTCAGGAAAAGGCCATTCAAAAGTGTTGGACTTTCACAAGGAGTGGACTGAGGCTGGAGTCAGTGCATCAAGAGCCACCACACACAGATGGATCCTGGACATGGGCTTCAAATGTCGTATTCCTCCTGTCAAGTCGCTTCAGAACAACAAACAACGTCAGAAGCGTCTTACCTGGGTTAAAGAAAAACAGACCTGGTATGTTGCTCAGTGGTCCAAAGTCCTCTTTTCTGAGGAGAACAACTTTTGCATCTCATTTGGAAACCAAGGACCCAGAGTATGGAGGAAGAATGGAGAGGCACACACTGCAAGATGCTTGAAGTCCAGTGTGAAGTTTCCACAGTCTGTGTTGATTTGGGGAGCCATGTCATCTGCTAGTGTTGGTCCACTGTGCTTCATTAAGTCCAGGGTCAACGCAGCCATCTACCAGGAGATTTTGGAGCACTTCATACTTCCTTCCGCAGACCAGCTTTATGGGGATGCTGACTTCATTTTCCAGCAGGACTTGGCACCTGCCCACACTGCCAAAAGCACCAAAACCTGGTTCATTGACCGTGGGATTACTGTGCTTTTGTAGCCAGCAAACGCACCTGACCTGAACCTCAGAGAATCTGTGGGGCATTGCCAAGAGAAGATGAGAGACATGAGACCGAACAATTCAGAAGAGCTGAAGGCCACTATTGAAGCATCCTGGTCTTCCATAACACATATCATCACAATTATGACAAATCACGGCTTGAACTTAGTTTCACCTTTTAAGTTGCATTACTGAAATAAATGAACTTTTGCACGATATTCTAATTTTTCCGAGTTTCACCTGTAGGTAGGGAACCAGAGAGTTAGTTCAAAAGAGGGGATCTTATGTTTGGAGTGCTCATAACAATAGACCATCACCCTGCCTGTAGTAGGATAGCAAAACCATAAGATTAAAAGCAAGGAATCGTGGCATCTAGCATTTCGCTACTACACGTTTCACCCGTAGGGCATCGTCCGGAGCAGTACGAATTCAGTTGCTAGGAAAAAAAATGCTGAAAGTATAGCAAGTATCAGGAAAGGAGGAAACTTGCTAAAAAAAAAAAAAAAAAAGGCAAAACTAAAAAAGGCAGAAGGACCCAGAAACAATGAACAACTGAAGACAGCTGCAGTTAGAGCCTGGCAAAGCATCAGAAAGGAGGAAACCACGTCTTTGGTAATGTCCATGACTTCCAGACTTCAGTCATTTCCAGTAAAGGATTCTCAACAAACTATTAAAAATTAACATTTTAGTTATGATTATATTCATTTGTCCAATTACATTTGAGCCTCTGAAAATGGGGGAGGAGGGACTGTGTATAAAAATGGATGCGGCTCCTAAAATTTGTACTTGATATTTATGTTCAACCCCCTTGAATTAAATCTGAAAGTCTGCACTTCAAATTCATTTGGATTGTTTCATTTTCATTTGATTCTGTTGGCATACAGAGCCAAAAGTATGAAAATTGTGCCTGTGTCCAAATATATATTTTTTATTATTTGCTTCTTCAGTCTAAAATTTCCTATTTTAGAGCTCCATTTAATTAGAAAATTTGATTAAAAAAAAGGCACATTTATTTCCCTAATCTCTAACACTACATCCAAATCAGCTGAGAAGCAGGTGCTGCTTTGTTCACAGGCATGAGCAGAACACTTATTACTGAGGAACTGGAACTCTTGATCATGAGCCAGATATGAAACATCCAAAAAGTGTCATGTATGACCGATTCATTCAGCGGGCACCTCCTCTGTGCTCACCTTTTTGGGTGAGAAGATAACAGCAAAAACTCACCTCCCTTGGGACTCTGCAAACCTTTACATATGGAAGACACAAATTCCATTCCAAACAATGCTTAATTTATTATTTATTTGCAAAGTATTTTACCAGGAAGGATACATTGAGATTTCTCTCATTTTCAAGTATGTTCTATTAGGAGTTCATTAAAGAGATGCGTGGATATGGAATTTATTAACTTGGTTGTTTTCGTCTTTTACCCAGACCCCATAGGGGCAGGGCAGCCATCAGAAATGATGGGGCCCCGTACTGAACCTCACGATGGCCCCCCCGTAAACTTCCCCAACCTTTAACCCCTTAAGGACGCAGGGCGTACCATGCTGTCCTGCACCGCGTGGGCTTTAATGCCGCAGGACGGCATGGTACGCCCCACGGCGTTTGTGCCTCTGTGCGCCGAAAAACGGCCCACCTCCCTTCCCACAATGCCGATCATTGGCTGGGTGTCTGCCTGACACCCGGGCAGACCCTCCCAGCTGGCGATCGGCATTGTGGGAAGGGAGGTGGGCCGTTTCCCTCGTGGAAACCTCCAGGGAGCCAATCCGGCGCTTGGATTTGACAGTTGCAGCGGTGACAAGCTGTCACCTCTGCAACTGTCAGAATGTCTCAGCCAATGATTGTTGCATTGGCTGAGACATTGCCCCTTTCTCCTGTTCCTCATTGCGATCTGAGGAGCAGAGAGAGAGAGGCAGAGTTCAAAGGAGCACCACCAAAAAAACCCCAAAAACCCCCCTGGCAAGCACAGTACCCCCCGTAGCAGCCACTGTACCCCCTGGCAGGCACTGTACCCTACTGGCACAGTACCCCCTGGCTAAAAAAACCCTAAAAAAAAACCAGGTACTGTACCCCCTGGCTGGCACTGTACCCCCTGGCAAGCACTGTACCCTCCTGGCACAGTACCCCCTGGCTGAAAAAAAAAACCTGAAAAAAAAAACCCAGGTACAGTACCCCCTGGCTGGCACTGTACCCTCCTGGCTGGCACTGTACCCTCCTGGCAGGCACTGTACCCCCTGGCTGAAAAAAATAACTGGGAAAAAAAACCCAGGCACAGTACCCCCTGGCTGAAAAAAAACCTGAAAAAAAACCCAGGTACAGTACCCCCTGGCAGGCACTGTACCCTCCTGGCACAGTACCCCCTGACTGAAAAAAACCCTGAAAAAAACCCAGGCACTGTACCCCCTGGCCTGCAGTGTACCCCTGATTGGCAGTGTACCCCCGATTGAGAACCCGCATTGGCATACGACCCTTTGGCATTTCTGACTACCCGCATTGGCATACGACCCCTGGCATTTCTGACTACCCGCATTGGCATACAACCCTTGGCATTTCTGACTACCCGCATTGGCATACGACCCCCTGGCATTTCTGACTACCCGCATTGGCATACGACCCCTGGCATTTCTGACTACCCGCATTGGCATACAACCCTTGGCATTTCTGACTACCAGCATTGGCATACAACCCTTGGCATTTCTGACTACCCGCATTGGCATACGACCCCCTGGCATTTCTGACTACCCGCATTGGCATACGACCCTTGGCATTCCTGACTACCCACATTGGCATACGACCCCCCTTGGAATATTCTTACCTTGTCTAGATAGATAGAAGTACCGGCCACTACAAGGACCGGAAGGGCTTAGTTTAGGTGTTCTAATATTTTATTTGTGTACTTGACCCCATCAGTTCCCCGACCTCCCATTTAATTAGTTATAACAAGATCCCCATAAAAATGTCCTCCCGCTTTTATTCCCCAGAAGAGGCATATGAGATCCTGGCCGCCTCTGAGAGCAACGCTCTCGCTAACAGTGACACCCTCACAGCCTCTGATATAGAGCCCCTTAGTGAACCCTCCAGTGATGGTGACCCCCCCACCATCTACTGGGAGGCGTGAGAGCAATTGGGTACCCCCAAATATGGCTGCCCCAGAAATACCCCCATTTATAGCGACTCCTGGCATCACAGTAAGGGTAGAGGACTGTGAGCCAGTGAGCTTTTTTAATCTCTTTATGTCGGACGACGTATTCGAGATGGTGGTTGAGCAAACTAACCTGTTTGCCAAACCAGTATCTTGATGCGCATCCAGATTCACATCGCCACAGATGTAACAAGTGGCACCCAACGGATGTGATAGAGTTAAAAAAAATTTGGGCTCTAACCCTCATAATGGGAATAGTGAAGAAGCCAAGTATCCGGTCTTACTGGCACAAAAACCCCATCCTGGCTACCCCACTATTCCCAAGGGTTATGAAGAGGGAGAGATACGAAAATCTCATGCGATTCCTCCATTTAACATTTTAATGATAACGCACTGTGCCCACCAAGAAACGACCCAATGCATGACCGCCTCTATAAAATTCGGCCCCTTATCAGTCTTATGTCTGCCAAAGTCACTGATATTTATGTTCCCGACCAAAAGATATCTGTAGACGAGTCCCTTATGAAATTCAAAGGCAGACTGCTCTTCAAGCAGTATATCCCAAGCAAGCGATCCCGGTATGGCGTCAAATTTTATAAATTGTGTGCGTCCACAACAGGCTACACATGGGCGTTTAGAATATATGAAGGGAAAGATAGCCACCTTGACCCCCCAGGATGCCCCGATTGTATTGGCACCAGTGGAAAAATTGTGTGGGATCTGGTCTATCCCCTATTCAACAAGGGCTATCATTTATGGGTCGATAACTATTACACCAGTATCGACCTATTTAAAAATTTATATTGTTTTGAGACCCTTGCGTGTGGCACAGTGCGGAGGATTCGCAGAGGTTTTCCCCAAATCCTGACAGCAGGCAAAAAAAGTAGAGGCTCCTTTTCATCTCTACGTCAGGAAGAAGTGCTAGCCCTTCGGTTCACCGATAAGAAGGATGTATACATGCTATCTACAGTGCATGACGAAAGTACAGTGCCAGTGCCTGTGAGAGGGAGGACTGAGCCTACTGGAAAAGCCGAAGTGCATTGTAGATTACAGCAAGTTTATGGGGGGAGTAGACTTGGCTGATCAATGTATACAGCCTTATCTGGTGAACCGAAAGACTAGGGCATGGTACAAGAAGATTGCCATCTTTTTGACCGAGATAGCAATTTTCAATGCGTACGTGCTCTACAAGCAGGCAGCAGTACAAAAGCCATATCCCTTCCTAGAATTCATGCTTGAGATCATATCCCAACTTATCCTAACCCCGGCCCCCGTTACATCCGCTTTGGAATCAGGAGATCTCCAAAGATTAAGCGGCAGACACTTTCCTTCCCGAGTCCCTCCCACCCGCTGTAAAAAGTCCCCCCAGAAAAAGTGTCGTGTCTGCCGCAAGAAAGGAATCCGAAAGGATTCTAGTTATTATTGCCCTACCTGCCCATCTCTACGTGGCCTCTGCATAACCGAGTGCTTCAAAATTTATCATACCGAGCTAAATTACTAAATCCCCTTTTCTGCTTTGTCCCGATTACCCTTTGCTGCCTGTACCGACTCATTGGCTTGTTATACCGACTACTCTTTGTTTGCTGCCTGTACCGACTCATTGGCTTGTTATACCGACTACTCTTTGTTTGCTGCCTGTACCGACTCATTGGCTTGTTATACCGATTACTCTGACTTCTGGAATACCCTGAATTTGGCCTGTCCCTGTTTACGTTAAACCCAGCTATTCTAAAGTGGCTGCACCAACAACTCAAAATACTAATTTAGAATCATTGGCACATCATCTTTGGAGCGATATGCTTTCTTGGCGTGCCATGTTCTCTCAAAGTAGACATAAATCCTGAAAATCACTTGTCAAATTACCAAAAAACTAAATAAAAATGCTACATGCGGGCTACTGTTGAATTCGTAACATATTGCCGAACACAAATATCAATGTTATAGGCCAGTAAAAGGTTGACCGAGCAGGATATTAGCAGCAAAATAACAGTTTTCGTGTAAAACAAATGCAAAACACAATCATGAAGACTAAGTTTGGCCAGGGTTTGTGACTAAGTGGCTACTATACAAAACTGGACATACCCCATTTTCAACACTCTGGGTTGTCTACTTCTCAAAATGATATGCCATGATGGGGTACTTTTCATACCTGGGCTGCCATACTCTCTCAAATTCAACCTAGGCCCAGCAAACCAATCTGACAAACTCTACATTTGACCGTGTAACTTTCCAAAAAGCAAAATAAAAGCACAACATGGGGGTACCGTTGAACTCGTAACACATTGCCGAACACAAATATCAATGTTATAGGCCAGTAAAAGGTTGACTGAGCAGGATATTAGCAGCAAAATAACAGTTTTCGTGTAAAACAAATGCAAATCACAAACATGAAAACTAAGGCTGGGGTCAGACTAACGCAGTATCAACGTGCGTTTAGCCGCACTAAATCACGGCCGTGCTAGCAGCAAATGACGTCCAATGCCGGGCAGCATATGAAGAACGGCCGCACAAAAGTGCGGCTGCGCAACGCAAGTGGCAAACGAACGCATTTTTTCGAGAACGTGAAACCGCTAGTACGGACGTACAGAGTGCGCTGCGTCCGCTAGCGGCGTGTGTGCGTGATTAGGAGACGTCAGACGCTGCTAATGTCCGGCCAACATAACGTCCAGACACAAAAAGGGTTTTATTGATGATCCGTACAAAATCATGGACGAAAATGCGCATCGTATGACCGCTATCGCGTATTCCGTGAAAAAATGCGTCCATTCGTTCGAACGCACTTTTTCACGGACAACGCGAAAAATGCGTTAGTCTGACCCTAGCCTAAGTGGCTACTATACAAAACTGGACATACCCCATTTTCAACATTCTGGGTTGTCTACTTCTCAAAATGATATGCCATAATGGGGTACTTCTCATACCTGGGCTGCCATACCCTCTCAAATTCAACCTAGGCCCAGAAAACCAAGCTGGTAAACTCTACATTTGATCGTGTAACTTTCCAAAAAGCAAAATAAAAATGCTAAATGGAGGGTACCGTTGATCTTGTAACACATTGCCGACCACAAATATCAATGTTGTAGGCCAGTAAAAGGTTGACTGAGCATGATATTAGCAGCAAAATAACAGTTTTTGTGTAAAAAATGCGAAACACAATCATGAAGACCAAGTTTGCGACTAAGTGACTACTATAAAAAAACAAAACGTACACCATTTGGAATAGCCTGGGTTGTCTACATTTCAAAATGGTATGACATGTTGGGGTACTTTTCATACCTGGGCTGCCATAACCTCTCAAAGTCAACATAGGGCCAGGAAACCAATCTGGCAAATTTCAAGTTGTAAAACGTGAAATGGGCAAACTCTATATTTGACCCTGCAACTTTCCAAAACCTCTTAAAACCTCTACATGGGGGGTACCGTTGAACTTGTAAGACATTGCCGACCAGAAATATATGTATTTTATTTCATTTAATGCTAAGCGTACAATGTCATTCACACTAAAAATACAATGGAGAACTTTGAAAATTGCAAAATTTCATTTTTTCCTCATAGTTTTTAGGTTTTTTTTCTTACTATAATATATTTTATATATAAATCTTTGATGGAAAATGAAAGCCCTATTTCTCCTGAACAAAATGATATATAATAAGGGTGGGTACACTTAATATGTAAGAGGTAAATTATGGTTGAACAGCGAATAGCTGTAATTCTACTTTTAGAAGTGTTCAAAAGTGTTCCAAACTTGTAAAATTACTCCCATCCTTAAGGGGTTAAAATCCTTTCGCCCCCTTCCACAACAAAAAGGACATAACACAGCTCCACAGCAATAAACCTCACCGTAATATACAGTGTGTACGAGTGTATCACAGAGCTCCACAGCAATAAAACTCACACAGGGTTATTCAGAGAGAGGTGAAAAGCAGGAGAATGACTGGAGAATGAAAAATTCTAGGTCAAAATAGCTGATTTGGAAAGTGAGATGAAGAATTTTTCTGGTTTGGCTATTTTGACCTAGAATTTTTCATTCTCCAGTCATTCTCCTGCTTTTCACCACTCTCTGAATAACCCTGACAGGAATATACAGTGTTTATGATGGGCTTGGTTGGGCTCTGGGGTCTGGACCTGGGGTCTGGGTCCTGGCTCACCACTCCGCTGTCTTCCTTCCCTGTCCTCCTTCTCTTCTCCCCTTCTTCTGGCCGGGCCCTCTGTCTCCGGCGCCTTCACTGAATGGAGGCGGCGGAGCCGAAGCAGCATGCTTTGGAGGGCCCCTGCACGCTGCTTGGCTCCGCCCAGCCAGCCAGCAAAGCTACCAGGGCAGGAGGGGGAGACACACACAGTCAGCTCTGGATTCAGAGTCAGATACCGGAGCTGAAGAAGGGCGCAGCCGCTGCCAACGGGGCCCCGGCGGCCCGGGCCCCATGGGGCATAATGCCCTGATGGCGGCCCTGCATAGGGGTCTGCTTTGTTACCAGTTACACACAGATACTGGGTGAATAGTCGAGTATGTTCCCAATTTACATTGCTAAAATATAAAGCACGTCCGTAAACTGTAAATCTGTATACAATGAATTATCACCAAGCCCAAATTGTGTGGATTTTTCCAAGCTTATCATCTTGTAATTAAGAAATGTTCCATGGGTGTACACTAAGGTTGTCAGATCAGCTATGTTTTCCTGTGTACATATTACAATTTCATTCAGAGGGGACACAAGGAAACGTGCTGCCAGCAACATGTATAATTCATATGCTGCACAAAGGAAATCAAGGCAGGTCACCTGGAATTCCTCATAAGGGTAGGGTTCCCACCCATCCGGTTTTAACTTGGACCGTCAAGTCATGTGTCTGGTTTTCAGATCACCTCACCCGGACACATGACTTGGCTCGGACTCACGTGCCGCCTGCATCCCTGTACACACACCGCCACCTGCACCTTTGCCGCGGTCCTCCGCTTGTGCTTTGCAGTCTGCTGCCATAAATTGAACGTGTTGTGCACTTGCACGCTGCCTGCCCTATGAGATGGACGCGGTGGCTCCGCTGGCAAGTGGGTGTGGTCACGTCTCTTCCAGTTCCTCCCCACTCTGTCAGGTCCACCTCCTCCTCCCATCAGCCCCTTGCAGGCTTGCTCCCGCTCAGGCAGGCACACGTGACTAGGATTGGGGACCTCACCACCGCTTTTACTCGTTGGGAGTGGCTGGCAGCCGACTTGTGGGAGTGCAGCAGCTGCTCTCTCACGGTGTTGTGCCTTCAGGCTCCTGGATTAGAATCATTTTGGAGAATCTGGATTCATTTTCCTCAGGCACCAAGAATAAAAGGTGACAAGTCAGTAATAAGTTAAAATGATCTCAATGAAAAGTAACCCCCCCCCCTCTCACCAGCAGTGTGCCATATACATACCGGTATGCAATATACATACCAGTGTGCCATAACACCAGTCTTCCATCATAGCAGTCTGCCATGCATACATACGGTCATGGGTTTTTATCCAACAATACGCATAATGTATACACTACAAAACATTTTTTTAGAAATTGCCGCCGAAGCCCAAAACTAGAGTGTTCTGGTTTGGCTTGAAGAAAAGGTGATAACCCTACATAAGGGCTTATTCAAAAAAGCGCTGAATTAGCCACCAAATTGCACCGAACGGTGAATTTCCCCGCACAGGGAAATTTTGTGGCAATTCGGCTATTCAGAAAGCTGTCAATTTGCCTAGTATTTGCAAATTGCCAGCGAAACATGGTGCAGTTTGGTGGCAGTGAATTTCTCCCATAGAGTAGTAATGTGGTTAATCTATTCAGAACAACGAACAACAGGAGAAAGTTGGTGAAACGCCCAGATTTTTGGTGGTTTCATTTAAACCGGCGAATCCCATAGATATCAATGCAAAAAGAATTCCTCATTTTTTATTATTCAACCATTTATTCTTTTTTGCAGCAAAAAGTCTCAATTTATTTTATACAAATCTTATTTTTTGGCAACATTTTTGACTTCTTTTAAATTCTGTAACAGACCTTTTTATTGTTATAGGACCTTATATTATTTCCATGCATTTTCATGAATTATTTTTGTTTAAAACGCCTTTTAAAAGTTGCGTTTATTGCTTTGTTAAATTGTATACACACCCCTGTTCGGCGGCTTGATGGAGTCATACGGAGGTCTGTTCAGTGGATTGTCGGCTGCGTTCAGTGGTTTATTGGAGCGATTCATTTTTTTACGGCAGTACTTCGGATGCATTCAGATATTTTTCGGATGCACTCGGCGGATCGATTCGGTGCTCTTCTGGGACCCTGTGGTGAATGCTGAATTCACCGCAGGATCAGCAAATTCAGCTTGTCGAATAAAAGAGCACCAATATTTCAGTGCTTTTTTAATAACCCCTTTTAGGCTAGGGTCAGACGAACGCATTTTTCGCGTTGTCCGTGAAAAAGTGCGTTCGAACGATTGGACGTATTTTTTCACGGAATACGCGATAGCGGTCATACGATGCGCATTTCCGTCCGTGATTTTGTACGGATCATCAATAAAACACTTTTTGCGTCTGGACGTTATGTTGGCCGGACATTAGCAGCGTCTGACGTCTCCTAATCACGCACACACGCCACTATGCGGACGCAGCGCACTCTGTACGTCCGTACTAGCGGTATCACGTTCTTGCAAAAATGCGTTTGTTTGCCACTTGCGTTGCGCTGCCGCACTTTTGTGCGGCCGTTCTTCGTATGCTGCCCGGCATTGGACGTCATTTGCTGCTAGCACGGCCGTGATTTAGTGCTGCTTAACGCACGTTGATACTGCGTTAGTCTGACCCTAGCCTTAGATTTCTTACCTGCAGCGTATGAATTAGACAGACTGCACGGTTCTATTTTTCAAGCACTGCCCAGCACCATCAGGGTTATTCGGAGAGCGGTGAAAAGCAGGAGAATGACTGGAGAAGTGAAAATTCTAGGTCAAAATAGCCGATTTGGAAAGTGAGATGAATGGGAGAATTTTTCTGGTATGGCTATTTTGACCTAGAGTTTTCACTTCTCCAGTCATTCTCCTGCTTTTCACCACTCTCTGAATAACCCTGTTAGTGTCCAGGAAAACATAGCTGATCTGGCAACCCTAGTGAACACCAGAATGAAGTGAGCTGTGCACACAAATTATTGTAGTGTTAATATTGTTCACGTTAGTGAATTTTGATGTACTATACACTTTAAGCATTTAAAATAAGATGGAAGTACTTATGTCGGTTTAATCACTTTTTATATGTTAATTGGATAGATCAGAGTTTTCACTGGTATTGAATGGGTTCACTTGGAATAAACATGTTGGTAGATAGTATGATCGAACTATACGCACCATTTTCTCGCTGTATTCCACGTGCTTATGAACAGGCTACACGTGACATCCATCGTGTGTTTTGCAGGCAGAGTCCATGTGTATTCAGATTCTGACTCCACACAATAACTCCTTTCTTGACAGAGCCAGGTGAGACTCATAATCTGACCCAGGAACCAAATCTGTGTCAGAGTGCACTGTCAGCTTCTGTGTGTGCCAGAGGGCAAAACATAGGCCCTGCATGAAATAATTCCCATGTGATCCACTGGGTCTGAGTGACATGACCAGAGCTAACCTAAGTAACCAAATAAATCAATATGCTATGCGTCAACGGTGTTTATTTATTTATATCGTTATAGAAAACTCTTTGAATGCATGCTCATCAACCAACCATAGCCACATTATATCACATGACTGCGTATCGCTTGGATTATAAACCGGCTGAGCATGTTGGGAGTTGTTGACCAACTGACTTAAAAACTGATTGTCATCTCATTGTTGGGGTTTGACAATACAAGTAAAGTTAGATCTCAAACTCTGCCCCCCCCCTGATATTTCTAGACTACAGCTCCCATGATTCTTTGGCCATCTATTGCATTCATAGATTTCTGGGAATTGTTGGCCATCAACATCGGGGGGAGCCAGAGTTTGAGATCCCTAGGTTAGATTGTCGAATGTTAAATTTTACCCACGAGGGAGGAAAATCCAGTTTGTTGCAGCCCACAATATGTGGAATTCCTGTGGCTGCCTTTAACAGATTTTAACCCTTTTATATCCAGAGATACTATCAGGGTTATTCAGAGAAAGGTGAAACTCTGGAGAAATTTTGGAGAAGTGAAAATTCTAGGTCAAAATAGTCGATTTGGAAAGTGAGATAAATGGAGAATTTTTCTGGTTTGGCTATTTTGAACTAGAATTTTCACTTCTCCAAAGTTCTCGAGTTTCCCCTTTCTCTGAATAACCCTGTATATATGTATTGGTTTGCTCGCTTTTCTGGCCTCAGTAATGGGCGTAGTTGTAGGGGATTTCCTAGAGTTTATTTATTTATATATTATTACACAATAATAGTACGGGAAGAGATCCACATGTTACACAATCTCACCTAATAGTATTGGCCATTAAACTTGTGTAACCATTATTAAATGTCAATAAGTACAAGGCATTCACTGGATACTTTTTGGTAACTTGGCGTATTCCCCAGTCAGTTGACACGAACACCCACTGCCGCCCCAGGCCTAAACAGAAAGGATAACATTTTGATACTAGTTTGTCAATATATAACCATAGCAACAGTGAAACAAGTGATGACTTTTTTCTTTTTCATTTCCTGTGCAACTTGTTCTTCTTCCAACTTTGAAAAATAATTTCATAGCAAGCAGTGATTTGCATATTTGTGATGTCACAGAAAATGTAAAACCTAAACAGCAACAGCAGAAAACTCCGCCAACCACACACTGTGCTCGCTATTGGAGCCCGGGAAGTAGGCGATCACCAGGTAGCCAGGCAAGGGTTGTGATTCACTAAATGGAGATCTTCTCTTAAAATTGCATTTTTTTATATATTTCAGGCATTTTGCTACAAGGTTATCACAGAATTCACTAAGCAATATGCCCACCAAGCTCATTAACCTATACAGGTATAGGAATTCACACATGTGGGCAGTGGCCCACATACCTGGCGTTCTAAAAGGCACTGTAGGGCCCGACTCAGACAGTAACAATGGCGATGGCATTAAAAAGCAGAGCAGCCCTTTAAAAAGAAAAAAAACACAAACACACACAATTAGTCATACATTTCCACACACAGGCACACAAATACAAAAATGGATGAAAAACACAATGAGGTTCCCCATTGTGGAAATACATTTTGGACACGTTAGGAAATTTATTTATTTTATATAGTATTTTACCAGGAAAGATACATTGAGATTTATCTTATTTTCAAGTCTGTCCTGGGATCAAGAACATTGAATTTTTACAGTAGGTACAGAAATAAAGCAACGTTTTCCAGACTGACAAGAAACTGATCAAAGCCTGATTGAGGGATGAAATTTTGCTGTATTTGCTGATGTGTCCAAAATAAATTTTAACCTTTTTGTGCTTTATTCAGTTCTTATTGAATCGCTAGGCGATGTGGAGGTTTGCTGCTCTGGATTTTCAAGATATAAAGTATATTGCTACCACCGGTCAAGCAGTGTGTGCACATATGTGTACACAAATACAGACACAGTGTCACTCACGCTCACTGGGACATGCAGAGACACACGCAAACACAGGGGCATATACAGTGTCAGACACACAAACACAGTGACTCAAGCACAGGGACAGAGAGTAACATACAAAACACAACATAGGGATCTGACATACCAATACTGGATATTTATATTTGGAGATCAGCAACATTTCAGCTGCTGAAATGTTGCTATTCTCCAAATAAAAATACCCAACATTGCTGTGCCAGGTCCCTGTGTTGTTTTTTTGGATGGACACACACAGTGTTACACAAACAGAGGTAAAGACAGGGGTCAAGTTGTGGGAAACTTGATAATCAATGCAGCATATGAATCCGCACACTGCCGGGCAGTGCCTCTCTGAAGCATAATTCAGCATATGAATCCACACACTGCCGGGCAGCGCTGCTCTGCAGTATAATTAATGCAGCATATGAATCCGCACACTGCTAGGAAAAAACGAAAAACTAACTGATCAAAAAATGAATTGATCGAATCAATGAATCGATCTCCAGAGAGCTTTTTCCTAGCAGTGTGTGGATTCATATGCTGCATTAATTATACTGCAGAGAGGCACTTCCCAGCAGTGTTCATATGCTGCATTGAAACCTATGGGTTAAAAAGTCTTTTTTCTTAAAAAAAGTCAGGAATCCTAAAATTTCACCTAAAAAATGCCTAAAAAATCCTAACAGAATAATTAAGTAAAGAATCCTAAAGCCAATAACCACTGCTCACTGTTTAAGGCCTTGCAGCTAACTCAATTAATCTCCTCCCCCACTCGCATTAATATGAAGAACCCTAACCATACCCTGCTGGACTGGATTCTCTCTTCATGTCCTGATAGAATACAGGAGGCAGGCGTTCTCGCTAATAGCTTCAGTGACCACTGTCTAGTGTACTGTGTGCGCAAAATAAAGGCCACAAAATCTCCCCCAAAGGTAATAATCACCAGGTCTCTCAATAAATTTAATCTAGGACCCTTCCTAAATGATCTCAAACAGCTCCCATGGTACAGACTAAGGCTCGGGTCAGACGAGCGCACTGATCAAGTCCGTGTTGCCGCACATTTGTACGTCCGTTATAGCATATAATTATGACCAATGGAGCCCCACACACAAAGTACGTCCGCACGGAACTATGGACACGGCAAACAAATGCAGGTTAGGCAAGAATGTAAATCCGCTCGAACGGACGCACAGAGTGCGCTGCGTTCGCAACATCCGCATAGCTTTGTGTGTGAGTGATAGAACGAAGTCAGACGGACTGCATTTTTGACGTCCAGAATTTTGGCGGACAAAATGTTTTTCATATTAATTTATTTTCCCTTCTACATCCGTAAAAAAAAAGTCAGTCACAAAAACGGACTGTGTGGCCACTACCTTGTCGTCAGTCAGAAAGTACGTCCATTGTGCACGGACGCACAGTCCGCACAGAATGCGCTGGTCTGACCCTAGCCTAAACCTAATCCCAGACCTGGACTGTGCAATTGAATACATTCAATCTGAGCTCCTGCAAGTCTGGAATTCCCATGCCCTGCTGCGTAAAGTGCGAGTAAAAGGGGCCCATCTCCCCTGGGTTACAGCTGATCTTACACAAATGTACCAGCTTAGAGATTTGCTGTGGTCAAATGTCAAGAGTACTGTTTCCATTAACGATCACTCTGAATACCGACAATGCCAGAATGCATGCACAAAACAAACAAAAATGGCTAAAGCCCAATACTTCAATGAAAATTTTAACAATAACATATCAAACCCTAGAAATTTTTGGAAAATCATAAGTAACATACAAGCACCCCCGTCCACTCCCAACCAGCTGCTGTCAAAGAAAACAACCAAACCCTGCAACACCCCCTAGATGTAGCAAATACCTTTAATAATTATTTTCTTGGATGCGCCACCACCCTGTGTCACGGTGGCCCATGTCTGGGGAAGTGTTGCGCCTTCGCCCCTGGTTGCAGTTGTCACAGCAGCTGATATCCGGAACGTTTTGTTCCCGGGTACTGTTTACCATAGGACAAAGAATGGCGGAGCACGCCAACCATTTGAGCTAACACATCCACCAACCATGTCAGGAAGTCAGTCTGCCTGCGAATCAGATGCCTTAAGCAAAGATGGGAACCAATAGCAGCACTCTATCAGTGATCCTATGGGAGAACGGGGCGTTTCCTCTGATTACCAATGGGTGATCTCCTGGCTCCATTTAAAGGGCTTCCTGTCTCTTTGTAATTGCCCTAGCGTGGTTTCACTTCACCTAGTGCCTTGTTGCTGCGTATATATATATCTCTCTGATTGTTTCTCTGGTTCTTTCATCCCGGCTTGTCCTGTCTATCCTGACCTCTGGCACTCCAACGTTTGGCTTTGTTACATGGTTTTCCAGCACTCTGTTTTCCATTTAACCTTTTGCTTGCCAGTTAGTTTTCGGTTTTATCCCGGCCATAATCAAGGACCGGTTAGTTAGGGTTTATGTACTATTTTATGCAATCAGGGTTTTCTATCCTTGACAACAGGTTATTAGGGTCAGTGGTATTACTTATACTGTAAGCTGCTTGACTGTGAGACACTAGCTGCTATCAGTGTTATCTGGCTTTATTACTGACCATAACCCGGCTATTACTAAGGACCGGTTGGTCAGGGTCTGTTGGTTTATTGTCTGCAATCGGGGTTTGCTCAATCCTGTCATTGTTTAACTGCGCACTCCAACTCTCTATTTGTGTTCGTCGTTCTCATTATTACTGACCATAACCCGGCTATTACTAAGGACCGGTTGGTCTGGGTCTGTTGGCTTATTGTCTGCAAGCGGGGTTACCCGATCCTGACACCCTGATTGCTAAGCTAAAAAATGACAAACCTACAGAAAGGCCAAATACAGGTCAGGCCCCTCCAACCATGCAGAGACCCCATATCACAGATAAATTCAACTTTAGACCAGTGCCTGTCAGTGTAGTTACTAAACTTCTCTGTAATCAAAAAATGAAATTCCAGTCTGGACCTGATCAAATCCCAGCAATGCTGCTGAAAATCAGTGCGCTGGCAATTGCAAATCCTGTCGCAACCCTAATCCATGAATCACTGGCGACTGGATACATACCCAAACTCTGGAAGACTGCGAGAGTGGTACCTATCCATAAAAGTGGTGACAGTACTTTGGTATCCAACTACCGTCTGATATCATTGCTCCTTGTTGTAATGTCAAAAATTTTAGAAAAATGCGTATACACGCAATTACGTGATTATTATTATCAATCTTCAAACTATTTAACCCCAGATCAATCCGGCTTTCGTCCAAATCACTCAACTACAACCGCCCTTTTAAAAGTTTGCAATGATACCCAAGCTGGCATGGAACAAGGAGACCTAACTGGAGCCATCTTCCTTGATTTTCCCAAGGCCTTTGACACAGTAGACCATGGCATCCTATTACAAAAATGTAAAAACCCTGGTATTAGTGATCACACACTAACATGGTTTCAATCGTATGTATCCAAACGATAACAACATGTGTCCATTTCTGGCAGCTCCTCCCTCCCCCTCCCAGTCACTTGCGTAGTACTCCAAGGCTCAATACTCGGCCCCCTACTATTCACTATATTCATAAACGATCTGCCCAATGTCTGCAAAGCCTCAACTGTACAGATGTACGCAGATGACACCGTAATCTATACCAGCAAACCAAATCTCCCTCAGCTGGAGGCCGTGCTGCAAGAACAATTCACAGAGGTAGAAACATGGATCAAAGATTACAAACTTTTTTTAAATACTGACAAAACTGTAATAATGCTCTTTGGTACAGCACCTAAACTACATAAATTGCAAAATCCCCATGTCAGGACAAAATCAAATGGCACGCTGACCACAGTCACTTCTCTCAAATATCTAGGTATGTGGTTAGACCCAAATCTATCCTTTGGCCCCCACATCGAAAAACTCTCATCTAAAATTTACCCCAAACTAGGTGCCCTGTACAGAAATAAATCCTGCCTGAGCCCCGCGGTAAGAAAGCAGATTGTACAACAAATGCTTATTTATTTATTTATTTTATTTATTTATTTGCAAAGGATTTTACCAGGAAGGATACATTGAGATTTATCTCGTTTTCAAGTATGTCCTAGGTTCAAGAACATTGAGTGGTTACAGTTGTTACAGAAATACAAAGTAATAAAATGCAAACTATTAAAAACAAAACACAAATATACAGATTAACATATCATGGGAAGGGCTAGAACCTTGGGTTTATTAGGGTGATTTGCAAAGTGGAAGCAGCTGGAAAGTAAGCTACAAATTTCAGACCAGCACTGGGTGGGACAGCAGAGTCCAGAAGCAAGCGCTGTGGCAGAGGGTGATGTGATCTTGTGGCAGGGCTGTTGAAGAAAGAGGTTGCAGAATCAGAGCGTTGGATACGGAGATGTAGTGTATGTAGTGTATGCAGCTGCCCTGAAAACGCACCTTCAGAAACTTACTACATTGTATAACTCCTTCCGTCGCTTTGTACTACAATGTAACTACATGACCCACCACTGTGACATGTTAAAAGAGCTAAACTGGCCATCGCTGGAATCTAGATGCACTCTTCATCTTTCCAATCTGGTGTTTAAGAGATTTTCTGGGAAGCTACCACCCTACCTGAATAGGCTGCTTCCCCTAGCAGTTCTCTCATCCTATAACCTCTGATCCAGGACCACCACCTTACTTGCAGTACCACAATACAAAAAGAAAGTGCCTCGATCCTCATTTTCCTACAGAGCACCGCAGTTATGGAATAACTTCCCAGACGCCATAAAATCTTCCCCCAGTCTTAAGTCACTCAAGAGCTCCCTATTAACATACCTCAATACGGAATGCACCTGTAAACATGTAACATAGTGACTATATTAGTTACATACAGTATTTATTTTCTGTGTCTATCTGTATATTTGTGTTTTGTTTTTAATATCTTGCATTTATTACTTTGTGTTTCTATAACGACTGTAAAATTTCAATGTTCCTGAACCCAGGACATACGAGAGAAATCACAATGTATCCTTCCTGGTAAAATACTTTACAAATAAATTAATAAACTTACATTCTATTGGTATTAATCTACTTCCCATTGTTAAATAAGCAATAAAAAACAAGATAACTTATAAAAGAGCGAAAAACCAACTGATCCGAATCACCCGAAATGATCCGAATCACCAAAACGAAAGAAAAACTGTCCGAAATGATCCAAAACGAAGAAAAAAAACCACCCGAAAAATAACGAAACGTCCCTATTTCTGATTTGGTTTGCAAATGGGATTAAAGAATTAGCATTGCACAGTGAGTGCAATTTTTTTCAACCATTCGAATTGATCTGATTATACTCAGATCAATACTGTAAATTTAATTTCAGAAGAAATTCGGTTCAGCAGCTCAGTTATTTGGATTTCTGATGCTTTTGAATTGCAGAAATGGACAATATTTGGCTGAAATGTTATCGAATTTGAACCAAATCATACAAGCTCACAAATATACCCTTACATGTGCATGCACGTGTTTCCACATTGTTGCACAAATCTAATTATATGGTATTTCGTACCCATGTATTTATACACACTCCTATCTGTCTACTGCTATACATGAATTCACACACATACTCTTCAATTACATACATTTATCATCATGTCAGCTTGGCTTTCATGAGCCTTGACATACTTCGAAAGTAACTGAGTGCGGTGGGGGAATGTGTCCCATTTCATTGTTTTCTGGACGGAATCTGCCCACTTCCCAATCTCCCTGACTGCTAAATCCATGATAAAGAGAGCATAGAAATTGACTTCATCTCTCTATACAGGGTTATTCACTAACCTCTGAACTGGCCCGAAATTGCACCGACCGGTGAATTTCAATGTAGGTGCAATTTGCTTATTCGCAAAGCTGTAAATTCTCCAAATACAGACGAATTGACAGCGAAATATGGTGCAGTTAGGTGGCATCGAAATTGTCCCATAGTACAGTGTTTTCCAACCCTGGTCTTCAGGGCCCACTAACAGGCCAGATTTTGCAGATCACCTTGGGGAAAAGCAGACTGAATCCTGCAATCACTGAGCAGCAAATCATATCACCTGTGCTGTGCTTCAGATATCTGGAAAACCTGGCCTGTTAGTGGGCCCTGAGGACCAGGGTTGGGGACCACTGCCATAGAAGACTGTCGTGTCCTCTATTCACAGACCATTGAATTGCGGTGAAATGCCCTGGTTTCGAAGTTTTAATTTGACAGGTTTAACCACTTCACTGCGGAGGACGCGCTCAGTGCGTCCACCCGCAGTATCGTTCCTTGCGGAGGACGCGCTGAGCGCGTCCTCCCTTTGGGGCCAGCGTTCGGCCGGGTTCGCTGGCCCCCCCGATGCGGGCTGACATCCTCGATGTCAGCCCAGCACCCGGAACCGTCGCCGGAGTAATTAGGTGTCATCGCGGGGGCGCGATGACACCTAATTCAGGCGCCCCCCCGCATGTGCGGAGGAGGCGCCTGAAAGGGAGGGGGGGGAGGTCCTTCGGACCTCTCTCCCTTCCCGATCGGCGGCGTGCAGGGGGTTAACCCAGGCACCGTTTGGAAGGGCACAGCCTGCCCTTCCAAATGGTACCTGGCATTAACCCCATGGGGGCCGGATCACGAATCGGCGCCGAAATGCGCCGGTTCGTGATCCTTTCCCGGAGCTGGCCGACATCTTGGATGTCGGCCAAGCTTCCGGGAATGGCCCCTGAGGCCTGCATAGCACGATGACGCCAGTCCTGGAGTTAACCCCTAACTGCCACCAATGGTGGAGATAGGGGGTTCCAATGAACCCCCTATCTCCCGATCCGTGGCAGTTAGGGGTTAATGTTTGGTATTGTTGGATCGGCCAGAGCATGGCCATTCCAACAATACCAAACATGAGTATGAAAAAAGTTTTTTAAAAAAAAATAAAAAAAAATATATATTTTAAAAAAAATTATAAAAAAAAATAAACAAGTTTTTTTTTCTTTTTTTGGTTCGTTAATGCAGCAATATTGTTCCTATTTCCATTATAATGTGAACAATAATGCTGCACTAACGATTTTTGTATGCGGTGCGTTTGTTAAAAATTGCGTAATTTTCCAAAAAGAAATATGTAACGAGACCCCATCTCTAATTTTTTTAACAAGCGCACCCCATACAAAATATAACCGCAATTGCTCGCATGTTAAAATGTGAAAAAAAAACACTTTACACGTTGTAAATTATTGAAAATTCATATTTTATTGCATTTTTTGTTATAATATACAGACAGGTCATGACGTATACTTATAATAATGACATATTATGAATCTGCCGAGTCTGATGGGAAGAACGATATATAATATGTCTGGGTCATATACTAAAATAAGGCTTCAAAACACGTTTAAACATGATGAGCAAAATCGGTAAAAATGACCTCAGCACAGAGGCGGGAAATGCCTCAGCAGCGCAAGGGTTAAACAAGCTAATCTCATTGAGTTCAATGTAAAAAATGTAATATCTAATTTTTTTTAAAAAAAGACCATTTATTCTTTAAATTTTTCTCAAGAAGCTTCCTTATTTTTAAAAGAATTTAAAAACGTTTTTTGTATTTTTTCGTATTTTTTAACAGGATTTTTAATTTTTATTCTAAAAGGACCTTTCCTATTATTTTGACACATTTTTAATACTTTTTAATCTCCTGTTAGGAGTTTCTATTTTTTTTTTTTCCTATTCAGTTCAGCGGAATTCACTGAGGCAATTCGCCAGTTTTCTCCAATGTCTGGTAACTGCTTCAGTGAATCAGTTTTTGGCAAGATATGGTGAACATTCACTAAATAGTGACTTCCCTGGATTTTCGGCTAAATGGAATCACCAAAGTGCGCCACAATGTGGCAAAATGCAGGTTCTTTGTGAATAGACCCTTTGGTTAATACTAAGCATAAAAAGTGTCTTTTGCACTAAAGTTTTAGTATAAATATACAACCAGTATGTTATCCAGGGTGCATCCTATTGAGAGTGACTGTGCATATCTTCTATTATCTGACTATATACATGGTGTCAATGACAGCATAGATATCATCAGGAAAATCTTTTCGATGGATTCCCATGACAATGAAAAAGTTCAGTAAGGAAATCTTAGTAGCATTTCTTCTTTCGTATGTTGAATTTACAGTATAATCGCAAAAGGTTTACGAGCGAGTGGTCAAACATAAAAAGAAAAAATGTCTTAAATCACTGAGGCGAATATGACAGTTTTCTGAGTCATTGTGACCTTGAAATCAATTCCGGTTAACGTAGTCGAGTAAGATTAGAAAGAGACTTTTAAAGTTCAGACAAGTACAGCTTCTCTATTAAATTTCAAGTGTGCATGGACTATGCCTCCCATAATGTTCAGTCTGCCTTTATCTCAAAGATTTCTCGTGTCCTTAAAGTGAACCTACATTTCACAGGTTCACTCTCCATGCACTGTCTCACAAAGTGATGTATATTACTCTGAGCTTAAAGATCAATGTGATATCTCAAGTCTTGCCGAGATATAGAAGCTACTACTTACCTGGTTCTAATTACTCAGCGTGTTGGGAATAATTTGCCTGCCATTGAGAGAGGGAGCTGCTTACAGCAGCAACCTTTCACCCTCCACTACATCTCCCATGATCCTCAGCCACTCACTAGGTTGGTTGAGCATCATGGTAGATGTAATTACAAAACATCCGAAAGACCAAGGTTTCTGAACCATGGCTTACAGAATTGTCCTCTGCTCTCTGCTATCACTAATTCCTAGTAGGCCATAATACATACAGGTCTATTCACTAAAGGTGAAACTCAGGAGAATTGGCAGGAGAAGTGAAAATTCTAGGTCGAAATAGCCAAACCCGAAAAATTCTCCCATTTATCTCACTTTCCAAATCGGCTATTTGGTCTAGATTGTTCACTTCTGCAAATTCTCCTAAATTTCACCTTTAGTGAATAGACCTGTATGTATTATGGCCTCAATTTTTAATTCCTTTGGATAAGCATTTTGAAATGATTACAATCTCTCATAAAAAATTTAAATTATCTACAAAAATTCACATAAACTTTAATGGTGTATTCTGCAAGTAAATCTTTTGGAGCGTGTATAGCTGATTGTAATTATTTGAAAATCTTTTTAAAAATAATTAAATTGAGGCCTATGTTAGCCTTTATAGAAGTGCTAATGATTTCTCTATCAGAAGACGTACCTTGTTATAACATGACAGAGTAACTTTTAAATTAGTTATTCAAATGAACAACAGAAGAGCAACTGATAAAAAAAGAAAAGGCATGAAAAGTTTCAAGGGCCAGCACAAGAGATTATAGACCAGGTAGATCACTCCACACCTACATGATCCATAGATCAGCCTATAGCTATTGATCCAATCCGTCAGCTTTATGTAGATTAAAGAAAGCTGATGAAACGTTCTAAATGCATTGCTGAACCTCAACCTAGTCTGATGATCACCAGTGAAATGTGCTCTAACGGTTAACCTTTGGCCCATTATAATCTCATCTTCCTGGAAACTCCGGCAGATCTACTGGGACAACTGGCTGTCCCTTTCGGTGAATTAAAATATCTTCAAAAGCAGATATGAGCAATTTGCTTGAGTCAAACATCTATTGCAATTCAAGAAGAATCCAACTTCATGCCTCTCACACTATTTTGCAATGTTCCTGGGTACTGAACGTCTTGGTGAGGAATAGTGTGCTTGATTGCATCGTAAAGACGCATGGGTCTTACACCGTGATGTGCATTAATGTTAGTGATCCACAGGAATACAACTCAGAAAAATATCCAGTTTGCATGAGCGAATATATATCTCGTAGCAAAGTGTTGTGTGAGTGATTATGCTATAGATTTACCATGTAATTATTCCCAGATCTGTGGCAATTCCTTATTATGCTTCAAACAAATTATAACCTGCATTGCAAGTGTGCCTCTGACTATTTAAAATTTTGAGACCTGGATATTATGTTCTTTCAGTGGTTTCCAGCTCTGGTCCTCGAGTACCCCTAACAGGCCAGATTTTAAGGGTTACCTTAGGGAAATGCAGCAAATCATATCACCTGTGCTGTACTTCAGGTATCTGAAAAACCTGGCCTGTTACTTGAGGACCAGGGTTGGGAACCATTGATCCATACAGACCATACCCTATTTGTACTGTTTAGCAGCATACAAAAAAAACATTCTTTAACTTCTCTCATACCACCCATATTCCCAAAAAACACAGCCTTGCTGCACGTCGATGTTTCAATTTGCTCAAGACATCAAATACTCAATGCAATCATGGCCTCTATGAACACCTGGCCTCTTAATCACACTACACCCTTAGGCTTCATGGTCTGATCTATTGTCAAAGATAGGCAAAACCCTGCCATTATATTGCCAACAAAAACCTTAAAACACCTTTAATGTCAACTCTGCCTCCGGGGCCTCCCCCCCCATCACCTGTCATCATCGCACATGGGCGCAATGAAGTCAGAAAGGGAATTCCCTCATAGCCGGCCAGGGAAATTCCTATGGTGGAGAGATAGGGGTCATTTGGACCTCCATATCTTCTGATTCATGGCAGCTAGAAGGCCACGTCTGGTGTCGTTGGAAAGGCCAGAGCATAGCCTTTACAAAAAACATGATCAGATTATGTGTGATATAATTTTTTTTCTTTTTTTTAATAATACAGCACTATTGTTTACTTTTTTTTTTGCATTCAATATTTTATTAGTATACATAGGTGATATACAAAAACCAACCAAAGAAAATAAGCCACCATATGTGGCATTACAGCAGGAAAAGACAGCAAAATTAAAGGGGTAGGAGGGGAACGGAGTGAGCCAGGTAGAGCAACCAAGGTGCTGGTAGGGACCACGCAAAAACATTGAGAAAAATCCTAGGGGGGGAGAAAGAAAAAAAAAACAATAAAAAAAACAGGGGAGGCGGTGGACTGCCCATAAACATTGAGAAAAATCCTAGGGGGGGAAGAAAGAAAAAATAACAATAAAAAAACCGGGGGTAGGGGGAGGCAGTGGACTGCCCATAAACATTGAGAAAAATCCTAGGGGGGGGGGAGAAAGAAAAAAAAAACAATAAAAAAATGGGGGGAGGGGGAGGCGGTGGACTGCCCATAAACATTGAGAAAAATCCTAGGGGGGGAAGAAAGAAAAAAAACCAATAAAAAAAACAGGGGGAGGCGGTGGACTGCCCTTAAAAGTGGCATTCCCGGCTCACCTCGAGAACCCGCAAGGGAACCGGGGGCCATGGAAGAGGCCAAAGGGCCGGGGAACCTGGGGCCAGAAGAATGACCAGAGCCATAGTGGCCGCTCAGGTGGCTCACCCAGGGACGTCCAGTGTCCCACGCACTCAAAAGAAATTAAAAATAAATAAAATAATAATAATATGGGGAAGGGGGGGCAGGAGAGTCCCAACATCCCAGCCAACAAGCAAATTGAGTTCTAAAGTCCAGAATCAAGGTCTGTAAGACAAGGCAAACCCTGGCAAAACAGTCACAGGAATCAAAGGGTAAAAAAAGGGGGGATAAAATAAAACTTAAGTGGGGGGGGACACAGAATGTCAACCAGGTTCCAGCAGTAAGGCCCTGTGCCGAAGCCGCCACAAGACCCAGCCGGAGCAGAATTGCATGCGCCTCCTCTAGGGTCGAAGCCGAGTGGGTTTTGTCAACCGAGGACACATTAAGAGAGCCAGAAGATCCCCATCGGTAACGAACCCCGTTTTGGCGGAGCACGGCAGTGACCTCCCTGTAGCATCGTCTGGCTGCGAGAGTCAGGAACGGCAAATCCCTAAAGATGGTGATGCGGGTGGAGGCATAAGTAACTACATAAGTGGGGCTGGCAGCTGCGAGAAGTTGGGAGTGGATGGCCACATCTCTGGTCACGACAATTACATCTCAGGGGGCTGCCACTGGAGCAGTGGCAGCCTTCCTAATATGCACCGCAGACAGGACCAACAATCCCGCAGAGTCCCCACTATCCGGGAGAAGATGTGCCACCAGGCCTGTAATATAGCCGAGAAGCCCATCACTGGACACAGACTCGGGGATCCCCCGCAGACTAGGGATAAGCTGTTCGGTTAGATCAGTTCGGAGTTCGACTCGAACATTGGCAGTTCGAAAGTTCGCGAACTTCGAACTTTTTGGCGTGTACGGTTCGAGTTCGAAAAAAATATTTTTTTGAAAAAAGTGTAAAAAATGCTTAAAAAAATACTAAAAAATCTAGAAATAAAGAGACTCTTTACTGCAGAATATTATAAGCAACGGTTTATTAGATATTGAATTAAAAAACTACCTAATGTCGTCTAGGTGCAAAGATTCTCACCTCTAAATGACTTGTGCTCTCAAACGGCGTAAACAACAGGTGTTTAATTAGTGTTTGGAAATAACATGTGCTTCTAATTAGCAATTAGAATTTGATACATTGCTTGCAGACTGGGTGTGGCCTGCACATGTATGAACAAACACTGTGCTTGTTTTGAATTCTAAAAGGAAGTGTTCATTTCTACTATATGATCCTCTCTGATATGCTGTTTAACCCCTTAAGGACCAGGGCTCTGTAAAGCCAATCATTAATGATGTAGATGTTACGTCATTTGTCATCAAGGGCTTAATAAAATCTTTATCACACTCCTTAGATTTAAAACGTAATATTCCATGTATGTCATGTACCTCTCCTAAGGGGCCTATGTGAGCATACAATTATTATTGTGTTAGAAATGTCTATCATGAAGCATACAAGCTGAGTCCCTAGAGTCTCTGACTATCCATTGTCATATATACCTTGCTTTATACATATAAAGCGCCGGTCACACTGTGCGATTTGAAAGTCGCGCGATTTTCATATTCGCAACATAGTGCGATAATGTTGCGCGACGTTGTGGTTTTGTGCGATTTTTGCAAAGCACCACCAATGCAAATCGCAAAATCGCAGATAGCAAATCTCAAAAAAAGGGTCATGTACCAGCGACATGCTACCGCGACATCGTGCGGAAAAATGTGACCAGCTCCATTGAAATACATTGGAGAAGCTACACAGTGCGACGTCGCGCGAATTTTGCTGCGACGTCGTGGCAAAATCCGCGCGCTAAATCACACATTGTGAACGGGGCCTAATACATTCCCTCATCTAACAGGATAGTAGCCAGTCCCTGTGCATTTTAACCCCTTAAGGGTGGCTAGGTGTCACATGTGGGTCTCTGATGGCAATGTTTCTATACATCCTACAAATCCGCCACTTCACGGGCAGGTTATGGGGACCTCCTAGGCACGATATTTGAAGGAATTTTTTGTTTTTATTCTTAACCTTTATTTCATGGAAAACTCACTGTTCCTTTATAAACGGTTTTTTTTTACTTTTTGTCCTTGTTTCCTGTCCCCCAGGGCACGATCCGGACCCCCATACACCTTTTATGGCAAATATCTTGCATATATGCCATCTTGGAGGGCACTCTAAAAATCGAACTTTTGAGTTCCATTGACTTGCATTGAGTTCGATTCGAGTTCGAGTTCGAACTCGAACGTTCGAAATTGTTCGAATGTGAACCGAACACGGGGGTGTTCGGCTCATCCCTACCGCAGACGTAAATTACTATGCTGGTGTCTAGCCTCGAGGGACATCACAACCGTGCCCAAGTGGGTAACTTGCTTCTGGAGCTCCGTAATTCGGGTATCTGCGGTCACCTGTGCCGACTCTGTCTCTAGCGTACGGCGGTCGACATTGTCAATCCGGGCCTCCAGGGCCTCCGCAGCAGAGCGTACCTCCTGCAGGTCTTGACGCCAGGGGGTACGAAATTCATCCATCACCTTATAGAGGTCCACAGCAGTAAGAGGTGGAACAGGTCGCTGCAGATCTAGAGCTCCCGCACTCAGGGTGGAGGACGGTGGCAGAGCGATCTCATCTGATGTTTCAGAAGGGGAAGTAGCAGTGCCGCGACGGTTCCTTGCTCCCCCATCACGCCCCACACCAAGTGATAAGCGGATGTCAGGGAGACAAGGGCCCTCTGTTTCATCACTTGTCTTCGTTTTCTTCCCCATGTAGGCGGATAGTAAGACCACGAGGCAGGAGAGGAGACGGGGATCAAGGAGGAGGCCGCAAGATGGCCGCCGCTGCCAGCAGAAAAAGTGCACAGAGCCAGTCGGAAAACGGCGGGAACAGGAAACAAAAGGCACCAGTAGAAACCCGGATCCAGGCATTACAAAGCCGAGGTGAGATGGTCTAAGTCAAGGCGTCACATCAGCAACAAACACCCAATATCGGGTAGAGCGGCACGGAGCTCAGCGGGAAGCGACCATTCACCTCGGCGTCCAGACACACCCCCCTTGTTCACTTTTCAATACCATGAACCATGATGCTGCACTATCTCACCTTCTCATTTCCCACAATGCCAGCAAGTTTGAAGGCGATGGCACAATGCATTATTACGCATTGGTTCATCGAAAATCATACAAAAAAATCCGGATGAGCACTGAGAGGAGGTAAAACCACATCAGGACAACGAGCATGTTTCAACTGACTGGTTTTAAACCTGGCGGGCGCTGTGTCATCATGCCGTGCCCCGCCCTTGGCCGCATCAAATGATTGCGATCTGACGCTTCTTCACTCAGCGGCCGGCGAGCAGTGTGAAAGACAGTGCCAGCCGCCAAGCAATGCAGACGGCGTGGGTCGGGACCCTGGAGCTGTGGGTCCAATAGCTGGTCAACACTTGGCCTCAAGGGCAGCACAGGCTCCTCCTCTGGTGCTCATCCATTCATGCCCCTGGTTTTTTGAATCCCTTTAATGGACAACTATTTAAACTCGGTTAACCCCCGGGGTTGACTTCTTCTCTCCACCAACATAAAGTCTTGGTGTACTGAAGAAGCCGTTTATTAACCCTTTACTTCAATGGAGAAACGCATTGAATCTAAATTCTTGGTTGATTGGAACTTATAATACCGGCAACCATGCGCAATCCTTACATGAGTTCTGTTACTTTGTAGCCTAACCTGCACTAGTCCTGAACATGCTCGCTACATTTGTACAGCCCTGGCAATTCACGATTTTCTTCCTACGCATTGCCATAACAAGTATAGGGGCACCATATCCTGCTTGGCATATGCTGGTTCTTTACTATACAGAAGAGGTGGGTTGGAAACATTGTTTCCCTGCTATTGATAGATTTGCCTACTGTATCCATTTTTCCTCATTGAGTACAGTACACCCTCTAGATAATCCTTTCTGTCCTTCCTAGTATACCAGACCCTTGAAGGCCCGGTTCCATTATCTTCTTGACAGATTATTACCTCTTTAATCATATTGGGGTGCTGTACCGACCATATCTCACTTTTTCAGGCCAACTGGAAGGGCTTGTACCATTTGTGTATATTTGTTTGTCCCTTTTAAAGATCATTGGATCTTTTTTAATCTACTAACTTTGTGATTAAAAGTTCAATTTTATTAAACCATTTGCTTTGCATATCCACTCTCCTATACTGGATCTTGCTGTTACCTCAAATGCCACCAGACCACTAGACTTGGTCTGCCTTAAGTAAGGCTTATTTCTGTCTTTCCAACCCGGAATTTCCACTTTTGTTTTTGTGTGTTCTAAAGGATACTCCCTACTGTTTATGTCCCAGTAATCCTCCTGTATCCATCTACATAACACCTCTGGCACACCTCAGGATTTATTGTTTGGACAAAGAGTTGAAAGAAAGTGTAGCGGAGGTCAAGGGTTCCAGAACATACAATATTGAGAAATAATGGCAAGTCAGGAATTCAGAGAGTAGTCAAAAGGAAAAGCTGTGTTGAATACCAAGAAGGCAGAGTAACAGAGAACGCACTATAGTGTTGTAACAAGAAACCATAACCAGGAAAAGAAGTGCAGAATGCAGGTGATATAGCGGAAGTTATACTGCATTTGGCTTAAATCATTCTTGTGCGCCGAACAGTGTACGCCCAGAATTGTTATGATGCTTAACAGAAGCATCATTACACATCGATGAACTGTTCCGCAACAGAAGATAAGATGTCCATTCCCTCTATGGACGAGTCGTCACCTCCAAATTGTGACTACAGCAAACATTATTGCTTACAATGACACTCACTTAATCAACTACTGTCTTCTCATGACTCTTTGTTCATCCTACTAAGTCACAATAACCTCTTGCAGGCATCATCTGATTTCATGAAAAAACAATCTGTCAGTAGCATCATTATGACTTCATAATTGGTCGTGTCCTGGTCGGAAGTTGCAGTTCTTGCAGATCTGTGAGATTTTAAATGTGTATGTAACTCCTTTGTGGGGGTTAAATACCCTCTGCCAAGGAGCATTACATTCTGAATCTCTCTGAGCCGTGATGCTAAATGGAAAGTGTAGAGGGAATCTATAAAATGCTATGTCAGGTGCCCCCATGATCAGATGACATTTTGCCATGGAAACAGGAAGCACTGTTTTCACCTGTTTGCATGCCCCCCTTTCAGATTGACAAGATAACAAATACAATGAGTCCAGAGAGGTTTTAAAAGAGAGGTTTGTTTATGCTCTGGGCAGTGTGATAGGATTTGCAGAATGTCCTGAGTGGAGATAATATCAGGGACCTCTGCCTCCATGCAGTCACAGACAAGTTCATCCACAAAGCCGCAGGGAAAACCAATTACAGTGCATGTGGACAACCATCCATCTAAATGGACATCAGACTGGCAGGAGAAACAGAGAGGACTGAGTGCCGAATAAAAAGGCTTTTTTTTACCTGCAGTCCCCCAGTAATGATACGAGGTTCTTATGCTGATCCACTAACGATCCCATTCCCATATAATAACATCCCTCACACTGATTCCCATTTTAATATCCCAACATTTATGATACGGTATCATATTTGTGCTTCAAAATAGCCCCAGGAGAAATTGTAAATATTAACTACATAGTGACCACACTGTTTTACCATTTTCTGTCCGAAAATACCCACTGCTGTTTTTACATTTCATTCAACCCCTTCCCACCACAGGACATTCCATGCCGCTCTGGCGATGAGCGGGCTTTGAAGATGCAGGGCGTACATGTACGCCCGATGTCTTCAATGGAGTCGTCTCGGCCCCTCCCCGCAGCTTGCTCGCGGCACGCGTCATTGGCTGCACGGAGACTGCCTGAAATCAAGCCGTCTTCTGCAGCCAATGACGCCTGCTGTGCGTCAGCTGCGGGGAGGGCCAGAATCAGTGATGCGCGATGGCATCCGTGGGCGAGGCGTACCTGTATGCCTCGCCGGCGAAAGCCACTCCTTAAGGGGGCCACCCGCGCGTCCTTAAGGGGATAACGCTAATTTTCCTCTTACTCGTTTATGGAACCCACACATATTATATACCATTTTTCTCGCCATTAAATGGACTTTCTAAAGATTCCATTACTTTCTTCATATCGTTAAATTTACTATAAAAAAAATTATGAAATGGAAAAAAAAACACTTGATACATGGTTGAGAACTAAGCCAGGTTGGTATACTAGGAATACAGAGAGATACGAAATGTACTATAGCAAAATACAATGCACTGATTGGTCAAAGGAACCACAACACAGCAATGAGCATGTTCCCTGGTTTAAATAGATAGCAACTTTGATGCCATCTTGCTACGTCAGAATGTAGGAGCTTGATAGCTCTGACATGACTTGGGCGTGTTGGGGTTAATACACTCAGGGCCATATTACAATCTTATTGCTAATGTTAGCGCTTACCTGTGTGAGCGTTAACGTTAGCCCTGTTGGCCCTAACGGGGTGCACCATATTACTAACCAAACGCTAACGGGTTAGGAAACCTGTTACCGTTTGGAATCTTGCACTGTACTGCACGAGCTTACTGTACTTTGCGCTCCCTATACTTAACATGGGGAGCGCAAAGTGTTAATCATCGTTAGGATTGCAAAGTCCTATAACGCTGATTAACGTCCTGGCTGTGGTTAGCAAAAAGTTGACCACAGCCTGGACTTGGTGCTAACAGATTCCGCTGCTGCAGAATCCGTTAGCACAGCCAGAAAAAAAGTATGAATCAGATACTCACCTCCTATCCCGCTACGAGGACCGCGGCTCCAACCGCCTCCTCTGTCCGGCGGGAGCAGGAAGAGACTGGGGGAGAATGGGGGACTTTTTCCCCCTGCGGATCACTACGCCGACCTGCCAGATCTCACGAGACGAGGTCCGGCAGGTCATGTGACTGCCTGGGTCTGACTCAATGGAGTCCTATGGACACCATGGAGAGGATGCGCATGGCGGCGCTTAGCGCTGCCGCGCGCATCCCGGGGCTTAGCGCCCGATAACAATGCAGGCAGCAGTTCAGAGAGGTTTTAAAAGAGAGGTTTGTTTATGCTCTGGGCAGTGTGATAGGATTTGCAGAATGTCCTGAGTGGAGATAATATCAGGGACCTCTGCCTCCATGCAGTCACAGACAAGTTCATCCACAAAGCCGCAGGGAAAACCAATTACAGTGCATGTGGACAACCATCCATCTAAATGGACATCAGACTGGCAGGAGAAACAGAGAGGACTGAGTGCCGAATAAAAAGGCTTTTTTTTACCTGCAGTCCCCCAGTAATGATACGAGGTTCTTATGCTGATCCACTAACGATCCCATTCCCATATAATAACATCCCTCACACTGATTCCCATTTTAATATCCCAACATTTATGATACGGTATCATATTTGTGCTTCAAAATAGCCCCAGGAGAAATTGTAAATATTAACTACATAGTGACCCGACTGTTTTTCCATTTTCTGTCCGAAAGTACCCACTGCTGTTTTTACATTTCTGCGTTGTTTGTGTTCAACCCCTTCCCGCCGCAGGACGTTCCATGCCGCTCTGGCGATGAGCGGGCTTTGAAGACGCAGGGCGTACAAGGGACGCAAAGGAGAGACCTGCAGGCGCAGGTTTTTCTCTTTTGCGTACTCGTTTTAGCGCAATAATCGTAATGTGGCTCTCAGTGTGGTCGTAAAAGGGCGTACGGCACAAGCCTTCCGCATCAAACAGAATGCCAGAACGCAGTAGAATGACGCAAGGAATGTCACTGATCCTGAAATGACATGAGGACAGGATAATGTCATGAGTGCGTCAGATCAAGGTTTGTCATTGGGATGCGGCAGAAGGAAAGGTGGTCCTGACACCTACACACTCTTTGTAATAACAACTCCGCCTCTGGACAGATAGGTGTCCGCCCCCCCCCCAATGTTTTCTCCAGCTTCTTGCAATGATAATGGATGTTAGCATGTCTTCACCCAACCTTGACACCCAAAATTGTTTGGCATTAACACCTTCGTGACTTGCCCTTTTCCGAGATTCAGTGGCTTTTCGAATAACATCTTTTTTACATTTTTGCTATGTGTTCGTCCATGGAATTTTCCATTTTCTTATTAGTGTGACCCCATACATAGGGCTTTTCTTTTGATACAATATTTTTAAACTTAAGTCAATATTATTTAGGGAAACATATTATAGCTAAACACGCATTTTTCCTGCAGTTGTGTCTGACAGTCCATCAGTCTGACAGTCTGGAAGTCACAAAATCCCATTTCACTACTGGCATATCAGACATTACGGCAGTCAGCAAGGGGTTAAGGAATGTGGAATCCCCCTCCTCCTCTTCCCCTGATCCCCTCCAGCCAAAAGTGGGATATCAAGAGTAACACTGTGCCAAAAGGGGCCTAGTTACCTCCAGGTTCTCTTGAACTCTAGTACAGCTCTGCAGAAGTCTGGGAGCAGATCTGTTATATAGACATAGGCTATAAGTAGAAGCTGCACATAAAGTAGCAGTATTAAAAAGTAGCAAAATGTCACACTGTTAAAATAACTAAGTTCGTTTTCAAACTTATGACTTTATTTCCTACATATTTATTTCTGTCATAATCTGTATATTTGTGTTGTTTTTTTACTATCTTGCATTTTATTACTTTGTATTTCTGTAACAACTGTAAAAATATCAATGCTCTTGAACCCAGGACATACTTAAAAACAAGAGAAATCTCAATGTATCCTTCCTGGTAAAATACTTTGCAAATAAATAATAAATAAATAAACTTAATAGTCTTTTTTTTTTAATGATCAGTAGATTCTTTTTTTTTTTAATTTACAATTTTTATTTTGTAAAATGTCGTCAGGCAATCAAATATAAATAAGGGCCTCGCAGGACCACACAAGGTCATCTAGGAGAACACAGCATAAGAAAAATAACAAACTAGAAGAGAAAATACACAAATCAACCAGCAAGACAATGGCTTTGCAGGACTAACATATGCAGAAATATAAAGTGTCAACAGCTAGACCGTGTAAAGTACAGCTACTAGTATAGTAAAATGACTAAAGAATTCGTTGGGAGGGTTGATCCATAAAAAATAGAAGGGTAATTCGCGGGGGGCACCAGGGAGACCGGGATACAGGAAAAGAGAAGAAAAAAAGTGTTGAGGGACTGCCAAATATATTGTGGCATTCCCGGCAACACAGAGGAAACTGAGGGCCATGGAAGGGGCCACAAAGCCGGCAAGGAGACCTGGGGCCAAGGGGACGGGCAGAGCCTAGGTAGCCATCCAAGCGGCTTGCCCAGGCTACTTCCCAATGTCCCACACCACACAAAAAAAAGGGGGGTAAGGACTGGAGTCCCGGTGCTCCATCAGACAAACAATAAGTCCTAAAACTCGGCAGGCAGTACCATGATCATTCAGGAATACACAGAAGGGTGGGGGAGGACCAAAAATAAAAAGTGAAGGAATCTCAGCGAAAATCAAGGGAGAGGGGGGTAGTTAAAAGCCAGAGATTGTGAGCCAGGTAAAAGGGGTGGGCAAGTTGTAGTCCACAGTCTTCAGCCAGTGTCCAACAGGAGAAACCGGGCCTCCAGCGTGGCACGGGAGAAGCTCCTCCAAGAATGCGCCGGGTCAGCAAAGGAGGCCACCTTGGCAGAGGATAGTTCCCAACTGAGAGGAACGCCAGACAGCATGCCCACGACTGTGACAGCAGCAGACCAGACCCAGCATCTCGAGGAAGTCAGGATCAGCCCGCATCCGCCAGACTGCTCCAGCACCACGGAGGACAGCGGATTTTCAGTAAGCCCCACCAACCTGCCACAGGCCACGATCTGGACAGCCTCCTCCACAGCAAGTCAGATCTCCGGGAATCTTTACTTCTACCTTTATCCTTAAATGGAACTCCTGCCCCTCTACCACTGACCCCTACACTATCTGCATCTCTCCCTCCCTCCTCTCGGCCCACATGACGGCCTCGCATGAGCTCCTCTGTTTCCTCAGAACATGGTCTCCCTCTAACTCTCGTGCTGCCAATCACTCCCACTCCCACAAATCCCATTCCCACCTTCTCTTTCTCACCCTCCTGCTGTTACTCTATGCAGGTGACATATCCCCTAACCCTGGCCCCACAACACATCCAATACTTCCCTCTCATCCTATCTCCATCGCACATAAATCACCTCCCTACAAGCCCAGCAACCTCATTCTCATAATCCCTCAGCGCCTGTCCTCTTTCTCCTGCGTCCTCTGGAACGCTCGCTCTGTGTGCAACAAACTCACAGCAATCCATGACCTCTTCCTTTCAAACTCCTACAACCTCCTAGCTTTAACTGAAACCTGGCTAACTCCCTCTGACACGGCCTCCGTTGCTGCTCTCTCACATGGCGGTCTACACTTGAGCCATACCCCCAGACCGGGTGAGAGAAATGGTGGCGGGGTCGGACTCCTGCTCTCTCCCACCTGCACCTACCAGCATCTCCCTCCACCCCCATCCCTCTCCTTCGAGACACACTGCATCCGCCTGTTCTCTCCTCTGGCTCTCAGGGTGGCAGTCATCTACCGCCCACCGGGACCAACCTCCCAGTTCTTTGACCACTTTGCTACCTGGCTTTCTCACTTCCTGTGTTTTAATCTTCCATGCCTAATTCTCGGGGACTTCAACATTCCCATTGATGATCCTTCCGCCCCTGCTGCCTCCAAACTTCTTTTACTCACGTCCTCCCTTGGACTCACACAATCCTCCCTCCTCCCTACCCACCGCGATGGTCACGCTATTGACCTTGTCTTTTCCAACCTCTGCTCCATTTCTGAGTTCAAATGTCACCCTTTCCCCATCTCTGACCACCACCTTCTCTCTTTCAACCTATCTGGACTTCCTAAACACCCTGCTCCCCCACCCCGCACACACACTCGCAGAAATCTACATGCTGTGGACCCCCATCAATTCTCTAACCTACTTCACCACCTCCCTCATACCTCATCCTTCACCTGCCCTGATGCTGCCACTAATCACTACAACACTACGCTTATCTCTGCTCTAGACACTCTTGCTCCTCTTCGACTCTGTAAGGCCCCACGCCGCCAGCTTCAGCCCTGGCACACCCTCCAGACTCGCTACCTGCAAAGATGCTCCCGCACCGCAGAGCGTGCCTGGAGGAAATCCCGCTCTGAAGCTGATTTTGTTCACTTCAAGTTTATTCTCTGGTCATACACCTCTGCCTTCCACTTGGCCAAACAATCCTTCTTCTCATCTCTTATATCTACGCTGTCCTCCAACCCTAAACGGCTCTGGTCCACCTTCAACACCCTCCTCTACCCACCTGCACCTCCCCCCACAGCTGCCTTCATCGCTCAAGACCTGGCAGACTACTTCCTCAGTAAAACTTTAACTATCAGAAGCAACATCCCAACACAAGATAGTTATCTGCCACCTCCACTCCCACAGGTCCCCTCTGCCACCCTCTGCCGCTTCCTCCCAGCCACTGAGGAGGAAGTCAATTCCTTATTGTCCTCCTCACATCTCACCACGTGCCCTCTCGACCCCATTCCCTCACATCTAATTCCTCCCCTCTCCTCCTCCCTCACCCCTGCTCTCACACACATCTTCAACCTATCTCTCTCCACTGGCTCCTTTCCATCTGCCTTCAAACACGCGCTAGTTACCCCTTTACTAAAGAAACCATCCCTAGATTCCAACTCTCCATCCAACTACCGCCCTGTATCCCTGCTTCCCTTCACATCAAAGCTCTTAGAAAAACTAGTCTTCAACCGCCTCTCCCTCTTCCTGTCCTCCAATTCCCTACTTGACCCCCTGCAATCTGGCTTCCGTCCCCTACACTCAACTGAAACTGCCCTCACCAAAGTCACCAACGACCTCCTAACTGCTAAAAAACACGGCCACTATTCTATTCTCATCCTGCTTGACCTCTCAGCTGCTTTTGACACTGTTGACCACCCCCTCCTTCTACAGACCCTCAACTCTCTGGGTCTCGGTGACACTGCACTTGCTTGGGTTGACTCCTATTTATCCAACAGGTCCTTCTGTGTGTCCTTTGCTGGTAACTCCTCCTCCTCATTGCCTCTATCTGTTGGTGTACCTCAAGGCTCTGTCCTTGGTCTTCTGCTCTTTTCCATCTACACCTCCTCCCTGGGCAAAATCATCAACAGCTTTGGCTTTAAAGTACCACCTCTACGCTGATGACACTCAGATCTACCTCTCTACCCCTGATCTCTCTCCCCCTGTCCTTTCAAAAGTCAGTGACTGTTTATCTGGCATCTCCTCCTGGATGGCCTCCCACCACCTAAAGATCAACATGTCAAAGACTGAACTCCTACTTATTCCTCCCTCCAATGCCTCCCCACCTCCTGACTTCTCTATCACGGTGGAGGGTATCACCATCTCCCCATCAAACCAAGTTTGCTGCCTTGGAGTTACATTTGACTCTGCTCTTTCCTTCATCCCCCACATCAAGTCTCTTTCCTCCTCCTGCCGATACCAACTGCGTAATATTTCCAGAATTCGGCCATTTCTTACCGCTGTCACCACAAAACAACTCATACATGCCCTGGTAATCTCCCGACTCGACTATTGCAATAATCTCTTATCTGGCCTCCCTCTGTCCCGCCTCTCCCCCCTACAATCCATCCTGAACGCCTCCGCCAGGCTAATTCACCTCACCCGCCGCTCTGTCTCTGCCGCTCCCCTCTGCGAGTCCCTTCACTGGCTCCCCATCCACTGCAGAATTAAGTTCAAAATCCTTATCCTTACCTACAAAACCCTCACTAACTCAGCTCACCACTACCTGTCCTCACTAATCACCAAATACACCCCAGCCCGCTCCCTAAGGTCAAACAGTGACCTGCGCCTAGCTTCTCCCCACATCACCTCTTCCCATGATAGACTGCAGGATTTCTCACGTGCAGCCCCCACTCTCTGGAACACTCTCGCTCGTACTGTCAGACTTTCCCCTAACTTCTCTTCCTTCAAACGCTCCCTGAAAACATTCCTACTTAGGGAAGCCTACCACCCAACTCACTGACGCAACCATCAATCACTCTCACCTTACAGTCCTCTCCTCCTGTTTCCAACCCCAACCTTCCCAGATTGTGAGTTCCTACGGGAATAGGGCCCTCATCTCCTCCTGTACTGTTTGTCAAATGTTGTTCAATGTATTGTAACCCTGTCTATACTGTGCTTATTGTACAGCGCTGTGGAATATGCTGGCGCTTTATAAATAAAGAATAATAATAGGTAGCTATAATATTAAATATGTAAAATAAAATGTGAAATTAAAAAAAAAAGCTTAACTCACCTGCTCCACACTCCCTCGCCATCCTTCTCTGTCCGCTTTTCTTTTTTTTTTTTTTCAGTTTGCCCGGCTGCTGTGTGTGTGATTCATCACACAGACAGCACGGGCAGCACTGAGCCAGCTTAGCCAACGCAATTTGTGTAGCTGAACGCTACGCTAATTGCTTAGCTGCCGCTGGCAGGGTGATTCAGACTGAAGTCTGCGGCGTGCCTCCGGCGCGCTGCCTACTTCCCGAATCAACGCTCTTTAGTGGAGAGGCACTGAGAGCAAGTGAATGGCTTGAGCCAATGGGAAAGCTCCATTGCTCTGAAGTCATTCACTTTTTTAAAAAAACGCCCCCCATGGGAGGCAGAACTCCCCATGAATTGACTGACACAAGACAGTCATGTGACTGTCCTTGTCAGTCATGGGGGCGTTGCCGCAGTGGGGGGCAATGCTGACCCACACTGCCACTCCCCGATGTCCCTGCGTGACCTACTCCGGGCTTGTTTCCGCTCATGCGCAATGCGGGCTGCTGCCTGTCTGCTCTCTGTGGCGTCTGGGCTGGGTGCTTGGCGGTTTCCTGTGGGCTGCTCCTGGTTCCTCACTCACTGACATGCAGAGGTAAAGGGCCACTGCCCTCCTTCTATTTCTCTTGAACAATGATGGATGTTTTGAAGTTTATATGTTGGGTTATAGCCAGGGCTGAATATATTTATATGCAAGCTTGCATATAAATATATTCTGCCCTGGCTATAATCCAACATATAAACTTCAAAACATCCATGTGACAGAAACTGTAGCAAACCTGAGTCAATTTTTCCTCTAACGTTATGTGTTGAAGGCACCATACAATTTTTTTTTTCTTGTGCTGCATTTCTAATTGAGACCGTGCTTTCCTCTACCTTCATTACTCCTGGAGTCTTTGGCTTTCATTACAGGAGACACAAAGGGGTCTATGGTCCATTTAAAGATTGTCTCGCTAATTTCCACACTCCAAATGAACATGGGTGCCTAACTTGGCTTCTTATTGATTTTCTATGCGTCTAAGGGTTCTGCATGCACTTATTTTTGGTTCCTTTCCTTATGTCAATACAACAGTGCAAATCCCCTTTATTTTTGACTTGCAGGCTTACTTTTCTAGCTAATGATCCTCATCCTTTACTATTGTGTCTGAAGTACTAATTGCTGGTAATTTATGCAGCTTCTGGTTATTGAACATTCATTTACTCTTTTTTTCTAAAAAAAATTATATGCTCTTTTATGCAATCTAGAACCTTATGTATAGGTGAATGTCGATTATTTATTTTGCAATCTGCTATTTTGTTGCAATCTTTAGATGACTGAAAGTCAATTTAAGTTTATTCTACTATTTTTTTTGGTATTAGTAACTGGTGGGGAAGCATGAGCTATATTGCTTAAGTATCAGAACAAATTGCTTTGTCAACAGTTGCCTCTTTATACCGACCTCTAAGCTTAATGGCTTTAGATCTCTTGGCCAGTCTTTTCACTAGTTCCTTATGATTGTATACAAACAGATCCCCTGCAAGCAATTCACTGCTGCATCTTTGCTAAATACTGAACCTTATTGTCCCCACTGTGTGTTTTTTGAGATACACATTTATATGTGTATATATATATATACAGTATATATCTTGCAAAAGTTTTTAAATAATGTTTTTTTCATTCCCTCACATTGGCATCCTGTGTTATTGCAGCCTGTGGTTCACATCAGGACGCACATCGCGTGGTGCCAGTCCGTTAAATCTTTGGCCACATTCAGTCCTTTTAATTCCAAATACGCTCCGGTCCATCACTCCCCATCCATGAAGTACTTTCTATGACATTGTGAAACACAAGTTCCTCTCTGCGACTCTTTAAATTCAGCTCGATTAGGTGTCCCGGTCACAAGGAGCACGAGCTGCAAACGTGTGTGGGAGACCAACAGGTAACATACTGCCATGTCTTCATTTATCGCTGTTACTATGTTGTGTTTTTATATTTTGTGATGTAGAAACAGTTGCCGCGTGGAATAAATTAATATCTAACTAACTAGGACGCCTGGGTCTGACATGGAGTATTATAATTATTACACGTTTATTTGTATTGCGCCAACATATTCTGCAGCGCAGTGGTTACAATAGAAAGAGAGGGGGGTGAAGCGCCCACCAGAAATCAGTATCTATCCCACTCGCTGGATGTTGTGCGTGGGGGTTTCTCTAAATACCCGAATAACAATTTAGACAGATAAATACAACACAGCGCTTAAAGGCCTGAGTCCACAAGAAAGTGGGGTAGGAACATTATATGTCCATAAACAGTAGTCCTTATCTTCAGAAGTAAGTCTTCTTAAAAATACAGATGGGGTATACACTGCAGGAGAAAACACAGAGGACCAAAATTGCGCAGTATAACAGCACCCAAGATGAGAGTAACTTGTATTCGTATTTAACTCACATTCTGGGGAGCCTACGACTGGCTCTCAGGAGTATAGCGGACAGGGACTTATACCAGGTGCCCATAGACCCTTCGATCCACTTCTCCGGGGTTTGCCGAAAGAGAAAATACTGCAGAAAAATTGACAAAGACCAAAAAAGCACCTCTTGGTGCGGTAAATCACAAATAATTTTGTGGTTTAGAAAAGCGAGCCAAATTCAAACTCACAAGCGGTTGAACCTCTATTGGCTCCGTCATAATGTGCACAGGGAATCATATAGGTGTTCCCCAGACCTTCTTTGCAGGATAAAGGCAGACAGCAGTTGAATTAAAATAAAAACATTTATTAATTTAAAATATACAGATCATATCTACCAGGACGCGTTTCGCCATTAATGGCTTCCTCAGCTGGAGATTACACTGTTGTTCTTGCTGCTGCCTTTTTATACAATGAGTTCCTTAAAACTGGTTAAACAATTAAACCCTTAAGATTCAATTAAAATAAAATTACCATCAGGTGCATAAATTATGGCACCTGCCCTTTCACATATACCCATTCCTTTTGTCACGGTTCCCAGATCCCACCACGCAGTACTTAACACCCCACAGAGCCCAGAAGCTACCAACAGAGTAGCCGTGAAAGATCTCTAACTGTCTGGTCCTTAGAATTGGCCAGGTAAACTAGCTAGACAGAAAGGGTTAACAACACGGGGAGTAGTCAGCCGAGCCAGAATCAGGAATACAGAGTTCAGAATGGTCAAATGGAATAGCCGGGTCGATATCAGAGCAGTGGCGTAGTACAAGAAAATGGTCTAGGGCAACAGAAGGCAGAATAGTCAGAAACAAGCAGAGGTCAATAACAGGTTAATTCAATATAGCAGTCAGGTACAAGGAGCTCAGGTATGGATAACCACGATCTGGCAACTGCTGAGAATACACTGAGGGTTTTTAAAGACCTTCACCAGGCCACGCCCCCCACTCAAGCCGCACCTCATGCAACCACCTCCCTGCCTGTCTCCATTTAAACCGGGCATTGGTCAGCGAGCAGCATCAGACATGCTGCCCTCAAGCACACAGGTAGGGCTGGAAGCTCCCAACGTTACACCTTTTGGCTTCCACCCCAAACCACAGAATTTAATAGTCCCTTTATTGAATAAATATGTGTATCACGCCCGCCATTTTGCGCGTGCGCACTAACCCCGCGCTTCACCCTGAAGCGCCGAGTTGACAATATTGCGCCCACCATTTTGCGCATGTGCACTAACCCCGCGTTCCACCTTGGAACACGGAATTCTTATTCTTCAACCATACAGCGGCAATGCAAAGGGAGGGGAAGGAGGGCAGCACCAGCAATCCCCACGAAACTTCTAATGGGTACACATTAAGCCCTTCCCTAATCTAAACATGGACGTATCGCCCAACTCCACCCAACACAAGGGGGAGGGAGGGGAGCCCATGCCGCACACATAGACCATCACCTTCCATCATAAATGGATAAGTGCGCCGTGCCATGTGACTAATCAGCCCATAAATATAGCAATTGCATATTCCCCAATACAAAGGAGCAAAGTTTACATTATTGTACAACTATTGCACTTTATATGGGCTTACACTCATTTTATATAGTAATTGGTTACTGGTCTTAAAAACTATATATTTCCATCCTCTTTAAAGTATATTGTGATGGTTATTGTATATTTGCACAACTATAGAATGAACAAGAGATGTATGTATACACACTAACACTTGAATATGTAGGGAATTTAGTGTACTTTAAATTGTATGTACCGTACATGTTGTAATTGGTAGAATTAGCACTTTAAATCTATATACATTTGGGTAGATAGATAATTATCTATCTTAATGTGGTGATAGGTTAGGAAGAGTGACTATCACTTTGATTATGAATGTATTTTATACTTATTTTGTACTGAACATTTACGGTGGGCACATCCGCCGATAATTATGTATAGGGTATACATTATTCAGTTGTTAGTTTGGTATTTGATTGCTCCTTTGTATTGGGGAATATGCAATTGCTATATTTATGGGCTGATTAGTCACATGGCACGGCGCACTTATCCATTTATGATGGAAGGTGATGGTCTATGTGTGCGGCATGGGCTCCCCTTCCTCCCCCTTGTGTTGGGTGGAGTTGGGCGATACGTCCATGTTTAGATTAGGGAAGGGCTTAATGTGTACCCATTAGAAGTTTCGTGGGGATTGCTGGTGCCGCCCTCCTTCCCCTCCCTTTGCATTGCCGCTGTATGGTTGAAGAATAAGAATTCCGCGTTCCAAGGTGGAACACGGGGTTAGTGCGCATGCGCAAAATGGCGGGCGCAATATTGTCAACTCGGCGCTTCAGGTTGAAGTGCGGGGTTAGTGTGCACACGCAAAATGGCGGGCGTGATACACATATTTATTCAATAAAGGGACTATTAAATTCTGCGGTTTGGGGTGGAAGCCAAAAGGAATGGGTATATGTGAAAGGGCAGGTGCCATAATTTATGCACCTGATGGTAATTTTATTTTAATTGAATCTTAAGGGTTTAATTGTTTAACCACTTTTTAGGAACTCATTGTATAAAAAGGCAGCAGCAAGAACAACAGTGTAATCTCCAGCTGAGGAAGCCATTAATGGCGAAACGCGTCCTGGTAGATATGATCTGTATATTTTAAATTAATAAATGTTTTTATTTTAATTCAACTGCTGTCTGCCTTTATCCTGCAAAGAAGGTCTGGGGAACACCTATTTGATTCCCTGTGCACATTGTGACGGAGCCAATAGAGGCTCAACCGCTCGTGAGTTTGAATTTGGCTCGCTTTTGTGCTTTTTTGGACTTTGTCAATTTTTCTGCAGTATTTTCTCTTTTGGCAAACCCCGGAGAAGTGGATCGAAGGGTCTATGGGCACCTGGTATAAGTCCCTGTCCGCTATACTCCTGAGAGCCAGTCGTAGGCTCCCCAGAATGTGAGTTAAATACGAATACAAGTTACTCTCATCTTGGGTGCTGTTATTCTGTGCAATTTTGGTCCTCTCTGTGTTTTCTCCTGCAGTGTATACCCATCTGTATTTTTAAGAAGACTTACTTCTGAAGATAAGGACTACTGTTTATGGACATATAATGTATCTACCCCACTTTCTTGTGGACTCAGGTCTTTAAGCGCTGTGTTGTATTTTTTCTGTCCAGAGGTTACAATAAGTTAGGGGAATAGTAAAATGAGGTAGAGAGTGCCCTGCTTCCTAACAAGCTTACATTCTAGAGGTATTGTTTTTTGCTACGTGTTGTAGTAACGGGGTATCGTACTGTAACCAAAGTGAGAAAGACATTGTGGGGAGCACTGAGAGCAGCCAGTTCCTGGGGTGCACTGAGAGCAGCCAGTTCTTGGGGAGTACTGAACCTGTACCTACGTAAACTATGTATATCTGACTCTGATACTAGCCAGTGCCTCACCAGCCACTGACCTCACCGCACGTCACTGCTGCAGACATAGGCCCAAAATCAGGGGAGGCTGCAACGGCCGGTAGAGTGGCAGCAGGTTAGCTTGGCCTCCCGTCCCCAAGTCCAGGGCAACAATACCCACAAGGGGGGTCTCCAAATAGACGCGGAGGATGCAAAAATTTAAAGAAAATAATAAATCCGCAGGAGAGCTCCTGCAACATGCGTCTGCTCCCATCAACAGTCAGCTCCACCCCCGATCAGTAGATTCTATTTGTGAAGAGAAATACGAAAAATTCCATTTTCATGTTTTGATGTTACAAATATATAATTCAGTATTAAAAAAAAGATTGAGGGGGCGTGGCCGGCTGCCAAGGAGAAAGGACGCATGTTGATGGAGCTCTGCAGCATTCTATTTTCCCCAGGCATTATTTGAGAATCTAAACCACTGAGTACCCTCCTTGGGGACCCTGGGTGGCTGGTCAACGGGATTGTGCCGCCCGGAGCCCGTCCCCCTACGGGCAAGAGACTCGCCTGTGAACCGCCATCTCCGGCTGGAGGATGCCGTTGGCGGCCATTTTGCTGCCTACTTTGCAGATCTTATTACCTCCCAGTTCTGCGCTGGGGTCCATGCCAGCTTCTGGGGTGACGGAGGGCCCACGTCTCCCGGATGTGCTGGACGCCGTGCTGCAATTACTGGGGGGGGGGACGAGAGCCCTGTGACCCGGGGTGATATGTGCCGCATCTTGGCAGTGCTACACTCTGGCCGGAGACCTGAAGAGTTGGCCAGCAGCGTCTCCGGGAGAGAGAAGCCCGCGGGGGAGCCACATGGTGGTGCGATGACCGAGAGGGCAGAGATCGAGGAGCTGCAGGATGTGGAGAGGGAGCCGGACCACCTGAGTCCGCAGTTCGTTCCTCCGACAGGAGCTCTGACCACGTGGCAGGCCTTAGTGATGCCCGCGTGTCGAGGATCGTCTGGCCGGCAGCAGCTGGTGGGTGTGCATGAGGCACCCGCTGGCACCGACCAGTGTCTGGAGGTCGACTTTCTCCCCATCGGTGAAAAAGGGATTCCGTCTGGCTCCCTCCTGCGGGCCCCTGCTTTGGAGCTACCTGCGGCTTTTACCTTGGAGGGCCAGAAAAAACTGACGGCGGTGCGGGTGAGGGCCTCCTTGATTTGCCAGCTTTCTTTTTCGCCGATAGGCCTCACCTGCTCTGCCTTACCCTGCCTGTACCACAAATCCAGCGGTTTCGGGACACTGGCTGACATCAGGTTTGCACTCCTTCCCCCTTTGCCTGTTAATGGCAAGCTGATTCGCTCCCACTGCTGTCCCCCCCCCTCCAATTTAGAGACGCTTTGGTCATCATCTTATTTTCTTTTGCCTGCTGAATTTCCCCGGCTGGGGATACATTATGCTTCCTGGAGACGCTGTATTTTTGTTTTGGTTTCATGTCCCCCCGAGGACTCTTATTTTCCTTTTCACGAGGACCTTCTGCCCATTTTTGGCTAACATGGAAGGGGACTCTATCCTCCCCTTTATATTCCTTATCGTAAGCTGAGATTTGTTGTCCCTGATGTACGCAGAGTAAAAGCTGACTCTTTGTTTTCCCTGTGATATACCTGCTGACTTTTTCTTGTCCCCCTCCCCCAGTTCTCTAGCAATTTTTTTCAGAGCTTATTTTGAGTCCCCCCCCCCCTCTTACGCTTTACATGTTTTATGAATATATGCCGTTTGGCCCTGCGAGGCCAACCTGGATGGTTGAATTGTGACCTTCTTTCTGCAAAATAAAAAAAATTTAATGCAAAAAAAAGATTGAAGTGTAGGACAGTCTTGTAAAATTTGAAATGTGTATAAAAGTTTTCTTATTAAAAGGGACAAACAAGGCTGCATACATATTATTCAACGCGACACTCAAACCTAGATGAGACCCCTAATTTGAATTTGATATATATATATATATATAGTATTTAAGTTGTGGTGGAGGGCAAAAAAATGAGATTAAAAGCCTCCACACTGCAAATAATAAAGTTTATAGTTACAGAAAACATTTACATATCACAGCAATTCAAAGAACTGCTTACAGAGCTCATATGCTACATTCCCCATATGCAGCAAAGAACTCTGGGTAGGACATGCAAATGAAGTCCCCAACCTCTCAGTTTTTTGCATATAGTGTCTGTGATAAGACAAATCCCTCGTTGCCAATGCAATGCCATACTAGATGGTCAGGTTATGCCACCAGTCACAGCCACTCCTGTACAGCGGTCTCTGGCTTATTATGCCATCATCAGCAGGAGGTAGACTAGGTCCACATTAGATTACTTACACAAACTAAACTCCTAAAATACAATCAGTTTTAAGATAGCAATACATATAACAACATTAACTCTTGTATGCCCATTGTCTGTTAGAGTTGGCTTTTGCCACATTGGTCTGCGGTCCCATGGCATGAGGCCAGCATCCACACTTCTCCAACAGGCACAAAGGCCTTGTATAGTGTAGGCAAGGGTGCCAAGGAGGCATGCGGGGGACGTTCCCTACACGTCTTCCGCTCAGCGGGGGGCCAGAGAGATACTCACCTCCTGGTCCGGGGTCCCGCGGTGTTCTGACTTCCTCAAAGTCAGACGCCGCTTTTAAAGACCCCCCCGCCATGATGACATCATCGTGTCGAATGCGATGATGTCATTTTCAGGTGCCCCCCCCCCGGCAAAGCCGAGAGATCGCCTGAAAGGGAGGTGGGGGGATCCTTTTGGATCCCTCTCCCTCCTGATCGGGAGGGTCTACGAAAAAAACACAGGCACCGCTTTGAAGGGCAGTGTCTGCCCTTCAAAGCGGTGCCTGGCTTTAACCCTTTAAATGCCTGATCCGGTGGGGGCCACCATCTTGGATGGTGGCTCCACCTCCCGGTCCCCCCTCGTTGCCGGACGTCATCGCCGTTAGCCGGGGAACCCCTAGCTGCCTGGGGATTTCCCAAGGAAATCCACTGGTGGAGATAGGGAGTTCCTTTGAACCCCCATATTTCCCGAGCGGTGGCAGCTAGGGGGGGTCATGTTTGGTATCATTCGAAAGGCCTGAGCATGACCATGTTTAAAGTAAATAATAAATAAAAAAAATAATAATAATAAAATAATCGTGTTTTTTTTTTGGTGTGTTTTTTTATTAATGCAGCAATATTGTTCACATTTAAATTATAATGTGAACAATAATGCTGCACTAATGATTTTTCTCTATGGGGTGCGTTTGCTAAAAATCACGTAATTCCCCCCAAAAAATGTAACTCCCAATCTCTAATTTTTTTTCACAAGCACACTCCATAGAAAATAGAACCGCAAAGGCTTGCATGATAAAAATGTGGAAAAAAACACTTTACAAATTGTAAATTATTGAAAATGCAAATTGTATTGTATTTTTTGTTATAATATACAGGCAGGACATGAGGTATACATATAATAATGATGTATTATGAATCTGCGAAGTCTGCCGGAAAGAACGATATATACTATGTCTGGGTCATATAATAAAACGTGGCTTCAAATCGCGTTTAACTTTAAACATGATGAGCAAATGCGGTAAAAATGAGCTCAGCACACAGCAGTGAAATGGCTCAACAGCTAAGGGGTTAAAGTGTTTTAGACACTAATTTTCCTTTTTTATCTCTTTACATACAGTTAGGTCCATATAGTTTTGGACACAGGCACAATTTTCATACTTTTGGATCCGTATGCCACCAGAATAAAATTAAAACGAAACAATCCAAATGAATTTGTAGTGGAGACTTTCAGTTTTAATTCAAGGGGTTGAACATAAATATCAAGTAAAACCTTTAGGAACTGTAGCCATTTTTATACACAGTCCCTCCTCCCCCCATTTTCAGAGGCTCAAATGTAAATAGACAAATGAATATAATCATAAATAAAATGTTCATTTTTAATATTTTGTTGAGAATCCTTTACTGGTAATGACTGCCTGAAGTCCGGAAGCCATGGACATTACCGAAGTCTTGGTTTCCTCCTTTATGATGCTCTGCCAGGCTCTAACTCCAGCTGTCTTCAGTTGTTCTTTGTTTCTGGGTCGTTCTGCCTTTTAGTTTTGCCTTCAGCAAGTGAAATGCAGCTCAAATGGGTTGAGATCAGGTGATTGACTCAATCATTGCAGAATATTCCACTTCTTTTCTTTCAAAAACTTGTGTGCTGCCTTTGCTGTGTGTCCATCATCATTGTCCATCTGTGCTGTGAAGTGCCGTCCAATCAACTTTGCTGCATTTGTCTGAATCTGGGCTGACCTTATATCTCTTATCTCTGCTGAATTCATCCGGCTGCTTCTCTCTGTCACATCATCAATAAACACCAATGACCCAGTGCAACTGTAAGCCATGCATGCCCATGCCATCACACTGCCTCCACCATATTTTACAGATGATGTTATGTGCTTTGTATCATGAGCTGTACCAAGCCTTCTCACACTTTTCTCTTCCCGTCATTCTGGTACAGACTAATCTTAATTTCATCCATCCAAAAAATGCTTTTCCAGAACTGGTCTGGCTTTAAATATTTTTTTGGCAAAGCCTAAACTGGCTCTTCTATTCTTCAGGCTTATGAATGGTTTGCACCTTGTGGTGAACCCTCTGTATTTGCCCTCGTGAAGTCTTGTCTTGATTTGTAATCTTTGCCAATGATAAGCCCACCTCTCGGAGAGTGTCCGGCACTTGTCTAGATGTTGTGAATGGGTTTTTCTTAGAGAGGATTCTGCGATCATCCACCAATGTTGTCTTCCATGGACACCCAGGCATTTTTATGTTGCTGAGTTCACCAGTGCGTTATTCTTTCCTCAGAATGTACCAAACTGTTGATTTGGCCACTCCTAATGTTGCTGATAATTCTCTGATGGATTTGTTTTGTTTTTGAAGTCTTACAATGGCCTGTTTCACTTGCATGGACAGCTCCTTTGAAAGCATGATGAAGGTTCACAGCAATAGATTCCAAATGCAAATACCACACTTACTGGGTTATTCAGAGAGGGGTGAAAAGCAGGAGAATGACTGGAGAAGTGAAAATTCTAGGTCAAAATAGCAGATTTGGAAAGTGAGATAAATGGGAGGATTTTTCTGGTTTGGCTATTTTGACCTAGAGTTTTCACTTCTCCAGTCATTCTCCTGCTTTTCACCTCTCCCTGATTAACCCTGATAGAATCAACTCCAGACCTTTTAACCTGCTTTAATGATGATGAAATAACGAAGGAGTAGCCCACACCTGGCCATGAAACAGCATTTGATTCAATTGTCCAATTACTTTTGGTCTCTTGAAAAAAGTGGGTAACGATTTTTAAGAGCTGTAATTCCTAAACCCTTTCTCCAGTTTGGATGTACATACCCTCAAATTAATCCTGAGAGTGCGCACTTTCAGCCTATATCCATTATATACAATAACTATAGCTTGATTATGCTTTGGTAAATACCTGGGAAAAAAATAAAATTGTGCCTATGTCTGAATATATATGGAACTGAACAATATGGCTGTATGAACAATAGATTAATGGTTCATAGACTAGCAATAAATACAGCAGCAGCCACGTTTTTCCACTATTTTAACTGCAAAAAATAACCCACAGGCTTTCAGCACCTCCAGCCGATATACGGCCCAATTAAAATAGGCTCGATCTCCAAAATATATTTATTTTTCTAGCACAACTCTGCTAGTTTTCATTTCGGGAGATTCATTTACAGACATACCAGCAGTTCCAAGTAAAATATTTGGTTTTATTATGCTTGTGCATACTTGTGCTTAGACTTGTTAATGGAAATTTCAACTTAAGCAAATCTGTTCGAATAAGGCTGGGGTCAGACGAACGCAGTGCGAACGCGCGTGCAGCCGCACTTTATTACGGCGGTAGTAGCAGCAAATGACGGCCAATTACGGCCAATATACGAAGTCCGGACGCACGAAAGTTCGGCCGCGCAACGCAAGCGGCAAAGGAATGCATTTTTTTAAAGAACGTGATACCGCTAGTACTGATGCACAGAGCGCGCTGCGTCCGCTAGCGGCGTGTGCGCGTGATTAGGTGACGTCCGACGCACATGTCCGGCCAACATCACGTCCATTTGTTTTTAATAGCGCCGTCAAAAATCACGGCCGAAATTGTGCATCGTATGACCGCAATCGCGTCTTCCGTGAAAAAGTGCGTTCGGACGCATTTTCTGACGGTAGACGTGAAAAATGTGTTTGTCTGACCCTAGCCTTAAGCGTATCTTTGAAAAAATATCAACTTCTGAAAGCGGTTGTTAAATGTATTTTATGGCAGGAACACAGAGAAAATCTGATTAAAATCCTGATTTAAACATTTGACTTTCAAGTAAACATGCTTAGTAGCAAAAATCAACACAATGTTGGGCAAAAAGTAGCTTTTTTAAGTCTTTTCACTACCACCTGTTTCGCGGCACAGCATATTTTTTTGATTTTTCGTCTATGTACAATTTTTTTCATTTTGAGGGCCCTATACCAAAGTTGGTGCTAACTTAACCAGAGCTGTTGTAAACCTACCAGAGCCATTATAGGGCTCTATTACACTCTGCGCGCAAACGTTAACGCGTGCGCAAAAACGCATTAACGCGAGGGGAAAAACCCTTTGTGCAGACCGTCGTATTACAACGTCAGCGCAACAAACGCGCGCATACGTCTCCCGCGGGTGGACCTGCGCGAACCCTGCGCGAGTGTACTGTACTGCGCTTGTCCTATACTTAACATTGTGAGCGCAAATGCGTTTGCGCGCTGGTACACGGATGGTATTACAATCTATGCGCAGTTTTTAAAGCACAGCGTTTGCGCGCATAATTTTAACGTCTTTGAAAAGCTGGTGGTAACGACAAATCTGAACGTCCTGGCCGAACCCAAATACACCAGCCCAAAAAAAATACAGCAAAGTATAGTTATTAGTTACGCATTCTACGCATACCCAAACAATAAAATTGAGATGTTGTGCGTGTTTTTATTATTGCTGCAGCATATATACTCAGATTGATTTTGACAGGCGCAAAAATTTAATGGGAGACAATTGTGGTTCTTAATTCTGATTGGCTGAATCTCGTGAAAAAACAGTCTGCACACCGATTTCTGCGCGCAGCGTAAATGCGCGCGTGTTTTTGCGTGTCTTTTTTACGCGTGTTATTTTTTGACGGGTGAAAAAATGCACGAGGATTGTAATACCAGCGTTAATTTACGCGCGTTAACGTTGAACGCTTCACGCACAAATTAACGCGCTGTGCGAGTGTATTTGCGCAAAGAATGTAATAGAGCCCATAGTCTTTGGAGTCTGGTTAAGGCTAGGGTCAAACGAAAGCATTTTTACACGCGAACGTAAAAAAGTGCGTCCGAACGAATTGACGTATTTTTTCACGGAATTCGCGAAAACGGTCATACGATGCGCATTTTCGTGCGTGATTTTTTACGGATCGTCAATAAAACACTTCTTGCGTCTGGACGTTATGTTGGCCGGACATTAGCAGCGTCTGACGTCTCCTAATCACGCAAACACGCCGCTATGCCGCAGCTGCGCACTCTGTACGTCCGTACTAGCGGTTCTGCGTTCTCGAAAAAATGCGTTCGTTTTCCACTTGCGTTGCACGGCCGGACTTTCGTGCGACTGTACTTCGTATATTGGCCGTCATTGCCCGTCATTTGCTGCTAGTGCGGCCGTAATTATGTGCGCCCGAACGCACGTTAAAAGTGCGCTGGTCTGACCCCAGCCTAAGTTAGCACCAACTTTGGAATATTGCCCTGAATTCGCTGATATTTAGAACAAAATATCAGTCGAACCTTGGCAAAAAAATTTTTAGAAACTATTTCCGAAGGAATTAAATGGAGCCCATAGTTTGACTTGATCCATTTGATTATTTTTGATGCGAGTATATAATCTACTGAAACGTGACATGAGACTGATAAACAAGTAGAAAAGTAGATAGTAAAAAAATCCAAGTTGCCAAGTACCAACAATAAAATACCACCCAATCTTCATTACAAAATCTGAGAAATATTTCACAAACCTCCTGCTGTACATCTTCTCGGACCGTACTTGTCTACAAAGGGATAAGATTCACCACGTTCACTATTATTTGTTTAGTATGCAAACAAAACAAACATTTTGTATTTGAATTTGTAATGGTTTGTACAAAGCCAAATCCCAGAAATTTCATACCAGCATTCCTACGGAAAAAAGCACTCTACCAGGGTTATTCAGAGAAAGGTGAAAATCAGGAGAACTGGCAGGAGAAGAGAACAATCTAGATCAAATAGCCGATTTGGAAAGTGAGATAAATGGGAGAATTTTTCTGGTTTGGCTATTTTGACCCAGAATTTTCACTTCTTCAGTCATTCTCCTGAGTTTCACCTTTCTTTGAATAGACCCTTAGGCTAGGGTCAAACGAACGCATTCTGTGTGGACTGTGCGTCCGTGCACAATGGACGTACTTTCTGACTGATGATGAGGTAGTGGCCACACGGTCCGTTTTTGTGACTGACGTTTTTTTTGACTGATGTAGATTGGAAAATAAATTAATATGAAAAACATTTTGGCCGTCAAAAATGCAGTCTGTCTGACTACGTTCCATCCCTCACACACAAAGCTATGCGGACGTTGTGAACGTGGTGCACTCCGCACGTCCGTTCTAGCGGTCTTACATGCTTGCCTAACTTGCGTACATTTGCCGCGTCCGTTGTGTGTCCGCACTTCTGGGTGGACGTACTTCGTGTGTGGTCTCTAATGATCATAATTATATGCTACCACGGACGTTAAAATGTGCGGCAAAACAGACGTAAACACTGCGCTCGTCTGACACGGGCTTTAGGATTAAAATTGGATGGTGAATATTAACCTCTCCTGACATCCTGTGCCCCATCCATTTTTAACCCTTGAGTGACCTTTACCTTACTTACCCTTAATTGCAGGGCCGGGCTCCCTCTGCGTTGCACAGGCACTCATAGCTGAACCTCATGGGGAGCGCAATCCATAATTAGCATTAGGATAAGTAAGGTATTGCAAAGTTCTAGCGCTATTTACCACACCGATGCACCAGCAAAAAAATTTGCGACGCCTAAAAGCTGGTGCTAACTGATTCCACTTTTACAGAATCATTAAAACCCCCCAATAAATCCGATACTCACCTCTCATCCCGCGGCAAGAATGGTGGCCCCATCCACCACTTCTCCTGGCCGCGAGCAGATTGAGACTAGGGACAAATAGTCCTCCGTCTCCCTCCACAATTACTCTGCGGCGCTGCGCAATCTCATGAGACCGTGACTGCGCAGTGCTTGCGGCCTGGCAGTGCAACCCTCCATGGAGTCCTATGCACTCCATGAGGTGATAATCGTGGTGGCGTGGAAGCCTACCGCGAGTATCACAGAGGGTGGCACTTTGTTTCGTGGCAAGGTGCTGAAGTAGCGCCTTCCCCAGAATCCAAAGCTAAAATGGGGACGCTATTGGGAAACCTGCAGGCACAGGTTTTCCACGTTAGCATCCCATTTTAGCATTACGTACTGAATAGGGCCCATAGTGTTTAAGTCAGTTGTTTTGTCATTATAAAAATAATCGGCAACACCATAAACCATTTTACACTTGCCCACTGTTTGCTGTTTTGCACCCTCTGCCATTCAGGTTATAAAGTTAAAAAAGCAAAGTCCATGCATACACTAGTGATCACAATATTACAGAACTTTTATTGATAAAATAATATGTTTAGGCTGAAATGCAAACTTTTTCGCGCCAGGTGTGCCCGGACTATGCTCTTTTTACTGCTAATGTGAGTATCTCAACATACTCTTTGTCCAAGAACAACCAAGGGATCCAAACTATTCAGTTATAAAGTGTCATACTAGATGGATCTTGGGGGACACCGATCAGCCACATTGTTACCAAGCTCAAACAATCATCACATATCATCAAAGTCATCTAATGTGATTCTTTACTTTGTAACTATTAAAAATCTAGAGTCTCATATCAAATGGACATGAAAAATAGGTTCAGTTGAAGTTGGGATTCTTATAAATGTGTTGAGGCATATAAAGTAGTGTTGTTAAACTCTCGGCTCCCCATATGTTGAGCCCTTCAATTCCCAGAATTCAGCCAATGCAATAGCCGGCGAGTTAAATCATGAGATTTATAGTTCAGAAACACCTGGGGGCAGAGTTTGACAGACCTGTTTCAAAGGATATTCTTTAAGTTTAGACCAGAGGATTTTTAAAAATACCTCTTTATCATGAAAAATTAAGAAATATTTTTTTTTAATTAAGAATGAAAAATTAAGAAAAACGAAGGATACAATTCTTCCCATTCTGATTAAACTCCCCAGATGTATGTGAGATGTATTTCAATCACAATAAAATAGGAGTTTATTAGTATAGTGCTAACCTGTAACCTTGTTTTTGTGCCCTCTTTCTATCATAAACCTCAATAAATCTATAATTGTAAACTTTGACCGAATCAGTAGTAACACACCTCCGGTTCAGAAGTGATAAACAATTACGTGTAATATAATTGTAATTTTACTGCAGAGAGGTGCTGCCCGGCAGTGTGCGGATTCATATGCTGCATTGAAACCTATGGGTTAAAAAGCCTTGTTTCTTAAAAAAAAGTTTGAAAGCCTAAAATTTTGCCTAAAAAATCCTAAAAGAATAATTAAGTAAAGAAACTTACATTCTATTGGTAGTAATCTACTTCCCATTCTTAAATAAGCAATAAAAAGGAAATAACTCATAAAAGAGAGAAAAACCAACTGATCCAAATCACCCAAAATGAGCCGGATCGCCGAAATGATCCGAATCGCCAAAATGATTCAAATCGCCGAATGATCCGAATCATCGAATCGATCTGAAATTTTGGACTGATCCGAAATTTCGGGTGGTCAATATTTTGTTTTCGGAAATGCTCCCGAAACACGAAAATGGTGAATTTCATCCGAATTTCAATTCGGAACGAAATGAAATGCACATCTCTAATTGTAATAGCCTGCTGGACAGATAGCAAGTAATCATCACCTTGAAGGACTTTTCACTCTCATTTCCAACACACCCTTCCCTTTTGACATAATTAGTTATTCAAAGAGAGCCGATCTGGCCTTGAAATGGTAACCGAACAATGAATTTCCCCGTATGGTACAATTTCATGGCCATTCAGCTAATCAGAAAGCAGGCAGTTCGCCAAGTTTTGGCAAATTGCCAGCTAAATACAGTGCCTGTTTGACGGCAGTAAAATCCCCATAGAGAAGCAATGGTTAACCTATTCAGAAAACACCGAACAGCAGTGAAATGTCAGTGTCATGACTTGGATTTACCGGGGTTGCGTGTTTGAGCCCAGGTGCGGTGACAGATGTGGAGAGCGGAAGATATGCAAGGTTTTAAACAGAAAAAAGGTTTATTTATACACATGGGAACCACAGCAGGAAGAGCAAAACCAAAAGGGAGCACTGGACATGTATAGCTAACAAGGTGGAAAGCCTGCCCAGAGGGCAGTCTATTGTGGATATATGCCCCAGCTCGTGGATATTGCCCCAGCTCGTGGATACTGCCCCAGCACGTGGATACTGCCCCAGCACGTGGATACTGACCCAGCTCGTGGATATTGCCCCCCAGCTCGTGGATATTGCCCCAGCTCGTGGATATTGCCCCAGCTCGTGGATATTGCCCCAGCACGTGGATACTGCCCCAGCACATGGATACTGCCCCAGCACGCGGATACTGCCCCAGCACGTGGATACTGACCCAGCTCGTGGATATTGCCCCCCAGCTCGTGGATATTGCCCCAGCTCGTGGATATTGCCCCAGCTCGTGGATATTGCCCCAGCACGTGGATACTGCCCCAGCTCGTGGATATTGCCCCAGCACGTGGATACTGACCCAGCTCGTGGATACTGACCCAGCTCGTGGATATTGCCCCCCAGCTCTTGGATATTGCCCCCCAGCGCGTGGATATTGCCCCCCAGCTCGTGGATATTGCCCCCAGCTCGTGGGTATTGCCCCCAGCTCGTGGATATTGCCCCCCCGCTCGTGGGTATTGCCCCCCAGCTCGTGGATATTTCCCCCCAGCTCGTGGGTATTGCCCCCCAGCTCGTGGATATTGCCGCCCAGGTCCTGGATATTGCCCCCCCAAGCTCTCATGGATATGCCCCAGCTCAGACCACAGACCAGACATGGGGCGGCTGTTTGAATGCTCTATCGGCATTCGGACAGCCGCCCCATGAGCTCCTTATACTTACCTTCCCGAGCGGCGAATGGAAAGTTTCCCCGCTTCCGGTCGTTGAAGGACCCAAGCCTCCCACGTGACCGGGGCTTGGGTCCTTCAGAGAGCGGAAGTGAGGGAAGTTTCCCTTCGCCGCTCGGGGGTTGGATGCGCGTGGCAGCCGGGTGGAGGCTGCGAGCGCAGCCTCTACCCGGCTGCTGCGCGCATCCAACCCCCGAGCGGCGGAAGGAACTTTCCCTTCGCCGCTCGGGGGTTGGATGCGCGCGGCAGCCGGGTAGAGGCTGCGAGCGCAGCCTCTACCTGGCTGCTGTGTGCATCTTGTAACCGCCGCGGCGAGCGCACAGCCGGCTCGTGCCGCGGCGGTTGCATGCGCTCGCAACCAACCGCCGCTGGTTGCGGGCGCATGCGCAGAGTAAGGCTTGGCGACGGACACGCCAAGCCTTACTCTATTATAGTATAGATAACAGGTAACTGGATAACACAGGAAAGGGCCAGATTAATACACACAACAGGGTTTAACAAGCAGACAGGACAAGAAAAGTGGACAAGACTGGAAATGGGCTGAACACTGAGTACAAAGTGAATACTTTAAGCAGACACAGAGTGGCAGCACATGAAGAGAGCTGACTGTAAATATAGAATAGAACTAAGCTACAAACAGAAGGACAATACAGGAACAGAACTGACTATGGAGACAAACAAGGGGTTAACTAAGGAAACACTCACAGCAGACAGGTGAGAACAGAAACAGGGTTTAAATCAGAGATGCTGGATATGGTGATAGTCCAGGAGTATTGTTAGTTGTAATCCAAGAAAGTCAATGGCAGTTTTCCAGTAAGAAAAGACAAGTCTGTAGGCGCAAAAGGCAGAGTTCTTGAATAAAGAGAATTTATCAAGCGCAGTATCCAAAGGGGTATTCCAATTTCACAGTCAAAGTTCAGGCATAGATCGAGACGGGCAGCAAGCGAGAAGGGTATATATGCATCCAAAGCCAAAAGGTCATACACAAGGGGAATCCAATAGAGGGGTGTGGGTAGGTACAGCGGGTTCTAGATGCTCTTCTGGTAAGGGGTGTGCAGCGCACGCAGGTTTGCAAGGACTGAGGTGCTCTCTGAATAACCTCTATAGTGTTGAATTTGATATCATTTGACGCTAATCAATCGGGAGAAAATGTTATTGTTGTTTTATTTGTTCATTAATAGTTAAAAGTTTTGATGCTTTAACCCTTTCCCTGCGGATGACGTGTGGGGAACATCCTCATTGACTCCCGCTATATGCGGAGGACATTCCCCACACATTATCTGCTAGCGGGAGCCCTGGTAGAGATATTCACCTCTCTCTCCGGGGTCCCACGGCGTTCTGACTTCAGGAAAGTCAGAAACCTTTTTTATGGGCCTCCCAGCGGAAATGACGCCATTGCGTCAATGATGTCATTTCCAGGCGACCCACTCCCAGCAAAACCCGGAGATCGCCTAGAAGGAGGGGGGGATCCTTTTGGATCCCTCTCCCTCCCGATCAGGAGGAGCTACAAGTTGAAGGCAGGCAACGCTTGGAAGGGCAGTGTCCCAAAGAAATCCCCTGGTGGAGATAGGGAGTTCCAGCTAGAGGGTCAGGGTTGGTGTCATTTGAAAGGCCAGAGCATGGCCTTTCAAATGATATCAAACATGACCATGTTAAAGTAATAGAAAATGAATAAAAATAATTTAAAAAATAATATATATATTTTTAAAAAAAACATGTTTTTTATTGTTGTGTTATTCTTATTAATGCAGCAATATTTTTCGCATTTCAATTATAATGTGAACAATGATGCTGCACTAATGATTTTTTTCTATGGGGGCGTTTGCTAAAAATCACGTAATTCCCCCCCAAAAAAATGTAACGAGTCCCCATTTCTAATTTTTTTAACAAGCACACCCCAAAGAAAATATAACCGCAAAGGCTCGGATGATAAAATGTGGAAAAAACCACTTTAAACGGTGTAGATGATTAAAAATTCTAATTTTATTATGTTTTTTGTTATAATATACAGGCAGGGCATGATGTACAGTTGTGTTCAAAATTATTCAACCCCCAATGCTGTAAAGGGTTTTAGGGAATTTAGTGTACATTTGTAATTGTATTCAGAATGAAATCCTACAAGGACTTTTTAAAGAACCATATGCAACTAAAATGACATCAATTGGTTTTGTAATACAGTAGTAAATGTTTCTTTTGTGAATTCTTCATTGACACAATTATTCAACCCCTTAAAGACTACCACTCTGAAGAACAGAGGTTCATTCAAGTGTTTTCAATCAGGTATTGAAAACACCTGTGGATGTCACGGAGCAGCAATAAAGCATAATAAGCACCAATTAGGCAGCTTTAAAATGACTGTGATACTCAGCTCCTTCTAGACATTTACTGGTGTGGTTACAAACATGGTGAAGTCAAGAGAATGGTCCAGGAAGACAAGAGAAGAGGTGATTACTCTTCACAGGAAGGGTAATGGCTATAAGAAGATTGCAAACATGTTAAACATACCAAGAGAGACCATAGGAAGCATCATTCGCAAATTCAAGGCAAAGGGCACTGTTGAAACGCTACCTGGTCGTGGCAGAAAGAAGATGCTGACTTCGACTGCTGTGCGCTACCTGAAGCGTAGAGTGGAGAAAAGTCCCCGTGTGACTGCTGAGGAACTGAGAAAAGATTTGTCAGATGTGGGTACTGAAGTTTCAGCTCAGACAATACAGCGCACACTGCGTAATGAAGGCCTCCATGCCAGAACTCCCAGGCGCACCCCTTGCTGTCTCCAAAGAATAAGAAGAGTCGACTGCAGTATGCCAAAAGTCATGTGGACAAATCACAGAAGTTTTGGGATAGTGTTCTGTGGACTGATGAAACAAAATTAGAACTGTTTGGGCCCATGGATCAACGCTATGTTTGGAGGAGGAAGAACAAGGCCTATGAAGAAAAGAACACCTTGCCTACTGTGAAGCATGGCGGGGGGTCAATCATGCTTTGGGGCTGTTTTGCTTCTGCAGGTACAGGAAGCTTCAGCGTGTGCAAGGTACCATGAATTCTCTTCAGTACCAGGAGATATTGGATGACAATGTGATGCAGTCCGTCACAAACCTGAGGCTTGGGAGACGTTGGACCTTTCAACAGGACAATGATCCCAAGCATACCTCCAAGTCCACTAGAGCATGGTTGCAGATTAAAGGCTGGAACATTTTGGAGTGGCCATCGCAGTCACCTGACTTAAATCCGATTGAGAACCTCTGGTGGGACTTAAAGAAAGCAGTTGCAGTGCCCAAGCCTAAGAATGTGACTGAACTGGAGGCTTTTGCCCGTGACGAATGGGCGAAGATACCCGTAGATCGCTGCAAGACACTTGTGTCAAGCTATGCTTCACGTTTAAAAGCTAAGTACTAAGATTGAATGTCACTTGGGGGTTGAATAAAACTGATAATGATGTGAGCACAGAAAAGACATTTGTGGTTATTTCATTATAAATGTTATGTTATATTTGTCTGACCTACACGTGCCTCTTTGATTTAATTGTAAGCAAGATGACTGAATGATCAAAATCAATGTCAAACTGGCCAAAACACTCAATTTCAGTGGGGGTTGAATAATTTTGAACACAACTGTATACATATAATAATAATAATGATATATTATGAATCTGCAGAGTCTGCCGGAAAGAACGATATATAATATGTCTGGGTCATATAATAAAACGTGGCTTCAAATCGCGTTTAAACATGCGGAGCAAAAGCGGTAAAAATGAGCTCAGCACACGGACGTGAAATGGCTCAACAGTGAAGGGGTTCTCTAAGAGTTCTAAATATAAATTGCAATTACAGTTTTTTTTTATAAAGCGAAAAAGAAATTGACAGAGAAGTCAGAAACATTGAGATCGATGGGGACAAAGAACCCTGCTGCAGTGCACAATGATCATAACATCCATTAGTGATCATGCATCCAGATCCAGCTTGCTCCACTATCAGACCCATCCAGGGCAGCCATCAGAAATGATGGGGCCCCTTACTAAACCTCACGATGGGGCCCGCCCGGGGCCCCCCTGGCACTCCCTCAACCTCTAACAGCTTTTCTCCCTCTTAAAAAAAAGGACATAACATCGCACCTCAGCAATAAAACTCACAGTAATGTGCAGTGTGTATGAGCATATCACAGGATCCACAGCAATAAATCTCACAGTAATGGGTTGTATATGATGGCCTTTGGGTCTGGGTCTGGGCCTGGTCCCTGGGTCTGGTTTGGGCCTTGGGGTCTGGGCCCTGGGGTCTGTGCTCTGGGCCTTGGGGTCTGGGCTGGGCCTGGGTCTTGGGGTCTGGTCTGGGTCTGGGCTCTGGTCCCTGGGACTGGGCCTTGGGGTCTGGTCCCTGTGGTCTGGGCCATGAGTCTGGCCTGGGGTCTGGTCCCTGGGGTCTGGGCTCTGGTCCCTGGGGTCTGGGCCCTGGGTCTGGCCTGGGTCTGGGCCTTGGGGTCTGGTCCCTGGGTCTGGGCTCTGGTTCCTGGGTCTGGGCCTTGGGGTCTGGTCCCTGGGGCTGGGCCTTGGGGCCTGGTCCCTGGGTCTAGGCTGGGCCTGGCCCCTGGGGTCTGGACCCTGGGTCTGGCCTGGGCCCTGGGTCTGGGCCTTGGGGTCTGGGGCCTGGTCCCTGGGTCTGGGCTCTGGGCCTTGGGGTCTGGGCTCTGGGCCTTGGGGTCTGGGCTCTGGTCCCTGGGGTCTGGGCTCTGGTCCCTGGGGTCTGGGCCCTGGGTCTGGCCTGGGTCTGGGCCTTGGGGTCTGGGCCCTGGGGTCTGGGCCTTGGGGTCTGGGCCCTGGGGTCTGGGCCTTGGGGTCTGGACCCTGTGTCTTGGGGTTAGGGCCCTTGGTCTGGGCCTTGGGGTCTGGGCCCTGGGGTTTGGGCCCTGGGTCTGGCCTGGGTCTTTGGGCCTTGGGGACTGGGCCCTGGGGTCTGGTTCTTGGGGTCTGGGCCGTGGGTCTAGGCTGGGCCCTGGATCTAGGCTGGGCCCTGGATCTAGGCTGGGCCCTGGCTCACCACTCTGCTGTCTTCCTTCCTTCAGCTCTTCTTTTCTTCAATCTTCTGCTTTTCTTCTCTTCTATCTTCTTTTCTTCTGTCTTCTGCTCTTCAGCCCGGGCCCTCCATCTCAGGCGCGCAGCTTCACTGATTGGAGGGGGTGGAGCCAAAGCAACGTGCTTGTTAGGCCCCCACACGCTGCTTGGCCCCGCCCAGCCAGCCTGTGAAGCTGCAGCAGAGACACAGCGGAGATGTAAAAGGGCGACGCCGCTGCCGACGGGGCCCCCGAGGCCCGGGACTCCCCCTGCGGGCCCCCGAGGCCCGGGACTCCCCCTGCGGGCCCCGGCGGCCCGGGCCCCCACCAGGCCCGGGCCCCTTAAGGCACCATCGGGCGTAATGCCCTGATGGCGGCCCTGGACCCGTCTAGTTTTTATTAAATCACTCAATTACAGAATCCCTATGATCTCTCTGTAAGAATGGCTGAAACATATCTGAAACATATTTTCATTGTGTGCATTTATTTGCATATATGTTGCAGAAGTGATATGATGCAGAATATGTTAATATTCAAAATATACCCAATTCATCGATTAAGGGAACACGTTAAGAAAAGAACAGAGTTGAATAAAAAATTAATAAATCAGTATTTTTTTTTACATTAAATCCTATGGGATTCTCCTGTTGAAACCTGTCGAACTGAACCACCGAAGATCAAGGCATTTCACTGACACTTCGGTGCAGCTCTGTGAATAGATTAACCATTGCTTCTCTATTAGACAATTTCCCTGCTGCCGAAGATCACCGAATTGCAGCAATCTGCGGCAAACTGCACTGTATTTCGCTCTCAATTCGCCAGTATTTTGCAAAAATGACAGCTCTCTGAATAGCTGAACTGCCACAAAATTGCACTGTACAATTCGGTATCATGTCTACCGTTTATTGAATAACCCCTATAGGCTTGTAGCTATATTAATCCCTGCCAAAGTGCTTTGAATGGCTTTGGGTTGGAACAGTCCTGTCAGTTGATTAAAATGTGACATTTCAGCTTTTTTTTTTTAACTAAATGTGCAATGTTGTAAAAACTCAGTTTTCAACATAAGGTTTCAGCATACATCTGGGTAAGAAATAGAGGGGCCTGAATACATTCTTTTTAAAAAAATTTTTATTTAAAACTTGTTTTTATTGTGCGAAAAGGTCACAATTCAACCACCAAGGTTGGCCACGCAGGACCAGGCAGTGTGTACTCATAAACATATAAAACGGAAAGGGAGGGGGAATCTCTAAAGAAGCTCAGAAAAAACGTCGTAAAACTGGTGGGGGGGACACAAAAAAAAGTCAGCAGGTACAGTTCAGAGATAATAAAAGTTCAGCATGAACTCAGCATAAATCAGTATCAAATCAGTAGCAAAAAATTTTTTTTTTATCCCCCGCCGGGGATAGTCAGCTGGAAAAGGAAAATAAAATGGTGTCCAAAGCGTCTCTAAGCGAAGGGGGGGGGGCAGCATTGGGAGCACAGCAATTTGCCTTTAAACAGGTAAAGGGGGAGAAAATGCAGACCTGATGTCAGCCAGTGTCCTGAAACGGCTGAATTCGTGGTGCAGGCAGGGTGAGGCAGAGCAGGCGAGGCCTATCGGCAAAATAGAAAGCTGGCATATCAAGTAGGCCCTCGCCCGCACCGCCACCAGGGTTTCCGGCCATCCAAGGCAAAGCCGCAGGGAGCTCCAAAGCAGGGGACCGCAGGATGAAACCAGGCAGAATCTCTTTTTCAAAGGTGGGTAGACAGTCGATCCCCATGTCCCGATCGATGCTGGCAGGTGCCTCCAGCACACCCACCAGTTGCTGCCGGCCATACGAATCTCGACATGCGGGCACCGCAGAGGCACGCCTCGTGATCAGAGCTCCCTCTGGAGGGACGAACAGCAGAATCGGGGGATCCGGCTCTCCCTCCCGCAGCTCCTCAGTCTCCGCTTTCTCATACAGCACACCATCATGTGGCACCCCCGCGAGCGTCTCGCTCCCGGGAATGACGCTGGCTGAATCTTCGGGTCTCCGGCCGGAGCGCAGCATCTCCAATATGCGGCGCATATCGCCCCGTGTCACAGGGCTCTCGTCGTCCGCGTCCCCCAGTAACTGCAGCACGGCGTCCAGCACATCCGGGAGACGTGGGCCCTCCGTCCCCCCGGAAGCCGACATGGACCCCAGCTCAGAACCGGGAGTCAGGAAAATCTGGAAAGTAGGCCGCAAAATGGCTGCCAGCGGCGACCTCCAGCCGGAGATGGCGTCTAACCTGGCGAGTCTCTGGACCGGAGGGGGGGAAACGGGCTCCGGTCGGCACAATCCCGTTGGCCAGCCGCCCAGGGTCCCCAGGGAAGGTACTCAGCGGTTTAGGCTGGGGTCAGACCAGCGCACTTTTAATGTGCGTTCTGGCGCACATAATTACGGCCGCACTAGCAGCAGATGACGGGCAATGACGGCCAATATACGATGTACGGCCGCACAAAAGTCCGGCCGTGCAACGCAAGTTGAATTTGAACGCATTTTTTTGAGAACGCTGAACCGCTAGTACTGACGTACTGAGTGCGCAGCTGCGGCATAGCGGCGTGTTTGCGTGATTAGGAGATGTCAGACACTGCTAATGTCCGGCCTACATAACGTCCAGACGCAAAAAGAGTTTTATTGACGATCCGTACAAAATCACGCCCGAAAATGCGCGTCGTATGACCGTTTTTGCGCATTCAGTGAAAAAGTACGTCAATGCGTTCAGACGCACTTTTTCACGTTCGCGGGGAAAAATGCTTTCGTCTGACCCTAGCCTTAAGTTCACAAAAAATGCCTGGGGAGAAGAGAATGCTCCGGAGCTCCAACAACATGTGACCTTTCTCCTCGGCAGCCGGCCACGCCCCCGCCTGAATACATTCTAATCACACTGTTATTAATAGACTGGTGCACAGCAAAATAATTTTATTCTTACGAATTAAATTGTGGTAGGGAGCCCAATGGAACTGCGAGGATTAATTTAGTGATGGCGGGCCAGTGTTTACTAGCAAGAGTTCTATATTAATACACCTCCATACAGAATGCACCTGTAAACATGTAACATAGCGATTACATTTCCTACATATTTATTTTCTTTGATAATCTGTATATTTGTGTTTTGGTTTTTATATCTTACATTTATTACTTTGTATTTCTGTACCTGCTGTAAAAATTCAATGCTCTTTTACCCAGGACATACTTGAAAATGAGTGAAATCTCATTGTATCCTTCCTGGTAAAATACTTTATAAATAAATAAGATAATACTGTAAAATTTATTTAAAAAAATAAAATAAATAAATTAAAGCATGCGAGAGTCAGGATGACCCCATAATATACTATGCCTCCCCCCTGACAAATCATGGGGGTGGGGCATATCACCTACTATCCCAGCACTGCTAGGGTTACATCTTAGTACCTGAGCAGTTATTACTTCTAAGGTGCCAATAATGAGTGAGGGTGACCTTTCATCTCAACCCATGTCTATTAGCCCCCGTACATCTGACCCCGATGGGTGGGGGACAATGCCATGTCCTAATACCCCCCTTTATTATTCTTATTAATGCAGCAATATTTTTCGCATTTCAATTATAATGTGAACAATGATGCTGCACTAATGATTTTTTTCTATGGGGGCGTTTGCTAAAAATCACGTAATTCCCCCCCAAAAAAATGTAACGAGTCCCCATTTCTAATTTTTTTAACAAGCACACCCCAAAGAAAATATAACCGCAAAGGCTCGGATGATAAAATGTGGAAAAAACCACTTTAAACGGTGTAGATGATTAAAAATTCTAATTTTATTATGTTTTTTGTTATAATATACAGGCAGGGCATGATGTACAGTTGTGTTCAAAATTATTCAACCCCCAATGCTGTAAAGGGTTTTAGGGAATTTAGTTTACATTTGTAATTGTATTCAGAATGAAATCCTACAAGGACTTTTTAAAGAACCATATGCAACTAAAATGACATCAATTGGTTTTGTAATACAGTAGTAAATGTTTCTTTTGTGAATTCTTCATTGACACAATTATTCAACCCCTTAAAGACTACCACTCTGAAGAACAGAGGTTCATTCAAGTGTTTTCAATCAGGTATTGAAAACACCTGTGGATGTCACGGAGCAGCAATAAAGCATAATAAGCACCAATTAGGCAGCTTTAAAATGACTGTGATACTCAGCTCCTTCTAGACATTTACTGGTGTGGTTACAAACATGGTGAAGTCAAGAGAATGGTCCAGGAAGACAAGAGAAGAGGTGATTACTCTTCACAGGAAGGGCAATGGCTATAAGAAGATTGCAAACATGTTAAACATACCAAGAGAGACCATAGGAAGCATCATTCGCAAATTCAAGGCAAAGGGCACTGTTGAAACGCTACCTGGTCGTGGCAGAAAGAAGATGCTGACTTCGACTGCTGTGCGCTACCTGAAGCGTAGAGTGGAGAAAAGTCCCCGTGTGACTGCTGAGGAACTGAGAAAAGATTTGTCAGATGTGGGTACTGAAGTTTCAGCTCAGACAATACGGCGCACACTGCGTAATGAAGGCCTCCAGCCAGAACTCCCAAGCGCACCCCCTTGCTGTCTCCAAAGAATAAGAAGAGTCGACTGCAGTATGCCAAAAGTCATGTGGACAAACCACAGAAGTTTTGGGATAGTGTTCTGTGGACTGATGAAACAAAATTAGAACTGTTTGGGCCCATGGATCAACGCTATGTTTGGAGGAGGAAGAACAAGGCCTATGAAGAAAAGAACACCTTGCCTACTGTGAAGCATGGCGGGGGGTCAATCATGCTTTGGGGCTGTTTTGCTTCTGCAGGTACAGGGAAGCTTCAGCGTGTGCAAGGTACCATGAATTCTCTTCAGTACCAGGAGATATTGGATGACAATGTGATGCAGTCCGTCACAAACCTGAGGCTTGGGAGACGTTGGACCTTTCAACAGGACAATGATCCCAAGCATACCTCCAAGTCCACTAGAGCATGGTTGCAGATTAAAGGCTGGAACATTTTGGAGTGGCCATCGCAGTCACCTGACTTAAATCCGATTGAGAACCTCTGGTGGGACTTAAAGAAAGCAGTTGCAGTGCCCAAGCCTAAGAATGTGACTGAACTGGGGGCTTTTGCCCGTGACGAATGGGCGAAGATACCCGTAGATCGCTGCAAGACACTTGTGTCAAGCTATGCTTCACGTTTAAAAGCTAAGTACTAAGATTGAATGTCACTTGGGGGTTGAATAAAACTGATAATGATGTGAGCACAGAAAAGACATTTGTGGTTATTTCATTATAAATGTTATGTTATATTTGTCTGACCTACACGTGCCTCTTTGATTTAATTGTAAGCAAGATGACTGAATGATCAAAATCAATGTCAAACTGGCCAAAACACTCAATTTCAGTGGGGGTTGAATAATTTTGAACACAACTGTATACATATAATAATAATAATGATATATTATGAATCTGCAGAGTCTGCCGGAAAGAACGATATATAATATGTCTGGGTCATATAATAAAACGTGGCTTCAAATCGCGTTTAAACATGCGGAGCAAAAGCGGTAAAAATGAGCTCAGCACACGGACGTGAAATGGCTCAACAGTGAAGGGGTTCTCTAAGAGTTCTAAATATAAATTGCAATTACAGTTTTTTTTTATAAAGCGAAAAAGAAATTGACAGAGAAGTCAGAAACATTGAGATCGATGGGGACAAAGAACCCTGCTGCAGTGCACAATGATCATAACATCCATTAGTGATCATGCATCCAGATCCAGCTTGCTCCACTATCAGACCCATCCAGGGCAGCCATCAGAAATGATGGGGCCCCTTACTAAACCTCACGATGGGGCCCGCCCGGGGCCCCCCTGGCACTCCCTCAACCTCTAACAGCTTTTCTCCCTCTTAAAAAAAAGGACATAACATCGCACCTCAGCAATAAAACTCACAGTAATGTGCAGTGTGTATGAGCATATCACAAGATCCACAGCAATAAATCTCACAGTAATGGGCTGTATATGATGGCCTTTGGGTCTGGGTCTGGGCCTGGTCCCTGGGTCTGGTTTGGGCCTTGGGGTCTGGGCCCTGGGGTCTGTGCTCTGGGCCTTGGGGTCTGGGCTGGGCCTGGGTCTTGGGGTCGGGTCTGGGCTCTGGTCCCTGGGACTGGGCCTTGGGGTCTGGTCCCTGTGGTCTGGGCCATGAGTCTGGCCTGGGGTCTGGTCCCTGGGGTCTGGGCTCTGGTCCCTGGGGTCTGGGCCCTGGGTCTGGCCTGGGTCTGGGCCTTGGGGTCTGGTCCCTGGGTCTGGGCTCTGGTTCCTGGGTCTGGGCCTTGGGGTCTGGTCCCTGGGGCTGGGCCTTGGGGCCTGGTCCCTGGGTCTAGGCTGGGCCTGGCCCCTGGGGTCTGGACCCTGGGTCTGGCCTGGGCCCTGGGTCTGGGCCTTGGGGTCTGGGGCCTGGTCCCTGGGTCTGGGCTCTGGGCCTTGGGGTCTGGGCTCTGGGCCTTGGGGTCTGGGCTCTGGTCCCTGGGGTCTGGGCTCTGGTCCCTGGGGTCTGGGCCCTGGGTCTGGCCTGGGTCTGGGCCTTGGGGTCTGGGCCCTGGGGTCTGGGCCTTGGGGTCTGGGCCCTGGGGTCTGGGCCTTGGGGTCTGGACCCTGTGTCTTGGGGTTAGGGCCCTTGGTCTGGGCCTTGGGGTCTGGGCCCTGGGGTTTGGGCCCTGGGTCTGGGCCCTGGGTCTTTGGGCCTTGGGGACTGGGCCCTGGGGTCTGGTTCTTGGGGTCTGGGCCGTGGGTCTAGGCTGGGCCCTGGATCTAGGCTGGGCCCTGGATCTAGGCTGGGCCCTGGCTCACCACTCTGCTGTCTTCCTTCCTTCAGCTCTTCTTTTCTTCAATCTTCTGCTTTTCTTCTCTTCTATCTTCTTTTCTTCTGTCTTCTGCTCTTCAGCCCGGGCCCTCCATCTCAGGCGCGCAGCTTCACTGATTGGAGGGGGTGGAGCCAAAGCAACGTGCTTGTTAGGCCCCCACACGCTGCTTGGCCCCGCCCAGCCAGCCTGTGAAGCTGCAGCAGAGACACAGCGGAGATGTAAAAGGGCGACGCCGCTGCCGACGGGGCCCCCGAGGCCCGGGACTCCCCCTGCGGGCCCCCGAGGCCCGGGACTCCCCCTGCGGGCCCCGGCGGCCCGGGCCCCCACCAGGCCCGGGCCCCTTAAGGCACCATCGGGCGTAATGCCCTGATGGCGGCCCTGGACCCGTCTAGTTTTTATTAAATCACTCAATTACAGAATCCCTATGATCTCTCTGTAAGAATGGCTGAAACATATCTGAAACATATTTTCATTGTGTGCATTTATTTGCATATATGTTGCAGAAGTGATATGATGCAGAATATGTTAATATTCAAAATATACCCAATTCATCGATTAAGGGAACACGTTAATAAAAGAACAGAGTTGAATAAAAAATTAATAAATCAGTATTTTTTTTTACATTAAATCCTATGGGATTCTCCTGTTGAAACCTGTCGAACTGAACCACCGAAGATCAAGGCATTTCACTGACACTTCGGTGCAGCTCTGTGAATAGATTAACCATTGCTTCTCTATTAGACAATTTCCCTGCTGCCGAAGATCACCGAATTGCAGCAATCTGCGGCAAACTGCACTGTATTTCGCTCTCAATTCGCCAGTATTTTGCAAAAATGACAGCTCTCTGAATAGCTGAACTGCCACAAAATTGCACTGTACAATTCGGTATCATGTCTACCGTTTATTGAATAACCCCTATAGGCTTGTAGCTATATTAATCCCTGCCAAAGTGCTTTGGAACAGTCCTGTCAGTTGATTAAAATGTGACATTTCAGCTTTTTTTTTTTAACTAAATGTGCAATGTTGTAAAAACTCAGTTTTCAACATAAGGTTTCAGCATACATCTGGGTAAGAAATAGAGGGGCCTGAATACATTCTTTTTCAAAAAATTTTTTATTTAAAACTTGTTTTTATTTTGCGAAAAGGTCACAATTCAACCACCAAGGTTGGCCACGCAGGACCAGGCAGTGTGTACTCATAAACATGTAAAACGGAAAGGGAGGGGGAATCTCTAAAGAAGCTCAGAAAAAACGTCGTAAAACTGGTGGGGGGGGGGACACAAAAAAAAGTCAGCAGGTACAGTTCAGAGATAATAAAAGTTCAGCATGAACTCAGCATAAATCAGTATCAAATCAGTAGCAAAAAAAATTTTTTTTATCCCCAGCCGGGGATAGTCAGCGGGAAAAGGAAAATAAAATGGTGTCCAAAGCGTCTCTAAGCGAAGGGGGGGGGCAGCATTGGGAGCACAGCAATTTGCCTTTAAACAGGTAAAGGGGGAGAAAATGCAGACCGATGTCAGCCAGTGTCCCGAAACGGCTGAATTCGTGGTGCAGGCAGGGTGAGGCAGAGCAGGCGAGGCCTATCGGCAAAATAGAAAGCTGGCATATCAAGTAGGCCCTCGCCCGCACCGCCACCAGGGTTTCCGGCCATCCAAGGCAAAGCCGCAGGGAGCTCCAAGGCAGGGGACCGCAGGATGAAACCAGGCAGAATCTCTTTTTCAAAGGTGGGTAGACAGTCGATCCCCATGTCCCGATCGATGCTGGCAGGTGCCTCCAGCACACCCACCAGTTGCTGCCGGCCATACGAATCTCGACATGCGGGCACCGCAGAGGCACGCCTCGTGATCAGAGCTCCCTCTGGAGGGACGAACAGCAGAATCGGGGGATCCGGCTCTCCCTCCCGCAGCTCCTCAGTCTCCGCTTTTTCATACAGCACACCATCATGTGGCACCCCCGCGAGCGTCTCGCTCCCGGGAATGACGCTGGCTGAATCTTCGGGTCTCCGGCCGGAGCGCAGCATCTCCAATATGCGGCGCATATCGCCCCGTGTCACAGGGCTCTCGTCGTCCGCGTCCCCCAGTAACTGCAGCACGGCGTCCAGCACATCCGGGAGATGTGGGCCCTCCGTCCCCCCGGAAGCCGACATGGACCCCAGCTCAGAACCGGGAGTCAGGAAAATCTGGAAAGTAGGCCGCAAAATGGCTGCCAGCGGCGACCTCCAGCCGGAGATGGCGTCTAACCTGGCGAGTCTCTGGACCGGAGGGGGGGAAACGGGCTCCGGTCGGCACAATCCCGTTGGCCAGCCGCCCAGGGTCCCAGGGAAGGTACTCAGCGATTTAGGCTGGGGTCAGACCAGCGCACTTTTAATGTGCGTTCTGGCGCACATAATTACGGCCGCACTAGCAGCAGATGACGGGCAATGACGGCCAATATACGAAGTACGGCCGCACAAAGGTCCGGCCATGCAACGCAAGTTGAATTTGAACGCATTTTTTTGAGAACGCTGAACCGCTAGTACTGACGTACTGAGTGCGCAGCTGCGGCATAGCGGCGTGTGTGCGAGATTAGGAGATGTCAGACACTGCTAATGTCCGGCCTACATAACGTCCAGACGCAAAAAGAGTTTTATTGACGATCCGTACAAAATCACGCCCGAAAATGCGCGTCGTATGACCGTTTTTGCGCATTCAGTGAAAAAGTACGTCAATGCGTTCAGACGCACTTTTTCACGTTCGCGGGGAAAAATGTTTTCGTCTGACCCTAGCCTTAAGTTCACAAAAAATGCCTGGGGAGAAGAGAATGCTCCGGAGCTCCAACAACATGTGACCTTTCTCCTCGGCAGCCGGCCACGCCCCCGCCTGAATACATTCTAATCACACTGTTATTAATAGACTGGTGCACAGCAAAATAATTTTATCCTTACGAATTAAATTGTGGTAGGGAGCCCAATGGAACTGCGAGGATTAATTTAGTGATGGCGGGCCAGTGTTTACTAGCAAGAGTTCTATATTAATACACCTCCATACAGAATGCACCTGTAAACATGTAACATAGCGATTACATTTCCTACATATTTATTTTCTTTGATAATCTGTATATTTGTGTTTTGGTTTTTATATCTTACATTTATTACTTTGTATTTCTGTACCTGCTGTAAAAATTCAATGCTCTTTTACCCAGGACATACTTGAAAATTAGTGAAATCTCATTGTATCCTTCCTGTTAAAATACTTTATAAATAAATAAGATAATACTGTAAAATTTATTTTTTAAAAAAAAATTAAAGCATGCGAGAGTCAGGATGACCCCATAATATACTATGCCTCCCCCCTGACAAATCATGGGGGTGGGGCATATCACCTACTATCCCAGCACTGCTAGGGTTACATCTTAGTACCTGAGCAGTTATTACTTCTCAGGTGCCAATAATGAGTGAGGGTGACCTTTCATCTCAACCCATGTCTATTAGCCCCCGTACATCTGACCCCGATGGGTGGGGGACAATGCCATGTCCTAATACCCCCCCTTTATTAACTGCCCTCACCTACTACTAAACATAATTTCATAAACTCTTCTCCTGTGCTGTGAAAAAGAAAGATAAGGATCGTAGCTGAGTATCTGAGTCAGACCTTGGACTCTATTCCACACAAGTCCGTAATGAGGAGCCTCTAAATGCAAAATCAAGCACTATGTTACTTACCAGCACATTTCGTAATATTTCTGAGAGGATCACAAATACTGGCAGTAGCACCCAGGGCTCTGCTGCTGGTATATACTCCTGGAGTCAATAGAGTCAAGAAAGAATGGAGTCAAGAAAGAACCCCCAAAAGATTGTGTGTATTCGTTTGCCAGTGTTCTTCTGCTTGAGGCAAACTGAGGCAGCAGATCGAACCCTCACCTGCACTGTGTGACCAGAGGTAAGTAATACATTTATTAAATTCTCTTTTTTATATATATATCTAATGAAGCACACAAGAGCAACATTGAAATCACTGGTTATTATCTGGCTCCCAATAATTTTGTCATTCCTATACAAAGTATACGAAGCATATAGGTAAAGGAACCTGCCATAACAGCCATGCCGCAAAACTAAACTTAACAGCTCACTCATTAATTCTGCCATATTGAGTGTAATAGGGCTCTTTATTTATTAAGGCTAATGGTAAAACTTTCTGTTATGTAGCTTTAAAGGGATACTCTAGGCAACTCTAAGCTTTTTTAGGTGGTCATGATGTCCTAAGTATGCCCTTTTCCTCCGCTGCCCCCTCCGCTCAGCCATTCAGCTGAAACAGCTGAGACGCGGAGGACTTTACTCCGCCCTCCCAGCTGTCAGTCAGTAGAGCGGGATTCGTATTTCCCGCTTCTGCCGACTATTGCCGAGTAGGAGACGTCATCGAGCTGAAAGCGCGATGACGTCTCCAACTCGCTGCAGTAGCTGGTGGCAGCGGCTGAGATTAGTGTTGTGCGTATCTTCTTGCGCGGAACACTAATCAAAGAAGATGGAGCCTGGAGGAAGCCTGCTGATTGGCTGGTTGCATGCGCGCCTCTCACGTAAACCATTAGCCAAGTTGAAGATTTAACAGGATGGGAGCGGAAGAGGAGGGAGGTGAGTATAAAAAAAAAACGCCGTTGGAAACAAGTGATTTTTAGGGTAAGTATTACATTAAAAAAAAAATACTGAATAACTAGGTAGGGCAATAGCTATAATATAATTTAAAAAAGGGGGTGTGTTTTTTAGCTTAGAGTGTTCCTTTAAATCTTTTACTGCCACAGAGAGATTACATTTTTTTGTGAAAAGAAAATCTGTGACAAAAAACTGTTTCATGACACAGAAGTTCATGACAGCAGATTACAAAAAAATGATTGTGATATTGTGATATAGCTTTTCACATCGCTAGATGGGAGTTTTGCTGTGTATCCAGAACTATGCCTGAAAATCTTCCCAGCCAAATATGCCGCAGTAAAGCCCTTGATCCTATTTCCTATGCCACTCTGCTTGGCTGATTTAACAGACAATGCACAGCTTAAAAAAACAAATCACTAAATCATACACTTGCTATCTGGCCTGAAACCCATTGAACCGTGACAATGCAGCTTGCAGAGTCACAGTGACAACAGGATATGTCCCAGTACAGGCCCGCTACTCTGAAACCTGACTCGCTTTGTACTGAGATGCTTTAGAAAGGCAAGTAATCTTAACCTTTTCGGCGTAATAGGATGCTTTTGTCAATTCTTTTGCCTATAAATGTAGGGATGATGGACAAATAGACCAGATAGTGTTCTCAAGCCCCAAATAAAATTATTTTACCTAACTTTTTCAGCAGAGTATATTCTGTACATGAGTTCTCTTGTATGGCGAGATCTTGCAGGTGTAATATGGAGAATAACCGATTTTGTCTATTCCACCCAGGATCACAACGAAAGAGATTCTTACACCAGGAAAGGGGCAGAAGAATTATTTCAGACCTAGAGATGATGCTTGGGGTTACATAGTGATCGTGAATGAATTGTGTCATAAATCATCATATTTAACTATTATTAATTAATTGTTATACCAAAGAGGTAACAATAAGGGCGGTGTGAGGAGTTTTGCCCTGTGTGGCTAACTGACATCATTAAAGCAGCCTACTCTAGAGTGGTTATCTCAAATGGTGACTGGGAATATAGGGGTACACACATTGTTGGGAGGCCTGTCACTCTAGTGGGTGGAGATAAGACTTAGTCCAACCTTCTCTTCTTTCAACCAGGAGTTCCATGATGGGATCAGCCCTTTTAGGCTCTGGCTTGGACTAGAGAGCACATGGGTGTGCAAATGACTGTTGCTCTTTTTGATACCTCTGTATATCAATTACCTATACTGAGTCTTTGTTTTATTGCAGTGTCCAGGGTTTAGTTTAAGAATGTTTTAACATTTTTATCTTTCTGTTTAACCTGTTATTTAAAACTAAATTCATAATACCCATCACTGTGTGTTTGTGTTGTCACTTGCTACTCGACGTTTCAAGTTATCGGCTAGTATACCATTTTAAAAAATACATTTTCACAACAGTTACTTACCAGGCAGTGGTAACTGAAGCGTCGAAGGGATACTCAAGGGTTAAAACGGGAGCAGGGGGAAACTAAAGGGTTAAACATTAAACCCTTCTGACCCCTTCACACTCACCTCCTGTTTAACACTTTAGACTTTTAAAAAGTTACCTTCAAACCAGCACTGGACGCCCTCAGCAATGCCGAGTGCAGTGAGAGCCATAGGATTGGCTGCCTACACTCGATCATGTGGCATGCTGCAGTTTACGGGAAGCTGATTGCATGTGACATCCAGACCAGTGCCAAGGGAGCCTAGGGCTGAAAAGAAGGTAAGTTTAAAAAAGGTTTCAAACCTTAGGGGATGCTGACATGGCTAGGAAGGTTTAATGTTTAACTACACTGTCCCCCCCCATCTCCTGTATTACCCTAGGATTGCACCAGCAGTGTGTACAGTAATGAAGCAACCCAATCTCTCTTCTCAGTCATTTGTGTTAAATTTCCTTTCTCTGCATTTTCAATGACTAGCACTGCTCCATCTGTTGCAAAGGCTAGGGATTAAGTGCTTGGCTACAGTGCTTTGAGAGGGTCCTATCACCTCCTTAACGCTAGCGCTCCTATAAATGAGCGTTAGCACTAGGTTAATTGAGGCGATAGAGATCGGGAGGTGATGTGATCGTAACACTAATGCGTTAAAAAACCCGTTAACGAATCAGTATTATCTCTTTTTTGCACAAGCTTACTGTACTTTGCATTCCCTATTCTTAATATGGGGAGTGTAAAGTGTAAGCAGATAGTAAATAGCGTTACGATCCATAATCCTAATGCTAATTACAAACTTGCAAACTTGCTTCTGCGGAATCAGCTGCAGCTGTAAACGCCCCCCAAAAAAATCACATGCTCACCTCTCATCCCATGGCAAGAACGGCGGCCTGATCTGCCGCTTCTGGCTTCTAGGAGCAGAGTGTGACTGGGGAAAAAAGTCCCCAGTCTCCCTCCGCGATCACTCCGCCGACCTGGGTCATGTGACCCGGCAGGAGAAGCCTCTATGGAATGCATGGAAGGGATGCTCGCGATGGCGCTTTAGTGCTGCCCCAAGTATCCAGGACCCTAGTGCCGCTTCCTGGACCCTAGCGCTGCTACAGGGCAGGCTGTTGGATTCAGCACCTACCCTGCAATCTACAGGTAAAACGGGGACACTAAAGGGAGATTAGCAAACGATAAATTTTAGCGTTCGCTAAGGGGAGATTAGCGAACGATAATTTTTGCCCTTAGTGTCCACGTTTTAGCTGTAGGCAGCTGATTGACAATTTGCTGTGTGTTATTGGAAAAAAAATGGCACTTAATAGTTATTTTTATAAATTCTTTATTTACATGGCTGCCATACATCTGATATAATACTCTACTGCGTGGATATTAGTTTTCATGAAAATCTAAAAAAACAAAACAAAACAAAACATGACAAAATGACCAAGAAGAACATTTATGGATATAGGGTCTGATAAGTGAAAATGTTACTAGAGGACGTAAGGAGCATGAGAAAAGGAATAATAAAATTGGACTACAAAAGAAGACGAGTAAGAAATGGAGTCTGAACTGGTAGCCTGGAGACAGGAATATGCTATAAACGCAAGTGTAATTACAAATCGTACTCACTCCATGGACCCCGAATGTTACTATACGCCTCAATAGGATGATGAAGCTTGACTGTCAAATCCCTCATCAGTTTTACTCCCTGGATAATATAAAGAACTCTCCGCGGGGTCGTGGTTGTGACTTCCGTCTGTATTCAACCATAGCTTTTCTAGTTGCGGGAGATATTAAAAAAAAGGAAAAAAAGACAATTTTCTTTGCAATTTAGACTTAATGATTGTTTTTTGAGATGTCTGGCTTGTTCCAAACAAAGTGAGCTACCCATGTAATTAGGAGCTTATGATGTAGTATTCATAGATGGTGATATTTTATATATGTGTATATTAATTATTGCACTACTGTTTTATTATGTATTGTTTTAACCCTACTGTACATTTTTTGTTATAATTTAATAAATAATCTGAAGGCCTACTTTTGGCACAACTCATATAATCAGCTTTCTAGGTTTGGAATGTTAAGTACCCAGGTCCTTCGAAAAGCGCCTTATGTTTCTGAAACCATTCATAAGACTGGTTAGAGACTTTCAACACATCACATCGGGCTAGATTCACTAGAGCCCCCTGCTAGATCGCCAAGGGGTGGATTCCCTAAGGGTTGCATCTTTAAAAAAGCAACCCTTTAGAAACCCACGCCTTGCAGGTCTATTCACTAACAGGATTATTCAAAGAACTCTTTGGTACCCTGCACTTCGGGGAGTTTGATTCATCGACCCTGCAGTGAATACAGCATTCACTGCAGGGTCCCCGAAGTGCAGGGAACAAGCCGCAAAATGCCACCTCAAAACCGCCAAACACACCCGAAAAACTGGTGCAAAACCGCCCGGATCAGATAAAACCACGGAAGAAACAGTGGATCGATCCGATAAACTGCCGAATGCACCTGACGATTCGCCACAAAACCGCCGATTGCATCTGAACAAAGCTGACGACACGCTGAACAGAGCGCTGACCAGCTGCCAGAAAAAGCTGACAAGCCACCGAACGAGGTAATAAAAAAAAAAACACTGCATCATTTAAAATGCGTTTGAAAAAAAATAAAGGAAGAAAATGCCTGGAAATAAAATATAAATAATAAATAATATACAAGGTATGAATAATAAAAAAAGAGTCTGTTACAGAAAATAAAAGCCATTGAATAAAAATCTGAAATTTTTTTGCTGAAAAATGCCTATAAAATAATAAATAAAGACGTGCTTTGCTGCAAATTAAAAGAATAAATGGAATAATAAATAATTAATTAAAACAGGTAATTTTTTTTACATTGGAACCTATGTGATTCGTCTGATTAAACCTGTCGAATGAAACCTCCGAAAATCAGGGCATTTCACTGACATTTCTCTGCTGTTTGGTGTTCTCTGAATAGATTAACCATTAAGTGTCTATGGGGAGTTCACTGCCGTCGAAAATCATCGTATTTCGGTGACAATTTGCCAAAATATTTGTGGTGCAATTTGGTGGCAAGTTCAGCGATTAGTGAATAGACCCTTTACAGAAGATTTGTTGCATGTTTCATTTATAGAAAAATACAGTCACGTTTGAGGCTGTTTACGTTGGTTATATCAGTTGCTTCTAGAAGCAATTTAGATGACGTGACCAAACACAGTGACTCAGCTTGTAAATCTGCTTTTCGCAGAAACACGTACATTGTTCTTATGAATGAATATGCCCTGCAGGTCTGAACAACATGCTATAATGGACCCGTCACATTATTGTCACACACCTTACTCCCTGCAAATCAGTATTCCCCTCTACATATCTAGAAATTGCTCCACTAGGAATCCCGACACGTGGACACCTATGCATCAGCGTGCTTTTAGTTTTGATTCATACTCTAAGGCATTCTTCATTTATTCAGGAGCATGCAAACGATTTTTAAAGTATGTTTTAAAGCAGTGTTTCCCAAACCTGTCCTCTGGACCCTCCGCCTCGCCAGGTTTGCCAGATATCTGAAACACAGCACAGGTGATATGATTTGCTGCTCAGTGATTACAGGATTCAGTCTGTATTTCCCCAAGGTGATCTGCAAAATCTGGCCTGGTTGAGGGTCCCGAGGACAGGTTTGGGAAACACTGTTTCCAGACTGAGGATCTTCATATTTTAATGAGATCCAAGGCCCAATTCAGTATTAAGGATGGTCTATTGATCAGAACAGCTAAGCATGGGATACAACAATGGGTAGTTCCTACTGCCTTTAGAGGTTTAATGCTGCAACATGCCCACACAATGCACCAACTGCGGGACATCGAGGTGAAAAGATCACCTATGAGTTACTGCGGGATTATGCTTATTGGCCCCATATGTTACAAGACATCCAAATATATTGCCATGGATGTCTAGTATGTGCCCAATTTCAACCTCACGGCCCTACTCATTGTGCACCTTTCCAGAGGAAAGGTTTTTCATTGCCATGGTCCGATATTCAGATCGACTTTATTGGTCCTGTCACAAGATCAACTAGGGGAAACAAATATATGTTAACAGTTACCTGTCTGTTTACTAAATGGATAGAGTGTTTACCAGTAGGGATGAGCCGAACACCCCCGAGTTCGGTTAGCATTCGAACTCGAACTTTTCAAAAGTTAGAATTCGAACACGAACACGAACTCAATACAAGTCAATGGGACTCAAAGTTTGATTTTTAGAGTGCCCTCCAAGAGAGCATATATGCTAGATATTTGCCATAAAAGGTGTATGGGGGTCCAGGTAGTGCCCTGGGGGACAGGAAACAAGGACAAAAAGTAAAAAAAAAAGTTTTTAAAGGGACAGTGAGTTTTCCATGAAATAAGGGTTAAAAATAAAAATGAAAAATTGCTTCAAATATCGTGCCTAGGAGGTCCTTATAACCTGCCCGTGAAGTGGCGGATTTGTAGGATGTATAGAAACATTTAAAAACAATGTCCGGGTCCAGTAAGTGCCCTGAGGGACAGGAAACAAGGACAAAAAGATACTCACCTCTCTATCCGGGGTCCCGCGGTGGTCTGACGTCAGCGTCCTCAGACGCTGAAGTCAAGCTCCTCCCGACGTAAATGACGTCATCGCGCCATGCGCGATGACGTCATTTCCAGGTGACCCCCGGCAATTCCCCGGGAGATCGCCTGGAAGGGAGGGGGGGATCCATTCGGATCCCTCTCCCGCCTGATCGGGAGGTCCCACAAATAAAAGCCAGGCACCGCTTAAAAGGGGAGAGTCTCCCCTTTTAAGCGGTGCCTGGCTTTAACCCCTTAGGCACCGGGTCGCACTTCGGCACCTTGCGGCGCCGAAGTGCGGCCTAGCTCCGGTGGGGGCCACCATCTTGGATGGCGGCTCCACCCCCGGGACCCTCCTCACTGCCTGACGTCCTCACGCATAGCGTGATGATGTCAGATAGCCGGGGAACCCCTAGCTGCCCGGAATCCCCTGGTGGAGATAGGGGGTACATTTGAACCCCGATATCTCCAGAACCATGGCAGCTAGGGTGTCAATCGAATCCCTGAGCATGGCCTTTCGAATGATATCCAACATGACCAGGTATAAAGTAAAAAAATAATAATAAAAAAAAACATGTATTTTTTTGTGTGTTATTTTTATTAATGCAGCAATATTGTTCACATTTCAATTATAATGTGAACAATGATGCTGCACTAATGATTTTTTCTATGGTGTGCGTTTGCTAAAAATCACATAATTCCCCCCCAAAAATTTAATAAGTCCCCATTTCTAATTTTTGTACAAATACACCCCATAGAAAATATAACCGCAAATGTTCATGTGATAAAAGGTGAAAAAAAACACTTTACACGCTGCAGATGATTAAAAATTCAAGTTTTATTGCATTTTTTGTTATAATATACAGGCAGAACATAACGTATACATTTAAAAATGATATATTATGAATCTGCCGAGTCTGCCGGAAAGAACGATATATAATATGTCTGGGTCGTATAATAAAATGTGGCTTCAAATCGCGTTTAAACATGATGAGCGAAAGCGGTAAAAATTAACTCAGCACACAGCGGTGAAATGCCTCAGCAGTGAATGGGTTAAAGGAACAGTGAGTTTTCCATAAAATAAGGGTTAAAAATAAAAATGAAAAAATCCTTCAAATATCGTGCCTAGGAGGTCCCCATAACCTGCCCGTGAAGTAGCAGATTTCTAGGATGTATAGAAACATTTAAAAACAATGACCAGGTCTGGGTAGTGCCCTGGGGGACAGGAAACAAGGACAAAAAGTTTTAAAAAAAATACATTTTTAACCCCTTCACTGCTGATGACGTGTGGGACACATCCTCAGTTACTCCCGCTGTATGCTGAGGAGGACGTGTCCCACACGTCATCAGCTTTGCGGGACTCCCGGTGGAGATACTCACCTCTCTGTCCAGGGTCCCGCGGCGTTCTGACTTCAGCGTCCTCAGACGCTGAAGTCAAGCTCCTCCCGATGTAAATGACGACATCGCGCCATGCGCGATGATGTCATTTCCAGGCAACCCCCCCTGGCAATGGCGGGAGATCGCCTGGAAGGGAGGGGGGGATCCGTTTGGATCCCTCCCGATCGGGAGGTCCCACAAAAAGAAGCCAGGCACCGCTTAAAAGGGGAGTAGCCATTTTACGATTGAAATGACAAGAATGTGGAAAATGTTAGGTGTGAAGCGTAAGTTGTATATTGCGTATCGTGCCACGTCTAGCGGAAGTGTCAAACGCTATAACCAGTCAATTGTAAATGTCCTAAAGAAATTTGTAAAAGAATCAGGGAAGGACTGGGATGTAAAGTTGCCCTTAGTGCTCATGGCTAGTAGAGCCACGCCAAGTACCGCAACTAAGATGTCACCATTTGAGTTAATGACTGGAAGGAAGATGGTGTTACCACAACATCTATTGTATCGCACTTCAGGTCAGAATTTAATAAATGCTGCTACCACACATCAGTATATAGAAAACCTACATCATCATTTACAGCAAGCATTTGCTTTTGCGCAATGGAACCTAGAGAAGGCCGCTGTATCTAATAAGACTTATCATGATCTTAAGACTACCAAAAAGGAGTATGAGATTGACAATAAGGTGTATCTGTATAATTTTAGTAGAGATCGAGTAAAAGAAAGGAAGTTTCTTCCATCCTGAAAAGGACCATACTCGATAATTGATAAACTGTCTCGTGTGGCGTATAAAATAGAGATACCCAAAGGAAAGGAGAGTATTGAAAAATGGGTTCACATTAATCAATTGCGTGTTTGTCATCCTAGATCTCAACTCAGAATGTGTGAAGATGGACCAGCAGAAGACACTTAACTGGTATCATGTGAAGTGATTGTTTTAATTAACATGTGATTCTTCTTCCCAGCATTCAGATGTTTAACTCAAGTTAGTAGGAAGACTAGATCCGTACGGTTAATTAAATTTAATCAGAGATCAGAGTATCTATAGGGAATTTGAGTGAAATCGCTAGTTGTGTTTAAGGAAAACTGACTGGTGTATAGATCGAAATCTATGAATGGTTATTAATACTCTTTCTTTCAACAGAAATAGAGAAAAGTGGTTAATCCGAACTGCGAGACGCTAATCCGCAAAGATGAGTCGGACCATCAAGGATATTGCGATTATCTGGAAATTCTACTGCTTTCCGCACAATTCCAAGCAGATCCAATTATTGAACCAGGATCGTCTTCTGGCATCATAATCCAAGAAGCGCCTGGATTTCTTCTGACGGAAAGGAGAGTGTTAAAGTCCCATGTGAATCAAGCTCCTGCAAGCGTGAAAGACATGCTGGATAAAGCCAGGAAACCGTTTATTGCTATGTACAAGAACCACCGGAAGAAAAGATTTGCTGCATTTCTTATTGCAACCAATGTTTTACTACAGAAAGAGAAGCAAATGTTTACCGGAAGGATCTGGTACAAAACAAGAAAGTGTTGGTACCTACACCAGTGATTCTCGAAAAAGTTCCGAAAGAATCAAGAGTTGTTATCGGACAAGTTACTCTCTATCCGGTCGGAAATGAAGTCTGGTATGATGAGATACAAATCGTTGACGCATTCCAAGGACGAGAAATACCTATGAATCCGGATTTGAAATTTCTGCCAGAGAACAAGCCAGATCATACCATTGAACTTCTAATACAGAAAGATAATCTAACGATTTATGCTCCAATGTATTCACAGCTTGATTATCAATTGCTATCTACTTATAATGGGCCTACAATTACAGAGATTGTGATTTGTATAGTAATTATGTTTCTAACTGTCTGGATGATTGTAGTAACCAGAAAAGTACGTACATTGAAGTTTAAAAACACTGCATCTTCAATTATTAAATGGATGAAAGAAGAAAGACGTGTTGCGAAAGGTGGAAACCTAGCCTAATTGGTGAAAGGTGGAAAATATTGTATGCTTCCATCGTGATCACTTTAATCAAGGATCAGATTAAACCAAAGGGGGGTTATTTCAGGTATTTTTAGAGAAAGACAAAATGGATGCCTGTAGCCATCTTGTCTAAATCTATCTATATTTTTATATGAAACAAGTTTTTTCTGTTTTAATATTTATCTTAGTTTTAGAAATGGACTCAGATTTTTTTTAAATGAGTTCATGGTAAGGACTAGAAGAGTTATTTGCGTTTTTATAATCGCCAGACTATAATGCTATAGATAAAGTGTCTTTATTTGATATAATGCTGAGCTAAGTGCTAGGAACGACAGACAATTTATAGGTTTGTTTTCCTTGTATTAAAGATATTTTCTTTTTGGTATAGAAATATATTTAAAATATATGCAAGTATATCTATGCTAATCCACAAAAATATATTCTATTAATAGCACAGAAAATAATATTAAGAAAAATTTTGAAGTATATTATAACAGTATAATTACTGAAAGAATAGAATTAAGCTGTTTTAAATGTAAATTGATGATCTAATTGTAAAGGAATCTAGTTGATAAAAAAGTATTTTAAAATCCTTGAAATGGGCAGAATAACGAGAGATATTAAATCAAATATGACAAAAGAGAGGCGGGCTGTCTGGAATAACTATAGTTTTTCTTTGTTCAAAATAAGATAGTGGGATTGACCTCTGATCTAGGATAAGGGATTTAAAAATAATTTGTGAAATTTTATTTGAAAAGCAACACTGCCATCTTGAGGTGTACTAAAGGTTGACAGTATAAGAGATCTATAATGAAAGTCTAATGTATGAAAGCAAATATTTAAATGAGGAGGTAGATTTTGAGTGACGTCGAATCTACTATAAGGCTGGGGTCAGACTGAGGCAGTGCGAACGCGCGTTCTGGCGCACTTAATCACGGCCGCACTAGCAGCAGATGCCGGGCAATGACAGCCAATATACGAAGTACGGTCGCACAAAAGTCCGGCTGCGCAACGCAAGTGGAAAATGAACGCATTTTTTCGAGAACGTGAAACCGCAGGTACTGACGTACAGAGTGCGCTGCGTCCGCATAGCAGCGTGTGTGCGTGAATTGGAGATGTCAGACGCTGCTAGTGTGCGGCCTACATAACGTCCAGACACAAAAAGAGTTTTATTGATGATCCGTACAAAATCACGGACGAAAATGCGCATCGTATGACCGCTATCACATATTCCGGGAAAAAATGCGTCCATTCGTTCGAACGCACTTTTTCACAGACAACATAAAAATGCGTTAGTCTGACCCTAGCCTAATTTGCCATGCACGGTTCATTCAGGGCATTCCAGGACAAGACACACAATGCATTCAGATCATCTCAGGACATTACACCTCATTTAAATTAGGACCACATCTAAATTTTCCCTCATGGGAATGCACAATTCTAACTCTCATGCATTGATTATCTGACATTGATTATTTTCACATATTCCAAAACAATACATTATATTCAAAGAATATTGCTGCTGTAACTACAGAAACATTGAATCCAGATTTGGACAGGTAATGTATGAAAGCAAATTAAGGAATTAATGTAATTATATATATCTGGAGTATTTCTTGCAATGAATGTAGACTGAGATTTATCTCAGATTACTGTTAGATCCGGAATCTTTAAAATATTTCTATTCTGCAGATAGAGATATAATATAAAAGGGAATCGGGTACCAGGATTTTATCCTAAAGTATTGTTGCAATGATATACAGATATATTTATATTGAATTTGGAAGTTACTGTGATTGAAATTAATAAACAAGGAATTATATAACTACAATATAAAAAGCAGAAGATTAGAAGTTTAATTCTCGTTATTAGGGGAGGATTCACTAAATAAGTTTTTATTACTTACTATTCTAGAAATAATACTACCTGGTTCCACCCCAGAACCAGATCCTGACATATACTGAAGCCCAAATATGTATGAGCCCGCAGTGCTACACTATATGGTGGAATTGATCCAGAGAAGTTTCCATGAAGCTATCAGACACCTGGTTAATTTTCTCAGTGATATACTGCAGAGACTGTGGGGCACCTCAACTAAAGTGTGCGCTCCTGCAAGAGAGAAAAAATGTGCTTCATTATCTGCTGAGGAGCGTACCAGAAGGAAAACCTACAATCTGTGCCTGTACTGTGGAGATTTCTCCCACTGGGTCATGGACTGCCCATTGAGACCCTCCATGAAGCAATCCGCCGGGCAAAGGTCTGAAACAACCTCTATGCCCAGAGATGCACCCCGACCCAAGATTACAGTATCTTTGCCGAAACTGGCCAAAGCACCCAAGCCTGCTAAAGTGCTCCAGCCAGCTCCAAGGAAGCCCCCCGCACCAAAACCTACCCCCAAGAGACCCTCACCATCCAAGACCTCCCTCACCAAGTTCAAGCAGCCATTGCCGGAGTCCAGCAAACGACCTGCTGTGTCTCTAACCCCTGCCCTTCATGTTGATCAACCTGCAGAACCCATGGATATGGAATATGCTGTGTTTGAAGAGACAGGATCAGTCTCCTCCATGGAGTTGGGACCCACCAGTTTCCTGGAAGCTCGGTCACCTGAACAAATGGACCTAATGCTGCTTTTGAGTCTGGCGGCAACTCCCATCGCTACAAGCCAGCCAAACTTTGGCTCTGCCATGCCTCCTGTACCCACCCAAGCTGCTTCTCCACTTCCTGAGGATGCTGCTGAGGCATTACCAACTCGAGGTACCACCAACCCCCTTGCAGAAACTCCGGTGGTCCAATCCATTATCACCACCCTAACCAGTCAGGTCAGTGACCTAACCGCAGTTCTGGAGAACTTCAAGAATGACCATGCCCTCCTACGTGCACAAGTTCAGGACCTCCAGACCCCCACCTATGTGCCACCTTCTGACCCGGTCATGGATGCCTCCAGCCCAGAACCCTGGATGGAAGAATACCCAAGATCTGATAACTTTCTGGAGACAGACTGAGAGACCGTGGACTATGAGGATCATCTGCCCTCATTAGCAGAGTGGTACGGCCTAGGACTACCCAGTCAAGGTGGGGCATACCTGGGTGCCACCATCTCCGCACCGGCAATCACCCCGGCTACCCCCCATGTGACTCTTTTGTACCCAGGAAGACCTCCATCATGGCTAAGGTATGGTCTCCTATTACCCACACTCGCAGGATCAAGTCGTCCCCCTGTTTCTTGGCATCTAGTTTTTCTCCCGCTGTCTCCCTTCAAGAACCTCTGCCGACCAACCTCTGCCCAGAGGCTGAACCTCACGCCATTACCCCCAAGAGCTCTAGTGCGGCTGATGTAGACTTTATTTTTTCCCGAAGTTGTTTTTCACCTTGTGAGACTGATGAGGAGACCTGCAAGGCTTATGGCTGCCCTGACACCTTGACTCCAGATTGTACCCCGGCATCTGATGGGACTGTGATACGCCAAGAAGACCCCCAGACCGTTGATGCCTCTTTAGTCGCACGGAGTGCGACTTTAGGGGGAGGGATATGTCACGCCCCACGTCGCCGTCGCCGGAAGAAGGGCCAGGTTGGCACCATTCCCTCCTGAACTGCACCTTGGCAGCACAGGAAAAGTGCTGCCTCTTCCCAGCAATAGAACCACAGGTCTTAAAACAGTTAATGCACAACTAACACACCACACCTTTCCTGATCTCAAATAAAGTTCCCTCCTTCTTTCCCTTCTGTGCTTCAGTATTGTTTATCCCTTCCTAGCAGAGAGACGTGTTTAGCTCTGCTGTATCCTGTATCCAGAAAACCCCTTTTTGTGTTTACCAAGATTCCCACCGTGTTACCTTCATTGTTCTTCTAGTATCCAGTCTGCAATCTTCAGTTATTCCTCAAGATCTGGTCAGTCTCCTCCATCTCACCCTCCTCCACCCTCTATCCTGTCGGTAGCCGCATATTGGTCCATATTTCCACGACCTGGTTCCACCCCAGAACCAGATCCTGACACACATCTACAATAAGGAAAACATTAAACAAGAATGGAGTACATGGGAGGACACCACGGAGGAAGCCATTAGTCCAAAAAGAATATTGCAGCACGTTTGAAGTTTGCAAAAGAGCACCTGGATGTTCCACAGCACTACTGGCAAAATATTCTGTGGACAGATGAAACCAAAATTGAGTTGTTTGGAAAAAACACACAACACTATGTGTGGTGAAAAAAAGGCACAGCACACCAACATCAAAACCTCATCCCCACTGTAAAACATGGCGGAGGGAGCATCATGGTTTGGGGCTGCTTTGCTGCCTCAAGGCCTGGACGGATTGTTGTCATTGATGGAAAAATGAATTCCAGAGTTTATCAAGACATTTTGCAGGAAAACGTAAGACCATCTGTCCGCCAACTGAAGCTCCGCAGAGGATGAGTGATGCAACAGGACAATGACCCAACGCATACAAGTAATTCAACAAAAGAATGGCTTCAACAAAACAAAATTCGCCTTCTGGAGTGGCCCAGTCAGAGTCCTGACCTCAACCCGATTGAATGCTGTGGCATGACATTAAGAGAGCGATTCTCACCAGACATTCCAAGAATATTGCTACACTGAAACAGTTTTGTGAAGAGGAGTGGTCCAAAATTACTCCAGATCGTTGTGCAGGTCTGATCTGCAACTAAAGGAAACGTTTGGTTGAGGTTATTGCTGCCAAAGGAGGGTCAACCAGTTATTAAGTCCAAAGGTTCACATACTTTTTCCACCCTGCACTGTGAATGTTTACATGTTCTGTTCAATAAAAACATGAAAACATATAATGTTTGTGTTGTATTATTTTAAGCAGACTAACAGGGTTATCCAAAGAGATTCGAATTGCTTGAGAAAGGTAACCGAACGCTGAAAATCAGCGTTCGGTTGCCTTTCCTGACCATTCGGCTATCCAGAGAGCAGGCAATTCGCCAAATCCTGTCGAATTGCCTGCACATTCGGTGCCTGTTCGGTCCCTGTTCGAGGGCAGTGAAATCCCCATCAAAAAGCACTGCTTCGGCTATTCAGAGAACACAAACCAGCAGTGAAAGGTTCCCCTAATGGTCTGCCATTCGGTGGTTTAATTCGGCAAATTTATTCAGGAGAATCCCATAGACTTCAATGTTAAAAATATTCCCGTATTAATTCAATATCTAATAAACCGTTCATTATAAAATTCTGCCGCAAAAAGTCTCTTTATTTATAGATTTTTTAGGATACTTTAAGCATTTTTCTGAATTTTTTAAAAAAAAATTAAAAGTCCGATTTTTTTTTTTTTTTTTTCAGTTTGCTTATTTTTTTTGTAACAGCCCTCTTTATTATCATTCCCTGGACCTCCTGTGAAAATTTCAGACATTTTCGCTCAGTAGTTTCTTTGCAAACAGCGTTTCTTTTTCCCAGATTCATACAAATGGTTTTTCTAATTTATTCACTGCCTCCTCTACGTCACAGCTGCTTCGGCTCTGTGTGATTCGGCTCCTTTTCGGCTCCTGTTCGGCTCCTCTTCGAAGGTTAATCCAGATGTTTTTGCTTGTTTTCAGCGTGCATTCGGTTAGTTTTCGTCAGGTGTTCGGCAGCTTTTCCCTGCAATTCGGGGACCCTGTGGTGTTTGCTGAATACACCGCAGGGTCACCGAAATGCAATCGGCAAAAGGAACCGAATTGAAGAGAACGAAAAGTCACCGAATGTGCGGTGACTTTTCGAATCTCTTTGGATAACCCTGTGTGTTTTTCAAATTGTTGTGACTTAGATGAAGATCAGAGCACATTTTATGACCAATTCATGCAAAACTCCACGTAATCCCAAAGGGTTCACATACTTTTTCTTGCCACTGTACATAAACAAAAAACCCAGGGTTGCTGATGGGATTAAAGGGCTTTAGTCCATCTATTTTATTGTTTATTATTCTTATTCTTATAATCCCTTATGTAGTTCAATCACCAACCACCACTAAGACAACGGATTGTGAACCTAATATCTCCTGCATAGCCCGACGTGTCAATGCCCAGCATAGGTATCCAGCTAGTTGTTTGTGTAAATACTCTCCTTTTTTCCCCTTGGCGCTGGGCTGCTACTCCTCTTCGATTCAGGGGTTGCGAAATACAGAAGTCCAAATTACGCTCATTGTGTATTGTATGTAACTTTTATGCGCATGCTATGCAATTTACGTGTCTTGGAGAACCTGCATACTCTTGCACGCAAGTTACACGAGCGCGTTGCACATAATGATGGATTGGAGCTGCGTGATCATCGGCTGCTGTTCCCAAGAATGACATCATCAGTTCCACAGTTGGTCCCCAACAGGCGCGATATTCAAAATCCCATCTGCTGAGTGAGATCTGTGTGCGCGGAGGCAGGGCCGGTGCTAGACTATTTTGTGCCCTAGGCAGGACCAGCTACTTACGCTTTCCCCCAATAAAAAAAAGTTGCAAGCAACACAACATAAAACTATAATAAATTAACTGTAATAAAAAAATATAAATATAGCTTTAACCCCATGGGGACCATGGATATACTATGTACGTCTGTGGAAAAAAATCCACTTAATGACCACGGATGTATATAGCACTGATTGCGGAGTTAATGTCTGCCAGGATGCTTCAGTGTCTGAAGCATGCCGGCTGATTAAAATGCCGGCACCCGCTACATATATAAAATAATACATGTACCCAGACCCCAGATACATTTATACCCAGACACATCAGAACTCAGATACATGTATACTCAGACCCCAGATGCACGTATATCCAGACCTAGACCCTAGAAAATGTACACCAAGACCCCCACATACATGTATAGCCAGACACAGACCCTCAGAAACATGCATACCCAGACACAGACCCATGTCTGGGGGTCTGCATCTGGTATACATGTATCTGGAGACTGTGTTTGGGTATACATGTAGCTGGGGTCTCATGTCTGGGTATATATGTATCGGGGTACATGTATACCCAGACATGAGACCCCAGATACATGTAAACCCAAACACAGACCCCGAGATACATGTATACCCAGATGTAGACCCCCAGATACATGTATACCCAAACATGAGACCCCAGATGCATGTTTACCCAGACATGAGACCCCCAGATACATGTACCCAGATACATCAGACCCAAGATACGTGTATAACCTGACACAACAGACCCCAGATACATGTATACCCAGACTCATCAGACCCAAGATACACACATACATACCCAGACAACAGACCCCAGTGAGAGCAGAGCGAGGTGGTAATGGTGCTGATGGTAACAGGCAGGCAGGCAGATGCAGCTACATAAGATCAATGATGCAGACACAGGCGGATGGCAGACGTTCGGTGCGCCCTCTCTGACGTCATCAGAGGGGGCTGCCGGCCGCCATGTTGGATTCTCCAGCCGGCAGCCGGTTCCCGGAAAAATAAGTTGCCACCACAGAGCCGCTGCTGCCTGGACGGGGCTGGCTGCACCCCTAGGCGGCAGTGCACGCTGGGTGGCTGCCTAGCTCACCTAGCAGGAGCACTGGCCCTGTGCGGACGAAACTCTTTTCGCTTCACATCCCATAGCAGGGCTGGGAGGAGGAGGAAATGGGGGGAAGCACTCCAAGCTGACCACTTTAATCATCTAAAGCGGTCAGATACGTAGAGAGTCCCTTTATTGGATGGCACCAGAGAATGGATTTAAATAAAGACTTCAGAGTAGTGAAAGGTGGAGCGAAGAAGTAAAATATGAAGAAAAGGCATGAAAAATGTATAGGCAAGGAGTGAAAGATGGAGCTGAGTGAAAGGTGGAGAGAAATGGTGAAATGTGGAAGGATTGAATGAAAGGTGATGAGGGGTGAAAGATGGAGAGGAGGGAAAGATGGAGAGAAGTGGTGAAATGCAACTATCCTGTATTCAACCGGAAGAATCCAACACCGAAAAGGAGGAATAAGAATTCATAACTACTTGAAATATAAGTATTACTTATATTCTATTTCAGAGTGCTTTCTCTACACATTTATACTTCTCTCGCAAAATTGCTGCTATATAAAATGTATTTGAAATAATATACTAAGTTACTGCTTAGGTGCGCCTGGAATACTTTTTGCTTTTCATGAAAAATGTATAGGCAAGGAGTGAAAGATGGAGCTGAGTGAAAGGTGGAGAGAAATGGTGAAATGTGGAAGGATTGAATGAAAGGTGATGATGAGGAATGAAAGATGGAGAGGAGGGAAAGATGGAGAGAAGTCAGTGGCGGAAGTACCAGGGTCGCAATGGTCGCAGTTGCGACTGGGCCCTGGCATTCCGCCACTGGAGGGGGGCCCGGCGCCGCCCGCCAGATTCTGGCAATCAGCGCCGGAATCTGGGAGCCGCGTGCTGGCCGTCCCTCTCCCTGCGAGCGGCCGCTGACATGCAGCTTGGCCGCTCACGTGGGAGAGAAACCACCTGACCAGCACACGAGATCCTCTCGCGAGACCTCGCGCTGATCAGGTGGTTTCCAGCGAGCGGCCAAGACGCATGTTTCCAGCGGCCGCTCGCCTCAGAGGAACGGAACGCCGGCGGAGCCTGCCCTGGGCCTGGGGCCAGCAGAGGTAAGAGCTGGGGGCAGTATATCCATGAGCTGGGGCAGTATATCCATGTGCTGGGGCAGAGCTGGGGCAGTATATCCATGAGCTGGGGCAGAGCTGGGGCAGTATATCCATGAGCTGGAGCAGAGCTGGGGCAGTATATCCATGTGCTGGGGCAGAGCTGGGGCAGTATATCCATGAGCTGGGGCATATCCATGAGCTGGGGCAGTATATCCATGAGCTGGGGCAGAGCTGGGGCACAGCTGGGGCAGTATATCCATGAGCTGGGGCAGAGCTGGGGCAGTATATCCATGAGCTGGGGCAGAGCTGGGGCAGTATATCCATGAGCTGGGGCAGAGCTGGGGCAGTATATCCATGTGCTGGGGCAGAGCTGGGGCAGTATATCCATGAGCTGGGGCATATCCATGAGCTGGGGCAGTATATCCATGAGCTGGGGCAGAGCTGGGGCAGTATATCCATGAACTGGGGCATAGCCATGAGCTGGGGCAGAGCTGGGGCAGTATATCCATGAGCTGGGGCAGTATATCCATGAGCTGGGGCAGAGCTGGGGCAGTATATCCATGAGCTGGGGCATATCCATGAGCTGGGGCAGAGCTGGGGCAGAGCTGGGGCAGTATATCCATGAGCTGGGGCAGAGCTGGGGCAGTATATCCATGAGCTGGGGCAGAGCTGGGGCAGTATATCCATGAGCTGGGGCAGAGCTGGGGCAGTATATCCATGAGCTGGGGTAGAGCTGGGGCAGTATATCCATGTGCTGGGGCAGAGCTGGGGCAGTATATCCATGAGCTGGGGCATATCCATGAGCTGGGGCAGAGCTGGGGCAGTATATCCATGAGCTGGGGCATATCCATGAGCTGGGGCGGAGCTGGGGCAGTATATCCATGAGCTGGGGCATATCCATGAGCTGGGGCAGAGCTGGGGCAGTATATCCATGAGCTGGGGCAGAGCTGGGGCAGTATATCCATGAGCTGGGGCATAGCCATGAGCTGGGGCAGAGCTGGGGCAGTATATCCATGAGCTGGGGCAGTATATCCATGAGCTGGGGCAGAGCTGGGGCAGTATATCCATGAGCTGGGGCATATCCATGAGCTGGGGCAGTATATCCATGAGCTGGGGCAGAGCTGGGGCAGTATATCCATGAGCTGGGGCAGATCTGGGGCAGTATATCCATGAGCTGGGGCAGAGCTGGGGCAGTATATCCATGAGCTGGGGCAGAGATGGGGCAGTATATCCATGAGCTGGGGTAGAGCTGGGGCAGTATATCCATGTGCTGGGGCAGAGCTGGGGCAGTATATCCATGAGCTGGGGCATATCCATGAGCTGGGGCAGTATATCCATGAGCTGGGGCAGAGCTGGGGCAGTATATCCATGAGCTGGGGCATATCCATGAGCTGGGGCAGAGCTGGGGCAGTATATCCATGAGCTGGGGCAGAGCTGGGGCAGTATATCCATGTGCTGGGGCAGAGCTGTAGCAGTATATCCATGAGCTGGGGCATATCCATGAGCTGGGGCAGTATATCCATGAGCTGGGGCAGAGCTGGGGCAGTATATCCATGAGCTGGGGCATATCCATGAGCTGGGGCAGAGCTGGGGCAGTATATCCATGAGCTGGGGCGGAGCTGGGGCAGTATATCCATGAGCTGGGGCAGAGCTGGGGCAGTATATCCATGTGCTGGGGCAGAGCTGGGGCAGTATATCCATGAGCTGGGGCATATCCATGAGCTGGGGCAGTATATCCATGAGCTGGGGCAGAGCTGGGGCAGTATATCCATGAGCTGGGGCATATCCATGAGCTGGGGCAGAGCTGGGGCAATATATCCATGTGTTGGGGCAGAGCTGGGTCAGTATATCCATGAGCTGGGGCATATCCATGAGCTGGGGCAGTATCCATGAGCTGGGGCATATCCATGAGCTGGGGCAGTATCCATGTGTTGGGGCAGTATCCATGTGTTGGGGGCAGTATATCCATGTGTTGGGGCAGTATCCATGTGTTGGGGCAGTATATCCATGTGTTGGGACAGTATCCATGTTTTGGGGCAGTATATCCATGTGTTGGGGTAGTATATCCATGTGTTGGGGCAGTATATCCATGTGTTGGGGCAGTATATCCATGTGTTGGGGCAGTATATCCATGAGCTGGGGGCAAAAATATCCATGTGTGAGGTGGGGCAATATATCCATGTGTGGCCTGGGGGCAATATAGCCATGTGTGGTCTGGGGGCAATATATGTCCATGTGAGCTGGGGGCAATATATATATCCATGTGAGCTGGGGGCAATACTATCTTTTTTATATTGCAGGAAAAAAAAAAGGTAAAAATATGGATCTTTTTGGGGGGGGGTTGGGGGGGCCCTTCATGGATTCTTGCACCGGGGCCCTCAGGTTTCTAGTTACGCCACTGAGAGAAGTGGTGAAAGGTGGAAACGAGGGATGGACAGAGCTGAGTGAAGAGGAAGAGGGAAAGATGAAGAGAGGGAAAGAGGTATGGAGAAAGAAATGTTTTAACAGTGGAAAGAAAATGAAATAGAATTATTAATAGAAGTTTATTAAACATTTTAACAGAAATTGGTTAATGAGCAATATCAGAGAGTGAATTTAATTAAATTGCTGGTCTCCTTTTGCTTATTTCACACCAAAGTACCATTTAATCCTGAAGACCCCTCACCCACCCTAAAGCCACCATGACATCATGCAGCTAGGTTCATCGTGATTCAGCATTTTCTACACAAGGCAAAGCGGCTGCAGCAGCACACAAGGAAGCTCATACACTGAGCTACGGGTAGAAACAGATCACTGGATGAAGTGTGCATGCTAATATTGCTGCCATGGCTCCTGTACGGCGTGTCCCGACACAAAATTCATGTTTGATATGTGTCCATGGGATTGATGTTCCATCAGAAAGCATATAAGAGAAAATCCAGAGCCATTGCTGATAAAGAGAAGGGAAGACAGGATAGAAACATAACCTGCAGAAAGCTCATTAATCTAGTGAATAATGTATTAGAATATACTGTAATAGTTACTTATTGGTATTCATGAACTGTCAGCCTTTCCAACTACGCTTTACATTATGCATGCACACAGCTAGTATCAAAATCAGCATTGGTCCAAGAAGACAGTGGTGTATGTGAGTGTTTTTTATGAATAAATAAAAACAAAGCATAAGAAAAGGGTTACTTTACTGAACACGGTTCTGGTTCCTTAATAGTTTATATACAAACATAAAATCAAATTATAATACATCACTACTTATAGAACGGATGATCACAAGACTTGTCCCCTTTTTTGTCGCATATTGAAAAGGAAACCGGGCCACTGCCCTCATTATTAGCGCTCTCCTTATGATGTGCTAGTTCCATGTTTCATTAATATACTAAAACATGTTTTAAATATAATAGCTATTCCCAGAAAAGAATAAGCTTCTGTAGACACAATGTGAACTACACGGAGTTACAGATAAATCCTGTATGCTAAAGGCGGGTACCTACCAAACCCTAAATCTGTCTTTACCCTAACCCCTCCAAAACTGATAGAGCACAGTGTCATATCTCTTGTCAACAGCACCTGCAGTATACCGCAAACCGTAACAACAGTCACCTTATGAAGAGATGTAACAAGACTGCACATCACATATCAACACTGCAACATTTTGGGCCACATTACAATCTCCACGCTAAAACGGGGGCGGTAGGGAGAAAAAACTGCGCCCGCAGTTTTCTCCCTACCGCCCCCGTTTTAGCATTGAATTACAATGCAGGCGCTTAAAAAGCTGCCTGCATTGTTACCACGCGCTATGCCCCTGGATGCTCGCGGCAGCGCTGAGTGCAACCGCGAGCATCCATTCGATAGAGTCCATAGAACTCCATTGAGCCAGATGCCGGCGGTCACATAACCTGCCAAATCGCGCCTCGCGAGATCCGGCCAGTCAGCGTAGTGATACGCAGGGAGAGACTGGGGGGACTTTTCCCCCCAGTCTTTCCCTGCTCCCTGCGGACGGAGGAGGGACGGAGGAGGAGACGGTTGGAGCCGCGGTCCTCGCAACGGGACAGGAGGTGAGTATCTGATTCTTTTTATTTTTTTTTAGGCTGGTGTTTAGGAGCCGGACGTTAATCAGCGTTAGGACTTTGTAATCCTAACGCCGATTAACACTTTGCGCTCCCCATGTTAAGTATAGGGAGCACAAAGTACACTAACCTCGCGCTGAAAAGCGCAAGGTAGGTACCAAACGTAAACGGGTTACTTAACCCGTTTGCCTTTGGATTGTAATATGCGGTAGACACCGCGGCTAACGTTAATGCTCACGCAGGTGAGCGCTTACGTTAGCAACAAGATTGTAATGTGGCCCTTTCTTTATTTATTTATTAATTTATTTATAAAGGATTTTACCAGGAAGGATACATTAAGATTTCTCTCGTTTTCAAGTATGTCCTGGGTTCAACAACATTAAATTGTTACAGTTGTAACAGAAATACAAAGTAATAAAATGCAAGATATTGCAAAAAATAGCAGAAATATACAGATTAACAGAAAATAAATATATTCACTATGTTACATGTTTACAGGTGCATTCTGTATTGAGGTATGTTAATAGTGAGCTTTTGAGTGACTTTGTACTGGGGGAAGATTTGATGGCGTCTGGGAGGTTATTCCATAACTGCAGTGCTCTGTAGGAAAATGAGCATCGAGCCACTTTCTTTTTTTGTATTGTGGTACTGCAAGTAAGGTGCAGGTCCTGGATCGGAGGTTATAGGGTGAGGGAACTGCTGGGGGGAAGCAGCCTATTCAGGTAGGGTGGTAGCTTCCCAGAAAAACTCTTAAACACCAGGTTGGAAAGGTGAAGGGTGCGTCTAGAGTCCAGTGATGGCCAGTTTAGTTCTTTTAACATGTCACAATGGTGGGTCATGTAGTTACATTGTAGCACAAAGCGGCAGAATGAGTTATACAATGTAGTAAATTCTGGAGGTGTGTTTGTGGGGCGGCTGCATACACTACATCTCTGTAATCAATAGCTGGCATAAGTATTTGTTGTACAATTTTTACCGGGGGGTCTCAGACAGGATTTGCTTCTGTATTGGTCACCTATTTTAAGGTAAAGTTTAAATGAGAGTTTTTTCGATGTGGGGGCCAAAGGATAGATTTGGGTCTAACCACATACCTAGATATTTGAGAGAAGTGACTGTGGTCAACATGTCATTTGATCTTGTCCTGACACCTAGATGGGGCGATTGCAATTTATGTAGTTTAGGTTTTGCACCAAAGAGCATCGTAACAGTTTTGTCAGTATTTAGAAAACGTTTGTTATCTCTGATCCACTTTTCTACCTCTGAATTGTTCTATCTCTGATTTGGTTTGCTGGTATAGATTACAGTGTCGTCTGCGTACATGTGTACAGTTGAGGCTTTGCAGACGTTGGGCAGATCATTTATGAATATTGTGAATAGCAGGGGGCCTAGTATTGAGCCTTGGGGTACACTGCAAGTGACTGGGAGCGGGAGGGAGGAGCTGCCAGAAAAGGACACATATTGCGACCGATCAGACACATATGATTGAAACCAGGTTAGCGTGCGATCACCAATAGTTTTTAAGTTTTTGTAATAGGATGCCATGGTCTACTGTGTCAAAGGCCTTGGCAAAATCAAGGAAGATGGCTCCAGTTAGGTTTCCTTGTTCCATGCCCGCTTGCATATCAGTACAAACGTTTAAAAGGGCGGTTGTAGTTGAATGATTTGGACGAAAGCCTGATTGATCTGGGGTTAAATAGTTCCAATACTGATAATAATCACTTAATTGAGTGTAGACACATTTTTTATAGCCTTATACAATATTACTCAGTTTAATATGGGCTAAAAGGGCTAGTTGCCCTGAGGGCAGAACTGACGCTTCATTTAGAGAAAAACTGGTCAGTCGCGTTATCTCTGGTTTTCTCTCTTTGCCTTGAAACCAACAGGACACCATGGATGGTACATCAAAGTACCTGAGCATACATATAGTTACATAGGCTGAAAAAAGACATGCGTCCATTAGGTTCAGCCTTTCCCACATCACCTACTGCTGTTGATCCAAAAGAAGTAAAAAAAAAACAGTCTGAAGCATTGGCCTTGACCCCAGAATGACAGATTTCTCCTTGGATCAAGAAGCTTTTACCCACATATTAAATATTATGACTCATAATATGTTTTTGCAGGAAGTCATCCAGTTGTTGTTTAAAAGTCTGTACAGTCTCTGACCCAACCACCTCAACAGGCAGAGAATTCCACAGCTTAATTGTTCTCCCTCGTGAGAAGGGAACCAGGAAGCAAAATCCTGCGATCGCGGGAGGAGAATGCAATTGCGGGGGTCAGTGAGGGAGCGCAGGACAGATATGTATCCAGCCCAAGTGTGTCTCGGGGATACCGCTTTCAGCATTGAACGTTAACCCCGAGCCACACTCGGGAATACCGCCATGGGGTTTATGTAGGTGGATCGGCCTGGTAGCTTGCAGGGGACTATCAGGTCTATTCACTAAAAGGTGAAACTCAGGAGAATTGGCAGGAGAAGAGAACAATCTAGACCAAAGAGCAGATTTGGAAAGCGAGATAAATGGGAGAAGTTTTCTGTTTTGGCTATTTTGACCTAGAATTTTCACTTCTCCAGTCATTCTCCTGAGTTTCACCTTTACTGAATAGGCCAGTAAATGTTGACTAAATGGATTGCAGTGTACTAAAGGTTTTTAAATCCTTTTGTGAAACTTTTTTTATCAAGAAAACAAAAAACAAGACTACTACATATCTTAATATTGGCATGAGAAAAAAAATAGAATATTATTCTTATAAAACTTTGTGACTCCATCAAAGCATTCAGCATTAAGTCTGTAAAGGTAGTGGTGCTGGTGATAATGATGTTTTAATGGTGTGTGAACTATGATGTTTTTGCCTTTATTATTTAATTTAAAAATAAAAACTTGGATATAGTTATTAACTGTCTGTCACCTGTTATTAAATATAATTTTTCTTGCAGATGTTCCATGCTTTATATATAACTTACATATCACTACAGTATATCCTTTGGTTCAATACAATCTGAAGTGCCACCTTTTCTACTTCTTTCTTTTTAGATATAAATATATACATAGTGTATATATACCTGTATGTATATATATTTAAAGTATTCAGAGAATTGTTTTGTGAATTTCCTGCATAATAGAAAATCTGAATGTATAGGCATTTTTGTTGTATGTATGAGCGTTGAGGGAAAGTGGTCCTCAGGGTTTGCAGCATTTGAAATATCTGGAAGGTCTTGCATCAGACAGTGTTTCATCATCCTTGAATCAGTCAGAGCGTAAGAATCCGCTTCATGCTCAGTGTGAGAACAGAAAGGGGATAATGCCGGTATTATTAGAGAGAGACTGAACATGTAACCCTTTCTTTGCTGTATGGAAAAAAAAACTAAAAGAGGGACAAGGACAAAAGGGATCTAGAAGAGGTGCTGGTAGTTATGTGGGAAGCTAAATCTGTGTGTGATAATAAATGCTTTTCTTGCATCATTTCAGAATATAAAGACACTTCTACTAGGTTAACTAGGGGGGTTATTCAAAGAGCACCGAAATGTCGCTGACATTTCTCTCGTTCCCTGCACTTCGGTGAATTCGGCATTCACCACAGGGTCCCCGGAGTGCAGGGAAAACCCGTCAAAATCCCACCGAAAACCCTCTGGAATCCCTGCAAAAAACATGCCCAACACATCAGAAAAGGCTGACGAGCCGCCACATCACAGCGCAGATCAGCCGCCCGGAAAAAGCCGACAAGATGACTAACGGGGGGGAATAATAACTATTGAAATTATCAAAATTGAAACGCTGTTTGCAAAAAAACTACTGAACGAAAATGCCTGGAATTTACATACAAGATGCTATGAATGATAATAAAAAGGTCTGCTACGGAAAAAAATAAAAAATGCTTTTAAAAATAAACATAAAAAAGTTTTGCTGAAAAAATTACAAAAAAAAGCCTAAAAAAAATCAATAAATGAAGAGACTTTTTACTGCAGAATAAAATAATAAACGATTTATTAGTTATTGCTTAAAAACTGGACTATTTTTAACATTGAAGCCTATGGGATTCGCCTGAATAAACCTGCTGAATGAAAGCACCAAACTTCAGGGCACTTCGGCAACTTTTCTCTGCTGTTCGGTGTTCTCTGAATAGACGAAGCATTGCTTATCTACGGGGAATTTATTTATCTATTTATAAAGGATTTTTCCAGGAAGGATACATTGAGATTTCTCTCGTTTTTAAGTATGTCCTGGGTTCAAGAACATTGAGTGGTTACAGAAATACAAAGTAATAAAATGCAAGATATTAACACAAAAACAAATGTACAGATTAACAGAAAGTAAATATGTAGGAAATAGTCATTATGAGGCATGTTCACAGGTGCATTTCGTATTGAGGTATGTTAATAGGGAACTCTTGAGTGACTTTAGACTGGGGGAAGATTTGATGGCGTCTGGGAGGTTATTCCATATTTGCGGTGGTCTGTAGGAAAATGAGGATCGAGCCACTTTCTTTTTGTATTGTGGTATTGCAAGTAAGGTGCTGGTCCTGGATTGGAGGCTATAGGATGAGTGAATCGCTGGGGCAAGCAGCTTATTCAGGTAGGGTGGCAGCTTCCCAGAAAAGCTCTTAAACACCAGGTTGGAAAGGTGAAGGGTGCGTTTAGACTCCAGCGATGGCCAGTTTAGCACTTTTAACATGTCACAATGGTGGGTCATGTAGTTACATTGTAGCACAAAGCGGCAGAATGAGTTATACAATGTAGTAAGTTTCTGGAGGTGTGTTTGTGGGGCGGCTGCATACACTACATCTCCGTAATCAATAGCCGGCATAAGCATTTGTTGTACAATCTGCTTTCTTACCGCGGTGCTCAGGCAGGATTTGTTTCTGTACAGGGCACCTACAGGCTCCGTATTTGCTGGCAGTTCACCAAAATGTGGTGAACTGCTTGGTCTCTGAATAGCCGAATGGCCCCGAAATGTCACCGTATGGGAAATTCCCTTTTCATTGACATTTTGGGGCCAGATCAGCTTTCTCTGAATAACCCCTTAAGTGATGCAATTAGGATTTTTCTGCAGTGGGCCTAAGTTAATGTGTCCCACCAGCGCACTTCATCATGAACCCCCTCTACATACACATGTTTCATATGTTTAATACATGAATAGGTACTGATACTGAGTGATCCTATGGCACTGGTGACTAACCTTGCCTTATGTGCATCAGGATTTAAAGGGATACTCTGTTGAAAGATAGACTTCCCTTTTTTGGCCTTAATAATTGGGCAGATGCTGCTGGCAGACTCTGCCCATTTTGTAAATAATTTTTTTTCTCTTTTTGGGGTGAATTTACTTACCTTAGCTCACCACACACAACTCCTCTTCGGCTCAGGGACTCACAGAACGCCCTGAAGCTTTTGTCCACAATTTGCATTCCTATGCAACTTGTGTAGCAGAAATTGTATACCGCTATGGGATTTACATACTTTAAATATGCAAGTTCCATAGCGCTGGTGCAGAACGATGCATCAGAGCTGCACGCAAGCACAGATCTGATCCATTGGCCACCTCTCTGAGACCAATTGCTACAGCAGGCAATCTCATAGAGGGTGACGTCTGCGCACTCTCTGTGTGCTGACGTCACTAGTGACTGATCTGGTGACCGATTGGGATGGAACCAAACACCATAACGACTGTAATGGCTAATGTTCTTGAATTGTCTCTTTAAATGCTGGAAGTGTTTACTTAAAAAAAATAGTTTTTCTTGGAAAAAAAACTTTATTACAGCATTTATACAACCGTTCCACAGTACAGGTTCTATAAATATGGATGCCGCTGTATATGTATATGTGCTATACTATTCTCATGTTACTAACAGGTCTATTCATAGAAAGGTGAAATGCAGGAGAATGACTGGAAAAGTGAAAATTCTAGGTCTAAATAGCCAAACCTGAAAAATTCTCCCATTTATCTCACTTTCCAAATCGGCTATTTGGTCTAGATTGTTCTCTTCTCCTGACAATTCTCCTGGTTTTCACCTTTCTTTGAATAGACCTATAACTCTTCAGCTGTTCGAAACAGTATGCAAACTGCCTTTCATGTGCATACGTTTGTATACAAGGAATATTAGGAGATGCATTGGAATGGCCAAATCATTAAAGGGACAATTCTGTGCTTTTTGATGAAGCCTTAATAAATCCAATCTGAAGATTGAAAAAAAGCAATTTTCCTTTTGAAGTGATTTATTTTATGCTAACAAGTAGTTATTCCTATTTCTCTTGCAGCCCTCAGTGTCTGCAGACTTAGGCTGGTGTCAGATGAGCGTAGTGTTCACGTCCGTGATTGCGCCTAAAAGTACGTCCGTGATAGCATGACAGAAAGCCCATCGGAGCCCGTTACACTAAGTACGTCCGCACTGAACTGCGGACACACAACGGCCGCGGCCCACGGACGCAAGGCAGGCAAGAACGTACAACCCCTAGAACGGCCGCACACAGTGCGCTGCGTCTGCAACGCCTGCATAGCTTTGTGTGTGAGTGATGGAACGTGGTCATACGGACTGCATTTATACGTCCAGCATTTTTCACGGACAAAATGGTTTTGCTTTTTAATTTATTTTCTCTCCTACACCCGTCAAAATATACGTCAGTGAATAAAACGGACTGTGTGGCCACTACTGCGTCTTCCGTACTGACGTATGTCCGTGTGCACAGACGTACAGTCCGTAGAAATCACGCTCGTCTGACCCTAGCCTTAGCTGTGTGATCCATATCTTCCCTGTTCACAGCAGAGGGTGGGAATTCCTCTGTGTTCAGTGTTGGGGAGCAGGAAGTTTAGTCTTTTTACTGGGGATATGGAAAAATACAGATAACAGCAAAAAAGCAGAAGGAGATTGCTTATTCAACTAAAAAGGCATGTGATGGCTTTATCAATTGGTATATATTTTGATATTAATCAATATATACCAATTGAAAAAGCCATCATGTAGCAAAATGCATCTTGGTATGTGGATTTGTGTTTTGAAAATGTAATTTTAATTAATTTATTGTTTGTCATGAAATTTTGATTAAGCATACTATTATTGATATTATTGGGAAGTGAACACTTAACAACCAGGAGATAGAGGAGATCGGATGCTTCTCTAAGGTGCCAGCTGCACAGTGTTTGGTGTCTCTTTGAGATAAGCAGCACTAAATAATGTAAAAAATTCTACTTTATTGTATTAAGACCCATATTTGATATCGTATGATCTGCACTATTCCTATACCCATATACAGTATATCAGAAATGCTGTGCAGCACCTATGTCAAGGATGGAAGGCAACAGGGGGGACGAAGAGCAAGAACCAGAATGAATTGGAGATCCGGTGCTCCATTAAACCACTGGTTAAGGCTTGTGAAAGGTGGCATGACAAAGGCCAGATTTGTTGGCTGAAACATTGCTAGCCACCAAGTTTCATCTAATAAGGCTGTTTTTTTCACTGCCATTGGAGTGCCAGCTTGCTTATTTTTTTACAATGTTTGGTGTTGGAATTGGCTTTCTGGAATTCTTCAAATGCGCGCATGTTTTGAGCAGTACTCTCATTGCATAGTTGCTTGGTGGGTTCTTGAATGCCTTGCGTCAATCTTATTTGCTAGGTCTGAATTGAGAGATGCTTCATTTGCCATTGTAAACAGTAGCACCAGGGCCACCAACCAATTCATATAATGGTACAAACGAAATGTAAACTCACATTCGATGGAGCATATATCCAAGCTCTGGGTGGTAGTGCCAGTGGGTTTGTTTAGAAGGTCAAATCCACAAAAGACCATAAGTGACCTGGCAGAGCCAGATATATTGAATATATCTATTTTAATATCTTATGTTTTATTAAAAGCTTTTTTTATTGGATCCCGCTGTCCTGGAATTTGCTTATGGTCTTTTGTGGATTTGACCTTCTAAACAAACCCACTGGCACTACCACCCAGAGCTTGGATATAAGCTCCATCGAATGTGAGTTTACATTTTCGTTTGTACCATTATATGTTTTGGTTGGTGGATCTACACAGGAAAGTTTTCTTCTTGTTCCTATGTTTCCATCCACATTTTGATGTTTGTGAGGTGACATTGATCGTGAAGGGCGTGGGTCTCCTTCAAAGCAATAGGAAGAAAAAGGACCCAGATGCACTCCACCACTCAGAGCCAGTGATTAGGCTCTACACTTGTGAGTGGAATAGTCTATTAGGATTGTACCAATATTCTATTTTATACACCCTGCACTATCATATGTATTTTGTGTTCTGCTTCTGTTTTATATAATCCATGTGGATAACTCAAATCATGAGAACCACCTGAATCCCAAGAAGCGATCACCATCGCGCTACCAGATACGTATTTCTAAACCTATTGTCACACTGGTTTGGGGGAAACCTCTACAGATCTGGTTTTGGCATTGGGACACCGGTGGTGGTACAAATTTGGGCGCTGACCATCTTTATCTGTGTGACACATACATATATACACATTCTAGTGTTGCACCGATACCACTTTAAGACCGAGTACAAGTACCAAAACTTTTTTCAGGTACTCACAGATATCATGCCCACTCAGATACATATATACAGACCAGAACATGTCCAGATACATATATATATATACACAGAGACCTCAGACCAGAACATTCCCTGTTATATATATATATATATATATATATAGAGAGAGATCTCAGACCAGAACTTGGCCAGATACATATATATTGCCTCCAGCTCACATGGGTATATATATTGTCCCCAGCTCACATTGTTATATATAAATATATATATATAGCCCCAGCTCACACGGGTATATTTGCCCCCATCTCACATATGGGTATATTTGCCCCAGCTCACGCATGGATATATTTGCCCCCAGCTCACATATGGGTATATTTTCCCTCAGAGCTCACACATGGGTATATTTGCCCCAGCTCACACATGGGTATATTTGCCCCCAGCTCACATATGGGTACATTTGCCCCCAGCTCACATATGGGTATATATTGCCCCAGCAGCTCACCTGCCCCTATGCTGGCTCTGCCGGCGTTCTCTTCTCTGCTGCAGCTTGGCCGCTCACCGGGAATCACCTGACCAGCCGCGCAGCCGCGAGATAGCGCGCTGGCCAGGTGGTTCCCATCCCTGGCGAGTGGCCATGCTGCCAGCAGCCGCTCGCCTAGGGAGAACCACCCCCCGGGCGCTGCCATCTTGGTGGAGACCAAGATAGTGGAAGACTCTGCCCCTATTGGTCTCCACCAAGATGGCGGCACCCAGCCCGCCCCCACCAATGATGACGTCGGCAGGGCGCCACCTCCGCTCGCTGGGCCAGAGTGAGAAGGAGGTGGTGCTGCTCTGTGCTGGGTCTCTCCCCGGCCAGCAACCGGCATCACCGCTGCCGCACTCTCAAAAATTCCGCCCCCTCAAACTGTCAGGAAGCCAGACGGTAAGGCGGACGCCTGTGCTGCCTTACGTCAGCGCTGGCCCTGAGTAGCACATGCTATGGGTTGTACATGTTATGCTCGTTGTCAACCACTGATACAGTGTTTCTCAACTCCAGTCCTCAGGGCCCACTAGCAGGCCAGATTTTAAGGATTACCTTGGGCCTGTGGAAATGCAGACTGAATCCTGCAATCACTGAGCAGCAAATCAGATCACATGTGCTGTGCTTCAGCTATCTGGCAAACCTGACCTGTATTGTGTCCTGAGGACTGGATGTAAGAAACACTAATCTAGAACAGTGTTTCTCAAACCTTTCCTTGGGACCTCCAAACAGGTCAGATTTTCCAGATATGTGAAGCACAGCACAGGTGATATGATTTGGTGCTCAGTGATTGCAGGATTCAGTCTGCTTTTCCCAAGGTGATCTGCAAAATCTAGCCTGGTTGGAGGGTCCCGAGTAGAGGTTTGGGAAACAATGGTTTAGAACCTTGTCGGTTTAGACATGCATTCATAATTAGTCAAATATACAGAATACACATACAACAAACTTGAATACAACAAATGCTAACATTTCTTTCCTTCTTTCATCATTATTATTTTAGGAAGGAGGGAAGGATGATAACGATGAGCACACTAGGAGGACTTGTCTTTCAAATGTGTATCTTATTCAAACAATGATGTTACTAGTGGTACGCCTACACTAGGTCACTGCAGTATTTCTTATAACAGTGTATCAATGTTTCAATCCTACACATCGATTTCATCAGGATGTGGTTGAGTAACAGCTAAATTGAGCACTGACGCAGCAGTCATGCTGGAGAAGTCAAGTGCAAGGAATTCTGAATATATTGAATAGACTGTAAATCCTGGTTGGAAATAACTGATATTCCAGTTGTCTGAGTTTCCAGCGAATTCATGTAGTTCCATGGTATGTGTGTTGACAGCAGCAGAACAAACCTGCTGTATTATAGGAAGTACATGTAACAAAGGTTACTATAGTACACCTGGAGATATGTTTATTTGCAAAGATTAACTTGTGCACTGTTTGGCAAACTCTTTCTGCGTCATTGGCACTTTCTGCTACGCTCCATTTCCTTCAAGTGCCATGTAGTTTTCCACCTGGTTTGTGTAATAGGTAGGTGTGGTATTAGGAATGGTTCTTGATTAAATTTGTTAAACATTTATAAACATTTACTATTTTCGATATTTCTACAAACTCCTCAAATCTCATTTTGCAAATGACAACATTCATTACTTGTGTTAAAAAAAACTATACAGCCGTCCTGCACACTGGAAAGGAAAGGGTGCACACTCCCTACTGAGGTTTCCCTACAACACCTCCAACAATCAGAAACAAATATAAACAAGGAGCAAAAATATCAAAATTTATTCATACAAAATAACACCACGAATCACATAATAAATGTATACATGTACATACTTCTGGGTGCAGAAAATACATATAAATATAACGAGTCTATATTTTACAAAAATCGATAGAATAGAAACATAGACCTTTCGGCCCATCTAGTCTGCCCAATTACATGGATACTTTACCTGGATTTATCTTTTGTTTAGGATAGCCTTATGCCTATCCCATGCCTGCTTAAATTCAATTACTGTTTTGGCCTCTACCACTTCTACTGGAAGACTGTTCCATGTATCCACCACCCTCAATAAACCAGTATTCACAAAAAAAGCATATATTATAGCATACAGGGTTATTCAAAGAGAGGTGAAAAGCAGGAGAATGACTGGAGAATGGAAAATTCTAGGTCAAAATATCCAAACCAGAAAAATTCTCCCAATTTTGATCTAGAATTTTCCATTCTCCAGTCATTCTCCTGCTTTTCACCGCTCTCTGAATAACCCTGATAGTAAAGACCGCGCCAGATAAAGCAAAGAAAAAGATCAAGGACATAAATCCTGTATACCAGCTGCACTTGGATATAGGTGGAAGAGAGCAGAATCAGAGTACCCCAACGTTTCAGCTCAGTATACCTTTATCAAGGGATATTGATATTATAACAAAGTGGTGAATGTAAGTACAAATTTGCAGCTAGCTCAAATAGACATACTCAAAAAGTTGACCTAAATTTTACATTCTAAGTAGATCATCATAGTTATATGTTGCGAAGAAATCTCGGTGAATAAATCTCATCCTCCTCTCTGGTATGGAATTGCTTTGTTGTCTTACATTACCAATATTTAGCATGTTTGCAACAAATAAAGACACAAGGAATTGGCATGAAAATATTTTGGCCAAGATTTTGTTTAGAAAAGTCACAAAGCAAGTTCCATATGGCATAGGGCAGGTCATTTCAGGGCTGGCTTTATACTATCTTTTGCAGCTGGAAGAGCTACAAAGATCTGTGACAAGGGACACAATGTAAATTTAGGGTTTTTGGCAAAAAAATGTAGAAAACAAATGGGGTTGGGTTCCGCATGGGTTAATTTCTATCACTACTGTTTTATTACCTTTTTGCTTTGAGTGTCCATTTAAGGCATACTTTAAAAAGTACTCGAGTTTGGCATTATTAACTAAATTAGATTTTATAATTATCAAGTGATTTTACCATATGGGCATTGCAAACATAAAAATGTTTTTAGTCAAGTTAATTAACATATTTCTTCCCAGTTATAGCGTAACAATCATTTACTGTGCATGGAGTTGATTTCACACTGCGTCATGTGTAATGCAGAATTTACAATTTCTTTTTTTATCAGGGTTCCTGCACAAGAGTGTTAACATGGCAAGCCTAGAACCAGTATGATTGTTAAGCGTGTTCAAACCCTTTCCCTTGCATGATACAGACTTTTCGCTCATTGTGTTACTATGATAGAAGGACTAGACTGCCACCAGTTGGGCTACTAGAAAACAGCAGTGCTAAAGGGATATTCCAGTAGTGTTCTAATGCAGTGTTTCCCAAACCTGTCCTCTGGACCTCCTAACAGGCCAGGTTTGCCAGCTATCTGAAGCACAGCACAGGTGATATGATTTGCAGCTCAGTGATTGCAGGATTCAATCTGCATTTCCCCAAGGTGAACCTTAAAATGTGGCCTGGTAGGGGGTCCCAAGGACAGGTTTGAGAAACACTGTTCTAATGTACCCTAAATATATTCAAGAAACTATCAGGGTTATTCAAAGAGCTCAGAATTGGGGCCGAAAGGTAACCGAACAGTGAAATTCAGCGTACGGTTACCTTTCCTGGCCATTCAGCTATCCAGAGAGCAGGCAGTTCGTCTAATGCTGGCGAATTGCCTGCACATACGGTGTCTGTTCGTTGCCTGTTTGAGGGCAGTGAAATCCCCATAGAGAAGCAATGCTTCGTCTATTCAGAGAACAAAAACCAGCAGTGAAAAGTTCCCGAAATGCTCTGCTGTTCAGTGGTTTCATTCAACAGATTTATTCAGGCGAATCCGATAGGCTTCAATGTCAAAAATATTCCCGTTTTAATCCAATATCTAATAAACCGATTATTAATTTATTCTGCAGTAAAAAGTCTCTTTATTTCTATACTCTTTTAGGCATTTTTTGGGATTTTTTCAAGTTTTTTTTAATGGTTTTTTCTTTTTTCTGTAACAGCCCATTTTTTTTTTTTTTTTTAGAAAGGATTTTACCAGGAAGGATACATTGAGATTTCTCTCGTTTTCAAGTATGTCCTGGGTGGTGAGTATGTACCGTTAGGTGTCTCATCCAAGGACACTTACTGGAGAGGTGCTCGCTGGGATCAAGCCCATGACTCCACAGGCTCTCTCCACGCAGAGCAGTGATGTTACCTCTACTCCACCCAGCCGGTCCATATTATCATTCATTGGATCTTATATGTAAATTTCGGACATTTTCGTTCTGTAGTTTCATTGCAAACAGCGTTTCACTTTTCAAACATTCAAGCATACTTTTTTTTTTTCGCTCCATTCGTCTGCGGTGTCGGGTTTTTCCGGTGACTGCTCTACGCTGTCATCGGCGGCTGCTCGGGTTTCTCCAGCGTGTTCGGCAAGGTTAATCCAGATGCTTTTGCGGGTTTCGTTGTGCATTCACCAGGTTTTGCAGTGAGTTTTCGTCGGGTTTGCGGCAGCTTTTCCCTGCACAACGGCCCTTTGGTGCTTGCTGAATACACCGCATGGTCGCCGAAATGGGATCGCCAAATCGCACCGAATTGAAGAGAACGAAAAGTCACCGAACCTGCGGTGACTTTTCGATTCTCTTTAAATAACCCTGTATTTAAACAATTTAAAAAAAAAAAAGTACACATCCAAGAAAATCAGAGATCTGCTTTGCCCACAGGCTAACTATATTCTATATGCTACCGACAGTATCTCATGTTTCTTTAAATCTTAGAATATGCTGGCCAAATAATAACATTGTTTTACTTTTTCAGCTAAAAAATATGTGTCGTGAATGAATCCTATCAGGGTTATTCAGAGAGAGGTGAAAACCAGGAGAATGACTGGAGAAGTGAAAATTCTAGGTCAAAATAGCCAAACCAGAAAAATCCTCCCATTTATCTCACTTTCCGAATCAGCTATTTTGACCTAGAATATTCACTTCTCCAGTCATTTTCCTGGTTTTCACCTCTCTTAATAACCCTGTATGTGTTTTACAGGCTCCTGTCTTCCTATAAACTTGATATCAATTCATTCCCACCTTGCACAGAACAGCAGAATCTCCTACCTCTACTGTGAACAAGGAAGATAAGGAGCAGAAACATGAGTCTGCAGTATCTTGAAGGCAGCTGAATAGACAGCTTCAAGTCCTTATATACAGAAAGTAACGGAAATTAAATCAGATTTATCAGTATTTTTCTTGTTATATGCCCTGTTATATGCATGGCAGAACTACAATGAGTTACTCCCTCCCATGACTTCCATTGGAAAGGAACAAAAATCAAGTTCATAAAGAAAACTACTTTTTAGCTGAATACCTCAGCCTGTTCACCAAACTAGAAACAGAGCGGGAAGCATAGTGCTGCCATGACACATCATGAGCTGTTTTGTGTATTATAGTAGGCTATAGGCTGTGGATCTTGATGCCATCTCCAGTTGAAATTGAATGATTGCATTATTTAAATTAATTGTGCCTTTTCATGTGTTCATTTTTTATGATTTCTCTTGAAGAAATTTGGATTGTATGGGGACTTTGAGTACACTCGGATCTTTGCGGACTTTGTACTCCTTTTTGGACTTTGATCACCAATATTCAAGCTTGGAAGGCAACATGTGGACAGATCAAGGGGTTAAGCGGCGCAACATAGGGAGCCTGGAATGCATGCGCGGAGAAGAGACTGCGATGGAATGCACATGCCGAGTCGCATAGCACGAGATCGGAAGTCACGGCTGGGTGACGCAACAGTGCACATATGGAGGAGCGCATCAGCTTGAGGAACACAGAAGGAGAAGCAGGAAGTCATCTTCCGCTGCCGCATTGGCTAATTACCATAACCCAATTCACTTAATTGATCAATGATGCACTTTAGCAGGATAGGAGTTATGTATATACCGGAAATAGCAGTCTAGTGTTTGTTTTTCCCTGATGAAGTCCTGTTGTAACCAGTGAAGGTCGAAACGTGTTGGATATGTAATATCTTACCTTATTTGTTTTTATTTTGTTGAATAAATACTGGAGTTTTTACTTTATTCTGGTATCCTGGTTCCTGATCTTACATTCACACAAGCAGTTTCCATCCTGGTCCTTTAGGAGTCGAGACTGAGAGGGAGTACTCCTGCATAATCCTGTCATTCAGAGATGCATATCAGAAAAGCTCATTATTATTACCTCTGCGCAGATTTATTTTACCGCAGATGTTCAATTTTATGGACATTATCATGTCCCATGAGCTAAAACAGGGACACTAAGAGTAAAAGCTTGCATTCGCAAATTTCCCCTTAGCGTCCCCATTTTACAAGCAGAGTACAAGGCAGGTGCTGCATTCAGCAACCTGCCCTATAACGGCCACTAACCCTCCAGGATATAAGCGGCAGCGCTAACGTGCCGCCGCAAGTATCCCTTCTGGAGTCTGTAGGACTCCATGGAATATTGTGCTGCTGGGTCACGTGACTTGCAAGATCGTGCAGGTCTGCGGAGTGATCGTGGAGGGATAAGAGGTAAGTATCTGATTTTTTTGGGGGGTTCCAGCTGGTGCTGACGAATTCTGCAGAAGTAGAATCAGCACCAGCTTAGAGAGCTGTGGTTAACTTTTCAGTTAGCCGCAGCGATGCGTAATTAGCGTTAGCACTTTGTAATCCTAACGCTAACTATTCTTTGCTTACTCTTTGCACTCCCCATGTTAAGTATAGGGAGCGCAAAGTACAGTAAGCTCCCGGTTGAAAGCGCTCTTATCGTTGCGCTAAAGGATATTTTAACCCATTAGCAACTGGGATCTGATCTAGGCGTCTCGCTATTACCTCATTTAACCTAGCGCTAATGGTCACCTATGTGAGTGCTAGAGCTAGCGTTAACCCATTAATGACGGGCACCGCCCATTGGGGGTGGCTTAACACCAGCGAGGCGTACAGGTACGCCTCGCCGACAAGCCTGCCCCACAGCGCATATCATTGGCTGCAGGGGTCAGCCTGAGTTCAGGCCGTCCACGTGCAGCCATTGAAAAGCAGCACATGTAGGCTACGGGGAGGGGCCGAAGCGGCCCATTGAAGACAGCGGGGTGTACCTCAAAGCCCTCCCACCACCAGGACAGCATAGTATGTCTGGGGACGGCAAGAGATGTTAAGATGATAGGGCCCTAATGTCTTTTAAGATTTACTCCTAATCGCACTTAAACCTTCTGACTTTATTTAGGACATTACAGCCTTTCGTCTACAGAGGGGCTAAGGCGTTATTTAAGAGCAGTACATGATATTTCTTGCTAATGACAATTAAACCAGGTTTGAAGTCATGCTTTATTGTAGGACCCAGACAAATTGTATATATTTTTTTCAGCGGAACTCAGCAGATTCAATATATTTCATTGCGATGTTAAACATGTCAAAAATTTAAAATTTCTAATCAGATTTCAATCATTTTCACCATATAAATATATTTTTCCTCATTATCAAAATCTTTATGGTTATGTATCTGACAGGATGTCTGTTTTGAAATTAACTGTGTAGAGCTGGTTTAAATCTTGCCGCTGTAGTTACTTGTTTCTGGCCACCAGGGGGAGACGAACGCAATGTAAACTGATACTAGACACTTTCGGACTATGTTTTCCAGCATGCTCTGGGGCAGGAACAGGAAATGGGTGGGGAGAACCGGGAGACATCCGCAACCTCGTGCAGAGGAGAGCCAGTGCGCGCCAAGGGGTGATTACAGCAAGATGCACGTGAGACAAGGAGCGATCGTGACCAGGCCGGAGCGCAGGTGCTGCTTTGGGGAGCTGGAGATCGGCCCAAATCACTTGCGAGAAGACCTATTAGCCTATCGGTGAGAAGTTTAACAGATACAGAGCTGCAGAAGGACCCCAAGTGAGGAGACCGCGATGATCTAACGGGAGTGCAGGCGGTGAGCTGAGCATCTTGTGGCAGAAACGGACAAGCGGATCCGGTGGCACAGAGTCCCAGTCAAGACCAGTGGAAAGACGTCCTGGGTCGAGCAGAGCGCAGAGTATCTGGCGGATGGGTGAGAGGCATTCCCGGCCACAGTGAAAGTAATAAAGCACGCTGCAGTTTGTCTAAACCTACAGGGCCCCAATGTGACTAGTCGAAGACACATTGAAATCATTCACTGGCCAGTTGAATCTAGTACCCGGGTACCAACACACGCATACACATACACCTTTTTGGGACACAACCTGTACGGGACTCACATTTCAGCAACGAAGGGGTTAAAATTCCTTTTTCTTTTCCGCTGCGCGTTTCTCGCATTACGAACTTCTGTAAATATATATGTATACCGTGCTGCTCTATATATGCCAGTTTATTTGAGATCCGTAAACTGTATAAGTTATAAAATCCACAACAGTGCTGGTGTATATTTATTCCCTAGTGCGGGGAGACTGACCCGAGGTTTAAATTCAGCGGCTCCTCCGGGAGTGAGCGCTACAACTGATAAATGGAGAAACTGTTACTGTGTTTTTATAGACATGCAAAATTTTAAAACAAATTCTGTTGGACTTCTCTTTATTTTCTATTTCTTTGTACATTCTACATGGTCATGTTTGGCAAGACTCTGGCCTTTCCAATGACATCTCACGTGACCATGCTCCCCATCCCCTGCAGATTTAAATTCAAAATCCTTACCCCGACCTACAAAGCTCTCACTAACTCAGCTCCCCACTACCTGCCCTCATTAATCACCAAATACAACCAGCCCGCTCCCTAAGGTCAAACAATGACCAGCGCCTAGTTTCTCCCCGCACCACCTCTTCTCATGATAGAGTGCAGGATTTCTCATGGGCAGCCCCCATCCTCTGGAATGCTCTACCTCGTATGGTCAGACTATCCCCTAGTTTCTCTTCCTTCACTTTCCTATTTAGGGAAGCCTACCACCCGACTCACTAATACACCTCACTGCCCCAACCAGTCCATCACTCTCACCTTGCAGTCCATCACTCTCACCCTGCAGTCCATCACTCACCTAGCAGTCCATCACTCTCACCTAGCAGTCCAACACTCTCACATAGCAGTCCATCACTCTCACATAGCAGTCCATCACTCTCACCTTACAGTCCATCACTCTCCCCTAGCAGTCCATCAGTCTCACCTTGCAGTCCACCACTCTCACCTTGCAGCCTATCACTCTCACCTAGCAGTCCATCACTCTCACCTAGCAGTCCATCACTCTCACCCTGCAGTCCATCACTCTCACCTAGCAGTCCATCACTCTCACATAGCAGTCCATCACTCTCACATAGCAGTCCATCACTCTCACATAGCAGTCCATCACTCTCACATAGCAGTCCATCACTCTCACATAGCAGTCCATCACTCTCACCTTACAGTCCATCACTCTCCCCTAGCAGTCCATCAGTCTCACCTTGCAGTCCACCACTCTCACCTTGCAGCCTATCACTCTCACCTAGCAGTCCATCACTCTCACCTTGCAGTCCTCTCCTTCTGTTTCCACCCCCAACCCTTCTAGATTGTGAGTTCCCACGGGAATAGGGCCCTTGTTTCCTTCTGTACTGGTTTGTCAAAATGTTGTTCAATGTATTGTAACCCTGTCTATACTGTGCCCATTGTACAGCGCTGAGCAATATGCTGGTGCTCTATAAATAAAGATAAATAATAATAATAAAATATGTATTGGAGATACAGGGAACCTTTGTATTTTGAACTCCTGTATCTCCTACAAAGTGTTTGACGCTCAGGGTGGGGGCAAAAGCCCCCTATGTCCCCTCTCCAAATCCACTAGTGGGTGGAGGAAGAGGATTGATCCAGCCAAATATCAACATAGACTTTTGTGTTTCTGGGCTTGACGGTTTGTTGTATGGAGATTGTGCATTAGTTAGCACCGTTTTAAAGTTACTAAATTCTCTTAATTTATATGACATGAAGGGAACGGGCAGTAAACTAATACGCTGAGCTTGCTGATAGTAGTTTAAGTATTATACCCTAGCACTGTCTTACTGTGAAAAGTCTATCCCACAGGATTTTGGGTTCTGACATGTGTGAGGGATAATTATAATATTTTTAAAAGCAGGGACGGGGTCAGTATCTTAATGAGTTCCCACACTTCTCTTTTTTTTATTTTTAGTAGTTAACCTCTGATTAGATATTTTTGGATGTTATATTTGCCTCATAGATACCATAGGTGAGTGCATAACATGTATTATATGCATAATGTGCAACACATTTCGCAATTATAAATGTATTCTGTAACAAGTATGGATTTGAGGACAGTACATTTACGACAGTACCACTATTTGTACTTTGAGTTTGGTTTTAAAAAAAAAAAGTACATCAAGAATAGAGAGCTGCTGCTTCATAGGAAGGGCCTTTCAGGACAGTACTGGGTGTAGCAAGATGGTGGATTCTCTGCTCTGGGTCTGACTGTTGACCAGGTGCAAGTGCTCCTTCTGGTAATGCTCGATGAGGTGGGCAACAGAGTGAAATATCTGAAAAATCATGGGAAAAAGGTTAAGGAACAAGAACCGGAGTGAGTAGAATTTAGAGAAAAGAGAGCAATGAAACTTCAAACGAAAAATATATATATATATATGCACACAATCATGGTTGTATGTGAGAGTCCTTATTCAGGAAATGCATAAATGGAAAAATAACATAAAAGTAAAAATATAAATTGCATCATTTCTAATAAGCGCCTTCACGTGAATGCACATAAACCATTTTAGCACATCATAGGCTTTGAGATTTGCCTAGCAAGCAAATCGAATTGAAAAGGCCACTTGATCCTCCATGCTATGTATATTTTGTTGCACCTAAGAGAAACCAGTAGAAGATGCGTTTACATTTTTCACAGTGACATAACAGCATATTCTACTAGCAGGGGAAGGTAGGCTTCATAATCCTTCGATCAGCCAGGTTACAGTGCAGCAGTAGATTCTATATATACAGATTAGGCCTGGATATAGTTGTTTAACCAGCAATCTTTGCTTAAAAACATTCCCTTTCCCAGTGACAAATACCATACTCCTTCCCTCTCTCTTACTAGAAATTTTTTGTGTTTTTTTAGACTCAATAATTCTCTATTTACCACAGTAAACTGCCACGGCACAACAACAGCATGCGATTTAGAATTCAGAAGGTTTTAATAATCGCTATGAGACTCATGGGTGAGTATCGGTAGAAATTTACTATGACAAAACGAGCAACTGATAACTTGACTGAAACTAAGGCTTCTTTAAAAAAATGTAGATCATGATTATGATAGAGTATATCATATATATGTATATATGATATACTCTATCAAGATTAAAGCCAAGAGCAAGAAAACTATAATCTGTTTTTTTTAATATATATCTTTCTTGAAATAATATTGAAACCCTCAGTCAGACTTGATTATAATTGTCACGGGCATCCATTGTACTCTAGATAGGAGAGTGAAGTGCCCACCAGAACCCGTGTATACGATCAGGTCGCCAAACATTGCACTTGGAGGTACCTCTAATAACCTAAAACAATAAACATAGAAAAAGCGACGTAGCGCCAGCAAACAAAGCCCACCGGTTGACAAATCGTATGCACTATATGTCCATAATATCAATATTCTTTTTTTCTCTCGGGAATTCTTCTCCTTAGGGAAATATTACAAGAAACTACAGAAAAAGGGAAAGAAAACCAAGATTGCGCAGTATATAGTTCCAATCTTTGAAAAAAGCGTATAAGTTGTCCAACTCACATTTTTATGAGCCCACACCTGGCTCTAGGGTTGATCACCTTTTGGGTCTTTTAAATACTTCAGGCGCCCATTAACCCCTTGTGGGATCCAGATGACTCCCCAGTTAGATTCCCCTGCAGTGAGAACAGATAAACCATAGATATCCCTAGTATAATACTGCAGACCAATAATGATGTTTTTTATTTACGTGGGTCAATTGCAAACTCACATGTCCCTGAGCCCCAAATGGCTCTGTGAATAACGCATAGGGGATTTGTAGGAATCCCCCAAACCTTCTTGGACAGAATTCAGGCAATCAGCAGTTAATAAAAACATTTATTTGTAACAATAAAAACAAACATAGCTACCAGGACGCGTTTCTCCGGTTTGGCTTCCTCAGCTGGTGGTCTCTATTGTTACAAATAAATGTTTTTATTAACTGCTGATTGCCTGACTTCTGTCCAAGAAGGTTTGGGGGATTCCTACAAATCCCCTATGCGTTATTCACAGAGCCATTTGGGGCTCAGGGACATGTGAGTTTGCAATTGACCCACGTACATAAAAAACATCATTATTGGTCTGCAGTATTATACTAGGGATATCCCTGGTTTATCTGTTCTCATTGCAGGGGAATCTAACTGGACTCAACTGGATCCCAAAAGGGGTTAATGGGCGCATGAAGTATTTAAAATCAAGAAAAATATAGTAGCCGACTCCTGGCAGTGGTGTTATTAAAAAGATTTATTCCACAATGAAAAAGCACTAGACAACGTTTCGACCCTCTCGGGTCTTTGTCAAGTCTAAAATAACCAGTACACCATACATATATATATATAGGTGAAATAACATAATACAGCTGACGAATCAATTACACTTTAATCGAAAAAAACAGCTGTATGTCTTAAAGGTGTATTACCAAAGTTAAACAGCATGCAGCTTAATGTGATCTCATCACAATTAATTTAACGTGATGCCCATAAGTACATGTAAATAAATCAAGTATATAAAAACAATCACCAAAAAATTAAATAATCCTACAACAATAATTGTATTAACTTCAAGATTTATTCAATACGATTATATATTTTTATTGTTTATAATTATATTTTTTGGTATACGAACTGTCCATGATGAAACAGATATGGCTGTTCTTCTAAATATCCAAATCGTCCACTATAGAAATGGGGAAAGGTCAAAATCTCTATTTAAACCACTTGGTTCTATAATGTTCAAACGGGGTATCCAGAATAATTCTTTCATTTTTAATGCTAACTCTCTATCACCACCTCAAATAGATTTATTGACTGTGTCAATTACGTGGATCCTCAGTTGTGAAATATCATGACCTAATGTAACAAAATGATTTGGTATAGGTAATTCAATTCTTTTTAAACGAATATCTGACTTGTCTAAAAGAGGTCGAATCTGGATGTATAAACGGCGCTTAGACAATTTTGGGGATCGCTACACGTCCTCACGAGTGTGGTGTTCCCTTCACCACAAAAAGATAAATAATAAAAACAAGATAGATGTGAGAACAGCGCTCCCTTTTGGTGAATATTTTTGTACTCTCCACACCGTCACCATAAAGTACACCAGAGTAACAAATATCTTACTTTCTCTTTTTATATATATATTATTCTTCAGATGTATCTAAAGAGAAAAGTGATTCTCGAAGTATTTCAATCGGAATATAGGTCCACACTGACCAGTAGCAACCTCAAAAAGGTAAACAGAAAGAGAGAAATGCAATAGTGCAGATCAATTGATAATATATAGTCAATGGGATATAACCAAAGTTCGATAGAGTAGTACACTCACACTTTTAGAGAGCTCCCTAGCTCTATTTTGTTGACGTTACGGACTGTTTCAGGCCAGTCCGTCGGCCGGGCTTCTTATGTCAATCCCCTCCTTTCTTCAGTAATTGCACCCTTTGTATCTCGGAATATAGATGGGAAAAATTCTCATGGTGTGGTATCTCGATTTAAGGAGATGAGTAGAGACCCAGAGAGAGAATATTACTCACCCTTTTGGGGGCAGTACCGAGCCCTCGGGTTCCAAGGTATATAAATTGTTTTCGGCACAAATTTCAAAAAAGCCGTCTTCGGCACAGAAATTGCAGGATTTCCACAATATTTTGGATAAAAATAATAAATTTAATGAATAAAATTATTAATCATAAACATAAGTGTTTAAAACACAAAAGAATAATAAATAATGAACGGTAGCCAAACGCGTTTCGCGCATATAGCGCTTCTTCAGTGGCAACAGGGGACAGATTGGTATTACATCATTCATTGTAGTTCGTATTTATATACAGATCGTAATTGGAGAAGTGATGGGTTGAATTTCGCGCCAAAAGGAAGGAGGAGGAGATTATTCCGTCCGCAGTGTGGTACATGTTCTGCCTGCAAGAAATTAAAACTAAATGGAAAATTCTGTCCGGTGTTTGTTACAAAAGACACATTTAAAATCCAACAGGTCATCTCATGTCACTCTACTAATGTAATTTACGTTCTAATATGTCCTTGTGGAAAATTATATATTGGTAGGACCACCAGACCACTCCATGTAAGAATTCAAGAACATATACGTAATATTCAGCGAGGTTTTGACAAACATACCGTTTCGTCTCATTTTCTTCTTGTACATAATAGTTCCCCTGAAGGCTTAATCTTTCTTGCATTACGTAAGGTTGAGAGAGACTGGAGGGGTGGAGACTTTATAAAAAAGATCAATCAAGAAGAAATGAAATTAATTTTTCGTTTTGATACTTTAATCCCAAAAGGTTTGAATAAAGATTTTGAAATGTGCCATTTTCTGTAAGGTTTTTTTTTGTATGTTTTTTTATAAATTTTTTCCTTGTAGATCATGATCTCTACTTCCATAGGGATAAATAGTGGACAGAGTAGAAATTTTCCGTCCAAACCAATTTATGATGACTACAGGACCTATATCCAAGATAAGCCCGATTTGGGACTTTTATGATAATATATATTTGGTCTCTTTTGTTACGAATAGAGAGGTTTTATTCAATATAGGTCCTCCTAAGATGCTGTATATACACTCATCACATAATAAATGTTTTTTCGGCTTTCCTTTAAAGGACATTGTGGAATAATATGCCATGATTTGATGCCATGTATTTTATATAAAAATACGATATCCGCTTGTTAGTATATCTAATCCCTTTTCTATTATATATATTTTTATTGAACATCTATCCCTCTGGCCATGCCGAGCGACGTTGGCACTGCTGGATATCTGCTTTCTCCGTGCAGCTGTGGACTTTTGCCGGCACAGTATATGAGTGGACTTTATGGGATACCCACGCATGCGCGCTACTGCGGAGGGGAGAATACCATCCGAATAACTAACCCCGGAAATGGAGCTCGTCTGCAGCGGCAATGTTAACAGGAAGGTAAAGTTAAGATCGGAAGTGGAGCTCCCCTACAGTGTATGATGGGATACACTGCGGACGGAATAATCTCCTCCTCCTTCCTTTTGGCGCGAAATTCAACCCATCACTTCTCCAATTACGATCTGTATATAAATACGAACTACAAGGAATGATGTAATACCAATCTGTCCCCTGTTGCCACTGAAGAAGCGCTATATGCGCGAAACGCGTTTGGCTACCGTTCATTATTTATTATTATTCTTTTGTGTTTTAAACACTTATGTTTATGATTAATAATTTTATTCATTAAATTTATTATTTTTATCCAAAATATTGTGGAAATCCTGCAATTTCTGTGCCGAAGACGGCTTTTTTGAAATTTGTGCCGAAAACAATTTATATACCTTGGAACCCGAGGGCTCGGTACTGCCCCCAAAAGGGTGAGTAATATTCTCTCTCTGGGTCTCTACTCGTCTCCTTAAATCGAGATACCACACCATGAGAATTTTTCCCATCTATATTCCGAGATACAAAGGGTGCAATTACTGAAGAAAGGAGGGGATTGACATAAGAAGCCCGGCCGACGGACTGGCCTGAAACAGTCCGTAACGTCAACAAAATAGAGCTAGGGAGCTCTCTAAAAGTGTGAGTGTACTACTCTATCGAACTTTGGTTATATCCCATTGACTATATATTATCAATTGATCTGCACTATTGCATTTCTCTCTTTCTGTTTACCTTTTTGAGGTTGCTACTGGTCAGTGTGGACCTATATTCCGATTGAAATACTTCGAGAATCACTTTTCTCTTTAGATACATCTGAAGAATAATATATATAAAAAGAGAAAGTAAGATATTTGTTACTCTAGTGTACTTTATGGTGACGGTGTGGAGAGTACAAAAATATTCACCAAAAGGGAGCGCTGTTCTCACATCTATCTTGTTTTTATTGAATATCTGACTTGTGTTTAGTAATCCTGTGTTTAATTTTTTGTGTGGTCTCTCCCACATATGCCCAACCACACGGGCATTTAATAAGATACACCACATATTGAGAATTACATGTGAAAAACTGTCTTACTTTAAATTTTTGACCTGAATGTGGATGGACAAATAAATCTCCCTTAATTACAGCATTGCAGCAGGAGCAATTCAAATAAGGGAACGTCCCCTGTTTGGGCTTACCAAAAAATGGTGTAGCGAAACAACTGTCATGGAATTCAGCGTGCACCAATGTCTCTCTCAGGGACCGACCTCTCTTGTAGGACATCAAAGGAGGCAAGCTGAATTCCGGGACAATGGGATACATATATCTCAGAATATGCCAGTTTTTACAAAGTATTTGTCTCAAAGCTTTAACTTTGGTAATACACCTTTAAGACATACAGCAGGTTTTTTCGATTAAAGTGTAATTGATTCATCAGCTGTATTATGTTATTTCACCTATATATATATGTGTATGGTGTACTGGTTATTTTAGACTTGACAAAGACCCGAGAGGGTCGAAACGTTGTCTGGTGTTTTTTCATTGTGGAATAAATCTTTTTAATAACACCACTGCCAGGAGTCGGCTACTATATTTTTCTTGATTGTTATCTGGATTGGGGAGTCTTCCATGCTGACTGGTGGACCCTTGTGAGTGCAGCATATTCTCTTTATGAAGTATTTAAAAGACCCAAAAGGCGATCAACCCTAGAGCCAGGTGTGGGCTCCTAAAATTGTGAGTTGGACAACTTATATGCTTTTTTTCATAGATTGGAACTATATACTGCTCAATCTTGGTTTTCTCTCCTTTTTTCTGCAGTTTTTTGTAATATTTCCCTAAGGAGAAGAATTCCCGAGAGAAAAAAATAATATTGATATTTTGGACATATAGTGCATACGATTTGTCAACCTGTGTGTTTTGTTTGCGTGCGCTACGTTGCTTTTTCTATATCCATTGTACTCTGCCTATTGTTGTGCCCCTGTGAAAATTAAGAGATAGTCCTACAAAAATGAGAACGTATTGTCTGCAATAAGGCAGACAGCCCTATTCCACTCTTAGGCCAGGGTCAGACAAGTGTTTTTGAGAGTGGAATGAACGTCCATGAGTGGACATTCCTTCCACTCTGACGCCCGTCTGGCCACCTCGTTGAGTTCAGTTAGTGCGCTCAGCGCTTCAAGGCTCAGTCCTCCTATGTCGGATCGCACTTTGCAGCCCCAGTGAACGTGTGTCATAGCACTTTGACAGGGAGGTTTTCAGGACGGCCGCAGCACGTCCACTGTAGCACAAGCAATTCGTGTGCATACTACAGTGTGTGGCCGGCCCCGTTGAAGCGTCACAATGCTGCGACGGACACCGGGAGGCACGTCGGTACAGCACACGTAGTGTGCACTGCTCGTCTGACTCCGGCCTTAAGCATTTGAAATATTTAACGTTTAAACAGGCCTATCATTAGGGAAAAACCGTCCCTCTGATAATCCACCTATGATGAAATTGCATATATTCACTAAGACTCACGTTGAGAAAAAAAATGTTATGCAGGTCTATTCAAAGAAAGGTGAAACTCAGGAGAATGACTGGAGAAGTGAAAATTCTAGGTCAAAATAGCCGAATCAGAATTTTTTTCCAATTTAACTCACTTTCCAAATCGGCTATTTGGTCTAGATTGTTCTCTTCTATCAATTCTCCTGGTTTTCACCTTTTTCTGAATAACCCTGAATCAACTCCAGACCTTTTGCCTGCTTGATGAAGAAATAATGAAGGAGTAGCCCACACTTGGCCATAAAACAGCTTTTGATTCCATTGTCCAATTACTTTTGGTACCTTGAAAAAGGGGAGATGGCATTGGCTACTCTTAAGAGCAGTAATTCCTAAACCCTTCCTCCAATTTGGATGTGCATACCCTCAAAGTAAACCTGAGATTGTGCACTTTTAGCCCATATTAATTATATAACTATAGCCAGGGGTCAAGTCCTGGGAAAAAAAGTGAGGGAACTCACCCACGAATTCCACAACCCCCATTACCTGAAGAAAAAATATATATAATCACGAGTATAGCCGGACGAGCCGGTGATACCATTTTTATTGGGTTAACTTTACATTTAAAAGACAAGCTTTCAAGAGTGTAAACTGGAAACTATACTGATCAGTGAAAGGTATCACTACGTACAGGTATACTCGCGATTTTGGCAACTGGACTAACGCGTTTTATATATAATCTATATATATATATCCAGGCACAGACCCCCAGAATTATATACACAGCACTGGTTATATGGATATATTTTCCCAGTTCACATGGATAGAATTGCCCCAGCTCTCATGGATAATGCCCCAGCTCTCATGGATAATGCCCCAGCTCTCATGGATATTGCCCCCAGGTCTCATGGATATTGCCCCCAGGTCTCATGGATATTGCCCCCAGGTCTCATGGATAATGCCCCCAGGTATCATGGATATATGCTCCCAGGTCTCATGGATATTGCCCCCAGGTCTCATGGATAATGCCCCCAGGTCTCATGGATAATGCCCCCAAGGTCTCATGGATAATGCCCCCAAGGTCTCATGGATAATGCCCCCAAGGTCTCATGGATAATGCCCCCAGGTCTCATGGATAATGCCCCCGGTCTCATGGATAATGCCCCCAGGTCTCATGGATAATGCCCCCAGGTCTCATGGATATTGCCCCCAGGTCTCATGGATATTGCCCCCCGGTCTCATGGATATTGCCCCCAGGTCTCATGGATACTGCCCCAGCTCATGGATATTGCTCCCAGCTCATGGATATGCCCCCAGCTCATGGATTTGCCCCCCAGCTCATGGATTTGCCCCCCAGCTCATGGATATGCCCCCCAGCTCATGGAAATGCCCCCCAGCTCATGGAAATGCCCCCCAGCTCATGGAAATGCCCCAGCTCATGGATATGACCCCCAGCTCATGGAAATGACCCCCAGCTCATGGAAATGCCCCCCAGCTCATGGAAATGCCCCCCAGCTCATGGATATGCCCCCCAGCTCATAGATATGCCCCCCAGCTCATGGATTTGCCCCCCAGCTCATGGATATGCCCCCCAGCTCATGGATATGCCCCCCAGCTCATGAATATGCCCCCAGCTCATGAAAATGCCCCCAGCTCATGGATATGCCCCCCAGCTCATGGATATGCCCCCAGCTCATGGAAATGCCCCAGCTCATGGATATGCCCCCCAGCTGATGGATTTGCCCCCCAGCTCATGGAAATGTCCCCCAGCTCATGGATATGCCCCCAGCTCATGGATTTGCCCCCCAGCTCATGGATATGCCCCCAGCTCATGGAATGCCCCCCAGCTCATGGAAATGCCCCAGCTCATGGAAATGCCCCAGCTCATGGATATGACCCCCAGCTCATGGATATGACCCCCAGCTCATGGAAATGACCCCCAGCTCATGGAAATGCCCCCAGCTCATGGAATGCCCCCCAGCTCATGGATATGCCCCCCAGCTCATAGATTTGCCCCCCAGCTCATGGATATGTGCCCAGCTCATGGATATGCCCCCAGCTCATGAAAATGCCCCCAGCTCATGGATATGCCCCCCAGCTCATGGATATGCCCCCAGCTCATGGAAATGCCCCAGCTCATGGATATGCCCCAGCTGATGGATTTGCCCCCCAGCTCATGGAAATGTCCCCCAGCTCATGGATATGCCCCCCAGCTCATGGATTTGCCCCCCAGCTCATGGAAATGCCCCCCAGCTCATGGAAATGCCCCAGCTCATGGATATGACCCCCAGCTCATGGAAATGACCCCCAGCTCATGGAAATGCCCCCAGCTCATGGAAATGCCCCCAGCTCATGGATATGCCCCCCAGCTCATAGATATGCCCCCCAGCTCATGGATTTGCCCCCCAGCTCATGGATATGCCCCCAGCTCATGGATATGCCCCCCAGCTCATGAATATGCCCCCCAGCTCATGAAAATGCCCCCAGCTCATGGATATGCCCCCCAGCTCATGGATATGCCCCCAGCTCATGGAAATGCCCCAGCTCATGGATATGCCCCCCAGCTGATGGATTTGCCCCCCAGCTCATGGAAATGTCCCCCAGCTCATGGATATGCCCCCCAGCTCATGGATTTGCCCCCCAGCTCATGGATATGCCCCCAGCTCATGGAAATGCCCCCAGCTCATGGAAATGCCCCCCAGCTCATGGAAATGCCCCAGCTCATGGATATGACCCCCAGCTCATGGATATGACCCCCAGCTCATGGAAATGACCCCCAGCTCATGGAAATGCCCCCAGCTCATGGAAATGCCCCCAGCTCATGGATATGCCCCCAGCTCATAGATTTGCCCCCCAGCTCATGGATATGTGCCCAGCTCATGGATATGCCCCCAGCTCATGAAAATGCCCCAGCTCATGGATATGCCCCCCAGCTCATGGATATGCCCCCAGCTCATGGAAATGCCCCAGCTCATGGATATGCCCCAGCTGATGGATTTGCCCCCCAGCTCATGGAAATGTCCCCCAGCTCATGGATATGCCCCCAGCTCATGGATTTGCCCCCCAGCTCATGGAAATGCCCCCCAGCTCATGGAAATGCCCCCAGCTCATGGATATGACCCCCAGCTCATGGAAATGACCCCCAGCTCATGGAAATGCCCCCCAGCTCATGGAAATGCCCCCCAGCTCATAGATATGCCCCCCAGCTCATAGATATGCCCCCAGCTCATGGATTTGCCCCCCAGCTCATGGATATGCCCCCCAGCTCATGGATATGCCCCCCAGCTCATGAATATGCCCCCCAGCTCATGAAAATGCCCCCAGCTCATGGATATGCCCCCAGCTCATGGAAATGCCCCCAGCTCATGGAAATGCCCCAGCTCATGGATATGCCCCCCAGCTGATGGATTTGCCCCCCAGCTCATGGAAATGTCCCCCAGCTCATGGATATGCCCCCAGCTCATGGATATGCCCCCCAGCTGATGGATTTGCCCCCCAGCTCATGGAAATGTCCCCCAGCTCATGGATACTGGCCCCCAGCTCAGCTCATGGATAGTGCCCCCAGCTCACCTCTCTGCGGCGTCTGCGCCCGGCGGCCGCGTGCTTCCTGTTAGAACGGCCGCAGACAGGAAGTGGAGCCGCTCGCCTGGGATGAAACAGCCAGGCGAGCGGCTCCACTTCCTGTCTGCGGCCGTTCTAACAGGAAGCACGCGGCCGCCGGCTAAGTACGGCGGCCGCCTGCTCCAGCCTTTCGGGCTCGGGCCACAGCGGGAACGCTGCGTTCCCGCAGCGTTCCCGCTGTGGGAGAAGTGCGGGAACGCCGTTCCCGCTCGACTCGAGCCCTGACTATAGCTTGAATATGTTTTGACAAATACCGGGGAAAAATAAAATTGTGCCTGTGACCAAATATATATGGACCTAACTGTATGTAAATATCAGATAAAGTATAAAAATTGTATAACACTGTCTTCTGAACAAAAACAAACAAATAAAAACATACAGATAATATTTGAACTTTTTGAGGCAGAATTCCAAAAACAGCACTTAATAACGAAGAAGCAAATGAGGTAAGAAGGTAATACGCTCATCTGACCCCAGTCTTACCTTTAATGGCTGGAGTTCCCATTCCAACCTTGTCACTAGCTTTGCTTGCAGCTCGGTCATTGTGGCTCCTTACTGTAATTTAATGCCCCTTATACTTTGGATATGAGCTGTTAATTTTCATCCAAAAATAGAAGAACAAGCTATTCTATGGTAACTGGTTCGTCTCTGGAGCCAGTATTTAAATTTAAATAAATAAATAACTGACACCCAGAAGTATTAATGTTAACTCTTCTTTCTTTTTAAATCACTTAAGTGATTTTGCCATTGTAAAAAACACTTTAAAACAACACCAACCCCCCCCCCAAAAAGATCCCATACTTACCTCTGATCCCACACTTAAGAGGGCAGCTTGAACCAGTATCCTTCTTGGCTTTCTCCGTGGCTCTTGCATGTGCAAACTTGCAGTAGGGTCGTGCCTGGCTCCATGGAGTCCTGTACCTCACACCGCATTTAATCGGAACAGTGGACTTGGAAGTCACTGAACTAAAACCCCTGTATGCTGGTGGACCAGGGGGCAATGGACTTAAGGGGTTATTCAAAGAGAGCTGAACTTGCCACTGGATTATACCGAACAGTGAATTTCTTCACGTGGTGCAATTTTGTGGGGATTCAGTGAAATACAGTGCAACTCGGCAGCAGTGAATCTATTCAGAGAACGCCGAACAGCTCCGAAATTTTGGCGAAATGCCCAGATATTCACTGGTTTCATTTGACAGCTTTAAAGAGGCGAATCCAATAGGTTTGAATGTAAAAGAAAATCCCTGTTCTGTTGAAGCAAAAAGTCTCTTTATTAATTTTTTTTTTTAGATTTTCTTTAGGCATTTTTCAGGATTTCTTGGCAAAATTTTTGACTCTTTTTTTTTTTTATTTAAATTCTGTACCAGACCTTTTTATTGTTATTCATAAAACTTTATGAAGGCATTTTCATGCATTATTTTTGTTTACAACACGGTTTAAAAGTTGTGTTTTTTTAACCCCTGTTCGGCGGCGGGTTGGCTTTTTTCAGTAGGTCGTCAGCTACGTTCCGTGGTTTGGACAGTGTCTGTATATCTGGCACCATCCAGTGCTTATATTATAGTAAAACAATGCATAAAAGAAAATGATGAAAGAATAAAAAAGTTTGTATGTGGTTTTTAAAATGCAGTTTTTAAATGAATCAGCCGCTGCTACTCTCCACATGGTGGTATATCCCAATCCACCGTTTTTCTGTGGTTTATCTGATTGATATGGCAGGTCGATTTTGGTGCACTTCAGGGGACCCTGAATTCAGCAATTTGGCGAATTGAGGTCGCCAAAGGAGAGAGCACCAAAATTTCAGTGCTCTCTGAATAACCCCTTAAGTGTCCCTACTTGCTAGCCCTCCCCTGGATATAAGTACGGTTTGCGACTTTTGTCAAAATTATCTTGGAGAATGTCCTCTTCAGTAAGACTTTTGGAAGGTGATACATATAAAAAGAACCTTTTACTCATTCTCAATTATTTCCATTGAACCAATTCCAAAGTTTCTGTGCAAATATCAGTAAAATATGGAATATTTTGAAGTTTCCTAAACATATATGTAGCGCTCACTCCCGGAGGAGCCGCTGAAAATGAACCACGGGTCAGTCTCCCCGCATTAGGGAATAAATATACTCCAACACCGCTGTGAGTTTTTATCATTTAAATAGTTTACTAAAATAATAGGCAGATGTTGAGACACGGTATTCACAGATATTATTACAGTACTTTCGTATTGCGGTAAAACGCGTAGCGGAAAAGAAACGAAACACGAGGCTTCGTATTTCGGAAGAATAAAATATTCGCAACCGAACAGAAAAATATATGCAATTACTCAATAGTTCGGAAAAACAGAGACACGTAGCGAACCCCAAAATACAATCTCTTCGTATTACGATAAATGCGCAGCGGAAAAGAGAAAAATATGTATTCGGAACGTATCCTTAACCCCCGTTCCGATTCGTAACAGAATGAGTCCTGCACAGGTTAAGTCCCGGAATGTAAAAGGTGTGTATGTGTATATGGTACCCGGGTACTGTTCAACTGGCCAGTGAATTTACTGATGGAAGGTCTTCGACTAGTCAGTTGGGGCCCTGTGGACTTTAAAGAGAAAACAGCAGCGTGTCCTTTAATCACAAAAACAGCCTTGGAGGCCTCTCACCCATCCGACGATTGCTTTAGGCTCCGCTGACCCAGGACGTCTCTCCGCTCGATTTTGACTGGGGATACTAGCGGCCGGATCCGTTGTCTGACTTTATGCAGCTTGTCCAGCTCACCGCCTGCTCTCCGTACCCGATCAACTCGCGGTGACTCCTCACTCGAGGTCTTCGGTTCCTCCAGTCTGCAGCAATTCCTGGATTCTGGCAAGTCTCCTTCTCCTCAGGTTGAGTGACCCAATAATGACTGACCGGTCTCACTCAGGCTCTGGCCTAGGCCCCTCTCGCGATCTCTTCAGTGCGTCTGCTCTCTCTCGTTCCCTGACGCGCTCTCCACGAGGTGGAGGATGTAAGTGTCCAGTCCCCACCCACTTCCTGTCTCCTTGCAAAGCATGCCGGGAAATGTAGTCCCAATGTCCAGTGTCTCTAATCGCGACTGTCTCCATCTTGTGGCCAAAAATAGGTAATGCCACCGCAAGATTTTAACACAGCGCTACACTCTCCCCCTCCTAGAACTCTTGGGTCTCTCCAAGGAGGTACAACAGTTACATTACATTTCCACAATATTGAATACAGTTTACATAACATGCACAGGTTCAGCAGCATACATATAGTGAGTTAGGAACACTTCCTCAAGTTGACTCATATTTTGGGCTACCTCAGCTAACATAGCAGACACTTCGGGCAACCTCTGCACTGTGGTGATGGCCTCTTCAGTGCTATGTCCTGGTGAGTCGTAGGTGAGTCGTTGGGGCGGTCGAACAGAGCGTTTTGGTTCTGGCTCAATCAGTTCCTCTTCAGGTGGAAGTACTATAGGTGTTGGCTCAATCCTTCTCTCTATCACTGGAGCAGACGTTTCTTCAGAGTATGATCCCTCCAGTGAAGGCATAGAACTGTAATCACCTGAATAAGCTTCCGGAGCTACCGGGATTCCCACAGCCTCAGGGACTTCCACTGAAATTCAAGAGGCTCAGGGATATCAACAGTCTCAGGGACTTCCAACAGAAATTCAGGAGCTTCAGGCCTCAAATTACTCTCCCATCGTTCAGGAACTGAGATAATCTCTTCAGGCTCCGGTGAACGCATCCAGTCCAGACAGAAACTCTCTTCCTCACTGTCCCTTTCGCTCTCTTCGACAACCCGGGTCTGTTGAGACCGAGTAACAGGAGGCAAACATGGAACAGGCGGATTTGGCAGAGGCGGTTCGTCCCCAACTGGCATCCTTACAGCCTCTCTCAAAGGTAACAAATGATTTCGGTGCCAGTTCTTAATAGGCCCAGCCTTTCCATCCGGGTGAATCTGATACACTGGTAAACCTGGCAGTTGTTTGCAGACAATGTAAACCTGGGAACTCCACCTATCCGCCAACTTGTGTCTCGCAGCAGCACCCAAGTTCTTCAATAGAACCCTATCACCGGGTTGTAGATCTTGTATTCGGACTTTCAAGTCATAGTTCCTTTTGTTTCTTTGCTCCCTGTTTCCTGAGGTCAACCGGGCCTGTTCAAATGCAGAAGCCAAATTCTTTCGAAGTCTGTCCACGTAGTTTCTATGGGAAGCTACTGACGTCTGGTCTAGAGATAACCCAAATGCCAAATCAACCGGCAATCGAGCCTCTCTTCCGAACATAAGACGGTACGGTGAGTATCCAGTTGCATCACTCTCCGAACTGTTATATGCATGCACCAGAGTAGCTATGTGCCGACTCCAACTCTGCTTCTCCACATTCGACAAGGTCCCCAGCATGTTTAGAGCAGTGTGCGATTAAACCTTTCAGGCTGAGCATCACCTTGAGGGTGATATGGTGTAGTTCGGGTCTTTTGGATTCCCAACAGCTCTAACAATTGCCCCACCAGTCTGCTTTCAAAGTCTCTACCCTGATCAGAGTGTATCCTCCTTGGCAGTCCGTAATGAACAAAGAACTTTTCCATCAACACCTTGGCCACTGTCGGAGCGCGCGTTGATCTTTTGTGGAAAATGCTTGGGCGTAACGAGTGAAATGATCAGTCACTATTAGAATGTTCCCTTGCCCACTAGCATCTGGCTCTAAGCACAAGAAGTCAATGCACACCAAATCCATGGGTCCCTGGCTCTGCAGATGGCTCATTGGAGCAGTTCGGGTCGGTAGAGTCTTTCTCTGAATACACCTCAAACAGGAATGACAATAACTTTCTACTTCAGCCCTCATGCAAGGCCAATAAAACCTATCTCGCACCAGCTTAAAAGTTCTCTCTGCACCTAAATGTCCATGCTCATCATGTAGTGATCGCAGCACACTCTCCCTATGTTTAGTGGGGAGGAATAACTGTTGAATCTCTTCAGCGTTGGTTGAGGGGCCCTTCGGTAGACCACCCCATCCAACATCTTTAACCGCTCCCACTCTTTGTAGACCAATCTGGCTCCACTCGGGGAGTTGGTTAACAAAATCTCTCGCTGGTTTGCAGACAGGGCCTTTATGGTCAAGGCAATTAAAGGGTCTCTGGCCTGATCCGCTTTCAGGTCCTGTCTCGAAAAGGTAGGTAAACTCTCATCCCTTAACTGCGTAGGGTTACAGTAGAACTTAGGAACAGCCGCAGCCATAACTCCTATGGCCTCCGCTTCAATCCCTCCTTTGACCCGGCGCTCTGTTCCTTGACACAAAGCTTGCACCCCGTCTGGAGTCAACGGAGTCCATTCTGTAGTGTAGGGTCTTCTCGATAACCCATCAGCATCTCGATTATTCACCCCAGGGCGGTACTTCAGACTGAACCGAAACCCTGACAGAGCGGCCAACCACCGATGTCCCGTTGCGTCCAGTTTTGCGGTAGTAAGGATGTAGGTAAGAGGATTGTTATCCGTCTTGATCACAAACTCAGCTCCATACAGATAGTCTTTTAACTTGTCTACCACTGCCCACTTTAAGGCTAGGAACTCCAACTTGTGAGTAGGGTAGCTCTTCTCTGAAGGCGTAAGGCTCCGGCTCACGTACGCTACAGGCCTCAGCAATCCGCCATACTCCTGATACAGGACTCCTCCCAGACCTTCTCGGCTGGCATCCACATGTAACTCATACGGCTTGTGAGGGTCCGCATAGGCCAAAACAGGAGCTCGGGTTAGACTCTCTTTCAGTTTCACGAAAGCTCCCTCACATTGACTGGTCCATTCACCTTGTATAGACTCTCGAGCTTTCCTTGGCCCTGGAGCTGACGGGTTCTTATCAGAGACCTTGCAGCCTTCTTCGGTGGTTTCCTTCTGCAGGAGTTTGTTCAGTGTTGAGCTATTTTTGCGAATCCTCCCACAAATCTTCGATAGTATGAACAGAATCCCAAGAAAGATCTAAGCTCAGTGACGTTTCGGGGTCTAGGCCAAGAAGCTACGGCCTCCAACTTCCGAGGATCTGTCGAAACACCTTCTGCTGAGACCACATGTCCCAGATACGTAACAGAGGGTAGACAGAATTGGCATTTCTCCAGAGACAGTTTCAGTCCCTCTTCATGGAGCCTCTTCAAGACCTTCTCCAAACGTTGCTCATGTTCTTCCAGAGTCTTCCCAAACACAATTATGTCATCCAGGTACACTAATACTTCAATTAGATTCATATCCCCGACTGTCTTCTCCATCAACCGTTGGAACGTGGCTGGAGCCCCCGTAAGGCCTTGAGGCATCCTGTTGAATTCAAAGAACCCCAGTGGACAGATGAACGCAGTTTTCTCCTTTTCTTCAGGATGCATGGGTATCTGGTGATACCCGCTTCGCAGGTCTAGTACACTAAACCACTTTGCTCCAGACAAACACTGTAGGGCATCTTCTATCCGAGGAGTGGCATATTGATCGGGGATGGTTCTCCGGTTCAACGTGCGGTAGTCTATGCATAGACGGACAGAACCATTTTTCTTCCGGACCAACACTATGGGAGATGCGTATGGACTCCTGGACTCTTGAATCACCTTGGTTCTTTGCAATTCATTCAGCTGCTCTCGCAGATCATCTAAGTCTCCTAGCGGAACTCGCCTTGATCTTTCCCGAAATGGCTTGTCTTCTTGTAACGAATGCGATGCTCAGTACTCTTTGCTAGGCCCACATCGAACTCATCTTTCGAGAACAATTCCTTCCACTTTAGGACTTGAGACTGAAGACGTTTCTTCCACTCAGGTGAAATGGGAGCGTCTTTGGGGTAGAATCTTTCATCTGGAATCTCTTTATCCACTCCCCCTCCTAAAATCGGTAGAGAGGGGTGTAGCAGACTCTACTTGCCCGATAGGCATTCGTGCTTTAAGGACTACTGGAGAATCCGTCACATTGCATACGCTGACCGAGACTCTTCCTCGTGTTCTCTTCAGAGCTTTGGTGGAGATTATTTCAGGAATCACTTCGACTCCGGTTTCACTCCCATGATTAAAATCGGTTCCCAGCACCACATAGGGACCGGGTTGCGATCCGTTCAACTTGACTGAAGCCCGGAAGCTCGCTACTTCTCCTGCTTGCAGAACCTTCTCTGTTCCACCCAGTCTCCACAGTCTTCCCACCTCGGCAGGTGCCTTTTGTTCTTCGACCATCCTCTGATAGACCGGACGTAACATTGGGTGTACTCCTTGAGTTGAACCTTCTTCCAACACGATAGGCGTCAGGAGACGCCGCACTAGGTCAGTATTCGTCCCCACTATCAGGGAGCTTCTGTTCGCACCGAGGGTCGAGGGCACACAATGGCCAATGCATCACAACCCCCAGACTGCCCGATGACTTCAGATCCGATCTCCAACTTCACTTGCAGGTACCCGTCATAAGGGAGTTTCTCAGTACCGATACCCCATATTTCCAAATCCTTCAATTCTTGCAGAGGAATGTGCTTTAAGTGTTTCTCGTAGAAGTCTCTGTAGATCAATGTCACTTGAGCCCCTGAATCTAACAGGGCTTTGGTGTAGACTCCTTCCACTTGGATTGGCACAATAGGAGAAGGACCTATCAGTTGGTCAGGGAACTTGGTGGCGGTATCCAGACACTTAGACCCAGTTTGCTGTATCCTGGCCTTTTTCTTGGCCCGTGCAGGTTTTGGGTGTGCATTGCTTCCCCATGACGTAGACCCGGATGCTAAGGGAGTGACTCTTTCAGTCCTGGCAGGCTCCACAGTTGACTCGGCTTTGGGCCTTCTCGCCCTCTTAGTCTTGGCTTGGTTTCTGGAGCGGGGTTCAACCTTCGGGCACTTAGGTTGCTCCTTCACTTGTGCCCTCTGGCGTTTCCCGCCGGTGAGGTAGATAACAGTCCTTCTAGGGCTTTCAACAGTCCCTCGACTCTATCCTTCTCAGGCTTTTGGCCTTTGCACTGTGCGCGGAAATGGCCCATGTCTCCACAACCAAAACATCTCTTCTTAGAGAGCGGAGACGTAGTTGCTTGTTGGGATTTTGTTAAGGGACTTGGACCAGACGCCACAGCAGCTCCCGTCGTCTGCATATCTGTGAGGAATTTCTGCATTTCTGCCTGCATTTCGGTCACCTTCATCAACACTCGGCACAGTTCCGCGTGCGCTTGTTGCAATTCAGCTTGAGCTTCCTGTACTTTCTTGACGGTCTTGACAATTCACCACGTTCAGAGAGGTTCGATTCTTTGGCAGCCCTCTCTGTAGATTTAAAAACAACTAGGTGTTCTTGCTCGTCCTCGTCAGATCCATAAGTATCTAGAGAGTCGCTTTCAGGCTGCAGGCCGTCGTTATGTCTCACAGGTTGTGCATAAGCCCTTTCCCCCCGCCTGAAGGATTTCTCTTCCAGTAAAGCCTCTTCCTCTCGTACAACTCGGATCAGTTCCAGGTACTTCAACTCTTGGTTACCTGCTCTGCTTCTCAGCTGCATCATTACTGGATCTAGAGGTTGAGAGCCCCTCAGGATCTGTTTTATTCGGATCTTATCTACTTCGGCCGGTTCGGCCCCTTTCTTCAGGAGTATCTGGTGTAGAATCCTATCCAGGCGCCTCATGTACTCGGTCATCCTTTCACCTCTTCTCTGATAGGTGTGTTCGTACTGATATACCAGTTCGGCTGCCTTTTCGATTTCGCCCAAAAACTTCTTCAAGAACGTTTAAATAATCTAAAGCAGTACAATCTTTCCTACTCAGTTTTAGGTTTCTCACCGCTTCCGACGCAGGTCCCTTTAAGCTCTCGGTGATCCTTTGCTTCTTCTGGGCCTCAGGGACGTCCCACTCATCCAGAGCCTGCATCGCCTGTTCCACCCATTCTTCAAAGGTTTCTTCTCCCGCCGGAGTTGGTACATTTCCTGTAAAATTTCTTAACCGTCGATAACCGAAGTTAGTGTGAGGAGGGCTTGTTTTCTGACATTTAGCCAGTAGATTACCAATAGCCACGATAAATTCAGGCCCGATCATGGCCAACGGACTAGGCGCGGGAACACTTGCGGATTCGCCACATGGCGCACTTGGCTGAATTAGTTGGACTTCCACCTCATCGGCCAGTTTCATGCTCACGCCCTTAAAGCATGGTGGAACGCCCTTTCTCCACTCGAGAAGAACATGCGTGTGAGAAGTATCTGGTTTTTTTTTATGTCCAGTATTAACCCCCGATGATCTGGTGCTAGCGTGGCCATGGCCTGGCGGATCTGCTCTTCGGCCCAAGTGTCTGCGGGAATATCCATGACTATACAACATTCTAACTGACTACTGTGCTCCTCACACCACTCGGCAACAGTGTCTGGATCCATATTTAACCCTTTAGATGCGGTTTTTCCAGAGACTGAATCCCGGAAACGAGCCCCCACGTGTAGCGCTCACTCCCGGAGGAGCTGCTGAAAATGAACCACGGGTCAGTCTCCCCGCACTAGGGAATAAATATACTCCAACACCGCTGTGAGTTTTTATCATTTAAATAGTTTACTAAAATAATAGGCAGATGTTGAGACACGGTATTCACAGATATTATTACAGTACTTTCGTATTGCGGTAAAACGCGTAGCGGAAAAGAAACGAAACACGAGGCTTCGTATTTCGGAAGAATAAAATATTCGCAACCGAACAGAAAAATATATGCAATTACTCAATAGTTCGGAAAAACAGAGACACGTAGCGAACCCCAAAATACAATCTCTTCGTATTACGATAAACGCGCAGCAGAAAAGAGAAAAATATGTATTCGGAACGTATCCTTAACCCCCGTTCCGATTCGTAACAGAATGAGTCCTGCACAGGTTAAGTCCCGGAATGTAAAAGGTGTGTATGTGTATATGGTACCCGGGTACTGTTCAACTGGCCAGTGAATTTACTGATGGAAGGTCTTCGACTAGTCAGTTGGGGCCCTGTGGACTTTAAAGAGAAAACAGCAGCGTGTCCTTTAATCACAAAAACAGCCTTGGAGGCCTCTCACCCATCCGACGATTGCTTTAGGCTCCGCTGACCCAGGACGTCTCTCCGCTCGATTTTGACTGGGGATACTAGCGGCCGGATCCGTTGTCTGACTTTATGCAGCTTGTCCAGCTCACCGCCTGCTCTCCATACCCGATCAACTCGCGGTGACTCCTCACTCGAGGTCTTTGGTTACTCCGGTCTGCAGCAATTCCTGGATTCTGGCAAGTCTCCTTCTCCTCAGGTTGAGTGACCCAATAATGACTGACCGGTCTCACTCAGGCTCTGGCCTAGGCCCCTCTCGCGATCTCTTCAGTGCGTCTGCTCTCTCTCGTTCCCTGGCGCGCTCTCCACGAGGTGGAGGATGTAAGTGTCCAGTCCCCACCCACTTCCTGTCTCCTTGCAAAGCATGCTGGGAAATGTAGTCCCAATGTCCAGTGTCTCTAATCGCGACTGTCTCCATCTTGTGGCCAAAAATAGGTAATGCCACCACAAGATTTTAACACAGCGCTACATATATTAATTATTTTTTAATTGTAAGCTCTTGCAGAGCTCTCTGGCCAGTGTCTCTGTCCAGCTATGTCTTAATGTACTGTAAACTCTGTACTACTGTGTGGAATATGTTGGCACAACACAGATAAAAAAAATAAAAAATAATGGGCAATATTCCAATGTTGACGCAAACATGGAGATGGTAAGCAGGAAAATACGCATTCGCAGATTTTTCCCTTACTGTCTCCATGTTAACGTCCTATTCTGGGGAAGATGCTATCTCAGCACCTAGGTCCGGGAATGCAGCACTAACCTCCCTGACACTCGTAGTAGCGCTTCTGCGCTACCGCGAGTGTCAGCTCCAGGAGTCCATTGAACTCCATGGATGCTTGTGCTTCCAGGCCGCGAGATCGCAAAGTGCTGCAGAGTGATCACGGAGTGGAGACTAGGAAATATTTGTCCCCAGTCTCACTCTGCTCCCGGTGAGAAAAAGCAGCTGATTGGGCCACCCTTTTCACTGTGTGAGGAGGGGAGTATGGAAGTTTTAGGGGTTTCGAGCGTGTTAAGTGATTTTGCTTTTGCAGAATCATTTAACACCAAGATTTAGAAAGTGCTAAATTTTTGGCTTGCATGTCCGACCGTAAATTGCACCAGCACATTGTAATACTTCACTTGTCAAGAAGATATAAAAAATATTGCGCTCCCCATGTTAAGTATAGGGGACCGTTAAGTACAATAAGTTCGCTAGCTGCAAAGCACAAAACGTTTCACCCCAGTTAAGGCTAGGGTCAGACTAACGCATTTTTCACGTTGTCCGTGAAAATGTGCGTTCGAAGAATGGACGTATTTTTTCACGGAATACGCAATAGCGGTCATACTATGCGCAGTTTCATCTGTGATTTTGTACGGATCATCAATAAAACACTTCTTGCATCTGGACGTTATGTTGGCCGGACATTAGCAGCGTCTGACATCTCCTAATCACGCACACACGCCGCTAGCGGACGCAGCGCACTCTGTACGTCAGTACTAGTGGTTTAACGTTCTCGAAAAAATGCGTTCATTTTCCACTTGCGTTGCGCAGCCGGACTTTTGTGCGACCGTACTTCGTATATTGGCCGTCATTGCCCGGCATCTGCTGCTAGTGCGGCCGTGATTAAGTGCGCCTGCACGCGCGTTCGCACTGCCTCAGTCTGACCCTAGCCTTAGAGTCAGGATTGGAAAAATCGATGCAAGACGTTAAATTTACTTTTATCGCTTGCATAACGAGATGCAACATTAGTAACAAATATGGAATAGAGCCCAATGTATTTGAAAGTAAAGCATACTGACTTCTATCCAGGTTTACTGGTGATTTCCAATTAGATATCGCTCACCTCTTCACGCGGTTTCCCCTCTTTGCCCAATGAGTATCCACGGGTAGCAAGTGACCTGATAGGGATGTTGTATATGTGGTCTTTGTGCAACACTGCCAGTGTGTATGGCTGAAACTGGCTATTTGAGGAGCTCAGACGGACAAGGAAACAGCCATCCTAGTGATACAATAACAATGAAACTATTATAAGGTGTTTATAACGGTTTCATACGATTGGCAATGGCACACTAAAGTAAATATCTGCTCAGAACTCCTCCCAAAACATTTACTTGATTCTTAATACGATCTTCTTTAGCGAAAAGTAAAAATATAACACAGGCCTGAGGCAAATGTAAAAAAGCAGCATTCCTTCCAGAAATAATAAGGATCACACATTTTACCTTGTTCAATTTACGCAGGGCTTTCTCTGCTTCTGCACGCTCCAGTTCTCCCACATACCAAGGTTTCCCCCAGATTCCTGGATCCTGATAAACAGTGGAACATATTTTAAGACTCCTACTCTTCACATATTAGGCTGGATACAGGAAAATATTTTGGATCCACACAGAAAAGTCAGTGCAAGCCGCTATTTTAGGAACTCAACTTGTAACAGTTACTGGCAATGTCAACATGTGTCACCTTTGGTATTATCTTCTGATTTCCATAGGACTCCATGCTAATGAGAGTGAGTCGTACGCTGCACATGTGTGCGATCTCACAGGGCTGGCAGAAAAAAAACTGGGAACTATTTCTTCTCTGTGTTCTGCTTCTAGCAAGGAAACGAGGCAGTGGATCGCACTGTCCTCTGTATTCTACCACTGAGGTAAATATAGAATTTTGTAACAGAATTTTATTTTGTGTTAAGTGACTTTTTAAACGCAACTTTAGAAAGCAAGCATTTTTATTTTTTTAACACCGGCTGCAACAATGAGCAACATTATGATCAGCGATAATGAACAGAAACTTGCCTTAACAGCTGAGCCACAGCAGAGAGTTGTTATCGATAAAAGGATCCTCTATTAAAAAATACAGGTCCTGTTTTGCCCTTAAATAATTGGGAAGATACTGCTGACAGCCTCTTGCTAATTAATTTTTATTATTTTAGGCGATTTTACTCACTTTTTGTTTCTTGCTGTGTGAAGCTCCTCCTCTTCGATTCACAGACTCCAGAACCAGGAAGTCCCTGAAGCTTTTCTGTACAATTTGTGCTCCTACGCAACATGTGTACCGTAAGAACCATAATTTATGCACCATTACAGGACTTTACGTACACAAGTTCTGTAGCACTTGCGCAGGACAATGGATCCGAGCCGAGTGCATGTGCAGATCCAATCCATTGGCTGCCTCTCTGAGACCACTTGCTACAGCAATTGGTCTCAGAGAGGGTGATGTCGGCACACTGTGTGCTGAGGTCATTAGTGACCAATCTGGAGACCAGCAACCGGAAAATTCAAAAATCCCCGGTGCTGGTGGCGCTGGGTGGGGTGAAGGAAACTGCTCCATTTCACCCCGCATTTCAGCAAGATCGGGGCAACAGGGAGGGGGAGATGGGGGCCAATCTTCACGTCCTGACCATTTTACAAAGATAATGTGGTTAGGATGATTTGAATGTCCATTTGATTCTGTATATGAGTAGTGACTGAGCTGGTGATTGGCAGCTGGGAAATTAAAAAATCACATCTGCTGGTGACACTGGGTAGGGTGGAGGAAACTCCTCCACTTCACCCAGCAATATCTTCATATTGGGTTAGCTGGGGGGGCACCCCTCACATCCTGACCACTTTAAAAAGATAAAGTGGTCATGATGAGTTAGGTGTCCTTTTAAATGAGGGGGTCATTATACTTAAGAGCTCACTCATTAATGCTAACAGCTCGAGTGGAATAGGTCTTTTAGTGTTTATCAATGGTATTACAAACAATGAACTAGTTTTGACCGTTTCACTATCAAGCAGTTTTCGTGAAACAAAATATATTTTAATGACAATTATTTAAAACATAGAATGCATAATTAAACATAAACGTAGGCTAAAATAGCAATTTCCCATAAAGATCGTTAAAAGATTTAAATAATGTAAATTAATATAAATCAATTTAAAGTTTTCCCAAATATTATTGGAATGAAAAGTTCTAAACCCTAGATGGTGTCCCATATCTTGCACAATTTCACTGGGAGTCTACATTATCAGCATGCAGCAGCAATTGCCACTGTGTGTGTGAAAAACAGTGAATGTGATATATATATTGTGACAGTGTGAGGGGCAGGGTTGTAGAACACAGACATATTAGGTGTCTGGAGAATGCTATTTGCCCACTAAACCACACACACACACACACACACACATCTATATGGGCAGGGCAGTCTTAATTAGGCACTGTGTCAGAATTAACCCTTTAGTGGGCAAATAGCATTCTCCCAGAGCCGGGCAAAGAGGCTCTGGGTCTAGAAAGTACCCCACAGGGGAGATCCTAAAGAGGCAACTACTGCCATATGCTGCACAATTGTGTTTTCTTTTTGTCTGTCTTATATCTCCCTTTCCAGGGACCATCTGGAAAAGACTAACATCTTTGAAACATCCATCCACAACATTGTCTAGAAAAGTTTTTTGCAGTAGAAGTGTCATGCAGTATACATATTAACCCCTTAAGGACCATGGACAGAACTATTACGTCATAAATACATTGACTTTAAAGACCCTTGGTCCTTAAGGGGTTAATCTTGACACATATGCGCCTAAGGGATTCCTTTATACTTTGCAATTTCTTCCATGTCGGCTGGGTATCCGATTAATCCCTAAGGGCTTGCAACCCACACCTTATCTTGTTACACTCATTCTCTACACCGTTCTAAGCCTCTTACTATTACCTATTTCTTTCCATAGCATTCTCCAGACGCCTAATATACCTGTGGTGTACAACCCTGCCCCTCACACTGTCACAATATATATAATAAAATGGTCAGATATCCTGGTTACGGGTGTTTTTTTGGATTGTAAAAAGATTATTAGCAATGCAGCTTCCAAAAATACCAATTGAATATAAAAAGAATATCTGCATGTGACATTATGCCTGAATATGGGAACATATGGGAATGTTAGTAACAACTTGTATCTGAATAATGTGACTTATTCAGTCATAATTTCAAACAGATTTTTTTAATAAAAGGTAATATATAGGAAATTGGTAAGTATTAATATAATTATATGGATTGTAGTTTGGCCAATTCTTCTCCAATTCATATTTTAGCATAATGTTACGGATACTGATTTGAAGTTCTGTTAATGAGGTTACCTAGTATATACCAGATATTTCCTGTATATACCAACTATAACAACACCAGTCATTTTGGGTTTCTTGTTAATACATGTTAATGCTGTTCACAAAACGAGAGAAATCTCAATGTATCCTTCCTGGTAAAATCCTTTATAAATAAATAAATAAATATTTCCCTCCATGGCACCTTGCTGCACTCCATTTTCACCTCTGAATTCTCACTGGATTTCTCTGATCTGCCTGCAGAATACAACAATATTCATTTTAACGAGACAGGGACATTCAGGAACATAATTCATCAAAAAGGTTTCTGATGTAAATTTACTTTGTATTGGAGGGTTTCTTTAATAATATGTGATGTTTAGGAAAACACAGCAGATGTCAGTGACACATGTAATAAGATGAGGATCCAGTGTCCTCTTAGAAGGCATGAATTGCTAAATACAACCAGTATTACCACAAATATTATCACAAGTGCCAGGATCAGGGGGAGACCAAAAATGAAACCTTTTTTCATGTGTCGAATTAAGAAAAAAGTACTAAAGCATGTGTCATACCAACAAACCTCTCCTAATTAATTCATAATGAGTTTATAATTTTACAAGCATCATCTCCCTAGAGACTTGGGGCCCTATTACAATCTTCACGTTAAAACGCACGCGCAACGCGTGAATTTGTGCGCCCAGCATTAAACGTTAACGCGTTTAAAACAACGCTGGTATTACAATCCTCACGCATTTTTTCATCCGTCAAAAAAATAACACTTGTAAAACGGACACGCAAAAACTCACATGCAGCAATGTTGCGCGCAGAAATCAGTGTGCGGACTCTTTTTTCATTTGATTCAGCCAATCAGAATTAAGAACCACAGTTGTCTCACGTTAAGTTTTTGCGCCTGTCAAAATCAATCTGCGCATATATGCTTCATCAATAAAAAATGCACACACAACTCCATTTTATTGGTTTGGTATGTGTAGAATGTGTAACTATACTTTGCTGCGTATTTTTTTTCGGGCTGGTGTATTTGGTTTCGGTCAGGTTGATAGAATTTGCCATTAACACCAGCTTTTAGGAGTTGCTAAAATTATGCGCGCAACGTCTATCCATTAATTTCTGCGCAAAGATTGTAATACCATCCGCGTACCAGTGCAAAACGCATTTGTGCTCACGATGTTAAGTATAGGACGCGCGACGTACAGCGCAAAGGGTTTGCCCCTCGGGTTAATGCATTTTTGCGCACGCACAAACATATGCGCGAAGATTGTAATAGGGCCCTTGATTGGCTGAGCTAGTTTTTGGTACATATCACCATGTTAGACTTTGTGCATTAAAAGGTCCCATTACCATCTCCTCGTATCCACACCTACAAAACTTTACCAAGCTGCCCCGATCTATAGAACTCCCTCAGTCATAACGTTTGACTCTCCCCATGCCTCCAGTCTTTCACAAAGTCTCTAAAAACACATGGTCATGGAACTGACGTAGCGCTCCCCGCTTCAAACCCCAAGACTTTTATTTTCCTGGCAAAAACCCCAAAAGACACAGACATTTGCTTTGGGAAAGACTTTATGTTCATTTATATTGCATGGTGTGATTTTAAATGTATTGTCAATTGCTCGGTTTTAGTTTAAATGTACTTTTATTACTTTATGTGAATGTGAACTTAGAGATGTGTTTTGAAGGTGCAGACCTTTATTTTGTGTAGAATGTAAAGAAGTTTGAGTAATGTGTGATTATGCAAGAGGGCTTTTCTCTTTGTCTAACTGTCATCTGTTTGAGGAGTCATGAGTCTGGGGCAGTGTTTGACTGAAAAGGCAATCTGATCTATTGGAACAATAGATTATGTAAATGATATGTGATAACTGAATGCTAAGTAATGTTTACTGTAAATATCTAACTGACCTAATGTAATTAGAGTTTTAGTAAGTCAATGTTCGTCATTTGGTATGTAAATGATCCCTGTTGGACCATATAAATATGTTTTTCTCAGTAAAGCATATAGTTCTTGGTTGATACATTCAGCTTGTTTGGTGTGTTATTCCTCTGCACTATTCCCCTCCATTCACCATCAGAAGGCACCGAGTGGCGATCTGAAAGACTGACCTAATATCAGGGCTACAAGTTAAGAGATTGAATCGGCAGAGAGGCCGAACAGCCTGCAGGTCCCCAGAAGCTGCTGCAAACTTCGGCCCAGCACTGGCACAGATCCCTGCCAGCCAGCCCAGGTCTCCCAGCAGGCAGAACCAAGAGGGTCAAGCTGCTCGAGGTGCTGAGGACCGCGTTCCCAGTAGCCGGGCTGACCGCTAAGAGGGGGTTCTGGAGAGCAGGACAGGCGGAAGGAGCAGGTTTCCGTCACACACATTACTTATCAGTTCACTCCAATATCCCGTATTTTTCTTTTATTGAGCTATATCCTGCACAGCTCCATTGCATCCCATTTTTTTTAACCCCTTCGCTAAAGACAACAATTTACAGTCGTCGTCTTCTTTCCCATTATGGTGTGGACAACGTCTGTATATTGTCGTTGCATGGAGAGAGCCTGTGGAGTCATGGGTTCGATCCCAGCGAGCAACCTCTCCAGTAAGTGTCCTTGGGTAAGAAACCTGACGGTACATACTCGCCACCCAGGACGTACTTGAAAACGAGAGAAATCTCAATGTATCCTTCATGGTAAAATACTTTCTCAAAAAAAAATAAGTCAGCCCTCACTGTGGGACAGCCCCCCAGCACACTGATGTCATCGCTCACAGGTACAATGATGTCACAGGGAAAGGTCAGCTAGAAATACTGGCAAAATGCCCTTAGTGTCCAACAGACCCCTCTCTCTTCTATCACCCAATCCATTAGGGTGGGAAACACAAGTGAGATATCATTGAAAAAGCATTGTTTGCTTTTTACCTATAAAGAAAACAATACCCTGCAGCAACTCACTTTCTCATTTCCCATGCAAGTGTGGAGGTGTTGGTGCAATATGTTATTACGCATTGTTTCATTGAAAAGCTGCTGCACCACTGAAAGAGTTGGGGGACCTATGGTCCCCTTTATCTCCATCGTTACACACCACAATGTCCAGTGGGGCGTCACCAGGGCCGTAGGAAGGGCGAGGCGAGTGAGGCGCCTGCCTCGGGCACCGATTCACTGAACAGGTCTGAGTCTGGCCCTTGTAATGTAAAAAAGAAAACACAGTTTTTCGGTAAAACAGCTTATTTTCTTAGAAAAATGCTGTAACAGATTCTCCATTTCTAATTTTTAAAAAGAGTAACCCATAGAATATATAACCACAAAAGGTTTGGATCATAAATTGTGGAAAGATAATTTTACATGTTGTAAATTATTGTAATCCGAATGGAAAACATTTTGATATAGGATTTTGGCATCACTTGACATAGCAGATTCAAAATACATCATTAATATCTGTATGAGTCCACTGAAAAAAGGATATATTACTTGCTGGGGTCCTACAATAAAACATTACTTCAAATCACATTTAAAAGTGAGGTGCACAAAATGGTGAAAATGAACTCTGCACACAGGGGTGAAATAGCTCAGCAGCAAAGTGGTTAAACTCCAATTGTAATTGAAATTATAGTGCTCACTAGAGTCACTAGGTGGGGGTGGAGGGTGCGGCCCGCACCGGTAAACACCCTAAAAAAAAAAAAGAGATTGTGTAAAAAAAAAAAAAGTGTTCTGTTGTTCCCCGCACTTCGGGGAATCAAATTTCCCTGGTGAATTCACCGCAGGGTCCCTGAAGTGCAAGGAATCAGCTACCGAATGCTACCATGCACCCGTCCTCCGCTGTTTTCAAAAAAACTACTGAACGAAAATGTCTGGAATTAACATCTAAGGCTAGGGTCAGACTGAGGCAGTGCGAACGCGCGTTCTGGCGCACTTAATCACGGCCGCACTAGCAGCAGATGCCGGGCAATGACGGCCAATATACGATGTACGGTCGCACAAAAGTCCGGCTGCGCAACGCAAGTGGAAAATGAACGCATTTTTTCGAGAACGTTAAACCACTAGTACTGACGTACAGAGTGCGCTGCGTCCGCTAGCGGCGTGTGTGCGTGAATTGGAGACGTCAGACGCTGCTAATGTCCGGCTAACATAACGTCCAGATGCAAGAAGTGTTTTATTGATGATCCGTACAAAATCACGGATGAAACTGCGCATAGTATGACCGCTATTGCGTATTCCGTGAAAAAATACGTCCATTCTTCGAACGCACATTTTCACGGACAACGTGAAAAATGCGTTAGTCTGACCCTAGCCTAAGATCCTATGAATGATAATAAAAAGGGCTGTTACAGAAAAAAAACGCTATTAGAATATTAGCAAGAAAAAAAAATTGAATTTTTTTTGAAAAATGCCTAATAGATACTAAGAAAAAAAAATCAACAAATAAAGAGACTAGGGATGTGCACCAATTTTTTTTGTTTCGGCTCGTTTCGTTCGTAATTCGACAATTTTCATTTCGGATCGTTTCGGCCGATTTCCGTTTTGGTTTGTTTCGTTTTGGCTCGTTTTTCGTATCAACGTTTTTTTTCGTGAAATTGGAAATTTTCGTGTTTTCAGATCAACTCGTTTTTTGTATCGACTTTTATTTCGTGATTTCGGACATTTTCGTGTATTCGGTGTGGGAAATGTTTTGCCCCATAGACTTCAATGTTAAAAATATTTCCATTTAATTCAATATCTAATAAACTGTTTATTATTATATTCTGTAGTAAAGAGTCTCTTCATTTCTAGATTTTTTAGGATCTTTTAAGCATTCTTTGAAAATTACCGAAGTGGAACCGAAATTACGAATTGAACGAAAAGGATTTCCCATTCCAAAAATTTTTCGTTTCGGATCGGAAATTTTTCGTTTCAGACGTTTTCGGATCCGATCCGATTTGGAAAATCGTCCGAATCCGAATCACCGAATCGGGCCGATTCGTGAAAAAAAACGAATCGATCCAAAACGAAACGCACATCCCTAAAAGAGACTTTTTACTACTGATTAATGGAATAAACGTTTTATTAGATATTGGGCAAAAAGGGAATATTTTTAACATTGAAACCTATGCAGGGTTATTCAGAGAAGGGTGAAAACCTTGAGAATGACTTTAGAATTGAAAATTCTAGGGCAAAATAGTCAAACCAGAAAAAGTTTCCCATTTATCTCCCTTTCCAAATTGGCTATTTGGTCTAGATTGTTCATTCTCCTGGCAATTCTCAAGGTTTTCACCTCTCTCTGAATAGCCCCGATGGGGTTTGCCTGAATAAACCTGTCTAATGAAACCACTGAACATATTCAGGACATTTCTCTGCTGTTCGATGTCTCTGAACAGATTTACCATTACTTCTCTATGGGGACTTTCACTGCCGTCGAACAGGCACCGTATTTGCTGGCAGTTCACTAAAATTTGTGTGTGAGTATATGAGAGCTGCACAGCAATAAACCTCACAGTAATGTGCGCCGTGTATTATGAGCATTCAGTATTATATGGGAGCACTGATTTATGAGTAAGAGTAGTTTAAAAAAATAAATAAATGTAAAACTCGGGGGGGGGGTGACACCATGAGTTACTGCACCGGGTGACACCAACCCTAGTGATGCCACTGATAGTGCTATATATTAATTAATCCCCTTCATAAGATTACATTTATACTTACCAAGGCCATGGTTATCTTGTAATATGGGCTGTGAAAAGGAAACATGATGTAAGCTTCTATTTCTCATTCCACAGTAAATAGAACTTGTTACAAGAAATTAAACTACAAAATCTCCAACTATCAAGTAATTTTTTGAAGAAAAAGGGTACAATAATTCTAATTAGGATCCGCACTCACAGTAAATCATGCAACCTCTGTACTGCAAATGTAAAACTCACATGTGTCCATACATTAATATTTACAATGTCTTATTACAACCATGCAAATCCATAAATTAATGTTCCAGTGTTGCAGAAAAGAAGTGCATGTCTGGGATTTACCGTAAAACGGGCATTTGCAGGATTTAGCGTAAGACTTGTGTTTCCAGGATTTTATGAATAAAACGAGAATGTCCAGTTTTTTTCACTCATATAAAGGTTTTTTTCCAGAGAAATATACATTTGAGCATGTGCGGCAGTTTTTTGCAGGGTGTACGGAGCAAGAGGCTTTGGTAGCATAGAGATAACAGCTTTCTAAGGCACGCCCGGCTTAAGTTCACACTGTGCGATTTGAAAATCGCGCGATTTTCATATTCGCAACATAGAGCGATAATGTTGCACGATGTCACGATTTTGCAAAGCACCACCAATGCAATTCGCAAAAAAAAGGGTCATGTACCAGCGACGCGCGACATGCGACATCGTGCAATGTAGCGCGGCAAGATGTGAACAGCTCCATTGAAATGCATTGGAGAAGCTACATAGCACAATGTCACACGGATTTTGCTGCGACGTCATGGCAAAATCCGCACGATAAAATCGCACAGTGTGAACGGGGCCTTAAACACAAATTTATGAAAGGCGGAGAGGCTTTTTCAGAGAAAGAGGTGAGGCCGCGTTGAGCCACGGCATTGTTTATGTGGAGGTATGTAAAAAGTTTTCATGGTGGTATACCAAATTCCGAAACCAAGTCTGGAAATGGTTTTGGGGTAGTCTGTGTGAAACGATGATAGGTTTGGGTAACTCCTTCTAATAGCCACGAGTGCAAATTCAAATCTGGGGTAAGTCTACTTAGAAAACGCAAAAAAAGTAGCCTGGAGGGATATTCTTCCCGAATGTTCAATTTTTTCAGGAGTTGCATCCCTATGGAGATACTGGGAATCACATGAAGTTTGTCCTCCCACCACACCAGCAGTTTTGACAGGAAGCCTCATCTGAAGAGTTTAGTACTCGGTAAGAATTCCCAGCGTTTGGCCCTCGTTGTTGGCAAGAAGTCAGCAAAGAACAAGATGTCAGCATAAGGATTGGGTAGAGGCAATTTTTTCTGGACACCGCCATTAATGCGTCTTTAAGGTGGTAGAGTGCACCCTCACAATCACATTCTTAGGGGTGGTGGGTGGTAAATTTTAGCTTTTGGCAATCTATGCACGTGATCCAACAGCAAATCTTGTATTGTGGCAGAAGGCAATAACATTTGGAAAATTTCTGATATCTACGAAGGGAGATTTGCCAGGGTGACTGCCTTGGAGATGCCTCCTATACAAATGGTATTCCGGCAAGGCCTGGTGTCTATCCACAAAACCATTGTGGGCTAATCATAACTTGTCAGTTTTACTTTCTAACAGGTTGGTGCTCTCTCTGATGTCACAGACGCCTTGCTGCAGCCTCGCCTTGAGGTCTGTCTGTAAATTTTCTCAGAGGTCTTGCAGCATCGTGTGCATCATGTTTTCCGATGAAACTGGCAAATGTTTTCGGAATTTGCTGCTGAGAGAGAAGATAAGGACGCCAGGGAGCCGCCATCTTGAGACGTGCGTCCACAGTCTTTCCAGACTGATTTCAGCGTGTCCACGGAACGTTGAGCCTTCAGAGGAGATATCCAAGCTGGTGGTAAGTATAGCCCATCGGGAGAGGGTGTTAGGAGGTGGTGCGGTTACGGTACCTTTTTAATGCCGCAGGACTAAAACTTTTAGCTCTCACATCACTCTGCTGGCCAGCCACCCCCCCCTCCACGTTTAAGATTAAAATGTGCATGTCTGGGATTTAGAAAAAATTGGACGAAAGCAACAACCAAGGTGAGAACGCCTTGGTCAACAATCACTTATCCCCACCAAAGGTTGAACTTTGGGGCTAACACTCCCTTTAATTGATTCACAAAGAGACACTCCCAAATACCAACTTAAAAACAACATATACACACCAGCAGTGTGAGGAGAAATTAGAGGTATATAATGGTGGACCTGGTAGCTATTATTGCAATACTATACTGTGATTGCTCGGGTACTGATAATTATAGCTGAAATACAGCCACCAATTGTGAATGGTAAAGCTAAATTGCCTAGGATAAAAAATCCAACCATATAGTACAACCAGAGGCCAAATAAATTGGTCACAGATATATATTCAATGCTTACCACTAGCCCTAATACTCATCAGATTCTACTCTTGCCCTCACAACTGCCAAAACAAGACATACAGTTTTAAAACCACATAGGTTAAACACTCAGCTCGACATATGTTTTGCCGGTAGCAACCGGCTTCATCTGGAGCGAAAATTGGATGGCCATTTTGGTATTTGGGAGTGTCTCTTTGTGAATCAATTAAAGGCATTTGTGCCATTGTTTGTTGCCTGCTCCCAGATAAATCAGTGACTGTCCCATGGTGGCCGGTTTACTGGAGAATATGTCTGGGATTTACACTACGATATTGGAGCACGGATAGTACATACATACATGCATACATATTTATATGTTTTTCAGGCTTTTTACTGGCCTGATATAGTTTCTGAACAGGGACATTATTTGTAAAATGGCTAGAGCCAAATATTTTTAATTGAATCTGCCGATTATTTTGAAACAAATATCGGCCACAAGTAGCCCAAGTCAGTTACCCATCACAATTTAAAATTAATTAAATGGTGGCTAGATTGTCCCTTTAAAGAAAGGTCAAATTAGGGAAATTTAATGCTGTCCGCTCATTTGTTCAGTATAGTTTGTTAAAATATTTATTGTAAATCATTACTGCCTACGTTTCAAGTCAAATATGTTATTTCATTTCCATAATTCTATTCATTTCACCTAATCACATTATTTACTGCCTGGTGAGAGGTGATATCATTTTATAATAAATATTTTGTGCATAAAAACTGCATAATTTGACAGGTTCACTTTACTGGTGATGTGCCTTCAGGGAATGGATATTACAATGGCCTTGAAGATCAACACGATATCTAAACCCTTGAGATATCCATAGCTGTTACTGGCGTGGGATTGTTGCCTGGCACCACTATGTATATCCCTAGCGGGTGGCATAAATTGGGGTCATTGAACAGTGCTGCTTGATTGGCTCTCCATGGTGAAGTTGGTGCTCTAGCTTAGTTTAGTGTAAGGAATAATTAGCTGGCTGCCCTGTTTCATGGCTCTACCATGCAGAACTGTAACTAAATCCAGGATTTGAGTACCCAAATGCCTGAATAAAACCATTTTTTTGTTACCTGGCTGCTCCCAAATGTCACATACATATCTGAAAAAATAAAGAAAGAAAATGAATAACGTATCTTCTTAAAATACCTATAACAATACAGATTTATAGAATACCTAAAAGCTGGTGCTAACTGATTCAGTTTTTGCGAAATCTTTCAGTACCCCCAGGGCCGCTATGAGGGCATTACAGCCCATGATGTGGTAAGGGGCCCGGGGACTGGGGGGGCCCGCCATCAGCGGCTATGTTTACTTTAGGCCGCAGGCCTCGGAGGAGGTACTGCACCCTACCTGGGCCCGGCCACCAAGCAGAGACTCCAAGATGGCGGCCGGCATGATGATGTCAGAGGGGGGCGCGCCCAGGTTTTTTTTTCCAGCCGGTACGTGGTACCCTGCTAGGGGGTGCCCAGTCGGGAATAGCATGTGTGAGAGCTGCGTTGAGGAAAGGGTGGGCGGCTGCGTGCGTGTGCAGGTCACTCGGTCCGGCCAGTCAGGTGGTACGGAGACTCAGTACCACCTGACAGCCAGATCACGTGACTTGCATGCATGCAGCCGCCCGCCCTTTCTTCATCGCAGACTCTCAGCTTTGTTCTGCTGCCCAGATGGCTCCCTCCATGCACAGCACAGCCGCAAGCTTGAGGAACTTCCTGCTGCCAAGTGCCCACTCTGTCTTTGGGCTCCCCACACCCGTCAGAGAAAGGAGTGGGAGTCTGCACACAGCCCTACCGTGGACGGAGGCTGGTAAATATAAAATAAATAATTGCTGTGTGTTCATATTCACTGTCTTTAAGAGTTTTATTGCTGTGGATTTGGATATGCTCACACACACTGCACATTGCTGGGGGTTTTATTGCTGTAGATTCGAATATGCTCACACACACTGCACATTGCTGATGGCTTTATTGCGGTGGATTCTGAAATGCTGACACACAATGCAGATTGCTGGGGGTTTTATTGCTGTGGATTCAGAGATGCTCACACACCCTGCACATTGCTGGGGTTTTATTGCTGTGGATTCAGAGATGCTCACACACACTGCACATTGCTGGGGTTTTATTGTTGTGGATTCGGATATGCTCACACACACTGCCCATTGCTGGGGGTTTTATTGCTGTGGATTCTGAAATGCTCACACACACTGCACATTGCTGGGGGCTTTATTGCTGTGGATTCTGAAATGCTCACACAAACTGTACATTGCTGAGGGTTTTATAGCTGTGGATTTGGATATGCTCACATACATTGCACATTGCTGGGGGTTTTATTGCTGTGGATTCGGATATGCTCACATACACACATCACATTGCTGGGGGTTTTATTGCTGTGGATTTGGATATGCTAACACACTGCACATAGCTGGTGGTTTTACTGCTGTGGAGTCTGTGATACACTCATACACACACCACATATTACAGTGAGTTTTATTGCTGTGGATTCTGTGATACGTTCATACACACCGCGCATTACAGTGAGTTTTATTGCTACATACCCCCAGAGTGTAGGGGATATATGGCTATGTATGTGAATGTATGGCTGTGTGTGTAAATGCATGAGATTTGTCTTTAAACAGGCTACTGTGCGTAAAAGTCTGCGTCCGTGTCCTTGTCGCAGTTCAGCGTTGCCCCCTTGCCCTGCACCCAAAGGGATGGTATTGCTCCTAGAATTGCCACAATATCTGCTGCCTGCGCTCCACAAAGTAAGAATGACTTGTAAAATTGCATCTGTCCTTAAAAGGTTAATAAAGGAGTATTTATTAGGACATGAAAAATAGTCATAATAATCAGTTTTTCCCTGGGCGTGAGAGTACCCCCACCTATTTTCCCAGAAAAAAGCACTGTGCGCGCCAGATGTCTGCAGGCTGCCCATGCCCCCTCCGACCCATCCTGGCTTCCTCCCGAGTCGCACCGCCGCACGTGTACTCTGCGGCGCTGAGAGGAAGTGATCATATAACGTCACTTCCTCCCAGCGCTCCATGATGCACGTGCAGCCGCAGAGGAGAGAGAAGTACGGGCTCGAGTCCCTCCCAGGTAGTTGATTACTGGGAAGGAGTGGGGTGAAATGCAATAAAAAAACGGAGGAGGGGGGAATGAATTTAAAACGGAGGAGGGGGGATGAATTTAAAACGGAGGAGGGGGGGATGAATTTAAAACGGAGGAGGGGGGGATGAATTTAAAACGGAGGAGGGGATTAAATGAAAACGAAGGAGGGGGAATGAAATGAACACGAGAACTAAGAGTGGGGTGAAATGGACTGAAAAGGGAGGTGGGGAGATGGACATGATAAAGGGAGGGGGACCTGAAAAAAGAGACTCCCAACTTTTCTTTTGCTGTGGATCCTGTGTACATTCATACTCACTGCCTTTACCATGAGAGTTCTATTGCTGTGGTGCTCTGATATGCTTAACCAGTGAAATAATCTAATTATACTTTATGCTGCATTGTTTGTACTAATACACATTTTATGTGATTTTAAGGTATTGGGAGCTATACCCTGTAATAAGATCTTGATATTTTTTAATCACAATTTCATACTGTCTTAAAAAAGTATCTATCTGGTTCAAATAATTTATGTTAAATGTGCTGTTGTGCGAGCAATATGTGTGATTTTAAGATATTGGGACTACAAATCTAATGTGATCACGATTCACACTAAATATTGTATTTCCTATGGGAAGAGGGGATGGGGGGCCCATTCTGAGAGTCAGTAAGGGGTCCCAAAATTTCTGATGGCTGGCCTGAGTACCCTCTAAAAACCACCCCAATTAATCCAATAATCATCTTTGACTCCACAGCGAGAACAGTGGCCTGATCCGTTGCTCCTCGCTGCCAGGAGCAGAGTGAGACTGGGGACAAATAGTTTCCACTCTCCCTCCATGATCACTCCCCAGTTCTGTGCAATCTTGCAAGATCAAGATCGCGCAGGGCTCGCATCCTGAAAGCTCAACACTCTATGGCATCCTATGGACTCCAGGAGCTGATACTCGAGGCGCGGCGGTAGTGCTACCGCGAGTATCACTGAGTGTACCACTTCGTTCTGGGGCAAGGTGCCAAGGTAGCACCTGCCCCTGAATCAAATGCTAAAATGGGACCACTATGGGGAATCCTGCAGTTACAGGTTTTTGTCGTTAGCGTCAGTATTTTAGCGTTAGGTAGGGAATAGGGCCCTGAGTATTTAATCTAGCCATCTGCTTTTGCAACATTTAATTTTGTTTTAAGAATAACATCAGGAAAGTGATCAGAATTTTAAAAACAATATTATAAGAATAAATGGTATACCATCCCGCCCTCTGGATCGTTCAGAGACATGTTGGGGTTTTGTGTGGAGAACAGCACATGGAAGAGACCTCCTGCGGTCTACAGTTGAGTGAGTCTGAGCATGTCTGCTTGAAATTATTGGCCTCTGACCTGCAAGGGAGGAGAGACTTAGCATAAATAAAAAATAAAAAAATCTGTTCATTAACCCCTTCACTGCTGAGGCATTTCACGCCTGTGTGCTGAGCTCATTTTTACCGCTTTCGCTCATCAAGTTTAAACGCGATTTGAAGCCACATTTTAATAAATGACCCAGACATATTATATATCGTTCTTTCCGGCAGACTCCGCAGATTTATAATATATCATTTTTTATATGTATACGTCATGACCTGCCTGTATATTATAACAAAAAATACAATAAAAATGAATTTTTAATCATCTGCAGTGTGTAAAGTGTTTTTTTTCACATTTTATCACATGAGCGTTTGCGGTTATGTTTTCTATGGGGTGCGCTTGTACAAAAAATTTGAAATGGGGACTTGTTACTTTTTTTGGGGGGAATTACCTGATTTTTAGCAAACGCACCCCATAGAAAAAAATCATTAGTGCAGCATCATTGTTCACATTATAATTGAAATGTGAACAATATTGCTGCATTAATAAAAACAACACACAAAAAAAAACATGTTTTTTTTTATTTATTTATTTTTTTAAATTTATTTATTATTATTTTTTTTTTTTTATTATTTTGATTTTACTTTTTACCTAGTCATGTTGGGTATCATTCGAAAGGCCATGCTCAGGCCTTTCAAATGACACCCTCCATGACCCCCTAGCTGCCACGGTTCTGGAGATATCGGGGTTCACAAGAACCCCCTATCTCCACCAGGGGATTTCCTTGGGAAATCCCCGGCAGCTAGGGGTTCCCCGGCTATCTGACGTCATCACGCTATGCGTGATGACGTCAGACAGACAGCGAGGGGAGTCCCGGGGGCGGAGCCGCCATCCAAGATGGCGGCCCCCACCGGAGATAGGCTGCACTTCGGCGCCGCAAGGCGCTGAAGTGCAACCCAGCACTTGAGGGGTTAAAGCCAGGCATCGCTTAAAAGGGGAGACTCTCCCCTTTTAAGCGGTGCCTGGCTTTTACCGCTGCTCCTTCCCGATCGGGAGGGAGAGTGATCCGAACGGATCCCCCCCCCTCCCTTCCAGGCTATCTCCCGGCATTGCCGGGGGGTCGCCTGGAAATGACGTCATCGCGCATGGCGCGATGACGTCATTTACGCCGGGAGGCGCTTGACTTCAGCGTCTGAGGACGCTGAAGTCAGAACGCCGTGGGACCCCGGACAGAGAGGTGAGTATCTCCGCCGGGGGTCCCGCACAGCTGATGACGTGTGGGACACGTCCTCAGCATGCAACGTGCATCAATGAGGACGTGTCCCACACGTCTTCAGCAGTGAAAGGGTTAAGGATCATCTACTTGCAAGATGTATGAATTACAATCTGGAGAGTAACCACTTTTTACATAACCAGTTAAATGCAGAAATACAAGCTTAAAAAACGAGGCAAAAATAAACATTTTGCTTATTTTAACCATTTGTATACAGCAGTAGATTTTGATTAATAAGTTCAACGAGAGCCAGATACAGAGCAATAGCGTAGGGAAGAATCTAATAAGGGAAAAGACAGGACATGTTTACCTTCAATTTCGATGTTCCTAAAACATACATTTCTACAATAAGTTAGATAATCTGTTGATATCATAGCGCAGAAAAAAAAAGCATATAACAATTAAAGGAACACTCTAGGCTAAAAATCCCCCCCTTTTTTTACATTAAAATATACCTATTCCCTACCTAGTTATTCAGTATATATATATATATTTTTAATGTAATACTTACCCTAAAAACCACTTGTTTCCAACTGCATCTTTTTTTTATATACTCCCCTCCCTCCTCTTCCGCTCCCGTCCTGTTAGAGCTTGAACTTGGCTAATGGTTTACGTGAGAAGCGCGCATGCTCGCCTCTCACGTAAGCCAGCCAATCAGCAGGATTCCTCTTCTTCTTTGATTAGTGTTGCACGCAAGAGGATGCGTGCAACACTAATCAGCCGCTGTCGCCAGCTACTGCGGTGAGTTGGAGACGTCAACTCGCTGAAAGCGCGATGACGTCTCCTACTCGGCAATAGTCAGCAGAAGCGGGAAATATGAATCCTGCTCTGCTGGCTGACAGCTGGGAAGGTGGAGTAAAGTCCTGCTTACAAGCTGCTGTCACGATGGTATAGGGCACCCACCACTATTGCTACATATTCAGTTATGGCAGATGCCTCCTGCTGGAGGTGCGGATCACAGCGTGCTGATCTCTTGCATATATGGTGGTCCTGCCCAGTGTTGCAACCCTTCTGGACACTGGTTCATGATGCCATTAGCAACATCTCTGACACTCCACCTTCCTATACGCCAGCGGCCATGCTGCTCCACCACACACCGCTGCCTGTGGACACCTACAGAAACTCACTTGATATTCGGCTACTGAACGCCGCCAAAGCGGTAGTACCCAGACACTGGAAATCTCCGATAGCCCCCACTTTCCGAGAATGGTTAGACGAAGTCCAACGTATAAGAGATGTAGAGGATCTGATGCACCAATCCTCCGGCACCTCTGCCAAACACCTGAGGCGTTGGTTCTATTGGTCCACACCAGCCTGCTCCTCACCTCACAACTCTGTAGATCTTTCTTGACTACAATTGAATAACAAATGAATGGCCAAACCCCCTAGCCCCCACCTTTTTCTTTTATTCCCTTGTCACAGGTTGCACCCCTACCCCCCTCTTTTTTTTTTTTGCTTGAATTTGTATTATATGTATTCATATGTGATGTACACAGAGACGCTGTATCGAAAATACACACTTTATTCTCTGTTATTTCCGTCCCAAATAATTCACAATTGATTGAATATGTGGCAATGCATTTAATGTCAAGTGATGTATGTTTTCAAATAACTTAATAAAACCTTTATTACAATAAAAAAAAAAAAAAGTAAAGTCCTCTGCGTCTCTCAGCTGTTTCAGCTGATCGGCTGAGCGGAGGGAGGGGGGAAAGACCAGGGCATACTCAGGGCATCATGACCACCTAAAAAAGCTTAGGTGGTCATGTTGCCTAGAGTATCCCTTTAAGGTAGCCTCACAGAATAACGCAATGTCTTTGACTTGCTTTGGAACAATTTGCTAAAGAGAGGATTAATGAAAGAATAGGATGAAGACCATACCAACACTTCTTAATCCATGAGTCACATCAGCCTGGGGAAAGGCAAAAGATTCAAAGTTAGCTCAAATTATAATAAGTATTGACAAATGCAATTGAATAAAACAGTAGAACATAGGCTCACATAGAGTAAGCCAAGCCTATCGAAATCATTTCTTGTGTTGACTTAAATTTTAAGACATATAATTATTCTCAATCCTTATTGATAGCTACACTTATGCACTCGCTATTAGAAGAATCTTGATTCATTTAAGTTTATGGTGATTCGCTCAAACAACGGACCTGTCATGGTTCATGCGGAGCCCTGCAGACAGCCAGACGAGGGCGCTCCCTTTTAGGCTCGGGTCAGACGAGCGCAGTGATCACGTCCGTGTTGCTGCACATTTGTACGTCCGTTATAGCATACAATTATGATCAATAGAGACCACACACGAAGTACATCCGCACAGAAGTGCGGAAGCACAACGGAAACGGAAAATGGATGCAAGTTAGGGAAGAACGTAAAACCACTAGAACGGACGTGCGGAGTGCGTTGCCTCCACAACGTCCGAATAGCTTTGTGTGTGCGTGATGAACGAGGTCAGACGGACTGCATTTGTGCATCCAGCATTTTTGACAGACAAAATGGATTTGCATTTTAATTTATTTTCCCTACTACATCAGTCAAAAAAAGTCAGTGAAAAAAACGGACTGTGTGGCCACTACCTTGTCGTCAGTCAGAAAGTACGTCCGTTGAGCACGGACGCACATTCCGTACAAAATGCGCTCGTCTGACATTAGCCTTAGGGTTCCTTCCTGGAATTGAACCATAGTCTCTAGCATATTAACCAGCTTCTCTATCCAGTCAGCCGGAGGAGCTATACATGTGTCTGCCTATCTGTTAGGCCCTGGCTCTTCCATGAGCTCTGCTCAGAACATTACTCCGGGTATTCCACATGTGGACTAATTGACACTCACCTGATAGCACTTCCCTGCCTTTATAATCCAACTTCCCTCAGACCTCAGTGCTCTATCATGTGGCTTGAGCTAAATTGGGCGCACTAAGGAGAAAAATGTGCGCTTGCAAATTTCCGCTTAGCATCCCCGTTTTACAAACAGATTACGAGGCATAGGACTCCATGGAGGGTAGTGCTTTGGGCCATGTGACTCGCGAAATCGTGCAGGGCAGCGGACTTATCCCCAGTCTCAGTCTGCTCCCAGTGGCCAGAAGAGGCAGATCAGGACATTGTTCGCTCCGCGGGGATGGGAGGTGAGTATCTGATTGTTTGAGGGGTTTTCCAGCTGGTGAGTGATAAGTGATCCTGCAGAAGCGGAATCAGTTAGCACCAGCTTGGAACTGTGGCTAAAATTTCAGTTAGCCGCAGCGGTGAGTAATTAGCGTTAGGACTTTGTGATCCTAACACTAATTATTCTTTGCGCTGCCCATGTTAAGCATATTGAGCACAAAGTACTGTATGCTTGCGCTAGAAAGTGCTATTACCGATGTGCTAATGGATTTTTTCACCAGTTAGCGATCGGGATCTGATCTGGGCATTCTGCTATAACCTCTTTTAACCTAGCGCTAATGCTCCTGTATGTGAGCACTAGCGTTAAGGAGGTGACAGGGCCCTGAGTGTGTTGCATATACCTGTTTGCATTTGTATTTGTTCTTCTGTATTTTACCCCTGACTCTCTACTGTTTATGATCCTGTTCTGCCGGCCCCAAACTCTGCACTGTCGGATTACGTCCTTGGATTACCCCTGCTCTGTACCGCTTATCCTGACCTGTACCTACTCTTACTACGCAGAGCACAGCACCCTCCTGTCACTCTGTAGTGGGGCAAGGGTGTGCGCCATCCTCATCCTCCTGAGCTCCAACTCTTAGTAGCAGGACCGCAGAAAATCCAGATGGACAAAATGAATGAATCACAAAACGGACATATTCATCCATCAATTCATTCATTCATTTGCTCATGTGGATGTCCAGCACTCGCTAGCCATCCACCACTGTAAAAGCATATGGGCGTCATAATGATGCCCATAACATCCTAGGCCTCACGGTATTGAGCATATCTGCTGAATGACGAGCAGACCGGCTCACTTCTGTCGCAGGGCTGCCTGGGTTAAATATAAGCAACCGTGCATATAGTGCTTCCTCCTTGCTAACAAAGTATGGGGGGCCTTTCATTGGTCCAACTGAACTCACGGAAGTAAGCGACTAACTCTGGAATGATGCTGAAATTGGGACACGGTCACTCGTCAAAGAAAGCCACTGGGCCTGCTTCACAGGCAGGAAGGTGAAGGAATCCTAACTGTTCAGTGCCATATCCACCTTTTCACCTTTGTTAGACACCAGTTAATAAATGATCTTGCTGCAGCAGTCGGACTTCATCCCAAGATTAAATTTGTTTTGGTAGAAACTAGTCAGTGAAATTCATGTGAACAGACTTATGGCATTAATGAAATTTGGAGGAAATAAATTGTCAAAAATATTCAAAATTGAATTTATTCTTTTTGCAATGCACATGTCTGTTGACTGCTATGTAATTTGTAACTATCAAACTACCTATGACCCTCGGCCATCTTAAAACACTCTATACCATTAAGTCTCAACTTCGGTCCTCAGGACCCCTAACAAGCCTTATTTTAAGGACTACCTTGGGGAAATGCAGACTGAATCCATCAAGCAATGAGCAGCTAAACATATCACCTGTGCTGTGCTTCAGATATCTGCAAACATGAACTCTAAGGCTAATGTCAGACGAACGCAGTCTGAGCGCACTCTGTGTGCGTGCATAACGGACGGACATACTGACGGAAGATACTGTAGACACCGCACGGTCCGTTTTTTTGACGGGTGTAGAAAAAAAAAGGGAAATATGCGAATCAAAATTAATTAAAATTAAATGACAGGTACAGTCAGCCAGACCAAAAGCTTCTGAGCGTCAACGTGAAGGACGTCGCAAATGTGCTGCGTCTGACGTTGCCTCATCATCACGCACACAGGTCTCTACGCAGACGCGGCGCACTCTGGGCGTCCGTTGTAGCGCTTTTACGTCAAGACGTAAATGGCGTCCGTTGCCACATGCGTGGTGCGTGCGTACTTCGGTGCACACGTACTTCGTGTGTTGGCCTCTATTGATCACAAATCAATGCTACGACGGACGTTTAACTGTGCGGCGACACAGACGTGATGACTGCGTTCGTTTGACTCTAGCCTTAGAGGTCTATTTGCTAAAGGCGAAACTCAGGAACATTTAAAAGAAGTGAAAAAATTCTAGGTCACAGTAGCCAAACCAGAAAAATTCTCCCATTTATCTTACTTTCCAAATCTGCTATTTGGTCTAGATCAGTGTTTCCCAAACCTGTCCTCAGGTACCCTTAGGCTAGGGTCAGACGAACGCATTTTCACGTTGTCTGTGAAAAAGTGCGTTCGAACGAATGGACGCATTTTTTCACGGAGTACGCGATAGCGGTCATACGATGCGCATTTGCATCCGTGATTTTGTACGGATCATCAATAAAACACTTTGTGCATCTGGACGTTATGTTGGCCGGACATTAGCAGTGTCTGACATCTCCAATTCACGCACACACGCCTCTAGCGGGCGCAGCGCACTCTGTACGTCAGTACTAGCAGTTTAACGTTCTCGAAAAAATGCGTTCGTTTTCCACTTGCGTTGCGCAGCCGGACTTTTGTGCGACCATACTTCGTATATTGGCCGTCATTGCCTGGCACTTGCTGCTACTACGGCCGTGATTAAGTGCGCCTGCACGCGCGTTCGCACTGCGCTCGTCTGACCCTAGCCTAAATGGGGGTATTTCTGGGGCAGCCATATTTGGGGGTACCCAATTGCTCTCACGCCTCCCAGTAGATGGTGGGGGGTCACCATCACTGGAGGGTTCACTAAGGGGCTCTATATCAGAGACTGTGAGGGTGTCACTGTTAGCGAGAGTGTTGCTCTCAGAGGCGGCCAGGATCTCATATGCCTCTTCTGGGGAATAAAAGCGGGAGGACATTTTTATGGGGATCTTGTTATAACTAATTAAATGGGAGGTCGGGGAACTGATGGGGTCAAGTACACAAATAAAATATTAGAACACCTAAACTAAGCCCTTCCGGTCCTTGTAGTGGCCGGTACTTCTAAGGGGGGTCGTATGCCAATGTGGGTAGTCAGGAATGCCAAGGGTCGTATGCCAATGTGGGTAGTCAGAAATGCCAGGGGGTCGTATGCCAATGTGGGTAGTCAGAAATGCCAAGGGTTGTATGCCAATGCGGGTAGTCAGAAATGCCAAGGGTTGTATGCCAATGCGGGTAGTCAGAAATGCCAGGGGTCGTATGCCAATGCGGGTAGTCAGAAATGCCAGGGGGTCGTATGCCAATGCGGGTAGTCAGAAATGCCAAGGGTTGTATGCCAATGCGGGTAGTCAGAAATGCCAGGGGGTCGTATCCAATGCGGGTAGTCAGAAATGCCAGGGGGTCGTATGCCAATGCTAGCCAATAAACCCATCTGCCCCATCTAGAAGACAATGTAGAACACCAGAACATTACTGTCATTCAAGTTAAAATGTGAACATTTGTTCACTTCTTCATTGTATCATGCACTGTCATAAGAGACCTCCTGCTTCTTTTAACTGCTATTTTGTTTTCAAATAGCAACAGTTTCTGCAGCTTCAGATTGAGTGAACTAAGGGCATAACATGCAATGATTTATAGAGACTGCAGGAAGGATTCAATGTAACACTTTAACATCTAATTTTTTTTACTGTTCTTTATTTATTTTTACTGACGCATTCACAGATATGAAAACTTCAAAATAGAAAACAATTTTGCTTCAAAATTCTGCTTTTATCAAAGGGCTTTTGAATTGTACGGACAACTAGTGGCTGCATCTAAGGCTAGGGTCAGACGAAAGCATTTTTCCCCGCGAACGTGAAAAAGTGCGTCCGAACGCATTGACGTATTTTTTCACGGAATGCGCAAAAAAGGTCAGACGACGCGCATTTTCGGGCGTGATTTTGTACGGATCGTCAATAAAACTCTTTTTGCGTCTGGACGTTATGTTGGCTGGACATTAGCAGTGTCTGACATCTCCTAATCACGCAAACTGATTTTGCAGCTGCGCACTCAGTACGTCAGTACTAGCGGTTCAGCGTTCTCAAAAAAATGCGTTCAAATTCCACTTGCGTTGCACGGCCGGACTTTTGTGCGGCCGTACATCGTATATTGCCCGTCATTGCCCGTCATCTGCTGCTAGTGCGGCCGTAATTATGTGCGCCAGAACGCACGTTAAAAGTGCGCTGGTCTGACCCCAGCCTAAATGCCACACACCTGTCAAAAAGCAGATCCACTACTTGGGAGTTCTATTTATTTATTTTTTAACTTGCCCAGTTTGGTACTTTTTTTATCAACACTTGCTACTAAGTAGAGATGAAATGACTTTTGAAAATGTTTGTGAAATAAGTCTGAAATTACTTCATGAGACAAAAAGATAACTATGTTAGGATAGCTAAACATGGATTTAATGATGACCCATAATTTCACTGGTACATATAAGAAGTGTCTATACCAAATGAAAAGACAACATGCATTTCTACCTTATTGCCCGTTTCCTTCGATGGGCATGTCTGGGGGGCAGGTACAACTTGTGAATGGCCTGGATATAAAATCAAAAGAATTGAGTAAGTACAGTTAGGTCCATATTAATTTGGACACAGGCAAATTTTCATACTTTTGGCTCGGTATGCCACCAGATTAAAATTAAAGCAAAAAAATCCAAATAAATTTAAAGCACAGACTTTCAGCTTTAACCCTTTCGCTGCTGAGGCATTTCACACCTCTGTGCTGAGGTCATTTTTACCGCTTTCGCTCCTCTTGTTTAACGCGTATTGAAGCTATATTTTAATATATGACCCAGACATATTATACATCGTTCTTTCCGGCAGACTTGGCAGATTCATAATATGTCATTATTATATGTATACGTTATGTCCTGTCTGTATATTATAACAGAAAAATGGAATAAAATTTGAACTTTCAATAATTTACAATGTGTAAAGTGTTTTTTTTTTCACATTTTAACATGCAAGCATTTGCAGTTATATTTTCTATGGGGTGCGCTTGTTAAAAAAATTAGAAATGGGGAGTCGTTAAATTTTTTTTTGGGGGAAATTTTGCTATTTTTAACAAACGCACCGCATACAAAAATCGTTAGTGCAGCATCATTGTTCACATTATAATTGAAATGGGAACAATATTGCTGCATTAACAAAAAAAACTTGTTTATTTTTTTATAATAATTTTTTTTAACATATATATTTTTTTATTTTTAATTTTTTTAAAAATAATATATATATTTACATGGTCATGTTTGGTATCATTGGACAGGCCATACTCTGGCCGATCCAACGATATCAAACTTGAACCCCTAGCTGCCACGGATCGGGTGATAGGGGGTTCCAATGAACCCCCTATCTCCAACATTGCTGGCAGCTAGGGGTTAACTCCAGGACTGGTGTCATCGTGCTATGCACGATGACGCCAGTCCTCAGGGGGAGTTCCCGGCCGATTGCTGCCTCCTGTGCTAGGATGCGCTCAGCAGCCAAGTGGTTAATTCAAGGGGTTGAACATAAATATCAAGTACAAATTTTAGGTAATGCATTCATTTTTATACACAGCCCCCCCCCCCATTTTCAGGGGCTCAAATGTGATTGTTAATTTTTAACATTTTGTTTTGAATCCTTTACAGGCATTGACTGCCTGAAGTCTGGAAGCCATGGACATTACCAAAGACTTGGTTTTCTCCTTTCTGATGCTTTGCCAGGCTCTAAATGCAGCGGTTTTCGGTTGTTCTTTGTTTCTGGGTCGTTCTGCCTTTTAGTTTTGCCTTCAGCAAGTGAAATGCAAGCTCAGTTGGGTTGAGATCAGGTGATTAAATCAGCCATTTGTCACGATCCACATTCCCAGCCCTGTCGCCTGTCCACTGTATACGTTATATTCCTGTTCAGGCCTTGTGTTTATGTTGTCTTTCCTGGGTTGCAGCTAAGGGGTTAATTGTGTCTGCTCTCTTAGCTCGCCTGTCTGTCCTTGTCTTGATCGCCTCCCTCTTTAAGAGCAATGCGCCCATAGTGCATTGCTCCATGATTTTCACATTTCCTGGTTTCTCCAGTGTTTTGTTTTCAGTGAGCTGCCTGCTGTTTGTATCCTGTTCAGTTTGTATATTTTTGGTTATATACTTTTGGTCCTGTTTCTCTGTATGTTTCGTCCATCCTAGTGTTCCTGGTTTATTCAGGTTATTGCTGTGGTTTTGTTTTCTGTTTATGGTTTATACTGATTCCTGTGTACCGACATTTTGACTTGTAAGACAACCCTTCTGGCTCTAGAACCCTGGAATCTGGATATAGTACTCTCTCTGGTTTTCTGATCTCTGGCTTTCCTTATGACCATGCTTTTGTCTATTCCCAGTCGGTACTGTTTGTATTGATATCCCTGTGTCTGTAATTCATAAGACTCTGCACGGCTTCGTGGGAACTTTTCCTCTAGAACAGATCCGGCTACTTTACAGACCGGCCTAGGGTTTCTTTGGAAATTGCCGTGCAGGAGTCTCTGGTTAACCTGTGTTGTTCTCGTCACCTATTTATACTGTCTGCAGTAGTATCTCTGCATATAGGGGCTTTAAATCTTATTTATTTATAAAGTATTTTACCAGGAAGGATACATTGAGATTTCTCTCGTCTTCAAGTATGTCCTGGATTCAAGAACATTGAAATGTTACATTCGTTACAGAAATACAAAGTAATACAATGCAAGATATTAAAAAACAACACAAATATACAGATTAATACAAAAAAAATATGTAGGAAATATATTCACTATGTTACATGTTTACAGGTGCATTCTGTATTGAGGTAACCTGGGCCCCACCTTGGTGCAAGCCGGGTGGTGCCAGCGTGACACCATTGCAGAATATTCCACTTCTTTTCCTTCAAATACTCGGGTTTGCGTTTGCAGTGTGTTTTTGATCATTGTCCATCTGTACTGTAAAGTGCCATCCAATCAACTTTGCTGCATTTGTCTGAATCCGGGCTGAAAGTATATCTCTAAACGCACTGCTGAATTCATCTGGCTGCTTCTGTCACATCATCAATAAACACCAATGACCCAGTGCCATTGGAAGCCATGAATGCTCATGCTTCCACACTGCCTCCACCATGTTTTATAGATGACTAGGTGGAAAGTCTGCCCAGAGGGCAGTCTATTGTTGTTGTCGCCAGCTCAGAATTCATGTCCACATAGTTTTATCTCTCTATATAAATGCGTTTGTAACGCGTCCATCGCCATCCCATCCCATCCGCAACAGGAGGGCCGACTGAGCAGCTGTGATGGGTGCGCGCACAGCTGACAGCGCATTACAAAGGCATTTATATATTAGAGCAGGTTCCTCTTCCCTCTTAGAATGTAAGCTCACGGGAACAGGACCCTCAGATTGTAAACTCACAGGAACAGGACCCCTTAGATTGTAAACTCGTGGGACCCCTTAGATTGTAAACTCGTGGGACCCCTTAGATTGTAAACTCATGGGATAGATTGTAAACTCACGGGATAGATTGTAAGCTCATGGGACCCCTTAGATTGTAATCTCATGGGACTCCTTACATTGTAAACTCATGGGACTCCTTAGATTGTAAACTCATGGGACCCCTTAGATTATAAACTCATGGGGCCCCTTAGATTGTAAACTCATGGGACACCTTAGATTATAAACTCATGGGATAGATTGTAAACTCACGGGATAGATTGTAAACTCATGGGACTCCTTAGATTGTAGGCTCATGGGACTCCTTAGATTGTAGGCTCATGGGATCCCTTAGATTGTAAACTCATGGGACCCCTTAGATTGTAAACTCATGGGACCCCTTAGATTGTAAACTCATGGGGCCCCTTAGATTGTAAACTCATGGGGCCCCTTAGATTGTAAACTCAAGGGGCCCCTTAGATTGTGTTGGGCTTGGGCAGGCATTTTTTTTGTAGCATATACATTATGCGTATATTTACTTTATGCGTATATATAATGGCACGTGGTATGCATGGCATGTCAGGCTGGTATTTAGGCACACTGGTATTATGAGACACTGGTATTATACATGGCAGACTGGTAATATGGCTGGCAGACTGGTATTATGCATGGCAGACTGGCATTATGGCTGGCAGACTGGCATTATGGCTGGCAGACTGGTATTGTGCATGGCAGACTGGTAATATGGCTGGCAGACTGGTAATGTGCATGGCAGACTGGTAATATGGCTGTCAGACTGGTATTGTGCATGGCAGACTGGTAATATGGCTGGCGAACTGGTAATATGTCTGGCAGACCGGTAATATGCATGGCAGACTGGTATTATGCATGGCAGACTGGTAATATGTCTGGCAGACTGGTAATATGCATGGCAGACTGGTATTGTATAATTTTTTTCTTTTCGTGTGACTGTTATTTTTTTTTTCTGCCTTGTGTCACTGCTGGTGAATATTTTTTTGTTTTAATAATTTTTGTTGGCGTTGTTCACCCAGTGGTGTGGGTGCTAGGAGCTTGAGCTCTGTGGCCTCTGTGTTGGAGGTGGTCTGAGTTTTTGGGGCTCAGTGTTCGGGTGGGGGGGGGGTCGCAGCTTTTTCTTTTTTGTGTGGTCTGGTGCTGGTATTTTCAGTGGTGGAAGTGCTGTTTGGGGGGGTGCTCTGTGTCCTTTTTTTTTTTTTTTTGGCGTGTGTGTGGTTTTCTTGGATGGAGGTGGGGATTGTGCCGGGGACCCTGTGCTGCCTGTTTATGTGCAGGTGCTCTTTGGATTTTCTGCGGGGTCTTGGTGCTCCCTTTAGTAGAGTTAACGCTCCTGTATGGCTCCTGTGCCTGAGGCGTTTTGGCGTGCCTCATCTTATATAGTGACGCCGTGCGCGTGCTGCTGCGGTTGGCTGCGCGCGCAGCCGGGTGCGCGCATCCAACCGCCAAAAGAGTAATACGTTGGGGTGTAGAATGCGTTTGCGCACCCAGCGTACTGCTCGGTGCTCAAACGACCGCCCAAACAGTACTACGGCAGTGTCGAATGCGTTTGCGCACGCATTCGACACTCCGCCGTCATATAGTGTTTGGCCGGTTGGATGCACGCGCAGCCAACCGCCGCAGGTTGCGCGCATGCGCAGAGGAGGCTTGGCGACGGACACGTCAAGCCTTACTCTTTTATAGTATAGACTAGTTGTAAAGCCTGCCCAGAGGGCAGTCTATTGTGGATATACTGCCCCTGCTCATGGATATACTGCCCCAGCACGTGGATACTGCCCCAGCACGTGGATACTGCCCCAGCACGTGGATACTGCCCCCGCACGTGGATACTGCCCCAGCCTGCCCAGAGGGCAGACTATTGTGGGTATACTGCCCCAGCTCGTGGATACTGCCCCAGCACGTGGATATTGCCCCAGCATGTGGATACTGCCCCAGCATGTGGATACTGCCCCAGCACATGGATATTTGCCCCCAGCACATGGATATTTGCCCCCAGCACATGGATTTGCCCCCAGCTCATGGATTTTCCCCCAGCTCATGGATTTGCCCCAGCACATGGATTTGCCCCAGCACATGGAGTTGCCCAGCTCATGGATTTGCCCAGCTCATGGATTTGCCCAGCACATGGATTTGCCCCAGCTCATGGATTTGCCCAGCACAATGATTTGCCCCCAGCTCATGGATTTGCCCCCAGCTCATGGAGTTGCCCAGCTCATGGATTTGCCCCCAGCTCATGGATTTGCCCAGCACATGGATTTGCCCCAGCTCATGGATTTGCCCAGCACATGGATTTGCCCCAGCTCATGGATTTGCCCAGCACATGGATTTGCCCCCAGCTCATGGATTTGCCCCAGCTCATGGATTTGCCCAGCACATGGATTTGCCCCAGCTCATGGATTTGCCCAGCACATGGATTTGCCCCCAGCTCATGGAGTTGCCCAGCTCATGGAGTTGCCCAGCTCATGGATTTGCCCCAGCTCATGGAGTTGCCCAGCTCATGGATTTGCCCAGCACATGGATTTGCCCCAGCTCGTGGATTTGCCCCCAGGTCGTGGATATGGTCCCCCAGGTCGTGGATATGGACCCCCCCAGCTCGTGGATATTGACCCCCCCAGCTCGTGGATATTGACCCCCCCCCAGCGCTCATACTTACCTGTCGAGCGCCGCCAGGGAAGTGAAGATTTCCCCGCTTCCGGTCTTTGAAGGACCCAAGCCGCGGTCACGTGACCGGGGCTTGGGTCCTTCAAAGCGGAAGCGAGGGAACTTTCCCTTCGCCGCTCGGGGGACCCGTTAGATGCACACAGCAGCCGGGTAGAGGCTGCGCTCGCAGCCTCTACCCGGCTGCCGCGCGCATCCAACCCCCGAGCGGCGGAGGAAACTTTCCCTTCGCCGCTCTGGGGTTGGATGCGCGCGGCAGCCGGGTAGAGGCTGCGAGCGCAGCCTCTACCCGGCTGCTGTGTGCATGTGTAACCGCCGCGGCGAGCCGGCAGCCGGCTCGTGCCGCGGCGGTTGCATGCGCGCGCAACCAACCGCCGCTGGTTGCGCGCGCATGCGCAGTAAGGCTTTGGCGACGGACAGCCAAAGCCTTACTCTTTTATTATATAGATGTTGTGTGCTTTGGATCATGACCTGTTCCAAGCCTTCTCCACACTTTTTTCTTTCCATCATTCTGGTGCAGATTAATTTTAGTTTCATCCGTCCACAGAATGCTTTTCCAGAACTGGTCTGGCTTTTTTTTTAGATGTTTTTTGGCAACGTCTAATCTGGCTCTTCCATCTTCAGACTTATGAATGGTTTGCAACTTGTGGTGAACCCTCTGTATATGCTCTCATGAAGTATTCTCTAGATTGTAGACTTTGATGTTACACCGACCTCCTGAAGAGTGTCCTGTACTTGTCTGGATGTTGTGAAAGGGTTAATCTTTACCATAGAGAGTAGGGATGCACCGATACCACTTTTTTAAGAATGAGTACCGATACTTTTTTAAAAGTACTCACCGATACCGAGTACCGATACTTTATTTTATGTGATGTGACCGCTTTCCAATAAGAACAGACCTCATATAAAATGCCCCAGTTTATACATACATATATATTCTGCCCCCAGCTCAAATATATATATTCCCCCAGTTGAAGGTTAAGTAAAGATGGTTTCTTCATAAAAATCAAAATTGTACAAACACCGTTTCGACTTTCTGGTTTAAACTGTACAACTGTAAACTTTTTATTAAAAAGCCTTTTCATTTCACCAGAAGTCCCCCAGATTTCCCTACACGAGGGTCAGGAACCTCTGCCCTCCAGTTGTTTTGGAACTACATCTCCCATGATGCTCTGCCACTCATTAGGCTGAAGGAGACTCCAGGGAAATGTAGTTCCAGAACATTTTGAGGGCCAAGGTTGTTGATCCCTGTCCTATAAATTATATTATAATCTAATTATAACTAGACGTATTTAAATATCTTAAAATGCAGCACAGCTTTACCGCACACAGGGCAGATCCCAGCACAAGATGGGCAACACCTGAAAAGTGCTGGAGGATCTCCCCCATTGAAGACTCCTTGGGCTCCTGGATTAAGTAAAATCGATTCCTGATCGAGTTGAAGCATAATAATCCTTCATACAGCTGGACAGGCCAAGAGCCAAAAATATAAGGAAATAAATGGGGAAAAATAAACACACAGAAAACAGCTAATTAAAAAAAATCCTAAACTCCGCTATATTTAACCCTACCCGCCCAGTGCACGCTTTAAATAACCCCCATCCACTTGCTGTGGCTCAGCTGTCACCGTTTAGTGAATAATCCCCTCCTGCTACCAGGAAATGTTCCGCGTAAAAATGACCAACAGGGTGACGTCACAACAAGCGGCAGACAGGGGGGGGGGGGAGGTCAAACTACACAAAGTGCGTAAAGGACCTCCGAGAATAGCACAGAGGTGGAAGAGCCTGGGAAGCGCCCCTGAAGGAAGTTTCAGGGCACACGCAGACTAGACACTCGGGAAGTCCTTACCTGCCTATGAAGTTCTCCAGCACCAAGCTCTTCCCTTCGCTCTCTGCCCTCCCATGACGGCTATCTGCGGCAGGTCCAAGTTACAGGACTGCCCTATGGAGCTGAAGGGGTCCTGTAGCTTGTTGACAAGGTGAATGAGGTCCTCCATCCCCTGGTTCCCCATGGTGGCTGGCGTTCGCTATCTGGGTCTCTGCTTCGCTCCCCGTTACCGCTCGGTTTCCTCTGCCATCCACTCAGCCCAACAGCCGCCACCCGTGCGAGGGGCAGCGTCACAGAGGCGCCTGGAGGCCGCGTCACAGCCCTGCGACCGGACGCTCCGCTGGTTCAATATTGTGGCCTGCCGGAGGGGAACGCTGGCCAAGTGCTTTTAATGCATGCAGCCAGTTTCCCCAGCCCTGCGGATACCGGCAAGCCGGCTCAGCGCTGGCTTCCGGGAACGGGGGAATGTATCGTGCAAACGACAGTATCGGCACCGATACAAATACTAGTATTGGTGCATCCCTAATAGAGAGTATCATGCGATCATCCACCACTATTTGTGTTCCGTGGCCGTCCAGGCCTTTTTATGTTGCTGAGATCACCAGTATGTTCTTCTTTCCTCAGAATGTACCAAACGGTTGATTTGGCTACTCCTAATGTTGCTGCTATCTCTCTGATTGATTTGTTCTGTTTTTGAAGCCTTACCCTGTTTCACTTGCATGGACAGCTCCTTTGAACGCATGATCTAGGTTCACAGCAATAGATTTCAAATGCAAATACCACACTTAGAATCAACTCCAGACCTTTTACCTGCTTAACTGATGAAGAAATACCAAAAGAGTAGCAGACACCTGGCCATGAAACAGCTTTTGATTCCATTGTCCAATTACTGTTGGTCCCTTAAAGGGGGAATGGCTACTCTTAAGGCTAGGGTCAGACGAGCGTGATTTCTACGGACTGTACGTCCGTGCAGTACGGACATCGTCAGTACGGATGACGCAGTAGTGGTCACACAGTCCGTTTTTTCACTGAAGTTATTTTTTGACGGATGTAGGAGGGAAAAATAAATTACAATGAAAAAACATTCTGTCCGTCAAAAATGCTGGACGTATAAATGCAGTCCGTCTGACCATGGTCCATCACTCACACACAAAGCTATGCAGACGTTGTGGACGTGGCGCACTCCGCACGTCCGTTCTAGCAGTATTACGTTCTTGCCTAACCTGCGTCCGTTTGCAGCGTCCGTCATGCGTCCGCAGTTCAGTGCGGACGTACTTCATGTGTCAGGCTCCAATGGGCTTCCTTTCATGCTATCACGGACGTACTTTTAGGCGCAATCACGGACGTGAACACTACGCTCGTCTGACCCTAGCCTAAGAGCTGTAATTCCTAAACCCTTCCTCCAATTTGAATGTACATACTGTGATGTAGTGCATGGATGGCACTGTGTATTCCCCTGTATTTTGTGTTAAGGTTTAGGCAATAACCCATGCCTCGCACAAAAGAGCTCTCAGAAGACCTACGATCAAGAATTGTTGACTGAAGCATGAAGCTGGAAAGGGTTACAAAAGTATCTCCAAAAGCCTTGATGTTCATGTGTCCACGGTAAGACATTGTCTACAAATGGAGAAAGTTTAGCACTGTTGCTACTCTCCCTAGGCGTGGTCGTCCTGTAAAGATGACTGCAAGAGCACAGCGCAGAATGCTTAATGAGGTAAAGAAGAATCCTAGAGTGTCAGCTAAAGACTTACAGAAATCTCTGGCACATGCTAACATTTTTGTTGACACATCTACAATAAGGAAAACCTTAAACAAGAATGGAGTACATGGGAGGACACCACAACTCACTGAAACACACTGTCCCTGATAGCCTGGCAGTGCCAACACAGATTCTATCAGGGACAGTGTGTTTCAGTGAGTTGTAGGAGATTTCTGGGAATTAGCCTGGCAGTGCCAAGACAGATTCTATCAGGGACAGTGTGTTTCAGTGAGTTGTAGGAGATTTCTGGGAATTAGAGCCTGGCAGTGCCAACACAGATTCTAATTCCCAGAAATCTCCTACAACTCACTGACACACACTGTCCCTGATAGCCTGGCAGTGCCAACACAGATTATCAGGGACAGTGTGTATCAGTGAGGTGTAGGAGATGTCTGGGGATTTTGAATCTGTCTTGGCACTGCCAGGCTATCAGGGACAGTGTGTATCAGTGAGTTCTACCACAGTTCAGCAAATTTGAATCTGTTTTGGCACAGCCAGGCTATCAGGGACAGTGTGTATCACGGATTTATAGCATTGCTCTGGAAAATCTGTATATCTTTGATCTAATTCTAGATACCATACAATAACACCGTTTAATCAGAGTTCATCTGTTTATCTATTGAGAGTTGAATCTGACTGTTGCCAGCTATCAGGGTGTTGCAGCCTGCAGGAGAGGAAGTGAATCAGAGAGTAGAGGACATTGGCAGCCTTGCAGGGAAAATATCAGTAAAATCGCTGACTTATATCAGAGTTCTGCATATCTCCAATCTTTATACCAGAGTTGAATCAGAGTTGAATCAGAGTTCTGTATATCTTTAATCTATATATCACTCGTCACCATGTCAGAAAAACCAAAAAGGACAGGCAGATGCTCCCAGACACAGATAAGAGGGTAAGCAGCCTCTGTGTCGGAAGGCAGTGCCCCTGGTCGTCGTGGACGTGGTGCATCCTCTACAGGGGCACACTTGTCCTTTCTAACTGGTGCTGGCCATCTTATGCTGCAGCAACAGAGGATTTGCAGGATTGAGATAAATAACCTGGATCGGCGCAAAATAGTGCTTTCTGGGGTCCTGGAATCTTGCGTAGATATGTATGAAAGAAGGAGACAAATAATAGTGCAACACTGATATATACAAATTGCTTATAAGTGTATATGAGATATATCCCACTCACAAATATAGAGCCGTAACACTGGCTCTAAGTGGGTCCAGGCATGTGGGTGATTATCTTCAATTTCTTAGGTGACCCCCACCTTACAGCAACTTTTCTATCCAGAATTTTATGCAGTGGAGAGAAAAGGAGATTTCCTTGTGTAGATCCACAAACAAAGTTCACAATATTGTGTGCAGTTGGAATGGTACTCACATTTTAAGGAGCTCACATAGCTCGTGGATGTACGCCCACGGGTTTTTTTTGGGATGGGAAAAACCCAAAGGAAAAAAACACCAGTGATCCAGGAAACAGCACCAAAAATCCGGAAAACAGCAAGCAGGAAACGGGATTGAAGGTAGAAAATAAAATTTATTTAAAATGGAATTAAAATAACCACCAGAACGCGTTTCGCCGCATCAAGTAGCGGCTTCATCAGCTGGAAGCCGCTACTTGATGCGGCGAAACGCGTTCTGGTGGTTATTTTAATTCCATTTTAAATAAATTTTATTTTCTACCTTCAATCCCGTTTCCTGCTTGCTGTTTTCCGGATTTTTGGTGCTGTTTCCTGGATCACTGGTGGTTTTTTCCTTTGGGTTTTTCCCATCCCAAAAAAAACCCGTGGGCGTACATCCACGAGCTATGTGAGCTCCTTAAAATGTGAGTACCATTCCAACTGCACACAATATTGTGAACTTTGTTTGTGGATCTACACAAGGAAATCTCCTTTTCTCTCCACTGCATAAAATTCTGGATAGAAAAGTTGCTGTAAGGTGGGGGTCACCTAAGAAATTGAAGATAATCACCCACATGCCTGGACCCACTTAGAGCCAGTGTTACGGCTCTATATTTGTGAGTGGGATATATCTCATATACACTTATAAGCAATTTGTATATATCAGTGTTGCACTATTATTTGTCTCCTTCTTTCATACATATCTACGCAAGATTCCAGGACCCCAGAAAGCACTATTTTGCGCCGATCCAGGTTATTTATCTCATTATTGTGTGTAATGGTATAGGGGAAACCACTATATCCTGAGATTGGCTATCTGGGCACCCTGGTGGTGGATGCATGTTGTGTGGCGCTGCACCATTCTTTGTTTGATTTGCAGGATTGGCTAACCAGGCCATCCTCAGCCTCCGAGTCCTCTGCCAGCCAGGCTTGTAGCGGTTTACAGTCTACCTCAGCTGCCAAAGCCTCTAATGCAGCCTCCATGTCCACAGCTACTCCTGCCGTAGCCTCACCAACATACACGTCAGCTGAATTGTTTGACTACAATGACAGTGACGTGCTGCTTGAGGATGCGCAGCAACTACAGTGCTCTGATTCAATCTCTGAGGTTGAGGAAGGGAGTATAAATCAACCTAGAGGGAGGGGGTGCCAGTGACACACAAATAATAGGCACTCTTGTTGCCCCAGCAGCTGCAGCATACTGCCAAGTTTGCTCCAGTGATGAGGAGATAGGGGGTGATGATGATGATGAGGTCACTGACTCCACCTGGGTGCCTGATCGAACAGAGAAGTCAAGTGAGGAGGAGGCACAACAAACACGAGGCACAACGTCCTCTAATGAGCAACCGTAGCCAGTCCAAGGCATCAGAAGTCACAGCTGCTCAGGTGCAGAGTGCTGTTGTCTCAAAGCACATGTACAGGAAGTCTGCTGTCTGGGAGTTCTTAAGAAAGGTGCAGCAGACCGCACCGTTGCTATTTGTAATCTATGTCAGACGAGGATCAAGCGTGGGAAAGACATCCCACACTTGGGTACCACGTGCATGAGGCGACATATGACCACCTAGCATGCATCCTGTTGGCACAACACTTTGCATAGGTCCTCCTCCTCCTCATCTGTCTCTACCCCCATTATATGTCCTGCCATGTCATTGCCTACAACCTCCACTGACAGGGATGATGCTACAGTAATGGGTGTACCAGGTCCTTCCTCAGAATGTGACAGCATCCCATCAGCTGAAGATTTACAGTCAGATTACGTTGCCCCAGCTGCTGCAGCGTAAGAAAAAATATAGTCCCAACCATCCCCAAGCACAGCGTCTAAATGCCAGCTTAGCAAAATTACTCGCATTACAGCTGCTGCCTTTCCAGCTGGTGGACTCTGCTTACTTCCATGAATTTGGCGAATGTGCTGTACCACAGTGTCAGGTTCCAAAACGCCATTTCTTTTCACGGAAGGCCATTCCAGCACTATACCAGCATGTGGAAGACAATGTTATGGAGTCATTGGGAAAGGCAGTCAGCAGCAAGGTGCACATTACTTTAGACACCTGGTCCAGCAAGCATGGACAGGGCCATTACATTTCCTTCACGGCACACTGGGTAACTCTGCTTGCAGCTGGGAGGGATCCAGGACGGGGCTCTGTGCTGGAGCTTGCTCATCTACCACACCTCCAGAAAGCTGTTATATGAGGTCTGTCTGCTCCACCACCTCTTACTCCTCCTCCTCCTCCAATGTCTCTGGCGACGTGGCAGTTAAACCGACGTGTGGCAGGGGCTATGCAATGGCTCAAGCAAAAAGATGCCATACTGTGCTTGAGCTGGTTTGTTTAGGGGACAGGAGCCACACCGGGCCAGAAATTCTGTTAGCTCTGCAGGGGCAGGCGCAGAGATGGTTAACACCATGCCAGCTTCAGCTGGGAATGGTCGTCTGTGATAATGGCAGCAACCTTCTCTCTGCCCTACGCAAGGGTAAATTGACGCATGTACCATGTCCTAAATCTAGTGGTACAGCGTTTCCTAACCAGGTACCCAGGGCTGGCAGAGCTTCTCAGCCAGGCCAGAAAAGTCTGCAGGCACTTCAGATGGTCATTCCCAGCACGTGTTCCCCAGGCAGAAATTCAAAGAGAATTCCACCTTCCTACAAACCGCCTGATCTGTGACATGCAAACCAGGTGGAGCTCGACATTGGCAATGCTGCAGAATCTGCACAAGCAGCAGAGGGCAATCAATGAGTCCCTGTGTGAGTATGGCACAAGGACAGGTTCAGGTCAACTTGTTTCCCCCCCTCAGTGGCTGATGATCAAGGATGCATGCACTGTACTGTCACCATTTGAGGCAATGAGGATGGTGAGCAGGGACAGTGCATGCATCAGTGACACAATTCCTTTAGTGTTTCTGCTGGAGCGCACTCTGCGGGGAATTATAGATGTGGCACTAGAGGCAGAGCACCGGGAGGAAGAGGAGGCCTTCCCTAGCTGTCAAGGCCCCAGTCTTTATGCAGACAGCATTCCTGCGGGTCCTCAGATCAGACAAGAGGAGGATGAGGAGGAGGAGGAATATTTATGTAGTGGGGGCATTGAAGGTGGGGATTCCTCAAGGGAGGGTTTTGTGTGCCCAGAAACCCTAGGACTAGTACGTGGCTGGGAGGAGGAAGTGCACGATGGGCTCATCCTCATTGACCAAGAAGACTCGGAAGCTAATGCCACCTCCAACCTAAGCTGCATGGGCTCCCTTATCCTGCAAAGCCTGCTAAAGGACCCCAGGATTCGTGCTATCAAGGAGAGGGATCATTACTGGTTGGCAAGCCTTCTTGATCCACGATACAAGGGTAAAGTTGCAGAGCTCATCCTGCCCGCACAGAGGGAGCACAGGATGAAAAAAACTTGAGGACGCTCTAAAGCGACACTTGTGTAACACCTTTCCAGGCACTGGTAGATTACCAAGTGCTGACACAAGTGCTTCTGAGGCTGCGGATGATCAGAGGAAGAGCGGTGAAGGCCGGGGCAGCTTGACTGATGCCTTTTTAAAAAATTTTTAGTCCACCACGCCCATGGACGTCAAATGTAGGCACCCATTGCCAGCGTCTTCACCGTATGGTGCAGGACTACCTAGGGGCAAGGGCAGACCTGGATACCTTTACAGCAGATGATCCACTGGCTTACTGGGTGTTGAGATTGGAACACTAACCAGAACGTAGCCAATATGCTATGCAGCTACTAGGTTGCCCTTCATCCAGCGTGCTTTCTGAAAGGACATTCAGTGCCGCTGGGAATTTTGTCACAGACAAAAGAGTGCATCTGTCCAACGACTCTGTAGACCGGCTGACATTTATAAAAATTAATCAATCCTGGACCAGCAGCTATCAATCCCCTGATGCTGACGTAACTGAATAGATCAGGGATCTTTTCTGCATTCCCAAAACCTCCACCACTGCACTTTTCCACAATAACATAAAGGGGTTACGGTGTGAAGGCATTTGCTGCCACAAAAGGCACAATATTTGGGTGCACTGCCACTGACGCCTATAACAGATTCATATCATTTTAATATTGGACCACAATACCACAGAGGGCTTACGGTGTGAAGGTACTTGCTGCCACCAAAGGCAAAATATTTGGGTGCACTGACGCCTGTACCAGATTCATATCATTTTAACATTCCAACCCTGCACTTTTCCACAATACCACAGAGGGGTTACGGTGTGACGGCACTGTTGCAACACTAAAGGCCCAATTTTAAAGCACCTATTGTTACTTTCATCCAAAGCCTGCATAAGTTTCACCATAATTTAGCCCAAAAAAATCACTAAACTTGTTCTGCATGTCCTAAAATGTCTCCTCTTTTCATACAGACTGCCGCCCCAAGCAGTTGTTTATGAATAGATTAAAGGAAAACCATTTACCGTCATTTGAAATGTAATTTTTTTGTTTTTAAGTGTTTCTATACATCCTACAAATCCGCCACTTCACGGTCAGGTTATGGGGACCTCCTAGGCATTTGAAGTAATTTTTTGTTTTTATTCTTAACCTTTATTTCATGGAAAACTCACTGTTCCTTTAACCCTTTCGCTGCTGAGGCATTTCCCGCCTGTGTGCTGAGGTCATTTTTACCGGTTTTGCTCATCATGTTTTTTTTTTTTTTTTTTTAAATTCTTTATTTAGAAATTTCAAATAGGGCCACATGTCGACCAACAAGAAAGCAGCCACACAGGGCTGTGATATCAACTGTCGTAAAGCATTATATAGATAAGAAATAAAAAATAAATAAAGAGGCGTATTGAAACATCTGCAGGCGCCAAAGGAAATGCCATCATAGGGGGGGGGGAAAGGCCTGAAACCTAAAGGGAAAAGGGGAGCATAAGACACTTCCAAAATCCCATACAGCAATACAGGCAATGAGGGAGGGGGGGGGTTATCAAAGGGGCTCACAACACAATCCCCGAATCCATCTAAATAGCTCCTCAAACTATATAAAAATAAAAATTAAAAAACAACAGAGAAAGAGAGGGGGTCTTCCTATAACATTCCGAGTAGAAAAAGACATCAGATAAACAACGAAACATGAGTCAAAATGCAAAACCATGAACTAAAAAGAACGCATTGAAAAAGAGGCGGCTTCTCGTAAAGGTGTTGTGCAAACAAGTCAGAGATTCCCATCACCTAAGTTCTCAGCCCGGGGAGACGAGCGCACCATCCGGCGCAAAACCTGCCCCCAGTAAAACAGGCCAGGCCTCGGCCGGGTCCGAGATTACATACGACATTTTGTTATGGGTAACCACTAATGAGCCGGCTGGACCCCAGTGGTACCGGACCCCTTTATGCCTGAGGAAAGTTGTCACCTCGCGATATCTGCGGCGCGCCATCAGCGTTGCGAAGGGCAGGTCGTGAAATAATTTCAGGGTTACTCCATCGAATAGGACATCAGCTCGCGCCCCCGGCGCTGTCATGATCCGTGTTTTGGCTGCCACATCTGCTGTAACCGCGATCACATCTCTCGGGGCATCCCGTGGGGCCTCAGCAGCCTTGCGAATGCGGTAAACCGTGCTAAACACCTCCGGGGTGTCAGGCGGATCCTCCAAAACCTGGCGTGCCAGACTATTAGTGTACGAGAGTAAGTCCGCTGGAGTAACCGACTCGGGAACTCCCCGGACACGGACATTACGCCGACGGTGCCGGGACTCCAGAGCCTCCACTGAGCGTGTCAAAACCTCCACCTGAGACCTGAGAGCAGTCACCTGTGCCGACAATACCGTCTGTTCTTCTGCCAACTCCACATTCTGAGCCTGAACCGCCACCATCTGTGAGCGCACCTCCTTTACCTCAGAGCGCACGTTAGATAATTCGGTCAGCCATATTGATTTGATCTCCGCTATGAAGTTTCTATAGTCCTGCATCGTAGTGGGGCGCATGTCATCTGGGGCAGCCGCAGGGGTCCCGGCAGAGCTTGGAGGCGTTGCTGCACCCAATAGAGAGCCAGTCTCCCCTGGGGTATCCGATATCCGCTGCGGTTGTAGGGCTCCCTCTTGTTGCGGGCCGTCCATCCGTCGTGTCAGGTCCTCTGCATCCGACATTAGCGTATCAGCCTCTGAGCCACCTGCGGAGGGCTCCGTAGCCGTGGCCTCAGGTAACTCCGCTGCCAAGGCCTTTTTCCTCTTTTTCTGCGCTCTCTTGCGTGCAGCGGCACTCATAGTCATTGGATTCTTGTCCCGGGACGTCTCGGCGGGCCAATCGGGCCCCCGTCCGTTGTGCCAGGAGCAGTCTTCCTCCTCAGAGGAGTCATACCCCATGGGCAGGAGGGAAGAGGGGGGTATAACTGTTGCAGAGCGTCTATAATTCAGTGAATCTCTAATGTCCGCCTGTCTGGTGTCCACCAACCTGCGCTGTGGAAGTGTTTTCAACTTCTTCCCCATGCTCAGTCGACAGTAAAGTCTCTCCAGCCAGGAATCAGGTCCGATATGGCCTCCAGGAAACACCCCAGGCTCCACAAGATGGCCGCCGCAACTAGGCCGCACCAGGCCCGAAGGTCCAGGAAGTCAGATGGGGGCGATAAAACGCTCGGAAATCAGCGGCGCCGTGAGCACCACAGTCCACTCGTCCTGGGGGCCCTCAGCAGATCAAAATCGGACGGTTCAGACACTGTAATTGTGACCCGGTATAGGGTAAACAGCGGAGCTCCTCTAACATGCGTCTGCTCCCGTCCGCCGCTAGCCACGCCCCCCTTTGCTCATCATGTTTAACCGCGTTTTGAAGCCTTATTTTATTATATGACCCAGACATATTATATATCGTTCTTTCTGGCAGACTCGGCAGATTCATAATATGTCATTTTTATATGTATACGTTATGTCCTGTCTGTATATTAAAACAAAATATGCAATAAAATTTGACTTATCAATAATTTACAATGTGTAAAGTGTTTTTTTTTTTTTACATTTTAACATGCGAGCAATTGCGGTTATATTTTCTATGGGGTGCGCTTGTTAAAAAATTTGAAATGAGGACTCGTTACATTTTTTTTTGGGTAATATTTCGCTATATTTAACAAACGCACCGCATACAAAAATTGTTAGTGCAGCATGATTGTTCACATTATAAATTAAATGGGAACAATATTGCTGCATTAACAAAACAAATAAAAAATAAAAAAAACTTGTTTATTTTTTTTATTATTATTTATATATTTTAATTTTTTATTATTTTTTTTACAAAAAAAATTCATGGTCATGTTTGGTATCGTTGGAAAGGCCATGCTCTGGCCGGTCCAACGATATCAAACATTAACTCCTAGCTTCCACGGATCGGGAGAGAGGGGGTTCCAATGAACCCCCTATCTCCACCATTGGTGGCAGTTAGGGGTTAACTCCAGGACTGGCGTCATTGTGCTATGCACGATGACGCCAGTCCTCAGGGGGAGTTCCCAGAGGCTTGGCCAACATCCAAGATGTCGGCCAGCTCCGGGAAAGGATCACGAACCGGCGCTTTTCGGCGCCGAATCGTGATCCGTCCCCATGGGATTAATACCAGGTATCGTTTGGAAGGGCAGGCTGTGCCCTTCGAAACGGCGCCTGACATTAAGCTCAGGCCCCGGGCAATCGGGAGGCAGAGAGGTCCGAAGGACCTCCCCTCCCCCCCTTTCAGGCTCCTCCTCCACAAACGCGGGGGCGCCTGAAATAGATAGAACAAACATCTATTGTGCCCGCGGCGGTCCCGGAGTGCCGGGCTAACATCAAGGATGTCAGCCCGCACCGGGGGGCACAGCGATCGCTTGCTGACCGATTGCTGGCTGCTATGAGAGGACGTGCTCAGCGCGTCCTCCGCAGCCAACCCTTCCTGCGGGAGGACGCGCTGAGTGCGTCCTCCACAGCGAAGTGGTTAAAATTATTTTTTTTAAAAAACTTTTTGTCCTCGTTTTCTGTCCCCCAGGGCACTACCCGGACCCCCATACACCTTCTTTTGTGGCAAATATCTAGCATATATGCCCTCTTGGAGGGCACTCTAAAAATCGAAACGTTCGGGTCCCATTGACTTACACTGAGTTCAGATCGTGTTTGAGTTCGAACTCGAACTTCTGAAATTGTTCGAAGTCGAACCGAACACGGGGGCGTTTGGCTCATTCCTAGGCAGTATCTGATACATGCATCATACATCTGAAGCCGTAATATCATACACTGAAGATGTCTGGGAGCTTTTAGTAAGGGTTTCTTCATAATGCTTTCAAGGGGCTTATGGTCCAATTGTACAGCTACCGTCTGACCAAATGTGAATTGATTAAATTTTACCATCCCAAAGAGGACTGCTAACAGCTCCTTCTCTATCTGTGCATAACCTTGCTCTGTCTCCGTCAGTGCTCTGCTTGCATATGCTATTGGTTGTTTACATTGCATCAGTGCTGCTCCCAGCCCTTTCTCTGATGCATCACATTGTAGTTCCAATGGTTCATTTGGGTTATAATACTTAAGTACTGGTACACTACTGATTTTGGATTTGATCTGCTGAAATGCCACTTCCTGCACCTCAGTCCACTCCCATACTGCATCCTTCTGAGTTAGCTGGTGCAGTGGTTCACCTGCATCTGAGAGATTCTCACAAAACCTTGAAAGATAGTTCACCATCCCCAAAAATCTCTATACACCTTTAACATCCAAGGGTCTGGGCATTTCAGTAATGGCTTTGACTTTGCTTGGGTCTGCGTGAAGTCCCTGGGCTGACAATAAGTGCCCAATAAACGGCACTTCTGTTTTCCTTAGCTGGAATTTCTCTGGATCGAGTTTGAGGTGTCTTTCTCTACAACGATCTAGCAAGTTCCTCAACTTTTGATCATGATCTTGAATGGCTTCCACTTCAGTATCTCCTTCTCCTGCAATCAGAATATCATCTGCAATAATCCTGACACATTGTAATCCTTCCAGTGCATGATTTTGTTTTCGCTGGAACACTTCTGGGGCGGGGCTGATGCCCATAGGCATTCTAACCCAGCGGTATCGGCCAAAAGGAGTAGAGAAAGTGGTCAAATAGCTGAATTCTTCCTCTAATTCAATATGCCAAAATCCACTCTTGACATCGCACACAGAAAAAATCTTTGCTCTTGCTAGATCTGGAAGTATGTCATCAATCGTTGGAAAAGGATAATGGCTCCTTTTCAAAGCCCTATTCAGAGGCTTAGGGTCAATGCAAATTCTTAACTTTCCTGATGGCTTTTTCACTACCACCATACTACTTATCCAGTCTGTGCTTCTCTCTACAGGGGTAATAATACCTTGTTGTTTTTGTAGCTCTCACTCCCGGAGGAGCCGCTGAATTAACCTCGGGTTAGTCTCACTGCGCTAGGGAATAACTATACACCAGCACTGTTGTGGATTTTTATAGATTATATTCTTTACTGATCCCAATAAAGCAGCAAATATAACGTAGATACGGTATTTAAACAACAGGATTTCGTAACGCGGGAAAAACACGCGGCGGCAAAAGAAAAGATTAACCCCCTTAGTTCTGGAGTGTAAGTCCCGTGAATAATAGCTCAAAAATGTGTATGTGTATTGTCTCGGGTACCCGGGTACTGTATTCAACTGGCCAGTGAATGAAAAAAACAATCTTCGACTAGTCACGTTGGGGCCCTGTGGATTTAAACAATACTACAGCGTGCGTTTCTTATTTTTGGAACTGCGGCCTGGGAGGCCTCTCACCCATCCGATAGACAAACTGTCCAGCACCCAATCAAGGATCTTCTCCCGCCATGCACTGGGACTCTGTGCCACTGGATCCGCTCCCTGCTTGTCGAATCTCCGCAACAGGAACAACGATCCACCGCCTGCACTCCCAATCGATCAGTGCGGTCTCCTCACTCGGGGTCCAGCCGGAACCAGATTTCCATCAAGACCTCTCAGTGCTGCGTAGGTAGGTCTCAGCAGGGTCACTGTCCCGATCTCCAGCACCAGTGAGGCAGCGCCTGTACTCTGGCCTGGTCACGATCCTTGACAGTCTTCACGTGCGTCCTCCACTTTTCACTGCTCAGCTCACTCTGCCTCTCCCCTGCACGAGGCTGCTGATGTCTTTCCTCTTCCTACAACACCCACTTCCTGTACCCACGCAAAGCATGATGGAAATTGTAGTTCAGTGTTTGTCCAGCATAGTCCATTATGTCTCTATCTCCCTCTTGTGTCATAATAATTAAATGCAGCAAAACACAGTCTTTAAAGCAGCGCTACATTCTAAACTGGCAAGTTCCTCTTTAAGGGGCTTCAGTAAGGACACAGGAACCTTTCATTTTGGAAGTCTAACAGGCTGTACAAGAGCATCCACTTCCAATTTCAGTTTTCCTTCTAGACAGCCTATTCCTTGAAAAATATCTGCATACTCTTTAATGGTGGCTGACCAGCACCACACCATGGCATCTGGGTGGTCGCCGTCTTGTTCCACATTTAGGATAGTTTGGTGCTGCGTGGATCAACAGCTTGAATAGCTCTACTTCCTAGTATAGGATGACACACCTCTGTATCAATGACCACGAATTCAACCTGATATAACTTTTGATTGCATGGGGTTCTTATTTTAATCTTGCATACTCCTACTGGTTTCAGTATGCTCTTATTGTACATCCTTAGCATTTTATCACATGGTAGAATTTTAGATTTGTCTTCCACCAATCTTGCTGGTATAACATTACAGTCTGCTCAACAATCCATCTGGAATCTCACCGCTTGCTGGTTGATTAGCATGGTTGCAAACAAAGCTGATGGAAATTTGCTTGCTGTTTTCTTCAGTGCAAAAATCTGAAAAGTTGGTTCCAAAGTCAGACCCATAATATCCTCATATTCCTCTGAATCTGCTGTCTCCTTATAAACCGCTTGTACTGCTGGCTTTCTTTGTTGATTGGCTTTACCGCATCTTTTACATTTCTTGCCAAATGGTCTTGTCTGGAGCTATTGTCATTCTGCTCTGTCCCTTCCTAAGGGTGTAACTTGTTTCCATCCCATGGACTGACCCTGCACTGGTGCTGGAACTCTCCAGTAGCATCACCCTTGCTTTAGACATCTCAGCAGCTCTGCCTATTTGTATACATTTTTCTAGTGTTAAATCCACTTCTCTCAGCAGGCATTCCCTGAGGTTAGAGTCACTTGTGCCACATACAATACTGTCCCTTATTAATGAGTCCCTGATATTTCCAAAGTTGCAAAGTGGCTGCCAGTGTACACAGTGCTGTGACATATGCATCAATTCCTTCCTCTTCCCTCTGAGTCCTTGAAAAAAAATTATATCTTTCCATAGTCTCATTTTGCGGCTCACAATAATCATCACATGCTTTAATTAGCACAGCAAGTGAGGGAGCTGCCACTCCTGAGAGAAGGGTGTCTTTTACTTCTCCGCCTTTGTCTCCAAGTAAGTAAAGGAACAGTTTTACCTTCATCTCCTCAGCTTTGTCAGACACTATTAAGTCTGTGTTTAAAAGAAGAATGTCTTCTTTCAATCTCTTCCATGTCTGAGACAGATTTCTTACCAAAAAATCCAGCAGACCTGGTGGTTTTAAACCTTCCATCTCTTCTTTTTTGGTGTAGTTCTCAAATAATATCCGCTGCCACCATGTATAAATGCTGATGCTTATGAAATAGCATCTCAGACTCCAGCTGCAGTGCTATGATAAATTTATTAACAGAATAATTTATAACAAGATCTATAAACTTCAGCTCTAACTTCTAGTCAGTGTCCATGTGTCTGACTTCCTGATTAACTACTTCCTGTTGAGCTGCAGTGCAACATATATTAAACATCCCCTGGAACCAAACACTCTCTAGTCTGGTTCCATACATATTGATACAGGCGCAGCAACCGCTCTGACAGATTACCTTCCTGTCTGGGCACCGCCTACTGACTTCACCGGAGCATTGCATGCTGGATGCTGTAGTTCACTGGTTTTCTGCAGATTGAAGAAAACCAGTGTAGAACTATATCTCCTGCATGCAATGCTCCGGTGATGTCAGCAGGCGGCGCCCAGACAGTCACAGTAATTCAACGCCAACTTTCAGATGGGGGGAAACGGCATGTGAAGTCAGAGAAGCAGGCACTGGGCAGCATGGAGGCCAGAGGGGGCAGTAGTCCCTCAGCTCGGGCTGTGAGTATGCTCTGCACTCTCACAACATACTACAATGTACTTTGCATCTGTCATGCCACCATTCCCTACCTATGCATCTCTCTCCCCTCCCAGCTCCTACCCCTGCCTCCCCAGCCCCTCTCTCACACAATACAATAGAAGAAGCAGCTAGTAGAGTGCCAAGTACCTAGCTGTCAGCCATGCTTGCTGGAAATACACAGCATGAAGGCTCTGCTGGTGAGTTAATGCATGCAAGTGATTGATTGTGTGTGTGGGCACCTCATCTCATACATGGGAAAGTTCTCTGCCAAGCACATGACCTGGGTTTCACGGCACGCAGGGAGCCTGCATGGCATGGAGGTTGGTGATCTCAGGTCCTGCAGGGTAGTCTGATCTGTTCAATGCACAGGGTATGGGCATAGTGTGGTGACTGACAGGGCAACATATAACCTGTGGCTCTTCAGCTATTAGTACCCTGATTACTGGTGCCCTGGCAAGGAGGGACATCTAAATGTGCTGTGGCACCAGGGCCGGCCCAAGACATTGTGCTGCCTGGAGCCAAGGGTGAAATGCTGCCCCCCCCAAACTCACCACCCAAAAGACACCAACTCTAAATATCTTCCCACGTTTCCATTGCATTATGTTTGGTCTTTCTATATGTCATGTTTGTCTCCAAAAATCTCTTCCTGTCCATCGTGTGTCTATCCAAGTGCCTCTCTCTGTTAATCCCATTTTATTCTTTTAATTCCCAACAAAGTCTTCTGCTCACTTGGTGTATCACAGATACGATACCTGGGGAGGCTGGCACCGCTGTCGGAGAGAAAAGCTGCTCTGAGTCTGCTGCAGAAATTAGCACTATTTTTTTATCAGCGCGCAAGCACACGCGGCCAGGAGCGGGAGAGCGGCGGGAGACAGATTAAGGCGCGTGCGGGAATATATACATATACACAGTGGGTGTGTATCTGCTGTATGTATGTGTAATATACAGTGTTTGTATATACAATGCATGTATCTGTTATATATTTGTGTGTACACAGTGTGTATATGATGTATGTGTAATTATATAAATGTGGGGTAAGCTCATTTTTGGGGAACACTAATTGCCTCACACTAAATTTTGAATCGACTGGCGGCGCTGCTGCGTGCTTTGCGCCGCTTGTTTGGCTCCCTGTGAGCGTCCGAAGGCATGGAGCTTCGGCGCTCGCCTGGGGGAGCCACGTGAGCAGCTGAGTTCTCGCGAGATCGCGGCTGGTCACGTGGCTCCCCCAGTCGAGCTCCCAAGCTCCATGCCACCGGACGCTCACAGGGAGCCGAACACGCGGCGGCAGGAGGTGAGCTGGGGGCAGTATATCCATGCGAGCTGGGGCATATCCATGCGAGCTGGGGCATATCCATGCAATCTGGGGGCATATCCATGAGAGCTGCGGCATATCCATGAGAGCTGGGGCATATCCATGATAGCTGGGGCATATCCATGATAGCTGGGGGCAGCATATCCATGCGAGCTGGGGCATATCCATGCGAGCTGGGGCATATCCATGCGAGCTGGGGGCATATCCATGCGAGTTGGGGGCATATCCATGCGAGCTGGGGCATATCCATGATAGCTGGGGGCAGTATATCCATGATAGCTGGGGCAGTATATCCATGAGAGCTGGGGGCATATCCATGAGAGCTGGGGGCATATCCATGTGAGCTGTGGGCAGTATATCCATGCGAGCTGGGGGCAGTATATCCATGCGAGCTGGGGCAGTATATCCATGCGAGCTGGGGCAGTATATCCATGTGAGCTGGGGCAGTATATCCATGCGAGCTGGGGCAGTATATCCATGAGAGCTGGGGAATATCCATGTGAGCTGGGGGCATATCCATGAGAGCTGGGGCAATATCCATGAGAGCTGGGGCAATATCCATGAGAGCTGGGGCAATATCCATGTGAGCTGGGGCAATATCCATGTGTGCTGGGTCAGTATATCCTTGTGAGCTGGGGCAATATATCCATGTGAGCCGGGGCAGTATATCCATGTGAGCCGGGGCAATATATCCATGTGAGCTGGGGCAATATATCCATGTGAGCGGGGGCAGTATATCCATGTGTGCTGGGGCAGTATATCCATGTGTGCTGGGGCAGTATATCCATGTGAGCTGGGGGCAATATATCCACGTGTGCTGGGGCAGTATATCCACGTGTGCTGGGGCAGTACATCCACGTGTGCTGGGGCAGTACATCCACGTGTGCTGGGGCAGTACATCCACGTGTGCTGGGGCAGTTAATCCATGTGAGCTGGGGCAAAATAATAATTTACGTCAGTGCTACAGTTTGAATTTAACACGTATTTGTGTGAACTGTGAAGTAAAGTCATGGATTGTTGAAACTAGCTAGTGTTGGGTGATTGTATATATATTGTATACCACATTTACCACTGACTAATGCAGAGTTGCAATGCAAGCAGATCAGCTAAAAGTAGTTGGATCTGTAGGTGCGCTATAATTAATCAAAACTAAATCGATTACATTTTTTTGATTAATCAAACACAAAAATTGTAATCGTTACCAGCCCTAATATATATAAATACTATATATATATATATATATATATATATATATAACTGCCCCAACGAGAGAGCTGTTACCTGTACAAAAAAAGGTATACTCCACAAAGAGTTTGCAATTATTTAGTAATCTTCCATTCATATGATCAGTTTCTTCAGTGCCTTCACATACAAATATGGACCGTGGGGTTACAATATATCTTGGTACCCAGCTCTGAATATTTTACTATCATTAATCCCTCACTTTTTCCTGAATACAAACTTTTTCCTTGAATTCTCCATGCAGGGGGTGGAATCCTGCTTTGTAGATCACAGGGAGGTGGCTCATACAAGTCATTGTCATCCTCCTCATCCTAAAAGAAGCACCAGACAAATTTGTTAATCTGGGGCAGGGACAGATTTTGGGAAATTATATGTATTCCTTTATGGTTGTTGCTTACCTCTGCAAGGACATTTTCTATGATTGAAAAGGGAGAAATGATATTCTCATTAATACAACAACATTATTCTTAAACGGAGCATTAATAATAATGAAAAGAATGGTTGCAAATATAACTGAAATGTGAGACATTATGAAAATGACATCACCCAATAACACCAGGGCAATCACTAAATTATGCTATTCATCCAGATCCATCATCCAAAGTACTTCAAATCTGTGAACTGTATGTGCCCTATTCCATCGTTTGCTCTAAAATGGGGAGGCTAACTGGGAAAATGTGCGCTTGCAGATTTCCACGTAGCATCCCCATTTTAGCACGATATTCCGGGGCAGGCGCTACCTCAGCACCTTGCCTCGGAATGCAGCGCTAACCGTAGGGATATTCACGATAGAGCTTCCGTGCCGCCGCGAGTATCACCTCCTGGAGTCCATAGGACTCTATGGAGTGTTGCACTTACGGGCTGTGAGCCCTGCGCGAGTGATCATGGAGGGAGACTGGGAACTATTTCTTTCATTCCAGTTACCGCCGTGGGATGAGAGATGTGTATCGAATTTATTTGGGGGGGTTTAGGGAGTGCAAAATTATTTTGTGCAAAAAAATTAGACGCTAATGATTTCTTATGGGTTTAGCATCAGGAAGGTAATATGGGGGCATGCGTTAACCCCTTCACTGCTGAGTCATTTCATGTCTGTGTGCTGAGCTCATTTTGCCCATTTTGTGCTCATCATGTTTAAACGCGATTTGAAGTCATGTTATATTGTATGACACACACAAATTATATATCCAGCGGTGTTTTGGTTTTTTTCCCAGAAGGGATACTCAAAAAATTAAATGAAATCAATAAATAAGGCTTTTTGTTGCAAATGAAAAGAATAAACGGTTGAATAAAAAAAAAATTAGATCGAAAAAATTATTTTACATTGAATCCTATGGGATTTGTTCGCCAGTCGAACTGAATCACTTCTCTATGGGACCATTTCCCTACTGCCGCACGGTGGCTTAACTATACAATTCATGATTTTTTTTTTCATGTAAATTGTACCCGATTGTCTTGCTTTCGTCTGACAAATCCCATTCAAATGGGAAAGATCGTTAGTCACACAAAGTCGTCTGAAGTCGTCCGACGGAAGTCAGAGGCAGTGGACGAAGTGGAAATCTCCTCCATGTTGTGGGATTGGTCAGACGATGACGGACAACAATGGACAATCGCACAATTGCACAAATATGGACCCAGTGGACGGCCAGCCTTATGATCGAGCACTGGTAAATGGGAGTGACTGCCTTGTAAAGGGAGAAGGCCAGTGCTGTGGTCAGGAAGTAAACGACCTGGCAGGCTGCAGGAAAATCCTGGAGCGGGAGGTAGAGAGGGGTAGACCAGACCGGGAAAGAGCCAGCCTGGACGAGCTCTCCTATAGAAGGTGGCAACTTCGTGATAGTAAACCATGGAAACCGGCCCTTTGATATAAATAGACTGAGTAGGTGAATATAGGTGCATGGACATTAAATTCCGAAGAGTCACTGGTCTTTGTTTTAGGGATGTGCGTTTCGGGTTTCGGAATTTCCACGAAATTCCCGATTCGTGCATTCGAATTTGGCTGATTTTCCGAAAATTTTCAGATCCGAAAACTTTTCAGAATTTTCGAATGGAGTAGAAATGTGTAAAATCGAAATTCATTTTCGTTCAATTCGTGATTTCGGCTCCATTCCTGATTTCGGTTCCATTTCAGTAATTTCGGACATCGTATTTATATCGCTGATTCTGTAATTAAATTTTGTATCATTCCCATCTCCATGTATCCTTCTCGTAAAACATGAGAAATCTCAATGTATCCTTCACGGGAAACCAGAGAAATCTCAATGTATCCTTCCTGGAAATCCAGAGAAATCTCAATGTATCCTTCTTGTAAAACATGAGAAATCTCAATGACAGAATTATCGTATCGTATAATTATCGTATCGTATAATTATCGTAACGTATAATTATCGTATCCGAAAAAACATTAGTTTACGTCAAAACGCATAGACACTTTGAAATGAGGAGAACAGACGTTCCGAAAAACACAAAAATGTCCGAAATCACGAAAAAAAAGTCGATACGAAAAACGAACCGAAACGGAAATCGTCCGAAACGAAAATTTACAAATTCCGACCGAACCAAAAAAAAAAATCGGTGCACAAGCCTACTTTGTTTGCATTGTATTAACAAACAACATAATAACAGCCCTAAAATTTCAGAAATAGTGACAAAGAATGTATAACAAAAATGTGTAAGATTATTGTATATCATGCTTATGTGCATAGGCATGTGCAGGGTGGGTGCTCAAGGCATTCCCTAATGTAGGGCGAATGGCCCCTCTTTGAACCCCAATTCTGAGAGTTTGGATGTTGCTTACCTGATCTATAGCATATTGCATGAAAATTGATTTTCTCTCACTATTCAATACAGGTTTGCTATTCCTGATGAAGAATGTGTTTTTTGTGCTAAATTCTTTATATTTGTAATACGTTTTCTATGGGTGCACATTCTAATAAATGGGCTGGCCTGCTGTGCATTTATATGAAACCTGGCAGGATTTCAGAAATATAAATCAACAGAAAGTAACAAGTCTGTTTGTAGCTGTAATAATAACCACATACAGTAGATACATCGACAATATTTACCTATCCAATACAAACCATTGCAATTTGCTATTACAGCCTAAAAAGCAGCTATCAATAATAGCTGGTGGATTTACACAATTAAGCCAGGCTGTGTATAGATGGAAAAGTGTGTGTGCTTTGCCATTGGGGTCTAACTTTGGACTACTTTTTAAAATCCATTGCATTTTTTATGTGGCATTACTATCAGCAGCCATAAGATGGCGATGTGCCACTAGTAACCAGTTGCATTTAAAGGGCCTCTACAGAAATGCAGAAGACAAATATGGAGATAGAGAATATATTTAGAAAAAAAGGTAGTCACTTGCACGTACCACTGTAGCTCCATGCGAGACAAAATACATCAGAGGTTTTGGGTGGAGTAGAGGTAACATTACTGCTCTGCGTGGAGAGAGCCTGTGGAGACATCGGTTTGATCCCAGCGAGCAACCTCTCCAGTAAGTGTCCTTGGCAAGACACCTAACGGTACATACTCGCCACCCAGGACATACTTGAAAACAAGAGAAATCTCAATGTATCCTTCCTGGTAAAATCCTTTCTCAAAATAAAAAGCCATTAAAGTGTAAGCCCACCAGTCTTTCTCTTAGCTGAGAAGCAGCATGAGGATATGTAGTTGCTTACAAAGCAGCTTTTGGTTTCATTAGCCACACCTGCATCCCTAACACATGGCAGTCTCCAATTGCCACACTCACCTAGACTGAGTGACAAAAAAGGTGGCAGTGTGGGGTTTTTGCTTTCTCCCCACTGCTCCTTTCAGGACATTCCTCCGTGCCCATCTCTTCCATTCCCCACATTTGAGGTCCATATTATTCGCCTGTTTAAGCCTCTAGCCGCTCGTACTGCAGTTATCTACCGACCCCCTGGCCAACCTCTTCCCTTCCTCGACCAGTTCTCTTTTTGGCTCCCACATTTCATGTCTTCTGATGTTCCATCACTCATTCTTGGGGATTTTAACATCCCTGTCAACTCGCCACAGAGCTCCGCTGCCTCACGATTTCTCTCCATTACATCCTCATTTGGCCTTACTCAGTGGTCCAACTCCTCCATCCACAAAGCTGGCAATACTCTGGATCTTATCTTCTCCTACTCGTGCCCTATCTCTGACCTCACTATTACACCTCTCAATCTCTCTGACCATCATCTTCTGACTTGTGAACTCAGCTCTCCCCTCGTTCCTCCATCTGAACCTAAACTTTATCAGACCTGCAGAAATCTCCCCTTTCTGGACCCACAGCAATTCTCTGCCAATATATCCGCACCACTCTCGTTCGTCCTATCTCTCTCCTGTCCTAATGAAGCCATCACCTGCTACAACTCTACTCTTTCCTCCACCCTTGATAAATTGGTGCCGTCAAAACCCTGGTCAATGAGGCGACAAAACTTTTAACCCTGGCACAACAAATTGACCCGGCATCTCCAAAGATGTTCTAGAACTGCTGAACGCTATTGGAGAAAGACCCGCTCCCACTTCGACTTTCTTCACTATAAATTTATGCTCCAGTCCTACAGCTCTGTGCTTTTCCTAGACAAGCAGTCATATTTTACAGCCCTCATACACACCCACTACCGGGAACTCAAAATGCCTGTTCACCACCTTTAACTCCCTTCTCCGTCCTGCTGTGGCTGTTCCTCACACTGACCTCAAAGCCGAAGACCTAGCGTGCTTTTTTACAGCAAAAATTGAACAGATAAGAACTGAAATCTCCACAATGCCATCTTCACCCATGCAGGAAGATGCTAACCATGTCTATCCTCACATGATTAACTCGTTCCCTTCAGCTACTGAACAAGAGGTCCTTAAACTACTACGATCCTCTCATCCCACCACCTGCCCCCTCGACCCCGTTCCCTCACATCTTGCCAAAACACTTTCTGTTTCTCTTGTACCATCCTTGACCCATACCTTTTAATCTTTCTTTAACATCTGGGGTCTTTCCTGCTCCCCTCAAACATGCCACTGTAGTCCCAATCCTAAATTCTAAACAAAAAACCATCTCTGGATCCGACTGCTCCCTCCAACTACCGCCCCATTTCCCTGCTCCCTTTTGCCTCCAAACTCCTCGAAAAGCTTGTGTATGCCTGTCTGATTGACTACCTCAACACCCACTCTCTCCTTGACCCTCTGAAATCTGGCTTTCGCTCACTGCACTCAACAGAAACAGCTCTTGCGAAACGGACCAATGACCTTGCAACTGCTAAATCCAATGGGTGCTACTCACTGCTGATCCTTCTTGACCTCTCTGCCGCATTTGATACAGTTGACTACTCAATCCTCCTTCAAAATCTTAGTGATATAGGCCTTCAAGGTTCTGTTCTTTCATGGTTCGCTTCCTACCTGTCCCAGCTATTGTTTAGTGTCACATTTGCTGGAAGTACCTCCTCACGGTAGCCTGTCTCTGTTGGGGTGCCCCAAGGTTCACTACTGGGCCCTCTACTTTTTTCAGTCTACACTGCCTCTCTAGGAAAACTGATCAGCTCCTTTGGATTCCAGTACCACTTATAAGCTGATGACACTCAAATTGACCTCTCCTCCCTGGATCGAGTAACTGACTGTCTCAAATAGGATGGCTTCCTGCTTCCTTAAACTCAATCTTGCCAAAACTGAAATTCTTGTCATTCCTCCCTACAAGAAGAACCCAATAATAAGCTCGCTGCCTTGGTGTCACTTTTGACTCTGACCTAACATTCTCTTCCCACATCCAGACAGTGACCAAATCCTGTTATTTTCAACTCAAAAACATTGCCCGTGTCCGCCCCTTTCTGACACAAGATACCGCAAAAGTGCTGGTTCATTCTCTTGTCATTTCACGACTTGACTACTGCAGCTCGCTCCTTATTGGCCTCCCCAACTCCCGTATCGCCCCTTTGCAATCTGTAATGAATGCAGGGGCCAGGCTTATTTTTCTCAATAAAAGCACCTTGCTTACTTCCCCACTCTGCCAGTCTCTCCATTGGCTTCCTGTACGTTCCAGGATACAGTTTAAAATACTGACGCTCACGTTCAAATCACTCTAACTCAACCCCTCCCTACATGTCTTCGTTGCTCCGCAAGCACGTCCCATCTAGACAACTCCGTTCAGTAGGTGATCTCCACCGGTCATCGGTCTACACGCGTACGGCCAACTCTCGCCTCCAAGACTTCTCAAGGGCAGCACCAGTCCTGTGGAATGACTTGCCTCGCCCTATCAAACGCTCTCCTGATCTTCAGGCCTTCAAGAAATCCCTCAAAACCCATCTCTTCAGATTAGCGTACCACATCACTGATGCAACTCATCCCTCTGCTCTCCTACTCACACATGATTAAAGCTGCTTCTATGGCCATTCCCAAACCACTGGCACTAATGATCCTGCTATCTAGTGAAATTCCTCTCGTCTTCCTCAACCCCAATCCCTCTAGACTGTAAGCTCCTATGAGCAGGGCCCTCTACACCTCTTGTTTCCATCTTATGTCCGTTTTATATGTGTTTTGTTCCCTTTGGTTATTGTAAAGCGCTGCGGAAACTGTTGGCACTATATAAATGATGACAATAATAATAATAATAATAATAATTAGGTTAAGACCCACCTGACCAGAGGTGCCATGACGTGGCGGGTGGGCTTACACTTTAATGGACATTCAAGTAAACCAAAACCTCTGTGTTTTGTTTCGCATGGAGCTACAGTGGTGAGCGCAAGTGACTACCTTTTCTCTTGTTATGTTTTTATACATGAAGTGGACTGGATACTTCTGGTCTCCACAGCTGCCCTGGCAGGGAATAGGTGCAAAATATTTTTTTCTACATAGAGAATATATTTAACTAATGGGTAACAGCCATAACTGGAGCAAATCTAAAAATTGTGGATGGGTGCTAAAAAACTGAATAATCATAAAAAGTAAATATTTGGTTCTTGATGTTTCCATTTTACCATAATTGGTTGAAGGAAGGGTGGGTCGGGTGAACCTGGGAGACACAGAGAAACAGTTAATAATTACACTGAAAAGTCCATGACATATAATATAACACAGACAATACTCTTGAAATACTTACAGAGGCTTTTTACTCCCATACATTTTTCTAAAATAGAAATTATGAAATAATTGTAAATGATAGAAATGTTGATGTTTAAATTTCACAAAGCCTATTACAAGATGTCACTGGTAACATCTGAACTAAAGATTATGATATTATTGATACATGTATATCATGCGAAGTGCACAGATAGTTAGCAGTATGTTTATCGTCTGTATCCTGTAACGAGCAATGTATTCAGCATCTAAAAAGACCATTGTGCACAGGAGGATATTTATGATATACTTAAACAGGTACAGGTACATTCATGTTATCAATGGCAGTGAGTAAAGGATTATCCTCCAGTTGTTGAACTACAACTCCGATTACTATTCGTCACCAATATTGTGTATTCTGCAACACGTGAAGGACTATGTTGTCACTAGTGTTACAATATACAATCTCTAACACTACATACACAACTACACACTGTCAGTCACACACAAAAAAAATGTGATAGAAATTAATTTTCTCACCTGGAAATAATAGATATTTATGTGAGCTTTTTTTAAATCCGTGTCCTTGTATTAAACGTATCCGCTGTGTGTATGTCTGTGCAAATTCCTCGTCTCTTCTTGCTTTGGTATATGTAACTCTACAGTTGTGTGTTTGAACAATGCCTCCTTCATAGACATAGTATCATTTAATTTGCATTTTATTTGCATGCATCGGTTACAATAACAATGCAGAAGCAAAGGGTGTGATAGAGGACAGAAAATAATGTATTATTTTTTATCAAACCCTAGGGCAGGCTGACTGATGAACTTTATAAAAACCTAGACGCTCTGTCAAATAAAAAATGTTAACAATGTATAGCACAGAATATATAAAGAGTAATATATCCATGTATACTGTGTATATATATTATATATACTGCATATACAGTATATATACATATATATACACACACACACATTTTTCTGGTTTGGCTATTTTGACCTAGAATATTCACTTCTCCAGTTATTCTCCTGGTTTTCACCTCTTTCTGAATAACCCTGCTAGAATTTTCACTTCTCCTGTCATTTTCCTGAGTTTCACCTTTCTTTGAATAGACCTGATAGTATTCATTGCCGAATGCAGACGGACTGAAAGAAAATAATACAGCTGAGTTCAGCAAAGAAAAAAATATTGTTACTTTAAAATAAATTAGGAAACCTAGGGCACTATTACACTCTTCTCGCACAATTTTCCGCGTGCGCAAAAACGCATTAACGCGAGGGGCAAAACCCTTTGCGCTGAACGTCGTATTATGATGTTCGCGCACAAAATGCACGTTAACATCTAACGCGAGTGACCCTGCACAAACCCTGCGCGCATCCCATACTTAACATTGTGAGCGCAAATGCGTTCGTGCACTGGTGCGCGCATGGTATTACAATCTTAGCGCAAATTTTAACGGACAACGTTTGCGTGCATAATGTTAACGTCTTTTAAAAGCTGGTGTTAAAGGCAAATCTGAACGTCCTGGCCGAAACCAAATACACCAGCCGGAAAAAAAAAAACAGCACAGTATAGTTACACATTCTACGCATACCCAAACAATAAAATTGAGAGGTTGTGCGTGTTTTCATTATTGCTGCAGCATATATACTCCGATAAGTTTTTGCGCCTGCCAAAATCTAACGTGAGACAATTGTGGTTCTTAATTCAGATTGGCTGAATCACGTGAAAAAACAGTCTGCCCACCCAGGGCTTGAGTCCTGCGGGAACGAGCGGGAACGGCGTTCCCGCACTTCTCCCACAGCAGGAACGCTGTGGGAATGCAGGTTCCCGCTGTGGCCCGAGCCCGAAAGAAGCTGGCCGCACATTGCCGGCCGGCTGCGTGTCTTTCCTCCTACGAGCGGCCGCTGGCATGAAGTGCGGCCGCTCGCCTGGGATCCAACAGCCAGCCGCGATCTTGCGAGATCGCGGATCCTGCGAGATCGCGGCTGGCTGTTGGATCCCAGGCGTGTGTGTATAATTCTGGGGGTCCAGTGCTGGGTATATTCTGGGGGCTCAGTGGTGTGTGTATAATTCTGGGGGTCCATTGCTGGGTATATTATTCTGGGGGCTCAGTGCTGTGTATATTATTCTGGCGGCTCAGTGCTGTGTATATTATTCTGGTGGCTCAGTGCTGTGTATGTTATTCTGGGGGCTCAGTGCTGTGCATATTATTCTGGGGGCTCAGTGCTGTGTATATTATTCTGGGGGCTCAGTGCTGTGTATATTATTCTGGGGGTCCAATGCCTATGTATATAATTTTGGGAGGTCTGTGCCTGGATATATGCACCTGGATATATGCCTGGTCTGTGCACAGACATCCCAGAATTATATATAACGTGTTAGTCCAGTTGCTAGGGATGTGCCTTTCGTTTCGGACAGATTCATTTTTTTCATGAATAGGGCCGATTCGGTGCCTCGGATTCAGCTGAATTTCCGAATTTCCGAATCCGAAAAAAATGTCGTTCCATTTCGGACATCGTATTTTTCGGTTCCATTGCTGATTCCGTAATTCCCGTATCATTTCCAATGATTCAATATTTCTGTCGATACGAAAATTCTGCCGATTCTATCGTTTTTTATTAAATAAAGATCCTTTTTTTCTTATGAATATGCATTGCACAACTTTATTTAATCATATTAAAATGGTATGAAAGGAACAAAAATTATTGCAATCACTGTAATGGCGTTATTAAAGGCGACACCTGTACACATCCACGAACTGGTTCTAGTATTAAATTACAAGGTTTCTTTACCTATGTCGGCAAAACGACTAGACCTTTTAAGGACCGGATTTCTGAACATAAGACCTCTATTCGCAACCTTACATCAGACGTCCCAGGTGCCAGGCATTTCAGAGAGATGCGGCACAATGTATCCCAACTTCGCTACCAAATATTAGATAGAATACCTCCACTTAAGAGAGGAGGGAATAGAGATATATTGCTGCTACAAAGGGAAGTGAAGTGGATGTACTCGTTAGATACAGTGGCCCCTCATGGTCTTAATGAGAAGCTTGAGTGGCACTGGTTTCTTTGATTGCATCCACTAAGGCAACTGCAGTTCTAGGTGAGCTGTTGGTTTGATCCATATTATCTCTGAGTCTATGCATTTACATTGTATACGTTTAGTATTTGTATGCTATATAGATAAACCTCTGCTGTGAGTGGTTACTATATGATTTATTCTGTGGTTTCGATACCATGATTGTCATGTTTTATTTCATGTATCACTTTTTTATTATTCATTATTGGTTATTATGTATTTACTTTGGGTTTATTTGTATGGGTTATCTTTTTCAGGCAAATGGGGGGGTTTTAATCCTTTGAGTGGCGCCTGTTTAATCTGTATATTTGTGTTTTTTGTTGTTGTTATTTTTATATCTTGCATTGCATTACTTTGTATTTCTGTAACATTTTAATGTTCTTGCACCCAGGACATACTTGAAAACGAGAGAAATCACAATGTATCTTTCCTGGTAAAATCCTTTATAAATAAATAAGTACCTCAAAACCAGACTGAACAAAAAGGGGGTGGAGCTAGCTGGATACAGCAAGGGTAAGGGAACCCAGCAGGAACAAAAGAGCTATGAAATAATAGCTGTAAGCAGCAAAAGGCAGATTCAACACATTACATTAAAATATACAAATAAACCCTGAATCATGGGGCATGACAATGATGCTGCACTAATGATTTTTTCTATGGGGCGTTTGCTAAAAATCATGTAATTTCCCCCAAAAAAATGTAATGAGTCCCCATTTCTAATTTTTTTAACAAGCGCACCCCATAGAAAATATAACAGAAAAGGCTTGCATGATTAAATGTGCAAAAAAACACTTTACACAATGTAGATGATTGAAAAATCATATTTTATTGCATTTTTTGTTATAATATTCAGGCAGGACATGACATGACATATACATATACAGGGTTATTCAAAGAGATCCGAATGGCTGGAGAAAGGTAACCGAACGCTGATTTTCAGCGTTCGGTTACCTTTCTTGGCCATTCGGCTATCCAGAGAGCAGGCAATTCGCCAAATCCTGGCGAATTGCCTGCACATACGGTACCTGTTTGAGGGCAGTGAAATCCCCATGAAAAAGCACTGCTTCGTCTATTCAGAGAACATAAACCAGCAGTGAAAGGTTCCCCTAATGCCCTGCCATTCGGTGGTTTCATTCGACAGGTTTATTCAGGAGAATCCCATAGGCTTCAATGTTAAAAATATTCCCGTTTTAATTCAATATCTAATAAACCGTTCATTATAAAATTCTGCAGTAAAGAGTCTCTATTTAGATTTTTTAGGAAATTTTAAGCATTTTTCTGGAATTTTTATTTTTTTAAAAAGTCAGATTTTTATTTATTTATTTTAGTTATTTTTTCTGTAACAGCCCTCTTTATTATCATTCCCTGGATCTCATATGCAAATTTCAGACATTTTCGCTCAGTAGTTTCTTTGCAAACAGCGTTTCACTTTTCAATCATTCAAGCGAACTGTTTTGCTAATTTATTCACTGCATTCATCTGCGGTGTTGGCTTTTTCCAGTGGCTACTCTGCTTGTGATCGGCTCCTGCTCGGGTTTTTCTGGCGTCTTCGACGGGTTAATCCAGATGTTTTTGCGGGTTTTCGGCGGGTGTTTGACGGGTTTTCGGCAGCTTTTCCCTGCACTTCGACAGCCCTGTGGTGCTTGCTGAATACACCGCAGGGTGGCTGAAATGGGAAAGCCGATTTGCACAGAATTGAAGAGAACGAAAAGTCACCGAACGTGCAGTGACTTTTTGTATCTCTTTGAAGGACCCTGATAATAATGATATATTATGAATCTGCCGTGTCTGCCGGAAAGAATGATGTATAATATGTCTGGGTCGCATAATAAAATGTGACTTCAAATCGCGTTTAAACGAGCGAAACCGGTAAAAATAAACTCAGCACAGAGGCGTGAAATGGCTCAGCAGGGAAAGGGTTAATTTTATGATCCAGGAAAATATTGCCTGTCTGGCAACTCTAGTTGTAATAAAGCCCTTGGAATGTGTCCCTTTGGTAACCGAGCCTGTTTGGTCCCTGGTAACCGAGCCTGTTTGGTGCCTGTGGTTGGCAGGTAAACACTTGCAGATGGGATGATATTTAACACCGTGACTTTACCCTCATAATGTAACAATGTGAATGTTGGCCTTAACAAGAGAGTCAGGCCTTGAGTGCTGAGCAGAATGAATACATACCACCTGTCTGTCTCTATAAGCCATGACCTGGTATTGCCTGTGAATAGTGATAACACAGAGCCAGGCTCCCCGTGAACGCTTGGCGTATGAAGAGTTAATGTCTTCTCGCTGGTGGGGAGGTGTCTGCACGTCAGCGCCACCTATCGGCCACCCCTGAATTTCCCGCTGTTTGAATTTTGGGTGGGCTAACACCCGGAAGTGCTCTGAGCAGCACTCTGCACAGGGAGTTGTGGGAAGCAGGAGGGAGCAGTATGGAGGATGCAGGGAGGGTTTGGTAGTGGCTAATGGGGAACTGAAAGGTGATGCCGGTAAATGAAGGTAATTTACAGCTATTAAGGGGCGACGCTTCCTTTGCAATACAAAATTCACAGCGCTGGGGGGGAGAGCATACAACTATGGAGCTAGTCAGGGGGGGTCTTGTCTGTGCACTAGTTGCACTTTGTCCTATTTACAATCATTAGGCACCGGGGCTGGTGGCTCGGATTTCAGACAAACCACCTTGTGTGTATTGCAGCTGGTTGGGGGGTGGTTAGAGTTGCAGTCCTGTTTCTGGTGAGTGCAGGCAGTTCCTCAGCCCAGATGTTAATCTGTTGGTGTGTGATGATGCAGGGAGCGCTTCCTGTGCAGGTTAAAGGTGGGTAATCATGTGTACTGAAAGGTAAAGCAGGAAATTCAAGCAGGGTAAACGCCTTGTGGGTCCCTGTAACTTTACATGATACAGGGTGAGATATTACATTGTAACTGCTGCTGAGTGGTCTGAATTGTTTGGATGGAGGAGTGGATGGGACACAAACCCAGGTCTGTATAGCTAGATCAGGCTAATAAGCGGTTATGTGTTTTTGTTTTTTTTCCTGAGATGAGCTGTTAATAAATGCTCGCATATTACACCTGGTGGCTTTGTGCTATATAGAAGATCTGTCTAGAATAGATAGACTGATAAAGTTGTCGTTTCTGTTTACTAATCTGGAAGTCTCAGAGAATTGACAAAGTGTAGCAAATACTATCAGTTATTTAGTAAGCTTTGAATTGCACCGACTGGGAAATTTCACTGTATTTGCAATTTCAGGGCAATTCGTCTATTCACTAAGCTGTATTTACACCCAATACATGTGAATTGATACCGAAATACGGTGCGTTTCGGCTGCACCGATATTATTGCATTGAGAACTAATTTGTCTATTCGCAGAATGACGAATTGCTCCGAAATTGCAGCCAAATGACCTGATTTGTTGTTTTTTGTATTTAATTCCCCAGATTTAAACAGCTGTTTCTAATTGGTTTTAATTTTTTTTTAAACCTCCCTGGCGGTCTAATATTTGTGAACAACTGCGTGTAAAAGCGGTCTATTTTTACCCCCCCCCCCCCCCGCGGTATTCCCGAGTGTGGCTCGGGGTTAAATTCCTATGTTGGAAGCAGTAACCCTGAACAACACTCGGGATGCTGCTGGATACATCACCTCTGCCTGCGCTCCCTTGATGTCCCCAGCTGTCTCCTCCGTCGACCGCGACCTTATACTTCCTGGTTCCTTCCTTGCAAGAAGGAATCCAGGAAGTAAAACGCCGCGATTGCCGGAGGAGGCTGCAGAGATCGAGGGAGCGCAGGGAGAGGTGATGTATCCAGCCCGAGTGTGTCTCGGGGTTACCGCTCTCAGCGGTGAAATTTAACCCCGAGACACTCTGGATAACCGTCAGGGAGGTTAAACGCTGCAGAATGGCATAGCACGCCATGCTGGCGCTGAGGCCGGCCTACGGCCTGCTTACTTTGTGCGCAGGATGATCACATCAATGGGCAGGCTGTGGGATGTGCTATAATGGCCTGCGGCATTTATGTCCACCTGCCACGGGGACTGCATAACCTGCCCCATGGTGTCAAAGGGTTAAATTATTATATATATATATTTATATATATATATATTTATTTTTTAATTGCTTTAACTTAACGGGAGACTTCCCGTTGGCTTTTTTTTTTTTCTGTTCGGTGGAATTCGCTGAGACCAATTTGGTGTTTTGTTTTGGTTGTGTGGTTTTGGTTATGTCCATTTATATGTAATTCGTTCCTTTTGGTTATTGTAAAGCGCTACCGAAACTGTTGGCGCTATATAAATGACAATAATGATAATCTGCAGGAAAACAAGTTCTAGTCCTACGAACCTATTGAAATCTCCCCTTTTTTTTCCCCCCAGCTGTAAAATAGCCAAATTGTGTCGTGTGATACATTAAAAGACCTGATTATTGTTATACTTTATAAAGTGCCAGCACATTCCCCAGCGCTGTACACAATTATACTTGGGTCATTGAAAACACAGGTACAATATGTCTGAAGACAGGATTTTGGGTAAACTGATACAGGAGGGATGGTGGACCCTATTCCCATGGGAATTTACAATCTAGATGATATTTTTGTGATCTTTTTGATTAAAATGTGCTATTAGGTTTTTTGTTTTTCTTGTATGATTTACAGTCATGGCCAAAATTGTTGGCACCCCAGAAATTTTTCCAGAAAGTCAAGTAACACATGTTTTGCTATACACGTTTATTCCCTTTGTGTATATTGGAACAAAACAAAAGAAGGGAGGAAAAAAGCAAATTGGACATAATGTCACACAACTCCAAAGATGGGCTGGACAAAATTCTTGCCACCCTTTCAAAATTGTGGATAAATAAGATTGTTTCAAGCATGTGATGGTCCTGTAAACTCACCTGGGGCAAGTAACAGGTGTGGGAAATATAAAAATCACACCTAAAAGGAGAGAAGTTCACTTAGTCTTTGCATTGTGTGTGCCACACTAAACATGGACAACCGAAAGAGAAGAGCACTGTCTGAGGACTTGAGAACCAAAATTGTGGAAAAATAACAACAATCTCAAGGTTACAAGTCCATCTCCAGAGATCTAGATTTGCCTTTGTCCACAGTGTGCAACATTATCAAGAAATTTACAACCCATGGCACTGTAGCTAATCTCTCTGGGTATGGACGGAAGAGAAAAATTGAAAGGTTGCAACGTAGGATAGTCTGGATGGTGGATAAGCAGCCCCAAACAAGTTCCAAAGAAATTCAAGCTGTCCTGCAGGAGCATCAGTGTCAGCGCGAACTATCCGTCGGCATTTAATTAAAATGAAACGCTATGGCAGGAGACCCAGGAGGACCCCACTGCTGACAGAGACATAAAAAAGCAAGACTACAGTTTGCCAAAATGTACTTGAGTAAGCAAAAATCCTTCTGGGAAAACGTCTTGTGGACAGATGAGAGCAAGATAGAGCTTTTTGGTAAAGCACATCATTCTACTGTTTACCGAAAACGGAATGAGGCCTACAAAGAAAAGAGCACAGTGCCTACAGCGAAATATGGTGGAGGTTCAATGATGTTTTGGGGTTGTTTTGCTGCCTCTGGAACTGGGTGCCTTGAATGTGTGCAAGGCATCATGAAATCTGAGGATTACCAAAGGATTTTGGGTCTCACTGTAGAGCCCAGTTTCAGAAAGCTGGGTTTGCGTCCGAGATCTTGGCTCTTCCAGCAGGACAATGACCCCCAAACATACGTAAAAAAAACACCCAGAAATGGAAGGCAACAAAGCGCTGGAGAGTTCTGAAGTGGCCAGCAATGAGTCCAGATCTAAATCCCATTGAACACCTGTGGAGAGATCTTAAAATTGCTGTTGGGAAATGGTGCCCTTCCAATAAGAGAGACCTGGAGCAGTTTACAAAGGAAGAGTGGTCCAAAATTCCGGGTGAGATGTGTAAGAAGCTTATTGATGGTTTATAGGAAGCGACTGATTTCAGTTATTTTTTTCCAAAGGGTGGACAACCAAATATTTAGTTAAGGGTGCCAAGAATTTTGTCTAGCGTATTTTTGGAGTTTTGTGTGACATTATGTCCAATTTGCTTTTTTCCTCCCTTTTTTGTTTTGTTCCAATACACACAAAGGGAATAAACATGTGTATAGCAAAACATGTGTTACTGCAATACGTTTCTGTGAGAAATACTTGATTTTCTGGAAAAATGTTTGGGGTGCCAACAATTTCGGCTATGACTGAGCATGAAGCTAAAGATCTATTCACAAAGCACTGAAAGTTCGGTGCCCTTCAGCAATTACTTTTTTTTTTTTTCCCGACTATACATTGAATTCAGTATTCCCCGGATGGTTGCCAAAGCCTCATGAAAATGTTGGAGAAAGTCGCTGAAGTGGCCTAGGCGAATTCCATCAACCTGCAAATAAAAAGTGAAAATCTACTATTCTCCTCCTAGGCCTTTAAAACCCCCAATTTTTTTTTTTAAATGTTTGTAAATAGTAGTAGGTGGAAAAAAAAGTTGTTTTTTAAAAAAAAAAAAAAATCCTCCCTGGCGGTGTTCCCAAGTGTGTCTCGGGGTTAAATTTCACCACTGAGAGCAGTAACCCCTAGACACACTCTGGCTGTATACATCACCTCTCCCTGCGCTCCCTCGATGCTCTCTGCAGTCTCCCTCTGGCGATCGCGACCTCCTACTTCCTGGATTCCTTCTCGCGAGGAGGGAACCAGGAAGTATGAGGGTCGCGATCCCTGGAGACATCGAGGGAGCGCAGGGAGAAGTGATGTATCCAGCAGCATCCCGAGTGTTGCTCGGTGTTACCGCTTCCAACATGGGAATTTAACCCCAAGCCACACTCGGGATGCCGCTACGGGGGCAAAAAGGAAAAAAAAAACTGACCGGTTTTAGACAGGGAATTTCAAAATAAATAGACCGCCAGGGAGGTTAAAAGGTGTTCTAAAATATTAAAAAAAAAAGCTTTTTACTGAATGCATTTAAAAAAATAAAAAAAAAAATGTTACATTGAATCCTATTCTGTTTTAAACCTGTCGAACTGAAATATCAAATCAGGACATTTTGCAGACACGTCAGTGCAGTTTGGCGTTCTATGACTAGATAACCATTACTTCACTAGGGGACAATTTCGCTGCCGCAGAAGATTGCTGAACTGCACCATTTTTCGCTGTCAATTCGCCTGTATATGTGGAATTGTCAAATTGGTTAACACATGAACTGCCCCGAAATTGCAATGAATGGTGAAATTCACTCTTCGGTGTTTAGAGAATAATCTCTTAATTATAAATAATGCTGCCATTTCGTGCGTTTATTTCCTTCTCATATTTATCCATACTCTGCAGACTCCAATCTGTTGCAGGCACGTGGAATACTTTTACATGTGTTTATCTTTCTTTTTTTTTTTTCTCCTCTTCCCACTATCTCTGTATAAACTGCTAGGTGTACCGATCTTACTATGTCTTGTGTCCCTATAAAAAAGAGGAAGAAGGAAGCTGCTGTTCCCAGCAACCTCCCTGCTTCTGAATGTTTGTTTCCCGATGTTCGCTTGTTCTTGGTGGAACGCAGGATGGGGTCTGCGAGAAGGAACTTCCTCACATCACTGGCACAGAGAAAGGGATTCTGTGTGATGTCATTGTACAGGTAATGTATGTCCACAATAAGCCATCCTTTGGGTAAGACAAACTGCAATTATTCTAAATATCTCTTAACAAGACTATAAAGCATTATATAATAATCATTTATTCCCCAAATGGATTAAATCCATAAATTAACATTACACATACACCGCGACTATGCAAAACTAGCCCCCTCGCAAATGTCAAGTGATGGCATAGCACAGACTGTAGAAGTCAGCCTATAAACATTTTGTTCCTCCTGCAGTGATGTGGTTACTCATGTAGTGGCAGAACAGAACTCTCATTCAGATGTCCTGGCGTGGATTGAAAAGCATGAAGGTCAATGTGTGCCGTCTGTGAATGTACCGCACCTTCTAGATGTCAGCTGGTTCACAGAGAGCATGAGTTCTGGGAGGCCTGTAAACGTGGAACCCAGACACAACTTAAAAGTGAGAACATTTAAATCGTTTATTCTATTTGTTCATCGCTTGTCTTTTAGTCAAGAGCCTAATGTCCCGTAGCAGGGGAAACCTCGGCACATCTTAGCTTCACAATAGCAGTGTCGTAGGTGAGGGCTGTGTTTAAAGCCCACAGACGTGGAGCAGTGGCGGGCCCCGTGTGTAAACATTATAGCAGGGGTCAGCATACTTTATAATAACTCAACAGAAACCACGACAGAGACACCCTAAAAGGGACGAAACCCAAAAACTGTATAGAGACTAACAAAGTGGTGACAGAAGTTCCCACACAGTGCTCTAACAATTCTTTATTGGATAATGTACCACACAATTAAAATTGTACGACCATGAAAAATAAATAAGCCAGCCTGCACAGGACTCAAATTATAATGGGTATAACTGCTATCATTAAGATCAATGATTGACCACTGACTGCACACCGTGTATTTGCACAGTTGCCCGATCTCTTGCGCTATACCTCGGCAGTTCGAGCTGCCTACTATACGCCAATGTAAATCTACAAATACCGCCAAAAGTCCAAAATTAATGAATCCTTAGAAAAAGAAAGATCTGAGATCATCAAATTTCAAGATCATACTAATTTCTCTGCTTTGGAAGATAAACTTAAAAATTCACTTGACAAGTATGATCTTGCCATTAAAGAATGCAAAGTTAGAAAATTTGCTAGAGATGGTAAAGACTATAAAACAGGCAATCTTATAAGAAAACATCTTCGAATATGGCGAGTGAATACTCTACATTTGAATAGGACTCATCAGATGCTGAAATTCCTGATAAAATCACTGGGGGCATAGATCAAATGGGTAATACTGCTCAAGGGACATCCTTAAAGGGGTGACATTTTTTTGGTCAGTCCGCCACAATCTTCACAGAAGAAACGGAAAGGGAGAATGAACCAGCGTGTCAGAAACAGGAAGCAGGGAAATTCCCCCAGTCTAATAATAAAAATATAGTTAACTTGTCTAATATTGTGTTGAATCAAGATCAAGTGAGCCTTCTGAATAAAGATCTTTCATTTGTACCTAGACCGAAATGCAGTATATTTGAATGGATAAAAGATGTCCATTTATTCGTAAGGAAGGTCGCTTTACATAAATATCATCAGATCCAGCTTGAAAAAGATGCCCAAAAATATAACCTTACTTCACAAGATATGGACTTACTAGATGAATACTATCCATCTGGTAGTCAATCACATACTACTTTGCGACCTAAAAGCAGATTCACTCCTCACATTGCAAATTAGTCATATTGAGATGTTTTGTAGGATGGTATGCAGTGAAATTGAAAAATGTAATCCCTCGATCCTCTTTCACAATATTCCTGACACTCTATCAGAAGGTGAGAAAAGGGCATGGTTTGAACTAGAAAATAATGAAAATTTGGTCATTAAGAAATCGGATAAAAGTACAAAGTACAATATCGTGAAATGGTGTTACTACTTCATGATGGCAATACCTATAAGACCCTTAAAAGCGACCGCCACGGATCTATTTTCAGTAGCCCTGTGTGAGATATTGAAAGACGGGTATGAGAAGGGCATCGTTTCAAACTATGAATTTATGAAAACTAACAACCCGATGATTGCAACTTTTTATGGGCTGCCTAAGATTCATAAAAATAGAGATCCTCCACCAGGCAGGCCTATTGTATGAGGCATCAATAACTTGACACAGAATGCCAGTACATATATAGACCACATCTTGAGAGAGATTGTTGCCTCCCTCCTGTCGTATTTCAAAGACTCTAAGCAGACCCTTCGTGAATTAAATCATCTTCACATTGGTGGGGCGCTGCTGTGTAGCCTGGATATTGAGGCTTTGTACAGCAGTATTCCCCACGAACTAGGAGCACGATGTGTCAAAACTTTTTTGAGGAGAGGAGAGGGTTTTGATCTACATACTATTTTTGTAATGCAACTCCTAAGGTTTTCTTGTCCCATAACTATTTTACCTTTTGAAGGCAAATTCTATTTGCAATGTGTGGGGGATTGCTACGGGTTCTCCTTGTGCTCCCGCGTACGCTAATTTTATGGGAGGAAACCAATCGTCAGTGTATCCATAGCTGGAAAAGCTATATTGATGATGTGTTGATCGTGTGGGATTCCACTGAGCATTGTTTTGAGGAGTTTGTTAAAAATCTGAACTGCAATCGCCTAAATCTGCGTTTTACCTCTGAGGTCCAGTAAAATGAAATCAATTTCCTGGATATCAAAATCAGGTTTAGAGGAGCATTGTTGGAATCTACCCTTTTTTGTAAACCTACTTCATGCAATAATTTACTGTCCTGGTCTAGTCACCATCCTATACCTCTTAAAAGGGATATTCCAGTGGGACAGTATCTGAGAATTCGGCGTACATGTAGTACTTTGGCAGAATTCAATAGCAAAGCATCTCCATTACGGCAGCACTTTAGAGAAAAGGGATATCCTAATAAGAAATCCTCTTCAAGATACACCTCATACCTCCTAGTAAAACCTTGAGATTGGTAGGGAATTTTGATACAGCCTGCCATAAGTGAGAAACATCTGTGAAATATTCTGGCCTCTTTTGACACGACACACATCTTCAATCTGTTTTACCAAAAAGACCCTCGATGACAACACGCAGGTGTAGAAATTTAGGGGATAGTTTGACGTCTAGTCATTTTCAGAGTGTTTCTAAACCATCTGGTTCATGGCTATCATATCCCTTTTAACGGTACCTATAGATGTGGCAGGTGTAAGGCCTGTCCACACGTCTTAAATTCCCGACAAATAGTCCTCGGCATTTGCTAAGAGATTTGAAATCACGCAATTCTTTAACTGTAAGACTATTCGTCCGCTTAAATTACGAATATTGGAACATCTGCGGGGGATCAATTATCAAAGAGATACACCCGTAGTGAGGCATTTAAAAGAACATCATGCAGGATCGAGTGAGGTCCTCAAATTCACCGGTATTTAACAAGTTAAATTGGGCACCAGACGTGGCAATCTTGACATCAAATTGCGCCAGCGTGAAGCTTTCTGGATCTATAAATTGGGTACTTTGTCCCCAGGGGGGCTAAATGAGGGCTTCACATTTGTACCGTTTTTATGAGCTTTAGTGGGTCAATATTTGATCTATTGGAACATATGTCTTCATATACATGTTAGTGTTGTTTTATTCTTTTACTTGGGTTCGTTGACTGCAATTTATGGTTACATTTGTAGCCCTACTACTATTATAGGCTAGTGGCTGTGTAATTGTTTTTGAATTAGGAGTTGTCTGGACGATTCACATGATCGGCCACTCTGGTCTATGTACTCCCATTTGGTTGAAGGGAAAGGTTTACATGCGCATGTGTGTCCTTCCGTTTGCTTGCGGTACTGTAGGCACTCTCCATACGCCCACACGCTGACGCCATGTCGGCGTCTAGATTTCTTAATGGATGGGGAGTTTTCCGGACGTGGGCAGGATTGACAATGCGCATGTGCGTCCTTTCGCTTACTTGCGGCACAGTAACTGGCCCCCATACAGCCACGCGATGAGGCGGTGGATGATGACGCCATATTGGCATCCGGACTCTCTAATTGAAATGGGAAGTTTCCGGAAGTGGGAACCATGCCACATAACGTGTTTTTTTTGGGGTTTTTTGGACGCTATAAAAGGAGGTTCAGGTACGATTTTGGGTTTCCCCCCCCCCCCAGCTCCTGATGAAGCCCCGTGTGAGCAAGGGGTGAAACGGTTGAGCGTATCTTAAATTTTTTTAACAGTTTGTGTTCATGTCTGTCGGTCTGGTCACTCTCCCAGCTTTTTTGGGCATGTATGCCTTGGTTATTTTTTTGATATGTAGAGTTGTTACATTAGACTCTGGGGTATATATTTACTAGAAGGCATACTGATTTCTGGCTCTTTGCAGTATTTGTATATTTTGGCGTATACTAGGCAACTCGAACTGCCGAGGTATAGTGCAAGAGATAGAGCAACTGTGCCAATACACGGTGTGTAGTCAGTGGTCAATCCTTGATCTTAATGATAGCAGTTATACCCATTATAATTTGAGTCCTTTGCAGGCTGGCTTATTTTTCATTGTCTTACAATTTTAATTGTGTGGTACATTATCCAATTAAGAATTAATTGTTAGAGCACCCTGTGTGGGAACTTCTGTCACCACTTTTGTTGCTAGTCTCTAGTCAGCATACTTGACCCTCCAGATAGAACAATTGCACCAAGTGCAGGGAAGGTGTCTGAGAATAGAGATGAATTGACAATTTATTAAACAAAAATGCCACCCCCCCCTCCCCTGCTTTACTTCACAGCTGCTACACGGCCGTTGGCTGTTCTGGCTGTCGGTATTTTTGACTTGGGGCGTGTCACTTTGCTTGATATGCGGTTGGCCTTTCTGACCATGTGGTTTCCAGCGTCCTGATGATTGGACGCCTTAACCTCGTGTCCCGGCTCCGATACCAGCCTCAGGTGCCTTGTTAGTAAAATTTTTATTTTTTTTGTATTTGTAAGCTGACATGTTTGTAAAATAAAAATTTCATTCAAAAAGTGAGGGCCTCGCAGGGCCACAAGTGGACTTCAATTAAAGCACAGCAGAAGGAAAATGATAATATTGAGGGCCTCGCGGGGCCACTCGAGTCATCTGTAACAGCACGGCAGAAAGAGAAAATAAAAAATATATATATAATAACTATAAACTCAGCGTAAGATATGAAAAATACTGAAAAATCGTCCAAGGACATCTAAGTAACAGCAGACTCATCCCCAACTCGGGGGGGGGGGGTCTCGTCAAAAATTAAAGATACAAAGAAGGCCACAGTAGGCCAAAGTTTGCCTTCTAGTAGGTAACACATAAAAATAAAGAAAATATAATGGAGAGGGGGAGAAGGAAAAGAGGAAAAAAAAAAAAAAAACAAGGTGAGGAAAAAATGGCAAAGGCCAAATCGGTGCCGCCCCTGGCACTTATACGACTGGCCCATAAAAGACCAAGGGAGAAGGCCATGGGGGATAACATTGTACCTGGCCCGGGCATCTGGGGCAAGGCCAAGCTCCAGGCCACAGTCTAGCCTCCGGAACAACCCAGTAAAGCCAAAATAATTCAAAAATAAAAAAAAATAAAAAAAAATAAAAAAAATTCCTCTTAAAAAAAAAAAAAGAGAGTGTCCTCAGCCAGGTAGCGGCAACAAAAGGTCAGCTAAAATAAAAGAGTCCTCAGCACAGGGAAAAAATACAGGGGGGGGGGGGGGGGGGGTCAGCCCTGAATGGGGGGGGGGTAGGTCTCATCACAAGAAAATAACCATTACAACAGATATGACTGGCCTGGCATCCAAAACTCGGCGGGGAAGCCGATCCATCTTAAGTCCAGCAGAAAGGCCTCAGCCAGTGTCACGGAACATCAGCGGCCAGATTCCATGTCCGTCGTCATCTAGAGGGCCCAAAGCCCCACCAGGCCCGGCGTCGATGTACAGCCACCTCAATTCCAGCAACACTCCACCGGGCCCGTCTTGTCTCCCCCCCAGACATTGCAAGAGCAGCATCGCTAGGCCCAAGCAGGCTCTGCAGCCCGACGGCCCCCCGGGGATCAGCCTCAGCTCCAGCACAGCGGGAATATCAGCGCACCGCGCAGAATACTCTGCCACTCCGTCAGGCTCCTCCAGCCGCCGCACGTCATCCGCTTCGGTCTCCCGCACAGTGTCGTCTATCATCTTCAATCAATGTTCTCGAACCCAGGACATACTTGAAAACGAGAGAAATCTCAATGTATCCTTCCTGGTAAAATCCTTTTATAAATAAATAAAATAAATAAATCTTGCCCGTCTCGTTGATCTGCTGCAACCCACCGTCGCACGGCTCCTCCACCACAGGGATGTCATCTATATGGTCGGCAGCGGTTCCTTCCTCCCGCTCAGCTCTATCCGAAGCTTCCAGCCGCCGACCAGTCCACATTACCGCCATCAGCCGGCACCATTCGCCGTGTGAGCGGGCGCTCATCATCTTCCCTGGGCATCGACTCCAGACAGGCCTCAAGCTGTTCCAGCAAATCTTCCATGTTTCTGGTGGGGGAATGGCGAGCCAGCCGCCGCCAGTCCGCACTTACCCCTGTAGTCTCCACTATGGGGACAGCTTCAGCAACTGGAGGACGGGGGCCCTCCATCCCCCCGTCCCGCCGCAGGTGCGTACCCAGGATATAGGCTGAGAGTTTATCAGGCTGCACTCGAGCTGGAGCCTAGGCCCTAAGATGGCCGACGACAGCACGTGCCCAGCAGGGAACAGGGACCCGAAACTGCTCTCCTCCGGTCCGGAGGGGGGAATAAACGGGCTCCGGACTGCACAGTTCCGATGACCAGCTATGGCGGGACCTCAGGGTAAGAAAAATGTCTCGGCAATAGTCAGCTGGAGGTCCCCTTAAGCGGCAGACGTGCGGAGCTCCACTAGGACACGTCTGCCTCCGTTGGTAGCCGGCCACGCCCCCCTCGTTAGTTAATTTTTTAACCGTTCTCCCTATGTGCACTTCCCTTGGGGTCAGTACAGCTCAGGATTAAGCCCGCAACAGGCGAAAAGCGTTGAGCTATGTCAGCCCTCTTTTGCTTTTAAATCTATCCTTCCTCCTTTTGGTGGTTTGTTGCGCGGACTACCCTGGCGTGTCCCTTCTAATTCAGTTTAGAGGTATCAGGTAGTAATTTTCTCCTTTATTACCTACTCCTCTTTACTGTGACACGACTTGTGGACTCTTATGAGGTGCCGTCATACCTTATGTATTTTCCCACCATTCAGGTTTTAGTGTTTTTTGTTTAATAAATTGTCAATTCATCTCTATTCTCAGACACCTTCCCTGCACTGGGTGCAATTGTTGTTCTATTTGCTTTTGTTGGATCAGGCCCTTTTGGGTGTCTCTTCCCCGTGTTTATTGTGTGTGTTTTGTACTTGACCCTCCAGTTGTTTTGGAACTACAGATCCCATCATCATCAGGTTGATTTTAGCATCATGGGGAAATGTAGTTCCGGAACATCTGGAGAAACATGGTTGCTGAGCTCTGCATTATACGGTCATTTGGGGGGGTGTGTAATGCAAAAGCACTGGACACAGTATTGGTATTTATTGATGTACAAGAACACTTTGGCATATGAGAGAATTCAATGTTATCCATTGCCCAGTGTGGATAATGCACAGCTTGTTAAATAAAAACTAAACCTCAATGCCACTTTTTACCCTTCGTAAGCAGTAAATCTCTTTTGGATTTTTTTTTTTTTCTTGTGTGGAAGGAATTTCATTAACAGGGTTATTCAGAGAGAGGTGAAAACCAGGAGAATGACTGGAGAAGTGAAAATTCTAGGTCAAAATAGCCAATTTGTAAAGTGAGATAAATGTGATTTTTCTGATTTGGCTATTTTGACCTAGAATTTTCTCCAGTCATTCTCCTGGTTTTCACCTCTCTGAGTAACCCTGTGTTTAATTTGTTGGAATGATAGGGGGGGGGGGGGTGGCCATTTCATTTTGTATGACAATATTGACAGATCTATGATCTCTGGGCATTCACATTCCTCCTTAATGTGCTAGAGATGTGACAACATGTTGTGCACAGCAGAGTATATAAAGACCTCAGATGGAAGGTGTTCACTTAATAGGAATGTGATGCCACATAGTGCACAGTTGAAGATGCTCTTAAAAGCGGTAGTTGTAACACATTCCTGTTTGACTGTCTCTTACACTGGAAAATAGCAACATTTTCTGTAGTAGTGAAATTTGAGACCACCTAATGCCTTGACGTTGATAAGGATTGTGTAGAGACTGTGTGCACAGAAGGGGTGAGCTTGTGCCATAGAGAGATTAACGGGAACTGAATACACCCCTGATCCCACAAACTGACACTATATGCAACAACACAAAGCTATTGATTACGGAGATGTAGTGTATGCAGCGACCCCGCAAACACACCTTCAGAAACTTACCACACTGTATAACTCATGCTGCCGCTTTGCGCTACAATGTAACTACATGACCTACCACTGTGACATGTTAAAAGAGCTAAACTGGCCGTCGCTGGAATCTAGACGCACTCTTCACCTTTCCAACCTGGTGTTTAAGAGCTTTTCTGGGAAGCTGCCACCCTACCTGAATAGACTGCTTCCTCCAGCAGTTCCCTCATCCTATAACCTCCGATCCAGGACCAGCACCTTACTTGCAATACCACAATACAAAAAGACAGTGGCTCGGTCCTCATTTTCCTACAGAGCACCGCAGTTATGGAATAACCTCCCAGACGCCATCATATCTTCCCCCAGTCTAAAGTCACTCGAGCTCCCTATTAACATACCTCAATAAGGAATGCACCTGTAAACCTGTAACATAATGACTATTTCCTACATACAGTCAGGTACAGAATTATTGGGACATCAACACAATTCTAACATCTTTGGCTCTATACACCACCACAATGGAGTTGGAATGAAACAAACACAATGTGCTTTAACTGCAGACTGTCAGCTTTAATTTGAGGGTATGTACATCCAACTCAGGTGAACGGTGTAGGACTTACAGCAGTTTGCAGATGTGCCTCCCACTTGTTAAGGGACCAAAGGTAATGGGACAATTGGCTTCTCAGCTGTTCCAATGGCCAGGTGTGTGATATTCCCGCATTACGCCAATTACAATGTGCGGATAAAAGGCCCAGAGTTCAAGTGTGCTATTTTCATTTGGAATCTGTTGCTGTCAACTCAAGATGAGATCCAAAGAGCTGTCACTCTCAGTGAAGCAAGCCATCATTAGGCTGAAGAAACAAAACAAACCCATCAGAGAGATAGCAAGAACATTAGGCGTGGCCAAAACAACTGTTTGGAACATCCTCAAAAAGAAGGAACGCACCGGTGAGCTCAGCAATACCAAAAGACCCGGGAGACCACAGGAAACAACTGTGGTGGTTGACCGAAGAATTCTTTCCCTGGTGAAAACACCCTTCACAACAGTTGGCCAGATCAAGAACACTCTCCAGGAGGTAGGTGTATGTGTGTCAAAGTAAACCATCAAGAGAAGACTTTACCAGAGTGAATACAGAGGGTTCACCACAAGATGTAAACCATTGGTGAGCCTCAAACAGGAAGGCCAGATTAGAGTTTGCCAAACCACACCTAACAAAGCCTTCACAGTTCTGGAACAAGATCCTATGGACAGATGAGACCAAGATCAACTTGTACCAGAGTGATGGGAAGAGAAGAGTATGGAGAAGGAAAGGAACTGCTCATGATCCTAAGCATACCACCTCATCAGTGAAGCGTGGTGGTAGTGTCATGGTGTGGGCATGTATGGCTGCCAATGGAAATGGTTCTCTTGTCATTGATGATGTGACTGACAAAAGCAGCAGGATGAATTCTGAAGTGTTTCGGGCAATATTATCTGCTCACATTCAGCCAAATGCTGCAGAACTCATTGGACGGCGCTTCACAGTGCAGATGGACAATGGTTGCTTTTGCAGTATGCTTTGGGTCAAAGAGTTTTTGAAGGGACAGCAGTGGAATGTTATGCAATGGCCAAGTCATTCACCTGACCTGAATCCCATTTTGAGCATGCATTTCACTTGCTGAAGACAAAACTGAAGGGAAAATGCCCCAAGAACAAGCAGGAACGGAAGACAGTTGCAGTAGAGGCCTGGCAGAGCATCACCAGGGATGAAACCCAGCGTCTGGTGATGTCTATGCATTCCAGACTTCAGGCTGTGATTGACTGCAAAGGATTTGCAACCAAGTATTAAGAAGGGAAAGTTTGATTTATGATTATTATTCTGTCCCATTACTTTTGGTCCCTTAACAAGTGGGAGGCACGTCTGCAAACTGCTGTAAGTCCTACACCGTTCACCTGAGTTGGATGTAGATACCCTCAAATTAAAGCTGACAGTCTGCAGTTAAAGCACATTGTGTTTGTTTCATTCCAACTCCATTGTGGTGGTGTACAGTAATCCCCGGTCATTCGCGGTTCTGCTTTCGCGGACTCAGTGGTTCGTGGATTTTTTCCGCTTACCACGTGGTAGCAGCATCCCGGTGTGTCATCTATGGTTCCTTTATCGAATATTGTTCCAACACATCAGCGCCTCCCAAACACACCCCTTTGTACAGCCCCCTGATGTGTTAGAGCCTGGTGAGGTGGAGTTCCGATCTTTGCCGAGGGCTCCTTGGAACAGTATTCGATAAGGAACCATATAGGGCACAACACCCCAGCAGAGAAGCTGCTCCTGTGCGTCTCCGGGCTCACGATCGTGGCCAGGGCATTCCCTTATCTCGGCATCATTACGAGAGAGGAGATGCCGACCCTCCTGGATCCCCGGACCACGCTTGCGGGGGTGCACAGGAGTCTCGGCATCTCTGAACGATGCCGAGAGGAGAATGCCCTGGACGCGATCTTGAGGCTGGAGATTCACAGGAGCAGCTATTCTGCCAGGAGGACGGCGGCTCCTGGGTCCTAATGCCGCATGGCTGTGCTTTTTTTTAGCACAGCCACAATTCGCAGTTTTTCAAAATTCGCAGGGGTTGTTGGAACGTAACCCCACGAATTTCAGGATTACTGTAGTTAGAATTGTGTTGATGTCCCAATATTTCTGGACCTGACTATTTTCTGTTAATCTGTATGTATTTGGTTATTTTTTTTTTTTTTAATACCTTGCATTGTATTACTTTGTATTTCTGTAACAACTAACATTTTAATGTTCTTGAACCCAAGATGTACTTGAAAACGAGAGAAATCTCAAGGTATCCTTCCTGGTAAAATCCTTTATAAATGAATAAACACACATGCATTTATCACTAACATACTCGGGGTTATTCAGAGAGCGTGAAAAGCAGGAGAATGACTGGAGAATGACACATTCTAGGTCAAAATAGCCGATTTGGAAAGTGAGATGAAAGAGAGAATTTTGACCTAGAATTTTTCATTCTCCAGTCATTCTCCCGCTTTTCACGCTCTCGGAATAACCCTGACGGACTGCAAATATACAGGTTTTTTTTTAAAGCATAAACTCATGCACAGTCCCTACATATAGACCTCTGCGGTGCATTCACACACTGAGTATATAAATCTCCCCAGACACCTGTAAAGACATGCTGTGGAGATTTCTCAACATAAACAAAAGCTTGGTGTATGTATTTTTAAGGACAAAGTAACTTCTCGGCTAGTAACCTTGATCTGTATTCTTAGAATAATGGGTAGTCATATTAAGTCATAGGTTTGGCATTACAGATACTTTAGTCATTTTTATTTTTTATCTAATTTGCTAAACATTGGCAGATGATTTAACTCAAGTCTTTGCCTTTTTGTGTTTTAATATGTATCATTTTATATTTTTAAGGTTGTGCTATCCGCAGCAACTGAAGTTCGCTGTTCTCAGATGCCAACCTATGCTTGTCATCGGAGAACACCATTGAATCATCATAATCAGACAATTACGGTAACTGATTGGGGTCGTGCTGGAGGTAGAGCTAGCTACAATTTTCTGCTTGACAACATTCACATGTCATTTCTGCCTGCATTGCACACTGTGGAGCCTATATTTCCACTTGAAAATGGGGCTTTTGTTTAATTCTTACCTTTTAATACTGTGACTCTACACTTGCATCACTAGTTTTCTATGCTCTATTTTTAGTTTTCTACCATTGTTTTTTTTCTTTCTTCAATTTGTCTTTAGTACATTGTCGCACTTTGCTGTTTTCCATAGGTTTTAACCCTATCACTACCAAACACTTTTTTTTGGGGTGGGGGGTGTTACCCATACCGTTTTCAAATTAATTAGTAACATTTAAATGTAGGGTACAATAGAGATTTTGCATTAAGGTTGTTCTGAAATGGGTAATGGATTGATGTAAACTTCCCCTTTTTTTTTATCTTTTCAGTTTATTTACAGAAATATTTCTGGGATGACTGGTTCTAAAACTCTAGACCAGTAGTGTCCAACCTTGGCCCTCCAGATGTTTCGGAAACCACATTTGCTATGATGCTCAGCCACTTATTAGTTCAACAGTGCATCATGGGAGTGGTTCCGAAACATCTGGAGGGATGGTTGGACATCACTGCTCTAGATGGTGTCCATTATGTGCACATTACCACATTCAGCCTGCATTTGTAGCATAGAGGCAGAAATGTCATGGACAATAAAAATGGTTAAATATCCAATGCTTGCATGTGGAAATTACAGTGACTTGTATCTGTACTGTACATGGGTTTTCAGCATTTGCAACGACTGGAATCGAACACTCTCCCTGTATGTTGCCCTTTCCCTGGTGGTTGTAATGCAGCAGCGAAGTTTGAAAGCTTTGTTACAGTGAGGGTGGAGGCTGCTTCTTTTATAGTAATACCAGGTGACAGAAGGGAGATCTCAGAGAATTCCACTTCTCGCCAGGAGCATATTAATCTTGCATTAGAAAAGTACGCAAAGTTTCAGTTTTTTTTTAGTTTGCTACCAAAAAAATATATACATTAAAGCAAAATGGTTACACTCGTGTTTATGATTTTTTTTTCTTATGTCTGTTTTGCAATACTGACCATTCTAGAATGCTCTTGAAATCCTTGCACGGTCAGCTTTCTTTCAAGAATCAGACGTTCGTTATCTAGGATTCACTAGAGCGGCATCTACTCTGAAAGCTTTGCCATATAAGCTGCAATCTGTGAATCAGGCGAAGGACCTACCATGGTGTGGAGGGCACTGTATGATAGTCATCCAGGTATTTACCTGTACATAAGATAATGCCTTTTTTTTTATTTCAACATTGTCATGGTTTCAAAACTGTCTGAAAATAGTCCTTGATATTGTACTGAACTATGTTAAGACTTTGGAGTGCTCACTAAATACACGAGACAATTTTATGATTATTTTCTAAATGCTGCTGTTCTGCATTGTTGCAAAAGCTTCAGCAATCCCATAGGGAAAGTCAAAGAACAGCATCAATGAAGCTTTCCCTGCTGTTCGTTGGTTTTTACCTATTTGGATTGCCGAAGTTTGTCACTGTTGCAACAACGTAGAACAGCAGCAATTGGCGAATAACCCTTTTAGGATTAATCCAGACTTGAACATTAGAAAACCCTTCAACGACAATGTACAATTTTCAATTAATATTGAAGTCACGTATGATTACAAAATATTGCAAGACAACTGAAGGAACAGATGTTTGCAAGTGGAAAGTGAATGAAACAGACACCATAAAATAAGCCTTTTTCTCTAACTTCAAATTCGTATAATTAGCAGTCTGATAATGAGGTGTGCATGTTTTATAGTGAACTCGGAAAATAATAACCCACTGTTTTCTGTGCAGGAAATCCTAGAACATGGAATGTGCAGAGAAGTGGAAGTTATCAAAAATAATGAGCATTACCAAACAATGGAGGTATGTTCACAGAACATCTATGTATTTACTAGGGATGCACCGATACCATTTTATTTTTTATTTAAGACTTCGTACCGATACTTTTTTTCCAGGTACTTACTGATACTTGGAAAGCCGCCACATGACTTTAAATACAATAAATAATTGAGGATTTTGCGGAAAGCCTGTCCAATTTATGTTAATATTGAAATGTATGGCCAGACACCCACTGCACAGACGCAGAATAATTATATATATATATATATATATATTTATTTTTTTCAGAAGTCATTTACACATCCCAGAAATTCAAAGAACTGCATTACAAAGCTCATGTGCCTAGCAGAATGCCGCTAGAGCATGCCAGCTCAGTACTGGCTTCTGGTATCGGGGGCATCTGCACGAGTACCAAGTACTTGTGCAAATACTGGTACCAATACTAATATATGTGCATCCCATGTATTTACTGGAATTCCCCCCCCCCCTCACTAAACTCTCAAATTTCAAAGAAAATTATTTTAATCTGTAAACTAAGAGCTCTCAATTCACCTTTCTACACTACGCATCTTCAACACAACAGTTGTTTGGATACAAACTATACACCTTCATGTCGGGCTGGACTCATTCCGTGTACCATCTTGCATATCTACTTTTCTGCTCAAATGGTTTGTTATATGCCACTAACCTAAATTGTTATCTAGAACATTTAATTGTGGTACATTTGTAGAAGGTATTGTTAGAAAATATATAAGGTATTGAAGCAAATATTAAAAGGAAAAAAGTCTAACAAAAATGTCCTTTTTTTACTTGAAAGCTAAGTTTGCTTGTTTTGTAAAGTCTGCATTTGTTTTCCAATGAAACTTCCCATTGAGACCAAATCTAATAATATATATAATTTTTTTTAAATTCGAATTTTTTTTTTTGTTAAAATACAGTCAACCTGATATAAAAATTCGGTACTTGAGTCAGGGGTGTAGCTACCAGGGATGCAGCGGGTGCCACAGCACCCGGGGGCCCACAACCGGATGGGTGGGGGACCCGGACTAGCCCTGCTTGCCCCTCAGTCCAGGCAGGGGTCGGCACCTGGTCTCCCGTTTGATCGGCAGCGTGTGGGATCAAACTCCCACACGCTGCGCCAGAAGTAAAGGCCCTGCCGGGGGGAGAGGAGGAGGAAGAAGAGGACAGCTGCTCACATGGGGACGTGCTGGCCCTGTCCCTTCCCCCTCCACAGCCAAGCAAAGCAGAGCCTCCCCTGCTGTGCTGGAAGTGTCCAGCACGTGCAGGGAGGGGAAGTGGAGAGAGTGGAGACCATTCTTACCCACGGTAAGTATTAGGGGTCGACCGATTATCGGATCTACCGATATTTTGGGCCGATTTTGGGGTTTTTTGAATTTATCGGTGTTCAAGTCCCCGATATTACCGATTTCTACTTGCCGCTCCCCAGCGCGCTCAGTCACTGCAAAGCGCATGCGATGTTCTTGTTCCGTTGCAGGAGAAGCCGACCAATGAGGAGCTACGCCGCCCACCACATGGTCCTCGCGTCAGCATATCCGGAAACACTGCCCCTGCATGCAGATCTTGGAGAGAGCAGGGTAAGACCCGGTCACCAGCCTGAAAAAAAAGTTTACTGTATGTTTAACTGTAGATCGCTAGCTGGCTGTCTGTTCCTTTTTAAGTAATTACAACCAGGGTGTGCTGCTGAGTGCTCTGCTCCCTTCACTAGTCCCACGCAGTCACGCACTAAGCAACCCCAGTAGCTGCAGCAGCTCCCCCTCCTTCCTCAGCTCCATCTTTAAAGCCCCGTTGCTCCGTCCACTGACTCCATTCATAATGAGCAGTTACGGCCTGGGACACAGCACTGCAACCCAGAGCTCAGCCTGACCTGAAGCCCCCTTAAACACAGCCCTGCCTGAAGTTCAACCTGCAGCAGGTGAATAAAAAATGGCCCACAGCTGTGTGTGTGCACTGCAGACTGCAGTGCACACACAGCTGTGGGCCATTTTTTTTTTTGGCTGCAGTGCACACACAGCTGTGGGCCATTTTTTTTTTTTCACCTGCTGCAGGTTGAACTTCAGGCAGGGCTGTGTTTAAGGGGGCTTCAGGTCAGGCTGAGCTCTGGGTTGCAGTGCTGTGTCCCAGGCCGTAACTGCTCATTATGAATGGAGTCAGTGGACGGAGCAACGGGGCTTTAAAGATGGAGCTGAGGAAGGAGGGGGAGCTGCTGCAGCTACTGGGGTTGCTTAGTGCGTGACTGCGTGGGACTAGTGAAGGGAGCAGAGCACTCAGCAGCACACCCTGGTTGTAATTACTTAAAAAGGAACAGACAGCCAGCTAGCGATCTACAGTTAAACATACAGTAAACTTTTTTTTCAGGCTGGTGACCGGGTCTTACCCTGCTCTCTCCAAGATCTGCATGCAGGGTCGGTCCCCCCCCCCCCTAATTTAATGTTTAAAATATGAATAAACAACATGTTCAGTTTAAACCAGATTTGTGTGAAATTGTGTTCGTTTTCAAAAATTGGAGTGCACAGAATATCGGCCCCTGATATCGGTTATCGGCCAGAGAGACGGCCGATAATCGGTATCGGCCTGGAAAAAAACATATCGGTCTATCCCTAGTAAGTATGTATCAAGCTGGGGTGGGGGGTGTGTGTGAGCAGAGGCTGGCTAATTACTGGGGTCTGAAACCATGAAGTAAAAAAGCCAGACCTCCAGCGCTGCTGATAAAGGTGCACTAGCGTCACCACTTTTAATAGAAAAAACACACAGAACACAAACGTTTCGGACGCAGCCCCTTCCTCAGTGTGCAGTGTCCTAAATTACTGGGGTCTGATGCTGGCTGGCTAATTACTGGGGGTCTGATGCTGGCTGGCTAATTACGGGGGTCTGATATCTGGGGCCCGCGTGGAGGGTGGGTCTTGAAGGCGCGGGGCGTACTGGTACGCCCCGCTGACTTCAATGGCCCGCCTCGGCCCTTCTCCTCAGCCTTTGAGGGGGGGGGGCCCTTCATGGATTCTTGCTCAGGGGCCCTGAGGTTTCTACTTACGCCTCTGACTTGAGTTGTTTGACGCAGAGGTGTGGGAAAAGGTGCGTGGTTAAAAAATAAATAAATAAATAAATAATAATAAAAAAAAATAGTGTTGTGAAGAAGGGTACTTGTAGTTCTGCCCTGTTTGCGGGTAACTATGACCATTTGAAAGAGAAATGGAATCAGCGCCTACACAATGTCCCCCATCCGTGGAAGGCAAAAAACACCTGAACAGAGCACCCAAAAGAGAACTCGTGGGTAGACAAAGTAGGATATAGATCAAAAATATATTACCCTGTGTGCTCTGGTACCCAATAGGGCGAATGATGATCACAGGACATAAAAAATAAAGAAACACCTATATGGCGCAGTATATCAGCACAAGGTTAAAAGATAATCACACGAGGAGGAAGAAAACTCACAAATGATGGAGCCTGTGCAATATAGGCTCAATATGAAGGCAGTGGGTCCCTTCAGGGATGACCCCGTCCCGTCCTCGTGTGGTTCTTAGGTTTACTTGCGTGGACCATATATGGAGTAGAGCAGAAACAGACCATAGTATAGCATTGTATACCACAACAGGTGTAAATCAGATAATTGTAACACTCACGTGGTAAGGAACCTGTGTAAAAACACTGGCTCCGTATATGCGCCTGGATGCAATTGAGAATGCACCAGTCTCCTTTAGATGAATAAAAAGCTGGCACGATCTCCACCGTAAAAGCAATTGTATTTAATATACAAATCAAAATAAGTTCAATGAATAAAAGATAATAAAACCAAAACGCGTTTCGCTGCTTCCGCAGCTTCCTCAGTTGGTATGAAAAATAAAATAAAAGATATTTATTATGGTTATCTTTTATTTTATTTTTCATACCAACTGAGGAAGCAGCGAAACGCGTTTTGGTTTTATTATCTTTTATTCATTGAACTTATTTTGATTTGTATATTAAATACAATTGCTTTTACGGTGGAGATCGTGCCAGCTTTTTATTCATCTAAAGGGGACTGGTGCATCCTCAATTGCATCCAGGCGCATATACGGAGCCAGTGTTTTTACACAGGTTCCTTACCACGTGAGTGTTACAATTATCTGATTTACACCTGTTGTGGTATACAATGCTATACTATGGTCTGTTTCTGCTCTACTCCATATATGGTCCACGCAAGTAAACCTAAGAACCACACGAGGACGGGACGGGGTCATCCCTGAAGGGACCCACTGCCTTCATATTGAGCCTATATTGCACAGGCTCCATCATTTGTGAGTTTTCTTCCTCCTCGTGTGATTATCTTTTAACCTTGTGCTGATATACTGCGCCATATATGTTTCTTTATTTTTTATGTCCTGTGATCATCATTCGCCCTATTGGGTACCAGAGCACACAGGGTAATATATTTTTGATCTATATCCTACTTTGTCTACCCACGAGTTCTCTTTTGGGTGCTCTGTTCAGGTGTTTTTTTGCCTTCCACGGATGGGGGACATTGTGTAGGCGCTGATTCCATTTCTCTTTCATATCTTTACTTCTTTTTGGGTTTTTGGGAAGACCCACGGGGAACATAGCTGCCGGACTGTTCCACTACCGTGATACTATTCCCTCCACCATTTGCCTGTCCAGCGCCTCCAGGTTGTTGTTGAACTATGACCATTTGTGTGTGTCTCAAAGTTAGGATTTCTACTGTGTAACACAAGTTTGTTTATAAACTTTAAAATAGGATTTTCATACTAAATATAGTAATATTCTGTTTCATAAATTATACATGGTGTAGGTTTCAAAGTCTTGTACTAATATTGGCAATGGTAAACCATAAAATGCTTAGTAAGGCTGGGGTCAGACTAGCGCATTTTTAACGTGCGTTTAGGCGCACTTAATCACGGCCGCAGTAGCAGCAAATGATGCGCAATGACGGCCAATATACGAAGTATGGCCACACGAAAGTCCGGCCGCGCAACGCAAGTGGAAAATGAACGCATTTTTTCGAACGCAAAACCGCTAGTACTGACGTACAGAGTGTGCTGCGGCGGCGTGTTTGCGTGATTAGGAGATGTCAGACTCTGCTATTGTCCAGCCTACATAACATCCAGACGCAAAAAGTGTTTTATTGACGATCCGTAAAAAATCATCACGCACGAAAATGCGCGTCGTCTGACCGTTTTTTGCGCATTCTGTGAAAAAATACATCAATGCGTTCGGACGCACTTTTTGACGGTCGCTGAGAATAATGCGTTCGTTTGACCCTAGCCTAAGTCCCAGTTGATTAGATCTCTTGTGTAAAAGTGTTGACAAAATTTCAAATGAAACCTCATGCAAAGATGAGATGTGGCTTGATTACAGGTTCATATGTGGGATCTATCAGGCACACACAATTGCTCATTGCGCTGAAGGAAAATTGACTGATCCAGTATGTAATGTGTTGTAATTTATTATACTGTCTGTACTCTGCAAAAATGCTCCTCCAAGCTCTTCTCTCCCACCTGGACTATGGTAACCTCCTTCTCTCTGCCCTTAAGGTCCCAGATTCTCCTTCTACAGTCTCGTTTGAATGCCTGTGCCAGGCTCATCCATCTCACCTCTCACACCTCACCCCTTGTCAATTTCTACACTGGCTCCCTGTTTCCCTTAGAATCAATTTCAAAATATTGGTGCACACGTACTAAGCTCATCATAACCGCGCCCCTGCCTAGATCTCCTCCTTTATTAACAGGTACATTCCATTCCGACCACTTTCACTCTATCAATGATCTGATGTTAATGTCTCCTTTGATCCACACCCCCAACTCTTGCCTTCGAGACTTCTCCTGAGCTGCCCCCTTTCTATGGAACTCCCTCCTGCCGCAACATTAGACTCTCACATTTATCCATTCCTTCAAGAAATCTTTGCAACAACACATTACTTTAGAGAAGCCTAATCCCCCTCTGTTCATCTTACTTCTTCTTCCCACACAGCCCACTTGCTCCCTTATACTTCATTTTCTCTATTTACCCTCACCTACAGTTGTGTTCAAAATTATTCAACCCCCACTGAAATTGAGTGTTTTCCATACGTCGAGCGGCAGTACCCATGGGTTCATCTTCAATCCCAAATGCAGACAGGTTACCAAGCCTAAAAAACAAAAAGGACCCTCCTAGACCCAGGTGAACCCCTCCCTCACCTGTGACTCCTCCCCTGTTGCCTATAAGGAGACCTGAGCCCAGAACCCCCCCCAGTCATTCCTTCCTGTCCTCCGGACAGGGTTACCTGGGAGGCGGCTGAGGGGGAATCTGTTGGTTCCGGGGGCGGCCGCTTACTTCTCCCTTGTTTTCTGTCTGGGCCCGGCCTGGGCCTCCCTGGCCGGGTACCGGGTGGTACTTCGGTGGTGGCTCGGGTCGGCCGGCTCCTGCGCTTCGTTTGCTGCGCAGTCCGGAGTGTCTGCGGCTGGGAGTCGCTTCTTGATGACGCGGTTTCCGGGGTTCTCCGGCGCATGCGCCGGAGGGCGGGCGCCTTCTTCCCACGTGGTGGGGGAATCTCTGGCGCCACTTCTCCGCAGTCGCTTGCCTGGTGAGCCGCAGGTCAGCGTTGCTGTTCCACCGGCGCTTGTGTCTCCTCCTCTCGCCCCAGATCGGCTTGGTGCAGGTTAGTGTGTGTCTGCTCGGGGGTGTTCCAGCAGCTTGTTCCCGTCACTTATGTCGTCCTTGCTTGTAGGATGTCGGCCCCGGAGGCGCTGCCTGATCAGGGAAAGGGGAAGGCCCCCTCGAAGTCGAAGCACCTGGTCTGCTCTTCCTGTGCTCAGCCCCTGCCCGACGGCTAGAAGAAAAAGCTGTGCTCCCTGTGTGCCAAGGATGCGGGAGAGGAGGCGAAAAGGTCTGAAGTGACTGCCTTTGTGTCCTGGCTTCAAACTTCTCTGCAGCAAACGTTTACGGCCATGCAGGCTGCTGCTGCTCCGCCTCCCCCCGTTGCTGACGTTCCGGGTCCCTCCGGTTTGTCTTTTTCTGGTCCGAGAAAACGTCGGCGTGCGGAGTATGAGGACATGGAGTCTGAGGAAGAGCTTCTTGATCCTGAGTTTTCGGACGTCTCCTCTGATGAGGATGAGACTTTGGCTGTTTTTGATGAGGACTGTGTCCGTCCGTTGATCAGGGAGGTCGTCTCTGTGATGGGGGCTCCGGATGCACCGACAGGGGCCCTTAAGACTAAGGGGTTTCCTTTTCACCCTTTGTTGAAGCAGGTTATGGCTAAAGAATGGTCTGTGCCTGACCGGCGTCCTTTTGTCTCCAAGCGGTTCCGATATATGTTTCCCCTAGCCTTGTCTCCCGCTGAGGACTTTGGGGTGTTGCCGAAGGTGGATGTGCCCGTGGCACAGCTTCATCACAGGTCTGCTATTCCTTCTGGGGACTTGTCCACCTTGAAGGACCCGATGGACAAGAGGATTGAGACTGCCTTGCGGCGTAACTATGCTGCCCTGGCTTCCCAGGCTAAGGCCCTGGTGGCGGCGTCTTCCGTTTCCCGGGCACAACGGCTCTGGTTGCAGGAGCTGGAGGGTGCTTTGTCCGGCCTCTCCCCTGAGTTGCGTCAACTGTTCCTCCTCGTTCAATCTGCTTCGGATTTCTTATGTGACGCTGCGATTGAATCCCTGAAGCTGGCTTCCCGGGCCTTGGGCCTCAATGTGGTGGGCCGTCGTGCGGTCTGGCTCCGGTCCTGGTCGGCTGACACTGCTTCGAAGAATTCGTTGTGTGGCCTGTCCTTCGAGCCGGGTATGCTGTTTGGATCGGCTCTGCAGGACTTACTGCAACAGCTTGCTGATGTTAAGAAGGCTCTTCCACAGGATCGGCCCAGGGATGCTTGGCATCGTCGGGGGTTCTCCGGGCGTGGGTCCTTTCGTCCCTACAATAGGCGTTTCCGCCCCTTCCGTCAGCGTATGCCTGAGCAGCGTCCGCAGGCTCCGGGGTTTCGTAAGTTCAGAAAGTTCTGACTCCGGTGTCCCGGTTGGTGGTCGTCTTCTTCACTTCGCGGCTGCGTGGCAGGGGACGACTTCGGATGCCTGGGTTTTGGAGACTGTTCGGTGTGGCTACGTTATTCAGTTTGTGTCTTCTCCTCGTAATGCCTTCCTTCTCTCCTCTCAGCATTCCACTTACTCCGGGGATCAGTTGTTCTCGGAGGTCATGGGATTGCTGGAGAAACGGGTGATCGAACCGGTGCCTTCGCAGGACTGCTTCCAAGGTACTTACTCTCGTCTTTTTCTAGTGGGGAAACCGGATGGTTCCTTCCGCCCCATCCTGGACCTTAAGTCTGTGAATCGATTTGTGCGTAAGGAACGGTTCCGGATGGATACCATTGGCTCTGCCTCTCGGATTCTGCGGCCTGGCGATTTCATGGTCACCTTGGATCTGCAGGATGCTTATCTTCATGTCCCGTCGCCCGGTGAGCCGGCAGTTCCTCCGGTTTGCGGTTCAGTCTGGGGGCAGGGTGTTTCATTTTCAGTTTCGGGCCCTTCCCTTTGGGTTGTCCTCCGCTCCCAGGGTTTTTTCGAAAATTTTGATCGCTATTACTGCCTTTCTGCGTCACGAGGGCCTGTACATTGTCCCCTATCTGGACGATTGGCTTCTTAAGGCCTCTACTGTACCGCTCCTCGAGGCTCATTTGGCCCGCACGATCGAGGTTCTCTCCCGGCACGGGTGGCTGGTGAACTGGAGGAAGTCGCGCCTGGTGCCAGTGCAGAGGATTGTCTTTCTGGGGTTCGTGTTGGATACGTCTCTCATGGCTGTTTTTCTTTCAGATTCCAACAAGGAAAAGCTTCGAGGTCACGTTTGAGCTCTTCTGCTTACTCCGTGGGGCTCCGTCCGGGGACTGTTGCGGGTTCTCGGTCATTTGACGGCTGCTATCCCGGCGGTGCCGTGGGCGCGTGCTCACGCCAGAGGTCTGCAAGGCGATATCCTTTCCCAGTGGGATGGGGACCTGTCCCACCTGGACCGTTCGATCTGCATCTCGGGGTCCACAAGGGCTCGGTTGCTGTGGTGGCTCCGCTCTCCGTTCCTTGGCGCGGGCGTTCCTATGGCGGTTCCGGAGTGGCTCACGGTGATGACGGACGCATCGCTTTCCGGATGGGGCGCTCATTGTCGGGACGTCCAGGCCCATGGGGTTTGGGATCCTTGGACTGGCTCTCTGTCCTCCAACGCCAGGGAGCTTCTGGCCGTCTGGGAGGCTCTTCAGGCTCTTGCGGGGCTTCTGCGTGGTCGGGCCGTGCGGGTCCAGTCCGACAACGTCGCCACGGTGTGTTACCTGAACAAACAAGGGGGCACGCCTTCGCGCCTCCTTTCGGCTCTGTGCGGCATCATCATGGACTGGGCGGAGCTCCATCTGCAAGCGCTCTCTGCGGTTCACATCCGAGGTGTGCTCAACGACCGGGCGGATTTTCTGAGCGTGCTTCTCTGGCACAACGGGACTGGTCCCTGTCTCCGGCGGTGTTCTCGGAGGTGGTCTCTCGGTTTTGCCTTCCGGTTGTCGATCTCATGGCGTCCAGGCTTTCGGCAAAGGTTCCTCGCTTCGCCTCCCTCCGGGACTGTCCGGATCTGCTGGACGCCTTCTCGTTCCGGTGGGCCTTCGAGCTGGCGTACGTCTTCCCCCCCCGATTGCCCTGATCCCGCGGGTCCTTCAGAAGATCAGGATGGACCAGGCGTTGGTGGTTGCGATCCTCCCCTTCTGGCCGCGCAGGGTCTGGTTTCCGGAGGTGTTGTTTCTGTCTCGTCGTCGCTATTGGGTCCTCCCGGTGTCGGACTCTCTGCTGGACTTCCCTGCTCTCCCGGCCGGGATGCTGGGGTCGTTCCGACTGACGGCGTGGCTGATGCTGCCTCCGTACTGACTTCTCTTGGTCTCTCGTCTGGCCTGGTTTCCTTGTTGTCACATGACGTTAAACTGTCGACTCGGCGTATCTATGATCGGGTTTGGCGCACGTTTCTCTCCTGGTGTCGGGTGCGTGCTCTTGACCCGGTCTCTATCCTCTATCTCCGTTCCTGATCTGCTGCGCTTCCTGGAGAGTGGGTTCCGCAAGGGGTTGCGGCCTGGAACCCTCAGGGTCCAGGTGGCTGCCATATCTTCGGTCACTTTGAGGGAATTGGCCTTGCATCCTTTGGTGCGAAAGTTTTTTCGGGCGGTGTCCTCTCTGCGCCCCTTTGTCAGGGAGCTGGTTCCGCCTTGGGATTTGAACTTGGTCCTGGATGCACTGTGTGGTGCTTCCTTTGAGCCCCTGGCTTCCTCCTCCTTGCGGGACTTGACTCTCAAGGCGGTGTTTCTCACAGCTATCACCTCTGCCAGGAGGGTCGGGGAGCTCCAGGCTCTCGCTTGTCACCCCCCCTACACGGTTTTCCATGCCAGCAAGGTGGTGTTGCGTCCGTTGCCTGGTTTCCGTCCTAAGGTTGCCTCTCCCGGGAACCTTAATCAGGAAATCGTTCTCCCGTCTTTTTGTGACGCACCGGGCTCCTCCTCTTCTTCTCTGGGCAAATGGCGCACCCTGGATGTGGTGCGGGTCTTGCGGGTGTATCTGGAGCGTACCAGCTCCTGGCGTCGCTCTGTTCACCTTTTTTGTTCTTTTTCACGGTGCCTCTAAGGGTGTGGGTGCTTCCCGTTCTTCCATTGCTCGGTGGGTTCGTCAGGCCATAGCCTTGGCTCATTCGGCTGGTGGTAAGGTTTCTCCCGTAGGGGTGACGGCGCACTCCACTAGATCTGTGTCGGCTTCCTGGGCTTTGCATGCGGCTGCTACGGCTGAACAGGTGTGCAGGGCGGCCACCTGGTCCTCTCTTCACACCTTCACGCGTCATTACCGTCTGGATGTTCTTGCCTCTGCCGAGGCGTCCTTTGGGCGCAAGGTTCTGCAGGCGGTGGTGCCGTCTTGATCCCTCCCTCTGATGGGGGCTTTGTAGGTCCCATGGGTACTGCCGCTCGACGTATGGAAAAACGGTATTTCTTACCGTAAATATTCTTTTCCATAGTCGTAGCGGCAGTACCGCTTCCCTCCCTCTGCTTTGTGTTGTGTTGGTTTTTGATTAAAGTGGTGTGTACTTGATATTTTGGTTCTGGCTTGTCATTGACTGGGGGGTTCTGGGCTCAGGTCTCCTTATAGGCAACAGGGGAGGAGTCACAGGTGAGGGAGGGGTTCACCTGGGTCTAGGAGGGTCCTTTTTGTTTTTTAGGCTTGGTAACCTGTCTGCATTTGGGATTGAAGATGAACCCATGGGTACTGCCGCTACGACTATGGAAAAGAATATTTACGGTAAGAAATACAGTTTTTGGCCAGTTTGACATTGATTTTGATCAGTCATCTTGCTTACAATTAAATTCAAGAGGCACGTGTAGGTCAGACAAATATAACATAACATTTATAATGAAATAACCACAAATGTCTTTTCTGTGCTCACATCATCAGTTTTATTCAACCCCCAAGTGACATTCAATCTTAGTACTTAGTACAACATCCTTTTACAGTTATAACCGCTTTTAAACGTGAAGCATAGCTTGACACAAGTGTCTTGCAGCGATCTACGGGTATCTTCGCCCATTCGTCATGGGCAAAAGCCTCCAGTTCAGTCACATTCTTAGGCTTGCGCACTGCAACTGCTTTCTTTAAGTCCCACCAGAGGTTCTCAATCGGATTTAAGTCTGGTGACTGCGATGGCCACTCCAAAATGTTCCAGCCTTTAATCTGCAACCATGCTCTAGTGGACTTGGAGGTATGCTTGGGATCATTGTCCTGTTGAAAGGTCCAACGTCTCCCAAGCCTCAGGTTTGTGACTGACTGCATCACATTGTCATCCAATATCTCCTGGTACTGAAGAGAATTCATGGTACCTTGCACACACTGAAGCTTCCCTGTACCTGCAGAAGCAAAACAGCCCCAAAGCATGATTGACCCCCCCCCCCGCCATGCTTCACAGTAGGCAAGGTGTTCTTTTCTTCATAGGCCTTGTTCTTCCTCCTCCAAACATAGCGTTGATCCATGGGCCCAAACAGTTCTAATTTTGTTTCATCAGTCCACAGAACACTATCCCAAAACTTCTGTGGTTTGTCCACATGACTTTTGGCATACGGCAGTCGACTCTTCTTATTCTTTGGAGACAGCAAGGGGGTGCGCCTGGGAGTTCTGGCATGGAGGCCTTCATTACGCAGTGTGCGCCGTATTGTCTGAGCTGAAACTTCAGTACCGACATCTGACAAATCTTTTCTCAGTTCCTCAGCAGTCACACGGGGACTTTTCTCCACTCTACACTTCAGGTAGCGCACAGCAGTCGAAGTCAGCATCTTCTTTTTGCCACGACCAGGTAGTGTTTCAACAGTGCCCTTTGCCTTGAATTTGCGAATGATGCTTCCTATGGTCTCTCTTGGTATGTTTGACATCTTTGCAATCTTCTTATAGCCATTGCCCTTCCTGTGAAGAGTAATCACGTCTTCTCTTGTCTTCCTGGACCATTCTCTTGACTTCACCATGTTTGTAACCACACCAGTAAATGTCTAGAAGGAGCTGAGTATCAGTCATTTTAAAGCTGCCGAATTGGTGCTTATTGTGCTTTATTGCTGCTCCGTGACATCCACAGGTGTTTTCAATACCTGATTGAAAACACTTGAATGAACCTCTGTTCTTCAGAGTGGTAGTCTTTAAGGGGTTGAATAATTGTGTCAATGAAGAATTCACAAAAGAAACACTTACTACTGTATTACAAAACCAATTGATGTCATTTTAGTTGCATATGGTTCTTTAAAAAGTCCTTGTAGGATTTCATTCTGAATACAATTACAAATGTACACTAAATTCCCTAAAACCCTTTACAGCATTGGGGGTTGAATAATTTTGAACACAACTGTAGTTTGTCACTCCTCGCCTCTTAGATTGTAAACTCTCAAGTAGGGTCCTCTCTCCTACTGTTCTGTGTGTTTAACTTGTAAGTATATTTGTTATTCTGCCTCTCCCATTGTACAGTGATATGGAACTTGTTAGCCCTTTTATACAAACTTGTAACTGTTGTAGTAGACCTTGGGAGTGAGTAAAGTAAAGATGGTTGAGCAATTTAATTTATTTGCCTATTCATAATATCTTAAAATATTTGAATATACAAAAAAATACCCTATTTTCTATTGGGGGGGGGCACTAAAAGATCTGAGGAAGATACAGAGCCCTCCTCATGGAGTAACAGAGTGCCCTGCCAGATGGCAAATGCCTTGCTCCCTTTTGTCTCGTGCCAATACCTTTTTTAGATTGGAAGGTGAAGTGTGTAATTGGTGGTCAAGAATAGTGTAATAGGAAATTACATGAAGAAAAAGGAAATGATTGAGTTTTGATAAATCTAATCAGATTTACAAGCAGGTGAAGGAGAAAGGTGTAATGTTTCTAAGTGAAAGAAACCATCATGAAAGAATAACCCACACACTACCTCCCACTTTAACGCTTTAGTTATTGTGTCACTGTCCCCCCCCCCCCCTCCCTTGCGCTGAAAGCTCCCCAGAGTGATGGCTGGACTTGACATGTTGACTGCTGCAGCTTACAGAAAGCCGGCAAGTGTCTATGGAGGCAGGACATGCAAATGAGATGCTGGCCAATCCCATGACTCAATGCCAATTACATGGAGGAAAAATTGGCAATTCCCAGAACATCAATCCTGAGAGTCCTAATCCCCAGAAAACTGAGATCTGTGCTGATGATCACTGCTCTGCAAACTGGAGTAAGGGGGTGAGGGCGCTGTGACTACACAAATTCTATTGGGGTGGTGTGGTCACAGTGCATAGTCATGTAAATATAACTCTTGATTATATGCTCTAGCATTAAAATAGGAATACATTTAGAACTATTTTTGTGCTAGATACAAGTGGGGTTTGTTTTCCCCTTTTAATAATCTAACATTTCCTTCCAACAGCTTTTAACAGGTATTTATGGTGTTGGGGTGCGTACTGCACAGCGATGGTTCAAGGAGGGGATACGAAACCTTAGTGATTTAAAAACCATGGAATGTAAACTCACTGCAGAGCAGGTGTCAGGTAAGGCTGATATTTGAAATGTTACATTCACCATATGGTGCTGTTACCTGACCTGTATTTCCATCTTGTCCAGGACTGAGACATTGTAAAGATTTGCAGCAGCAAGTGACACTTGAAGAAGCTGAACGTGTGGGGCAGCTGGTAAAGGATACTTTACAGAGATTTGTCCCAGATGTCCACATCACAATGACAGGAGGGTTTCGCAGGTGGGGGAAAAAGAGCTTTTGCTCCCTTGCTTTTTCACTAATTAAAACCTCTTGGTAAGGATTTTGAAATCATTGCAAATGATTGTCTAGCAACAAAATAATTCCATACAGTAAATGAATAGTTAATTTTGATGACTGCTGTGGTTTGCATTGCTTAGTCTTTAATTGCACAGCAGAAAGTCAGGCAGCGAAAATATAAATTTCTATACTGTATAAAGAGCGTTTATTTAAGAATATATTTTCTCCATGCATATTCCCTTGTGCAGAGATCTCCAACCTTGGCCCCTAGAAATTTTATGATCTAAAATTCTCAGAACTCTTTGAATGCAATAGACGGCCAGGGAATCTTTGGAGTTATAGTTCAGAAACTCTTCTGATTATTTACAGGGGGAAAGAGGTGGGCCACGATGTGGACTTCCTTATCACACATCCTAATGAAAATGCGCTTTCTGGTCTTCTGGAAGATGCTGTTGGCTGGTTGGAGACCCAGGTGAGCAGTGATGAGACATGATTCACTATGTAATGTGGATGATCCTTTCTTGCATTATAAAATTAAACTATGGGAGAATAAATACTAAGGTCCAGTATGTTAATGGCTGCATAAAATTAAATTTTATGTATGTGCTAGCAGTATGCTTGGCACCATGCCCAGACTAGGACAAAATATAGGCCTGGGCATTTTTGGACTGGGCAGCCCACTTTTTTTTTTTTCATTACAGCCCACATTACTGGGAGTTTTATTGCTGTGGAGCTCTGTAATACACTAATACACTGCACAAATTACTGTGGAGCTCTGTGGCACCCTCATGCACACTGCACATTACTGTGGAGCTGTGGCCCTGCGGAATTCTAGATGGCGGTTGGTCTCCCTCTGGTTTGTTAACAGGGCGTGCCGCATGACGTCTGCCATCCTATGCCCTTGGCGGCAGATGTCACGTGGTGCGCCCTGTCACTAATTAGTGGGGGCTGATGGCTGGCCAGCTCCCTCTGATTTTGGTCATACGGCTCACCGGATGGCCGGCTATCATCTTCAGTCAGCCTAGGCTGCCTTGCCGGGTGGCTGGCTATGCCGACAAAGCAAGAGAGACTGGCGGCCGACTGGGCAAACTCCTTATGGCCAGTTCTGGCCTGCCTAGCACAATGTATAATTCATTAAATTACCACCCCCAACTCTCCTCTCTCTCCAGTTTCCACGTCGTTCAAAAGACTGGTTATTGGATGGAGCTGGAGAACCAACCTGTAGGCTCATTGCATCCAGACTATTGACTGCCCATGCGGTGTCTGCAATGCCAACCTGGGTTTATAAAATGTTTGTCCACATTGGGCACAATACAATGAGACAGTTGGAGCCCAGTGGCGTTGGGTTGGGTGTAGTTGGCTTCATCAAGTATTGAGACCCCCCCCCCCCATTGATCTTTATGGTCAAGATGATCTCTATTGCCTGTGTATCACAGGGAAGTGATCCTGTCAATGGCCAACATTAGATAGATATATCTCACAGACTGCTGTCTTAAATTAAATTAATGTTTTGGAGCAAATGGGAAACTGCCAGAGAAGGTACGTCCTATATTATGCATACACTGCTTTCTATTTCTTGGTTTAATAAGGTGTAGATTGAGGGGCCAATTTTTTAGACTGTTTTTAAAGATTATGGAGAATTATTATTTATTTTATTCCCGCTTGAGAAAAGCAACCTCATTTAATATGGTTGCATATTCCAATCCAGTTTATAAAACCATTTTTTGCAGGAGTGTTGTATCACGTAAGGATAGAACTATTGGATAAACTTCTAAAGAAATTACTGAATTACTTGGCTTCATGGATTCTACCTCTCTAGCCCTGATTTCTCTCCCCCTGTCCTTTCAAAAGTCAGTGACTGTTTATCTGGCATCTCCTCCTGGATGGCCTCCCACCACCTAAAGATCAACATGTCAAAGACTGAGCTCCTACTTATTCCTCCCTCCAATGCCTCCCCACCTCCTGACTTCTCTATCACGGTGGAGGGTATCACCATCTCCCCATCAAACCAAGTTCGCTGTCTTGGAGTTACACTTGACTCTGCTCTTTCCTTCATCCCCCACATCCAGTCTCTTTCCTCCTCCTGCCGATACCAACTGCGTAATATTTCCAGAATTCGGCCATTTCTTACCGCTGTCACCACAAAACAACTCCTACACGCCCTGGTAATCTCCCGACTCGACTATTGCAATAATCTCTTATCTGGCCTCCCTCTGTCTCGCCTCTCCCCCCTACAATCCATTCTGAACGCCTCCGCCAGGCTAATTCACCTCACCCGCCGCTCTGTCTCTGCCGCTCCCCTCTGCGAGTCCCTTCACTGGCTCCCCATCCACTGCAGAATTAAGTTCAAAATCCTTATCCTTACCTACAAAACCCTCACTAACTCAGCGCCCCACTACCTGTCCTCACTAATCACCAGATACACCCCAGCCCGCTCCCTAAGGTCAAACAGTGACCTGCGCCTAGCTTCTCCCCGCATCACCTCTTCCCATGATAGGCTGCAGGATTTCTCACGCGCAGCCCCCACTCTCTGGAACGCTCTCCCTCGTACTGTCAGACTTTCCCCTAACTTCTCTTCCTTCAAACGCTCCCTTAAAACATTCCTATTTAGGGAAGCCTACCACCCAACTCACTGACACAACCATCAATCACTCTCACCTTACAGTCCTCTCCTCCTGTTTCCAATCCCAACCCTCCTAGATTGTGAGTTCCTACGGGAATAGGGCCCTCATCTCCTCCTGTACTGTTTGTCAAATGTTGTTCAATGTATTGTAACCCTGTCTATACTGTGTTTATTGTACAGCGCTGCGGAATATGCTGGCGCTTTATAAAGAATAATAATAATAATAATTCTACAATGTAATAGAAACACTCCATGGGTTAATCTGCCACCCCTTTGCCAGTGTTTTACAGCAATCTCTGTGGATTCCCCCCCCCCCCCCACAGCCATTGTATGCTTTGAGTATCTGATTGTTTGATTTTTTTACACCTTGTTACACCATTGGCACAATGTTATGCCATGTGCATTCATGGCCTCATGCAGCTTGTGCAGATGGTGTAGGGTAAAATCTTGGCACATTGAAGCAGCAATCAAGACTTGTCCAGCCAGGTCTCAAATCCTCAGTTTTCGGCACTTCATTCCTATTGAAATCTTTTCTTAAGCAGCAGGATGGGCACCTGTCTGCTGTAACTCCTCTATGTCATAGTGGACACACGCCTTGCTCAGAGGAGCTCTTTGAAAATGGTCCGCTAGACCTTTAATTTTTGACAGTCCTCAGTTCTCATCTACAGAAACTCCTTTTTTATTATTATTGTACCTTTGTAAATATACCTCCTTTTTAAGGGGGAAAACTTGCCACAGAATTGCACCAAAAGGTGAATTTCACTGTAGTGCAATTTTGTGACCGTTTATTTATTCAGAAAGCTGTCAATTCGCCGAATTGACAGAGAAATGCGTTACAGATCGCGGTAATTTTGGATACCTTTTGGCGGCAGCGAAATTGTCCCATTGAGAAGTAATGGTTAATTTATTCAGAGAAGGCTGAAGTGTCAGGGAAATGCCATGATTTTCAGGTTCAGTTCAACAGGTTTAAACAAGCGAATCCCATAGGATTCAATGTGAAAAAATATTTTAATTTTTTTCTATACAAACCTTTATTCTCCAGCAAAAAGCCTTTATTTTTTAGAACTCCATTTTGTATTTTCGAGACAAAATTTTTGATTCCCAACCTTTTTTTTTGTGTCAAACCTTTTATTTAACCCTTTCACTGCTAACGTGTAGGGAACGTCCTTATTGACTCCTAAGGAAAAATGTGGGTTACTTTGAACCCTATTTCTCCCGACTCTTTACAGCTAGCAGGGTCATGTTTGGTATCACTAGGAAGGCCCGAGCATGGCCTTTCCAATGATACCAAACACTACCATGTTTAAAGTAAAGAAGAAAAATAATAATAATAAAAGGAAAAATTAGGTTTTTTTAAGACGTGAAATGGCTCAGCAGTGAAGGGGTTAAACACATTTTAATGACTACGGGGACCCCGGACAGAAAGAACCGATGCCGCGTGGTGGACGTCCTCGGCACACAACCGTGACACATAAGGATGCCCCCCACCCCACGTCGTCTGCATCGAAAGGGTTATAAAGGTCCTTTTTTATGATTAACAAACATTCACTTTTATGCAATTTTTTTTCTTACTGGTTTAAACACCTATTAGAAGAATAGCAGAGTTCCGTGTGGGGGATTGTTGTTTATCAGCAGTTTGTTCCTTGGACTCCATCATCGGTGACCCTGCGTTAAATGGTGAAATCACCGCAAGGTCGGTGAAATGAAATCGCTGAGGTGCACCGAACTAGAAAGCGCTGAAATTTCAGTGCTTTCTGACAAACTCCTTTTTTAAATGATCTTTCTCGGAGAACTGAACTCAAGGACGTTACGTCAGGGTATTAACCTACTGTTTTATCAAAAATTGTACTCTTGTACTCTTCTAACCATAGCATCCACCATAATTTGCAAGAGCCATAATCATTTCTTGAATTCACTAGCTAGTACTGGACAAATGTATTATCAAAAAAATAATCCATGTTTATACTGGTTTGCTTAACCTTTCATCACAAAGTGCTTTTTGTTGGGGATACATGGGATGTTCTACAATCAAATGTGGGGCAAAGTAGCAGTTTGGCATATTCTGAGATTGTTAGAAAGATTAGAATAACAGAACCTGTCACATGTAATCCGGTTGCCTTTCAGTCGAGTCTGCACAATAAATACAGTCCCAGTATGAAGTTGGAGCTTTTGTCACACTGCAGCTTTTTACATAATTTCCAGTTGGCTTGGAAAACGTTAGTTTCTACTTTGAGATTAATTTTCATCAGATCATATTCGTGTAGGAAACTTACAGGTCTATTGAAAGAAAGGTGAAACTCGGGAGAATAACTGGAGAAGTGAAAATTCTAGGTCAAAATAGCCAAACCAGAAAAATGCTCTCTTTATTTCACTTTCCAAATCGGCTATTTGGTCTAGATTGTTATCTTCTCCTGCCAGTTCTACTGATTTTCACCTTTCCTTGCTCATACGCTAGCAGGGTTATTCAGAGAATGTATAAAATAAAAAGCCCTGCACTGAATGGATACGAATATATTTAATGGAACGCTGTTTGTGTTCACAGTACAAAGGTGGAGTTGTTTCTACGGTTAGCTATACCCTATATGTATCATTTTATTAGCCATTGCACGGAGTCCAGTTCAACAAAGGAAATGTTAAAGTATGCATGTAAAAAGGATGTATGTTGTGTTCTATATAGTTGGTCACAATAATAAATGTGACATGAGTATTAGAAATGACCCCTTCTTAATTGTCTCTCTTAAGGGTTTGCTATTATACCACCACCTGAAGAAGCGGAAACCTGCGCTACGTTCTGCATCCAGCTCTATGGATAGCCATGAGACCTGTTATGCCATTGTTGCCTTGCCAAGCAGTAGCAGCCCTTGGAATACAGATATTGAAGTGAAGAAATGCAACTCTGAGGATGCAGAGCGGATAGCTCATCCTGAATCTCCAAATTCCTTGAACTCTAGGACCTGGAAAGCAGTCCGGGTGGACCTGGTGGTTACTCCACAAGCTGAGCATGCTTATGCTCTTTTGGGATGGACTGGATCAAAGGTTAGTAGTGCATTGACCTGGGATTCAGATTCGCTTATTGGCCTCCTAAGCATCTGCCTTTTTGATGCACCGAAATTTGTTTAGTTTGTTTGCTCATGTTTTTGCTTTTATGTTCATGGATCAAAGGCAGCAAATAAAGTTACGATTTATCATCATCTGAAATCCTGCAGCAGCTTTTCAAAGGAATTTGTCATCAAGGAGTGCAATTTTAAATCTTATTTATATGTCTATTGCATTAGCCACATCTCAGTGGTGTCATTAGAAGGGTGCTGACCACAATGGGCGACACCACAGCTGGGCTTTAGGTTGTGTGCCCAATGGCTGACATGGCTCGCTGTAATGTGCCTCTGATCACTAGCTGCTAGGTCACTTGTTGCTCTATCAAAGCAGGAGGCATGGAAGCGGGGTCACAGAGCTGCACTAGGGAAAGTTGCCTGCCTTGCTCTCATGCTGCAAGCCCCAGACGAGTGAGTGCTGCCCCAGTGAATGCCGCATGCCAAAATCTCCTTCCAGCTTGCCAGCCTATCTGCACTGATGGCGCCCCCCCCCCCATACAGTAAACTCTGCATTGGTTGCCTATGTGTAGAGAAGGGGGCTTCAGGGTCTTTGTTTGGGTCTGTGTCTCAGATTATATGTGGGTTAGTAAGTAGTATAAAATAAAAAATTAACATTGCTTGCATCTATAATGGGGCAGATCCACTAACCATGCTCTAGTGCAGTGGTTCCCAACTCCTGGTCCTCAAGTACCCCTAGCAGGCCAGGTTTGCCAGATATGTGAAGCACAGCACAGGTGATATGATTTACTGCTCAGTGATTGCAGGATTCAGTCTGCTTTTCACAAAGATTATCCTTAAAACCTGCCCTGGTTGAGGGTCCCGAGGACTGGTTGAGGGTCCCGAGGACAGGTTTCGGAAACGCTGCTTTATGGTAATCCTTAAGGCTGGGTTTACACCTGAGCGTATCTCATATGCTCGTTTTTTGTCCAGCGTCTTATGAGCGTTTGACAGGCGCGTACGATGCGCGTTTCTTTTTTAAGTCTATAGCAGCAAACGTGCTGTAATACGCCTCAAAGAAGCTCCTGTACTTCTTTGGGCATAGGGTGTTTTACAGCGCGTTCCTAAGCGCTGTAAAATGCCCAGGTGTGAACCATGCCCATAGGTAATGATGGGATTTCAGTGTATGAGCGTTTTACAGCGCGTAGGAACGCGCTGTAAAACGCCCAGGTGTGAACCAGGCCTAAAATCTGGCCTGTTGGGGGTACTTGGACTGTTGTTGGGAACCACTGCTCTAGTGCATCCAGCACGTGAAGAGTAAAATATTTACAGACACACGTCTGATCTTTGCATGCTTTTAAAAAATAAAAATAAAAAAACAGGGTAGATTTGAGTCCAAAGGAGAATATTGTTTCCACACCAGCAGAAGAAGCCACTTTAAGTGACTTCCAATTCACTGGTGTGACTTTCTTTAAAACCTCATCAGCAAACATATGTCTTGAATGGTTCCCCCTTGGCTCCGAGGTTCATTATAGTTGGCAGCAGGACAGCCATCAGAAATGATGGGGCCCCTTACTAAACCTCACGATGGGGCCCCCACGGCACTCCCTCAACCTCTAACAGCTTTTCTCCCCCTCCAAAAAAAAGGACATAACATAGCACCACAGCAATAAAACTCCCAGTAATGTGCAGTGTGTATGAGCGTATCACAGAATCCACAGCAATAAAACTCACAGTAACGGGCTGTATATGATGGCGTCTGGGCCTGGTCCCTGGGTCTGGTTTGTGCTCTGGGCCTTGGGGTTTGTGCTCTGGGCCTTGGGGTCTGGGCTGGGCCTTGGGGTCTGGTCTGGTCTGGTCCCTGGGACTGGGCCTTGGGGTCTGACCTGGGGTCTGGGCCCTGGGGGTCTGACCTGGGGTCTGGGCCCTGGGGGTCTGACCTGGGGTCTGGGCCCTGGGGGTCTGACCTGGGGTCTGGGCCCTGGGGGTCTGACCTGGGGTCTGGGCCCTGGGGGTCTGACCTGGGGTCTGGGCCCGGGGTCTGGGCCCTGGGTCTTTGGGCCCTGGGTCTGGGCCCTGGGTCTTTGGGCCCGGGGTCTTTGGGCCCGGGGTCTTTGGGCCCTGGGTCTGGGCCCTGGGTCTGGGCCCTGGGTCTGGGCCTTGGGGGTCTGGGCCTTGGGGGTCTTTGCCTTGGGGTCTTTGCCTTGGGGTCTGGGCCTTGGGGTCTGGGCCTTGGGATCTGGGCCTTGGGGTCTGGGGTCTTTGCCTTGGTCTGGGCCCTGGGCCAGGGTCTGGGCCTTGGGGTCTGGGACTGTGGGGTCGAGGTCTGGGCCTTGGGGTCTGGGACTGTGGGGTCGAGGTCTGGGCCTTGGGGTCTGGGACTGTGGGGTCGAGGTCTGGGCCTTGGGGTCTGGGACTGTGGGGTCGAGGTCTGGGCCTTGGGGTCTGGGACTGTGGGGTCTGGGCCTTGGGTCTAGGCTGGGCCCTGGCTCATCACTCCGCGGTCTTCCTTCCTTCAGCTCTTTTCTTCTCCTCCTTTTCTTCAATCTTCTCCTTTTCTTCTGTCTTCTTTTCTTCCGCTCTTCAGCCCGGGCACTCCGTCTCAGGCGCGCAGCTTCACTGAGTGGAGGGGGCGGAGCCAAAGCAACGTGCTTGGGTGGCCCCCACACGCTGCTTGGCCCTGCCCAGCCAGCCAGTGAAGCTGCCAGGAGCCGGAGGAGACACAGTGTCTCCTCCGGCTCCTGCAGCAGAGACACAGCTCCAGATTCGGACTCCTCGAGTCCGATACCAGAGCTGTAAAAGGGCGACGCCGCTGCCGACAGGGGCCCGGGCCCCTTACGGCAGCATAGGGCGTAATGCCCTGATGGCGGCCCTGGTTGGCAGTAAATTGAAAAAAATAGTGGATATAGCCAAAGAATAGAATAAAACTTAGCTTTTAATCAGAAATGCAGGGAAAGAATGCTTTCAAAGCTGTATAGCGATAGGCAGACAGACACGGTCATCATGCTTACCTAGGACAAACATAACATCTACAAGTCTCAGCAGAGGCGAGAACATAAGTAAAAGCAGGCCACTACAAAAAAAGAGGCCATAAAGCAAGTTTGGGAGTATGCTAGATTGGAAATACTAACACAATGCTGGACCCTCCCTGGAAACTGATCTAGGGAATAAAAGGCAATGTGGAAAGTTGGAAACATTGCAAGTATCAAATATAATGAAAGGAAACAGGCCTTCGAGGGTCTGTGGTTATAGGAAAGCATCAGAAAACACACAGCCTTTATGAAGAGCCCTATCAGGAACAAACAATACCGGCTTGGAAGGAGAAAAAAAAAACTAAAACACAGACAGCCTGGCCTCAGTGCATTGAAACTGGGCTAGTTGCCTAAATTGGGAGTGCTCCCAGTAGGTAAGGAATATTCCTATCAAGCCAGAAAAGTTTCCAGAGCAAGGATTAAAGGCTCCCTAAAACAAAATGAACATCTCTAGTGGCTCAACGCGTTTCCCTGGTATAAACCAGCGTCATCAGGAGCAGAGAGTGCAGCCTACTTGTTGCATAGGCTTGAGTGTATGGTTCATACACTTTCCACTGGTTTCAGTGGTTCTGGAGAAAGAATGGCATTTGTCTTCATGTTTGATAGTTTAATGACTTCAACGTTTTTGAAATGGTCTAGATCCCTCTTTTCTCTTATTTTTTTTTTGCCCCTGGGAACTCCAATCCTAAAGCAATATGTACTGCATGTGTGCTGCCAAGTGCTGAAGGAGCCCCCGATCAGTCTTTTTGTAGAAGTTGTGGCTTTATATTTAATGGTACAACTGATGTCTCCTGACTCCTTATAAAGCACACCTGCCTACGGGTGCTGACCTCTTGGTAAATGCATTGGCACAGAAATCTGAGGTCCATTCAGAGCTGCTAATGTTTACCTATGAGGTGAGATTATAAAAGCCGGCCTGTAGTGACAGACAATGGCAGTGCCCAGCAGGGAAGTATGACAGGTGCACTTTAACTGTGGCAACACTTGGGAACCATGGCTCTGCCATTATCATAACACCCCCCCAAATCAAATGTATGATGGACCAGCTTATTTATTTATTTTGGGATTGCCCTCAATTTTATGATTTTCAATGTGTATTTTACTTGTGACGTGAATGGTCGTAAAAATGCAGCTATTCAATTCATATCGGTACATATATGTAAAAATGCTTGTCTGGCAGGTATGATAGGGGACAAATTGCTTGTGTTTTATTTTTTGGTCTGGGAGCTGGTGTGCTTTGCGTGAAACATTTTATAGAACTAGTTTGGCTATCTGTGCCTTTTTTTTTAAGGAAAATACTAGAAGCAAAAATCCATGCTTAAGCCAGCTCACACTGGAAAGCATGGGAATGTGAGTCCCACCAATTTTGAGTCACCCATTCACTGACACTATAGAATGGTGTCCATAGTGTCCAATCTATGGGCTCTATTACGCTCTTAGCGTTAAAACGCGGGCGCAAGGGAGGAAAAACTGCGCCTGCAGTTTCCCCCCTTGCACCCGCGTTTTAACGCTGGATTACAATGCAGGCGCAAAAAATGCTACCTGCATTGTTATCGAGCGTAAAAAGCCGGGATGCTCGCAGCAGCGCTGAGCGCAGCTGCGAGCATCCACTCGTTGGAGTCCATAGGACTCCATTGAGTTCCTCCCTGCCGGTCACATGACCGGCTGGATCTCTCGTGAGATCCGGCCGGTCGGCATAGGGATACGCAGGGAAAGACTGGGGGGACTTTTCCCCCCAGTCTTTTCCTGCTCCCGGCGGCCGGAGGAGGCGATCGCAGCCGCAGTCCTCACCGCGGGACAGAGGGTGAGTATGTGCTTGTTTTATTTTTTTAATGCTGGTGTTAACACCAAGTCCTGGCTCTGGTTAACTTTGCGCTGACCAGAGCCAGGCGTTAATCAGCGCTGGGACATTGTAATACCAGCGCTGATTAACACTTTGCGCTTCCCATGTTAAACATAGGGAGCACAAAGTACAGTAACCTCGCGCTGAAAAGCGCAAGGTAACAAACGCAAACGGGTTTTTAACCCGTTTGGATTGTAATATGTGGTAAATACCGCGGCAAACGTTAATGCTCACACAGGTGAGCGTAAACGTTTGTGTATAGAATGTAATAGTGCCCTATGTATTTCTCCTCATCGGTGTACCACTGGTCAGCACTGTAGCATTCTAGGCATCCTGTACCCCACGGGTGCTAAAGCTGGCCCTCCAGATGTTTTGTAACGAATTCCATTACTGACACGGCTCAGTCGACCTGCTGATTGTAGGTCAAGATGTAGTTCTGAAACATCTGAAGAGCCAAAGCTTGAGCAGCCCTTCTCTACCCTATATTAGATCGATATAGTAGATATATCAGTATAGGGGCATTAAGAGTTAGAGCCATTGGGAGTGTCTCATGTTAATTGAGGTTGTAACCCTACATAGCCATAGTTCTACCCAATGTAGATAATTATGTTTTATTTGAAATGGATTTGTGCTTCTTTTTATACTACTTTCTATAGTTTGTGGTTGCCCAGCAACTGTTTTGCATGTATGGTCTAAATGCTTTAAAACAGCAGTCCCCAACATTTTTGGCAACATGGACCGGTTCTGTGGAAGACTTTTTTTTTTTTTTTTTTTTTTTCCCCCCCACATGGCCCGGGTGGGGGAGAGACTATTTTCAGGAGGATTCAAGTGCATTCAATTTATTGTGCACTTTCTTTCTATTATTACATTGCTGCAGAGTCTGACAGTGATGCTGAATGGCGCACTCTCTCTCCACTCCTAACCAGAAACAGCGAAGACGGGGCTTAATGTGATGTTAAGCTCTGCCCTCTCCTGACATTGGAGGACTGATATGACAGGAGGTGGAGCTCAGGAGGTAAAGCAAGCGATGAACAGCGCCTGCAATAACGGATGAAGCTTCGCTCGCGGGCCACAGGATGTGAGATGCAGGCTGGCAGAGTGAAGCTTCATCTGTAGTTGCAGCAGCTCCGCATCACTCGCGTTACACCACGGCCTGACATTTAACAGTCCACGTATCGGTCTGCAGCCTGAGTGTTGGGGACCCCTGCTATAAAATGTGACACTCCAAGCACCATGCAACCCAGGTTCCTCACTAGAGACGGTTTCCCTACACTCACTTAGAACTGGAGTAACAGCCTGCAACAAAATACAATACAGAAACTATTGCTGGCAATCTACCTGCTTTGGTACTTATACGGGGCCTCCGCACCAAGGTTTTTCACAAGGCATCAGTAGCTCTTAATCATTGAATCATGTTATAATGATTGAGGTTCTCATGATCATTGTTTTTGGGGGGGGTTTTGTGTTTTTTTTTCTCTTTAGCACTTTGAAAGAGAGCTGAGACGATACTCCTTACGTGAGAAAAAATTGTCACTGAACAGCCACGGGCTTTATGATCTTGAGAAGGTGAGGTACTTCTATTTAATGTCCCGTTTTTGTACAATGTGCCGTTTCGGCCAGTCTTTATCTAGTTTTGTTTTCACGGTCAGAAATGTTGTGTGTAAAGCATTCCACAGGTCTGTTCAGTACGATCTTGGGACATAATAAAAACTTGCATTGTGTAATTCTTAAGCAGTAATCTATTATTAATCTTTATTTATAAAGCGCCAGCATATTCCGCAGCGCTGTACAATGGGACTCCGCAGTAATTTTAAAGTAAGCCGGAATCATTAAGTTAAAATCTATGCTTAGGTATTAATGATTCAGGCTTATTTTAAAATGACTGCGGAGTGGAGGAGGAGATCAAAAGCAGAAGGGATATCCAGTGCTCCCGATTTAATATCGCCAGCAGTAAGAACATCTGGTGTCTGACTGAGACACCCAAAAATGTGAGTGTACCCCTTCTATGTTCAATGTCATTCTTTCATCATTACGTGCTACACCATGGTACCCCTATGTTTTTATTTGAGGTACACATGAATATACAGTAAAGGAGGCTAAGCTAACAAGGGGATGCTCCTTGAAGGAAGCACTGATCCCACCACACACTTTACTCATTCCCTAAATACAGCTGTCGGGGTCCCTGGAATGTTAGCTGAGGATGTGGAAAATCGCATGGCTTCTGATCTCTGCAGATCTCTCAACAATTGGCACTACTGTACATTGTTGCAACACTAATGATCAAGACCCAAAAGTGAGCACAGCGCTGTGGATGAACTGTTTACCACCTGTTTGCAACAGGTGACAGTGGCAAGGGTGATGGGAGTGGTCTAGTTGACACCTCAGTGGGGCAAGGATTGGTGACGAGCCACTTAAAGTTATTGTATTAGAATGTTGCATTCAAAACGTAAAGGCAAAAACAGCCTTTCATTGTCCCCGGTGGCAGAATTTCTTTCCCGTTTTTTTAGGGAGAAATGGAGCCAAAATTACTTCCATGTGCCAGTGGTCACTCAACTAACTCTTAATGTCTCTTGGTGCAGAAACCTTGAGGTGCACATGACTGGCTACTGCAGGACTGTCAAACTCATCCCCCCCCCCCCCGACGCATACAATTCCCTAAATTTCTTAATTGCAATAGTTGGCAGGAGCATTATGGGACTTGTAGTTCAGATACAGCTTAACCTCCCTGGCGGTCTAATTTTTTCAAAATTTTGTGTCTAAAAGCGTCTCAATATTTTTTTTTAAAGGAAACGTGTTTTTGTACATAGTTAGCCTGTAATAATTAGGAATCACGCACGGAAATCCGTGAAATCAAGAGTCCTTACTGGTAAAATCCTTTATAAATAAATTAATTAATTAATTTTAAAAAAATAGTAAATACACGGAGTCCGGTAAAGTTTGAAACACAACATAATAATTTATTATCCCAAAAATAATTATCCAAAATAAATGATATTCGATAAAATACAACAAAAAACACTGAAATCTGTCTGAGAACAAGGGTGAGACGATGTATGGTCTATTTCTTATCCTGTACTGCCACCTAGTGGCCGTTCATAAACATTGCATTTTGTATTCAGTGTTTATTATGAATGAAATTTGCTGCGGTCCAGCCCCCCTGCATCATGTGACAGGGAGCCTTCCAGGAAGCGGCTCGCCACGATCACACTGCTGTCTCACACTGCTGGGGACAGCGAGGGAGCCAGGAGGAGGTGAGTATGTATCCAGCCCGAGTGTGGCTCAGGGTTACCGTTCGTGGTAGTGAAATTTAACCCCGAGTCACACTCGGGAATACCGCCAGGGTGGTTAAAGGGATACTCTAGGCAACATGACCACCTAAGCTTTTTTAGGTGGTCATGATGCCCTGAGTATTCCCCTGCCAGTCCCCCTCCCTCCGCTCAGCAGATCAGCTGAAAAAGCTGAAAACAGCTGAGAGAGGCGGAGGACTTTACTCTGCCCTCCCAGCTGTCAGTCAGCAGAGCAGGATTCATATTTCCCGCTTCTGCTGACTTTTGCCGAGTAGGAGACGTCATCGCGCTTTCAGCGCGATGACGTCTCCAACTCGCCGCAGTAGCTGGCGGCAGCGAGCCACCAGCATAGCCTGCGGCTCGGATTAGTGTTGGGCGCATCCTCTTGCGCGCAACACTAATCCTCAGCAGATGGAGCCGGGAGGAAGCCTGCCGATTGGCTGGCTTACGTGAGAGGCGCGCATGCGCGCTTCTCACGTAAACCAGAAGGCAAGTGAAAGCAAAAAGGACAGGAGCGGAAGAGGAGGGAGGTGAGTATAAAAAAAAAAATTAAACAAAAAACCCCGTTGGAAAGAAGTGGATTTTAGGGTAAGTATTACAGTTATAAAAAATAAATAAATAAAGAAATCCCTGCCTATTTGTTAGGGTAATAGGGATAAATTAATGTAAAAAACGGGGGGGGGGGATTTTTTATTAGAGTGTTCCTTTAAGGGTTGAAGTTGGACAGCTCTGGGCTAGTGTGCACTACACAAGCACACACCAGTTGCCATGAGGCCAGCGTCCAGCTGCTTCCTGCAGTCATGAGGACTGCTGTAAGAGCTGTGTGGTTAATTAGGTCAGGATGGTTAGTATCCCTTTTATCTCCTCTGATTTTATGTCAAAAACCTTTTAAATCTGTTTCTTGAATATTATTCGTGTACATTAACATTTGCAGTGCTAAGTTTCGCATCTGCCATCGTCTCCGTAACCAGCATCGGTGAAGCTATGATTCTTGTCCTCGATTTTTCCAATTGTTTCCAGAGCTGTTTTCTTCCTGCTCAAACTGAAGAGGAAATTTTCTTACATCTTGGCCTGCAGTATCTGCCACCTTCAGACAGGAATGCTTGACAGGAGCCGCCACATCAGCATGAGAAGCATCAGAAATCTTAACCTCCTCAGGTAAACTCTTGGATGAGAACTCAATAGTGACTTTACCATATTACTGGTCATGTGGTATATTCTGGTTTTCATGCTATTCAGAATGTAAGCTGTGGTCCACTGTGTATTTCTCCTTACCGTTTTAGAGTTAGTTTATATGGTCGTTCCAGGATTGCTGAGTTCACTGGACGCGTGTTCGTTAGAGCTGGACTAAATGGGCTAGACTCTAACCCTAGTGTAGACTTAACCAGAGCTCTGGGGAACTTACCAATGCTATACACTTTAATAGGCTCTGGTGAAGTTTACATTAGGCTTGGGATCAAGCCCATGGTTGGCACTCTGCCTAGTGTTTGTTAAAAGCCATGATCTCGAACAGTGTTTTAAAACCTTTATTTTATATTGGATTTCTGTTTCATACTAGTGGGTTTTGCACAGACTACATGACCTCCATGAGGTCTACAAGATGTACTTGAAATAATGCTATTCCTTGATGGGGGCCCTGACTTACAGACAGTTTTATGATTATTTTAAGTGTATTCTTGGAATGTTTATTTTGTTGTCAGACTCCAAATCAATAATATCTGATTTTGTGTATTTCCCTATGTAAGAGTGTGACTATCATGGTTAGCCTCTGGCTTTTGCTAAAAGTGTGACATGATCCTAATAAAATGTCCTCCACTCAACCTTCAATGCTTTTTTTTAGTTTTTTTTTCGTTTAACTCTCGTCTCGTTATTTTAGTAAAACTACCAGCGTCTGCAGAAACGAGTAATGGTAATTTCTGTAGCAGGCACTGACACACACATCATACCTAATGAGTGATTTGGACTTATTTAACTTGTCCTCATATCTCCTACTAAGTGGGCTAAAAGTGTGTGTGTACGTACGTACGTACGTACGTACGTACGTACGTACGTACGTACGTACACGGTGGATTTCAAAAGTCTACACACCCCTGTTAAAATATCAGGTTTATGTGATGTAAAAAAAATGAGACAAAGATAAATCATTTCAGAATTTCTTCCACCTTTTAATGCGACCTATAAACTGAACAACAAACTGATTTTTTTTTTTCCACATAAAAAGATAAAATAATATGGTTGTGTTAGTGTGCACACCCTCTTATAACTGGGGATGTAGCTGTGTCAGAATTCTGCAATCGCATTCAAAATCATGTTAAATAGGAGTCAGTGCACACCTGCCATCATTTAAAGTGCCTCTGATTAACCCCAAATAAAGTTCAGCCATTCTAGTAGGTCTTTCCTGACATTTTCTTGGTCGTATTATACAGCAAAAGCCATGGTCCAAAGAGAAGCTTCCAAAGCATCCGAGGGATCTCCTTGTTAAAAGGTATCAGTCAGGAGAAGGCTATATAGTATTTCCAAGGCATTAGAAATACCATGGAACACAGTGAAGGCAGTCATCTTCAAGTGGAGGAAATATGGTGCAACAGTGACATTACCAAGAACTGGACGTCCCTCCAAATGTGATGAAGAAAACTGGCCAGGGATGCTGCCAACAGGCCTACAGCAACATTAACGGAGCTGCAGGAATATCTGGCAAGTACTGGCTGTGTGGCACATGTGACAATCTCCCGTATTCCTCATGTGTCTGTGCTGTGGGGTAGAGTGGGAAGACGGAAGCATTTTCTTACGAAGAAAAACCTCCAAGCCCGGCTAAATTTTGCAAAAAGACATCTGAAGTCTCGCAAACGCATGTCGGAAAATGTTTTATGATCTGAAACCAAGGATGAACTTTTTGGCCATAATTCCAAAAGAGATATGTTTTGGTGATGTGCAGTGTTGTTTTTGTGCCAAAGACCACCATACCCATAATGAACTACCAGTAGAACAAAAAAAGGGGGGGCAATAAGGTACTCAATAGGGCATAACCCAAGCAAACTAGTATTACAGAACAATTTGCACAAAGTGCAACAAGAGTACCAGTGGTACGGTTAATTTTATTAAACAAAACGCCACAATCGCAAGACAAAACATAAAATTGCAAATTCCAATTAGGTCAATTGTGAAATGGGTGGAGCAAGAGAAGAACCCCAGGATACTCAACCGGCTCACATACTTTTTCTTGCCACTGTATAATGTGAACAATGATACTGCACCAATGATTTTATTTTTATCAGTTTTTGTTAAAATCGCATAATTTCTCGGAAAAATACAGTAACCGGTTCCCATTTCAAATTTTTTTAACAATTGGCCAAGTCGGTTGAAAAAAAGGATATACAGGGTGTCCATAAAGTCTCTTTACAATTTCAAAAATGTATTTTCAAAGGCAAATGAAAAGACAGATACGTGAAAATTATTACAAAATGAGACGTATATATTTAAGTTTTTTTTTGCCTCATTTAATACACCTGTATATGGGCACCATTAGTTGCACGAAGCACATTAAGACGGTACTCTATTTCTTGCCATGTTCGCTGTAGCATACCCTCCTCAGTGGTGTCAATGGCATCAGTGATCCTCTGCTTTAGATTATTGATGTCGCGTACCTTTGCTCGATAGACTATATCTTTAACCTAACCCCATAGAAAGAAGTTGAGGGGAGTGATATCTGGTGAACGAGTTGGCCAGGGAATTGGGCCACCCCTTCCAATCCACTGGTCTGGAAATGTTTCATTGGGGATTGCATGTTCCAGGGATCCTAAGGCTGGGGTCAGACGAGCGTAGTGTTCACGTCCGTGACTGCGCCTAAAAGTAAGTCCGTGATAGCATGACAGCCCATTGGAGCCTGTTACACAAAGTACGTCCGCACTGAACTGCGGACGCACCACGGCCGCGGCAAACGGACGCAAGGCAGGCAAGAACGTACATCCCCTAGAACGGCCGCACAAAGTGCGCTGCGTCTGCAACGTCCGCATAGCTTTGTGTGTGAGTGATGGAACGTGGTCAATCGGACTGCATTTATACGTCCAGCATTTTTCACGGACAAAATGGTTTTGCTTTTTAATTTATTTTCCCTCCTACATCCGTCAAAATATACATCAGTAAATAAACGGACTGTGTGGCCACTACTGTGTCTTCCGTACTGACGTATGTCCATGTGCACGGACGCACAGTCCGTAGAAATCACGCTCGTCTGACCCTAGCCTTAATGTGGTGGTGCAGCATCTTACTGGAAAAAGATGGTTCGTTGAAGGTCATGTAGTTGTGGTGCCACGTATTCAATCAAAAGGTCAAGGTAAACATTTGCACGAATTGTTGTCTCCCCGAAGAAAAACGACTTCTTTCTATGGGGTTATGTTAAGATATTGAAAGGAAATGCATTAATGACCCAGATATCTTCTGCTACACCTGTGGCAGCTTCACTTTACAGGATTAATTTGCTATCTCAAAAACCTGATGTGCTAGACAAAAACTGATGCCAGATTTGGAATCAGCACCCCAGAATTACATTAAAACTGTTGGAATACTTTATGCCTGAAAAAGTGTGTGGACCAGTTTAATTAAAGGTGACTTCAAATCGCATTTAAGCCTTTCGCTGCTGAGGCATTTCATGCCTGTGTGCTGAGCTCATTTTTACTGGTTTCGCTCATGTTTAACCGCGTTTTTTGAAGCCTTATTTTATTATGATCGAGACATGTTATATATCGTTCTTTCTGGCAGACTCAGCAGATTCATAATATATCATCATTATTATATGTATACGTCATGTTCTGTCTGTATATTATAACAAAAAATGCAATAAAATTAGAATTTTCAATAATTTACAACGTGTAAAAGTGTTTTTTTTTCTCACATTTTAACGTGCAAGCGTTTGCGGTTATATTTTCTATGGGTTGCGCTTGTTAAACAAATTAGAAATGGGGGTCTATCACCTTTTTTTTTTTTTTTTGGGGGGGGGGGGGAAATTACGCGATTTTTAACGCACCACATACAAAAATCGTTAGTGCAGCATCATTGTTCACATTATAATTGAAATGGGAACAATATTGCTGCATAAACAAAACAAAAAACTTGTTTGTTTATTTTTTGCTAACTTTTTACATGGTCATGTTTGGTATCGTTGGAAAGGCTATGCTCTGGCCGATCCAAGGATAACAAACATTAACCCCTAGCTGCCACGGCTCGGGAGATAGGGGGTTCATTGGAACCCCCTATCTCCACCATTGGTGGCAGCTAGGGGTTAACTCCAGAACTGACGTAATCTCCCTGTGCACAATGACGCCAGTCAGGGGAGTTCCCGGAAGCTTGGCCGATATCCAAGATGTCGGCCAGCTCCGAGGATCCGCCACTTTTCGGTGCCGAATCGTGATCCGGCCCCCAAGGGGTTAAAGCCAGCCACCGTTTGGAAGGGCAGATTGTGCCCTTCCAAACGGTGCCTGACTTTCACCGCTAGCCCCAGGCGATCGGGAGGAAGAGAGGTCCAAAGGACCCCTCCCTTTCAGGCACCTCCTCCGCACTCGCGGGGGGCGCCTGAAATAGATGCCAGCGCGGTGACATCTATTGTCCCCGCCGGGATGCCGGGCTGACATCCAAGATGTCAGCCCACACCAGGGGGGGGTGCAGCAATCGGCCGGAATCCCGGCTGATTGCTGCCTCCTGCGATAGGACGCGCTCAGCGCGTCCATAGCACAGGAGCAGCACTTGGCAGGACGCTCTCAGCGCGTCCTTAGCAGCCAAGTGGTTAAACATTTTGAGCAAAAACTGTAAAAATTAGGTCCGCACATAGGTGAAATGGCTCAGCAGTCAAAGGATTAAAAATAAAACTGGGAATCAAAAAAAATTAGGGTTGTACCTACACTAGTATATCGGTGCCGATACCGGGTACTGCAGGAGTACTTGGTACTCGTGCAGTACCCACGATATTTTCCCCGATACCGGAAGCCGGCTTGCCGGCATCCGAGGGGCTGCGGCGGCTGTCCGAATGCGCTATCGGCATTCGGCCAGGCCCTGCAGCTGCTCTCCACATTCATACTTACCTTCCTGAGCGACGCCAGGAAAGTTTCCGTGCGTGCGCTCGTTGGAAGGCCCCCAGGTGGTCCCACGTGATCGCGGCTGGGGGCCTTTCAACGAGCGTAGACTAAGTATGATTGCGGAGAGTGCCAGGTGAGCTGGGGCAGTATCCATGAGCTGGGGGGCATTTTTACATGAAGTCTGTTCTTATTGGAAAGCGGTTACATGACATAAAAAAAGGTATCGGTACTCTATCGGTGAGTACTTGGAAAAAGTATCGGTACTCGTACTCGGTCTTAAAGTGGTATCGGTGCATCCCTAAAAAAAATACATGTACAAAAAATAAGACTTTAGCTGAAAATTTAAAGAATACCGTTTAATAAAAAAAAGAAATTGTATATATGTACGCCCCCTCAGTGAATAACCTCTTAAGTCAGCGTTTTCCAAACCTGTCCTCAGGACCCACTGACAGGCCAGGTATAACATATAGCTGAAGCACAGCACAGGTGACAGGATTTGCTGCTCAGTGATTGCAGGATTCAGTCTGCATTTCCCCAAGGTCCTCTGCAAAATCTGGCCCATTAGAGGGTCCTGAGGACAGGTTTGGGAAACCCTGCCTGAAGTGGTATTTGGGAAGAGATACATAGAATTCTACAGCGCTCCCTCAAGTTCTGGCTGAGTACTGTGAGTGAAGGAAAGCTGCTGCGGTCCTGGGAAGTACACTGTAACAGGTTTGGGTCTGGTCCTCAAGCTGGAGACCAGTAAACCCCAGTTGCTATTACATTCCCCAAACTGAGGACAGCCCCAATAACGCATTCTGCTGCCTCTTTGTATAGAAGATCTTCAATTACCCCGATCCAAGCTGGCATGTGCATTAGGAAAATGAGGAGATGGTGGGATAAATTAAGCAGGGTAATTTATGAACTTTAGGTGCTAGTTTCCAAAAATGGCTAGTTTGAATGTCAATGTTGGAGTTGCCATCCGACCTTGACCCAGGAAAAATGGATGATGGACATGGGTTGTATGTGATGGTTGTCTAGCAGGGAAGGAATGTCTGTAGCTGCTGCTACTACACCAAGGAGAGACACACACCCGCACCACTCCTAACAACTTGGGAAAAGGACTCTTTGTTGGCTGGTAGATCCAAAAACTCAAGACTTTAAAAACCTCCTTCCAGGATCTCTCTGCCCTGTGTAAGCTCAGGGTTATGTTAACACCATGGCCTTAACTCCCAAGGCCAGATGCTGCCATATAGCAGTCTTGTGGCATTCGTCTACTATGGCTACATTGGTGGAGCCAAAAAACACAGGGCCCTCTGAAGCTAGGCACCAGTCCCATTTTCTGGAAGGTTTTAGCGTCCTCTATCAAACCTCCTCCTTGGTAGGCGTAAAAGGCATGGTCAATGCTTTTTTTATATTTTTTTTTTTATTTGTGACCATCCAAAAACTTTGGGGTCTACAATTGGGGTAAAGTTTTCCCTTTTTTGTGGAAGGCCCACAGCATTCAGCCTGCAGCTTATTTCTAGTGCAACCAGCAAGAGTGTGGCAAACCTATGCATGCACCAATTTCTTGACATGGGAATTTGGGCACCCCAGCAGAAGACCAGAGATGATCAAATGGGTTACTCTGGGGTCACATAAGGTATACCCCAAATTAGGGGGTGGCAGTCACCCTTACCCATAAAATCGCCATTCTCTGGGGTGTGAAATTTACAGAGCAGCATCATCTCCCACCATATATCGCAATATTCTGGTGGAAGTGCTAAAGTAGAAAACTTATGACTCTTGAGTGAGGGCTCTTTTTTTCAAGGCCTGAGCTTGCTGTTCTAGTCGGGCAGTGGTGAGGGGATGTTAGCCCTGCTGAGTATGAAAACCCTTTTATTGTATCTTGACAGTGTGAACCTGTAAATACAGACTCTTAGGGCCCTATTCCAAGGTTGTGTTAATTTCACCAGAGCCATTAAACTCTACCAGGTCTATTCAGTAAAGGTAAAACTTGGCAGAAGTGAAAAATCTAACTCAAAATAGCCAATACAGAGACAATTCTCCCATTTCTCTCACTTTCAAAATTGGCTACTTGGTCTAGATTGTTCTCTTCTCCGGAGTTTCACCTTTAGTGAATAGACCTGTATGGAGTTAACCAGAGCTATTGTACACTTAAGTTTCACCCACCTTGGAATAGGTCCCTTAGTTTGCAGGGGGCAGCAGATAAAATGGAGACGTCAGTTCTTGCCTCCAAAGCAACGTGCCCAGACCTTGAACGCTAAGACAATGCTAAAGGATGAGTGGCACGAAAAGAGAGGAGCTACCTTCTGAATTTGAGCTGCTGGATGGGGAAGGGCTTTGCTTTTGTTTTCACAGACATGGCAAATGGCATCTGGAGCTCACAGTAGTGTTGAGAAGCAGAGTGAAAATAGATGGCGTCAGCAGTGTGGCAACCTGCAAGGGGGAGACAGCTGGGGTCAAGATAGGAGCACCCTGTGGTACTCACCCAGTGTATAGAAGGCCGAGGGCATGAATGAAAGTTGCAGAAATCACAGGGCACAGCTCCCAATGGTTGCAAGTCCTAACACGAAGGGGAAAATGACCAATTTGAAGGACTAACAAGAAAAATGGAGATGAAAGGATGGGATTAGAGCAGTGTTTCCTAAACCTGTCCTCCGCCTCGCCAGGTTTGCCAAAATATCTGGAGCACAAGTTATATGATTTGGGGCTCAGTGATTGCAGGATTCAGTCTGTATTTCCCTAAGGTGATCTGCAAAATCTGGCCTGGTGGAGGATCCCGTGGACAGGTTTGGGAAACACTGGATTAGAGGATTGTTTGCGGTACTGACTTTTAGTGCAGGGTTTTTTTTTTTTTTTCCCCCCCCCCAGCTGTTGGAGTAAAAGAGAAGGCTGAGGCCTCCTTTGCAATGTATTAAAATTTGTATTTAGTTTTATGAAATTTCAGATACAGATTTCTGAAGAGGTTATTCATAAAGCACCAAAATCTCAGTACTTTGTCCTTAGTCAATTGCATTTCGATGAAACTATGGTGAATTCACTGGAGTGCGAAGATGGCATCATCAAAGCCCCACGAAAAAGCTGGAGAACGAAGAGCACTGGCAGAATCCAAACTGCAAAATAAACTATTCTTCTAATAGGTGGTTAAACCATTAAAAATGTATTAAAATGTGTCTAACTAAAGGTCCTTTTTTTTAAAATAAAAAAAAATGATACAGGATTAAAAAACACCTTTTGAAAAAAAAATTGTCAATACAAAAAGATGTTCAAATAAAGACTTTTTGCTAAAAATTTAACTTTAAAAATATTCTTACTCGGAAACCTATGGGATTCGTCTGTTTTAAAGCTTTTGAGCTGAATCCCTGAATATCAGGTCATTTTATGATCTTTGAATGGATTAACCATTACTTCTCTATGGGACATTCTCACTGCACTGGATTTTGCTGTCAATTCACTAGTCTTTGGCGAATTGACAGTTTAGTGAACAAACAAACTGCACTGAAATTCACTGTTCAGCACTTGAATAAACCCTTAAATCTCCAAAATGACGTTCAATTTAAAGATGTGATGGCATTCTCAGAACAATGACATCTTAAAACTCCTATAGTAGATTGTGACTCCCAATTTGCTGACGTGGTTCTAGCTAAGCACCTAACCATTCAGTGCATGTATTATGCTTCTGGCATACATTGGCCATTCCACGAGAGACAAAAACAGAATAATGTTCTAATTGGCTGGGTATCAATTTGAGTTTAAGAATAAAACACACCTTTACATCAGGCTGCTATGTGTCCCATTTTAAATGCTGTACCTATAGATAGAACAACCTCTAGCAGCGATTTGCTCCAAATCACAATTATGTCTCTGTTTCTTTCACTTAGCCATGCCATTATACTTTAACTGAACGCGACTCTGGATTCTTCAATACTCAGCAGCTGCTGAATTCCTTCAGTGCAGCAGTTCAGTTTGCTGCAGTCTCACTGAATGCTTTGGGCGTGAATATGGAAGCGAAAGGGCAGAGGATTGCTTAATGAAAGGTGCAGTTTCTGCAAAATCCACTTTTGTCCATTTTATTACCACTTTAGTGTGAATGTGTACCATGTTCCAATAAAAATTTGGTGTTTTGCTCCACCAAACTGAACATTTCCTTATTGGATTATTTGCTCCGTGGATGCGGCCATCTTTCCCACGTCACACTCAGCTAACCTGCAGCACCTCTCAACTTGGCTGCAATTGCTATGTTAGAAGTGCTAAGCTGCAGCACGGCGTTCAGTGCCAAGTTGTTAACTTAACGCGCCTCAGGAAAACCTTTGAAAGGAAGGTTGGGAGATGTAATTGACTAATGTTCTACCTACATCTTCTAGCTAGGTTTGTCCAGTTAGGATCCCAAATTATTTAAAAAAAACAACTTTACAAACCTTCACTGAAATACATTATGCACAATAAAAGTTTTCGAAATTGCAAGTGGATGTCTTGTTTTGAGATTATGGGGGGAAACTGACTTAGGCTAAAGGTCAGACGAAAGCAGCTTTAACGTGCGTTTAACCACACTAAATCACGGCCGTGCTAGCAGCAAATGATGTCCAATGCCGGGCAGCATATGAAGAACGGCCGCACAAAAGTGCAGCCGCGCAACGCAAGTGGCAAACGAAAGCATTTTTTCGAGAACGTCAAACCGCTAGTACTGACGTACAGAGTGCGCTGCGTCCGCATAGCGGCGTGTTTGCGTGATTGTCAGACGCTGCTAATGTACAGCTAACATAACGTCCAGACACAAAAAGTGTTTTATTGATGATCCGTACAAAATCACAGACGTAAATGCGCATCGTATGACCGCTATCGCGTATTCCGTGAAAAAATGCGTCCATTCATTCAAACGCACTTTTTCACGGACAACGCGAAAGATGCGTTAGTCTGACCCTAGCCTAACAGATGCATAAATTCAGCGTTCAAACATGGCCCACTCGATGTTTTGGAACTACATCTCCCATGGGGCTCAGCTAACCTAAGTTACGGAGCATCATAGGAGATGTAGTTCCAAAACATCAGGAGGGCCACGACTGACCCCTGCATCAATCCATTCCATGTAGATGGAATGTTATAAATGTAATGTTTCAACTACTCTTATATTCTACAGAAAAGCGAAATCATGTGTGGCAATAAGGTAAAATGAGGCTTTAAAAAAACCCATAAATTTAGGTACATGTGAAGTTTCCATATTTTAATACAGTTATGCTAAAATTCAGCTAGTTGCCCAATAAAATCTCAAAATGGGAGGTAGAGAGCATTAGAGAATTCCACACCGAGTCAGACTTTATGTAAAAAATGGTTTATCTGTTCCATTTTTGTATAAAACACATGGAAAAACCCTAGCCAATCAACACACAGATTTCAATCACATGACTCAAGGAATTTTTCCTGTGAAACTTGAAACCTAGAACATACAAATGTCTTATCAAGTCTACACTCTAGTTTTTAATAAAAATTAAATGAAAATAAAACAAATTCCACATATCCCCGTTTTTTTCTCTTCTGTCCCAGTTACAGTACGTTGGAGGGCAGCAGGACACGGTTTTCCTTATGCAGTTTTCTGCTGTCCCTTCTTTCCAATCAGAGATTTGTGGATGTGAGGAATGACACCTAGGAGGGAATGGGAGAAAAAGGCAGGTTAAGCTGTGGAATTATTGCAATACACAGTATTTTAGGGAAGGAACTGTAATGTCAACCTGTCTGCATGCTCGCCAGAATAATTAAGCTGTTAGCTATAGTAGAGATAATCACTAGCGGTTTCATACCTCCTCCTGCAATGGTGGCCTTGATGAGAGAGTCCAACTCTTCATCCCCACGAATGGCTAGCTGCAAGTGGCGAGGAGTGATACGCTTCACCTTTAAATCCTTGGAGGCATTTCCTGCCAACTCCAAGACCTGTAAAAAGTTGACAAATTACTGAGGTGTTTTTTTTGTCAGAATATAAAAGTTAGGAGGGACCCTCCACGCATCCTGACCAGCTTGCTGCCTTGCATGCAAAAAGTATATGAGATGTGCAATTTGCATAATGTACTTCTGTTACATACACTATGCAATTTGCGTAAAAAATATGCAGGAGCTTGTGTTTCAGAAGCCCTAAGCTAAAGAGGTGGACTGCCCCAGTGCCAAGGGAGAAGGGGTGAGTATTTAATTTTAACTTCGAGTAATTGGGCATGTGCTGTTTAAATAAGTGTTTTACTTTAAGTCACATACTTCCGCAGTGAGATATTCCAGAATTGCAGCACTGTAGACTGCAGCTGTAGCACCAACGCGCCCATGACTTGTAGTGCGGGTCTTCAAATGCCTGTGGATACGACCAACTGGAAACTGAAACAAAACTTACAGTAAGTGTCCAGAATCTGTATTTATTTAAAACATATTCCGCAATGCTGTAGTAGGTATATATATATATATAATAAAAAAATTGATACAGAACAATGGGCCCAGGACTTGTTTGAAAACAGGAGAAATCTCAATGTATTTTTCCTGGTAAAATTCTTTGCAAATAAAAAAGGAAGAAGCACCCTGTTCACAAGAGCTTACAATCTAAAAAGGTTTTAAACACTAATAAATGGCATGTTAATAAACAAATGTTTTACCTGCAAGCCTGCTCTTTGGGAGCGAGATACAGCTTTGGCCTTGGCCTTCCCACTGTCTTTGCCAGCCTTACCACCAGCCTGTGGGGAGATAGCATATTAATTGCAGAGCGAATGCATGGGGATGGTGCAACAAACTGGATTGAATAAAGGGATTCCAGTACAAGAAACATTCTTATCTCAATTTATATTCCTCCATGAGGGCAACACAAATGTAAAGTGCATTCCTGACATTCCATAAGTAAATGCAAATTATGCGTGAGAAACCAGACTGTCGAAGAATCCGGTCATGATAGAAGTTTCATACTAGTTTGACTATTCAGCAGTACACAAACCAACACCTGGCTAAGGAGGGATCCACGTCATAATCCTATCCTCAATCATGTGCTAATGGCATATCGTTTAATAGGCAATTCTGCTGGAATAGGCCTTTGTGTATGGTGCCCATTAAACTTTGATTTGTCCTGGAACAGGGACCAGCAGCCTTGCGCCTCCCATTTTTGAGACTACATTCCAATAGAGCGCAGACATTGCTCCCGACAAGAAGTCGTGGGAGATATAGTTCCAAAATATCGAACGGGGAATAAAGTTGCTGATCCCACTCCTGGAACGAAGTAGTCATAGGTCTAGTCAGGGCTACATACACGCCATGTAGTGCGGTAACTGTTTATTGTTGTGGTCACCATGGAAACCGACGAGGTGTAGGGGTTACACGTCAAGCTGTCAGGGTGTTATAGCGTTGTGCGCATGCCCTCTAGACAAGGTGTGATGGTTGACACTATACCAAAACAGTGAGTATAGTAGCACAGGGATAGAGCTGCCAGTGCGGGAAACCCATGATGACAGCCCAAGGCGGAAAGACCGGTCTGCACCGAGATCACTTGGGACTGAAGGGTGGTGGTGTGGAGTGTGCTGTGACAGCTTGCATTTTGGGATACGGGAAGGCGAGCTAGTCTACTGGCTACCGATATCACAACACAAAATGGGATGCCCCGCCTGGGGTGACAGGCCAGGTTTCCATTAGGCACTGATGTGGGGTGCCTGACTGTGGTTATGATGAAGTGTTAAGCGTAGCTATCAGGAAGCCCGTGCTCACCCCCACCCCGACATTTCCTGTGGTACATTCCGTCGCCGATGTTCCCGCCGCCTTCCTGCATGGCGACTGTTTGCCCCGCGCACGTTGCGTTTATTTACGTTTCGGAGGTAGCCTTTGGCCGCTCGCGTCAGTCGGTCAGGTGATTTCCCGCCTTTTCGTTAGCTGGGCTTTATAAATCACCCGCAGCTGTGCGCGGGCTGAGAAAGAAGGGGCAGAATAAAAGCGCGCGCCCGAGTTATTTACCATGTTGCGGAGGTCCGAGCGTCGCCGTGAGCAAATCCGTGTCAAGTTACCCCGTATCTACGCTAGGCTCTGCTCTGCCACCGGTACCGCGCACTCCTAGTCTCACACACACACAATAACCCCCCCCTATCCGTCAGGCCCGAGCGAGAGGACATGCTGCAGCCAATCATGGCGCGCCGTCCTAGTTTGAAACAACGCGGTGGCCAATCCATCGCTTTCTTCTTCCCAAGGTGCCTGCTGTGGCCCCGCCCACTTCACTTAACGGCTGTTTCCCTCCCTTGGCCCCTCAGCTTGCTTTTGCACACGGCACTGATGGAAGTGGGTGTGCTCAATGCGCGTCAGCGGGAGAAGCAGGTCCAATCAGGAGTGATCAGCGTGTGTAATTGACAGGTCTTAGTAATCACCCTAGTCAGAGTTGTTTAGCATAAGACCGGGTCTAACCCTGATTGATAGTTACATTGTCCAATAGGATGAATGGCTTGTGTTTGGGGGCTTGCCCTTCACTTTCCTGTCCTCTTACCCTTGTTTGCTTCGGAAGAGAGGTAAAATGGCGCCGGGACGTTGTTAACAGTGAGCTAACGAGAGCTTCAAACGTCCTCGACATATATTTACTGTGTCACACAGACTGGACTAGAGGTGTCTAAGCCTAAAATTAAGCCAAATTCTCAGGACTCTGAGCTTGTAAGGCTCTAGTGCCAGCACACGGATGGGCTGAGCAATAGGTGATTTTATATATATTTTTACCAGATGTTACACAACATCGAGGTAATGTGCTTTTTTATCATGTTTTGCATCACGGTGAATTAAACTGGGTTTTCTAATATTTACGCTGTGAAACAAGTGTATTTTTTTCTTTCATAGTGTCCCCCACATGTCACTGTTGGTGCTTTTTGCTGTCAGTACATGTCAAACAATACATGTCACTGTTTCTGTGGAGGGACCAGGACTGACATGGTTTATTAACTTTAAAAACACTTCACTGACAACCTCATTAACCACACATTTAGTAATAAATACAGGTTCTCCTATGTAGGCCTTTTTAATTCACTATAAACCATAATGTATTCTTAATCTGGAATTTATTGTCCTCATTTATATAGCGCCAACAGTTTCCGCAGCGCTTTACAATAACCAAAGGGAGCGAGATACAGATAAACGGACATAGGATGGAAACAAGAGGTGTAGAGGGCCCTGCTCATAGGAGCTTACAATCTAGTTTACAAGGTAACTGAGGGAAAAGCCACCCAAAACACTCACTGTGCCAGCTCTTACTGGGGAATGTATGTATTTTTGCAGCTCTCCTGACATATTCTTCCACAATCATTTATTATTTTGACGACCTGTAGGTTTTGCTCTGTATTTCACGAGGAAGGGATAAAATACTGGCTCTTTGTGCCACATAGATCAGTTTTCAGAAATCTTGGCCCTCCAGATGTTTTGGAACTACATCTACCAAGCTGCTCAGCCACTCATTGGAATGGCTGGGCCTTGTGGGAAATGTAGTCCCAAAACATCTGGAGGACCAAGATTGCTGCCTCCATCCTGCAGTCGATTAATGGCAGCTTTGGACATATGTATAACCAGGGCCGGATTAACATAGGGGCAGATGGAGCAGCAGCTCCAGGCCCATGCCCCAGAATAGGCCCAGAGAAAAAATAAATTTGTCTGCAATGATGGGCATTTGGACCTCTATGTCTCCAGCTCCATAGCAGCTACAGGTATCAGGCATGACCTTTCCAATGATACCAAACATGACCAGGTTTTATGTAAAAAATAAAAGTAAAATAATAATTTTTTATTTCTAACATCAATTTTTTTCCCTTTCAATTATAAAGGGAACAATGATGCTGCAGTAACTAACCATCACATTTCTCATGTCACTAACAAGCGTGGAAGTGATGGTACAATCCATTATTATGAATTGTTACATCAAGAACCTAAAACGCCGCTCTGCAGCAAAGTGCACTGGGGGGGCCTTTGCATTAATACCAAACATGACCACGTAAAATCTAAGCGAAAGAAAACTTTTTTTATTTACTTAGTTTTTGTTCCAAAGCGATGGCATTGTCCATTTGTCACGTATAAAATGAGCAATACCACTGCTATTACTCACCTTCTCATTGGGAGCAAGGTCAGTGTTTAATACATGTCATATTATTCATAAAACACCATTATCCAAAGTACATGGGAAATATCAAATTTTTGGGTTAAAATTGTATATTTTGTCAGAAACATGCAGTAACAGGTTCCCATTTAACTATTTTAACAAGACTTACCTATAGAATATATAACCACAGAGGTTTGGATGATAGAATATGAAAAAATAATTTTACACGCTGTGATGATTGAAATCTGATTGAAAATTTACTCCCACAGTATCTGCCTGGTTAGAAATACCGGTATCTGCACTACTAAATAACCTAAAATAGGTTTTCATTTCACTAAATTCCAAAAAAAGCCCACCAAAATATTCAGCTCCAGGCCCATAGAGATCTTAATCCGGCCCTGTGTATAACAGTGATCAGTAAGACAATAAATGGTACAGACTCTGAGCAGTGAGTTTAGCAAGAGTCCTATGGATTCCAGGATGGGATGCTCCTGACGGTGCGTTAGCGTTGCTGCAAGTATCCTGGAGCCTAGCGGCCGTTACGGTTCAGGATACTAGATTCAGCACCTGCCTCAATCTACGTGTAAAATGGGGACACTTAAGGGAGATTTGTGACCGCAAATGTTTCCCCTTTGCATTTCCGTTTTAGCTACAGGCACATGATAGAGCCCTCAGTGTTTTAACAACATGAAGTATAGAGTCCAGGTACATCTCAGTGGGGGTCACAAACAAAAGCACAGACACATGTAAAAAAAACTTGTATAATTGTGGATTATTCCAGCCTTGGTGTCAGAATAATCTTAATTTTAATAAAGGCCAAGAGGAAATTCTACCCTTTTCTATTTTATTTTTTATTCCACTCTGTCCATTTTTATTAATTTCATCTTTTGGATCCGGTGTTTCCTGAGACTCAAGAGGGGTGAAGACCCACCCATATATGGTCTAAGGCTATCTCTACTGAGCCACCCTCCAGGAGGCTCTAAATCACGTGAGTGTGCCTATGCTACCTGTCCTTTCTGTGTGATCTTTACAATATTACGCTATACATTTTCTACTTGTCCGAGGTTCTATCTGCCATATCCCTCCTCCTTGATATAAGAGAACAAAAGAGGAAGAAAGAAGCAGAGACCTCTTGGACTCTATTTGTGAAGCCCCCCTTGAAGTGGCTTAAAGACGCTGACAGAGAGCCTTCTAGGCTCTATCTTTGTGAGTGTGAAATCGCTACATTTATATTGTCCATTCGATTTTTTGGTACCGCACAATTTGTGTTTTTTATTCTCATCCAATAGGTTTAAGCTTTATCCATTTTGGTTTACACCAAAGATGAGTATTCTCCTTATTACATTCCATCTTTTCCACCTGGTGTGAGTGTTCTAAGTGTCTGTTTTTTGCGCTCCCTGGTTTACTTTTTTTGGTAAATTTGTTTCTTCTATCTATTTATGTGGGTGAGGGATACACCCATTGGTGAGCTGCATACATCTTTCCATATATCATTTTTATTCTTAGCGCCTTATAAACATCTTTGACCCATTAATTTGGGTTTCTCCAGTTCACTTTTTAATTTTAATAAAGACAGGAGGCGAATATTTTGCATTCTCTTTTCTTTACTAAATCATCAGCAGCAAGGAAAGTTTACATAGCAACAGCAGTAACCAATAAACAATAAGAGTGTAGTAAGTCCTTAGCCACGCCCTCTTTTCTTGTAAACTGGACGAGCAGGAGAGACGTGACTGAGAAAAAACAGAAATCCAGGAAGGTGGAAGGAAAACGAAGCGGAGAAGATCCAACTAGGCAGAAGTCCAGGAGACTTGTAGAAACAAAACTGGCAGCCAACGGCCATCCGAGATGAAGGGAGACCACAGGAGCAAGTCAAACTGAGGAGAAAGCAGAGGATACGTGAAAGCACCATGCAAAGGAGGCCTGACAATCAACAGCCAACTAACAAATCATTAAAATGAAGAACTAGCAAATGGTAAGCCAACATCGAGACAGTAGTTCGAGGTCAGGCTAACAAAACATGCAAACCCTACTAAGGGGAGAAAAATAGATTAGACAAATGTACAAGGCGAAGTGGAGACGCATAAATCATACAGATGAACACCCAGACAAACGATTATACATTTATTCCACTTGAGAATTTTTTTTTTCTAAATGTAGCAGAAAATATATAGTACAATGTAAGCCAACCCGGGCCTGGGCGGGCGGGAAAAATATTCGCCTCCTGTCTTTATTAAAATTAAGATTATTCTGACACCAAGGCTGGAATAATCCACAATTTTATATCAAGGCAGGAGGCTTCATATTTTGCAGTTTGAAAGCTGCACTAAAGCCCCAGATGCATGAGAACGAGGACGGAAATAGAAGGTACGAAAAGTAGCCGCCCTAGACCAATCAGCCGCCTGTAGAATATCAGCCAGAGAGCCCCCAGCGTCCGCAACAGAGGAAGCCGCCGCGCCCCGCACGGAGGGAGCGCCAAAATGGGGAGCAACGCCCGCTAGGGAGAGCAGCCAGCGAACCCATCTAGAGAGGGTAGGAGAGGAGACAGGTTTGTAAGGAAGAGAAACATAAGAGACCAAAAGTTGGCCAGTGAAGAGAAGCGCAAAGGACGCAAACGAGAGAGGTAAGTAGTAACACAACGAGCCACACACAGTAGAGGATCAGAGAGAAAGTAAGGGTAGAAAACCTCGCGGGACAGAGTTTTAGTACGCCTGGTAAGCGTGAAGACGACACCCTCAGGGGAGAAAGCTACGGCGTGCGCATCGAATGCCCTAACATCAGAGACACGTCGAAAGGAAAGCAAACATAAAAGAACCGTTAATTTTGCCGAGAGCTGACGGAGGGTTAGTGAGTCGTTATCCGGCCAGTTACGCAGGAAGTCGAGCATCAGCGCCACATCCCAGAACACCACATATTTAGGAGCCGGCCGGCGGGCGAGCGAGTCTAATGCCACGGAGGAGACGACAGACGGAAGGGTCCCTACCCACAGGAACGCCACCCAGGGGGACGTGAGCCGCCGAGATAGCCGAGCGGAACAGGTTAATGGTACGATAGGACTTTCCCAACGTGGAAAGGTTCGCCAAAAAATTGAGGATCAACTGTAGAGGGGCAGTAGCGGGATCAGCCTGTTGTTGCAAACACCAGCCACACCAAGTTCTCCAAGCGTAACGATAACTCTTTCTCGTGCCGGGAGCCCAGGAGTCCCATAGTAAAAAGCGAGCTGCGTCTGATAGTCCTGGCAGCATGCAGGGTCCCCGGAAATCGTCCACGCCACCAGGGGAAGATTGTTCTCCAAGACCATCGGGTGTGGTCTGCCTTGGGGATCCAACAGAATGGATCGGAAGGACGGGAGCAGAAGTGGATGGAGGCAAGAGAGTTCCAGCGTCAGTGGAAACCAGGGTTGAAACAAGGGCGTGAGAAGAAGCAGCCGGATCCCCCGTCGGACGACTTCTTGGATCGTTCGCGTGATCATCGGGAACGGCGGAAAAGCGTAGGCCCCCGACGGTGACCAGGGTTGGAGGAAAGCATCCACCGCAGTCGCCTGTGGGTCCGGAAGCCAGCTGAAGTAAGCCTCTGTTTGATGATTCAAGCGGGAAGCGAACAGATCGAGATGAAACGGTCCCCTCAGTTCCGACAGGCGGCGGAACGTAGCAACGTCCAGTTTCCAATCGCTGGAGTCCCTCCAATATCTCGAAAACCAATCTGCCACAAAATTGGAAGAACCGGGAAGGTATTCCGCCCTGAGGGAGATGTTCCGGTCCAAACAGTAATTGAAGAGGGAAAGCGTGAGGTCCGACAGGAGCTTGGAGCGGGAACCCCCTAGGCGGTTCACGTATTGGACCGCGGAGATGTTGTCCATCCGGAGAAGAAGAGTGCAGTCCCTGAGGTCCTGGGTAAAACTGTGAACGGCAAACGAGCCGGCGATGAGCTCCAGGCAATTGATGTGAAGTTGCCGCTCCTCCGGAGCCCATGCTCCGCCCGTGGATATAGTGCCGCAAGTTGCTCCCCAGCCCGATTGGCTGGCATCGGATTCCAGAATGAAATCTGGTAGTGAGCCGAAGATGGCCCGGCCGTTCCAGGCCTCCATATGGCGTAACCACCATAGGAGCTCCACTCGAACCTCCGGGGTGATGGAGACCAGCTGGTCGTAGGAGGGGTTGAGACGAAGGTGTGTCGCCTTCAGACGTTGCATCACCCGATAATGTAGTGGGCCAGGGAAAATGGCTTGGATGGAGGAAGAGAGTAGACCTACAACTCTTGCCACATCTCGGAGGCAGATGGTGTCCAAGCTGAGGACTCCGCGTAGGGATTTTTTGATGGCTCGAAGCTTTTGCGGGGGAAGCCGCAGCTGGCAAGACATTGAGTCTATATTGAATCCGAGGAAGGTGATGGTTTGGGCGGGACGCAGTGCCGATTTGTCCCTGTTGATAATGAAGCCCAGGTCTTGTAGGAGCGTAACCACCAGGGTTGTATGGTGAGAGGATTGCGCGGGGTCCTGTGCCAATATAAGGATGTCGTCCAGATATATGATCGTCCTGACGCCTTGGGATCGTATAAAGGCCATTACCGGTTTGAGCAGCTTCGTAAAGCACCATGGCGCGGAGCTGAGGCCGAACGGCAGGCAAGTGAACTGCCAGAGGTCGTGATGCCAGTGGAACTGCAGGTACGGGCGGTGAGTGGGATGGACCGGGACCGTGAGGTAAGCGTCTGTGAGGTCCAATCTCGTGATCCAGTCGCCGTCTCGGAGGAGGTCCCTGAGGAGGTGTATACCCTCCATTTTGAAGTGGCGGTAGGCCACGAAGGTGTTGAGAGCTTTTAGGTTTAAAACCGGTCGAAGGTCCCCAGATTTTTTGTGAACCAGGAATATAGTGCTGATGAAGCACGGGGAACCCCTGACGGGAGTGATGGCACCTTTTAACTGCAAGGAGCGAAGTTCCCGGTCTATCAAGTTTGCCTCTTCTGAGGAATAACGGGCCGGGGACGGGGTAGCAGACTGGACGGGAACCTGGGAGAAGTCTATTAAATAACCTGCTACCGTTCGCAAAATCCACGAGTCTGATGTGAGTTTGCGCCATTTGGGAAGGAAATAGCGTAAGCGATCCGCGACCGGAATGTGTGGGAGTGGGAGCGCTGAGACACTTACCAGCGGAGTAGCGGAGTAGCGGCATCTGGGTCTGTTGAAGTCGCGACCAACAGGGACTCCGCGCGCCAGGATCGGGCTGGGTCTGTATTGCACGTCCTGGTTTGGCGTGAAGCGAGGTCTATAGGCAGCGTTGGAACGGCTGGCGACCCGACCTCTTGGTGCGCCAGCCCTGGAGGAAAAACGTTGTTGGGGGTGGAAAACCCGTTTCATATTTGATTGAACCTTTTGAAGGTTCGTATAAACGTTAACCTTTCGGTTAAGGTCTCTCATGAACAGATCTCCAAACAGTAAGCCTTTTGCTGCCGGACCCAATTCCTTGGTAGCCATGCTAGTGAGCTTTGCATCCAGCCGAAATAGCGCCGCCTTACGGCGTTCAGACGAAATGCCGACATTGGCATTACTCAACAAACAGAGGGCACGCTGTGCCCATTCGCGGACTAGAGCAGGATCAAGCAGGCTGTTGGTGGCTAGTGCTTCGTCCGCCATTACGAAGATAAGTGAAAGGGGACCGGAGACGTCCAGAAGCTTGTCCTGGGCGACACGGAGACCCTGTTCCAAACCCTTTCTTGGGTCCCTGCCAGCCTTACCCATGAAGGTGACGAAGTCTTCGTCAAATTCAGGGGTAAGGGACACCTATCAGGTAGAGTCGGGCGAGGACATTAGGGCGCGCTTGCGGGCCGATCAGCCTTGTCCAGGGGGCAGCGCAACCAGAAGCGCAAAAATTCCGCTATATGGTCCGGTGGTAACCAAGCGGAGGACCTAGGGTGGGTGGTTGTGCGCGGGTCAAAGAAGGGCAAACCTCGGGAGTCGAGGAGCTGTAAATGGGTGTCCGCGGACGCAAGGGAGCGTGGCGGCGCAGGCATGGTAGTAAGGGGCATGATTGCCATAGCATCGGAACGGGGCTCACCCATTGAAACAGGAGTGGCCGGTGGGTTACCGGTAGATTCCATATCCTCCTCTTCAGGATAATCAGCCTGGTAGTCATCCAGGTCATAAGTGTCAACACCCTTGGGTTCTGAAACACATCTGGATTTTTTAACTGGACCTTTACTCTTGCCAGCGGATTCTGACTGGCCTTTCCAGGGTCTTTTCCGTGAAGGTTCTGCAGACTCGGATTGGTCCGAGTGTGAACCGTGGGAGTGGGCCGGTGACTGGACCCTTGAAAGAACCAGGGGTTCCGGTGGGGGGGCTGGAGGGAGGCTTGCGAGCGCTATGGGGAGGGTTTCCGAAATGGCTGTCAGTAGCCAAGCTTTCAGCTCCTCCTGGTTGGAGGGAAGTTGTGGGGGATCCATAACAATGGAGACCAAAGAAAACGGGGCTCACCCGCAGGGAAATATAAAAAATTATATTTATTAATTAGTGAATTTGAGTGTGCGGATCTAGGCGCCGCTCAGCGGCTTACACGCGGTTTTCGCGGGCTTTTTTCGTGCGTCTGTCGGATCGGAACAGTGTTTCGGGGCTCACCCGAGGTAGGAGAGGGTCCGTGCAGCAGGCTGTTTGTGTGGGAGGAATGGTCGCGCCTGCCAACCTCGAACTCAGCACGAGCGGAATGGCGGCAGAGCCGACGAAGAGAAGATGTCCGCCCACGCATGCGCAGATGAATCGCGCACCCTGAGGCAAGTACCTCACGCGGGACTGCGCGCGCAGACGCAAAATTAAAATAAAATAAAATAATAATAACGCGGTATAACTAGCACCCGGCCCCAGGGAAATTTCCCTCTTATCTGCCGGGAGATGGGGAAGCAAGCGCAAGCCTGCAGGCGGGAAAGTGCCCACACAGCAGGTAGGACCTAAAGGAAAAAAGACTGTTAAATACAGAATAAGTATAAAAAACAAGCGGAGTAAAACCTAATTAGTTCTAAATAACTTAGTGATAAAATAGCAGAAATATATCCTGGCGTCCAGGAGCTGTTTTGAAAACGACTCACCTGGAGGTCAGCAGCAAGAAAAGAGGGCGTGGCTAAGGACTTACTACACTCTTATTGTTTATTGGTTACTGCTGTTGCTATGTAAACTTTCCTTGCTGCTGATGATTTAGTAAAGAAAAGAGAATGCAAAATATGAAGCCTCCTGCCTTGATATAAAATTAAGGTGGGCATAAACATAGATCTGTACACTTACGCCTTCCATGATTAAGCAACGACACGTCTCTGTGTAATCAACTCCCAGAATGCAACAGCTCCACCAACTGCCAGCCCTGCATGCACTGACAACAACCAACTGTAATGACTGACTCTAGAAATGGCTACCTGGGACACCCGCACAATTGCCTCACAAGATCACACACTCCTAGACTCATCCATTTTTGTAAATCTGCTCACAGTGTCAGGGCTCTTTAATTGTCTGAAATTTGGACAAAATAATTGTCATTGGAGGTGGGTGAGGGTGTGCAAAGGCCTGGAGGAATGAGTGGACTTCCCCATGGCTTGCCTAGATAGGTTATCTGTCACCTCTATACCCCCCAACCCTAGAACAGACCAGCTGCTCTGAATTAACCCCTCATGTGCTAGTCTTGGGAGGTCATGGGGGCAGGTGTGAGTGGGTTGCCAAGCTCTGTTTCAATTTCAAGTGAAAAACGTTCCTGTGAGATTCATTTCATTTTTTCATTCTAGTGTCCTTTCATTGATTTGGGTTTCAGACGTATCACAAGTCCTCCAAAACGTACACGCATGTATAATGAATATTTATCCAGGTTCAGGCTGTAAATTATCCCGCTTGTGTTGCACAATAAAGATGACATGTTCAAATTGTGAAGAGGAATAAATTACAAATAAAAATGTGTGTTTACAATCCACTAGATAAAACTCTGTTAAGGAGCGTACACACATGCCATTGTGTTGTCCGTCCTCATTTTTACATTCTACTTTATAAAAAGATAAACTTGATGGAATACCGTCATAAAATGTAATTATTTTTATTCTACAAACTAATCATTTGTATTCAGAAAATCAGATTTCTCTTCTAGAGGGAAGCAGTGATTTGCAAATCAGCAGGTTAATGATTCAGATGCTGAGTGAGCCCAAACTGATCAATGCAGATGAAGGAGTCTGGTCTATCCGTTCCTCTCCAGGTCTCCGGCCCTGATTGCCTTGTACCTCTAGATGTCCTCTTAATTTCATCTGACCTATTTCTTAATATCCTCCCCTTGCCTTTATGGTAAATCATTATCAATATGTGTCTATTTTCTCTTCCTTTTTCGTGTGTTTATGTGCCATATACTCCTGTGCATAATAGGTCTTACTTTTTGCATGGGTACTCTCAGCACTCCTCTTGCACATGTCCTGTCATGGATAATCTAATATAATTTTGGCAGTGTAGATCAGTGGTTCCCAACCTGTGGTACGCGTACCCCCAGGGGTACGTACAAGGACCCCTGGGGGTACGTGCAAAAAAATCGTAATGGCGGACCATAATGGCCATTCAATTTTTTTTTTAACCACTCGCCACACTCACGGCCTACCTCGGCCTGGAGAGGATGGCAGCTTCTGCTGGGCCCCTTGTGATGTGACATGCGGCACATTACTATGGAGCTTTTTGATACCCTCACACCGGACATTACTATGGAGGTTTGTGATACCCTCACACCGCACATTACTGTGGAGCTCTGTGATTCCTTCACGCAGTACATTTACTATGCAGCTCTGTGATACCCTCACACCGCACATTACTATGGAGCTCTGCAATACCCTTATGCCGCACATTACTATGGAGTTCTGTGATACTCTCATGCCGCACATTACTATGGAGCTCTGTGATACACAAGCACATTACTATGCAGCTCTGTGATACCCTCACGCTGCACATTACTATGGAGCTCAGTGATATCCTCACGCCGCACATTACTATGGAGCTCAGTGATATCCTCACGCCGCACATTACTATGGAGCTCTGTGATACCCTCACGCCGCACATTACTATGGAGCTCTGTGATACCCTCACACCGCACATTACTGTGAAGCTCTGTGATACCCTCACGCAGCACATTACTATGAAGCTCTGTGATACTTTCATGCCGCACATTAGTGTGGAGCTCTGTGATGCCCTCACACACACATTGCATGTTACTGTGAGTTTTATTGCTGTGTGATACGTTCATACACACCGCACATTGCTGTTTCACAGAGCTGCACAGCAAAAAATCTCATAGTAATGTGCAATGTGTATATGTATCATAGTGCTCCACATCTCCCACCACACAGTCACAAATCCATGTGTGTGACCGCATGTTTGGGTATGTCAGTGCTACAGCAAAACAAATGTGCATTTCTATTCAGATGTCGGTCATTTGCAATCTGTAAAATTATTATTCCACATTCTGTCATCCAGACCTTGTGCTTTTATATTGCACGGGGAACCTGTTACTGCATTTTTCTGCAAAAATATGCAATTGTGAAACTAAAACTGAAAAAAAAGCAATTTTTTTTGCTTGTATTTTGGGTGCATTTTGTTTTATGAATATTATAACTCCATATCTAACACTGAGCTTGCTGGCGGCATTGGAAATGAGAAGGTGAGTAACGGCAGTAAATATATCTAATAAGTGTGAGTAGAAGGGAAGAGATAATGAGAAATTGGGGAGCAGAAAAGGAGGCGCTGGGTAGGGGAGGAGCAGGCTTGGAGATAGGGAGACAATGGGGAGGAGATATGGAAAAGCTAGGTTAAAAGATGAGGAAAAGCTGAGGGGAGATGCAGGGGAGAAGATAAGGAAAAGCTGGAGTAGAGATGATGGGGTGCTGGAAGGAGATCATGAGAAGCTTTGGAAGAGACAAGAAGAAGCTGGGGCAGAGATGTGGAAAGCTAGTGAGGAGACCAGGAGATGCAGGGGAGAAGAGGAGGAGAAGACTAAGATGAGGAGAAGGCAAGTTTAAATGGTTTCTGTCGGCGCAATATATTGTTATGAATTCTCAGGTTTCAAGAGTAGGTCATACAAACAGTATAATTGTGACTCTTCACGATATAAAGTGCTCTCGTGCTAAAGTGTCTCAATAATACAATTGTGCAAATTAGTTGATGAATCTTAAATAAAGTGCATAATGTGCAATATAATGCTGATCGTGCTAAAAATATAAAGTTCAATGAGGTTGACAGGCTTAGTTCAGGTCCTGTTTTAAGTTGATTGTGCCAAAAATAAGGCAAATTCAAGGTACTTATGAGTTACATAGTTATATAGGCTGAAAAAAGACATGCGTCCATCGGGTTCAGCCTCTCCCACATAACCTACTGCTGTTGATCCAAAAGAAGGCAAAAAACCCAGTCTGAATGCTTGCCAATATGCAACATACTGGGAAAAAATTCCTTCTTGACCCCAGAATGGCAGTCAGATTTCTCCTTGGATCAAGAAGCTTTTACCCACATATTAAATATTATAACCCTTAATATTCTGTGTCTGCAGGAAGTCATCCAGTCGTTTTTTAAAAGTCTGTACAGACTCTGACCCAACCACCTCAACAGGCAGAGAATTCCACAGCTTTATTGTTCTCACCGTAAAATAACCCTTCCTATGCTTTAAGCTAAATTTTCTTTCTTCCAGTCTAAATGGATGACCCCTTGTCCTATGTATAGTCCTGTTAATGAATAGGTTATCAGACAATGGTTGATAATGGCCCCGAGTCTGATGTTTTTAGTGATGGTTTCTTATTGTTCCGCTCTTTGTCAATTCTCTTATGGTCACTGGTGTGCTCCAATATACAAAACAAAGGAGAGAAAGGAGAAGATAGTGCAATACTGTTTCAATTTGTACAAAGTGCAAAAAATAGTGGTATCGCACTTACAAATTCCAGAGCCTCATGTGTCCAGGCTCTGGATTGAAGTGCCTTGAGCCAAATAGAGAGTGGCTTCTGCCCTTCTTTGTGACAGCCTTATCGTCTCGACCGGAAAGATAAAAAGGACAGCGCTCTCATGGCACAATATCAATCAGATAGGATATTAAAGGTGGAATTCGTATACACTCACCGATTGAGGAGCCTTCGATGTCCAGGCTCAACTCTTAAGCGTGTGGCGCTCCTGTTCAGTGAGCCGCTCTGTGACAGGTCTGTGCTGGTGAATGCCAAGTGGAACTGAACAGGTGACAGACGGGAAACCCCAGAGACTAACTACTGTCCAGACACCAAGTGAGCAGACAAAGGGGTTAAGGCGCCCACCAACAAGGAGCGCCACACGCTTAAGAGTTGAGCCTGGACATCGAAGGCTCCTCAATCGGTGAGTGTATATGAATTCCACCTTTAATATTCTATCTGATTGATATTGTGCCATGAGAGCGCTGTCCTTTTTATCTTTCCGGTCGAGACGATAAGGCTGTCACAAAGAAGGGCAGAAGCCACTCTCTATTTGGCTCAAGGCACTTCAACCCAGAGCCTGGACACATGAGGCTCTGGAATTTGTAAGTGCGATACCACTATTTTTTGCACTTAGTGCAATACTGTTTCAATTTGTACAATCTTCTCCTTTCTCTCCTTTGTTTTGTATATTGGAGCACACCAGTGACCATAAGAGAATTGACAAAGAGAGGAACAATAAGAAACCATCACTAAAAACATCAGACTCATAAGTACCTTGAATTTGCCTTATTTTTGGCACAATCAACTTAAAACAGGACCTGAAGTAAGCCTGTCAACCTCATTGAACTTTATATTTTTAGCACGATCAGCATTATATTGCACTATATGCACTTTATTTAAGATTCATCAACTAATTTGCACAATTGTGTTATTGAGACACTTTAGCACGAGAGCACTTTATATTGTGAAAACAATTATACTGTTTGTATGACCTACTCTTGAAACCTGAGAATTCATAACAATATATTGCGCCGATAGAAACCATCTAAACTTGCCATTTCCACATCTGCACACCCCTCGAGAGTCTGTGCCTTCTATCTATCTGGCAGCACCAACTGAACCAAAACCATAGAGATCAGAGCGCCCCCACTGAACCCACTCCCTCTTGCTAAGATGAGGAGAAGCATGGGAGAAGATGAGGATGTTTAGAAGAGGGAGAGAAGCTGGGGAGAAGATGAAAATAAACTTAGTTGTAGTATCTGATCTATGATTCAGCTGTGGAAGAGACTAATTGTTCAAGCCCAACATTCACCTCACTCCAGAGGATTGAGCACATTACCATAGGGTCTTTTGCCCATAGCCACACAATTCATTCATAAACGTAGTAATAAAATATGTATTAATAACAGGGCCATCTTTAACACAGGGCAAAAGGAGCAGATTCCCCGGGCCCCTTCATTGTTGAGGGGCCCAAAGCAGCTGCCCCTTGGGCCCGCGTAAACTGGACGAGCGCCGCCTCTCTAATGTGCAGTCCCAAGGCTGCCTAATTTACCTCCGCTGCTACGCACGTTCAGACTGCACAGCGGGGGTAAGCACTGATGCAGTTCCGTCTGGGCTTCCGCATTTGGCTCCTCCCCCATGCTTGCGTCATCATCCTGTCCCTGCGCATAGCACACTGTGTGCACACCTGAGGAGGTGAGAATTGAAACAGAAGGAGCTAGACTGCAGCCCATGAACTGATCCCCTGCTCCTGGTGAAGATTGCAGACTCACCCCTCGACCTCCTGCACGATGGTGTCTGCCAGAGCCGGATCCCATTTAATTTATTTCATCCTAGTGCATTCATTTCTAGATGAACTACTTCCGCTAGCCGGGTGCTCGGTGAGCCCCCCCTCTTCCATCCACTCCAGCAAAGCAGAAGCCTTTGGAGAGTGAAAATCCAAATAAGTGATGAGATGGACCTGTGGAGAAGTCAGGATGAGAGCTGGAGAGGGGGTTAATGGCCAGGAGTATCCAGAGATGAAAGTGCTGAATTCCCGAGGAGCAGACAGCGTGACAGCAGGAGGGTCAGGTCAATCACTGTCAATAGCCTGGGCTGGGAATCTGGTATAGGGCAGGCCAGGGGTGCCATTAATATTAATTTCTCACTGGGTGCAGAGGAGAGTAAGAATTAATCTTGCTGATAAATGGGTCTTTCCAGGGTGTTACAATCCAGTGGGAGCACACTTACACTCCCTATCTGACTGGATCTATTTTGTTTTCTGTTTTATATATTTATCTCTGGCTAGCCAGCCATCCATCCCTCCCTCCACTCACCTAAGCCTCTCTATAACATTGCTTTAATACCCTGTGTTTCTCTACAAAGGTATCTATACACCTAAAAACCTCAGATGACAGATGTGGAAGTATTCTTTCGTTTTTCTGAGTGGTTCAGGGATTGCACTTTACTGCATATTTTTAAAGGGTCCCTTGAGTGGTTTTATAATTTCACCTTAATAAATCCAGTCTAGTAGAAGAAGAATTTTAGCAATTGGAACAATTTATTTAATTTAAACTTTTGAGGAGATGGTCTTCAGCATACTGCAGACTCCTCATCCCAGATCACAGCAATAAAACTCACAGTAATATGCGGTATATATGAGTGTATCACAGAGCTCCACAGAAGTAAAACTCACCGTAATGTGCCATATAGGGGTGCAGCCAGTCCCAATTCGGGTTTCATTACCCATTTCTCATTGTGCCTTGTGAAGGAGGACAGAGGCCGCGTGATTTTCTTTTCAGTGTAGTGACCCGTGGTTAGCGAACTGCCAAAGATACGCTCATAAACACCGCACATTACTGTGAGTTATATTGCAGTGCAGCTCTGTGATACACTCATACACACTACACATTAATGTGTGTTATATTGCCATGGAGCTTTGATACGCTCATACGCATTGCACATTAATGTGACTTTTATTACTGCGGAGCTCTGTGATACGCTTATACACACCACACATCACTGTGGGGGTAGAGAGCATAATTATGTGGTAGGCGTGGCTTTCGGGGGGGCCCCAAGAAAATGTTTGCCCAGTGTCCAATCAATATTAAAGACGGGCCTGATTAATAATCCTGCAATGTAAAGAGACTAGAGTTCTTCACTCTCCCCTGCATATTCTCCATTATGTGTATACCATTAGTGACAAGAAAAAATTTCAATATTTAATCCAGTGTGTAAAATATTACACAAATTGTAAACTAAATAAATCCACTGTCTGCAAAATAATTAAATATCCTTAGAGTTAAAGATTGTTTTTTTTTCCTTTTTACCATCTTTAAAAGTCACATGTGCAGGTTATGGAAAGAAAAAAAAAGAAAACCTTTAAAAACCCAAACACATTATCCCATGTGTGAAATTAAATATTTTCCATTTCCAAATTATCATTGGAATAGAAAAAAGTAAAAAAAAATGCAAATCTTTAGAAATGAAAGTTAGTGTCCAATATATTGCAATCCTATCTTCCCCATGAGAGTACATCTTTCCATCCATAGAATACCAGTAGAAGAAAAATTCATACCACTGTTCTTTGTAAACAGTAAAAAAAAATTAAGGTAAAAAATAAATAATAATAAAAAAAAATGCAACCTTAAAAAAAAAAATTACCCAATAGGTCGAAAACCATTTTTCCTACTACCACTTTACTCATAATTTTGTTAAAGTTAAAGAAATTGCAAACTTTGAAAATCCAAGCCATTGTCCCATTTAAAACTAATATTCTCATTTTCAGGATATCAACGCATTGTCGAAATGATAAAATATCATTTGTGAGTATTAAAAATTGTATAATCATCATTATGAAAATTACAAGGTATGTAGTTATTTATTTTAACAAAACAACTGCCCAATATGTGAAAAACCAAATGGCCAATTTTCTCATGCCCAATTCTCACTGAATGCGGGTGGAGTAGAGGTAACATCACTGCTCTGCGTGGAGATGAGCCTGTGGAGACATGGGTTCGATCCCCAGGAGCACCTGTACAGAAACAAATTCTGCCTGAGCCCTGCAGTAAGAAAGCAGATTGTGCAACAAATGCTTATGCTGACTATTGAATACGGAGATGTAGTGTATGCAGCTGCCCCGCAAACGAACCTTCAGAAACTTACTACATTGTATAACTCATTCTGTCGCTTTGTGCTACAATGTAACTACATGAACCACCATTGCGACATTTTCAAAGACTTAAACTGACCGTCGCTGGAATCTAGACGCACCCTTCACCTTTCCAACCTGGTGTTTAAGAGGTTTTCTGGGAAGCTAGTACCACCCTACCTGAATAGGCTGCTTCCCCTAGCAGTTCCCTCATCCTATAACCTCAGATCCAGAACCAGCACCTTACTTGCAATACCACAATACAAAAAGAAAGTGTCTCGATCCTCATTTTCCTACAGAGCACCGCAGTTATGGAATAACCTCCCAGATGCCATCAACTCTTCCCCCAGTCTTAAGTCACTCAGGAGCTCCCTATTAACATATCTCGATACAGAATGCACCTGTAAACATGTAACATAATAACTATTTCCTACATATTTATTTTCTGTGTTAATCTGTATATTTGTGTTTTTTGCATCTTGCATCTATTACTTTGTATTTCTGTAACGACTGTAAAATTTCAATGTTCTTGAACCCAGGATATACTTGAAAACTAGAGAAATCTCATTGTATCCTTCCTGGTAAAATACTTTGCAAATAAATAAATCTACGATCTTCCATTTAACGCGTTTAATTTAAAACTAAATAAAACAAATTCCACATATCCCATTTTTTTTCTAATGTCCCTATTACAGGACATGCGGGCAGCAAGACAGTTTTCCTTAAGTAGTTCTGTGCTTTTGCTTCTTTGCAGTCAGCGCTTTATGGATACGAGGAATGACACCTAGGAGGGAATGGGAGAAAAGGCAGGTTAAGCTGTGAAATTATTGCAATACACAGTATTTTAGGGAGGGACTGTAATGTCTGTCTTCTAAAACTGTCTACTACTGTAGTCAACCTGTAGTCAAGTCTGCATGCTCGCCAGAATAATTAAGCTGTTAGCTATAGCAGAGATAATCACTAACGGTTTCATACCTCCTCCCGCAATTGTGGCCTTGATAAGCGTATCCAATTCTTTATCTCCACGAATTGCAAGTTGTAAATGGCGTGGAGTAATGCGCTTCTTCTTTAATTCTTTGGAGGCATTCCCTGCCAACTCCAAGACCTGTAAAAAGTTGGCAAATTACCGAGTTCTTTTTTTTATCAGAATATAAGTTGGAGCAGTGTTTCTCAAGTAGTGGATCGCGACCAAAAGTGGGTCGCGACCAGGGGTGGACTGGGTCGCGGGGCAAGTGCCCCTAGGCCTCTTTAATACATGGGACCTGCTGATGCATCTTACCTGCAGCAGTGGGTCCCAGGCGGAGCGGCTAACTCTGCCTCCCTCACCAGCAACTGCGTACTGGGACTTCCCTGCTTGAAGGGAGTTCCGGTACACATTTGCTGGTGAGGGAAGCAGGGACAGCCCCCTCAGCTAGCTACAGGTCCAGCCACCACACCACACGCCCCCTGAGGCGCGCTGCATCAGGTAAGATTAGGGTTGCACCGATACTAGTATCGATATCGGTGCCGATACCGGGTACTGCAGGAGTACTTGGTACTCGTGCAGTACTCCCCGATATTTTCCCCCGATACCGGAAGCCGGCATTGAGCCGGCTTGCCGCCATCGAGGGGCTTGGGCGGCTGTTCGCATGCTTAATCGGCATTCGGACAGCTGCCCCTGGAACTCTCCGGCATTCTTACCTTCCTGAGCGGCGCCGGGAAAGTTTCCACGCTTCCGCACGTTGAAGGACCCCAGCGGCGATCACGTGGGAGTCCCACGTGATCGCGGCTGGGGTCCTTCAACGAGCGCATGCGCAAAGACTTTATCGGCGCCGCTCGGGAAGGTAAGTATGCCGGAGAGCTCCAGGGGCGGCTATCCGAATGCCGATTGAGCATTCGAACAGCCGCCCCATGTCTGGTCTGGGGTCTGAGCTTGGGGGCATATATCCATGAGAGCTTGGGGGCATAAATCCATGAGCTGGAGCATATATCTATGAGAGCTTGGGGGCATATATCCATGAGCTGGGGTATAAATCCATGAGCTGGGGCATATATCCATGAGAGCTTGGGGGCATATATCCATGAGCTGGGGCATAAATCCATGAGCTGGGGCATATATCCATGAGAGCTTGGGGGCATATATCCATGAGCTGGGGCATAAATCCATGAGCTGGGGCATATATCCATGAGAGCTTGGGGGCATAAATCCATGAGCTGGGGCATATATCCATGAGCTGGGGGCAATATCCATGAGCTGGGGGCAGTATCCATGAGCTGGGGCAATATCCATGAGAGCTTGGGGGCATTCTGTATATATATATATATATATATATATAGGGGGGATATATACATGTGAGCTGGGGGGCATTTTTATATGAGGTCTGTTCTTATTGGAAAGCGGTCACATGACATAAAATAAAAGTATCAGTACTCGGCATCGGTGAGTACTTGAAAAAAGTATTGGTACTCGTACTCTGTCTTAAAAAAGTGGTATCGTGCATCCCTAGGTAAGATACTCTGTAATGGCAAGGGAGGGATCTGTAATGGCAAGGTGGGGGGGGGAATCTGTAAGGGCAAGGTGTGGGGTGGGTCTCATGACTGCCAGCATCTCTGTACTCCCAACAGGGACGGACACGTGGTCAGAGCATTCTACTACTGGCTGCCAACACCAGGAGTCACTGTGCACAATGTACATCTCAGTGAACCAAAAGGCTGTTGGGTTGGGGGGGGGGGTCCCTATGTATATTTGATTGTGTTTTTCTCTTTCTGTTTGTCTGTCCTTTTACCTATTTATGCATCCATATTTCTGAATATCTGTTATGCTGTCTGTCCATCTATATCTGTGCGTCGGTCTGTATATTTTTCCATCTGTCCTTGTATCTATGTCTTCCTCTCCATTTCTCTATTTCTCCTCATCTCTCTCCTTTCTCCCTCTATCACTCTCTCTCTTTTACTCTATAAATCTCTCACTCCTCCTCCTTTCCTGCCTTCCTCCTGATGTTACAATCCCTGCAGAAAACTAGAATGTACACTGAGAATTCTCAGCAGAATCACACACTGCTTCCTGATCTCGGTGTCTCTGCATACCAGGGACGTGCGGTGAGGTCAGTGGCTGGTGAGGGACTGGCTAGTATCAGAGCCAGATATACAGATGTTACGTAGGTTCAGGATCAGTGCTCCCCAGGATCTGGCTGCTCTCGTTGCTCCCCAGGATCTGTGTCATTCACTCCAGGCAGCCGAGTGTAAGCCGCGCACTGTCCACTCCACCTGCAGGGAGGAGGTGCCGCCACAGTGAACAGTCACACTGAGGCCACACCCCAAGCACAGCCCTGTGCCCATGGACTGTGCGAGATGAGGACAGTCACATGACTGTATTGCGTCAATCAATGCATGGGAGGTCAGCCTCCCATGTAGGCGTTTTTTGAATGGATTAGACCAATGGTGCTTTCCCATTGGTCAAAGCTATTCCAATGCTCTCAGTGCCTCTCTTAGTTAGCGCCAGACGGGCGCTCAGAATTCTCAATCTCTTGGCCAGCTTGAGCTTACGCGATTAGTGTAGCGTTCAGCTACGCAAATTGCGTAGGCTCAGGAAGGGCAGAAATAATGTGCGCAGCAGCAGAGACGTACGGAGGGGGAGTGAGTTTAAGTTTTTTATAATATTTTATTATTCATTCAGTAGTGATTTGAATTAGAGTTGCTTTGTCTACCATCACCCCAGACTTTGAGACACTTAAGAGCAAAAAACATCTTAATGTTAAACAATTTCATATGTTTCAATTACAGTTTATCTTATTGGGTTTTTGCCTTAACATCACTTTCGTTTTTACTAGTGCTGTGATTACTGCACTATCCATTTTGGAAAGAATCCCTGTTTATTTACAAAATTGTTTAAAAAGTGCATACATTGTAGAATATTGCACACGTTGTTTTGTGGAATAAATTTTTTTTTTTTTTTTGTATTTAAGGTTTTTATTTTGAAATAAAGTCAGCAAAACAAGCAAATAAAATGGCCTCGCAGGGCCATAATGTCATAGGAAGGATAACGTTCAAAACAGTAAGCATAGGCACAGCAAACAATAATATATCAGCAAAATCATCCCCAATAGGGGGGTCTCATCTAGAACATGCATATATAAAGTCAACTGACTACAGCTGTAGGTCAGCAAAATCATCCCCAATAGGGGGGTCTCATCCAAATGTAAGAGGATAGAAAGAAAACACTCGTAACTAAAGAAGGGGGGTCACGTGAAAAATCATCAAAAAGTCGAAAAGGGGGGGAGGGGGGGGTTAAAGCAACAAAAGAAAGTCTCAGTATCCTCAGCCGGGGAGTGTCATCAGAGGTGGGTATGAGAGGACCCAAAAAGCGGCAAGAGAAAATAAAAAACAGTCTCAGGTGTCCTATCAACCCGTGTCTCTAAAAGGGGGTACTTGCTTGGCAGGTAGCTCGACCCACAGAAGGCCGATTCGTGCTGCCCAGGTCACCTCAACAGCAGGGGATCGAGGTGTCTCAGGGATCTCCGCTTCAGCCTCCTTCATTATAGGTACCATCGTTTCTCCGGCAAGGCGGACCTCATCTGGAATGGGGGAATCCGCCGCACCCCGGTCACCGGGTGGTGCAAGAGTGGTCGGGGCCCCCCGTAAAACGTCGCTGCCTCCTCCACTCTAATCACAGGCACACCAGAAGGCGTAATCATTTCACCGCTCGGCCTCGGATCCGCTCCCGGACTTGGAGGGTCAAGCAGCGGCACATCCAACGGACCCGGGTCATCAGGCTCCGGCAAAGCTGCACCGTTGTCTTCTGGGACAAGTATGTCCTCCTCCGGCATGCGCGGGTGGGAAGCCGATGGCGTCCCGCAGCCTCCCAGTATGGCCATCATCCGGCGCCAGGTCCCCTTTGTGAGCGGGCTCAGATCGTCCCCCTCCAACAGCACCAAACAGGCCTCTAGGGCCTCGATCGCGGCCATTTTCACTGCAGCGGGGGGAGGGGAAGCGACCCGGTGCCCAAATGCATCAGTCCCCAGCCATCTGTCCCGATCAGTCAGCGGGAGACAGGGGCCCTCCGTCTCCGTAGCTCCCCTCACGGTTCCAGCATGGGAGGTACGTACAGGTGGGCACAGCAAGCGGGTAACCGGCGCCGAAGGGTAGGCCCCAAGATGGCCGCCGGCAGCGACCTCCATCAAGCGAACCGCCCGGGAAGCGGCTGTCTCAGGTCCAGTGGGGGGGTCAGAACGGGCCCCGGACAATACACCCCGATGGCCAACCACTCAGGGCTTGTAGTATGAATTCTCGGCGTCTGTAAAGTGGCTTAAAGATCCCTTTAGAGAGAGGACGGGTCGGAGCTCCACAGACACGCGTCCTCTCTCCTCAGCAGCCGGCCACGCCCCCCCGTGGAATAAATTTTAAGCTTTCAGAAATTCAATTATTTTTGGGTCTCGACTTAAGCTAGGGTCAGCGGCCCTTGTGCGACGCAGTTCAGTGCGGACGTACTTCGTGTGTCGGGCTCCGATGGGCTTTCTTTCATGCTATCACGGACGTACTTTTAGGCGCCATCACAGACGTGAACACTACGCTCGTCTGACACCAGCCTAAATGACCAAGGACAATTGTGGGTCCTCCTGAGGGTCCACAGGTTGAGAACCAATGAGTTAGAGGGACCCTCCATGCATCCTGACCAGCTTGCTGCCTTGCATGTAAAAATTATGAGATGCACAATTTGCATAATGTAGTTATGTTACATACACTATGCAATATGCGTAAAAAGATGCAGGGACTTGTGCTTCAGAAGCCCTACGCTAAAGAGGTGGAGCACCCCAGTGCCAAGGGAGAAAGGGTGAGTATTTCATTTCAAAGTAATTGGGCATGTGCTGTTTAAATAAGTGCTTTACTTCTTCACATACCTCCGCAGTAAGAAATTCGAGAATAGCAGCACTGTAAACTGCTGCCGTTGCACCAACTCGCATATGACTGGTGGTGCGGGTCTTAAAATGACGGTGTATGCGACCGACTGGAAACTGAAACAAAACTTACAATAAGTGTACAGAATCTGTAATTATTTACAACATATTCTGCAATGCTGTACAGGGAGTATTAAAAAAATAAAAATAAAAAAAAATAATAAAAAAAACATTTCACACAGAACAATGGGCAAGGAAGCACCCTGTTCACAAGAGCTTACAATCTTAAAGGTTTTAAACACTAATAAATGGCTTGTGTGAATTAAAAAGAAAATATTTTACCTGCAGGCCTGCTCTTTGAGAGCGAGACACCGCTTTGGCCTTGGCCTTGGCCTTGCCACTGTCTTTAAGAGTCTTACCACCAGCCTGTGGGGAGAAAGCATATTAATTGCAGAGCGGATGCATGGGGGATGGTGCAACAAACGACTGGATTGGAAAAAGTGATTAAAGTATAAGAAGCATTGTCTTATCTCGATTTATAAAACATAAGAAAAAAAGGCGTCTACTGCACTTATTCCTATGACACAATTAGAGGCTTTGGTTTACTGCAATGGCCATTGTAGTATAAATTCACCTGCCAACGTCAAGGCACCTCTAGTGAAGGTGAGTCCTAACGAATGAAACCACAGGCTGCTGTGTGGCAAACCACATATGCTCTTGCTGCTTTTCAGTCATGAGGAAGAATGGTGGGCTTTCATTTATACCCTCCCAGAAACAAATCCACCATGGGATTAAAAAACAAAGCCACGGAACAGAATGAACAGCCAAGGGGATTACCCCTTGGCTGTATGTGTGTGGAAAGAACGAAAGGGGTCAAAGGTTCACTCAGCTTTTAGCCAGGGGAACTTCCCCCTTGACCGTGAGTGAAGGGGTCAAACGTTCACTCGACCGTTGCCCTTTCAAGTACTTTCTGCAAGATTTTCACGGGCAGTGTGGCAGTACAGCACGAGCCAAGTGGCCAGCTCGTGACCAGTAAGCTTGGCATCTGATTGGACGCCAAGCTTGAAGCAGTGTCTCGCACTGCGCAGTTCGCTTTTAATAGTATAAAGCTGGCAGCCCGTGAGGCAGTGGCGTAACTAGAAACCTGAGGGCCCCGGTGCAAGAATCCACGAAGGGCCCCCCCCCAAAAAATCTATGTATTTTTACTTATTTTTCACTGCAAAATAAAACAAAGATAGTATTGCCTAGGAATGCACCGATACCACTTTTTTAAGACCGAGTACGAGTACCGATACTTTTCTTTAATGTCATGTGACGCTTTCGAATAAGAACAGACCATATAAAAATGCCCCCAGCTCACATGTATATCCCCCCGATATATATATATATATATATATTCATACTGCCCCAGCTCATGGATTTGCCCCAGCTCACACATGGATATTGCCCCAGCTCACACATGAATTTGCCCCAGCTCATGGATATGCCCCAGCTCACACATGGATATTGCCCCCCAGATTATGGATTTGCCCCCCTAGCTCACACATGGTTATGCCCCCCCAGCTCACACATGGTTATGTCCCCCAGCTCATGGATATGCCCCCCAGCTCTCACATGGATATGCCCCCCCAGCTCATGGATATGCCCCCCAGCTCTCACATGGATATGCCCCCCCAGCTCTCACATGGATATGCCCCCCAGCTCATGGATATGCCCCCCAGCTCTCACATGGGTATGCCCCCCAGCTCATGGATATGCACCCCCAGCTCATGGATATGCCCCCCAGCTCATGGATATGCACCCCCAGCTCATGGGTATGCCCCCCAGCTCATGGATATGCACCCCCAGCTCTCACATGGGTATGCCCCCCAGCTCATGGATATGCACTCCCAGCTCTCACATGGGTATGCCCCCTAGCTCATGGATATGCCCCCCAGCTCATGGATATGCCCCCAGCTCTCACATGGGTATGCCCCCCAGCTCATGGATATGCCCCCCAGCTCATGGGTATGCCCCCCAGCTCATGGGTATAAGGGCCCCCAGCTCATGGGTATAAGGGCCCCCCAGCTCATGGGTATAAGGGCCCCCCAGCTCATGGGTATAAGGGCCCCCAGCTCTCACGGGTATTTGGGTCCCCCAGCTCTTACCTCTGCTGGCCCCAGGACAGGCTCCACCGGCGTTGTTCTTCTCCTTGGCGAGCGGCCGCTGGAAACATGCGTCTTGGCCGCTCGCCGTAAACCACCTGACCAGCGCAGAGGTCTCGCGAGAGGATCTCGTGCGCTGGTCAGGTGGTTCCTATCCCACGTGAGCGGCCAAGCTGCATGTCAGTGGCCGCTCGCAGGGAGAGGGACGGCCAGCGCGCGGCTCCCAGATTCCGGCGCTGATTGCCGGAATCTGGCGGGCAGCGCCGGGCCCCCCTCCAGTGGTGGAATGCCAGGGCCCGGTCGCAACTGCGACCGCTGCGACCCTGGTACTTCCGCCACTGCCGTGAGGTAAATTCACGGACCGCCGGAAGAAAATACAAGAAAGCCTTGCAGCGTCCCTCCCTCCCTCATTGTTATTTGTCGGTTATATGCTTATGATTGTCGTGGTCCAAATGGCATATTTCTGGTGAATAAATAAAGTTGAATAAAAGAGTGTTATATATCAAATAAAGGAATAATTTTGCCTGCATTAATTAATGGACAAAAAAAGGTATTGCCGTGAAGTGTATGTGCAGCCTAGTAAAGGCAGTGGGATGAGCCTGGGTGTTCAATGCTGGGCGAGGGATGTAGTGTTGGTGGTGTTACATTTTCCTTACAGTTATATTTTATTCAAAAACATCAATATATTATAACACTACATTCACTGTTTTTTTTTATATATGCCATAATAAAGACCATGGCCTTACTCCAATCAGATTGTCTGCGTCTTTATTTATGATCCTGGAGTTTAGTTTCCATAACACATATGCTGCAAAGATGACCTGGCTGGAGGAGGTACAATCAAATATACATACAGGGTAATTCAAAGAGATTCGAAAAGTCACCGCACGTTCGGTGACTTTTCGTTCTCTTCAATTCGGTTCCTTTTGCCGATCCCATTTCGGTGACCCTGCGGTGTATTCAGCAAGCACCACAGGGTCCCCGAATTGCAGGGAAAAGCTGCCGCAAACCTGATGAAAAGTAACCGCAAAACCAGCGAATGCACCCCGAAAACCCGCAAAAACATCTGGGTTAACCTGCCGAAAACCACGGAAAAACCTAAGCAGGAGCCGATCGCAGCCTCCAGAAAAAGCCGACACCGCAGAAGAGGCCGTGAATAAATTAGAAAAACAGTTTCCTTGAATGATTGAAAAGTGAAACACTGTTTGCAAAGAAACTACTGAGCGAATGTCTGAAATTTACATATGAGGTCCAGGGAATGATAATAAAAAGGGCTGTTACAGAAAAAAATCAGTAAACTTAAAAAAAAAAAAAAGAAATCGGACTTTTAAAAAAAAAAAAAAAATCCAGAAAAATATCCTAAAAATCTTTACCGACTATCGAACCGGGTGTTCCGAGGTGCTCTGCAGCGTTTTTCCCGGACTTGGGCCTAGTGACGGCGGCCATTTTTGAAGCCTCGTGCCAGCAACGAACTGACCTTCTGTGCCTGCGGTGACTGCAGCGACATGCCAAACGGCCGGACGGCGAAGGGGAGCTCCCACCAGCGGGATATTAGCAGGGCCGGACTGGCCTACCGGGATACCGGGAGAAATCCCGGCAGGCTGCTTCATAATTGGGCCACCTGGTCTGATTTATAGCAGTGGGCGTTTTTTTTTTTTTTAAATGCTGCAGCAGGAGGCAGAGGAGGAACTGTGGCCTGCCTAGGCCTGGCCGACAGCACCCATCTGGAGCCGATTCTCCCTCACAGCAGGACACAACATGTGCAGCCACTTCACTGGGGCAGCGAGCAGGAAGATGACTGTGGCTCCGCCCCCAAGTGTCAGTGACTCACAGGGGGCCTGGAGCCCGAGAGCTCATGCAGTGAGCCTGGGCCCAGCATTGAGCTCTCCTTCAACCGGTCACAGACAGACCCAGCGCCAGGAGAGAGGATGCCACAGCACTCACCCATGTATGTATGTGCTCCTGGAGGCTGCCCTCGGGCACCTCTTTCAATTTGCTGCAGCTGGGTCTGGTAGATTTTGCAGGCGGGGACAGTTTACACTTGAGAGGGAGAGAGAAAAAAAACTGCCCTGCACAGTTATGCCCCGCCCACGCGAAACTCCCAAGGCATAGCATCCCCCATACATCTATTTGGGGTGCTGAATACTTTTATACCCCCTTACAATCTCAGTGGGGAAAGGGAAACCCTTTAGCCTCCAGTTAATACACAGCTGCCCCCCTCCCCTCTAATTACACAGGGGAAAAATGTTTTCCATGTGTGAGTGTTTGCAACCTGTGAGTGCAGCCTGTGTGTGTGTGCGAGTGCAGCCTGTGTGTGTGTGCGAGTGCAGCCTGTGTGTGTGTGCGAGTGCAGCCTGTGTGCGAGTGCAGCCTGTGTGTGTGTGCGAGTGCAGCCTGTGTGTGTGTGTGTGCGAGTGCAGCGTGTGTGTGTGTGTGCGAGTGCAGCCTGTGTGTGTGTGTGCGAGTGCAGCCTGTGTGTGTGTGCGAGTGCAGCCTGTGTGTGTGTGCGAGTGCAGCCTGTGTGTGTGTGCGAGTGCAGCCTGTGTGTGTGTGTGTGCGAGTACAGCCTGTGTGTGTGTGCGAGTGCAGCCTGTGTGTGTGTGCGAGTGCAGCCTGTGCGTGTTTGCAACCTGTGTGTGTGTGCGAGTGCAGCCTGTGTGTGTGCGCGAGTGCAGCCTGTGTGTGTGCGCGAGTGCAGCCTGTGTGTGTGCGCGAGTGCAGCCTGTGTGTGCGCGCGAGTGCAGTCTGTGTGTGTGCGCGAGTGCAGCGTGTGTGTGTGCGCGAGTGCAGTCTGTGTGTGTGCGCGAGTGCAGTCTGTGTGTGTGCGCGAGTGCAGCCTGTGTGTGTGCGCGAGTGCAGCCTGTGTGTGTGCGCGAGTGCAGCCTGTGTGTGTGCGCGAGTGCAGCCTGTGTGTGTGCGAGTGCAGCCTGTGCGTGTTTGCAACCTGTGTGTGTGCGAGTGCAGCCTGTGTGTGTGCATGTTTGCAGCCTGTGTGTGTGCATGTTTGCAGCCTGTGTGTGTGCATGTTTGCAGCCTGTGTGTGTGCATGTTTGCAACCTGTGTGTGTGCATGTTTGCAACCTGTGTGTGTGTTTGCAACGTGTGTGTTTGCAACCTGTGTGTGTGTTTGCAACGTGTGTGTGTGTGTTTGCAACGTGTGTGTATGTGTTTGCAACGTGTGTGTGTGTGTTTGCAACGTGTGTGTGTGTGCGTGTTTGCAACGTGTGTGTGTGTGTGTTTGCAAGTGTGTGTGTGTGTGTGTGTGTTTGCAACGTGTGTGTGTGTGTTTGCAACGTGTGTGTGTGTGTGTGTGTGTTTGCAACCTGTGTGTGTGTGTGTTTGCAACCTGTGTGTGTGTTTGCAGTTTGAGTGTTTGCAACCTGTGTGTGCAGCATGCATGGTGTGAGACTGGGGCAGGGTCTCCATGTGCATGTGTGAGTAATATTCTAAAAAAAAAATGAAATACAAAAATAATACGTCTGCAGTGGGCTGTGATCAGAGCTTCCAAATGATGCCAAAAGTAACCATGTAAATGAAAACAAAGCACAGTTTTTGGGGTGGAGAGAAAATGTGCATGGGGGGCCCAAGAAAAGGTTTCCCCAGGGCCCAGTCAAAATTAAAGATGGCCCTGTATCTGGGGTCTGATTTTTGTCTAGGTATACATGTATCTGGGGGGGGGGCTGATGATTTTGTCTGGGTATACATGCATGGAGCTCAGTGGGAGCTGAAATGACCATAATTATTTATTTTAATGTAATGTTTCTTTTTATAACAATTATTTGGAGATCTCTAGATTTTGATAAGACTTGTTAGTCCAGATGCCAAAATTTATAGTAGTGCGTAGTGATACCTTTTTTTTCTGGACTAATGTAACATTTAAAAGACAAGCTTTGGAGAGGATTCCTCTTTTATCTGTTAATTGTATCGTTAGTCCAATTTATAAAAAGGTATCACTACGTACTAATATATATATATATATATATATATAATTTCTCTCAACCAAACGGGAACACAACGCTGTTGTTCCCAACCAAATACATGAGACCATGGGCTGCTGTGATAGATTGTGATTTCATATCTTACTGTTACAGGGTTATTCAAAGAGCTCCGAATTGCTTGAGAAAGGTAACCGAGCGCTGAAAATCAGCGTTCGGCTATCCAGAGAGCAGGCAATTCGCCAAATCCTGGCGAATTGCCTGCACATACGGTGCCTGTTCGAGGGCAGTGAAATCCCCATAGAGCAGCAATGCTTCCTCTATTCAGAGAACAAAAACCAGCAGTGACAGGTTCCCGACATGCCCTGCCATTTGGTGGTTTCATGCAGCGGATTTATTCAGGCGAATCCCATAGGCTTCAATGTTAAAAATATTCCCGTTTTAATTCAATATCTAATAAACCGTTCATTATAAAATTCAGCAGTAAAGAGTCTTTTATTTATAGATTTTTTTTTAATTTTTTTTGGTATCTTTTAAGCATTTTTCTTTAAAGTGTTTTTTTTTATTTTAAGTTTACTTATTTTTTCTGTAACAGTCCTTCTTATTATCATTCATTGGATTTTAAATGTAAATTTTTTTAGACCTTTTCAGTTTTCAATCATTCAAGCAAACTGTTTTTCTAATATTCACTGCCTTCGTCTGCGGTGTCGGCTTTTTCCGGCGGCTACGCTGCGTGTGATCGGCTCCTGCTTGGGTTTTTCGGTGGGTTAATCCAGATGTTTTTGCGTGTTTTCGGCGTGCATTCGCCGGGTTTTGCGGTTAGTTTTTGTCAGGTTTGCGGCAGCCTTTCCCTGCAATTCAGGGACCCTGTGGTGCTTGCTGAATACACCGCAGGGTCACCGAAATGGGATCGGCAAAACTAACCGAATTGAACAAAAGTCACCGAACGTGCGGTGACTTTTCGAATCTCTTTGAATTACCCTGTTATTATCCTTTTCGTTTGCACTTCTCACAATATGGGGCTGGTATAAAAAAATAAATTCCAGGGCTGCTTTTTATTCCCAGTCCGGCCCTGGATATTAGGGACACGCTGACAGGTGGGTCTGTTACCGGAAGGGGGAAGGTGATTGTGCCTCTCCCTCCAAATTATGGATCGTCTGGGGAAGACGACGGTTCCTGGCCAAGCGGGGATGATGTGGCTCTCCCCTCAGAAGCTGTCGCAAGACTTGCGCCCACTCTCCGCGGCGGCGAAGAAGCGGGCGCAGAAAAAGCATAAGGCCGCGCTGGCGGTGTCCTCTCAGGCCCTGACTGGCGAGGACTCAGCCGACGAATCTCAACTTTCTACCACCAGCAGCGGGGCCCCGCATAGAAACCCTGGCCCGGAACTGGTGCCTCAGACGACAGTGATTGTGCTGAAAGTGACCCCCCCCCTGGCGACGAGTACCGCTGACTCCGCGTCAAGAGGAGAAGATGAACATCTTCCTGCCACAAAAGGCGACTTATACAGAATTTTAAATGAGCTGCGAGAGATACGGGAAATCTGGAAACCAGAAGTGGCTGTGGTCCGCGAGGAGGTCGCTGCGGTACGGGTTCAGGTGGTAGAGGTCCAAGCGACTACCTCCGCGATGAAGCTGGAACAGACTCGTCTCTCGGACCAGGTTGTCGCACTTCAGTCGCAGATGGAGGTTCTGATCCGCTCCGTGGAAACATTAGAATCTCGACACAGACGCCGTAACATACGGGTCAGGGGCGTCCCAGATTCGGTCTTGGCTGAGGAACTGTTGCCCTATATCACTCGTTTGGCCCTCCAGGTCGTTGGGCTCCCATTGGATACGCCAGATGTCGTTGGCTCTGTATTTCGGGTCCGGAGACCTGCATCGTCCCTAACGGGCGCACCGAGGGATGTTGTGGTAGCTTTTCGCGATGTGGCTTTTAAGGTGAAGATTATGGCTACCCCTGGCGCACGAGATCCGGTGCAATTTGAGGGATCTACCCTGGCACTTTACCACGACCTACCGTTTCAGACCTTGATGGCACGATGCCATTTTAGAGAGGTGACGTCTACCCTGCGCAGGAAAGGAATTCGCTAACGGTGGGGCCCGGCGGGCACTTTGGTGGTAACGCACGCTAATGTACCTTATACAATTACGGACCCTGCTACGGCTTGGACTGACCTTGCAACGGCCGGTATTCCCCTGAACCCTCCGGAGATACAGCCGGGATGAAGATTATCCTACCCTTCCATATGCTTTTTGTTATAATTGCTTTTCCGACGAATCCCCGGACTGTTTTGTTTCTGATTTGTTTTTAATTTTCAGCTATACGACTTCGGCACGATTTTCGTGATTCACGCATGGTCTATTCTTTAGCCGACTGTTAAATTTGAACGCATTGTTTGTCGCTTAACTTTTCCTCATTTACGCTAGACTTTGCCACCGGACTTTTCGTCTTCGGTTTAGCAGGCCATATATGGCCACATTTTCGTTTGATTTCATGATCTTTCTTTGTACTTTTAATCTTTAAATAAAGAATTTAAAAAAAAAAAAAAAAAAAAAATATCCTAAAAAAAAATCTATAAATAAAAGAGACTCTTTACTGCAGAATTTTATAATGAACGGTTTATTAGATATTGGATTAAAACGGGAATATTTTTAACATTGAAGCCTATGGGATTCTCCTGAATAAACTTGCCGAATTAAACCACCGAATGGCAGGGCATTTTGGGAACTTTTCACTGCTGGTTTGTGTTCTCTGAATAGCCGAAGCAGTGCTTTTTCAGGGGGTTTTCACTGCCCTCGAACATGCACCGAACAGGCACCGTATGTGCAGGCAATTCGCCAGGATTTAGCGAATTGCCTGCTCTCTGGATAGACGAATGGCCAAGAAAGGTAACCGAACGCTGATTTTCAGCATTCGGTTACCTTTCTCAAGCAATTCGGATCTCTTTGAATTACCCTGATAGTAGAGGAAGAGCGGGGTCGGGCCTATTCCCCACTGGGGTGGCTGCAAAAAAAAAAGCGATTCAAGTCTAAGAAGCATTGTCTTATTGAAGTAGGAACAGCCTGGTGAAAAATAGTTTATATTAAAAGATTACGGGCCCTATTACACTCTTCACGTAAACGTTAACGCTCACTTGCGTGAGCGTTAACGTTTGCTGCAGTGTTTACCACATATTACCAGTAGTGTATCTTTGCCTAGGGCGGCACTTTCCAGGGGGCGGCGCCCCGCCGCTGAGTGTTACCCGCCCACTGGCGTAGCGTGGGCAAAATTGTAAAAAAAAATTGCACCCCTAATACTTCCCAGCAGCCAGCCAGGGTGTACTCGGTATTGGTGTCTCATGCAGGCGTACGCTCTGCTGGAGGGCTGGGATTGATCTGAAAACTTGCCCTACTGAGAAGCTGACTCCTCCCACTGTTAAAGGTGCAGCTGCTCAATCTGTCTCCCTGTGCGAAGCCCAGCCAGGAGCATAACAGTGTGCAAAAACGGACGAGGCTGAAGTTAGTTTCTTATTCGGCCAGTTACTTATTCGTGGAAGTTGGTTTCTGATTCGGTTGAATTCTAATCATGTAAAATTTCAATAAAAACCTGATTTTAGATGGTAAATTGCCATTGTGCCAATGATTTTAACATGGATTCATATAGAGGTGGATGCCCTCTACCAAACAATGTCAAATTTAGCCTGGCCCAACTGCAATTTGGGCAGAAAAATCAGTGCCAACTGTGCCAAGGGTGTTGATTTTTACTATTTTGAATAAGTGATGATTTCAAAGGGTTAATTGCCATTGGGCCACTGAATTCAACATGGATTTATATAGAGGTGGATGCCCTCTATCAAACACAATTGTCTTCAGCCTGGCCCAATGGCAAGTTTGCCACGTAAACAGTGCCAACTGTGCCATGGGTGCTGATTTTTACTGTTTTGAATAAGTAACTGATGTTTTCAAAGGGTTAATTCCCATTGGGCCACTGAATTCAACATGGATTTATATAGAGGTGGATGCCCTCTATTAAAATCAGTGGCACAATGGGTGGTGTGCTTTGGCCGAGCTCTAAGATGGCTGCCTGATCTCTGAGCTTCTGCGCAGGTGGCGCTTCCACAACTGACAGTAGCCTCCACTGATCAGCCCTGGACTTCATTGTAGCCTGTGGGGTTTAGCTTCCATGCCCAGGAGCAAGTTGAACCCCAAATCGAGCCAAGCTGAAATTGCCCAGTATTTTCCCCTGCTGTCGGCGGTGGTGCGTTCAGAAGCTGTCAGGATGGCGTCGTCGTGAGTTCTTCTGTCGCGAAAGGTGAGCCTTGTACTCGATGTGACAAGAAAGCTCTTGCTCACTATGAAGGATGACCTTCAGACTGACCTCAGGGCGGGCCTGGAGAGGTTACGGACGGACATTGGCGCACTGGGGACCCGCATAGCCAAACGCGAGCATTAAGTGGAGACTGATCACGCCGAGGCGCAGGCTATATTACGAGAGGTCTGCGACAACTACGTGTTGCTTCAGGAGGAAGTAGAATACCTGGACAGCAGGTCCCGTAGCTCCAACCATTGTATCGGAGATGTCCTGGAGACAAGTTGTTCCGCACCCTGTTGTTCATGCCACTCCGGAGGTGGAGTTGCGCCTAAATAGGATCCATAGAGCCCTGCGCCCACGCTTGGGTCCCAACAAACCCCCGTGGGACGTGGTGCTCGAGTGCTGGTATTACTCCACCAAGGATGCCCTGCTGCTTGCAGCCCGTTATGGCGCCTCCTTGATTGAGGGGGTTGCCCAGAATCTCTTCAACGATGTGGCTTCTTCTATGCTTCTGAAGAGAAGAGCCCAATGGCCTCTTACAGAGCTTCTTCCGCACAAGGAAGTCCGCTACCCTGGAGGTTTCCATTTTGCCCCATGATGGGGCCTTCATATCCCTGCGCTCACCGACCGATTACACTTGACTGTTGGAGGCATTGGGGATCCCCATGCCAGCAGATCTATTCGTGCTCCTGGACAGAGGCCGTGGAACGAACTTACCGGCCTTACCACAACACCAGGCCTGGGTTAACACCTGTCATCCCCACCATTTGAAGCTCCTTGTAGCTCCCTCCGCTCCTCCAGTTTTGTGCTCCCTCATTTGCCGGGCCCTCGTCTTCCTGTTCTGCCGTGCTCTCCCTGGTCCCGTACCCCTCAACCTTGCATTCCTCCATGATTTTTGATTCAGACGTTTTCTTGGTCGACTGACCCTCCTATTGCTCTGGTTTGTTGCGATGGTACAGGCTGCAGGGTCCCACCACATTTATAAACTTTTTGCCTTTGTTTTGCCCTGCACCTTTTTTGCCCCATTGGGCCCCTTATTTTACATCCTGTTTTCACATGCACCTATGTGTGTTTCTGTTCCTCAATATTCTGCTTGCTCGGAAACTGTGTTTTTCCTGCCCACTGCTTACGTGCATCAAGCCGCCACCTGCTGCGACCCGACTTTGGCCTTCGAACCATCTCTAGACTGGACAAGGGGCGACATTCCACAAACTGGGCAATGGCTGAGGCCATTATATTCAGGGACTGGGGAATGGCTGGAGGCAGTGGTGCTCCGGGATGTTTGAGGGTGGGCAGGAGGGTGAACAATAGGGACAGCTCCATATAAGTATGACCTGTGTTTTGCACAAGAAACAGATTCTGTTTGCAATTCAACCTAAAATGTGTCTTGCCTCGTTCTTGGGGCAAAAACTGCAGCTATAAGACACACTCTGCCCAGTAGTTGTATGTGCTACTATTGGGCCCTGACGCCGTGTATCCAGCCGGGGTACTCCGTGATCGTCACATTTGTGCACTTTCTCATGGACCCTAGCCCCAGGCCTTACTGATGCCAGAGTGGCGGGGGTGAAGGGTGCACGGTGAGGATGAACCTTTATGGGAGTGGACGCTCTTTCTTTTTGTATTATTCACATGACTATCGCATGGATCGCACTATAAATAGCGGTTTCAGTATGGATGACATGGGATGGGGGGTTTGTATTACTTTTCTGTCTGTGGGGATACTGTTATGTTCTGCTATAAGATTTTGGGTCTATGGATGTCTGCCTCGATTGGGATGGGGGGGTTACAGTTTTTACTTTTTAATCCACATGGACATTGAGTCACGTCCAGTGGTCCTGGGGGTGCCCATGCCTCGTCTGGCGTCCCAGGTGGTACCCGGCAGCGCTGTGTTCGGTTTCGCTGGCTGGGTGCCTATTGATATACCTGCTCGCGGCGGTCACATGGGTGGCCAGGAGGCGCCTGTTAACCCTTTCTGGCTGTTGTACCCTGCAGATAGTAAGCTTTACCAACCATTCAAGGATCGGAGGGGTAGATAGGGTTCTGTATACAGGGACCAGCATCGTAGTTCTACTGGGGATCCGTGACACATTGTATAGTTCAGACTGTCAATAGTGGTTTACGTGTTGAGATGGACGGGATGGGAGGGGGGTTTAGTATAAGAGCACTCCCATAGGGTCGCCCCACATTTGGAATGGGAGGGGGAATGTGTTCTTTATGCTAGTATGTGGGGTCACTGTTCTGTATTGCTATACTGAGGGTGTGGGGGGGGTTTGCTTTCATTCTCTGTACGGAGGTGCCAAGGACACAGCTGGATTTAGGGTTTTTCTTTCCTCATGGGGGGCTGGGAAGGGGTGGGATTTTTTGGGGGTTTTTTTCCGGGAGCTTCTCTCTTTGGAGAGGTGGGGGTGGAGGGGACGCATATATATGAGAACTGCTTGTGATTTGCTCCAAGGGGTTCAATGTCTTCTCAGCTCACGGTGGACGTGCAGTGTTGAGCCTCAGCCTTGTTGCCAAAAAGGATCTTGGTTTCTGTGCCAATCTGACTATTGGGCCAGGCAAACGACAACTGTGTTTAACGAAGGGCATCCAACTCTATATAATTCTATGTTGAAATCAGTGGCCCAACCACATTTAACCCTTTAAAAACATCAGTTACCTATTCAAATTGATGGAAATCAGTGCCCATAGCACAGATGGCACTGTTTCTGTGCCAAACTAACCATTGGGCCAGGCTGTCGACAACTGTTTTTAATAGAGGGCATCCAACTCTATATAAATACATGGTGAAATCAGTGGCCCAACAGCATTTAACCCTTTAAAAACATCAGTTACTTATTCAAATTTATGAGAATTGGTGCCAATGGCAGTGTTGGCACTATTTCTGTGCCAAACTAACCATTGGGCCAGTGTAACGAAAACAGTTTTTAATAGAAGGCATCCAATTCTATATAAATTCATGTTGAAATCAGTGGCCCGACAGCATTTAACCCTTTAAAAACAGTTACTTATTCAAAATAATGAAATTTGTTTGCCTGGCACGGTTGTCACTGGTTTTGTGCCAAACTGACCATTGGGCCAACATAATGACAAATGTTTTTAATAGAGGACATCCAACTCTCTATAGATCCATGGTAAAATCAGTGGCCCAATGGCATTTAACCCTTTAAAAACTAGGGATGCACCGATACCACTTTTTTAAGACCGAGTACCGATTTTTTTTCAAGTACTCACCGATACCGAGTACCGATACTTTTATTTTATGTCATGTGAACGCTTTCCAATAAGAACAGACCTCATATAAAAATGCCCCCAGCTCTCATTGATTATGCCCCAGCTCACATGGATATGCCCCCAGCTCTCATGGATATTGCCCTCAGCTCTCATAGATATGCCCCTAGCTCTCATGGATATTGCCCCCCCAGCTCTCATGGATATGCCCCCCAGCTCATGGATATGCCCCCCAGCTCATGGATTATACCCCAGCTCATGGATTATACCCCAGCTCTCATAGATTATGCCCCAGATCATGGATATTGCCCCCAGCTCTCAGATATGCCTCCCAGCTCATGGATATGCCCCCCAGCTCATGGATATGCCACCCAGCTCAGTGTGTGTATGTGTATATATTACAGCAGGGGTGTGGGAATTATATCGCCCGACGCCCGTTATATGAAGATCCGGGCGCCGGACAAGTAAATATTTTTGAGATGCAGTTCGGTGGGCAAGAAGCCCGCCGGACTGCTCCCAGCACACGAGCGCCGTCGGGAAACAAAGCGCGATCATCCATAGGAGGATTGTATTGTACCGTATTGGACAATAAGTACCGTATTTTTCGCTCCATAAGATGCACTTTTCTCCCCCCAAAAAGTGGGGGGAAAAGTGGGTGCGTCTTATGGAGCGAATGCCCCATGATATGCCTCAGCTCACCTGTCGCCGCCGCGTTAGGCTCCCTCTGAGCGTGCGTCCGGAAGCTTGGGCACTCGCCTGGGGGAGCCACGTGACCGCGAGATCGCGGTCACGTGGCTCCCCCAGGCGAGTGCCCAAGCTTCCTGCCGCCGGACGCACGTTCAGAGGGAGCCTAACGCGGCGGCGACAGGTGAGCGGAGGCATATCCATGAGCTGCTGGGGCACATCCATGAGCGAGCTGGGGCACATCCATGTGCTGGGGCAATATCCATGAGCTGGGGGACAGTATCCATGTGCTGGGGCATATCCATAAGCTGGGGCATATCCATGAGCTGGGGGACAGTATCCATGTGCTGGGGCATATCCATGAGCTGGGGGACAGTATCCATGAGCTGGGGGGCAGTATCCATGAGCTGGGGGACAGTATCCATGAGCTGGGGGACAGTATCCATGAGCTGGGGGACAGTATCCATGAGCTGGGGGACAGTATCCATGAGCTGGGGGCAGTATCCATGAGCTGGGGCAGTATATCCATGAGAGGAGCTGGGGCAGAATATCCATTATTACACTATTTGATTTCAGAATATTTATTTTCCTGTTTTCCTCCTCTAAAAACTAGGTGCGTCTTATGGTCAGGTTCGTCTTATGGAGCGAAAAATAAGGTAACTGGCCGAAATAAGAAACTAACTTCAGCCTCGTCAAAAACAAAGCATATATAAACCCATTCATCCACAGCCCCAACTATTTAACCCTCACTGCACATTAACCCATTTATCCCCAGCCCCAGCTACTTAACCCTCACTGCACATTAACTCATTCATCCCCAGCTACTTAACCTTTACTCACTGCAGCCCTCTATTAACCCTTCACAATGCAATCCCAAATTAACCCTGCAGCCCTGACTTAACATTAACCCTTCGTGACTGCGCCTCTCAAGAACCCCTGTACAAAATACCTCCAAAGCCCTGCAGCCCTCTATTAACCCTTCAATCTAAAACCCTACATGAACCTTTGAAGAAAAAAAAACAGTAACATTTTCCCCTTTATAATACATTTACTTTACTTCATATAAACAATGTTAATTTCTCCAAGGTAAAGCGACGAACTTTTATCAATTTCATAATGTGTCATTTTTAGTAGTGTATGTGGATATGCATAGCTTTCTAACATTTATATACTGTGACGTTTGGGGGCCCACAGAGCACGTGCACAATGTCTTTCACAAATAAAACAGTTTTATTCACCCTTTCAGGGCAGTCAAAAAGGCAACATAATAAGTACACGCTTTGGTTCAGCGAAATTAAAGCAAAGTCCTGATCTTCAGCACAAATAAACAGAGAAATAATAGTGGCTCACCAACGCTTTAAACAGTCCCAAACCTAGGGAATCCTTCCCCAGTATGTAGAAGCCTCTCCAGCAAGGCACAGCACGTCTCCTGCTTTTGGAACACAAACACACAGCTTCCACTGATTACTTTCCTTTTCCTGAACTCCCACAATCCTATCTGGGAGTTGCTGGCTTTAAAACTCTTCCTGGACAGGAAGATTAACCCTGTGGTTGCCCTTAAAGGGTCCACAACCCAAATAGGGGTGAAACATATTGTCCATCCAGGACCCAGCCCTGCCGACCTCTACATATCCCCCCCCCTCTGTCTCAACGCGGAGGTGTTTGAGGCAACAGTAGACAGCCCACAATGCATCCGGGACAGGGCATCAGCATTTTGGTGCTGTTTCCCAGGCCTGTGTTCCACCACAAAGTTAAACTCCTGGAGAGACAGGAACCGCCTGGTAACCCTGGCATTAGCGTGGCAGTGCTGCCTCATCCAGGTCAATGGGGCATGGTCAGACACTAAACAGAACTTCCTGCCCAACAGGAAGTATCTCAAAGAATCCAAGGCCCACTTTATGGCCAGACCCTCTCTTTCCACCACAGCATAGTTTTTCTCCGCTGCCGTCAGTTTCCTACTAAGAAAAACCACGGGGTGCTCTTCCCCATTGACTTCTTGGGATAGCACAGCCCCCAAAACCCTCACTTGAGGCATCCATCTGTACAATGAACTCCCTCATGAAATCAGGGACTACCAGCACTGGGTGCTGACACAACGCATTTTTAAGCTTTTCGAAGGCATCTTCAGCATTGGCATTCCATTGAATCATCACTGACTTCCTACCTTTCGTCAGGTCAGTCAGTGGTGCAGCAATAGAGGCAAAATTGGGGACAAACCGCCGGTAATACCCCACTATACCCAGAAAAGCACGAACCTGCTTTTTCGTGAGGGGGCATGGCCAGTTCTGGATAGCCTCTACTTTGTTAAATTGTGGCTTTACCAGACCCCTGCCTACGACATATCCCAGGTACTTAGCTTCCTCCATCCCTACCGCATTTTTCTCAGGGTTAACAGTAAAGCCCGCTTTCCTCAAACCGTCCAAAACCGTCTGAACCCGGGGAAGATGGGACTCCCAATCTGGACTGAAGATGACAATGTCATCCAGGTAGACCGAGGTATATCTCAGGTAGGGGCGGAACACCCTATCCATCGCTCGTTGGAAGGTGGCCAGGGCTGAGTGTAACCCAAAAGGCATCCGCTTATAATGAAAATTACCCTCTGGAGTGGAAAAAGCAGTCTTTTCCCTGGCTTCCTTAGTCAGGGGTATCTGCCAGTATCCCTTAGTAAGGTCCAGGGTGGTGATATAACGGGCCGGACCCGATTTCTCTATTAATTCATCCACCCTTGGCATGGGATATGCGTCAAATTTTGACACCTCGTTAAGTTTCCTGAAGTCATTGCAGAATCGCAGAGTGCCGTTGGGCTTCGGTACCAACACGATAGGACTCGACCATTCACTCTGTGACTCCTCAATGACATCAAGCTGAAGCATTTTTTTAACCTCTTCAGAAACAGCCTTTCTATGGGCTTCTGGGATGCGGTACGGCTTTACCCGAACCTTTACATGGGGTTCCGTCACAATATCATGTTTAATCCCGGACGCGTGTCCCGGTAGTCCTGAAAACATGCCTTTGTTTCTTTGCAGAAACTCCTTAACTTCTTGGGTTTGGGGTTTGGACAGGGTGGCAGCAATGTGTACTGTGTCAACACCATCAGACTCTAGACCCACCCCAACCATGGCGGACACCTCTCGGTCTCTCCAGGGTTTTAACAAATTTATGTGGTAGATCTGGTATGGTTTTCTTTTCCCAGGCTGATGCACTCGGTAGTTTACTTCCCCTACTTTTTCAACCACCTCATATGGTCCCTGCCACTTGGCTAGAAACCGACTTTCCACCGTGGGTATAAGTACTGCTACCCGGTCCCCCACCTGAAATTGCCGCAGCTTGGCTGACCGGTTGTACACCCTTTTCTGGGCCTCCTGAGCTTTCTGCAAATGTTCCTGTACCAAAGGCATCACTTTAGAAATTCTCTCTCTCATCTGAGAGATATGTTCAATGAGCGATTTGTGTGGAGAGGACTCACTTTCCCATGTCTCCTTCACCAAATCTAGCAATCCCCGGGGTCTGCGACCATACACCAGCTCAAAAGGTGAAAACCCCGTGGAGGCCTGAGGAACCTCTCGAATAGCAAACAGCAGTGCGGGAAGCAAATGATCCCAGTCTCTTCCATCTCTCTGCACAACCCTTTTAAGCATCATTTTCAGAGTTTTGTTGAATCTTTCTACCAGACCATCTGTCTGAGGGTGATAAACAGATGTTCGCAACTGCTTGATTTGGAACAACTTGCACACATCTGCCATCACCCGGGACATAAATGGGGTCCCCTGGTCTGTCAAGATTTCCCTTGGCAGGCCAGTTCTCGAAAACATAAAAAACAACTCCCGCGCAATGGCCTTTGATGTAGGGTTTCTTAAAGGAACCGCCTCTGGATACCTTGTGGCATAATCAAGAACCACCAGGATATATCGGTGTCCCCGAGCAGACTTCTCTAAGGGACCCACTATATCCATAGCGATGCGCTCAAAGGGCACCTCAATTATTGTCAGAGGCACCAAGGGGTTCCTATAATGGGGTGCTGGGGCAGTTAACTGGCAAACAGGGCAGGAGGAACAGTACCTCTTAACTGCGGCACCGATCCCTGGCCAGTAAAACCGGTCTGTTATCTGGGCCTCGGTTTTCTCAGCTCCCAGGTGACCACCTAGAGCATCATTGTGAGCCAGATCCAGCACCATTCTATGGTAGGGCTGGGGTACTAGTAATTGTTCAACAATTTCTCCCCGAATTTCTGATACCCGGTAGAACAGATCATTATTGACCGCAAAGTGAGGAAATCTTTTCTCTGCATCTGGTGCTTGAGGTACCCCACTGACAACAGTTACCTGTTCGCGAGCATTTATCAACATCGGGTCACCCATTTGAGCCCTGCCAAATGCACCTCTGGACACATCTATGTCAGGGTGTACTGGATAAGAACCCTCCCCCTCATCCACCCCAAGTGTAATATCTACAGGGGATAATTCCTCTTCATCCTCTCCTACCATAACCGGCACGGGAGAGGATTCCCCCTCCTTGGGTGTCAACTCAGGTTGAGGAGCTAGGACACTCACATCAGTTACAACATTCTTATTTTGAACACATTTGAGCAACTCCTCATCAACAGTGTCCACAGTCAAGTTTGGTGGGGGTGACCCTGAATTGTTCCCCAGTTCGATGGGCAGTTCAGTTTGTGCCAAGCACCACAGTTCAGCAAACAAGGGGAAGTCCCGTCCCACAATCACATCATGTATCAGAGTACTCACCACCCCGACCTCTTGGGTGACCGAAGTGTTCCTGGCAGAAATGGTGACAGGGATCAGCGGATACTCCCGAGTATCCCCATGGATACAGACAACCCGGAGGGTTCTTTGTACTGGACCGAGCCTTCCGACTACCCGGGCATGCACCAGGGTGACCATACTCCCAGAGTCCAGGAGAGCTTTGGCTGGGCGGTGATTCACCCACACAGTACATTCAAACTGACCCCCCCTCTAGGTCAAGGTGGGTAGTGCACGTTGTGAGGGTGTAGAAAGACACTCTCCGAGCGGATCCATACTCCATGGGCTCCTCCTGTAGCGGACACTGCGCCCGGGTATGGCCCCAGGCGCGACACCTCCAACACTGTATATCACCAGCAGTTCGGGTAGCGACAGGCCTCTGCAGAGCCGAGGAAGAGGATTTTGGGGTGCTGGTTCCCGGGTCCAGTGACGCTTCCCTCCGAGGAACTGAAGCAGGCCTCACAGGCGGTGGCAAGACTGGTCCTCGACGACTGGTTGGTCTGAGCAGGTCCTCCACCACGGTGTATCTCTCCACCATCTCGACTACCAGTGCTGCAGTCTTGGGGTCCCCATGGCTGACCCAGCGCTGTAGATCCTTTGGTAGAGACCTCAGGTAGTGGTCCATCACAACCCTTTCGACCATTTGCTCTCTAGTCAGGGTCTCTGGCTGCAACCACTTTTTAACCAGCTGTCCTAAGTCATGCATCTGGGACCGGGGTGGCTGGTCAGGGCAGTACTTCCAGCAGTGAACACGTTGAGCCCGGACAGCAACAGTTACCCAAAGGCGGGCCAGAACCTCAGCTTTCAGCCGGTCATAATTCTTTGCATCTTCTAGGGGCAGGTCAAAATATGCCTTTTGAGGGTCTCCTGTCAGAAACGGGGCAATGAGACCGGCCCATTGGTCTTGGGGCCACCCCTCTCTCTCAGCAGTCCTTTCAAACGTGGTAAGAAATGCTTCCACATCATCACTGGCAGACAGTTTTTGGAGGAAATGACTGGCCCTTATGGAGACATGGTTACCAGTAGTGACCACTGCTTGATCACGTCCAGGTACAAGTTGCTGCATGGCCTCCCGCAGGGCATTGATCTGCGTCTGTGTGGCTACCTGCTGTGCTGCAAGTTGTGCAGCCAGCAAATGGGTGCTTTCTTGTTGGGCAGCAACAGCCTGTGCCAGGGCTTGTTGCTGCTGAGCCATCGCCTCTTCATGGCGAGTCTGGGCCTGCACACTGACAAAGACCATCTGCTTAACGAGCTCCTCCATAGCTGTGGACTTCAGTGCAGCCTTAGCCCATGACATGCAATCAGAACACTGTCCTTTAAAAATGTCAGGTTTTTTTTCTTTTCACAAAAATTCCTCTTGCTTGGCGTGTGAGGGGTAGCAAATTGCCCGCATTCTCCACCAGTTGTGACGTTTGGGGGCCCACAGAGCACGTGCACAATGTCTTTCACAAACAAAACAGTTTTATTCACCCTTTCAGGGCAGTCAAAAAGGCAACATAATAAGTACACGCTTTGGTTCAGCGAAATTAAAGCAAAGTCCTGATCTTCAGCACAAATAAACAGAGAAATAATAGTGGCTCACCAACGCTTTAAGCAGTCCCAAACCTAGGGAATCCTTTCCCCAGTATGTAGAAGCCTCTCCAGCAAGGCACAGCACGTCTCCTGCTTTTGGAACACAAACACACAGCTTCCACTGATTACTTTCCTTTTCCTGAACTCCCACAATCCTATCTGGGAGTTGCTGGCTTTAAAACTCTTCCTGGACAGGAAGATTAACCCTGTGGTTGCCCTTAAAGGGTCAACAACCCAAATAGGGGTGAAACATATTGTCCATCCAGGACCCAGCCCTGCCGACCTCTACAATACATATATATATATGTATCATATTTAATGCAATTGCAATATTTAAATAAATAAAAAGGTGTCTTTATAATGCCAAAGCTGTGCTTACGGATTTTATTTATTTCGTTTGATGTGGAGAGTTTTACCATAATAGGGTTTTATTCCATAACAATGAAAACCCTCAATTACACCTAACATAGCTTCGAAAATGCGTTACCTCTCACTCTGCTCCCTCTTTCTCCAACCACCATTCTTTCACCCATGTGCCCACACTTACCTATGTTCTACGTGTAAACCAGACAACATTCCGCCATGTAACTGGGTCTCAGAACCCGTAGGGACGCTCAATTACACCTAGCATAGCCGCGAAAATGCGTTACCTTTCAATGTGCGCCCCCTCAATCTAACCACCATTCTTTCTCCTATGTGCCCACACTTACTTATGTTCTACGTGTAAATAAGACCATATTCTGCCATGTAACTGGGTCTCAGGACCCCTAGGGACGCTCAATTACACCTATCACCATTCTAAAATAGCTGCAAAAATGCGTTATCTCTCACTCTGCTCCCTCTGTCTCCAACCACCATTATTTCACCTATGTGCCCACACTTACCTATGTTCTACGTGTAAACCAGACCACATTCCGCCATGTAACTACATCTCAGAACCCCTAGGGAAGCTCAATTACACCTAGCACCATTCTAAAATAGCTGCGAAAATGCATTACCTCTCAATGTGCGCCCCCTCTCTAACCACCATTCTTTCACCTATGTGCCCACACTTACTTATGTTCTACGTGTAAATAAGACCACATTCCGCCATGTAACCGCATCTCAGGACCCCTAGGGATTATCAATTAGTCCTATCACCATTCTAAAATACCTGCGAAAATGCGTTACCTTTCAATGTGCGCCTCCCCCTCTCTAACCACCATTCTTTATCCTATGTGCCAACAATTACCTCTGTCCTACGTGGAAATCAGATTACATTCCGCTGTGTAACCGGGTCACATCCTGCATCTGGAATCAGGGGCGGAGCCAGACACAGGTTTCAGGCGGCATTCTACCAGTTTTGGCCTATATATATATATATATTTTGCCCCAGCTCACATGGATATATATAATTGCCCCAGCTCACATGGATATATATAGTGCCCCAGCTCACATGGATATATTGCCCCCCAGCTCACATGGATATATTGCCCCAGCTCACATGTATATATTGCCCCCAGCTCACATGGATATATTGCCCCAGCTCACATGGATATATTGCCCACAGCTCACATGGGTATATTTATCCCCAGCTCACATGGGTATATTTTCCCCCAGCTCACATGGATATATATAATTGCCCCAGCTCACATGGATATATATAGTGCCCCAGCTCACATGGATATATTGCTCCAGCTCACATGGATATATTGCCCCCCAGCTCACATGGATATATTGCCCCAGCTCACATGGATATATTGCCCCAGCTCACATGGATATATTGCCCACAGCTCACATGGGTATATTTATCCCCAGCTCACATGGGTATATTTTCCCCCAGCTCACATGTCTATATTTTCCCACAGCTACTCACCTCCTCTGCTGGCCCTAAGGCTCCGCCGGCGTTCTTCTCCCTACAGGCAAGCGGCCGCTGACATGCAGCTTGGCTGCTCCCGGGAACCACCAGTCCAGCGCGCAGCCGCACGCGCGCTGGTCAGGTGGGTCTCATCCCAGGCGAGCGGCCAAGCTGCATTTCAGCGGCCACTCGCCTGTAGGGAGAAGAACGCCGCACTATCCGACGCTGTGGCACTCCTCGACGGAACACCGGTGGCGGCGATTTTCTCGGGTGGGGCAATTACCCCGTTGCCCCTCCCTGGATCCACCCCTGCCTGGAATCCTGCCCAGCCTCGCCATACTCCCTGCTTGGGTGCCGAGTGATATGCAAGCCCGCGGTGGTCACCTGGGTGGTAAGGGGCCAGGGGGCGCAGCGTGATGACGAGAAGCCGCCGGCTTTAAAATCAGTCTGCTCAGGCAGACTCATTGCCCTGATGGCTATTTCTGAGAACCCTGCTTTGTGTATGACCATGGATATCCCTGCTCTGAGTTTAAACCTTGGTATAAGGTTGAACTGCTCCCTTGTGTAACAGTTGGCCCCTGCTTGGGCCATCGTGGTGGTTAGGAACAAGGAGTGAAGCCCTTAAGACAGATGAGCTACTGACTGGACACTGGACAGATAAATAAGACAGACTCGTTCTCCAAAATAAAGGAGGACTGAATTGCCACTAAGCTCCGAAGGTTTCAAGACCGACAGATAACCCAGGACACGCTCAGAAACACAAACAATGTATGACAGTAGATGAAGTGTGCAGGCTGCAGGGCAGTCAACAAACTGACAGACTTGGCGAAACAGGATCTGAACTGAACTGAACTCCACTTCAGGACGATACAGAAACCAAAGCCACTTGGAACAGGAGGGCCAGGAGAAAACTAAAGGGATCCCTATGCTGGGAATACTTCTAAGAAACCCTCACAAAGACTTAACAGATCAATATGAATAAGAAGGGCAAGGGATTAACAAAACAGACAAAACATCCTGCACTGAGGAGGTCCTTATAATGGCCTCAGAGAATATACTAGACTAAGACAAACAAAATACATGAAACATGAAACATATAAGAATGGTCATTCAGGCAAGGTTGGCAACAGATCAGCAAACAGAGTACCAGGAGTAAGTAGAAAAGGATCGTCAGGAAACACAGCCGAGGTCAAGACTAGGGATGAGCTGTTCGGTTCGGAGTTCGATTCGAACATTGCCTGTTCGCATGTTCGCGAACTACGAACATTGCCGCATGTTCGCCACAATGCACCACAATGGACCACAATGCACTTTTCCACTGGCCTGAAGCTTGTAATTGGCTACAGCCTTGCACCTGACCACAGGTCAGGTGCAAGACAGGTTCAAGACTATGCCAATCACGGCTCAGAGTCCTGATTGGTAGGGATGAGCGGTTCGGGTTCGGACAGTTCGGAGTTCGGCCCGAACTTAGCCTGTTCTGGTAGATCGCGAACTCCGAACATTTCCGGGTGTTCGGCGCATCTTCGAGTCCACAATGCATCACAATGGCCCACTATGCATTTTCCCACTGGCCTGAAGCTCGTAATTGGCTACAGCCTTGCACCTGACCACAGGTCTGGTGCAAGACAGGTTCAACAGTATGCCAATCACCGCTCAGAGTCCTGATTGGGCAAATTTTGCCCAATCATGGGCTCACAGAGCTAAGTCCCGAAGCACACTATATAACGTTTCCACGCGCCGATTCTGCACGCATTTCAGAGGAAATTTCAGAGGAGATTGTTGTGTGTTGTTACTGCCGGTCTGCCACGCTACTGGGGGGTCTGGGGGGGTCTAATTTCTACAAAATATCAGGGAATTGATATGTGTGTCTTGTCACTGTGCCAGCAAGTTTTTTTGGGGTCACTAATTTCTTTAAAACATTTGTGAATTGAGATGATCTTCTGTGTCTTGTCACACAGCCAGCAAGTTTTTTTGGGGCTCACTAATTTCTTTAAAACATTTGTGAATTGAGGTGATCTGTGTCTTGTCACACAGCCAGTACCACGCAGTATTTTGGGGCTCACTAATTTCTTTAAAACATTTGTGAATTGAGGTGATCTTCTGTGTCTTGTCACACAGCCAGTACCACGCAGTATTTTGGGGCTCATTAATTTCTTTAAAACATTTGTGAATTGAGGTGATCTGTGTCTTGTCACACAGCCAGTACCACGCAGTATTTTGGGGCTCACTAATTTCTTTAAAACATTTGTGAATTGAGGTGATCTGTGTCTTGTCACACAGCCAGTACCACACAGTATTTTGGGGCTCACTAATTTCTTTAAAACATTTGTGAATTGAGGTGATCTGTGTCTTGTCACACAGCCAGTACCACGCAGTATTTTTGGGGTCACTAATTTCTACAAAATATTTGGGAATTGTTATAATCCGTGTGTTCTCACTGGCTGCCACCCATCATGGGGTCTCACTGATTTATAAGAGGTTTCACTGCCACCCATCAAAGGGTCTCACTGATTTATAGGAGGTTTCACTGCCACCCATCAAGGGGTCTCACTGATTTACAGGAGGTTTCACTGCCACCCATCAAAGGGTCTCACTGATTTATAGGAGGTTTCAATGCCACCCATCAAGGGGTCTCACTGATTTACAGGAGGTTTCACTGCCACCCATCAAAGGGTCTCACTGATTTATAGGAGGTTTCACTGCCACCCATCAAAGGGTCTCACTGATTTATAGGAGGTTTCACTGCCACCCATCAAGGGGTCTCACTGCATTTTAGGAGGTTTCTGCGAATTGTAATCTGTGTCTTGTCACTGTTGCCAGCTATCAGGGGGTCCTATCAGGGGGTCTCACTGACTTGAAGCAGATTTCTGCGAATCGTAGTTTGTGTCTTGTCACTGGCACCCATCAGGGGGTCTCAATGATTAATAGGTTTCTGCGAATTGTAATCTGTGTCTTGTCACTGGCTGCCAGCTATCATGGTGTCTCACTGAGTTATACCAGAGTTCTGTAAATCTTTAATCTTTATACCAGAGTTGAATCAGAGTTCTGTATATATTTAATCTATATATCACTCACCATGTCTGAAAGGACAGGCAGACGCTCCCAGACACAGATAAGAGGGCAAGCAGCCCCTGTGTCGGGAGGCTGTGCCTCTGGTCGTGGTGGACATGGTGCATCCTCTGCAGGGGCACGCTTGTCCTTTATAACTGGTGCTGGCCGTCTTCTTAACCTGCAGCAACATACAGAGGATTTGGTGGATTGGCTAGCCTCATCCTCCGAGTCCTCTGCCAGCCAGACTTCTAGTGCTTTACAGTCCACCTCAGCTGCCAAAGCATCTAATGCAGCCTCCATGTACACAGCTACTCCTGTCGTAACCTCGCTATCACACACAGAGGAGTCAGCTGAATTGTTTGACTACCATGACAGTGACATGGCGCTTGAGGATGCGCAGCAACTACAGTGCTCTGATTCAATCTCTGAGGTTGAGCAAGGGAGTATAATCAACCTAGAGGAAGGGGGTGCCAGTGATGACACACAAATAACTGGCACTCATGTTGCCCCAGCAGCTGCAGCATACTGCCAAGTTGGCTCCAGTGACGAGGAGATAGGGGGTGAAGATGACATTGATGATGAGGTCACTGACTCCACCTGGGTGCCAGATCGAACTGAGGAATAAAGTGAGGAGGAGGGGGAGGAGGAGGAGGCACAGCAAACACGAGGCACCACATCCTCTGTGACCAACCGTAGCACTAGCCAGTCCAAGGCATCAGATGTCAGAGCTGCTCCGGTGCAGAGTGCTGTTGTCTCAAAGAAGACATGCAGGAACTCTGCTGTCTGGGAGTTCTTTAAGAAATGTGCAGCAGACCCCACCGTTGCTATTTGTAATCTATGTCAGGAGGCTGAAGCGTGGGATAAACACCGGACACTTGGGTACCACGTGCTTGAGGCGACATATGACCACCCGCCACGCATCCCGTTGGCACAAAACTTTGCGTAGGTCCTCCTCCTCCTCATCTGTCTCTACCCCACTGTATGTCCTGCCATGTCATTGCCTACAACCTCCACTGACAGGGATGATGCTACAGTAATAGATGTACCAGGTTCTTCCTCACAATGTGACATCCTCCCAGCAGCTGAAGATTTACGCAGTCAGATTACGTTGCCGCAGCTGCTGCAGCGTAAGAAAAAATATAGTCCCAACCATCCCCAAGCACAGCGTCTAAATGCCAGCTTAGCAAAATTACTCGCATTGCAGCTGCTGCCTTTCCAGCTGGTGGACTCTGCTCCCTTCTGTGAATTTGCTGAATGTGCTGTACCACAGTGGCAGGTTCCAAAACGCCATTACTTTTCATGCAAGGCCATTCCAGCACTATACCAGCACGTGGAAGACAATGTTATCCAGTCATTGGTAAAGGCAGTCAGCAACAAGGTGCATGTGACTTTAGACACGTGGTCCAGCAAGCGTGGACAGGGTCGTTACATTTCCTTCACGGCACACTGGGTAACTCTGATTGCAGCTGGGAGGGATCCAAGACGGGGCTCTGTGCTGGAGCTTGTTCATCCACCACGCCTCCAGAAAGCTGCTTGTATGAGGTCTGTCTGCTCCACCACCACCACCTCTCCCTCTTCCTCCTCCTCCTTCTCTGTCTCTGGCGAAGTGGCAGTTAAACCGACGCCTGACAGGGTCTACGCAATGGCTCAAGCAAAAAGAAGCTATACTGTGCTTGAGCTGGTTTGTTTAGGGGACAGGCCTAGCACACGTCCTAAATCTAGTGGTACAGCGTTTCCTAACCAAGTACCCAGGGCTGCCAGAGCTTCTCAGCCAGGCCAGAAAAGTCTGCAGCCACTTCAGACGATCATTCCCAGCAAGTGTTCGCCTGGCAGAAATTCAAAGAGAATTCCACCTTCCGACAAATCATCTGATCTGTGACATGCCCACCAGGTGGAACTCGTCATTAGCAATGCTGCATCGTCTGCACAAGCAGCAGAGGGCCATCGAGTACCTGTGTGAGTACGGCACAAGGACAGGTTCAGGTCAACTTGTTTCCCCCCCCCCGCAGTGGCTGATGATCAAGGATGCATGCACTGTACTGTCACCATTTGAGGAGGCAATGAGGATGGTGAGCAGGGACAGTGCATGCATCAGTGACACAATTCCTTTAGTGTTCCCGCTGGAGCACACTCTGCGGGGAATTATAGATGTGGCTCTAGAGGCAGAGCAGCAGGAGGAAGAGGAGGCCTTCCCTAGCTCTGAAGGCCCCAGTCTTTCCGCAGACAGCATTCCAGCGGGTCCTCCTCAGATCAGACAGGAGGAGGATGAGGAGGAGGAATATTTAAGTAGTGGGGGCATTGAAGGTGGGGATTCCTCAAGGGAGGGATTTGTGTGCCCAGAAACACAAGGACTAGTACGTGGCTGGGAGGAGGAAGTGCACGATACGGTCATCCTCATTGACCAGGAAGACTTGGACGCTAATGCCACCTCCAACCTACGCTGCATGGGCTCCCTTATCCTGCAAAGCCTGCTAAAGGACCCCAGGATTCGTGCTATCAAGGAGAGGGATCATTACTGGTTGGCAACCCTTCTTGATCCACGATACAAGGGTAAAGTTGCAGAGCTCATCCTGCCCGCACAGAGGGAGCACAGGATGAAAAAACTTGAGGACGCTCTAAAGCAACACTTGTGTAACACCTTTCCAGGCACTGGTAGGCTACCAAGTGATGACACAGGTGCTTCTGAGGCTGCAGATGATCAGAGGAATAGTAGTGAAGGCCGGGGCCGCTTGACTGATGCCTTTTTCAATTTGTTTAGTCCACGACGCCCAGGGACGTCAAATGTAAGCACCCATTGCCAGCGTCTTCACCATATGGTGCAGGACTACCTAGGGGCAAGGGCAGACCTGGATACCTTTCCAGCAGATGATCCACTGGCTTACTGGGTGTTGAGATTGGATCACTGGCCAGAACTTAGCCAATATGCTATGCAGCTACTAAGTTGGCCTTCATCCAGCGTGCTTTCTGAAAGGACGTTCAGTGCCGCTGGAGGTTTTGTCACAGACAAAAGAGTGCGTCTGTCCACCGACTCTGTAGACCGGCTGACATTTATAAAAATGAATCAGTCCTGGATCAACAGCTATCAATCCCCTGATGCTGACGTAACAGAATAGATCGGGGATTTCTTCTGCATTCACAAAACCTCCACCACTGAACTCCTACACAATACCACAAAGGGGTTACGGTGTGAAGGCAATTGCTGCCACCAAAGGCAAAATATTTGGGTGCACTGACGCCATTACCAGATTCATATCTTTTTAATATAGGAACGCATGGTCCACCACTGCACTCTTCCACAATACCACAGAGGGGTTACTTTATGATGGCACTTGCTGGCCTGGCACCAAAGGCACAATATTTGGCTGCACTGACGCCTGTGCCAGATTTATATCATTTAAATTTTTTGAACAGCAGGGTCCAACCCTGCACTCTTCCACAATACCACAGAGGGGTTACTGTATGATGGTACTTGCTGGCCTGGCACAAAAGGCACAATATTTGGCTGCACTGACGCCTTTACCAGATTCATATCTTTTTAATATAGGACCGCATGGTCCACCCCTGCACTCTTCCACAATTCCACAGAGGGGTTACGGTGTGACGGCACTGTTGCCGACGCTAAAGGCCCAATTTTAAAGCACCTATTGTTACATTCATCCAAAGCCTGCATAAGTTTCACCATAATTTAGCCAAAAAAAATCACTAAACTTTTCTGCGCGTCCTAAAATGTCTTTTCATATAGGCTGCCTCCCCAAGCAGTTGTTTATGAATAGATTAAAGGAAATGCATTTACCGTCATTTGAAACGTCATTTTTTTGTTTTTAAATGTTTCTATACATCCTAGATATCCGCCACTTCACGGGCAGGTTATGGGGACCTCCTAGGCACGATATTTGAAGGAATTTTTTGTTTTTATTTTTAACCCTTATTTCATGGAAAACTCACTGTCCCTTTAGAAACTTTTTTTTTTACTTTTTGTCCTTGTTTCCTGTCCCCCAGGGCACTACCCGGACCCCCATACACATAGTTACATAGTTACATAGTTATATAGGCTGAAAAAAGACATGCGTCCATCGGGTTCAGCCTCTCCCACATAACCTACTGCTGTTGATCCAAAAGAAGGCAAAAAACCCAGTCTGAAATGCTCGCCAATATGCAACATACTGGGAAAAAATTCCTTCTTGACCCCAGAATGGCAGTCAGATTTCTCCTTGGATCAAGAAGCTTTTATGGCAAATATCTAGCATATATGCCCTCTTGGAGGGCACTCTAAAAATCGAACTTTGAGTCCCATTGACTTGTATTGAGTTCATGTTCGAGTTCGAATTCGAACATTTGAAAAGTTTGAGTTCGAATGTGAACTGAACTCGGGTGTTCGGCTCATCCCTAGTCAAGACCAGAATACACTAGGACAAGAATGCTTTGCAGCAACACTGGTAACACACAGGACACGACCACCATCAAACTGTCAATGAGGCTCTGTGCTGCTGGGATATTTATAGGGAGTGGGTCTGTGTGATTGGGCCATGTGACCCCAGACCAGGAGATCACATCAGAACCCCAGAACAGCCCCAGACAGCACGGCCAAACACAACCACAGAGGAATACAAACATGGAGGCCCTTCACCACCAGGGGGCAGGGTCGAGACATACCACCTTGGCATTAAGACTTAATAGCTGCTGTCCGTAGTGCTGAACTACTGGTCTGAAACATACAGGGTTATTCAGAGAGCGTGAAAAGCAGGAGAATGACTGGAGAATGATTGGAGAATGAAAAATTCTAGGTCAAAATAGCCAAACCAGAAAAATTCTCCCTTTCATCTCACTTTCCAAATCGGCTATTTTGACCTAGAATGTTTCATTCTCTAGTCATTCTCCTGCTTTACACGGTCTCTGAATAACCCTGCTAGTGTTCTTTCATTGAAAATGTATCAAGACCTTGGCCAGGGCTATGGAACTAACCATGGTGCTAAAATAATAAATTAGGAACGATATAATTTCACCAAAAAATCCTAAAAAATTATCAAAATAGCTTATTGCTGCAAGTCAAAAAAATTAATGGTTTAATAAATTTTTAATAAAAACGTGAATATTTTTTACATTGAAACCTATAGGGGAAAAGCCTTGCTTCTTTAAAAAGTTAGTAAACCTAAAATTTAACATAAAAAATTACAAAAAAAACACTAAAAAATAAATAAGTAAAGAAACCCTTTGTTGCAGTTAAAAAAATATATGGTTGATGGCTGGTCTCATCATTTTATTGGCAGTAATCCAATAAAATATTAAATAGCTCTTAAAAAGAAATACGCATCAACCCAAAATATGGAATACCACATAAAAACGTAAAACAAAGTGGTCGGAAAGACGATATATCGGACGTCCGAAATCACGTACTTTAACAAATAAACGGAAAACTAAGTGATCCAAAAACAATATCGGGCGATCCAATATTTTGGATCGGCCTGAAATTACAAATCACGGCAAAATAAAGAACGATCAGAAACTAAGAAAAAAAATCAGTTTTAAATGTCCTGAAATGAAAAAAACTGGAAAACCCCTAATGTGCACAAGTCTAGTGCGGAGATGTCACGGATCCTCCTTAGGTTTACGATGCTGGTCCCTGTACACAGTATCCTATCTACGCCTCCAATCCTTGGATGGTTGGTACAACTGATTATCTTCAGGGAATAACACCCAGCAAGGGTTAACAGGCCCCAGAGTAGGAATTCCCAGTAGGCCATGACAGTATAGGCATCAATGCCAGGAGAGAGGGTCAGCCTTATACCTTGGTTTAAACTCAGAGCAGGGTTGTCAGGAATAGCTGGGTCAGTACACAAAGAAGGGTGCTCAGAAATAGCTGAGTCAGTACACAAAGCAGGGTGCTCAGGAATAGCCGTGGTCATACTCATAGATGGTTCTCAGAAATCGCCATAGCACTGGGGAAGTAAACTCCACGCAGGGAAATGAGTCTGCCTGAGCAGACTGATTTTAAAGCCACGCCCTGCCCCGCCCCCTGACCACCCAGGTGACCACCTTGGGTTTGCATATTACTCAGCGCCCAAGCAGGGAGTACAGCGCTGCTGGACAGGATTCCAGACGCTGGACGTGACAGGCGACCCGGTTACACAGCGGAGTGTAATCTGATTTCCACGTAACGTAGAACATAAGTACAGTGGCAAGAAAAAGTATGTGAACCCTTTGGGATTACGTGGAGTTTTGCATGAATTGGTCATAAAATGTGCTCTGATCTTCATCTAAGTCACAACAATTTGAAAAACACAGTCTGCTTAAAATAATAAAATAATACAACACAAACATTATCAGGGTTATTCAAAGAGCTCCGAATTGCTTGAGAAAGGTAACCGAACGCTGAAAATCAGCGTTCGGTTACCTTTCCTGGCCATTCGGCTATCCAGAGAGCAGGCAATTCGCCAAATCCTAGCGAATTGCCTGAACATACGGTGCCTGTTCGGTGCCTGTTCGAGGGCAGTGAAATCCCCATGAAAAAGCACTGCTTCGGCTATTCAGAGAACACAAACCAGCAGTGAAAGGTTCCCCTAATGCCCTGCCATTCAGTGGTTTCATTCGGCAAATTTATTCAGGAGAATCCCATAGGCTTCAACCATTCATTATAAAATTCTGCAGTAAAGAGTCTCTTTAAAATATCCTAAAAAATCTATAAATAAGCATTTTACTGAATTTTTTATTTTTTTTAAAAGTCCGTATTTTTTTTATTTTTTTTAAGTTTACTTATTTTTTCTGTAACAGCCCTTTTTATTATCATTCTCTGGACCTCATATGTAAATTTCAGACATTTTTGCTCAGTAGTTTCTTTGCAAACAGTGTTTCACTTTTCAATCATTCATACAAACTGTTATGCTAATTTATTCACTGCCTCTTCTGCTGTGTCAAAGGCTGCGATCCGCTCCTATTCGGGTTTTTCTGTGGTATTCGGCAGGTTAATCCAGATGTTTTTGAGGGTTTTCGGCGTGCATTCACTGGGTTTTGCGGTGAGTTTTCGTCGGGTTTGCGGCAACTTTTCCCTGCAATTCGGGGACCCTGTGGTGTTTGCTGCATACACCGCAGGGTCACCGAAATGGAATTGGCAAAACAAACCGAATTGAAGAGAGCGAAAAGTCACCGAACTTGCGGTGACTTTTCGAATCTCTTTGAATTACCCTATATATATGTGTCACGGTCCACCCCGTGTACATGTCTTGCACACCTGGATCTTAGAACTTTGCCATGTATCCTCCTTTTCTTGGATTCCGTTCCAGGGTTTCCCCCAGGCTCTGCACCTGGGCCAGGCTCCTGGAGATCCAGCCTGGGTCTTTTCTTTCTAGCCCTGGACTTCCAGCTGAGGCCTATCTGTGTTTAAGCCTCCTTAAAAGGCAGAGAGACCCAGCCAGCAGTGGGTCTGCATTGTTCTCCCTGACTGAGGTCACTTGGTTGTGTGCAAACCTGCTCTTCCTGTACCAGCTTATCCTACGTATCCAGTACCCATCTGTCTACTAGGGATGTGTGTTTCGGGTTTCGGAATTTCGGAATTTTCACAAAATTTCCCGATTCGTGTTTTCGGATGCGGCCGAATTTCCGAAAAATTTTAGATCCGAAAATTTCAGATCCGAAATGTTTTCCTAGCCGAAATATTTTCGGATTTTCTGAATGGACTTGAAATGTGTCAAACGAGGAGAACAGATGTTCCGAAAAACGAAAATTTTGGAAAAACGAACATTTTCAGAAAAACGAAAATTTATCGAAAAAACGAAAAGTCGATACAAAAAACGGGCAAAATGACACGAAAAATGGTCGATATTCCGAAAAATGTGCAATTCCGAAAAACGAAAATTTCCGAAATTACGAAAAGTCAATACAAAAACCGAGCGCAGTGACACGAAAATACGAAAAATGGTCGATATTCCGAAAAAAAAATGTACCCGAAAAACGGGTCGAACCGAATCGAATCGAAACCGAAACGAGCCGAATCAAAGTTTAAAAATCCGAAAAATCGAACCGAATCGAACCGAAAAAAAAATCGGTGCACAAGCCTACTGTCTACCTGTGGATTACAGTTGTTCTCATCGTCTGACCTTTTGATCAAGGTACCGCTGTCTAGACTTATCCTTGGTGGGCCCTGTCTGCAGTCTAGGACTGCATTACCCACAATCCACTGACTCTCCAAGAACTCTCCCTGGACTTTATTGCTATTCCCTTTGTTCTTTTGCCTGCAGTTAAGGACCATTTATGTTTTATTAAAGAATCTGCATTGCGTGAATACTGTCTGGCCTCAGGGCCGGTGCAAGCTTTTTTGCCTAGTCAGGCGAAGGTCTGTTTTGGTGCCCCCCCCCCCCCCGTCATGTCAAGCCAATCAGGATAGAGATGCATAATAATCTCTATCGTGAGTGTTCGGTGTCGTCACGCAGAGATTAAAGGATGCTTAAAGTTGGTCTTGCAAGGACAACCTTTAGCAGCGTTGTGAGTCACTGATTGGGGGGACAGCCACCAGTGCTGTCTTTATGGACTTATATGAACACTGTCTTTCTTCTGGAAAGGCAGTAGTTACATTTGTCAGACTGTAGGAACAACATATTTGGGTATATATTTGCGGCCCCCAGCTCATGTATGGGTATATATTTGCGGCCCCCAGCTGCTCATATGGGTATATTTGCGGCCCCCTGCTCATGTATGGGTATATATTTGCGGCCCCCAGCTCATGTATGGGTATATTTGCGGCCCCCAGCTGCTCATATGGGTATTATTTATGGTATAATTTTCCCCAGCGAGTCTCTTACCTCTCTACTCAGCTGACTGTGTCTGATTGACTGTGACAGTGTGCACAGCACTGCTCACTGCTGCCTGCTGACTTCTGCTGCTCACCTTGGCACTGCAGGCCCCCCGTCGCCCGCTGGCGTTCTAGTTCTACTCAGTCCACACTCTCAGGCAGTCAGGGAGGGAGTGAGACGAGAGACCAGACCACCAGGGACAATCAGGGACCAGCAGTGGCGACTCTAGGAACAATATTTAGGGGGGGCACAGAAGAAACCGCAGTCAAAACTGGGGGGGCACTAATAATTTTCTCCACTAAATCATACCACTGAATAAAACTAAGGGCCCTATCACCTGGTGTGAACTAAAACACCATCACTAAAGGAAAAATTTAGTGCGAGTCGCTAAAACTTACAGGGTTATTCAGAGAGGGGGTGAAAAGCAGGAGAATGGAAAATTCTTGGTCAAAATAGCCAAACCAGAAAAATTCTCCCAGTCATCTCACTTTCCAAATCGGCTATTTTGACCTTGAATTTTCCATTCTCCAGTCATTCTCCTGCTTTTCACTGCTTTCTGAATAACCCTGTTAGTGCCTGACGACCAACTAACAGATCACCTTGTCTGCAGTAGTCCATGAACAAGGTCGTTTAGCGCACGCTAGGGAAACTCTAAGACCCGGGTTGAGACCCAGCGCTAATGCGGTTGTGTACAGGATAGAACTGTTTTTCTTTTCCATACCTATCCCCCACCCTCACAAGCTTGAATATGAACACATCCAGTGAATAACCTCACACCCCTGCATTATTAAAATCCTCCACGGTGGCCGTATCATCCATGTTTTGAGGCACACATATATTAAGGCTGATGGGCATTGCATGATAAATGCCACCCAACAGCATGTAGAATCATTACACTGCATTTAATAGATCCAAAAGGAAGGCCAGGTGAGCGACAATTTTCCCTGCTGCAGCATAGCAATAATACATGTTTCAGGGCAAGACTTATTCACGTGTCCCTTTAAACATGGTCCACACAGTCACCCTAATAATCAAAATCAACTGCTTCCATACAATGAATAACCCCCAGCATAAAATGTTTAAAATTAGGCAATATATTAGAATTAGGATATATGTGCATAAAGGATACATTTATAATAGAGCTTACTGCAACAGCAGCGACATTGCTGACCATATCCATTACTATGGTGTATGGGGCCAAGAGAACACCTGTGCTGCATTCCTTTCAATTGCCTATTAATTTTGGACAAGGACCAGGTTTTTCAGTTTTTTTTGGAGTTAGCACCAGGGTTGAGCAGTAGGTAAAATGTTGCAATTAGCGCCCCTCAAAAAATTTAGCGCTGGCACCAAGTGATCTGTTAGCTGTAAAAGCACTAGAGATCTCTAGCACTCCCAGTGTTAAGTATAGGACGCGGAAAGTACATTAAGCTCGCGGTACAAATCGCTAATAGCAACGCACTAAGTGATTTTTCCCGTTTGTAGCGGGAGGCAAACGATCTGTTGGTCAGGCGCTAGACTCCATTAACCTGGCGCTAACGCAAAACCATGTGAACGCAAGGGTTAGCTCACACCAGGGAATAGTGCCCTAAATAAGTGTATATATAAATAAGATTCCAAAACCCCAGAGTAATGTGATGCAATGATGCCTTTTTATTGTACTAACCTGATACTTAAATTCAATATTTCATTCGCTGCAATTCGGCAGTTTTCGCTGAATGTCTGATAGCTGCTTCAGCGACTCCACTTTTAGCAAATTACAGTGACCATTCGCTAAATAGGGAATTCACCTTATTTTCGGAAAAATAAATTCCCCGAAATGTGATGGAAAGCAGAGGATCTAAAGATAAATAGACGCTTTAGATTCTAACTTCCATAATAACCGCTAAAATGCCTTAAACCCAGAGAAATACAATAAAAATAATAAACAATGTGGCATTTAGCTATCCCTTAAGGCTAGGGTCAGACGAAAGCATTTTTCACGTTGTCCGTGAAAAAGTGTGTTCGAAAGAATGGACGTATTTTTTCACGGAATACGTGATAGCGGTCATACGATGCGCATTTTCGTCCGTGATTTTGGACGGATCATCAATAAAACCCTTTTTGCGTCTGGACGTTTTGTTGGCCGGACATGAGCAGCGTCTGACGTCTCCCAATCACGCAAACACGCCGCTATGCGGCCGCAGCGCACTCTGTACGTCCGTACTTGCGGTTTGACGTTCTCGAAAAAATGCGTTCGTTTGCCACTTGCGTTGCACGGACGAACTTTCGTGCGGCCGTTCGTCGTATGCTGCCCGGCATTGGACGTCATTTGCTGCTAGCACGGCCGTGATTTCGTGCGGCTAAACGCACGTTAAAACTGCGTTCGTCTGACCCCAGCCTAACCCGTAAAATGCCATTCATCAAAGGAAAACCTGAAATGAATACACTGAGGCATGTAGTTTACCCATCAACCCGTAAAATGCCATTAATCAAGGAAAAAACAAATGTATACTGTAAGGGATAAAGCCTGCCCATTAACCCTTAATATACAACTAAAACCAAGGCAAAAACTAACGTAATACACAATGTAGTGTATAGTCTGAACATTAACCATTTCACTGCTGATCCATTTCAACCCTGTGAAAATGTTTAAGTTTAAGTACACGTTTTTATTTAATGTTTTATGACTTATACTTCACACAGAATATGGTCATGTTGGGTATCATTGGAAAGGCCAGAATCTGCCCTTTCAAATGACACCTAGTTCGTCCATATACGATACATGGCGACGGAGATACGTTGGTCCGAAGAAGTGTGGGAAGCTGGATGCTGATTTTTGGTGGGGGGGCACATGGGGGGGCAAGGAATAACCTAGGGGGGGCAATTGCCCCCCCTTGCCCCCCTGTAGAGTCGCCTATGGGGACCAGACCAGGTAGTAGGTTTTTTAGTAGCAACAATTTTTTAGGCTTAGCTTAAGCTAGGCACCGCCACCGTCGCTCTCTGCGTCCCCCTCGTGTGACACGTGACGTCACGTCTCGAGGCGACTGGTGCGAGCGGCCGCTGGCGCTGGCCAGGCATGTGATGCACACGTGCACACGCACCTTTCCAACTCGCCTGTGATTGGATTCGGGAAGCAAGGCCAGGCAGGGAACCACGTGGTGCTTGTTGTCCCCTCCCTCTCATTGCCCCCTTCCAATCCCAGGCAGGGGCGGATCCAGAGACTAGTCTCGGGAGGGGCACTTACAGAAAATAAGGTGTTTTAGCAGAGAGCCCGACTCACGAGAATTTACAGAGGGCCCGGCTCACAGGAGCTTACAATCTAGAGGAGCAGAGGGCCCGGCTCACAGGAGTTTACAATCTAGAGGAGCAGAGGGCACCCAGGAGCTTACAATCTAGAGGAGCAGAGGGCACCCAGGAGCTTACAATCTAGAGGAGCAGAGGACACCCAGGAGCTTACAATCTAGAGGAGCAGAGGGCACCCCGGATTTTACAATCTAGAGGAGCAGAGAGCCCCCAGCTCACACATGAATTTGCCCCCAGCTCAAGGATTTGCCCAGCTCATGGATTTGCCCCCAGCTCATGGATTTGCCCCCAGGTCATGGATTTGCCCAGCACATGGATTTGCCCCAGCTCATGGATTTGCCCCAGCTCATGGATTTGCCCAGCACATGGATTTGCCCAGCTCATGGATTTGCCCCCAGGTCATGGATTTGCCCAGCTCATGTATTTTCCCAGCTCATGTATTTGCCCCCAGGTCATGGATTTGCCCAGCACATGGATTTGCCCAGCTCATGTATTTGCCCCCAGGTCATGGATTTGCCCAGCACATGGATTTGCCCAGCTCATGGATTTGCCCCCAGGTCATGGATTTGCCCAGCTCATGTATTTTCCCAGCTCATGTATTTGCCCCCAGGTCATGGATTTGCCCAGCACATGGATTTGCCCAGCTCATGGATTTGCCCCCAGGTCATGGATTTGCCCAGCTCATGTATTTGCCCCCAGGTCATGGATTTGCCCAGCACATGGATTTGCCCCCAAGCTCATGGATTTGCCCCCAGGTCATGGATTTGCCCAGCTCATGGATTTGCCCCCAGGTCATGGATTTGCCCAGCTCATGGATTTGCCCCCAGGTCATGGATTTGCCCCCAGGTCATGGATTTGCCCCCAGCTCTCATCTGGATTGTTGCCCCAGCTCCGGCAGGGGGTTGAGGGACCCAGATGCCGGGCAGCGCGGGAGCGCCTGCCCGATCTTGAACAGTCCGTCCTGTGAAGTGGATGTGGCTGTGTGCGTGCGCAGCCGGTCACGCGGTCCGGCCAGTCAGGTGGTACTGAGACTCAGTACCACCTGATTAGCCAGACCACGTGACCGGCTGCGCACGCACACAGCCGCATCCACTTCACAGGACGGACTGTTCAAGACCGGGCAGGCGCTCTCGCGCTGCCCGGCATCTGGGTCCCTCAACCCCCGGGCCAAATCTCGGGGGGTCGGTTACACCCCGGGCCGGCGCCCCTCACACTGGCAGGCAGGACGCCAGACAGTAAGGCGGCCGCCTGTGCCGCCTTACGTTAGCGCCGGCCCTGTCTGGCCTCCCCTCTGTGTCGCCGCCTGCTGGGCTCACCTGACCCGCACACGCCTCGTGACAATATGGTTTCATGTTTTTATTGAACAGAACATGTAAACATTCACAGTGCAGGGTGGAAAAAGTATGTGAGCCTTTGGACTTAATAACTGGTTGACCCTCCTTTGGCAGCAATAACCTCAACCAAACGTTTCCTGTAGTTGCAGATCAGACCTGCACAACGATCTGGAGTCATTTTGGACCACTCTTCACAAAACTGTTTCAGTGTAGCAATATTCTTGGGATGTCTGGTGTGAATCGCTCTCTTAAGGTCATGCCACAGCATTTCAATCGGGTTGAGGTCGGGACTCTGACTGGACCACTCCAGAAGGCGTATTTTGTTGTGTTGAAGCCATTCTTTTGTTGAATTACTTGTATGCTTTGGGTCATTGTCCTGTTGCATCACCCATCCTCTGCGGAGCTTCAGTTGGTGGACAGATGGTCTTATGTTTTCCTGCAAAATGTCTTGATAAACTCTGGAATTCATTATTCCATCAATGACAACAATCCGTTCAGGCCCTGAGGCAGCAAAGCAGCCCCAAACCATGATGCTACCTCCGCCGTGTTTTACAGTAGGGATGAGGTTTTGATGTTGGTGTGCTGTGCCTTTTTTTCTCCACACATAGTGTTTGTTTTTTCCAAACCACTCAATTTTGGTTTCATCTGTCCACAGAATATTTTGCCAGTAGTGCTGTGGAACATCCAGGTGCTCTTTTGCAAACTTCCAACGTGCTGCAATATTCTTTTTGGACAGCAATGGCTTCCTCCGTGGTGTCCTCCCATGTACTCCATTCTTGTTTAATGTTTACCTTATTGTAGATGTGTCAATAAAAATGTTAGCATGTGCCAGAGATTTCTGTAAGTCTTTAGCTGACACTCTAGGATTCTTCTTTACCTCATTAAGCATTCTGCGTTGTGCTCTTGCAGTCATCTTTACAGGATGACCACGCCTAGGGAGAGTAGCAACAGTGCTGAACTTTCTCCATTTGTAGACAGTCTGTCTTACTGTGTACACATGAACATCAAGGCTTTGGAGATACTTTTGTAACCCTTTCCAGCTTCATGCAAGTCAACAATTCTTGATCATAGGTCTTCTGAGAGCTCTTTTCTGCGAGGCATGGTTCACATCAGGCAGTGCTTCTTGAAACCAGTAAACCCTAAACTGGTGTGTGTTTTTAAAGGGCAGGACAGCTTTCAGCAACACATCCAATAATATCATACTGATTGGACTCAAGGTTGGCTCACTCCTGGCTCCAATTAGCTCTTGGAGAAGTCATTAGGCTAGGGGTTCACATACTTTTTCCACCCTGCACTGTGAATGTTTACATGTTATGTTCAATAAACACATGAAAACATTTAATGTTTGTGTTGTATTATTTTAAGCAGACTGTTTTTCAAATTGTTGTGACTTAGATGAAGATCAGAGCACATTTTATGACCAATTCATGCAAAACTCCACGTAATCCCAAAGGGTCCACATACATTTCTTGCCACTGTAAGTGTGGGCACATAGGTGAAAGAGAGGTATCGCATTTTTGCGGCTATGATAGGAGTAATTGAGCGTCCCTAGGGTTTCTGAGATGCAGTTACACAGCGGAATGTTTTCTTATTTACACGTAGGACAGAATTAATTGTTAGCACATAGGTGAATGGTGGTTAGAGAGGGGGCGCACATTGAGAGGTAACGCATTTTCGCAGGTATTTTAGAATGGTGATCGGAGTAATTGAGCATCCCTAGGGGTACTGAGACCCAGTTACATGGTGGAATGTGGTCTGATTTACACTTAGGACAGAAGTAATTGTTGGCACATAGGTGAAAGAATGGTGGTTAGAGAGGGGGGGGCGCACATTGAAAGGTAATACATTTTCACGGCTATGCTAGGTGTTATTGAGCATCCCTAGGGGTTCTTAGACACAGTTACATGGTGGAATGTGGTCTGATTTACACTTAGGACAGAAGTAATTGTTGGCACATAGGTGAAAGAATGGTGGTTAGAGAGGGGGGGCGCACATTGAAAGGTAATACATTTTCACAGCTATGCTAGGTGTTATTGAGCATCCCTAGGGGTTCTTAGACACAGTTACATGGCGGAATGTGGTCTGGTTTACACGTAGAACATAGGTCCGTGTGGGCACTTTGGTGAAAGAATGGTGGTTGGAGACAGAGGGAGCAGAGTGAGAGGTAACGCATTTTCGCAGCTATTTTAGAATGGTGATAGGACTCGGAGTAATTGAGCTTCCCTAGGGGTTCACAAACCTGTGTCTGGCTCCGCCCCTGATTCCAGATGCAGGATGTGACCCGGTTACACAGCGGAATGTAATCTGATTTCCACGTAGGACAGAAGTAATTGTTGGCACATAGGATAAAGAATGGTGGTTAGAGAGGGGGAGGCGCACATTGAAAGGTAACGCATTTTCGCAGGTATTTTAGAATGGTGATAGGACTAATTGATAGTCCCTAGGGGTCCTGAGATGCAGTTACATGGCGGAATGTGGTCTTATTTACACGTAGAACATAAGTAAGTGTGGGCACTTTGGTGAAAGAATGGTGGTTAGAGAGAGGGGGCGCACATTGAAAGGTAACGCATTTTCGCTGCTATGCTAGGTATAATTGAGTGTCCCTAGGGGTTCTGAGATGGAGTTACATGGCGGAATGTGGTCTGGTTTACACGTAGAACATAGGTAAGTGTGGGCACATAGGTGAAAGAATGGTGGTTGGAGACAGAGGGAGCAGAGTGAGAGGTAATGCATTTCCGCGGCTATTTTAGAATGGTGATAGGTGTAATTGAGCTTCCCTAGGGGTTCTGAGACGGAGTTACATGGCGGAATATGGACTGGTTTACACGTAGAACAGAGGTAAGTGTGGGCAAATAGGTGAAAAAATGGTGGTTGGTGACAGAGGCAGTGGCGTCACTAGGGTTGGTGTCACCCGGTGCGGTAACTTATGGTGCACCCCCCCCCCCGAGTTTTACGGGTTTTTAACTACTTTTACTCATAACTTAGTGCTCCCATATAAACACTGAATGTTCACAATACACGGCGCACATTACTGTGAGGTTTATTGCTAGAGCTCTGTGATATGCTCTTACACAAATTTTGGCAAACTGACAGCAAGTACGGTGCCTGTTCGACGGCAGTGAAAGTCCTCATATAGAAGTAATGGTTAATCTGTTCAGAGACACCGAACAGCAAAGAAATGTCCTGATGTCCAGTGTTTTCATTTGGCAGGTTTATTCAGGGCGAACGAACACCATAGGTTTCAATGTTAAAATATTCCTGTTTTTATCCAATATCTATTATCTAATACCGTTTATTCCTTTAATCCATTGTAAAAAATCTCTTTATTTATTGTTTTTTTTTGTTTGTAACCATTTTTTTTTCTAATACCAATTACTCTTTTTTTTCTGTAACAGACCTTTTTATTATCATTCATCAGAACTTACAGATGAAACTCTAAAAATTAGAATATGGTGCAAAAGTTCATTTATTTCAGTAATGCAACTTAAAAGGTGAAACTAATATATGAGACTCATTACATGCAAAGCAAGATAGTTCAAGCCATGATTTGTCATAATTGGGATGATTATGGTTTACAGCTCATGAAAACCCCGAATCCACAATCTCAGAAAATGAGAATATTCCATGCAATCAATAAAACAAGGATTGTACATAGAACAATATCGGACCTCTGAGTATAAACTGCATATTAGTTTGGGCCCCTTTTGTAGCAATTACTGCCTCAGTGCAGGCAATGTGGCATGGAAGCTATCAGCCTGTGGCACTGCTGAGGTGTTATGGAAGACCAGGATGCTTCAATAGCGGCCTTCAGCTCTTCTGCATTGTTCGGTCTCATGTCTCTCATCTTTCTCTTGGCAATGCCCCATAGATTCTCCAAGGGGTTCAGGTCAGGCGAGTTCGCTGGCCAATCAAGCACAGTAATCCCAGGTCATTGAACCAGGTTTTGGTGCTTTTGGAAGTGTGGGCAGGTGCCAGGTCCTGCTGGAAAATGAAGTCAGCATCCCCATAAAGCTGGTCTGCGGAAGGAAGCATGAAGTGCTCCAAAATCTCCTGCTAGACGGCTGCGTTGACCCTGGACTTAATGAAGCACAGTGGACCAACACCAGCAGATGACATGGCTCCCCAAATCAACACAGACTGTGGAAACTTCACACTGGACTTCAAGCATCTTGCAGTGTGTGCCTCTCCATTCTTCCTCCATACTCTGGGTCCTTGGTTTCCAAATGAGATGCAAATGTTGCTCTCATCAGAAAAGAGGACTTTGGAGCCGCTGAGCAACAGACCAGGTCTGTTTTTCTTTCGCCCAGGTAAGACGCTTCTGATGTTGTTTGTTGTTTAGGAGCAGATTGACAAGAGGAATACGACATTTGAAGCCCATGTCCAGGATCCGTCTGTGTGCGGTGGCTCTTGATGCACTGACTCAAGCCTCAGTCCACTCCTTGTGAAAGTCCAACACTTTTGAATGGCCTTTTCCTGACAATCCTCTCCAGGCTGCGGTCATCCCTGCTGCTTGTGCACCTTTTTCTTCCACATAACTTTCTATTAATGTGCTTTGATACAGCACTTTGGGAACATCTAACTTCTTATGCAGTTACCTTTTGAGGCTTTGCCTCCTTATAGAGGGTGTCAATGATGGTTTTCTGCACAACTGTCAGGTCAGCAGTCTTTCCCATGATTGTGATTCCTACTCAGGGCCGGATTAAGGGTATCATGGGCCTGGTGCTGAGGATTTTGTTGGGCCTATTTTTAGATACTGAGGCAACAAGCGCCAACTAAACTGTCAAATCACCAAATACTGACGAATTGACAGAGAAATATGGTGCAGTTCGCAACAATTAGGCAGTCTTCAGCAGCAGCAAAATTGTTTTATAGAGAAGTAATGGTTAATCTATTCACAGATGAACATATCACAGAATCCACAGCAATAAAACTCATGCTCAAACACACTACACATTACTGTGAGTTTTATTGTTGTGGAGCTCTGTGATACACTCATACATACCACACATTACTGTGAGTTTTATTGTTGTGGAGCTCTGTGAAACACTCATGCACACTGCACATTACTGTATCACAGAGTTCCAGAGCAATAAAAATCATAGCAATGTGCAGTGTGAATTAGTAGTCTCTCATTTCTGGTTAGGCTGGCGTCAGACGAGCGCACTATGTGCACCCCCGCACTGATGTGCCTTCTGGCGTCTGTCTCAGCATTCAGACGCCTTGACGGGGCCAGCCACACGCTGTTGCGCGCGCACAGGAATTTTGCACGCAACAGCGGCCATGCTGCAGCCGTGCATCAACCCTCTCCATCAAAGTGCTAGGACGCGCAATTACGGGGCTGCAAAACGCGGTTCTCCATAGGAGGATCGAGCTTTGCAGCGCTGAGCGCATTAACTGCGCTCAGCAAGGTGGCCAGACAGTGGGTCGAGTGGAAGGAATGTTCACTCTCACACTAGTCTGACGCCAGCCTTCCTCTCGCTCTCTCACCCGTCACATCTCTATGATCACTGTGTGACCTCTCTCTGCGACCTCTTTCATCCCTCTTACTGTGAGACCTCTCTGTGACCCCCTTTCTTTTTCATTTCTGTGACCCCCTTCTTTTTAATTTTTCCTTTTCTGTGACACCTTCTATTTTTCATTTCTCTGTATAACCCCCTTTTTCATTTCTGTGACCCCTTTCCATTTTCTGTGTGACCCCCTTTCCTTTTCTGTGTGACCCCCTTTCATTTTCTCTGTGTGACCCCTTTCTTTTTCATTTCTGTGTGACCCCCTTTCTTTTATATTTCTCTGTGTGACCCCCTTTCTTTTTCATTTCTGTGACCCCCTTCCATTTTCTCTCTGACCCTTTTATTTTCTCTCTGTGACCCCCTTTCTTTTTCATTTCTCTCTGTGTGTGACCCCCTTTCCTTTTCTCTGTGACCCCCTTTTATTTTATCTCTGTGACCCCCTTTCCTTTTCTGTGTGACCTTCTTTTTCATTTCTTTCCTTTTCTGTGACCCCCTTTTCATTTATCTGTGACCCTTTTTCATTTCTCTCTGTGACCCCTTCTTTATTTCTTTCCTTTTCTGTGACATTCTCTTTTTCATTTTCCTGTGTGTGACCCACTTTCTCTTTTATCTGTCTCCACTGTGTGCTGCCCCCCCCCCGCATGCTACCCCCCTCCTCCTCCCTGCAAAGTGAGATCAGAAGAGCTGCGGGGGGGGGGCTCAGTAAATTAAAAGAAACGCTGCTCACCCCAAGAGAATGATAGGGGAATCTCGCCTTCCACCTGGCTGCTGGTCGGCTCTGTTTCCTCACTGCCCTTCCACGCGGCTGGAAACAGGAAGACTTGCAGGAGGATGGGGAGGAGCAGCCAGTGTGTCTCCCACAGCAGCTGATCAGCGCCACCTACTGGCTGCTCCTCACAATAATCCTTTTACATAATCCACACCTTTCCATCGGCTGCAGTCTGCGTGTGTGTCAGGCCTGCCAGCCGCACGGTGATTGTGTGTGTGTCCTGTCGGCCAGCAGCTTATTCTTGAGGCAGCTGTGGGCCTATTTAATGGAAGGGGCCTGGAGCTGCCGCTCCATCCGCCCCTACATTAATCCGGCCCTGTTCCTACTGAACCAGACTGAGAGACCATTTAAATGCTCAGGAACCCTTTGCAGGTGTTATGGCTTAATTAGCTGATTAGAGTGGGACACTTTGAGCCTATAATATATTGCACCTTTTCACAATATTCTAATTTTCTGAGATTGTGGATTTGGGGTTTTCATGAGCTGTAAGCCATAATCATCATAATTATGACAAATCACGGCTTGAACTATCTTGCTTTGCATGTAATCTCCTATATTAGTTTTACCTTTTAAGTTGCATTACTGAAATAAATTAACTTTTGCACGATATTCTAATTTTTACGAGTTTCACCTGTATATGTTAATTCCAGATATTTTCATTCAGTAGTTCTTTTTAAAACAGCAGGCGACAGGTTTGCAGCAGCATTCGGTGGCTGATTCCCTGCACTTCAGGGACCCTGTGGTGAATTCACTGGGGAAATTTGATTCCCCAAAGTGCGTGGAACAACAGAACACTGAAATGTCTGCGTCATTTCGGTGCTCTGTGAATATCCTCTTTGTGGTGTTTTTTTTGCCACCCCATGGAAAGTGCCAGCCTAGGCCTTGTCTACCCAGGACATACTTGAAAATGAGAGAATTCTCAATGTATCCTTCCTGGTAATGTATCCTCCTAGGGGAGGTGTCACCTGGTGCGAGCCGCACCCCCGTAGTGACGCCCCTGGACAGAGGGAGCAGAGTGAGAGGTAACACATTTTCGCAGCTATTTTAGAATGGTGATAGGTGTAATTGAGCGTCCCTATGGGTTCTGAGATGGAGTTACATGGCGGAATGTGGTCTTATTTACACGTAGAACATAGGTAAGTGTGGGCACATGGGTGAAAGAATGGTGGTTGGAGAAAGAGGGAGCAGAGTGAGAGGTAATGCAATTTCGCAGCTATGTTAGGTATAATTGAGGGTTTTCATTGTTATGGAATAAAACTCTGATGTGGAGAGCTTTACCATAATAAACAAAATAAATAAAATCCATAAGCTTTGGCATTATAAAGACACCTTTTTCTGGTACGACCCCCCCCCCCTCCATCACCCAGTAACTTTTTCTGGTACGACCACCCCCCCCCCCCATCACCCAGTAACTTCAGGCACCCACATTGCAACTGATCCCCTGTATATTTTTCTGGTACGACCCCCCCCCCCCATCACCCATTAACTTCAGGCACCCACATTGCAACTGATCCCCTGTATATTTTTCTGGTACGACCCCCCCCCCCCATCACCCATTAACTTCAGGCACCCACATTGCAACTGATCCCCTGTATATTTTTCTGGTACGACCCCCATCACCCAGTATTCGCAGGCACCCACATTGTAAACGTTCCCTTGGTATTTTTCTGTCTTTTTTATTTTTTTTTCCATTTTCCCCCACCAATTATTTTGCTAATTAGCATGTGAATTCCCTGCCCAGCATCAGGTGTTTACATTTTTACTTTGGCTGTCTGCAATCAGTCTGCTCTATATATCAGCAAGGAGTGGCTCCTTGGCCTTGGCTCCTGTGCCCATCCCAAGTGACCATCTTAAGTGGCAGCTTGGAGTTGATTTTTCTGGAGTTGAAAGAACTGCAAGGTTCTCATTTTACATCGGGTAAACACACGACTATATTATTATGCTTTCTCTCACGCTTCTACTTTTCACTTCTACCTTTCTCCTTAAATGGAACTCTTGCCCCTCTACTACCGACCCTACACTATCTGCATCTCTCCCTCCCTCCTCTCGTCCCACATGATGGCCTCGCATGAGCTCCTTTGTTTCCTCAGAACATGGTCTCCCTCCAACTCTCATGCTGCCAATCACTCCCACTCTCACAAATCCCATTCACACCTTCTTTCTCACCCTCCTGCTGTTACTTTATGCAGGTGACATATCCCCTAACCCTGGCCCCACAACACATCCAATACTTCCCTCTCATCCTATATCCATCGCACATAAATCTCCTCCCTGCAAGCCCAGCAACCTCATTCCCATAATCCCTCAGCGCCTGTCCTCTTTCTCCTGCGCCCTCTGGAACGCTCGCTCTGTGTGCAACAAACTCACAGCAATCCATGACCTCTTCCTTTCAAACTCCTTCAACCTCCTAGCTTTAACTGAAACCTGGCTAACTCCCTCTGACACGGCCTCCGTTGCTGCTCTCTCACATGGTGGTCTACACCTGAGCCATACCCCCAGACCGGGTGAGAGAAATGGTGGCGGTGTCGGAATCCTGCTCTCTCCCACCTGCACCTACCAGCATCTCTCTCCACCCCCATCCCTCTCCTTCTCCTCCTTCGAGACACACTGCATCCGCCTGTTCTCTCCCCTGGCTCTCAGGGTGGCAGTCATCTACCGCCCACCGGGACCAACCTCCCAGTTCTTTGACCACTTTGCCACCTGGCTTTCTCACTTCCTGTCTTCTAATCTTCCATGCCTAATTCTCGGGGACTTCAACATTCCCATTGATGATCCTTCTGCCCCTGCTGCCTCCAAACTTCTTTCACTCACGTCCTCCCTTGGACTCACGCAATCCTCTCTCCTCCCTACCCACCGCGATGGTCACGCTATTGACCTTGTCTTTTCCAACCTCTGCTCCATTTCTGAGTTCACCTGTCGTCCTTTCCCCATCTCTGACCACCACCTTCTCTCTTTCAACCTATCTGGACTTCCTAAACACCCTGCTCCCCCACCCCGCACACACACTCGCAGAAATCTACATGCCGTGGATCCCCATCAATTCTCCAATCTACTTCACCACCTCCTCACACCTCATCCTTCACCTGCCCTGATGCTGCCACTAATCACTACAACACTACGCTTATCTCTGCTCTAGACACTCTTGCTCCTCTTCGACTCTGTAAGGCCCCACGCCGCCAGCTTCAGCCCTGGCACACCCTCCAGACACGCTACCTGCAAAGATGCTCCCGCACTGCAGAGCGTGCCTGGAGGAAATCCCGCTCTGAAGCTGATTTTGTTCACTTCAAGTTTATTCTCCAGTCATACACCTCTGCCCTCCACCTGGCCAAACAATCCTTCTTCTCATCTCTTATATCTACGCTGTCCTCTAACCCTAAACGGCTCTAGTCCACCTTCAACACCCTCCTCCACCCACCCGCACCTCCCCCCTCAGCTGCCTTCAATAGGGATGTGCACCGATTTTTTTTTTTTTTTTTTTTTTTTTTTTCGATTTTTCGAATTTTTAAACTTTTCGATTCGGCTCGTTTCGACTACTTTCTGTTTCGATTCGGTTCGGCTCGATTCGGTTTTTGGGTACATTTATTTTTCGGAATATCGACCATTTTTCGTATTTTCGGGTCACTTTACTAGGTTTCTGTATCGACTTTTCGGTATTTTGGAAATTTTCGCTTTTCGGAATTGCACATGGTTTTCGGTATATATCGACTATTTTTCGTATTTTCGTGTCACTTTGCTCGTTTTTTGGTTATCGGCTTTTCGTTATTTCGGAAATTTTCGGGTTTTTTCGGAACATCTGTTCTCCTCGTTTCAAAGCTGTCTAACTCTATTGCCCCAGCAGTCCAGCACATGGATTTTCCCCAGCACATGGATTTTCCCCAGCACATGGATTTTCCCCAGCACATGGATTTTCCCCAGCACATGGATTTGCCCCAGCACATGGATTTGTCCCAGCTCATGGATTTGCCCCAGCACATAGGATATTGCCCCAGCTCACGGATTTGCCCCAGCACATTGATTTGCCCCAGCTCATGGATTTGCCCCAGCTCATGGATTTGCCCCAGCACATGGATGCCCCAGCTCATGGATTTGCCCCAGCACATTGATTTGCCCCAGCACATGGATTTGCCCCAGCACATGGATTTGCCCCAGCTCATGGATTTGCCCCAGCTCATGGATTTTCCCCAGCTCATGGATTTGCCCCAGCACATGGATTTGCCCCAGCACATGGATTTGCCCCAGCACATGGATTTGCCCCAGCACATTGATTTGCCCCAGCACATAGGATATTGCCCCAGCTCACACATGGATTTGCCCCAGCTCATGGATTCGCCCCAGCTCATGGATTTGCCCCAGCACATGGATTTGCCCCAGCTCATAGGATATTGCCCCAGCTCACGGATTTGCCCCAGCACATGGATGCCCCAGCTCATGGATTTGCCCCAGCACATGGATTTGCCCCAGCACATGGATGCCCCAGCTCATGGATTTGCCCCAGCTCATGGATTTGCCCCAGCACATGGATTTGCCCCAGCTCATGGATTTGCCCCAGCACATTGATTTGCCCCAGCACATGGATTTGCCCCAGCACATGGATTTGCCCCAGCACATGGATTTGCCCCAGCACATAGGATATTGCCCCAGCTCACACATGGATTTGCCCCAGCTCATAGGATATTGCCCCAGCTCACGGATTTGCCCCAGCACATTGATTTGCCCCAGCACATTGATTTGCCCCAGCACATTTACAAAGACAAAATTTACAGAATCAGCGATATAACCGATAATAGTTAAATAAACGATGTTCAGAATTACCGAAATGGAACCGAATGGAACCGAAATCATGAATAGAGGGAAAATAAATTTCGATTTGACACATTTCAAGTCCATTCGAAAATTCCGAAAAATTTTCGATTCGGCTCGGAAAACATTTCGGATTCGACTTTTTCGGATCTAAAAAATTTCGGAATTTCGGCCGCGTCGAAAGACCCGAATCGGGAAATTTCGTGAAAATTCCGAAACCCGAAACGCACATCCCTAGCCTTCAACGCTCAAGACCTGGCAGATTTCTTCCTTAGTAAAACTCTAACTATCAGAAGCGACATCCCAACACAAGATAGTTATCTGCCACCTCCACTCCCAGAGGTCCCCTCTGTCACCCTCTGCCGCTTCCTCTCAGCCACTGAGGAGGAAGTCCATTCCTTATTGTCCTCCTCACATCTCACCACGTGCCCGCTCGACCCCATTCCCTCACATCTAATTCCTCCCCTCTCCTCCTCCCTCACCCCTGCTCTCACACACATCTTCAACCTATCTCTCTCCACTGGCTCCTTCCCATCCGCCTTCAAACATGCGCTAGTTACCCCTTTACTAAAGAAACCATCCCTCGATCCCAACTCTCCATCCAACTACCGCCCTGTATCCCTGCTTCCCTTTACCTCTAAGCTCTTAGAAAAACTAGTCTTCAACCGCCTCTCCCTCTTCCTGTCCTCCAATTCCCTACTTGACCCCCTGCAATCTGGCTTCCGTCCCCTACACTCAACTGAAACTGCCCTCACCAAAGTCACCAATGACCTCCTAACTGCTAAAAAACATGGCCACTATTCTATTCTCATCCTGCTTGACCTCTCGGCTGCTTTTGACACTGTTGACCACCCCCTCCTTCTGCAGACCCTCAGCTCTCTTGGTCTCTGTGACACTGCACTTGCTTGGGTTGACTCCTATTTATCCAACAGGTCCTTCTCTGTGTCCTTTGCTGGTAACTCTCCATTGCCTTTATCTGTTGGTGTACCTCAAGGCTCTGTCCTTGGTCCTCTGCTCTTTTCCATCTACACCTCCTCCCTGGGCAAAATCATCAACAGCTTTGGCTTTAATTACCACCTCTACGCTGATGACACTCAGATCTACCTCTCTACCCCTGATCTCTCTCCCCCTGTCCTTTCAAAAGTCAGTGACTGTTTATCTGGCATCTCCTCCTGGATGGCCTCCCACCACCTAAAGATCAACATGTCAAAGACTGAGCTCCTACTTATTCCTCCCTCCAATGCCTCCCCACCTCCTGACTTCTCTATCACGGTGGAGGGTATCACCATCTCCCCATCAAACCAAGTTCGCTGTCTTGGAGTTACACTTGACTCTGCTCTTTCCTTCATCCCCCACATCAAGTCTCTTTCCTCCTCCTGCCGCTACCAATTGCGTAATATTTCCAGAATTCGGCCATTTCTTATCGCTGTCACCACAAAACAACTCATACACGCCCTGGTAATCTCCTATCTGGCCTCCCTCTGTCCCGCCTCTCCCCCCTACAATCCATCCTGAACGCCTCCACCAGGCTAATTCACCTCACCCACCGCTCTGTCTCTGCCGCTCCCCTCTGCGAGTCCCTTCACTGGCTCCCCATCCACTGCAGAATTAAGTTCAAAATCCTTATCCTTACCTACAAAACCCTCACTAACTCAGCTCCCCACTACCTGTCCTCACTAATCACCAAATACACCCCAGCCCGCTCCCTAAGGTCAAAACGACCTGCGCCTAGCTTCTCCCCGCATCACCTCTTCCCATGATAGACTGCAGGATTTCTCACGCACAGCCCCCACTCTCTGGAACGCTCTCCCTCGTACTGTCAGACTTTCCCCTAACTTCTCTTCCTTCAAACGCTCCCTGAAAACATTCCTATTTAGGGAAGCCTACCACCCAACTCACTGACGCAACCATCAATCACTCTCACCTTGCAGTCCTCTCCTCCTGTTTCCAACCCCAACCCTCCTAGATTGTGAGTTCCTACGGGAATAGGGCCCTCATCTCCTCCTGTACTGTTTGTCAAATGTTGTTCAATGTATTGTAACCCTGTCTATACTGTGCCTATTGTACAGCGCTGCGGAATATGCTGGCGCTTTATAAATAAAGAATAATGATAATAATAATTTATTTAATTATTGCAATTGCATTAAATATGATACATCTACATATATATATATATGTATGTATATAAATGTTAGAAAGCTACATATCCACATGCACTACTAAAAATGACACATTATGAAATTGTTAAAAGTTCGTCGCTTTACCTTGAAAAATTAACATTGTTTATATGAAGCAAAGTAAATGTATTATAAAGGGGAAAATGTTACAATTTTTTTTTCTTAAAGGTTCATGTAGGGTTTTAGATTGAAGGGTTAATAGAGGGCTGCAGGGCTTTGGAGGTATTTTGAACAGGGGTTCTTGAGGGGTGCAGTCACGAAGGGTTAATGTTAAATCAGGGCTGCAGGGTTAATTTGGGATTGCATTGTGAAGGGTTAAGTAGCTGGGGATGAATGGGTTAATGTGCAGTGATGGTTAAGTGGTCTGGGCAGGGAATGAATGGGTTAATATAAAGTGAGTAAGGGTTAAGTATTTGGGGCTGGGAAAGAATGGGTTAATGTGCAGTAAGGGTTAAGTAGCTGTGGATGAATGGGTTAATGTGCAGTGAGGGTTAAATAGTTGGGGCTGTGGATGAATGGGTTTATATATGCTCCGTTTTTGCACACTGTTACGCTCCTGACTGGGCTTCGCACAGGGTGCCAGATTGAGCAGCTGCACCTTTAACAGTGGGAGGAGTCAGTTTCTCAGCAGGGCAAGCTTTCAACTGAATCCCAGCCCTCCAGCAGAGCGTGCGCTTGCATGAGAGCCCCGAGGCCTGTTCAATACCTCAGCCGCTGCAAGTGCTAAGTTAGCAACTTGCATTGAACGCCGTTCAACCGCTCAGCGCTCAGCAGTGCTAACCTAGCACTTGCAGCGACCCGAGGAGATGCTTCGTGTGACGTATTAAAGATGGCCGCCGCATGAAGCCAGTAACAATGCCGTACAGCAAGATGGCCGCCGCCTCGAAGCAAGTAATAATTCCCTACAGCAATGTTAATTTTGAGGTTTTGGTTCACCAAAGCACAAAATATTTATTTATTATTTCCTCCTGCACATAGACATATATTACAGTTCAATTTATATATTGTTTCAGAAGTAAACATAACTTTTATTCATTAAAAAACTATCATTGTGGTGTGTGCAAACAAAACGGAATTGTGCTGACTGCTTCTCTTTATTATTTTTTGTTCGAGTGATCCGAAAAACAATCTGAATTTTTCATTAAGAAATTGTCGGCCATTTTGGATTCAAAATTCGCATCCAAAGGGTTCAACGACACTGCTGCAGCAAACTGAATTGCTGCGCTGCAGCAATTCAGCAGCTGCTGAGGTATTGAACAGGCCTCTGGTGACCAGATATTACAGGGAACCAACTTTAGCACGACACCTGTCCTGTGCTGACTCCTCCTTGCTTTTGACCGTCATTGGCTGATGTGAGTCATGTGACGCGGGTGATGCTTAGCTGCTGTGGCGCGGGAAGGAGCAGCCTGTCGAGCAGGAGGCTGAGAAACCTCCACACAAGGTCCTCCTGTAACAAACTCAAACTAATGAGACCCAATGTACCTGTGTGATCACAGTGTGAGGCCACCTGAACAGCACTGCCTGTGTTCCTGCCAGCAGCCCAGACTCAGAGTAACAGGCAGGAGAGAGAGCAGTAACAGGCTGGGAAACAGAAGGCAGCCAATGATAATGGAGCAGCTGCCCCCAGAAGCTGCAGGTCCTGATCGATCCATGGGAATTGCACCAGGAGATCCCATGTCTGATTACCCAACTGGCTCCTGCTGGAGAGTGAGGAGCAGTCTTGCAGAGATCACACCAGGCTGCCACACCAGGCTGGTGAGTTGTTATCTGCCCTTGCTCTGCCTCCTCTCCTTCACTGTAAGCTTCTCTTTTCTTTTTTATCTCTGTAGCTGCCAAGAAACCCCCCTCCAAAAAACTCCTCCCACCTCCTGCAGTGCAACAATGCTGTAAAATGTGAGGGGTTGAAAGGGACTCAGGCCAGAAGATGGTCGCCATCCTGAGCCAGGCGGCCATCTTGCTCAGAATATTGGTTCACTTGAATATAACTAGGTAGATATTAGTTGGAGTTAGAATGAAGCTTACATAGAATCTTTGGAATGTGTTAGACAAGCAGTAAAGCAATTAAATTAGAGAAGATCCGGGCCGTTGCTGGCACAGGGTGACAGGATGAAGAAGAGCTATATCAAGGTCATAGGAGCCTGCAGCTGAGACAAAGAGGAGTATGAAACCAGGCCTTATCTAAAACAAACAATAAACAAGCGCAAGGGAGGTGGGCACAGGCAGGATCCAGAGCAATAGTAAATCCTCTTGTGTCAGAATATCGTGAAGCGTGAGGTGGGATAATTGGGATGTACCTAATTATGTATTTGGGGTATAAAACCTCATGTCACTGTGTAATAGGGGCTCACTCTTTGATTCAATCCTGTGTGAGCATCTGTTGTGACGTCACAATAAAGTTTGCCTTTCCTGAAGAGACTCGTGTCCAGTCAATCCTTGACCGTGCCGGCCCGGCTTCGTCCTGAGTGAACCAGGTGGGTTCCGGTAACATTTCTGGGGGCTCGTCCGGGATCCAGGCCTTTACCGGTACGGCAACGACTGCTAGACACCGTAGCGGTTGACTGCAGGTGCGAGTGATCCCGCCGGTTGGGCGTCCGTTGAAGGTGAGCTGACATCTGCAGGCGCCAAGCAGGATTTCCTGTTAAGTGGACCTCGTCTCGTCCCAAACGGACCCCCGGCCTGCGAAGCTGGGACACCACAGAGTCCGAGGAAACAGCGAGCAGCGCGGCGATAGGTAAAGTGTCTTCTGTGTTTGTATGTGTATTGAGATACCGGTATAAGGGGAAAATGTCCGATCATAGTTGGTGTAAGGACCGTACTACGGGTTGTGTAGCAGGTTGAGGTTGTGAGCCCAGGATGCAGTGATGAGGCAGGTTTCAGGATAAACAAAGAGTGTTTATTATAAATAAACACCGTGGCATGGGATCAGACAAGATAACAGAAATAGAGACATCAGGGTTCAGCAAGGGGTCTGGTACACGGGGAGTCTTAGATGGGGGGAGGCAGAGGAGGAGCAGGATGGAAGGGTACCGGTGTATGAAGTAATGAATGTCCAGAATAAAGCAGAGGATCCTTGGAGTCTTTGGTAGAGAGTTTCAGGAGGTCTCAGGGAGCTTTGGCAGATTGGTCTAGCAGACAGGAACTTCAGTGAATGTGGAAGTGAAGGGTTGAGGGTGGGACTCCCTTATATGAAGGGCTAATCAAGGAGGATAAAGGGCAGGTTTGGATCCAGGGCCAGGACGTCAAAATGAGGAAGGTGCATTGTTCATACCAGAGCCTTGAAATCTGCAGGGGACATGCAGGATGTGAAACCAAAAGGGGGCGCCAGGGGGTGAGGGCCTCCAGGACCTTACAGAGCCCCCCCTCTAAGGGCCGGACTCCGAACGGCCCAGGGCGAGGTCAGGGTCTTCACTGACGGCAGTCAACGAGCTCGGCAGAAGTGGATCATTCGGCTGCCTGTACACTGATGGCACACGGGCGTCAAAAACCAGGGCCTGTAGTATCAGCTGGTTCTCCTGGACGTCCCGTACATGTTGGGACAGGGTGGCTATCTGGCCAACGAAGCCTGCCAGTGTACCCACCACCCAAGCAATCTCGGACTGGCCGGACTTGGAGGTGACTTCGGTGAGAACCGGCGGGGCAGCGCCCTTGGTGAGAACCGGCGGGGCAGCGCCCTTGGTGAGAACCGGCGGGGCAGCGCCCTTGGTGAGAACCGGCGGGGCAGCGCCCTTGGTGAGAACCGGCGGGGCAGCGCCCTTGGTGAGAACCGGCGGGGCAGCGCCCTTGGTGAGAACCGGCGGGGCAGCGCCCTTGGTGAGAACCGGCGGGGCAGCGCCCTTGGTGAGAACCGGCGGGGCAGCGCCCATGGAAAGGACCGGCGGGGCAGCGCCCTTGGAAAGGACCGGCGGGGCAGCGCCCATGGAAAGGATTGGTGGGGCAGCGCCCTTGGATGGGACCGGTGTGGCAGCGCCCTTGGCGATCTCCTTGGCACTGCACGGCTCTGCGGCGGCGACCTCCTTGGCACTGCACGGCTCTGCGGCGGCGTTGAGCGACGTGGCCTTACGGCGACGACGACCCCGTGGCGATGACAGCTCAGGAGAGCCTGCAGGATGCAGGGCAGCGACAATAGGAGATCCCGCAGGTTGCAGGGCAGCAGCGGCTGGAGAATCTGCGATGTGCAGGGCAGCAGCGGCTGGAGAATCTGCGACGTGCAGGGCAGCAGCGGCTGGAGAATCTGCGACGTGCAGGGCAGCAGCGGCTGGAGAATCTGCGACGTGCAGGGCAGCAGCGGCTGGAGAATCTGCGACGTGCAGGGCAGCAGCGGCTGGAGAATCTGCGACGTGCAGGGCAGCAGCGGCTGGAGAATCTGCGACGTGCAGGGCAGCAGCGGCTGGAGAATCTGCGACGTGCAGGGCAGCAGCGGCTGGAGAATCTGCGACGTGCAGGGCAGCAGCGGCTGGAGAATCTGCGACGTGCAGGGCAGCAGCGGCTGGAGAATCTGCGACGTGCAGGGCAGCAGCGGCTGGAGAATCTGCGACGTGCAGGGCAGCAGCGGCTGGAGAATCTGCGACGTGCAGGGCAGCAGCGGCTGGAGAATCTGCGACGTGCAGGGCAGCAGCGGCTGGAGAATCTGCGACGTGCAGGGCAGCAGCGGCTGGAGAATCTGCGACGTGCAGGGCAGCAGCGGCTGGAGAATCTGCGACGTGCAGGGCAGCAGCGGCTGGAGAATCTGCGACGTGCAGGGCAGCAGCGGCTGGAGAATCTGCGACGTGCAGGGCAGCAGCGGCTGGAGAATCTGCGACGTGCAGGGCAGCAGCGGCTGGAGAATCTGCGACGTGCAGGGCAGCAGCGGCTGGAGAATCTGCGACGTGCAGGGCAGCAGCGGCTGGAGAATCTGCGACGTGCAGGGCAGCAGCGGCTGGAGAATCTGCGACGTGCAGGGCAGCAGCGGCTGGAGAATCTGCGACGTGCAGGGCAGCAGCGGCTGGAGAATCTGCGACGTGCAGGGCAGCAGCGGCTGGAGAATCTGCGACGTGCAGGGCAGCAGCGGCTGGAGAATCTGCGACGTGCAGGGCAGCAGCGGCTGGAGAATCTGCGGTGTGCAGGGCAGCAACTTTTGACTCTTGTTCAACCTTCAATTTCAGGAGGCATGGGTGCGTCTCCAGCTCTTGGGGTTCTGGTTTCACAGACAACCAGACAGCTGTGGGTGGCCTGGAGAACAGGGTACCAATGAAGGCAGATCTCTGGTATGGTGCCCTCGAAGTGGTTGTGGTAGCTGGAGTCCTGTAATTGGGAACCGAGCGGCAAGGATAGATGGCTTACCGGAGTCTCAGGGCCGATTCGAATACCTCCAGGTCTTCTCTGCGAACCACAGTCCCGTTTGAAGCATATGTGCAACAAGGAGATAGAGGGCTGGGTTCTGGCTTCTTGGTAACACCAGCCATGATGTATTGGTTAGGCTCAGTCTCCATGGGCATGGCTGACTCAACATCTATGGAATCTTGCTCCATTGGCACGTCGGGGTCCGAATCCTGTTTGGCGTACTCCATAGGGGTTTCCTGGTCTGACCCCTCAGAAGAAGTTTCTGGGGTAACCTGGTCTCTGGGTGCAGAGAGTCTGGTAGCTCTTGGCTCAGGTTTCTTGGAAGCAGGAGCACGCTTTGGTGCAGGAGGTTTAATTACCAGGCTTCTTCTGGGAGTTGGCTGGGACACAGGTTTTTCTTTGGGTGCAGATTTTCTATACCTAATATTTGATGAATTTATTTCCTGCAGGGCAGGTACCGACTTCCCCAAGGAAGGCTTTATGGGCTTGTTAGTGGGTGCAGTTATTTTTGGCTGGGTGGGCACTGGTTTAACCAACAATTTCTTTGCTGGCTCGACAGGTGCAGGCTTGATCTGAACAGGCTTTGCAATAACAGGTTTAGAAAAACTTTTTGTACCTGGCTTAGGTGGGCGTAGCGGGCAGGCCGAGATCTGATGCAAGGGGTCCCCGCAGTAGAAACAGAGGTCTAGCGCCCTCCTCCTTGCCTTTTCTTCTGGGGTTAGCGGTCCTCTGACTCCCTCTGTAGCAGGAACGCGCACCTTAGTTGAGGTGCCCCTTGGGTTTTGCTGCGTGTAATTAAGCAGAGAGTCCAGATACTGCTGGGTTTTCAGGAAGGCATCTTTTAAGTTTTCCACCATGGTGTATATCACTGCGGGCTCACAGGTTGTTGACTTCCACATTCTGTAAGGACCGTACTACGGGTTGTGTAGCAGGTTGAGGTTGTGAGCCCAGGATGCAGTGATGAGGCAGGTTTCAGGATAAACAAAGAGTGTTTATTATAAATAAACACCGTGGCATGGGATCAGACAAGATAACAGACGTCAGGGTTCAGCAAGGGGTCTGGTACACGGGGAGTCTTAGATGGGGGGAGGCAGAGGAGGAGCAGGATGGAAGGGTACCGGTGTATGAAGTAATGAATGTCCAGAATAAAGCAGAGGATCCTTGGAGTCTTTGGTAGAGAGTTTCAGGAGGTCTCTGGGAGCTTTGGCAGATTGGTCTAGCAGACAGGAACTTCAGTGAATGTGGAAGTGAAGGGTTGAGGGTGGGACTCCCTTATATGAAGGGCTAATCAAGGAGGATAAAGGGCAGGTTTGGATCCAGGGCCAGGACGTCAAAATGAGGAAGGTGCATTGTTCATACCAGAGCCTTGAAATCTGCAGGGGACATGCAGGATGTGAAACCAAAAGGGGGCGCCAGGGGGTGAGGGCCTCCAGGACCTTACAGTTGGATAAGGAGACCCACGGTCTCGTCTGTATACCGAACCCGCTGCATACAGCAGGGACATTGCACGGCGGAAGAGAGTGCGCGTGTCTGGGCCCGGGGGATCGTTTTCCCCTTATACCGGTTTCTCAATACACATACAAACACAGAAGACACTTTACTTATCGCCGCGCTGCTCGCTGTTTCCTCGGACTCTGTGGTGTCCCAGCTTCCCAGGCCGGGGGTCCGTTTGGGACGAGACGAGGTCCACTTAACAGGAAATCCTGCTTGGCGCCTGCAGATGTCATAGTTAGTGTTTGTAAATAAAACTGCTGCACGTGGACAAGGAAAGGAGGAGGGATCCTGTGACTGGGCTGAGAGCCCGCAGTCAGTGCTAGTGTGTACGTCGTGTAGTGAAGGGGGCCAATTGAGGCCAGCGGGAGTGGTGCCGAGTGGGTGTGTTGCCCATAGGCAAATTGGAATTGCAGACGGGAGTGTTGCCACAGAACGGGGTACACATAGTCACAAGCAGATAAGAGTTAGAGTTCAATTAACGGGGTATAAGGAGCCAAGAGGAGGGTCGGCGTGCCCTCGGCTAGTAGAAAGAGTAGAATTGTTTATGTATTGTTTTGTGCTGTATGTATCTGGTACAGTACGTGCTGTGGATGCTGAGAGTGTTGTGAGTGATTGTGTGCCTACTTGCCTAGCGAGGAAGCAAATCTGAGAGTGGACTCAGGAAGTACGTTTCCAACTCAGGCGACTGCAGTCGGCTACTGAAGGAGGAAGCGAAAGAGACACGTGAGAACTGTTGCCTGAAGTACCAGACAGTTGATATAAAGTGACTAAGTGATTGTGTTGAAAGAAAAATTTGCATTGTGGATTTGAGTTGACTGCCCACAAGAGTAACAATGGGTAACGGGTAGTCCAAACCCAAGAAGGCTAAAGAGGGTGAGACACCCTTGGAGTACATGGTGCGAAATTTTGGAGCGTTGTATGAGACACATCACTATGGTGTGGATTTGAGTAAGGAAAAATTGAAATTGTTGTGTACAATAGTATGGCCACTGTTGGTTCCAGAATGGCCAGAAGAGGGGTCTGTGGACCCGGAGTTAATGCAGAGAGTGCACTCCCAAATAACCGGGAGATATGGTCATCCTGAACAGTACCCGTATATAGATATATGGAGGTACTGTGTGAAGGATAAGAGTCATTTTATAATGATGGCGGGACAAAACAAGAAACTGGTACCCCCGAATAATGAAAATAAAGGTGAACAGAGAAAAACGATGTTGGTAGAACATCCAGAGGAGATTGATTCCCTTCCCCCGCCCTACCCATCGTGTTATGGGGCGGCCAGGGAGGCACTGAATGCCGCGGTTGCGCGGGCGGAGAGAAGGGAGCAGGCAGCTGCTATTTCCCGGCCGGCTCCCTCGGCTCCGGCTCGTGGTATCGCGGAAGAGGAGGGGGCTGCGGGTGGAGAGGATGAAGGGTCCCCTGCGGAGAAAATTGAAATGCCCGATGGGAATGTATATCAGCGGGTAGCCCCCAGAGAGAGTGGGGATGACCAAGGGGTGGATCAGGGGGCCACCACTCGTACGACTAATAATATATTTAAGCCCCTGGATGTATATCAACACAATCCAGGTAAAAGTAAAATGCAGCTCCCCTTACGGGAGGTGCCGGGTCCTTTATTAGAGAATGGAGAACCTGGGCCAGTACAATACACATATGTCCCATTTACCACGACAGATTTATTCAACTGAAAAACACACACACCACTGTACTCCACTAATCCTGCAGCGGTGGCTAGTATGATAGAGTCAGTAATGCTAACACATAACCCCACCTGGGAAGATTGTCAACAACTATTGCTGACAATGTTCACAACTGAGGAAAGAGCCCGTATAAACAATAGCGCGCGTAAAATCCTTCTTGCCCAAGCAGTTGAGGATAGCAAACCCCAGCCAGAAGCGTGGGCTGAGGAACATTACCCCAAAACAGATCCCAAATGGCCGCACAATACTAATGAAGGTATTGCTCATCTACAAACATACCGAACAGCGGTAATGATGGGTGTTAAAGCGGGAGGGAAGAAACCCACGAACATGGGGAAAATAGCGGACATTGTGCAAGATCTTAAAGAAACCCCAAGTGCATTTCTAGAAAGATTACTAGATGCATATAGGATGTATAGTCCTATTGACCCTGAGGCTGCGGAGAATCAGCGGTTGGTTAATTCCTCCTTTTGTGAGTCAGTCACAAAGAGACATACGGAATAAAATACAGAGATTGGATGTGTTTTTAGGCAAAGGTATTAGCGAATTAGTAGAAATTGCTAATAAAGTGTACCATAACCGGGATTTAGAAGAAATACGGAAGCAAAAAGGGCACACCGGTGTGGTCGGCTATATGGGAAATGGAAACGGGAGGGGTGCCCCGGACAGAGGGAGAGCAAGAGGTCGAGGGGGAAGAGGGAGAGGAGCCCCCAGGGAGCCCCTAGGGCTCAACCAGTGCGCGTGGTGCCGGGGTGAAGGTCACTGGAAAAGCGAATGCCCTGCATTTTTGGCTAAAAATGGGGTACAGGGAGAGGCTGGTGCGTCGGGAGGACAAGCCTCAAACGGCCAGGTAACAAACGGCAGGTATGAGAGAAATTATGCTGCCGGATTTGTTGGTTTGGCGGGAACGTCATTTGAAGGGCAGGATATGTATTGACACGGACCTGGGTAATCACGAGCCCACGGTCACAGTAAGAGTGGGAGACAAAGACTAAATTTTTATGGTTGATACTGGTGCCGAATATTCTGTTGTAACGCAGCAAATTGCACCCCCAATGGGAAATGAGGTTGATATAATGGGAGCAATGGGGGTATCAGCTAAATACCCTTTTCTTGCCTCTTGAAAATGTAGTGTTGGTGGGCATAATGTAGAACATGAATTTTTGTATATGCCTGAATGTCCCATCCAACTCCTGGGGCGGGATATCCTCTGCAAATTGCAAGTCCAAATTACATTTCTCCCCGGGGGCCATGCTAGATTAGACCTGCCTGAGAGTGGCAGCTCTGTACGGCAGTACAGCCAAGCCAGCCAGAATACCCAACCTGTAAAAATTGCAGTAATTATGCCAAGAGAAGAAGAATGGCGCACGGCACCAACCCCGCCAGCCGCCCCAGACCCATACAGTATACACTACTCTTGGGAATCCCTGGAGTCTGGGCAGAAGAAAACCCGCCCGGATTAGCTGTAAATATTCCTCCAGTGTATGTTGATCTGAAACCAGGCGCAACGCCTGTGACTCTAAGACAATATCATATCCCACAAAAAGCCAAGCAGAATATCCAGACACATTTGCAAAGACTTAAAGATCACGGGATATTGAAATTTTGCGTGTCACCATGGAACACACCACTGTTGCCAGTACAGAAAGAGGGAACACAAGAATACTGCCCAGTCCAAGATTTACGGGCGTTAATGAAGCCACAGTAACCCTACACCCTGTGGTTCCAAATCCATACAATTTATTGGCATTAATTCCAGGCGACACAAAACATTACACGGTGCTTGATTTGAAAAATGCTTTCTTTTGCATCCGCTTGGCTCCAGCAAGCGCTTTTTGTGTTCCAGTGGGAGGAGTCTACTATGGGAGCGCGCCATCAGATGACTTGGACACGCCTCCCTCAAGGTTTCAAAAACGTGCCCACGATTTTTGGTTGCGCGCTCAGCCAGGACCTCCTGTCCTTCAACGCTCAGCCAGACAAGGTTGTTTTACTACAATATGTGGACGATTTATTACTTGCTTCCCCTACAGAAAAAGACTGTCTCTCTGCCACCAAGGCCCTGCTACATCTGCTAAGCCAAGCAGGGTACAAAGTTTCAAGAAAGAAAGCACAAATATGTAAAGAAAGTGTGAAGTATCTAGGTTTTCAATTGACAGGTACTAAGCGTGCACTAGGAGCAGAAAGGAAGGAAGCAGAATGCCGTATACCCCAGCCAAAGACAAGGAGACAAGTCCGTGAATTCCTAGGAGCTGCAGGCTTCTGTCGCCTATGGATCCCTAATTTTGCGGACATTGCCAAGCCTCTCCATCAAGCCACAAAGGGGGGAGAGCATGACCCCTTCCTCTGGGAAGAAGAACAGGCGGCAGCTTTCCTGAAGTTAAAGACTCTTCTGATGGAAGCTCCAGCATTGGGATTGCCAGATCACAGCAAGCCTTTCCAACTGTATGTGCATGAACACAACCAGACTGCAACAGGAGTACTGATCCAAAATTTTGGCTCGTGGCCTAGGCCTGTGGCCTATCTCTCCAAACAGCTTGACCCTGTGGCCTGCGGCCTACCCCCATGCCTGAAAGCAGTGGCAGCCACCGCAATGCTAATAGCGGAAGTAGATAAGCTGACACTAGGACAGGTTCTTCATGTCAAGGTGCCACATGCGGTCAAAGCCCTACTCGATGTAAAAGGAAGTTACTGGTTCAGCAATAGCCGGATGACGAAGTACCAAGCCATGATGTGTGAGAATCCACGGGTTCATCTGGACCTCATCGCTACCTTAAACCCAGCTACACTACTGCCTGACTGTGAAGAGGATCCAAATCATGAATGCCTCCAAGTCATGGAAGAAGTATTCAGTAGTAGACCAGATCTGAAAGACGTACCCCTAGACAAATACGATCTACAGCTATTCATCGATGGTAGCAGCTATATGGATGGAGGGAAGAAAGTCTCCGGTTATGCAGTTGTCTCAGCAGAAGAAATCATCGAGGTAAACCCCCTGCCAGGACATACGTCAGCACAACTGGCTGAAATAACAGCCCTGACCAGGGCCCTGGAAATCTCTGAAGGCAATAGAGTGAACATCTACACCGACTCCAAGTATGCCTTTATGACTGTTCACGCAAATGGTGCCCTCTACAAAGAAAGAGGCTTGCTCACTTCATCAGGGCAACAAATCAAGTATGCAGCTGAAATCACGGCCCTCCTAGAGGCTGTGTGGAAACCAATTGCTGTCAGTGTAATGCACTGTAGTGGCCACCAGAAAGGTCATGATGGAATCCCAAAAGGCAACAGACGTGCTGACCAAGCCACGAAAGCCGCTGCTAAACCACTGACCCCCCGGATCAAGTCTCTAAGATTCTGCTCTGCAAGCAAGAGGACCAACTCCCCATGCCAAACTACGAATTCTATATGAATTGGAGAAGATTTGATCCAAAAGGCGAATTCATTGAAACAGTTTTACAAAAATGTCAAAACAATTATGAGCTACTAGAAGGAAACCATGATTATATCCAGTGGCTATTTCAGACACAAACACAAGGCCGGAATTTCCATTCCTCGCCTCTACACCCCCGAGAAGCACGCCTCATGAGTGACAACTCAGAAGTTCAGCAAAGACTACGCAGAGCTTACAAGATGATGCTGAAATTCTTTGGCGTAAAATTAATGGGGGAGGATGGAGAAAATACAGAAGTGACCGAAGTTGAACGAGCAGAAAATTTCGCCGGACGCTTTGACAATCTAACAGCCAATCCCCACAACAATTTGAGGATTATACGTATACTGCTGAGTTTGGGAGAATTGGGAGCACAAGAATACCAAGCCCCTTTGGTAAGGTTCTTTCTCAAAGAGACCCTTATTAAAAATAAGCTACCAAGGATGAAGAAAAGTGTGATGAACTTCTTTATACCAGCAGTAAAAGACACAGAGGAGAGACAAGATCTACTGTTCTTTGCCTGGCGATATTATTTCCCAAAGGAAGAATTCATTTGGGGAAACCAAGAGGAACGCGGAAGATACAAAGCAACACCAGTGGTGGCTGCGCTCCTACTGGCACCACTGAGTGAATGGACACCTATCAGAACAACAAGGTGCATATGGAGAAGATGGATGGTTCCAGTTGGAGAATAGACAAATAGTTCTGCCAGCAACATTAGCACCTGAAATTGTGAGAGCATTTCATGCAAGTACTCATGGAGGAAGGGAAATGATGGAGCAACAGCTGGAGCCACATTTCTATGTGCCAGGAATGTCAGTGATCTGCAAAGCAATAGCCCAGCTGTGCGTGACATGTGCCAAGAATAATCCAAGAACAGGCCCATCTCAACCTCCAGGGAAGCAACCAATCGGGCTGTCCCCAATGGCATCATTGCAGATAGACTTCACAGTGCTGCCACCCTGCAAAGGATATAAATACCTACTGGTAATGGTGTGTACCCTCACAGGATGGGTGGAAGCCTTCCCGACAAGGACGGAGAAGACAACAGAAGTGGTGAGAAGTCTAATGAAGGAAATAATACCACGATATGGACTTCCTCTTGAAATAGGGTCGGACAATGGCCCAGCATTTATACAGAACTGTCTACCGCAGCTTGCCCGCCTGTTGGGCATCACCTGGAAGCTACATACAGCTTACAGGCCCCAGAGCTCGTGAAAAGTCGAAAGAATGAACCGTACACTAAAGACTTTGATGTCCAAACTGTGCCACGAAACGTCACTAGGCTGGTTGGATGTGCTGCCGATAGTTTTATTGCACATTAGGTGCAGGCCAACTCCCCAATTGAAACTAAGTCCGTACGAACTCATGTTTGGATGGCCTACCCCTCTAATTAATGGACTAAGGGGGGACCTTCGGGCATTGGGTGAAACTAAACTAAATGAACAGGTTGTATTGTTGGGTAAATCAATGCAAAAGTTGAATACTTGGGTGGGAGATAATATACCACACTTTTTATATCCCCCACTGCATAAGTATTGTCCAGGTGACTCGGTTTGGGTGAAGTAGTGGAAAAATGTCCCACTAGGCCCAAAATGGAGAGGTCCTTACCTTGTCCTGTTATCAACTCCCACAGCAGTGAAGGTTGCCGAGGTGGTCTCGTGGATACATCACTCCAGACTGAAGGTAGCTGCAGCCAATCCTGAACCAGAGTGGAAGGTCGTCACCAACGAGACCAATCCATTGAGGCTAAAGCTGACAAAGACCACAGTTGTGAGCACCTAAAAGACTCAAAAAGTGGGTGTTTTGACGGACACAATAATGCCTGACCACCCACCAACGGAGGAGCAAAGGGATCCCCTGGGGGATACCCCGAGGGCTGTTTTTAGGGGCCCTGCCCCGACCCTTGATCAACTAGAGATGACTTTTACTTTTGAAATTCCGGTGGGGAGGGACTGGGTTTATGTGACTGTGAAAAGAATTGCCCAGCGGATTTTGACGCTTGGGGCATTCCTGGTACTGATATTGTACCTCGCAAATCTGATTTATGGATTGTCCCATGGGACCTGCCCCAGGTGCCCAAATACAACCAACAAAGTAGATATCTCTCAAGTCGGGAACGAGACACGTCCGATGGTGGAGAACTACACTATGCGGAGACATCGGCGAGATGCGGACCCAGAAATTACACCACGGGGACATTTACTTGTGAAATTTAAGTATGAATATGCCAAAAAGTCTGGGCAAACTGCATGTTGGGTGTGTAGTAGACTGCACCCAGAGACAATCCATATACCATTTGCTTCAATCCCAATGAACATACAGTCAGGTCCATAAATATTGGGACATCGACACAATTCTAACATCTTTGGCTCTATACACCACCACAATGGAGTTGGAATTAAACAAACACAATGTGCTTTAACTGCAGACTGTCAGCTTTAATTTGAGGGTATGTACATCCAACTCAGGTGAACGGTGTAGGACTTACAGCAGTTTGCAGATGTGCCTCCCACTTGTTAAGGGACCAAAAGTAATGGGACAGAATAATCATCATAAATCAAACTTTCCCTTCTTAATACTTGGTTGCAAATCCTTTGCAGTCAATCACAGCCTGAAGTCTGGAACGCATAGACATCACCAGACGCTGGGTTTCATCCCTGGTGATGCTCTGCCAGGCCTCTACTGCAACTGTCTTCAGTTCCTGCTTGTTCTTGGGGCATTTTCCCTTCAGTTTTGTCTTCAGCAAGTGAAATGCATGCTCAATGGGATTCAGGTCAGGTGATTGACTTGGCCATTGCATAACATTCCACTTCTGTCCCTTCAAAAACTCTTTGGTTGCTTTTGCAGTATGCTTTGTGTCATTGTCCATCTGCACTGTGAAGCGCCGTCCAATGAGTTCTGCAGCATTTGGCTGAAAGTGAGCAGATAATATTGCCCAAAACACTTCAGAATTCATCCTGCTGCTTTAGTCAGCAGTCACATCATCAATAAATACAAGAGAACCAGTTCCATTGGCAGCCATACATGCCCACGCCATGACACTACCACCACCATGCTTCACTGATGGGGTGGTATGCTTCGGATCATGAGCAGTTCCTTTCCTTCTCCATACTCTTCTCTTCCCATCACTCTGGTACAAGTTTATCTTGGTCTCATCTGTCCATAGGATCTTGTTCCAGAACTGTGAAGGCTTTGTTAGGTGTTGTTTGGCAAACTCTAATCTGGCCTTCCTGTTTTTGAGGCTCACCAATGGTTTACATCTTGTGGTGAACCCTCTGTATTTACTCTGGGGAAGTCTTATCTTGATTGTTGACTTTGACACACATACAACTACCTCCTGGAGAGTGTTATTGATCTGTCCAACTGTTGTGAAGGGTGTTTTCTTCACCAGGGAAAGAATTCTTCATTCATCCACCACAGTTGTTTTCCGTGGTCTCCCGGCTCTTTTGGTGTTGCTGAGCTCACTGGTGCGTTACTTCTTTTTGAGAATGTTCCAAACAGTTGTTTTGGCCACGCCTAATGTTCTTGCTATCTCTTTGATGGGTTTGTTTTGTTTTTTCAGCCTAATGATGGCTTGCTTCACTGATAGTGAAGGCTCTTTGGATCTCATCTTGAGAGTTGACAGCAACAGATTCCAAATGCAAATAGCACACTTGAAATGAACTCTGGGCCTTTTATCTGCACATTGTAATTGGGGTAATGAGGGAATATCACACACCTGGCCATGGAACAGCTGAGAAGCCAATTGTCCCATTACTTTTGGTCCCTTAACAAGTGGGAGGCACATCTGCAAACTGCTGTAAGTCCTACACCGTTCACCTGAATTGGATGTACATACCCTCAATTTAAAGCTGACAGTCTGCAGTTAAAGCACATTGTGTTTGTTTCATTCCAACTCCATTGTGGTGCTGTATAGAGTCAAAGATGTTAGAATTGTGTCGATGTCCCAATATTTCTGGACCTGACTGTAAGTATATTTGCGTCAGGAAATATCACAATATATGCTTTTGATGAACCACGAGAAAAGCCAGAGGCGTTCACTCCCGGATACCCAATAACAGGACCAGTGTACCCACCAGAATGGTGTTTCCAATTAGGACCAGATAGAGAAACAGGCAAGGAGGGGGGATTGTGTAATTCAAGTAGATTCAATTGGACGTCATACACTTACAGATTCAACACAAAAGGTCAGGAAAATTTTATATATATCAGGAGAAAGAAGCTCACCAGAGACCAAGAACTGATAATTGCGAATGTGTCTACTGGTAAGCAGAGTGCATTGGATTTGGTGAAACGATTGGGGCGGCTGATGTTAGAGATGTCAAAAGGGACACTACATTTATCACCATTTATACTAAGAGGAGGGTACCAGTGTGCTGTGGAAAGATGTGTTACACATGGGTACCACCTACAATAACGGGAATGTGTTATTTGGCCAGACTGATTCCAATCCAGAGAGTAAGAGGGGATGACACTCATACAGACACTGCACTACACCCTAGGTACCCACTGGTGTTTGAGAAACAAAAGAGGGAATTGTTCACAAAGAAAGAACGAATATGGGCATGGTTCCCAGCATGGACTGGATGGGGAAGAGAGTTGATGGTGAGGATGAACAGTTATGCAAATTTGATGGATGAGATTTTGAATAAGACTAGTATGGATATTCAGCTTTTGAATCTTGAGTTGCGAGAGATACGAAAGGTACAAATGATACATGACATGGCACTGGAACAGGTCAGTGCAGCTCTGAATGGGCTGTGTGAGATGACAATGCATTATGAATGTTGCACATTCATCAGAAGCACAACACATGATGTCCCTGATTATTACCAGGTAATCCAGGACCACCAAGAGAAAGTAGTACAGTTGCAGAACACAGCTAGGCGAATTGCTGCTGAAGGCTGGAATCCACTCCGTGGGTTCGGAGCATTCGGAGATTGGTTCGGATCCATTCTGAGATTTATCTCGCAGATTGGATCCATGATTCTAATTGTGGTGGTGATCCTGGTGGTAGGGATACTCCTGTATCGCATAGGGCTAGGTCTATGGCCACTATGCAAGAGAGCACTGACACCCACACAAACACAAAAGATACCACTGATGATCCCACAAGGCATGTTCCCAGCTAAAATGAGTCCCCTAAAGTACAAGGTGTTCAAAGATAGTACAAGTGGAGTGTAGTGGCTACAAGCCTCAGAAGGAGAATCTGAGACTTGAGCCAAGGGGGGAATGAAAGGGACTCAGGCCAGAAGACGGTCGCCATCTTTTCAGAATATTGGTTCACTTGAATATAACTAGGTAGATATTAGTTGGAGTTAGAATGAAGCTTACATAGAATCTTTGGAATGTGTTTGAGAAACAGTAAAGCGATTAAATTAGAGAAGATCCGGGCCGTTGCTGGCACAGGGTGACAGGATGAAGAAGAGATACATCAAGGTCATAGGAGCCAGCAGCTGAGACAAAGAGGAGTATGAAACCAGACCAGGCCTTATCTAAAACAAACAATAAACAAGCGCAAGGGAGGTGGGCACAGGCAGGGTCCAGAGCAATAGTAAATCCTCTTGTGTCAGAATATTGTGAAGCTTGCCAATTTATGACCGATGTATGGAATGTCTTTGTATTCGATTTAAGGGAGGTACGGACCCACGTGGGGTGTGGATAGTGTCACCGGGAGGTGGGCTAATTGGGATGTACCTAATTATGTATTCGGGGTATAAAACCTCATGTCACTGTGTAGTCGGGGCTCACTCTTTGCGATTCAATCCTGTGTGAGCATCTGTTGTGACGTCACAATAAAGTTTGCCTTTCCTGAAGAGACTCGTGTCCAGTCAATCCTTGACCGTGCCGGCCCGGCTTCGTCCCGAGTGAACCAGGTGGGTTCCGGTAACAGGGTCTCCTGTGCTCCTTTTTAACCCCTGGAAGGCTAGGGACCTGAGCAGCACAATACTTGAATTTTCTTTTAGTCCTCCTGCTGTCCTGAAAATAGTTTTCCATGATTTCTGTAAGTATATTTTATCCACTATCTGCACTCATCCCAGCTTAAATATTATTGCAGCACAAATGAATTGCCCTGGTGCAAATTCCCTGGTTCTCAGTCTTTGATTAAAAAAAATAATAAATATATATATTAGTTGGAGTGCTGGTATTCCGTGCATATATATATATATATCTATATATATCACAGTGTGTGTATATCTATATATATATGTGCTGCATTTATATATACTTATGTGTGAGGTGCTATATACAGTATATGTAGGACTTATATATGTGTGCAATGTACAACTTTGTATGTCTGTGCTTGGTACATTTTGTACTTGTGCTGTGTTTATATCAATGTGTGCAGATTGGGGCAGCCCTAATTCTAAGTTCTATACAGCACCAGAAATAAACAGGTTTTCGCTGCTCATTGTGTCTCTTGCATGTGCTGCGCAGTGAGTGTCTTTCGCTGGTGCTGCGCAATGTGTCTTTTACTGGTGCTGCGCAGTGTCTCTTTCGCTGGTGCTGCGCAGTGTGTGTGTCTTTCCCTGGTGCTGCGCAGTGTGTGTCTTTTGCTGATGCTGCGCAGTGTGTCTTTCGTTGGTGCTGCGCAGTGTGTCTTTCGTTGGTGCTGCGCAGTGTGTCTTTCGTTGGTGCTGCGTAATGTCTCTTTCGCTGGTGCTGCGCAGTGTGTGTCTTTCGCTGGTGCTGCGCAGTGTGTGTCTTTCGCTGGTGATGCGCAGTGTGTGTCTTTCGCTGGTGCTGCGCAGTGTGTGTCATTCGCTGGTGCTGCGCAGTGTGTGTCTTTCCCTGGTGCTGTGCAGTGTCTCTTTTGCAGGTGCTGCGCAGTGTGTGTCTTTTCCTGGTGCTTTGCAGTGGGTGTCTCCCTCCCACATCACCCCTCAGGTTATGTAAAAAAAAAAAAAAAAAAAAAGCTTTTCTTCCCAGGTCCATAGCCCTACAGTTCATAAAACCCTCCATTTTCCAATCTTCCCAAATCCTTACTAGTAAAACTGAAATTTAAAAAGCCCGTGTGTCTCTAAACACTGCCCCTCATGTGAAACGCTGCCCCTCATGTGAAACGCTGCCCCTCATGTGAAAGGTGTAATGTAAAGAAAAACTTGAGTGTTCCGCACAACCCTAATTCCTGTCACAATACCCCACTATCTTCAGCCGCACTCTGATTCTACACACATTGTACACTATTATATACAGGCCTATTAAAGAGATTTTCTATTAAATAGAGTGTCTGTTATACTGCCTTCAAATAGTTCGGCAGATGCTGTTGACAGCCTCTGCCCAATTGTTATTTTTTTATTTTAGGTGATTTTACTCCCTGACCGCCGGTTTCTGGATCCAGGAATGAGGCCCTCAGGTGTAGCCGCAAGAGGGAGCAGCCAGTGCTGTCAAAATAATCGGCAGCGTGATGCTGCCGTCTATGATGCATAGCATCTAACTGGCTGCTCCTCCGTCCCGCGAGAACACTGGGAGGAAGTGATCATAAAATGTCACTTCCTCCCAGCGCTCCGTCCATTCTTCCACCTGCCATGGAGGATGAAGGCCTGCGGCCACGGCTCCCAGAGAAGGAAAGAAGGTGATAGAAGGTGATATGAACTGGACTGGAGGGGGAATGGGCTGAAAAGGGAGAGGGTGTAATGAATATGAGAAGATGAGGCAAAATGAATAAAAAGGGTGGGGGGCAAATTAATATAAGGAGGGGGAAAAGGAGCCTGCAAGTGCCAGCCAGACCTGTGCCAGCAGGAGCAGACCCATCCACACCAGTGCCATCAAGACCATGCCCAGCAGCCACATCAGTGCCACTGCCAGCCAGACCAATGCGACAGAGGACAGAGTTTGATTGTGTCACACTGCCCAGGTTCCAAGCTTGTTGACGGACGGAGGACGGTAAATATTTAAAAATAATAATTGCTGTGTAGTTTATAATCACTGCCTTTACCATGAGAATTTTATTGCTGTGCAGCTCTGTGATACACTCATACACAGTGCACATTTCTGTGGGTTTTATTGCTGTACAGCTCTGTGATACGTTCATACACAGTGCACATTTCTGTGGGTTTTATTGCTGTGCAGCTCTGTGATACGCTCATACACAGTGCACATTTCTGTGGGTTTTATTGTTCAACCAATGAGAGCGGCTGTGATCCAGTATGCTTGACATGCATGGCTGATCTTTGTAAAAATGGTTGAATTTAAACATCTCAATAGATACAACAGTTGAAATGGTAAACAAAATATACAAGTAGGCACTTGGTATCCCACTTTTAATATATAGAGGAAAAGAGGAAAAGGTGGAGCCTAAATAGAAAGGGCGGGGTTTAACTGGGAAGAGGTCTGACCTTGACAGAAAGGGGTGTGTCAAATTTAAATTGGGGGTGCACGAGTTTTAACAGGCCTAGGGCAGCACAAAACCTAAATACACCACTGCATATTACAATCCAAACGCTAACGGGTTAAGTAACCCGTTTGTGTTTGGTACCTTGTGCTTTTCAGCGCGAGGTTACTGTACTTTGTGCTCCCTCTGCTTAACATGGGGAGCGCAAAGTGTTAATCAGCGCTGGATTACAAAGTCCCAGCGGTGATTAACGTCTGGCTCTGGTCAGCGAAAAGTTTACCAGAGCCAGGACTTGGTGTTAACGGATTCTGCAGAAACGGAATCTGTTAACACAAGGCTAAAAAATAAAAAAATGAATCCCATACTCACCTCCTGTCCCGCGGCGAGGACCGCGGCTCCAACCGCCTCCTCCGTCCGGCGGGAGCAGGGAAAGACTGAGGGAAAAAGTCCCCCCAGTCTCTCCCTGCATATCACTATGCCGACCGGCGGATCTCTCGAGGCGAGATCTGGCTGGTCATGTGAGCGGTAGGGGGGGAACTCAGTGGAGTCCTATGGACTCCATCGAGTGGATGCTCGTGGGCGCAGTTTTTCCTTCCTTGCTCCCGCGTTTTAACGCCAAGATTGTAATAGGGCCCTACGTGTACTCAAGTGCCCCTCAAACATAATAACCAGATAGTCGATACAACTTATTCAATATCACAAAGGGTTAATGTGTGCTGGGCCCTCTGCACACAGCTCTGGCTTTTCTACCCATGTGTCGGGTGTAAAAGACCTGGATTTTCAGGATTATAGGTGAAACCAATAAAATCGAAACCCCCCCCCCAGGCCATGAGCCGATACCACAATTCCTTGATCGATCGAAGAGAACTGCCGCTAATGAGATTTGTGTCTTGTTATCTGCAAATCTATACCACCAATGTGAGAGGTTTCAATCATCATCACTGTGTATCTATAAAATGTGTATGTAAAAGTGCATCGTTACTTAGTGTTGCCGTCAGCCAGAGATGCCACTGAGTCTCAGTGACTAAATCCTGACTTCCTGAAGAACCTCTGTCTGGGTATTATTTCTCCGGCGCGGCATGATATCCCTATATCTGCATCCTATTTCATTATCTCGATTTATATTCCTCCACGAGGGCAACACAAATGTGGAATATCAGGGATGCACTTTACAAGTAAATGCTAATTATGTGTGTAGGGGCGTGAGAAACGAGACTGTTGAAGAATCCAGTCATGATAGAAGTTTCAAACTAGTTTGACTATTCAGCAGTACGCAAACCAAGACCTGGCTAAGGAGGGATCCACGTCATAATCCTATCCTCAATCATGTGCTAATGGCATATCGTTTAATAGGCATTTCTGCTGTAATAGTCCCTTGTGTATGGTGCCCATTAAACTTTGATTTGTCCTGGAACAGGGACCAGCAGCCTTGCGCCTCCCCCATTTTTGAGACTACATTCCAATAAAGCTCAGACATTGCTCCAGTCCCGACAAGGTGTCATGTGAGATATAGTTCCAAACTATCGTAGGGGGGGGGGATAAAGTTGCTGTTCCCACTCCTGTAACAAAACAGCCACTGGTTTAGTCAGGGCATGACTACATACACGCCATGTAGTACGGTAGCTGTTTAATGTGGTGGTCCCCATGAAAACTGGCGAGGTGTAGGGGGTTACATGTCAAGTTGTCAGTGCTGGCTGGGTGTTGTAGCATTGTGCGCATGCCCTCCAGACAAGGTGTGATGGTTGACATGCAATCCCAAAACAGAGAGTAGTAGCACAGGGATAGATAGAGCAAGCAGTGCGGGACTGTGTATTTAGTTTTAGCAAAAAAGTCCTAGGACACTGGAGTCTCAGAAAATTTGTAAGAAGTTAAAACATAACTTTTACTAAGTATCAAGAGTAAAAAAAACACACTAGAGGTGGTAACCCAAACATGACAAACATTATATATTGTAGAGGTCGGCAGGGCTGGGTCCTGGATGGACAATATGTTTCACCCCTATTTGGGTTGTGGACCCTTTAAGGGCAACCACAGGGTTAATCTTCCTGTCCAGGAAGAGTTTTAAAGCCAGCAACTCCCAGATAGGATTGTGGGAGTTCAGGAAAAGGAAAGTAATCAGTGGAAGCTGTGTGTTTGTGTTCCAAAAGCAGGAGACGTGCTGTGCCTTGCTGGAGAGGCTTCTACATACTGGGGAAAGGATTCCCTAGGCTTGGGACTGTTTAAAGCGTTGGTGAGCCACTATTATTTCTCTGTTTATTTGTGCTGAAGATCAGGACTTTGCTTTAATTTCGCTGAACCAAAGCGTGTACTTATTATGTTGCCTTTTTGACTGCCCTGAAAGGGTGAATAAAGCTGTTTTGTTTGTGAAAGACATTGTGCACGTGCTCTGTGGGCCCCCAAACGTCACAACTGGTGGAGAATGCGGGCAATTTGCTACCCCTCACACGCCAAGCAAGAGGAATTTTTGTGAAAAGAAAAAAAAAAACTGACATTTTTAAAGGACAGTGTTCTGATTGCATGTCCTGGGCTAAGGCTGCACTGAAGTCCACAGCTATGGAGGAGCTCGTTAAGCAGATGGTCTTTGTCAGTGTGCAGGCACAGACTCGCCATGAAGAGGCGATGGCTCAGCAGCAACAAGCCCTGGCACAGGCTGTTGCTGCCCAACAAGAAAGCACCCATTTGCTGGCTGCACAACTTGCAGCACAGCAGGTAGCCACACAGACGCAGATCAATGCCCTGCGGGAGGCCATGCAGCAACTTGCACCTGGACGTGATCAAGCAGTGGTCACTACTGGTAACCATGTCTCCATAAGGGCCAGTCATTTCCTCCAAAAACTGTCTGCCAGTGATGATGTGGAAGCATTTCTTACCACGTTTGAAAGGACTGCTGAGAGAGAGGGGTGGCCCCAAGACCAATGGGCCGGTCTCATTGTCCCGTTTCTGACAGGAGACCCTCAAAAGGCATATTTTGACCTGCCCCTAGAAGATGCAAAGAATTCTGACCGGCTGAAAGCTGAGGTTCTGGCCCGCCTTGGGGTAACTGTTGCTTTCCGGGCTCAACGTGTTCACTGCTGGAAGTACTGCCCTGACCAGCCACCCCGGTCCCAGATGCATGACTTAGGACAGCTGGTTAAAAAGTGGTTGCAGCCAGAGACCCTGACTAGAGAGCAAATGGTCGAAAGGGTTGTGATGGACCACTACCTGAGGTCTCTACCAAAGGATCTACAGCGCTGGGTCAGCCATGGGGACCCCAAAACTGCAGCACTGGTAGTCGAGATGGTGGAGAGATACACTGTGGTGGAGGACCTGCTCAGACCAACCAGTTGTCGAGGACCAGTCTTGCCACCGCCTGTGAGGCCTGCTTCAGTTCCTCGGAGGGAAGCGTCACTGGACCCGGGAACCAGCACCCCAAAATCATCTTCCTCGGTTCTGCAGAGGCCTGTCGCTACCCGAACTGCTGGCGATATACAGTGTTGGAGGTGTCGCACCTGGGGCCATACCCGGGCGCAGTGTGTTCGCTACAGGAGGAGTCCATGGAGTGTGGATCCGCTCGGAGAGTGTCTTTCTACACCCTCACAACGTGCACTACCCACCTTGACCTAGAGGGGGGTCAGTTTGAATGTACTGTGTGGGTGAATCACCGCCCAGCCAAAGCTCTCCTGGACTCTGGGAGTATGGTCACCCTGGTGCATGCCCGGGTAGTCGGAAGGCTCGGTCCAGTACAAAGAACCCTCCGGGTTGTCTGTATCCATGGGGATACTCGGGAGTATCCGCTGATCCCTGTCACCATTTCCGCCAGGAACACTTCGGTCACCCAAGAGGTCGGGGTGGTGAGTACTCTGATACATGATGTGATTGTGGGACGGGACTGCCCCTTGTTTGCTGAACTGTGGTGCTTGGCACAAACTGAACTGCCCATCGAACTGGGGAACAATTCAGGGTCACCCCACCAAACATGACTGTGGACACTGTTGATGAGGAGTTGCTCAAATGTGTTCAAAATAAGAATGTTGTAACTGATGTGAGTGTCCTAGCTCCTCAACCTGAGTTGACACCCAAGGAGGGGGAATCCTCTCCCGTGCCGGTTATGGTAGGAGAGGATGAAGAGGAATTATCCCCTGTAGATATTACACTTGGGGTAGATGAGGGGGAGGGTTCTTCTTATCCAGTACACCCTGACTTAGATGTGTCCAGAGGTGCATTTGGCAGGGCTCAAATGGGTGACCCGATGTTGATAAATGCTCGCGAACAGGTAACTGTTGTCAGTGGGGTACCTCAAGCACCAGATGCAGAGAAAAGATTTCCTCACTTTGCGGTCAATAATGATCTGTTCTACCAGGTATCAGAAATTCGGGGAGAAATTGTGGAACAATTACTAGTACCCCAGCCCTACCAGAGAATGGTGCTGGATCTGGCTCACAATGATGCTCTAGGTGGTCACCTGGGAGCTGAGAAAACCGAGGCCCGGATAACAGACCGGTTTTACTGGCCAGGGATCGGTGCCGCAGTTAAGAGGTACTGTTCCTCCTGCCCTGTTTGCCAGTTAACTGCCCCAGCACCCCATTATAGGAACCCCTTGGTGCCTCTGCCAATAATTGAGGTGCCCTTTGAGCGCATCGCTATGGATATAGTGGGTCCCTTAGAGAAGTCTGCTCGGGGACACCGATATATCCTGGTGGTTCTTGATTATGCCACAAGGTATCCAGAGGCGGTTCCTTTAAGAAACCCTACATCAAAGGCCATTGCGCGGGACTTGTTTTTTATGTTTTCGAGAACTGGCCTGCCAAGGGAAATTTTGACAGACCAGGGGACCCCATTTATGTCCCGGGTGATGGCAGATGTGTGCAAGTTGTTCCAAATCAAGCAGTTGCGAACATCTGTTTATCACCCTCAGACAGATGGTCTGGTAGAAAGATTCAACAAAACTCTGAAAATGATGCTTAAAAGGGTTGTGCAGAGAGATGGAAGAGACTGGGATCATTTGCTTCCCGCACTGCTGTTTGCTATTCGAGAGGTTCCTCAGGCCTCCACGGGGTTTTCACCTTTTGAGCTGGTGTATGGTCGCAGACCCCGGGGATTGCTAGATTTGGTGAAGGAGACATGGGAAAGTGAGTCCTCTCCACACAAATCGCTCATTGAACATATCTCTCAGATGAGAGAGAGAATTTCTAAAGTGATGCCTTTGGTACAGGAACATTTGCAGAAAGCTCAGGAGGCCCAGAAAAGGGTGTACAACCGGTCAGCCAAGCTGCGGCAATTTCAGGTGGGGGACCGGGTAGCAGTACTTATACCCACGGTGGAAAGTCGGTTCCTAGCCAAGTGGCAGGGACCATATGAGGTGGTTGAAAAAGTAGGGGAAGTAAACTACCGAGTGCATCAGCCTGGGAAAAGAAAACCATACCAGATCTACCACATAAATTTGTTAAAACCCTGGAGAGACCGAGAGGTGTCCGCCATGGTTGGGGTGGGTATAGAGTCTGATGGTGTTGACACAGTACACATTGCTGCCACCCTGTCCAAACCCCAAACCCAAGAAGTTAAGGAGTTTCTGCAAAGAAACAAAGGCATGTTTTCAGGACTACCGGGACACGCGTCCGGGATTAAACATGATATTGTGACGGAACCCCATGTAAAGGTTCGGGTAAAGCCGTACCGCATCCCAGAAGCCCATAGAAAGGCTGTTTCTGAAGAGGTTAAAAAAATGCTTCAGCTTGATGTCATTGAGGAGTCACAGAGTGAATGGTCGAGCCCCATCGTGTTGCTACCGAAGCCCAACGGCACTCTGAGATTCTGCAATGACTTCAGGAAACTTAACGAGGTGTCAAAATTTGACGCGTATCCCATGCCAAGGGTGGATGAATTAATAGAGAAATCTGGTCCGGCCCGTTATATCACCACCCTGGACCTTACTAAGGGATACTGGCAGATACCCCTGACTAAGGAAGCCAGGGAAAAGACTGCTTTTTCCACTCCAGAGGGTCATTTTCATTATAAGCGGATGCCTTTTGGGTTACACTCAGCCCCGGCCACCTTCCAATGAGCGATGGATAGGGTGCTCCGCCCCTACCTGAGATATACCTCGGTCTACCTGGATGACATTGTCATCTTCAGTCCAGATTGGGAGTCCCATCTTCCCCGGGTTCAGACGGTTTTGGACGGTTTGAGGAAAGCGGGCTTTACTGTTAACCCTGAGAAAAGTGCGGTAGGGATGGAGGAAGCTAAGTACCTGGGATATGTCGTAGGCAGGGGTCTGGTAAAGCCACAATTTAACAAAGTAGAGGCTATCCAGAACTGGCCACGCCCCCTCACGAAAAAGCAGGTTCGTGCTTTTCTGGGTATAGTGGGTTATTACCGGCGGTTTGTCCCCAATTTTGCCTCTATTGCTGCACCACTGACTGACCTGACGAAAGGTAGGAAGTCAGTGATGATTCAATGGAATGCCAATGCTGAAGATGCCTTCGAGAAGCTTAAAAATGCGTTGTGTCAGCACCCAGTGCTGGTAGTCCCTGATTTCATGAGGGAGTTCATTGCACAGACGGATGCCTCAAGTGAGGGTTTGGGGGCTGTGCTATCCCAAGAAGTCAATGGGGAAGAGCACCCCGTGGTTTTTCTTAGTAGGAAACTGACGGCAGCGGAGAAAAACTATGCTGTGGTGGAAAGAGAGGGCTTGGCCATAAAGTGGGCCTTGGATTCTTTGAGATACTTCCTGTTGGGCAGGAAGTTCCGTTTAGTGTCTGACCATGCCCCATTGACCTGGATGAGGCAGCACCGCCACGCTAATGCCAGGGTTACCAGGTGGTTCCTGTCTCTCCAGGAGTTTAACTTTGTGGTGGAACACAGGCCTGGGAAACAGCACCAAAATGCTGATGCCCTGTCCCGGATGCATTGTGGGCTGTCTACTGTTGCCTCAAACTCCTCCGCGTTGAGACAGAGGGGGGGGATATGTAGAGGTCGGCAGGGCTGGGTCCTGGATGGACAATATGTTTCACCCCTATTTGGGTTGTGGACCCTTTAAGGGCAACCACAGGGTTAATCTTCCTGTCCAGGAAGAGTTTTAAAGCCAGCAACTCCAAGATAGGATTGTGGGAGTTCAGGAAAAGGAAAGTAATCAGTGGAAGCTGTGTGTTTGTGTTCCAAAAGCAGGAGACGTGCTGTGCCTTGCTGGAGAGGCTTCTACATACTGGGGAAAGGATTCCCTAGGCTTGGGACTGTTTAAAGCGTTGGTGAGCCACTATTATTTCTGTTTATTTGTGCTGAAGATCAGGACTTTGCTTTAATTTCGCTGAACCAAAGCGTGTACTTATTATGTTGCCTTTTTGACTGCCCTGAAAGGGTGAATAAAGCTGTTTTGTTTGTGAAAGACATTGTGCACGTGCTCTGTGGGCCCCCAAACGTCACAATATATATATATATATTACAAAGATGTTCTGTGTGTATCCAGCCAAGCTGGATCCTCACACCCCCCTTTCTCTCACTATAAGTTTACAGGGTCATCCAGACGTGGACCCCTTGCTTGATGTGCCTAGAGGAGTGTCAGCTATACCCTCCTGACGAGGTCTAACAAGGCTGAAACGATCGTCGGGGTTGCTGCACCTCTCTTGCAGGGATGACGTCCTTGGCAGTCAGTACTGGCCACCCTTTCTGGGTGAATGCAGTCTGATTTGCATATGGAGCATTCATCCCTGTAATGGCACAAGCAAGCTAAAACCTTGTGAGACCTGAGCGGGTCCCATCATAGAGCAGGCCACTAGTGCTGTTGCTCGTCCTCCGGATCCTCACCCCCCCCTTTCTCTGACTATATATATATATATATATATATATATAATATATATTAGGTAGGCCGTGTTAGTCCAGATGCCAAAATCACGAGTATAGCAGTCTGTGTGTGTGTGTGTGTGTATATATATATATATCAGTTGTGTTCACAATTATTCAACCCCCAATGCTGTAAAGGGTTTTAGGGAATTTAGTGTACATTTGTAATTGTATTCAGAATGAAATCCTACAAGGACTTTTTAAAGAACCATATGCAACTAAAATGACATCAATTGGTTTTGTAATACAGTAGTAAATGTTTCTTTTGTGAATTCTTCATTGACACAATTATTCAACCCCTTAAAGACTACCACTCTGAAGAACAGAGGTTCATTCAAGTGTTTTAAATCAGGTATTGAAAACACCTGTGGATGTCACGGAGCAGCAATAAAGCATAATAAGCACCAATTCGGCAGCATTAAAATGACTGTGATACTCAGCTCCTTCTAGACATTTACTGGTGTGGTTACAAACATGGTGAAGTCAAGAGAATGGTCCAGGAAGACAAGAGAAGAGGTGATTACTCTTCACAGGAAGGGCAGTGGCTATAAGAAGATTGCAAAGATGTTAAACATACCAAGAAAGACCATAGGAAGCATCATTCGCAAATTCAAGGCAAAGGGCACTGTTGAAACGCTACCTGATCGTGGCAGAAAGAAGATGCTGACTTCGACTGCTGTGCGCTACCTGAAGCGTAGAGTGGAGAAAAGTCCCCGTGTGACTGCTGAGGAACTGAGAAAAGATTTGTCAGATGTGGGTACTGCAGTTTCAGCTCAGTCAATACGGCGCACACTGCGTAATGAAGGCCTCCATGCCAGAACTCCCAGGCGCACCCGCTTGCTGTCTCCAAAGAATAAGAAGAGTCGACTGCAGTATGCCAAAAGTCATGTGGAGAAACCACAGAAGTTTTGGGATAGTGTTCTGTGGACTGATGAAACAAAATTAGAACTGTTTGGGCCCATGGATCAACGCTATGTTTGGAGGAGGAAGAACAAGGCCTATGAAGAAAAGAACACCTTGCCTACTGTGAAGCATGGCGGGGGGTCAATCATGCTTTGGGGCTGTTTTGCTTCTGCAGATACAGGGAAGCTTCAGCGTGTGCAAGGTACCATGAATTCTCTTCAGTACCAGGAGATATTGGATGACAATGTGATGCAGTCCGTCATAAACCTGAGGCTTGGGAGACGTTGGACCTTTCAACAGGACAATGATCCCAAGCATACCTCCAAGTCCACTAGAGCATGGTTGCAGATTAAAGGCTGGAACATTTTGGAGTGGCCATCGCAGTCACCTGACTTAAATCCGATTGAGAACCTCTGGTGGGACTTAAAGAAAGCAGTTGCAGTGCACAAGCCTAAGAATGTGACTGAACTGGAGGCTTTTGCCCATGACCCGTAGATCGCTGCAAGACACTTGTGTCAAGCTATGCTTCACGTTTAAAAGCTGTTATAACTGTAAAAGGATGTTGTACTAATTACTAAGATTGAATGTCACTTGGGGGTTGAATAAAACTGATAATGATGTGAGCACAGAAAAGACATTTGTGGTTATTTCATTCTAAATGTTATGTTATATTTGTCTGACCTACACGTGCCTCTTTGATTTAATTGTAAGCAAGATGACTGAATGACCAAAATCAATGTCGAACTGGCCAAAACACTCAATTTCAGTGGGGGTTGAATAATTTTGAACACAACTGTATATGAAGATGAAAGGGATATGGGTATAAAGCTATATACCCTAAAGCGTGGGCGCCTATAAAGTTATGTATCGTTTTTATCAATGGATGTAGTTATAATGATAAGTAAGTGATATGATGCTGCCCTGGGATAAAACAACCAAAATCTGTGCTAAACAAAGATGAGGGAGGTGTGGCAGGTATCCCTGACAACGCATCAGTAGTGCAAAACACTAAAATGCAATTGAAACATTTGCATATGCATATATATATATATATATATACAAAAAATAAAATAAAAAATGGTGTAGCGATGTCAATGTCCTTCACAGAAAACAATGTCCCGTTTGTAATCTTTTTCTCCAAGTTCTTTTCTTGTGGTGTCCCTCAGAGAAAACACAGAAAATAGATCATAGTGCAACCTGTATAAAATATCGTATATATATATATAATTGAGGTGGTAGCACTCACATGCATTAGAACCCTCCTGGTTCTAGGTATGTTCACTTTAGGGATATTGTTGGCTTCCCAAAAACCTTTTCAAAGACGAATCATAGGATCCCCATCAGATTTCCAAGGATGGAAGTAGAACTCACTTCAGCAGTACACGATGAGAATCAAATGAAGTTCCGTGTAAGTAGCTGATAACAGGTGGTAGTAATCAAATAAAGCTCCGTATGGGTAGCTGATAGTAGGAGATTCTTAAATAAAAGAAGGCTCCAAAAAACAGAATAAAAAATCTAATAAAATTAATTAAAAACAAATAGGCAAATTCGTACGTATGTATGGGGTTTTATTATTCTATTATTTTGGTATGGAACCTCCGAGCGATGGTGCGCATGCACGAGGTTTCGTTTTTCCATCGATCGGATTGGCTACTCATAACGAAAGTAAAAATCTCATTGGACGTATTTATTTCCCGCCAAACGTATGATTAGCCCTATACACTGAAAGTTACGTTTCTATTGACTGTAAATCAGTTTGGATTATAGTTTTTTCAATGCCAGCGCATATGTGCGGGTTCTTGTCCTATCTTTCAAACGATCCGTTTTTTCGTTGGACGCGATCTTCGTTTTTTGCTCATATATGTGGGCTTTATTATTATTTTTCGTAAAACCTCCGAACGCCGACGCGCATGCGCGAGGTTTCGTTTTTCCATCGATCGGATTGGTTATAGGAAACAAAAGTCAAAATTTAATTGGGTGTATTTATTTCCCGCCAAAATTTATGACTAAGATTGGCCATGCATACTGAGAGTAAGTTTCCATTGGCAGCCCCAATCTCTTGCCAAATTAGATGGCTGTGATTGGGTAGCAGTCAATGGAAATAAGTATATAAGCCATAATATGGTTATTTCAAATCAGCCAGCTGAGGAAGCCTTATGATACTTTAATGTATTGGTGAAACGTGTTCTGGTTTATTTGCCTATTTGTTTTTAATTTATTTTATTAAATTTGAACTTACTTATTAACAAGTGGGAGGCACATCTGCAATCTGCTGTAAGTCCTACACTGTTCACCTGAGTTGGGTGTACATACCCTCAAATTAAAGCTGACAGTCTGCAGTTAAAGCACATTGTGTTTGTTTCATTCCAACTCAATTGTGGTGGTGTATAGAGTCAAAGATGTTAGAATTGTGTTGATGTCCCAATATTTCTGGACCTGACTGTATATGCATATGCAAATGTTTCAATTGCATTTTAGTGTTTTGCACTACTGATGCGCTGTCAGGGATACCTGCCACACCTCCCTCATACATACATACATACATATATATATATATATATATATATATATATATAACCACAGGGTGGGTTGCACTCAACCTAAACTTGCAAAACGAGCGGGTGCATCCAAGACCAAAAATACAAAACACGAAAAAGGAGCACTCCATATCAATGACCACCTTCATCCACCATTTTGTGCAAGAAAAAAACACATTTCAAAAAACCTACTGAGGTAAAATGGGGATTCAGTTAACAAAGTATGATCATAGTTTGCGTAAGCCTGTCACAATCGCCAATGTACCCCATCGTTGACAGGTCCTATCTTACTTGACTGTATCTGCATTTACAGACTTTAACTCACCTTAGAGCTTCCCAGCAGGCATTAGCCTTTATAGGTTGTCACTGTGGGACACACCTGTGAACAGGGAGGGGTGCATACCCAGGAAAGTAGTCAGCTCTCCATATATAAAAAGCAAACCACAGGGTGGGTTGCACTCAACCTAAACTTGCAACACGAGCCGGTGCATCCAAGACCAAAAATACAAAACACGAAAAAGGAGCACTCCATATCAATGACCACCTTCATCCACCATTTTGTGCAAGAAAAAAACACATTTCAAAAAACCTACTGAGGTAAAATGATGGGGATTCAGTTAACAAAGTATGATCATAGTTTGCGTAAGCCTGTCACAATCGCCAATGTACCTCATCGTTGACAGGTAAGATAGGACCTGTCAACGATGGGGTACATTGGCGATTGTGACAGGCTTACGCAAACTATCCCAGTCACTTGTGGTGTACCCCAAGGCTCAATTTTTGGCCCCCTGCTATTTACAATATTCATAAATTATCTGCCTAACATCTGCAAAGCCTCAACTGTACACATGTACGCAGACGACACCGTAATCTATACCAGCAAACCAAATCTCTCACAGCTGGAGGCCGTGCTGCAAGAACAATTCACAGAGGTAGAAAAGTGGATCAAACACAACAAACCTTTTTAAAACACTGACAAAACTGTAACGATGCTCTTTGGAACAGCACCTAAACTACACAAATTGAAAAATCCCCATCTATGTGTTGGGACAAAATCAAATGGCACGCTGACCACAGTCACTTCTCTCAAATATCTAGGTATGTGGTTGGTCCCTAATCTATCCTTTGGCCCCCACATCGAAAAACTCTCATCTAAACTTTACCCCAAACTAGGTGCCCTGTACAGAAACAAATCCTGCCTGAGCCCCGCGGTAAGAAAGCAGAATGTACAACAAATGCTTATGTCGGCTATTGATTACGGAGATGTAGTGTATGCAGCCACCCCGCAAACACACCTTCAGAAACTTACTACATTGTATAACTCATTCTGCTGCTTTGCATTACAATGTAACTACATGACCCACCATTGTGACATGTTAAAAGAGCTAAACTGGCCATCGCTGGAGTCTAACGCACCCTTCACCTTTCCAGCCTGGTGTTTAAGAGCTTTTCTGGGAAGCTGCCACCCTATCTGAATTGACTGCTTCCCCCAGCAGCTCCCTCATCCTATAACCTCCGATCCAGGACCAGCACCTTACTTGCAATACCACAATAAAAAAAGACAGTGGCTCGGTCCTCATTTTCCTACAGAGCACCACAATTCTGGAATAACCTCCCAGACACCATCAAATCTTCCCCCAGTCTTAAGTCACTCAAGAGCTCCTTACTAACATACCTCAATACAGAATGCACCTGTAAACATGTAACATAATGACTATTTCCTACATATTTATTTTCTGTTAATCTGTATATTTGTGTTCTTTTTTAATATCTTACAGAAATACAAAGTAAAAATATGCAACTGTAACACTTCAATGTTCTTGAACCCAGGACATACTTGAAAACGAGAGAAACCTCAATGTATCCTTCCTGGTAAAATCCTTTATAAATAAATAAATACAGCTGCGGGAATACCTAATGGGGTAGGCTTGTCTAAGTAGATAGTACAGTGGAAAGAAAAAGTATGTGAACCCTTTGGGATTACGTGGAGTTTTGCATGAATTGGTCATAAAATGTGCTCTGATCTTCATCTAAGTCACAACAATTTGAAAAACACAGTCTGCTTAAAATAATACAACACAAACATTATATGTTTTTATTGAACAGAACATGTAAACATTCACAGTGCAAGGTGGAAAAAGTATGTGAACCCCTAGCCTAATGACTTCTCCAAGAGCTAATTGGAGCCAGGAGTGAGCCAACCTTGAGTCCAATCAGTGTGATATTATTGGATGTGTTGCTGAAAGCTGTCCTGCCCTTTAAAAACACACACCAGTTTTGGGTTTACTGGTTTCAAGAAGCACTGCCTGATGTGAACCATGCCTCGCAGAAAAGAGCTCTCAGAAGACCTACGATCAAGAATTGTTGACTTGCATGAAGCTGGAAAGGGTTACACAAGTATCTCCAAAAGCCTTGATGTTCATGTGTTCACCTTAGGACAGACTGTCTACAAATGGAGAAAGTTCAGCACTGTTGCTACTCTCCCTAGGCGTGGTCATTCTCTAAAGATGACTGTAAGAGCACAGCACAGAATGCTTAATGAGGTAAAGAAGAATCCTAGAGTGTCAGCTAAAGACTTACAGAAATCTCTGGCACATGCTAACATTTTTGTTGACACATCTACAATAAGGAAAACATTAAACAAGAATGGAGTACATGGGAGGACACCACGGAGGAAGCCATTGCTGTCCAAAAAGAATATTGCAGCACGTTTGAAGTTTGCAAAAGAGCACCTGGATGTTCCACAGCACTACTGGCAAAATATTCTGTGGACAGATGAAACCAAAATTGAGTTGATTGGAAAAAACACACAACACTATGTGTGGAGAAAAAAAGACACAGCACACCAACATCAAAACCTCATCCCCACTGTAAAACATGGCGGAGGGAGCATCATGGTTTGGGGCTGCTTTGCTGCCTCAGGGCCTGGACGGATTGTTGTCATTGATGGAAAAATGAATTCCAGAGTTTATCAAGACATTTTGCAGGAAAACGTAAGACCATCTGTCCGCCAACTGAAGCTCCACAGAGGATGGGTGATGCAACAGGACAATGACCCAAAGCATACAAGTAATTAAACAAAAGATTGGCTTCAACAAAACAAAATTCGCCTTCTGTAGTGGCCCAGTCAGAGTCCTGACCTCAACCCGATTGAAATGCTGTGGCATGACCTTAAGAGAGCGATTCACACAAGACATCTCAAGAATATTACTACACTGAAACAGTTTTGTGAAGAGGAGTGGTGCAAAATTACTCCAGATCGTTGTGCAGGTCTGATCTGCAACTACAGGAAACGTTTGGTTGAGGTTATTGCTGCCAAAGGAGGGTCAACCAGTTATTAAGTCCAAAGGTTCACATACTTTTTCCACCCTGCACTGTGAATGTTTACATGTTCTGTTCAATAAAAACATGAAAACATTTAATGTTTGTGTTGTATTATTTTAAGCAGACTGTGTTTTTCAAATTGTTGTGACTTAGATGAAGATCAGAGCACATTTTATGACCAATTCATGCAAAACTCCACGTAATCCCGAAGGGTTCACATACTTTTTCTTGCTACTGTACCTAGGAGGTATAGAAGGAAAACGGGTCTTCAAGGGTCCGTGGCTATAGGACAGAGAGAGGAAATAGTTGGCTACCTATCACATCTGTAACATAATTGCTATCAACCGCAGCCTTGGAAACCCAGAGTGGTAAATGGTGTAAGGATATCTGGGAGCGCTCCCAAATGTGTACATCAGAGATGAACTCCAACTGTGCATGCTGGGTTTAGCAAAAGGCAAACAGAGCAAAGAAATTTTAAAAGAAAGTAGGGCTGCAACTAACGATTATTCTCATAATCGATTAGTTGGCCGATTATTATTTTGATTAATCGATTCATTGGATGATAAAAAATAGAAAAAAATTAGTTTACTAAAAAGGAATTTTATGTAAAAAAATAACCACAACCCCTCCCCTTTTTTCATAAGCAATTTGCGTAGTGTACGTAACTTTCGTTTGTACTTATGCAAATTGCATATCTTGTATACTTTCCACACAAGGTCAGAGGGATGGGTCAGAGGGATGGGTTGATGCTGCATGCACAACTTCAGCCCATGTTTGCTTTCTCAAACGAACACGGTTACGAGCACTTGGTCATAGATGATATCAGCATGAAATCGGGTTTAATAAGCTGAAGTGGTCAGGGTGCACTAGTGTCCCTTTTAAATAATTTCGTGAACAAACTGAGTGGGATGAGGGACTGGAGATGGAAGGGAGTGACTATGCTCAAGTGATTTTACCAGGGACCAGACCAAAGGGAGGGAATGGCAGTTCCTGACCAAAGAGGGTGTGGGAGGGTGGGGTGGAGGCACAGGACTCCAGCTTCAAATAAGGATTAAACACAGTCATACAGCTCCTTCACCCAGTGGCAGTATCCTATTGCTTGTGTTATAGTTCTGCTACTGTTGTAAACAGAATAAAAACAAACTGGTTGTGTTTGACATAACCCTAGAATTAAATTATACCTAGTAAAGCAGCAACGCGTCTTCTCCAATCAGCTCCGAAGCTGACTCTAAACAGTGTGTGCTGTACACAGGATGATTAATCGATAATGGAAATAGTTGACAACTATTTTAATTGTAGCGCTCACCCCCGAAGGAGCCGCTGAATAACCCCAGGATGGTCTCACCGCACTAACAATTCACTGTACAGCAGCACACCTTTATGGAGTTTTCTAAATTATACTTTACTGAAGAAATAAATGGCAATCGCGATACATATACTATAAGCATGAAATCAACCAGGCTAGAATGAATAGCGGTAATGCGTAGCACGGATTTATGTGGTGAATAAACGGTTAATAAAACCCTCAGTTCTTTGGCTTAAGTCCCGCTCAAAAATGCTCATTAATTGAGTCCTACGGTATCCGGGTACTAGTCCACTGTCCAGTGGATGGACAAAATATCTTCGACTAGTCAACGTTGGGGCCCTGCAATTTGAAGCAATCAATAAGTATGCACTGTTATTAGAGTTGTAGGCCAGAGGCCTCTCACCAGACCGGCGAAACTGCTTGTCCCAGACCGATGCACACCGTCAAAAGTCTTCCTCTGCCCCCTGGAGCCCAATGCTCCCGAACCAATCCTTCTTAGCTCGAAGACGACTTTGCTGCCAGCACTCCACAAGGTCCGAGGCCTCCTTACACGAGGTCCTTCTTCTCTGCACTTGTCACCGGAACAGCTTAGCGGGATACACTGTAAGTCGATGCACACTCTCCCCGATTCTCCAGCACTGGATGCCACCGATTCTCCATGCTCCAATACGACCGAATCCCAGACAGTGTCTCTCTTGCGTCTGACTCCATGTAGCGCTCTCCTCGTTCTGCCCACGCTGCACACGAGGCTCTCCTATCCTTCCTGGCGCCTGCTTCCTTCCTCTGTCTCTAGGGTTTCTGCAGGATGTAGTCCATCATAGTTTTGTACAGACATTACGCTCTGGCTCCCTCTAGAGGCATATGGTTTCAGTTCTCAGAGTCAGTTTAACACAGCACTGCACCCCCCCCCAAACTCTTGGGTCCCTCCCAGAGGCATACAACATATTCAGGTCACATATAACATAACAATTCATACATTACACCCCTTGAACACCTTCGTTGCCAATATTGAGATACCGATTTTTACAACGTGTAACAAGTGGGTCAAACACGGAGAACTCCCACCTAGGTGTGCCGGTGGCCTGAACTGAATTCAAATCCCTAGACACCTCTGCAATTAGGGCAGACACTTCAGGCAAACTTCGCACCGATGTTACAGCTTCCTCTGTGCTATGTCCTGGTGAGTCATACGTGAGTCTCTGAGGGGGTAGTATTGAACGTTTAGGCTCAGATTCTGTGGGATCATCTTCAGGTGGGAGAGCTGGCTCTACAGGTTCAATTCTCTCTTCTACCCTCGGAGCAGGTACATCTTCGGTGTACGAGCCTTCCAGAGAAGGCATAGAACTGTAATTCACAGATACATCTTCAGGTGCATCAGGTACTTCAAGTGCTTCAGGCATAAATTCGGGAGCATCAGGCCTCAAGTTCCTTGCACACTGATCAGAGACCGGATTGACATCCTCAGGTTCAGGTGGCCACACCCAACCCAGGTTCCAGCCTTCTTCTTCACTTTCTCCTACAGAACGCAACTGTTGAGACCTAGTAACAGGAGCTGGATGGGAAACAGGCGGATCAGGCAAAGAAAGTTCGTCTCTAACTGGTACTCGTACAGCTTCCCCTAGAGATAGAAGATGATTCCTGTGCAAGTTCTTTGGGGGCCCAGTCTTTCCATCTGGACGAACGTGATACACTGGCAAACCAGGCAACTGTTTACAGACGATGTAGATCTGAGAACTCCATCTATCAGCCAGTTTGTGTCTTGCAGAAACTCCCAAATTTTTCAACAAAACCCTATCACCGGGTTGTAAGTCCTGTACTCGAACCCTCAAATCGTAGTTCCGTTTATTTCTCTGTTCTCTACTCTCCGAGGTCGAACGGGCCTGTTCGAATGTCGAAGCTAAATTTATCCTTAGGCTGTCCACATAATTTCGGTAAGAAGTGACAGACGTCTGATCGAAGGATAGACCAAAGGCTAGGTCTACCGGCAACCGAGCTTCTCTTCCAAACATGAGACGATAAGGTGAGTATCCAGTAGCATCACTCTCGATACTATTATACGCATGCACCAACGTAGATATGACGACTCCAATTCTGTTTCTCTTTGGTTGATAGTGTCCCTAGCATATAGAGTAGGGTGCGATTAAATCTCTCCGGTTGAGCATCACCTTGCGGGTGATAAGGGGAAGTTCGAGTTTTCTGAATTCCCAGCAAATCTAACAATTTGACAAGTCGATTCTCAAAGTCTCTGACTTGATCTGAGTGAATTCTCTGTGGTAAGCCATAATGAATGAAGAACTTTTCCATTAGAACTTTTGGCCACAGTAGGAGCACGTTGATCTTTAGTAGAGAAAGCTTGAGCATAACGGGTGAAGTGATCGGTCACCACTAAGATATTCCCCTGCCCACTAGCGTCAGGCTCTAAGCACAGGAAATCAATGCACACCAGATCCATGGGTCCTTGACTTTGCAGATGGCTCATTAAAGCAGTTCGAGTTGGCAATGTATTCCTCTGAATACACCTCAGACAGGAATGGCAGTAACTTTCAACTTCAGATCTCATGCAGGGCCATAAAGCTTGACATAAAGCTTGTACTCCATCAGGGGTCAACTGAGTCCACTCCACGCTGTAGGCTCTTCTATACAAAGCATCTGCGTCACAATTATTTACTCCAGGGCAATATTTAAGGCTAAAATGGAACTCTGACAAAGCAGCCAACCACCGGTGTCCCATTGCATCCAGTTTTGCAGTAGTAAGGATGTACATAAGTGGATTGTTGTCGGTCTTTATCACAAAATCAGCTCCATACAAATAGTCTTTTAGCTTGTCCACCACCACCCACTCTCAAGGCTAGGAACTCTAATTTGTGAGTGGGATAGTTCTTTTCTGAAAGAGTACGGCTTCGACTCACATACGCTACAGGCCTCAGGAGACCATCATATTCTTGGTACAGTACCCCTCCTAGTCCTCTACTAGCATCCACATGTAATTTGTAAGACTTGGAAGGATCAGCGTAGGCAAGATCTCTTTCAGCTTTACAAAGGCTCTCGCACATTGATCAGTCCCACTTGTTAAGGGACCAAAGGTAATGGGACAATTGGCTTCTCAGCTGTTCCATGGCCAGGTGTGTGATATTCCCTCATTACCCCAATTACAATGCACAGATAAAAGACCCAGAGTTCATTTCAAGTGTGCTATTTGCATTTGGAATCTGTTGCTGTCAACTCTCAAGATGAGATCGAAAGAGCTGTCCCTATCAGGATGAATTCTGAAGTGTTTCGGGCAATATTATCTGCTCACATTCAGCCAAATGCTGCAGAACTCATTGGATGGCGCTTCACAGTGCAGATGGACGATGACCCAAAGCATACTGCAAAAGCAACCAAAGAGTTTTTGAAGGGACAGAAGTGGAATGTTATGCAATGGCCAAGTCAATCACCTGACCTGAATCCCATTGAGCATGCATTTCACTTGCTGAAGACAAAACTGAAGGGAAAATGCCCCAAGAACAAGCAGGAACTGAAGACCGTTGCAGTAGAGGCCTGGCAGAGCATCACCAGGGATGAAACCCAGCGTCTGATGACGTCTATGTGTTCCAGACTTCAGGCTGTGATTGACTGCAAAGGATTTGCAACCAAGTATTAAGAAGGGAAAGTTTGATTTATGATGATTATTCTGTCCCATTAATTTTGGTCCCTTAACAAGTGGGAGGCACATCTGCAAACTGCTGTACGTCCTACACCGTTCACCTGAGTTGAATGTACATACCCTCAAATTAAAGCTGACAGTCTGCAGTTAAAGCACATTGTGTTTGTTTCATTCCAACTCCATTGTGGTGGTGTATAGAGCCAAAGATGTTAGAATTGTGTCGATGTCCCAATATTTTTGGACCTGGCTGTATATATGTACATATATATTTGGAGTGGGGGCCTGGTGTGTGTGTGCCAGTATGTGTGTGTGTGTGGGGGGGGGGGTCATGGTTTGTGTATACAGAGATGGCCTTAAAAAAACCCACTTCCTTTAGTGCCTTGATCATGGGTGTATGGCTAATGTGGTGCATTGAATGGCGTTAACAGACTAGAAAATGCAACACTCAGATCAGACACTTACACCTTTATTCTTCTATCGGACTTGCATCGTGTTTTGCAGCCTCTGTATTACTACGCTTTATTTTATGGCTGTCCCTTTCATGACATTGTCTAAAGGGCACAATATGGATGCCATTAAAATTTTACCCCTCCCCGAAACATTTCTGCGGACACCCATGACCATATTCCCAGCTTTAGGCTTCATACACTTGTATAAACCAGCGGGAAGATATTAGGGCTGCGCATCTTCACTGGTCTCACGATTCGATTCGATTACGATTAGCAGGTCAACGATTCGATGCGATTCCGCGATGCATCACGATGCATCTCGATTACTGCCCAATATGCCCAAGGTTTTAGACTCACATATTCACACACTCCCAGTAATGTGCAGTGTGTATGAGCCAGTGGCGTAACTAGAAACCTGAGGGCCCCGGTGCAAGAATCCGTGAAGGGCCCCCCCAACCCCCCCCAAAAAAGATCCATATTTTTACCTTTTTTTTTTCCTGCAATATAAAAAAGATAGTATTGCCCCCAGCTCACATGGATATATATATTGCCCCCAGCTCACATGGACATATATATTGCCCCCAGCTCACATGGACATATATTGCCCCCAGCTCACATGGACATATATTGCCCCCAGACCACACATGGATATATTGCCCCCAGCTCACACATGGATATTTTTGCCCCCAGCTCATGGATATACTGCCCCAACACATGGATATACTGCCCCAACACATGGATATACTGCCCCAACACATGGATATACTGCCCCAACACATGGATATACTGCCCCAACACATGGATACTGCCCCAACACATGGATACTGCCCCAGCTCATGGATATGCCCCAGCTCATGGATATGCCCCAGCTCATGGATATACTGCCCCAGCACATGGATATACTGCCCCAGCTCTGCCCCAGCTCATGGATGTACTGCCCCAGCTCATGGATATACTGCCCCAGCTCTGCCCCAGCTCATGGATATACTGCCCCAGCTCATGGATATACTGCCCCAGCTCATGGATATGCCCCAGCTCATGGATATACTGCCCCAGCTCTGCCCCAGCTCATGGATATACTGCCCCAGCTCTGCCCCAGCTCATGGATATGCCCCAGCTCATGGATATACTGCCCCAGCTCTGCCCCAGCACATGGATATACTGCCCCAGCTCTGCCCCAGCTCATGGATATACTGCCCCCAGCTCTTACCTCTGCTGGCCCCAGGGCCTAGGCCCAGGGCAGGCTCCGCCGGCGTACTGTTCCTCTGAGGCGAGCGGCCGCTGGAAACATGCGTCTTGGCCGCTCGCCGGAAACCACCTGATCAGCGCGAGGTCTCGCGAGAGGATCTCGTGCGCTGGTCAGGTGGTTTCTCTCCCAAGTGAGCGGCCAACCTGCATGTCAGCGGCCGCTCACAGGGAGAGGGACGGCCAGCACGCGGCTCCCAGATTCTGGCACTGATTGCCGGAATCTGGCGGGCGGCGCCGGGCCCCCCTCCAGTGGCGGAATGCCAGGGCCCGGTCGCAACTGCGACCGCTGCGACCCTGGTACTTCTGCCACTGGTATGAGCGTATCACAGAGCTGCACAGCAATAAAACTCACAGTAATGGTCTTTAGTCGGACAGAGGTAATTGTGAGCACACAGGTCAAAGAATGGTGGTTAGAGAGGGAGGGTGCACATTGAGAAGTAACACATTTTTGGGGCTATTTTAGAATGGCGATAGGTGTAATTGAGTTTCCTAGGGGTTCTGAGACTTGGTTACACAGTGGAATGCGGTCTGATTGACACGTAGGAGAGAGTTAAGTATGGGCACATGGGTTAAAAAAAAGGTGGTTAGAGGGGGGTGATAGGTCTAACTGAGTGTTTCCAGTGTGTGGCACCTTCTGTGACCATATTGTGTATGTTTTATAGAATAAAATATATTATGGTAAGCGTATGCACGTGAAATTTAGTCAAATTCGTAAGCACAAGCATGACTTTAGAAAGACATTTATTTTAATTTAATTATACAAACTGCATTTAATAATATATATTTTATATATAGGAAAATGTTAGAAATGTATATACACCAGGGATCTCAAACTCACGGCCCCCCAGATGTTTTTGCCTACAAGTCCCAGAATTCTTTGAATGCATTAGATGGCTAGGGAATCATGGGAGCTGTAGTTCAGAAACATCAGGGGGGCCAGAGTTTGAGATCCCTGATATACACAGTCAATAAAAAAATATTTATGCAATTGATAAAATAGTTTTACCTTGAAGAATTGTGTGTGTGTGTATAATTAAAATAAATTAGTAAGGGGTTAATGGGACTGCTTTTACTGAAAAAAGATTGACATAGGATTTTGGAATGAAGGGTTAATATGGGACTGCAGGGTTTTAGAGGTGTTTTGTGCAGGGTTACTTGAGGGCTGCTGTCAGTAAGGGGTTAATGTTTAAGTCAGGGCTGCAGGTTGCATTGTGATGAGTGAATAGGGGCTGCAGGGTCTTAGAGGTGTTTTGTAAGTAAGGGTTAAATATTGGGGCTGTGGATGAGAGGGTTAATTAGTGTTCTGCTTTGGTCACACTCTCATGCTCCCGCTGGACTTCACACATAGAGCAGCTGTCACTTTAAACAATGGGAGGAGCTGCTTCTCTGCACGGATGGGCTTTCAGCTGGGGGGGGGGTCGGCTACAGAGAGGAGGTGGGGAAGCAGACACAGCTTGATGCTGTGAGTCTCCCAGCACAGACAGACACCAGAGCGGGGAATTCAACGAGGGAGGAATAACAGAGGAGCTGGAGGGGGTGTGGCCAGTGAATCAATCGATGCAGCATCGTGGAAGGAAGCATCGCGATGCATCAGGCAAACAATTATATTTGACAGCTCTAGAAGATATATCTCAGTCCTATTGCTAAGATGTGAAGAGCCATTCAACATTTTTAGTGGACTGTGACTTCTGTGACTTCTCTTCATTAAACTCTGGGCAGGGTTATTTTCATAAATAAACCTCAGATACAGTGAATCTCTTTTGGTAACATTTTCTTTTTCCAGCAGTATCTTCTGCTACACTGTAACTCCTTTTGGTCCTGATGACGCTGCTATAGGCAGGGTAACCCGTTGAGCCGAGTTAATGTATCTTTGAAGGAATTGTATTTAAATCTTCCCACTTGTCTCTAATGCCGTCTTTAATGCCTCCAGTCCTAATAGAGCAAAGTACTAGCGGATCCAGATTTTGAGCGGATAATGATACCGGGCGGACTGCCCGTTGTCCTTCAACTGCATAGCGGTGTGTTGTGAGGCTGAGAACCTCACACCCGCTTCTGTTTGGGCCCCTTCCACTATGGAAATTTGCCCCTACCACAAGACTTCATACCATTTGTACTTTCATCTACTGGTTGGTAGATTTTGACATCCATGTGTTTGTCTCCTCCATCACGGAGGAATTTAATGGGCGAATAAGTTTACTGGTCGGGCTGCCTGTTAGCCACAACCATACAGCGGTAGACCGTGGGGCCGTGAACCTCACACTCGCTTGTATTTAGGTTATCCCTGTTGGGGTTATTTACAACTTTTTTGCAATGAAATTTACCCGCTTCATGAGACTTCCTATCAATTGTTAACAACTGTACCCCTATCCATAGGCTGCTGCATGTTAACCAGGCATGAGTGTCGGCCTTTATAGTAGTGCACTGTATATGCACACCTGTGGCATTTCATGTTTAACAGCCGTTTAGCGTTAATACACTTTAGGGAGAACTCTCTAACAATATCTGGCAGCATTTCAGACTTTGTTGTTCAGTGACCTATCGCATTTGCTTTACTGAATCCTCTTTATGTCATGACAAACTTGCAATCTATGTCCTAACCAGCAGGCAGGGCCGCCATCAGGGCATTACGCCCCATGCTGCCGTAAGGGGCCCGGGCCCGGTGGGGGCCCGGGCCGCTGGGGCCCGGGGGGGGTCCCGGGCCCCCGTCAGCAGCGGCGTCGCCCTTTCACAGCTCCGGTATCGGACTCTATGAGTCCGAATCCGGAGCTGTGTCCCTGCTGCTGCTGCAGCAGGAGCCGGAGGAGACACTGTGTCTCCTCCGGCTCCTGGCAGCTTCACTGGCTGGCTGGGCAGGGCCAAGCAGCGTGTAGGGGCCTCCCAAGCAAGTTGCTTTGGCTCTGCCCCTCCACTCAGTGAAGCTGCGCCTGAGATGGAGGGCCCGGGCTGAAGAAAAGAAGACTCCTTCAACCTCCTAGTGATGGCCTCACATGAGAGCTCCTTTGTCTCCTCAGAACATGGTCTCCCTCTAACTCTTGTGCTGCCAATCACTCCCACGCCCACAAATCCCATTCCCACCTTCTCTTTCTCACCTCTGCTGTTACTCTATTCAGGTGACTCCCCTAACCCTGCCCCACAACACATCCAATACTCCCCTCTCATCCTATCTCCATCGCACATAAATCACCTCCCTGCAAGCCCAGCAACCTCATTCCCATCATCCCTCAGCGCCTGTCCTCTTTCTTCCTGCGCCCTCTGGAACGCTCGCTCCTGTGTGCAACAAACTCACAGCCGTCCATGACCTCTTCCTTTCAACTCCTCAACCTCCTAGCTTTAACTGAAACCTGGCTAACTCCCTCTGACACGGCCTCCGTTGCTGCTCTCTCACATGGCGGTCTACACTTGAGCCATACCCCCAGACCGGGTGAGAGAAATGGTGGCGGGGTCGGGCTCCTGCTCTCTCCACCTGCACCTACCAGCATCTCCCTCCACCCCCATCCCTCTCCTTCTCCTCCTTCGAGACACACTGCATCCGCCTGTTCTCTCCTCTGGCTCTCAGGGTGGCAGTCATCTACCGCCCACCGGGACACACCTCCCAGTTCTTTGACCACTTTGCTACCTGGCTTTCTCACTTCCTGTCTTCTAATCTTCCATGCCTAATTCTCGGGGACTTCAACATTCCCATTGACGATCCTTCCGCTCCTGCTGCCTCCAAACTTCTTTCACTCACGTCCTCCCTTGGACTCACACAATCCTCCCTCCTCGCTACCACCGCGATGGTCACGTTATTGACCTGGTCTTTTCCAACCTCTGCTCCATTTCTGAGTTCAAATGTCGCCCTTTCCCCATCTCTGACCACCACCTTCTCTCTTTCAACCTATCTGGACTTCCTAAACACCCTGCTCCCCCACCCCGCACACACACTCGCAGAAATCTACATGCTGTGGACCCCCATCAATTCTCCAACCTACTTCACCACCTCCCTCATACCTCATCCTTCACCTGCCCTGATGCTGCCACTAATCACTACAACACTACGCTTATCTCTGCTCTAGACACTCTTGCTCCTCTTCGACTCTGCAAGGCCCCACGCCGCCAGCTTCAGCCCTGGCACACCCTCCAAACTCGCTACCTGCAAAGATGCTCCCGCACTGCAGAGCGTGCCTGAAGGAAATCCCGCTCTGAAGCTGATTTTGTTCACTTCAAGTTTATTCTCCGGTCATACACCTCTGCCCTCCACTTGGCCAAACAATCCTTCTTCTCATCTCTTATATCTACGCTGTCCTCCAACCCTAAACGGCTCTGGTCCACCTTCAACACCCTCCTCCACCCACCTGCACCTCCCCCCTCAGCTGCCTTCAGCGCTCAAGACCTGGCAGACTACTTCCTCAGTAAAACTCTAACTATCAGAAGCAACATCCCAACACAAGATAGTTATCTGCCACCTCCACTCCCACAGGTCCCTCTGCCACCCTCTGCCGCTTCCTCCCAACCACTGAGGAGGAAGTCAATTCCTTATTGTCCTCCTCACATCTCACCACGTGCCCGCTCGACCCCATTCCCTCACATCTAATTCCTCCCCTCTCCTCCTCCCTCACCCCTGCTCTCACACACATCTTCAACCTATCTCTCTCCACTGGCTCCTTTCCATCCGCCTTCAAACACGCGCTAGTTACCCCTTTACTAAAGAAACCATCCCTAGACACCAACTCTCCATCCAACTACCGCCCTGTATCCCTGCTTCCCTTCACATCAAAGCTCTTAGAAAAACTAGTCTTCAACCGCCTCTCCCTCTTCCTGTCCTCCAATTCCCTACTTGACCCCCTGCAATCTGGCTTCCGTCCGCTACACTCAACTGAAACTGCCCTCACCAAAGTCACCAACGACCTCCTAACTGCTAAAAACACGGCCACTATTCTATTCTCATCCTGCTTGACCTCTCAGCTGCTTTTGACACTGTTGACCACCCCTCCTTCTACAGACCCTCAACTCTCTGGGTCTCGGTGACACTGCACTTGCTTGGGTTGACTCCTATTTATCCAACAGGTCCTTCTGTGTGTCCTTTGCTGGTAACTCCTCCTCTTCATTGCCTCTATCTGTTGGTGTACCTCAAGGCTCTGTCCTTGGTCCTCTGCTCTTTTCCATCTACACCTCCTCCCTGGGCAAAATCATCAACAGCTTTGGCTTTAATTACCACCTCTACGCTGATGACACTCAGATCTACCTCTCTACCCCTGATCTCTCTCCCCCTGTCCTTTCAAAAGTCAGTGACTGTTTATCTGGCATCTCCTCCTGGATGGCCTCCCACCACCTAAAGATCAACATGTCAAAGACTGAGCTCCTACTTATTCCTCCCTCTAATGCCTCCCCACCTCCTGACTTCTCTATCGCGGTGGAGAGTATCACCATCTCCCCATCAAACCAAGTTCGCTGTCTTGGAGTTACACTGGACTCTGCTCTTTCCTTCATCCCCCACATCAAGTCTCTTTCCTCCTCCTGCCGATACCAACTGCGTAATATTTCCAGAATTCGGCCATTTCTTACCGCTGTCACCACAAAACAACTCATACACGCCCAGGTAATCTCCCGACTCGACTATTGCAATAATCTCATATCTGGCCTCCCTCTGTCCCGCCTCTCCCCCCTACAATCCATCCTGAACGCCTCCGCCAGGCTAATTCACCTCACCCGCCGCTCTGTCTCTGCCGCTCCCCTCTGCGAGTCCCTTCACTGGCTCCCCATCCACTGCAGAATTAAGTTCAAAATCCTTATCCTTACCTACAAAACCCTCACTAACTCAGCGCCCCACTACCTGTCCTCACTAATCACCAAATACACCCCAGCCCGCTCCCTAAGGTCAAACAGTGACCTGCGCCTAGCTTCTCCCCGCATCACCTCTTCCATGATAGACTGCAGGATTTCTCACGCGCAGCCCCCACTCTCTGGAACGCTCTCCCTCGTGCTGTCAGACTTTCCCCTAACTTCTCTTCCTTCAAACGCTCCCTGAAAACATTCCTATTTAGGGAAGCCTACCACCCAACTCACTGACGCAACCATCAATCACTCTCACCTTACAGTCCTCTCCTCCTGTTTCCAACCCCAACCCTCCAAGATTGTGAGTTCCTACGGGAATAGGGCCCTCATCTCCTCCTGTACTGTTTGTCAAATGTTGTTCAATGTATTGTAACCCTGTCTGTACTGTGCTTATTGTACAGCGCTGCGGAATATGCTGGCGCTTTATAAAATAATAATAATAAATAATAAAAAAGGAGAAGTAAAGAAGACAGAAGAAAAACAGATGAAAAGAAGATAGAAGAAAAGAAGACAGCGGAGTGGTGAGCCAAGGCCAAGACCCAGACCCCAAGACCCAGGGCCCAGACCCCAAGGCCCAGTCCCCAAGGCCCAAACCCAGGGCCCAGACCCCAAGACCCAGGGCCCAGACCCAGGGCCCAGACCCCAACTGCCCAGACCCCAAGGCCCAGACCCAGGGCCCAGACCCCAAGACCCAGGGGCCAGACCCAAGGCTCAGAACCAGGGCCCAGTCCCCAAGGCCCAGACCCTAGGGCCCAGACCCAGCAGCCCAGACCCCAAGGCCCAGTCCCCAAGGCCCAGTCCCCGGGCCCAGACCCCAAGGCCCAGACCCCGGGCCCAGACCCCAAGGCCCAGTCCCCTAGGCCCAGACCCTAGGCCCAGACCCCAGGGCCCAGACCCTAGGACCCAGACCCTAGGGCCCAGACCCAGGGCCCAGACCCCAAGGCCCAGGGCCCAGACCCCAAGGCTCAGGGCCCAGACCCCAAGGCCCAGGGCCCTGACCCAAGGCCCAGACCCAGGGCCCAGACCCCAAGGCCCAGTCCCAGTCCCCAGGGGCCAAACCCAGTCCCCAAGGCCCAGACCCCAAGGCCCAGACCCCAAGGCCCAGACCCTAGGGCCCAGACCCCAAGGCCCAGACCCAAAACCCAGACCCCAAGGCCCAGACCCCAAGGCTCAGGGCTGAGACCCCAGGGCCAAGGCCCAGTCCCCAGGGCCCAGACCCAGGGGCCAGACCCAAGGCCCAGACCCAGGGCCCAGACCCCAAGGCCCAGACCCTAGGGCCCAGGGCCCAGTCCCCAAGGCCCAGACCCCAGTCCCCAAGGCCCAGACCCTAAGGCCCAGACTCAAGGCCTAGACCCCATTCCCCAAGGCCCAGACCCCCAAACCCAGAGCCCAGACCCAAAGGCCCAGACCCAGGGCCCAGACCCCAAGGCCAAAACCCAGGGCCCAAACCCCAGGGCCCAGTCCCCAGGGTCCAGACCCCAAGGCTCAGACCCAGGGCCCAGACCCCAAGGCCCAGACCCCAGGCCAGACTCAGGGCCCAGACCCCATGGACCAGACCCCTGGCCAGACTCAGGGCCCAGACCCCAGGGACCAGACTCCAAGGCCCAGTCCCAGACCCCAGGGACCAGGCCCAGCCCAGACCCCAAGGCCCAGAGCACAGACCCCAATTCCCAAACCAGACCCAGGGACCAGGCCCAGACCCAAAGGCCATCATATACAGCCCGTTACTGTGAGATTTATTGCTGTGGATTCTGTGATATGTTCATACACACCGCACATTACTATGAGTTTTATTGCTGGGAATTCTGTGATACGCTCATACACACTACACATTACTGGGAGTTTTATTGCTGTGGTGCTATTTTATGTCCTTTTTTTTGAAGGGGGAGAAAAGCTGTTAGAGGTTGAGGGAGTGTCGTGGGGGGGGGGGGGCGGGCCCCATCATGAGTTTTAGTAAGGGGCCCCATCATTTCTGATGGCTGCCCTGCCAGCAGGTCAACAGTGGGTTTTCTTCCAATAAGTCTATTGGAAGCAATTTTAAATTATCTTTCTTTTTCTTTCTCTTTTGCTTTATATGCTTTTCTTCTGTAATAAGGCTTGATTTTTGATTATTTAACTGTTGTGAATCTGGCACAATCTCTGTGTTTAACCGTCCTTATTAGGACGTAATAAAAAGTTCATTTTTTCGATTTTAAGCAATCCGAGTTTATGGTACTTCAATCCAGTACCTTTTCATCTTCATCCTGTAAACTACTCTCAGAATTTTTCACAGACATTTATATGGGTTACCCCCAATTGTTTTGCTTACTGGATTATATTCTATTTTCACCAACAAGACTGGTGTGTTTTTCAATAAATCTATTTGTTATCCCACATCTCTCTCTCTATATATATATATATATATATAATTATTTCTCTGGTATACCTTTTTGAATTACAACTGTGAATCTCTTTCCATGATCTAATATAATAGTTCATATGCCGTTAACGGTCAAGCCCTCATCACATACTCCCTCTAATGCACAAGTTTATGCACAACCCATCACATTGGGGAATATACTCATTACAAATGTCTTTTTAGAAAATTCTGCAGAATAATACACATTTTGTTTTTAATTACTAAGTATATGAAGAGATAAGTGACCCTAGTGCAACCGAGCCGTTGATAGTAGTGTGCAAATGGAAAAATCGTGCGTGAGTGGTTTTCCACATGCAGCTAAGGTAATAACGGCTTTATTCCAACTGAATCCCAGGGTTAGCGGCTCGGGTCGGTACAGATGTGACCCCTGACTGATATCAGCAGTGGCACTTTACATTGCTGCTGTTATCAGCTCCTGGCTGAAACCCATAGGACTCCATGGAACTAGGCACAACCCTGCTGCGAGCTTGTGTATGCGGAGTCGCACAGGGATGGCAGAAGATCACCAGGAACTCTTAATTCCTAGTCTTCAGATGTGTGCCCTGCCCTCTGAACCGTGGGATGAGGGGGAAGTAAGGGATGCCCTAATTATACACCAGTAACTCCTGATATCGGGTAATACAAAAGAATTATAGAGTCCAGATACATCTCAGTGGGGGTCACAGACAAAAGCACAGACACATGTAAAACAACTTGTATAATTAAGGTGGACATAAACATAGATCTGTACACTTACGTTTCCCATGGTTAAGCAACGACCCGTCTCTTTGTAACCAATTCCCAGAATGCAACAGCTCCACCAACTGCCAGCCCTGCATGCACTGACAACAACCAACTGTAATGACTGACTCTATAAATGGCTACCTGGGACACCCGCACAATTGCCTCACAAGATCACACACTCCTAGACTCTCATCCATTTTTCTAAATCTGCTCACAGTGTCAGGGCTCTTTAATTGTCTGAAATTTGGACAAAACAATTGTCATTGGAGTCGGGCGAGGGTGTGCAAAGGCCTGGGGCATAGGTCAGCCACCTTGACTCCCTGATGTTTTGGGAACTACATCTCCCTTGATGCTCAGTCACTGATTAGGCTGACTGAGCCACATGGGAAATGTAGTTCCCAAAACATTAGGGGGCCAAGGTTGCTGACCCCTGGGGGAATGAGTGGGCTTCCCCATGGCCTGCCAAGATCTGTCACCTCTATATCCCCCCAACCCTCGAACAGACCAGCTGCTCTGATTAACCCCTCATGTGCTAGTCTTGAGAGGTCATAGGAGCAGGTGTGAGTGGGGTGCCAAGCTCTGTTTCAATTTCAAGTGAAAAACGTTCCTGTGAGATTCATTTCATTTTTTCATTGTAGTGTCCTTTCATTGATTTGGGTTTCAGACGTATCACAAGTCCTCCAAAACGTACACGCATGTAATAATGAATATTTATCCAGGTTCAGGCTGTAAATTATCCCCCTTGTGTTGCACAACAAAGATGACATGTTCAAATTGTGAAGAGGAATAAATTACAAATAAAAATGTGTGTTTACAATCCACTAGATAAAACTCTGTTAAGGAGCGTACACACATGCCATTGTGCTGTCCGTCCTCATTTTTACATTCTACTTTATAAAAAGATAAACTTGATGGAATACCGTCATAAAATGTAATTATTTTTATTTTACAAACTAATCATTTGTATTCAGAAAATCAGATTTCTCTTCTAGAGGGAAGCAGTGATTTGCAAAACAGCAGGTTAATGATTCAGATGCTGAGCGAGCCCAAACTGATCAATGCAGATGAAGGAGTCTGGTCTATCCGTTCCTCTCCAGGTCTCCGGCCCTGATTGCCTTGTACCTCTAGATGTCCTCTTAATTTCATCTGACCTATTTCTTAATATCCTCCCCTTGCCTTTATGGTAAATCCTTACCAATATGTGTCTATTTTCTCTTATTTTTTCATGTGTTTTTTTTTATTATTACTGAAAAGAGGTTTTATGACCCGTGCCATATACTCCTGTGCACAATTGGTCTTACTTTGCATGGGTACTCTCAGCACTCCTCTTGCACATGTCCTGTCATGGATAATCTAATATAATTTTGGCAGTATAGATGTTTAATATGGTCACATCCCAAGATATTTGGCCAGCCCTGAGGTAGCCCTGAGATTTCTGGGGTACAAAGTTTAGCATCACTGTGTATATTAGATGGATCTTCAATACCCGTGATATCGGCAGAGCTAAGGAAGACCATCGCATACATGCTATAGCTTAGAGCAGGGTCAGCAACCCTTGGCCCTCCAGGTGTTGTAGAACTATATTTCTCATGATGTTCAGTCAACCTAATAAGTGGCTGAGCATCATGGGAGATATAGTTCCAAATCATCTGGAGGGCCAAAGTTGCTAACCCCTGGAATGCTAATAATTTATGGTCTTTAAGAATTATTAATAACAACAATGGACTTTTGCATGGACATAAAACCACTGCTTGTGGATAGAGGACCCTTTATTATATTGTTATCCACTGCAGGTAGAAAATGCAAGCAAGGTGGATATTATACTAGATTACAGTATGCTTCGGGTCTCTTAATATTCCTCATGGGGCCTTGTGTCAGTTTTTTCTGAGAAAGTATTTTACCAGGAAGGATACATTGAGATTTCTCTCATTTTCAAGTATGTCCTGGGTGGCGAGTATGTACCGTTAGGTGTCTTGCCCAAGGACACTTACTGGAGAGGTGCTCTTGCCGGGATCGAACCTGTGTCTCCACAGTCTCTCTCCACGGTTATGGAGCAGTGATGGTACTTCTACTCCACCCAGGCGGCACTGTTGAGCCAGTAATGGGAAAGTTAGGTACAAGCAGTGATTACCAATTACCAGCCCTATTGTGAGTGAGTCGCAGTGTTAGTGGCTCGATTTGAGAAATCGGGAGCTGCTAATTGTTACCAGCAGTGCTGTGCAACACCACTGGTAGCGTCTCCTGGAGTCCATAGGACTCCATGGAGATAAGGGATATCTCTGTGTGGTAGCAGGTATGGTGGAAGGGCACAGAGAATGATGTTCTTCTGCTTGCGGTGAGGGGTGGTAGCGAATTGCATCATCCCCTGCACTGGATGGGGATAACACCAAGTTTTAGCAGCTGGTAATTCTTTGTCAATGCAGCAAAAAGCGAGAATGACGAGTGACCTTCAAATACAATTTATTCTGTGGCTGCCTGCACTTTAGTGCTTTCTAAGCGTTAACATACAGCAATGGCTGCAAGAGAAGTTTGCAGATCATCTGGAATAGGACAAGAGCTCTCACCATTAACATTGGGGCCATTATTCTTAATGACTCACTAGTTAATCCTAATGACTGGTGGAATAGGGGTCTGTATTGATAGAATAGAAGAAAAAAAGACTATTAAAACTACCTGTATCTGCAAACAGGGCAATATCACAGCAGAGAATATGTTAAACGCTGGCTGTACGGAAAGCAAAGAGATCAGTAAGGTCAGCGCTAGGGCTGTGCAATTAATCGCAATCACAAAAAAATCGCGATTTAAGCACATGCGATTTCTAAACCGCATAAGACTGCGATTTTATCTATTCATTTTATCGTCTCCCTGTAAGCTTCCGGCGGCATGGAGCTTTGGGCGCTCGTAGGGGGAACCACGTGTACAGCTGCGTTCTCGCGGCTCGTCACGTGGTTCCCCCAGGCGAGCGCCCAAGCTCCATGCCGCCGGAAGCTCACAGGGAGCCGAACACGCTGCCAAAGAGGTGAGCTGGGGCAGTATCCATGTGCTGGGGCAGTATCCATGTGCTGGGGGCAATATCCATGAGCTGGGGCAGTATCCATGAGCTTAGGGCAATATCCATGAGCTGGGGCAGTATCCATAAGCTGGGGCAGTATATCCATGTGCTGGGGCATATCCATGAGCTGGGGCAGTATCCATGTGCTGGGTCAGTATATCCATGTGCTGGGGCAGTATCCATGTGCTGGGGCAGTATATCCATGTGCTGGGGCAGTATATCCATGTGCTGGGGCAATATCCATGAGCTGGGGCAGTATCCACTTGTGAGCTGGGGCAGTATCTATGTGAGCTGGGGCAGTATCTATGTGAGCTGGGGCAGTATCTATGTGCTGGGGCAGTATATCCATGTGCTGGGGCAGTATATCCATGTGCTGGGGCAGTATATCCATGTGCTGGGGCAGTATATCCATGTGCTGGGGCAGTATACCACGTGCTGGGGCAGTATACCACGTGCTGGGGCAGTATATCCATGTGCTGGGGGCAATATCCATGAGCTGGGGCAGTATCCACTTGTGAGCTGGGGCAGTATCCATGTGTGAGCTGGGGCAGTATCCATGTGTGAGCTGGGGCAGTATCTATGTGAGCTGGGGCAGTATCTATGTGAGCTGGGGCAGTATATCCATGTGCTGGGGCAGTATCCATGTGCTGGGGCATATCCATGTGCTGGGGCAGTATATCATGTGCTGGGGCAGTATATCCATGTGCTGGGGCAGTATATCCATGTGCTGGGGCAGTATACCACGTGCTGGGGCAGTATACCACGTGCTGGGGCAGTATATCCATGTGCTGGGGCAATATCCATGAGCTGGGGCAGTATCCACTTGTGAGCTGGGGCAGTATCCATGTGTGAGCTGGGGCAGTATCCATGTGTGAGCTGGGGCAGTATCTATGTGAGCTGGGGCAGTATCTATGTGAGCTGGGGCAGTATATCCATGTGCTGGGGCAGTATATCCATGTGCTGGGGCAGTATATCCATGTGCTGGGGCAGTATATCCATGAGCTGGGGCAGTATATCCATGTGCTGGGGCAGTAAATCCATGTGCTGGGGCATATCCATGTGCTAATCGCAAATAAAATCGCAATCGCAATATTCATTCAAAAAATCGCAATATGATTATTTTGTCCATATTGCACAGCCCTAGTCAGCGCTTTCCACTGCTACAGAAAAAAGACTCAGTTTACATATTGTGCTGGGGTTAGGTTGCATGTATCAAGTCTGGATAGAATCGATTCTGCGAGCTTGTGGTTGGATGTCCGTGGTCTTATTCTTTTGGCACGAAATAGGCAGGTTTGTGAGGTGGGTTCATTCAGGAGGATTTTCCAGTTGGTTTACACTATCATCTGCCATTATGCTCCCCTGCGTGTTATCTGTCTTTGCCTGTATTTTCGTCTTTGCAAACCTCTTGTTATGGTGTTTTCCTTGTTCTTTTGCTGATCTAAGCTTTACCCCTGCAGCATACAGGGAGTTGTCATTTGCAGAGTTCACATATACTGGGCCCTGTAACATCATAATTTATTTTTTACTGTTCATTTTCTTTCTCTGAGCCTGCACCGGGTGAGTAATCTAAGCACAAACAGCAAATTAACAGAAAGTCCGTGCTCTCCCATAACAAAACAAACCTTAATTTTCCTTGGCCCTCAATATTCCTGTATAACCAGGCTTGTTACACACTATATTCACACCCAAAGCTCATATATACAACTGATGGACCTTTAAACCATTGGTATTGAGTTTTATTAATGTTACACCAGCATATACATTCATACTCCAAACCAATAAAGTAGTATTTATGTTTGTCTGTTCATCCACCTCTGCTGCAAAAGACAGCGAAAATTGGACACTTGAATCACATGGATACTTTGTGAAGTATGGGAGTGGAAAACCAGGATAAGCAAATTAAGCACGGTATAGGAGGCTGCAGCCTTTCAGAGAACAATTTACCTGTTAGGCTGAGCATCCACTGGTATCGTAATCGGGCGACCAATTTGGTCAACAGATTATGGACAACGCCATCGGCCGATCAGGGTCATCCACTGGAAGCGTCTGTGGACGACCCATATCGGCCGTTGGGCAGGCCATCGGGTTAAAAAAAAAGCAAAAACCCCACTGCGGGGCCGGTGCCGGGCCACTCTGGGACTGTCTTTGATGCTGAAAGACCATCAGGGACAGCCCCCGTCCAGCGCAGCCAGCTCCTAGTGTAAAAAAAAAAAAAAGCCAGCCTGGAAGGGGGGATTAATCCCCCCTCTCCTGAAATAGGTGTCAGCACCAAGTAGAGCAAACGTAGCCGGCTCGAAAAAAAAAAAAAAAGATGCAAGGTAAAAAGAAAGCTTTTAAAGTCTTAAAAAAAAAAAACACAATTGGAACCCTGCCATGGCTCTGTAACTTGCAGATCGTCCCGGCGTCGTCTGATGAAATCAAATAAAATGGTTTGGATCGCACATCTGTAGCAATCTCCTAAAATCATCTGAAATCGTACATCAGTGGTTGGATGCAGTGGAAGAGGGTTGATTCACCTGCATGTTGTAGGATCAGTTGTGGATTATCACAGAGACCAATGTTACACACACATCCACATCTAGCCGCACTCACGCACACATCCAGCCGCGCGCACACACACACACACACAGTCAAAGATCCACATCCGGGCACACACACACATCCAGGCACAGTCACACATGCACATCCAGGCACAGTCACACATCCCCATCCAGGCAGAGTCACACATCCACATCCAGTCACATTTACACATCCAGGCACACACACACACATCCACATCCAGGCACACACACACACATCCAGGCACACACACATTCAGGCACAGTCACAGTTGTGAAGGGGTGGGCGCAGCTCTGCCCGCATGAGGGGGGCGGGTGCAGTTCTGCTCGGGTGAAGGGGCGGGCACAGCTCCGCTTGAATGAGGAGGGCAGGCTCCGGCCCCCTGAGAGGCTTCGCAACCTGATGGAGGAGGGCCGTGCCTTGTCCAGGCTGGAAGCGGAGCACCATGCTGCGGCGCTTGACAGGGCATTTTTCCGCCCCTGAAGAAGGGCCGCCTGGAGCCGCTGATCCACCCTGCTCCATGGACGGGCCGGCTCTGGAGCCAGGTAAAATGAGTCTAGCTCCGGACCAACAGATCGTTTGCCTTTCGCTACAATTGGGAAAAATCATTTAACGCAAGCTTACTGTACTTTCCGCATACTATACTTAATATAGGGAGCGCTAGACCTCTCTAGCGCTATTGTAACCAACAGATCACTTGGTGCCTCCGCTAATTTCTGGACGGACACTAATTGCAAAATATTACCTACTGTTCAACCCTGGTGCTAACTGAAAAAACCTCACAAAAAACAGGTCCTTGCCCAAAATTAACAGGCAATTGGAAGCAATACAGCACAGGTGTTCTCTTGATTTCATACACCACAGTAATGGATCTGGTCAGCATTGTCGCTGCTGTTGCAGTAGGCTCTTTTATGATATACAGTCAGGTCTATAAATATTGGGACATCGACACAATTCTAACATCTTTGGCTCTATACACCACCACAATGGAATGAAACAAACACAATGTGCTTTAACTGCAGACGGTCAGCTTTAATTTGAGGGTATATACATCCAACTCAGGTGAACGGTGTAGGACTTACAGCAGTTTGCAGATGTGCCTCCCACTTGTTAAGGAACTGGCACTTTAAATTACTTATAGCTAGCACTTTAAATCTCCACGTGAATAAAGGATGAAAGGACTAATGCCACCCTTGAATTTTTATCTCATGCTTCCTCAGGGGTGATGTTTAGGAGAATGGCATTTTCTGCCTGCTTGCATCGTACATGGATAGTAACATCACAAAACCATTCAAATGGAAAGCTGACATCTGGAACAAACAAAATGCTGGCATAAATGAAAAAACACACAAACAACATGCAGTATGTCCAGAATATGTAAAAAAGCATTTATTAAAGCCACAATCCGCATTTTAATCCACAAGTTTAAATGCTTATAATATGATTATCGCAGAATGCAGTGATACTGTTTTCAGTGGTCTATCAACTCCTAACATCTCATAGATTTCTGCTCTATCAAAGAATACAGTCCAATTTAATATAATAATGTTGACACCTTTTGTTGGCAAGCTTTGCTAAACACTGCTTTAACGTTTCCTACACATCATGTATCAGTGCAGGAAAATACGATGGAGTGGGAGAGTCATAGTTTTAGGGTTAATAGTGATGATTAAACTCTTAACTCCCAAAACAGAGTTAATGTGATTTTGTATTGTAATACATAGAAGAGCAGTCATTAGCATATCAAAAAACCCTTTTTCACACCTTTTTAAAGAAAGATTAGTTTTCCCCCCTGTGGACAAACAAATCCCTTTGTTTTAGCTCTCTCCAATCACACTGGAGAGCCATAAAACAAATTGCAAATAGCAGCCTCAAACCTCACTGTAACAAAAAGTTCACTTTGCTGCTGAATTACAGCTAGTGTGAGGGCAGAATACAGGAAGAGCTCTGGGGTCACTCGCTACTGTACAGGGATAAGATCCAAGGGGTTATAATTGCTGAAAATCTCTGTACAGTACAGGTAAAAGGTGTTACTGTAATTTCCATACACAGACATTATGCCACAAACAGATATTATTTTTATATTCTATCAGTATATTTTGTGAAAGCTGCATTGCTAATAATCTCATTATGTTCACTACAAATACCCATAAGCACAATATCTGGCCATTTTTATTATTTACCTTTATCACAATTACTGTATCTAACACAAAGGCAATTTCCGCCTGTATTCTGATAATACAGACCCCGTGTGACATTGTGCAAAACAATGGTCACCATCTAGAACTCAGAATCTTTAATAGCAACAATATTTCTGTAAAGGATAAACGAATACATGAAAAATTAAAAATGAGCAAATTTACAATATTTAAAATTTTTAAGTATGTTTGAACAGTAATTTCTATTTTACCCTATATTTAGTTGTTAACTTTACATCCCACATCTATACTATAATACAGTAAGGCTTGGCATGTCCGTCGCCAAGCCTCTACTGCGCATGCGTGCACAACCAGCGGCGGTTGGCTGCGTGCGCATCCAACTGCCGCGGCAAGCACACAGCCAGCGTGCGCGAGGGACAAAAAAAATTCGATCCATTGGAGAGGCGCACTCTCCAATGGATCTAATTTTTTGTGTCCCTCACGGATCCCCCCTGCCCAGAGTCTCCCCCGGAGGCACATGTCCCCATGCTTACATTTCAATACGTGCCCCCGTCGCTACGGCCCTCGCTCCGCCTAGGTTTACATGTCCATGGAATGCACATCGGCTGTAAGGCGATCTCTTAGCATGATGGGATGGGATGCTGCTGGGATGACACAGGAAGGATGCAGAGGGTGGGCGGCACAGACGCTGGCAGATCACCCGGCCTGGCAGGATGCTGTGGGCTGTGAGGGGTGCTTTGAGGATGGGTGCCTGTAATGCCAGTCTATCAGGGCGCTCTCTCTCTCCTCTAGCTCCGCATTAGGCCAGAGACCTGCATGCGCGCCGCCGACCACAGGGCCATAGGAAGGGCAAGGCGAGTGAGGCGCCTGCCTCGGGCACAGCTGTGAAGGGGCGCAGCCATGGCTCGAGTCCTGCAGGAACGCTGCGGGAACGCAGGTTGCTGGAACCTGCGTTCCCGCAGCTTTCCAGCAGGTCTCGAGCCATGGCTGCGCCCCTTCACAGCTGTGAAGCGCCCAGCCCGAAATGATTGCCGGTGGCCGCTTGCTTCCTGCTTGAACGGCCGCTGACAGGAAGTGCGAGCGGCTGCACTTCCTGTCAGCGGCCATTCAAGCAGGAAGCAAGCGTCTGCCGGCAAGGAGAGGTGAGCTGGGGCAATATCCATGAGACCTGGGGGGGCGATATCCATGAGACCTGGGGGGCGATATCCATGAGACATGGGGGCAATATCCATGAGACCTGGGGGCACTCCATGAGAGCTGGCTGGGGCATTATCCATGAGAGCTGGCTGGGGCATATCCATGAGAGCTGGGGCATATCCATGAGAGCTGGGGGCATTGTCCATGAGACCTGGGGGCATTATCCATGAGACCTGGGGCAATATCCATGAGAGCTGGGGCATATATCCATGAGAGCTGGGGCATTATCCATGAAGAGCTGGGGCATTATCCATGAGAGCTGGGGCATTATCCATGAGAGCTGGGTCATATATCCATGAGAGCTGGGGGCATTATCCATGAGAGCTGGGGCATTATCCATGAGACCTGGGGCATTATCCATGAGACCTGGGGCATAGCCATGAGACCTGGGCATTATCCATGAGAGCAATATCCATGAGAGCTGGGGCATTTACCATGAGAGCTGGGGCATTATCCATGAGAGCTGGGACAATATCCATGAGCTGGGGCACTATCCATGAGAGCTGAGACAATATACATGAGCTGGGGCATTATCCATGAGAGCTGGGACAATATCCATGAGAGCTGGGGCATATCCATGAGAGCTGGGGCATTATCCATGAGAGCTGGGGCATTATCCTGATGAGAGCTGGGGCATTATCCATGAGAGCTGGGACAATATCCATGAGCTGGGGCATTATCCATGAGAGCTGGGACAATATCCATGAGCTGGGGCATTATCCATGAGAGCTGGGACAATATCCATGAGCTGGGGCATTATCCATGAGAGCTGGGACAATATCCATGAGAGCTGGGACAATATCCATGAGCTGGGGCATTATCCATGAGAGCTGGGACAATATCCATGAGAGCTGGGGCAATATCCATGAGCTGGGGCATTATCCATGAGAGCTGGGACAATATCCATGAGCTGGGGCAATATCCATGAGAGCTGGGGCAATATCCATGAGCTGGGGCATATTCATGTGAACTGGGGCAATATATACCCATATGAGCTGGGGTCAATAATATCCATGTGAACTGGGGAAAATAGTCTGGGGGCTCAGTGCTATGTATATTATTCTGGGGGGGGGTGTATATTATGCTATATGTTCTTTTGCTATACATGCATGTATTCTGTGTGTACTGTATTTGTACATGTACTAAGTGTGCACTATATATGTAGGGTACAAAGGGTGGTCCGATCCACTGCTTCTGGTCACGGGGAGCATCCAGGGGCTTAGCACTGCGCCACTGGTCGGGGACTCTGATTTTTAAAATTATGTGGGGGGGGAGGCACAATTTTCTGTTTTTGCCTCGGGTGCAAAAGGAGCTAGCTACGGCTCTGTCGCCGACACCTCACACAGCACTGTGTGCGCTGCCGATACCCTGATTACACGTGCCCGCGCCCCAGGCTGGCTCTGTGGAGTGTATTCGCTGCAGGAGGATGGGGGGCACCTGCCTGAGAAATCCAGAGAGGGAGGGGCCTGCCAGCCTTTACAATAAAAACTATATGCAATTCCAGTCTGCCAGCCATATTACCAGTCTGCCAGCCATATTACCAGCCTGCCATGCACATTACCAGCCTGCCATGCACAATACCAGCCTGCCATGCACAATACCAGTCTGCCAGCCATATTACCAGTCTGCAATGCACAATATCAGTCTGCCAGCCATATTACCAGCCTGCCATGCACAATACCAGCCTGCCATGCACAATACCAGTCTGCCAGCCATATTACCAGTCTGCAATGCACAATATCAGTCTGCCAGCCATATTACCAGCCTGCCATGCACAATACCAGTCTGCAATGCACAATATCAGTCTGCCAGCCATATTACCAGCCTGCCATGCACAATACCAGTCTGCCAGCCATATTACCAGTCTGCAATGCACAATATCAGTCTGCCAGCCATATTACCAGCCTGCCATGCACAATACCAGCCTGCCATGCACAATACCAGTCTGCCAGCCATATTACCAGTCTGCAATGCACAATATCAGTCTGCCAGCCATATTACCAGCCTGCCATGCACAATACCAGTCTGCAATGCACAATATCAGTCTGCCAGCCATATTACCAGCCTGCCATGCACAATACCAGCCTGCCATGCACAATACCAGTCTGCCAGCCATATTACCAGTCTGCAATGCACAATATCAGTCTGCCAGCTATATTACCAGCCTGCCATGCACAATACCAGTCTGCAATGCACAATATCAGTCTGCCAGCCATATTACCAGTCTGCCATGCATAATACCAGTGTCATAATACCAGTGTGCCTAAATACCAGCCTGACATGCATAATACCAGTCTGCAGCCATATTACCAGTCTGCCAGCCATAATACCAGTCTGCCAGCCTTATTACCAGTCTGCCATGCACAGTACCAGTCTGCCAGCCATATTACCAGTCTGCCATGCATAATACCAGTGTCATAATACCAGTGTGCCTAAATACCAGCCTGACATGCCATGCATACCACGTGCCATTATATATACGAATAAAGTAAATATACGCATAATGTATACGCTACAAAAAAAATGCCCGCCCAAGCCCAACACAATCTAAGGGGTCCCATGAGCTTACAATCTAAGGGGTCCCATGAGTTTACAATCTGCTTCTAATCTACTTCCCTCTCATCCTATCTCCATCGCACATAAATCACCTCCCTGCAAGCCCAGCAACCTCATTCCCATAATCCCTCAGCGCCTGTCCTCTTTTCCTGCTCCCTCTGGAACGCTCGCTCTGTGTGCAACAACTCACAACAATTCCATGACCTCTTCCTTTCAAACTCCTTCAACCTCCTAGCTTTAACTGAAACCTGGCTAACTTCCCTCTGACACGGCCTCCGTTGCTGCTCTCTCACATGGCGGTCTACACTTGAGCCATACCCCCAGACCGGGTGAGAGAAATGGTGGCGGGGTCGGAATCCTGCTCTCTCCCACTGCACCTACCAGCATCTCCCTCCACCCCCCATCCCTCTCCTCTCCTCCTTTGAGACCACTGCATCCGCTGTTCTCTCCTCTGGCCCTCAGGGCGGCAGTCATCGACCGCCCACCGGGACCAACCTCCCAGTTCTTTGACCACTTTGCTACCTGGCTTTCTCACTTCCTGTCTTCTAATCTTCCATGCCTAATTCTCGGGGACTTCAACATTCCCATAGACGATCCTTCCGCCCCATGCTGCCTCCAAACTTCTTTCACTCACGTCCTCCCTTGGACTCACACAATCCTCCTCCTCCCTACCCACCGCCATGGTCACGCTATTGACCTTGTCTTTTCCAACCTCTGCTCCATTTCTGAGTTCAAATGTCGCCCTTTCCCCATCTCTGACCACCACCTTCTCTCTTTCAACCTATCTGGACTTCCTAAACACCCTGCTCCCCCACCCCGCACACACACTCGCAGAAATCTACATGCTGTGGACCCCCATCAATTCTCCAACTTACTTCACCACCTCCCTCATACCTCATCCTTCACCTGCCCTGATGCTGCCACTAATCACTACAACACTACGCTTATCTCTGCTCTAGACACTCTTGCTCCTCTTCGACTCTGTAAGGCCCCACGCCGCCAGCTTCAGCCCTGGCACACCCTCCAGACTCGCTACCTGCAAAGATGCTCCCGCACTGCAGAGCGTGCCTGGAGGAAATCCCGCTCTGAAGCTGATTTTGTTCACTTCAAGTTTATTCTCCGGTCATACACCTCTGCCCTCCACTTGGCCAAACAATCCTTCTTCTAATCTCTTATATCTACGCTGTCCTCCAACCCTAAACAGCTCTGGTCCACCTTCAACACCCTCCTCTACCCACCTGCACCTCCCCCCACAGCTGCCTTCAGCGCTCAAGACCTGGCAGACTACTTCCTCAGTAAAACTCTAACTATCAGAAGCAACATCCCAGCACAAGATAGTTATCTGCCACCTCCACTCCCAGAGGTTCCCTCTGCCACCTTCTGCCGCTTCCTCCCAGCCACTGAGGAGGAAGTCAATTCCTTATTGTCCTCCTCACATCTCACCACGTGCCCTCTCGACCCCATTCCCTCACATCTAATTCCTCCCCTCTCCTCCTCCCTCACCCCTGCTCTCACACACATCTTCAACCTATCTCTCTCCACTGGCTCCTTCCCATCCGCCTTCAAACACGCGCTAGTTACCCCTTTACTAAAGAAACCATCCCTAGATCCCAACTCTCCATCCAACTACCGCCCTGTATCCCTGCTTCCCTTCACATCAAAGCTCTTAGAAAAACTAGTCTTCAACCGCCTCTCCCTCTTCCTGTCCTCCAATTCCCTACTTGACCCCCTGCAATCTGGCTTCCGTCCCCTACACTCAACTGAAACTGCCCTCACTAAAGTCACCAACGATCTCCTAACTGCTCAAAAACACGGCCACTTTTCTATTCTCATCCTGCTTGACCTCTCGGCTGCTTTTGACACTGTTGACCACCCCCTCCTTCTACAGACCCTCAACTCTCTGGGTCTCTCGGTGACACTGCACTTGCTTCGGTTGACTCCTATTTATCCAACAGGTCTTTCTGTGTGTCCTTTGCTGGTAACTCCTCCTCCTCATTGCCTCTATCTGTTGGTGTACCTCAAGGCTCTGTCCTTGGTCCTCTGCTCTTTTCCATCTACATCCCTCCCTGGGCAAAATCATCAACAGCTTTGGCTTTAATTACCACCTCTACGCTGATGACACTCAGATCTACCTCTCTACCCCTGATCTCTCTCCCCCTGTCCTTTCCAAAGTCAGTGACTGCTTATCTGGCATCTCCTCCTGGATGGCCTCCCACCACCTAAAGATCAACATGTCAAAGACTGAACTCCTACTTATTCCTCCCTCCAATGCCTCCCCACCTCCTGACTTCTCTATCACGGTGGAGGGTATCACCATCTCCCCATCAAACCAAGTTCGCTGTCTTGGAGTGACACTTGACTCTGCTCTTTCCTTCATCCCCCACATCAAGTCTCTTTCCTCCTCCTGCCGATACCAACAGCGTAATATTTCAGAATTCGGCCATTTCTTACCGCTGTCACCACAAAACAACTCATACACGCCCTGGTAATCTCCCGACTCGACTATTGCAATAATCTCTTATCTGGCTCCCTCTGTCCCGCCTCTCCCCCCTACAATCCATCCTGAACGCCTCCGCCAAGGCTAATTCACCTCACCCGCCGCTCTGTCTCTGCCGCTCCCCTCTGCGAGTCCCTTCACTGGCTCCCCATCCACTGCAGCAATTAAGTTCAAAATCCTTATCCTTACCTACAAAACCCTCACTAACTCAGCTCCCACTACCTGTCCTCACTAATCACCAAATACACCCCAGCCCGCTCCCTAAGGTCAAACAGTGACCTGCGCCTAGCTTCTCCCCGCATCACCTCTTCCCATGATAGACTGCAGGATTTCTGAGGCATAGCCCCCACTCTCTGGAACGCTCTCCCTCGTACTGTCAGACTTTCCCTAATTTCTTCCTTCAAACGCTCCCTTAAAACATTCCTATTTAGGGAAGCCTACCACCCAACTCACTGACGCAACCATCAATCACTCTCACCTTACAGTCCTCTCCTCCTGTTTCCAACCCCAACCTTCCCAGATTGTGAGTTCCTACGGGAATAGGGCCCTCATCTCCTCCTGTACTGTTTGTCAAATGTTGTTCAATGTTTTGTAACCCTGTCTATACTGTACTTATGTACAGCGCTGCGGAATATGCTGGCGCTTTATAAATAAAGAATAATAATAATAATAAAAGAGGTCCTGTTCCTGTGAGTTTGCAATCTGAGGGTTCTGTTCCTGTGAGCTTACAATCTAAAAGGGTCCTGTTCCCGTGAGCTTACAATCTAAGAGGGAAGAGGAACCTGCTCTAATATATAAATGCCTTTGTAATGCGTTGTCAGCTGCGTGCGCACCCATCACAGCTGCTCCGTTGGCCCTCCTGTTGCGGATGGGATGGCAATTGACGCGTTACAAACGCATTTATATAGAGAGATACTCTTGGATAGGACATTGAAAAAAAAAATATGTGGATTTGAATTCTGAGCTGGCGACAACAACAATAGACTGCCCTCTGGGCAGGCTTTCCACCTAGTTTCTAATAAAGGTTTATGATACATTTTAGGCTGGTGTCAGACGAGCGCACTCATCACCCCGTGTTGCCGCACATTTGTATGTCTGTTATAGCATATAATTATGACCAATGGAGCCCCACACACAAAGAACGTCCGCACGGAACTGCGGACGCATAACGGATGCGGCAAACGTAAATCGTAAGAACGTAAATCCGCTAGAACGGACGCACAGAGTGCGCTGAGTCTGCAACGTCCACATAGCTTTGTGTGTGAGTGATGGAACGTGGTCAGACGGACTACATTTTTGACATCCAGCATTTTTGACGGACAAAATGTTTTTCATATTAATTTATTTTCCATCTACAACAGCCAAAAAAAACGTCAGTCACAAAAACGGACCGTGTGGCCACTACCTTGTCATCAGTCAGAAAGTACGTCCGTTTTGTACGGACGCACAGTGCACTCAGAATGTGCTCGTCTGACATTAGCCCTATTCAACAAAAAGCACTTGGTAGTGAAGGGGATAATAAGAATGAGGTTCAGGCCTTGCTATGGTGAGATTTATTTTACTGCAGCAGTTAAATATTGCAGCCAAAAGGGGTTACTGTGAGTCTAGGCCAGATACAGGACTCTGCTATTAGACCAGCCACTTTCCCTAGTATGTGCCTGGTGAGGCTGGGACTAGTCGGCAGTAGGGGGCAGCGGTGATATCAATACTGAGGCTCTAGTGCTGAATATCTTAAACGGCCAAATGATAGGCTCCAAAGCAGGGATCTCAAACTCTACCCCCCCCCCCAGGTATTACTGAACCACAGCGCCCTTGATTCTTTTTGAATTCTTATAATACTGAGAATTCTCACCATCTGGGGGATCAGTTAGAAAACGCTGGTCTAGATTTTACATTTCATATGAGTCTTTTAAAACGTAATGAGCATCATCGAAGATCTAGTTCCAAAACATCAGGAAGGCCAAGGTTTCTGACCTGTGATATAAGATCTCACAGCTGTACATGTATATTAGTGGAAATCGAGCTATGAGGGTAAAGGAACTGCCTGCAAAGCTAACAGACAGGATTATTTTGAAGCACAAATACTAACAGGTCTATTCATTAAAGGTGAAACTAAGGAGAACGACCGGAGAAGTGAAAATTCTAGGTCGAAATAGACAAACCAGAAAAATTCTCCCATTTATCTCACTTTCCAAATCTGCTATTTGGCCTAGATTTCTCTCCTCTTGTCCTGCCTATTCTCCAGAGTTTCACCTTTACTGAATAGACCTGTAGGAAGGCTGCAAAAATATCAGCTACATTGAAGGTTCCCAAGAGCAGAGTGGCTTCCATAATTCTTAAATGGAAGATGTTTAGAACAAGCTTCCTTTCCCAGGCTGTCCAGTCAGCAATGGGGAGCAAACTCAGCAATGGGGAGAGAAAAGCTATTCGAAAGAGAGGTGACCCAGATGGTCACTCTTGATTTGCTCTATATTTTATTGTCGATGTGGGAGAGATGTGCAGATAGACAACAATCACTGCAACACTCCACTCTGTGAATGTTCTTGAGCAGCCCAGCCAGAACCTAAACCCAATCGAACATCTCTGGAGAGACCTGAAAATTGTGGTACTATGACAATCTCGACCCAACCTGACAGAGATAGAGGATCTGCTGAGCTGAATGGCAGAAACTGCCCAAATGCAGGTGTGCAAAGCTTGACGTCATACCTAAAAAGTCTTGAAGCAGTAACTCTTCTGTCACACAAAACTCCAAAAATGGGCTGGACAAAATTCTTGGCACCCTTTCAAAATTGTGGATAAAAAAGATTGTTTCAAGCATGTGATGCTCCTGTAAACTCACCTGGGGCAAGTAACAGGTGTAGGCAATATAAAAATCACACCTGAAAGCAGATAAAAAGGAGAGAAGTTCACTTTGCATTGTGTGTCTGTGTGTGCCACACTAAGCATGGACAACAGAAAGAGGAGAAGAAAACTGTCTGAGGACCTGAGAACCAAAATTGTGAAAAAATATCAGCAATCTCAAGGTTACAAGTCCATCTCCAGAGATCAACTGAACCCCTGCATACTTTTGCTGGTAGGCATTATCACCCAGTATTCGCAGGCACCCACATTATAACGTTTCCTTGGTTTTTTTTTCTGTTTTTTTATTTATTTTTGTTTTCTCCACCATTTGCTTTGCTAATTAGCATGTGAATCTCCTGCCCTATTGACACAGCCCATCCAGCTTCAGCTGTTGACTTTTTAACTGCCTGATTGCAATCAGTCTGCCCTATATAACCACTAAGACTGGCTCCATTTGAGCCAGGCTCTTGTGACATTCACAAGTGACAGTCTTAAGTGGACGCTTAGAGTTGATTCCTGGAGTTTTATCCAAGATCCCCCTACGCCATCACGATCTCTAATTCCTGTGTCTCCTCTCTCCACAGGTAGGCATTATCACCCATCATCCAGACACCCACAGCTCAACTGAACCCCTGCATACTTTGCTGGTAGCATTATCACCCAGTATTCGCAGGCACCCACATTATAACGTTTCCTTGGTTTTTTTTTTCTGTTTTTTTATTATTTTGTTTTCTCCACCATTTGCTTTGCTAATTAGCATGTGAATCTCCTGCCCTATTGACACAGCCCATCCAGCTTCAGCTGTTGACTTTTTAACTGCCTGATTGCAATCAGTCTGCCCTATATAACCACTAAGACTGGCTCCATTTGAGTCACTTCACAAGTGACAGTCTTAAGTGGACGCTTAGAGTTGATTCCTGGAGTTGCGGGACTGGAGGAAGGAACTGCAAGGCCCTATTTTACTCTGGGTAAACGCAAGTCTATATCATGCTTTCTCTCACGCTTCTCCTCTTTACTTCTACCTTTCTCCTTAAATGGAACTCCTGCCCCTCTACCACCGACCCCCTACACTATCTGCATCTCTCCCTCCCTCCTCTCGTCCCACATGATGGCCTCACATGAGCTCCTTTGTCTCCTCAGAACATGGTCTCCCTCTAACTCTCGTGCTGCCAATCACTCCCACGCCCACAAATCCCATTCCCACCTTCTCTTTCTCACCTCTCCTGCTTACTCTATTCAGGTGACATATCCCCTAACCCTGGCCCCACAACACATCCAATACTCCCCTCTCATCCTATCTCCATCGCACATAAATCACCTCCCTGCAAGCCCAGCAACCTCATTCCCATCATCCCTCAGCGCCTGTCCTCTTTCTCCTGCGCCCTCTGGAACGCTCGCTCTGTGTGCAACAAACTCACAGCCGTCCATGACCTCTTCCTTTCAAACTCCTTCAACCTCCTAGCTTTAACTGAAACCTGGCTAACTCCCTCTGACACGGCCTCCGTTGCTGCTCTCTCACATGGCGGTCTACACTTGAGCCATACCCCCAGACCGGTGAGAGAAATGGTGGCGGGGTCGGGCTCCTGCTCTCTCCCACCTGCACCTACCAGCATCTCCCTCCACCCCCATCCCTCTCCTTCTCCTCCTTCGAGACACACTGCATCCGCCTGTTCTCTCCTCTGGCTCTCAGGGTGGCAGTCATCTACCGCCCACCGGGACCAACCTCCCAGTTCTTTGACCACTTTGCTACCTGGCTTTCTCACTTCCTGTCTTCTAATCTTCCATGCCTAATTCTCGGGGACTTCAACATTCCCATTGACGATCCTTCCGCTCCTGCTGCCTCCAAACTTCTTTCACTCACGTCCTCCCTTGGACTCACACAATCCTCCCTCCTCCCTACCCACCGCGATGGTCACGTTATTGACCTGGTCTTTTCCAACCTCTGCTCCATTTCTGAGTTCAAATGTCGCCCTTCCCCATCTCTGACCACCACCTTCTCTCTTTCAACCTATCTGGACTTCCTAAACACCCTGCTCCCCCACCCCGCACACACACTCGCAGAAATCTACATGCTGTGGACCCCCATCAATTCTCCAACCTACTTCACCACCTCCCTCATACCTCATCCTTCACCTGCCCTGATGCTGCCACTAATCACTACAACACTACGCTTATCTCTGCTCTAGACACTCTTGCTCCTCTTCGACTCTGCAAGGCCCCACGCCGCCAGCTTCAGCCCTGGCACACCCTCCAAACTCGCTACCTGCAAAGATGCTCCCGCACTGCAGAGCGTGCCTGGAGGAAATCCCGCTCTGAAGCTGATTTTGTTCACTTCAAGTTTATTCTCCGGTCATACACCTCTGCCCTCCACTTGGCCAAAAAATCCTTCTCATCTCTTATATCTACGCTGTCCTCCAACCCTAAACGGCTCTGGTCCACCTTCAACACCCTCCTCCACCCACCTGCACCTCCCCCCTCAGCTGCCTTCAGCGCTCAAGACCTGGCAGACTACTTCCTCAGTAAAACTCTAACTATCAGAAGCAACATCCCAACACAAGATAGTTATCTGCCACCTCCACTCCCACAGGTCCCCTCTGCCACCCTCTGCCGCTTCCTCCCAACCACTGAGGAGGAAGTCAATTCCTTATTGTCCTCCTCACATCTCACCACGTGCCCGCTCGACCCCATTCCCTCACATCTAATTCCTCCCTCTCCTCCTCCCTCACCCCTGCTCTCACACACATCTTCAACCTATCTCTCTCCACTGGCTCCTTTCCATCCGCCTTCAAACACGCGCTAGTTACCCCTTTACTAAAGAAACCATCCCTAGACACCAACTCTCCATCCAACTACCGCCCTGTATCCCTGCTTCCCTTCACATCAAAGCTCTTAGAAAAACTAGTCTTCAACCGCCTCTCCCTCTTCCTGTCCTCCAATTCCCTACTTGACCCCCTGCAATCTGGCTTCCGTCCGCTACACTCAACTGAAACTGCCCTCACCAAAGTCACCAACGACCTCCTAACTGCTCAAAAAACACGGCCACTATTCTATTCTCATCCTGCTTGACCTCTCGGCTGCTTTTGACACTGTTGACCACCCCCTCCTTCTACAGACCCTCAACTCTCTGGGTCTCGGTGACACTGCACTTGCTTGGGTTGACTCCTATTTATCCAACAGGTCCTTCTGTGTGTCCTTTGCTGGTAACTCCTCCTCTTCATTGCCTCTATCTGTTGGTGTACCTCAAGGCTCTGTCCTTGGTCCTCTGCTCTTTTCCATCTACACCTCCTCCATGGGCAAAATCATCAACAGCTTTGGCTTTAATTACCACCTCTACGCTGATGACACTCATATCTACCTCTCTACCCCTGATCTCTCTCCCCCTGTCCTTTCAAAAGTCAGTGACTGTTTATCTGGCATCTCCTCCTGGATGGCCTCCCACCACCTAAAGATCAACATGTCAAAGACTGAGCTCCTACTTATTCCTCCCTCTAATGCCTCCCCACCTCCTGACTTCTCTATCACGGTGGAGGGTATCACCATCTCCCCATCAAACCAAGTTCGCTGTCTTGGAGTTACACTGGACTCTGCTCTTTCCTTCATCCCCCACATCAAGTCTCTTTCCTCCTCCTGCCGATACCAACTGCGTAATATTTCCAGAATTCGGCCATTTCTTACCGCGGTCACCACAAAACAACTCATACACGCCCTGGTAATCTCCCGACTCGACTATTGCAATAATCTCTTATCTGGCCTCCCTCTGTCCCGCCTCTCCCCCCTACAATCCATCCTGAACGCCTCCGCCAGGCTAATTCACCTCACCCGCCGCTCTGTCTCTGCCGCTCCCCTCTGCGAGTCCCTTCACTGGCTCCCCATCCACTGCAGAATTAAGTTCAAAATCCTTATCCTTACCTACAAAACCCTCACTAACTCAGCGCCCCACTACCTGTCCTCACTAATCACCAAATACACCCCAGCCCGCTCCCTAAGGTCAAACAGTGACCTGCGCCTAGCTTCTCCCCGCATCACCTCTTCCCATGATAGACTGCAGGATTTCTCACGCGCAGCCCCCACTCTCTGGAACGCTCTCCCTCGTGCTGTCAGACTTTCCCCTAACTTCTCTTCCTTCAAACGCTCCCTGAAAACGTTCCTATTTAGGGAAGCCTACCACCCAACTCACTGACGCAACCATCAATCACTCTCACCTTACAGTCCTCTACTCCTGTTTCCAACCCCAACCTCCTAGATTGTGAGTTCCTACGGGAATAGGGCCCTCATCTCCTCCTGTACTGTTTGTCAAATGTTGTTCAATGTATTGTAACCCTGTCTGTACTGTGCTTATTGTACAGCGCTGCGGAATATGCTGGCGCTTTATAAATTAATAATAATAATAATAATAATCTATATTTGCCTTTGTCCACAGTGCGCAACATTATCAAGAAGTTTGCAACCCATGGCACTGTAGCTAATCTCTCTGGGTGTGGATGGAAGAGAAAAATTATGAAAGGTTGCAACGCAGGATAGTCCGGATGGTGGATAAGCTGCCCCAAACAAGTTCCAAAGAAATTCAAGCTGTCCTGCAGGCTCAGGGAGCATCAGTGTCAGCGCGAACTACCCATCGACATTTAAATGAAATGAAACGCTATGGCAGGAGACCCAGGAGGACCCCACTGCTGACAGAGACATAAAAAAGCAAGACTACAGTTTGCCAAAATGTACTTGAGTAAGCAAAAATCCTTCTGGGAAAACGTCTTGTGGACAGATGAGACCAAGATAGAGCTTTTTGGTAAATCACATCATTCTACTGTTTACCGTAAACGGAATGAGGCCTACAAAGAAAAGAACACAGTACCTACAGTGAAATGTGGTGGAGGTTCAATGATGTTTTGGGGTTGTTTTGCTGCCTCTGGCACTGGGTGCCTTGAATGTGTGCAAAGCATCATGAAATCTGAGGATTACCAAAGGATTTTGGGTCGCACTGTAGATCCCAGTGTCAGAAAGCTGGGCTTGCGTCCGAGATCTTGGGTCTTCCAGCAGGACAATGACCCCAAACATACGTCAAAAAGCACCCAGAAATGGATGGCGTCAAAGCGCTGGAGAATTCTGAAGTGGCCAGCAATGAGTCCAGATCTAAATCCCATTGAACACCTGTGGAGAGATCTTACAATTGCTGTTGGGAAAAGGCGCACTTCCAATAAGAGAGACCTGGAGCAGTTTGCAAAGGAAGAGTGGTCCAAAATTCCGGGGGAGAGGTGTAAGAAGCTTATTGATGGTTATAGGAAGCGACTGATTTCATTTATTTTCTCCAAAGGGTGTGCAACCAAATATTAAGTTAAGGGTGCCAAGAATTTTGTCCAGCCCATTTTTGGAGTTTTGTGTGACATTATGTCCAATTTGCTTTTTTTCCTCCCTTTTTTTGTTTTGTTCCAATACACACAAAGGGAATAAACATGTGTTGCTGCAATACTTTTCTGTGAGAAATACTTGATTTTCTAGAAAGATGTCTGGGGTGCCAACAATTTCGTCCATGACTGTATATACAGTCAGGTCCAGAAATATTGGGACATCGACACAATTCTAACATCTGCAAACTGCTGTAAGTCCTACACCGTTCACCTGAGTTGGATGTACATACCCTCAAATTAAAGCTGACAGTCTGCAGTTAAAGCACATTGTGTTTGTTTCATTCCAACTCCATTGTGGTGGTGTATAGAGCCAAAGATGTTAGAATTGTGCCGATGTCTCAATATTTCTGGACCTGACTGTATATATATTTATTAGGGTTGAGGAAATTAACAATTAATCCATTGATTAATCATAAATTTTTTGGTTGATTAAAAATATTTTAATCGACCAGCGGCGCAAAGCACGCGGCGGCGCCGCATGCTTTGCGCCGCGTGTTTGGCTCCCTGTGACTGTCCGAAGGCTTGGAGCTTCGGCGCTCGTCTGGGGGAACCACGTGACCAGCCGCGTTCTCGTGAGATCGCGGCTGGTCACGTGGTTCCCCCAGGCGAGTGCCCAAACTCCATGCTGCCGGATGCGCACAGGGAGCCGAACACGTGGCGCCAGGAGGTGAGCTGGGGCAGTATATCGATGTGTGCTAGGGCAAATATATCCATGTGTGCTGTGGGGCAGTATATCCATGTGTGCTGTGGGCAAATATATCCATGTGTGCTGAGAAAGTATATCCATGTGTGCTGGGGCAGTATATCCATGTGTGCTGGGGCAATATATCCATGTGAGCTGGGGGCAGTATATCCATGTGAGCTGGGGGCAATATGTCCATATGAGCTGGGGCGATATATCCATATGAGCTGGGGGCAAAGCAATATATCCATGTGAGCTGGGGCAATATGTCCATCATATATATATATCAGTGAGTTTTATTGCTGTGGATTCTGTGATACGCTCAAACACACTGCACATTGCTGTGAGTTTTATTACTGTGGAGCGATGTTAAGTTTTGCGTTTCTGATCTGTATGTGTGTTATAATTAATCGATAAAAAAAATTTGATTAATCGAACACAAAAATTTTAATCATTACTGGCCCTAATAGATAGATATATATATATATATATATATATATATATATATATGATCTTGGATTTACAGAGAATTAGCTCCCTTATACAATTCTGCTAGGAGCCTGAGAGCCAGCATAAATCTATTTTCTTGTCAGCAGTTTCTCAAACCCCTGGGTTTTCTTGTAGCACGGTTCAGAGCTAAAGCTTCTCTCTTGAGGTGCTATGACATATTAGAAGGAAAAGTGATTATCAATTAACACTGGAGCTTATCCCTCCCTGTTTTCCCAAAATAAATGTCAGATATATTAAATTATGCAAATAATGGAAATACTGAGATACAGATTACATGTGTATCCATAGGCCGGCAACACTATTTCACATGTTTGGATAATTTGATAGATTTTTATAAATATATCCCTTGGGCTATCTCTCTGCATGTATCAGCTAAATATAGGTCGGTTATAGGGGGATGGGAACATTTGTTAATTGAATGAGGTTATCATCACGCTGTTTTAAAAATGTGGCAGTAGTAATGTAGGAGTAACCTCTTTTAGTAATGAATTTGAATTAAATACATTTAAGCTTGTTGTTTGGCCGTGGATGATCCACTAGACTCCTATTTCTTTCTGACATTTGACCGGTGTGTTTGGGGTTAAAGCTTGTTCATCTAGTGGTGTTCTGAAAAGAGTACACTGGAACATTCAAACAAATATTACTTATCTAGAAACATAGAAACATAGGTTCTTATCTGCCGACATCTTTCTTTCGGCCCATCTAGTCTGCCCAATTACATGGATACTTTACCTGGATTTATCTTTTGTTTAGGATAGCCTTATGCCTATCCCATGCTTGCTTAAATTCAATTACTGTTTTGGCCTCTACCACTTCAACTGGAAGACTGTTCCATGTATCCACCACCCTCTCAGTAAAATAATGCTTCCTGATGTTACTTTTAAACCTTTGCCCCTCTAATCTAAGACTATGTCCTCTTGTTTTGCTATTTTGTTTCCTTTTAAATATACTCCCTTCCTCTACCTTGTGGATTCCCTTTACGTATTTAAATGTTTCTATCATATCTCCTCTGTCTCGTCTTTTTTCCAAGCTGTACATGTTAAGATCATTAAGCCTTTCCTGGTAACTTTTCTCCTTCAAGCCGTACACCATTTTAGTAGCCCTTCTCTGAACTCTCTCTAAGATGTCTATATCCTTCTGGAGATACGGTCTCCAGTACTGCACACAGTACTCCAAGTGAGGTCTCACCAGTGCTCTGTACAGTGGCATGAGCACTTCCCTTTTCCTACTGCTAATACCTCTCCCTACACAACCAAGCATTCTGCTAGCATTTCCTGCTGCTCTATTACATTGACTACTTACCTTTAGATCCTCTGAAATAATAACCCCTAAATCCCTTTCCTCAGATGTTGAGGTTAGGACTGTATCAAATATTCTATATTCAGCCCTTGGGTTTTTACGTCCCAGGTGCATTATCTTGCACTTATCCACATTAAAACTCAATTGCCACAGCTCCGACCATTGTTTTAGTTTACCTAAATCATTTGTCATTTGGCTGATCCCTCCAGGAACGTCAACCCTGTTGCAAATCTTTGTGTCATCAGCAAAAAGACATACTTTTCCATTAATACCTTCTGCAATATCACTAATAAAAATATTAAATAGAATGGGTCCAAGTACTGACCCCTGAGGTACCCCACTGGTAACAAGACCTTGCGCCGAATAAACTCCATTTACCACAACCCTCTGTTGCCTGTCACTCAGCCACTGCCTAATCCATTCAACAATATTGGAATCCAAGCTCAAAGATTGCAATTTATTGATAAGCCTTCTATGCGGAACAGTATCAAAAGCCTTACTGAAATCTAAATAAGCAATGTCTACTGCACCACCTGTGTCTATTATTTTTGTTACCCAATCAAAAAAATCAATAAGATTAGTTTGGCATGATCTCCCTGAGGTAAACCCATGTTGTTTCTGATCCTGTAATCTATGTGTTTTTAGATGTTCAACAATCCTTTCCTTTAACATGGTTTCCATTAATTTACCCACTACTGACGTAAGACTAACTGGCCTATAGTTCCCAGATTCCTCCCTACTACCCTTCTTGTGAATGGGCACAACATTTGCTAATTTCCAGTCTTCTGGGACGACTCCCGTTAGCAAGGATTGGTTAAATAAATCTGTTAACGGTTTTGCTATTACATCACTGAGCTCTTTTAATAATTTAGGGTGGATCCCATCAGGCCCCATTGACTTATTTGTCTTTACTTTAGACAGCTGCTGTAGAACCTCCTCCTCTGTAAACTGATATGTAATTGTCTCGTTAGTGTTTCCTCCTAACTGAGGTCCCTTTCCTTCCTTTTCTTCTGCAAAGACTGAACAAAAATATTCATTGAGGCAGTCAGCGAGACTTTTATCCTCTTCTACATACATTCCTTCCTTTGTTTTTAATCTAACTAATCCTTGTTTTACTTTTCTTTTCTCGTTTATGTATCTAAAAAATGTTTTGTCCCCCTTTTTTACTGACTGAGCTATTTTCTCTTCTGCGTGTGCTTTGGAAGCTCTTATAAATTGCTTTGCCTCTTTCTGCCTAATCTTATAGGTTTGCCTGAGTTGTTTTATAATTATTGAATGCTGTCTTTTTGTTCTTCACTATTTTGGCCACTTCTGCAGAGTACCACAGTGGTTTCTTCCCTTTTTTGTTTTTGCTAACAAGTCGAATGCAATTGCCTGTGGCCTTCAATAAAGCTTCTTTTAAATAATCCCATTTCTCCTGGACTCCCTTTAAACTCCTCCAGTCTGATAATGACTCCTTCACACAAAGTCTCATTTTAGAAAAATCTGTTTTTTTAAAGTCTAAAACTTTTGTTTTTGTGTGGTGCGGCTCCATCTCTGTTCTTATATTAAACCATACTGACTGGTGATCACTAGATCCCAAATTTTCACCTACAACAACGTCTGATACTAAACCTCCATTTGTGAGTATTAAATCCAATATGGCCTCTTTACGGGTCGGCTCCTCAACTACTTGTGTTAAAGATAATCCCAGTAGGGAGTTTAGAATATTTGTACTCCTGGTGCACCCAGCTGTTTTGGTTTTCCAGTTCACATCAGGAAGATTAAAGTCCCCCATGATAATAACTTCCCCCTTCATTGCCATTTTGGCTATTTCCTCAAGCAGCAGATTATCTAGCTCTTCTACTTGTCCAGGGGATCTATAGATCACACCTACACGAGCTACTGTATGATTGCCAAATGTTAGCGTAACCCAAACTGACTCTATGTTCACCTCGCTCACTTTTATTTGGTTCGTTTTTATGTTGTTTTTCACATACAGGGCCACACCTCCTCCTTTCCTACCTTCTCTGTCTTTTCTATATAAAGAGTACCCCGGTATTGTTATGTCCCAATTATTTTTCTCACTGAACCATGTCTCAGTAACCGCAACTAAATCTACTTTTTCAGCTGCCATCATTGCCTCCAGTTCATTGATTTTATTGACTAAACTGCGAGCATTTATAGACACGACTCTGAGCTTGTCATTTTTTCCCCCGCATGTTGCTTGCACCCGCCGATTTAGTTTTGGGGGACAATCAGGCAGATTTTTTTTTACCCTTTTGTCCCCCCCTCCTAGTTTAAATATTTCTTTGCGAAACCTTTGAACTTCTCACTGAGAACATATGTTCCCCTATGAGTAAGATGCAAACCATCTTTTTTATACAGTTCCTTTCTGCTCCAATTAGAGCTATCATGGGACACAAAGCCAAATCCTTGCTCTCGACACCATTCCCGAAGCCACAGATTAAATTCCCTATTGCGCATCTGCCAATCCTGAATGTTATGCACAGGCAAAACTTCAGAGAATGACACAGTGGACGCAATCTTCTGTATTTCACCTCCAAGAACACAAAAATCCTCCTTAATCTCAGAAACCTCATTGCTAGCCAAGTCATTTGTCCCTAGATGGACTAGAACATCCACTTCCCCTTGCTGCTTTGCTTGTTTGACAATATTGAGAATACGTCTCTTGTCTCTACGAGCAGTAGCCCCAGGAAGACATCTCACCAAACCACTACTCTCCAGCTCAACACCTCTTATGATAGAATCACCCAGCAACAATTGCCTTCTATCATGTCCCACCTTTTCCTTATTGTTCTTGGTTGCAGTCCTGCATACCTTAGGCATAGGGGATGGTGGTTCCTCAACTATGGTGTCTGAGCCTACTTCCGTCTCACCACTACACTCTGAAAGTGCCTCAAAAGAATTAAGAAGAGCCACAGACTGTGGGACATGCCTTATATCCACAACTCTAAGTCTACCAGATCCTACAGTAGTCCATCTGCCACTCCTAGGAGGCCTCTGTGGCAGTGGCTTTGTAACAGTCATAGCCATAGTCTGAGTTTGTGTAACAGAGAATTTACAAATCTCAGACTTCAAACAGGCAATTTCCTGCTGCAATAAAGAGAGCTGCCTACATATCAGGCACACTCCAAACCTCCAAAAATTGGATCTAAAAACAAATGCATGACAGCTCTTACACTGGACCAAGCCTGCCATTATAAAAGAATGGATTTAAACCAACAAATCTTACCTTTTTGTAGGTGTTCTACCTCCTGTCTAACCTCAGACTACCTCCAGAGTATCTCCAGAAGATCTCTAAGTGCTCACTTTGAAGACTTCACTTAGAAGTCCAACGTCTTCCCAAGCATACCTCCAAGTCCACTAGAGCATGGTTGCAGATTAAAGTCTGGAACATTTTGGAGTGGCCATCGCAGTCACCTGACTTAAATCCGATTGAGAACCTCTGGTGGGACTTAAAGAAAGCAGTTGCAGTGCGCAAGCCTAAGAATGTGACTGAACTGGAGGCTTTTGCCCATGACGAATGGGCGAAGATACCCGTAGAAGGCTTCACAAGCTCAATTAGACTCTTCAAGCTTGCACAGCAGTGTTTTTAACAATATTTTGGTTAAAATGTTCACACTCTTGACCATTTATCACCCTTTTACAGAGAAAACTCAGAAAATATCTAGTCTGCGCTATACTTTACCCGACAACATTTCATAACAAAAATCTTCATTTTTTTGCGAGGCTGATTTTATGCGGAAGGATATTTTAAAGGGACACTACCAAAGAAATGATTTATTTAGTTTAGTTTACAGTTGTGTTCAAAATTATTCAACCCCCAATGCTGTAAAGGGTTTTAGGGAATTTAGTGTACATTTGTAATTGTATTCAGAATGAAATCCTACAAGGACTTTTTAAAGAACCATATGCAACTAAAATGACATCAATTGGTTTTGTAATACAGTAGTAAATGTTTCTTTTGTGAATTCTTCATTGACACAATTATTCAACCCCTTAAAGACTACCACTCTGAAGAACAGAGGTTCATTCAAGTGTTTTCAATCAGGTATTGAAAACACCTGTGGATGTCACGGAGCAGCAATAAAGCATAATAAGCACCAATTCGGCAGCATTAAAATGACGGTGATACTCAGCTCCTTCTAGACATTTACTGGTGTGGTTACAAACATGGTGAAGTCAAGAGAATGGTCCAGGAAGACAAGAGAAGAGGTGATTACTCTTCACAGGAAGGGCAATGGCTATAAGAAGATTGCAAAGATGTTAAACATACCAAGAGAGACCATAGGAAGCATCATTCGCAAATTCAAGGCAAAGGGCACTGTTGAAACGATACCTGGTCGTGGCAGAAAGAAGATGCTGACTTCGACTGCTGTGTGCTACCTGAAGCGTAGAGTGGAGAAAAGTCCCCGTGTGACTGCTGAGGAACTGAGAAAAGATTTGTCAGATGTGGGTACTGAAGTTTCAGCTCAGACAATACGGCGCACACTGCGTAATGAAGGCCTCCATGCCAGAACTCCCAGGCGCACCCCCTTGCTGTCTCCAAAGAATAAGAAGAGTCGACTGCAGTATGCCAAAAGTCATGTGGACAAACCACAGAAGTTTTGGGATAGTGTTCTGTGGACTGATGAAACAAAATTAGAACTGTTTGGGCCCATGGATCAACGCTATGTTTGGAGGAGGAAGAACAAGGCCTATGAAGAAAAGAACACCTTGCCTACTGTGAAGCATTGCGTGGGGGTCAATCATGCTTTGGGGCTGTTTTGCTTCTGCAGGTATAGGGAAGCTTCAGCGTGTGCAAGGTACCATGAATTCTCTTCAGTACCAGGAGATATTGGATGACAACGTGATGCAGTCCGTCACAAACCTGAGGCTTCGGAGACGTTGGACCTTTCAACAGGACAATGATCCCAAGCATACCTCCAAGTCCACTAGAGCATGGTTGCAGATTAAAGTCTGGAACATTTTGGAGTGGCCATCGCAGTCACCTGACTTAAATCCGATTGAGAACCTCTGGTGGGACTTAAAGAAAGCAGTTGCAGTGCGCAAGTCTAAGAATGTGACTGAACTGGAGGCTTTTGCCCATGACGAATGGGCGAAGATACCCGTAGATCGCTGCAAGACACTTGTGTCAAGCTATGCTTCACGTTTAAAAGCTGTTATAACTGTAAAAGGATGTTGTACTAAGTACTAAGATTGAATGTCACTTGGGGGTTGAATAAAACTGATAATGATGTGAGCACAGAAAAGACATTTGTGGTTATTTCATTATAAATGTTATGTTATATTTGTCTGACCTACACGTGCCTCTTTGATTTAATTGTAAGCAAGATGACTGAATGATCAAAATCAATGTCAAACTGGCCAAAACACTCAATTTCAGTGGGGGTTGAATAATTTTGAACACTACTGTATGTTGCTAATATCTTACATGTACTTTGCTTTTCTCATGTATGTTTAGTTTGGAAAATATTTTACTATATATATATATATATATATATATATATGTCACTGTGTGCATCCAGTATGAGATATTTTGTGTTGTAAATGCCCCCCCCCGTATCTTTACAGCACTTGTTCCTCACTGTGTGGCACTGAGCATAGCATGGAGTGAATTGGTCAAAAGTCCAGAAAACCAACTCAGAGCATTGCGTGCGCTCTATGCAAAACACATCACCACGGGTAGATTGGAAGTCTTTTAAGGTCCCTGTCATATATCATTCAGCTGCCATCTCTTATCTGGGTAACATAGACGACACAATAGATACCCTGCAGCCTTATCTAAACATTTACTCCTCTAATTCATTACTTCTTCAATACTGTTTTATCCTACACCACAGCTATAAAGTAAAACGTTTGCTCATTATTTTGGCAATGTAAACACACTGTAAACATACCGTAAACAAGAAAAAAATTCTAACTTTCCTTTTTACACGAAATTACGACATAGAAAAAAAACTGCAACATGAATTTTATAATGTGGTCTTGTTATAATGGTCTTGTTAAAATGCATAAGTAATCTAGTTACAGCTTAAGTTAGGGGGTAGAGTTCCTTTATCGCTCTATCTCTTGCTAAACAAACTTATTTCTCATCCTACATCTCCACCTTTTCTCATGATTCTAGACGTCTGTTTCATACTTTCAATCTGTTAATACGCCACACTTCCGCTCAACCTTCCACAGACCTCACTACTGTCAGCTTTTCTGATTACTTCATCGATAAGATTACTAAACTTAGACTTGTAGAAATCACTTCACTGCCCTCCTCCTTTACCCATTCAACCTCACTCACTTCTTTACTCCCTGACTCCGTTTCTACTAATATTTTCCTTTTCTCCAGTCTCAGAAGAGGACGTCTCGGCACTTCTCATGTCCTCTCAATCCCATCCCTTCGCACTTTATTGGGTCTGTTCTACCGGCCTCAGTGACACTGCTCTCTCCTGTTCTCTTCTTCTTCTCTCTTCGCTCCTTCAGTATCTCTTTTGCTGGTGCCTCTTCACCCCAGATTCCTCTTCCAGTTGGGGTACCTCAAGGCTCTGTCCTGGGTCTTCCTAATCTTCTTGATCTATACCACGTCTCTTGGTTACCTCATATCTTCTTATGGATTAAAATATCATCTCTATGCTGACGACACCCAAATCTACCTTACCTCTCCCGATCTTTCTCCTCCTATCGACTGGATGACTTCCCATTTCCTAAATTTCAACCTTTCTAAAACTGAACTTCTCGTCTTCCCGCTCTCTAAAGCCAACATTCTTTGCCCATTTCCCTTCAGGTGAATGGTGCCACTATTACTTCTTCCTCTCAGGCCCGTTGCCTCAGAGTCCTCTTCGACACTGATCTCTCCTTCACTACTTACATTCAGTCGCTAACCAAATCCTGCTACTTCCACCTAAAAAACATTGCACGCATCCGCCCCATTCTTAATCAGGACTCTGCTAAAATGTTCATCCAATCTCTTATTATCTCCCACCTTGACTACTGTAACCTTTGTCTTACTGGCCTTAAGAGATCCCAGATTCTCCCTCTGCAGCCTGTGATGAACTAAGATTTGGGTTCACTCTGGACTAATGAATATATATACACTGCATGTAAACTTATTATGAACAATTAGCAAGAAGACTTATCTTAGTGGTGGTCTGCTTCAGATTTTTCCAGCCCAATCTTATCCTGGTAAATGATTTCCAGTAAGAAGATTGCGTGCCACAATTGATAATTTCACCTCCGTGATATAGGGTATTAATCGGCAAAGCAGCACGCTTTACGCAAGCTTCTTATCCATAAACGTTATTTAAAAAATTCCATAATATTTATTTGCAAAGGATTTTGCCAGGAAGGATACATTGAGATTTCTCTCGTTTTCAAGTATGTCCTGGGTTCAATATAAAAACAATAATGGCATATATTCGACGCATATCATCTTTAATGACTTTATCAAGAATAATGCCAGTGTATGCAGTATGTATATATAGTTTTGAGTCTAATTGGCATCGATCGATCGAAAGCAAGTTCACCATGGAGAATGTGAAGCAAGAGATGTAGCCGGAAATTGAGGAGGATGAGCAAGATCTGTTAAGGAGAAAGAACGGCGACTGGAAGTGACCTCAACTGTAGAAACGAAACTGGAAAACACGTAGGACAAGTAGAAGTGGACGTCAAGGAAGTAAAGCAGTGACCGGAACACGTGGCAGCAGAGGAGGATGCCAGAGGAAGGGGAGGACATTGCCAATTAGACTCAAAACTATATATACATACTGCATACACTGACTGGCATTATTCTTGATAAAGACATTAAAGACGAAACGCGTCGAATATATGCCGTTATTGTTTTTATATTATGGAATTTTTTTAATAAATTACTTTTATGGATAAGAAGCTTGCGTAAAGCGTGCTGGTTTGCTGATTAATACCCTATACCACGGAGGTGAGATTACGAACTGTGGCACGCCATCTTCTTACTGGAAATCATTTACCAGGATAAGATTGGGCTGGAAAAAATCTTCTTGCTAATTGTTCATGATAAGTTTACATGCAGTGTATATATATTCATTAGTCCAGAGTGCACCCAAACCCTTTTTTCATTTATTGTATTGTGGGTGAAAAGGAGAAATCACTCGGAGTAGCACAGTCCCTATTTGTGCTTTAACATACTCTCTCTTTAGCCTGTACTGAACGCCTGTGCCAGGCTCATCCACCTCACATCCCACCCCTTTGACATTCTCTACACTGGCTCCCTGTTTCCTTTAGAAAACAATTCAAAATATTGGTGCTGAGTCTCACTTACAAAGTTCTCCATAACTGTGCCCCTGCTTACACCTCTTCCCTTATTAGTAAGTACATCCCCTCCTGACCACTTCCCCCTGCCAATGACCTGATGTTATTGTCTCCTCGTACCCACACCCCCAACTCTCGCCTTCAGGATTTCTCCCGAGCTGCCCCCTTTCTATGGAACTCTCTCCCTCGTAACATTAAACTCTCCCCATCTCTCCAGTCCTTCAAGAAGTCTCTGAAAACACATTACTTTAGCGAAGCCTTTGGGCTCACTCCATAATCCCCCACTGTACATTTCTTCTGCCATCTTCCCACCCAGCCCACACGCACCCTGCTACTTCACATACTCTGCTATTTACCCTCACGTAGTGTGTCACCCCTCTCCTCTTAGATTGTAAGCTCTCGAGCAGGGTCCTCTCTCCTACTGTTCTGTGTGTTTAACTTGTATATATTTGTTATTTTTTTTCTTGCTATGTTTTATACATGAAGTGGGCTGGATACTTCTGGTTTACGCAGCCACCCAGCTAGGGAATTTGTGCGCGAAACAGCTTTCTGTGCATATTTGTATATTTTGTTGTATTTCCAGTTAGGTCATTTATTGATGCTGTCCCTTTTCGTGTTTTCTTTTTCAATCCCAAAGTGGAAATATGGTGAAGGTTTATATATAAAACCCACCGTTTTTTGTCTTTTAGCTGAGAAGCAGCAGGAGGAAGTGTAGTTGTTGTGAGCAATTTTTGGTTACATTAGGTTACGTTTTGTTTCGCATGGAGCCACAGGGATAAGCACAGATGACAACCTTTTTTCTAGTTATATTTTATATTTGTTATTCTGCCTCACCCATTGTACAGTGCTACGGAACTTGTTAGTTACAATTAGAAGTATTTATAAAGCGCTAACTAAAAGAAAACATAAACTTGCCTTTTCAAAAATATTCAACCCCTCGGCTCTAGGTAGGTATGTGTTTGCGTAACTGAAACATTGCAATGCAATTATCTAACAAATTACTTTTACTGTCCTAAGAAAAGCTGTGAAGAAGAAACGGGATAATGGTTTTCTAGAACAGCTAGATCAAGCCACACAATCTACAACCGCTAGGAAAAAAGTGCAAAGTACTCTTTAGAAATTGCTGTTTAGCACTGCTGCACTGATTATCCATAAGAGGAGGCTACATCACAGCACCCAGAGACTGCATAGAAAAGGTCATCATCTAATCTTTAGCAACCTTGAAAAGGAAGACATGGGCAAGAGAAGCCAGGAAGAGGCTCTTAAGTCTGAGATACATTGAGCGTGAAGTGATGCGCAGCGCCTGTAGGTGGTGCCGTGCATCGAGACGCGCTCAGCGTGTACACTCTTTCCATCTCCCTCGCTCAGACGGCGTCACGTGTCGGTGAACGGCGGGAGATGCAAAATTCCAATTTTCCCTGCAAGCGGAGCGGCGTATGCTCAGGGAGTCGTAGGGTCATGTCTCAGGATCATGCATGTGCCGTGTGCTGTAAATCCCATCCACCTAGCGTTGCGCCATTCTGCCCGAAGTTTCCATCTTCCGCCACATCTCCGCATTCACTGGTGAAATGGTTCAGGTATATATATAAAAACATGAAAAGGATCTCGTCTGAGGTCTGTGTGTGGTCATACATAAGGCGTGGGGCCTTACAGAGTCGAAGAGGAGCAAGAGTGTCTAGAGCAGAGATAAGAGTAGTGTTGTAGTGATTAGTGGCAGCATCAGGGCAGGTGAAGGATGAGGTGTGAGGGAGGTGGTGAAGTAGATTGGAGAATTGATGGGGATCCAGAGCATGTAGATTTCTGTGAGTGTGTGTGCGGGGTGGGGGAGCAGGATGTTTAGGAAGTCCAGATAGGTTGAAAGAGAGAAGGTGGTGGTCAGAGATGGGGAAAGGGCGACAGTTGAACTCAGAAATGGAGCAGAGGATGGAAAAGACAAGGTATACATATATACATCTGAGGTCTGTGTGGGCATATATACATCTGAGGTCCCTGTGGGCATACATATACATCTGAGGTCTGTGTGGGTATACATACAGTTGCAAGAAAAAGTATGTGTACCCTTTGGGATTACGTGGAGTTTTGCATGAATTGGTCATAAAATGTGCTCTGATCTTCATCTAAGTCACAACAATTTGAAAAACGCAGTCTGCTTATAATGTTTGTGTTGTATTATTTTATGTTTTCATGGTTTTATTGAACAGAACATGTAAACATTCACAGTGCAGGGTGGAAAAAGTATGTAAACCTTTGGACTTAATAACTGGTTGACCCTCCTTTGGCAGCAATAACCCCAACCAAACGTTTCCTGTAGTTGCAGATCAGACCTGCACAACGATCTGGAGTAATTTTGGACCACTCCTCTTCACAAATGTAACGGGGAGCCCCCTATAGGGTGAGGGGGAACCCCCAATCTGCAGAGATAAAGCCTTAAGGACAGGTATACAGCTTCCAGGGAACAAACCAAGATATTAACAGAAACTAGAAAGATCCCTAAGCCCTGACTGAGATCCTTGAAAGATGGTCTCGAAATACTAACTAGGCTAGGTTTGCAAGATGAATAAAACATAAACCAGACAGACAATAAATGCAGGTATACAGATTCCAGGGAACAAACCAAGATATTAACAGAAACTAGAAAGATCCCTAAGCCCTGACTGAGATCCTTGAAAGGTGGTCTCGAGATACTAACTAGGCTAGGCCTGCAAGACGAACAAAACATAAACCAGACATACGATGAATGCAGGCATACAGATTCCAGGGAACAAACCAAGATATTAACAGAAACTAGAAAGATCCCTAAGCCCTGACTGAGATCCTTGAAAGGTGGTCTCGAGATACTAACTAGGCTAGGCCTGCAAGACGAACAAAACATAAACCAGACATACGATGAATGCAGGCATACAGATTCCTAAGCACGGTACAGTACAGGGGACAGACAGAAGAGAGATCCAAATACAAGAGCCAGGTCATACACGGAATATCATAACTAGAGGGGTCAGACAAAGAGGGATCCTAAATACATGAGCCAGAGGTCATACACAGCAAATCAAAGTAAACCAGCATACAGGGACTAGGCAAGAAAGACTATCCTGGTCCAAGGATCAAGGGGAATCCTGGTCGTACTTATAGGGCAGAACAGGTCATGTGACCGCAGACCAATTAGCCCAACAAATGGCCTGCAGGCTGAAAACAAAACAACAGGAATCCCTGCTACCACCAGCAGGGGGCAAGGCCGAGACGTGACAACAAAAACTGTTTCAGTGTAGCAATATTCTTGGGATGTCTGGTGTGAATCGCTCTCTTAAGGTCATGCCACAGCATTTCAAATCGGGTTGAGGTCAGGACTCTGACTGGGCCACTCCAGAAGGCGTATTTTGTTTTGTTGAAGCCATTCTTTTGTTGAATTACTTGTATGCTTTGGGTCATTGTCCTTTTGCATCACCCATCCTCTGCGGAGCTTCAGTTGGTGGACAGATGGTCTTACGTTTTCATGCAAAATGTCTTGATAAACTCTGGAATTCATTTTTCCATCAATGACAACAATCCGTCCAGGCCCTGAGGCAGCAAAGCAGCCCCAAACCATGATGCTCCCTCCGCCATGTTTTACAGTGGGGATAAAGACCTTGCCTTTATGACATACGCTTTGTGAAAATAAAGAAAAAGGTTTTAGCTTCTACATTGTAATTTAAAATAAACTTGTTTTCTCTATGAAATGTGCTTTGCCTTCACTTGATGAGAAGAACTTTATAAACATTTCTCTAGTTTGATCTGCATATTTATTGGATCCCTGTCCAGTGTGCACAGAAGCAAACGTAATCCAGTGTAGACTGGATTACGAGGCGAGGCGGAGCGGAGTCAAGTCAAATCTGCAAAATGCTTTGCTTTGCTACGGTTGCAGTGTATCTCAGGCTTTACTTTAAAAAAATCTACAGGTGTCAGGGACAAAGACTGGAGTAAATAATACGCCAATGAACAATCTTGACAAGCACAGCATCAAATTAGTTTATAGAGAAGGGTGGCCATTACTTAAATGTAGCCATAGGAAATCTAGTCTGCAACATGCAAGTATGAGGTTGACCCAGCTGAGACATGAGAAAAAGGTTTTGTAACCGGAATCTGCAGGTTCACTCAAGACGAGGCCGGACCGGACACGAGCAAGGATTGTCTGAACACGAGTCTCTTCAGGAAAGGCAAACTTTATTGTGATATCACAACAGATGCTCAAACAGGATTCAATCGCAAAGAATGAGCCCCGAGTCCCTCGTGACATCCAATCTTATACCCCAAATACACAATTAGGTACATCCCAATCAGCCCACCTCCCGATGACACTCTCCCACCCCACGTGGGTTAATACCTCCCTAACCTAATACAAAGACATTCCATTACTTTGGCTGTAAATTGGCAAACTTTATGTTAGTTTCAGTGAATCATAATTAGTTGCTTTTCCCATCCCGGGCTGCGCCCCCCTCCCTTGCGCCTACAATCACTTGTTACAGTTAACACCTGGTCTGATCTCTATACTCCTTTGTATTTCTGCGGGCCTCAACGACCTTGGTAAATCTACTCCTCTTTCTGCCCTTCCGTCCCAGGAACAGCCTAGACCTTTCTCAGAGCTTTAATTGCTTTTTCTGCTAATCTAAACACATTCCTAAATTTCTACGTATATTTCATTCTAGTTTCAGCTACAAACTTGCCTAGTTATTTTCAAGTGAACCAATATTCTGAACAAGATGGTCGCCTGGCTTATAATGGCGGCCATCTTCCAGTCTATTTCCACTTCATTCCCCCCTTGGCTCAAGCCTCAGGCTCTTCTCCTGAGACTTGTAGCCATTACACCTCACTATTTTTATTCTCGAGTTCCTCATACTTTGGGGGGCCTATTTTCGTTGGGAACATACCTTGTGGGATGATCAGTGGTATCTTTTGTGTCTGTGTGGGTGTCAGTGCTCTCTTGCATAGTGGCAACATTCATAATACATCGTCATCTCACACAATCCATTCAGGGCCGCACTGATCTGTTCCAGAGCCATATCATATATAATTTGTACCTTTCGTATCTCCCGTACTTCCAGATTCAGCACCTGAATATCCCAACTAGTCTTATTCAAAATCTCATCCATCAAACTGGCATAACTGTTCATTCTTGCCATCAACTCTCTTCCTCATCCAGTCCATGCTGGAAGCCATGCCCATATTCAATCCGCTTTCTTGAATAGCTCTCTCTCTTCTGTCTTTCAAACACCAGTGGATACCTAGGGTGAAGTGTTGTGTCTGAATTAGTGTCTTCTCCCCTCACCCTCTGGATTGGGATCAATTTAGCCAAATAACATTCCCGTTACTGTAGGTGGTACCCATGTGTAACACACTCTTTCACAGCACACCTGGTACTCTCTTTTCACTATAAATGGTGACAAATGTAGTGTTCCCTTTAATATCGCTATCGTAAGCTGTCTCAGTCATTTCATCATATCCACTACATCCTACCTTCCATTGGTCACATTCGCAATCACCTCCTCTTGCTCGCTTGTGAGCTTTCTACATCGTATATATAGAAAATTTGACTGCTCCTTCAGTCCTGTTCTGAATATATAAATGTATAATATCCAATTGAACTGACTTGAGTTACCTACCCCACCCTCGTTATTTATCTCCCTATCTGGGCCTAGTTGAAAACACCACTCTGGTTGGTACACTGGTCCTGTTATGGGGTACCCAGGACTGAATACTTCTGGTTTCTCCCTTGACCTATCAACTGCCTGTACTGTAACATTTTCTGATACAAACATACTCAAATTCATTGGGACAGATACGAATGGTATATAAATTGTCTCTGGGTGCAGTCTACTACACACCCAACACGTGGTTTGCCCAGACCTTTTAGCATAGTCATATTTAAATTGCACAAGTAAATGTCCTTTTAGCTGGGTTTCAGATAGCGCCTCTCGTTTTTGTCTCCACATGGTACGGTTCTCCATCACTGGGTGCGTACCATTCCAAACTTTGGTGGTGCTTGTGCACTTGGGGCATACTCGACGTGATAGTCCATAAATCAAATTTGCAAAATACAAAATCAGTACCACAAATGCCCCAAATATCAAAATCCCTTGGGCATTTCTTTTCACAGTCACATAAACCCAATCCCTCCCCACCGGAATTTCAAAAACAAAAAAACATTTCCGGCAATTTCTGCATTGATTTACCTAACAGTACAACCTGATCATTTAGTTTAGTTTTCCCCAATGCCCGAAGGTCCCCCCTTAGTCCATTAATCAGAGGGGTAGGCCGTCCAAACATGAGTTCGTACGGACTTAGCTTCAATTGGGGGGTTGGACTGCACCTAATGTGCAATAGGACTATCGGCAGCACATCCAAACAGCCTAATAGCATGTCTTGGTACAGTTTGGACACCAAAATTTTTGCGGTTCATTCTCTCGAATTTTTCTGCTCGTTCAACTTCGGTTTCTTTTGTATCTTCTCCATACTTCCCCATTACTTTTACGCCGAAGAATTTCAGCATCATTTTGTATACTCTGTGGAGTCTTTGCTGAACTTCTGAGGTGTTAATCATAAAACGTGTCTCTTGCGGGTTCAGAGGAGTGGAGTAGAAATTTCGGCCTTGGGACCAGATTGGGAAAAGCCATTGGATATAATCATAATTGAGTTCTAATAGTTCACAGTCATTGTGCCATTAGTGCAAAATAATTTCAATAAATTCGCCTCCAGATTCAAATTTTCTCCAATTCGTATAAAATTCGTAGTTTGGCATGGCAGGTTGGTCCTCTTGCTTGCAGAGCAGGACTTTGGCTTGATCAGTTGTTAGCAATGGTGTTGCAGCCGCTTTTGCGGCCTGGTCAGCGCGCCTGTTGCTTCTTGGGATTTCATCATAACCTTTCTGGTGGCCACGACAGTGCATGATACTGACAGCACTTGGTTTCCATACAGCTTCTAGAAGGGCTGTGATTTCAGCTGCATACTTGATTTGTTGTCCTGAGGAAATAAATAGGCCTCTTTCTTTGTAGAGTGCACCATGTGCATGGACCGTCATGAAAGCGTACTTGGAGTCAGTGTAGATCTTCACTCTTTTGCCTTCGGAGATTTGCAGAGCTCTTGTTAGAGCTGTTATCTCAGCAAGTTGTGCAGATGTATAGCCTGGTAGAGAATTTGCTTCAATAATCTCTTCTGCTGAGACAACTGCATAGCCGGAGACTTTCTTCCCATCATCCATGTAACTGCTACCATCAGTGAACAACTGTAGATCGTATTTGTCTAGGGGTACGTCTTTCAAATCTGGCCTGCTACTGAACACTTCTTCCATGACTTGGAGGCATTCATGATCTGGATCCTCTTCGCAGTCAGGCAGTAAAGTAGCAGGGTTCAGGGTAGCGATGAGGTCCAAATGAACCTGTGGATTCTCACACATCATAGCTTGGTACTTCATCATCCGGCTGTTGCTGAACCAGTAGCTTCCTTTCACATCCAGCAGGGCTTTGACAGCATGGGGCACCTTGACATGAAGAACTTGTCCAAGTGTCAACTTGTCTTTGGTTGGGGTATTCGGCATACTGCTTCTTTTCTTTCTCTGCCCCCAGTGCACGCTTGGTACCTGTTAATTGAAAACCTAGATATTTCACAGTCTGTATACATATGTGTGCTTTCGTTTTTGAACACTCTGTAACCTGCATGGCACAGCAGATATAGCAGGGCTTTTGTGGCAGAGAGACAGTCTTTTAATCATCAACATACTGTAATAGAATAACTTTGTGTGGCTGAGCGTTGAAGGACAAGAGGTCCTGGCTGAGCGCGCATCCATTGTAGAGTCCTCCCACTGAAAAATAAAAAAGGGACTGGCTTGCCGGAACCAGACGGCTACAAAAAAAAAACATCTTTTAAATCAAGCACCGTGTAATATTTTGTATCTCCGGGAATTAATCTTGGACTGGGCGGTACTCTTGTGTGCCCTCTTTCTGTACTGGCAACAATGGTGTGTTCCACGGTGACACACAGAATTTCAATATGCCGTGGTCTTTAAATCTCTGCAAATGTGTCTGGATATTCTGCTTGGCTTTTTGTGGGATGTGATATTGCACCAGGTTTCAGATTACAACTAATCCGGGCGGGTTTTCCTCCGTCCAGACTCCAGGAATTTCAAGGAGTAGTGTGTGCGGGTCCGGGGCTGCCGGGGTTGGTGCCGAGCGCCATTCTTCTTCTCTTGGTATAATTACTGCAATATTTTTTTTTTACAGATTGGGTGTACTGCCGTGTAAAAACTGCCATTCTCAGACAGATCTAATCGAACATATCCCCCGGGAAAAATATAATTTGGGCTTGCAATTTGCAAAGGATATCCCGCCCCAGGAACTGGATAGGACATTCGGGCATATACATTTACACATTGTATAAACAATATTCATAGAGGTCTTTCTCCCGTAGCCAAAACGGACTCTTAGGCCCCCGGCACACGAGCGTTAACAGAGAGAGGAAGGAACGTCCGTGAAAGTGGGCGTTCCTTCCACTCTCTGCGCTCAGCGTACAATGCGCGATCCTCCTATGGAGAATCGCGCTTTGTATCCTTTCAGCGTCCGTTTAGCTTTTTGACGGGGAGGGCTTTTTCATGTCCGGTGGAGGGCTTTCCCCGTCAAAAACCCACGGACGCAGGGAAGTGCGGGCGCACATGAGCCAAAAATACGCTCGTGTGCCGGGGGCCTTAATACCACATCGGAAAAAAAATAAAAATAAACCATTCCATTGTTATAAGACCATTCCAAACATCTCATCAGTAATCATCTAAAATAATCCCATAGCAATAAAATAACTATCCCATCAGAAATCAAATAAAAATATAATTTTAATTGAATTATTAATCATAATTTTGCTATATTTTAACTATATAGAACATAAAAACGGTATAAAACTACTTTAATTATTTCTCAAACTGCTCTTTTAATATTAATTTTCTAACCATTTCATATATTTCCATTTAATTTGTTAATAAATTGTATTATATTTTGGTAGACAATATTGTATATTATTATATACTTATTATTGTTATAATCTGTAACAATATAAAAACCAGAACTCCTTTTTTTTTTATTTAATTCTAGCTCTGTGAACAAAACTAGAGTTTTTGGAATAATATCAACACAAAATATAAACATATATCCTGCACTCAACAGACTTCATACATTCTATTGTAGCACACATTAAAAATTAGCTAAACATAGTAATTTTTTCTTCATTTCTTTTTAATTTGAATTTGCTGCACAGACACACAAAGGGTTACTTTCTCTGTCTATCAGAGAGCAAAAAGCCGACTCCCCCCTTCCCCCTCTCAGTGTGTCAGAAAGGAGGGGGGGAGGAGACAAGTACGGAGCCCAATCTTACTACCTCTCAGCCATTACACACTCTAAATTAATTACTTATCACACTTTACTTTTAATTGAACAGTTTGATAAATCAATTATAAACACAATCAGACAAAAACATTCTACCATATATCATTCGATACAGCACACTATTTATTAATCACATTCTGTGACTTCACACTCACGCAGAACAGTACAGATATCACATCCGAATAATCAGTCCGAATTACATACACACGTTATACAGCACTGTAATTTTTTTTTTTAAAACCTTCTAGATTACCATCTGATCTATTGATCATCTCATTTTCTTCTGGCCCAGGGGGAAGTGGGGGCTCAGAAACTCCTGAAAATCATTACATAATCCACACACAGAACTTGTAAATTATCTTTATTTTACTGGTATATTAAAACACTAAATATATATAGACTTATTTTCACACTCATCATTATCATCACTGTCCTCTTGGTCTACCAATTTATATATGCTCCCATCGGGCATTTCGATCTTTCCTGGTGGGACCTCTCTGTCTCTTCCACCCACTGCCCCCTCATTTTCCTCCGCAGTCCCGCTCGCCAGAGCGGAGTAAGCCGGCGGAGCAGTAGCAGCCGCCCGCCTTCGCAACCGTGACACACAAAACCTCTCTAGCTGCCCCATAATATGATGGATAGGGCGGGGGCAGGGAATCAATCTCCTCCGGCTGTTCTACCAACATCGGTCTTTTCTTTTTATTATTTTCTCTATTGGGGGGCACCTGCTTCTTGTTACGTCCCGCCATCATTATAAAATGACTTTTATCCTTTACACAATACTTCCATATATCTGTATATGGGTACTGCTCAGAATATCCGCATTTCCCGGTTACTTGGGAATGCACTTTCTGTATTAGCTCCGGGTCCATTGACCCCTGCTCTGGCCAGTCTGGAACTAGCAATAGCCATACAATTGTACACATTCCTGTTAATTTCCCTTTAGTTAATTTTACACCATAATCATGTGTTGTATATAGTACTTCAAAATTTCGCACCATATATCCTAAGGGTGTCTCACCCTTCTTTACCTTTTTGGGCTTGGATGACCCGTTACCCATTGTTACTCTTAAAAAAAACAGTAACCTTTTTACAATGCAGATATTACTCTTTAGCAAGAACACTTAGAATTTACTGTCTGGTACTTCAGTCAACAATTCATATGTGTCTGACCCGCTTCCTCCGTCAGTAGCCGGACTGCAGTCGCCTGAGCCGGAAACGTACCTTGGGAGTCCACTCTCAAGTTTGCTTTCTCGCAATACGTGTAGGCGCTCGTTCACTCACAGCAGTCTCAGCAATCAATCATAACTCATACTGTACCAGATACTTTCAGCACAAAACAATACATAAACAATTCAACTCTTTCTACTAGACGAGGGCATACCGTCCCTCCTTTTGGCTCCTTATACCCCGTTAATTGAACTCTAACTCTTGACTGCTTGTGACTATGTGCACCCCGTTCTATAACTACACTCCCGTCTGCAATTCCAATTTGCCTATGAGTAATTCTACCCACCCGACACCACTATCTCTGCAGCTACCGCTGGCCCCAATGAGCCCTCTTCACTACACGACGTACACACTAGCACTGACTCAGGGCTCTAAGCCCGGTCACAGAAATCTCTCCGCCTTTCCTTTGTCCACGTGGTGAAGCCTTATTTACAAACACTCACTACGACTACGCAACTCCACGCGGCTCCCATCTCCCTCACATACAGACTCTACCCTTTAGTTAGCATCCGATCCCCCGGGTCCAGACACGCGCTAGCCACTTTCTGGCCTGTGCTATATGCGGCGGGTTCGGTATGCCAACGAAACCGTGGCCACGGGTCTCCTTATCCAACTTCGGTTGGACGTTTCCCATTATACCGGTATTTCCATTAGACATACAAACATAGAAGACACTTTACCTATCGCCGCGCTGTTCGCTGTTTCCTCGGACTCAGGGGTGTCCTAGTGTTCCCGGGCTGGGGGTCCGTTTGAGACGAGATGAGGTCCACTGAACAGGAAATCCTGCTTGGCGCCTGCAGATGTCAGCTCACCTTCAACGGACGCCCAACCAGCGGGATCACTCGCACCTGCAGTCAACCGCTACAGTGTTCAGCAGTCGTTGCCATGCCGGCAAGGGCCCGTATCCCGGCAATCGAGCCACCAGAAATGTAACCGGAATCTGCAGGTTCACTCAAGACGAGGCCGGACGGACACGAGCAAGGATTGTCTGAACACGAGTCTCTTCAGGAAAGGCAAACTTTATTGTGATATCACAACAGATGCTCAAACAGGATTCAATCGCAAAGAATGAGCCCCGAGTCCCTCGTGACATCCAATCTTATACCCCAAATACACAATTAGGTACATCCCAATCAGCCCACCTCCCGATGACACTCTCCCACCCCACGTGGGTTAATACCTCCCTTAACCTAATACAAAGACATTCCATTACTTTGGCTGTAAATTGGCAAACTTTATGTTAGTTTCAGTGAATCATAATTAGTTGCTTTTCCCATGCCGGGCTGCGCCCCCCTCCCTTGCGCCTACAATCACTTGTTACAGTTAACACCTGGTCTGATCTCTATACTCCTTTGTATTTCTGCGGACCTCAACGACCTTGGTAAATCTACTCCTCTTTCTGCCCTTCCGTCCCAGGAACAGCCTAGACCTTTCTCAGAGCTTTAATTGCTTTTTCTGCTAATCTAAACACATTCCTAAATTTCTACGTATATTTCATTCTAGTTTCAGCTACAAACTTGCCTAGTTATTTTCAAGTGAACCAATATTCTGAACAAGATGGTCGCCTGGCTTATAATGGCGGCCATCTTCCAGTCTATTTCCACTTCAGTTTGTTGTGATCAGCCGCAGAGAAGGGGGGGGGTGGGCCGGGGGAGTTGCTGGTGAGACACTGGGTATGCTATGCCATCTCTCAACATTCAGGCCCATCCGCTGCTGGGATAGCATAGCTCGCCGGCGGCGTCAAGGGGTTAATGATAAATGGAATTTTTCCTGATATAATAAGTAATGATGGTGTAAATTATCCTTTACTGTTTATAAAGGACTTTCTTCATCCCGGGCACACAGAGAGCACTTTTGTTTTCTGATATTCTCCATTAACCAATTAAATAAATGTTTATAATTTTACTTCCCGACTATATATTGTAAAGTGATACAGAGAATGCCGTGATATATAAATGATGATAGTAGTAATAGTAAATAGCTTTTCAGTTACAACACAAGGGAAAAGTCTTTTATTTCTTTCAAGGGAAAAGGTTTGTGTATATGTGATTTGGAAAGCCTCTGCTTTATCTTGGTTTTGCTGTATGTTGCCCTTGTGTGAACCAGGCACAGCAGGTAAGTATGGCTTCTCAGTTAATTTTCCATGACCTGATTTTTGACAGGCTATGCTGAAGAGTTGAGGGCTAGAGGATGGATAAAGGCTGCACAGTTTGAATCCTGCACCACCCTTCCCCCTCCTCTTATAAGACATTCTATATATAGACCTGCCTCCTACTACTGCATGTGCCATTGCACTGCACCCCCAGCTGTCACCAGGCTGCTCCCAGCATGCATTATAGATATATATTAGGCAGGGCCTATATTTACTGTTTCAGTGCCAGCCAGGTTGGTAAGCAATAGAATGCTCCATAAAGGGTACTGAAGTGGTTAAATGTAATATATCGTAGCATCTTTTTTTGTTACTCTATATACCAATGTCATTTGTATTGTAGTTTATACATCTTATGTGTCATCGATTTCCTTCACCAAAACCTTATTTTCTTTTCTACATCCCCATATTCTTTAAAACGTAATGAAAAATATATTAAAGAAAATTGTCACACAGTGAAGCCATCCATACTCTATCTATAAATATTCCGTTCTGCGTCTTGAACTGCCATTGTGTTGCTGAGAAAAATGTACATCCTGATAAAATATTTGTTAATGTCTGAGAACACGTATGTGTATGTTTCTGAAGCTTGAGTGTATGACTTCAATACAGCCATATGCGATTTGCTAGAACAATAATATCTCCAATAAAAATTGTTTTATTTGCTTTTAGAATACATAGAACAATAATATAAACAATATAAAAATGTTTTATTTGCTTTTAGAATACACATAACGATAATAAACACAATATAAAATATTTTATTTGCTTTTTCATGATTTCCAAAAGGAAACTTGTTCTTACAAATTCAAACCTCCTGTCATCAGTCTACACACGCACAGCCAACTCTCGCCTCTAAGACTTCTCAAGGGCAGCCCCGGTCCTGTGGAATGACTTGCCTCGCCCTATCAAACTCTCCCCTGACCTTCAGGCCTTCAAGAAATCCCTCAAAACCCATCTTTTCACATTAGCGTACCGCATCACTGATGCAACTCATCCCTCTGCTCATCTACTCACTCATGATTGAAGCTGCTTCTATGGCCCCACTATTCCCAAACCACTGTCACAAATAATCCTGCTGTCCAGTAAAATTCCCCTGGTCTTCCACAACCCCAATCCCTCTAAACTGTAAGATCCTATGAACAGGGCCCTCTACATCTCTTGTTGCCATCTTATGTCCGTTTATATGTATTTCGCTCCCTTTGGTTATTGTAAAGCGCTGCGGAAACTGTTGCCGCTATATAAATGACAACAATAATAATAATATTACAAAAATGTTTAGAACTAGTGCCTAAAATAACCCAGAACCCTGGATGCATAGGAAATGAAAATACCCTGCACGGGCAGAGGCAGGTAACGACCCTATCCGGGATCACCACTTCTTCAAGAACTTTAGATATGTGTAGCAAATTGTTGTAATAATGATTCACTCCATTGCACGATTCTTCCAGATCCATAGGATTGCTCTCTTCATATCGAATTATATGTGGTGTCGTCCTTACATTTCTGGGTAATTCATAGATAAAAACACAACGCCAAGGATACTAGTCGTGATGATTTTTATTTTACAGAAGCTATGTTGCGTTTGTAGAATAAGCTAACTTACACAATATTACTTAAAATGCAGAAAACTTTGGAAGCTACCTCTTGGTTTATCCAAGATTTATTCCTCCCTCCAATGCCTCCCCACCTCCTGACTTCTCTATCACGGTGGAGGGTATCACCATTTCCCCATCAAACCAAGTTCGCTGTCTTGGAGTTACACTTGACTCTGCTCTTTCCTTCATCCCCCACATCAAGTCTCTTTCCTCCTCCTGCCGATACCAACTGCGTAATATTTCCAGAATTCGGCCATTTCTTACCGCTGTCGCCACAAAACAACTCCTACACGCCCTGGTAATCTCCCGACTCGACTATTGCAATAATCTCTTATCTGGCCTCCCTCTGTCCCGCCTCTCCCCCTACAATCCATCCTGAACGCCTCCGCCAGACTAATTCACCTCACCCGCCGCTCTGTCTCTGCCGCTCCCCTCTGCGAGTCCCTTCACTGGCTCCCCATCCACTGCAGAATTAAGTTCAAAATCCTTATCCTTACCTACAAAACCCTCACTAACTCAGCTCCCCACTACCTGTCCTCACTAATCACCAAATACACCCCAGCCCGCTCCCTAAGGTCAAACAGTGACCTGCGCCTAGCTTCTCACCGCATCACCTCTTCCCATGATAGACTGCAGGATTTCTCACGCGCAGCCCCCACTCTCTGGAACGCTGTCCCTCGTACTGTCAGACTTTCCCCTAACTTCTCTTCCTTCAAACGCTCCCTTAAAACGTTCCTATTTAGGGAAGCCTACCACCCAACTCACTGACGCAATCATCAATCACTCTAACCTTACAGTCCTCTCCTCCTGTTTCCAACCCCAACCCTCCCAGATTGTGAGTTCCTACGGGAATAGGGCCCTCATCTCCTCCTGTACTGTTTGTCAAATGTTGTTCAATGTATTGTAACCCTGTCTATACTGTGCTTATTGTACAGCGCTGCGGAATATGCTGGCGCTTTATAAATAAAGAATAATAATAATAATATATTAAGAGACGCCCCTATTCTATAGTTTATTTCATCATTTGCCATTAATAGTACATATTATCATGTGTCCTTTCTCTATTCTTGAATGACCATCAGCACTTTGTCTTCTTCTCCTCCACCATTCCTCTACCAGCATAGATGTACACACAGGGTTTGCCCGGTGTGCCAAGGCACACCCTAATGTTGAGTGAGGGGTTCATCTTTGACCACTACAGAGATATTTTGGAAATTCCTTAGCTGGTTCATGATTAAGTTCATGAATATTGATTGTATCGCTGCATAAACAGCGGTTATTCCCAACTAAAAGTAACTGTTCTGTACTATTTATCCGAACATAGATATGCAATTAATAAATATTCCATGAGTGCACACTTAATGAAATGGGCTGCACACCCCATTGTCTACCAGTTTCATTTGTTAGTTTTCGTATATATATATATATATATATATATAAAAAAATCACGAGTATAGCAGTCTGTAGTGATACCTTTTTTATTGGACTAACGTTACATTTAAAGTACAAGCTTTCGAGAGGATTCCTCCCTTCCTCAGGTATAGAAGCTAACTGATCAGAATAATAGAATAAAACATAGGGACAGTCATAGGGCTCACAGTTGGGGGTGTTAGATGTAGTACATTGCCAAATGGCATGGTCAGAGGGGGAATAAAAAAAAAAAAAAAAAGGGAAACCTTAATTGACTCAGGCAAGATGCAATCATGTCCACTTCAAAGGGAATGTGAAAGGACAGAACGAAAGAAATAAGAAAAAAAAAAACAAAAAAAAAACACACACAAAAAAAAAACACAACACAGTGAGTATGGGGAAGACACAAAAATAGGAATGATGAATATTATGTGACGTTATTATAGTGGGTTAAAAAACCCGAATCTATATTAAGTCCTTGTTTTATATTGTTGAAATATGTGATCATTTTCATTTCATATGTTTTGCGTTCCCGGTGATCTTTAAAATGTCCTTTGAGGATTTTAATTCTGAGGTTTTGGATGGAGTGGCCTGCTAGATTGAAGTGATGTCCCACTGGGGTACAATATGTGTTTTCCTGGTGGTTCCTGATGGAGTGTCTGTGCTGGTTCATCCTGAGATTTAGTTTAAGGCTGGTTTCACCAATATAGCAGCCCTTATCACACGCCGTGCACTGGATCATATACACCACATTTTCTGACGTGCATAGGAATGATCCCTTGATGTTGTGAGTGGCGTTGTTGTGCTGCGCAGTGCTGCTGTCACATATATGTTGGCACAGTTTGCAGCGGGGTTTGTTACAGCGTTTGGTCCCATTCTGTATGTCATCCTGTTCCTGAGCGAGTTTGCTGCGGACCAGTTTTCGCCTCAGGTTGGGGGGTTGCTTGAATGCCAGTAAGGGGGGCTGTGGGAATATTTCTTTGAGTGCAGGGTCCTCTGTGACCAGTGGCTGCAGATCTTTGATGATTTTGCGAATTCCCTCTAGATATATAGACCAATACCCAAAACTACTAAATGCACTATGTCGTTCTTTTAGTATTTGTTCATTATAATATGTATCTTTTAATGTCAAAATTCCATTCTTGGGGGGCGTGTCCAGACCTTGAGGAGAGCAGCCATCTTCCTGCAGAGCTCCAGGCCACAACACCGGTATTTGGATGATCGCGGCCGCTATCTTACCCCCGACCCTGGCGTGCTCTCCTCAGGTCACTTGCTGAAGGTCCCAGGCCTCGTTTGTATCACCCTGTGGCTAGTAGAGAGGTGGTATGAAGTTTTGGCTCCCTCCTGCCTCGACCTGCAGTGTGCTGCGGCCATCTTGCAGCCTAGTCTGGAGCTCTCACGGCCTGGTCTGGAGCTCCCACGGCCTGCACTCCTTGCAGGGGAGACCTCCCCACAACTGCCAACATGGGCAAGAAAACTGGGAAGACTGAGACGACGGACCCAACCATCCCAGACATCCGAACGTCGCTGGGTGTCGGGAGAGGTCCGGCGCCGTGAAACTGGAGTGCTGACTGCGTCCTCGGGTAGAGACAACCTGCCTGAGCCAGTGGTGACCCAAGCAAGCGGCCCCTTACACGACCGCTCACCGCGGTGGATTTACATAACGTTATGGAGGACTTTCGTTCCCTGTGGCATCAGGACCTGTGAGAGATACGTTCGGCCTTGGAGCCCTTGTAGTCTCAGCTTGCTGAGGTGTAGGTGCGAGAATCCTGAGACACTGCAGGCTGCCACTACCTCCAGACTCGACGACCTCCAATCTCAGTTGGCTCGCCTAAGCTCTGCGGTCATGTCGCTGGAAGACTGTCACCGCCGACAGAACCTGCGTGTGATCCCCGAAGATGTGCGTCTGATGACCTTATGCCATACATAGCGGGCCTTATTACTCACCTCCTCCTGGCTGATGGTGCTCCTTCGGAACCCATGATCCTTTCAGTGATGCATCTCCGCAAGGCTGCGGCTGCGCCAGAGACAGCCCCCCGTGACGTCCTGTGTCTACTCGGTCTGTGGATATACACTCCCGAATCCTCGCTGCTGCTGGTCCGTCGTTACAGGTTACCTACGCCTCCCGATGCCTCACTTTCTTCCGTGACCTTTCCTTTCTGGCGTTGGTGGCCCAGCGACGTTTCCCCGAGGTCACTGCCCTGCTGCAGGAACGATGAGTACGCTAAAGATAGGGGGGGGGGCCTCTGGGTCCCTAATCATCTATCACGGTAGCAAACCGCACCCCACAGCGACCTTGGAGGACACAAGGTCCCTGCTCCACTGGACCCCGTGGTATCGCCGACGGACCCAGGCTGACTGTTTCTCTAGCGAAGTACCCCCATCCAGGTCTTTGGCAGTTGAGAGTTGACGTACTGTGCCCGGGTTTCTCCCTCTGCCCGGGAAGATGTCTCTCGCCCCCCCCCCTTCCCCTTTTTATTTATACATATCGGTTAGTGCTCCGGTTCTTTTTGGGATCTTCCTGCTGTCTCTAGATCGCTGTTCCCCGGCTGGCGATGCTTTCTGACCCTTAGAGACACTTTTTTGGAGAATTGCCACTGATATTTCCGTGACTATATGATGAGCTTGTTGCCCTTTTCTCTTTTCCCTCTCCTTCTGTGCCTTTGTGATGAATTTCCTGTTGTGGCCCTGCGCGGCCGTTTTCTGCTTTTTGTACTGCTGACATTATTACAAAATAAAATTTTGGGGGGAGAAAAATTCCATTCTTCTAAGAAAATTTTAAAAAAATACCTCGTCGGGTATTTCTATCACTAACGTTAGAGGAGTCGGTGACACCTCAAAACTGTGTTAGGAAGGAGTACCCAGGCTAAATGTTCCACTTAGCTGACGAACCCCCCCCCCCTCAAAAGACACTTTAAAATGTATATTTTCTGAAGAACAATTTCAGAACTTCATGTCCTAAGGCAGAACTGTATATACTGTAAGTCATGACCAAATCCCAGGGGCGCAAAGGAAGCACAGAAAGACCTGTGCCCACATTGGTTTAACTATAACCTGAACCCTGGCAGCACCTTTCCTGTAACTAACCGGCTGGGTGGAGTAGAGGTAACATCACTGCTCTGCGTGGAGAGAGCCTGTGGAGACATGGGTTCGATTCCAGCAAGAGCACCTCTCCAGTAAGTGTCCTTGGGCAAGACACCTAACGGTACATACTCACCACCCAGGGCATACTTTAAAACGAGAGAAATCTCAATGTATCCTTCCTGGTAAAATCCTTTCTCCAAAAAAAACTGACCTTGAGAGTCAGTCCAGATTTCCATTTCTACCTACCCTGGCTGAAGGGAGCCACAGGTGCTTCAAAGTCCAGCCCTGTAATCAATGGACTTGCGATTTAGGGATGCTGCCCCAAGGACTAGATGCCTTTGAGCCAGTTCATGGAGTGTCTGAGGTCTGATGACTTCAAATCAAAATAAGCTTTATTGGCAGGACCAAATACATTTTAGCATTGCCAAAGCATATGAGTAGGAGGGGGGGGGGAATGGGCAAGTCCATGGACATTATCAGGCTTCTACGTGCCAAGTTTCACCATTGTCCATGTTTGTCAAGCCATTGGGATCTGCTCTCTTCCCATAATGTTCCTTTCTCCCCAGACCAGTGTCACTGCTGTATACCTCTTGTGAGTCACCTTCTGTATCCTGCCTAGTAGTATATCTGCTTGCTGTTACTTTTGTATTCACAGACAGGTGTCTGTAAATAAATAACCTGATTTTTGCAACGTCCACATGCCAGCTGTACATCTGTCCCCTGACTCCTGGGCTCTGCCAGCAACTATATACAATGAGTGTGACAACTATTCTGCAAGGTGATGATATCATAAAAGGAACCTATATTAGAATTCCTCCCTTAAATATTATTATTTCTCTCATATCAAGACAGGAATTTTTTTTGGAGTGTTTTTATAATGCGTTATCAGAAGTGATGGCTATTTAACATATAATGAATTTAATGAAATGTGTGTAATCTTTTGTCTCCAGAACGAGGTAAAGAGGATCATAAACTCTTCTGCTCTTCCTTTTGCGGCCAAAAGGAATCCGGAAGCATTTGGCAATAATAAAATGGTTTAAATGATCCAACGACAATCCAAATCTAGCAGCTTCCCGCCTCATCACTACACAGTGGTCAAGCATTACAGATTATTGAAACCATTTAAAGAATCCATGACATACAGGTGCATCTCAGTAAATTATAATGTCGTGGAAAAGGTCATTTATTTCATTAATTCAACTAAATTTGTGAAACTTGTGTATTAAACTACTTCAGTCTGTGTGCATTGAATTAGTGAATTGTTGGCCTTCTGGAAAGTATGTTCATTTAATGTAAATGTAATCAATACTTGGTAGGGGCTCCTTTTGCTTTAATTACTGCCTCAATTTGGCGTGGCATGGAGGTGATCAGTGTCTGGCACTGCTGAGGTGCTATGGAAGTCCAGGTTTCTTTGACAGTGGCCGTCAGCTCATCTGCATTGTTTGTTCTCTTGTTTCTCATTTTCCTCTTGACAATACCCCATAGATTCTCTATGGGGTTTCAGGTCTGTTGAGTTTGCTGGCCAGTCAAGTACACTGACACCATGGTCATTTTACCAACCTTTGGTGCTTTTGGCAGTGTGAGCAGCCGCCAAATCCTGCGGGAAAATTAAATCTGCATCTTTAAAAAGCTGGTCAGCAGAAGGAAGCATGAAGTCTTCTTAAAACTGGTTTTCAAAAAGCACAGTGGACCAACACCAGCAGATGACATTGCACTATGAGCTTCTCCACACTCTTGGTTTCCAAAATGAAATACAACCGGCTGTCTTCTGAAAAGAGGACTTTGGACCACTGGGCAACAGTCCAGTTCTTTTCCTTAGCCCAGGTAAGACGCCTCTGACGTTGCCTGTGGTTCAGGAGTGGCTTAACAAGAGGAATGCGACAACTGTAGCCAAATTCTTTGACACGTCTGCGTGTGTGTGGTAGCTCGATGCCTTGACCACAGCCTCAGTCCATTCCTTGTGAAGGTCACCCAAATTCTTGAAATCGGTTTTGCTTGACAAGTCTCTCAAGGCTGTGGTTCTCTCGGTTGGTTATGCAGCTTTTTCTTCCACACTTTTGCTTTCCACTCAACTTTCTGTTAACATGCTTGGATAAAGCACTCTGAACAGCCATCTTCTTTGGCAATGAAGGTTTGTGGCTTACCTTCCTTGTGAAGAGGGGGGTCAATGATTGCTGATCTGACAGTTGTCCAGAAGACAGTCTCCTCCATGATTTTGTAGCTTAGTGAACCAAACTGAGAGACAATTTTGAAGGCTCGGGAAACCTTTGCAGGTGTTTTGAGTGGATTAGAATATGTTGACATGCCAATAAGCTAATTTGTTGAGATGGTGAATTGGTGGGTTTTTGTTAAATGTGAGTCAAATCATCACAATTAAAAGAACCAAAGACTTTGAATTTATTTAATACACAAGTTTCACAATTTAAGTTGCATTAATGAAATGAACTTTTCCATGACATTCTAATTTATTGGTATAGGTGTCCAATAAACTATATATGAAATGAGTACTCACTTTAAGTTTTATATCCCCCTAATTGTGTAAACCCTGCCCACATGTTCCCTGTGAAATGGACAGCAGGTGGATCTAACAGCAGCTGCTTGGCCAGAGGAATATGCTCGAGAAACAACTCATTACATCACAAATGAGTTTTCCTAACAGCTGTAACTAGATCACATTGTTCCCCTTTCATCATTCCAACATCAGGATTTGAATACAGAGAAATGTTTAGGATTGGCAGTGTCTAAGGTTCTTGGTAGAATGTAACCTATAGGTCTCTTGTCTTATCTCGGATGATTTATCAATAGAAGAAAACAACCTTTAATGCCCATTAGAAAACCTTTACCCCCTAAAAGTAACATTTGTTACGGGATTGAATTCCACTCATTAGCTAACCACTCAAGGTTGCTTCTTTTGCCGTTACGACTATCCACACTTCTCTGCTGTACCTGCCAAAGATTTTTCATTTGAAACATCAGCATTTGTATGGAAGGTAGTGCAGAACAAAGGCTGTAAGATCAGAGGTCATTAACGTCATTATTTATCACCTACCGTATGATATTCCTGGCATACCATTAGTCAATGACAAGTTGATTATTGCGCTAAATTAGATTGTCAGTGTAAACAAGAATTTCTATCCACAGAATAAAGCGAAATCCGTCAGCTCCAGCAGAAAATCCCCCCCCCCCAAAAAAATAAATCACATACTCACCTTTCATCCCCCGGCGAGAACGACGGCTCCGTCCACTCCTTGCCGCCGGGGGCAGTGAGAGACTGGGGGAAAAAAGATCTGTAGATCTCATGTGACCGGCAGCGTCTGTCTCAATGGAGTCCTATGGACGCCATCAAGGGCATACTCGTGGCAGCGCTTAGCTCGAGCATCCCAAGGCTTATTGCCGGGTTACAGTGCAGGTTGCTGGATTAGCACCTGCATCGTAATATCACGCTAAAAAGGGGATGCTAAGGAGAAACCTGCAGGTGCAGGTTTTTTTATCCTTAGCGTCCCCGTTTTAGTGTGAAGTTTGTCATATCACAGGGATTGGGAGTGCAGGGTCATCATTGCTGCTGCAGTTCTACCTAGCCATGATATATGGAAATGTGAGCACTTGGTTATATCTTAGCTGTATATAGTTGGTTTTGTATAAGCTAGTTTAGACAAAGCAATTTTTATCCCTTAGAAACAAATTGGGTCTTCAAAGACACTAAAGGGTTTATTCAGAAAGCACAAAAAGGTCTGTTACAGAATTTAAAAAAACAGCTTTTAAAACAAAATTGTGTCTAAAGAAATATAAAAAAAAAAATACAAAAAAGGTGTTAAAAAAATAAAGGTTCAATAAAAAAAAAGATACTATTTTTTAACATTGAATCCTATGGGATTCGCCTGTTTAAACCTGTTGAACCGAACCATCGAATATCAGGGCATTTTACTTACATTTCGATGCAGTTTGGCGTTCTGTGAGCGGGGGCAGACTGACAACTAATGGGGCCCCTTGTGCCATGCACACAAAATGTCAAACCCCCCTAAAAAAAAAAGAAAAAAAAAAAAACCTTGAATAACCAACATGTACATTGTTCTGTTAAAGAATTAATTTCTTCACACAATTTTCTAAATAATGATTTTACCGAGTTAAGAAAATCCACTCGGCCCAACAGCTAATTGGGAAATCTACTGTGCCTCCTCCAGACTTACAGAATACCACAGCTCTGCTGCAGCGGCCATCACCCACTCATTGCAGCTAAGGCTGCACCGCAGCACAGAAGGTCCTTGTTGCAAATGTGGGAAACTGCTGATCACTTTTCAGATTTATAAAGATACTGCACATTACAGAGCTCCACAGCAATAAAACTCAGTAATGTGCGGTATGTATGAGCGTATCAGAGCTCCACAGCAATAAAACACAGTAATGTGTGTTATGTATGAGTGTATCAGAGCTCCACAGCAATTAAACTCATAGTAATGTGTAGTGTGTATGATCATAGCACAGAATCCACGGCAATATAACTCACAGTTATGTGTGGGGTGTATGAGCATATAACAGAGCTCCACAGCTCCCCCCCCCACTAAATTTCTCCCATTAATTTTATTTCTCCCCAGCATGTTTACTTACACACACAAACCTCCTGCCACACACACCGTCCCCTGCACTCACACACCGTCCCCTGCACTCACACACCGTCCCCTGCACTCACACACACACCGTCCCCTGCACTCACACACACACCGTCCCCTGCACTCACACACACCGTCCCCTGCACTCACACACACCGTCCCCTGCACACACACACACACACACACCGTCCCCTGCACTCACACACACACCGTCCCCTGCGCACACACACACACACACACACCGTCCCCTGCACACACACACACCGTCCCCTGCACTCACACACACCGTCCCCTGCACTCACTCACACACACACCGTCCCCTGCACTCACTCACACACACACCGTCCCCTGCACTCACACACACACACCCCTGCTTACCATAGGTTAGAATACCTGTCTGTCTCCTGGGTCCCAGCTGGTCTCTCTCCACTCCCCCTCCCTGCACGTGCTGGACACTTACAGGACATGAGCAGTGGAGGCTCTGCTTCACGCTGCTGTGGAGGGGCAAGGCCAGCATGTCCCCATTTGAGCTGCTGGGCTGGCAGCCGCCTCCCCCCCCCCACGGGGTCCTTACATCCGGCGCAGCGTGTGAGATTTTGATCCCACACGCTGATCAAATGGGAGACTCCATGCCCGACCCCTGCCTGGACTGCAGGGCCAATCTGCCCCCCCCCCCAATCCGGGCCTTTGACCAGCGCCTAATGGGTCAGTCCACCCCTGAGTAGATGAACCATTACTCCTCTATGGGACAATTTTGCAGCTGCCAAAGATCGCCTAACTGTATTTTTCTTTCAATTTGCTAGTATTTGGTGAATTGACAGCTTAGTGAATTGACGAACTGCCCTGAAATTGCACTGTACGGTACAATTCGGTGGCAAGTTCAGTGCTTTCTTAACCCTTTATGTAATTCCTTGACACAGGTAGCAGAAGGGTTTCACTCTTGGCTTCATTTACTTTATATGAGGAGAAAAAGAAGTTCCTGATGATGGCCATCAGTCCCAGCACAGGTAAATACACATCTGCCAGTGTCAAAGTGACATTGTTTTTTCTTTATCTAGGACTTCTTTTAGGATTCCAGACCTAATAAAGGGTGTGGGTGTGTGTGTGTAGGGTGTGTCTAGGGTGTGTCTAGGGTGTGTCAAATACAGTTTCGGTTTCCAGGTAATAAATGTTTAAAAACCTACCTTTATTCCAGTGTCTGGGTCCTTCGCGGCACTTTTCCTGGCACTTATTATTATTTATTTATAAAGCGCCAGCATATTCCGCAGCGCTGTACAATAAGCACAGTATAGACAGGGTTACAATACATTGAACAACATTTGACAAACAGTACAGGAGGAGATGAGGGCCCTATTCCTGTAGGAACTCACAATCTGGGAGGGTTGGGGTTGGAAACAGGAGGAGAGGACTGTAAGGTGAGAGTGATTGATGGTTGCATCAGTGAGTTGGGTGGTAGGCTTCCCTAAATAGGAACGTTTTAAAAGGGAGCGTTTGAAGGAAGAGAAGTTTAGGGGAAAGTCTGACAGTACGAGGGCGAGCGTTCCAGAGAGTGGGGGCTGCGCGTGAGAAATCCTGCAGTCTATCATGGGAAGAGGTGATGCGGGAATAGGTGATGCGGGGAGAAGCTAGGCGCAGGTCACTGTTTGACCTTAGGGAGCGGGCTGGGGTGTATTTGGTGATTAGTGAGGACAGGTAGTGGGGAGCTGAGTTAGTGAGGGTTTTGTAGGTAAGGATAAGGATTTTGAACTTAATTCTGCAGTGGATGGGGAGCCAGTAAAGGGACTCGCAGAGGGGAGCGGCAGAGACAGAGCGGCGGGTGAGGTGAATTAGCCTGGCGGAGGCGTTCAGGATGGATTGTAGGGGGGAGAGGCGGGACAGAGGGAGGCCAGATAAGAGATTATTGCAATAGTCGAGTCGCGAGATTACCAGGGCGTGTACGAGTTGTTTTGTGGTGACAGCGGTAAGAAATGGCTGAATTACTGGAAATATTACGCAGTTGGTATCGGCAGGAGGAGGAAAGGAGACTTGATGTGGGGGATGAAGGAAAGAGCAGAGTCAAGTGAAACTCCCAAGACAGCGAACTTGGTTTGATGGGGAGATGGTGATACCCTCCACCATGATAGAGAAGTCAGGAGGTGGGGAGGCATTAGAGGGAGGAATAAGTAGGAGCTCAGTCTTGGACATGTTGATCTTTAGGTGGTGCGAGGCCATCCAGGAGGAGATGCCAGATAAACAGTCACTGACTTTTGAAAGGACAGGGGGAGAGAGATCAGGGGTAGAGAGGTAGATCTGAGTGTCATCAGCGTAGAGGTGGTAATTAAAGCCAAAGCTGTTGATGCTTTTGCCCAGGGAGGAGGTGTAGATGGAAAAGAGCAGAGGACCAAGGACAGAACCTTGAGGTACACCAACAGATAGAGGCAATGAAGAGGAGGAGTTACCAGCAAAGGACACACAGAAGGACCTGTTGGATAAATAGGAGTCAACCCAAGCAAGTGCAGTGTCACCGAGACCCAGAGAGTTGAGGGTCTGTAGAAGGATGGGGTGGTCAACAGTGTCAAAAGCAGCCGAGAGGTCAAGCAGGATGAGAATAGAATAGTGGCCGTGTTTTCTAGCAGTTAGGAGGTCGTTGGTGACTTTGGAGAGGGCAGTTGAGTGTAGGGGACGGAAGTCAGATTGCAGGGGGTCAAGTAGGGAATTGGAGGACAGGAAGAGGGAGAGGCGGTTGAAGACTAGTTTCTCTAAGAGCTTTGATGTGAAGGGAAGCAGGGATACAGGGCGGTAGTTGGATGGAGAGTTGGGATCTAGGGATGGTTTCTTTAGTAAAGGGGTAACTAGCGCGTGTTTGAAGGCGGATGGAAAGGAGCCAGTGGAGAGAGATAGGTTGAAGATGTGTGTGAGAGCAGGGGTGAGGGAGGAGGAGAGGGGAGGAATTAGATGTGAGGGAATGCATTGAAAAGCATCAGATTGTATCCGCAAAGGCATAGAGAGGCACTGAGAGAGGCACCTTGACTACCTGTGCAGTGCTAGTTGGAACCCCAGAAGGCTATCCGACGCAGCTACTCAACAGTATTCTGGATAGAGAGAAGCACTTCATTTTGGAAAGCTATCAAAGTATGTCAGGAGGATCATGGAGTGGGAGGACACAGCTCACAATGAACAATTATCTGACTTAATTTAGTTATGGTGGCTAGCGTCCCTTTAACATGATATACCCATAAATACATGATCAAGGAGACAGACAATACTCTTTCCAGCAATGTGTCTTGTGGGTCTTGTATCAACAATGATTAGTATATAAAAGATCCCCACCCCTGTTGCAGTAATATACCTGGCTATTCTGGTTATTGGTGGGCTGGTGACATAATCTTACCTCACACAGACAGGGGTATACTATATCGCTAGGGTAGAATGTGGTGATTAAATGGAGAGGAACATGGTCCTGCAGGAGGATGGTGTGATGCGAATATCTTTCTAGAGAGTTAATAATGCCATACCTTATTGCGCATGTTGTTTATACAGTAACTAACCCCCCTCCCCTCAAGACTGTCATAATTTAAAAGACCATGTCATGGTCTTCCCAATATTGCATTTCGGGGTTGATGGGGCTTATGGTAGCAGAATTAGGTAGTCTAATGACTCTCCACTCCAGAAATGTTTCTTCCGGGTATAATGGGAATGACATCACAATCAACTAGTACACTACAGGTCAGGTCACTGGGTAGAACATAGTCATTGCTATGAGACAAGAGAGTTAAACAGTCCCTACAATGATGGCATGATGCCAATGCCCACATCCTAATTGGAAAGTGGCCAGTGTAGGATATTTTGTATTTACTTTTGCAATAATTACACCTCAACCCTGACATCATTGGAAAAAATTGTGTTCGAAGATTTAATGGAGATCTTCAGTCTGCCGAGTCCCCTGACAGCAGTATCCCACCCAGCATTGATATACACACAGCCCCAATTACTTACAGAATGAGGTCACAGTCATCCAGTGTTCCCTCTGTGACGTTGTTCGTCTACAGACTGTTTCACGAGACTTGAAACCACACATGGGATTATAAAAGCGGCCGGCAGTGGATGTGTGTGGGAATTGGCACCACATTCCTCCCTACTCAAGTAATTATACACCCAAAAAATGACCACCTTTCCAGAAATCTAGCTCGTGGGCCTCTAAGCATTTAAGTAACAGAATATGGGAGTTTAAATGACTTGCCTCCTGTCAGCAGAAAGTTCAGAAGTGCATACTTCCACAGGGAGTCATCTCCAACCCACTTGTCTCTGGTGTGGAGAATGACAAGGTAAGTTAGAACAGAGACATTTCTCACATTCTAGTTGAAAAGTGACAATACAGTTGTGTTCAAAATTATTCAACCCCCAATGCTGTAAAGGGTTTTAGGGAATTTAGTGTACATTTGTAATTGTATTCAGAATGAAATCCTACAAGGACTTTTTAAAGAAACATATGCAACTAAAATGACATCAATTGGTTTTGTAATACAGTAGCAAATGTTTCTTTTGTGAATTCTTCATTGACACAATTATTCAACCCCTTAAAGACTACCACTCTGAAGAACAGAGGTTCATTCAAGTGTTTTCAATCAGGTATTGAAAACACCTGTGGATGTCACGGAGCAGCAATAAAGCATAATAAGCACCAATTAGGCAGCTTTAAAATGACTGTGATACTCAGCTCCTTCTAGACATTTACTGGTGTGGTTACAAACATGGTGAAGTCAAGAGAATGGTCCAGGAAGACAAGAGAAGAGGTGATTACTCTTCACAGGAAGGGCAATGGCTATAAGAAGATTGCAAAGATGTTAAACATACCAAGAGAGACCATAGGAAGCATCATTCGCAAATTCAAGGCAAAGGGCACTGTTGAAACGCTACCTGGTCGTGGCAGAAAGAAGATGCTGACTTCGACTGCTGTGCGCTACCTGAAGCATAGAGTGGAGAAAAGTCCCCGTGCGACTGCTGAGGAACTGAGAAAAGATTTGTCAGATGTGGGTACTGAAGTTTCAGCTCAGACAATATGGCGCACACTGCATAATGAAGGCCTCCATGCCAGAACTCCCAGGCGCACCCCCTTGCTGTCTCCAAAGAATAAGAAGAGTCGACTGCACTATGCCAAAAGTCACGTGGACAAACCACAGAAGTTTTGAGATAGTGTTCTGTGGATTGATGAAACAAAATTAGAACAGTTTGGGCCCATGGATCAACGCTATGTTTGGAGGAGAAAGAACAAAGCCTATGAAGAAAAGAACACCTTGCCTACTGTGAAGCATGGCGGGGGGTCAATCATGCTTTGGGGCTGTTTTGCATCTGCAGGTACAGGGAAGCTTCAGCGTGTGCAAGGTACCATGAATTCTCTTCAGTACCAGGAGATATTGGATGACAATGTGATGCAGTCCGTCACAAACCTGAGGCTTGGGAGACAGACCTTTCAACAGGACAATGATCCCAAGCATACCTCCAAGTCCACTAGAGCATGGTTGCAGATTAAAGGCTGGAACATTTTGGAGTGGCCATCGCAGTCACCTGACTTAAATCCGATTGAGAACCTCTGGTGGGACTTAAAGAAAGCAGTTGCAGTGCGCAAGCCTAAGAATGTGACTGAACTGGAGGCTTTTGCCCATGACGAATGGGCGAAGATACCCGTAGATCACTGCAAGACACTTGTGTCAAGCTATGCTTCACGTTTAAAAGCTGTTATAACTGTAAAAGAATGTTGTACTAAGTACTAAGATTGAATGTCATTTGCGGGTTGAATAAAACTGATAATGATGTGAGCACAGAAAAGACATTTGTGGTTATTTCATTATAAATGTTATGTTATATTTGTCTGACCTACACGTGCCGCTGATTTAATTGTAAGCAAGATGACTGAATGATCAAAATCAATGCAAACTGGCCAAAACACTCAATTTCTGTGGGGGTTGAATAATTTTGAACACAACTGTAGCACTGCATTACATTTTTACGTTGACAGGTTGGGCATCATCGCAAAGGTTGAATACCTACCTTGTATTTTCCCAAATTATATAGGTGTAAATACAGGCGTTCAAACGAACCCAAGTCTAAAGTCCATTTACCTTGGTTGAAGGTGATGAGTAGGACAGCCTCCACCAAATCCCCCAGCAAGTTTGTCAGTCTGCAGGCTGAGCAGTCAGGATTAAGGATGGATATCGGCACAGGAGCCATGGACAAGCTAGACACATTGTCCCCACAGCCAAGTGAAGGTGCTGAACGCATCCTATGTGTCATCCTCCCCGAATACGTTAGACAGTGACATGTGACAACCAGGGATCCACAAACTAGGCCCCCCAGATGTTTTGGAAGAACATATTCCAGGATGCCTAGTCAGCTCAAAGAGTGAGCATTAATTAAAAATTTATTTTTAGGACATATGGGGCGTCAAGGTTGCTCACTCCTGAACAAAATCCTTGTTAGCGCTGGGGAGTTAGACATCTGATTAACAAAATATTCCTTTGTCGGCGAGGCAAAATGTATTGGCTGCACACGCAGCAATTGGAAATGGTTATTACCTTTAGTAGTAGCTGTGCAGAATACTTATTTTTCAGTCTTTACTGAAATTCACAATACAGTGAAAAAGAATTAAAAGCTAAAATCCAGTCAAAATTAGTAATGTGTCCCATGGGCACCTCACGGGTGTCTCTTAAAAGACAGAAAATTAGGTATTATGGTTGTGTTAAAAGCTATGAATAATATGCTAGTTTGCATACACTTTGCTTTAGAAGCTATGCATCTCTTCAACTTGTATATTGAACTGGTGAAGAAGGGGGTTATCCCCTAAGCACTGGTGTTTGCCAGCATTCTCAAAACAAAACAGCAAAAAAGAGAAGCTTTATTGTAAAATTCTCCTGTTGCAGGTTTTTAGATACACCATTGTTTGTCAGCACTGCAATACCAGTAATCTTACGGACAGTTTTTCTAAATGCTGGCAAACACCAGCGCTTAGTGAACAATCTCCAGTGTCCAAATGTGATTAGATTGTGTACATACTAGAGTTATGTGCATACACAGTGCAGTGCTTAAAGGAACACTCTACTGAAAAGTAGCGTCCCTTATTTGCCCTTAAATATTTTGCTCCTCTCCACGCAAAGCTCCTCTTCTACTCAGCGTTTCCAGAAATCTGAAGTCCAAGGCTTTTTTGCACTTCCTGTGTAGCATAGGAAATGCAAATTACACACCGCAACAGGACTTTGAAGTTTACGTACACAAGTCTCGTAACAATGGATTAGAGCTGCACGCCAAAGCGATTGGTCTCGGAGATGGTGACGACGGCACGCTCCCTGTGTACCAACATCACTAGTAACTGGCAGCCAGGAAATTCAAATTCCCTGGCTGCTGGTGACACGGAGTGACGTGGAGGAAACTCTTCCACTTTAACCAGCATTTTAGCAAGTGGCGGGGGGGGGGGGTTTCTCCTCACATTCTGCCCATTTAAAAAAATATATAAAGTGGTCAGGGATATGTAGAGTGCTCCCTTAATGATCTCATGTCACAGAAAGTACGAGCCATTTCAAATGAACAACAGTGGGGCTCAATGCTTAGTGCTGAGAAGGTTAATCTTTATTCCACCATAAAAACAGATTTAAATTTAAGAACAGCGACGTTTCGGCCTTCCCGACCTTAGAAGTAAAACCCAGACACATGGTTATGGTTTCATTCACTTTTCAGCATACTTTATTTGTTACAAACATACAATTTTCTTTTTAAATATAGATTGTAAAACTCAGTTTTGCAAAAATCTGTTATTGTAAGGAGTGCTGACTACCAGGAGTTTCAATCTTACGGTTTCATTGCATTTGCCGATCTTTTCATGATATTATTTACCCCGCTACTAAATTAGTGGTAAACCCAAGACCTGCTTTTAAAAAGCCAATAATACCTCCTTGGCTTCTGGCTACTTGGTGAGAGACTCTGCAGGAGTAGCATAAGGATTCCCAGCCCTCACCGGGAAATCCTGGCCAGAGTATATTTGACGTAACCATCACAAGCATCTGATTTTACCACGTGAGCAGTTACGTGAAGTACCCTGGCCTGGATCTATGCAGTGAGTTGGGAAATACTGAGAAAGGAGCTATGGTCAGCAGGCAGGATTGGAAGGAGCAGGGTTAGACAACCTCAAGGGATACATAGAAGGATATACTTCCACTTATTGGTTTTTGGGAGGATAAAAGGTCAGCTGGTTTTTCTATAATTCCTACCGTTTAAAGTGCTTTTCAAACAGAAAAAATATATTTCTTGATATAATTCTCTTCTTTTTTTTTAAATGTTAAAGTGTATTTGAAGAATATGTTGAGTAAATGCCTAGAGCAGAAATGCTTTTGCATATTGGTAGCACCAGGCAACAGGTGCCCTCAAAATGCCATCCTTTGACATTGTATTAAATGTTAAGCTTGTGTATGCTAAAAGAGCAGATATAAGCTAAAGCCAAGACACTTGGCAGTGCAATGGGCTTATCTTCTGAAAACTCAGGGTACTGGATGGGCTGTGCAACACAGCTGTTTAATGTGGCACTGAAATGTTTCAAAAGTGTGCTTTCTTCTCAACCACATACTGTACCATCTACATTATTACTTGGATATTTTGGCTATTTCTAGGTGGTTAAAGGGAGGGCAATACACTATGGGCCATATTACATAGTTGGTGCTAACTTAACCAGAGCTGTTGTAAACTTATCAGAGCCATTATAGCCTATGGAGGTTTTAAGTTTACAACAGCTCTGGTTAAGTTAGCACCAACATTGTAATACTGCCTAATATGTTGTTAAAACCACTGCCACGAGGAGGGTCTGAACGACTGGTATGCAATGCGGTCTTCAGAAGTAATGTCATAAGGCCACGATTCACTGAAAGCTTTAAAAATGATGTATGCGAACAATTATAGAATTTTTTAAAAGCACTAAAGAATTTGCCTCGGGCTCATTAATGTGGGTGTCAGGTAGTGGAAGAAAAAAAAAATACGTTTCAAATGGTAACCAGGTTCATTTCTGTCAAGGCATTCAACAGTAACTCCAAAACGTGGCCCGATTATCCATAGCAGCAAGACAGAAGAGCCATGCACTTTACTTTTCACGTGGTCTTCTACAAATAAAGGCAAGCACACCGATATTTAACTGTAAAGGGTAACAGTACTACAACCGATGTTCCCCAATCTTTTTCCATGTCGTGTAAATCGTCCCTTGAAGCTGTGGAGTAGCTAAGGGATTGTTGGCTTGGGTTCACCTTGCTTGTTGACAGCTGGCTATTCAGTTCTACTTGTCACCTGCCAGCTGTCAGGGAGGTGGTACAGGTCACCTAGGGTGGCGTAGACATTTACCTGCATCTTAGCCGAGTTTCCCTATGAGTACTTTTAGTCTTTAAATTGTTATTCTTCTAAAAGAAGACTGCAGAATGCGTTACATATTTATGGGGTGCCCACCTTATTCTAGACCAGGGGTCAGCAACCTTGGCTCCCTGATGTTTTGGGAACTACATCTCCCATGATGCTCAGTCACCCATTAGGCTGGCTGAGCCACATGGGAAACGTAGTTCCCAAAACATCAGGGAGCCAAGGTTGCTGACCCATCTAGACACTGGCTGTGACCGATCATTTGCAGGTGGTACAAAAATGGATTTGTGCAAAGACTCAAGATGCTTTCCCACAAACACTTGTAAGCTAAAAAAGGAACTATTAAACTGCAGCTTTAATAAATTGATCCAAGTGGCACTAAAGAAAAGAAACACCACTTTCATCAGCTTTCTGGAATGAAAACTCGCAAGCCCAGACAGCGCCGCCAGAGGAGAGCCATTACAGACATGGGTTCCTTGGACATCTGTCCCCTGAGCCGCCATTTATAATCCCAAGGACAGGGATTTAAAAATAGTTTTGTGTCTTCCAATTTAACAAATTTCATCCAGAAAAAGGGAGCATTTTAATATATTGGTATATATTTATTGTTCAACGTCATAAATGAACCAAGTCACTGGGAAACCTCAACTATCAGAGTGGATGCTGGTGACAGTACAGTGGGATAGGGGTATGTGTAAGGTGGTCTAGATGGAAAAGCCCAAACTAAAAAAAAAGGCAGATTATACACCTTAGGAGGGAGAAGGAGCACATCTGTATAACATTCAGACCACCACCCCTGTATATTTATATACAGATATATATATTTAAGAGGCTATACAACATTTACAGATAAGGATTTAAGTCTAGGATTTTTTTTCTGTACAAGCTAAGTACAATGGAAAGGTTCCTCTTGTAGAGCTCTAGGAATACCACCACCACAGGACAGAACCGTCCAATTCAATAGAGTGGTAGAACTAGTATTCTATCACAAAACCTGATGAAAACATGGATATTAAACTAAAATTGCTTTAGTTCTTTGCCATGGAAACCTGTGAATAGCCATAAACAAAACGGGGCTCCAGGAGACAGCTCTACTCGTATGGATATTGCTATTTATCTAGTTTTTGCCTATTAATACAATTATTACTTGTATTCCTGGTGTAACTCGGGGACAGAACCCATGAATAGGTGAATATTCACTTATCGTTTTGGTATGTTGGAATACATTTCTGGACGTCTATAGTTTGAACCCTCCTGTGTGTGTACTCTGCAGGGGGCGCGCAATAGCATTTAAGTTACACCAGCAGGAAATACGAGCTTTAAAAATATAACTCTAGGAATCCAGCTGGTATTCAGGAACAAATGGTTCATGTACAGGTGGCATGTGTTGGGACGAAGGTTGAGAAAACGCCAGACTTTAAGAGCCACCACTGTTTAGAGGGCAGGTCTGCTAAGCCCTGTCGGTAAATTGAAGACCGACCATCTTTCAAATGGGAAGTCAAAGAAATGGGGGGGGGGGGAAAGAAATCTGGATTATTTCCTTTAAATCCATCCGACAAACAGAAAGAACCACCTTAGAGTGGCGCTATGGTAGTCTGAGAAATCAAGGATTTATTGTCATCTGACTGGTCACCTGGCTTGTACGTCCAGGGGCCTGCTGTGAATTTTGAAAATGGGGTATTGATACCAAATTACACGGCCCCCTCTGTGCCTGCATGCAGAGTGATTCAGTAGGGGGTTGTAGGCAATGTCATGTGGGATATATGCGTCTCTCCACCTCTAAACACTTCAGACATAATATAGCTTATTTACTTAAAGACAAACTATGTACTCAATGGCATGTGCCACAGTGGGGGGGGGGGGGGTCAGGGTAAGGCTTTATACCTTGCCAAAAAGCGATTAGGAGGGTTCACAATAACTATCGGTGGATACAGACCAAGAGAGAAGCTATGCCCGCTTCGGCCCTTCAGACACGCACACATACATAATCGGAGAAACCTGGGAGGGATACATGCCATTGTCTGCATTTGTGTGCAACGGACATAAAACGTAGCAGGGATAGCCAACAAACCTTACTAAAAGCTAGAATTTGTTGTCCTAACGCTGCAGGAGCTCCGCCAGAACAGGAAAATAAACCCACAAACTTTTGTTACAGCAGGACACACGCCGTACAGCTGCCTTGCAGGTACAAAAATACAGTACAATATACTGATGTGATTAAAACATCAAGGAATACTATTGCTCCCATACAGTTAAGGATAAAAACAAGAAAAAAAAAACACTGAAAACGTTAACTTGCAACAAAAGCGATAAACTAGATGCGGGCAATTGGATCTGACCTAAACTTAAAAACAGCAGCAAATGTTATCCTTGCACTTAACCCATTGACTGCCACACATTGCTCTGCATAGAATTACACATCCCTTGTGAGAGGATGTGCACTGCTATGTCTCCCCCCAAAAAATGGTAACCCTCCCACTTTAATTCTTGTGTCAAAACAGGCCTGTCACGCTGCGGGTGATTGCTCCCCTATGGCACTGCGACACCAGGAAAGGAACCACTGGCCGAGACAGACCCTCAGCAGGAGATCATCCAAATTACTGAATCAAAATATCAAATAAATACATTAAGGATAATTTATAATGACGTGGTGCAGGAAGCTTTAAAAAAAAAAAAAAAAGGCAGCTCATGTGAAGATTAAAACCCTCCTGGGCTTTACATAGCAGAAACGTCAAATTAACCCTCCAGTTCTGCGTTTCAGGCCTTTGCCATAGGATTTTCTCTTTACTGCATAACCTCATAGCAAAGGCATCTGAAAGGCTCGTAGCGTTATCTGTACGCCGAGTTAAATGGGATCTTCAGGAACGGTTTTCAAATAAGATATATATATATTTTAAGCATAAAAAGAAAAAAAAAATACCATAATTTCATGTTAACTCTTTTGGATCAGAAGAGACTCGTGATAGCTACCTCAGACCCCCAAAAGATTTTTTTTTTTTAAGTGTGTAAAAGCAAGGGAGCAATCCAGTACTGTTAAAATCACTTGCAGAGAATTCATGTTAAAAAGTATGGGTGGAGTGAGTTACAGGAGCCCCTCCCAAACATTACGCGGGGAAAGAGACCATCAGGCCAGGTACTTGGGTCCACTTCTATCTTGTTTTCTCAATGGAGTTGCCCAGGTATATAAGGGCATCACGCTCTCTTCTCTTGCCCTCTTGCCCCCTTCCCCCAATCTACTTGGATCACTTGCTCTGCTTCTGGGCTGTCACCACGTAGACTAGGTTTCTTCTGGTGCCTGCCAAGAGCAGTTTGGAGGCGCTGCCACCCTCCGAGGTACTGAGACTTTAATACAGGTCTTTTTAAACAATAAAAAGCCTGGTAAGAAGAGGAGTCATGGACCTGAGCTTATCTTGGTTGAAAAGAAGTCTGTTTCAATTCGATTTCTTCTTTTTTACTCTTCTTTGAGGAAGAAAAAAAAAAAAGTATATTGGAGTTTATTTTCATTCACAGATTGGGGTTTGGTGGTTTCCTTGTTTGGTTAAACTGGAGATCACCCCCAGTCTAGATTTGCTTTTCCTTTATTATCTTGCGCCGTTAGTGCTGGTATTTAAAGTAAGGTGACTTTATGGCAGTCGGAAATCATCCATGGATTGGTGAGTTTTGTCCTGGTCGGAATGGTAAGCTGGTCCTGTCGCTAGATACTTTCTGGACATTTAAGCAAACACAAGCAAACAATCCAACGAGCTTTCTCCTTGTGCTTCGGGAATGGGTGGTCTCATTATGCGGTCGAAGAGCGTGTTTTAAACAGAGGTCTTTTCTCCATGGGGGGGGGGGGCTTGGCTGCAAGCCCAATACAATGTAGTGAGTTGAAATGATGGCGGTGAGAGGCAAGGGAGAAAGAAGTGAGATGCCAGTATGTAGTCCTCATTTCCTATTGACTAACTCAACCTGTGAACCCCCCTTACCAAAATCTTTAGAAGTGATACAAGAGCTTACATTACGGTGACACAATGCTAAGTAGTATTCCTCTCAAAGCGCAGGGAGGGGGCGTTTACCGTCTAAAAACATACGTAACATCACCCTCCCTAATAATGAACACAGGATACAGATATATAGGGTTTACGTTAGACGCCTGCTGTTTTTATGAAGATTAATGTAATGGCCGTGACGAGCTCCACATCGCCATACACTGCAATTAGGGAACGTCTCTGTCTGCAGGTGATCTAGGGCCCTATTTTTGCCCATAACTCCGTAATAAATTGTAATGAAAGTGAAGCAAACGCTGCATTATTACCCCTCCCCCAACCAGAGGCCGGTATCAACCACAGGTTAAGCTTTCACTGCAGGTGTGCTCCTATAAACGCAAAGGCTAAGCAAAATAACGAGGGGTTAACATGTACGGGCTGCAGCTGTGGGGGTTAAAACCTGGTTATAAGTGGTATGGAGTAGCTGATGTCAAATGTATGGGGTTTGTAGGCTTCTAGTTTCTGCCTCTAATCACTGTTTGCGCGTTACACCCTTTAAGCCAGCGATGGCCGCCAACATGGAAACCAGCAGCTTCAAGCACCCTAGCACTGGGGGTCAGCAAACCCCGGCCCTCCAGAGGTGTTAGAACTACATTTCCCACAAGATGTAGCAAGCCGAATGAGTTGCTGAGCATCAAGGGAGATGAAGTTCGAAAGCACTTGGAGGGTCGTGGTTGCTGACCCCCGCATAGCTCTTGGTGTGGTTAGAGGCCCTGTCTGCAGCAGCCGGGTGCCATGACACTCGCTGGCGCAAAGGGGCCCCGAAGCACACCGGGATCCCTCAGGATGGGGGTGTTGTTAATGAGGAAGCTAGTCACTATACAGGGAGTCCTATGGGTATTACAGCACACCTGACTCAACACCACCTGGAATCTACCAAGCCTCCCCCCCCCTGCTAAGCCGGGTTATTATGTCTATGTGTGTGTGTATGGGTTCCTGCCCTCCCTATCCTCAGCATCTCCCCCCCCTGCCTCGCCCCCCCTCTTTCTCCTTGTGGTTCAGTCGTCGTCCACATCCTCTGTCTCGGAGTCGTCGCCTCCTCCTCCCAGGCCGCCCCCTCTCTCTCCGGGGCCCCGGCGGTCGTACATCTTGTCTCGCTGCCGCTCCTGGATCTCCTTCATCTCCTCGGCGTACCGGCAGAAGGCGCCGCCAAACTTGCCCCAGGCCTTGAGGGGCACAGTGATGGAGTTGCGGTAGCTGGGCTTCACCTCGCTCACCCGCAGGAACACGCCGTACTTGTTGCAGCCCACATCGAAGAAGAAGCGCTTGGAGTCCACGGTGATGGACGTGCCCTCCGGCAGCTCCCCGTACATGCCGCCCGCTGAGCCGCCGCCGCCTGCACCTCCCGAGCCTCCGCCAGGCCCCAGCTCGTCCTCCTCGCCGCCGTAGTCGTCGATGAGCTTGGCCAGGGCGTCGCGGAACTCGATGAGGCCCTGTGCGGGCAGGGCGATGGTCTGTCCGCTCTGCAGGCCGGCACCCCCTCCTGCTCCGCCGCTGAAGCCCGGGCCGCGGTTGATGGTCTGGCGGATGCGCAGGAAGCGGCCCCGCTGATTCTCCTTCAGATCCAGGTAGTACTTGCGGTTCTCCCGCACCAGGAACTCGCTCTTCAGGGCCCGACGGGGCCCCCCGGCTCCACCACCCTCCTCCCCAGAGGACTGGGCGATCTGCTCGGGGCTGCTGGGGCCCAGCTGGGCGTAGTGCTCGATGAAGTCGCCCAAGTAGTCGCGGAATTCGGCGGCCACGGCCATGGAGAGCGTGAGGCGGCTCTTGGAGCCTCCGGCCCCCACCTCGGCGATCTTGATGAAGCGGCCCTTGGCGTTCTGCTTGACGTCCAGGTAGAAGCGCTTGTTCTGGATGTCCAGCCGCTTGGAGGCCAACTCCTGGGTCTCCTGGTCCCGGGACATGTGCTGCTGGAAGCCCCCGAGACCCCCGCCTCCTCCTCCGCTGCTACTGCCTCCTCTTTCGCTGCCGCTATCCCCGTCCGCCATCTTCTCCCGATTCAGTCCTTCGGCGGCCTTCAGTGAGCAGTCTCCTCTCGGCTTCCGTCCGTGCCCTCAGCCCGGGGCCTCCTTCTGCTCTCTCTCTTTGGCGGGCTGCCTCCGGCTCCTGCCCGCACCCTCTTCTCTAACAGCCGCTCTCTTCCGCTCCTCGCCCCTTCCTCCGCTCTGCTTCAGCCCTCTCGCTCTCAGCCTCACGCCAGCCTTCCCCCTCCCTTTCCTGCGTGCGCCGGATGCCATAATGTCGCCAGCCGTGTCGATGCCTGGCGCGCCATCTTGACTGAGGGCAACATTCCTTGTTGGATACGGAGGGAGAGTTCCAGAAAACGCCTCCTGTACCAGCAGCGCTAGAGAACATGGGTTTGCAAAGAGTGATGCAAACCGTGATGACGGGGGGAGAGTCACTGGATTCCAATGTGTGATGATCTGATAATGGCGGCTGGACGTATTCCAGTGTAATGGCAGGAAGATGCTCTGTGTGCAGCTGATTCAATGAGGCAATCACATGGGATCTGTATATTGCAGCTCAAAATAGAGAAATAAAACTGTTTATAGGAGTAGTAGCATTAAAATTGTAATATTTTTTTTTTCTCTCCACAATTCACCATTTAGTGACTATTATTTACCTGCACCTCCTCTTAGGGCTCTGAAACCAGGTGAGATTAGAGATTTTACGCAGTGGACGCGATGCCTTTGAATGACCTTGTCATGAGTTTATTGGTCCAGGCATTGATTGACGCTGGAACATCAAATCATTCAAGTGATATAGTTCAGGCTGGGCAATCTCGTTTGCTTTTATTGAGTTAGATTTCCACCTCAATTTTATAGTTATGAAAACCAAAGAATCTGGATGCTTTAATTGTTGGGGTGTGCGTCCGGCCAGATCTACCGCCTTTGCGCAAATTGCATGTCTAATATAATCCAGATTTCTTGATTTTCATAACAGTAAAATTAAGGTCATGTTCAACGCGATAAAATTTGAAGAAATTGCCCAGCACTAGATATAAGGAGTTATTCAGAGGTGCTCTCTTGTTCGGTGTATTTCAGCGAGTTCAATTCGGCATTCATCACAGAGTGCCTGCAGTGTGCCAAATCGAGCCACCAGAATAGATCAGATAAACCGTCGACTCAATCAGAAAACCCAACAAATCTCCGAGCGACTCCGACAAGCCACTAACGACGCAGGAAAAAGCCGATCAGCCGGGGGCGTGGCCGGCTACCAGCAGAGATGGACGTGCATTGAAGGAGCTCCACATATCTGTGCTATTAAGGACTTTTAGAAGACTAATCTGGACTTTTTTCTTTCTCTGAAAGTACCGGGGTGGCTGGCCACCGGAGTAGTGCAGTCCGTAGGCCGCTTGGACCCTCCCTCTGGACCAGAGACACCCCGTTCCGGGCCTTAAGTGCCTGCGGAGCATGTTCTGCTGGCAGCCATCTTGGGGCCTAGGCTTCGGCGCCTGCACCTTTCGGCCCTTCCTCTGGCCCCCTTTTACAGAGATCCAGACTGCGGGGATGGAGGGCCCCTGTCCTCCGGCTGCTGCTGTTGGACTCGCAGCAGAGTTACCGGGGGTGAAAGCGGACCGGCAGCGGCTGATCTGCCCACCCCCCACCAGATCTTTGTGGGCGATGCTGGAGGCCTGCCTGACGCTGATGCCTGGGGACAATGAGAGCCCGATCACGCATGGCATGTGGCGCACACTCATGGAGGTACTGGGGACGGAACGGTTGACAGCGGTGGAGGACATAGCGCCATCGGTGGCTGAACCCTTGGCTTGCGCGGAGGAGGATGTCTCCAGGTCGGAGGCTGTGTTCCTGCAACGAGAAGGTGAAGTGGAGCCTACCCTGGAGGACGAGGCTGGGGTGGACATACTCAGCGAGGATGTGGTGGATTGGGAGGAAGCGGTGGTGGTCAGGGGCGGAGAATCGGGAAGCCTGGGAGACGAACAGATGCTGGTCCCCCTGTGTGCAGTGGTGATGTCTGATCCGGGTGTCGGGAGGGCACTGGTTATCGGGAGGAGCACTGCTGCGGCTCTCGAGACGTCCACGGCGGTGGAGTCACCAGCAGGAGGTGAACTGCCCCCGAGTGGTGCGGATGGACACTCAGCCTCTCGTGGACGCCTGTCCTTCGACTGGTGCGATGTGGAGCTGGAGGACCTTCTGCGATATGGATGTTCTCTACGATGACACCCGCCTGTTCATTTGGTTAGACACAGGCTGAGGAGACCGGCTTTTTCTTTTGTTTTCCTCCTCCGTTACCAGGCCCCCCCTTTTGGATTTCGAATGCCCTCCCTCTCCCTTGTAGATTTTTCTCAGACCCCCTTCTGCACCTCTATATTTCCCTGAGATGTGTTTCTGTATGTCACCATGCCTGTCTTACAACCTTCACCATTCAGAGACACTGGCTGAGAACTTCACACCATTTAAAAAGGTCTGTTACAGAAAAAAATGTTTTTTAAAACATCTGAATCAATAATTTTGCTGAGTAAAATTTGAAAAATTCCTAAAACAATTCTAAAAAATAGTCTTTTTGCTGCAAATGAAAAGAATGAACAGTTGAATAAAATTAATAAAAATAGGTTTCTATGTAAAAAAAAAAATCCCTATGAGATTCGTCTGTTTAAACCTGTTGAATGATCCAGCGCAAATTTGGGCATTTCAACTTTTCTCTTCTGTTCAGTGTTCTCTTAATAGATTAACCCTTTCGCTGTGGAGGACGCGTCCACCCGCAGGTAGGGTTGCGTGCGGAGGACGCGCTGAGCGCGTCCTCCCTTTGCGGCCATTGATCGGCCGGATTCCGGCCGATCGCTGTGCCTCCCGGTGCGGGCTGACATCCTCGTCTGTCCTGGAGTTAACCCCTAGCTGCCAGCAATGGTGGTGATAGGGGGTTAATTGGAACCCCCCATCTCCCGATCCGTGGCAGCTAGGGGTTAATGTTTGATATGGATGGATCGGCCAGAGCATGGCCTTTCCAACGATACCAAACTTGACCATGTAAAAAGTTTTTAAAAAAAATGTAAAATAAAAAATGAAAAAATTTTTTTTGGGGGTTTTGTTAATGCAGCAATATTGTTCCCATTTCAATTATAATGTGAACAATGATGCTGCACTAACGCTTTTTGTATGCGGTGCGTTTGTTAAAAATAGCGAAATTTTCCCCAAAAAAAAAAATGTAACGAGTCCCCATCTCTAATTTTTTTAACAAGTGCACCCCATAGAAAATATAACCGCGAACCATCGCATGTTAAAATGTGAAAAAAAAAAACACTTTACACATTGTAAATTGAAAATTCAATTTTATTGCATTTTCTGTTATAATATACAGACAGGACATGACGTATACATATAATAATGACATTATGAATCTGCCGAGTCTGCCGGAAAGAACGATATATAATATGTCTGGGTCATATATTAAAATAAGGCTTCAAAACGCGTTTAAACATGATGAGCGAAACTGGTAAAAATGACCTCAGCACAGAGGTGTGAAAAGCCTCAGCAGCGAAAGGGTTAACCGTTACATCTCTGGTTATTTCACTGCCGCCGAAGGTCACCGTATTTGGCTGGCAATTCGCTAATACAGTCATGGCCGAAATTGTTGGCACCCCAGACATTTTTCCAGAAAATCAAGTATTTCTCACAGAAAAGTATTGCAGTAACACATGTTTTGCTATACACATGTTTATTCCCATTGTGTGTATTTGAACAAAACAAAAAAAAGGGAGGAAAAAAATCAAATTGGACATAATGTCACACAAAACTCTAAAAATGGGCTGGACAAAATTCTTGGCGCCCTTAACTTAATATTTGGTTGCACACCATTTGGAAAAAATAACTTAAATCAGTCGCTTCCTATAACCATCAATGAGCTTCTTACACCTCTCCCCCGGAATTTTGGACCACTCTTCCTTTGCAAACTGCTCCAGATCTCTTATTGGAAGGGCGCCTTTTCCCAACAACAATTTTAAGATCTCTCCACAGGTGTTCAATGGGATTTAGATCTGGACTCATTGCTGGCCACTTCAGAACTCTCCAGCGCTTTGTTGCTAAAATCTAGTTTAGCCATGTTTTCTCCAGCTAAACTATTTACACGTTGTCAGACCTTTTTAGATATAAAATTTCTATAACGCAGGAATGTTTAAATTTGGGGCCAGGAATTGCGCCACAGGAACAACTTGTCTGCGTCGTTAATATATAACAAGAACAAGAGATAAGCTAAACTCGTTAGTGTTACGCATACAAGAAAGGACATTTAACATTGATCAAAGACGGTCTAATGGACTCTGTTTATTTTATTTATTTGTTACAACCAAACAGGGGTTAGATCAAATGGTTTAAAAGTAAGGGAACACAATGACAACTAAGATAGAAATCTCAGTATGGTGTTTATTTCGTCAGATCGAAACTCTGAAAGCCACGTAAACATGGAACAATAGGTTGCCCAATAAAGAAAAAAACCCAAAGAAGGTTAAATGGCTTGGGTAAACCAGCTTGTAATGCTATGCTATTCGGCAATATGCTATTCGGCAACTATATGGTATGAGAATATTTATTAGTTAGAACTGATAATTTTAGCATCTTATAAAAACAGAGGCCCTACCACATTTAGTTGATCATCACGAATGTCTGGTGTACTAACCCGCATGAAGCCGATTAAGTCGGGTAACGTGTGACTGTTAAAAACGATACCACGAATGAATGATTGTATGTCCCCTCACATACACATCCCTGTGGATATAAGTAAAGGGGGATGAGATGCACACACGCCGTGGCGAAGTATGCTGGCGATGCCACAATAGAAATAAATTTTGATTTGTTAATAAAATCTATGGAGTCCCGGGATATAGGAATAAAAGACCCCAAACCAGTAAAAGATTGGCCAAACACATAAATTAATTCCTGCAGAAGGTTGATTAATGATCTGAGAGCGCCATCTGCTGGCCAGGTAATATAACACCTGGACAGACCCCTGGAGTTGATGAATATATATATCCTCCAATCAAATGAGGCCACATAGTGATGGCTAGATCTAAAACTGGGCGGAAGACCACTATATAGAGGACACTCCAGAGCAGAAGGGGGAGACTGAGAAAAGCTTGGGAGAGACCTGAGGGACGCTTGGAGGGAAGAAAGGCAATCACCATCGGCCGCCCCTTTAAGACCGACCACACCCTAATCTTCCACCACTCTATCTTCACTAACCAGATGGTAAAGTATACCTGAATAATATGATATCTATTTTCTAATTGCATAGTCCTGACTTTAGATGTCCATCACAAACTAAAGGAATATAAATGAATTATTTTGCTGTTTGAGCCTAATAATCAGTAGAATAGAAATTCTGCCTTTACAGTCCACTGCAGAGGACTGCTAAGGGAGAAACCTATTACCGGCTGCATACTTGAGCCATAATTTAGTGAAATTATTTATATTCCAAGAATACTGTTTGTGGACATCTAAAGATCAATTATATACCTATAGTGAGATACGCTGGGACCGTGAAATAGCTTTTATATGTCAAGTGCCGTCCGCCCCATTCGTAACCTAGCATAACTCCTTCCATATCCATCTTGCAGCCCCTTCGAATGAATGCATGCACTGTAAGTCATTAAGAAGCGTTGGGTTAACGTATATCGAATGAAGTGCTGTGATTGATCTGTGGAAGAGATAGTCTCCCTATCGAGTGTGTTATGTATCTCCCTGAAGGAAGTTGCATTTAGTGAATAGGCCCCCACAATAATAAATTGTGCTGCAGGTGATGCCCAGTAACTGAGTGTTTATCTTAGCCAGGTGGAGGATTGGTTTATAATGGGAAAGGTTTAAGTGAATAGAATAGAGTTTGGTGTTTAAGAATTGAGGCGTGTATATCTGTGCTGCGGTCTATAAACCTAAAATATCTGTCCATTAGATTATTACGTGTCGCAGTATCACTACTAATCACAATCTATAATCACTTGTAAATTGTAGTTTGCTAATCCGTTGATAACATACGATTGTATGAAACTTGACGTGTGAATAAATTTTGGTTTGAATTGTTTTACCGTTACGCAGTCTCATATCTTTATTGATTTTATTGTGTTTAAAAATATCTAGAGAGCATCAAAAGAACTCGGGATAACGCGCCATATATTTGTTAAGACGTATATTCATTGATTGGTTATTAATCCCTATCTTAGGGGTTAAATACCAATTTATACCACTGGTATTGGAGGCACTGTCAATAATATATATATATCTATGTATATCATCAATAAGAAAAATATGCGTCATAATTAATATATCCCTGACCTATTAAAGAAGTCAATAATCTCTAACATATTGGAGGCTGTACTGCTGAGATGCAAATGAATTTTTCACAATAAAATCAAGTTATCTATCAAGTAGAGAGCAAGTTAGTGGTTGTGAGCGCCAGATCAAGTATTTGTGAAAGTAACATAAACTTGCTGGTCGTCAAGTAGCAGATTAAGCTATTGGATTAAAACAGTGGTAATCAAGTAACATTTGTTGTTGGCTGTGGATACTTTGTTTTGAATTATTGTTATCTGATTGCTGTAGCGCAGAAACATGTCTGATTCAGATACTGGTAGCCAGAAGGCAATCTCTCAATCGAGACTTAAAAAAGTAACAAGACGTTTTGAAATATGTAAAGTGGTAGAACATATCAGAGAGTCATTGCATATTAAATCCAGTCTGATGGTGCTTGTTGATACTATCAAAGACCGCGCCCAAAGTCTTGTACACTATATGTGGGACAAAGAAGGGGATGTGTGTAAATTCTTGGATGTGTTTACAAACACAAAAGACAAGGAAACAAGGAATTGCATTATAATGGAATCATGGCCCTCCATAATGTATTTGTGTTGTGCATTGGATAAACAAAACAGAAAACAAAAGGTTGTCATGATGGAGACCATCGCTAACTTAAATGCAAAAGTAGAAAATGTTAATGATTTAACAGACAGACTTGAGAATGCAACAACAGAAATAATTACTTTAAATAAACAGAGCCAGAAACTGCAAGAACAACTCCAAAGCTTACAAGCTGTATATAAAGAGAGTTGTGTTGAATTAAACAGTTTTAAAGAGAAATGTTCTAATTTAGAGCAGAAACTGGATGGCTATATGCAGGAAATAATGCTTTCAAGTGGGTCCGAGGTGTCAAGCAGTGATGAAAGTGTTGAAACTGACACAGATGAAATTCAATGCTCACTGAAAACTTGAAGGTACTAAAAGCCCGGATAGACTCCATATCCCAGGTAAAGGGTAGACAAACAGAAACTGTTTCTCTGACCATAAGCCTGATGCTGGCCCTCATTTAAAAGAGCATGCCAAAGACAGTGGGGTAGATTCTGTAAGTGCCCCGCGATGATGTTAAACAGGGCGAAAGGGGGATCCCTTCAAGGCCTATAAAAGTGCAGGTCCAGCCATCTAATGAGACCAGTCATGGGAGTCATAGGTCAAATAAAAGGGCCCATACCACAAGCCAAGTTGCCCCTAAGCAATATCAGGATGCCTCCCAGGTATATGTTGCCAGGAGGAAATCATACGCTGAGGTGGTAAGAGGGAATAATCCAGATAGGAACCCCAGGTCACGCCTGCCCCGCACCCACCAAGAAGTGGGAGCAGAGGTTACCCAATGACTGCAGAAGGTATGAGCAATGGCCACGACCGCACAATAGTCACAGGGAATATGCCCAAGGGCTAGGCCTGCCCAAAGAAATAGGTATCCCCAATCTAGTGATTCTCCTCAAAGTGATGATCCCCTCAAATAGGTAGGTCACCCCCTCGCGTAAGGTCCCTGAAAATAGAAGGGGAGGTCAGACAGGAGACCCCAGGCCCAGATCACACCGTCAGGACAGAAGTAGTAATGCTGATTCTGACACATCAAATAATTCTAGGCCCGAGCGTAATAGGATCCGCAGAAATAGATACCTTAAACGAAATGATCAGAATGACCGAATAAACCAATTAGAATACCGGTTATATCAATTAGCCGAACAATTGGTGAAGATCACCGAGTATGTATGGGCACAGCGGCCTGATAACTCTTTAGGGATAAATCCAGTGGCCACCCGGGCCACAGGATCAATAACACCTCAGATGTTATTGAATCAGAGGGAACAACTGAATGAAAAAGCATAGGTGGCACAACCTGACACCATTGAATCCCCAGGTCTACATATTAATAAGGAATCTAAAAGTATGTAAAGGGGGATTTCTGCTGTTGGATGCTAACCGCTCTCCTATTTTTCAGCCTACTTCTAGTCCTCTGATATATAACAGGCCATTAACCGCAACGACTCTCAGGAGATCGTCGTAGCCAGATGCCCCGATGGAGAGCCAGCTACCCATTGCGCATTAGCCTACAAGAAACCTAAGGTTCTCTGTACGGTGGGTAAGGATGAGAATCTCCCTACCCCAGGTAAAGTGATTTTCAACACCAGTTCATGGAGTTGCCCTCGGAGGTTAAAAACAGGTATTAACAGGGTCTGTTATAATAAATCCCTACAATAACTGCATGATTGCAGGAGTAAACCTCGTGGGAAGGCCGAATCCAATCACTGGTTTTAACTCGTTAATACGGTCAAAGAAATTAAATTTGTAGGAAATATATATATATATACACGTATTTATATCTATATATCTCTACAGGGCGATATCCTATTCAGTCCCCTATTAGGAAAGCAAGCCCACAAAAGGGGGATGATATACTTAATGACTCGCAAGAATTGAAAGGGTTAATAATCTATGTGTCACTGTCTTGATGAAATGCATTAAAATTAAAATAAATGCCGCGCTGCATCTAAGGGAAAGCATGGAATAAATCAGAAATGGGGAAGATTACCCGTTTCCATTTACCATGATCCTAAAGTCACATACAGATGAAGTGTTAACCTAAATATTTACCTGTTGTTGTATATCAATTCTTATGAAGTTCATCTCATTTTAGAAAGATAAGATGAGTAAAGTGACAATTGGTCACTCGCATGGAGACGTGTCCTAAAGACTCAGATGTCAGGAGCAGCCAGGCTGGAAGTGACAGAAAGTCATGGAGCACCCTGTCATAAAGGATACCCAAAGAAACGGAAGGATGACGACAAGTGCATTATTGGTTATTTGAAAATCAACCTCCATAGATGAAAAGATCAACAAGCCACAAGATGTTTCGCTTGAAAGGTCTTACCCGGGAAAACACTGCTTGATTTCAAATCCATTTTCATCAACTGGAATTCATTGATTCACCCTCAGATTACCCCGTTCGTAAAAGAAATGGGGAACCACAAAAGGGGGATGGTCGTGAGAACCCATCATGCATTTACCAATTTTTTTTTCTTCTGCACCAATTATCGCATGGAGTCGATACCTAACAACTTGTTAAAGACTAAGGCTACCATACAGATGTAAAATTTCCTATCCAATTGGTCCATGTCAATTCCTACTCCTGAATCTAGATGAGTAGATATTGAAAAGGGGGATTTGTCAGACCTTTTTAGATATAAAATTTCTATAACGCAGGAATGTTTAAATTTGGGCCAGGAATTGCGCCACACGAACAACTTGTCTGCGTCGTTAATATATAACAAGAACAAGAGATAAGCTAAACTCGTTAGTGTTACGCATACAAGAAAGGACATTTAACATTGATCAAAGACGGTCTAATGGACTCTGTTTATTTTATTTATTTGTTACAACCAAACAGGGGTTAGATCAAATGGTTTAAAAGTAAGGGAACACAATGACAACAAGATAGAATCTCAGTATGGTGTTTATTTCGTCAGATCGAAACTCTGAAAGCCACGTAAACATGGAACAATAGGTTGCCCAATAAAGAAAAAAACCAAAGAAGGTTAAATGGCTTGGGTAAACCAGCTTGTAATGCTATGCTATTCGGCAATATGTACTATATGGTATGAGAATTTTATTAGTTAGAACTGATAATTTTGCATCTTATAAAAACAGAGGCCCTACCACATTAGTTGATCATCACGAATGTCTGGTGTACTAACCCGCATGAAGCCGATTAAGTCGGGTAACGTGTGACTGTTAAAAACGATACCACGAATGAATGATTGTATGTCCCTCACATACACATCCCTGTGGATATAAGTAAAGGGGGATGAGATGCACACACGCCGTGGCGAAGTTATGCTGGCGATGCCACAATAGAAATAAATTTTGATTTGTTAATAAAATCTATGGAGTCCCGGGATATAGGAATAAAAGACCCCAAACCAGTAAAAGATTGTCCAAACACATAAATTAATTCCTGCAGAAGGTTGATGGATGATCTGAGAGCGCCATCTGCTGGCCAGGTAATATAACACCTGGACAGACCCCTGGAGTTGATGAATATATATATCCTCCAATCAAATGAGGCCAAATAGTGATGGGCTAGATCTAAAACTGGGCGGAAGACCACTATATAGAGAGGACACTCCAGAGCAGAAGGGGGAGACTGAGAAAAGCTTGGGGAGAGACCTGAGGGACGCTTGGAGGGAAGAAAGGCAATCACCATCGGCCGCCCCTTTAAGACCGACCACACCCTAATCTTCCACCACTCTATCTTCACTAACCAGATGGTAAAGTATACCTGAATAATATGATATATATTTTCTAATTGCATAGTCCTGACTTTAGATGTCCATCACAAACTAAAGGAATATAAATGAATTATTTTGCTGTTTGAGCCTAATAATCAGTAGAATAGAAATTCTGCCTTTACAGTCCACTGCAGAGGACTGCTAAGGGAGAAACCTATTACCGGCTGCATACTTGAGCCATAATTTAGTGAAATTATTTATATTCCAAGAATACTGTTTGTGGACATCTAAAGATCAATTATATACCTATAGTGAGATACGCTGGGACCGTGAAATAGCTTTTATATGTCAAGTGCCGTCCGCCCCATTCGTAACCTAGCATAACTCCTTCCATATCCATCTTGCAGCCCCTTCGAATGAATGCATGCACTGTAAGTCATTAAGAAGCGTTGGGTTAACGTATATCGAATGAAGTGCTGTGATTGATCTGTGGAAGAGATAGTCTCCCTATCGAGTGTGTTATGTATCTCCCTGAAGGAAGTTGCATTTAGTGAATAGGCCCCCACAATAATAAATTGTGCTCCAGGTGATGCCCAGTAACTGAGTGTTTATCTTAGCCAGGTGGAGGATTGGTTTATAATGGGAAAGGTTTAAGTGAATAGAATTAGAGTTTGGTGTTTAAGAATTGAGGCGTGTATATCTGTGCTGCGGTCTATAAACCTAAAATATCTGTCCATTAGATTATTACGTGTCGCAGTATCGCTACTAATCACAATCTATAATCACTTGTAAATTGTAGTTTGCTAATCCGTTGATAACATACGATTGTATGAAACTTGACGTGTGAATAAATTTTGGTTTGAATTGTTTTACCGTTACGCAGTCTCATATCTTTATTGATTTTATTGTGTTTAAAAATATCTAGAGAGCATCAAAAGAACTCGGGATAACGCGCCATATATTTGTTAAGACGTATATTCATTGATTGGTTATTAATCCCTATCTTAGGGGTTAAATACCAATTTATACCACTGGTATTGGAGGCACTGTCAATAATATATATATATCTATGTATATCAACAATAAGAAAAATATGCGTCATAATTAATATATCCCTGACCTATTAAAGAAGTCAATAATCTCTAACAACGTATAGGGAAAAATATCTCTTCATTTATCTTCTCTATTTCAGTTAAGAACTGAGAATGGTCACTATGCCTCCTTTTGTGGAGGTGAATAATTAGCACGTCATTTTCCAGACATATATCTCGAATTCTCTCGGGGAACACATATGGTGTTATCCTCCTGCTCTCCTGGAGTCAGGGGCTTTGGCCTTAAGAAAGAGATATCAGGTTTCTGGCTATTTCTGAAGTGGACTTCAATAGAATCCGGCCTTTCCTCAATCACGTGGCAGTTACGCTGAGTGTGATGGGATTGGGATCTATCATAGCTGATTGGAACATTTACTTGGGACCAAATAACCTCATTGATAAAATCAATGATTGGATTTAACCTTTTGAGAAGGTCCATTCCAATAATTAGGCGATTTTGGGGCAGATCCACAACAAGCGTTGGTTTGCGAATTACTTTATTCCCCAATTTGAAATCCAATTTAGCCGTGCCCAGAACTTTCAGAGGTGTGCCACTCACACTCACTAGATTAGCATTAGATTTATCTAATCTAGGCTTCCTGGAGGATAGTTCTTGGACCTGTTCAAAATAATGAGGTGATATTAATGTAACTTGGCTTCCACTGTCTAGCAAGGACGGAATATGTGGTAAATTATCTTGTAATTCGACATTCACATAATATCGGTCTTCAATGCTATGCAATTTACAGAGAAATTTAGAGTGAGATATGAAATTAGGTTTTGGACAGATTTTACCGACTAGAAACATCATCTAGTCACTGGTTGGGTGGGGCTGCAGGTGTTGCAATGCTTACAACCTGACCAGGGTTATTTCCAGTCATTAACTGAGTGATCTGATCCAGTTTTTCTGTCAGCACACGGAAATTTTCCTGCATTTGACCAATACGCTGGCGTACATTATATCTCCGCTTTCTATTCGTCCTTGGGGACGAAGCTTGCGCATTATCAGACGCATCAGATTCAGTTGTTCTTCTGGTTGCTTCCTGTCTAGGTACATTTTCCCTTGATTTAACCCACTGACTTCTAGGTACCCATTGCTTTCTAGATTGAAAATTACTTCCTGAATTTTATCTGGCAAACCCTCTTTCCTGATCTGGCTTGGATTTTTCCCTTTGAGGTATGGAGTCACGCAATATTTCCGCATAACTCTTTTTGTGGGACTCAAATTTAATATCACCCTTTTTAACGTGAGTTTCCGCAATTTCCTCAGGTGAGTTTTTCACTCTTTTCCCCTGAGTTTCTTCACTATATTCAAATACAGTAAATAGGGTCATACTTTCTTTTAGTACCCAATCCAAACCATTTCTCGGGTCATAATCTCTTGCCAAAATAACCTTTATTTTATTTGGCAATGCGTCATAAAATAATTGGATAAATTCAGGGTTTTCAAAATCTGGGTTTCTTTCAGCCAAGCTGTATGCATTTTTAAGGACTGAAAGAAATTCACGGGGGCTTTGATTAGGTCTGCATTTTAGAGTTAAAATTGCTCTTTTCGCAGCTAAACCTGGTACGGTGAGGCCCAAATTCAGATTTGACTTCAGAAACTATTTTACTCCAGTTACGTATACCAGATTCTTTCAAAGACTGAAAAAAATACCTATGTTTGGCTTCAAAGACCCATGGGATCAACTCAATTTTCTGAGCATCTGAATTAATTCCTAATATTGACAAAGCTTCTTCAAACATATTTAAATGATTTATTATTTTTGGCGATCCCTTTAGGTCAAAGATGCCTACTGAGTTTTTTAAGAAATGAACGATTTTCGTTAAATCCTGAACTTTATGAGATTTCTTAACCCTTTCGCTGCGGATGACGCGCTCAGCGTCCTCACTTTGGGGCCAGCGTTCGGCCGGGTTCCGGCCGATCGCTGGCCCCCCGGTGCGGGCTGACATCCTCGATGTCAGCCCAGCACCCGGAACTGCCGCCGGAGTAATTAGGTCTCATCGCGGGGGCACGATGACACCTAATTCAGGCACCCCCCTGCATGTGCGGAGGAAGCGCCTGAAAGGGAGGGGGGAGGTCCTTCGGACCTCTCTCCCTCCCGATCGGCGGCGTGCAGGGGGTTAACCCAGGCACCATTTGGAAGGTCACAGCCTGCCCTTCCAAATGGTACCTGGCATTGACCCCATGGGGGCCGGATCACGAATCGGCACCGAAAAGCGCCGGTTCATGATCCTTTCCCGGAGCTGGCCGACATCTTAGATGTCGGCCAAGCTTCCGGGAATGCCCCCTGAGGACTGACGTCATCGTGCATAGCACGATGACGCCAGTCCTGGAGTTAACCCCTAATTGCCACCAATGGTGGAGATAGGGGGTTCCAATGAACCCCTATCTCCCGATCCGTGGCAGTTAGGGGTTAATGTTTGGTATTGTTGGATCGGCCAGAGCATGGCCGTTCCAACAATACCAAACTTGACTATGAAAAAAGTTTTAAAAAATAAATAAATAAATAAATAAAAATAAAAAAATATTAAAAAAAATTATAAAAAAAAATAAACAAGTTATTTTTTTTTTTGGTTCGTTAATGCAGCAATATTGTTCCCATTTCAATTATAATGTGAACAATAATGCTGCACTAACAATTTTTGTATGCGGTGCGTTTGTTAAAAATCGCGTAATTTTCCCCAAAAAAAATGTAACGAGACCCCATCTCTAATTTTTTTAACAAGCGCACCCCATACAAAATATAACCGCAATTGCTCGCATGTTAAAATGTGAAAAAAAAACACTTTACACATTGTAAATTATTGAAAATTCATATTTTATTGCATTTTTTGTTATAATATACAGACAGGTAATGACGTATACATATAATAATGACATATTATGAATCTGCCGAGTCTGACGGAAAGAACGATATATAATATGTCTGGGTCATATACTAAAACAAGCCTTCAAAACACGTTTAAACATGATGAGCAAAATCGGTAAAAATGACCTCAGCACAGGGGCAGGAAATGCCTCAGCAGCGAAAGGGTTAATAGGCTGTGGCTGGCTAGAGTGATGTGATTTGAAATACTCCTGTGCAAGAGGCTTCGCTCTTTTTTCTTCATGAGATTTAGTTTCACTTTCGCATTCGCTCTGCTCACTCTCGCTCTTCAGAACGGAGCTGTCACCAGGCCTAATCAGTGATAAGTTATAGCTCAAAACTTTGAAAGGGAACTTCTCTAACGAAGGATTTTTAACCCTTCAAACATCAGTTTCAATCTGACGTAACTCATCAGCGAATTTCTCATGTTCGCATTTCATTCTCGCCAATTTTGCATTCAGTTCCTTGTTTAATTTGGATAATTGAGCAATCTCATCTTGCAATTGATCTTTTTCTCTTGCACACACTTTCAACTCCATTATCATTCGTTCTGACTCATCTTTTAATTTATTTACGGTATCATGCAAGTCACAATTTTTATTTTCTAAACTGTCTCTGGTTTCTTTGTCATCATTCAATCTCTTGTTCATTTCTGCGATCAAATATATGCATTCAGGCACAATTTTTAAAACAAAAATCTCTTTGTCTTTTTTATTTGTGGCTGCGCTTATCTTTCGCAAACACTCCAGAAAATTTGATTGATCTGACCAGATTGAATCAGCATAACTAGAAACATTTGATTTTATTTCTTTTATCCAATCAAATAAATCGTCTGTGAAGTGTAACTTGTCCTTTAGATAAAACATAACATCTATCAATACTATTTGATCTGCATGTATCTCTACATCTTCCTGAGTCTCAGATTCTGACTCTGACATTTTTACACTGTTTAGTAGACAACCGTAAAACCACAAGTCAAAATACAACGAGTCAAAATATATATATATATTTTATCTCTGTCTAATCAGACAATACTGACAATTATATTCCAAACAAAAACTACAATCTCGGTACAGTGCCTCCAATTTGTCGGATATAATCTCTGCACGTGAATACAACACGTTTGTATATATTGGACTTCTCAGCCAAGCCTCCAATATGTCTATATTGGACTTACTGGACCTATCTCGGCAGTTGCCTCCAATATATCAGGGATTATTATTTCATAAGAAATCCATACGAGACACAAATATCAATCGTTTATATTTCTTAGAAATTCTCATAAATTCTTTTAATTGTCTGTGTTTTGCTTTGAAGAATACAACAATCGATAATCGGATAAAAATATATATATATTTATTACGTATACAAAAAAATTTCAATTCTCATATCATAAACAAAAATTTATAAACCACAATCCATCAGCATATAAAAACTAGCTCCACAATATATGTATCTCCGGTTAGTAACTGCATATATGATTAATATCATTTACCTTATCAGTTAGTAACTAATACACAAATGGTTAATAAACATTTCTGCTTAATACAACATGCATTTTCCAGCAAACAATGTTTACCCAGCTAGCTCTTATAGAAATATATATATTTCTCTCTATACTACATAGATCAACAAAAGATGAGCTAATTTAAAAGGATAAGTAATAAAATTTATTTAGTGAATCCTCCCCTAATCTCGAGAATTAAACTTCTAATCTTTTGCTTTTTATTTTGTAGTTATATAATTCTTTGCTTATTAATTATAATCACAGTAATTTCCAAACTCAATATATATTGGTATCAATCTTACAAAATTTATTTTAGGAATAAATCCTTATATCCACTTCTTCATATTTCTATCTGCAGAATAGAAATACTTAGACTTTTTGGAGTTACCCAGTATCTGAGAAATCTCAGTCTACGTTGCAAGAATATCTACAAATATATATAATTACATTAATTCCTTAATTTCATACATTACCTGTCCAATTTGGATTTTGATAAGTCTGCCTTGGAATTCCTGATGTAATATTTTTGGAATGTGTGAAGATTATCAATATCAGATAATCAATGCATGTGAGTTAGAGATTTGGTGAGAATCTTGATTGCCTCATGTCCTGGGATCTGCCTGCATCGTGGTGTGAGTCTGAGTGTTGGAATCTTGGACTCTCAGAGGGTCATGTGTAATGCATTGCAGTGTGAGTCTGAATGCTGGAACCTCGGACTGATTTGCAACCAACATTGCCACTTATTATAGTCAATTTGACGTCACTGGCAATATTATTAATACATCAAATCTAATATTTACTATCCTCTAGAGGGCAGTATTGCACTTCTTAATTAATTCCACCATTTCTTTTTAATATTCTTATCTCGGGTCAAAGTTCAATCTGACTTAACAAAGACTCTCTCTCAGTCACTATAGACACTGTGTCTCTACCTATCATATCTAATTTATATCCTCACCCCCTTTTGAAATTACGTACTATTAGCTGAATTCTTTTCTGGTTATCTCAACAGAATCTATTCTTTAGTAATTTTTATTATTTACCAATTATATACTTTCTACAATATTTATTGGAGTATACCTATTTCCTACTGTAAATATAATAAAATATACCTTGATTATAAACATATATTTTGTGAATATAAATCTATTACAGAGATATTAACTCTTATTCCGATACCCAAAAGACAAAATATCTTTTGTTTTAAAAACGTAAGACAGACCAATAAATTTAATTATAACACGTCTTAGCACTTAACTCTAGCATTATCACACAAAAACATTCTAGGTTCCTTCATGTCTGGCACTTCTAAAAAAATATAAAAGACTTCACCCAGGAATGAACTCTGTAAAAAAAATCTCGTTCATTTCTAAACCTAGAGAAAACTGAAAGAAAAGACTGTCTTTAAAAACAAAATGGCTACAGGCATCCATTTTAATTTTTCCTTTCTGTAATATACCCGACAGTGTATGACGTCCAATTGAATCTACTTGAATTACACAATCCCCCCACTTTGCCTGTTTCTCTATCTGGTCCTCATTGGAAACACCATTCTGGCGGGTACACTGGCCCTGTTATTGGGTATCCGGGAGTGAATGCCTCTGGCTTCTCTCGTGGTTCATCAAAAGCATATATTGTGATATTCCCTGACACAAATATACTTAAGTTCATTGGGATCGAAGCAAATGGTATATGGATTGTCTCTGGGTGCAGTCTACTACACACCCAACACGCAGTTTGCCCAGACTTTTTAGCATATTCATACTTGAACTTCACAAGTAAATGTCCTCGTGGGGTGATTTCTGGATCTGCATCTCGCCGGTATCTTTGCACAGTATGGCTCTCCATCACCTGCCGTGTTTCATTCCAGGCTTTGGAAGTATATACTCCGTTGATTAACCCTGGACACCTAGGGCACGTCCCATGGGATAGTCCATAGATCAAATTTGCAAAGTACAGTATCAGTACCAGAAATGCCCCAAATGTCAAAACCCCTTGGGCAATTCTTTTCAAAGTCACATAAACCCAATCCCTCCCCACCGGAATTTCAAAAGTAAAAGTCATCTCTGATTGATCAAGGGTCGGGGCAGGGCCCCTAAAAACAGCCCTTGGGGTATCCCCTGGGGGATCCCTTTGCTCCTCCGTTGGTGGGTGGTCAGGCATTATTGTGTCCGTCAAAACACCCACTTGTTGAGTCTTTTAGGTACTCACAACTGTGGTCTTTGTCAGCTTTAGCCTCAATGGATTGGTCTCGTTGGTGACGACCTTCCACTCTGGTTCAGAATTGGCTGCAGCTACCTTCAGTCTGGAGTGATGTATCCACGGAACCACCTCGGCAACCTTCACTGCTGTGGGGGTTGATAACAGGACAAGGTAAGGACCTCTCCATTTTGGGTCATTTTTCCACTCCTTCACCCAAACCGAGTCACCTGGACAATACTTATACAGTGGGGGATATAAAAAGTGTGGAATATTATCTCCCACCCAAGTATTCAACTTTTGCATTGATTTACCCAACAATACAACCTGTTCATTTAGTTTAGTTTCACCCAATGCCCGAAGGTCCCCCCTTAGTCCATTAATTAGAGGGGTAGGCCGTCCAAACATGAGTTCGTACGGACTTAGTTTCAATTGGGGAGTTGGCCTGCACCTAATGTGCAATAAAACTATCGGCAGCACATCCAACCAGCCTAGTGACGTTTCTTGGCACAGTTTGGACATCAAAGTCTTTAGTGTACGGTTCATTCTTTCGACTTTTCCCAAGCTCTGGGGCCTGTAAGCTGTATGTAGCTTCCAGGTGATGCCCAACAGGCGGGCAAGCTGCTGTAGACAGTTCTGTATAAATGCTGGGCCATTGTCCGACCCTATTTCAAGAGGAAGTCCATATCGTGGTATTATTTCCTTCATTAGACTCTTCACTACTTCCGTTGTTTTCTCCGTCCTTGTGGGGAAAGCTTTCACCCATCCTGTTAGAGTGCACACCCTTACCAGTAGGTATTTATATCCTTTGCAGGGTGGCAGCACTGTGAAGTCTATCTGCATTGATGCCATTGGGGAAAGTCCGATTGGTTGCTTGCCTGGAGGTTGAGATGGGCCTGTTCTTGGATTATTCTTGGCACATGTCACGCACTGCTGGGCTATTGCTTTGCAGATTACTGACATTCCTGGTACATAGAAATGTGGCTCCAGCTGTTGTTCCATCATTTCCCTTCCTCCATGAGTGCTTGCATGAAATGCCCTCACGATCTCAGGTGCCAATGTTGCTGGGAGGACCATTTGTCTGTTCTCCAACTGGAACCATCCATCTTCTCCATATTCACCTTTTTCTTCTGATAGCCATTTCTTCTCTTTTTCTGAGTACACAGCTGTCCATTCACTCAGTGGCGCCGGTAGGAGCGCAGCCACCACTGGTGTTGCTTTGTATCTTCCGAGTTCCTCTTGGTTTCCCCAAATGAATTCCTCCTTTGGGAAATAATATCGCCATTGCGAAGAACAGCAGATCTTGTCTCTCCTCCGTGTCTTTTACTGCTGGTATAAAGAAATTCATCACACTTTTCTTCATCCTTGGTAGCTTATTTTTAATAAGGGTCTCTTTGAGAAAGAACCTTACCAAAGGGGCTTGGTATGCTTGTGCTCCCAGTTCTCCCAAGCTCAACAGTATACGTGTAATCCTCAAATTGTCGTGGGGATTGGCTGTTAGATTGTCAAAGCGTGCGGCGAAATTTTCTGCTCGCTCAACTTCGGTCACTTCTGTATTTTCTCCATCCTCCCCCACTAATTTTACGCCGAAGAATTTCAGCATCATCTTTTATTTATTTATTTATTTATAAAGGATTTTACCAGGAAGGATACATTGAGATTTCTCTCGTTTTCAAGTATGTCCTGTCTTGTAAGCTCTGCGTAGTCTTTGCTGAACTTCTGAGGTGTCACTCATGAGGCGTGCTTCTCGGGGGTGTAGAGGCGAGGAATGGAAACTTGTGTTTGTGTCTGAAATAGCCACTGGATATAATCATGGTTTCCTTCCAGTAGCTCATAATTGTTGTGCCATTTTTGTAAAATTGTTTCAATGAATTCGCCTTTTGGATCAAATCTTCTCCAATTCATATAGAAGTCGTAATTTGGCATGGGGCGTTGATCTTCTTCTTTGCAAAGCATAACTTTGGAGACATAGTCAGAGGGAATCATTGGTATCGCTGCAGCTTTTGCTGCTTGGTCAGCGCGCCTGTTGCCTTTCCTTTTTGGTGGCCACGACAGTGCATAATACTGACAGCACTTGGTTTCCACACAGCTTCCAGAAGGGCTGCGATTTCAGCTGCATACCTTATCTGTTGTCCTGATGACGTGAGTAGTCCTCTTTCTTTGTATAGTGCACCATTTGCATGGACAGTCATAAAGGCATACTTGGAATCAGTGATGTTTACTCTTTTGCCTTCAGAGATTTCCAGGGCCCTGGTCAGGGCTGCCATTTCAGCCAGTTATGCTGACGTATGCCCTGGCAGGGGGTTTGCTTCGATGATTTCTTCTGCTGAGACAACTGCATAGCCGGAGACTTTTCTTCCATCATCCATGTAACTGCTACCATCAGTGAATAACTGCAGATCGTATTTGTCTAGGGGTACGTCTTTCAAATCTGGTCTACTACTGAATACTTCTTCCATGACTTGGAGGCATTCATGATTTGGATCCTCTTCACAGTCAGGCAGTAGTGTAGCTGGGTTTAAGGTAGCGATGAGGTCCAGATGAACCCGTGGATTCTCACACATCATAGCTTGGTACTTCATCATCCGGCTATTGCTGAACCAGTAACTTCCTTTTACATCGAGTAGGGCTTTGACCGCATGTGGCACCTTGACATGAAGAACCTGTCCTAGTGTCAGCTTATCTGCTTCCGCTATTAGCATTGCGGTGGCTGCCACTGCTTTCAGACATGGGGGTAGGCCGCAGGCCACAGTGTCAAGTTGCTTGGATAGGTAGGCCACAGGCCTAGGCCATGAGCCAAAGTTCTGGATCAGTACTCCTGTTGCAGTCTGGTTATGTTCATGCACATACAGTTGGAAGGGCTTGCTGTGGTCTGGCAATCCCAATGCTGGAGCTTCCATCAGTAGAGTCTTTAACTTCAGGAAAGCTACCGCCTGTTCTTCTTCCCAGAGGAAGGGGTCATGCTCTCCCCCCTTTGTGGCTTGATGGAGAGGCTTGGCAATGTCTGAAAAATTAGGGATCCATAGGCGACAGAAGCCTGCAGCTCATAGGAATTCACGGATTTGTCTCCTTGTCTTTGGCTGGGGTATACGGCATACTGCTTCCTTCCTCTCTGCTCCTAGTGCACGCTTAGTACCTGTTAATTGAAAACCTAGATACTTCACACTTTCTTTGCATATTTGTGCTTTCTTTCTCGAAACTTTGTACCCTGCTTGGCTTGGCAGAAGCAGCAGAGCTTTTGTGGCAGAGAGACAGTCTTTTTCTGTAGGGGATGCAAGCAATAAATCATCTACATACTGTAGTAAAACAACTTTGTCTGGCTGAGCGTTGAAGGACAGGAGGTCCTGGCTGAGCGCGCAGCCGAAAATCGTGGGTGAGTTTTTGAAACCTTGAGGGAGGAGTGTCCAAGTCATCTGATGGCGCGCTCCTGTAGTAGACTCCTCCCACTGAAACGCAAAAAGGGGTTGGCTCGCCGGAGCGAGACGGATGCAAAAGAAAGCGTCTTTTAAATCGAGTACCATGTAATATTTTGTATCACCTGGAATTAATGCCAATAAATTGTATGGATTAGGAACCACAGGGTGTAGGGTTACTGTGGCTTCATTGACGGCCCGTAAATCTTGGACTGGGCGGTACTCTTGTGTGCCTTCTTTCTGTACTGGCAACAGTGGTGTGTTCCATGGTGACACGCAAAATTTTAATATCCCATGATCTTTATGTCTTTGCAAATGTGCCTGGATATTTTGCTTGGCTTTCTGTGGGATATGATATTGTTTTAGAGCCACAGGCGTTGCGCCTGGTTTCAGATCAACATACACTGGAGGAATATTTACAGCTAATCCGGGCGGGTTTTCTTCTGCCCAAACTCCAGGGATTCCCAGGAGTAGTGTATATGGGTGAGGGGCGACCGGCAGGGTTGTTGCCATGCGCCATTCTTCCTCTCGTGGCATAATTACTGCAATTTTTACAGGTTGGGTATTCTGGCTAGCTGGGTTGTACTGCTGTACTGAGCTGCCACTTTCAGGCAGGTCTAATCTAGCGTGACCCCCGGGAAGAAACGTTATTTGGGCTTGCAATTTGCAAAGGATATCCTGCCCCAGGAGTTGGATGGGACATTCGGGCATATACAAAAATTCATGTTCCACATAGTGCCCACCCAAACTACATTTCTGAGAAGCAAGAAAAGGGTACTTAGCAGATACCCCCATTGCTCCCATTATGTCAACCTCATTTCCCATTGGGGGTGCAATTTGCTGCGTTACAACAGAATATTCGGCACCAGTATCAACCATAAAAATGTCGTCTTTGTCTCCCACTCTTACTGTGGCCGTGGGCTCGTGATTACCGAGCAGGATGGGCCCAGGTCCGTGTCAATACATATCCTGCCCTTCAAATGACGTTCCCGCCAATCCCACAAACCCTGAACCGGCACCGTCACTTCTTTCATACCTGCCGTTCGTTACCTGGCCATTGGAGGCTTGACCTCCCGAGGCACCAGCCTCTCCCTGTACCCCATTTTTAGCCAAAAATGCAGGACATTCGCTTTTCCAGTGACCTTCACCCCGGCACCATGCGCACTGGTTGTGCCCTAGGGGCTCCCTGGGGGCTCCTCTTCCTCTCCCCCCTCGACCCCTTGCTCTCCCTCTGTCCGGGGCACCCCTCCCGTTTCCATTTCCCATATAGCCGACTACACCGGTATGCCCTTTTTGCTTCCGTATTTCTTCTAAATCCCGGTTATGGTACACTTTATTAGCAATTTCTACTAATTCGCTAATACCTTTGCCTAAAAACCTATCTAATCTCTGTATTTTATTCCGTATGTCTCTTTGTGACTGACTCACAAAGGAGGAATTAACCAACCGCTGATTCTCTGCAGCCTCAGGGTCAATAGGACTATACATCCTATATGCATCTAGTAATCTTTCTAAAAATGCACTTGGGGTCTCTTTAAGATCTTGCACAATGTCCGCTATTTTCCCCATGTTCGTGGGTTTCTTCCCTCCCGCTTTAACACCCATCATTACCGCTGTCCGGTATGTCTGTAGATGAGTAATACCTTCAGTAGTATTATATGGCCATTTGGCATCTGTTTTGGGGTAATGTTCCTCAGCCCACACTTGTGGCTGGGGTTTGCTATCCTCAACTGCTTGGGCAAGAAGAATTTTTCACGCGCGCTATTGTTTATACGGGCTCTTTCCTCAGTTGTGAACATTGTCAGGAATAGTTGTTGACAATCTGCCCAGGTAAGGTTATGTGTTAGCATTACTGACTCTATCATACTGGCCACCGCTGCGGGATTAGTGGAGTACAGTGGTGTGTGTGTTTTCCAGTTGAATAAATCTGTCGTTGTAAATGGGACATACAGTATGTATATTGTACTGGCCCAGGTCCCCCGTTTTCCAGTAAGGGACCTGGCACCTCTCGTAGAGGCATTTGCATTTTACTCCTACCGGGGTTATGCTGATACACATCCCGGGGTTTATATATATTGTTCGCTGCGTGAGTGGTGGCCCCTGTGTTTACATCTCCACCATCATCTTCACTGTCCTGAGGGGCCACCCGGTGGTATACACTCCCATCGGGCATTTCAATCTTTTCCGCAGGGGTCCCTTCATCCCCTCCACCCGCAGCCCCCTCCTCTTCCTCGATGTCACGAGCCGGAGCCGAGGGAGCTGGCCGGGAAATAGCAGCTGCCTGCTCCCTCCTCTCCGCCCGCGCCACTGCGGCATTCAGTGCCTCCCTGGCCGCCCCATAGCACGACGGATAGGGCGGGGGAAGAGAATCAATCTCCTCTGGATGTTCTACCAACACCGTTTTTCTCTGTTCACCTTTATTTTCATTATTCGGGGGTACCTGTTTCTTGTTTTGTCCCGCCATCATTATAAAATTACTCTTATCCTTCACACAGTACCTCCATATATCTATATACGGGTACTGTTCAGGATGACCATATCTCCCAGTTATTTGGGAGTGCACTCTCTGTATTAACTCAGGATCCATAGACCTCTGTCCTGGCCATTCTGGAACCAACAGTGGCCATACTATTGTACACAATAATTTCAACTTCTCTTTACTCAAATTCACACCATAGTGATGTGTCTCATACAATGCTCCAAAATTCCGTACCATATACTCCAGGGGTGTCTCACCCTCTTTTGCCTTCTTGGGTTTGGACGACCCGTTACCCATTGTTACTCTTGCGAGCAGTAACATTTTCACAATACAGATATTTCTTTCAACACAATCACTTAATCACTTTATATCAACTGTCTGGTACTTCAGTCAACAGTTCGTTTATATCGTATTCACTTCCTCCGTCAGTAGCCGACTGCAGTCGCCTGAGCCGGAAACGTACTTCAGGAGTCTACTCTCAGGTTTGCTTCCTTGCTGGGCAAGTAGGCGCACAATCACTCACAACACTCTCAGCATCCACTCACAGCACGTACTGTACCAGATACATTCAGCACAAAACAGTACATAAACAATTCTACTCTTTCTACTAGCCGAGGGCTCGCCGACCCTCCTCTTGGCTCCTTACACCCAGTTAATTGATCTCTAACTCTTGTCTGCTTGTGACTATGTGTACCCTGTTCTGTGGCAACACTCCCGTCTGCAATTTCAATTTGCCTATGGGCAATACACCCACTCGGCACCACTCCCCGCTGCAGCTACCGCTGGCCCCAATTGTCCCCCTTCACTACACGACGTACACACTAGCACTGACTCCGGGCTCTCAGCCCAGTCACAGGATCCCTCCTCCTTTCCTTGTCCACGTGCAGCAGTTCCATTTACAAAAACTGACTATGACAATACTACTCCACGTGGCTACCCTCTCCCTCCGATTCAGAACTACACCTTAGTCAACATCCGATTCCCCCGGGCCCAGACATGCGCACTCTCTTCCGCTGTGCAATGTCCGTGCTGTATGCGGTGGGTTCGGTATGCCGACGAGACCGTGGCCGTGGGTCCCCTTATCCAACTATGGTCAGATGTCTTCCCTTATACCGGTATCTCAATACACATACAAACACAGACACTTTACCTCTCGCTGTGCTGCTTGCTGTTTCCTCGGACTCGGTGGTGTCCCAACTTCACGGGCCGGGGGTCCGTTTGGGACGAGACGAGGTCTGCTTAACAGGAAATCCTGCTTGGCGCCTGCAGATGTCAGCTCACCTTCAACGGACACCCAACCAGCGGGATCACTCGCACCTGCAGTCAACCGCTACAGTGTCCAGCAGTCGTTGCTGTACCGGTAAAGGCCTGGAATCCCAGACGAGCCCCCAGAAATGTTACCGGAACCCACCTGGTTCACTCGGGACAAAGCCGGACCGGCACGGTCAAGGATTGACTGGACACGAGTCTCTTCAGGAAAGGCAAACTTTATTGTGACGTCACAACAGATGCTCACACAGGATTCAGTCGCAAAGAGTGAGCCCCGATCTCACAGTGACATGAGGTTTTATACCCAGAATACATAATTAGGTACATCCCAATTAGCCCACCTCCTGGTGACACTATCCCACCCCACGTGGGTCCGTACTTCCCTTAATCGAATACAAAGACATTCCATACATTGGTCATAAATTGGCAAGCATCATGACATTCTGACACAAGAGGATTTACAATTGCTCTGGATCCTGCCTGTGCCCACCTCCCTTGTGCTTGTTTATTGTTTGCTTTAGATAAGGCCTGGTCTGGTTTCATACTCCTTTTTGTCTCAGCTGCAGGCTCCTATGACCTTGATGTATCTCTTCTTCATCCTGTCACCCTGTGCCAGCAACGGCCTGGATCTTCTCTAATTTAATTGCTTTACTGCTTGTCTAACACATTCCAAAGATTCTATGTAAGCTTCATTCTAGTTTCTGCTAATATCTACTATTTAGATTCAAGTGAACCAATGTTCTGAACAAGATGGCCACCTGGCTCAAGAAGGCGACCATCTTCTGGCCTGAGTCTCCTTCAGTAGGTAGGTGTGTGATGAAGTCAGTCACCATGAGGATGACAGTGATGGAACAAGGATAGTCAAAGTACCACGAGGTTAGTTGTTAAAGTGTGCCCCCGCCCTCCTCATTGTCACATAACCCACCACACACACAAAGATTAAGGCCTGCGTCAGACGAACACAGTGATCACATCTGTGTCGTCGCACAGTTTAACGTCCGTCATAGGGGTAGCATAGAATCACGATCAATAGAGACCCACACACGAAGTACGTGCACACCAAACTGCGCACGCAAAATGCACGTGGCAAACGGACGCAAGTTAGGCAAGAACGTAAAACCGCTAAGACAGATGTGCAGAGTGCGCCACGTCCGCGTAATGGCCTGAGTGCGTTCTGCTGCGACGTCAGACACAGCGCATTTGCAATGTCCATAACGTTGACGCTCAGAGGTTTTTATGGTCTGGCTGACTATACCTGTATTTTAATTATAATTAATTTTGATTCCTTTATTTCCTTTTTTTGTTCTACATCCATTAAAAAAAAACGGACCGTATGGTGTCTACAGTATCTTCTGTCAGTATGTCCGTCCGTTATGCACGCACACAAAGTGCGCTCAGACTGCTTTCATCTGACATTAGCCTTAGCTGGGCTTTAGGGAACAATATATCAGAAATCATATCTTTATTGTAACTTAAAATGGTAACATATGATTGAACAAATGAATGAAAGCTGTGTGTGTAACTAGTATGTCTGATATATGAGAACCATTGAATTTACTATCCTGTAATTTTTTTCCTATTGCTCTAAACCACTTTGTGCATTTATCCTACTCCACACAGCCCCATATGTCTTTTCCTACTTTTCTCACAGGCTATTTTTTGCTCATCTGTTCTTTCCCTCTCTCTTCTCTTACTTGTGCCCAAATTACATTACTCTCCCATTGTGACTTTTCCCCATTCCTTACATTTCCATTATTCTGCTACCCCATTCGTCCCGGTTCTTTCCCTGTCCATTCCTACTCACCCCCAATGTACCTTTGCACATTCCCTTATTGTTCACTATTGTGCCTTTCTCAGATGTGCCTCTTTATGGGACCTTTGTCTTTCACCTGTAAAAATCCTTAGTTTTATCCTAGCATTTTAATTCCAACTGCGTCTTTGTCTTATCCCTCTCACTTCTCGTTTGTTTTAGTTCATTTTATTTAACCTTAGATTTGAGACTTTTGCTAATTAAAGTTTTCTCTGGGACTATTTTGAAGGAATGGGCCTGGATCAGTCCAGCATGTTGGCGATGCCAGATATTGATCAAATCACCATGGCATGACACATGTTGTAGCCTCTGAAGTGGTTATGCATGACAGGAAGTAGAATGGCTCAACCTCAGCTACAAAATGCAGATCAGGTCAAGTCACTGCGGGAAGCGGGAAGCCATCGCAGTAGTAATACTTAGTAGAGAGCTGAACTGCTGAGGTTTCCCTGCAGTTGCAGTAGTTAACCTCAATAAGCAACTTAATGAGCAAGCCCTACTGAAGTTGATCTGCAGTTTCAGGTACCTTAGTCGCTGCAGCAGTTATCTTTAATAGGTTTCTGAATGAGCCAACCTTGGTTAAGTGCATTTCAATGATGCAATGATGCAATCCGATCATGCAATGATGGGTATTGTAGCCTTTGCAGTTATAATTTTATTTTCCCGTTATGTTCTCGCTATTACTGCTACCTGTGTTTTAATTCTAATTATTATAAAACATATCACCCCCAAAGATTTTTTATTTATGGAAGCATAGATTATTATTCTTCGATTGCAACAGAAAAGCCACATGCGTAGTGAGCTGACATAAATACACTAAGCAGATGAGTGTATACTGTGTGGCTTTACATGTGATGGGGAGTGATGCTGCATAGATTATTATTCTTTGATTGCAACAGAAAAGCCACATGCGTAGTGAGCTGACATAACTACACTAAGCAGATGAGTGTATACTGTGTGGCTTTACATGTGATGGGGAGTGATGCTGCAATGCAGCGCAGTGAGCTATGCACTTACAGATAGGTGTGTGGGCACATTGCTTTGCGTGCAGATCAGCCTTCTACATCCAAAGAAATATCCAACCTGCAAGGACACGCTTAGTTTTGTTAACACGATACAAGGAGATTATATAAACAGCAAAGGCCGTGAGTTACAAGGCTGCAAACTTGCTCGTGTATATTATTATACGGTTACCGTGGCGACTACTTGTGCATGTGTATGTGTTTTGTATAAAACCAGAAGGGAGGCCGGAGGGGGTCGTTGTGGGAGGGAGAGTGGGGGAGTGTGGGAAGGAGGACAGATACATGTGGGTGTGAAGGGGCAAAGAGAAGAAACCCAAACCCAGAGTTCTCTGCTAACCTGACGTCTGGATATTATGATGATAGATCCAATTGTAGAAAAAAATATGAATCGTCTTTACTGACCAGCATTGGTTAAAACCATGTTTAAAAAAAATACACAGTTTACCAAGGCATTTTATTTAAAGGGATACTCTAGGCACTTTGACTACTCACATTTGAGTGGTCACAGTGACCAGAGTGCCCTCCCCTCTTTGTCTTGGAGGACTGATTCAGTCCTCCAAGTGTGTGGGATTAGCCCCACCCAGCATCTGAGATCAACAAGTGCTGATCTCACCTCCCTGAGGATCAGACTCTTGGGACTCCTCTCCATCCAGTGGCTCTCAATGCGCTCTGGCATTGAGAGTTTTTGGATTGGCTGGATGCTTGCTCGAGTAACCAGCGTCCCAGCAGTTATGTGAATGCTGTGACTTACAGGAAGCTGACAGCATGTCACGTATGGAGGAACATTGAGGCAGCCTGATGCTGAATTCAAGTTGAGTTTTTTTAAAAAAGACTAAAGAGTTAAAATGGAAGGGTGGAGTGAAACTGGTCAGGATGGATTTAACCCTTTAATTTCCCCCATCTGTTTTAACCCCAGAGTATCCCATTTCATTTACCAATCAAATATCCTGCTACACATTTGGCTTAACCTTTTAGCTGCAGATAACGCAATAAGCACATCCTCCACTTTCTGGCTAGGATTTGAAGGACATGCTCAGCGCTTCGTTAAAGTCTTGCGGCTCAGTGCCAATCTCAGACTTCTCGCAATGGGCTGACATCATCGTGCCTGGCAGGGGATTCCCTATGGGGAAGATACCTTTCCAATGATACCAAAAATGACCAGGTTCTATGTAAAAATAAAATGATAAATAAATAAAATATTTTTATTTGATTGTTTTTCTAATGCAGCACTACTGTTCACTTTTCAATTATACTTCTCATTTCCCATGTCGCCATGTTGGCAGCTAGCGTGGAGGTGTTGACACAATGCGTTATTACGCATTGTTTCATTGAAAACCTAAAACTGAAATGAGGAGTGCTGGCAGGGCCGGCCCGTCAATGGAGCGGGGTGGAGCAGCCGCTCCAGGCAGCACTTTGTCAGGGGCAGCTTTTTGCTGCTCTTTCAAAAGCCACCAGCCCGGACATGGCTGCAGGACAGTGTTCTGTTGAAAACCAAGCTGCGCCTGCCCCTCCGGCACGTGACTGCCCCTTTCAGCGGGCCAGTGCCCACCCCTTTCAGCAGGCATGGAGGCCATCAGCTTAAGTTTTACCAGCGATGCAGCCTGGCTGTGGTCTCTCCTGCAGCGCAGTGTGCCTGTGAGATGGAACGAGGTGATTAGAGTCTGTCACGTGACACGTGCGGCAGGGCTCTGGTGGCATAGGCAAGCACGTGCCTTTAAGTAAATCCCGGGGAGCCATGAGGCTGCTGAGGAGGTAGGCCTGTCTTGATTTCATACAGGAGACTCAGTGCCCCCCCGTGTGTGTTATGGAGGTTCCCCTCCCGCCCTTCCCTCCTCACAGGGACATGTTGCTGCCCCCATAATGCACTGCCAGCTCCTCTGTCCTGGTTGAGGAAAGGCCTGGACAGGCACCCTATCCTAGAGTCCTGAGGGAGCTGCCGATTGAGGGCTGCACGGGGCCCAGATTGAAGACAATATGCAGCTCCCTTACAGCCTGCACAGCATGATGGGAGCTGTAGTTAGTTGTTTATAGCTGGGGGATCTGCTTTTCAATGACCTGGCAAGGCGGGGGGGTCAGTATGGAGCTGCCCGGGTTTGATGGGGGAATTACAGAAATGAATGGGACGCCGCATGTTTTAATGCCGCTTTATGGCTCCCCCCCCCCCCCAGTATTCCATGAATTATTAAATCATGGTGAAAAAACTAGCATATTTCCTAATTTCTTTCATACCTTCAGTGAGGCGCTTCCTATTTAAAGGAACACCCTGTGAAATATAATCGACAGTAATTCTGTGCCCTCCTGCGTCTCCCCATTACCGGCTGTGTTATGTGTGTGTGTGACTGCATGTGTGTGACTGTGGAAGTGTGTTTGTCTGTATGTGGATGTGTGTGCGTGACGGTATGTGGATGTGTGGGACAGTGGGCCGTGATATGTGGTGCTCTGTGATATGCTCATACACACCATGTTTTTTTGGGGGTGGGGGCAGCAATTCATCCTTCGTTCCAGGCAGCACAGTGGCTTGGGCCGGCCCTGAGTGCTGGGAGTCCTTAGCAACCCTGCATCTCTTATTTTTACACCACACAAGGTCACGTGAGATGTCATTTGACCTGCGGGGAGAACAGAGTCATGCAGGGAGGGGACAAGGCAGCCTATTGAAGTTGGCGGGGCGTACCTGTACACCCCGCGTCTTCAAGGCCCACCCGCTGCGCAGACGACATGGAACGTCTGGCAACGTCAAGGAATTAAACATGATGAGCACAAAACGGTCAGAATGAGCACAACAAACAAGGGTGAAATGGCTCATCAGTGAAAGAGTTAAAGGAGTAGTTGGTTATTTTGTTTTATTGATAAATGCATTGTTACATTTTGTAGATGAGCGGTTTTGTTCCTCCTGTTTTTTTTTATATTTTTACAGGGACTACTCTATGTGCAAAATTTTAGAAGTAGCTCACTGAATGTATTATCAAATAAATATATATAAGGAGTGCGGGCACAAAATTTGAAGTGAATGCTCGTGGAAAATAGGATGTAAATGAATTTCAGTAATAATGCTGCCTAATGGGATACATGTAGTGGTATCCGGATAGTATCCGTAATTCAAGCGCCATTCTGGATACTATTGTAGCACTCACTCCCGGAGGAGCCGCTGAATTTAAACCTCGGGTCAGTCTCCCCGCACTAGGGAATAAATATACACAAGCACTGTTGTGGATTTTATACGTTATATAGTTTACTGATCTCAAATAAACAGGCATATATAAAGCAGCACGGTATACATATATATTTACAGGTGTTCGTAATGCGAGAAATGCGTAGTGGAAAAGGAAAATAAATATTAACCCCTTCGTTGTTGGAATGTGAGTCCCGTACAGGGTTGTGTCCCAAAAAGGTGTACGTGTATGCGTGTGTTGGTACCCGGGTACAAGATTCAACTGGCCACTGAATAATTTACAGGTGTCTTCGACTAGTCACGTTGGGGCCCTGTAGGTTTAGACAAACTTGCAGCGTGCTTTATTATTTTTACTGTGGCCAGGAAGGCCTCTCACCCGTCCGCCAGATACTCTGCGCTCTGCTCGACCCAAGACGTCTCTCCGCTTGGCTTGACTGGGACTCTGTGCCACCGGATCCGCTTGTCTTGCTTGTCCGTTTCTGTTACAAGATGCTCAGCTCACCGCCTGCACTCCCATTAGGTCATCTGCGGTCTCCTAACTCGGGGTCCTTCAGCTACTCAGTATCTGTATAAACTTATCAGCGGTGGATTGCTAGGTCTCTGACAAGTAAGGTGAAACCGATTTCCAGCTCCGCAAGGCCGCACCTGCACTCCGGCCTGGTCACGATCATTGTCTGTCTCACGTGCGTCTTGCTCTCTTGCTCCTCGGCGCGCTCTGGGTTTCCCCTGCACGAGGCTGCGAATGTAAGTCTGTTTCTCCCCACCCACTTCCGGTTCCCGGCGCAAAGCATGCTGGAAAACGTAGTCCCATTGTCCAGTGTCTCTTACATTGCGCTTGTCTCCCTCTGGTGGCCAAAAATAAGTACTACAGCAACAGTGTTTTAAACCAGCGCTACACTCTCCCCCTCCTAGAACTCTTGGGTCTCTCCAAGGAGGTATAAAAGTTGCATTACATTTCAACATAACATTAGGCAATATATACAGGCTCAGCAGCAAGCATACAATGGGTTAGATACACTTCCTCAAGTTGACTCATGCTTCTGACTACCTCAGCTAACATAGCAGACACTTCGGGCAACCTTCGCACCGTGGTAACAGCCTCTTCAGTGCTATGTCCTGGTGAGTCGTGGTTGAGTCTTTGAGGGGTCGGACAGAACGTTTTGGCTCGGGCTCAATCAGTTCCTCTTTAGGTGGAAGTACTACAGGTGCGGGTTCAGTTCTTTCATCCACAACTGGAACAGACATCTCTTCGGAGTATGATCCTTCCAGTGAAGGCATGGAACTGTAATCATAAGATGCGGCCTCAGGAACTACAGGAATCTCAGAAGTCTCGGGAACTTCCAATTGGAATTCAGGAGCCTCAGGTTACTTTCCCACCGTTCAGGAACTGGAATGACCTCTTCAGGCTCTGGTGAGCGCACCCAGTCCAGACAAAAGCTTTCTTCCTCACTGTCTCCTTCACTCTCTTCAACAACCCGTGTCTGCTGAGACCGAGTAACGGGAGTTAAGCGTGGAGCAGGCGGGTTAGGCAGAGAAAGTTCATCACCAACTGGTATCCTTACAGCTTATTCCTCTGTTCCCTGTTTCCTGAGGTCAAACGGGCCTGTTCAAACGCAGAGGCCAAGTTCTTCCGAAGTCTATCCACATAATTTCTGTGAGAAGCTACCGACGTCTGGTCCAGAGATAGCCCAAACGCCAAATCAACCGGCAGTCGAGCTTCTCTTCCGAACATAAGACGGTACAGTGAGTATCCAGTAGCGTCACCCTCCGTACTGTTGTATGCGTGTACTAGCGTAGCTATGTGACGACTCCAGCTCTGTTTCTCTGTGTTTGACAGTGTCCCCAACATGTTTAGCAGCGTGCGATTGAACCTTTCGGGTTGAGCATCACCTTGAGGGTGATATGGTGTAGTTCGGGTCTTCTGAATTCCCAACAGTTCCAGTAATTGCCCAACAAGCCGGCTCTCAAAGTCTCTACCCTGATCAGAGTGTATCCTCCTTGGTAGGCCATAGTGAACAAAGAACTTTTCCATTAGAACCTTCGCTACCGTAGGAGCACGTTGGTCTTTCGTGGAAAAAGCTTGGGCATAACGTGTGAAATGATCAGTCACTACTAGAATATTTCCCTGCCCACTAGCATCCGGCTCTAAACACAGGAAATCAATGCACACCAAATCCATGGGTCCTTGCCTTTGTAGGTGGCTCATTGGAGCAGTTCAGGTCGGTAGGGTCTTCCTTTGGATACACCTCAGACATGAATGGCAGTAACTTTCCACTTCAGCTCTCATGCAGGACCAAAAGAATCTGTCTCGCACCAGCTTAAAAGTTCTCTCTGCACCTAAATGTCCATGTTCATCGTGTAACGACCGCAGCACATCCTCTCTGTGCTTAGTGGGAAGGAACAACTGTTGGGTCTCTTCAGCATTGTTCGAGGGGCCCCTTCGGTAGACCACCCCATCCAACATCTTCAATCGTTCCCACTCTTTATATACCAATCTGGCCCCTTCTGGGGAATTTGTCAGAAGAATCTCCCGTTGGTTCGCGTTCAGGGCCTTCGCGGTTAATGCAATCAAAGGGTCTTCAGCCTGATCAGCTCTCAGGTCCTGTTTTGAAAAAGTAGGCTAACTTTCATCCCTCAGCTGCGTAGGATTACAATAGAACTCTGGAACAGCCGCAGCCATAACTCCTATGGCTTCCGCTTCAATCCCTCCCTTGACCCGGCGCTCTGCTCCTTGGCATAAAGCTTGCACCCCATCTGGAGTTAACTGAGTCCATTCTGTAATGTAGGGTCTCCTCGACAAAGCATCGGCATCCCGATTATTCACCTCAGGGCGATACTTCAGGCTGAACCGAAACCCTGACAGAGCGGCCAACCACCGATGTCCCGTGGCGTCCAGCTTCGCAGTAGTAAGGACGTAGGTAAGAGGATTGTTATCCGTCTTTATCACAAATTCGGCTCCATACAGATAGTCTTTTAGCTTATCTACCACCGCCCACTTCAAGGCTAGAAACTCCAACTTGTGGGTAGGATAGTTCTTTTCCGAGGGTGTAAGGCTCCGGCTCACATACGCTACAGGCCTCAGCAATCCACCATACTCTTGGTACAGGACTCCCCCTAAACCTTCTCTACTGGCATCCACATGCAGTTCGTACGGCTTGTGAGGATCCACGTAAGCCAAGACAGGAGCTCGAGTTAGACTCTCTTTCAGCTTCACGAAAGCACCTTCGCATTGACTAGTCCATTCTCCCTGGATAGATTCTCGAGCCTTCCTTGGCCCTGGAGCCGACGAATTTCGGTCAGAGGCTTTGTGGCCTTCTTCTGCATCTTCTTTCTGTAGATGCTTGTTCAGTGGTTGAGCTATCTTGGCAAATCCTCCTACAAATCTTCGATAATAGGAGCAGAACCCCAAGAAAGATCTAAGTTCAGTAACATTTCGGGGTCTAGGCCAGGAAGCTACGGCTTCCAACTTCCGAGGATCTGTCGAAACGCCTTCTGCTGAAACCACATGTCCCAGATATGTAACGGAAGGTAAGCAGAATTGACATTTCTCCAGAGACAATTTCAACCCCTCTTCATGGAGCCTCTTCAAGACCTTCTCCAACCGCTGTTCATGTTCTTCCAGAGTCTTCCCGAACACAATAATATCATCCAGATACACTAATACTTCGATCAGGTTCATGTCCCCGACGGTCTTCTCCATTAACCGTTGGAACGTGGCTGGCACTCCCGTAAGGCCTTGAGGCATTCTGTTGAACTCAAAGAACCCCAGTGGGCAGATAAACGCAGTCTTCTCTTTGTCTTCAGGATGCATTGGTATCTGGTGATACCCACTTCGCAGGTCTAGTACACTAAACCATTTTGCTCCAGACAGACACTGTAAGGCATCTTCTATCCGAGGAGTAGCATATTGATCTGGGATGGTTCTCCGATTTAGCGTACGATAGTCTATACATAGACGGACAGAACCATTCTTCTTCCGGACCATTACTATTGGAGATGCATATGGGCTCCTGGACTCTTGGATCACCTTAGTTCTTTGCAGTTCATTCAGCTGCTCTCGTAGATCATCCAGGTCTCCCAACGGAACTCGTCTTGACCTTTCTCGAAACGGTTTGTCTTCCTGTAGTTGAATGCGATGCTCAGTACTCTTGGCTAGGCCGACGTCGAACTCATCCTTGGAGAACAAGTCCCTCCACTTTAGGACCTGGGACTGAAGACGTTTCTTCCATTCGGGCGAGATGGGAGCGTCCTTAGGATAGAACCTGTCATCTGGAATCTCTTTATCCCCTCCCCCTCCTAAATCGGTAGGAGAGAGAGGCGTAGCGGACGCTACCTGCCCGATAGGCATTCGTGCTTTCAGGACCACTGGAGAATCAGACACATTACACACACTGACTGAGACTCTTCCTCGTGTTCGTTTCAAAGCTCTTGTGGAGATTATTTCAGGGATTACTTCTACTCCGGCTTCATTCCCATGATTAAAATTGGTTTCCAGTACCACATAGGGACCTGGTTGTGATCCGTTCAACTTGACTGAAGCCCGGAAGCTCGCTACTTCTCCTGATTGCAGAACCTTCTCTGTTCCTTCCAATCTCCATAGGCGCCCCACTTCAGCAGGTGCCTTCTGTTCTTCGACCATTCTCTGATAGACTGGACGTAACATCCGGTGTACTCCTTTGGTAGAACCTTCTTCCAGTACCACAGGAGTCAGGAGACGTCGCACCAGATCAGTATTCGTCCCCACTATCATCGAACTTCTGTTTGCCCCTGAAGGCCGAGGACACACAATGGCCAACGCATCACAACCTCCAGACTATCCGATGACTTCGGATCCAATCTCTAACTGCACCTGTAGATATCCATCATAGGGAAGTTTCTCAGTTCCGAAACCCCAGATTTCCAGGTCCTTCAATTTCTGTAGAGGTATGTGCTTCAAGCGCTTCTCGTAGAAGTCTCGGTAGATCAATGTCACTTGAGCCCCTGAGTCCAACAGAGCTTTAGTGTAGACTCCCTCTACTTGAATCGGCAAAATGGGAGAAGGACCTATCAGCTGGTCTGTAGTCACAGGAAGTTTAGACCCAGTTTGTTGTACCCTGGCCTTCTTCTTGGCCCGTGTAGGTTTTGGGTGTGCATTGCTTCCCCATGACGTAGAACCGGATTCTAAGGGAGTGACTCTTTCAGTCCTGGCAGGCTCAGCAGTTGGCCAGACTCTGGGACCTCTCGGCCTCTCAGTCCTGGCTTGATTTTTGGAGCGGGTTTTGACCACCGGGCACCTAGTTTGCTCCTTCACTTGTGCCCTCTGGCGTTTCCCACTGGTGAGGTAGATAGTAGCCCCTCCAAGGCTTTTAGAAGCTCTTCTACCATATTTCTTTCAGGCTTTTGACTTTTGCATTGTGCGCGGAAATGACCCATTTCCCCACAACTGAAACATCTCTTCTTTGAGGACGGAGACGCACTTACTTGCTGTGATTTGGTTGAAGGACCCTGGCCAGACACCACAGCAACTCCAGTTGTCCGCATATCAGCAAGGAACTTCTGCATATCGGTCTGTGTTTCTGCCACCTTTAAAAGTGCTCGGCACAGGTCCGCATGCGCCTGTTGCAATTCCGCTTGAGTTTCTTGTACCTTCTTAATGGTTTTGTGCAACTCACTATGTGTAGAAAGGGTTAATTTTTTTGCAGCATTCTCTGTGGATTTAGGAACAATCAAACGCTCTTGTTCGTCCACTTCGGATCCATAGGTGTCTATCGAATCATCTTCAAGTTGCAGACATTCATTATGCCTCACGGGTTGTGCGTAAGCTCTTTCTCCTCTCCTAAAGGATTTTTCTTCAAGTAAAGCCTCTTCCTCTCTGACAGCTCGGATTAGTTCCAGGTATTTCAATTCTCGGTTACCTTCCCTGCTTCTCAGCTGTAGCATCACCGGATCTAGAGGTTGAGCGTCCCTCAGGATCTGTTGCATTCGGATTTTATCTACTTCGGCCGGTTCGGCCCCTTTCTTGAGAAGTATCTGGTGCAGAATCTTATCTAGGCGCCTCATATATTCAGTCATTTTCTCACCTTTCCGCTGGTAGGTGTGTTCATACTGGTACACGAGCTTCGCAGCCTTTTCCGTTCGCCCAAAGACTTCCTGTAAAATATTTAAATAATCTAAAGCAGTGCAGTCTTTCTTACTCAATTTTAGGTTTCTTACAGCCTCTGACGCAGGTCCCTTTAAGCTCTCAGTAATCCTTTGCTTCTTCTGTGCTTCAGGGACGTCCCACTCATCCAGAGCCTGCATTGCCTGTTCTACCCATTCTTCGAAGATTTCTTCTCCCGCCGGAGTTGGTACGTTTCCTGTAAAGTTTCTCAACCGTCGATAACCAAAGTTGGTGTGCGGAGGGCTTGTTCTTTGACATTTAGCCAGCAAATCTCCGATAGCCACTATAAATTCAGGCCCAATCATGGCCAGCGGACTGGGCGCGGGATCGCCACGTGGCGCACTTGGCTGAATCAGTTGAATTTCCACCTCATCGGTCAGCTTCACGCTCGCGCCCTGAAAACACACTGGAACACCCTTTCTCCACTCAAAAAGAACATACGTGTGAGAGGTATCTGGGTTCTCTTTAATGTCCAGGATTAACCCCCGATGATCTGGTGTCAGCGCGGCCACGGCCTGGCGAATTTGATCTTCGGCCCAAGTGTCTGCAGGAATATCCATGACTATACACAATTCTGTCTGACTACTGTGCTCCTCACACCATTTGGCAGCAGTGTCTGGATCCATATTTAACCCTTTAAATGCGATTTTTCCAGAGACTGGATCCTGGAAACGAGCCCCCACGTGTAGCGCTCACTCCTGGAGGAGCCACTGAATTTAAACCTCGGGTCAGTCTCCCCGCACTAGGGAATAAATATACACCAGCACTGTTGTGGATTTTATACGATATATAGTTTACTGATCTCAAATAAACTGGCATATATAAAGCAGCACGGTATACATATATATTTACAGGTGTTCGTAATGCGAGAAACGCGTAGCGGAAAAGGAAAATAAATATTAACCCCTTCGTTGTTGGAATGTGAGTCCCGTACAGGTTGTGTCCCAAAAAGGTGTACGTGTATGCAAAAAGGTGTACGTGTATGCGTGTGTTGGTACCCGGGTACAAGATTCAACTGGCCACTGAATAATTTACAGGTGTCTTCGACTAGTCACGTTAGGGCCCTGTAGGTTTAGACAAACTTGCAGCGTGCTTTATTATTTTTACTGTGGCCGGGAAGGTCTCTCACCCATCCGCCAGATACTCTGCGCTCTGCTCGACCCAGGGCGTCTCTCCGCTTGGCTTGACTGGGACTCTGTGCCACCGGATCCGCTTGTCTTGCTTGTCTGTTTCTGCCACAAGACGCTCAGCTCACCGCCTGCACTCCCATTAGGTCATCTGCGGTCTCCTAACTCGGGGTCCTTCAGCTACTCGGTATCTGTATAAATTTATCAGCGGTGGATCGCTAGGTCTCTGACAAGTAAGGTGAAACCAATCTCCAGCTCCGCAAGGCCGCACCTGCGCTCCGGCCTGGTCACGATCGTTGTCTGTCTTACGTGCGTCTTGCTCTCTTGCTCCTCGGCGCGCTCTGGGTTTCCCCTGCACGAGGCTGCGGATGTAAGTCTGTTTCTCCCCACCCACTTCCGATTCCCGGCGCAAAGCATGCTGGAAAACGTAGTCCCATTGTCCAGTGTCTCTTACATTGCGCTTGTCTCCCTCTGGTGGCCAAAAATAAGTACTACAGCAACAGTGTTTTAAACCAGCGCTACACTATATATTGTTTGTTGTACACTGAGGGCTACATTACAATCTTCACGCAAACGTTAACGCTCACTTGTGTGAGCATTAACGTTTGCTGCAGTGTTTACCGTATATTACAATCCAAACGCAAACGGGTTAAGTAACCCGTTTGCGTTTGGTACCTTGCGCTTTTCAGTGCGAGGTTACTGTACTCTGTGCTCCATATGCTTAACATGGGGAGCGCAAAGTGTTAATCAGCGCTGGATTACAAAGTCCCAGCGCTGATTAACGTCCGGCTGTGGTTAGCAAAATGTTAACCACAGCCCGGACTTGTTGTTAACGGATTCCCCCTATGCAGAATCCGTTAACACCAGCCTAAAAAATTGCATCTAATACTCACCCTCTGTCCCGCAGCGAGGACCGCGGCTCCAACCGCCTCCTCCATCCGGCGGGAGCAGGGAAAGACTGGGGGAAAAAGTCCCCCCAGTCTCTCCCTGCCTATCACTACGCCGACTGGCCGGATCTCGCGAGGCTGGTCATGTGACTCGCCGCGAGCATCCAGTATTTTAACGTGCGGTAACAATGCATGCAGCATTTTTTGCGCCTGCATTGTAATCCAGCGTTAAATGCGGGCGCAAGGGGGAAAACTGCGGGCGTAGTTTTTCCTCCCTTGCTCCACGTTTTAACGCCAAGATCGTAATTTAGCCCTGAATGTGTTATTCCTGAAATTTACTACCCCTCAGCATCAAGGTAGGCGAGTATGGACCAGACAAGGTTCAGCCAGAAAAAAAGGGTTTGCTGCGGAGGCCTGGAATTTGAGGCAGGGAACCAAATTCTCCCTGAGCTGATTAAATTCAAAGAGTGGCATTGGGCGATTATACATACAGGCTTCCATGGGGTTAATTTGCTCATTTCACAGTGGAGTTATAAGTACTTTATTATTATTGATTAAATATTCTTACTGTCAATTATATTATTATTGTGTCCTGCTTGTTTTTACCTATTACAATTTTATACAAAATGATCAGTGAGATTTAATGGTTTGGTTTGGTTGTAAAGGGCTATTTGTACCAGCCCTCGTCTGGAGGTGTGCTCAGCTGCCTTTCGGCCTTCACATTGCAGCTCCATGCTGTGATTCCAAGTCTCTATTACCAGAACATTCTGCTACCCATACAGAGACACCATGATTAAATCAAGCAGGAGAGCTGATAGCAAAGAAATACCATCTTCACATGGTAACAGAACATGAGGAAAAAAGGAAGACACAAAGGGAAAGGACGACAGAAGAGGTTGAGAGAGATGAACCAAATATCCAAATTGGAGTAGAGGCACAATGGCATGAAGGAAAATGACATGGATATATGGGGGTAGATGGGGAGAGACACGTGGAAATAACATTTTAATTGAGTGAGAAGGTGGAATAATTAAGAATTGGAAACATACAGGGTTATTCAAAGAGCTCCGAATTGCTTGAGAAAGGTAACGAACGCTGAAAATCAGCGTTCGGTTACCTTTCCTAGCCATTCGGCTATCCAGAGAGCAGGCAATTCGCCAAATCCTGGCGAATTGCCTGAACATATGGTGCCTGTTCGGTGCCTGTTCAAGGCAGTGAAATCCCCATGAAAAAGCACTGCTTCGGCTATTCAGAGAACACAAACCAGTAGTGAAAGGTTCCCCTAATGCCCTGCCATTCGGTGGTTTAATTCGGCAAGTTTATTCAGGAGAATCCCATAGGCTTCAATGTTAAAAATATTCCTGTTTTAATTCAATATCTAATAAACCGTTCATTATAAAATTCTGCAGTAAAGAGTCTCTTTATTTATAGATTTTTTAGGATATTTTAAGCATTTTTCTGAAAAATTTCTTTTTTTTTAAAAGTCCGATTTTTTAAAAAAGAAAATTAAGTTTACTTATTTTTTCTGTAACAGCCCTTTTTATTATCATTCCCTGGACCTCATATGTAAATTTCAGACATTTTCGCTCAGTAGTTTCTTTGCAAACAGTGTTTCACTTTCAATCATTCATACAAACTGTTTTCCTAATTTATTCACTGCCTCTTCTGCTGTGTGGAAGGCTGCAATCGGCTCCGGTTGGGTTTTCTGTGGTATTCGGCAGGTTAATCCAGATGTTTTTGAGGGTTTTCGGCGTGCATTCGCTGGGTTTTGCGGTTAGTTTTCGTCAGGTTTGCGGCAGCCTTTCCCTGCAATTCGGGGACCCTGTGGAGCTTGCTGAATACACAGCAGAGTCACCGAAATGGGATCGGCAAAAGGAACCGAATTGAAGAGAACGAAAAGTCACCGAACATGCGCTGACTTTTCGAATCTCTTTGAATAACCCTGATAGTCATGGGGGGGGGGGGGGTTGCATAAAGTAAAACAAGGGGTAGGTAAAATAGGAGGAAATTATATGGGGGTGAAATGGAATGGGGAGAGAGGCACAAAGAAAGCAGGGATTTAGTGGGAGACAGGAGAGTAATGAAGGGTATACATGTGCATAGCAAGTGCACCCTGGCGAATTGCCTGAACATACGGTGCCTGTTCGGTGCCTGTTCGAGGGCAGTGAAATCCCCATGAAAAAGCACTGCTTCGGCTATTCAGAGAACACAAACCAGGAGTGAAAAGTTCCCGAAATGCCCTGCCATTCGGTCGTTTAATTCGGCAAGTTTATTCAGGAGAATCCCATAGGCTTCAATGTTAAAAATATTCCCGTTTTAATTCAATATCTAATAAACCGTTCATTATAAAATTATGCAGTAAAGAGTCTCTTTATTTATAGATTCTTTAGGATATTTTAAGCATTTTTCTGAATTTTTATTTTTTATTTTAAAAGTCCGATTTTTTTTGGCGATTTCTTTTAAGTTTACTTATTTTTTCTGTAACAGCCATCTTTATTATCATTCCCTGGACCTCATATGCAAATTTCAGGCATTTTTGCTCAGTAGTTTCTTTGCAAACAGTGTTTCACTTTTCAAACATTCATACAAACTGTTTTCCTAATTTATTCACTTCGCTCTGTCTGCGGTGTTGTGATCGGCTCCTGCTCGGGTTTTTCTGTGGTTTTCGGCAGGTTAATCCAGATGTTTTTGAGGGTTTTCGGCGTGCATTCGCTGGGTTTAGCGGTTAGTTTTCGTCAGGTTCTGCGGTTAGTTTTCGTGGGGTTTGCGGCAGCCTTTCCCTGCAATTTGGGGGCCCTGTGGTGCTTGCTGAATACACCGCAGGGTCACCGAAATGGGATCGGCAAAAGGAACCGAAATGAAGAGAACGAAAAGTCACCGAACGTGCGGTGACTTTTCGAATCTCTTTGAATAACCCTGTATATGTTTATTATTGCTAAGTATCTATAGTACTTTTTCTTGCTTAGTATCTTCTAGTATGTCCGGAATGAATGGCTCAGTTGTTCACCACCATGAAGGCCACTGAGGACCAAATGGATGTAGTGATAAAATAAAAAATTTTTGTAATAAATTAAACTAAAGTAAAATGGATGTAAATAAAACGCAAAATGAAGACCCCACATGTTCCTGGACAGGCTGGTAGGGGCTTCTACATTTATGTTAGAAGGAGAGCCTCATGCTTGTGGACTTCCCTAATAGCCTGTAGGGACAAAAGCTTTGGGCCTAGATTTTTTTTTAAATCTATCTATTTTACTTCTGATCTACTTTGTTTAATTTAGTTTTTTGTATTACATTTATATAAAAAAATAGGGCAACAGGGATTGTGTATGTGAGACACTGAGTGTCCCTTGCCCCCTGAGCCGGTCCTTCTCTGAGAGTAACTGCCATTGCTTTCCCACTTCAATAGTAAGCAGAGGTTTCTACTGCTTATGGGCAGCTGATAAAGGAACAGAAGGGGTTAGAATCTCATATTTAGGACTCAAACATTTGTTTAGCTACCTAAGCCCTTTCCACTTGTCAGCAGACACAGTTCTGAGCCACATTGCCACATTTGTGTGATGTCCAGGCATACTCCTGAATGCACTCAAAGACTCAATGTCCAGGGGTTTGCAGTATTAGTCCTCCAGATGTTTTGTTTTGGGACTACATTTCCCAAAAAAAAAAGAGGCTCAGCCAACCTAGGGCCTTATTCCATCCTTAACGCTAACATGGGGATGCTAAAGGGGAAAATCTGCCCCTGCAGACTTTTCCGTAGCATCTATGTTAACGTGGTAATCTGGGCAGGCGCTAGCTGAGCACCTCGCCCCGGAACGCAGAGCTAACCGCTGGGATACTCGTGGTAGCCTTTCCACGCTGCTGTAAGTATCACCTCCTGGAGTCCATAGTACTCCATGGAGGGTTGCACTTCCGGGCCGCGAGCCCTGGGAAAATGCATATAGTGCCAGCTTTTAGAAGGTGCTAAAATTTTGCCTTGTGTGTCCCAAAGGTAATTAGTGCCAGCACTTTGTAATACCTAACTTATAGAAACGCTAATGGACGTTTGCGCTCCCCATGTTAAGTATAGTTGGCGTAAAGTACAATTAGGGATAGACCGATGTAATTTTTTCATGGCCAATACCGATTCGGCAGCTTTTCTGGCCGATAGCCGATATTTGGTGCCGATATTCGGTAAATTTAAAGTTGTGAAAAAAGCAGAACAAATCTGACATTTTCCCTGAACTCGATGTGTTTAACATTTAAACATTGCACCACGTCCACTTTTATTTAATTTAACAAGAATTTTTTTTTCATTTAAGCTTTTATTTTTACAAACATAAGACTGTGTCTTTGGATTTCTTAAAGATCCCTCATATGACCCTGTATGTAAGGGGTTCAGCAACTTTGGCCCCCCAAGCATTATATTACAAAGTTGGTGCTAACTTAACCAGAGCTGTTGTAAACTTAACAACACCATAGGCCAGTGTTTCCCAAACCTGTCCTCGGGACCCTCAACCAAGCCAGATTTTGCAGATCACCTTGGGGAAATACAGACTGAATCCTGCAATCGCTGAGCAGCAAATCATATCGCCTGTGCTGTGCTTCAGATATCCTGCAAACCTGATGAGGCGGAGGGTCCTGAGGACAGGTTTGGGAAACACTGCCACAGATTATAATGGCTCTGGTAAATTTACAAGAGCTCTGGTTAAGTTAAGCTAGCACTGACTTTGTAATATTGCCCCACATGTTTTGGAATTACATCTGCCATGATGCTCAGCTTCTCATTAGGTTCTTGGAGCCACATGGGAAATATAAACATACTTATCCTGGTGCTAATGCTTACATACTGAGGCACTAATGTTAGCGACAACTATGGAATAGAGCCCATAAAGTGTAAATTGAGCATCACAGGAAATGTAGTTTCAAAACATCTGGAGGGCCAAGGTTGCTGACCCCTTTTCTAGCCTAAGGTTTCTCTGTTCGGCTTCTGTCACCCCTCCCTGTTCTGGGCAGTGCATGATATGCGGAAGGGGCTGTACTAGTTTCTACTTCCTGCTGACATTTTCTCTACATTGGGAGCACCGCCTTAGAGGAACTTTTACAGGTCCAGAATAGAAAGGATGCAGCCCTCATTACATCCATGCAAAAATATCTATCTTGGTATAGTCTAATAAGCCTTATCTGAGTGAAGCATAAAATCTTACCTTGTTAACAGCAGCATGGGCTTGTGATGTATGTAACTCATTCACACATACCCATGCCTTAGGGACATAATAATTTGAAAAGGAGAAAAAACAACAGAATTTGAACAATGTTTTAGCTGTATTGTTGTTTTTATTTGCTGCTATTGAAATTCTCTGATTCTAATGATTCTAATGATTTCCTTGAAACCCCCCCAAAATATGTGATTTGGACTACTTGATTATTCCCCCATGTCTAAACTTTGAGATTAAAAGACAAATGATAAAGTACACAAGTAGTTCCCAACCCTGGTCCTCCAGTACCCCTAACAGGTATTAAGGATTACCTTGGAAAAATGCAGACTGAATTCTGCCATCAATGAGCAGCAAATCATATCACCTGTGCTGTGCTTCAGATATCTGGCAAACCTGACCTGTTAGCTCTCCTTGAGGATAGGTTTGGGAAATACTGAAGATCTTTGAAGTTATCTTTCTATAGTTATAATTTCTTTATAAATTATAGGTAAATAGTAGGATGTGCTTGAGTGTATTTTGAAGCAGCTGGGGTCAATGGCATGGGTTTTCAATCCACTACAATAAAAAGAAGCCTCCCTAAATAATAGGAATATGCGTAAAAGTGCAAAACTCATGAGATTTAAAGTGCATGGGTTAATCATGCTCTACTTTGGGACCCTGAGACTGCCACACTAAATCCTGCTCCTATTAATGGTAAGAGACGCTATAGGCATTGTATGCCCGAGCCTAGCCTTCCGCGCATGGGTTTTTCAGCAAGCAGGTCTTGTATCTCAATGCAATGTCCAGTTCCAGCTTAATGTAGTTTAAGTCTATATCGTATTGATTCCATTGGCTTTCATGATCTTGGTCTAATTGAGAAAGAGTTAGACCATTAAGGATGAGATAACGTGCAGTTTCAATAACTTTAATGACACTTGAAGAACAGAAATTGACATATTTGAAGCAGAAGTACCTATTTATGCTTTAGATGGACAAGAGCTTAATATTATCTTAATTAATCAATCACTAGTTCTTGAACGAAACTAAGATAAGACCAATAATAAGTGCCAAGGAGCCGCTGTCAATTTATTCTGATTCTTCTAAAAACATAATAACAGGACTGCATTACAGTAGATAAAATGAAGCCTACTACAATGAATATCCTCCTAAAATAGTAAAGCAATGGGATTAATTGAATTAAAGTGGATGAAAGGAAACTTCAAAAGCACAGTACAGACCAGATCAATAAAAAGATTAAAAGGCAATTATGCACCTGCTACAACACATTTGCTGATAAATGAAGTACAAGGGCAACATGTTTCACAGTTGAGCAGAAGCTAATAAATTTCAATGTATTATATGTACTATGTGACACAAGGAACACTGTATATCTCCAAATGGCAGAACCAATTATCTCTGTCAAACTAAATATCAGACAGGTGTATTTAATCAAGCACAAACGGATCTAACTCCCACAGAACAATAATGATATCATTAGATTAGTTTTTATGGAGCTCTGTCACTTTCTGTTCTTTAGTATAGGAAGTCAGTGTGCCATATTTATGCACAATTGGAGCTGCCAATTTATGTTATAAGAATTGCAAATTGGCAATTTTGCAACACACACAATATTGCAACACGCACTACTACATTCTATACTGCATCGGGTAAAAATGTCAGCACGCCAATGTTTGACATGGAACACCATATTGTATGTTTCAAGCCCACACGAACAGTTATGTTAAATGTGTGTGTAGGTCTGGATTATCTTGTTAACGTACATGTGAGACATACATTTTAATGTAATATGCTCACTAGACTATGTTTCAGTATTTTATGACAAAAAAAATAGAGGTCCAATGGTGCTAAAGGTGTATCCCAATAGTACTGATCGCTTATGCACTAAAGATGGTTATTCCCAAAATCACCATATAATACAGAGAAAAAAATGTAGAAACAGTGCAGCGCTCCCATACCCAAAACGCCAGAACTCAAGTGATAACACACACAATCACTTACATTTAAGTCAAAAGGTTAAGATTTCCCTCAACGTATTATTGGAAGTGCTTTTCCATGTAGGTAATTGTTGCATCAATGTCATATACAAAATACAAGACAAACAATATATAGTGTAACACAGTACATATATTGATCTGTTATTAGTATTTTACAGTGAGCAACTCACATTCTCTTGAGCGTATAATGCTGTATCGTGTCAGCATGTGGGTATTCTCTATGAGCATACTCGTCAGCCCTACTTTCGTCAATGTCCAAACTTTGACTCTTGAGAAAAACAAAAAGACAAGGGATGGTGCAGACAGAAAGAAAACCATATAAATAGTTAATAGTTTGGGTTGCACTCACCCCTCTGGAGCCTCACACCCGGCTCCAGGTCGTTAGGCCCCCGAGTTTAATTCATCAGCCAAACCCTTCTCAAATGCACAAAGGGTAGGTTACCTCCTCATCAACATCCCATAAGGAACCAGACGGTATAGTGACTGAAATATTTATTTGATGAGGAGGTAACCCTTCCTTTGTGCATTTGAGAAGGGTTTGGCTGATGAATTAAACCCGGGGGCCTAACGACCTGGAGCCGGGTGCAAGGCTATTAACTATTTGTATGGTTTTCTTTCTGTCTGCACCATCCCTTGTCTTTTTGTTTTTTCTCGAGAGTCAAAGTTTGGACATCAACGAAAGTAGGGCTGACGAGTATGCTCATAGAGAATACCCACATGCTGACACGATACAGCATTATACGCTGAAGAGAATGTGAGTTGCTCACTGTAAAATACTAATAACAGATCAATATACGTACTGTGTTACACTATATATTGTTTGTCTTGTATATGACATTGATGCAACAAGTACTTATATGGAAAAGCACTTCCAATAGTACGTTGATGGAAATATTAACCTTTTGATTTAAATGTAAGTGATTGTGTGTGTTATCACTTGAGTTCTGGTGCATTGGGTACGGGAGCCCTGCACTGTTTCTACATTTTTTTCTATGTTTCAGTATTTTAATTTACACCGATATAGAGACTTTCTTGGCCCAATTCCACTGGAGCTGTTAATGGAACACTCTAGAAAAAAAAAAGCACTTGGCTGCTTCTCCACCAGTTCTTGGCATCCGAAAGGTGGAAGTCCCTGGAGCTTTTAGGCAAATTGTGTAGTCTGTGTCAGTGTTTCTCAACTTCGGTCCTCAGGACCCACTAACAGGATATGTGAAGCACAGCACAGGTGATATAATTAGCTGCTCAGTGATTGCAGGATTCAGTCTGCATTTCCCAAGGTGATCCTTAAAATCTGGCCTGTAGTGGGTCCCGTGGACTGGAGTTGAGAAACCCTGGTCTATGTAACTTTCACATATAGGCTAAACAAGCTGCGTATCTTGTGCATGTGCTTACACAGAAGCAGCTGATGGTTGCGGTCTGCCTGAAAGGCCAATGCTGTGAGCATTTGTGAATCGGGATGATGTCAGCATGCAGATCGTGCTGACATCATTAATTCCGGAGCTGGTCTCCAGTAAACACCTAGTGGATAACCCCCTTTCTGTCTATCAGTGAAACCAAAAACAAGGGGCCCTATTACATTCAACACTGGAATTACAATCCTCGCGCATTTTTTCATCCGTCGAGCAATAGCGCGCGTTAAACGGATGCACGCTCAGTAACGTCACGCGATTCAGCCAATCAGAAGTAAGAACCACAATTATCTCACGTTAAGTTTTTGCGCCTGTCAAAGTCAATCTGAGCATATATGCTACAGCAATAATAAATGTACACACAACTTCTCCATTTTATTGGTTTGGAATGAGTACAATGTGTAACTATACTTTGCAGATTTTTTTTTTGGGCTGGTGTATTTGGGTTCGGCCAGGTTGTTCAGATGCCATTAACACCAGCTTTTAGGAGTTGCTAAAATTATGCGCGCAAAGGCTATGCGTATACATTGTAACACCATCCGCGTACCAGTGCACAAACGCATTTGCGCTCACAATGTTAAGTATAGGACGCACGCTGTAAAGTATGCTCGCTTAGCGTTCGCGCAGGTTCACCCGTGGTAGACGATTACGTGTGTTTTTTGTGCTGACATTGTAATACGACGTTCAGCGCAAAGGGTTTTACCCCTCACGTTATTGTTTTTTTGCGCCGGCGCAAACGTTTGCGCGAAGATTGTAATAGGGCCCAAGATGTATAATTCAACATCCATAGGATGCTACATCGGGAACCACGTCAATTCTGTACTGATTAACTATAACATATTCTTGTCAAACAAACACCTGCTCTGTGCCCTATGTTGTTGTAGGGATGTTCTGGCGCAGCATGCTGCTATGAGCCAACTAGTTACGTCAACTCTAACTTTCATCTGTAGAGTGATGCCAGATCTAAGCCATACTGCCATGACGCTGCATGACTATGACATCATCCTATTGAACTATGAATCCCCACAAATCCTTTCCTTCCTTGCCCTGTTTTGGCTTTCCCCTTGAGCCAGATAGTGATTTTTTCTCCTGTGTTTGGGTTTCTGGTAACTCATCGTGTTTGTTTTGATGTGCCCGACCCTGGCTATTATTTCTTACATTAGTCTTCCTCTGTTGCCACTGAACATGGCTAGTTGTTTCACCATTTGTTCGCCACATTATCTCTGCGTATAACTCGGCTGTTACAAGGACTGGTGTTCCATCATTTCAGTTTTATAGGATCAGGTTCTGCGTACATGGTGTATTACCTTGATGGTTCTATCACGTTGCCATGGTTACTATAGATGGATTTTAGGATGACTTTTTCTTCTGCTTTGGACTGCAAGTTATCTTTACGCACCGCAGAACATAACAAAAATAATGAATGATGATATTGAAAATATAATAGGCAGAAACATCAGCAAAGTTGCACACATGTTGCAGTTTCAAAAGAACAGATCGCGACCTGTAATATCATGTTAGACTTTATTTTATTTTTTTATATTTTTAGACATAAAGCGTGGTGTGCAGAGCATATAAAATATCCATGCTCAGTTCTCTATATATTGTGTATCTATTAATATACATTTACAAATAAAACAAGGCTTTGCTTATAAACAGTGATGGACTGGTCCAATGTACATTTCTTTCACAAAGCAGAACATTCATTGAATACCTCCTTGTGTCCAGTTAAACCAGTGCCCGTCTTAAATATTTTCCTACCTCAATGCTTGCAAAAGCTATACTTACTATAAGGGTAGTGCCAGACCAGCTGATCCACGTGAAGGTCTGGGTTACAGATCCAAACACAGATACTATGCAGAGAATAACATCTTCAGTCTCTCCTTCCCACAGTAATATCCGACAAATCTTTTTACATCAGATTCAGTAAGAGCAGGACCAGCCTACCCCAGTCATAATCATGGCTAGATCATGGCATTTTTACATAGCAAATATAGATCAAAATAGCCTTAATACCCTCCCAAGAGCAAAGCAACAACAGACCCTGCCCAATCAATCATTAAATACATATAGCATTGAGTCAATGCAGGTCGTAGTAATGCTAGTCACAACCCATTCAATTCTTTTAAAGTGTACCAGTCATGCTTACCTATAGAGTGCCTTCACCTTGGTGACAGCATTGGCACAGCAATCTGGGGTCCAATCAGAGCTGCTAATGTTTACCTGTGAAGTGAGAGCAGAAGTGCAGGCCTATAGGAGACGAGCAATGCAGAGAGCATGATAGGTGCACTTTAAAACATTGTAACACCCATGTAGGTAGTGCCAGGCCATTCCAAACATAGGCTCACCTATTTCATCCTATACCTTTTCATATATAAATATAAATACCATGGGGTATTACAGACATGGCTAGTCCTATTGCACTATTGCATCTTTCTGGACAACCTCTTCATCACACATTACTGTAAACCTTTCTAGGTTCAAGCACGGATTCCTGGATGTTACCCTATTATTTAGAAGTAGGTTAGTATATATAAAAGGGTGTATAAAACATATTTCTTTGTACATGTAAACAGAGATAGACATAGTTGTGAGTTAAGGATGAGACCAGTTAGCTGCATCAAAAGTTTCTTTGTTGGGGAGGGGGGTCTGCCTTATTTTGGATCAGTAGCAATATCAGGTATCATACACATTGAACTTGTCTGTTTTGAACCTCTATTTCTCTATATATATGTGTAAATTCCATTTAAAGTTATTTTGGTTGTCCTTCATTTAGATGTCCTGATTAGGTGGGACAAACTCAGCCATTGATGGGTTGAGAAATGCCGATGCCTTTTGGCTATGTCTCTTATAAAGAAAAATGTTCCTTTTATTTGTGCATAAATATAAATTTAAATTGTGAGCTGCTGTGAGGTTGAAACCGTGATCAAACGTTCCCAGGATTTGTCACACTGAACTAAATGTGTTGAAATAAAAGTGTCCAGGGAAATATGCATTGAGCATTGTGATATCTCATACTCTTCCATCTTGCCACACTGATACAAGATTGAGGTTAAACATATCCTTTATGGTGGTCCCTTTACTTAGAATGTGAAGTGATAAAGCAGAAATAAGAGTGTTTTTTTTAAAGTGTGGCACACCAGCATAACGTGCACACTTTTAGAGACAGGAGAAAAATAACTTATAATGGTGTACTATATTATATCCGGACATTGTGTCAAGCCATTGAAGATGGGTTGTAGCTTACATAAACCAAGCAGCTTACAACTCTGACAACAATATGAAAAATTTGAGTCCCTCCTCTGAGGGGATACTCTTCCTGGTTTAATAATTGGGTTACAAAATTACTACATAAAACAGAACCCCGGATCACATAGACCTGGCCACCCTACACCTCCATCAGAGTTCGTACATGACACCTCATGCATGGCTTCCATTGGTGACACTTTGCAGAGAGGCTTTTGACACTTCAGTGCTGACTGTGGAGAGTGGAAAACTCTCGTATCTGTCCCTGCCCCCAGCACATCGGCAGCGTAGTAAAAGGGTCTTCACTTCTTTCTGGAAGTTGCTATTGAGGAACCCATACATTACTGGATTGACACACGTGGATGCCATAGCTGCGAGGTGGCAGAGGGAGAAAATGAGGTTGTGGTAACACACTGAGATATAATCATGATTCCAGTCGAAGAGTGCATTGAAAACCGTGAGTGGAAGCCAACACAGCCCAAAGGCCACAACAATTGAAAGCAGCATGATATTGACCCGACGGTGTCCACCTTTGCGCCCTCCAGCTTCTCCTCCTCCTGCTCGCTCCACCACATCCCTCCTTCTCCGCAACCTTAGGAAAATACGTAGATAGCACAAGAGGATGAGCAGCAGTGGTAGGCAATACTGGAAGAGCAGGAGACAAGTGGTGTAAGCTAGACGGTGGTTTTCAGAAGGCCAGCTGTCTGTACAAACAAAGTAGTCAATGAATGGGTCAAATGGCAGAGAGAGATTTTGGAATGGGTGTTTAGTAAGGATACTGAAGGAGAGGAAAGGTAGGGAAATGAAGCAAGATACGGCCCAGGTGACAGCTACTGCCAGGTAGGCGTGCCATGGCAAAGGTTTCCAACCAGTTGGATGGATAATAAGCTGGTGTCTTTCCAAGGCAATGAGGACCAGTGACAGCACAGACACTGTGACTGAGATGCACTGTACAAAGGGTGTCACCTTGCAGAGCGCCTCCCCCAGAATCCACCTATTCATTAGTGTGTAGATAACAGTAACCGGTAGACACACCAGTGCCATAAGTATATCAGAGCAGGATAGGTTGGCGATAAATATGTTGGTGACGTTTCGCATCTCCCGCTGTCGAGCAATGACAAAGACAAGACATGAGTTTCCGATGAGCCCAACTGCAATCAGAGCACTGTAGGCTACAACAAGGAAGGTCACATTGCCGACAGAGTCTGTGCAAGGGTCCTCGCCTTCCCAGGTAGGGCCCAATCGCCTAGACAAATTTAGGTACAAAAGACGCAGGTAGTCTTCCATTCTTTTAAAACTAATTTTTTTCCTGATGCCAGACCTGCAACGAATATAAATAAAAGTGATGACAATATCTCTGAAATACTTTGCTCAGCCATAACAATGCCTCTTAATAAGTAATCTAAATATATTTCAAAGGATAATGATGGAAATTTAATTATATGTACAGCCTTGTATCATCTGCAATCTCCCTCATCTGAAATATTTTAATTAACTGCCACAGTTATATTCCCTACACAGAGGTGGGAAAGGGTGATAGAACTAGAAGATTCAAAAACACAGAATTATATTACAGCAAATTCTGGCTACACATAAATCCAGGGATGAAATAACGTTTGAGGTTTAAGACTAGATATTTTGAATGGAATTAAATACATTTTTACAATTCCCTATTAATATCCCAGGGATAGATTAACAGCGCTTGTCATTGTCAACAAGTTGGCAAATCTTTATTCCCATTGGCATGTCAGAAGAAATGGGGGTTGGGGATGTTATTAATAGTTTGTTCATTTTCTTTACTTTGTTAAATTTTTAGTTATACAAATAGGATGCAGTAGCAAACACAAATCATATACTTGAGACACTATGATAAGGCTTTTCATTTTGAAACCACCCTAGAAACATCTCAAACCACAGCAGACAATAAACCATGGCTGAGGTTTCCTCCTTCCTCTCACAACATGAGCTGATTGACAGCCTTCCAGGCAAAGGGAAGAATTATTCTTTGGAAAGTAGTCACAGTCTGCATAAACAGCCAGGAAAGGGGTTGAGGGGGAACCATAGCACATTATGACCAATTAAAGGGACACTCACCCTAACCATTATATTGTCTTAATGTGGGTCAGGATGTGACCCCTTTCACTGCTACCCTGATCAGGCAGAAAAAGCTGGGGAAGTGGAGGAGGTTCCTCCACCCCACCCAGCATCACCAGCATCTGGAATATTTGAAGTAACTGTTTGCTGGTCACCAGATCCAAGTTATGGAGTCCCTGAGCCGAAGAGGAGGAGCAGTGGGCAGGGATAGGGACAAAAGGTGAGTAATGAAAATAATTGGTCAGGAGCCTCTGCCCAATTATTTATGGGCAAAATAAAGGGAACTTTGTTTTTCAGTAGCGTGTTTCTTTAAGTAACTTGGGCTCGATTTAGTTCAGCCCTAGGCTAAAGCCAAAACCAGCACCGTTTCTGGCTGTAATTCGGCCATTTTTCAGTTAGGGATACTCAAAAAAGGGCATACTGGTATTTACATTCCAAATAATAATATGATTTCAAAATTGGCTCTTGCAGCTATACTTTTTAATGGAAATATCGGCTTTAGCAATTCAAAGAGAATTTATTGGTAAGTAAGCTCATCTTGGAAAAAATTGTAAATGGTGAAAGGAGTAGAAAATGAATTTTCATGTAGGAAATGGAAAATCATATGGAATACCCTTAATTTGTTGATTTGTCAATTGAAATTTACCTCTTGGAAATATCCTAAACCTAACCCTAAAAATGTTAAGGATTAGAGTTACTAGCAGTAGATAGACGTTCATACAAAAAATAAAAAAAATAAAATCGGCTTTTTTTTTTCCTTCCCGGACTTCATGAACAAGGGGCCATTTATCAAATATCGGCTGCGATCAATTTTTTTTTTACAATTGAAGCTGCCGATATTTGGGGGGGGGGATCGTCTGAACCAACCTATGTTTTTATCGCAATATCTGCTGATTGAATTAAAACAAGCCCTTGATTTGGTCAAGGAGGCTGAAGGGTCCCTTTAAGCCAAGAGGTGTATGCTGCCATCTTTGCTGCTGTTGAAAAAATTGAGAACCAGGCACTCCTCAAAGGAAAACAGGCATTTTATTTAAGAAACAGCAATGTTTCGGCTGAGATGCGCCCTTTCTTAAGCCTTTTGAGGAGTGCCACCTGTTCTCCTTCATTTTTTTTCTGCTGGAATCTTTGTTGGTGCTGGTCACACTAGAGCAGTGGTTCCCAACCCTGGTCCTCAGGGCCCACTAACAGGCCACATTTTCCAGATAGCTGAAGCACAGCACAGGTGATATGATTTGCTGCTCAGTGATTGCAGGATTCAGTCTGCATGTCCCCAAGGTAATCCTTAAAACCTGGCCTGTTAGTGGGCCCTGAGGACCAGGGTTGGGGACCTCTGCACTAGAGGACTTTTAAGAACAAACTACTGGTACAGTATTGGCTGTGCTGAATGTGTGTGTAATTTGGTATTTTTTCAGCCTTGGCAACGGTAACCTTGTAGTCCTGTTATTCACTAAACTCAGTGGTGTTGGGAATTGTACAGGATGCTGTGCATTTCAGTCTAAAAAAGTTCACACCAGTCCAATTGACCTTGTTCTATTTCTATTGATTTACATTTTGAGCAAGACTGAAATTTCATGAATAAGACATACAACATCCATCAACATTATTCAACCACATAAACCAATATCCTTTGCACTGTCTACCCACCATCACTTCAGGTTTAAGAGCAATGGGAGCCTTTCTACCACAAATGCATAAGGATGATGCTGTTTTCCTATGCCAGATACAACCAGGGATCTAGAACTGGATTAAATGGATTAATTTCAATAAATCTTGACCCATAGCTTGTTCCCTTCTGGTGGGGATGGACACTCTGCAGAGATACATTTAGGTAATACATGAAGGTACTCAGAGATACACGATTCCTATTGATATAGGGAGGATGATCATACAGTCTCATCCTGTGTAAAGGTTTACAGCAGGTATATGGGTAGTGGGTGGAAGCAGGTGGTCTTAAGCATTGCATATTTCTCTATTAAATGCAGGAGTGAATAAATATCGGGCATTGTATGATAAATAGATGACAAACACTTTGATAAAGAGCTTCACAATCTTCTACTCTAATAACCTGTATCATAAATCATTTTCCCAGAGAAGAAAGGAAAAATAATGCAATTCTATGTATGGGTAAAAAGGGATTAAATGAAGGTTGCTCTGCAGGTGGATCTACCTGCTGTCCATCACCTGGGGATCAGTATAGAATAGCTAATGTGATTTTGATGATGGGGCACCTGCTCCAGCTATAAGAAGTCGCAGGACAGAGATCAGAAGAGACACGAGAAGAGTCACTTACTTGTCAGTTGCAGTTGAGGGTCAGGATGCTGGGCACAGGTACCCGGAGAGGATGAAGAGCTCTGGGAGAGGGCGGGATGAGAAAACTGTCAGATGGCTGCACACTGTGTAAATCCTCCTCTCTCCCTCTTCTAACCCTCCCTGGTTCTCCTTCTCTCCCCCTCTCTGCTACTTACTCTTTGCTCTTCCTCCAATCTTCTTTCACCTCTCTCTTTTGACCTATGTATCCAGTGACCCCAACATTCTATTTCCATCCTTTTAGCCAAATATGTTCCTCTGTGCATTTCATTGACCCTCCAGGACACTTCGATAACATCCTAATTCTCCTCCTATCCTCTAACACTTCTTGACCCTCTACCTCTAGTATTATGCTCTGAATGTCACCTTCACAGCTCCCATGACACCTTTCCTTATTTTTAAACTATAAACCAATTTCAAGCCTCCCGACCCTACCTCACCTATCTGCCCACCTTTCCTATTTCCCTCCAGCATACTACACATAGATGTCTTCACCTCCTCCTGTCCTGGTCCCTGACAGTGCCTTCCGACATCTTCCTCTCTGTCGTGACCTCCTATTGGACGGTTCCCTGTCCTTTTCCCTCTTAGAATTCTCCTACCCCTGAGGGGTCTTCTTGCTCTTGATGTTTCCCTCTCTCTACTAGCAGTCCTTTTCCTGTCAACATTCCCCTGGTTTCCAAGTCCCCTTCTTATTAATTCTTCCTGCCACCAGTTTCTTTTCCTCTCAATCTCATCTTATCTCACTGAGTCCTTTTCTCTTTCAGTGCCCTCCGGTTTCCTCTCAATCTTGACCCCTATCTGGCTATCCCTCTCCTGCCTTTAACCCCTTCCCCAGCATTGTCTTGGTTCATCTTGCTGTGTATTAGAATGTCACTATGTATGCATACATATTCTCCATTCATGACCCCAACCTGTCTCTCTGCACCACCAACTAGCCCATTGCCTCTCTGAACCCAACCATCACTTTGGCTCACACTGAGCATCCTCAGTGTTATCTTTTCCCCTGGCCTCTGTCACTTACCTCTGACCCTCTGTCTTACCCCACGCACTCTCAGCCTCCGTCTGGTTAGACATATGATGGGCTGAGTGGTCTCAGAGCTTGACTGGGGTGAGTGCAGGGGTGCAGACCCCCCGATCCCCAGGAGAGCAGATCCCCTAGCCTGGACGGATGAAATGAAGAGATCTCAGCAGACGGACGGACTCATTATGGGAATCAGCTGCTGTTGCTAGGAAACCAAATTCTTTTTTATCTGGAATCTGCCAGCAACTGAAAACAAATTATTCCAAATCCTCCTCAGCACCTTCTGCTGCTCCTGTGCACACCACACTGGCACTGCACCTCCTGAGAAACCCCTACTCCCTGCACTGCACTCTTATTCAGGCTCTGCACACTGTACCCATACCTGCATGGCTGCACACACTGTCACATTGCCCTGTCGACAATACTGTTCATATACCTTCACTGCATGATTGCTGCTGTGTATCTCTTTTCTGTGCACACTGGATGGATTCTTTGCAAGATCCACATATGCACAGGCTTCCTTTGCTATCCTTGTACATATATGCAAGGGTTACTGAGCTTTCTGCAATTCTTCCAGTATGTTATGTAATCCTCAAGGCACTCAGTCGTGCTGCTTCTGTGCATCAACCTCCGCTATTCCTGAGTAGATATATACATATTCTTGTGTACATACATTCCTTTGTTACATTCTTAATCATATCTGACTGCCATTGGTTTTTCAGCTTTTCTAGAAAAATAAAACAAGACCTGAATTGAAGGCATCCACATACATTATTTACAGATATCCATGTGTACTGTTAAATGTTTTATACTGTTTCTAAATGTGTTGCTACATCTATGCACCGTTTTACTGTTTCTTTTGATATTTCTGTGACCCTGTCAACATGTTATTTATCATATATATATATGCTCCAAAATAAAACCATTTGATGTTGCAGAATCTGCTAAGTGTGTGTAGGTGTTGTTGTACCATCTTCTGTTGCTGTGGAGTCAGTGTCTGTTCTGTGTACACAAGAAGTTGTCATAAAATCGACCAACATTCTAAAGCATTTGATATTTGGTGGTTGTATCAGTTATTAGTCTGGGCACTAGGCACCTTAAACTGCTGCTGAAGCTGCATCTACAGTATATTATTAGTATTAGTAGTAGTTATATTATCACTATTATCATTTATAAAGTGTCATCAGTTTACAAAGCGCCTTACAATAAATAACGAGGAGCTTAAGTAACAAAATTTCATGGACCCCCATGTTATTCCCGCGCACACATAATTGTTAGTTATCTGACATTCTTTCCATAAAGAATTTATTTTCAAATAATAATATTCAATTATTTCTGTCAAACTAATCTATATGAAGCCTAGCACATTGACCCAGTCTCTACAGCAGGAATCTCAATCTCTGGCCCTCCAGATGTTTATTGCCTACAATTCCCAGAATTCTTTGAATGCAATAAATGGCCAGAGAATAAAAGGAGTTGTAGTTCAGAAACATCTGGGGAAACAGAGTTTGAGATCTCTGCTCTACAGGGGAGGCTTCTTGGAGAATAATCTTATATTAGCCCAAAGGTTTTTTTTGTCCTTCTTCAGAATCCTCCTGAGTGGTTGACCCTTCCCTTCAGTTGGTCACTATACTGTTTCAAAGTCCCGCAGGAGCAAGGATGCCTTAATGTATGTATGCATCATTTTAATGTTTCTCATCACACTGATCACCCATCAAACCTACCAACAAACTGCATATAACCACATAAAGTGGAGAGGTAGATGACGGCTGTGAAGCCATGCGCACGCTGACTAATGCCCATCCATGATGACCTCTAGAGTCAGCCCCTTTTGTATGGGCCACATATCTTTGCTCCATGGACCAGTAAGGTTGGTTACAGTACTAACAAATAGTGTATAGCCACCAGATTGCATTGTATAGGTCCTTCTGTGGTAGTAGTAAGTACATAGCAGAATAGGTTTGTATCTTATGTTGTTCAGATATAGCCATTGAAGAAGGTGGTCTTATTTAAAATGCTACCAAATGCCTCATTCTAATGGTTATGCTGTGCAGATTGAATGGCAGAAACACATCAAAGGCAGAGGCGTAACTTGAAACCTAAGGCCCCGGTGCAAGAATCCATGAAGCCCCCCCCCCACGTCAGCTGTGGGGAGGGGCCGAGGCGGGCCATTGAAGTTAGCGGGGCATACCAGTACGCCCCGCACCTTCAAGACTCACCCTCTGCGCGGGCCCCAGATATCAGACCCCGGTAATTAACCAGCCAGTATCAGACCCCCAGTAATTAGCCAGTATCAGAGACCCCAGTAATTAGCCATTATCAGACCCCCAGTAGTTAGCCAGTATCAGACCCCAGTAATTATCCAGTATCAGAACCCCACTAATTAGCCAGTATCAGAACCCCACTAATTAGCCAGTATCAGACCACCAGTAGTTAGCCAGTATCAGAGACCCCAGTAATTAGCCAGTATCAGAGACCCCCAGTAATTAGCCAGTATCAGACCCCAGTAATTAGCCAGTATCTTAGACCAGTAATTAGCCAGTATCAGAGACCCCCAGTAATTAGCCTGTATCAGAACCCCCAGTAATTAGCCAGTATCAGAGACCACAGTAATTAGCCAGTATCAGAGACCCCCAGTAATTAGCCTGTATCAGAACCCCCAGTAATTAGCCAGTATCGGAACCCCCAGTATTTAGCCAGTATCAGAGACCCCCAGTAATTAGCCTTTATCAGACCCCCAGTAATTAGCCAGCCTCTGCGTGCACACACACACACACACACACACCCCAACCCAGCTTGTTACATACTTACCATAGGTAAGTATGGTCTCCACTCTCTCCACTTCCCCTCCCTGCATGTGCTGGACACTTCCAGCACAGCAGGGGAGGAGGCTCTGCTTTGCGTGGCTGTGGAGGGGGGCGGGGTGGGGCCAGCACATCCCCATGTGAGCAGCGGTCCTCTTCTTCCTCCTCCTCTCCCCACGGCAGGGCCTTTACTTCTGGTGCAGCGTATGGGAGTTTGATCCCACACACTGCCGATCAAACAGGAGACCAGGTGTCTGACCCCTGCCTGTACTGGGGGGCAAGCAGGGCTAGTCCGGGCCCCCCACCCATCCGGTTGTGGGCCCCCGACTCAGGGGCCCGGGTGCAGTGGCACCTGCTGCACCCCTGGTAGTTACGCCCCTGAGAAGGGTTACTAAGTTATGTGTCAAGATATGGAAATGGCCTAAGTGAAACTCCAAGCACACAGGTTAGAGTTAGAAAAGGGTGGATATGGGCGATAGGTTTAACTCAAAAGTGGCATGATTTGGATGTTAACTGTATGTGAGGGAACTGTATGTGAGGAGTGAAGGAGAGATTGGAGTCAAAGAGGACACTGGGGCAGCGAGCCTGTGAGGTAGAAGTAATGGCGGCTTTGTTGAACTGAAGGGGGACAGAGGGAGGAGAGATAGATTTAGAGAGAGAAAAGACAAGGAGTTCAGTTTTGGAGAGATTGAACTTTAAAAAGTGAGATGTCATCCAAGCAGAAACAGCAAACATGCAGGCGATGACAAAATTTCACACAGGGAAAGAGGTCGGTAGAGTTGATCTGGGTGTCATTAGCATAGAGTGATAAAGACCAGAGGAAAAAATTTGAGCACTAAGAGAGGCGGTGTAGTTCGAAAAGAGAATGGGACCCAGAAGAGAATCTTGAGGTACTGCAACTGAGAGAGGTACTGGGGGGAAGGAGGGAGCCAGCGACGGAGACACTACAAGATCTGTGAGACAGATGAGGAGAGAACCCTCTAATGCGTCCCCACCTCCTGATTTCTCTATCATGGTCGATGGTATCACTATCTTCCCATCAATCCAAGTTCACTGTCTTGGAGTTACACATGACTCTGCTCTTTCCTTCATACCCCAAATCCAGTCTCTTTCCTCCTCCTGCCGCTACCAATTACATAATATTTCCAGAATTTGGTCATTTCTTACCATTGACAACACAAATGCTTCTTGAACCCAGGACATACTTGAAAATGAGAGAAATCTCAATGTATCCTTCCTGGTAAAATACTTTATAAATAAATAAATAAAGCAACTTATCCACGCCCTTGTAAACTCCTGACTAGACTATTGTAATAAACTTCTAGCTGGCCTCCCTCTATTTCACCTCACGTCCCGACAATCCATTCTGAATGCCTCTGCCAGGCTCATCCACCTGACCTGTTGCTTTGTCTCTGCCACTCCTCTCTGCGATTCCCTTCACTGGCTCCCCATCCACTGTAGAATTAAATAAAAAATCCTTACCCTGACCTACAAAGCTCTCACTAACTCAGCTTCCCACTATCTGTCCTCATTAAACACCAAATATACCCCAGCCCACTCCCTAAGATCAAACAGTGACCTGCACCTAGCTTCTCCCCGCATCACCTCTTCCCATGATAGACTGCAGGATTTCTCACGCACAGCCCTCATCCTCTGGAATGCTCTCTCCATCATACTGTCAGACTTTCCCCTATCTTTCCTTCCTTCAAACGCTTCGTTAAGACATTCCTATTTAGGGAAGCCTACCACTCGACTCAATAATAAAGTCCATCACTCTCACCTTGCAGTCCTCTCCTACTGTTTCCACCCCAACCCTTCTAGATTGTAAATTCCCAAGTGAATAGGGCCTTTGTTTCCTCCTGTACCAGTTTGTCAAAATGTTGTTCAGTCTCATGGGATTGTAACCCTTTCTATATTGTGCCCACTGTTCAGCACTGTGGAATATGCTGGCACTATATAAATAAAGTATAATAATAATAAAGAGAACCAGGAGCCAGAAATGCCACTGATACCAAGATTGCGGACAGCAAGGATAAGTGTATTGTCAACTGTGTTGAAGGGGGCATAACGATTGAGAAGAATAAGTAGAGAGTACTGTACTGACATTTAAATTTAGCTAATCATTAGTCACTTTATTCAGAGTGCTGCCACTTTGGTCAGAGTGTTGTGAGCAGAAGCGAGACGGAAGTGGGTTAAATATCAAATTATAGTTGCGGAATCCAGTAAACTTTGTAGGCCTCATTCCGTTTTCGGTAAACAGTAGAATGATGTGCTGTACCAGAAAGCTCTATCTTGCTCTCATCTGTACACAAGACATTTTCCCAGAAGGATTTTGGCTTACTCAAGTACATTTTGGCAAACTGTAGTCCTACTTTTTTATGTCTCTGTGTCAGCAGTGGGGTCCTCCTGGGCCTCCTGCCATAGCGTTTCATTTCGTTTAAATGTTGATGAATAGTTCTCGCTGACACTGATGCTCCCTGAGCCTGCAGGACAGCTTGAATTTCTTCGGAACTTGTTTGGGGCTGCTTATCCACCATCTGGACTATCCTGCGTTGCAACCTTTCATCAATTTTTCTCTTCCGTCCACACCCAGAGAGATTAGCTACAGTGCCATGGGTTGCAAACTTCTTGATAATGTTGCGCACTGTGGACAAAGGCAAATCTAGATTTCTGGAGATGGACTTGTAACCTTGGGATTGTTGATATTTTTCCACAATTTTGGTTCTCAAGTCCTCAGACAGTTGTCCTCTTTCTGTTGTCCATGCTTAGTGTGGCACACACAGACACACAATGCAAAGACTAAGTGAACTTCTCACCTTTTTATCTGCTTTCAGGTGTGATTTTTATATTGCCCACACCTGTTACTTGCCCCAGGTGAGTTTACAGGAGCATCACATGCTTGAAACAATCTTATTTATCCACAATTTTGAAAGGGTGCCAAGAATTTTGTCCAGCCCATTCTTGGAGTTTTGTGTGACATTATGTCCAATTTGCTTTTTTTCTTCCCTTTTTTTGTTTTGTTCCAATACACACAAAGGGAATAAGCATGTGTATAGCAAAACATGTGTTACTGCAATACTTTTCTCTGAGAAATACTTGATTTTCTGAAAAAAATTCTGGGGTGCCAACAATTTCGGCCATGACTGTGTATATATATATATATATATATGGGGGGGGGTTGACCTCAGCCTAAACTAAGCAATCAGTGCGGGCGCTTCTCAAAAATAAAATACAAACAAAACCAGGAAGAGAGCACTCCAGTCAAACACATTCAAAAAACCTGCAACAACAGCTTCATGCATGGGTGCATAATACCAGATTTTACCACATGGTGAAAATTTCTTAACTCTGAGCATTGTTGATTAAAATGGTGGAAATTTGGTTCGCAATGAACGGCCGTGAATTGCTTAAGCCTGCCAACAGCATCAATGTAATCCACCCTCTTGCATGTCCTACTCTGCAAACCTAATGACTGCCCATCATGGGATAAACTCACTTACTGAGGAAAAGGTCCCTTCATGGAGCTCCCGCAGATCAAGGTTAAATAGAACCTGGAGGAGTTCACGGCCATTCATTGTGAATCAAATTTCCACCATTTTATTCAACAAAGCTCAGAGTTAAGAAATTTTCACCCTGTGGTAAAAGCTGGTATTATGCACCCATGCATGAAGCTGTTGTTGCATGTTTTTTGAATGTGTTTGACTGGAATGCTCTCTCCCTGGTTTTGTTTATATATATATTAAAGTGAACGTTTGTTTGTATGTTTGTGTCAAACCCAGCCCAACTGTTTTTGTTGCTATGGTAGCAAAACAGAACAAAACTTGAGATATACACAAGAGATATAAACTTATATCTAAGCCCTGTATCTGGCTTTAAAACAAAGGGAAAGATCCAGTATTTTGAGGGGGGCAAAACCTTACAATTTGTTTCTAGCAGGGTTTAAATATGATAGTCAGATGGAGTGTGCTCAAAATCCATTTGTAATTATTGGAGAAATGAAGCAAAATATGTAATTATTAAATTTTGATGTTTTTGTTATGCAACCTTTCTAAAAATCCAAAGCTACTTTAACCCTTTCGCTGCTGAGGCTTTTCCCGCCCCTGTGCTGAGGTCATTTTTTACCTGTTTTGCGCATCATGTTTAAACGTGTTTTGAAGGCTTATTTTAGTATATGACACCGACATATTATATATCGTTCTTTCCGTCAGACTCGGTAGATTCATAATATGTCATTATTATATGTATACGTTATATCATGTCTGTATATTATAACAAAAAATGCAATAAAATATGTATTTTCAATAATTTACAACGTGTAAAGTGTTTTTTTCCACATTTTAACATGCGAGCAATTGCGGTTATATTTTGTATGGGGTGCGCTTGTTAAAAAAATTAGAGATGGGGTCTCGTTACATTTTTTTTTGGGGAAAATGACACTATTTTTAACAAACGCACCGCATACAAAAATCGTTAGTGCAGCATCATTGTTCACATTATAATTGAAATGGGAACAATATTGCTGCATTAACAAACCCAAAAAAAAGAAAAAAAAGTGTTTATTTATTTATTTATTTTTTTTATTTTATTTTTTTTTATTTTTATTTTTCTTTTTTTTTTTTTTTACAACATTTTTAACTTTCATGTTTGGTATCGTTGGAACGGCCATGCTCTGGCCGATCCAACGATATCAAAATTTAACCCCTAGCTGCCACGGATCGGGAGATAGGGAGTTCATTGGAACTCCCTATCTCCACAGTTGGTGGCAGTTAGGGGTTAACTGTAGGACTGGCGTCATCGTGCTACGCACGATGACGCCAGTCCTCTGGGGGAGTTCCCGGAAGCTTGGCCGACATCCAAGATGTCGGCCAGCTCCCGGGAAGGATCGCGAATCGGCGCTTTTCAGCGCCGATTTGCGATCCAGCTCCCCAGGGGTTAATGCCAGGCATCATTTGGAAGGGCAGGCTGTGCCCTTCCAAATGATGCCTGGGTTAAGCCCCTGTGCGCCGCCGATCGGGAGGGAGAGAGGTCCGAAGGACCTCCCCCCCTCCCTTTCAGGCGCCTCCTCCGCACATGCGGGGGGGGCGCCTGAATTAGGTGTCATCGCGCCCCCGCGATGACACCTAATAATGGCGGCTGCTGGTCCGGATGCCGGGCTGACATCCAGGATGTCAGCCCGCACCGGAGGGGCCAGCGATCGGCCGGAACCCGGCCGAACGCTGACCCCAATGTGAGGACGCGCTCAGCGCGTCCTCAGCACACCAGCGGTAATGCTGAGGACGCGCTGAGCGCGTCCTTAGCATTGAAGTGGTTAAAGTATTTCCTAAAAAAAGGTAATAAAAAACCTAATGAAAAAATAAAAACCCAGGCAACGCCGAGTACATTAGCTATAGATTATATAATAGAACTCAAACCAAGCATGTTGAACTGCTTAGTCTGGTAGAACTGAAAGGCAAATTCTCACTGTATTTTAGGGTGCAAAACAAATCTTATAAATTCACGAGACAACTTAAAGTGGTATTAAACCCTCAGATTTTTTAACATAAACCAATACTGTAATATGTGCCTTACTGTAATCGATGGTTGTTTACCTTCTCTTTGCTGTTCTTCCTTTTAATCCGTATCTCTTCTCATACTGGGGGAGGACTTCCTTTTGCAGCTGGCTGCCACTTCCTGTAATACTGGCTCAGGTTGCAAACCTATACACAGACACCATGTATCCATTCCAGAGACACAGCAGTCTGCTGAAACAGGAAGTTCTCCCCTAGCATGAGAAGAGACGAGGATTTAAAAAGGAAGAGCAGCAAAGAGAAGGAAAACTACCATGGATTACAGTAAATCACACATTACAGTATTGTTTATGTTAAAAAATCTGAGGGTTTAATGTCACTTTAAGATTCCCTTTAACCACTTCAATGCGGAGGACGCGCTCAGCGCGTCCTCCGCATTACCGCTGGTATGCGGAGGACGCGCTGAGCGCGTCCTCCCATTGGGGTCAGCGTTCGGCCGGGTTCCGGCCGATCGCTGGCCCCTCCGGTGCGGGCTGACATCCTCGATGTCAGCCGCGCATCCGGAACCGCAGCCGCTGGAGTTAGGTGTCATCGCGGCAGCGCGATGACACCTAATTCAGGCGCCCCCCCCCCGCATGTGCGGAGGAGGCGCCTGAAAGGGAGGGGGGAGGTCCTTCGGACCTCTCTCCCTCCCGATCGGCGGCGTTGCGGGGGTTAACCCAGGCACCATTTGGAAGGGCACAGCCTGCCCTTCCAAATGGTGCCTGGCATTAACCCCTGGGGAGCTGGATCGCGAATCAGCGCTGAAAAGCGCCGGTTCGCGATCCTTTCCCGGAGCTGGCCGACATCTTGGATGTCGGCCAAGCCTCCGGGAACTCCCCCTGAGGACTGGCGTCATCGTGCGTAGCACGATGACGCCAGTCCTGGACTTAACCCCTAACTGCCACCAACGGTGGAGATAGGGAGTTCCAATGAACTCCCTATCTCCCGATCCGTGGCAGCTAGGGGTTAAAGTTTGGTATGGTTGGATAGGCCAGAGCATGGCCGTTCCAACGATACCAAACACTACTGTGAAAAATTTTGTGGAAAAAAAAAATGAAAAATAAAAATAAAAAAAATTTAAAAAAAATTATAAAAAAAAAATAAACACTTTTTTTGGTTTGTTAATGCAGCAATATTGTTCCCATTTCAATTATAATGTGAACAATGATGCTGCACTAACGATTTTTGTATGCGGTGCGTTTGTTAAAAATAGTGTAAGTTTCCCCAAAAAAAAATCTAACGAGACCCCATCTCTAATTTTTTTAACAAGCACACCCCATACAAAATATAACCGCAATTGCTCGCATGTTAAAATGTGAAAAAAAAACACTTTACACATTGTAAATTATTGAAAATACATATTTTATTGCATTTTTTGTTATAATATACAGACATGACATAACGTATACATATAATAATGACATATTATGAATCTACCGAGTCTGACGGAAAGAACGATATATAATATGTCTGGGTAATATACTAAAATAAGCCTTCAAAACACGTTTAAACATGATGAGCAAAATCGGTAAAAATGACCTCAGCACAGGGGCGGGAAAAGCCTCAGCAGCGAAAGGGTTAAGGGCTTGGCAGATTTTACTATCAGTGCATGATTGCTGTAGGCATTCTGCTCTTAATCTTTTTTGGGTTTTCTTATTACAGGCTTGACAAACCCACAAGGCTAAATTAGAACACAATCAAGAAGACTCCACTCGGAAAATCAGGAATGTTTATGTTTGCAATCCAATGGACCAAATGGACACCTTGTGGTTGCAAAACAGTTATTTTGAGGGACTGGAGCTTGGTTGTCCCTGGGTTTTTGATGTTCTGGAACATTTAGATCATGTTTGGCTGGGAGCCAGGGGTAGCACAATGTTTGGTCCAAATTACCAGACACCCATTGGCTGAACAGCAAATGCACATTGAACTGTGCATTGTTCTCTGTAGTCCCAGGTAGGCTGTCTAGCTTGTGCTGATTGACAACTTTCTTGGTGGAGGAAAGTCCTCCACTTTGGAAGGCAGTCATAGCCTGCAACGACACAAAAGAAGATGGAGAGACACTCTGCTTATCAGGACCATTTAAATTGCATGGTCATAGTGATTAGAGTGTAATTTTAAGTAAGGAAGCACACACTGTCAACAGTTACTTGAACCGAATTTTGGCATCGAAGCTGACATAAAGACGCTGAGACATAAAATGGGAAACAATTGGATGCCCCAGCCCAGGATTCAGGGCTGTAGTTGGAACATGCCAGTTCAGCATGTAAAGGGCTATTGCTGGATGCCTTCCAAAAGGCTTATATTGTGATTCTGTTTTAGAGAGCTTTGGAAGCTAGTACAAGGATTTTACATTTAACGCTAAATGATTTATCAAGCTAGCGACAGGACCGAAAGGTGGTGAGGTGCGATAAGAAAGGCAAGTGAGCAAGATAAGCCCAAAAGCAGCATTCATAATAGATTGCGAGCAAGTAATGGCATAGATGGAGAATCAAGATGGTGCATGAGTTCATGAGTTAAGGCTTTGAACTGCTTTAGATAGAAACAGATGAGAATGAGCAATATTTTACATCTCACATCTAGTTAAAACTGAAACCGAGAGGTTTTTTTGATAGTGCTGATTAATAACAATGTCAGTAATTTCAAGAGAGACTGAAAAAGGAGGGATAAGGATGGAAATAGGAAATAGAATAAATTCTGTTTTGGAATTTACTTTCAGGAAGCAATTAGTCACCAGTTAGAGATGGCTGAGATGCATTTTGTCACTACATCCAAGAGGGAAAGGGGAAAGTACTTTGTGTAATCAGCAGACATGGGTTACAGGGATGAATGACTGCAGAAAAAGCAGAACAAAGTGAAAACCAGTAGTATCACATACAGAGGCACAGGTCTTTTAAGTGGCATAATGGAATAGGGTACAAAGTGACAAGGAACTAAAATTGTAAAGTTACACCATTGTTTTGTTAAGGATATATTTTTTATCAAGTATTAAGATTGTATTTTGAGGGATACTTTAGTCACCATGACCATTTAATGAAATTGTGTCTAGGTGTGCCCGCTCCATTACTCCCAGTGGGTGTCTCGAAAGTTTGGCTAAACACTTCCAGGGAAGCTGTCAATCATCTTGCGCTGATCAGCTTTCTGTGATTTAAGTTGAGAATGTACAGCTCTAATAACTGGGCTGCCCGATGAATGGCCAGATGCCCCCCCAGAATGCACTTATATCATGACTTCAAAAACACCCTCTTAACTCCAACATAGCTGGAGAAGAGTAGGGAAGTGGAGGGGGGTTCCTTTGGACCTCCATCTCCATCCTTGTCCCCTCGATTTTAGTCAACTCAAAAAGTGTAGAGTGTCTGGGAACCATGACAAAAGTAGTTTCAGACCATTTGGGGGGGCCAAGTATGTTGACACCCAGTACTAGGTGGTCAAGTGAGGTATCAGGGAAGCCAGAGTCTGACCATGTAAAAGATAAAAAAGGATTTTTTTTTTTTTAAGATTATCATTATTTATTTATTTATTTTAAAATACAGATGGAATGTGAGATCGCTATTACAAGGAGGATATAAAGTCCTCAGGACATTAGTCAGACACTTTTAGTGTGCCCCACCAACATGGCCGCTGGAATTGCCATATTAGGACTGCTCTACAAACATGGCCGCCAAAATTGAAACTGGAATCGCTGAAACAGGAAGTACCCCACCTAAGATGACCACCAAAAATGTTTTTTTATACTTATGTGAATAAAATCCACTTCTTTATTGGCCATCCCTGCTTCCGGTATTGCTTTCAACCAATGCACCATACAAAGAATCCTAGCACCCCCAGAAGGGAAGCCCTGGATCTGCTGGGCCCTGGGACCGATCACCACAGGAACAGAGGAGTAAGCACCAAAAGAAGATTGGTTTCATAGACCAGCTGCTTGCAGCACGAGGAATAAACCTGCGTAAGTGTGCATCCATCATTCAGACCAATAATATGCAGTGCTTGGCACAATTCTAATCACACTCTCCTGTTCTCTCAGAGGTACAAGAGAGACAGAGAAGTGCCGCAGATCAGAAAGAACTTTTTTTATTACACATTTCTTCAATTGAAAGACTTTTTGAAATACGGACACTAGGTGGCGATATACCACCAATACTGCATTACAAAGGATCTTTTATATCAATCAGACCATATATGCAATGCTGTTTTTATATTTTATATGATATATGTATGCTCACATCTTTGCTTATGCAATTTTGTGTGAATGTATGCAATTTTGTGTGAATATATTTACACATAGACTCAACCTTTGAGCATTACGCCACCTAGAGAGAAAAGACCTCTCCTCCCACTCTTTCATTAGGTACAGGTTTGCGCTCTGGAGTGTGTCTCTCTCTTCTAAAGATGGAATGTGAGATACTGCTATATCCGCATCAAGAACTCAAACACTGGTGGTAGAAAGACATATGTTCCCTTGATTTTAATAGCCTCAGCCAGGGCTCACTTCCTCACTCTGGTGAAAGTTCTCTGCTTGGAAAATTCAAAGGTCACAGACGTTAATCCACAGTTGAACTGAAACAACAGGGCTTTGTAACAGATCAGCTACCCTGCAGGGGTAGCTCCATCTGCGGCGCCGAGTCTTGCTGGAGAGCTTAGCCGGGTAGCGAGCTAGCGAGGTGGGAGAGAGATTGGCAGCGGTCCCTGGATGGTCTGGAAGCGAAGGATTCAGTGATGATGCCTTCCCAAATACTAGTCGTGACTCAGTATAGATTGTAGGTAAATCAGAATGTATTTAGAATGGGAACAGACAGTGCTTATATACAAAATACAGCCATGCACATTCAGACTTCCCGCCCACCCCAACAGTTCTGATTGGTTGGTTCCAAGACCATTGCAGGCTTCTTTCAGGTCCTCTCAGTCTTCACTTGGGTCCACTGGTTGTATGCAGATGAAGTCTTGACCTCACAGTGACCACATACAGTGATTTACATAACCCATTGTAAAGGGAATCAGATAGTGGGTGGCTGAGACAATGTGACTCCCAACCTTTCAGAACAGGTAAACAAATAACAGATATCCAAAGAGAAAGCACTTTTGCATAATCCACAAGTTACTCAAACCTATTGTATATTCTATGCAAAGGAAAGCATTTGACGCTAGTGGCAGGTAGTGTCTTTAAAAAACCACATTTAACTAAAGAAATATAAGTCTATTTAAAACTAAAAATGAGCAATTGACAATACATTTAAAACCACACAATATAACTGAGCATAAACTAGCAGGATGGTGCAGGGGAAAAACATGATTAATTAGAAGTCTAGCAACAGTTTTACACTAAATCTAACAAAGGAAATTAGTTCCTATAAATAAAGGGTAAACTAAATATAACAAAATAAGAATGAAATTAAACTAAATAAATCCTGTGGCGGCCGTTCCGTCACATAGCTCTCCCAGTCCCATGATGGCAGACCCGGTGAGACCCTCTACGGGTCCGCCTGGGGATGTCCAGGTGCAAGTGTCTTTAAAAAATCTCAAGTTTGGGTTGCTGGGGCAATGCTTTGCCAACCCCCGATAGCCTTTCGGTCCATAGTCCGTAGGGAGGAGGCTGGCCCCTGGGCTTCTCCAACTGCCCCCTTGGTCTGGACCAGTGTCTGACGGACCATACAGACACCCGGGGCTGGTACCCTGCCATGAGGAAACAACTGGCCCGGGTGGGACGTTGAGGGCTTTTTCTGCTCCTGGTCTCCTAGCCCCTCGCTGGTGGGCAGCCTTGCTGGCACCATTTCCTGGGGCCATGACCCACTGGGGAGGGATACCGCCTGTACCTTCTCCCGGTGCCACAGTCAGCTGCAGGAAAAATGGGCCGATAGCACCCTTTCCTGGTGCCTCGGTCAGAAGCTGGGTGGGAGATGGGGTGAACGGTGTCTCCAGAAAAAGTGGTTGTGGATCTGGGCCGTCTGCCCAGCATCTCGGGGTCACCCAGTTGCAAATCTCAGCACCATCAACAATCCACAATGGGAGTCTCCCACATCCTGGGGAACGGGAGCAGCAGCATGCCGTTGCTTGGCACCCTCACACTGGGGCTCAAAACGTTGGGGAGCGAGACCTGCCATCTCCCCTTCCGGGATTATTACCTGTCGCTGGGGAGAGGTACCGCCAGTGCTCTCTACCTGGGGTAGTCGCTGCTGTTGTGGAAGGAGACCGAATGACTCCCCACCCTGGAACTTGCAATGCGGCGCACCATCACCGGTACTGTGTTCTGCTGATAGCTCCTGACGAACTGTACTTGCCCAGTCTGATGCTTTCTCCGGCCCAGATGGCATGCTGTGCTGAAGTTGTAGGCTCTCTGCCTCCTGCGTAGCAGTGGAGGCCAGTAGCTTGGTCTGTAGTTCTGGAGAGGAGCGGATTGTCAGTCCCTGGGGCTCCTCGGTGAGAAGGTAGTTCTCCTCTTTCTCCTCAAGTTCTGCGGTGGCAGGGCAGGGGTAGAGGTTAGCAGTCCTCTGCTGCGGTGACAGTTTTTCCGCTGAAGTGGGGGGCTGCTCCCCCATGTATGAATGGCTATCCTTGATCCCTGACGCCACCAGCCAGTGCCCCGGGCTAGCTGACCTGCACTTCTCAGGCACCGTGGAACGGACCATAGCCTCTTTCACAGCAGGCCGTAGCATGTCCGCTGTCCCCCGCTCCTCTATCCATACGTGGGTAGGAGCACTTGGTTGGGGTTTGGGGTTCCCTGCCGGGTACGCCAGCAATTGGCACGGGGGGGCCTGAGTCTCCCCCTCCCTCGTCTGGCACCCGATATTCTCTCCGGTTTCTGGAGCCTCCAGTCGGGGGCAGATTATAGCCGGCCTCTGTCCCAATGCCAGCTCTTCTGCTGGGCACTGCTCCCCCGTACATAAATTGTAATCTTCACGCGCTGAAGTGCCTGCTGATGCAAGCAGTGAATCTGGGCAAACTGCCCCACATCTCCTGGGCTCCGTGGAAAGGACCGCAGCCTCTTCCTTAGCGGTCCATGACATTGTCGCTAGCTCCTCCACCCATCCCTGAGCAGGAGCACTCCATTGGAACTCTGGGTCCCCTGGTGAGCCCGCTGGCCATCTGCCTGGGTGGGCCTCAATCTCACCCATTGTCTTCCAGTTCTCCTCTTTCCACAGTGGACCGCTGTCCTGACGGCTCTCGTTGGTGGAGACCACAGTCCCATCTACCGGTGCACTTACACTGACCTTGGTAGGTGTCCCAAGCACTTCGTCACTCTGTTCCGCTGCAGGTTCTGCAGGAACGGTACTTGCTGAGTCCTCTGTCTTTTCCCCGGATGACATGCTGCGCTGCGGCTGCAGGATAGTCACCTCCTCTGTAGCAGTTGAGGCCTGGGATGCGTTCTGCAGCTGGGGAGAGGGGCCGACTGCCTCCTCACCCTGGGGCTCCGAACCAGCAGAAGATCCTGAAAGTAGGTTGGCACCACCGGGTTCTGTTGGCAGCTCTTCTGCCATGTCCATTGGGGTGAGAGTGAGCGGGGGAGCATCCTCAAACAATCTCCTGTATCCCTGCTCCAGCTCCCATTCTTGAGTGGCTAGCCAGTCCAGTTCACTGCTCAGCCCGAGGTCGTCAAGGTGCTCACTTTCCCGAATGTCCCGGATCTCTTCCCATCTCAGTTTAGCTGTACTGCCAAAGGAGGGGTCGTTTTGGAGAGCGTCAAATATTAATCCCGGGCCGCCGTAGTCATAGCCCTCCGTAGGATCTTTCCTCTTCAACTTTGGACACAGGTTGGCATCATACCATTCCAGTGCCCGGTACCTGTCCTCCAGACATAGCTTCGTCTGGATCAGGTTCTCTAGTTGGGACAGTCTTTCTACCTGGGGTTGCACTCCTAGGAATGGCACCCGCAGGTCCCACAGTCTCCAGTATTTCTCACCCAAGGTAGGAAGAATCTTTCTAAGGTAGTCCTGTTCAAGCTGTAGGACGTCCCTCCAGAGCTTCTGCCGTGCCGAGTCATTATGCCACAACACCTCCTGGCCGAAACCTGGATCACTGTGCTGGTCAGGCGCTTCCATTCCTTGGTCCCAGAACTCCTCTTCCACGACTGCAGGGAGTATCTCCTGGGGCGCTGTAGATTCCCCGAGCTGGTACCGCAACTCGGCCACTCTGAGCTGACTGACTCCTGCCAAAACGATAGCGATCACCTCCGCCGGGGGGTTGACTCCGAACAGGGCCAGCTTCCATTGTATCTCCTGGCACCATTCTGTGGATTCTGAGTCCTCGTGGAGGGCCAGACTTGCCTGTTTGTCCTCCATCAGGTCCTTGGTGAGGGCAGCCTTTGGCTTACCGCTGACCGCTTTATCCCTGGCTTTGAGAAGTTCCTTGAGGACCGTGCGCTTCCAGCCGTTGTAGCGCTGAGCAATACGGGGTGAAAGGCTGTAGGACGATGTAACAATCTCTCGAATCCCCGGGTGTCTGAGACCGGGGTCAAGCCAGCAGCTGTATTTCCCCCTGCTGGGCTGGTCTCAGAATCTCCCCAGGTGACGTGCTGCTCCAGGCGCTCGCCAGTTGTGGTGCCCGAGACCGGGGTCAAGCCAGCGGCTATATTTCCCCCTGCTTGTCTGGTCTCGGAGCTCCCACCGCTTGCCACCAATGTAACAGATCAGCTACCCTGCAGGGGTAGCTCCGTCTGCGGCGCCGAGTCTTGCTGGAGAGCTTAGCCAGGTAGCGAGCTAGCGAGGTGGGAGAGAGATTGGCAGCGGTCCCTGGATGGTCTGGAAGCGAAGGATTCAGTGATGATGCCTTCCCAAATACTAGTCGTGACTCAGTATAGGTTGTAGGTAAATCAGAATGTATTTAGAATGGGAACAGACAGTGCTTATATACAAAATACAGCCATGCACATTCAGACTTCCCGCCCACCCCAACAGTTCTGCTTGGTTGGTTCCAAGACCATTGCAGGCTTCTTTCAGGTCCTCTCAGTCTTCACTTGGGTCCACTGGTTGTATGCAGATGAAGTCTTGACCTCACAGTGACCACATACAGTGATTTACATAACCCATTGTAAAGGGAATCAGATAGTGGGTGGCTGAGACAATGTGACTCCCAACCTTTCAGAACAGGTAAACAGATAACAGATATCCAAAGAGAAAGCACTTTTGCATAATCCACAAATTACTCAAACCTATTGTATATTCTATGCAAAGGAAAGCATTTGACGCTAGTGGCAGGTAGTGTCTTTAAAAAACCACATTTAACTAAAGAAATATAAGTCTATTTAAAACTAAAAATGAGCAATTGACAATACATTTAAAACCACACAATATAACTGAGCATAAACTAGCAGGATGGTGCAGGGGAAAAACATGATTAATTAGAAGTCTAGCAACAGTTTTACACTAAATCTAACAAAGGAAATTAGTTCCTATAAATAAGGCTAGGGTCAGACGAACGCATTTTTCTCCGCGAACGTGGAAAAGTGCGGTCGAACGAACGAACGTATTTTTAAACGGAATGCGCGAAAGCGGTCATACGATGCGCATTTTCGTACGTTTTGTTTCACGGAGCTGGAAGAAGAGAGATATGATCAACCAAATCAATTGCAGAATGAATCAAATAAAAGGGAAGGGGTATAAAAAGGCATTTTGGGAATGGTGGCATTTTCCAAGATGGATGCAGTCCAAGTGTTTCTTTTTGCTGCACTGGGATACCTGTACCTGAAGAAGAAAAGACAACGGCGAACATGGGTCCATCCACTCAACACTGCCAGACCCACGCATGGCCACTTTGTGACACTGTACAGGCCACTGCGAGAGAGGGACCCCGTGAAGTTCTTCAACTACCTGCGGATGTCCATCCACACCTTTGATGAACTGTTGATGAAGGTGCGTGAGCCGCTGACCAAGAGGGACACCAACATGAGGGCTGCCATACCACCGGAGGAGATGCTGGTCCTCACTTTGCGGTAAGTACTATCAAACACGTGCATTCATGACATCGCTGCCAGTCATCAGACATGTGCTCGGTGTGCAGAGGCTCTATTGTAGGTCAGTAGTTATATGCCCACACACACACGCATGCATCACCTTGCAGAACACGTAACGAAAGAGTAATGACACTGACAACGATGTGAAACAAATAAAATATTTAGTCCCAAAATAATATGACAGAAGATAACAATAACATATTAAACACATATATTATTGCATGTCCAATGAAGGTAATAAAAAAAAAATATTAGAACAACATGAATAAACTGTGACAAACATAAACGAACAGACGATACACCTCACATGGTATGATACCGAGGAGCATCTGGGGCATGAGGACCGTGCATATGGCTGCGGTGGTACTCTGGCTGCGGGGGTGGCCCAGCAACAGGGGACATGGGTGGGCGGGCAGGCAACGCCTGGCAGTGGTGGGAATAACCATGGGGGTATTGTGGCACGACACCGTGATATACAGGTGCCTGTTGTGGATGGGACAGTATCTCATGTATCAGGTCCAGGCTTCGGCGGCGATAATCCATCTTCTGCACTGGGGTCATCATGTTGAGCCAAGAGAGACATGAATTAAAAAAGGACATGTCCTCGGAATCAGCGACCATGCAGCGTGGATGTGTATGGTGCGCGTCCATGAATGCGACCATGGCCTGCTCGACATCAGCTGATGGTGGCTTCTTCCTCCTGGGAGCCGTACTGGTGCTGTCTGTGGGTGCTGTACCCGGCACCTGCTGGGACTCCACATCCTCCACCTGGGACTCCGCACCACCCTGCTCGACCTCCACCTGGCAGCTGCCAGATCCTGCGGGCTGCAGCTCTTGCCCTTGTGAGCTAGAGGTGGATGGCCGGTCAATGCTGCTCACGGTCTTGCGCGGCTCCTGGCTCTTCCTCAGGAAGGACAGTTGGTCAGCATACAAATAGCTGCGCCTCTTCTTTGCACCAGCTCCAGAGCGAGCAGCTTCAGCCTCCTTTTTCAGGACCCGGGTGTGATTGTCCCTCACCGTGCGCCATTTATTGATTGCTTCATGTGCTGCAAAACATGATGAGAGTGACATAAGGTTAGGTTCATATGATGTGATCATAACACAGCTTCTTTCATGTTCTAGGTATCTTGCTAGTGGATGCAGTTTGAAGGATCTGCATTACAACTTCCGCATTGGCAGATCGACAGCTGGTGAGATCGTCCGCAAGGTCTGCCAAACAATATGGGAAACCATGAAGGACCAATGTTTGCCAACACCCACAGACGAGGCATGGCTGGCAATTGCAGCAGGATTCTGGGAGAGAGCGAACTATCCCAACTGCCTGGGAGCGGTGGATGGCAAACATGTCCGCATTGTGAAGCCACTGCACAGTGGCTCACTGTATCAAAATTATAAACATTATTTTTCAATTGGCCTACTGGCGGTGGCAGATGCCAATTATAATTTTGTGTATGTGGATGTCGGATCATACGGCAAGGACTCGGACTCAACACTGTTTCGGAACTCAACACTGTGGAATGAGATAGAGGGTGGGAACCTGAACATCCCCAGACCCGCACCTTTGCCTGGCAGCGACGTGTCAGTCCCCTATGCCTTTGTGGGTGATGAAGCATTCGGCCTATCCACACATCTCCTGCGGCCATACTCGGGGACACACCTGACTGTGAAGAAGCGGGTGTTTAATTACAGGCTGTCGCGGGCGAGACGGTATGTCGAGTGTAGCTTTGGCATACTGAGCAACAAGTGGAGGATTTTCCATCGCCCACTTGATGTAAATGTGGATTTCTGTGTGGATATAGTGAAATGCTGTTGCATCCTACATAACTATGTTCGTGCAAGGGATGGGGTTAATTTCGAGGATACCCTCACAGTAACGGGTCTGGATGAGTATGCTAACGATGACATAATACCTGTGAATAGACACACCAACAGGTTTCGCGATGCTCTGTCTAATTATTTCACTAGCAATGCAGGGCAGGTGCCATGGCAGATGGACATCATTTGACATGTGACACCTAGGCTTGTGCACCGATTATTTTTTCTGTTCGAATTTTCGGATCTTTAAAGTTTTCGATTCGGCTCATTCCGAACGAACCCTGTTTTGATTCGATTCGGTTCGACTTGTTTTTCGGGGATATGTAATCGGAATATGGACCATTTTTCGTTTTTTTGGTCACTTTGCTCGTTTGTGGGATCTACTTTTCGTGATTTCGGACATTTCTCGTTTTTCGATTTGACACAATTCAAGTCCAATAGCATATTCGTACAATATTTTGTTTCGGCTCGGAAACATTTCGGATCTGACATTTTCGGATCGGAAAATTATCTGGGAATCACCCGCATCAGAAAACACGAATCGTGAAAATGTCGTTTAAATTCCGAAATGTCGTTTAAATTCCGAATAATTTATTGACAACGAAAATTCGTTATGCCATTTTGTTTGATATTACATTCAAGTTCAATGCAATTGAATTCTATGCAATAAAATGATCATTTACTCACTCTGAAGCTTCTGCTCTTTATCAGACCACGTCTCGTACTCTGGGTACACCACCCTGGACACTGTGACCCATGCACTGGCCTTCTTCTGCCGGTCTTTGTAGCTGTCGCAGGCCGTGTCCCACAGCTCGGGATGATCTGCCACTGCATTGATCAGCCTCTCCACGTCGATGTCAGTCCCAGCCATTGTCCAACGCAACTTGCAGCTACCCCCAGACAAGACAGGAAGTGTTTGGTGTGTGCACGTTATGTTGGCCGGACGTGTGCAGCGTCTGACGTCTCCCAATCACGCAAACACGCCGCTATGTAGCCGCAGCGCACTCTGTACGTCAGTAGTAGCGGTTTGACGTTCTCGAAAAAATGCGTTCGTTTGCCACTTGCGTTGCGCGGACGAATTTTCGTGCGGCCGTACTTCGTATGTTCCCCGGCATTGGACGTCATTTGCTGCTAGTACGGCCGTGATTTCGTGCGGCTAAACGCACGTTAAAGCTGCGTTCGTCTGACCCTAGCCTTAAGGGTAAACGAAATATAACAAAATAAGAATGAAATTAAACTAAATAAATCCTGGGGCGGCCGTTCCGTCACAGGCTTATTGAATGACCTCTTTATTTTTTCAATTTTGGTTAAAATTGTTTATTTCCTAAAAAAATGCAGTAACACATAGGGATCTCTGCATTTTTCAGGGATTGGCTTTATCATGCGATCCTATACCCTATTCCCTATTAACATAACTCAATACGGAATGCACCTGTAAACATGTAACATAATGACTATTTCCTACATATTTATTTTCTGTTAATATGTATATTTGTGTTGTTTTTTTTTTAATATCTTGCATTGTATTACTTTGTATTTCTGTAACGACTGTAACATTTCAATGTTCTTGAACCCAGGACATACTTGAAAACGAGAGAAATCTCAATGTATCCTTCCTGGTAAAATACTTTATAAATAAATAAATAAATGCCCGAGTCCAAGAAACGCAAAGCAGCAAGACCCTGAGCCTCTACACCGGCTCCCGGGGTCTTCCCTGTCTACATGGAACATGGAGGAGGAAGAGGAAGACGGGGAAGCGTGAAATCTGATCAGGAGTGGACTCGGTATCTGCCTAACGTACAGGTATTACCCATAACAGAGGTGTAACAGTACAAGTGAGAGTAAAGGGATTCTACAGATTTCATCCCAGAAGATGGGTATGGAAAAGGATGAAATGATTGCCCTATATGGTTATAGGAGGTGTAACTAAACAATAGTCCACTTTCCCTCTACTCTACTTTAATTTTTCATCCTGTATTTGAAACTAGGTTTCATGTAATACACTGTATAAAAATACTGAATAAAGGTTATTGATTTTAATGTTGCAGTGACCATTTCACCCACTAGGTGCACCTATATACTGTTAAGAACCCAACAGTCATTTCCCCCCCTCTTTTTTCAGACCTCTTTGAACACTGACAGCACAGAATGGATGTAATTTTACTGAGCATAAAGTCATTTTAACCCCATAAATCTCCAAGCTATGGTTGTCTTGTTTATTAAATAGATAAAAAGTAAGGACACTTTCACAGACAATTTTTTCATGAATGTCAGAAAAATTTACCTCAGAGAACTCTGACATGTTCTTCCACAACTATAAAGACAACAGTTATTTCCTTGGTAAAAGAGTTTCCAAGATCACACAACTAGGGGTGTGCACGGCTGAAAAATTTGGTTAGTTTCGTTTCATTTCGTTTTAAATTAATTTCATTTTTCGTATTTCGTTTAGTTTCGTCATGGATCGATTCGAAATTTCGTATCGATTTGAATTTCAGGTATCAATTCGATAGTTGATATCAAATTCGATAATTGATATCAATTCGATATTTGATATCAATTTGAATTTTGGATCACTAAATAAAACCCCAACTAATCAAATTTTGCTGTTAAAAGACAATCTAGGGTTAAATATTAAGCTGTGTCACAGATTTAGTATTTGAGTCAAATTAAACAGTGATATCAATTTAATTTGTTTCATAAAGTCCTTTGCTTACTATTACTTGTATTGTAAATTAAGATCAATTTGATAGTTGATATGAATTTGAAATTTGATATCAAATTCGATAGTTGATATCAAAGTCGATAGTTGATATCAATTTGAATTTTGGATCACTAAATAAAACCCCAATTATTCAGGTTTTGCTGTTAAAAGACAATTTAGGGTTAAATATTAAGGAGTGTCACAGATTTAGTATTTGAGACAATTTAACATGGACAGGTGCTTGTAAAACAGTGAAACAAAATTAATTTGTTTCATAAAGTTGGTTGCTGACTGTATACTTGTATTGTATGTATTTTAGTTTAAGATCAATTCGATAGTTGAAATATCAATTCGATATTTGATATATCAATTCGATATTTGATATATCAATGCGATATCGATTCGATAATAGAATATCGATTTGAATTACGGAACACAAAAAATGTATCAAATTATGATGACTCAGTTCGTTTCGTTTCGAATTCGGATCATATTGATTTGTTATTTCAGAAGTACTTCGAAATACGAATTAATGAATTTCGTTCCGAATTTTTCTGAAATTAATGCACATCTCTACACACAACTACATTCATGTCTTTGAGACATAGCATACATATAATGACCATATTTTATTGATGACTTTTCCTGTCTTCCGTTTTTTATGCTTACTTTTCATTCAACATAATTTTATCTTATGGATGAGAAAATATCAAAATTAGAATAGTGCGGTTGTCATGCATCCACCAGTTCTAGCCCTGCCCCCCTGGTGGTGAGAGCGTTCCAAGACAGCTTTTCTCTATCTGGGCTAAGCCATTACGCCCTGTGCTGCTCCTGGATTCTCCTGTGGCTGGTCTGGCCTGGGATCACATGTTCTGTCTGCTCAGTCCTGTTTCCTATATATGTAAGAAGCACATAGGCTCCTTGCTCTTGCATGGGTCTCTGTTCCTGAGGGTCTGCTTCCTAATATTATTGTCTTGGTTTTTCTGTGTATGATCTCTGCTATTCCCAACTATCCGCTCTGTGTATGTTCTTGGCCTGGTATTGAGGTTTCTGCTGTGTCTCCCTGTTTGCATTCATTGCTGTTTTGTGTATGACGTAGGCCTGGTTCTGAATGATGACTCTCTTGTATACTCCCTGTGCTCGGTATATCACTAATCTGTGTACCAACTTCTGCTTGTCTGACCTGCTTTCCTGGCTCTTGACCCCCTGGCATACGGCTGACACTCTCTCCCTGGCAATTCTGACCTCTGGCATACGGCTGACACATTACCCGGGCGTTAAGACCCTCTTTATTTCCTCTGACTATTCTCTTGTTAATTCCTGTTGTTATTTCTGAGTCCTGTATCCTGTTCTATGTATTCATTAATATTAGAAGAAATTTTGCCCAATCATGGGCTCACAGAGCTAAGTGCCGCAGCACACTATATAAGGCTTCACACAGCCTTCAGCACATGTTTTTTGAGAGGAGATTGTTAGTGTGTGTTCTCACTGGCAGTCTGCCAGCAGCTATTGGGGGGGGGGGGTCTCATTTCTACAAAATATCTGTGAATTGTTCTAATCTTTGTGTTCTCACTGCCACCAGCAATTGTGGGGGTCTCATTTCTACAAAATATCTGGGAATTGTTCTAATCTTTGTGTTCTCACTGCCACCAGCAATTTTGGGGGTCAGTCATTTCTACAAAATATCTGTGAATTGTTCTAATCTTTGTGTTCTCACTGCCACCAGCAATTTTGGGGGTCAGTCATTTATACAAAATAACTGGGAATTGTTGTAATCTTTGTGTTCTCACTGCCACCAGCAATTGTGGGGGTTTCATTTCTACAAAATATCTGGGAATTGTTGTAATCTTTGTGTTCTCACTGCCACCAGCAATTGTGGGGGTTTCATTTCTACAAAATATCTGGCAATTGTTCTAATCTGTGTGTTCTCACTGCCACCAGCAATTGTGGGGGTTTCATTTCTACAAAATATCTGGGAATTGTTGTAATCTTTGTGTTCTCACTGCCACCAGCAATTGCTGGGGTTTCATTTCTACAAAATATCTGGGAATTGTTCTAATCTGTGTGTTCTCACTGCCACCCATCAGGGGGTCTCACTTATTTATAGGAGGTTTCTGGGAATTGTAATCTGTATCTTCTCACTGCCAGCTATCAAGGGGTGACACATACTTCTAGCAGATTTCTGCGAATTGTAATCTGTGTCTTGTCACTGTTGCCAGCTATCAGGGGGTCCTATCAGGGGGTCTCACTGATTTATAGGAGGTTTCTGGGAATTGTAATCTGTGTCTTGTCACTGGCTGCCAGCTATCAGGGTGTCTCACTGAGTTATACCAGAGTTCTGGAAATCTTTAATCTTTATACCAGAGTTGAATCAGAGTTCTGCAGCATATCTCCAATTTTTATAACAGAGTTGAATCAGAGTTTTGTATATCTTTAATCTATATATCACTCACCATGTCAGAAAGACCAAAAAGGACAGGCAGACGCTCCCAGGCACAGATAAGAGGGCAAGCAGCCTCTGTGTCGGGAGGCTGTGCCTCTGGTCATCGTGGACATGGTGCATCCTCTGCAGGGGCACGCTTGTCCTTTCTAACTGGTGCTGGCCGTCTTAAGCAGCAGCAACATACAGAGGATTTGGTGGATTGGCTAACCAGGCCATCCTCATCCTCCCAGTCCTCTGCCAGCCAGGCTTGTAGTGCTTTACAGTCCACCTCAGCTGCCAAAGCATCTAATGCAGCATCCATGTCCACAGCTACTCCTGCCGTAGCCTCACTATCACACACGGAGGAGTCAGCTGAATTGTTTGACTACAATGACAGTGACATGCTGCTTGAGGATTCGCAGCAACTACAGTGCTCTGATTCAATCTCTGAGGTTGAGGAAGGGAGTATAATCAACCTAGAGGAAGGGGGTCCCAGTGATGACACACAAATAACTGGCACTCATGTTGCCCCAGCAGCTGCAGCATACTGCCAAGTTGGCTCCAGTGACGAGGAGATAGGGGGTGATGACAATGATGATGAGGTCACTGACTCCACCTGGGTGCCTGATCGAACAGAGGAGTCAAGTGAGGAGGAGGAGGCACAACAAACACGAGGCACAACGTCCTCTATGACGAACCGTAGCACTAGCCAGTCCAAGGCATCAAATGTCAGAGCTGCTCAGGTACAGAGCGCTGTTGTCTCAAAGCACACATCCAGGAACTCTGCTGTCTGGGAGTTCTTTAAGAAATGTGCAGCAGACCGCACCATTGCTATTTGTAATCCGTGTCAGATGAGGCTCAAGCGTGGGAAAGACACCGGACGCTTGGGTACCACATGCTTGAGGCGACATATGACCACCTGCCACGCATCCTGTTGGCACAAAACTTTGCGTACGTCCTCCTCACCTGTCTCTACCCCAATATATGTCCTGCCATGTCATTGACTCCAACCTCCACTGACAGGGATGATGCTACAGTAATGGATGTACCAGGTCCTTCCTCACAATGTGACAGCATCCCATCAGCTGAAGATTTACGCAGTCAGATTACGTTGCCCCAGCTGCTGCAGCGTAAGAAAAAATATAGTCCCAACCATCCCCAAGCACAGCGTCTAAATGCCAGTTTAGCAAAATTACTCACATTACAGCTGCTGCCTTTCCAGCTGGTGGACTCTGCTTCCTTCCGTGAATTTGCTGAATGTGCTGTACCACAGTGGCAGGTTCCAAAACGCCATTACTTTTCACGCAAGGCCATTCCAGCACTATACCAGCACGTGGAAGACAATGTTATCGAGTCATTGGGAAAGGCAGTCAACAGCAAGGTGCATGTGACTTTAGACACTTGGTCCAGCAAGCATGGACAGGGCCATTACATTTCCTTCACGGCACACTGGGTAACTCTGATTGCAGCTGGGAGGGATCCAAGACGGGGCTCTGTGCTGGAGCTTGTTCATCCACCACGCCTCCAGAAAGCTGCTTGTATGAGGTCTGTCTGCTCCACCACCACCTTTCCCTCTTCCTCCTTCTCTGTCTCTGGCGAAGTGGCAGTTAAACCGACGCGTGACAGGGGATACGCAATGGCTCAAGCAAAAAGATGCCATACTGTGCTTGAGCTGGTTTAGGGGACAGGAGCCACACCGGGCCAGAAATTCTGTAAGCTCTGCAGGGGCAGGTGCAAAGATGGTGAACACCACGCCAGCTTCAGCTGGGAATGGTCGTCTGTGATAATGGCAGAAACCTTCTCTCCGCCCTACGCCTGGGTAAGTTGACGCATGTACCATGCCTAGCACATGTCCTAAATCTGGTGGTACAACGTTTCCTAACCAGGTACCCAGGGCTGGCAGAGCTTCTCAGCCAGGCCAGAAAAGTCTGCAGCCACTTCAGACGGTCATTCCCAGCAAGTGTTCGCCTGGCAGAAATTCAAAGAGAATTCCACCTTCCCACAAACCGTCTGATGTCTTGAGGAGGCAACAAGGATGGTGAGCAGGGACAGTGCATGCATCAGTGACACAATTCCTTTAATGTTCCTGCTGGAGCACACTCTGCGGGGAATTATAGATGTGGCTCTAGAGGCAGAGCAGCGGGAGGAAGAGGAGGCCTTCCCTAGCTCTGAAGGCCCCAGTCTTTCCGCAGACAGCATTCCAGCGGGTCCTCCTCAGATCAGACAGGTAGAGGATGAGGAGGAATATTTAAGTAGTGGTGGCATTGAAGGTGGGGATTCCTCAAGGGAGGGTTTTGTGTGCCCAGAAACACAAGGACTAGTGCGTGGCAGGGAGGAGGAAGTGCATGATGGGGTCATCCTCATTGACCAGGAAGACTCGGAAGCTAATGCCACCTCCAACCTACGCTGCATGGGATTCCTTATCCTGCAAAGCCTGGTAAAGGACCCCAGGATTCGTGCTATCAAGGAGAGGGATCATTACTGGTTGGCAACCCTTCTTGATCCACGATACAAGGGGAAAGTTGCAGAGCTCATCCTGCCCGCACAGAGGGAGCACAGGATGAAAAAACTTGAGGATGCTCTAAAGAGACACTTGTGTAACACCTTTCCAGGCACTGGTAGGTTACCAAGTGATGACACAGGTGCTTCTGAGGCTGCGGATGATCAGAGGAATAGTGGTGAAGGCCGGGGCCGCTTGACTGATGCCTTTTTAAATTTGTTTAGTCCACGACGCCCAGGGACGTCAAATGTAGGCACCCATTGCCAGCGTCTTCACCGTATGGTGCAGGACTACCTAGGGGCAAGGGCAGACCTGGATACCTTTCCAGCAAATGATCCACTGGCTTACTGGGTGTTGAGATTGGATCACTGGCCAGAACTTAGCCAATATGCTATGCAGCTACTAGGTTGCCCTTCATCCAGCGTGCTTTCTGAAAGGACATTCAGTGCCGCTGGAGGTTTTGTCACAGACAAAAGAGTGCGTCTGTCCACCGACTCTGTAGACCGGCTGACATTTATAAAAATGAATCAGTCCTGGATCAGCAGCCATCAATCCCCTGATGCTGACGTAACGAAATAGATCGGGGATGTCTTCTGCATTCACAAAACCTCCACCACTGAACTCTTCCACAATACCATAAAAGGGTTATGGTGTGAAGGCACTTGCTGCCACCAAAGGCACAATATTTGGGTGCACTGACGCCTGTACCAGATTTATATCATTTTAATTTTTTGGACCGCAGGGTCCAACCCTGCACTCTTCCACAATACCACAAAAGGGTTATGGTGTGAAGGCACTTGCTGCCACCAAAGGCACAATATTTGGCTGCACTGACACTGACGCCTATATTACCAGATTTATATCATTTTAATTTTTTGGACCGCAGGGTCCAACCCCGCACTCTTCCACAATACCACATAAGGGTTACGGTGTGAAGGCACTTGCTGCCACCAAAGGCACAATATTTGGGTGCACTGACGCCTGTACCAGATTAATATAATTTTAATTTTTTGAACCGCAGGGTCCAACCCTGCACTTTTCCACAATACCACAGAGGGGTTAAGGTGTGACAGCACTGTTGCCAACGCTAAAGGCCCAATTTTAAAGCACCTATTGTTACTTTCATCCAAAGCCTGCATAGGTTTCACCATAATTTAGCCAAAAAATAACTAAACTTGTTCTGCGTGTCCTAAAAGGTCCCCTCTTCTAATACAGACTGCCGCCCCAAGCAGTTGTTTATGAATAGATTAAAGGAAAACCGTTTACCGTCATTTGAAACGTCATTTTTTTGTTTTTAAATGTTTCTATACATCCTACAAATCCGCCACTTCACGGGCAGGTCATGGGGACCTCCTAGGTACGATATTTGAAGGAATTTTTCGTTTTTATTTTTAACCCTTATTTCATGGAAAACTCACTGTCCCTTTAAAAACTTTTTTTTACTTTTTGTCCTTGTTTCCTGTCCCCCAGGGCACTAACCGAACTTTTGAAATCGTTCGAGTTCAAGAGCGAACCGAACACGGGGGTGTTCGGCTCATCCCTAGTCTTGGTGACCAGAGTTAATCCTCTTCTCTGTTCCTGGTCTAATTATATCATAGACAGCAAGACAGGCAGGAGAGCAGGAAACGTCAGAGCAGTAGAGTAGAATTTTAGGGGAGGGATTAATGAAGTGCAGTAGAAGCCGGAGTGTCATTTCCCATTGACTGCCAGGCTCAGCCTGGCACTTTATATATTATTTCATTAAAGGCTCAGTCCCTGTTGATGTCGTCTGTTCTAAAAACCTCCAGATCTGTGTGGAACCTCATTTTTGCTGGATGCTATCACCACTCTTTGTGTGTACCAGTCCTTAGGCACAAAAGACTGTTGGTGGGAGAATGGGGTCCGGCGAGGAAGCGTTATTAATATATGTTACCCAGTTGGGGTACAGAGATCTGTTACATTGGCTTACAGCTGGTGAGATTTGCTTCCTTTTTATCTAGGACCTTTTTTCGTGGATGGAACACAGTAGTACCAGAATTTGAAGTGGTGACCAAAGGCACAAGTTTGGTGCAACCCACAGCGAGATGGAGATTGCCGAGGTAAAGAGACACCCCAAGCAATATGGACAGAACCCAAGCATTGAACTGTTCCTGAGCGTGTGGACGGAGGTGAGCTTGTTGCAACAGGTATAGGGAATTCCCTGCCAGATGGGAGGGAAGCCCCAATTCGGTTTTCATCACGCTCATGCGCAATACTGTCAGTGAGCAGGGGATGTTCTACAGTGAGGACTTACAGTCTGATGTGGGAGAAGTCCCGGATTTCCACAGATCTGTGGGACCTCATGTGTCATGGCTGCATGAGTCTTGTCCAATTATCGTCAAATAAAATGCCGATACCGATATCAGTAATTTTCTGAATATCGGCAAAACCGGTAATCGGTCTATCCTTAGTAAAGATCCTGAGGAGCCAGCAGCAGAGCAGTGAGCGAATGTTCTCGGTCTCCAAACCCAGAAGAGATTTACACTGCAGCGGTGGATGGGACTGTGGTTTCCAAATGTGTGCCTCCTGGATGCTGGGCAATCAGCCTAGATCCCCAACACTCTTCTATGGAGACACCGGCCACCCTATATTGTCTCCAGCGGCTGATGGAACTTCTCCCCAGCAGCAGCTACAACACACGGGAAATGCCACGGTCACTGGTTGAGAGACTGATTTTCAGTGACTCCTTAGGGCCATGGCTTTTGCAGTGAGACGGAAAGACTGTAATGAGGTTACTAACCTAGAGAGCAACCATTTGGGATTTTCTCCCAGGTTAGTCTCCCGCGAAAGGGGGAGACATGGGATGTGTGTCACTTTGAACTTGTGTACATGAGCCTAGATATGTATTTGAGAGGTGCAGGACTGATCTTCTAGATTGTTTCCCTGCTCGCTATGTTGAAGTCACGCTGTACCTATGGGGTGTCTGTGTTGTCGCTACTTATGAATACTGTTATTGTAATTGTCTACATTTGTCCGATTACTGTGTGCCACTGTAGCCTTTCCCAACTCCCTTATCAGGAATCTGCATCTGTAAAAGAATATTTGTGGTGTCTTGCTGTCAAATGCTGCACAATCGGTCTGTGTCCAGAGTTTATCCCTTTATCTATCCCTGGTCTAATTATGTCAGACAGCAAGACAGGCAGGAGAGCAGGAAACTTCAGAGCAGTAGAGTGGCTTCTACTGCACTTCATCAATCCCTTCCATAGAATTGAGTGTCATTTTCCATTGGCTGCCAGGCTCCACCTGGCCCTGTGTATATTATTTCATTAAAGGCTCAGTTCCTGTTGTCTGTTCCAAAAACCTCCAGATCTGCATGGTGCCTCATTTCTGGGGTTGCTATCATCACTCTTTGCACATACCCAGCCTTACGTTTCGGCTATGGGCTGGAGAAAGGCAGGAAAAACTGCTGGTGCGAGTACGGGAGTCTGGAAAGGAAACGGCGTTACCAGGTGTGACACAGTCAGGGTACGGAGATCTGTTACATGCAGCATGGTTCATCCGGCAAAATTCTAATCGAAATAGGCCTATCCCCAGGTAATAAATCATTTATACTACAAATTCTGAAAGTAAAGTGTTCAGTATACACATGTTACTAATGATAAAATAACAACACATGGACAAGGAGTTAAGTATAAAAATAAAATTGTACAAATTGTAACTCCTCTTAGAAACCTTGATACACTTCCTGATTTTGATTACAAGATTTTCGATTTGTTTTAATTTCTTTGCCAATGCATTTTTTTTTAGTGCAAGTGACACAATATTACATATAAATAAACTGTATAGTATGCAATTGCCATGCATATGGAAGAAAAAAAAAAATTGTTAAATGCAGACTTTGGTTAAAACCCATGTCCCTTCTACTCCATTGGTTCCTACCTCCTTGAAAGTCAGGATTGGATTGAAAGGGTAAGTATAAAGAGTGCTGCCAACTGGGATTACGCTTTAAGAGAGGTTTCCAGGCCCTGATTGTGTTTTGTAGTAGTGGGTTGTCTTAAACCACTTGTGGGATATCGGTATGTGAAGTGTTTGATATAGAGCCAAAGCTGTGTCAGGACAGAATAGTCTGGAGGTTCGAACAGGCAATAATTCTTATATATATATATATATATATATGTATGTATATCTCTCTCTCCCCCCCACTTAACCCATTCCAAAACGAGGATCCCAAAATGAACAGAACATTTAAAAGAAAGTTGTCTAGCACTGAAACTGAAGGACGTAGTTCTTAATTATCCATAAAATGTGAATATTCCATGAACCCATTTGATAAATGGCTAAAAAACATTCGTTGTTAAATAGTTAATGTTTCAGGGAAGTTTAATTGACCCTTTGACTACCAAGTGGTTTTATATGAAACAGTCAGAATACAGGGTTTAGTGACATCCTTCAAAAAATGTCCTATGACCACCTTACCACTCACCCCCACCGTAGTCATTGAAGTGCTGAACATAATGTATGTGAAAGGCAGAGGGCTCCTGCTGGTTAATCCAGGTATAGAATTGAGCCTTATTGCATACGCTGCAGAACATAAATCAGTTTAGACACAGTGGATACACCCTAACCCTCCCAAGCTTCCCAGAGATTTACACTCTGGTAACCGTGCGGAGGACTTGTGGTAGACATCCTGTGCATGCCTTTCCTCCCTATGTTGTGGAGGATAGTGGCCAATTACACTCGTCTCTGCTTTGATACACGGTATCCTTGCCCTATATGCAGATAAAATTATCTGTAGTTTGAAATTCTGGGCCGAGAGCCAGCAGGCAAATCTGTAGAGGGGTGGGGGGGGGGGGGAATTGTATGCGATTGAAAAGGTTGATGGGTTTATATTTGAGTGAATATTTCACATATCACATACAGGAACAAGAGACCCTGCTTCGGAAAGACTCTTTAGTGTGCCCTAAAATGTCATTTCTTCGTACAAGTTGTAGGAGATTTGGAGATTACTATAGAACGACACACAATATTGAAGGCAGGTAACCTGTTCAACTGGGACTAATCAGGGCTCTAACTCAACCTCTACACAGAGACAAGTGCAATTTAGCAGATTTCTACTCTGAATAGGAAGCATTGGGCAGAGGAATGCAAAAGAAGTGTCCCCACATGCCCTTAGCTGTGGGAGGATTAAAATGTTTTTTTTTTTTTTTGGGAAATCAAAACTAAAAAAAAACACCACCACAAAGTATCAAGCATGGAAAGCTGCATTTTATTAATGGTCCCAGGCCATAAAGTATTAAGGATACGATACACAACAGAAATAAACATGAGCTCTTGCCAAAATAGTTACAATGCAGTACGATAAAGCAGTGCCTTTTAATGGGAGAGGTGGTGTGAAACCAACTTATAATGTGCACCACAAGATGGACAACGCTGAGCCTCTCCCTTATGGAGCCAAAACCAGATTACAGATGTGTTGTCTTCCTCACCTGCAGAATGGAAAGAAAAGATATTAATTGCATTCTATCCAATAAGCTTTAGGATTGAAAAATCAAAGCAGTTACTATTAGGTTTATATTTTGATTACCAAGTCTCCTACAAAACTTGACATCCTAAAACCGTGGTTCCAACGCCCTGGTCCTCAAGTACCTCTAAACAGGCCAGATTTTAAAGGTAAACTCTACACATCCAGACCACTTTATATTTTTGCGGTGGTCAGGATATAAGGGATGACCCCCCCCCCCCCCACCACCCAACTAACTGGTAGAAAACGCTGGGTAAAGTGGAGGAGTTTGCTGTGCATGGACACAGTTCTGGGCAGGCACTACGGAACTTGTGTACATAAAGTTCGCAAGTCCCGTCACAGTACTATGCAAGTGGCGCAGAAAAGCCTCAGGGATTTCCAGGCTGTCCGCAACCTCTGCCCAATTATTTATTATAAGGGAGGGAGGGGGCGGACACACAGTACTTTTCAGTAGAGTGAAAACTGGCAAACCTAGCCTGTTAGGGTATATAAGGACAGGGTTGGGAACTGACAGCCTCTCAGCTTCAGTCAAAGAAAGGTCATCAGATCTTTCAAGGGACTGAGGTCAAGTGATGGTTGTTCAAGCATCCAGCCAACCTGAGGTCTCTCAGTGCTTCTGCTAGTTCGTTGGCTGTACACTCAAGTTATTATCCATAGCCATCTGATCACCTTGGGCAGATTGCTAGCTTTCTAAGATAGGAAACGCCATCCCCCACATGCCCTCCTGTTTAGAAGACTGAAATAGGAAAATCCAGATAGCTATGTCCATTTAAAATACATTATACAGACCCTATCATAGTATTACTAAAAATAATGAGCAAGCAATTCATTTATAAGAAGATCATATATGTAAGGATTTTACACCTAATTAACTGGATTCTATGACAGAAATACTACAGTCAATGCATTCTCTCAAAAAACGCACTTTGCAGCGCATTCGCGGCTATGTCTATGGCCACGAACGCGCTGCTGTATGCCCGAAAAGAAGCTCCCGGACTTCTTTTTGCGTCGGCCGTTTTAAAGCGCGCTTTAAAATGCTTAGGTGTGAACAGGGCCCATAGCAAAGCATGGGATTTCCCCGTTCATGCGTTTTAAAGCGCGCACAAACACGCGTTAAAACATCTAGGTGTGAACGGGGCCCAAGCCAAAGATTTGACATTTTTACTTTCGCACAGTAATACAAGGGGTAAAACAATGATTAAAGTAAAGTTGCACCTGTCATATCAAATCAACAATTACATATTTTGTTAGGCAAATAACATTTACCATAACTGCAGAAGAGATTGATTTGCTTTAGGCTTCTAAATTGTACAGTAGTATTTAGAGATATACAGGGTGTCCATAAAAGATTTTACAATTTCAAAATTTACAAAAGGCAAGTGAAAACACAGATAAGTGAAAATTATTACAAAATTAGACGTATATATTTAAGGTTTTTTTGCCTCATTTAATACACCTCTATATGGGCACCATTAGTTGCACGAAGCACATCAAGACGGTACTCGATTTCTTGCCATGTTCGCTGTAGCACACCCTCATCAATGGTGGCAATGGCATCAGTGATCCTCTGCTTCAGATTAATGTGTGTGTGGGATAATGTGCAATCGAATCATTGGTCTGTTTTTCTTCGGCAAGACATCAATTATTGCAAATGTTTACCCTGACCTTTTGACAGAATACTTGGCACAAATACACGACCTTCAACCATCATTTTCCAGCAAGATGCTGCACCATCACATTGGGGACTGCATGTTCGTGGGTTCCTAAATGAAACATTTCCAGACCAGTGGATTGGAAGGGGTGGCCCAATTCCCTGGCCACCTCGTTCACCAGATATCACTCCCCTCGACTTCTTTCTATGGGGTTATGTTAAAGGATAGTGTATGGAACAAAAAGGTACAGGACATCACTAACCTAAAGCAGAGGATCAATGATGTCATGGCCACCATTGATGAGGGCATGCTACAGCGAACATGGCAAGAAATGAGTACCGTCTTGATGTGCTTCGTGCAACCAATAGTGCCCATATAGAGGTGTATTAAATGAGGCAAAAAAAGTAAATATATACGTCTCATTTTGTAATAATTTAATTAATTATCTGTCTTTTCATTTGCCTTTGTAATAAATTTTTGACATTGTAAAGAGACTTTATGGACACCCAGCATGTATAGATGTTTCCCCATACTTACAAATGCAGCCAACAATTCTCTTGTCAGTTATAGAAGGAACAATGTGAGGATCCTCCTTGGTCCCTGCATAGGAACGAGGTTTTAACACACTGTATGGATCCTAAGGAAACAAAATTATATATTTAGTACTGAAAGAATGCAAAATTTTGTACAGATAAGTTTTTTATAAACTACTCCGTACCTATGCATCTTAAAAACACCTCATATTAATTCACTTTCCTACAGAGAAACAAGTCTCAATAGACTTTCAGGTAGGCAACGGTATGAAAGTTACTGTTTAAAAACTTATATTTAATTCCAGTGTAAGCAAACCTTGGCCTAGTAGTTACTGGCGACCTAAATTTTATAAAATGCTCAGCTGAGCTACAGAAGCTTATGGTCATAAAAATGGGAGTTAAGTAACTGGTCTAAATGAGAAAAACTGTCAAGCACAATAAACAAAGTATTCAGCATGAATAATTGACTAATCTCTATGGTTTTACATTAAAACAATGTAACAATTTACAAAATAAAGTTTTAAAAAAGTATGTTATTATATATTAAATAGACCACAAACATGTCCTGCTAAAAAGGGACAGGTGCCAACAAAGAGCCAAAAGATCAAGGGGATTTTATCCAATTTGCGGTCACCTGATTTTCTTACAATTTAAAGATTAAGAAATGAGAAAGCTCCATATGTGATCACAGAAGGTCTCGGGCACCGTGCAATGCAGACACATGGAACAAATCCCACAAAGTCATGACGTCCCTAACAGCTAGACATGTGTATTCATGTTCATCCAATTGAAATTCGCAGATAAAAGGACGCCTCAACAACTGATCTGAAATCAGGATGGAGTGGGAACAATTTTTTCAGTGTACGATTCACATGGGGTCCATGTGCGCACACACACAGGTTCAAGTTGCATATACATCGCACTAAATTGAAATCATGACAGATGGACTCTCAAGCACCCCAGGCCCCAATACACACTACTCCACTATGGGTAGAGGGTGATCAGTTAGAGAGGAACTCAAACGTGATCAAACCCAACTTCTGATTTAACCTAAGAGACATGCGTGGTGGTCATAGAAGTGTTGGACGTCCATCATATTAATTAATTTTGACTGCATCCCACAGACCAGGAGATTGAAAGGTGCAGCTCTGACTGCAGCCCCTCTACCACTGACCATGTATAGATGCTATAACAGGGAAAGGAGTGCTGCCCTATTAATGCAGGTCATTGGGTTCACAAGCGGCTGTTACCCAGCAGCCCACATTTTCTCCCTATTAACTCTCCATGCACGGACAAAAGGTAAGTGTTTAATAATTAGTTGTTCAGTAACACATTTACCAGCAACAAATTAACAAAACTAGAGATTTTGTCCAAATTGATGGACCGGTCCAATGAAATCTGGATGAATCGATCCTACTTCTCAAACTAACATATTATGAACCTAGTTTTTGATCACTGCAAATGTCCAAAGATTGATTTAAAAAGTCACATTACATTGGAGGTTTTACAAAAGGTACGACCTGAGTCAATAACATATTGGCACTGGCATGTATTCTATCCAGCATGGATATCCGGTCATCCGTTCACTGGTATGAGAATGACAAGATGTTCATACAGGGAACCGGTCATTGATAGGGTCACTCTTCTGCAATGTCTCAAGTGATGGATGTCACACTTGTGACAGATCAATGCGATACATTATACTTTGAGAAGTATCACTCGGATGTCAAGCTTCCTCCATTGTGGGTGTCACACAGATAATTATGCAAATGGCCTGCTGCTGTGACAATCACCTGCTAGGAGTGAGCATAGGGCTCTTCTGTAGAGTGGCTCTTCCAGTCTTTGCCCGGAAAAACCTCACTGCACTCCCATTCCACTGGAATGAAGTGATTTTTTTGGAAAGACGTTACTCTTAAACTTTCTATATATGTTGGTGAAAACTGCTAACATATGTTTATAAGTAGTTTGTAATTACCGATACTAGTTATCGGGGGGGGGGGGGAAATATATACATGTGAGCTGGGGGCATTTTTATATGAGGTCTGTTCTTCTTGGAAAGCGTTTACATGACATAAAAAGTATCGGTACTCAGTATCGGTGAATACTTTTTAAAAAGTATCGGTACTCGTACTTAAAAAAGTGGTATCGGTGCATACCTAATTACTTATCAAATGTTGAGCAAGTCAGATTCACAAAATAAAAACAAGATAGATGCCAAGTAGAAAGTGATGCCAAGGAGCCAGCACTGACTTAAGACCTCATTAAGAAACTTAACATTTGAAAGCATGGAAAAGAGCTGAATATTAAAATAATTTATCAGCAGTCAGGACTGATGCAGTTGATCTGCAAGTATTCTTTGGGTTCAGAGAAGGTGTCAGGTCATCATGGCAGTGAGTGCACCTTAATAAACTGAGCGATACATTATGGCGTGTCCTTGGATAACCCTAAACCTGTCACTCAAAATGTAGAATGAATAAAATAAAAAAACAAGAAACACACTTGCAGTTTGTCACAGGATAGAACAGATCACTTACATCTCCATGCTCCTCTGCAGTCATAATGGCCTTCTCTAAGCCAGTAGCTTGTTGTGTGTCGCTTGGAATTCCTGCATAGAAAAAGGCAAAAGTGAGTGCACAGGTGAGAGGACACTCTGTCCAAGGGAGAGAACACGAAGTGGTGCTCGGTGATTCACAATTCCACCACGTAGAGCAGCACTCCCATCATGCAAGGTCAGGCAGGTGCCACCATGATCCATGGGAGTGACCACCTACAAAACATCCAATAATGAAAGAAAGAACTGGACCTGGCACTCAAACAACACAACAATATATGAGCAAAAGTCTAAGCTAAAAGGTTGCTGTGTAGTTGTGTTGTCTAATAATACAATCTGAAGAAGGTTGAGAACCCAGTCCAGTTATTTTTCCATTCTGTGATTCACTAAGAGGGGAGGGGGGGGGCTATCCACTAAGTGCTGGTGTTTGACAGCATTGCAAAAAGCAGCTAAAATATTGCCGGTATTACAGTGCTGAGAAACACCACCAGCACTTCTCAAAACTACGATCCAAACAGAAAAACGATAGGCTGCATTGTAAGGCTTCTCCCATTGCTGTTTGGCTCTGAGAAGCGCCGGTGTTTTCTTCCGCTATAATTTCAGCAATTTAGCTGCTTTTGTAACACTGACCAGCGCTTTGTGGACAACCCCCTGTATCACTCTGCAATCTATGGGGTTAATTCACTTACCTGGGAGATGCACACAACAGAATGAGAAAATATGGCTCTATATAAATCTCTCAGTGTGGCAAAGCATGCCGAGAATATCTCCCTCCTGCCGGGTCTGGAATACAACCTCCAAAATCCTAGGATTCGTTTGCCAGTTGATTTTTTTTTGTTGTTGTACTAAATGCACCACAACCTTATCATCATCCTATACACAAGAAAACATTCTAGGAGGATTTTGCTGTTCAGTGGAATATCAACCCACGCGGTGTATGTATTTTAACACAAAGCCAGCTATAACTCAGGAGATCCCACACAAAATTAAACATGTACCAAATTAAAGCCAAAGCAACATGTGGGTGACTAAGCAGGAGAGCTGATCATTATGGCAGTGTGCACTGAGGATCTCCCCCAAATGTATCCTGGCAGATCCCTATGTGCAATCACGTGACAGACTAATGAATGGGCCCTGTGCATGAAAAGTGCAGCGGTGCCCCCTGTTTAGGACCAGGATATCCCAGAATCCTCCATCCGCTGTATACGTGATGCAGACCTGTGTAGCACCATGCACACTCTGTTCCCTATTTGTATCCATGATTCCTGTATTAGGCTGATGCTTGTGCGCCATTCATACTCTATCCTCTGAATGAGGAGTTGTATCCCCCTGGAAGCTCTCCCCCCCCCACTCACCGCCAGCAGACACGCAGCGAGCAGGAGCTGCCGCCCGCACGGCGCCGATCCTGGAAAGGGCCCGAACGGCGCTGCGGAAGAGTAACCTTGAAGCCATGACAGACGTGCTCACAAACCGGCGGATGGGGAGACTGTAACCCACCCAGGAAACCGCGCCGCACTTCCTGTCCTGCGTGCTACGCGGGGAATGTAGAACAGGCCGCGGAGCGTTAAGCACTAGAGACGCACTGTTGTTTTTTCCCCAAATGGAGGCACCCGCCGTATGCGCGCGTGCGCGCTGTGAAGGGGCTCCAGTTGGCTGGAGATCAAAATGTGCTTGCAGAGAGTTTGGAATTTAGGGTTACATCTTGCTAGGGGGGTCACAAAGCTAAAGTCCAAGTAACTTAATGGGGTGACGTTTATAACTACAACTTATAATGTTTAGTTGTCAATCATTTTGAGCCAAGATGGTAGTGTTATGCGAGGCTGTGTGTTTGGGGGCCCGAGGCTCGTTCAGTGAAACAGCATCTGCTGAGTTGCTATTTTGCAATGGTGCTGGTTGCTGCAGCAGATTAAGTCAACACTCAGGCTGTGAATCTACCATCAAAATGGATGAGGATGGTGTAGTTTGTGCGATTTATCACTGTTGCTGTCATGAAAAGAGTAGACTCCGTGGGTTGGTTTATAGTTGTTGATTTATTCAGCATAACATTGGATAGAGGAGGCATCCCAGCAGACACTGCCTGGTACCGCCCCCACCCTTCCTGTCATGTGACTCCGCTCTCACCACATCTCCCCCTTTTAACGGTAAAACATACAAAATAAAAAATGTAAAGATACAAGTAGATAAACAATGCTAACTTGGACATCGGGGTAGACTACCCTAGTCCGCAGTGATTTTGGGATTATTCTGCCCATTCTTCAAGTCGCTGCTCTAGCTAAACATTAATCCCGGTAACGTTCCGGAGGCCTCACAACTCTACCACTCGAAGTCATCTTGCAAGAACCATCACCAAGTCCTTGAGAGGGTGGCTGTGGCTCCGCTGGAAGCAGCGGTACATCATGCCCAGAAACCACCTGCAGGGTAGACCCATTCCGTAAAACCGGAGAGTCTGGCTGTTGCGGTGTCGAGGTCTCAGCACTCAACTCCTCGGGTACCGGCTGAAGATGCCTTCTGTTGCGGCGAGCGACAGTTCCTCCTTCCGTGCGGATCACATAGGACCTGGGCTCCGGAGAACGCTCCACAACTGTAGCCGGGGTTCTCCACCTCGTCTCATCATCTAGCTTGACACTCTGCCCCGGGTATAGCACCGATAGTGGGCGAGTAGAGTGTCGTCTATCGTAAAAGAACCTGTAGTTCCGCTTCGCCACCTCGTCCCTCCTCCGAATATCCTCCGGAAGGACCGGGGAAGCCGCAGGGAAGCATCCACAGAAGGCAAAGTAGTACGAATCTGCCGTCCCAACATCAGCTGAGCAGGGCTACACCCTGTAGCCTGAACAGGAGCCGCTCTGTACGCCATCAGGGCCAAATAAGGCTCCGCCTGCCCCAAAATAAACTTAGCGGTCTGAACCGCTCGCTCCGCCATCCCATTAGCCTGCGGGTAATGCGGACTGGAAGTCGTGTGACGGAAATCGTAATCCTTCCCAAAAGAAGCGAACTCTTTAGAGGCGAACTGCATACCATTGTCACTCACCAACTCCGACAGGATACCCCACCTGGCAAACATGCTTTTCAGACGGACGATCACAGTAGCACTGGTCGCCTCACCCAGTGGCGCGAGCTCAAGGTATCTGGAGTAGTAGTCCACAACAACTAAGTATTTCCTCCCTTTTAGTTCGCACAGATCCGCAGCTATCTTCTGCCATGGACCCGCAGGTAAGGGGGTGGAAAGTAAAGGCTCACGTCTCTGTGTAGGTCGACGTTCTCTGCAGAAGGCACATCTCGAGATGAAATCAGCAATGTCAGCGCTAATCCCAGGCCACCACACAGCAGACGACGCCCTCTCCCTACACTTGGAAACCCCCAAATGACCTTCATGAATCCGCCGTAGCATGTCTTGACGCAGACTTTTCGGAATAACAATGCGGTCTTGAAAAAACACTAAGCCGTCCATTTCAGTAAGGTACGCTCTCTCAGACTGGAACGCACTCAGAGACCACCACGCAGCACGACTCTCCGGCCAGCCGTCTCTTACATAGCTGATAACTTCTTGAAGGACAACATCCAGGTGCGTCTCTCTCTTAATCTGTTCCAATCTCCCCGAAGAGATGGACTTGGAGGCTAAGATCGAATCCACATACACCTTCACGTCCGACTCTGTCGACGAATCGCCCTCAGCAGCCAGCGGGAGTCTGGAGAGGGTATCTGCCACCACCAGCTGTTTTCCCGGGACATGCACAGCTCTAACATTAAACCTAAGTAGTCTTATTAAGAGTCTCTGGCATCTCAGAGGCGCCTTGTCGATATCATAAGAATTAATAAGAGGAACTAGTGGCTTGTGGTCAGTCTCCAGACTGAACTCCTCCAAACCCACCAGATAACGGTGGAAGCGTTCGCAGGCCCAGACTCCGGCCAAACACTCTTTTTCAATTTGTGCATAACGTCTCTCTGCTGCTGTTAAGGTGCGAGAACAATAGGCAATAGGCTGTAGTTTACCCTCATTCAGCTGCAGAAGGGCCGCTCCCAACCCGTAGCTACTAGCATCTGCGCTAACCACAGTCTTCTTGCAGGGGTCATAGTACCCCAACACCAGAGCGGATCCCAGCATGGACTTGACTCGTGCTAAGGCCTCCTCCTGTGGAGGTCCCCATATCCAGGCGACATCTTTCTTTAACAATTCTGTGACAGGATGTAACACCGAGGACAACTCCGGTAGAAACTTCCCCCCATAATTCACAAGGCCCAGTACTTGTCTCAGTTCATTCACATCGGAAGGGCTTTTCATTTTCTCAATAGTGAGAACCTTGCTGGCGTCTGGCTTAACCCCCTCCCCACTAATAATATGGCCAAAATAACACAGTTCTGGTTTCCCAAAGTGGCACTTCTCCTTATTTAGCCTCAGGCCAGATTCCTTGACGGTTTGCAGCACACAAAGCAGTCGCCGGTCGTGCTCCTCCTTAGTGGACCCATACACAAGGATATCGTCCATAACTACCACAGTACCCTCATGGTCTCTCAACAGGGAACTCATCTCTCTCTGGAAGATCTCCGGGGCCGAAGATATCCCGAAGGGGAGTCTGCGGAAACAAAACCGACCTACCGGAGTAATGAAGGTCGTCAGTTTCTGGCTCTCTGGGTCAAGGGGTATCTGCCAGAACCCACTGGAAGCGTCGAGCGTGGAAAAGAAGTTAGCCCCCGACAACTGAGGAGCAATATCTTCCAATGTTGGCATGACATATCTCTCCCTCCTAACGGCCTCGTTCAGACGTTTCAAATCCACACAAATACGAACTTTCCCATTCTTTTTAGCGACCGGTACAATGGGCGCACACCAGTCAGTAGCTTCTGTGACCGCCTTGATAACTCCCATCTTTTCCATCCGCAGAAGCTCGCACTCCACCTTCGGCAAAAGCGGAAATGGAATCCTACGAGGCGTAGTAAGGCTATAAGGGACAGCCTCAGGTTTGAGCTTTATACGGACCGGCTCACAGTTCAGCAGCCCCAGGTCTCCAAACACGTCCTCAGTGACTTCGTACACTCTAGCAACAAGGCCCAGACTGTAGGCTGCTTTCCGACTCAGAAGGTTATTCACACACGATCCTCTGATCACGTACACCCACATCGATATTTTCCGCTCCCGGTACTCACAGTCAGCAAGGAACCTGCCGATGCAATCAATGCGACCTCCCGGACTATGAACTTGAATCGCAACATTTTTCAGCTCCAGACGTCGAGGTAGCTTTGAGAATGTCACAAAGGAAATAACTGTAATTGTAAGGGTTTGACTGCGGTGGGTGTAGCAGGTTGGGGTTGTGAGCCCAGGATGCAGTGATGAAGGCAGATTCAGAATAGCAATGAGTGTTTATTGCAGGTAAACACAGTGGCATCAAATCAGACAGGGTACAGGCAATGGCGTCGTCAGGGTTCAGCAAGGGGGTTCGGTACACGGCAAGACTGGCAGAGAATAGTCGGTGGTACAGCAGGGGTTCGGTACACGGCAAGGCTTAGATGGGGGCAGAGGGGGAGCAGGATGGGAGGGTTACCGGTGAGTGAAGCAATGAGAGTCCAGATAAATAACAGAAGGTCCTTGGGGTCTTAGCAGAGAGTTCAGGAGATGGTCAGACGGTTTCAGGGAGCTTTAGTAAACAGGTAACGCAGTCAGTAACTTCAATGTGGAAGTCCAGGGTTGAGGGTGGGACTCCCTTATATGCAGGGCTAATCAGGGAGGATGAAGGGCAGGTGTGGATCCAGGGCCAGAACGGTAGAATCAGGAAGGTGAATTGTTTATACAAGGGTTTTGGAATCTGCAGGGGACATGTAGTAAAAGGCACAAAAAGGGGCGCCAGGGGGTGAGGGCCTCCAGGACCTTACAGTAATGTCTGCTCCGGTATCAATCTTAAAGGCAACTCTTTCACCCAGCATCGTGAGTGTAACACGCCAATCCTCGACAGAGCCGGACTGTTCAGTCACCGATCCTATAAGGGACAGTTCTGGCGTCTCCTGATCACTGTCCAGACACATCTCTCTCACAGACTCTGATTTACAAACCACCTCAAAATGGCCGGCGCGGTTGCACTTCCTGCACCTCTTGTCTATAGCAGGGCACCGCGTCTTCATCTCGTGAGGGCGGTTACAGCGTGTGCAACGGGAACACGGTGTCCAACCACTCCTGGGTCTGTCCGCTGCCTGCTGTCTGCCGCTTTTAACCCTTTGTGACTGGTGTATTTCTTCCACCCTGTTTTCTGACCTTGAGTCTGCACTTTGTTTCTTCACCAATTCACTCTGACGTGCAATCCGTATCGCCTCATCCAGTGTCAGCTTAGACTCCAGCTGCAACTTAAGTGAAACTTCCGAGTCTGCAATTCCGATAACCAGTCTGTCCCTGATCTGCTCCTCCTTAGCAGCGCCGAACTCACAGTACTCTGCCAACTGGTAAAGGCTGCGCACAAATGATTCCACAGATTCTCCCTCACACTGGGCGCGCTTGTGAAAGCAGGCTCTCTCGTGAATCACATTTCTTCTGGGCACAAAATGGGCGCTGAGCTTATCCACGACTTTATCAAAGTCCATCTCTTCCCCAGCGCTGAACTGAAAAGTACCGTAAATCGGCTCCACGTCTCTCCCCATAGCGTATAAAAGGGAATTAACCTGCACCTCACCAGGCTCCTTATCCAGCTTCGAAGCGATCCTGAAGCGTGCAAACCTTTGGCGCCAAGCAGGCCATGCAGCAGGCTGAGAGAAATCGAAGGGTTCCGGAGGAGAGAACTTAGACATCTTCACAGATCAAAATGGATACGCAGGGAAACACTTCTGACACCATGTCATGAAAAGAGTAGACTCCGTGGGTTGGTTTATAGTTGTTGATTTATTCAGCATAACATCGGATAGAGGAGACACATACAGTACGTCCTGCTAGCATGGCATCCCAGCAGACACTGCCTGGTACCGCCCCCACCCTTCCTGTCATGTGACTCCGCTCTCACCACAGTTACAGACCTGCTAACTCATGGACCAGCTTTACACCCGGGAGGAATGAGGGAAAATGCACAACAAACACCGGTTCAATGGTACTGGTGATGCATAAGTGGTTAAACACTACAGGGCTTTTGCAGCTCATGGGCTGGTGTCCACTGGGTCGTTTGAACTTGGTCGTCAGACTATGGATTACCTAGGTCGAAGGACCACTGCAAGCAACTATGGATGACCCTGGTCGGACATTTCTGGTTAAATTTGTGTATTATTTGTGAGAAAAATGCAGTAACCGGTTCTCCATGTTAAAAGAATACCCTATAGAAGAGTGTTTCTCAGGTAGTGGGTCGTGAACAGGGGCAGACTGGGTCACGGGGCAAGTGCCCACAGGCCTCTCTAATGCCTGGGACCCGCTGATGCATCTTACCTGCGGCAGCAGGTCCCAGGCGACGTGGATACCTCTGAATGTTCCCAGGCGCCACCTGAGACCCGCTGCAAGATACTCTGTAATGGGGGGGGGATCTGTAATGGGAGGTGTGGGGTGGTACTCTGACTGGTGGCACGCTCTGTACTCCCATCACCAGGAGCCACTGTGCACAATGCTCATCTCAGTGAAGCAAAGTATATTTATATAGGCCAGCCTCCCATGGAGGAAATTTTTGAATGGCTTGGACCAATGTTGCTTTCCCATTGGTCCAAGCTATTCCATTGCTCTTCAGTGTCTCTGAGGCACTGAAAAGTGTAGGTTCAGGAAGTAGGTAGTGCCAGACACGCGTTGCAGACTTCTCAATCTCTTGGCCAGTTTGAGATTATGCGATTAGCGTAGCGTTCAGCTACGCAAATTGCGTAGGCTCAGGGAGGGCAGGCTGCTGCAAAAAAAATGTGCGCAGCGGCAGAGACGGCGGGGGAGCGCGGAGCAGATGAGTTTAAGTTTTTAAAAATATTTTATTATTCATTCAGTAGTGATTTAAATTAGAGCTGCTTTGTCTACCATCACCCCACACTGTGAGACACTTATTAAGAGCAAGACGCATCCCCAGTTTTCCCTTAAGTTCCAATTCATTTCATATGTTTCAATTACAGTTAATTTAATTGGGTTTTTGCCTATACAGCGCTTTAGTTTTCACTAGTGCTGTAAATACTGCACTCTCCATTTTGGAAAGAATCCCTGTTTGTTTACAAAATTGTTTAAAAAGTGCATGCATTGTAGAATATTGCGCCCTTTGTTTTGTGGAATAAATTAAAATGTTTCAGAAATTCAATTCTTTTTGGGTCGTGACTTAATGACCAAGGGCAATTGAGGGTCCACAGGTTGAGAACCACTGCAATAGAATATATCACATATTACGGGTCTTCCTGGGGGTTGAAGGATAATGGTAAAAAATAGGCGTTAAAGGTTGTTGTGGTAGGAGAAATAATTTTTTTTTTTTTACAGATAAATACCCTTCTCTACTGCTCTAACGTATTATTTAGCTCTTTTTTTTAAAAGATTTTTTATATGTAGTTATATCCGTCAAAGTTCATGTTGCTTCCCACTCAAATGATTTCCTAGACATGAGGACAATCCCATCCCACTTGCTCACCTCTTTTATAATAATGTCTTTGTTTTTTTAAAGACTGTATAACCTAATTTTCTTCCTTTTTTAGATTCAATTTCTTATTCTCTATATTGATCTCATACTCGTCACAACAAATAACTCGATAGAACATTTCTAAATACAGCCCTTTCTCATGGTAAGGAAAAAGGTCGACTTGGGTTTAAATGTAGGAATCTGTTTTTCATTCTCTAATTGCTTTTTTCAGTAAAGAGAAGGTAAAAAACTATTTAACCAATTTAAAGTTAATTTATGCAAAAAAGTCTCGCATCTAAAGAAAAACATCTCAAATTTATTCAGACTCACTAGGACAAAGCTTTTAAACCTTTCTTTAGGATTTTTACTTTTATTTCTTTTTATGGTTCTCCTGTTGGGTTAAAAATACCAACTTCCCTTAAATGCGTATCCACTTCTTTATTGCTACTATCAATCTTGTTTACAGCTCTTCCCTCCTTTTTAGTGGTGATGGATCTATTAATGGACCAAATTTGTTCAGATGTTCCCACGTTTTTATGGAAATAATTGGTTATTAGACCTTCTTTTGGGCCTAGCCCCTTGTCTAAAAAAAAATCTTCCTCTCCTCATTCTGTAATTGGTTGACTCCCTATTCCTATTAAGAGTGGAGCTTTCCCTCCTCTCATAGGTAGGTACACAATTACCTATATGCTTGAGGTTGTTTTTAAACGCTTTCAGTTGCAAGTCACATAATTCAGGGAGGGTTTCAATGTTTATAAATTGCTATTATATAAAATGAGAAAGCATTTACTACATTTTTTTTTCAAGACCCAAAAGAAGCAAGTAGGAGCTTTTTTCCTGTCATGTCCCACACCATCGCCACTGTAGTGGCAAGAAGGTCAAAGTCAGTACTACACCCTCATGAATGTGCCTTACAGCACCATTCCTGTACTGACCCTGGTCCATCTCAGGTCTTGGAAAGACCTGACCATGTTTCCCAGATCCAGCTTCCAGTCCTGGTCTGCCCAGGTCACAGGTGTACCCCATCCCACTGATTAGAAAACCTTAAAAGGAAGCCTCACCCTGAGCTCCATGCTTAAGCATTCCACTCCGCTCGCCACCAGTAACCTGCTCCTATTTGCTTGTGTAACAGACCCTTGTCTTTCCTTTTTGACCTTCCTTGATCTCCACCTGCCCACGATCAACAGCTTGTCTCTGGACCCTGCTATCGACTCACCCTCCTGGATACCATGTTGCAGATCCCCGCTGTACCTAAGGATCACTGCTGTATTCAGTACCTGTGTACATCTGCCATACTATCCCTGCTACTGGACTCCTACTCTCTGCACTTCTGGACACTCATCTACAACTCTGTATACATGCAACTCGTCCTGCTACTCCCCTCCTGTGCCCTGCCTTCCTAGTGTATCCAGTTAAGTCTCCTTATTGTTCCCCTGTGTATTGCCTAATCAAATCAGCAGTAAATTAATTATTTAATCAACAGGACACGAGACAAATTGGTGAACGAAAAGGGGAAAACTTTATTAAACAGGTAGTTAAAACAAACTTGTGCCTCCCTTTAGGCTAGGGTCAGACGAACGCATTTTTATGTTGTCTGTGAAAAAGTGCGTTCGAACGAATGGACGCATTTTTTCACAGAATACGTGATAGTGGTCATACTATGCGCATTTTCGTCCGTGATTTTGTACGGATCATCAATAAAACTCTTTTTGCGTCTGGACGTTATGTTGGCCGGACATTAGCAGCGTCTGACGTCTCCTAATCACACACACACGCCGCTAGCAGACGCAGCGCACTCTGTACGTCAGTACCTGCGGTTTCACGTTCTCGAAAAAATGCGTTAATTTTCCACTTGCGTTGCGCAGCCGGACTTTTGTGCGACCGTACTTCGTATATTGGCCGTCATTGCCCGGCATCTGCTGCTAGTGCGGCCGTGATTAAGTGCGGCTGCACGCGCGTTCGCACTGCCTCAGTCTGACCCTAGCCTTACCAGAAGGGACTTGTGCCTCCCTTCACCAGAATTTTTGCTATATGTTCTTTAATGGGAGCTTGCATCGGGGCACTGAATCTAGCTGTAGGAAGCCCTGTCCTACAGCATATCTTTAATTTCTGGTTTTGAGTGCCCAGCTCCTCCTATTTTGATTTTATATATATATATATATATGTATATACACACACAAATATTAGGAAAATACATAAAAACCCCAAGGACATTCTTGAAACCAGTTTATCACCGAAGCCAACACACATGCAGATCCAAATCAATTAATCAGTTAATCAATGCAAATGTGTCAATTAATCAATTTATGCATAAACCTAAAACATCACGGTAATCAAAACAAGTATCGATCAAATTACTGCGGAAGATCACATGTGACAATCAGGAACATTACACATATTAATTAAAGAACATCACCGATCATCGTAGTTCATTAATTAAGGTAGTCAATCCATTGAGCTTCAAATGCAAATGCTGTGTCTGGCTGAAAGTAATGATAACAAGTAGATGACATTAAACATTGGCTCACACAACAAAAGAGCCCTGGTACAAAATGTGTTAGTAGTTAAAAACAAGACACTGATATTATTTGTTAAATGACAAATCAATATAAACTGATAGCAATTAGTATATCAATTATTAGTACAGAATAATATCAAAAGCTAAATAGTTAGAGGTTAATATGTTACCGAGAAAGGCTTCATCTTTTATATCGCTCTGGATCAAAAGCCGGAGAGAACTTCCAATTTAGTTTCGACCTGAGAAGGAGCTCTGTTTCTCAGGAACCTTCTCTTCTGCTAATGAACGCTAAAATCCCTCTTTTATACAATTCCAACACACAGGAGAGCTCATGCTCCACCGACTGAGAAATGTTGGCCAGACGTTCCCAGGGTGTGTCCTTGAGAATACTTTTTCATGGTTTTTTTTGTGTCAAATTCAGTTGTTTTTTAGATATATTACCAATTAGTACAACTAGGGAAACTATAAATTGTTTTGCAAGCAGATAAACGTTCCTTGGTGACACTCGTCTGTTTGTCTGGCTCCTGAACCATAACTGCTCACCACATGCAGCTTTATCAAGAGATACCTTCACCTTCCATGGCTTGTCCTTAAATAGGGATAAATACATAATATCCCTATTTAAGGACAAGCCATGTAAGGTGAAGGTATTTCTTGATAAAGCCGCATGTGGTGAGCGGCGACACGCGTCGATGGGAGGATTTTAGCAGTTGTCTTTGTCTAAGGTTTACTTGGTGGTCTTTGCTCCTTTTTGCCCCTAATCAGTGAGGGCATTGGTAGTGCTGTTTTAAATTGCATGGCTGTAGGCATGCTTGAAAATTCGACCTCTGGTCTTCATTCACTCCCCACGCATGGTTAATTGGGGCTCCTGTTTGTGCTCATAACTGACAAGTTACCCCTGAACTTATTCTTTTGTGGAGATGCTAAGTGTGTAGCACATTTGGAAATTGCGCATGTGCGAATATATTTCACTGTTTAGTCTATCTTGAAGGGATACTCTCTAATCCTCTCTACTCTGACTATCTAGAGGTTTATTGCTAGGACCAGTATGGTAACCCACCCTGAATAGGGAGGATTCATTACGTTCCATTTATGTTTCTTATTCGTTTGTGGTTATAATGTATATGTTCAATAAAATTGTATGTAGGGTAGACACCGGCTACCTATCCTTTCTATTACTTACTTGGGTTATGTCCATTTTGGACACTGGTTGCATTTATTCCCCAGTGTTTCCATTGTTTTTTTTCCATTGTTTTTTGTGTGATTTATCCATTACAAGAAAGTGTACTATTCACATTGACTAGCTCCGCATTTTCATGAAATTTGGTAGGATGGTAGAGGATATGATGTAATTTATATGTAAAATTTTAGCTTTCAGTGGTGCATGATGTTCAAACACAGGGTTGCTAACATGATTAAAAAAATGCAACATTTACAAGCTCAACAAAAATAAATAATAACTTTGCTTATAATTGAGAAATAAAAACCTTTATTTTGTATTTGTTTTGAAGGTAGGGTAAACGTTTTTATTAAACAGTTTAATAAAATATTGCATTTCTCATTTCAAAGTCACATGATGTGACCTTTGACACTGAATATCTCAGTAAGTATATAGTTAATTTTGGTGGGGAAAAAAAGCTTCTACACTTAAATACATTCTGTTTGGTATAAATTTCATGTTGGGATGGCTGTGGGATCAGGAATAAAAAAAAAATAATGAAATTCTCTTAAATGCCAAGATATTTCATTGAATTTATGAAAATTACAGAATTGGAACCTGAAATATAATGCCATATACAACTCTGAGGTTATTATGTTAATTGTAACCATCGTTCCAAAGAGTTTTGGGAATGTTGGGGTGTTTTTGGAAAGGAGTGTAAAAACTGAAGAGATTTATGTTTGGGAAATCTAGCAGAAGGGTAATAGAGGTAAAGAGCATTTGAGCGGGAGTGTTAGGGGTAGGGTTAATTAGGATTGAGATTTTGTGGTCAAGGTGTGGAGCAGAATCAGTGAGTTTCTGCTGTTGGTTCGAAGGAACACCACCATCAGTAAATTGTGATGTCCCACCTCAGGTGATCTCTGTGACAGCCAATTACAGTGATCAAAGCAGTCTGATCCGTCTTAGAGAGAGAGAAATCTATTTAATTGCTTTAAGTACGTATTATTAGTGCCAGATATTCTATGCTAAAAACTGGGGAATTAGGGCACCCCCCTTTAAAATTACATTTGTTTTCAATGTTAGTAGAAGGTGACCTTCAAAGGTTCTATTCTGACTCAAACAGTGGGGCATACTATAATTTATCATTATTCTAAAAGCAATTGTTATCACTCAACTTGCCAACCACAGCTACTGTAAATAAATATACTAGCTCCCCTTGTTCATTATATTCAGTATCCACCAGATGTCCTCATAACCTCATAGTCTGTCACAATAAAACTATCCTGCCATCTGAAATAGAAAGCATGTACAGTATGTTTGGTTTACTGAGCATACCCTGCACATTTTTGCAACAAGCAACATTCACAAACAAAGTCTTGAAAAAGAATGGCTTAAGATAACAAAATATAGAGATCAAGTGGGTAAAATAAGGATTTATTCTTTAGACGTCTAGACCCTAAGGGCAGTATTACAAAGCTGGTGCTAACTTAACCAGAGCTGTTGTAAACTTAGCAACCCCATAGACTGTAATGGCTCTGGTTAAGTTAGCACCAGCTTTGTAATACTGCCCTGTGTGCAGAAAAGCAGCATTTGAGATGAACATTTAATGGATTTTCTTTAAGGTTTTTTCCAGATCTCTTAGTACAGATCTCCCTGCACTTTTGGGCAGAAAATTGTTATTTGTATTTTAACACATTAGTACTGTGTAAAGTATTTGTTTATGTAAATAATAAAACTTTCTAACAAGGCAAAAATTCTAAACGTGTATTGAGTTCAACATGATACAAACCAATAAGGGAATCAATTACCCATGTCCCACTGTACAATTCTGACCCGTTTGTTTATTTTTTATGCATTGAGCTTTATTTCATCCAGTTGTATCACGTTTATAGATAGACACTAATGGGATTATTCAAAGAGCACCAGATAGGCCACTGAATGATTAATTCCCCCATACGGTGCAATTTCATTGCCATTTGGCTATTCAAAAAGCTGGTGATTTGCCAAATATTAGCGAAATTCGGTGACCTTCGGCAGCAGTGAAATTCTCCAAACAGCTGTGATAAGTTGTCGAAATACCCTGATTTTTCGGTGGTGTCATTTGACTAAAAAGGCGAAACCCATCAGTTTCAATGTAAATATAATTCTATTTTATTAAATATTTATCGGCCCGTTCATTCTTTATTTATTTTCTTGAATTTATAGGGCATTTTTCGGGTTTTCAGCGAAATTTTTGATTCCGATTATTTTTTTAATTTAACTGTTTTTTTTCTATTCTGTAACAGACCTTTTCATTGTTATTCATGGACCTTATACAGTATCTCACAGAAGTGAATACACCCCTCACATTTTTGTAAATATTTTATAATATCTTTTCATGTGACAACTCTGAAGAAATTACACTTTGCTACAATGTAGTGTTCAGCTTGTATAACAGTGTAAATTTTCTGTCCCCTCAAAATAACTCAACACACAGCCATTAACCCCTTAGTGACCGGGCGGTTTTACACAAATCCGTCCGTTCGTGACCGCAGCTGTTTTTACGTTTCTGCGCTCTTAGTGTTTACGTCAAATTTTCCTCTTACTCGTTTATGTAACCCACACATATTTTACACTGTTTTTCTCGTCACTAAATGGACTTTATAAAGATACCATTTTTTTCATCATTTCATATAATTTACTATAAAAAATATTGTGAAATATGACACAAAAATTGAAAAAACACCACTTTTTCGAACTTTGACCCCCAAAATTTCTTATGTATCAACAACCGTCAAAAAAAAATTTATTCCTTAGTAGTTTCTAAATTTAGTACTGAGTTTAGCAATACCCAATGTTTACATATTCCTCGCTTTTTTCCTTATTTTATGCAACAATAAGTGCAAGTAGCACTTTGCCATTTCCAAAGAGTTTATTTTCAAAACTAGTGATAGTGACATTGTAACACTGATATCTGTCACAATTGCTGAATAACCCTCCACATATACATATTTTTTTTAAAGTACACAAATCAAGGTATTAAACTTGGGGTATTTTGACTCTTTCCATGCAAACCATTTACCACAAATCTATGCCAAAGTTTGAGAAAAAAAAAAATTTTGGTGATTTTTTTTTTTTGAACGCAATTTAAGAATACATGTTACTGTGAACTTTAAGGTTTACTGCCAAAAAGCACCCCCAAATATGTTCAGCAACATCTTCTGAGTAAATTGATACCACCCATGTATAGGTATGTCGGTCATTTTGGGGCTAATAGGCCTTATTTGGGGGGTGCGCATTTCAGTTTTCCAACTTGGAATTTTCACATTCGTCATCATGCACCATGTCCTATTTGGGACATTTTTGAAGCCGGCCAAAGTAATTTACCCCATCAAACCATATATTTTTAGAAGGGCACACCCTAGGGTGCTTCAAAGAGTTGTATTTTAACACTTTCCATGCACTAGCTCTTTGTCAAACTTTCAGGTAGTCACTTTTTGTGTTATTTTTTCACACACATTGTACTTTAGGCATGAATTGTCAAATCCAGTATGGGTTACTGCCAAAAACACCGCAAAATATGTTCAGCAACATCTTATGAGTTAAATTGATACCACCCATGTATAGGTATGTCGGGTCATTTGGGGCTAATAGGCCTTATTTGGGGGGTGCGCATTTCAGTTTTCCAACTTGGAATTTTCACATTTCGTCATCATGCACCCATGTCCTATTTGGGACATTTTTGAAGCCGGCCAAAGTAATTTACCCCATCAAACCATATATTTTTAGAAAGGGCACACCCTAGGGTGCTTCAAACAGTTGTATTTTAACACTTTCCATGCACTAGCTCTTTGTCAAACTTTCAGGTAGTCACTTTTTTGTGTTATTTTTTCACACACATTGTACTTTAGGCATGAATTGTCTCAATCCAGTTATGGGTTACTGCCAAAAAACACCCCAAAATATGTTCAGCAACATCTTCTGAGTAAATTGATACCACCCATGTATAGGTATGTCGGGTCATTTGGGGCTAATAGGCCTTATTTGGGGGGTGCGCATTTCAGTTTTCCAACTGGAATTTTCACGTTTCGTCATCATGCACCCATGTCCTATTTGGGACATTTTTGAAGCCGGCCAAAGTAATTTACCCCCATCAAACCATATATTTTTAGAAAGGGCACACCCTAGGGTGCTTCAAAGAGTTGTATTTTAACACTTTCCATGCACTAGCTCTTTGTCAAACTTTCAGGTAGTCACTTTTTGTGTTATTTTTTCACACACATTGTACTTTAGGCATGAATTGTCAAATCCAGTTATGGGTTACTGCCAAAAAACACCCCAAAATATGTTCAGCAACATCTTCTGAGTAAATTGATACCACCCATGTATAGGTATGTCGGGTCATTTGGGGGCTAATAGGCCTTATTTGGGGGTGCGCTTTCAGTTTTCCAACTTGGAATTTTCACGTTTCGTCATCATGCACCCATGTCCTATTTGGGACATTTTTGAAGCCGGCCAAAGTAATTTACCCCCATCAAACCATATATTTTTAAAAGGGCACACCCTAGGGTGCTTCAAAGAGTTGTATTTTAACACTTTCCATGCACTAGCTCTTTGTCAAACTTTCAGGTAGTCACTTTTGTGTATTTTTTCACACACATTGTACTTTCAGGCATGAATTGTCAAATCCAGTTATGGGTTACTGCCAAAAAACACCCCAAAATATGTTCAGCAACATCTTCTGAGTAAATTGATACCACCCATGTATAGGTATGTCGGGTCATTTGGGGGCTAATAGGCCTTATTTGGGGGGTGCGCATTTCAGTTTTCCAACTTGGAATTTTCACGTTTCGTCATCATGCACCCATGTCCTATTTGGGACATTTTTGAAGCCGGCCAAAGTAATTTACCCCATCAAACCATATATTTTTAAAAGGGCACACCCTAGGGTGCTTCAAAGAGTTGTATTTTAACACTTTCCATGCACTAGCTCTTTGTCAAACTTTCAGGTAGTCACTTTTTTGTGTTATTTTTTCACACACATTGTACTTTAGGCATGAATTGTCAAATCCAGTTATGGGTTACTGCCAAAAAACACCCAAAATATGTTCAGCAACATCTTCTGAGTAAATTGATACCACCCATGTATAGGTATGTCGGGTCATTTGGGGCTAATAGGCCTTATTTGGGGGGTGCGCATTTCAGTTTTCCAACTTGGAATTTTCACGTTTCGTCATCATGCACCCATGTCCTATTTGGGACATTTTTGAAGCCGGCCAAAGTAATTTACCCCATCAAACCATATATTTTTAGAAAGGGCACACCCTAGGGTGCTTCAAAGAGTTGTATTTTAACACTTTCCATGCACTAGCTCTTTGTCAACTTTCAGGTAGTCACTTTTTGTGTTATTTTTTCACACACATTGTACTTTAGGCATGAATTGTCAAATCCAGTTATGGGTTACTGCCAAAAAACACCCAAAAATGTTCAGCAACATCTTATGAGTAAATTGATACCACCCATGTATAGGTATGTCGGGTCATTTGGGGGCTAATAGGCCTTATTTGGGGGTGCGCATTTCAGTTTTCCAACTTGGAATTTTCACATTTCGTCATCATGCACCCATGTCCTATTTGGGACATTTTTGAAGCCGGCCAAAGTAATTTACCCCATCAAACCATATATTTTTAGAAAGGGCACACCCTAGGGTGCTTCAAAGAGTTGTATTTTAACACTTTCCATGCACTAGCTCTTTGTCAAACTTTCAGGTAGTCACTTTTTGTGTTATTTTTTCACACACATTGTACTTTAGGCATGAATTGTCAAATCCAGTTATGGGTTACTGCCAAAAAACACCCCAAAATATGTTCAGCAACATCTTCTGAGTAAATTGATACCACCCATGTATAGGTATGTCGGGTCATTTGGGGGCTAATAGCCTTATTTGGGGGGTGCGCATTTCAGTTTTCCAACTTGGAATTTTCACGTTTCGTCATCATGCACCCATGTCCTATTTGGGACATTTTTGAAGCCGGCCAAAGTAATTTACCCCATCAAACCATATATTTTTAGAAAGGGCACACCCTAGGGTGCTTCAAAGAGTTGTATTTTAACACTTTCCATGCACTAGCTCTTTGTCAAACTTTCAGGTAGTCACTTTTTGTGTTATTTTTTCACACACATTGTACTTTAGGCATGAATTGTCAAATCCAGTTATGGGTTACTGCCAAAAAACACCCCAAAATATGTTCAGCAACATCTTCTGAGTAAATTGATACCACCCATGTATAGGTATGTCGGGTCATTTGGGGCTAATAGGCCTTATTTGGGGGGTGCGCATTTCAGTTTTCCAACTTGGAATTTTCACGTTTCGTCATCATGCACCCATGTCCTATTTGGGACATTTTTGAAGCCGGCCAAAGTAATTTACCCCCATCAAACCATATATTTTTAGAAAGGGCACACCCTGGGGTGCTTCAAAGAGTTGTATTTTAACACTTTCCATGCACTAGCTCTTTGTCAAACTTTCAGGTAGTCACTTTTTGTGTTATTTTTTCACACACATTGTACTTTAGGCATGAATTGTCAAATCCAGTTATGGGTTACTGCCAAAAAACACCCCAAAATATGTTCAGCAACATCTTCTGAGTAAATTGATACCACCCATGTATAGGTATGTCGGGTCATTTGGGGGCTAATAGGCCTTATTTGGGGGTGCGCATTTCAGTTTTCCAACTTGGAATTTTCACATTTCGTCATCATGCACCCATGTCCTATTTGGACATTTTTGAAGCCGGCCAAAGTAATTTACCCCCATCAAACCATATATTTTTAGAAAGGGCACACCCTAGGGTGCTTCAAAGAGTTGTATTTTAACACTTTCCATGCACTAGCTCTTTGTCAAACTTTCAGGTAGTCACTTTTTGTGTTATTTTTTCACACACATTGTACTTTAGGCATGAATTGTCAAATCCAGTTATGGGTTACTGCCAAAAAACACCCAAAATATGTTCAGCAACATCTTCTGAGTAAATTGATACCACCCATGTATAGGTATGTCGGGTCATTTGGGGGCTAATAGGCCTTATTTGGGGGGTGCGCATTTCAGTTTTCCAACTTGGAATTTTCACGTTTCGTCATCATGCACCCATGTCCTATTTGGGACATTTTTGAAGCCGGCCAAAGTAATTTACCCCCATCAAACCATATATTTTTAGAAAGGGCACACCCTAGGGTGCTTCAAAGAGTTGTATTTTAACACTTTCCATGCACTAGCTCTTTGTCAAACTTTCAGGTAGTCACTTTTTGTGTTATTTTTTCACACACATTGTACTTTAGGCATGAATTGTCAAATCCAGTTATGGGTTACTGCCAAAAAACACCCCAAAATATGTTCAGCAACATCTTCTGAGTAAATTGATACCACCCATGTATAGGTATGTCGGGTCATTTGGGGGCTAATAGGCCTTATTTGGGGGGTGCGCATTTCAGTTTTCCAACTTGAATTTTCACGTTTCGTCATCATGCACCCATGTCCTATTTGGACATTTTTGAAGCCGGCCAAAGTAATTTACCCCCATCAAACCATATATTTTTAGAAAGGGCACACCCTAGGGTGCTTCAAAGAGTTGTATTTTAACACTTTCCATGCACTAGCTCTATGTCAATCTTTCAGGTAGTCACTTTTTGTGTTATTTTTTCACACACATTGTACTTTAGGCATGAATTGTCAAATCCAGTTATGGGTTACTGCCAAAAAACACCCCAAAATATGTTCAGCAACATCTTCTGAGTAAATTGATACCACCCATGTATAGGTATGTCGGGTCATTTGGGGGCTAATAGGCCTTATTTGGGGGGTGCGCATTTCAGTTTTCCAACTTGGAATTTTCACGTTTCGTCATCATGCACCCATGTCCTATTTGGGACATTTTTGAAGCCGGCCAAAGTAATTTACCCCCATCAAACCATATTTTTTAGAAAGGGCACACCCTGGGGTGCTTCAAAGAGTTGTATTTTAACACTTTCCATGCACTAGCTCTATGTCAATCTTTCAGGTAGTCACTTTTTGTGTTATTTTTTCACACACATTGTACTTTAGGCATGAATTGTCAAATCCAGTTATGGGTTACTGCCAAAAAACACCCCAAAATATGTTCAGCAACATCTTCTGAGTAAATTGATACCACCCATGTATAGGTATGTCGGGTCATTTGGGGGCTAATAGGCCTTATTTGGGGGTGCGCATTTCAGTTTTCCAACTTGGAATTTTCACGTTTCGTCATCATGCACCATGTCCTATTTGGGACATTTTTGAAGCCGGCCAAAGTAATTTACCCCCATCAAACCATATATTTTTAGAAAGGGCACACCCTGGGGTGCTTCAAAGAGTTGTATTTTAACACTTTCCATGCACTAGCTCTATGTCAATCTTTCAGGTAGTCACTTTTTGTGTTATTTTTTCACACACATTGTACTTTAGGCATGAATTGTCAAATCCAGTTATGGGTTACTGCCAAAAAACACCCCAAAATATGTTCAGCAAATCTTCTGAGTAAATTGATACCACACCATGTATAGGTATGTCGGGTCATTTGGGGGCTAATAGGCCTTATTTGGGGGGTGCGCATTTCAGTTTTCCAACTTGGAATTTTCACGTTTCGTCATCATGCACCCATGTCCTATTTGGGACATTTTTGAAGCCGGCCAAAGTAATTTACCCCCATCAAACCATATATTTTTAGAAAGGGCACACCCTGGGGTGCTTCAAAGAGTTGTATTTTAACACTTTCCATGCACTAGCTCTATGTCAATCTTTCAGGTAGTCACTTTTTGTGTTATTTTTTCACACACATTGTACTTTAGGCATGAATTGTCAAATCCAGTTATGGGTTACTGCCAAAAAACACCCCAAAATATGTTCAGCAACATCTTCTGAGTAAATTGATACCACCCATGTATAGGTATGTCGGGTCATTTGGGGGCTAATAGGCCTTATTTGGGGGTGCGCATTTCAGTTTTCCAACTTGGAATTTTCACGTTTCGTCATCATGCACCCATGTCCTATTTGGGACATTTTTGAAGCCGGCCAAAGTAATTTACCCCCATCAAACCATATATTTTTAGAAAGGGCACACCCTGGGGTGCTTCAAAGAGTTGTATTTTAACACTTTCCATGCACTAGCTCTATGTCAATCTTTCAGGTAGTCACTTTTTGTGTTATTTTTTCACACACATTGTACTTTAGGCATGAATTGTCAAATCCAGTTATGGGTTACTGCCAAAAAACACCCCAAAATATGTTCAGCAACATCTTCTGAGTAAATTGATACCACCCATGTATAGGTATGTCGGGTCATTTGGGGGCTAATAGGCCTTATTTGGGGGGTGCGCATTTCAGTTTTCCAACTTGGAATTTTCACGTTTCGTCATCATGCACCCATGTCCTATTTGGGACATTTTTGAAGCCGGCCAAAGTAATTTACCCCCATCAAACCATATATTTTTAGAAAGGGCACACCCTGGGGTGCTTCAAAGAGTTGTATTTTAACACTTTCCATGCACTAGCTCTTATGTCAAACTTTCAGGTAGTCACTTTTTGTGTTATTTTTTCACACACATTGTACTTTAGGCATGAATTGTCAAATCCAGTTATGGGTTACTGCCAAAAAACACCCCAAAATATGTTCAGCAACATCTTCTGAGTAAATTGATACCACCCATGTATAGGTATGTCGGGTCATTTGGGGGCTAATAGGCCTTATTTGGGGGTGCGCATTTCAGTTTTCCAACTTGGAATTTTCACGTTTCGTCATCATGCACCCATGTCCTATTTGGGACATTTTTGAAGCCGGCCAAAGTAATTTATTACCCCAATCAAACCATATATTTTTAGAAAGGGCACACCCTGGGGTGCTTCAAAGAGTTGTATTTTAACACTTTCCATGCACTAGCTCTATGTCAATCTTTCAGGTAGTCACTTTTTGTGTTATTTTTTCACACACATTGTACTTTAGGCATGAATTGTCAAATCCAGTTATGGGTTACTGCCAAAAAACACCCCAAAATATGTTCAGCAACATCTTCTGAGTAAATTGATACCACCCATATATAGGTTTGTTCTGTTGTTTTTGGGTGCTACGCCAATTCTTTGACATGTGCATTGTCAATTTCTAAATTTGACATACAGTATCTTCTTTGCTTATCTTCTTTTAGGGGCCTTTTTACATACCCCAGTTTTATGAACGTGCATATATTTGTAAGCTAACACCCAAAGTATTGTAAATGGAGTGTTTTTATGCTATGGATGCATCGTTTGCTCCACAAATTGATACTGTTTGGTGGTCATTTTTTCATTTTTCACACCCACATCAGTTTGACTGTGATTTAGGAGACACTGTTATTTGTACTGCATGAAAACTCTCCAGGTTGTTTTCTGCAAGGTCTCCTGAGTACACCCATGCCCCCATGCATAGGTTTGCCAGGATTTTGGGAAGGTTCAAATACAATTTTTATGACTTTGTCATTGGAGTTGAAATTGAGATTATTTCTTCAGCTAGGCCTAGCTTTGGTTTTGGGTCTACCGCGTACCCCAGTTTGAATTATTGCCAGAAAATTGTTTATTATTTGTTATGTTGACACCCCAAGGTATTGCATATGGAGTGCTTTGATGCCATGGATGCAACGGTTTTAGCCCAAAACATTTGAGAAGGTGTGTGGTGTAATTTTTCATTTTTCAGATTTTTACGCCCACATTAGATTTGGACTGTGATTTAGGAGACACTGTTATTTGTACTGCATGAAAACTCTCCAGGTTGTTTTCTGCAAGGTCTCCTGAGTACACCCATGCCCCCCATGCATAGGTTGCCAGGATTTTGGGAAGGTTCAAATACAATTTTTATGACTTTGTCATTGAGTTGAAATTGAGATCATTTCTTCAGCTAGGCCTAGCTTTGGTTTTGGGTCTACCGCGTACCCCAGTTTGAATTATTGCCAGAAAATTGTTTATATTTGTTATGTTGACACCCCAGGTATTGCATATGGAGTGCTTTGATGCCATGGATGCAACGGTTTTAGCCAAAACATTTGAGAAGGTGTGTGGTGTAATTTTTCAATTTTCAGATTTTTACGCCCACATTAGATTTGGACTGTGATTTAGGAGACACTGTTATTTGTACTGCATGAAAACTCTCCAGGTTGTTTTCTGCAAGGTCTCCTGAGTACACCCATGCCCCCCATGCATAGGTTTGCCAGGATTTTGGGAAGGTTCAAATACAATTTTTATGACTTTGTCATTGGAGTTGAAATTGAGATCATTTCTTCAGCTAGGCCTAGCTTTGGTTTTGGGTCTACCGCGTACCCCAGTTTGAATTATTGCCAGAAAATTGTTTATATTTGTTATGTTGACACCCCAAGGTATTGCATATGGAGTGCTTTGATGCCATGGATGCAACGGTTTTAGCCAAAACATTTGAGAAGGTGTGTGGTGTAATTTTTCAATTTTCAGATTTTTACGCCCACATTAGATGTGGACTGTGATTTAGGAGACACTGTTATTTGTACTGCATGAAAACTCTCCAGGTTGTTTTCTGCAAGGTCTCCTGAGTACACCATGCCCCCATGCATAGGTTTGCCAGGATTTTGGGAAGGTTCAAATACAATTTTTATGACTTTGTCATTGGAGTTGAAATTGAGATCATTTCTTCAGCTAGGCCTAGCTTTGGTTTTGGGTCTACCGCGTACCCCAGTTTGAATTATTGCCAGAAAATTGTTTATATTTGTTATGTTGACACCCCAAGGTATTGCATATGGAGTGCTTTGATGCCATGGATGCAACGGTTTTAGCCCAAAACATTTGAGAAGGTGTGTGGTGTAATTTTTCAATTTTCAGATTTTTACGCCCACATTAGATTTGGACTGTGATTTAGGAGACACTGTTATTTGTACTGCATGAAAACTCTCCAGGTTGTTTTCTGCAAGGTCTCCTGAGTACACCCATGCCCCCCATGCATAGGTTTGCCAGGATTTTGGGAAGGTTCAAATACAATTTTTATGACTTTGTCATTGGAGTTGAAATTGAGATCATTTCTTCAGCTAGGCCTAGCTTTGGTTTTGGGTCTACCGCGTACCCCAGTTTGAATTATTGCCAGAAAATTGTTTATATTTGTTATGTTGACACCCCAAGGTATTGCATATGGAGTGCTTTGATGCCATGGATGCAACGGTTTTAGCCCAAAACATTTGAGAAGGTGTGTGGTGTAATTTTTCAATTTTCAGATTTTTACGCCCACATTAGATGTGGACTGTGATTTAGGAGACACTGTTATTTGTACTGCATGAAAACTCTCCAGGTTGTTTTCTGCAAGGTCTCCTGAGTACACCCATGCCCCCATGCATAGGTTTGCCAGGATTTTGGGAAGGTTCAAATACAATTTTTATGACTTTGTCATTGGAGTTGAAATTGAGATCATTTCTTCAGCTAGGCCTAGCTTTGGTTTTGGGTCTACCGCGTACCCCAGTTTGAATTATTGCCAGAAAATTGTTTATATTTGTTATGTTGACACCCCAAGGTATTGCATATGGAGTGCTTTGATGCCATGGATGCAACGGTTTTAGCCCAAAACATTTGAGAAGGTGTGTGGTGTAATTTTTCAATTTTCAGATTTTTACGCCCACATTAGATTTGGACTGTGATTTAGGAGACACTGTTATTTGTACTGCATGAAAACTCTCCAGGTTGTTTTCTGCAAGGTCTCCTGAGTACACCCATGCCCCCCATGCATAGGTTTGCCAGGATTTTGGGAAGGTTCAAATACAATTTTTATGACTTTGTCATTGGAGTTGAAATTGAGATCATTTCTTCAGCTAGGCCTAGCTTTGGTTTTGGGTCTACCGCGTACCCCAGTTTGAATTATTGCCAGAAAATTGTTTATATTTGTTATGTTGACACCCCAAGGTATTGCATATGGAGTGCTTTGATGCCATGGATGCAACGGTTTTAGCCCAAAACATTTGAGAAGGTGTGTGGTGTAATTTTTCAATTTTCAGATTTTTACGCCCACATTAGATGTGGACTGTGATTTAGGAGACACTGTTATTTGTACTGCATGAAAACTCTCCAGGTTGTTTTCTGCAAGGTCTCCTGAGTACACCCATGCCCCCCATGCATAGGTTTGCCAGGATTTTGGGAAGGTTCAAATACAATTTTTATGACTTTGTCATTGGAGTTGAAATTGAGATCATTTCTTCAGCTAGGCCTAGCTTTGGTTTTGGGTCTACCGCGTACCCCAGTTTGAATTATTGCCAGAAAATTGTTTATATTTGTTATGTTGACACCCCAAGGTATTGCATATGGAGTGCTTTGATGCCATGGATGCAACGGTTTTAGCCCAAAACATTTGAGAAGGTGTGTGGTGTAATTTTTCAATTTTCAGATTTTTACGCCCACATTAGATTGGACTGTGATTTAGGAGACACTGTTATTTGTACTGCATGAAAACTCTCCAGGTTGTTTTCTGCAAGGTCTCCTGAGTACACCCATGCCCCCCATGCATAGGTTTGCCAGGATTTTGGGAAGGTTCAAATACAATTTTTATGACTTTGTCATTGGAGTTGAAATTGAGATCATTTCTTCAGCTAGGCCTAGCTTTGGTTTTGGGTCTACCGCGTACCCCAGTTTGAATTATTGCCAGAAAATTGTTTATATTTGTTATGTTGACACCAAGGTATTGCATATGGAGTGCTTTGATGCCATGGATGCAACGGTTTTAGCCCAAAACATTTGAGAAGGTGTGTGGTGTAATTTTTCAATTTTCAGATTTTTACGCCCACATTAGATGTGGACTGTGATTTAGGAGACACTGTTATTTGTACTGCATGAAAACTCTCCAGGTTGTTTTCTGCAAGGTCTCCTGAGTACACCCATGCCCCCCATGCATAGGTTTGCCAGGATTTTGGGAAGGTTCAAATACAATTTTTATGACTTTGTCATTGGAGTTGAAATTGAGATCATTTCTTCAGCTAGGCCTAGCTTTGGTTTTGGGTCTACCGCGTACCCCAGTTTGAATTATTGCCAGAAAATTGTTTATATTTGTTATGTTGACACCCCAAGGTATTGCATATGGAGTGCTTTGATGCCATGGATGCAACGGTTTTAGCCCAAAACATTTGAAGAGGTGTGTGGTGTAATTTTTCAATTTTCAGATTTTTACGCCCACATTAGATTTGGACTGTGATTTAGGAGACACTGTTATTTGTACTGCATGAAAACTCTCCAGGTTGTTTTCTGCAAGGTCTCCTGAGTACACCCATGCCCCCATGCATAGGTTTGCCAGGATTTTGGGAAGGTTCAAATACAATTTTTATGACTTTGTCATTGGAGTTGAAATTGAGATCATTTCTTCAGCTAGGCCTAGCTTTGGTTTGGGGTCTACCGCGTACCCCAGTTTGAATTATTGCCAGAAAATTGTTTATATTTGTTATGTTGACACCCCAAGGTATTGCATATGGAGTGCTTTGATGCCATGGATGCAACGGTTTAGCCAAAACATTTGAGAAGGTGTGTGGTGTAATTTTTCAATTTTCAGATTTTTACGCCCACATTAGATTTGGACTGTGATTTAGGAGACACTGTTATTTGTACTGCATGAAAACTCTCCAGGTTGTTTTCTGCAAGGTCTCCTGAGTACACCCATGCCCCCATGCATAGGTTTGCCAGGATTTTGGGAAGGTTCAAATACAATTTTTATGACTTTGTCATTGGAGTTGAAATTGAGATCATTTCTTCAGCTAGGCCTAGCTTTGGTTTTGGGTCTACCGTACCCCAGTTTGAATTATTGCCAGAAAATTGTTTATATTTGTTATGTTGACACCCCAAGGTATTGCATATGGAGTGCTTTGATGCCATGGATGCAACGGTTTTAGCCCAAAACATTTGAGAAGGTGTGTGGTGTAATTTTTCAATTTTCAGATTTTTACGCCCACATTAGATTTGGACTGTGATTTAGGAGACACTGTTATTTGTACTGCATGAAAACTCTCCAGGTTGTTTTCTGCAAGGTCTCCTGAGTACACCCATGCCCCCCATGCATAGGTTTGCCAGGATTTTGGAAGGTTCAAATACAATTTTTATGACTTTGTCATTGGAGTTGAAATTGAGATCATTTCTTCAGCTAGGCCTAGCTTTGGTTTTGGGTCTACCGCGTACCCCAGTTTGAATTATTGCCAGAAAATTGTTTATATTTGTTATGTTGACACCCCAAGGTATTGCATATGGAGTGCTTTGATGCCATGGATGCAACGGTTTTAGCCCAAAACATTTGAGAAGGTGTGTGGTGTAATTTTTCAATTTTCAGATTTTTACGCCCACATTAGATTTGGACTGTGATTTAGGAGACACTGTTATTTGTACTGCATGAAAACTCTCCAGGTTGTTTTCTGCAAGGTCTCCTGAGTACACCCATGCCCCCCATGCATAGGTTGCCAGGATTTTGGGAAGGTTCAAATACAATTTTTATGACTTTGTCATTGGAGTTGAAATTGAGATCATTTCTTCAGCTAGGCCTAGCTTTGGTTTTGGGTCTACCGCGTACCCCAGTTTGAATTATTGCCAGAAAATTGTTTATATTTGTTATGTTGACACCCCAAGGTATTGCATATGGAGTGCTTTGATGCCATGGATGCAACGGTTTTAGCCCAAAACATTTGAGAAGGTGTGTGGTGTAATTTTTCAATTTTCAGATTTTTACGCCCACATTAGATTGGACTGTGATTTAGGAGACACTGTTATTTGTACTGCATGAAAACTCTCCAGGTTGTTTTCTGCAAGGTCTCCTGAGTACACCCATGCCCCCCATGCATAGGTTTGCCAGGATTTTGGGAAGGTTCAAATACAATTTTTATGACTTTGTCATTGGAGTTGAAATTGAGATCATTTCTTCAGCTAGGCCTAGCTTTGGTTTTGGGTCTACCGCGTACCCCAGTTTGAATTATTGCCAGAAAATGTTTATATTTGTTATGTTGACACCCCAAGGTATTGCATATGGAGTGCTTTGATGCCATGGATGCAACGGTTTTAGCCCAAAACATTTGAGAAGGTGTGTGTGTGTAATTTTTCAATTTTCAGATTTTTACGCCCACATTAGATTTGGACTGTGATTTAGGAGACACTGTTATTTGTACTGCATGAAAACTCTCCAGGTTGTTTTCTGCAAGGTCTCCTGAGTACACCCATGCCCCCATGCATAGGTTTGCCAGGATTTTGGAAGGTTCAAATACAATTTTTATGACTTTGTCATTGGAGTTGAAATTGAGATCATTTCTTCAGCTAGGCCTAGCTTTGGTTTTGGGTCTACCGCGTACCCCAGTTTGAATTATTGCCAGAAAATTGTTTATATTTGTTATGTTGACACCCCAAGGTATTGCATATGGAGTGCTTTGATGCCATGGATGCAACGGTTTTAGCCCAAAACATTTGAGAAGGTGTGTGGCGGTAATTTTTCATTTTTATTTTTACGCCCACATTAGATTTGGACTGTGTACACCCTGAGTACACCCATGCCCCCCATGCATAGGTGTGCAAAGGTTTTGGCAAAATACAGCACCAATTGTAGAACATAAAAATGTACGAATAAAATGTAAAAGTCTGGTGCAGTAAAGAAAAAAAAAAACTAAACTGAACTAACTAACTGGAGTTTGAGAAAAAAATAGAAAGGAAAAAAAAATCACAGATCACGCACAGTGTGATATATCTTGAAACAGTCCCCAAGACACAGACCGGGTTGTCCAGGGCATTCTGGGCAGTAAAAGATTGTGTCTCTCCTCTGCCCCCTCTTGAAAACACCCTGCATCTTTTTTGGGGTTTCTGTTTGCCCTCAGTAGGGGGGATTTTATAAATAAAATGCGTAGCCCCAACTCTGTCCCCCATCACCGCCCGGGAGCAGGTGCATCCTGGTACAAAAGCCCCGAAATGACCTGGAGCTGAAACTGTAAAAAGGACAGTGTCACTTCGGGGTTTGCCTTTTTGCAGAGCAAAAAGGCATTGTGGGTTGCAATTTGCATCAGGTAAATTGCAACCTTTTGTACCAGGCCCTTGACTTCCGCATAATCTGGTAGGGCTGGAGCAGCTGATCTGCCAGATCAACCCCACCATATGCCGGTTATAGGCTTTGATGCACACTGGCTTCCTGATGCGCTCAGCTCTGCCACGTACAGAGACCTCCACACACCTCTCAGTGTGGATGGTGGACAGAAGGTATACATCCTTCTTGTCTCTGTACTTTACCGCCAACAGCTCCTCTTGGCGCAGAGCTGAGGTCTCCCCCTTTTTTAACCGGGTGCGGACAAGCTGTGCTGGGAAACCTACGCGGTTCTTGCGAACAGTACCGCATGCTGCTGTATCAAAACAATACAGCAGCTTGAACAAAGGGACACTTGTATAAAAATTATCCACATACAAGTGGTACCCTTTGTTCATCAGGGGAAAAGTAGGTCCCACACAATCTTGCCACTGGTTCCCATGTGTTCTGGGCAACCTGGAGGGTCAAGGCTACTATCCTTTCCCTCGTACACCCGGAAGGCCTGAGTATACCCACTCTCGCTGTCACAGAGCTTATACACCTTCACTCCATACCTGGAGCGTTTGGAAGGAATATACTGCTTGAATCCCAGCCTTCCCTTGTATTTATTAGGGATCATCAACGCAGATATTCCTTCCCGGTGTATAAGCCTCTGCAAACCTGGCGGCGAAGTGGGGTAATCAGGGGGCGGATTTTATACAGCCTGTCAAACTGGGGATGCTCTCTAGGAGGGCACAGGCTGTTGTCACTGAAGTGCATGAAACGCAAAATGCTTTCATACCTTCTACGTGACATTGATTGGGGGTAAATGGGGGTAGACCAGATGGGGCTACTGCTCCAGTAGGAGCGAATTGAGGGCTTCTTTATGATGCCCATCAGCATAGTAAGTGCCCAGAATTTCAGAAATTCTGGCACATCTAGCGGGGTCCATTGCTGCCTTGCCAAGTACGAGTCTGGCTTCGCAGCACAATGCTGATGGGCATACAGATTTGATTGGGCCACGATGTGGCCCAACAAATCATCCCCCATAAACACCTGCAAAAAACTGTGTGGCGGTAAATCCTGCAACATCAATATTGATGCCAGGATTTGCCGTGAAAGGAGGGATATCTGGCCTCTGGCGATGAGGCACTACCCACTCCTCAGCTGGAGCTGTGCGTCTCCTGCTGGCAGGTGGTGACCCAGGATCTGCATCAGAAACCTCACTAGATACATCAACCAGCGTAGACAACGTATCTAGCGACGTCTCTGAACAGTCAGCGGGGTCAAAATCAGGGTCGGAGTCTGACGCAGATGCCTCAGATTCTGACGCCAGGATGGCATATGCCTCCTCGGCGCTGTACACCCTCTCAGACATTATATATAATAGATTATAAAATTTTATAATTATTATATATAATAAGCGGATTGTTGGTTCTTAGAAGAACCGTTGGGTTTTACAAGAAAATACACAATACACCTAAATCTCTCTAAATCACTCTAAACCTGCCTCAATTCTTCTAAATCTCCCTAAAATCTCTCTAAACCTGCCACAATTCTTCTAAATCTCACTAAAATCTCTCTAAATCTGCCTAAATTTTTCTAATCTCACTAAATCTCACTAAAATCTCTAACCTGTCAAATCTGATCTCTCTCTCTCTCTCACCAAAACACAAGTGAGGAGAGGGAGGGAGAATCACAGAGGTCAGAGCCAATATTTACAAAATATTGACCTGACCTGACAAATTAGAGATTTTATTTTGATTTTTTTTTACTTCTGATTGGATGTTGCTAGCCTGCCTCTCTGATGAGGCAGGCTAGGAACATCCCACTCAGCCCCAAGATGACCCTGCCCTTAGAAGGGCAGCGCCATCTTGGCTGTCAGTTTATTTTATTTTATTCGTTTTTATTCATTTATTTTTCTTTTTTTTTTACACTTTTTTTACACTTATTTACTCTGCTGGGTGCCTTGATCCCTCAAGGCACCCAGCAGAGCACCTGATCACTTATGATCACTTTTTGTACTGAGTGCCACGATACCTCGTGGCACTCAGTACTTCCTGCCGCTACCGGAAGTGATCGCTCGGGGGGAGCGATCACCGACGGACCGGCGGCAGGTAAGCATATTGCAAGGATGCCTCGATGTCGAGGCATCCCTGCAATATACACAGAGCAGCTGGAAGCGATACCGATCGCTTCCAGCGCTCTTTACAAGTGCCGGGCACCTCTCCGGTCAAACCGGATGTAGATCGCTCCCGGGGAGCGATCACAAGGTGCCCCGGCACTTGTAGCCACCATTGCACGGCTGCCTGGACTCCCAGGCAGCCTGCAATGGGGTTTGAGCTGCTGGAAGCGATCCGATCGCTTCCAGCGCTCTTTAGAAGTGCCGGGCACCTCTCCGGTGCAACCGGATGTAGATCGCTCCCGGGGAGCGATCACATGGTGCCCCGGCACTTCTCAGCGCCATTGCACGGATGCCTGGACTCCCAGGCATCCTGCAATGGCGTTTGAGCTGCTGGAAGCGATCCGATCGCTTCCAGCAGCTCAAAAACGGCAGGACGTACCATGTACGTCAGCGGGTCTAAGAGAGACCCGCTGCAATGACGTACATGGTACGTCCGCGGTCGGGAAGGGGTTAATGTCTAAACCACTGGCAACAAAAGTGAGTACACCCCTAAGTGAAAATGTCCAAATTGGACCCAAAGTGTCAATATTTTGTGTGGCCACCATTATTTTCCAGTACGGGCATGTACCTTTACATCGTCTGTGGCATAGGTCCATGGCTTAAGGGAGTAAAGCAGTTTGCAGGAGTGTATAAAGGCCCAGAACTGTAGCAAATCCCCAGAGAAGTGATCTGACAAAGGTACCGTAGGTTCCGTGTATACAGGTTCCAGGGTGGCTTGTGATGTAGCCTTATTTGCACACACACATTGTATTTCCTCTTTTGTCTCGGTGTATGCATGCTGCAGATCTTGAACACACTGAGATAAATGGAAAACCTACAGTATCAGGGTGTGGATAGCATCTACCACCTCTGCGGGCTCCATGGTATGGCTCTGTTATTCTGTCAGGAACTTACTGGGAGTTGGAGCCCAGGATGCAGTTGAAGTCACACACCCTTACAGAACCTCACTGCACAAAGTTACAGGAGGGTTCTGGGCCTTGTGTAGTGGGAGTTGTTGCCACGGGGACAGATCCAGGTACGCAGTACAGACTAGGGGATATCCAGAAACGTGGTCAGAAAGAGCTGAGGGCGGGGGGTGGCAGAATAGGATCTTAGGATCTTGAGCGGTTGAACATGCTAAGGTGAAGTCCAGAAGTTAAAATAATCCAGGAAGAAGGCAGTTAAGTTTCCACACAGTAAGTGAATGCAAATAACAGAGCACTGTGGTCTCAGGGAAGCTGGGTTATAAAGGCTGGCAGGTTTCATCAGGTGAGCATGATAACTGCCCACTCAGTTACAGTTACAGGTATTTATAAAGCGCCAATAAATTCCTTAGCGCTGTACAATGGGAGAGACCGAATAACAAATATACATACACATTACACACACAGAACAGAAGGAGGGAAGACCCTGCTCAAGAGCTTACAATCTAAGAGGAGAGGTGTGACCCATTAGGTGAGAGTGAATAGGGTAGGTGAAGTGGTGGGTTGCAGGAGGGCTGAATGGGAAGAGGAGCAGGAAATAACAGTGTGGGGATCATGGAGTGAGCCGACAGGCTTCTCTAAAGTAATGTGTTTTCAGACAATTCTTGAAGGACTGGAGAGACAGGGAGAGTCCGATGTTGCGGGGGAGAGAGTTCCATAAAAAGGGGGCGGCTCGGGAGAAGTCCTGAAGGCGAGAGTTAGGGGTGCTCGTACGAGGAACTGATAGCATCAGATCATTGGCAGAGCAAAGTGGTCAGAACTCGGGATGGGATATACCTGGTAATAAGAGAGGAGATGTAGGCAGGGGCGTAACAGACTGCAGAGGGATAATCTGGGATCTCTTAAGGCCAGAGAGCAGGAGGTTGCAATAGTCAAGGAGGGAGATAATAAGAGCTTGGAAAACCATTTTAGTAGAGTCTGGATTAAGAAACGGACGGATGCGTGCAATGTTTTTTAGGTGGAAGTAGCAAGATTTGGTTAGAGACTGAATGTGAGGAGTAAAGGATAGATTGGAGTCCAAGAGAACCCCGAGGCAGCGAGCCTGAGAGGTAGAAGTAATGGTGGCACCATTCACCCGAAGGGAAATGGGCACAGGAATTGAGGTTTTAGAGGGAGGGAAGATAAGAAGTTCAGGTTTTGAGAGTTTGAGCTTGAGGAAACAGGAAGTCATCCAGTTGGAGACAGCAGAGAGGCAAGCTGTAACATGGTCCAACACCAGAGGAGAGAGGACAGGAGAGGAAAGGTAGATTTGGGTGTTGTCAGCATTGAATCCATAAGAAGAGATGAGGTTGCACAGAGAGGCGGTATAGACACTGCAGGTGTATATCCAGAAGGAGTGATCCCAGCTTAGATTCACCACAGCCATAGGGAAACACATTGATCACTTAAGTCCAGTAGCTGACTGCACAGCAAACCAGACCAGCATGCCAGAAGGTTCAATTCCTGGCTGGTGTACAAAAGGGGCAGCCACATCTGGCTGTCTGCAGGCCTCAATATGATCCCTGACAGATGTGTACATGCCTGGCTATATCCATTGGTGGATAAACTATGGAATGGGGCCCTAAGGACATGGGCTGTGCTGCATTTTTATAGGTTCTGGAACATGCGCTTGGCCAAGTTATCCAAGTTTGGAATTAACACCAGCAATTTAGGAGTTGTTAAAGCGTCTCAATTTGTTTCCCTACGGCAACTTGCGCCAGCACTTTGTATTACCTCACTTGAGACGCTAAAAAATAATTTTGCTCCCCTTGTTAAGTATAGGAGACGCAAAGTACAGTTAGTGCTTCTCAGCTTGCGCAAACTATCTGATTTCACCAAAGTGTAGCGTCAACTCCAAACCCCCCTATTTCATTACTGATCTACTATCAGGGTTATTCAGAGAAAGGTGAAACTCAGGAGAACTGGCCGGAGAGGAGAACAAGCTACACCAAATAGCCGATTTGGAAAGTGAGATAAATGGGAGAATTTTTCTGGTTTGGCTATTTTGACCTAGAATTTTCACTTCTCCAGTCATTCTCCTGGTTTTCACCTTTCTCTGAATAACCCTGTATGTTTTTGTTGTATTTGTGCTCTTTTTGAGATCTTGTGTATCAAGCCATTTTAAGACACCAGTGTATGGATTGCTGAAATGTATTATTTAAGGATTTAAAACCTCCTTCTTTTGATGTTAATGTTGGAGGAGGCACTATATTCTTGTGTAGAGACTGTAATTAGTGTTTGAAGCATCCATCACGTTATGCTGTACATTTCTTTCTCCTTTGTTAACTATTCTTTACCCCTTAATATTACATCCCGTATTATGTATACAAGAATTTACCAACATAAAAATGTAAGCAATAATATAATTTTTGAAAAAGAGACTTCACCGTATTTATTTTTATCAGAATCATTCTTTCAAATAAACAAGATAAAAATAGTCTATTGTAAACAAGCTAAAATCTGTTGTAAGCATATGGACCTGTTTTTTTTCACATTTTCTATCATTGTATTAAAGAAAAATAGGTATTATGCATATATTTTATATATGGACAGCAAAGAGACCTCTCCAAAATCAAATTCAGGTTGAGGTGCAAGGTTGTATCCATTATAAGCTATGTAAGGTATATGAGTGGTATAAGGTATGTAAAGTGGTTTATCTTCCTTCCAAGAATGGTGGTTCGGTTGCATTTAATATTGTTAATATAATATGCACAAACACATGTTAAACTGAATCTATGTAGAAAATGATAAATTGGGAAAAACTCTGCTACTTCCCCTGTTTTTTATCTGGCAAATAATAACTATTTGCCATCGCCGCCAAGCCTTAATTAACAAGCTTGAAGTCATCTTAGCTTATGTATTTAAGCAATACCTTTGTTAATATTCAAAGGTTGATATGGTACACCCGGTATGATGCGGAGGACATATGCAGCCCACAGTGGAAGTTCCACTGATCGGCGCCAGCCTGTCACCAATCGCGGACTTCTCCCACAGACTTCTCCACCTGTCCCCTATTCCCGCTCACTGACATCATCACGCATGGGCGTGATTATGTCAGATGTGGGAGTTACCCTCCTGCCAGGCAGTGAATGCCCTAGCCTCTATGGAAGAGATACTTGGGTCACTTGGACCCCTGTATCTCTAGACCCTTAGAAACTAGGGTCATGCAAGGAGGCATTGGAAAGGCCTGAGCATGGCCTTTCCAATGATACCAAACTTGATCAGGTCTCATGTACAAATAAATAAATATAAAATGTTTCATGTAAAAATAACTATAAAATCACTTTTTTACAGTATTGTGCGGTGTGCATGAGCTTGAGTTTTATTGCTGTGGAGCTCTGTAATGTACAGTGTGTACAAATGTACCACTAAGGTACACTATCTTTTGAACCTGAAAAGCGAGTGGCAGCTTCCCACGTGTGCCACAGGGACCTTCTGTGGTGTGGCGCAGCCTTAGATGCAATGAGTATTTTGTATTTTGCTGCATTGTGTTTTATGATGAATAATATGACTATTGCTGTGGAGCTCTGTGATATGCTCATACACACCACACATTACTATGAATTTTATTGCTGTGAAGCTCTGTGATACGCTCATACACACCACACATTACTGTGAGTTTTATTGCTGTGGAGCTCTATGATACGCTCATACACACCGCACATTACTGTGAATTATATTGCTGTAGAGCTCTGATACGCTCATACATGCCATGTGGTTTTTTTGGGTGGGTGTCAGCATTTCATTCATGGCTCCAGTCAGCACAGTGGCATGGGCCGGCCCTGGGTGTACTTGAAATCATTTGTTATCTATCTGCTTGCTGCACTCTCATCGTGTAGTTTTGGCAAACATTCAAAACTTGCCATTTAGAGAAGCTCAGATAGCACACGTTTAAAGTGCGCCTTTTACTCTCACCTGCAGGTGGCGACCAATGCCTGTGTCCTATAGATCAGAGGTTTTGATCTTATTTGTCACTGTATTTATTTATTTAGAAAGTATTTTACCAGGAAGGATACATTGAGATTTCTTTCGTTTTCAAGTATGTCCTGGGTTCAAGAACATTATATTTCTGTAACAACTGTAACAATTCAAAGTAATAAAATGCAAGATATTAAAAAACAACACAAATATTCAGATTAACAGAAAATAAATATGTATGAAATATATTCACTGTATGCCAAGTGTCCTTTAAATGCAGAAGTATATGAGGGTCTATGGAACTTGTTGGTGCTTTATAAATACTTGTAACTGTACCTTGAGTATGTGAATGCAGAGGCACATAGGTGTGTATATTTGAACAGAACCATGAGAGGAATATGTTGTGATTATATAGAACAAGTAAACAATAAGTAGAAGTAAACACTTTGTAGACTTATTTTCTGCTTCTGTATTAAATGGGGGTGTAGTAATGGAAGTGCTTTTGTGCTGATTATCGCAGAACTTTTAGGCCAGGGTCAGACGAACACATTTTTCGCATCGTCCGTAAAAAAAGTGCGTCCGAATGCATGGACGTACTTTTTCACGGAATATGCGATAGCGGTCATACGATGCGCAATTTCGGCTGTGATTTCATACGGATCCAAACCAGGAAACTTTGGGTGTCTGGACTATATGTTGGCCGGACATGAGCAGCGTTTGGCGTCTCCTAATCACGCACACATGCCGCTATGCGGACGCAACGCACTCTGTACGTCAGTACTAGCGGTACGACTTTCTTGCGAAAATGCGTTCGTTTGCCTCTTGCGTTGCGCGGATGAGCTTTCGTGTGGCCGTACTTCGTGCGTGGGCCTACGTTGGACGTCATTTGCTGCTACCACGGCCGTCATAAAGTGCGGGTAAACGCACGTTCGCACTGCTTTCGTCTGACCCCAGCCTTACAGGACCAGATGCTAGCTAACTGTTGTATTTTTGGTTAAATGTTTTCTGTCCGCTTGTTGCTTCTGATGTCTTAACAGTAAGGTTCACATTTGTGTGCATGGCGCAAAAATGAGAAAGGGCCTGATCACAACCTGGACGCTAAAGGGGACACCTTTTTATTGTCCGTATTACAACCGAGCTGCTTTGCCAGCAGCTTGAGTCGTAATACTGCCGAGCCAAAGAGAGATAACACCCGCCACACTGAACGCTGCTGCTGTTTTCTGCTCCAGGAGTCCATAAGACTGCAAGAGCTCGCTCAAATGCGATCCAGTCGTACATCAGACGGATACGCGTACCTCTGTCCGCGGAGTGAGGAAGTGGTGGATCGTGCCACATCCACCAGGATTGGAGGGGAGTATGAGATTTTTGGGTGGGTTTAGTTTTGTGTGTTCCGTGATTATGTTAAAGCGCCATCACTTACCACCAGAGTCTGAAAAACCTTATTTTCAGAATAATGTCAGACGCTGATGGGGAACAAACTGATTTTAATAGCTCATTCTCCATCTGCTGAGGCCACATTAGTGTCTTCCATACAAAGTATAGGAAACGGTATTGGACAGTAACCTGGCGCAACTGGATTAGGATGGGTAAAAGTAAGCACAGCGCTCAAGCTGTTACGCTGTACGGCTTGAGCACAGCGCTTAACAGCCAGGTTGTAATCTGGCCCAAGGAATTTATGTTAACAAAATGTCTTGGTATGTGTATTCTAAGGCAGACTGTGTTTTGCGTTTTGGAATGTCACAAAATGTCATAGTTGAATTCAGATACAATAGGGCTTTTCTAATGAATTTGCATTTTGAATTCTCTCCTCTGCAGTGCATTGAAAGCTGCAAAGCAATTGAGTCCCACACTAGGATTTTCAAATTCAAAATAAAACAATTTCTTTTTTCTTTAGAAAAAAGATTTTTTATTAACTCAGGGTAGGAGAGTTTTTTTTATTTTATTAACAGGTGTCCAGTAATTTTTGCAAACAGCGTTTGGAATTTAAAACATTCAATCGTTTTGTTTTTTTGTATTTTTTACCCCGTTTATCGGCTTGTTGGCTTTTTCTGTGGTGGCTGGTCGACGCTGTGATTGGCAGATGATCGGCTTTTTTCGGACGTCTTCGGCGGGTTTGCAGCAGATCATCAGGTATGTTCGGAGGGGTTTCCGTGGCGTTTCAGATCAAATTGAAATTTCGAATCGCATCGGTGGGATTTTTGGTGTTTTTTTGGTGATTTTTTATTTTTAAGATTTTTCGGATCCATTTGGCATCTTTTCCCTATACTTCAGGGCCCTGCGGTGAATGCTGAATTCACTGCAGGGTCGGGGAATCTGATTCCCCAAAGTGCGGGGAACGAGAGAGCACCGACATGTTTGCTGACATTTCGAAGCTCTCCGAATAACCCCTTAAATTATTTAAGGTTGGTAAATTCTGGCGAGAAGAAAAGGTCATGATTCTACTCTTCTATGAAAAACATTGGAACGTATATACAATTACAATTACAGTTTTTTATGATGCACCCTCATAATCCTCAGTGCTGTACAATGAGTAGGATAAAACAAATATAAAATTAACAAATAAATTTGACACATGGATAATGATAGGGAACATTGACCCTGCTCAAGAACTTAGGATCTGAGAGGGTTGGGCTGACACACAGAGGTAAGAGGGAATAGGAGAGTATAAGAAGTAAAGGGATGTAATGTGGCTGTGTGAGTGATAGAGCAGGAAAGGTGTAATGGGGTATTATGAGGTGAGCTGATTGTTGAAGTGTGTCCGCTGCGTTACCTTGTAGAATGATCACTCTTTTACCTAAAAGAAAGGCAGTTACAAAATGTCCCACTGCGACAGTCTTCAACTAATCATAGACAATAGACATAAGGTAAGCATGCATTTTAATACAGCGAAAATCGCATACAAGGCACTTCTAAATACATAATAAGGATAACATCATAGAATTCCTAGAAATGAGGTAAAATCCAGTAAATGAAACTTAACTAACCAATCGGATGCTAACACACCTGTCTTTGGTGTGTGTTCAAGCTTTGCATAGAGGTTTGCATTTTTAACTTCGCCAAGACTACTTGAAATTCTACCCAACTCTCCATACTCATCCAAAACATAAATAAGGGGGTAGGCAATTCAACCCTTTCACTGATCGTAATTAATTTTTAGAGAAACCTTGAAAGAGGGAGGCACATGGAGAGTCAGAGGTTACAAGGCTTGGCATTCCATAGATAGGGGTCAGTTTGCCTTTAGAGGGGTAATCTGAGATCAATTAATGCCAATGTGAAGAGTTTTACAGTAGTTGAGGCGGGAGAAATAAGAGCTTTGATTAACATTTTAGTATGGTCCAGGGTTAGAAAGAGGCGCCCTTTTGAGCAATTTTTTTAAGCCGAAAGTAACCAGATCTACTATGTGTTTCCAAAACTCTGTCATCTTGGGACAGTCCCATTACATGTGGCAGGAGGATCCACATAGGCCACATATTTTCCAGCACAAGTCCGATGATTTCACCCCAGTATGACATCATACCCCTAAAACACACAATTAGACACGAGGAATAGACACCCAAACAGGGCCTGACCCAACAATAGCAAATGGAACAACAATTGCACAAAGTGCAGGGAAGGTGTCTACAAAGTAAAATTGAATAAACTATTTATTGAACAACACAACATAAGAATAGAAAGGTGGAAAAATGCAATACAGTAGGCGGCACCTCGTAAGAGTCCACAGGTAGTGTCACAATGAGAGGAGAGGGAAAGATAGGAAAATTAACTGTCTAATACCTCGGCGGTTCAAGCCACCTACATACCTCTAAGTTACATATAATGAGACACACCAAGGTAGTCCGCACAAAAAACCACCAAAAGGAAGAAAAAAGATTTAAAAACAAAAGAAGGCTGACATAGCTCAACGCATTTCGCCCGATATGGGCTTAATCCTGAGCTCAGGTTTAAGCCCATATCGGGCGAAACGCGTCAGTAGGCTGACATAGCCTTTTGGTGTTTTTTTGTGCGGACTTCCTTGCTGTGTCTCATTATATGTAGCAGAGGTATGTAGGTGTCTTGAACCGCCAAGGTATTAGACAGTTAATTTTCCTATCTTTTCCTCTCCTCTCATTGTGACACTACCTGTGGACTCTTACGAGGTGCCGCCTACTGTATTGCATTTTTCCACCTTTCTATTCTTATGTTGTGTTGTTCAATAAATAGTTTATTCAATTTTACTTTGTAGACACCTTCCCTGCACTTTGTGCAATTGTTGTTCCATTTGACATCATACCCCAGAGGGTTGTAGGAGTGCAGTACAATGCTCTGATGAAGTCCCGCCCCCCAGAGGGTTGTAGGCGTGCAGTACAATGCTCTGATGAAGTCCCGTGAGCGGGATGAAACGCGTCAGCAGTTCGTCACCATTGTTATCGCTACCAGACCTTACAACCATCACGGTACTGCGATCACGGGTGGAGCTCCCGCATCTACACGAGAGGTGGAAATAAGGACGGTATGCAAACCAGCCTGCGATATACAGACTGACAGGCAAATAAAGATATGTAAAATATTTTTTGCATATTTTTTATTGTTGAAGATGCTTCATAATTTTTTATCTTTGTGAAATAAACCAGTTGGATTTCGATCTTCAGAGTCGTATTGAAATAGTTTTTTTATACCATTGGTTTCCATATCACCGTTTTTGATGGAGCTTGCTATCCATATATATGCTCTTGGAAGCCTATATGCTGGGAGAACATTTTCAGAAGTAGTATTTGTGATCTCATGCTGCGTATTTATGTCAACATAAACACACAGTGGATAACGTGGTGCTCATATCTATGTTTTGTATGCTGTGCATAATGAAATAAAGAAGGTGGGTTGTTACCCATACGCAATATAGACTGTGCAAGACAGGACTGTATTTTTAATCCAACAATATATACAACATATTTATTCCTTTGTTTGGATACAGCACGTTGGATTGCATATCATTAAGAACAATTTTTTCTGGAGCGCGAAGAAAACCTTTTTCTTTTCTATTGCAGTACTATCTGCATATCATTTTATGAGAAAGCTCTTGGTGAGACACACAGATCAATGATTTGGTAGTACTCTCCCAAATGGACCCTCAATCATCTCCTAGTATAGATCCAATATCAGATTCCCATTGAGCCATATAAACCAAGGACTGTGGGTAATGGAGCAGGTTCTCAGCCAGTTGTACAGGAGAAAAATAAATGGCACCCTTCTGTTTTAATTCCTCTAGTTTCCTTTTGCTTTAATCCATTGCAGATCTCTGTGCTACTGCTGAACTCACAGCTCTCCGTGTCAAATGAGGCTGTGGCTGTCAGAGCTCTGACAGTGAAGAACCAGAATAAAAGACAGCCAGGGGCGTAACTACCAGGGGTGCAGAGGGTGCCACCGCACCTGGGCCTTTGAGTCCGGGAGGCCCACACTCGTCTGCCTGGGCATGGGGGCTTGCCTATATATATATATATATATATATATATATATATATATATATTTCGTTTTTTAAATGTATTTTATACTTATTTGTGAGTTTTACTTTGGAGCTCTGTGATACGCTCATACACACCACATATTGCTGTGAGTTTTGTTGCTGTGGAACTCTGTGATATGCTCATACACATTGCACATTACTGTGAGCTTTATTGCTGTGAAGCTCTGTGATACAGTAATGTGCGGTGTGTATGAACGTATCACAGAGCTCCACAGAAATAAAACTCACAGTAATTTGTGCTGTGTATGAACATATCACAGAGCTCTACAGCAATAAATCTCACAGTAATGTGCAGTATGAGTGTATCACAGAGCTCTGCAGAAATAAAACTCACACTCATACATTACTGTGAGATGTATTGCTGTAGAGCTCTGTGAAATACAAATAGTGCACATTACATTAAAAATGGGATGGACTGAAAGGTCATAGTGGACCTGGAAAAAATGGGACACTGTCTGGAGTCAACATTGTGAACCTGGAGGGGACCAATGCATGTTGATGGGAGGGGGGATAAAATATGTTTTTGCCTAGGGTGTGGGGGCGTCATGGTTCCTGCATCTGGGCCCTTAGGTTTCTAGTTACGGCTCTGAAGACAGCACTTTCCAAATAGGGGCTGATTAACAGCAAGGCACAATAAAGTACAAGGTTTTACCAAGTCCATAATATTTATATGTAACCAAAAATATACTAGCACTGCATGGGATCCTGTGAAGTGTCCTCTATTTGGAGCTCACAAGCAGAGAGGACACGGGTGACGTTTCAGCTCATACATAGCCTTTCTCAAGCCTGGATTGCTAAAACTTTGAAGTCATTAATCCCTTTGGCACCACAGACTTTTTGGATAGGGAGATGGTGGGCTGGGCTGTAGCATGTCCCACAGTCTGTGGCTCTTCTTAATTCTTTTGAGGCACTTTCAGAGTGTAGTGGTAAGACGGAAGTAGGCTCAGACACCATAGTTGAGGAACCACCATCCCCTATGCCTAAGGTATGCAGGACTGCAACCAATGACAAAAAGGAAAAGGTGGGACTTGATAGAAGGCAATTGTTGCTGGGTGATTCTATCATAAGAGGTGTTGAGCTGGAGAGTAGTGGTTTGGTGAGATGTCTTCCTGGGGCTACTGCTCGTAGAGACAAGAGACGTATTCTCAATATTGTCAAACAAGCAAAGCAGCAAGGGGAAGTCGACGTTCTAGTCCATCTAGGGACAAATGACTTGGCTAGCAATGAGGTTTCTGAGATTAAGGGAGATTTTTGTGTTCTTGGAGGTGAAATACAGCAGATTGCGTCCATTGTGTCATTCTCTGAAGTTCTGCCTGTGCATAACATTCAGGATAGGCAGATGCGCAATAGGTAATTTAATTTGTGGCTTTGGGAATGGTGTCGGGAGCAAGGATTTGGCTTTGTGTCCCATGATAGCTCTAATTGGAGCAGAAAGGAACTGTATAAAAAAGATGGTTTGCATCTTACTCATAGGGGAACATATGTTCTCAGTGAGAAGTTCAACGGTTTCACGAAGGAATATTTAAACTAGGAGGGGGGACAAAAGGGTAAAAAACTATCTGCCGATTGTCCCCCAAAACTAAATCGGAGGGTGCAAGCAACATGCTGGGTAAAAAATGACAAGCTCAGAGTTGTGTCTATAAATGCTCGCAGTTTAGTCAATAAAATCAATGAACTGGAGGCAATGATGGCAGCTGAAAAAGTAGATTTAGTGGCGGTTACTGAGACATGGTTCAGTGAGAAAAATAACTGGGATATAACAATACCAGGGTACTCTTTTTATATAGAAAAGACAGAGAAGGTAGGAAAGGAGGAGGAGTGGCCCTGTATGTGAAAAACAACATAAAATCAAACCAAATAAAAGTGAGCGAGGTGAACATAGAGTCAGTTTGGGTTACACTAACATTTGGCAATCATACAGTAGCTCATGTAGGTGTGATCTATAGACGCCCCTGGACAAGTAGAAAAGCTAGATAATCTGCTGCTTGAGGAAATAGCCAAAATGGCAATGAAGGGGGAAGTTATTATCATGGGGGACTTTAATCTTCCTGATGTGAACTGGAAAACCAAAATAGCTGGGTGCACCAGGAGTACAAATATTCTAAACTCCCTACTGGGATTATCTCTAACACAAGTAGTTGAGGAGCCGACCCGTAAAGAGGCCATATTGGATTTAATACTCACAAATGGAGGTTTGGTATCAGACGACGTTGTAGGTGAAAATTTGGGATCTAGTGATCACCAGTCAGTGTGGTTTAACATAAGAACAGGGATGGAGCCGCACCAAAAAAAACAAAAGTTTTAGACTTTAAAATAACAGATTTTTCTAAAATGAGATTTTGTGTGAATGAGTCATTATCAGACTGGAGGAGTTTAAAGGGAGTCCAGGAGAAATGGGATTATTTAAAGGAGGCGTTATTGAAGGCCACAGGCAATTGCATTCGGCTTGTTAGCAAAAACAAAAAAGAGAAGAAACCACTGTGGTACTCTGCAGAAGTGGCCAAAATAGTGAAGAACAAAAAGATAGCATTCAATAATTATAAAAAAACTCAGGCAAACCTATAAGATTAGGCAGAAAGAGGCAAAGCAATTTATAAGAGCTTCCAAAGCACACGCAGAAGAGAAAATAACTCAGTCAGTAAAAAAGGGGGACAAAACATTTTATAGATACATAAACGTGAAAAGAAAAGTAAAACAAGGATTAGTTAGATTAAAAACAAAGGAAGGAAGGTATGTAGAAGAGGATAAAAGTCTCGCTGACTGCCTCAATGAATATTTTTGTTCAGTCTTTGCAGAAGAAAAGGAAGGAAAGGGACCTCAGTTAGGAGGAAACACTAACAAGACATTTACATATGAGTTTACAGAGGAGGAGGTTCTACTGCAGCTGTCTAAAGTAAAGACAAATAAGTCAATGGGGCCTGATGGGATCCACCCTAAATTATTAAAAGAGCTCAGTGGTGTAATAGCAGAACCGTTAACAGATTTATTTAACCAATCCTTGTTAACGGGAGTCGTCCCAGAAGACTGGAAATTAGCAAATGTTGTGCCCATTTACAAGAAGGATAGTAGGGAGGAATCGGGGAACTATAGGCCAGTTAGTCTTACGTCAGTAGTGGGGAAATTAATGGAAACCATGTTAAAGGAAAGGATTGTTGAACATCTAAAAACACATAAATTACAGGATCAGAAACAACATGGGTTTACCTCAGGGAGATCATGCCAAACTAATCTTATTGATTTTTTTGATTGGGTACCAAAAATAATAGACACAGGTGGTGCAGTAGACATTGCTTATTTAGATTTCAGTAAGGCTTTTGATACTGTTCCGCATGGAAGGCTTATCAATAAATTGCAATCTTTGAGCTTGGATTCCAATATTGTTGAATGGATTAGGCAGTGGCTGAGTGACAGGCAACAGAGGGTTGTGGTAAATGGAGTTTATTCGGCGCAAGGTCTTGTTACCAGTGGTGTACCTCAGGGGTCAGTACTTGCGCCCATTCTCTTTAATATTTTTTTTAGTGATATTGCAGAAGGTATTAATGGAAAAGTATGTCTTTTTGCTGATGATACAAAGATTTGCAACAGGGTTGACGTTCCTGGAGGGATCAGTCAAATGACAAATGATTTAGGTAAACTAAAACAATGGTCGGAGCTGTGGCAATTGAGTTTTAATATGGATAAGTGCAAGATAATGCACCTGGGACGTAAAAACCCAAGGGCTGAATATAGAATATTTGATACAGTCCTAACCTCAACATCTGAGGAAAGAGATTTAGGGGTTATTATTTCAGAGGATCTAAGGGTAAGTAGTCAATGTAATAGAGCAGCAGGAAATGCTAGCAGAATGCTTGGTTGTGTAGGGAGAGGTATTAGCAGTAGGAAAAGGGAAGTGCTCATGCCACTGTACAGAGCACTGGTGCAACCTTACTTGGAGTACTGTGTGCAGTACTGGAGACCGTATCTCCAGAAGGATATAGACATCTTAGAGAGAGTTCAGAGAAGGGCTACTAAAATGGTGTACGGCTTGAAGGAGAAAAGTTACCAGGAAAGGCTTAATGAGCTTAACATGTACAGCTTGGAAAAAAGACGAGACAGAGGAGATATGATAGAAACATTTAAATACGTAAAGGAAATCCACAAGGTAGAGGAAGGGAGTATATTTAAAAGGAAACAAAGTAGCAAAACAAGAGGACATAGTCTTAGATTAGAGGGGCAAAGGTTTAAAAGTAACATCAGGAAGCATTATTTTACTGAGAGGGTGGTGGATACATGGAACAGCCTTCCAGTAGAAGTGGTAGAGGCCAAAACAGTGATTGAATTTAAGCAGGCATGGGATAGGCATAAGGCTATCCTAAACAAAAGATAAATCCAGGTAAAGTATCCATGTAATTGGGCAGACTAGATGGGCTGAAAGGTTCTTATCTGCCGACATTTTTCTATGTTTCTATGTAACGCAAACTCAGCCTTCTGGCTAGGATTATCTGGGAAATTGCCAACTTTTTGAATTTGAGTACGTGGTCCTTTTCTGTTTTAAATCACAGCTCCTAGTACTTAGCCCAACGTGTGAAGTATGTTAGGTCGTTCTAAGCAACCCCAAAGGAAACATGGACCTGTAAAAATCCATATAACGTCTGCAAAACTAAGTTCTACATGGAGGGGCGCTTCTAGATTTCTGTGATGTAGTGTAAGTCTTTGGTTGTTGCAGTTGCATGACAAAAGAAGAAAAGCAAATGCATTATGTTAGAGGAAAAAATCATATTTAACCAAGTTAATAAGAAAAGTTGTTAAAAAAATTGTGAAACAGGAACACAGATAACCTCTATAATCTGCCATATGAAATACCCAAATCTCTGGAAATAGAATGGAACTAAAGGGAACGTTACATTGTAGGACGCGCCAAGTCTCCTGTGACGTCCAGTAAATCAAATCAATCTGCTGAAATTAAAAGTCTGAATTCTACTATTAAATTTTACATCCGACCCCAAAACATCACCCAAAAATAACAATCTATAAACAGGAGAATAGTTCTCTAGGGGGATGTGTATTACAATGCTTCATCTTTTTTCCACTGGAAAAAACTCCCTGGATGGATGTAGCAGTATGCAGTCTGCTGAAGAGAAGTATCTATTAAGTTTCCTCGTGCAGAGATTAGCAATCTAATAAGAGGTCTGTTGGCCTGTAGGGACATATAGTGCTTACTCATGAATACTAGATGAGCGTATTGTAATCAGTGTTTGGATAATGAACTCTACAAGAAATTTCAACCAGAGGGAAGCGAGCCAAAACCCTGCTGTTTTATTTTGATTGAGAGTGGGACAAAATAATCTTAATTAATGCTGGACACTTTCTTTATATACTATGAATACACTTGTGCCATGTCAAAGAATGTATTTGATTTATATTATAATTTCAAGTGCTGTGGTAAGCTGTGTTTCTAGCACGGCAATGCAAAATCCTACGCAGCTTTCCCTTGGTCTCCTGCTGGGAGTAGTCATTGGATGAAATGGTTTTAAGATTTGATTATTCAGGCCTTATGTGAACCTGTTGAGGAACGCTGCAGTAGATTTGTCCATGCCAAAGTTTCTTTGTGTTCTATTTTCTTTGTGTTCAGAAATCAGATGTGAACACACGATTTTATACAAACCATTTTTCAAAAATGCAACTGTAGAAAAAGATTTAATTTGTTAATATGATTAATTAATATACCAATACTTACAGTTACAGGTACTTATAAAGCAATAACAATATCCGTAGCGCTGTACAATGGGAGAGACAGAATAACAAATCTACATACAAGTTAAACACACAGAACAGTAGGAGAGAGGACCCTGCTCGAGAGCTTACAATCTAAGAGGAGAGGGGTGACACAATAGGTGACGGTAAGTGGCAAAGTATTTGAAGTAGTCACTTTTTTCTTGTTCTATATAACTTGGATTTGTTTTTTTAAATATTGGCAGGCAATAATTCATTGTTTTGGCCTCTTGAATTGAAATGTTGATACATTGCCCATATGAAGATTCCTGCAAAATATTGAGTATCTAGGATTTACAGTGTTGATTATATTATTATAATTTAGTATTTATGGAATATTTTATTATACCCAATAAATTCACAGACAAATACCATTTGTTCCCAGATCATGTATTATGCGTAATCCAATTCACATAGCGTATTCGCAGCGTGGCAATCTTCACTTTGTATTTTTATTAACAAAGGCGTCCTTTCTTAGCCAAGTCATACATCACACATGACTTCAGATGACCCTTTAATATTCGGAACCACAGACAATAGTCTATTGATGACACTTGTCAAAGACATTGAAATGTTCTGTTAAGCATCATGTATTAGTTAAAGGAGATGCTCCAGGCTTGATTGTCTTATTTATAGAAGAACCAATTAGGACCTGTCTCTTAAATTAGCTCATAGAGCATTACTTCATTTGTGAAACCCTCTCGCTGTGCAAACTGGACAGTAATCACAGTATCTAGGCCCCTACTCCAGCCAAGCTGATAATAGGGAGCCACAAATGCCAAAAGATGGCCCAGGCCATTAAACGTTAGCAGCATCATATTACCCACTCTGTTATGAGTGAGTAGCTAACTTAGCTGTTGGGATCATAATGTAAGAAAGCTACTGAGTGGTATTGGCAGTCCTGCCTTTGCTGTTATATTGTGGACTCCATGGAGAGTTACAGGACTGAATAGTGTTGGCAGAAGGTCACTGAAAAACTATGGGCTATATTACAAAGTTGGTGCTAACTTAACCAGAGCTGTTGTAAACTTAAAACCTCCATAGGCTATAATGGCTCTGGTAAGTTTACAACAGCTCTGGTTAAGTTAGCACCAACTTTGTAATATGGCCCTATTTGTTCCAAATTTTAACAGGAGTATTTGAACTGAAAGACCAAGAGTATTTGGCTAACGTTCTGGCATGTCAAGGCTGGTTGCAACCTTTCGAAATTCAGAAAAACACAGCATGCAGCAGTACATTGGTCCATTCATAACATGGTTTATTTGTGTGGGTTTGAATCTATATATACAATGAAAGCAGTCTATTTACCTTACAGAACTGGAATTATACATTTCCATTAGGCTGAATCTGTTATGATGTTTGCTAATGAACTTCGTCAGTGACATCAAGACTTGTAATTGCTCAGTGTTAAATCTCTGTCTCTTGTCTTGAACTAAGCCAATAGGCAAGTTAAGATATCATGACTGTTTAGGTATGTATCTCTCTTTTTGTTACTGTTTTATAATCCAAGACCAAGACAAACAGCAGAGCTGGTATAGTTTCTTAACTCACCTATCTCAGAACAGACATCTATAAACACAACTTCCTCGTCATTCAGGTCCACCCACCACCAGGATAGCATAGGACGCTCAGTGGTATTAACGGGTTAAATAACACTGATAAAGCTTTGCTCACACTTCAGGTCTTGGCATTACACACAATTTAGAGACATTTGAGTACTTATATAAATGTTTCAGTGTAATTTACTGACACCAACATCTATATGTACAATTACACATTGTTTAATAGTGATTAAATCATTGTTATGGAGCATCAAATGTTTCAGTTGAATGTCTCCCAACTAATTTAGAGCCTTTTTTAATAGCAGTGCATAAATCATTTTAATATATTGTGCACAACGTGCACCTTAGATAAAAGAGAGAATGGTAATTTTGTTGGTGAATAATGTCCTGGAGCTAGACTCCATGTCCGTTCCAACATGCAACATTAACAGGGTTATTCAGAGAGCGGTGAAAAGCAGGAGAATGACTGGAGAATGGAAAATTCTAGGTCAAAATAGCCGATTTGGAAAGTGAGATGAAAGGGAGAATTTTTCTGGTTTCGCTATTTTGACCTAGAATTTTCCATTCTCCAGTCATTCTGCTTTTCACCGCTCTCTGAATAACCCTGTAAGTAACTACATATGCCACAGTGAATAAAACACTGACTTAGAGCCCCTATTGTCTGATAAATAAATCCCTATTACATTCTACGTGCAAACGTTAAGGCGTGCGCAAAAACACATCGAAAATGGTCGAAATTTACATATAAGATCCAATGAATGATAATAAAAAAGGGCTGTTACAGAAAAGATTTAAAAAAGATTTAAAAAAACTAAAATAATTTTTTTTTGCAAAAAATCTCCAAAAATGCCTCAAAGATCCTAAAAAAATCTATAAATAAAGAGACTTTTTACTGCAGAATATTATAATCAACGGTTTATTAGATATTGCATTAAAACGGGAATATTTTTAACATTGAAGCCTATGGGATTCGCCTGAATAAACCTGCCGAATGAAACCACCGAATGGCAGGGCAATTCGGCAACTTTTCACTGCTGTTTTGTGTTCTCTGAATAGCCGAAGCTTTGCTTCTCTATGGGGATTTCACTGCTCTTGAACAGGCAACAAACAGGCACCGTATGTACAGGCAATTTGCCAACACTTGGTGAACTGCCTGCACTCTGAATAGCCGAATGGCCAGGAAAGGTAACCGTACGCTGAATTTCACTGTTCGGTTACCTTTTCGGCCACAATTCGGATCTCTTTGAATAACCCTGTACGAATCTCCATTCTTTTTTTCTTTTCATCAGCCATTATGGTTCGCAAAGCATTATTAAGGCTTTTCCTTTTAAATTCCAATAGGACTTTATTTATTTATATTTAAAAAATACACTCTTTAGACCATTTTTGCTACTTTCAGTGTACATTCTGTTTTAGGGGCAGTATCACAAAGCAGTTAGTTATACAATACATAAAATTCCTGAAACATAAATACAGTAAGGATATTGAAATCAGACGATATACATGTCCTGAATGAAGAAGACCACCACTCTAGGCCATAACGCCTAACAACCAAACAATGAAAGAAAAAATGAGAATGTGGGTTTACACTGAAAAAACAAGAACACAGTAGCATTAGGATATTATCAATACAACACCATAAGAACGGTCAAAGAGCACCACAGAGAATTCAACAGATTATTTTATAAAACAGGTAATAAGCAAGATTATTATATAAAACAGGTAATAAGCATCACTGAGATACAAACTAACATTCTAAAAGAGAATTAAATAACAACAAGCGAAGAATATGGAATATCCATTCAAAATGCACAGAAATGCAATTAGAAATGTATAATAAAAATATGTTTTATTAAATATATAAATAAAATAAAAAGAGCAGGCATAAAAAAAAAATCAAAGAAATAGATCAAGTGCTGGGAAAATTCTTGCATTCTTTTCATTAATGACTTCATGAATTTCTATCATGATAATGGGAAAACCTGCTTATTTTGTTTTATGATACATAGACTCTGTGTTTTGCTGTTTTAAAGGTAGGAAATCTTAGAAGCCCAGTGATTAGCAGGTTTAAAATAAACAAAGATATTTTTATATGGGGCCAAAGTAGCTGCGAGTCGAACTTAGTCCTATGGTATCGCTTTATTGATGACATCATCATTATTTGAAATAGTTTAGAAGGCACTTTTATAGACCCTTTACAGTATATAAATTCCAATAACTATGCCCTAAAGTTTACCTCTCAATTTCACAAGACTAGTATAGATTTTTTGGATCCATCCTTAGACATTAAATATAATAAAATAGAATCTAAAACATTTTAAAGCCAATAGATGGCAACATGTTCACAAAAAGGTCACCATCAGTGAAAATGGTTGAGGAGCATACCAAGAAATAATATTGTTAAAACTAAAAGGAATTGTTCCAAACTAGAAATTTTCAACAGTCACAGTTTATCAAGATTCAAGAATAAATTGTCGGATAAAGATTTTAACAAAGATAATTGTAGATAAAATAATTAGGGAATCAAATAAAAAATATAGGGTTTATTAATACAGAAAAATAAAGCAAAATTATTCAAACATATTTTCAACAGGCCATATTGATCCCAATATAATCCCAACACAATGTTGTCAATAGAATTTGAAAAAAACATTGGCTCATTTGATTACAAAATACCCTGCAGTGGGATATAACTCCAATGCAACCCTGAACTATATTGTGTGGGGTAAAAATTTTAAGAAGCATTTTTTCACCCACAGTACTATGTAATATTCCAAAGAATAACATGGAGGCTACCAATATGGATTACGATTGTAAAGCATGAAAGTTCATTAAGAAAGAAAAGAATTCAGCAGTCCCTCCACTGGGGAACCAATTCAAATTAAAACCTGGATTACGGTAATTGTATCTCCACCCATGTGTTCTATTTGTTAACTTGACCTCGTAGTCAACAATATGTCAATCAAACCTCATGAAAATTAAAAACAAGAATTTTAGAACACCTAATAATATTAAGTAAGACTCCGAGAAACAAACTGTGCCTTGAAACTGCAATAAATGACATTTCTTTTCATTCTTTGAATTCTTATTCATAGTGTTTGAGCAAATATTAGCACATCGGAGAGGGGGAGATTGAAATTGAACAAATTGTCTCCATCTGGTCTCAATGTTGATGCAGATGTTGCCAACTTTCTATAATGCCTAAATTCAATAGCACAATGTCTTCACTTTACCATGTTACTTTTTATTTGTAAGTTTGTATTTTTTATTCATAATTTGTTTACATATATTTTTCACTATTTTACATTTAATTTTATTGCATCATATTTTCAACACCTCAACATTTTGTATTCGTTATTGTTATACTCTCTCCTAATATGTTTTCACATAGGTTTTTTTGTACACGTGTACAGAGCCATCTAACACAAAACATATGTGTATCTTTAGTTTTCAGTAATGTTCATTTATGTTGTATATATGTTACGGTTATAGCCCGAAGTGTGGGTAATCCTGACATTACCCAGGCGTCATTAGCAAAAGTCCGAAGTGAAATGAAATTTCGGACTTTACCTGGGTAATCTGCAAAGTATCCAGAGGCCTCTGGGTACTCTGATTTTCTGCCCTGTTTTAACCGGGTAATTCGCACATTACCCTAGTGTTGCTGGATAAAGTGTGATATGCAACGAAAAATCGAACTTTATCCGGGTAATCTGCAAAATATGCAAACGCCTCTAGGTACTCCGCTTTTCTTGGGTTTTCAGCAGGATAAACAGTTGACTAAATTCCGAGGATTACCTGGATAAAGCTGCAAACTGTTATCTGACTAATAACAAAATTGTGTTTTTTTTGTTACTTTATAATGAAATTGGATCCACAGTCACATACCACACTAAGGGCTAAATTACAATATTCGCGCAAAAAAATATTAACGCGTGAGGTAAAACCATTTGAGCCGAATCCCGTATTACATAGTCAGTGCAATAACTGCGCACAAACGTCTACCGCCGGTGAACCTGCGTGAACCCTGCACAAGCTTACTGTACGTCGCGTGTCCTATACTCAATATTATGAGCGCAAATGCCAATGTGCGCTGGTACGAGTATGGTATTACAATCTATTTAGCGGTAATTACCGCACAGCCTTTGTGCGCATAATTTTAGCAACTCCTAAAAGATGGTGTTAATGGCAAATCTGAACAACCCAGCCGAACCCAAATACACCAGCCCATAAAAAAAAATGCAGTAAAGTATAGTTACACATTCTACTCATACCAAACCAATAAAATGGAGAAGTTGTGTGTGCATTTATTATTGCTGCAGCATATATGCTCATATTGACTTTGGCAGGCGCAAAACTTAACGTGAGATAATTGTGGTTCTTAATTCTGATTCTGATTAATTCTGAAACCGTGCGCACACAGATTTTTTACGCGCAATGGTATTGCGCGAGCATTCGGGCGCATCCTGTTTGCGCGCGTTATTGATTGCCGGATGAAAAGACGTGCGAAGATTGTAATTCCAGCGGTGATTTCCGCGCGCAAACGTTTAACTCTTGGTGCAAAAATTCACACTTTGCGCAGGGTTTTTGCGCGAAGATTGTAATATAGCCCAAAATAACCATGATGTTACTCTGTGTGTTAATTGTCTGAAAATTTATTTATGAAGATAAAGATATTATATAAAGAGTAACCTAATGGTTATTATATTTTATAAATGATATATATGGACATATGACACATAATAAAGATCATGTAACTCTTTCACATTCATATAAGAAACATATCCTGTTACTCTGTATATTCATTATATCCTTTTAATACATTTTGATGTTTGTCTTTTGCCATTCTCATTACTAATATCCATAGATAATACAAAATTCACTTTTACCCAAGCGGGGTTGAATGCTCTGCAGAGCAGGTGAAGCTGTGGATAGTCCTCAGATTACCCGGGTGAAGCTTCAGACTTGCACATTATCCGGGTAAAGTGCGAATTTTTCAGCTCTTCCAGACTGTTACCCAAGGGCAGTTGGTTAGTCCTAAGATTACCCGGGTAAATTTTCATTTTTTTCCAGCTTTACCCAGCGGTTTTGGGTAATGTCAGGATTACCCGGGTAATCCTAGGATTAACCGCATTTCAGGCTTTACCCGTAACATATACATATAAATAGTACAGTTACAGTTACAGGATTTATAAAGTGCTAACAAGTTCCGTGACGCTGTACAATGGGCGAGACAGAATAACAAATATACATACAAGTACCGGCTCGGTGGAGTAGAGGTAACATCACTGCTCTGCATGGAGAGAGCCTGTGGAGTCATGGGTTCGTTCCCGGCGTGCACCTCTCCAGTAAGTGTCCTTGGGCAAGACACCTAACAGTACATACTCGCCACCCAGGACATACCGTATTTTTCGCTCCATAAGACGCACCTGACCATAAAACGCACCTAGTTTTTAGAGGAGGAAAACAGGAAAATAAATATTCTGAAATCAAATAGTGTAATAATGGATATTGCCCCAGCTCCTCTCATGGATATACTGCCCCAGCTCATGGATACTGCCCCCAGCTCATGGATACTGTCCCCCAGCACATGGATACTGTCCCCAGCTCATGGATACTGTCCCCCAGCTCATGGATACTGTCCCCCAGCTCATGGATACTGTCCCCCAGCTCATGGATATGCCCCAGCACATGGATACTGTCCCCCAGCTCATGGATACTGTCCCCCAGCTCATGGATATGCCCCCCAGCTTAGGGATATGCCCCCCAGCTCATGGATACTGCCCCCCAGCTCATGGATACTGTCCCCAGCTCATGGATACTGTCCCCCAGCTCATGGATACTGTCCCCAGCTCATGGATACTGTCCCCCAGCTCATGGATATGCCCCCCAGCTTATGGATATGCCCCCAGCTCATGGATACTGCCCCAGCTCATGGATATGCCCCCCAGCTTATGGATATGCCCCCCAGCTTATGGATATGCCCCAGCACATGGATATGCCCCCCAGCTTATGGATATGCCCCCCAGTTTATGGATATGCCCCAGCATATGGATATGCCCCCCAGTTTATGGATTTGCCCCCCAGTTTATGGATATGCCCCAGCACATGGATATGCCCCAGCACATGGATTTGCCACAGCTCATGGATATGCCCCAGCACATGGATTTGCCCCCAAATTTATGGATATGCCCCAGCACATGGATAATGCCCCAGCTCATGGATAATGCCCCAACACATGGATATGCCCCAGCACATGGATAATGCCCCAGCTCATGGATAATGCCCCAACACATGGATATGCCCCAGCACATGGATATGCCCCAGCTCAATCATGGATTTGCCCCAGCTCGCTCATGGATGTGCCCCAGCTCGCTCATGGATGTGCCCCAGCAGCTCATGGATATGCCTCAGCTCACCTGTCGCCGCCGCGTTAGGCTCCCTCTGAGCGTGCGTCCGGCGGCAGGAAGCTTGGGCACTCGCCTGGGGGAGCTCCCCAGGCGAGTGCCCAAGCCTCCTGCCGCCGGACGCACGCTCAGAGGGAGCCTAACGCGGCGGCGACAGGTAAGCTGAGGCATATCATGGGGCATTCGCTCCATAAGACGCCCCCACTTTTCCACCCACTTTTTGGGGGGAGAAATAATGCGTCTTATGGGGCGAAAAATACGGTACTTGAAAACGAGAGAAATCTCAATGTATCCTTCCTGGTAAAATACTATGTAAAAAAAAAAAAAAAGTTAAACACACAGAACAGTAGGGGAGCGGACCCTACTCAAGAGTTTACAATCTAAGAGGAGAGGGGTGACACACTAGGTGAGGGCAAGACTGTCGATGGAGATGCACCAGGATACAGAGGCACAATTGCTGTATGATTTTCCAGGACAAAGCTGACAATTTAAGGTTTAAGGAGTTTGGGCACCTTGCTACACACCTATTGATTTCTGCTAATATGGTGATGGCATTTCCAAACTGAGAAGCAGATATATGACACGAGATTTACACAAAGAAGATCTATTGCACATTCACTCCCTATGAACCACTCTGCAACTAAACAAGCTTTTCTCCATTGCAGATTCGTTCCCCAGGAACCTCTGTTGGTGCTATATAAATATGAGATAACGTTAACGAAATTAATGCACATCATATGTTTTTGTCACCTTTGAGAATGTACCTTTCTGGGACAAAACGCATCACGTGTGATTGTATTTATTGGGGTACTGTGTTCTCAATTTCTTTATAACTTATTTTGTGTAATTCTTATTATTAGGTAAATTGGGCTTTTTTCACCCTTGGTTCTTTCTGCCAATGGAAATATCCATCCTGGACGATCTAACATATTCTGGAGCAGTGTTATCATCAGCTTGTCCCATAATCCATTGGATCCATATTGCTAAAGTGCCAGAAAAGATGTGGGAGAAAGGTTTGTGGTAAGAAATAAGAAGTGGGGAGATCTGTTCTTGCCTACATGGTCATAATCCTCTCATACTAGTTAAGACAAAGCACTGAACATAACTTGGAGTTATAGGGACTAGAAGAATAAAAAATGACTTCATCTACATTTTTGTTATATCAAATTGAACTTAAAACTGATCTGCAAAATCCAAATTAGAAGCTCAGATAATTGCAAAGGAGCGATCCCCCATTATACTGGCCATTATTCTTGGAAAGGATACAATTTTAATGTCCCAAAGTGGAGGATACTGTATATACTACCTTGCAGAATACGTTGGAGCAATAGTAATCAATCAATATTAATATTGAGTGGTATTTTTAATCAAATTCCTTTCATTAATATACAGAATTGAGGAACTGAGTTTCACACCGCACTTACTGTCTAGTTTATCTTGCTGTAAAGTACTTATTTTGTTGACTACTTTATTATTATTTTTTTAAAAACAAAGTGTAGAAAGTTTTTTCAAGCACAAATTGCCGCCTTCCATATCTGTCATAAAAGAATGGGGTGAACAGGGAGGAGCTTCAGCCAACTTATCAGCAGTCGCATTAGATACTTAATGGTCCAGAAAGTTGGACCGTTACTTCTTGTTGCTCTGAGTTTGTACTAGAGTATGTGTTATCATCAGTTACAAGTATTTATAACGTGCTAATAAATTCCAGCTGTGCAATGGGTGAGACAGAATAACAAATATCCATACAAGTTAAACACACATAACAGTAGGAGAGAGGACCCTGCTTGAGAGCTTACAATCTAAGAGGAGAGGGGCGACACACTAGGTGAGGGTAAATAGCTGGGTATGTGAAGTAGCGGGTGCGTAGGGAGCTGAGTGGGAAGATGGTGCAAGAAGCAACAGTGGGGAGACCATGGAGTGAGCTGATAGGCTTCTTTAAAGTAATGTGTTTTCAGAGACTTCTTGAAGGACTGGAGAGATGGGGAGAGTCTAATGTCGCGGGGAGGGAGAGCCATAGGAAAGCGGCAGCTCGGGAGAAGTCCTGAAGGCGAGAGTTGGGGGTGCGGGTACGAGAAACTGATAGCATCAGATCATTGGCTGAGCGAAGTGGTCAGAATTGGATGTATCTGCTGATGAGAAAGGAGATGTAGGCAGGGGCGCGGTTATGGAGAGCTTTGTATGTGAGCACCAGTATTTTGAATAGAATTCTAAAGGAAACAGGGAGCCAGTGTATAGATTGACAGAGGTGTGAGGCACAAACAGGGAAATGTTACAGCTGGTGAGATGAGCAGTTTTAAAGAAAAGAGTCTATCACCAAAGTGTACAGGTCTTGCTTCCACCTGTAAATTGCATGAAGCTGGTTTTCAGTCTGGAAGTTGAAATCGCTATTGCCAATGGTTCATGATATGGGAATATTCAGAATCCTGGGGATCCAGGACGAAATCACTGCAGATTGCTATATATCTGGAATTCCAAGCGGCTGTTCTGTTGACCAATCTCGGAAGATATTTTGCTTGGATTGAAATGTTTCTGATCATATAATACCTCTAAAACATCTTCTGCCAGATTTGCTAAACTCTTTGTTCTAGGACCCCCTTCCCCCAATAAACTGATGCATTTTTCTGTCTCCAGATCATTTATTCATTGTAGGACGAAATACTTTATGTCCGAATTATGATTGATTCATGCAAACCATGAATCAATGACACTTTTTGATCACAATTGATCACAATGTTGAATCACATAGTTCGTGTCAGTGCGGCCTTGAGTACAATTTGCATGTTCATTGCATTAAACATTAAACAGATTGAAACCCATCTACTCCCTATTCCCATCGCCTATATCTAGTGGGTGAGGGGCTAAATCAAAACAGGTGGGCTGTTTGGCTTCCTATGATTTAACCCCTCAACTGCATGCAATAGGTGGGAAATGTGGTGGGTACAAGGGGCTGTCTTTGTTGGCCACGTTATTTTTGTATTATTACTTTCATCAAGTCTAATCTTCCATTGTGTTTAATTTTTATGTCTTTGATTATTTCTCTGTGTTTTAGTACTATCGCTTCCCTTCTCTGCTTTGTCAATTTTGTTTCGACTTGGATATTTACCATGACACTCATTTGTTCTAGTCCAATTCTACCCATAGTCTCTAGGAAGATTTTTTACAGTGTTACTAATTGAACAATAGGGAACATAATTATCCTTGGTGCATAATTATACGAGCATTCAACTTTTAATACAGCTATTCACATTTCAACTGAAAATTAGTCTTTATGTCTCCCAAAATAGTCTTTGTCGCTTCAGGGAAGTTGCGACGTGCCATATATTTTTAGATCCCATTTAACTTTTATCCTGTAGTGAAAAGAAGCTCACGAAGCAAACATCAGAGATCTGAAAAACCTGTGATGAATTTTAGCAGGAGTTCAAAAGTACATGTGTTCTTTTTTCATGTCTAACTCATGTGTAGAGCGTATTAATCTTTCATAAAGACAATCTTCTGCCTAAGACCTCTCCTATAAAGGACTGCAGAGATCGAGAATTTTGTAAACATTAATACTTGTGTATGTTTTTTGGCTGGGGTTTTGGATGATTCTGATGGTGTGTTGTTTAATTGGCACAAACATACTCAATTGACACTTTTAATAAGTGTAATGCATTCAGCTGGTAGCCACAGCTATTGCTATTTTCTTGCCAGCTATCAGCTCAGGCACCAGTTTCATTTATTTAAGCAGATGAATTATTAATGAGAATTGCTGATATTGGCTGGAGTTTAAAGACGTACTTTAAATGGATACTCTACTAAAAAGTCATCCCGCTTTTCTTTTGCTAATCTACATTGGCCAGATACTGCTGACTCTACATCTGATAAGTGTTTTTTTTTTTAAAAAAAAACACTGTTTGCTTATTTATTTAAAAAAAAATACTTTTGTGTTCCATGTTTTTCTCCGTCGGAGAGCACCCCGTCTTCTGGTCCAGGCTTCCTTAAGTTGGAAGATCCTGGAGACTCTTACGTGCGAGTGGAGTATGCGCCGCTCTCACGCTAACTACCAATGAGAGGATTTCTTCAGGAATCATTTGCAGTTGCTTCACGACATTCGTGAGCAGGAAGTTGAACTAAAGTTCAACCCCTACGCAGCTAGATATCCACTCCCATCAATGTACAGATCAGTGTTGTGTATGCACCTTGTCTGCACGTAACACCAATCAACTAAGTGGGGTGGAACTTTGCTTTATAAGCCCTCTCTCCCGCAAACACCTGCAAAGACTCTGCATAACCAAAGGTAAGCACCTACTAAGCATGTTGATTAGGGATGAGCTGTTCGGGTTCGGACGGTTCGGGGTTCGACCCGAACTTAGCCTGTTCAAGCAGATCGCGAACCCCGAACATTTCCGGGTGTTCGCCGCATGTTCGACCACAATGGACCACAATGCATTTTCCCACTGCCTGAAGCTCGTAAATGGCTACAGCCTTGCACCTGACCACAGGTCTGGTGCAAGACTGGTTGAACACTATGCCAATCACCGCTCAGAGTCCTGATTGGGCAAATTTTGCCCAATCATGGGCTCACAGAGCTAAGTCCCGCAGCACACTATATAAGGTTTCAACGCAGCGCTTCTGCACGTATTTCAGAGGAGATTTCAAAGAAGATAGTTGTGTGTGTAGTTACTGCCGGTCTGCCACGCTACTGGGGGGGTCTGGGGGGTCTCATTTGGACCAAATATCAGGGAATTTAGGTGATGTGTGTCTTGTCACTGTGCCAGCAAGTTTTTTTGGGGTTTACAACTTTATTTAAAACATTTGTGAATTGAGGTGATTTTCTGGGTCTTGTCACACTGTGCCAGCAAGTCTTTTTGGGTCTCATTTATACCAAATATCAGGGAATTTAGGTGATGTGTGTCTTGTCACTGTGCCAGCAATTTTTTTTGGGGTTTACAACTTTCTTTAAAACATTTGTGAATTGAGGTGATCTTCTGGGTCTCGTCACACAGCCAGCAATTATTTTTGGGGCTCACTAATTTCTTTAAAACACTTGTGAATTAAGGTGATCTGTGTCTCGTCATACAAACAGTACCACGCTGTATTTTGGGGCTCACTAATTTCTTTAAAACACTTGGGAATTAAGGTGATCTGTGTCTCGTCATACAAACGGTACCACGCTGTATTTTGGGGCTCACTAATTTCTTTAAAACACTTTGGAATTAAGGTGATCTGTGTCTCGTCATACAAAAAGTACCACGCTGTATTTTGGGGCTCACTAATTTCTTTAAAACACTTTGGAATTAAGGTGATCTGTGTCTCGTCATACAAAAAGTACCACGCTGTATTTTGGGGCTCACTAATTTCTTTAAAACATTTGTGAATTAAGGTGATCTGTCTCTTGTCACTGGCTGCTAGCTATCAGTGTGTCTCACTGAGTTATACCAGAGTTATTTAAATCTTTATACCAGAGTTGAATCAGAGTTCTGTATATATTAATCTATATATCACTCACCATGTCTGAAAGAACAAAAAGGACAGGCAGACGCTCCCAGCCACAGATAAGAGGGCAAGCAGCCCCTGTGTCGGGAGGCTGTGTCTCTGGTCGTGGTGGACATGGTGCATCCTCTGCAGGGGCACGCTTGTCCTTTCTAACTGGTGCTGGCCGTCTTAAGCAGCAGCAACATACAGAGGACTTGGTGGATTGGCTAACCAGGCCATCCTCATCCTCCGAGTCCTCTGCCAGCCAGGCTTCTAGTGCTTTACAGTCCACCTCAGCTGCCAAAGCATCTAATGCAGCCTCCATGTCCACAGCTACTCATGCCGTAGCCTCGCTATCACACACGGAGGAGTCAGCTGAATTGTTTGACTACAATGAGAGTGACATGCTGCTTGAGGATGCGCAGCAAGTACAGTGCTCTGATTCAATCTCTGAGGTTGAGCAAGGGAGTATAATCAACCTACAGGAAGGGGGTGCCAGTGATGACACACAAATAACTGGCACTCATGTTGCCCCAGCAGCTGCAGCATACTGCCAAGTTGGCTCCAGTGACTAGGAGATAGGGGGTGAAGATGACATTGATGATGATGAGGTCACTGACTCCACCTGGGTGAGATCGAACTGAGGAATCAAGTGAGGAGGAGGGGGAGGAGGAGGAGGCACAGCAAACACGAGGCACAACATCCTCTGTGACCAACCGTAGCACTAGCCAGTCCAAGGCATCACATGTCAGAGCTGCTCCGGTGCAGAGCGCTGTTGTCTCAAAGAACACATGCAGGAACTCTGCTGTCTGGGAGTTCTTTAAGAACTGTGCAGCAGACCCCACCGTTGCTATTTGTAATCTATGTCAGAGGAGGCTGAAGCGTGGAATAAACACTGGACACTTGGGTACCATGTGCTTGAGGCAACATATGAACAAGTGCCACACATCCCGTTGGGGCAAAACTTTGCGTAGGTCCTCCTCCTCCTCATCTGTCTCTACCCACACTGTATGTCCTGCCATGCAATTGCCTACAACCTCCACCGACAGGGATGATGCTACAGTAATGGATGTACCAGCAGGTCCTTCCTCACAATGTGACATCATCCCAGTAGCTGAAGATTTACGCAGTCAGATTACGTTGCCGCAGCTGCTGCAGCAAAAGAAAAAATATAGTCCCAACCATCCCCAAGCACAGCGTCTAAATGCCAGCTTAGCAAAATTACTCGCATTGCAGCTGCTGCCTTTCCAGCTGGTGGACTCTGCTCCCTTCCGTGAATTTGCTGAATGCGCTGTACCACAGTGACAGGTTCCAAAACGCCATTAATTTTCACGCAAGGCCATTCCAGCACTATACCAGCACGTGGAAGACAATGTTATCCAGTCATTGGGAAAGGCAGTCAGCAGCAAGGTGCATGTCACTTTAGACACGTGGTCCAGCAAGCATGGACAGGGTCGTTACATTTCCTTCACGGCACACTGGGTAACTCTGATTGCAGCTGGGAGGGATCCAAGATGGGGCTCTGTGCTGGAGCTTGTTCATCCACCACGCCTCCAGAAAGCTGCTTGTATGAGGTCTGTCTGCTCACCACCACCACCTCTTCTCCTCCTCCTCCTTCTCTGGCGAAGTGGCAGTTAAACCGACGCCTGACAGGGTCTACGCAATGGCTCAAGCAAAAAGATGCCATACTATGCTTGAGCTGGTTTGTTTAGGGGACAGGAGCCACACCGGGTCAGAAATTTTGTCAGCTCTGCAGGGGCAGGTGCAGAGATGGTTAACACCACGCCAGCTTGAGCTGGGAATGATCGTCTACGATAATGGCAGCAACCTTCTCTCCGCCCTACGCAAGGGTAAATTGATGCATGTACCATGCCTAGCACATGTCCTAAATCTGGTGGTACAGCGTTTCCTAACCAAGTACCCAGGGCTGCCACAGCTTCTCATCCAGGCCAGAAAAGTCTGCAGCCACTTCAGACGGTCATTCCCAGCAAGCGTTCGCCTGGCAGAAATTCAAAGGGAATTCCACCTTCCCACAAACCGTCTGATCTGTGACATGCCCACCAGGTGGAATTCGACATTAGCAATGCTGCAGCAGAGGGCCATCAATGAGTACCTGTGTGAGTATGGCACAAGGACAGGTTCAGGTCAACTTGGTTTCCCCCCCTCAGTGGCTGATGATCAAGGATGCATGCACTGTACTGTACCATTTGAGGAGGCAATGAGGATGGTGAGCAGGGACAGTGCATGCATCAGTGACACAATTCCTTTAGTGTTCCTGCTGGAGCACACTCTGCAGGGAATTATAGATGTGGCTCTAGAGGCAGAGCAGCGGGAGGAAGAGGAGGCCTTCCCTAGCTCTGAAGGCCCCAGTCTTTCTGCAGACAGCATTCCAGCGGGTCCTACTCAGATCAGACAGGAGGAGGATGAGGAGGAGGAGGACTATTTAAGTAGTGGGGGCATTGAAGGTGGGGATTCCTCAAGGCAGGGTTTTGTGTGCCCAGAAACAGAAGGGCTTGTGCGTGGCTGGGAGGAGGAAGTGCATGATACGGTCATCCTCATTGACCAGGAAGACTCGGCAGCTAATGCCACCTTCAACCTACGCTGCATGGGCTCCCTAATGATGCAAAGCCTGCTAAAGGACCCCAGGATTCGTGCTATCAAGGAGAGGGATCATTACTGGTTGGCAACCCTTCTTGATCCACGATACAAGGGGAAAGTTGCCCGCACAGAGGGAGCACAGGATGACAAAACTTGAGGACGCTCTAAAGCGAAACTTGTGTAACACCTTTCCAGGCACTGTTAGATTACCAAGTGCTGACACACGTGCTTCTGAGGCTGCAGGTGATCAGAGGAATAGCGGTGAAGGCCAGGGCTGCTTGACTGATGCATTTTTAATTTTTTTAGTCTCGACTCCAGGGACGTCAAATGTAGGCACCATTTCCAGCGTGTTCACCATATGGTGCAGGACTACCTTAGGGGCAAGGGCAGACCTGGATACCTTTCCAGCAGATGATCCACTGGCTTACTGGGTGTTGAGATGGATCACTGGCCAGAATTTAGCCAATATGCTATGCAGCTACTAGGTTGCCCTTCATCTAGCGTGCTTTCCGAAAGGACGTTCAGTGCCGCTGGAGGTTTTGTCCAGACAAAAGAGTGCGTCTGTCCACCGACTCTGTAGACCGGCTGACATTTTAAAAAATGAATCAGTCCTGGATCAGCAGCTATCAATCCCCTGATGCTGAAGTAATGGAATAGATAGTGAGAGTCCTCTTCTGCATTCACAAACCTCCAGCACTGAACTCTTCCACAATACCACAAAAGGGTACGGTGTGAAGGCACTTGCTGCCATGAAAGGCACAATATCTGGCTGCACTGACGCCCATTAAAAAAAAAAACTTTTCAATATAGGACCACATGGCTACCCCTGCACTCTTCCACAATACTACAGAGGGGTTACTGTATGATGATACTTGCTGGCCTAGCACCAAAGGCACAATATCTGGGTGCACTGACGCCCATTACCAGATCAAAAAATTTTCAATAAAGGACCACATGGTCCACCCCTGCACTCTTCCACAATACCACAGAGGGGTTACTGTATGATGATACTTGCTGGCCTAGCACCAAAGGCACAATATCTGGGTGCACTGACGCCCATTACCAGATCAAAAACTTTTCAATAAAGGACCACATGGTCCACCCCTGCACTCTTCCACAATACCACAGAGGGGTTACTGTCAGGTTCCTAGCCGCCGGCGCCATAAAAGAACTAAAGGCAAAGTGTCTCAGCGAAATAACAATGATTCTCCTACAGAACCAAGTTGTTCCAGCAACCAGGTGCTAGCCATAACATCTTGATTTCTCGACTATAAATAAGGGTCACTCCCAAAGCAAGACGCTTTTGCATTGTTCTGGTGAACATCTCACTAGGAAGGAGCTGTCTTCTGTCCCTGCCTGCTATAACCTGTTTTTGTCTTGGTTCTCACCATACTGTTCATAGTTCCTGCTACAAGAATCCTGCATCCTGCGGAATCCACAACCTGCTACCCTTCATCTTACAAGTATCTTCTGATCCTGCTCCCCTGCAACCTACAGAATTCTCTGAGCCTGCTGTCCTGCATCCCACAGGTTCTACAGTTGTCGCCGCCCTGTATCTCCCAGGATTTACAGAAGGTGCTGCCCTGCATCCCGCAGGTCCTACAGTTATCGCTGCCCTGCATCTCCCAGGATTTACAGAAGGTGCTGCCCTGCATCCCGCAGGTCCTACAGTTGTCGCTGCCCTATATCCTGCAAGTAACCTCTGATCCTGCTGCCCTACAACCTACAGAATCCTCAGCCTGTTGCCCTGCATCCAAACCCTCAGAGCCTGCTACCTCGCATCCCGCTGAATCTGTCGCTCTACAGATCCAGGACCCCCTCGCTCTACAGATCCAGGACCCCCTTGCTCTACAGATCCAGGACCCCCTTGCTCTACAGATCCAGGACCCCCTCGCTCTACAGATCCAGGACCCCCTCGCTCTACAGATCCAGGACCCCTCTGTATACCCAGGACCCTCTGCCTCCAAAGACTCTTCCGTTTCTATTTTCCTATTTATTTTTCTAAAGCTCTTTGTCTCTCTTCCTTCTCCCATTCCTCTCCATATCTTGTTCAATCTACTCTTTTCCTTTTATATGTAGTAGTATAGTTTAGTGTAGTTTAGTTTTGTTACTTTTGGTCTACCTTTCTCTCATCTTGCCTTTTTAGTTTCTTATTGCTGATTATTATTTATACAGTGTTTTCCTTATCATCCAGCTACATAATTGTTTATTCATATTTGTTTACTGCCTCTTATGTCTTACTCTTAATAAACCCCCTTTTTTTTTTTGTTCATATACGTCTTTCTATTTCTCATTGCACATTGGGCTCAAACCTGCCACCCCGGAACCAGGATCCTTACAGTTACTGTATGATGATACTTGATGGCCTGGCATTAAAGGCAGAATATCTGGGTGCAGTGACGCCTTAACCAGATGCATATCTTTTCAATATAGGACCACATGGTCCACCCCTGCATTCTTCCACAATACCACAGAGGGGTTACTGTATGATGATACTTGCTGGCCTGCCATTAAAGACAGAATATCTGGGTGCACTGACGCCCATTACCAGATAAAAAACTTTTCAATATAGGACCACATGGTCCACCCCTGCACTCTTTCACAATACCACAGAGGGGTTACTGTAAGCTAGTACTTGCATGCCTGGCACTAAAGGCACAATATCTGGGTGCACTGCCATTGATGCCTGTATCAGATTCATATACTCAGAGGGATTACGGTGTGACAGCACTGTTGCCGACGCTAAAAGCCCAATTTTAAAGCACCTATTGTTACTTTCATCCAAAGCCTGCATAAGTTTCAAAATAATTTAGCCCAAAAAAAACTAAACTTTTTCTGCGCGTCCTAAAATGTCTTTTCATACAGGCTGCCGCCCCAAGCAGTTGTTTATGGATAGATTAAAGGAAAAGCATTTACCTTCATATGAAACGTCATTTATTTGTTTTTAATTGTTTCTATACATCCTAGAAATCCGCCACTTCACGGGCAGGTTATGGGGACCTCCTAGGCACGATATTTGAAGGAATTTTTCGTTCTTATTTTTAACCCTTATTTCATGGAAAACTCACTGTCCCTTTAAAAACGTTTTTTTTTAAAACTTTTTGTCCTTGTTTCCTGTCCCCCAGGGCACTACCCGGACCCCATACACCTTTTATGGCAAATATGTAGCATATATGCCCTCTTGGAGGGCACTCTAAAAAACCGAATTTTCAGCCCCATTGACTTGCATGGGGGTTCGGGTTCGGTCCCGAACAAATGGGAAGTTCGGGTTCGGGCTCGAACCGAACTCGGTGTTCGGCTCATCCCTAATGTTGATGTCACTGGTGACCAAGATCGCGACAGGCAGGAGGGAAAGTCGAAATTCCTCCAACCCAATGACAGCTGTGTGGACTCTTCAGCTTCACACAGCTTTTCCAACTAATGGAGATGGAGAAGGAAGAATGACAGCTATACTCTTCTCACTCTGACAAACGTAAGCAGATTATTATTCTTTATTTATAAAGCGCCAGCATATTCCGCAGCACTGTCCAATGGGCACAATATATACAGGGTTACAATACATTGAACAACATTTTTACTTACCAGTACAGGAGGTACTATTCCCATAGGAACTCACAATCTAGAAGAAGCAAATAACATTTTGAGGGAGTAGAGTGTACCTTTAAGTTGAAAACAGGGGTGAAGGAAGAGAAAAGTAGTCCCTCCCACAATTCCTGCCTAGGCCCCTCCTCCTCTTTATAAAATGAAACTATCTTTTAAAACTCACCTAATAAAAAAGCCATGAGCTGTACACACACTCAAATGTTCCGCTGTGCAATGCAGTCTGACAACCTGGAATGCTGTCCAGTGGAAGGTGATTGACAGCTATTCAGCAGGGAACGGCCCTCTGCTTTAGAGCACTGGAAAAGACAATGGAAGGGGAACATTTTAAGACTTAGATGAGCTGAGTTTTCTTTCAAAGAGATTTAATTACAATCCACACTCACTGAGCTTCACAAAGCTCCTTGTAGCTACTAAAATGGGTGTTTTAAAGACCAAATGCATGATTCAATGCTACCATGTCAAACATAGATTGACATTATCACTCAAACAAGTTCTCATACAAATTGTATTTCATACGTTTAAATATAGTTAGTTAAAAGTATTTATAAAGCGCTAACAAGTTCCGTAGCACTGTACAATGGGTGAGACAGAACAACGTATGTACAGTATTCCCCCGCATATTCGCGGTTCGGTAATCGCGGACTCAGTCATTCGCGGATTTTGCCGCTTACCACGTGGTAGCAGCATCCCGGTGTGTCATCTATGGTTCCTTATTGAATATTGTTCAAAGGAGCCCTCGGCAAAGAACGGAACTCTACCTCCCCAGGCTCCAACACATCAGCGCCTCCCAAACACACCCCTTTGTGCAGCCCCCTGATGTGTTAGAGCCTGGGGAGGTGGAGTTCCGATCTTTGCCGAGGGCTCCTTTGAACAATATTCAATAAGGAACCATATAGGACACAACACCCCGGCAGAGAAGCTGCTCCTGTGCGTCTCCGGGCGCACGATCGTGGCCAGGGCATTCCCTTCTCTCGGCATCATTACAAGAGAGGAGATGCCGAGCCTCCTGGATCCCCGGACCACGCTTGCAGGGGTGCACAAGAGTCTCGGCATCTCTGAACGATGCCGAGAGAGGAGAATGCCCTGGCCACGATCGTGAGCCCGGAGACGCACAGGAGCAGCTTCTCTGCCGGGGTCTAAAGGTCTGGAGATGTACAGGAGCAGCCATTCTGCCAGGAGGACGGCGGCTCCTGGGTCCTAATGCAGCATGGCTGTGCTTTTTTTTAGCACAGCCACAATTCGCGGTTTTTCAAAATTCGCGGGGGTTGTTGGAACGTAACCCCCACGAATTTCGGGGGATTACTGTACATACAAGTTAAACACACAGAACAATAGGAGAGAGGACCCTGCTCGAGAGTTTACAATCTGATGGAACCTATCTGTTCTGGAATCTGAAGCAGAAGTGGTCAGGAGCATCTCAACGAAGTGGTCGGGGCAGGATAGACCTGGTAATCAGGGAGGAGTTGTAGGCAAGAGCACGATTATGGAGAGCTTTGTACGCGAGCACCAATATTTTGAATTGAATTCTAAAGGAAACCAGGACCCAGTGTAGAGATTGACAAAGGGGTGAGGTGCAAGAAATGCATGAGGTGAGGTGGATGAGCCTAGCACCGGCATTCATAACAGACTGCAGAGGGAGAATCTGGGATCTCTTAAGGCCAGAGAGAAGGAGGTTACAGTAGTCAAGGCGGGAGATAATAAAAGCTTGGATGAGCATTTTAGGAGCGTCCTGATTAAGAAAGGGACGGATGCGTGCATTGTTTTTTAGGTGGTAGTAGCAAGATTTGGTTAGAGACTGAATGTGAGGAGTGAGAGATCAGAGTCAAAGAGGACCCTGGGGCAACGAGCCTGAGCGGTAGAAGTAATGATGGTACCATTCACCTGAAGGGAAATGGGTGCCGGAATGTTGGTTTTAGAGGGAGGGAAGACGAGAAGTTCAGTTTTAGGGAGGTTGAGCTTTATGAAATGGGAAGTCATCCAGTCAGAGTCAGTCGATAGGCAGGCTGTAACATGGCCCAACACAGGAGGAGCGAGATCGGGAGAGGAAAGGTAGATTTCATCAGCATAGAGTTGATATTGGAGTCAATAGGAAGAAATGAAGAAATGACACTGAAGGAGCGCAGTGAGAGATAGGAAAAGAACCAGGAGAGATTAGTGCCACCGAGGCCAAGTTGACCCAGCGTGAGGAGCAGGGGAGGGTGGTCAATTGTATCAAATGAAGCAGAAAGGTCAAGAAGAATAAGCAGGGAGAAGTGACTGTTGGTTTTAGCAGCAACTAAATTTGGTCACCTTGGTCAGAGCAAATAGAAAAATCATATTTGTTTCTCATGGAAGTTATTCTCTACCATTGTTGCAAACGAAAGTGATAATCACTTTCTGTTTTGAAACTTCTGTCGTCGTTTGAATTTCCTGCTCTGGATTGACAAAGTTTATTACGGTTGCAGCAACGGTAAATAACGGAGATTACTGACTAGTGATTAGAACCCTGTGTCTCTTTTACATCTGTTTTAGCTGGTAGAGTGGGGAAATTACATTAAATACATTAAATGAATATATGAAATCAACATTTTGTTTTTTCTTGGTCTCCATGCACCCTGTTGTATTTAATCATTTCTGCCTGTAATATTTACAGCTTAAATGTTCTTGCTGTTTATATCATGCTTTTTCAAAGAACTGGATATATTCATTGAAGATGACAGAAGTATTCTGCTGCTGGTGTTTGTAATCTCTTTATAGCAGTCTGCCACTCATTTCCTGTACACCCTCCCCAGGCCAGACAGTATGCTTTACTGAACTGCTTTCATCAACAGAATGAATGGTGACCTCTGCTATCCAGACTTACTGGCTGTCAGGTTAATTGGAGGCCCCTCTCAGGGAGTACCTCTCTCCTAAAACTATCAACTAACCCTACACAAACAAATGTAATATCAGTACCATTTAAAGAGCCAAGGCTCAGTTGCAAGTGTATTGTAAAACACAGAAAACCATAGTTCAAGACCATCAGAATCTGCTTAACAGCCTAATTTGACTTCTCATCAAATGTTTGTGGATTTCATAGATCGGTACATGGCACTGGGTATAAGTGTGTTTCATGTATACTGTATAGCCAACAGTTCACATTAAACTCTAATATACCACATGGACAATCTGTTTCTGAGGCACCATTACAATGTATCAATTTGTTAAAGAAACATCTGAAAATAATCTGGAGTTATTTAGGCTGAGTGCAGCTAGCTTTGGCAAAGTTCAGTGAACCACTCTCTTTGTGACTCTGTACATTATCAAGTAATACGGTTGCTGGCAGTTAGCCTGCAGTAAAATAATACAGGACATGCAGCCTTTAATTATCTTAGAGTTTTTTTATAATCTGAATTGGACAACAGATTGCATGCATCACAGTAAAGGGATGGTTTTTCAAAGCACTGTCTTGTTACTATGAGTCATGAAATAGAAACTTTAAAAAATAATCTATTTTCTTGATGTTTATCATAAACCAGATTAAGAACATTCCTAATGAGAGAGTAAGTATTTCAATTAGACAAATGCAGGACCTACTCACCTCATGTTAGGGTATGCCCTTAGAACCAGATAAAAGCTTTATATTTGTAAATTTATTTATTTTATTTATTTATTTATTTCTTTACAGTAGGGCTTATTCAGAGAGAGACGATCTGGCCCCGAAATAGGCACTGAACAGGGAACTTCCCCTTATGGTGCCATGTCGTGGCCATTCAGCTATTCAGAGAGCAGGCAGTTCGCCAAACTGCCAACAAGTACGGTGCCTGTTCGAAGGCAGTGAAATTCCCCATAGAGAAGCAATGGTTAATCTATTCAGAGAACACTGAACAGCAGTGAAAAGTTGCCGAAGTGCCCTGCTGTTCAGTGGTTTCCTTCAGCAGGTTTATTCAGGCGAATACCATAGGCTTCAATGTTAAAAATATTCCCGTTTTTATCCAATATTCAATAAACCGTTTATTATTTTAATCTGCATTAAAAAGTCTCTTTATTTATTGATATTTTTTAGGATCCTTTAGGGATTTTTCGGGAATTTCTTTTTCCTTTTTTTGTGTTTTTTCTTTAATCTGCAACAGACCTTTTTATTATTATTCATAGGACCTTATATGTAAATTCCAGCCATATTCTTTCAGTAGTTTTTTTTGCAAACAGCGTTTCAATGTTGACACTTTCAATCGTATTGTGTTTTTTTTTATTTTCCCCGTCTGGCCAGGGGCGGATTAAGGCTCACTGGTGCTCTAAGCATTGACAAATCTTGGTGCCCCCTCCTTTCCACGCTGGCCGAGTCCATTTTAGTTGTTGACCTGTCTGACTACATACACATTGCAGGTTGCAGCAGTATAAAAATTTATTTGTATGACAACACAAAATGCTCTACAAACTAAGCCAAGCTTAGGCTACATAAAGTTCTACAAATAGGCAATACAACATCTATTTTAAAGGAACCCCTAAAAAGACACCCAAACACCCTGAATACCTGGAGGGGCCATAAAAAGACACCCACACCTGAATACCTGGAGGGGCCCTAAAAATACACCCACACCAGTGGGGTATTTTGGCCTAGGCCAACAAGGCCTAGGCCTAGGGCGCCACTTTCCAGGCGCCACTTTTTTTTTTTTTTACTTTTGCAAAGTATTTTGCCAGGAAGGATACATTGAGATTTCACTAATTTTCAAGTATATCCTGGGTAGGCAAGGCCTAGGCTTTCACTTTCCAGGAGGCAGCAAAAAACCTCACCACTAAGGCTGGGGTCAGACCAGCGCACTTTTAACGTGCGTTCTGGCGCACATAATTACGGCCGCACTAGCAGCAGATGACGGGCAATGACGGCCAATATACGATGTACGGCCGCACAAAAGTCCGGCCGTGCAACGCAAGTGGAATTTGAACGCATTTTTTCGAGAACGCAGAACCGCTAGTACTGACGTACTGAGTGCGCAGCTGCGGCATAGCGGCGTGTGTGTGTGATTAGGAGATGTCAGACGCTGCTAATGTCCAGCCTACATAACGTCCAGACGCAAAAAGAGTTTTATTGACGATCCGTACAAAATCACGCACGAAAAATGCGCATGTATGACCGTTTTCGCGCACTCCGTGAAAAAATACGTCAATTCGTTTGGACGCACTTTTTTACGTTCGCGTTTAAAAATGCTTTCGTTTGACCCTAGCCTAAATGGGTTACTCACAGAGCACCGAAATGACGCCAACATGTTGGTGTTCTGTAGTTCCCTGCACTTCGGGGAATAAAATTTCCCCACCCTGCAGTGAATTCACCATTCACCGCAGGGTCCCCAAAGTGCATGGAGTCGGCCGCTGTATGCTGCCACCGCAAACCCGTGGCCTGCTGTTTTCAAAAGAACCACTTAACGAAAATGTCTGGAATTTACATATAAGATCCTATGATTGATAATAAAAAGTTCTGTTACAGAAAAAAGAAAAACCGCTATTAAAAAAAGGGGGGGGGGATTTTGCTTAAAAATGACTAAAGGGTACTAAAAAAAAAATCAAAGACTTTTTACTGCAGATTAAAATAATAAATGGTTTATTAGATATTGCATAAAAACGGGAATATTTTTAACATTGAAACCTATGGGGTTCGCCTGAATAAACCTGCTGATTGAAACCACCGAACATCAGGGCATTTCACTGCCATTTCTCTGCTGTTTGGTTTTCTCTGAATAGATTAACCATTACTTCTCTATGGGGATTTGCAATGTCTTCAAACAGCACCGTACTTGCTGGCAGTTCACCAAACTTGTGTGTGAGCATATCACAGAGCAGTGGTGTACTTAGGGGAGTGGCGGAGGGCGGGCCGCCCCAGGTACCAGTGATTATTTGAGTGTCATTAGGGGGTACTAGGAGGTGCCACTGTCACTGTATCACTGTGTATCAGCTTTGAGCTGTGTTCTCAAACAACGAGCAGCGGAGCAGGGCGTTTGCATACGGAATAAAATCGAATAGAATAAAAATCCCCCTCTCCTCCCTCCATAGCTCCTCCCCTGCCCCGCAGCAGCTCTAGGAGCTTTGTAAAAATGCTTGAATTTAAACATTTCATAATATTATTTATCGCAATAGGTACATTTGAAATGGTATACAAAATATTCAAGTAGGCACTTGGTATCCACTTTTAATATAAAGAGAGGAAAAGGCGGAGCTCTAAGAGGAAAAGGTGGAGCTTAAAGAGGAAGGGTGGGGATTAACCAGGAAGAGGTGTGCCCTTGACAGGAAGGGGTGTGTCAAATTTAAATTAGGGGGTGCACGAGTTTAGTCAGGCCTAGGGCAGCACAAAACCTAAATACACCACTGACCCACACACCCTGATTACTTGGGTGGGCCCTATAAAAAGACACCCACACACCCAAAATACATGGAGGGGCCCCTAAAAAACACCCAGAATACCTGGAGAGACCCTAAAAAGCCACTCACACACCCTGATTACCTGGGGGGCCCTAAAAAGCCACCCACACACCCTGATTACCTGGGTGGCCCCTAAAAAGACACCCACACCTGAATACCTGGGTGGGCCCTAAAAAGACACCCACACACAGAATACCTGGAGGGGCCCCTAAAAAAACACCCACACACTCTGAACACCTGGTTGGCCCCTAAAAGACACCCACACACCCTGAATACCTGGGTGGGCCCTAAAAAGACACCCACACCTGAATACCTGGAGGGGTCCTAAAAAGACACCCACACACCCTGATTACCTGGGTGGGTCCTAAAAAGACACCCACACACCCTGATTACCTGGGTGGGCCCTAAAAAGACACCCACACACCCTGATTACCTGGGTGGGCCCTAAAAAGACACCCATACACAGAATACCTGGAGGGGCCCCTAAAAAACACCCACACACTCTGAATACCTGGAGGGGCCCTAAAAAGACACCCACACACCCAGAATACCTGGATGGCCCCTAAAAGAGACCCACACCCTGAATACCTGGATAGGCCCTAAAAAGACACCCACACACCCTGAATACCTGGAGGGCCCCTAAAAAGACACCCACACACCCTGATTACCTGGAAGGGCCACTAAAAAGACACCCTCACCCCCTAAATACCTAGAGGGGACCCTAAAAGACACCCACACACCATGAATACTTGGAGGGGTCCTAAAAAGACACCCACACACCCTGATTACCTGGATGGGCCCCTAAAAAGACACCCATACACCCTGATTACCTGGAGGGGGCCCTAAAAACACCCACACTCCCTGAATACCTGGAGGAGACCTAAAAGACACCTGCACACCCTGAATACCTGGAAGGGGCCCTAACAGACACCCGCACACCCTGGATACCTGGAGGGGCCCCTAGAAAGACACCTGCACATCCTGATTTTTTTTTTATTAAAAATAAAACTATACTAAAAAAGTATGTTGTGAGTGAGTCTGTGTAATACTCACCTCTGGCTTAGATCAGATCCAGTGAGAAGAGATTTCTGGCTCCCAGTCTCTTCATTCTTCTCCCCCTCCCAGTGCAGGCTGTTCCACGTGCAGTAAGTGGACTGGGTGGGGGGAGGGTGGTGAGGAGTCAGAGTTTCCCATCTGATTATGCTACCTGCTGCCATTGGCTGCCTAGCAGTCACCTGTCACAGCTGGAGCCAGTATCTGTTGAATGACGGCTTCAGCTGTTCTCTGCAAGCCAGACAGCTTTGTTTTGGATTGAGGTCCCCCCCAGCTTCAAAGACCCGGGTGCCGTGGCCCCTCCTGCACCCTCTATAGTTCCGCCACTGAATATGATCAATTTGCACAAATTTTATCAAATTTTTTTTACAAAGCTTTTTCTTTTCACCCTTTTCTCCACTTTGTGGTGCCCCCTTTGAGCCTGGTGCCCTGAGCATGTGCTTAGTCTGCTTAATGGTTAATACGCCCCTGCATCCAGTGGCTTGTCAGCTTTTTTCTGCAGCTGGTCGGCACTGTGTTCAGCAGCTCGTCAGCTGCGTTTGGCGGCCATCCGGCATGTTTGTGGCGGATGTTCAGCGGATTGGCGGCATCGGGCGACAGGTTTGTGGCAGGGGCCAGTGGGTTGGCGGTGGCATTTGGCGACTAATTCCCTGAACTTCAGGGACCCTGTGGTGAATGCTGAATTCACCGCAGGGTAGGGATGTGCATGGCTGAAAAATTTGTTTTCTTTAGTTTCGTTTAGTTTTTAAATAATTTAGTTTTCGGAATTTCGTAACTAATTTAGTTTCGTGTTTCGTTTCGTATTTAGTTTAATTTCAGATTGATTTGTATCGTATCGGATTCGATATGTTATATCCAATAGTTGATATCCATTTGATAGTTCATTTTAATTTCTATCGTATAGGATTCGTATCGAATCGAATCCGATAGTTGTTATCCATTTGATAGTTCATTTCAATTCCGATAGTTGATATCCAATAGTTGATATCCATTTGATAGTTCCTTTCAATTTCTATCGTATCGGATTCATATCGTATCGTATTCGATAGTTCATTTCAATTTCTATCGTATCGGATTCGTATCGTATCGTATCAAATTCAATAGTTGATATCCATTTGATAGTTCATTTCAATTTTGATAGTTGATATCTGTCACGGTCCACCCCGGGTGCCTGCTGTTGTACCTGTCTTGCACACCTGGATCTAAGAACTTTGCCCTGGATCTCTTCTTTCTTGGATTCCATTCCAGGTTTTGCCCAGGTTCAGCATCTTGACCAGGCTCATGGAGATCCAGCCTGGGTCTTCCTTTTCTAGCCCTGAACTTCCAGCTGAGGTCCATCCATGATTAAGCCTCCATAAAAGGCAGAGAGAGCCAGCCAGCAGTGGGTCTGCATTGTACTCCCTGACTGAGGTCATCTGGATGTGTGCAAACCTGCTCCAGTTTATCCTGTGTATCCAGTATCCATCTGTCTACCCTGTTGTTCCTGGATACATCTCTGTTTGTGCAAGGGACTCTCAGCGATCTCCACCTGTGGATCTACAGTTCATCTCCGCCTCTGACATTTTGATCAAGGTACCACTGCCCGCTGTCCAGACTTCTCCTTGGTGGGCCTGTCTGCAGTCTGGGACTGCATTGCCCACAATCCTCAGGCTCTCCAGTCAAGAACTCTCCCTGGACTTTATATAATTCCTTTGTTCTTTTATGTGCCTGCAGTTAAGGCCCATTTATGTTTCATTAAAGAATCTTCATTGCGTGATTCCTGTCTGGCCTCCCCTCTGTGTCGCCGCCTGCTGGGCTCATACCAGAACCGCACACGCCACGTGACAATATCCAATAGTTGATATCCATTTGATAGTTCATTTCCATTTCGATAGTTGATATTACTTATTCAAATTTTTATTTTATGATGACACAGTGTAAAACTAAATAAATTTGTTATATACCATTTCGTTTAGTTTCGTATCATATCATTTCATTTTCGTTTCGTATTCGTATCGATTCGTTATTCAGAAGTACTTCCGAATTCGAATTATCAAATTTTGTTCCGAATTCTGAATTTTTACGAAACAAATTCCCATCTCTACCGCAGGATGGGGAAATTTGATTCCCCAAAGTGCAGGGGACGAGAACCCCCAGTATTTTCTTTATATGGTAGAACATTATATTTCCATTTAGTTAGATGACATCTTTATACTTTTTTACATACAGAGATTACTATTCTTTTGGATATTATTTCAGGACAAGTCATTGGCATACATTAGCTTGCCTAATAAATTTATTCTGATTTCCCACTTCTAATGTATTTTTCTTGCACGGTGTTAAATAAAAAAATTTAGCTAATCAAATCAATATCCTATTTATAATTACCATATATGGAATTCCAATAAACATCTGCAAGTTTCTTCCCAAATAAGAAAATATTAAAAATGAAACGCGCGTGGACGCTAGCGGAGACAGTAATATCAACCACACACAAGGTATAGCTGCATCATGTCTGAATATCCCTTTGTTAGACAGACCAATTTCTAAAATTTCAAACATCCAATGAAAAACGTTTGTTGTAGACAAAGTTTCATATCCACCCCACACAGGAATGTGATATAACAGCCAATCAGTATATAGATACACTAAATTGCCAAACATAGTCGCTCGCCCATCCAAATAATCAGAATCAGGTGTTCCAATCACTTCCATGGCCACAGGTGTATAAAATCAAGCACCTAGGCATGCACACTGTTTTTACAAATATTTGTGAAACAATGGGTCGCTCTCAGGTGTTCAGTGAATTCCAGCGTGGAACTGTGATAGGATGCCACCTGTGCAACAAATCCAGTCATGAAATGTCCTCGCTCCTAAATATTCCACAGTCAACTGTCAGCTGTATTATAAGAGAGTCAATCGCTACAGACCTCCAAACTTCATGTGGCCTTCAGATTAGCTCAAGAACAGTGCGCAGAGAGCTTCATGGAATGGGTTTCCATGGCCGAGCAGCTGCATCCAAGCCATACATCACCAAGTGCAATGCAAAGCGTCGGATGCAGTGGTGTAAAGCACGCCACCACTGGACTCTAGAGCAGTGGAGACATGTTCTCTGGAGTGATGAATCGTGCTTGTCCACCCAGATTGCCAGATGGAGGAGTCTGGGTTTGGCAGTTGCCAGGAGAACGGAACTTTTCTGACTGCATTGTGCCAAGTGTAAAGTTTGGTGGAGGGGGGGATTATGGTGTGGGGTTGTTTTTCAGGAGCTGGGCTTGGCTCCTTAGTTCCAGTGAAAAGGAACTCTGAATGCTTCAGCATACCAAGACATTTTGGACAATTCCATGCTCCCAACTTTGTGGAAACAGTTTGGAGCTGGCCCCTTCCTCTTCCAACATGACTGTTCACTAGTGCACAAAGCAAGGTCCAGAAAGACAGGGATGACAGAGTCTGGTGTGGATGAACTTGACTGGCCTGCACAGAGTCCTGACCTCAACCCAATAGAACACCTTTGGGATGAATTAGAGCGGAGACTGAGAGCCAGACCTTCTCGTCCAACATCAGTGTGTGACCTTACAAATGCCCTTCTGGAAGAATGTTCATAAATTCCCATAAACACACTCCTAAACCTTATGGACAGCCTTCCCAGAAGAGTTGAAGCTGTTATAGCTGCAAAGGGTGGACCGACATCATATTGAACCCTATGGATTAGAAATGGGATGTCACTTAAATTCATATGCGAGTCAAGGCATGTGAGCGAATACTTTTGGCAATATAGTGTATATTACAACATCAAAGTTGACCAATCCCACAAGCACTTATAGCAAAAAGACGTTTTTTCTGGCTTATAACTTTTGCGCACTTTTTCTATTTCTGTCCTTATAACATAACAAAGGATCCTCACTATACCAGGATATGGTCTGGATTCAAATTAGCATTCCTAACAAGATCATGTGCCTTTAAAAGGGAGGGGGAGCGATAGCCCATCTATACTAGAACATGCCTTTCACACTAATGCATATTGAAATATGGTACGTATTTCAATCACAGGACATTTATATTCATACAGGAAATTAAAATCTAACACAGGGTAGCTGATTTCCTGTACTTCCCCTCTGCATTGAAGGTATAACATGTGTCTAGGATAACAAGGCAGATCTGGTAACTGCCTAATGGAGTAATGTGTCAGTGTGATGGAGTTTTGTGTAAGTGTGAAATGTGTCAACATACAGGGTTATTCAGAGAGCGTGAAAAGCAGGAGAATGACTGGAGAATAACTGGAGAATGAAAAATTCTAGGTCAAAATAGCCAATTTGGAAAGTGAGATGAAAGGGAGAATTTTTCTGGTTTGGCTATTTTGACCTAGAATTTTTCATTCTCCAATCATTCTCCAGTCATTCTCCTGCTTTTCACGCTCTCTGAATAACACTGATAGTAAGTATGTGCGTTATTATACAGTTTTAATGTATATTCCGGATGTATGTCCTCATCGTTATTCCGCAAAAAAGAATTTAATTGGATATGATTGGGTATTCCTGGGAGGTATCAAGTAGGTGGATCAGTCTGGTGATTTTGCGGTGGAATAAATGTAAGTTTTACAAAATTTAAGCTTCAATATTTCCTTAACAAGATTGCAATACTTTAGTATTATTTTAAATGTATTTTTGTTATGAACACATTCACAAACTACTGAAATTTTGTGATAATCTTGGTGTGAAACAACAGGGGTGTTTGTGAGGGTCCTGAGAATGAGCAACAGCACAATGGCCTGCTCTACGGTGGGTGCCCGCTCAGGTCTCACAAACAAGAATGAATTTTCCATATGCAAATCAGCCTGCTCTCACCCAGAAAGGGTGGCCAGTGCTGATTGCCAAGGACGTCATCCCTGCATGAGAGGTGCAGCAACCCCCGACGATCGTTTCGGCCTTCTTGGGCCTCGTCAGGAGGGTATAGCTGACACCCCTCTAGGCACATCAAGCAAGGGGTCCACGTCTGGATGACCCTTTACAATTATAGTGAGAAACAACAGGTGTGTTTGTGAGGGTCCTGAGAACGAGCAACAGCACAATGGCCTGCTCTACGGTGGGTGCCCGCTCAGGTCTCACAAACAAGGTTTTAGCTTGCTTGTGCCATTACAGGGATGAATTTTCCATATGCAAATCAGCCTGCTCTCACCCAGAAAGGGTGGCCAGTGCTGATTGCCAATAATCTTGGTGTAGGCTAATAAATAAATCAATCTACTTGGGGTCAGCTACATCACCTTAGTTGACTGATACCCACTTTTTAAGGATTGATGATTTTCTCTCAGATTTCTAGAGTCACATTTTGGTCCTGCCATTACATTTAGAATTTAGACTTGCATTTTGTGTAGACTTATTAATTGATTTCATATCACCGTTATGGAAGAATAGTAATCAACAAGTCAAAAATAACTCCATGATGGCATGTAACTATCAAAATATTGTGACCTAGCCTAGTGCAGGTTCGGCATTTTGAGACCTTTTCTTATAGCAGTATAATAATAATAATCTATACATTTAAATAGGAAAAGGGACACTATAGGGTTAAAACTATAGCGGTGGTATATAAAGGGATTAAACAATAACCTCTCCTGATCCACTCTGCACCATCCCCACTCTTATTTTAGTTCTTCAGTTAAGTTGTTAACTTTTCTTTAACCCAACCCAGGTCCGTGCGTGACATGCTGCGGTATGTCACATGATCGAGCACATTGAGAGCCACTGGCTGGCAGTAGATCCCAAAGGCTCAGTGCTCAGTTTCTAGTCGGGACTAGTCTCCTACACTCGGAGGCCTGAATCAGTACATTGAGACCCCCCTACCACAGAGGGAGGAGGGGAACAAGGGCACTATGACCACTAAAAAAATGTAATTGAGTGTTCACAATACGCAGAGAGCCACTTTAAGCACATTACACTTCGTGATGACAAAGACCTAACATATCTTGTAAGTATAGACATACCGTAACAAAGTTTATGAGTAAGGTTTGTCATAGTGAAGTACTAGATGTACCATAATATACAAGGGTAAAAAGATCTTGGAAAAATTAAGCTAGCACAGCAGATCATGATCTGCAACAGCCACCATGACCTGCAATATCCAAACCAATTTTCACCAGCTGTGTTGTCTATTATCTAGCATTGTATAAACTACATCTACTGGCCATTTCTTAGAATAGCAGTCCACTTTGCGCTGAAGTAAACAGGAAGTGTTGGTTTGTTCACTTGTTAATAAAGTTCAAACCAATTCTAGCAGGATAACAATTCTCTTCCTGGATGACCCAGAAAGAAACAAAGTATCTGCCTCTTATTAAAATAAAACTTTTTATTTAAATCATCATATTAAAAATAAACATAAACACATCAAACATAATCACAATATTGTGTCTCATACACATAAACACGAACCAGTTAAAACAAAAATCTCCACCAACAAAGTGACAATTCAATTTCTGCCGGTAACATGAATAATTCAATATTAATAGAGCCCTACATTTTCATAGTATTTCATTTGTAGGATCTATTGTTAATCCAATGGGGTAACATGAACGTTCATGCAGAAACTAAAAGAAAATACCAATAGATATAGAGACCGCTGACCAAATTTCAAGCAGAAGAGGAGACCCAAATATCTGGTCAAAATATCGCTGAAGCCAAATACTGTCAGCATTCCACACAATGGTATATATTGGTCGATAACAATACCTCAAAAGCCTTAAATGTGCATAATTTTTAAACTGGGCTGCTGCATCTCGGTATGATAAATTTTCAAAAAAACGGTCCTTAACATCTAACGTGCACCTAATGCGCGTTTCGCCTTCTACGGCTCGTCAGGAGTGCTTTAAGGAGTGCATTTATACACTATTATACTACTATACTGCATTTATACAAGTCTTATACACTCATTGTAATGCTAACTTATCCATAGGACTCCATTGAGGCAGACGCTGGCGGTCACATGACCTGCCGGACCTCCCCTCGCGATATACAACAGGTCGGTGTAGTGATCCGCAGAAGGAGACTGGGGGACCTTTTCCCCCAGTCTCTCCTGGCGGACACAGGAGGCAGTTGGAGCCACGGTCCTCACCGTGGGATAGAAGGTGGGTATCTGATTAAATTGAGGGGATTTTTGGATGGTGCTGACGGATTTTTTAACCCGTTAGCGTTTGGATTGTAATATGGGTGGCCCGCGCTAGGGCCACCACGGCTAACGTTACCGCTCATTTAGGTGAGTGCTAACGTTAGCATGAACAATCTAATGGTGCCCCTAGATTCCAAACCTAAAAAAGTATCTTTTAAACTGTCTCTAGAGCTAACTCTTACCAGTGGACGTTCCTTAAATTCTGACGCCCGTCTGGACACCTTGCTAAGTGCAGTTAGTGCGCTCAGGGCTGCAAGGCTCGATTCTAATATGGAAGCTTTGACAGGGAGGCTTGCTGCACAGACGCAGCGCGGATGCTGTAGCACATGCAATTCGTACATGCGCAATGGCGTGTGGCTGGCCCCGTCACAGCATCACAGCGCTGCAACGGATGCCGGAAAGCACATAGGCTTCAAGCAATGACAGTCAGTAGTTAATGCAGGTCTCCAGAGTACACACAGTACAGACCATGCCTGCATCCCTACCAACAGTGATATCTGATTGCTGACTGACTGGTTGCTCGAGCAGTCACATGCTCGAGGCAGCTTCAGATTGCAGTGCAGGATCCAACATACATGAGGCATCCAGCACAAATGTAGACCACACCATATTGAAATTATGTGTCATAATGTGAGACATGTGTGGCAGTCAGGCTTACAGGGAATTTTGTTGAGCTCAATATGCAGTTATACAATTATGGTCACCAGTTCTGAGATGCAAGAGTCTTTATATTGAACAAGAGCAGGTGATGACAAGGGAGGAAACTCCCGACAGGAAACAAGGTTCCACAGCATCAACCAGGAAGACCGAGACTATGTCAGTCCTCGGAGGCTGGCTGTCAGTCCTCGGAGGCTGGCACGGCTCCGGCGTCTCTCTCTGCGGTCTCGGGGTCTGCGTCTTCCCCGCAGCCCTTCCTTGCGCCCTATGCGTGCGTGCCGCTGGCCCCAACGTCTTTAAGCTACTGCCGGCAGCATGCCGCGCGTGACGTCATCACGCCTCTGCTGTGGGTCTCCCTGCATCGTGTGACCCTGATGGCCAATCAGATTGCAGGGCGCGATATTTAAAAGTGCTTTTTGCCTTTTCTCATTGCCCTTTCGTGGTTTTGCTTGTCTAACCCTAAGTGCTTGCTTCTTTAACCTCTGACTGACTTTCTGTGTATGACCTGGCTTCTGGATATCGACCTGTGTACCTCTATACTCCTTTGACTCAGCTTTTGAATTTTGACCTTGTATACTGCTGTATTCCTACGACCTAGGATTGTGTTAGACCCCTCTGGTACTCCGTACTTTCCTGTCTCCATACCAGCCACTCTAAGGACTGGTTACTGTCCTCCTTGCCTACTATCCCTGCCTTATAGGTTCACCTTTCGCTATTGCGAAACCCAGCCACCTCAAGGACTGGTATCGCAACTAAGTTTAGAGTCTCCTATTATTACGTATAGGGCTGACTGTAGCAACCCTCGGATACGTGTGCCTGCCTGACAGACTAGGCTCCAGAGTCCACCTTGCTCAGTGAATGTGCTAACAATGCAGAACCCCTAAGCTTCGGGCATGTCTCCTTTTTAAAGGAGTCCTTTAGCACGCTGAGGTGGAGGTGTTCAGAAGGGGCAAGGCAGACCTGGCAAGGATTCATGGGTATGACAGGGAAAGTCTTGGATGGAGTACACTGGGCATGGAGGTTCTCACAGGAATCACAAGAGACTGTACCCTACACGAGTACGCTTCCTCCTACGTCCTCCTCCACTGGGTTCCTGCCAGTGTCAAAATGTCACAGATCGGCTTGGCAATATATCACAAAAATGGGGCGACTTGTGTAGCCTAATGATGCACTCTTCTTCTTGGCGCATTACTGATTGATCTAGTGAAAAATCTGGTTGCTGTGTTTTAATCAAAAAACATGTTTGAAATTAATGTCTTTCTTTTCTTCTGTGTGTAACAGGCTTTATTAGTGTTCAGGTAATATTACAAAACAGTATACAGTAATATTTTTTTCAAATAACTATTCAGAAAATACAATATGTAAAATTAAAAAAGGAGGTAATTGAGTGGGGCTGAGGCAGAATGGAGAGGGGTTGATAAGTCTACCAGAGAGTTTATGTGTGAAGTATTCCTCCATAGTTTGCAGGTGGAAGGGATAGGGAAGGAGAGAGGGCACAGATGATTCCTTCAAGAGGGAAAACCAGTAGAGGAGATTCAACAGATGTAGAAAAATCTGTGTACTAGGCGAAATCCAAAACACCCAGGGCCCTATTCCTTAGTTTGCATTAACAAGAGATGTCAACAGGGAAAATCTGCACCTGCAGATTTCCCCGTAGCCTTCCCATGTTAACATGATATTCCGGGGCAGGCACTAGTTCAGCACCTCGCCCTGAAATGCAGCGGTACTGCTAGGATACTCGTGGTAGTATTTCCGCGACACCATGAATATCAGGTCCTGGAGTCCATAGGACTCCATAGAGGGTTGCTGTCCCATGCTGTGAAACCTGGGCGATCTCTGTCTTGCGAGAATGCGCAGTGCCACAGAGTGAGCGTGGAGGGAGACTGGGAGCTATTTATTCCCAGTCTCTGCTTGTGGCCAGAAGAAGCAACGGATCAGGCCACCCTTCTCGCCACAGAATCAGAGGAGAGTATGGGATTTAATGGGGTGGTTTAGGGGGTGCTAAATGTTTTTGCATTTAAAGAATCATTTAGCACCAGCTTTTAGAAGGTGCTAACATTTTGCCTTGCGTGTCCTGCTGGTAATTTGCGGTAGCACTTTGTAATACCTTTCTTATCAAAACGCTAATTTAAGATTGTGCTCCCCATGTTAAATATAGGATGCGCAGAGTACAGTAAGCTCGTGGAAACTAGTGCAAAAAATTATGTGCTAACAGTTGCAGCATCAGAAATGTAATATGGATGGCATGTTTAAACACACTTATCCCGGCGATAGACGCTAACATTAGCTGGCTCCATTTGATCGATATGCTCTACCATATTTCAACTCAACCCTCCAAAACAGCAGTTTAGTCAGAATAAAGCCATTTATAGCGACTAGCAGAATTTTCCATTTACGAGCCGCTATACACAGCTCAGTTGTAATCGGGCCCAGTATGTGTTCATAGAGAACCTATAATATATAAAATCAGTGGAAGCTCTACCCAGGGCATCCTTGTTATCTGTGCTACATTTGTAATTATTCTCTGTGTGATGCCAGCAACTCTCAGGCTTTCTGGTGTACTGTTTGGGACTAGCTGCGGTTTATTTCTCAAGGCATAAAGCACCACTGACATTGGCACGCATGGAGCAGAAATGAAGCTGCTGTACAATTTCAGCCCTAACATAAGTTGTGTGCCTCAGGCGAATACTGGATAGAAAAAACATCCAGCACTGCCTTCTGTGATTTACTGTAATGTATTACTGGTTTGAGGTTACATTAGATAGAAATGTAGGTGTGTCTATATATTTTTATGCACTTTAGTGCCATAAATAAGGCACATGATTGTTTCTTTGTAAGAAAAGATCCCTATCAATTAACCATTATCAATAAACTTAATTTTTCTACCACTTGAAAGGATAATGTTCAAATTTAGTTTCAGGAAAGGCAGAAATACAAAGAAGAGAAGTCTTATCCTTCAGCACATCCTTCCTGCTGGCACATTGATGAATATTTTTAATAACACACATGAAATTCTACTGCTTCCTAAACAGTTTGATTGCTCATTGTGCGGAAATGCTTTTCAGAGCCCGTATTTGGTGCAATTAACTGTTCTGTTGCTAAATTGGTCCTAGGGCTGATATTCAGTATTTTTTTTTAACGTTTCAAATTTAAAAACTGTCTTTTAAAGTAATTTGGATATAAACAGTAAGTGTATGAAAATGGTTTAATGATAATCCTACTCTCTAAGTACTGTCAGGAGAGATAGGTTTTTCCGCTGAAATAAAAGAAGATATATCCCGAAGAGCAATATGATAAAACTGCGTATGAAATGTTTAAAAGTATATTACTGACAGATTAAAAAAATACTTAAAAAATTAATGCTTTATTATGTTACTTAGTTCAACATTACATTCCACACTCACAAAACAATAATACTAATCATGAACATAGGAATAAACAAAAAAAAGCGTTATATTGGGATTCAGAGTGGGCACAGTTACTACCATTCTGTGTTTGACTTTACATTTATGTCACCATATCACTATCCCATACAGAACAGAGCAAAAAAAGCCACTAGAAAGAGAAGGTACTAATGGTTGAATTAAGGAGGGGGTCTCACCAAATCTTCCTTTATTCGCACTCACAATCTTTTTAATTCTCGTTCCCTCCATCTCCTAGCTCTCACAGAAACCTGGCTGACCTTCTGACAGTGCTACCCCGGCCTCCCCGTCCTACAGTGGTCTCCAGCAGTCCCACACACCAAGATCTGGGGACCGCAAGGGTGGGGGTGTGGGATTTTTACTCTCCAACCCGCACTTACCAGCCTATCCCTCCCATACCCTCCCTCCTATTCTACTCTTTCAAAGTCCATGTCATCCGCCTTCTACACCCTACACCCCTATGTGTTGCAGTAATCTACCGCCCCCCTCGTACTCCTTTCTGGAACATTTCTCAGCCTGGCTCCCTCACTTTCTCTCATCTGACATTCCATCTCTCATCCTTGGAGACTTTAACATTCCCATTGACTCTCCTACCAGCCCCACACCTCCAAATTCCTCTCTTTCCCCTCCTCCTTGCGTCTCACACATTGGTCCAATTCTCCTACCCGCCAAGCTGGCAACACCCTGGATCACATTTTCTCCAGCCTCAGTACTATTTCCAACTTTTCAAACATATTTCTCCCCCTTTCCGATCACCACCTTCTTTCCTGGAACCTTCTCCTGCCGCCAATCCAGCCTCCTGCTTCTACTCCCACTCCACTTCTACCTCGAAGGCACCTTGCTGTCCTGAATCCAAAGCTACTCTCTATTGCTATCTATCCTCTTTCCAATCTCAACATCCAACTGCACTGACACAGCCACTGATCTCTACAACTCTGCCCTCTCCATATCACTTGAGAAACTCACTCCTACTTCTCTCTGTCTAACACGCAGGCCCCCCTCTGAGCCCCAGACGTGACAGATATGCTCATACACACCGCAAATTACTGTGAGTTTTATTGCTGTGGCACTGTTATGTCCTTTTTTTGTTTTGGAAGGGGGCGAAAAACTGTTAGAGGTTGAGGAAGTCTACGAGGGGGCATCGTGAGGTTCAGTAAGGGGCCCCATCATTTCTGATGGCTGCCCTGTATGCATCCGGTACACGGGTCAGTGCACCCAAATATTGGGCCTTTGGTGCCAGCTACCGTAACCCCTCTGAGGTATTGTGGAAGAGTGCAGGGTTGGACCCTGCAGTCAAATATCGAAATGATATGCACCTGTCACATTCAAGTGCAGGCTCTGGGTTGAAAGGCCTTGGGCCAAGTAGAGAGTGGCCACGTCTCTTCTTTATGTTGCCCTGGATACCTCAAATAAGAAAGGTACAGAGAGACAGCGCTCTCATAGCGTTATATCGTTATATGAGCCAGTAAATATTAAATAGGAAAAAAGTTGGTCTCACTCACCAATTGGGGAGCCTTAAATGTCCAGGCTCAACTCCTCAGCATGGTGTATTTCTCATTGGGTGAGTACTTGACCCCCTTTAACCACTTCTCTTCCTTGGGTGGATGTGCCCGGCTGGGTGGAGTAGAGGTAACATCACTGCTCTGTGTGGAGAGAGCCTGTGGAGAAATGAGTTTGATCCCAGCAAGAGCACCTCTCCAGTAAGTGTCCTTGGTCAAGACACCTAACGGTACATACTCGCCACCCAGGACATACTTGAAAATGAGAGAAATCTCAATGTATTCTTCCTGGTAAAATCCTTTCTCCAATTTTTTTTAAAAAAAATGTAGATGGTAGACAGGGTACAGTGGACTATCCAATTGCCCACTGAATGCTAAAATACATGCACATGAATAGCACAGTATATGAAGCAATAGTAAAAGCCTTAAAATATTTAAAAAAGCTGATTTATTGAATCACATATAAAAATAAAGGGGACAAATTTTTTTGGGAATATTTAAAAACATTTGGGGGTATTGAGTCGCGTTTTGGCACCTGCTGTGCCTTCCTCAGTCAATATGCAAGTATCAATATTATATTGACTATTCTATTGACTACTTGCATGTTGACTTAAAACAAGCCATGAATGTAATGGATATCATACATGACTAAGGCTCCAGGCCGAAACGTTGTATGCCTTCCTCAATATGCGGAGAATAAAGACTAAACGGCGGTATGAAATCGGTGTGCCCTATCTTTTATTTTATTGTTGATATGGGACAGCGGATCCCCTAATAGAGAACCCGGATACCTTTTAGCCAAGATTCCCGCTTTCCATTGTGCAGCCACGCATTGCTTATTTTCAGTCCCTTATTAGCACGTATATTCCATCATGTCCACTTTGCTCTGCCAATGATCTGATGCTATCATCTCCTCATACCCGTACCTCCAACTCTCCCCTTCAGGACTTCTGCCAAGCTGCCCCATTTTTTAATGGAACTCTCTCCCAACAACATTAGACTCTCCCAATCTCTCCAGTCCTTCAAGAAGTCTCTGAAAACACATTACTTTATAGAAGCATATCGGCTCACTCCATAATTCCTCCACTGTACATTTCTTGTGGCATCTTCCCACACAGCCCATATACACCCCAGTACTTCACATACTCTGGTATTTACCCTTACCCAGCGTGTTGCCCCTCTCCTCTTAGATTGTAAGCTCTTTAACAGGATCATGTCTCCTACTGTTCTGTGTTTTTAACTTGTATGTATATATTTGTTATTCTGTTTCACCTATTGTACAGCACTAGGGAACTTATTAGCGCTTTATAAATACTTGTAACTGTCATGCTGCGATTAGATTCCAAATAAATGTATATAATGAAAGTGGCACATCAGTGGAAGTCAGGACTATAACTGAGATATATCAATAAGGTGTGGCAACTATCATGGATATATCAAGGTGCCTTTTGCTATTGTATCTATTAATTAATGCTAACAATTCTGAGTTGATGTCACTGCATTAACATCCAGTAGTTACATTTGTAATTTAGAAATCATAACAAGTAATGCAATGCTTGTAAAAATATATGTTTTGTTATAATGCATGCACCCAAAGCTGCATATTGGTAAAATGAAGAGATCCTTGTGCAGTAAGGAAAGTGATTTTAGTCTAATAGGATTTAGACTTTTCCCAGTTAAAGGGCCACTACCACCAAGAAATGAAACATTTTTATTTTGTTTATTTTATGTTGTTGATATCTTACATGTGCTTTGGTTTTCTCTTGTTTGTTTAGTTAAGAAAATATTTTACTCTGTGTCACTGGGTGCATCCGTTTTGTGATCTTTTGTGTTGTAAACTGCCACCCCCAACAATATTGTTCCATCACTTGCTCCTCACTCTGTGGCAATGGCCATTGTATTGTGTGGATTGTACTCAAAGGACATCACCAGGGGGTAGATTAGTAGTCTTTTTTATTCAGCATGCAGAATACATGCAGAATACAATACATCCCCTGCTGCTTTATCTAAACATTCTATCCTCCACCTCATTAACTGTTAAATACTGTATAGGATAAAGCACAGTCACAATGTGAAACTCACCATTACATTTTGGTAAATGAAGCATCAAGGGGAAAATGCACAAAATGGAAAAAGAAGCTAAAAAACCCCTAATTTATATTTTCCTTTTTACATGCGATTACTTCAAACGAAGAAAAAAAAACGCAAGATGTGGTTTATAAGATGGTTTTGTTTGCAATGCACAAGTAATCTAGTTAAAGATTATGTAAGTGGTAGTGTGCCTTTACAGATGTTTCATGTTTAAGGCTAGGGTCAGACGAACGCAGTGCGAACGCGCGTGCAGCCGTAGCAGCAGCAGCAGATGATGGGCAATGACGGGCAATATACGAAGTACGGCCGCACGAAAGTGTGGCTGCGCAACACAAGCGGCAAACAAACGCATTTTTTCGAGAACGTGATACCGCTAGGACTGACGTACAGAGTGCGCTGCGTCCGCTAGCGGCATGTGTGCGTAATTAGGAGACGTCAGACGCTGCTAATGTCCGGCTAACATAACGTCCAGACGCAAAAAGGGTTTTATTGATGATCCGTACAAAATCACGGACGAAAATGCGCATCGTATGACCGCTATTGCGTATTCCGTGAAAAAATACGTCCATTCGTTCGAACGCACTTTTTCACGGACGACGTGAAAAATGCGTTCGTCTGACCCTAGCCTAAGTTATGGACTTGAAGATGTAGTTGTAAAAAATTATTTTCAGAGTTTGCAGCACGGTTGAAATCCATGCCCGTTGCATGCTCTGCTGTTTCCTGTTAATTTTTCTTACTTCCTTACGAGACCGTGGGACTAAGGCTTGGACCTGTCGTACCTCCGGAATCGTGTGACATTTTATGTATGCGGTTTTAAATTATAACAATGTACGCGCAATAAATATAAATTGATTTTAATTGTCAATGTGGTCCTTCACTATTATTTTGCATTTTTTTCCCCATACCATGACATTTGAACTATATGGAGAAAATAAATTAGTGGAGAAGTTAAACCTTCGCTGGATTCTTACATGCCTGTTAACCACCGTTTGTGAGTGCAAAATTAGCTATTTTCTGGAGCACTTGGTGTAGTGGGGTTTTACCCTATGGTTTTTTCTATTTGTAAAAAATATTTGTAGGCTGTATCACTCAAGAACTCCCATGAAAATAAGAAATAGAAATGACAGGATCCCTATAACCCTGTTTCTTGGAATACAATTTCTAATATTTATAGTAAACAAAGGATGCCCAACTAAGGCATGAAATCACAACTGCACAGGCACTACATGCTTACAGTTTGGGAAAATGGATCCTTTTATTCCTATTCAAAGGTTTGATTTTCCATATATTTCTTTTCCTTCCTTTAGTCATTGAAGGGAATTCCATACTAGAAATTATCACCTATTGTGTAATGCGTTATAAAGATAATGGATTCAGGATATGGAAAATATTTATAAAAGATACAAATGTGTAATGTTCCAGCAATTTAGTGTAACTGACCAGACTCCATGATATTTATGGAAGCTGTTTTTGGTATATGACGTTAAAACGCCTGTTGTATCTTCACCTATCTGGCACAATCGATTCCCCATTTTATTATTCCTTAAAATTGGCAATGGTCAATACGGTTTGACTAATTGTAATTATTGGCAAATAAAATAGCTGCCTGGCAAAACCTGAATTATGTTATGAAAATTCCAGCTGCCAAGGGTCCTGAGTTTTGTTTACCAAATTATACCTTTTTCTTTAAATTGATATCAAGTTACCCCAATTATTGCAAACATCAACGTTATTTTACGGTGAGAACAATAAAGCTGTGGAATTCTCTGCCTGTTGAGGTGGTTGGCGCAGAGACTGTACAGACTTTTAAATAACGACTGGATGACTTCCTCCAAAAACGTAATATTAAGGGTTATAATATTTAATATGTGGGTAAAAGCTTCTTGATCCAAGGCAAATCTGACTGCCATTCTGGGGTCAAGAAGGAATTTTTTTCCCAGTATGTTGCATTTTGCCGAACGCTTCAGACTGGCAGGGTAATTCAAAGAGCACCAAAGTGCTTGAGAAAGGTAACCGAACGCTGAAAATCAGCGTTTGGTTACCTTTCTTGGCCATTCGGCTATCCAGAGAGCAGGCAATTCACCAAATCCTGGCGAATTGCCTGAACATACGGTGCCTGTTCGGTGCTTGTTCGAGGGCAGTGAAACCCCCCTGAAAAAGCACTGCTTTGGCTATTCAGAGAACACAAACCAGCAGTGAAAGGTTCCCGAAATGCCCTGCTGCCATTCGGTGGTTTAATTCGGCAAGTTTATTCAGGAGAATCCCATAGGCTTCAATGTTAAAAATATTCCCGTTTTAATTCAATATCTAATAAACCGTTCATTCTTTGAATTACCCTGTGGGTTTTTTGCCTTCTTTTGGATCAACAGCAGTAGGTGATGTGTTAAAGGCTGAACCCGATGGACAAATGTCTTTTTTCAGCCTATGTAACTATGCAACTGAGCTAATATTGATAGAAAATGTTGAAACTGATTTCTGATGACACATCAACTATTTGCTATGTTAATTCAGTCTTCTTTAAAAGAAATGTATCTTGCAACATTCAGGTATGGCGGTTTAAAAAAATCAACACAAAAATTGGTATGAGCACAGGTGTTGTATACAATTTTTAAAAAATTGCAATAATGTTTGCTATAAATTCCATAAATCTCCTCTACATGAGATTACCTGCCATTAATTAATCAAATCTCTTTCTGAATGCTTATGACAACTTTCCAAAAGATCATTTAGAGCTCATGCTCTGTAATCTAAACACATGTCATAGCGGTGCACAAGGCAAAGGGATGAAACCGAAATCTGCATCTCAATTTTCACCAGTACACTCTGGAAGAACACAGACAGCGCAAGCATAATAAATGACCAACAAGTAAAGCAAGAGGAAACGGCCGATTTGAAACTTTGGGATTGCCTAAACAGACTGATATCAACCCAACGCGTTTTACAATGTTTTACAGCTGACTGTGGAAGCCGAACAGACTTTCACCGCCCTGTCACATTTTATGTTTTACACATTCAGGTATGAATGTAAGGATGATATCAGAGTTTAAGTGTCATTACGCCAGTACAGAAAAAGAATGAGTCCAAATACAGACTGAAGCCCTAATAACCTATTATTTCCTCTACGGTACAACTCATTATAAGCATTCGGCTTTCTTCATTTCCGTGTTTTGCAATCCTTTTAGATTAGTGTACCCTTTATATTCTACATCAGTTTGATGTTTCTGGAGGTTAGTACTTCACTCTCTTGTGTACATTTATACTGATATTGGACAAATAACCTATAAAATATTCATGTTATTGTTTTCATATTTCTCCCTTTGCAGTTGGCAGAAGATTCAGCACAGTATTTATGGTGTTCTAGTTTACAGGAATTTTGTCTCTGTTCTCCAGTCTGGCAGTCTCTCTTGAAAAGTGACATACTAAAGCAGGAATCGGCAATATTAATTATGTGTGGTTAGATGCACATTATAATATATTACATGTTCCCTGCTATTTGTATTCATTCATTCATTTGGGCATATATTGATTTATTATGGGTGTCTAAAGTATTATATTGTAGATTGGTATATAAAAAAACTTCTTAAATTAATTTTTAATTATTTTATGGGAGGTGTCACATGTTTCTATATAATTTGCCAAGCATACTTCCTGAAATCTAGGGGGTTATTCAGAGAAAGGTGAAAATCAGGAGAACTGGCAGGAGAAGAGAACAATCTAGACCAAATAGCTGATTTGGAAAGTGAGAAAAATGGGAGAATTTTTCTGGTTTGGCTATTTTGACCTAGAATTTTCACCTCTCCAGTCATTCTCCTGAATTTCACCTTTCTCTGAATAACCCTGATTATGTATGTATAATAATTACTAAAAATTGCTACAAGGTTACCAATAAAACCTATCAAGGTTTATGATGAAACCATACATTGTTGAGAATGAGTATTGCAAACTACGAGACAGAATTTCTAACCTGCAAAAAATATTGTTCAATGTTTTTATAATTATTATCCAGCAGGTCTATTCAAAGAAAGGTGAAAATCAGAAGAATGACTGGAGAAGTGAAAATTCTAGGTCAAAATAGCCAAACCAGAAAAATTCTCCCATTTATCTCACTTTCCAAATCGGCTATTTGGTCTAGATTGTTCATTCTCCTGCCAGTTCTCCTGATTTTTACCTTTCTCTGAATAACCCTGCATGTGTGGTATTTTAATGTATCAATATTGTAAAGCGCTGCAGAATTTGTGGCACTATATAAATAATGGATAATAATAATAATTATTATAAATTATTTATTTATTTATTTTATTTATAAAGTATTTTACCAGGAAGGATACATTGAGATTTCTCTCATTTTCAAGTATGTCCTGGGATAATAATAATAATAGTTTATTGCAACGTGTAACAACAATTGGCATCAGCAGTTCTAACATGAGAATCCTCTTCACATCAGAAATAACTAAAGACATTGCACAGCTGAATTCCAAGACTGGACTGAGGGTTAAAAATAAGTTGTCTGAAAGAGGCAGACCAGCAACTCTGTCAAATAGTGAGAACTGAGCCAGTCAGTAACAGTAACCGTTTTAGATGTATTCAATCATAAACAGTTATACAGGGTAATTCAAAGAGATTTGAAAAGTCAGCGCACGTTCGGTGACTTTTCGTTCTCTTCAATTCGGTTCCTTTTGCTGATCCCATTTCGGCGACCCTGCGGTGTATTCAGGAAACACCACAGGGTCCCCGAATTGCAGGGAAAAGCTACTGCAAACCCGACGAAAACGAACCGCAAAACCCGGCGAATGCACACCGAAAACCCCCAAAAACATCTGGATTAACCTGCCAAAAACCACGGAAAAACCCGAGCAGGAGCCGATCACACGCAGCGAAGCTGCCGGAAAAAGCCGAGAAAGCCAAGACCGCAGACAGAGTGAAGTGAATAAATTAGAAAAACAGTTTGCATGAATGATTGAAAAGTGAAACGCTGTTTGCAAAGAAACTACTGAGCGAAAATGTCTGAAATTTACATATGAGGTCCAGGGAATGATAATAAAAAGGGCTGTTACAGAAAAAATAAGTAAACTTAAAAGAAAAAAAAATTCAGAAAAATGCTTAAAATATCCTAAAAAATCTAAAAAGCTTTACTGCAGAATTTTATAGTGAACGGTTTATTAGATATTGAATTAAAACCGGAATATTTTTAACATTGAAGCCTATGGGATTCTCCTGAATAAACTTGCTGAATTAAACCACCGAATGGCAGGGCATTTCGGGAACCTTTCACTGCTGGTTTATGTTCTCTGAATAGCCGAAGCAGTGCTTTTTTATGGGGATTTCACTGCCCTCGAACAGGCACCGAACAGGCACCGTATGTGCAGGCAATTCGCCAGGATTTGGCGAATTGCCTGCTCTCTGGATAGCCGAATGGCCAAGAAAGGTAGCCGAACGCTGATTTTCAGCATTAGGTTACCTTTCTCAAGCAATTCGGATCTCTTTGAATAACCCTGATAGATTCAACCAACAGGACAAACTGTACATTCAATGGGAGCACTGAGCCTCTTACAAAATAGAAGTGAAACAGAAAAACAGGACAAGGAAAATGTAGGTAGGGCATTGGTAGGAAATATCTGAAAAAATAAAGAAAAAGGAGAGTAAAACGGGCAGGAATGGGGGAAAATATGAAGGTATCATGGGACCAGGTCAGTAAACCCAGGCAAGATCAAAATATTACAAACAGAGAAGAAAAACTCCCTTTCGGCGCAGTGATAACAGAGGTAAATAGGTAAATCCAAGTATCTAAAAGGTTGTAGATCCTCCACACTCCCCAAAATTGTCTGCATCACATACCAGACAATATATTCACTGAATACATCAAATCATATTGGCGCTATCTAGAGGACACTTATATCACTCTTCATGAGATCAAAATATTGCAGGAGGAGGCTGTGGGTTACTCAGATTTGGATTTTGTTGATTTTTTTTCCAAATCTGTTTCCTTTTAGCTTTGTCAATTCTGTATAATTCCTGTTTATTAACCAACTATGTAAAATCTCCTATTTTCACATACAAAACTATAGGTTTGTCTGTAAGGCTATGGTCAAACAAATGCATTATTCTCAGCGACTGTCAAAAAGTGCGTCCGAACGCATTGATGTATTTTTTCATGGAATGCACGAAAACGGTCATACAATGAGCATTTTGTTACATGTGTGATTTGTTACAGATCCAAACCAGGAAACTTTGGGTGTCTGGACGTTATGTTGGCCGGACATGAGCAGCGTCTGACGCCTCCTAATCATGCACACACGCCGCTAGCGGGCGCAGCACACTCTGTACGTCAGTACTAGCGGTTCTGGGTTCTCGAAAAAATGCGTTCATTTGCCGCTTGCGTTGCGCGGCCAGACTTTCGTGCAGCCGTACTTCGTATATTGGCTGTCATTTGCTGCTACTACAGCCGTAATAAAGTGCGCCTAAACGCACGTTAAAAATGCGTTAGTCTGACCCCAGCCTTAGTCAGTGTTAAAAGCATTATTATACCAAAACAATGTTTTTCATTCGCTTTTTTTTTATACATTATACATATTTGATTTTTACTAACTATATTACCATTATACAAGGCCAGTTACTTTAAAATCAGAGGCAGAGTAAATAAATATCAAGGCAGAGTACATCCGGATTGTAGCAAAGACCTGTGCACACCCCACATCCGAATGTGGGCATTGAGGGGCTAAAAAAGATAGTGTGCATCCCCTTTAACCCATTCATTCCCAAAGTCAAGTTATCTCGATTTTGCAATGTAATGCATTGAAAAGCACTCATTAACATATGAAAAGACCATTTTTGCACCCTTTTAAAGCAAGTTTAGTGTGTCCCCTATGGAGAAACAAAATCCTTTGGTTTATGTCTGTCCAAGAACCGTGGAGAGACATAAAACCAGCTGCAAATAGCAGCCCCCATCCTCACTGTAAGAAAAAGTTTTAAAGAGATTGTTGCTGCATTACAGGTGCTAGAGAGAGGGCAGAATACAGAGGTCATTCATTGCTGTACAGGGATTAGATTCAGGAGGTTATAATGATTGACAATCCCTGTACAGTACAGATACAGGGTTTTACTGTAATCTCCATATACAGGCATTATGTCACATACAGATATTATTTTTATATTCTATTGGTATCTTTTGGAAGCTGCTTTGCTAATAATCTCATTATGATCATTACATAGAAACATAGAAAGATAGAAAAATGTCGGCAGATAAGAACCTTTCGGCCCATCTAGTCTGCCCAATTACATGGATACTTTACCTGGATTTATCTTTTGTTTAGGATAGCCTTATGCCTATCCCATGCTTGCTTAAATTCAATTACTGTTTTGGCCTCTACCACTTCTTCTGGAAGGCTGTTCCATGTATCCACCACCCTCTCAGTAAAATAATGCTTCCTGATGTTACTTTTAAAACTTTGCCCCTCTAATCTAAGACTATGTCCTCATTACAAGTCCCCATAAGCAGGAAATCTCAGTTTTATTATTTATCTTTTTCACAGTTACTGTATCTAACACAACGATCTTTTCTGCCTGTAAGATAATAATGTGGACCCTGTTTGAAATTGTGTAAGATAAGGGACACCATCTAGAGCTCAGAATCTTACTTTTCAACAATATTTTCTGCAAAAGGCTAAACGAAAACATGAAAAATTTAAAATGAGAAAAGTAACATTATTTATTATGTGTTTTTCTATTCACAGTTTTTTATTTAATATGAAACAGACTTGTACATAACTAAACAAGACATAACGAATAGAAAAATAAACATTACTGGTCACAAAATGTAAGAAAGCGACATGTCACTCCAGAAAATGTATGTCAATTCCAGTAGAATGAAAGAGTAAAGGGACCGCTGTGTACTACCCCCCACACACCTCCACAGGATCAATCCACTACTCCCAAACAAAAAGTAGAGCATAATGCACCTGAAACAAGGAGATGCAAGGGAGAATTAAGAGTGGGCGTGCAAGTGCAACTAGACCAAACAAGTAAGGGAACAGAACAACAGATAAACAACAAAAACAAAACAACAAAAAAAGGGGGTATTATTCTAATGTTTTAACCATCTCAGAATAACAATTTCTGTACAAAACTGTTATTTTACCATATATATATAATTGTTAACTTCATATCCCATGTTTCAAATAAATATTACAATAAAAAAAAATTCAAAAAAAATCGCCCGGTAGTGAAGGGGTTAAAAGACCAAAAAGAGACACCACACCTCTGTATCTCAGTCCTCTGGGCAAATAGCAGCAGACAAGTACTGTTGGTCAAATCTTCCTTCATTTGCTACATCCTACAAATAAAGAGATAAGGTCCACATGTATGAGGTGCACAGAGAGATGAAAGAAAGGTGTCCTCTCTCTTTTTATATTACAAAAGTGCAAATTAATGTATTTTATGAACACGTTTGTTTTTGGTGAGTTTGGTTGGTTTTATATTTTAATGAGTGGGGATAGAATTTAGTAATTTATTCTGATTAGTTCATCCATTGTCTGAAAATATCATTTTTGCATTCAGCATTCATCCACAAACAAATACAGAAGTCAAGTAAAGTCCATCTCTGCACCCAGGCAGCGGTTTCCGCAGTAATCTGACACATTTGCAGGTTTGCATTATCCTGATGAAAGCCTTGAACAGCTGTCCTTACAAGAGACAATCACTGGTTCCACTATTTCCACTAGATTGATTTGTAAAGGCTGACAGTCTTTTATTCAGGCTTCTTTGCAGTTTTGCTTCATTGCTGTCATTTCTAGACATGCAACGTGTGTGCTTATTCGTGGTATAATCATGTTTGTCACTTGGGTTGCATGGGGATTGCTTATCCTAGCTAGCACTGTGACAGCTCTTTTTCTGCTAATGTAACATATCTGAGTCATCCCATTCTGCTTTGCCACAGCAATTATAAGTCTCATTTCTCACTCTTTCAAATAAAAGTATGGTGGACAATCAAATGATAAATATTACAATCACACCCCAATGGTTCAATAAAAACCTATACTTTAGAATACATTTATTTATATTATAATCAGTATGTGTAATATTTTTATTAATGCATCTCCACATTTACAAACAGCCGTTTTCAATCATTGTGGCCAGGGCCGGATTTATAACTAGGCAGAGTAGGCATGTTCCTACAGTGGTACTTGCCACAAGGGGGTGTCTTGCTCTGTAAAAAAAAATAATATATATATATTTTTTACAATTTACAATTATTTAGCCCAATGTATCTCTGGAGTTCTAGGGGCTAGAGGGACTTATGAAGTATTATTGGAAAAGCCAAATTATGGCCTTTCAAGTGATACCAAATATAACCGGGTTAGATTTATGTAAAAATAAATTAATAATTTTCTCTTTTTTTTTTCTAACGCAGCACTATTATTCAGTTTATAATTATAAAGTGAACAGTGATGCTGCGCTAACTCACCTTCTCGTTTCCCACACTGCCAGCAAGTGTGGAGCTGATGATGCAACACATTGCTTCATCGACAACCTACACCGTGGTGCTGAAGTGAACAGAGAGAGGGAGGGACTTTGGAACCCTGCATGTCTGAATTGTACAGCGCACAAGGTTATGTGAAATGCCATTGGTAAGGTCAGTGTCTGATCTTTACAATGAGTAAAAGTCTGCAATGATATCCAAGCTGGGATGGAACAAGGAAACCTAACTGGAGCCATCTTCCTTGATTTTGCCAAGGCCTTTGACACGGTAGACCATGGCATCTTGTTAGATAAACTTAAAAACTCTGGCATTGGTGATCGCATGTTAACCTGGTTTCAATCATATGTATCCGACCGATCACAATATGTGTCAATTTCTGGCAACCCCTCCCTGTCACTTGCGGTGTACCCCAAGGCTCAATACTAGGCCCCCTGCTATTCACAATATTCATAAATGATCTGCCTCAACTGTACATATGTACGCAGACGACACTGTAATCTATACCAGCAAACCAAATCTCCCGCAGCTGGAGGCCGTGCTGCAAGAACAATTCACAGAGGTAGAAAAGTGGATCAAAAACAACAAACTTTTTTAAAATACTGACAAAACTGTAACGATGCTCTTTGGAACAGCACCTAAACTACACAAATTGCAAAATCCCCATCTATGTGTTGGGACAAAATCAAATGGCACGCTGACCACAGTCACTTCTCTCAAATATCTAGGTATGTGGTTGGACCCTAATCTATCCTTTGGCCCCCACATCGAAAAACTCTCATCTAAACTTTACCCCAAACTAGGCGCCCTGTACAGAAACAAATCCTGCCTGAGCCCCGCGGTAAGAAAGCAGATTGTACAGCAAATGCTTATGCCGTCTATTGATTACGGAGATGTAGCGTATGCAGCCGCCCCGCAAACACACCTTCATAAACTTACTACATTGTATAACTCATTCTGCCGCTTTGCGCTACAATGTAACTACATGACCCACCATTGTGACATGTTAAAAGAGCTAAACTGGCCATCGCTGGAATCCAGACGCACCCTTCACCTTTCCAGCCTGGTGTTTAAGAGCATTTCTGGGAAGCTGCCACCCTACCTGAATAGACTGCTTCCCCCAGCAGCTCCCTCATCCTATAACCTCCGATCCAGGACCAGCACCTTACTGGCAATACCACAATACGACGTTCAGCGCCCCTCGCCTTAATGCGTTTTTGCACCGGCGCATACGTTTGCGCGAAGATTGTAATAGGGCCCGTAGTGTTTTATGGTGCAATTTAGCATATATGGTGCAATTTAGCATATACTTGCTTCAGTTTTTTGCTGCAAATACTGTGCAAAAAAGAAGTTTGTTTAAATTTTAGGGTTAGTATAAGGGCAGGGTAAGTTTTAGGCTAGGGTCAGACGAACGCATTTTCGCGTTGTCTGTGAAAAAGTGCGTTCGAACGAATGGACGCATTTTTTCACGGAGTACGCGATAGCGGTCATACTATGCGCATTTGCATCCGTGATTTTGTACGGATCATCAATAAAACACTTTGTGCATCTGGACGTTATGTTGGCCGGACATTAGCAGTGTCTGACGTCTCCAAATCACACACACACGCCGCTAGCGGGCGCAGCGCACTCTGTACGTCAGTACTAGCAGTTTAACGTTCACGAAAAAATGCGTTCGTTTTCCACTTGCGTTGCGCAGCCGGACTTTTGTGCGACCGTACTTCGTATATTGGCCGTCATTGCCTGGCACTTGCTGCTAGTGCGGCCGTGATTAAGTGCGCCTGCACGCGCGTTCGCACTGCGCTCGTCTGACCCTAGCCTTAGGGCTAGGATTAGTATTAGGGTTACTGTTTATATTTGTTTTATAGTTAATTCTAGGTTATATTTTTAGAGTTATGGATAGGGTTAACCGCAACCTTATCCCCCAACCTAACCAACAGATTCTGCTCCATTTTTGCTTCATTTTTAGGCAGATTCTGCTCTTTTTGACGACAGCATAGTTACAGTTACAGTCACTTATATAGCACCAACAGAATCTGCAGCGCTTTACAATGAGGGTGTACAGATATGAGACATAATAAAAACACATAAGGAACAGACGGCCCTGCCCATAGGATAATTGCCCTACAACACTTTATACCAATGCTCAGTCAGATATCCCGTGAGCTTACAATCTGAAGGACAAGGGTGTCAGGGCTCAGCGGGCGCCGCCGACCCGGCGTCCCGCCAGGCCGCCGACCCGGCGTCCTCCTTCCCGGCTCCGGGGTCGGCGTCCTCTTCACATCCTGTGCGTGCGCTGTATGCGAGCGCGCCGCCGGCGGTTCCGGATTTAGCCCTCCCGCGGCGCGACGTCACCTATCCCCATGTGACCGCGACGGACCAATCAGCAGGCAAGGCGCCAGATTTAAACCTGCTTTTCCCATTCCTCAGTGCCCTTTCGTGGTTTTGCCTGTCTGACCCTTAAGTGCTCGTTTATTTCACTCAATTTGACTTACTGTGTATGACCTGGCTATCTCTCTCGACTTGTGTACCTCTATACCCCTTGACCCGGCTTGTTACTCGACTCTGTTTTCGCCTATACCCTTTGGCTTTCTGATATACGTTCCTGGCTTACCAGCGTTTACACCAGCCACTCTAAGGACTGGTTCCTGTCCTCCTTGTGTCCCTGCCTTATAGGTTCACCTCCTGTTTGTGCGAAACCCAGCCACTATAAGGACTGGTACCGCATTGTGACTCTATCTTGCTTTACCGGCACTGCCGTTACGTACCCTTGGTTGGTGTTGGCCTGAAGACAGGGCAGCCCTCATTATTTGTGTTAACCCAGCCACTACAAGGACTGGTTTCTCTTCTTCGTACTCGAGGCTCCTGTTTTCACTTAGGGCTACCGTTCGTCCACCCTCAGGTACGTGAGCGTGCCTGACAAAGGGTAAGTGAAACAAAAGGGGAGCTGGGCAATGTGGAGATGGTAGCCAGAAAGAATACACAAGGGATTGCATGGCAATGACCTGAAAGAGACACAGATTTAGGAAGAGTGGGCTCTGTATGAGAGGAATTTACGACATGGGAGGGTAATACATAAATGCATAAACAAAAATATAAAATAAGATAAGTAGGATTAGAACAGTGGAATGGCATGGTGGACAACATGTTGATAGCAGAATACCTTGGTTTGTTTCAGAGTGGAAAAGCAGCGCCTGGAGAGGGTGATGGCTGTGGATGGTGAGCTTGTGTAAAAGAAAGAGACACAGCTTTAGGAAGAGTGGGTTCTGTATGAGAGGAATTTACGACATGGGTGGGGATGGGGAAGCAAATTTATGATGAGAGTTTTACAAAAATAGAGGGAAAACTTTAAAAAGAAAATGAATCAGCCTGAGGATAATATATAAATGACAATATAAAATAAGAACAGTAGGATTAGAGCGTTGGAATGGCATGGCAGACGACATGAATACCTTGGATTGTTTCAGAGTGTAAATGCAACGCCTGGAGAGGATGATGGCTATGGATGGTGAGCTTGGATTGTTTCAGAGTGTAAATGTAGCGTCTGGAGAGGGTGATGGCTGTGGTAGTGAGCATCAAAAGAAGAAGGTGCAGAATCTGTTGCCTAAAAATGAAGTGAAAATGGACCAAAGATTTTTGGTTAGGTATAAGTAAAACCCTAAAAGTAATCCTAAAATTAAAACTAAAATGAATTACTTTTTTCAAAGAGTCTAAATTCACACTGATTTATTAAATCCGAAGCATTTTTTCAAACAGCAATTTGTCAGCAGGCATGAGGTGCTGACCTGCCAAAAAAAACCCAAAACAATTTGGAATGTCTGCCGCTCCCTGATTGATGGGTATCTGGAGAAGATTGTGAAAGCAACTAAGAATATCAAGATCTTTGAATTGATAGTTTTATGAAAACTGTCCTTTCTTGGGTCATTGTAGGCATGCTCAGTTTGCTTCTGTAAGTGATTGGCGATATCACACATTCACTTGCATTGGGACAGGTGAGGAAAGCTATCCCAAAAAGGAGTAGGCATATTGCATTCTCTTCTAGAGCAGGAAGACGGAAGGAAGTGCTTTTCCATTCTGACTTTTGTCCTTTTAAATGCCTTCTACTTTTAATGTAGAAACCCAGCTGCCTCTGAGAACAGAAGAGTCATAGTGAGAGCAGCCCCAGGAGACCAAAATGTATAATTCTTTGGACATTAGCTATAGTTTACCAGATTTGGAATCTGAAACACAAATACAGATTGGTATAAGCATTTGATGAGATCACAGGTAAAACTAACTGTATCCAGTGTCTGTAACTAAGACTTCCAGGGATAAAGTGGATAAGAGGGAATTGACTAGACTTTTTTTTTCGGTTCGGTTCGTTCAGATTTTGTAAATTTTCATTTCGGCTCTCTTCAGCCGATTTCCATTTCGGTTCATTTCGGTTCGTTTTTCGTATCGACTTTTTTTCGTGATTTCGGAAATTTTCTTTTTTTTCGGAACGTCTGTTCTCCTCGTTTCAAAGTGTCTATTCGTTTTGACGTAAACTAATGGTTTCTCGGATCCAATATTTCTGTCGATACGATAATTCTGTCGATACGATAATTCTGCCATTGAGATTTCTCATGTTTTTCATGAAGGATACATTAAGATTTCTCATGTTTTACAAGAAGGATACATTGAGATTTCTCTGGTTTCCTAGAAGGATACATTGAGATTTCTCTGGTTTTCCAGGAAGGATACATTGAGATTTCTCTGGTTTTACAAGAAGGATACATTGAGATTTCTCATGTTTTACAAGAAGGATACATTGAGAGTTCTCTGGTTTCCTGGGAAGGATACATTGAGATTTCTCTGGTTTTCCAGGAAGGATACACTGAGATGGGAATGATACAAAATTACAGAATCAGCGATATAACCAAAAAATACGATGTCCGAAATTACTGAAATGGAACCGAAATCAGGAATGGAGCCGAAATCACGAATGGAACGAAAACTAATTTCGATTTTACACATTTCTAGTCCATTCGAAAAGTTTTCGTTTCGGCTCAGAAATTTGTTCGGATCTGCCGTTTTCGGATCCGAAAATTTTCGGAAAATCAGCCGAATCCGAATGCACGAATCGGGAAATTTCATGAAAATTCCAAAATTCCGAAACGCATATCCCTAGAATTGACAGAATTACTTCTCATTGTGGGTTCATGATGAGGATTAAATAAAATTGTATTATATTTGACAGCATATGTTTTGTTTACATGTTGAAATCAGTTTATTCTGGTGTATGAAGCACTTTGTAACACGCAGAATAGCTAATCCCTGTATGTTAATTTATTATATTCTGGTTTATCCATTTTATGCTTTGTAATTCCTCATATACTGATCTAGGGCAAAATATGAGGTTTTGACAGGGGTTTCAAGGTTACTGATGACAGAGATAAGCAAGGAGTCAGACTCCAACCATGTAAAATTTCACCGGATAGCACTGTCTTTATATATGAACAAATGTATTTAATATCAGTATCTTTGTCATGGTTTGGAGCCAAAGACTATCATAGTTATTCAGAGAAAGGTGAAACTCTGGAGAACTTTTGGAGAAGTGAAAATTCTAGGTCCAAATACCTGTTTTGGAAAGTGAGATAAATGGGAGAATTTTTCTAGTTTGGGGATTTTGACCTAGAATTTTCACTTCTCCAAAAGTTCTCCAGAGTTTCACCTTTCTCTGAATAACCCTGTACAACTCTCTTGATGAGGACTACAGGCTTGTCAGAAGTCTCCATTTCTTCTTTAGTGCACGTATAGTCTAATGATGACTCAGTTATACTTGATGTAAATTATATCCTTTAGTCTATGAAGCATAACACTCTATCACTCATATTATCATTTTGGGATTATTATTTTTTTTCGTAGTAATTTTGCTTTGTTTTATTATTAGACCAGTTGCTCCTCTAGGATACATTTATTGAATGATTATTCAGTCCTTAAAATAAGGACTTCCTTTCGAAAGTACAGAATGAAATAAATAAAATCATGCTTGGCAGACTGTGCATGACTACGCGGTCAATGAAAAAAAAAATCAAGGAAATCAATCCTTTCTCTACACAAGCCTTTATTCTTCTACTTCTATCACTGAGCACAGTGTTTGTGAAATTATCAGCCGGATGTTGAAACTTCAGTGCATAATGAGCGTCGGATGATAACAAGCCAGGAAATATTCCCCCATTAAATACATCCCTTTGCTTCACATTTACATTTATACTTTCTGCTAAGTATAATCCAACCGGATTTTTTTTTTTTTACCATCAGCAATATTATGTACTGTATGTGACTTAGAGGTGCATTAATTAGCAAAGTATATTATTTTGTGTAAATGAAAACAATTTATTGCAATTTCAAGATATACCATCAGGGTTATTCAAAGAGATCCGAATGGCTGGAGAAAGGTAACCGAACGCTGAAAATCAGCATTCGGTTACCTTTCTTGGCCATTCGGCTATTCAATGAGCAGGCAATACGCCAAATCCTAGCGAATTGCCTGCACATTCGGTGCCTGTTCGAGGGCAGTGAAATCCCCATTAAAAAGCACTGCTTCGGCTATTCAGAGAACAAAAACCATCAGTGAAAGGTTCCCGAAATGCCCTGCCATTCGGTGGTTTCATTCGACAGGTTTATTCAGGGGAATCCCATAGGCTTCAATTTTAAAAATATTCCTGTTTTAATTCAATATCTAATAAACCGTTCATTATAAAATGCTGCAGTAAAGAGTCGCTTTATTTATAGACTCTTTGGGATATTTTAAGCATTTTTCTGGATTTTTTTTTAAAAAAGTCAATTTTTTTTTACTTTACTTATCTTTTCTGTAACAGCCCTTTTTATTATCATTCCTTGGATCATATGTAAATTTCAGACATTTTCGCTCAGTAGTTTCTTTGCAAACAGCGTTTGACTTTTCAAACATTCAAGCAAACTGTTTTGCTAATTATTCTCTGCCTTCTTCTGCGGTGTCGGCTTTTTCCGGCAGCTGCAATGCGTGTGATCGGCTCCTGCTCGGGTTTTTTTGTGGTTTTCGGCGGGTTAATCCAGATGTTTTTGCGGGTTTTCGGCGTGCATTCGTCGGGTTTTGCAGTTAGTTTTCGTCGGGTTTGCGGCAGCCTTTCCCTGCAATTCGGGGACCCTGTGGTGCTTGCTGAATACACCGCAGGGTCACCGAAATGGGATCAGCAAAACGAACCGAATTGAAGAGAATGACAAGTCACCGAACGTGCGGTGACTTTTCGATTCTCTTTGAATTACCCTGCATATGTTTTGGTTAGAGTACTTTTAACCCCATTCACACCCAAAATCGCGTTATTTCAATTTTGCATTGTAATGCATTGAAAAGTGCTCATTAGCAAATCGAAAGACCATTTTAACACATTTGTAAAGCAGAATTAGTGTATCCCCTGTGGAGAAATGAAATCTTCTGTTTTATGGCTCTCCAAGCACCCTGGAGAGTCATAAAACCATCTGCAAATAACAATTCCAGTCCTCACTGTAACAAAAAGTTCAAATAGATTACTGCTGCATTACAGCAACCAGGGAGAGGGCAGAACACAGGGGAGCACTTTGGTCACTCAGTGCTGTACAGGGATAGGATTCAGGGGTTATAATGATTGAAAATCCCTGTACATTACAGATAAAGGTGTTTCTATAATCTCAATGTACAGGCATTATATTAGGGCACCGCCCAAAGGCCCGGATGGGTGGAGTGGCCCGGATTGGCCCTGCAGTCAGGGCAGGCAGGGGTCAGGCAAAGAGACTCCCATTTACCCAGCAGCGTGGGGGATCAAACTCCCACATGCTGCGTCGGAAATATAGGCCCCGCCGGGGGGGGGAGGAGGAAGGAGACGAGGCTGCCAGCACAGCTCACATGGGACAAGCTGGCCCCTCCCCCTCTCACAGCAGCAAGCAGAGCCTCCCCTGCTCATGTGCTGGAAGTGTCCAGCACGTGCAGGGAGGGAGACAGACCAGCTGGACCACGGAGGCAGCAAGGGATTCCAGGGTGAGTATGTCACAAACCAGTGTGTGTGTGCTGGGATTGTGTGTGTGTGTGTGCTGGGATTGTGTGTGTGTGTGAGCTCGAATTGTGTGTGGGCTGGGATTGTGTGTGTGTGCTGGGATTGTGTGTGTGTGTGCACTGCAGGGAGTGTGTGTGTGCTTGCAGGGATTGTGTGTGTGCGCGCAGGGATTGTGTGTGTGTGTGCGCGCACAGGGATTGTGTGTGTGCGCGCACAGGGATTGTGTGTGTGTGTGCGCACAGGGATTGTGTGTGTGCGCGCAGGGATTGTGTGTGTGTGTGTGTGTGTCTGTGTGTGCAGGGATGGGGTGTGTGTGCAGGGATGGGGTGTGTTCGTGAGCAGGGATGGGGTGTGTGCGTGTGGGTGTGTGAGAGCAGGAGTGGTGTGAAATTAAATGTACTGGGGAGAAATTTAGTGGGGGCTGTGGAGCTTTATGATACGCTAATACACATGGCACATTACTGTGAGTTTTATTGCTGTGGAGCTCTGTGATACAGTAATGTGCAGTGTGTATCAGCGTATCAGAGAGCTCCACAACAATAAAACTCACAGTAATGCGCAGTGTGTATAAGCGTATCACAGAGCTCCACCGCAATATAACTCACGCTCATACACACCGCACATTACTGTGAGTTTTATTGTTGTGGAGCTCTGTGATGTGCTCATACACACTGCACATTACTGTGAGTTTTATTGCTGTGGAGCTCTGTAATGTGCAGTGTGTAAACGTGTACCAGTAATGTACAGCATCTTCATAAACCTGAAAAGTCGTCGGCAGTTTCCCACATTTGCAACAAGGACATTCTGTGCCGCAGCACAGCCTTAGATGTAGTGAGTTGGTGATGGTTGCTGCAGCAGAGCGGTTGCCATCTATAAGTCTGAAGGGGGCACAATGAATTCCCCAATTCACTGTTGGGCCCGAGTGGATTTTCTTAACTCAGTTTTTTTGGGGGGTTTGACCTTTTGTGGGCAATCTCCTATTGCCCGGGGGCCCCATTAGTTGTCAGTCCACCACTGTGCATATTTTAATGCCCTTCACCCCAAGCCATACAATGGCGTCTTAGTAAAATTTTTATGCAGATCCTTGTCAGTGCTTAATGTTAGACTGGTACCTTTTAGCATTAATAATAGTCCTTTTTTTCTGAAGCAGTTAGAGCAGTTAAACAGTGTTTGGTGACCTTAATCGCTATCACTGAAAAACATCAACATGACTCCCTTTGACGTAATGGTACCAAGTGGTATTAGGATATTTACAAAAGGCTGGAAAATGCCTTCCTCAACCCTTTCACACCCAAAATTGAGTTGACTCGATTTTGCATTGTAATGCATTGAAAAGCACTCTTTAGCATATCAAAAGATCACTTTCACCCCTTTTCAAAGCAAGATTAGATTCAGGAGGTTATAATGAGTGAAAATCCCTGTACAGTACAGATACAAGGTGTTACTGTAATCTCCATATACAGGAATTAGGTCACATACAGATATTATTTTTATATTCTATCGGTATTTTTTGGAAGCTGCATTGCTAATAATCTTATTATAATCACTACAAATCCACAAAAGCAGGAGATCTCACCATGTTTATTATTTGTCTTCATCACAGTTACTGTATTTATTATTATTATTCTTTATTTATAAAGCGCCAGCATATTCCGCAGCGCTGAATATGTATCTAGCATTAAGGTCTTTTCTGCCTGTATGATAATAATGCAGACCCCGTTTGCAATTTTGTAAGATAAGGGACACCATCTAGAGCTCGGAATCTTACATTTCAACAATATTTCTGTAAAGGATAAACAAATACATGAAAACATAAAAATGAGCAAATTTACATTATTTACATTTTTTAACTATCTCAGAACAACACTTTCTGTGTAAAACATCTATTTTACCCTATATTTAATTGTTAACTTCAGATCCCATGTTTCAAATAAATATTATGATAACATACCAACCACTCAATGTTCTCGAACCCAGGACATACTTGAAAACGAGAGAAATCTCAATGTATCCTTCCTGGTAAAATCCTTTTATAAATAAAAAAATTTATTCAACAAAAATCACTTGGTTGTGAAGGGGTCAATGGCTGCTGTTTTTTCACTTTGGATGTTTTATTTTAACAGAACTAAACCATAATAACAGAAGTACAAAAAATTGAATAGTCTTTATAAAAGATTTGCGTAGCACTTCTTGAAAAGTGACATTATTACGTAGTTATACAAAGCTTTCTTCTCAATACTGTGTCATTATATGGAAATTATTCCTATATTCTTAGTTTAGAGGTGAAAAGATAAATGTCAGACAAATTATAATCTTACAACGACAATGAGGGTGTGTCACCCTGCTCTAATTAGGAGCTTTCTTTGACTCGGACAGATTAAAAGGGAAACTGATGCATTTAAAGGTAGATGTACCAAGACCAGTGGAGTTTCAACGATAGAGACACTTAGGACAGTGTTCCCCAGTTAATCACCCCTCCCTCAAAAAAAATTATTTAGTAGTCATATTTTTGTGTTTTATGCGAGTGTTGAATTGAAATTTAAAAAAAATTATTTGAAAATACATTTGTTTTTTTTTACCATATCTGTCCAATTGCAGAGTAAAGGACTAATGGCCGCAGGAACCAAGTTTGTCAAGATATCTGGCTTTTTTATTTTAAATCCTACATGTGGCCTATTTGTGGGCAGTTTACACATGCTTAGTCAATGAGAGGGGTAAATTTACATTTGGGACATTTATCTCAAAGGCGAAATTTACTTAGGCGATGACGTCAGTGGACGGGGGAGATCCCGAGGCTTGGCTGAACATCCAAAATGTCAACCGCCTCTGGGAGAAGACCGTGACCCGATGCAGAATGCCACCGGATCACGGACCAGCAACTAATGGGTTAAAGAGAGGCATCGCTGTAAAGGTCCCAGTAGACCTTTCCAGTGATGCCTCTCTTGACAACGTACCCCTCGGAGATGGGGAGATAGAGGGGTCCAAATGACCCCTCCCCTTCAGGCACTCCCCCTGCTCTGACAAGGGGCACCTGAAACTGACATCATCGCAGCAGGTGCGATCTGGCACCTAAGAGGTTAAAGAGAGGCATCACTGGAAAGGGCAGACTGTGCCCTTTCCAGCAATACTTCCCTTTTTTTTTTTAGCCTCCTGGCCGAAAAGACCCAACCCCTCCTTTTCGAGCACTCTCACAGCAGTACCGGGGGCGTCTGAAACTGACACGCCCAGTGATGAGGTCAGTGCAAAGGCTGTGGTCTTTAAAAGCAGAGGTCTGACTTAAGGAAGTTAGACCACCATTGGTCCCCAGCCAGAGAAGTAAGTATAGGGAGGGAGGAGAGTTAAAGGACCATGACTAACAGGGTACATCCTTGGTCCTTAACAGGTTCTTTTACCAGGATGTACCCGGTACGTCATTGGTTCCTATGGCGTTAGAACACCCCAATGTTTCAGCAGTCTGGGTATTTGTCAAGAGGATTGTCTAACTAAACATTGGGGATATCTTGAAAATGTACAGAGTGGCTCTAGATGTAATTCCTCTTTGCTTCATTCCAGAGTTCACAATTTTTCACCAGAATAGCTGAAAACGAAAAACAAAATAAGCTAGGTTATGTTTCCAAATACTAACTTAGACTAGAAATCACTTCACCGCCCTCCTCCATTAACCATTCTACTTCATTCACTCCGTCAATCCCTGCCCCCACTTATACTATCAGGGTTATTCAGAGAGAGATGAAAACCAGGAGAATGACTGGAGAAGTGAAAATTCTAGGTCAAAATAGCCAAACCAGAAAAATTCTCCCATTTATTTCACTTTCCAAATCGGCTATTAAGTCTAGATTGTTCTCTTCTGCCAATTCTCCTGGTTTTCACCTCTCTCTGAATAACCCCCTTTGTCTTCCATTCCTCTGGTCTTGGAGGAGTACGTCTCAGCAGTTCTCATGTCCTCCTGCCCAACTGTCTGCTTGACCCCATCCCCTCACATCTTATTTGGTCTGCCCTAGCAGTCACTGTCCCTGCTTGCCCTAGCAGTCACTGTCCCTGCTTTGACTCATATTTTTAATGTCTCCTTCTCTGGAGTCTTCTCCTCATCCCCACATTTAAACGGTCTCTGATCACCCCCATTCTAAAGAAGCAATCTCTTGATCCCACCTCCCTTTCATACTACCGTCCTATCTCTCTGCTCCCCTTTGCCTCCAATATCTTAGAACGCCTGGTCTATAACCAGCCCACCAGTTTTCTTTCTGCCAGCTCTCTACTTGACCCACACCAGTCCAGCTTTCGCTCCCAGCACTCCACTGAAACTGCTCTGACCAAGGTGACTAATGACTTAGTTGCTGCTAAAACCAAAGGTCACTTCTCCCTGCTTATTCTTCTTTTTCTTATTCTTTTCCATTTGACACCGTCGACTACCCTCTCCTGCTCCTCACACTGCGTCAACTTGTCCTCAGTGACACAGCTCGCTCCTGATTCTCTTCCTATCTCTCTCTGTGCTCCTTCAGTGTCTCCATCGCTGGTGTCTCTTCACCAACACTTCCTCTCTTGGTTGGGGTGCCTCAAGTCTCTGTTCTAGGCCCCCTATTTTTCTCAATCTATACTGCCTCTCTGGGGAACCTCATTTCTTCCCATGGGCTCCAATATGTATCCTTCCTGGTAAAATACTTTGCAAATAAATAATATCAACTCTATGCTGACGACACCGAAATCTACCTTTCCTCTCCCGATACCTGTACTCCTGTGTTGGACCGTGTTACAGCCTGCCTATTGGCTGTCTCCAACTGGATGACCTCTTGTTTCCTAAAGCTCAACCTCTCCAAAACTGAACCTCTCGTCTATCCTCCATTCTTGCACCCATTTCCCTTCAGATGATTGGTGCCACCATTACTTCTACCTCTCAGGCTCGTTGCCTAGTGGTCCTCTTTGACTCTGATCTCTCCTTCACTCCTCACATTCAGTCACTAACCAAATCTTGCTACTTCCACCTAAAAAACATTGCACGCATCCGTCCCTTTCTTAATCAGGACTCTGCTAAAATGCTCATCCAAGCTCTTATTATCTCCCGTCTTGACTACTGTAACCTCCTTCTCTCTGGCCTTAAAAGATCCCAGATTCTCCCTCTGCAATCTGTTAAAAATGTCTGTGCCCGACTCCTCCACCTCATGCACATCTCCCCTTTGTCAATCTCTACGCTGGCTTCCTGTTTCCTTTAGAATCCAATTCAAAATACTGGTGCTCACGTACAAAGCTCTCCATAACCGCGCCCCTGCCTATATCTCCTCCCTTATTACCAGGTATACCCCATCCCAACCACTTCGCTATGCCAATGATCTGATGATATCAGTTCCACGTTCCTGCACCCCCAACTCCTGCCTTCAGGACTTCTCCCGAGCTGCCCCCTTTCACGGATTTCCACTTGATCTATGATAGTGGTCCCTGTACACAGGATCCTATCTACCCCTCCGATCCTTGAATTGTCAGTAAAGCTATCTATCTTCAGGGACCCGAGCCTGTAGCACCCAGCAAGGGTTAATAGACACCAGAATAGGAGAGCAAACGTAGCCCTAGTAACAGAAGTGTTATTACCGGAGGAGATGGTCAGCCTTATAGCAAGGGTGGTACTCAGAGCAGGGTTCTCAGAAATAGCCATCGTCATACACAAATCAGGGTTCTCAGAAATAGCCTTGGTCATACACATAGAGGGTTCATCAAAGAAAGCCAGAATCAGTCACATAAATTCAGCAAAAATTGCGTAAAGCACTGAGGGAAGCTAAACCACGGTAGGGCAATGAGTCTGCCTGAGCAAACTGACTTTGAAGTTGGTCGATCTGAGTCTGTAACGACTGGGGGGGGACCTGACTAGACATGGATAGGAGAGTGTGAGCTATTTTGCAGTGACTAGACAAGATACAGACATGAAGCGTGAAAAGAGTAAATAAAGGAATTTATTTACAACAAGACTAATCAACAAAGAGGAACCAATATAAACAGACAGGAGATCCAGAACTAAATACACATGAAACTAGAGAGACCAGGGAACTTAACAAAACATAAGCAGAAACGGAAACAGACCTGAACTAAATATACAATGAATACTAGACTATACCTGACAAGTAATACGAGAGCAAAGAAAACAAAAAGCAGGATCAAGATCAGAATGAGGCTAAAACTCAAAGAGGAAAACAAAACAGACTAGACTAGACTAGAACATGAATTAACTAGAGGCTTGAATCAGAAACAGTACCTATCACAATGAGCTCCAGAAACAAATTAGGCAGCGTCCTACTTTGGGTGCTGCCTGCTTTTAAGCACATGACTTAAATTGACTATGGAGTCCAGGTGTGTATCCATGGCATGAATCCAAAAAGAAACTCAATATCCAGACTAGATGCAGATTTGAAAGAAGCCAGAGGTGGCGCCAGATACAAAGAATGTCCAGATTCTACACTGGCAAAGTCCACCTCTGCCAGAGGGGGCGCAGGACATCACAGAGTCTTCATTCTGCGCCCCGCCCCCTGACCACCCAAGTGATTGCCGTGAGTGAGTATATCACTTGGCGCCCAGCCAGCGAGCAGAGAGGGCGGCACTGCCGGATGCCAGGTTAACTCCGGGGCACGAGACGTGACACCCCCTTTCTATGGAAGTCCCTTCCCCACAACATCAGACTCTCCCCATCTCTCCAGGTCTTCAAAAAGTCTCTGAAAACACATTACTTTAAAGAAGCCTATCAGCTCACTCCATGATCTCCACACTGTCATTTCTTGCACCAACTTCCCATTCTGCTCCCTACACTCCCCACTTCTTCACATGCCCAGCTCTTTACCCTCACCTAGTGTGCCACCCCTCTCCTCTTAGATTGTAAACTCTCGAGCAGGGTCCGCTCTTCTACTGTTCTGTGTGTTTAACTTGTATGTATATTTGTTATTCTGTCTCACCCAGTGTACAGCTCTATGGAATTTATTAGTGATTTATAAATACGTGTAACTGTAACTGATGATAGCATGTACTCTAGTACAAAGTACTATAACTGTAACTCAGATGTGTTATTTCACTTTTTTCCCAATTACCAGTCTATTAAATGAATATATATATAAAAAAATTAGGCTCCATCTGGACCTTGATAAAGGCTCAGATGGAGCCGAAACATCAGATTATGTACTGTAACAGGGCATCATGTAGAGAGCAAGGAAAGGTCCTGTCCAGGGTTTATGTGTCACCCAGATTTCTCTCTTACACCTTCCGGAACCTCTAAGCACCTGGTTTTGCACTTTGCCTCAGTGGCAATTTAGTGCAGGTGAGGCAAACAGACATCTCTCTGGAGCCTGGGGAGCAGACAGTCTCTATCTGCTGGAGCACAAGGTTGGTCATGCTAGTTTGCTGAAGCCTGACAAACACTAGCAGGGTTATCCAAAGAGATTCGAAAAGTCACCGCACGTTCGGTGACTTTTCGTTCTCTTCAATTCGGTTCCTTTTGCCGATTGCATTTCGGTGACCCTGCGGTGTATTCAGCAAACAGCACAGGGTCCCCGAATTGCAGGGAAAAGCTGCCGAAAACCTGACGAAAACTAACCGAATGCACGCTGAAAACAAGCAAAAACATCTAGATTAACCTTCGAAGAGGAGCCGAACAGGAGCCGAACAGGAGCCGAATCACACAGAGCCGAAGCAGCTGTGACGTAGAGGAGGCAGTGAATAAATTAGAAAAACCATTTGTATGAATCTGGGAAAATGAAACGCTGTTTGCAAAGAAACTACTGAGCGAAAATCTCTGAAATTTTCACAGGAGGTCCAGGGAATGATAATAAAGAGGGCTGTTACAAAAAAAATAAGCAAACTGAAAAAAAAATTTAAAAAAAATCGGACTTTTATTTTTTTTTTTAAAAAATCAGAAAAATGCTTAAACTATCCTAAAAAATCTATAAATAAAGAGACTTTTTGCTGCAGAATTTTATAATGAACGGTTTATTAGATATTGAATTAAAACGGGAATATTTTTAACATTGAAGCCTATGGGATTCTCCTGAATAAATTTGCCGAATTAAACCACCGAATGGCAGGGCATTAGGGGAACCTTTCACTGCTGGTTTGTGTTCTCTGAATAGCCGAAGCAGTGCTTTTTGATGGGGATTTCACTGCCCTCGAACAGGGACCGAACAGGCACCGTATGTGCAGGCAATTCGACAGGATTTGGCGAATTGCCTGCTCTCTGGATAGCCGAATGACCAGGAAAGGTAACCGAACACTGATTTTCAGCGTTCGGTTACCTTTCTCAAGCAATTCGAATCTCTTTGGATAACCCTGAATGTTTGCAAAGGTTGTTAGTCAGGGCTATTGTATGTTTAGTTAGTGCCGGGACACGGCTAGGAATTTTCTTTGCTTTTGAACTGTTTATTTTAAGCAATATACAGTGTGGTGTATAACCTGTGGGTTGTTGCAATAAATGTAACACCGTTTGAAGAAAAGTCACTGGTCTGGTCTCTGAACCTTTCAAGAGTGCTCACCCCAGAGAGCAATTGCACCCGCTACCTGTTTCCCAGCTCACATATGGTGGAGAATGCGGGCAAGTGATAGCAAGAACCTGCTATTTAAAAGGCCAGTTACTGAAGTGAAAAAGAAAAAAAAGTGAACTTTGGGCAAGTGATAGCAAGAACCTGCTATTTAAAAGGCCAGTTACTGAAGTGAAAAAAAAAAAAACCTGGAGGACGTTATAAAACAGTTGGTGTTGGCTAATACAGCACAGCAACAGGCTAATGCTACACAGCGGGACATGTTAAATGCTCTGCAGAAGCAAACTCAGGTGCTGCGCACGCACACGCAGCAGCAGATCAGTGCTGTACAGGAACAGACACAAATGTTATTTGAAAAGCTTGCAGTTGCTGCTGAAGGCGATCGCAAGACTCTGACGGAGGTGGTGCAGACTCTGGCACAGAGGTCTCCCCTGCAAGCTGCAGATTCTTCTGACAACTCCTCACCCATCCATGTCAGTCGCTTCCTTTCCAAGATGACAGCAGAGGATGATCCAGAGGCCTTCCTGTTAACATTTGAAAGAACCGCTGAGAGGGAAGCATGGCCTAAGACACGGTGGGCAGGATTGGTGGCGCCCTTGCTAACCGGTGAATCACAGAAAGCATATTATGATTTGGAGTCTGTGGCTGCCATGGATTATGACAAGGTCAAGCTGGAGATACTAGCACGGCGAGGTGTTACTTTGGCAGTGCGAGCACAGCGTGTTAACAACTGGTCCTACCAAGCTGGGAAGTCACCACGGTCACAGATGTTTGACCTCATCCACCTGGTCTGAAAATGACTGCAACCGGAGTCCCTCTCGGGGCCACAGATCATTGAGCGGGTAGTCATGGATCGCTTCCTAAGATCCTTACCGATCGTCTTGCAAAAGTGGGTAACCCAAGGGGACCCCAAGTCGGTGGATCAGCTTGTGGAGATTGTTGAGAGGTACTTTGCAGCTGAGGACTTGAACTCCTTCCCGGTGAGCCCATGGACTTTCTGCCCAAAACCAAGGCCTCCCTCGGCAATCAGTAAGACTGTTCCAGGGAAAGTGGGTGGTGAGCGTGGCAAGGAGGCAGAGGGAAAAACTGCCGATTTAAACCGGGGAGGTTGGCATTCCAAAGCGGGAACACCAGTGCCCGTCAGCAGACCTAACCTGAGGAATGTAAGATGTTTTCGGTGCCAGGAACTTGGGCATTTAGCTGCGAATGGGTCCATTAACTGATGAGCCTATGCAGTGTGAATTGTCTTTCAAGGAAAGACGGCAGTCTTTGTTTTCCACTGTTTCATGCACCGCGGTGCCAGTAAAGGGAAAACACATGTGTGCAATAACTGTGAATGATAAGCATGTTACTGCTTTGCTGGACTCTGGAAGTTTAGTAACCCTTATTAAGGCTGAATTGATAGGCTCTGTGAACTTCCGGGCTAAAAAGGTTGCTGTAGTGTGTGTACATGGTGATACTCGGGAGTATCCTATAGTAGCTGTGAAGTTTGGAACCGCACAGGGTGATCTAAGGCACTTGGTTGGGGTTGTGCCTCATTTGGTGCATGATGAAATTATAGGGAGAGACTTTCCTGAATTTTGGGAACTCTGGGAACACCCAGACTGTGCCACAGTTTCTAAACCAGAGACTGAATCTGAATACATGGATGCTGCAGAGCAGTTGTATTCAGAGGATCCCTCTTGGGGGTCCCCAGACTTTCCCTTCTCTGTTTTGGCAGGAGAATTGGAAGAGTCTGAAGGCCCTATAGCCAAAGAGGATAGACCGCCCTCTGTTGAAACTGAAGCTACTCTAGAGTTTGCAGATCTTAACACTCATAGAGAGAACTTTGGTAGTGAGCAGAGTAAGGATCCAACTCTTGTGAGGGCCTGGGAAAATGTTATGATGATCAATGGGGAACCTGTTGAACCAGGGAATAGGCTCTCTTTTCCTTACTTCCTTAGTAATGATGACATGCTATATCGTGTATAAAAAGAACATTGAAATTATTGAGCAATTAGTGGTCCACAAACCGTACAAAAAGGTGGTATTGGAGCTTGTCCATGGACACTTATTGGGGGGTCATTTAGGTACTGAGAAAACCACTGAAAGGGTTTTACAGAGGTTTTACTGGCTTGGGGTACAAAAAGATTTGAAAACTATTGCAAATCTTGTCCGGTTTGTCAAATGTCTGCACTCCTACCTCATTTTCAGAGTCCCTTAGTACCCTTGCCAATAATCAAGGTGCCATTTGAGAGAATTGCTATGGACCTTGTGGGCCCGCTTCCGAAGTCTGCCCGAGGGCATCAGTATATCCTGGTCATTATGGATTACGCTACCCGTTACCCTGAAGCAATTCCCCTACGCCAGACATCAGCCAAGAATATAGCTAAGGAGTTATTACAGATGTTTAGCCGGGTCAGGATCCCTAAGGACCTTCTGCGGACCAAGGTACCCCATTTATGTCATGAGTGACAAAAGAATTGTGCAAGTTGTTTAAGGTGACGCATTTGCGACCCTCGGTATACCATCCTCAAACCGATGGCCTAGTAGAGCGATTTAATAAAACCTTAAAAAGCATGCTGAAAAAAGGTTGTTGACAAGGATGGGAAAAACTGGTACTATTTGCTTCCATATCTGATGTTTGCCATCAGAGAAGTTCCTCAGTCCTCTACAGGGTATTCTCCATTTGAATTACTCTATGGGAGACACCCTCGGGGACTTCTGGACATAGCCAAAGAGACCTGGGAGGGGGAGAAGACACCCCACAAAAGCATTATTGAGCATATTTCGCAGATGCAGGACAGAATTACAGTAGTAATGCCAATTGTAAAAGAGCATTTAGCTCAATCGCAGGCAGCTCAGCAGAGAATATATAACAGGGATGCTCGAGTCTGCATTTTCTCACCTGGCGACAGGGTGCTGGTATTAGTTCCCACAGTTGAGAGCAAGTTCCTTGCTAAGTGGCAGGGTCCCTTTGAAGTGATAGAAAAATAGTAAATTATAAAATTCACCAACCTGGGAAAAGAAAACCAGAGCAAATATACCATGTGAACTTGCTAAAGCCCTGGAAAGATAGAGTATCGCTAGCTGCTGGGTTCATCTCAATAACCCACCAACTGGATACTGAACACCCTCAGGTCCCTGAAGTAAAAATTGCTGAGTCGCTGTCTAAGTCACAAAAGCAGGAAGTCAGAGAGTTTTTAATAAAAAAACGAGAAAAATTTTCAGAGCTGCCTGGTCAGACGTCGGTAACACAACATGACATTGTTACTGAACCAGGGGCACGGGTTAAACTTAAACCTTACAGTATTCCTGAGGCAAGGAGGAAAGACATCAGTAGGGAGGTGAAGAAAATGTTTGAGCTAGACGTCATTGAAGAGTCCAGTAGTGACTGGTCCAGTCCCATTGTCCTAGTCCCAAAGCCAGATGGGAGTTGGAGGTTTTGCAATGATTTTAGGAAGCTCAATTCAGTGACCAAGTTTGACACTTATCCTATGCCCCGGGTAGATGAACTTATAGACCGACTGGACACAGCTCGTTATTTTACAACTTTGGACTTGACCAAAGGATATTGGCAGATTCCCCTGACAGAAGGTGCCAAGGAGAAGACTGCCTTCGTAACTCCTGAGGGTTCGTTTCAATATAAAAAGATGCCTTTTGGATTACAAAATGCACCTGCTACATTTCAGAGAGCTATGGACAAACTTTTGAGACCCCACCAACAGTATGTTGCAGCATACTTGGATGACATCGTAGTACATAGCACTGACTGGGAATCTCATTTGCCTCGAGTCCAAGCTGTCTTGGAAACTCTCCATAGAGCAGGTATCACTGCTAATCCAAAAAAATGTGCCCTGGGGTTAGAGGAAGCCAAATATTTAGGTTACACGATTGGGCGTGGAGTCATAAAACCACAGCTAAACAAAGTAGAAGCCATTCAGGAGTGGCCACGTCCCACCAGTAAAAAACAAGTCAGAGCTTTCTTTGGGATAACGGAATACTACAGGAGGTTTATCCCAAACTTTGCAACTCTTGCAGCCCCGTTGACAGACCTTACCAAAGGGAAGAATTTAATGGTCAAATGGTCCCAAAAGAAGCCGAGGAATCTTTCCAGGTCCTGAAGAGGGCTCTTGGTGCACAGCCAATCCTCTACTCCCCTGATTTTTCCAAGGATTTTGTAGTTCAAACTGATGCATCTGATGTTGGTCTAGGGGCAGTTTTGTCACAGGTACATAATGGTGAGGAACACCCTGTAGTGTACTTAAGCAGAAAACTAAACGATCATGAACAGAAATATGCAGTAATTGAGAAGGAGGGTTTGGCTATTAAATGGGCATTGGATGCCTTAAGATATTATTTATTAGGGCGCCAGTTTGATCTGGTGACTGACCATGCTCCCCTCAAATGGATGGCACTAAAAAAGGAGACCAATAGACGTGTGAACCGTTGGTTTCTGGCATTGCATGACTACAGCTTCACTGTGAAGCATCGCCCGGGGAAAAAAAATGGCCAATGTAGATGCTCTGTCCAGAGTCTACGCTTGTGTAGCTGACAGTGTTCCACCCAGGGGTTGAAACAAGGGGGGAGGGTATGTAACAGGGCATCATGTAGAGAGCAAGGAAAGGTCCTGTCCGGGGTTTATGTGTCACCCAGATTTCTCTCTTACACCTTCCGGAACCTCTAAGCACCTGGTTTTGCACTTTGCCTCAGTGGCAATTTAGTGCAGGTGAGGCAAACAGACATCTCTCTGGAGCCTGGGGAGCAGACAGTCTCTATCTGCTGGAGCACAAGGTTGATCATGCTAGTTTGCTGAAGCCTGACAAACACTAGGTTTGCAAAGGTTGTTAGTCAGGGCTATTGTATGTTTAGTTAGTGCCGGGACACGGCTAGGAATTTTCTTTGCTCTTGAACTGTTTATTTTGAGCAATATACAGTGTGGTGTATAACCTGTGGGTTGCTGCAATAAATGTACCACCGTTTGAAGAAAAGTCACTGGTCTGTAGACTTGTGCACCGATTTTTTTTCGGTTCGATTCGGTTCGGTTCGTTCGTATTTTGTAAATTTTCGGTTCGTTTCTTTTTCGTTTCGTTTTTCGTATCGACTTTTTTTCCGTAATTTCAGAAATTTTCATGTTTTTCGGAACGTCTGTTCTCCTCGTTTCAAAGTGTCTATTCGTTTTGACGTAAACTAATGGTTTTTCGGATCCGATATTTCTGTCGATACAATAATTCTGCCATTGAGATTTCTCATGTTTTACAAGAAGGATACATTGAAATTTCTCATGTTTTACAAGAAGGATACATTGAGATTTCTCTGGTTTCCCTGGAAGGATACATTGAGATTTCTCTGGTTTTCCAGGAAGGATACATTGAGATTTCTCTGGTTTCCCTGGAAGGATACATTGAGATTTCTCTGGTTTCCCTGGAAGGATACATTGTGATTTCTCTGGTTTCCCTGGAAGGATACATTGAGATTTCTCTGGTTTTCCAGGAAGGATACATTGAGATTTCTCTGGTTTTACAAGAAGAATACATTGAGATGGGAATGATACAAAATTACAGAATCAGCGATATAACCAAAAAATACGTTGTCCGAAATTACTGAAATGGAACCGAAATCAGGAATGGAGCCGAAATTACGAATGGAACGAAAATGATTTTCGATTTTACACTTTTCTAGTCCATTCGAAAATTCCGAACAAATTTTCGTTTCGTTCCGTAAAGTTTTCGGATCTGATAATTTTCGGATAATCGTCCGAATCCGAATGCACGAATCGGGAAATTTCATGAAAATTCCGAAATTCCGAAACCTGAAATGCACATCCCTACTGGTCTGGTCTCTGAACCTTTCAAGAGTGCTCACCCCAGAGAGCAATTGCACCCGCTACCTGTTTCCCAGATCACAGTACATTTAAATGTTCTAATTAATTTTGTTATTTTATTCTACAAGACTTGGAATGCATCCCTTTGTGGATCAGTGTGTACTATATACAGTATATATATATTTATATATTATTTCCTGTGGGCTGTTTTGTGCATTGTGATTAATCACAACTAAAAAACTATACTGTCTGTTTGCAAATGACAATTAAAAATAAATAACTCTTGATATATAGATATTCAATTTTCTCTTTGAACTATTTTTAATGAACGAACAAGAAATGTTAAGAGAATAAAATAACTAGCAGGCAGAAGCATTATGTAAATTTAATTTGTAACTGGGAAAAAAATAATTTAATTAAACGATATTTAGGCCAGCTCATGCAAATTGCCATGATCTGTTTGTTTTCAATCCATGGGTATTTCTGACTAATTTTTAATGCTGATGGAAAGCAGGATATTTCTGTGTTCCGAGATTTAGAAATGTTCTGTTCCATAACCCTCGTGTTCACCTGTGTATTTCATGAAAATACATTTGGTGGTGTTGTAAAAAGTACTTTATTTTGAGAATTGCTGACTGGAAACATGTTTTCCTGCTGTATAATAATAGGAGGAAGCCCTGTCTTGGCACTTTCCTCATTCACGGGGAATACTCCTTGAAAGAAACACCCTTCCCTTGGTAAGATCCCTCTCACCTCCTGAAGCCTTGAGAATATTTATAAATGTCGTTATGTGATGCAGATGTCCCCAGAGTTTATTGCTTTCCCCTGCTTTTTTCATTTCCTACTCAGTTCCTGACATTGTGTGCTTTGGGATGCCCCCAAAGTTTGTCAGACCAAGAACTTTCAAATTTTTGGACCACTGTTGTGCATGATCAAACTAAAGGTACATTTACAAAATCAACACAAGCGTTCAGGAAGCTTCGTCTCATATTCCTGGATGGGAAAACAGATTGGCTCACTTGAGTGTTAAGTACTCAGTAGAAAAAGTACATTAAAAAATGTTTAATACTTTTTAATATTTACCGATCACACTAGATGTGAAATCTAGTTACCTGTTAAAATGATGTCAAACACAATGGTATGTCTGGACCTCTATGTAAGGAGTGCTATCAATAAGAATGATAAACGTGCTTGTTTGGGTACCAAATTACTTATTTGTGTATTTTTGTGTACTATGAAATGGAGGTTATAAATAGTCATAGTACCTTCTACTAATGGATCTATTTATTTCAGACCGAGTGTTTGAAATACGCAAATAAAACAAAATAAAGTAAATGTACTCCATAGATGTAAATTTTAGCATCCCATAGTAAACCAGCAAGGTAAATGTCGTGGTCTTGCTTATAAGTAGGTCTATAAATAAACATGAACTGAACATTTTTCCTGTCTTTTCCTTCTATCGTGTGAAACAAAACAAGTAGGTCTTATAACAGGTCATAAAAAGCCCCCAGTCCTACATGCTGAATGATAATGTAATGGAAATCTAATTCATCAAGACACTTGAAAAAGGCTTGGGCGTCAGCTGAAACGTTGGAGGTTATTCAGAAAGCTATGCTCTCTCCTTCAGGGTGCAGGGAAAACCTGCCAAACACCCGCAAAAAAACCTGCTGGAACCGCCGCAAAAAACACGCCGGAAAAAGCCGCCGATCACAGTGCAGACCAGCTGCCGGAAAAAGCTGACAAGCTGACGAACGGGGTAATAAAAAACATGCTTGAAAGTGTCAAAATTGAAACGCTGTTTGCAAAAAATCCACTGACTGAAAATGTCTGGAATTTACATATAAGGTCCAATTACTGATAATAAAAAGGTCTGTTACAGAAAAAAGAAAAGTGCTTTTAGAAAATATAAGCAAAGAAATATACCCGAAAAATTCACGAAAAATGCCTAAAAGGTCCTAAAAAAAATTCAATAAATAGATTTTTTACTGAAGAATAAATGAATAAATGGTTTATTAGATATTGAATTTTTAAGATTGAAGCCTATGGGATTAGTCTGAATAAACCTGCCGAATGAAAACACTGAACAGCAGGGCATTTAGGGCAACTTTTCTCTGCTGTTCGGTGTCTGAATAGATTAACCCCTTAGTGACCAGGTGGTTTTACAAAAGTCCGTCCTTTAGTGCCCGCTGCCGTTTTTACGTTTCTGCGCTGTTTGTGTTTAGGTCAAATTTTCCTCTTACTCGTTTATGCAACCCACACATATTATATACCATTTTTCCCACCATTAAATGGACTTTCTAAAGATACCACTATTTCCATCACATCGTATAATTTACTATAAAAATAATGAAATATGATTAAAAAATGGAAAAAACACACTTTTTGAAATTTAATCCCCTAAAAGACCCTGGCTAAATAGTTTAAAAATTTTGTCCCGAGAATAGAAATACCCAATTTTTGCAAGTTTTTGCTTTTTAGCCCCTTCACTGCTGAGCCATTTGACTGTTTTATGCTCATAATTTTTAAATTTTTTATTAGTAAACCCCCCAGACAAAGGGCTATATTACATTCTTCATGCAAAAAACCTCACGTAAAGCGAAAATCTTTGTGCCAAGCGTTAAACTTTTGCACCTGCAAATCACTACTGGAATTACAATCCTCGCGGCTTTTTTCTTCCTCCGATCAATTGCGCTTGCAAACAGTATGCGCCCATATGCACGCGCAAAAATCTTTCGCATTTGCGCTAGAATGTTAAATATAGGACGCGTGCAGTACAGTAAGCTCGCGCAGGGTTCGCGCAGGTTCACCCGCAGTAGACAATTGCGCGCAGTTGTTGCGCTGACTATGTAATACGGGATTCGGCGCAAATGGTTTTACCCCACGCGTTAATGTTTTTTTTGCGCCGGTGCAAATGTTTGCGTGAAGATTGTAATTTAGCCCAAATTTTTTTTTAAAAAAATTGTTATTTTTTAAATGTTTTTTTAAAAAATTCTTATTTTCTTATTTTTATTTATGTTAAACCAAACCTGGTGTCACGGTCCGAACCACCAGACCCTCTGGCACCCTCTTTTGTTCTCCTTTTGCCCTGGTTTGCACTGATATGCCGGTTCTAGGACTTTTCCTCCATACGCTTCTTGAACTATAAATTGCATAATGGACATGGAACCACACCTGCTGTTCATCTCCCTAATTGATCCTGCATATGAGGAAGCTACACCCCTGATCCCACGCTTCCTCTTTGAAGTTCCTAGCTTAGCTAGTGCAGACCTGCCTTCCACAGATCCTTGCCTGGAACCCCTCCTGCTCTTGATCCATAGACCTTCCTGTACACCCTCTGCTATTTCTGGACATTCTCTACCGGTATCCTCCATTGCCCCCTGTACCCTCTGCTTTCCATTATTGACATACCCGTGTACCAGTTCTCTGCTAATTCTTGACCACTCTATTGCCTATTCCTATTTTGTACCTGCGCCTGATTTATATGTTCTATATCCATTGTTTATTTTTCTGGTCTGTTGTCAGTTTTTTTGTATTCACAAATAAACCCTGTTACCCTGTATCCTGCCTTCTGATACGTTTACTGCACCTTGGGCTCACACCCACATTTCTGCACATCTGCTAGGCCAGGCTCGTGACACCTGGTCTTGTTTGGTATCCAATGATATAAAACATGACCCTCTAGCTGCCAAGGATCGGGAGATATGGGAATCCAAATGATCCTCCTATCTGCACTTGGCAGCTAGGCGGTTAACTGGCCCACTGACATCCTCACACATATGGTGAGGATGTCAGTGGGTGGGGGGTGACCAGGAGGCTTGGCTGACATCTGGCGGGGCAGGCTTCCACCCTGCCAGAATGTCGTGGGAGTCGGCGAGGGAGGTGAGTATTGGGCGAGAGGGAGGTAGGCGACCCTGACGTACCACGTACGTCCATGGGTCTAAAGGAGACTTCTCGACCAGACGTAGATGGTACGTCAGTGGTCGGGAAGGGGTTAACCATTGCTTCTCTTTGGGGGATTTCACTGCCTTCGAAAAGGCACCGTACTGGCTGGCAATTCGTCAAAATATGGCAAACTGCCTGCTCTGTGAATAGCCAAACGGCCTCGAAATGTCACCGTACAGGGAAATTCCCTGTTTGGTGACATTTCAGGGCCAGATCACGCTCTCTGAATAACCTCTGTTGTGATGGCATATACAGTTGTGTTCAAAATTATTCAACCCCCACTGAAATTGAGTGTTTTGGCCAGTTTGACATTGATTTTGATCATTCAGTCATCTTGCTTACAATTAAATCAAAGAGGCACGTGTAGGTCAGACAAATATAACATAACATTTATAATGAAATAACCACAAATGTCTTTTCTGTGCTCACATCATTATCAGTTTTATTCAACCCCCAAGTGACATTCAATCTTAGTACTTAGTACAACATCCTTTTACAGTTATAACAGCTTTTATTATTATTATTATTATTATTATTATTCTTTATTTATAAAGCGCCAGCATATTCCGCAGCGCTGTACAATAAGCACAGTATAGACAGGGTTACAATACATTGAACAACATTTGACAAACAGTACAGGAGGAGATGAGGGCCCTATTCCCGTAGGAACTCACAATCTGGGAGGGTTGGGGTTGGAAACAGGAGGAGAGGACTGTAAGGTGAGAGTGATTGATGGTTGCGTCAGTTCACTTTTAAACGTGAAGCATAGCTTGACACAAGTGTCTTGCAGCGATCTACGGGTATCTTCGCCCATTCGTCGTGGGCAAAAGCCTCCAGTTCAGTCACATTCTTAGGCTTGCGCACTGCAACTGCTTTCTTTAAGTCCCACCAGAGGTTCTCAATCGGATTTAAGTCAGGTGACTGCGATGGCCACTCCAAAATGTTCCAGCCTTTAATCTGCAACCATGCTTTAGTGGACTTGGAGGTATGCTTGGGATCATTGTCCTGTTGAAAGGTCCAACGTCTCCCAAGCCTCAGGTTTGTGACGGACTGCATCACATTGTCATCCAATATCTCCTGGTACTGAAGAGAATTCATGGTACCTTGCACACGCTGAAGCTTCCCTGTACCTGCAGAAGCAAAACAGCCCCAAAGCATGATTGACCCCCCGCCATGCTTCACAGTAGGCAAGGTGTTCTTTTCTTCATAGGCCTTGTTCTTCCTCCTCCAAACATAGCGTTGATCCATGGGCCCAAACAGTTCTAATTTTGTTTCATCAGTCCACAGAACACTATCCCAAAACTTCTGTGGTTTGTCCACATGACTTTTGGCATACTGCAGTCGACTCTTCTTATTCTTTGGAGACAGCAAGGGGGTGTGCCTGGGAGTTCTGGCATGGAGTCCTTCATTACGCAGTGTGCGCTGTAATGTCTGAGCTGAAACTTCAGTACCCACATCTGACAAATCTTTTCTCAATTCCTCAGCAGTCACACGGGGACTTTTCTCCACTCTACACTTCAGGTAGCGCACAGCAGTCGAAGTCAGCATCTTCTTTCTGCCACAACCAGGTAGCGTTTCAACAGTACCCTTTGCCTTGAATTTGCGAATGATGCCTCCTATGGTCTCTCTTGGTATGTTTAACATCTTTGCAATCTTCTTATAGCCATTGCCCTTCCTGTGAAGAGTAATCACCTCTTCTCTTGTCTTCCTGGACCATTCTCTTGACTTCACCATGTTTGTAACCACACCAGTAAATGTCTAGAAGGAGCTGAGTATCACAGTCATTTTAAAGCTGCCTAATTGGTGCTTATTATGCTTTATTGCTGCTCCGTGACATCCACAGGTGTTTTCAATACCTGATTTAAAACACTTGAATGAACCTCTGTTCTTCAGAGTGGTAGTCTTTAAGGGGTTGAATAATTGTGTCAATGAAGAATTCACAAAAGAAACATTTACTATTGTATTACAAAACCAATTGATGTCATTTTAGTTGCATATGGTTCTTTAAAAAGTCCTTGTAGGATTTCATTCTGAATACAATTACAAATGTACACTAAATTCCCTAAAACCCTTTACAGCATTGGGGGTTGAATAATTTTGAACACAACTGTATGTAATGAAACTTCTTCATGGTCTATCCTGAGTGCTCATTCCTTTCTGTTTTCTCTATGTGATTCTGGATTTGAGACACTCCGGTCCGTGTGGCACCAGTGATTTGAATCCATTATTATGCAAGTACTGTTCCTTCTTTTTGCTTTGGATATTCAAATTTAATAGAAACACTTTTACAAGATTTGTTCAGATGATTTATTCTTTCTAAATGGTCCATCTATCATCATACTAGCAAAAAGCCCAAAAGAGCATATTTTCAGTCGAACTAACGACATAATAACTGTATAATTTTTACATTTTTTTTGGAATATTGTGTTTGTCTGCTTTGTTCACTTATTAACATAAATTAAGTCATTCCTTTTTGTAGTTGATATTGGCAATCATATGATGTCAATTTAATTGCATTGCACCTGTCACAGTCACTAGCATAATGATTATGGCTACTAAAATTTAAATTCCCGATTTATGTCAGTAATATAATTTCTAGTAATTTCCTTTTTGTTAACCTGGCTTTTGATTGTTTTTTTTCTATTTAGTTTGCATTTACATTGCTTTACCTTCTTTTTCCTGTTTTTGTTTATACTGATAAGATATTGAATAAATCCATTGAAACTTAAATAATAAAAAATAATCATAAAGAGATTAAATTATTCCAAAATATACTTTAATGAACAATAAATGAGGAATATTAGGTAATAAAACAGAGTAGCTCTATATCAATGTTTATTCCCCTTGGATGGAGGGAACCTTTTCTGTGGATCTGAAATGTTACTCTTTACAAGAGCTTTTGGCTCTTATTACCTTCGCCAATCCGATTGAACATATTAAATCTAAAAAATTTAAAAATAAACGAGGGGCTCTGATCACAGTTCAGTGTAGTCATGTCAACATTTTCTTGATTTTATGAAGATGGTGTAAATAAAATGATTACAGGATCATTACCGCTTACATAACTAGATTACTTGTGCATTACAAAAAAAATCACCTTATAAAACACATGCTGCTATTTTTTCTTTGTTTAAAGTAATTGCATGTATAAAAGGAAAAATAAAGTTAGGATTTTGTCTCTTGCTTCCATTTTGTGGATTTTTCATATGATGCAACATTTCCCAAAATCTTATGGTGAGCTTTAGTTTACATATGTGGGTTAGCTACTAAAGTATTTAACAAATGGAGATGGCAGCTTAATGAGATATGACAGGGAGCTTAAAATACTTCTAATCTACCTCCTGGTGATGTCCTTTGAATACATCCCACACAATACAATGATGTGAGGCGGTTTCCATTACTCCATTTCACTACATTCTATACTCAATGCCACACATGATGTAAAGATGCTGGAGGGAGGGCAGTTTACAACACAAAATTGATGCATACAGCGATATATAAGGAATATATTTTCTTAATTAAACATACTTGAGAAAAACTATGTACATGTAAAGATATTAATAAAATAAATCATTTCATTTGTTTGGGTGGTATTGTCCCTTTAATATATAAAATACTGTCTAGGTATTGTGATATGAATGTGCCAAATCTATGAAACTGCAGGGACAATGCAACATATAAACCACAGGGGTTGTATTGCATGTGACCTTGGAATTGGTGTGAAAAGTTTTCATTGTGATGATATTTTGGAGTCCTATAATTTTAGTTGCAGGTTTACTTTTACACATACTCCATTTCTCAGAACCTCTCTCACTAATGGTTGCATGTTTGGGAGAGTCTGGTACTCTGGGAGCCTGCATATTCTGGAAATTGTTAGGCCATTTCAAAATTATAGGAGAAGGTAATACTCTCCTCCAGCTGAGGGCTCTATTCCAACCCTGCTGTAAACTTAACCAGAGCTGTTGTGAACTTCCTAGAGCCATTAAAGTCCATGGAGTTGGTATATTTACAACAGCTCTGGTTAAGTTTACTCCATGATTGGAAAAGGGCCCTGGGATTTTTTTAAATCACACAGGGCAATATTTTTTAAAAATGTTTGCTTATCTGTTATATTTGTTAGTAGCGAACTTGGTGATAAAGGAAAACTGAAACTGTTCCCTTGAGTTACCTTCATTTTTCTTTAATAAAGTATACCTTTGTGGTTGTCATAGAACGTTAATAACTTTATCAATTTCTCTTCCATGACATTTCTTTTCAAACAGTGTTTTTCATGTGAAGTCTGTTTGTGAAATTCCCTATCATTTGAACAATTCTCTCTAACCTATTTGGCTTTTCAGGATAGATTGTAGCCATATGGGATTGTAGGAACAATTGCAACTGTACTTAAAGACTTAACTATTACTATCAGTGGGACTGAACTAAACATATGTAAGATATGTGGTTAGTTACGTAGAAGGCAACAGTAAAAAATGCAATATTTTACAAAGATTAGTAGAGATTCCTTAAAATTATATTCTCTTGGAAAATGGCTATAGCCCTACCCTTGTGATTTTATTTAAAACAAATTCAAAGAAAAAATAAAGGGACTGGACACAATCTCACTGCGTTCAGGCACCTTTATTGACTAAACCGTGCAACGTTTCAGCTGACTGGAAGCCTTTCTCAAGACTGCTCCTTCATTTTTCTTTGCAACTGATGTGGGGTTGGCGTCACGGATCCCCCTGATTCCAAGATGTTGGTCCCTGTACACAGTACCCTATCTACCCCTCCTATCCTTGAATGGTCGGTACAGCTGACTACCTTCAGGAACTTGATCCTACTACACCCAGCAAGGATTGACAAGCCAGAGAAGTATAACAGAGCAGACCCTGACAGTATTGATCTTAAAGCCAGGAAAGAGGGTCAGCCTTACGCCAAGGATTGAGTTCAGAGCAGGGTTATCAAGACTAGCCAGGTCAGTACACAATGCAGGGTTCTCAGTAATAGCCGGTGTGGTACACAAGGCAAGGTTCGAAGTAATAGCCTGGTCAGTACACAATACAAGGCTCTCAGTAATAGCCGGGTCGGTACACAATGCAAGGTTCTCAGTAATAGACGGGTCAGTACACAATGCAAGGTTCTCAGGAGTAGCCGGATCGGTACACAATGCAAGGTTCTCAGTAATAGCTGGGTCAGTACACATGGAGGGTTTTCAGAATAGCCAGTCACTGATAATTCACCAAAGCACTGGGGAAGTGACCTCCACATCAGGGCAGTGAGTCTGCGTAAGCAGACTGATTGTAAACACAGCGGCTATGCGTCATCATGCCACGCCCCGTCTACCCCACCACCCACTTGACTGCCGCGGGCTGGCATATCACTTGGCACCTGGCCAGCGAGCAGCGAGGATGGTGCTGCTGGGTGTCGGCAGCCCCTGGGACGTCAGAGGTGACAGTTGGTTACCCTGGACCTACGGAGCACTCCTGAGTGCATACTGCGTAGTACGAGTACCCCTGGATTTGGGGAGCCATGTGCATGTGACTCATATGCTATTTTGATTTAAAACAATATCCACTCTAGTTTTTCATTTCTTTATGTTTTTCTTTTCTTATGTAATGAAATTATACATTCACAAATATTTTTCGATTTAGTGCCCAACATACTTGGGTTGGCTTCAAGGTAGCTGCTCTTCTCTTTATTATTTGCAGTGTTTGGGTCATATTATCATATGCTTGTTTCTTTTTCTCTTTAAGAAATCCCTTCCTCAAAGTGTATTTTGGATTTTAGCAGTTTATGACAGTACACGTGATGGTAGTTTCATTAAGTATGTAGCAGACATTAACTATAATACTGGTCTGAGTCTATACAGAAGTTGAAATGTTAATAGTCATGTAAAGCTTAGTGTCAAGCTGGATCTGTTGCCTTAATGTAACATTGTACTGGTTTTGATGTCTGATATTGTACATCAAAGTTCAAAATAATCCCTGTCTCTTGGGTACTATTGCGTATGTACTCTGCAACAACTTTCTATTGGACTGCACTAATGATGAGGTGTCAAATGAAAATAACCATGTCACATCAAGATAACAGTTTAGCACTGTGATGCTCTATTTTTAATCACATGTACAGTTCTTTTGTGTGAAAAAGGCATCTAATTTTGGGATGTGTCTGTGCCAACAACCCTTAATCGGGTCTACATGTTGTGAAAAAGAAGCCTTTTCTATTTGAATTTTGTAGAAAAAGGAAATCTTTGATGATTGGTAATGTAAGGGTGGGAAAGGGCTGAGCCACACAATTTCAACTACAAGAGCTTTTTGTACAATTAAAAAGCTTTGCTCGTCTTGTCTGTAAGCAGTTTGTTTTTCCATTGTGGAGTCTGCTCCTATGATTAGGTATATAACAGACTTTAAATCTTAGGGAAAGAAAGATTTAGCATGAAACAATTTTGTGGAGTTTAAAAATGACAAATCATTCAAACATCAAAGGATTAAAAGAAGTGGATTTAAACCAGATTATTAGATAAGCATAGGTGTGGTTCAATGTAAAATGCAATACAAAAACACACACATACATAGATATGTGTTACACCCATGTATAGATATGTGTTGGCAATACACATATATTGTATATGTAGTGTGTGTGTGCATATGTGTATGTAAATGTAAAATTAGTAAGGATGAAGGATTACTACCCATGTAGTGCATATCCCATATAAAAATGATGTATGTAGTCTACCCTTCACTACCAAGAAATTTTTGTTGAATTTTTTTTATCACATTTATTTGAAACATGGAATGCAAAGTCAACAATTAAATATAGGGAAAAATACTGAAATATTGCACATAGTAAAAAATTATAATAATGCATATTTATTTATTTTTCACTTTTCATGTATTCGTTTATCCAATACATAAATATTGTTGGAATGAAAGATTCTGAACTCAAGATGGAGTTGCACAATGTCACATGGGGTCTGCATTATCAGCATACAGGCAGAAATGGCCTGTGTGTCAAATACTGTAACTGTGATAAAGTTATAAAAAAATAAATATGTTCAGATCTCCTGCTTATGGGGATTTGTAGTGAACATAATGAGATTATTAGCAATGAGGCTTCCAAAATACCAGCACGATATAAAACTATTATCTGAATGTGGCATAATGCTTGTATATGTAAAATACAGTAACACCTTATATCTGTACTGTACAGGGATTATCAATCATTATAACCCTCTGAATCATATCCCTGCACCAGTGAATGACCCCAGAGCTCTCCCTGCTTTCTGCCAAATCCATGGCCATTGTACTGCAACGGTAATGTGTTTGAACTTTTTGTTACCGTACGTTTTGGGGTTGCTATATGCAGATTGAGAAAAAATACTTATAAAATGTATATTTATAGGGAGCGCACACCGAAACGGGATAAATAACAACAATGGGGATATATAAAACAACTTATCTTGTACGTGTCAGCAAGGGATGGTAAATTCACAGGCTGAAATGTTGTCATACGCGTATCCTAAAAAAGATAAATAACCTAATCGCGTAGTACAGTATGATATAGAAAATTGATATTGTAGAACGAGTGATCAAACTCACAAAGATGGAGCCTCAAGTGACTCATAGTAGTTCGCCTGCAAGTCTCTTTATAGGGGGACCTCGCCCAACGTATAGAAATCCTTAGATGTTCTTTCAGCGGTGAGAAAACACCTCAAAGTAAAAGATATGCCGCTATGATGCATTAACGTTAAACCATGTAAGTGTCAATATCGACGGTGTTACACTCACGTGGTTTAGAGCCTCCTAGGTTGGTGGCTCTGTATATATAGCATATGGACCTCTTCTCTTCTTAGAGGGGGTCCTTCCTCAGTCATATAGTAGAGATGGTTAGCCAAAGATGATATGTTCCCATTAATTCAGGGTCATGATGGGTATAAAAAGAAATTATTCGATATAAAATAAGATAAAATCTAAAAAAAAGCCGAGACGCGTTTCGCTTGCGTCCTGCAAGCCTCCTCAGTCGGAATTAATGATGTGATTATCGATTACATTTAAATAGATGTATAATTGCTAATTTAGTCTGTCAATTAAGTCCACCTGATCATGTTGTTTACTTGTCCGTTTCCTGTTTCCGGACTTTACGCGTTGCGCATTTCCGGTTTATGCTCAGCCAATCGGTGTTCCTTTCGCTTTCGGTTGTATCCCTGCGTATGCGTGGTCGGGCGATTCCACTTTCGTTTTAAGCAACGCTTGATCCTGATATCTTAAGCGGTTACAATCTACTATATTAAGTCGAAAAAGTTTCAATCTTCTCAAATATCTATGAAGAAAAACTTATATAAGGATCGGATCACACTTCTTTGATTAGCAAACCGTTAGTTATCATGCTCTAATCAATATATACATAGTATGGATAGCATACTTAACGGAGGATCAGAGAATTGTCATGCCCCACGCCGCGGTCGGACCGCGGCCGCCATGTTGGGACACTTTGCATACTCACCCGAGGTCCCTCGTGGCGCGTCGCTCCCTGGTTCCGGTCTTCAGCTCGGAGGAGGAGAGCCAGGATGTGTCCCACGCCGCCTCCGGGATCCGACTGAGCAGAAACCAAGCACGCATGCGCGATCGTCCATCCTAAAGCATGAAGACCTAGGTACTCTGCTGGTCAAGTAAAGGTACTGCATTACACCTGCACTGGAGATCCTCGTATGCCACCAATTAACCTATCAAGTACTCAGGTATCCCAACTCCACCTACGAGCCCCAGGTGAACGGTGTTCTTATGATCCTCTGAACCCTATTTAAATCTGCCGCCTTTCCCAGTTCATTAACCAGGTTATACTGTGGTTCACCACCACGTTATCCAGTGGTCCCTCTCCGTATCTGCTCCAAGAGAATCCCGAGTTCCAGACCTGCTTCCACGGTACCAGCTCCACTTCCAGACCTACTTCCACGGTACCAGTTCCGCTTCCAGACCTGCTTCCACGGTACCAGCTCCGCTTCCAGACCTGCTTCTACGGTACCAGTTCCGCTTCCAGACCTGCTTCCACGGTACCAGCTCCACTTCCAGACCTGCTTCCACAGTACCAGCTCTGCTTCCAGACCTGCTTCCACGGTACCAGCTCCGCTTCCAGACCTGCTTCCACGGTACCAGTTCCGCTTCCAGACCTGCTTCCATGGTACCAGCTCCGCTTCCAGACCTGCTTCCACGGTACCAGCTCTGCTTCCAGACCTGCTTCCACGGTACCAGTTCCATCTTCAGGCTTGCTACCACAGTGCCAGTTTCCTCTCCAGGCTTGCCTCCACGGTGCCAGTTCCATCTACAGGCTTGCTTCCATGGTACCAGCTCCATCTACAGGCTTGCTTCCACGGTACCAGCTCCATCTATAGGCTTGCTTCCAAGGCACCAGTTCCATCTCCAGGCTTGCTTCCACGACACCAGCTCCATCTCCAGGCTTGCTTCCATACCCACGGTACCAGTTCCAGATCCTACCTTCAAGCCCAATTCATCTACTCCTGGTCTATTTCAAAGATTACAACTCGTGTTATTTACCCCTACCATCCTTTGTTCTGGACTTTGCTCTTGTCAAAGAAATCTTGCGTTATCTTTTGTTCTGGACTTATATTTTGTTCCATCCAGTAAACGCTCAACTGATCATACATCTCCTGGTCTCCTTCTTCGGCTTTCCATTGGGTTCCATACACACAACACTAAAAACCATAATTTAACGCCGTATGCTTGAGTATTTTTCTTTCGGATATTTTTTATGTCTCTGGAGTGAGGACTTTCCAGCGGCAGCTCGAAGGTGGGTGTTAGCAACCTAAACCCTGTATAAAATATATAACCACTAAGGTTTGGATGATAAAGTGTGCAAAAATTATTTTACATGCTGTAAATGATTGAAATCTGAATGGAAATTTCTAGACTTGTGCACCAATTTTTTTTTCGGTTCGGCTCGTTCGGATTTTGTAAATTTTCGTTTCGGCTCGTTTCGGCCGATTTCCGTTTCGGTTCAGTTCGTTTCGGTTCGTTTTTCGTATCAACTTTTTTTTCGCGATTTCGGAAATTTTCGTGTTTTTCGGAACGTCTGTTCTCCTCGTTTCAAAGTGTCTATTCGTTTTGACATAAACTAATGTTTTTTTCGGATTCCGATATTTCTGTCGATATGATAATTCTGTCGATACGATAATTCTGCCATTGAGATTTCTCTGGTTTTACAAGGTGGATACATTGAGATTTCTCTGGTTTCCCGGGAAGGATACACTGAGATTTCTCTGGTTTCCTGGGAAGGATACATTGAGATTTCTCTGGTTTCCCGGGAAGGATACATTGAGATTTCTCTGGTTTCCCGGGAAGGATACATTGAGATTTCTCTGGTTTTCCAGGAAGGATACATTGAGATTTCTCATGTTTTACAAGAAGGATACATTGAGATTTCTCATGTTTTACAAGAAGGATACATTGAGATTTCTCTGGTTATACAAGAAGGATACATTGAGATTTCTCTGGTCTCCCGGGAAGGATACATTGAGATACAATGATTTTCAGCGTTCAGTTACCTTTCTCAAGCAATTCGGATCTCTTTGGATAACCCTGATTGGGATTTTATATGAAATTATAGCCATTGGGGCTACCTATTGCAGCAATTGATTTGATCTATCATTGGTGTGGCAATTGATTTCGACCTAGTATTGGTGTGGCATTATGTTGCTTTTGATTGAGTTAGTCAATTTACCTCCATTATATTGAGGGCTTTAACAATTTTTCAACTACCCTATGATAACTTGAATGGTGGTTACATCTAAGGTATATGTTGGCGATATGGGAATTACAATCCTGACTAAGTGTAGTGCTCACTCCTGGAGGAGCCGCTGAAAATGAACCACGGGTCAGTCTCCCCGCACTAGGGAATAAATATACTCCTACACAGTTGTGGGTTTTTATCATTTAAATAGTTTACTAAAATAATAGGCAGATGTTGAGATACGGTATTCACAGATATTATTACAGTACTTTCGTATTGCGGTAAAACGCGTAGCGGAAAAGAACCGAAACACGAGGCGTCGTATTTCGGAAAATAAAATATTCGTAACCGAACATAAAAGAAATGCAATTGCACGAATATTTAGAAAAAAAGGACACGTAGCGGAACCCCAGAATATACAATCTCTTCGTATCACGGTAAACGCGCAGCGGAAAAAGAAAAATATATTTCGGAACGTATCTTTAACCCGCGTTCCGATTCGTAACAAAATGAGTCCTGCACAGGTTAAGTCCCGGAATGTAAAAGGTGTGTATGTGTGTAAGGTACCCGGGTACTGTTCAACTGGCCAGTGAATTTACTTAAGAAATGTCTTCGACTAGTCAAGTTGGGGCCCTGTGGACTTTAAAGAGAAAACAGCAGCGTGCTCTTTGTATTATAAACGGCCTTGGAGGCCTCTCACCCATCCGCCGGTTGCTTTAGGCTCCGCTGACCCAGGACGTCTCTCCGCTGGATTTTGACTGGGGATACTAGCGGCCGGATCCGTTGTCTGACTTCCCATAGCTTGTCCACGACTTTTCCTCAGCTCACCGCCTGCTCTCTGTACCCGATCAACTTGCGGTGACTCCTTACTTGAGGTCTTCGGTTGGTTCCATCTGCAGCAACTCTGGAACTTGGAGGGCTCCTTCTCTTGCGGCTGAATGACCCGGTAACAGAACTGACAGGTCTCACTTGTTCTCCGCCCTAGGCCCTCTCACAAAGTATGGCACTGTGTCTGCTCTCTCTCGTTCCCTGGCGCGCTCTGGCGCGTTCTCCACGAGGCGGAGGATGTAAGTGTCCAGTCCCCACCCACTTCCTGTCTTCTTGCAAAGCATGCCGGGCATTGTAGTCCCAATGTCCAGTGTCTCTGATCGCGATAGTCTCCATCTTGTGGCCAAAAATAGGTACTGCCACAGCAAGATTTTAACACAGCGCTACACTCTCCCCCTCCTAGAACTCTTGGGTCTCTCCAAGGAGGTACAACAGTTACATTACATTTCCACAATATTTGAATACAGTTTACATAACATGTACAGGTTCAGCAGCATACATGCAGTGGGTTAGAAATACTTCCTCAAGTTGACTCATATTTTGGGCTACCTCAGCTAGCATAGCAGACACTTCGGGCAACCTCCGCACTGTGGTGATGGCCTCTTCAGTGCTATGTCCTGGCGAGTCGTAGGTGAGTCGTTGGGGCGGTCGAACAGAGCGTTTTGGTTCTGGCTCAATCAGTTCCTCTTCAGGTGGAAGTACTATAGGCGTTGGCTCAATCCTTCTCTCTACCACTGGAGCAGACGTTTCTTCAGAGTATGATCCCTCCAGCGAAGGCATAGAACTATAATCACCTGAGTAAGCTTCCGGAGCTACCGGGATCCCCATAGCCTCAGGGACTTCCAACTGAAATTCAAGAGGCTCAGGGATGTCAACAGTCTCAGGGACTTCCAACAAGAATTCAGGAGCTTCAGGCCTCAACTTACTCTCCCATCGTTCAGGAACTGAGATAATCTCTTCAGGCTCCGGTGAACGTATCCAGTCCAGACAGAAACTTTCTTCCTCACTGTCCCTTTCGCTCTCTTCGACAACCCGGGTCTGTTGAGACCGAGTAACAGGAGGCAAACATGGAACAGGCGGATTTGGCAGAGGCGGTTCGTCCCCAACTGGCATCCTTACAGTCTCTCTCAAAGGTAACAAATGATTTCGGTGCCAGTTCTTAATAGGCCCAGCCTTTCCATCCGGGTGAATCTGATACACTGGTAAACCTGGCAGTTGTTTGCAGACAATGTAAACCTGGGAACTCCACCTATCCGCCAACTTGTGTCTCGCAGCAGCACCCAAGTTCTTCAATAGAACCCTATCACCGGGTTGTAGATCTTGTATTCGAACTTTCAGGTCATAGTTCCTTTTGTTTCTTTGCTCCCTGTTTCCCGAGGTCAAACGGGCCTGTTCAAACGCAGAAGCCAGATTCTTTCGAAGCCTATCCACGTAGTTTCTATGGGAAGCTACTGATGTCTGGTCTAGGGATAACCCAAATGCCAAATCAACCGGCAGTCGAGCCTCCCTTCCGAACACAAGACGGTACGGTGAATATCCAGTTGCATCGCTCTCCGTACTGTTATATGCATGCACCAGAGTAGCTATGTGACGACTCCAACTCTGCTTCTCCACATTCGACAAGGTCCCCAGCATGTTTAGCAGTGTGCGATTAAACCTTTCAGGCTGAGCATCACCTTGAGGGTGATATGGTGTGGTTCGGGTCTTTTGGATTCCCAACAGCTCTAACAACTGCCCCACCAGTCTGCTTTCAAAGTCTCTACCCTGATCAGAGTGCACTCTCCTTGGCAGTCCGTAGTGAACAAAGAACTTTTCCATCAACACCTTGGCTACAGTCGGAGCGCGTTGATCTTTCGTGGAAAAAGCTTGGGCGTAACGAGTGAAATGATCAGTCACTATTAGAATGTTCCCTTGCCCACTAGCATCCGGCTCTAAGCACAAGAAGTCAATGCACACCAAATCCATGGGTCCCTGGCTCTGCAGATGGCTCATTGGAGCAGTTCGGGTCGGTAGAGTCCTTCTCTGAATACACCTCAAACAGGAATGACAATAACTTTCTACTTCAGCCCTCATACAAGGCCAATAGAACCTATCTCGCACCAGCTTAAAAGTTCTCTCTGCACCCAAATGTCCATGCTCATCATGTAGTGATCGCAGCACACTCTCCCTATGTTTAGTAGGGAGGAATAACTGTTGAATCTCTTCAGAGTTGGTTGAGGGGCCCCTTCGGTAGACCACCCCATCCAACATCTTTAACCGCTCCCACTCTTTGTAGACCAATCTGGCTCCACTCGGGGAGTTGGTTAACAAAATCTCTCGCTGGTTTGCAGACAGGGCCTTTATGGTCAAGGCAATTAAAGGGTCTCTGGCCTGATCCGCTTTCAGGTCCTGTCTCGAAAAGGTAGGTAAACTTTCATCCCTTAACTGCGTAGGGTTACAGTAGAACTCAGGAACAGCCGCAGCCATAACTCCTATGGCCTCTGCTTCAATCCCTCCTTTGACCCGGCGCTCTGTTCCTTGACACAAAGCTTGCACCCCGTCTGGAGTCAACTGAGTCCATTCTGTAGTGTAGGGTCTTCTCGATAACGTATCAGCATCTCGATTATTTACCCCAGGGCGGTACTTCAGGCTGAACCGAAATCCTGACAGAGCGGCCAACCACCGATGTCCCGTTGCGTCCAGTTTTGCGGTAGTAAGGATGTAGGTAAGAGGATTGTTATCCGTCTTGATCACAAACTCGGCTCCATACAGATAGTCTTTTAACTTGTCTACCACTGCCCACTTCAAGGCTAGGAACTCCAGCTTGTGAGTAGGATAGTTCTTCTCTGAAGGCGTAAGGCTCCGGCTCACATACGCTACAGGCCTCAGCAATCCACCATACTCCTGATATAGGACTCCTCCCAGACCTTCTCGGCTGGCATCCACATGTAGTTCATACGGCTTGTGAGGGTCCGCATAGGCCAAAACAGGAGCTCGGGTTAGACTCTCTTTCAGCTTTACGAAAGCTCCTTCACATTGACTGGTCCATTCACCTTGTATAGACTCTCGAGCTTTCCTTGGCCCCGGAGCTGACGGGTTTTTGTCAGAGACCTTGCAGCCTTCTTCTGTGGTTTCCTTCTGCAGGAGTTTGTTCAGTGGTTGAGCTATTTTCGCGAATCCTCCCACAAATCTTCGATAGTATGAACAGAATCCCAGAAAAGATCTAAGTTCAGTGACGTTCCGGGGTCTAGGCCAAGAAGCTACGGCCTCCAACTTCCGAGGATCTGTCGAAACACCTTCTGCTGAGACCACATGTCCTAGATACGTAACAGACGGTAGACAGAATTGGCATTTCTCCAGAGACAGTTTCAGCCCCTCTTCATGGAGCCTCTTCAAGACCTTCTCCAGACGTTGTTCATGTTCTTCCAGAGTCTTCCCAAACACAATTATGTCATCCAGGTACACTAATACTTCGATTAAATTCATATCTCCAACTGTCTTCTCCATCAACCGTTGGAACGTGGCTGGAGCCCCCGTAAGGCCTTGAGGCATTCTGTTGAATTCAAAGAACCCTAGTGGACAGATGAACGCAGTTTTCTCCTTGTCTTCAGGATGCATGGGTATCTGGTGATATCCGCTTCGCAGGTCTAGTACACTAAACCACTTTGCTCCAGACAAACACTGTAGGGCATCTTCTATCCGAGGAGTGGCATATTGATCGGGGATGGTTCTCCGGTTCAATGTGCGGTAGTCTATACATAGGCGGACAGAACCATTTTTCTTCCGGACCAACACTATGGGAGATGCATATGGACTCCTGGACTCTTGAATCACCTTGGTTCTTTGCAATTCATTCAGTTGCTCTCGCAGATCATCCAAGTCTCCCAACGGAACTCGCCTTGATCCTTCACGAAACGGCTTGTCTTCTTGTAACCGAATGCGGTGCTCAGTACTCTTAGCTAGGCCCACATCGAACTCATCTTTCGAGAACAATTCCTTCCACTTTAGGACTTGAGACTGAAGACGTTTCTTCCACTCAGGTGAAATGGGGGCGTCTTTAGGATAGAATCTTTCATCTGGAATCTCTTTATCCACTCCCCCTCCTAAATCGGTGGAGAGGGGTGTAGCAGACTCTACTTGCCCGATAGGCATTCGTGCTTTAAGGACTACTGGAGAATCTGTCACATTGCACACGCTGACCGAGACTCTTCCTCGGGTTCTCTTCAGGGCTTTGGTGGAGATTATTTCAGGAATTACTTCGACTCCGGTTTCACTCCCATGATTGACATCGGTTCCCAGCACCACATAGGGACCTGGTTGCGATCCGTTCAACTTGACTGAAACCCGGAAGCTCGCTACTTCTCCTGCTTGCAGAACATTCTCTGTCCCACCCAGTCTCCACAGTCTTCCCACCTCAGCAGGTCCCTTTCGTTCTTCGACCATCCTCTGATAGACCGGACGTAACATTGGGTGTACTCCTTGAGTCGAACCTTCTTCCAATACAATAGGTGTCAGGAGACGCCGCACTAGGTCAGTATTCGTCCCCACTATGAGGGAACTTCTGTTCGCACCCGAGGGCCGAGGACACACAATGGCCAATGCATCACAACCTCCAGACTGTCCGATGACTTCAGATCCGATCTCCAACTTCACTTGCAGGTACCCGTCATAAGGGAGTTCTCAGTGCGATACCGATACCCCATATTTCCAAATCCTTCAATTCTTGCAAAGGAATGTGCTTTAAGTGTTTCTCATAGAAGTCTCTGTAGATCAATGTCACTTGAGCCCCTGAATCTAACAGGGCTTTGGTGTAGACTCCTTCCACTTGGATTGGCACAATAGGAGAAGGACCTATCAGTTGGTCAGGAAACTTGGTGGCGGTATCCGGACGCTTAGACCCAGTTTGCTGTACCCTGGCCCTTTTCTTGGCCCGTGTAGGTTTTGGGTGTGCATTGCCTCCCCATGACGTAGACCCGGATGCTAAGGGAGTGACTCTTTCAGTCCTGACAGGCTCAGCAATTGGCTCGGCTTTGGGCCTTCTCACCCTCTTAGTCTTGACTTGGTTTCTGGAGCGGGGTTCAACCTTCGGGCACTTAGGTTGCTCCTTCACTTGTGCCCTCTGGCGTTTCCCGCCGGTGAGGTAGATAACAGTCCTTCTAGGGCTTTCAACAGTCCCTCGACTCTATCCTTCTCAGGCTTTTGGCCTTTGCACTGTGCGCGGAAATGGCCCATTTCTCCACAACCAAAACATCTCTTCTTAGAGAGTGGAGACGTAGTTGCTTGTTGGGATTTTGTTAAAGGACTTGGACCAGACGCCACAGCAGCTCCCGTCGTCTGCATATCTGTGAGGAATTTCTGCATTTCTGCCTGCATTTCGGTCACCTTCATCAACACTCGGCACAGTTCCGCGTGCGCTTGTTGCAATTCAGCTTGAGCTTCCTGTACTTCCTTGACGGTCTTGGACAATTCACCATGTCCAGAGAGGTTCGATTCCTTGGCAGCCCTCTCTGTAGATTTAAAAACGACTAGGTGCTCTTGTTCGTCCTCGTCCGATCCATAAGTATCTAGAGAATCGCTTTCAGGCTGCAGACCGTCGCTATGTCTCACAGGTTGTGCATAAGCCCTTTCCCCCCGCCTGAAGGATTTCTCTTCCAGTAAAGCCTCTTCTTCTCGTACAACTCGGATCAGTTCCAGGTACTTCAATTCTTGGTTACCTGCTCTGCTTCTCAGCTGCATCATTACTGGATCTAGAGGTTGAGAGCCCCTCAGGATCTGTTTTATTCGGATCTTATCTACTTCGGCCGGTTCGGCCCCTTTCTTGAGGAGTATCTGGTGTAGAATCTTATCTAGGCGCCTCATGTACTCGGTCATCCTTTCACCTCTTCTCTGATAGGTGTGTTCGTACTGATATACCAGTTTGGCCGCCTTTTCGGTTCGCCCAAAAACTTCTTCAAGAACGTTTAAGTAATCTAAAGCAGTACAATCTTTTCTGCTCAGTTTTAGGTTTCTCACCGCTTCTGACGCAGGTCCCTTTAAACTCTCGGTGATCCTTTGCTTTTTCTGGGCCTCAGGGACGTCCCACTCATCCAGAGCCTGCATCGCCTGTTCCACCCATTCTTCAAAGGTTTCTTCTCCCGCCGGAGTTGGTACGTTTCCTGTAAAATTTCTTAACCGTCGATAACCGAAGTTAGTGTGAGGAGGGCTTGTTTTCTGACATTTAGCCAGTAGATCTTCAATACCCACGATAAATTCAGGCCCGATCATGGCCAACGGACTAGGCGCGGGAACACTTGCGGATTCGCCACGTGGCGCACTTGGCTGAATTAGTTGGACTTCCACCTCATCGGCCAGTTTCACGCTCGCGCCCTGAAAACATGGTGGAACACCCTTTCTCCACTCGAGAAGAACATACGTGTGAGAAGTATCTGAGTTTTTCTTAATGTCCAGTATTAACCCCCGATGATCTGGTGCTAGCGTGGCCACGGCCTGGCGGATCTGCTCTTCGGCCCAAGTGTCTGCGGGAATATCCATGACTATACAACATTCTAACTGACTACTGTGCTCCTCACACCATTCGGCAACAGTGTCTGGATCCATATTTAACCCTTTAGATGCGGTTTTTCCAGAGACTGAATCCCGGAAAAGAGCCCCCACGTGTAGCGCTCACTCCCGGAGGAGCCGCTGAAAATGAACCACGGGTCAGTCTCCCCGCACTAGGGAATAAATATACTCCTACACAGTTGTGGGTTTTTATCATTTAAATAGTTTACTAAAATAATAGGCAGATGTTGAGATACGGTATTCACAGATATTATTACAGTACTTTCGTATTGCGGTAAAACGCGTAGCGGAAAAGAACCGAAACACGAGGCGTCGTATTTCGGAAAATAAAATATTCGTAACCGAACATAAAAGAAATGCAATTGCACGAATATTTAGAAAAAAGGGACACGTAGCGGAACCCCAGAATATACAATCTCTTCGTATCACGGTAAACGCGCAGCGGAAAAAGAAAAAAATATATTTCGGAACGTATCTTTAACCCCCGTTCCGATTCGTAACAAAATGAGTCCTGCACAGGTTAATCCCGGAATGTAAAAGGTGTGTATGTGTGTAAGGTACCCGGGTACTGTTCAACTGGCCAGTGAATTTACTTAAGAAATGTCTTCGACTAGTCAAGTTGGGGCCCTGTGGACTTTAAAGAGAAAACAGCAGCGTGCTCTTTGTATTATAAACGGCCTTGGAGGCCTCTCACCCATCCGCCGGTTGCTTTAGGCTCCGCTGACCCAGGACGTCTCTCCGCTGGATTTTGACTAGGGATACTAGCGGCCGGATCCGTTGTCTGACTTCCCGTAGCTTGTCCACGACTTTTCCTCAGCTCACCGCCTGCTCTCTGTACCCGATCAACTTGCGGTGACTCCTTACTCGAGGTCTTCGGTTGGTTCCATCTGCAGCAACTCTGGAACTTGGAGGGCTCCTTCTCTTGCGGCTGAATGACCCGGTAACAGAACTGACAGGTCTCACTTGTTCTCCGCCCTAGGCCCTCTCACAAAGTATGGCACTGCGTCTGCTCTCTCTCGTTCCCTGGCGCGCTCTGGCACGTTCTCCACGAGGCGGAGGATGTAAGTGTCCAGTCCCCACCCACTTCCTGTCTTCTTGCAAAGCATGCCGGGCATTGTAGTCCCAATGTCCAGTGTCTCTGATCGCGATAGTCTCCATCTTGTGGCCAAAAATAGGTACTGCCACAGCAAGATTTTAACACAGCGCTACATAAGTATTACACTATGCAATAATATGACCATTATGTGACTAACACCTATCATGTTATCTGTGGTAGGCACCTTCTAACTAAAATCATGTTTATCGAGGAGTTTGAATAACTCCACAATTTTATACCCACTGTGTGGTTATCATTTCAGCTAATCAAGCTCCACTCATTCATAGGAGCAAGTGACTTTATAAAGTCCAGGTGTGCTGCAATTTAATAGCATTCCTCGTCGGGGGTCTGAATATTACCACTTATTTATGTTGATTGATCCAAATCTAATTATTGAATGGCTTCTATGTAATCCATGTTACCAATATCATTAGTGGTTGTTGTATATTATAGGGCAACCTGCTGTTCAGTTAATGATTTATTTAAGGTCACAATTGTGATCAGGATAGGGTCATCTCCATACTTGTGGTCTTCTATTATATCACACTGACGTGGAACTATCCAACAGTATATTTAATTCCCATGTTTAATTGTTTGTCTGTTTATGATTTTAGAATTATTCAATAAAATTATACCTATCCGGTTACTCTATGTCTGCAATTTTGAAACCAGCACAAGTGGTGTTAGCCAGCTATTATAGCTGTGATATATTTAGCCACTATCTACTTTCGCTTTCTGTACATTGAGATTTCTCTGGTTTCCCGGGAAGGATACATTGAGATTTCTCTGGTTTTCCAGGAAGGATACATTGAGATTACAGAATCAGCGATATAACCGAAAAATACGTTGTCCAAAATTACTGAAATGGAACGAAAATGATTTTCTATTTTACACATTTCTAGTCCATTTGAAAATTCCGAAAAGTTTTCGTTTCGGTTCGGAAATTTGTTCGGATCTGCCGGTTTCGGATTCGAAAAAAAATAAATCGTCCGAATCCGAATGCACGAATAGGGAAATTTCGTGAAAATTCCGAAATTCCGAAACCCGAAACGCACATCTCTAGAAATTTCCTCACACAGTAACTGCCTGGTTAGATATACCTGTATCTGTACTATTATATAACCTAAAATATGTTTTCATTTCACGAATTTCAAAAAAAAGCCCATCAAAATCTTTAGCTCCAGACCCATAGAGATCTTAATTTGGCCCTGACTAGAACTGCATAGTCTATTATAAATAAAATGTCTCTGGTACATCATGAAGGTCACAGATTTGTGAGACGAGCAAAGCTGTCTTTAATATTAATTGGGCAAGACAGAATTTATGGTCACCCCTCAAACGCCTATCCCATGCACCTGATAGTACAAGAAACATTGAGAACAGGCCAACTACCAGAGCCATACTTACAATTAGGCAAAGTAGGCATGTGCCTACAGGCGCCTACCAGAGGGGGTCCCTATCTCTTCAAAAAATATATATACATATATTTTTTTTACAATTTAAAATCATTTGGACTCCTATATCTCCGGAACCATACTGCTAGAGCAGGGGTCGGCAACATACGGCCCGCGGGCCGTATATGGCCCGCCGCCCCTGTTCTTAAGGCCCGTTGGTGTCTGTGATAAAATCACAGACACCCGGCCCGCGCAAGATCACGGGAACCCGGCTGCGCTGGACCAGATTTTGGAAATCTGGACCAGATTTTATCACAGACACCAACGGGCCTTAAGAACAGGGGCGGCGGGCCATATACGGCCCGCGGGCCATATGTTGCCGACCCCAGCTCTAGCAGTATGGTTCCGGAGATATAGGAGTCCAAATGATTTTAAATTGTAAAAAAAATATATCGTGGACTCGTGCGCGAGATCGTGGACTCGTGTGCTGGTCAGGTGGTCCCGGCGAGTGGCCAAGCTGCATGTGGCTGCTCGCAGGGAGAAGACAGGCTGCAGACAGAGGAGGTGAGAAAAGCTGGGGGAAATATATCCATGTATGATCTGGGGGCAATTTATCCATGTGAGCTGGGGGCAATATACCCATGAGAGCTGGGGGAAATTTATCAATGTCAGCTGGGGCAATATATACCCATGTGAGCTAGGGGCAATTTATCCATGTGAGCTGGGGGGCAATATACCCATGAGAGCTGGGGCAATATATCCATGAGAGCTAAGAGCACTTTATCCATGTGAGCTGGGGGCAATTTATGCCTGTGAGCTGGGGGCACTTTACCTATGGGAGCTGGGGGCACTTTATCCATGTGAGCTGGGGGCACTTTATCCATGTGAGCTGGGGCAATTTATCCATGTGTGTGCTGGGGCAATTTATCCATGTGTGAGCTGAGGGCAATTTATCCATGAGAGCTGGGGGCAATATATCAATGTGAGCTGGGGGCAATATATCAATGCGAGCTGGGGCAATATATCCATGTGAGCTGGGTCAATATATCCATGTGAGCTGGGGCAATATATCCATGTGAGCTGGGGGCAATATATCCATGTGAGTTGGGGGCAATATATCCATGTGAGCTGGGGCAATATATCCATATGTGAGATGGGGGCACTATATCCATGTGAGCTGGGGGCACTATATCCATGTGTGCTGGGGCAATATATCCATGTGAGCTGGGGCAATATATCCATGTGAGCTGGGGGAAATATATCCATGTGAGGGGACTCTCACTGTGGGGTAAGGGGGTGAGGCCCTCACTTTGGAGAAAGGGAGGGGAGGAATGATGTCACTCTCGCTGTAGGAAGGGAGGAGGAGGGAATAGGGCCACTCACTATGAGGTCCTGGGAGCACAGGAATCCCTGTATTGGCTCCTAAAAAGTAAATGTTATTTAAAATCTACTGTGATTGTTGCGTTATTACAATATTATCATCATTTATTAGCTGTGTAGGTGAATGCGGCCCTCCATGCATTCACAGTTGTTGCATCCGGCCCTCAGGCAGAGAAAGGTTGCCTACCCCTGTGCTAGAGGGTCATATGAGGTATCATTGGAAAGGCCGGGATATGGCTGTTTCAACGATATTAACAGGTCTATCCAAAGAAAGGTGAAGCTCAGGAGAATGAATGGAGAAGTAAAAATTCTAGGTGAGAATAGACAAACCAGAAAAATTTGCCCATTTATCTCACTTTCCAAATCGGCTATTTGGTCTAGATTGTTCCCTTCTCCTGACAATTCTAATTTTTACCTGTATTTGAATAGACCGGTAAGTTTAATTTTATATAACACCTAGTAATACAAACAAATAAATAAAATTCAAATAATATTTTTTTCCTAACACAGCACTGTTCATGTTTCAATTATAATGTGAACAGTGATCCTGCACTAACTCACCTTCTCATTTACCACAAACAGCAAGTGTGGAGGTGATGGCTAAATGCATTATTACGCAAAACCTAAACTGCCCATTGCAGTGAGGAGAGGTCTTTTTTATTCCTGCATTTCTGGAACTTACACCACCCAAGGTCATGTGAGGTGTAAACCGAAAGGTCAGAGCCTTGCCTTTCCAATGATACCAAATATGACCATGTAATATGTAAAAATAAATAAAATGGTTAGGGTTACGCTTAGAAATTTGGGTTAGGGTTAGGTTACTATTTGTGCTTGTTTCAGGCTTAGAGTTAACCCTAGTCCTAACATTCTGCTCCATTTTTGCTTGACTTTAAAGCAACAGATTCTGCCCCATCTTTTGATGTGAGTGTGGCGAGAAACAGTTTTTCAGTCTTTTTAATAAAGTTTCGACACTTTTTTTGCGGGGGGCAGCATTTTGTGCCTACAGGCTCCTGATATGTAAGTCCAGTCCTGCATGCTGCAGTTTTTAATCTTTGGTGTTACTGGCCCCAGATGGCATCAGTGATGGTGCGGTCCCATGACCGTTGTCCCAGAAGGCCATTTATGTCTGGTTCTGTCAAGGGGCAAAGTACAACTTCTGTGGGTCCCTGTAAATTATGAGGGACCAGGGTAGCTGTACCTTTTCCCCTGTGGGAACCAATGCACAACAGCAACACAAATGAATAACCCCTTAAGACTTGAATAAGACAGGATGTAAGTTAAACCCCTGCAAGATGGAACAAAAGTTGAGCTTCCTATATGCATGTTAATGTTTCATTAGATAAATAGATTCCCTCTGCCATGGAGCAGGATATCCTTCTGACTGGAGTTCTGCTAAATTGAGACGCATGCTATTATGGCAAGCCCCGAGGATTACACAAATTAGGTAAATAAAGGCAGTGCAAGGATACATAAAAACACATGGAATAAATTAGGACGAAGATCCTTTTGACGACACATCTCTTTCATCTGCAGGTAGATGGGTTACTTCATAAAGTGCATAATTGATCCAGTAGCAATGCAACCCTTGACTCGGCATGATTATACGCCATAAAAATTCTGTCAAACTTTGTTTTGACATAATATATTTTAAGTAGTATTTGCTGCACAATTTAGGCAACCATATGCTTTTCTGAAGCAGAGAATAGATTGCTGCTTGTTAATGAAAGTACAAACATTGCTGTTATCCTGAAAGAAGACATGCAATCAAAGCAAGCAGGATAGTTACGCTAGCAATTGGCTTCTCACTAGAACAAAACTTCTACAAACGGTGCTAACCATGTTCTTAGAGGACCCAGATATGGACATGGTCTGTAAAAGATATAAATAGAAGTCTGAAATATATTAGGTGTGCATGGTATAATGGTCCAGGGTGCTAATAGAGTTTCTTCATGCACCAGTTGAGACTCAATGTTGTAGTAAAGCAGGAGTAACTGTCTTTGCTGGCACACACAGCATACAAACACAGTGAGCAAGGGGGCCATTAACATACCATAGAGACATGCCTTTCCCGACACCGATATGGCTTGGCCGAGTCCCCTCTCAGCCAACCCAGGAGTAGGAACAATGGGAAAATGGGGTCCCCTGGTATTGGACTTGCAACATAACTAAACACATCCAAGTGTAGCTCACCAAGGTCCCCATCTATATTCCGAAAAGCATCCTGATTGGACAGATGGCTGTCAATTGGCACTTGGATGACTATGTGAATGAGTCAAGGCGGACTCCTGATCTATCCATGAGTTCCTTGCAGCTGCCTTATAGTTGGTGGTTGCTCCTGGCCTTCAGGAGAATTATACAGCACCCGAGTGGTGGATATTAGGGATGAGCCGAAGACCCCGTGTTCGGTTCGCATTCGAACTCAAACAATTTCAAAAGTTCGAGTTCGAACTCGAACTCGAACCGAACTCAATGCAAGTCAATGGGACTCAAAATTTTGATTTTTAGAGTGCCCTCCAAGAGGGCATATATGCAAAATATTTGCCATAAAAGGTGTATGGGGGTCCTGGTAGTGCCCTGGGGGACAGGAAACAAGGACAAAAAGTTTAAAAAAATGACGTTTTTAAAGGAACAGTGAGTTTTCCATAAAATAAGGGTTAAAAATAAAAATGAAAAATTCCTTCAAATATCGTGCCTAGGAGGTCCCCATAACCTGCCCGTGAAGTGGCGGATTTGTATGAAGTATAGAAACATTGCCATCAGAGACCCACACAAGACACCTAGGAACCCTTAAGGGATTAAAATGCACAGGGACTGGCTACGATCCTGTTAGATGAGGAAATGTATTAGGCCCCGTTCACACTGTGCGATTTATCGCGCAGATTTTGCCACGACGTCGCAGCAAAATCCGCGCGACGTCGCACTGTGCAGCTTCTCCAATGCATTTCAATGGAGCTGTTCACATCTTGCCGCGTGACGTCACATGTTGCGTGTCACGGTAGCATGTTGCTGGTACATGACCCTTTTTTTGAGATTTACTATCTGCGATTTTGTATTGGTGGTGCTTTGCAAAAATCGCACAAAACCGCGACGTCGCGTGACATCGTGCGACATTATCGCACTATGTCGCGAATATGAAAATCGCGCGGAAAATCACGCGACTTTCAAATCGTACAGTGTGAACGGGGCTTTATATGTATAAAGCAAGGTATATATGACAATGGATAGTCAGAGACTCTAGGGACTCAGCTTGAACGCTTTATGATAGACATTTCTAACACAATAATAATTGTATGCTCACATAGGCCCTTCGGGAGAGGTACATGACATACAAATACTGGAATATTACGTTTAAATCTAAGGAGTGTGATAAAGATTTTATTAAGCCCTTGCTGACAAATGACGGAACATCTACATCATTATTGATTGGTTTTACAGAGTCCTGGTCCTTAAGGGGTTAAACAGCATATCAGAGAGGATCATATAGTAGAAATGAACACTTCTTAGAATTCAAAACAAACAGTGTTTGTTCATACATGTGCAGGCCACACCCAGTCTGCAAGCAATGTATCAAATTCTAATTGCTAATTAGAAGCACATGTTATTTCCAAACACTAATTAAACACCTGTTGTTTACGCCTTTTGAGAGCACAGGTCATTTAGAGGAGAGAATCTTTGCACCTATAGTAGACGACATTAGGTATTTTTTTAATTCAATATCTAATAAACCGTTGCTTATAATACCGTTGCTTAAAAGAGTTTCTTTATTTCTAGATTTTTTAGTATTTTTTAAGCATTTTTATACTTTTTTTCAAAATGGTTTTTTTTTCGAACTCGAACCGAACACGCCAAAAAGTTCGAAGTTCGTGAACTTTCGAACTGCCAATGTTCGAGTCGAACTCCGAACTGATCGAACCGAACAGCTCATCCCTAGTGGAGATCAGATGCTTCAATGGGGCATATGTAGTCTGCAGGGAACAGAGCACAGGAGAGTATGGTACAGTTTTTCTAAGGGAAACAGGAACCCCATAATAGCCATTAAAAACTGTTTTTAGTCATGTACAGGCCCTCTGTGACAATAGTCAAACGTATTAGCCTACAGGTAGCAGTAATAAAAATTATTTATATGTATTAAGCACAGTGGATATGTAAAAGGTACCTTCTAAAAACCACTTGCATTAATATAGAATGTCTATCACAGGACAAATTAAAGCACATCAATGAGGCATGAACAGGTGAACACAATCCAAATGGATAATTATATTAAATTAATATGTTAGAAAGTTGTAAAGTAATGTGACAGACACAGAGCTTCAAAACAGAGCTGTGCTCCTGTAGATGTTTAATCTATAACTGAACACAAAATGGAGGGGGGGAGGGATCAGGAAGACTAACTACGGTGGTCAGGATGGCTCAAAAAGAAACATAGGCAAAACACAATACATTACATCTCCCTTCGTAAGTATAAAACAAACCCTTAACTAGCATAGTCACTTGGGATACAGGTATAGATATCGCAAATATTAAATCGGTGATATTTCTTTAAACTTCTCAATTTACATAAACAGAAAACTTGCATCCCTCAAAAGAACAAAGGAAAGGTTAGCACATTTTAAACGAGAATCAAACGATAACATATCATTCAGAACAGTGCACCATTGTACATAAGCAAGTGGAACTGGAACAGTTATTGGCACACTGCTGTCGCCATTCGCGTTTGCTACGCATGTCTCTGGCTACAAGGAAAGCCGGTCCGGAGGTTTCACAACTCTGCCTAGCCTGGTGATGTACTGCCCGGTTGACGTCATTCCCCTAGCAGTCTGTGGTACTGGAGCAGATTCTTGCTGGGAGTTAGTATGTTCCACAGGCTCGGGCTCCTCGGCACTCACTGGCTCCATCAACTCAGCCCAATGATCATTGATAAGTCTGTGACGGGAGTCATTGGCATCTGGTGTGCTCTTACGAAGGTGCTGGACGTTGCGACGGTATTCCTTATTTCCACTTTCTACAATATAGGATCGAGGGGCATCGTGAGACCTCACTACTACTCCAGGCGACCACCTGTTACTGCCTGGGTGCGGCTGCATCCGAACTTCATCTCCAGGCTTCAATTCAGCACGGGGCCACTTGCTCTTTTATGGTCATAGTAGACGGTTACGTGGTTTCCAAATATGTAATTATGAAACTTGACACATGCATGAACAATTGACAGCATCTCCTTCTCGATTTGTGCATAACGAGTTTCAGTGTCTGTTAGTGACCTGGACGAAAAGGCAATGGGGTGGCTGTCCTGCAACAATACTGCACCGAGGCCGTTGCTGCTGGCATCACAGAAAATTTCGACAGACTTGGATGGATCAAAAAATTGTAGCACAGGAGACTCAGTGCACATGTCTTTGAGTGTGTCAAAGGCTTGTTGTTGAGCTGGCTGCCAGGCAAATTCCACATCAGTTTTAAGAAGTTGTCTCAGAGGTGCATCAACTTCGCTGAGATTGGGCAGGAATTTCGAGAGGTAGGTGACAAACCCTAAGAAGCGACGGACACCATCCTTGTCTCTTGGTGTTGGCATGGATTTCACAGCCTCTATTTTTGCAGGGTCTGCCTTCAGGCCATCTGCTGTTATCAGGTGTCCTACATAGGGCACAGAAGATTGCTTGACGTGGCATTTATCAAAGTTGAGACTCAGGTTGTAGCTTGTGGCTCTCTGAATTACCTTACGGAGAATCTCATCATGTTCCGGTACTGAAGGGGCCGCAATGAGAATGTCATCCATCACACTGATTGCGCCGCTAATACCCTCAAGCATTTCGTCCATAATACGCTGGAATATTTCAGGTGCACATTTTAGACCAAAAGGAAGCCTAAGCCACCTAAATCTGCCAATGGGCGTGTTGAAGGTTGTCAGGAATGATGACGCTTCATCCAATTCTATTTGTAGGAACCCAAATTTTGCATCCAAAACAGAGAAAACTTTAGCACCAGGTATTGTAGAGACTACCTCCTCGATGGTGCGCATTGGGTAATGTTCCCTCTTAATGACTTTATTTAAGTCGCTCGGGTCAATACAGATTCTTATTTTGCCATTACGCACAGCTGCCACCATAGAACTCACCCACTCGGTTGGTTGGTTAACTTTGGTGATGTAGCTATCTTTAACCATCTCCTGTAGTTTCTCTAGTATCTTATTTCTCAGTGCAGCTGGTTGACGGCGGACAGGATGAACCACACCTTGTGCTTCAGGATCAATTTTGATTGTGTACTTGCCCGGCAAGGTTCCAGTAGTGCGAGTCAGTTCTGGGTAATCATCTAGCCCAACTGGCAGAGGTCCTGCTGTTGCCACTTGGATAGAGTGTCGTGTGTTGCTTTTCATAGTAGGCTGCAGCGCATGGAGCCGCATCACTAAACCTAAGGCTTCTGCTGTTGCGCCGCTAAGCACATTTTCTTGCAAAATGTCCACAATCTCAAATTCTGCTGGTATCTCTGTATTCTTGAATTTGATTAGAAGGTCCACCGCAGCTATGGGCTTCAGCCTGTGGTTAGAGTAGGACTTTAGCACTCGATTAGAGCGTTTAAGCTCACCTACATGCAGGAGTGTCTGATAGTTACTTAAAGTCAATGTGTTGCACTTTGCACCAGTATCAATTCTGAATGGCACTTGCCGAGACAGGATTTCAATGTCCGCAGTCCATTTGTCATCATAGTGCTCATTCGTTTGTGTGAGATTTATGCCCAGTACCTCCTCATCCTCAGTTTCTGATTGCTGCTGTACACTAACTGTGTTTACTGACCTTTTGCGACACACTGCCACCCAGTGGTTTGGTTTGTGGCAGTACGAGCAGACAGAACCTTTCGCTGGACATCTGCCCTGGGTCCACTTATGCTGGGGATCTTTTCCACAATTTAAACAGTTGTATGTCCGGTAAGTATTCATGTCTTTCTGCACAGATTTTGGCTGATATTGTAGATAGGCTTTTTTATTTGCAGTTTGGAATTGTGTATTCACCTTTATTGCTTGCACTTGAGATTCTTCTTCTCTGATTATTGTAATTTGCTTCTGTGACAGTTCAAACTGTTGGGCAATTTCAATTGCTTTTGGTAGTGTTAGATCTTCCCCTTTGTCTAAGAGTCTCTCCTGGACGCGCTTTTCTTTAATTCCAGCGATTATTGTATCGATTAACATATCATCTGGATCAGCATACTCACAATCCATTAGCAGGAGTCTTAAATCCTTCACAAAGTGGTCAAATCCCTCAGTGACTCCTTGTTTTCTCTGCTTAAAGCGGTGTCTGGCAATTCTTTTATTCTTTCTTGGCCTTATATAGCTGGCAAATTTATCCAGTACTTTAGATGGATCATCCTTCTCCCCTTCTCCCCAGGGTAGCGTTTTATATATCTCTCTGCCCTGCTCGCCAATCCACGTTCCCAACCAACCTGTGCGCTGCTTCAGTGTTTGTTCTGAGAGCGGTCCATCAAACACAAAGGAGACGTGGCTGCGAAATCTTTCAAACTCTTGGTACAAGTCTGGAGCTTCCCAGTCAATCTTGGGGTGTTCAAACTGCGATAATGCCATAGTAAGGCGTGAGATCTGTTCCAGACAGACTTCTGACACCATGTAAAGTAATGTGACAGACACAGAGCTTCAAAACAGAGCTGTGCTCCTGTAGATGTTTAATCTATAACTGAACACAAAATGGAGGGGGGAGGGATCAGGAAGACTAACTACGGTGGTCAGGATGGCTCAAAAAGAAACATAGGCAAAACACAATACATTACAAAAGTGACATAAGAACTAGATGTGATTACTATAAGGACCACAGTGTAAGTGTGAATTAAGGGGCTCTTTGGGTAGTAAGGAGGATAACTCTTGCCACTTAGCTGAGATGCATACAGTGCCACATATGAGGAATATACAGTGAGTTTGTCATGGTGGGCACTTTAGGGAATAGAGAAGTAGGCATGACACACTATAGTTATAATAGTTCCCAATGCGACATTTTAATGTTGATGGATAGTGGACATGATGTGTAGGAGGACTCAAAGAAGAGACTACCAGAAGCAAGGTGCAGCGCTGCTGCTGCCGAGATTGGCATCTGTGCAGCAGACATGAAATACTTGAGAATTAACTTGCAATCTGGTTGAAAACCTGGTAGCAGTAGTAGGTGATTTTTTGACTACTCATTCACACAATACTGCTCTGACCAGAATGGAGGCCTTTATATTTTAATACAATGATATACTTATTGATTAATTGGGAAATAATCAGCAAGGCAGTTCTCTCTTTTTCACTCCTTGCACTGGATTAACTGCCTGTCACCCTCAAAGTGTGTAAAGCCGATGACCAAGGATGAGGGTGGTGCCCGGAACCGTAGCCACATAAGTAGATGCTGGGATATCTCATCAAGGGACCATTGATCATTATGACTATATGACTATTGTGATATCCATCTATTGGTGGAATGTCATCTGGGAAGGTAACCTGTTCACTAAAGCCTCACTTTAAGGTCAGGTTCAGAAGGTTGCCAACATAACCTAAAACATGCAGGTCTATTCAAAGAAAGGTGAAACTCAGGAGAATGACAGGAGAAGTGAAAATTCTAGGTCAAAATAGCCAAACCAGAAAAAATCTCTAATTTATCTCACTTTCCAAATCGACTATTTGGCCTACATTGTTGTCTTCTCCTGTAGTTCTCCTGATTTTCACCTTTCTTTGAATAGACCTGATGGTTTTTAAACAAGTCATATGTTCCTGGGAATCGAGAAGGATTTATACACATAGAAAAGCAAAGTCTGAGACACCAACATACACAAACACATGGAATGACACGTGGTACACACAGCAAAGTCGCATGCACATGGTTAGCACACAGCACTAACCATTGTATATATTACTGGAACAGAACCACATTGGGGTGGTGACAGAATATTCCAGGTTTGCTAGTTGGGCAAGATGTTTCACCTCCCAGAATGTTCGTACTTTGCCTGTTTTAGTAGCCGCCTTCCAGTTTATCTGTCTGTATTTCTATGGCCTTAGGATATATACATTTTGTTATCTTAATAATTAGTAAAAAAAAACATAATTTTTTTTTTACAAATGAACAACAGCTAAATAGATTATTTTTAAATGATTTCTCTTGGCAATATAGCTCATCACCTGCATTTAAAGCTCTTTGTGCTTATCTTCTTACATTATTGCTGACGAGGCTGCTCTAGATGGAGATGTCAGAAATTACAACTCAATGGTGAATGTACAAGGAACCGGAAGGTACGTTTATTTATATATTCGTGACAACGTCAGAGTGAATTCATATGTCAATTGTATATGTCATTCATAATATCCGTGCTTCCTTTTCTTCAGGAAAATTTTGCTCTGTGTGCTGAATCGACTATACCAGAAAAAAGGTCTTTCCCTTTTATAAGAAGAAGAAAAATCGTAGTTTATGCTAGTGGAGATTGGAAGAGACAAAGAATCCAGATGTTGAACAGCTGTTCCAGAGAATGAAACAATGGGGGAATAAATACAGTACATCCCATAAATTCAGCTACTGACTTACAAACAATTTTTGGGATGCAGCTTGAGAATACAAAGAGATGCGCAGGATGGTGTGCATGCAATAGATGGTAACACTGGCCATCTGGCTCCTACAACAGATTTGAGTGTTTTTACTTCCTGCCACTGCACTTTTAACTTCAGAAAATCTGCCATGATGAATAAATAGTGACAGTCCCACTTTAAGAAAAATTATAGAATATGCCTTTACCTTATTAAAAAAAACTCGATATAACATCTCATTATACTGAATATATTTTCTACAATTAAGCTAAATTTTGTGATGGTAAAGGAATAATAGCGTCCCCATTTTAGCACCATATTACGGGGCAAGCACTGATTCAGCAGCCTGCCCTGTAACTCAGCGCTAACCTCCTGGATACTCACAGCAGGCAGCACTAATGCACCGCCACGAGTATCACCTCCTGGAGTCCATAGGACTCCATGGAGGGTTGTGCTGCCGGGCTGCATGAACCGACAATCTAAAAACAGAAAGCTTAAAAGACTTACTGATTTGTTGAACTTAAAGGGATAAACAAGTGTTAAAACAAGGGGGAGAAACAGGGGTCAAACATGAATCCCTCCTAATATCCTGCAGCACTTCCCCCTCCTGTTTCTACCCCTAGAGTTAATATAAAACCTCACCTTTATTCCAGCACTGGGCTCCCTCGGTGCTCACTTGGAAATTATATGCTGCTGGATTCCTGTAGGCTCCAGCATATCATGGGACCAGAGGGATACTGGATGCTCAATCATAGGTGTGCGCACAGGGTGTGCCTGGTGTGCCCAGGCACACCCGAATGTTGGGTGAAGATTTCATCTTTGAAACACTTCATAGATATATTGGATGTTTCTTAGCTGGTTCATGATAAACAGAATTAACATTGACTGTAACATTGCATAAACATTGGTTATTCCCAACTAAAAATAACTGTTCTTTGCAAAATTATCTTAACATAGATATGTGATTAATAAATGTTCCATGGGTGCACACCCTAATGAAATGGGCTGCGCACGCCATTGTGCTCAATGTGTGTCCAAGCGCATTGAGAGCCATTGGAAACAGCTGGGTCTCAAATTGGTTCCCAATTCCAGGTCTTCATACATGAAGTTCAGATCAAGGCTCGCTGATCTGAGGTTCTTTGCAGAGCTAAACAGACTCATACTGGGGGTTGAATCACCCCTCCGAGACACCTCCTGGATGAGGGAGAAAGGTGAGGGTACTCAGGTCACTTTGGCCACTCAAATAACATATCTTCTACCTTCCTGTATTGAAGAAAAGCCCTTGGCGGCAATGTCCCAAAAAGAATCCCAATTCTAGAAACCCATCAGAAGCTGTGATCAGCACTCCTTGACCTACGTTTCTTAGAAGAGCTACACCCCACCAAATTACATTGAGTGGCCATAGTGCCTAGAGTGTCCTTTTAACAAGCCTTCTTATAAATCTTGCAGATTCCTTGAATATCAGGAAGATTTATCTTTGTAAAATGAAGCAAAGTAATTTATGGCCTGAAGCCTGGCAGGGAATGCTGATATCAGTATGACTTTGCAAGCATTAGAAAAATACAGGCTTAACATAAAAGGAATATCAAGATCCTCTCTTGTGTTACCAAATTTATTTATGGATTTTCCTTTAGAAGGAGAATATCGTTCTTTCATCTTCATTTATCTAATGATGACAAAGCTAAAGACGTCAGAAAGTGGTCTGATAAAAGCTACTGTTGTTAACTTGATTTACTTACTCCATGTCCTCTTAGTTTATGAACTCCAAGTATCACTGGTGGTCATAAACCACTATGTGACTCTGCTGCGTGACAGTATGAAAGATCCAAAAATTCTACAGTCTGTTCTGCAGGGAATATTGTGATTAGCACAAAACAATAATATATTATTCTGTTCTTGCAGTCTCCTAGAACAAATCTCTATTTGTCTAATTCTTCTTTATTTGCATGTGCTGCTTGGGCATAACAGATCCAATGAGACCCTGTAGGATTGCTTCCATTAAAAGGACCCTATTATACCATTCGTCAGATTAGGAAAAGAGAAAGCCAAGCCATTATTCGGGATTTAAATATAAGAACTGTTTAGGTTAATCCTCTTGTCCTAACAGCCACCATCATCTAGCATACTTTGGTGGTTCTTTCAAACATTGCAAAGATCAAAGCACTAAAGTCAACTTCAATAATCCTTTTAGCTGTTGGGACAGGTAACATGATTGAATTTGAATGTCTTTACTTGCCTCACTACATTCAGTATAGAATGTTTATTTCAAAATGTCCACAAAGTCCCATTCTACCCCTAATCCATTTATACCCTAGAGTTGTTGGTACATAGAAACATAGAAAATGTCGGCAGGTAAGAACCTTTCGACCCATCTAGTCTGCCCAATTACATGGATACTTTACCTGGATTTATGTTTTGTTTAGGATAGCCTTATGCCTATCCCATTCCTGCTTAAACTCAATCACTGTTTTGGCCTCTACCACTTCTACTGGAAGGCTGTTCCATGTATCCACCACCCTCTCAGTAAAATAATGCTTCCTGTTGTTACTTTTAAACCTTTGCCCCTCTAATCTAAGACTATGTCCTCTTGTTTTGCTACTTTGTTTCCTTTTAAATATACTCCCTTCCTCTACCTTGTAGATTCCCTTTACGTATTTAAATGTTTGTATCATATCTCCTCTGTCTCGTCCAGTGGCGTAGCGTGGGGGGGCTGGGGGGGCCGTGGCCCCGGGCGCAGTTTTCTTAGGGGTGCATAATTTCAAAAGAAATTTGCGCCCCTAAAACTTGAGGCCCGGACTGACCTGCCGGGCCCTCGGGCGCCGCCAAGGGCCCGCGGTTTGAGGGGGCCCAGATGCCGGGCAGCGGGAGTGCCTGCCCATTCCTGAACAGCGTGTGAGTCCGTCCGTGTTGAAGGGGAGGCGGCTGCGTGCAGGCGCAGCCGGTCACGTGGTCCGGCTAATCAGGTGGTACTGAGTCTCTGTACCACCTGACTGGCCAGACCGCGTGACCTGCGCATGCAGCCGCCTCCCCTTCAACACGGACGGACTCACACGCTGTTCAGGACAGGGCAGGCACTCCCGCTGCCCGCATCTGGGCCCCCTCAACCCCTGCTGGATCTTGAGCTGGGGCAATATCCATCTGTAGGAGCTGGCTGCCACTGGGGCAATATCCAGGTGAGAGCTGGGGCAAATCCATGTGTGAGCTGGGGCATATCCATGAGCTGGGGAAAATCCATGAGCTGGGGCAAATCCATGTGTGAGCTGGGGCATATCCATGAGCTGGGGCAAATCCATGAGCTGGGGCATATCCATGTGTGAGCTGGGGCATATCCATGAGCTGGGGCAAATCCATGAGCTGGGGCAAATCCATGAGCCAGGGCATATCCATGTGTGAGCTGGGGCATATCCATGAGCTGGGGAAAATCCATGTGTGAGCTGGGGCAAATCCATGAGCTGGGGCAAATCCATGTGTGAGCTGGGGCATATCCATGAGCTGGGGCAAATCCATGAGCTGGGGCATATCCATGTGTGAGCTGGGGCATATCCATGTGTGAGCTGGGGCAAATCCATGAGCTGGGGCAAATCCATGAGCTGGGGCAAATCCATGAGCTGGGGCATATCCATGTGTGAGCTGGGGCATATCCATGAGCTGGGGCAAATCCATGAGCTGGGGCAAATCCATGTGTGAGCTGGGGCATATCCATGAGCTGGGGCATATCCATGAGCTGGGGCAAATCCATGAGCTGGGGCAAATCCATGTGTGAGCTGGGGCAAATCCATGTGTGAGCTGGGGCAAATCCATGTGTGAGCTGGGGCATATCCATGAGCTGGGGCAGTATCCATGAGCTGGGGCAAATCCATGAGCTGGGGCAAATCCATGTGCTGGGGCAAATCCCATGTGTGAGCTGGGGCATATCCATGAGCTGGGGCAAATCCATGAGCTGGGGCAAATCCATGAGTGAGCTGGGGCAAATCCATGAGCTGAGGCAAATCCATGTGTGAGCTGGGGCATATCCATGAGCTGGGGCAAATCCATGAGCTGGGGCATATCCATGTGTGAGCTGGGGCAATATCCATGTGTGAGCTGGGGCAAATCCATGTGTGAGCTGGGGCAAATCCATGTGTGAGCTGGGGCATATCCATGTGTGAGCTGGGGCATATCCATGTGTGAGCTGGGGCAATATCCATGTGTGAGCTGGGGCAAATCCATGTGTGAGCTGGGGCAAATCCATGTGTGAGCTGGGGCAAATCCATGTGTGAGCTGGGGCATATCCATGTGTGAGCTGGGGCAGTATCCATGTGTTAGCTGGGGCATATCCATGTGTGAGCTGGGGCAAATCCATGTGTGAGCTGGGGCATATCCATGTGTGAGCTGGGGCATATCCATGTGTGAGCTGGGGCATATCAATGTGTGAGCTGGGGCATATCTATGTGTGAGCTGGGGCAGTATCCATGTGCTAGCTGGCTGGGGCAGTATCCATGTGTTAGCCGGCTGGGGCAATATCCATGTGAGAGCTGGGGCAATATCGATAACGTGTCCACAGGTTGGGGGGGCGCACAATTCTTGGCTGGCCCCGGGCGCTGACAACCCACGCTACGCCACTGGTTTCGTCTTTTTTTCCAAACTATACATGTTAAGATCATTAAGCCTTTCCTGGTAACTTTTCTCCTTCAAGCCGTACACCATTTTAGTAGCCCTTCTCTGAACTCTCTCTAAGATGTCTATACCTTCTGGAGATACGGTCTCCAGTACTGCACACAGTACTCCAAGTGAGGTCTCACCAGTGCTCTGTACAGTGGCATGAGCACTTCCCTTTTCCTGAGCACTTCCCTTTTCCTACTGCTAATATACAATATATTCAATTATTCCCAGGATAATGATGATATTTATCATTACAGCTACAAGTATTTAGTTACAGTTACAAGTATTTATAAAGTGCTGACAAGTTCTGTAGCGCTGTACAATGTGTGAGACATAACAAATATACAGTTATAGAAGTATACATGACACGTCTGCTACCCTTAGGGACCCACAGCTAACTTTTTTGATGATGATTTCAACATTGGGGTGCCTGCGGGGCTAGCCACAGGAACTGAGCTTTTTCCGGGGTCCAATTTGTCCCTCCCGGACCAGAGGCACGACTCCTGGAGCCTTCATTCTCTGCAGTAAACACTCTCCTGTCAGCCATCTTGGGGCCTAGGACAAGTCTCCAGACCTGATTTTCCTGCGATCCCGCATCTAGGCATACGGCTGCTGCGAGTTGGGGAGATGGAGCCATTACCCGGCTGTTGTGGCTGTCCCTGGAGCGACTGAGGGAACAGACTGGCGGAGGCGATCAGTTTGCCCTCACCCCGTCAGGACTCTGGAGTCTGTTCTGGACGACCTCGAGGCCTGTCTGGATGCGGCGGAAGGTGAGGACGATGACAGGCCGCTTACACGCAGTACGTGGAGCCGACTTATGGAGGTGTTGGGCGGACGAGTGGAGGCGCTGGATCAAGAGGACGCAGGAGGCGGATCAGAAGCGAAGACACCTGAGAGTGAAGGGGGTGCCGAGCAGCCACCGACAGAGATTGAGGAGGTAGCAGAAGACTCCGTGTGGTTCCCTGTCACCCCGCACAAGCTGAGACCGCGACGGTATCCTAGGAGGCAGTTGACCGGTGGGCCGCAGCGCTTACCTGGGGCCTCTGCGGTGGAGGAGTTAACCTGGAGGATTTCGTCCGGCTGTGCAGTTTGGGAGAAGACACGGCAGGACGCGACTGACCACGTGGCCTTTTCGCTGGATACGGGCTGAGGCGGTCTGTATAGTCACCTATTTGGCCGGTTTTCTGTTGCAGATCTGGGCGATTTCCATCTGATGACCCCCCATGCCGCTTTCTACCATTTTTTCTGATGTGCCGCCCTTATTCTATTTTATTTTATCTTGTTATATGAGACGCTTTGTTTATTATTGACGGACACTGAAATTTTTGTCCCACATTTACGTTTGATTTTTCCTGCAACACCTTTGCAAATCTTCCCTTATGCCTTGCTGTGCTTAGAGACCTCGCCTGCTCTGCATCACCCTGTCTGCCCCACTGCTCCGGCAGTTTCGAGACACTGGCTGACAACAGGTCTGCATTTTTTCCCCCTTTATTTATTTGATGCCAAATTGATGTTCTCTCACTGTTGTTCTCCCCCCCCCCCACTTAACCCTTTCGCTGCTGAGGCTTTTCCCGCCCCTGTGCTGAGGTCATTTTTTACCTGTTTTGCGCATCATGTTTAAACGTGTTTTAAAGGCTTATTTTAGTATATGACACCGACATATTATATATCGTTCTTTCCGTCAGACTCGGTAGATTCATAATATGTCATTATTATATGTATACGTTATGTCATGTTTGTATATTATAACAAAAAATGCAATAAAATATGTATTTTCAATAATTTACAATGTGTAAAGTGTTTTTTTCCACATTTTAACATGCGAGCAATTGCGGTTATATTTTGTATGGGGTGCGCTTGTTAAAAAAATTAGAGATGGGGTCTCGTTACATTTTTTTTTGGGGAAAATGACACCATTTTTAACAAACGCACCGCATACAAAAATCGTTAATGCAGCATCATTGTTCACATTATAATTGAAATGGGAACAATATTGCTGCATTAACAAACCAAAAAAAATAAAAAAAAAGTGTTTATTTTTTTTTTTTATTTTTTTTTATTTTTATTTTTCTTTATTTTTTTTTTTTTACAAATTTTTTTACTTTCATGTTTGGTATCGTTGGAACGGCCATGCTCTGGCCGATCCAACCATATCAAAATTTAACCCCTAACTGCCACGGATCGGGAGATAGGGAGTTCATTGGAACTCCCTATCTCCACAGTTCGTGGCAGTTAGGGGTTAACTGTAGGACTGGCGTCATCGTGCTGCGCACGATGACGCCAGTCCTCTGGGGGAGTTCCCGGAAGCTTGGCCGACATCCAAGATGTCGGCCAGCTCCCGGGAAGGATCGCGAATCGGCGCTTTTCAGCGCCGATTTGCAATCCAGCTCCCCAGGGGTTAATGTCAGGCATCATTTGGAAGGGCAGGCTGTGCCCTTCCAAATGATGCCTGGGTTAAGCCCCTGTGTGCCGCCGATCGGGAGGGAGAGAGGTCCGAAGGACCTCCCCCCCCTCCCTTTCAGGCGCCTCCTCCGCACATGCGGGGGGGGCGCCTGAATTAGGTGTCATCGCGGGGGCGCGATGACACCTAATAATGGCGGCCGCTGCTCCGGATGCCGGGCTGACATCCAGGATGTCAGCCCGCACCGGAGGGGCCAGCGATCGGCCGGAACCCGGCCGAACGCTGACCCCAATGCGAGGACGCGCTCAGCGCGTCCTCCGCATACCAGCGGTAATGCTGAGGACGCGCTGAGCGCGTCCTTAGCATTGAACTGGTTAATTCAGAGACGCTTCAGACCTTATTTTATTTCTTTTTTCCCAATGACATTCCCCGTCTAGGGACATATATGAGACTTTCTGGTTTTATTATCTGAAGTATTTTTGATGTTTTTTGTTATAACCCTCTCCCATTTTTTGACATTTTGCTGATTTTCCATCTCAAACTATTGCTGAGTAATCGCTGTTTATCTTTTTTTTTTTTTATCTTTTCAAGCAGTCTTAAGATGATCCCTGTGATTTTTCTCTTATTTTCTCTATTCATAACTTTTAAGTCTTTATATACTATTCCAAGCTGACAAAGCCCTGTGCGGCCATTCTCTTTACAGATGACTAGCTTTGGCCCTGCGAGGCCATTTTCTTTACGATTGTTTTGATGACTCTGTTTCAAAATAAAAAACTTTAAATACAAAAAATAAGTATACATATAAGTTAAACAGTAGGAGAGAGGACCCTGCTCTATAGCTTACAATCTAATGGAACCTATCTGTCCTGGAATCTGAATAACTGCCAGGTGCTCCCACGCTGCTACTGATTATCAGGGTTATTCAGAGACAGACGAACTGGCCCCAAAATTGCACCGAACAGTCAATTTCCCCGTATGGTGCAATTTTGTTGTCATTCGGCTATTCAAAAAGCTGGCAGTTCACCAAATATTGGCGAATTGCCAGCTAAATACAGTGCCTGTTCAACGGCAGAGAAATCCCCATAGAGAAGCAATGGTTAAACGTATTCAGAGAACACCGAACAGCACCGAAATGCCAGTGAAATGTCTTGATGTTCGGTGGTTTCAGTCAGTAGGTTTAATAAGGCAAATCCCATAGGCTTCAATGTTAAAAAATATTCCTGTTTTTACCCAATATCTATTAACCCTTTCGCTGCTGAGGCTTTTCACACCTCTGTGCTGAGGTCATTTTTACCAGTTTTGCTCATCATGTTTAAACGTGTTTTGAAGGCTTATTTTAGTATATGACCCAGACATATTATATATCGTTCTTTCCGTCAGACTCGGTAGATTCATAATATGTCATTATTATATGTATACGTTATGTCATGTCTGTATATTATAACAAAAAATGCAATAAAATATGTATTTTCAATAATTTACAACGTGTAAAGTGTTTTTTTTCACATTTTAACATGCGAGCAATTGCGGTTATATTTTGTATGGGGTGCGCTTTTTAAAAAAATTAGAGATGGGGTCTCGTTACATTTTTTTTGGGGAAAATTACATGATTTTTAACAAACGCACCGCATATAAAAATCGTTAGTGCAGCATCATTGTTCACATTATAATTGAAATGGGAACAATATTGCTGCATTAACGAACCAAAAAAAAGAAAAAAAAATGTTTGTTTTTTTTTTATAATTTTTTTTAAATATATATATATATTTTTTTTTAATTTTTATTTTTTTTAAAAAACTTTTTTCACTGTAGTGTTTGGTATCGTTGGAACGGCCATGCTCTGGCCGATCCAACCATACCAAACTTTAACCCCTAGCTGCCACGGATCGGGAGATAGGGAGCTCATTGGAACTCCCTATCTCCACCGTTGGTGGCAGTTAGGGGTTAAGTCCAGGACTGGCGTCATCGTGCTACGCACGATGACGCCAGTCCTCAGGGGGAGTTCCCGGAGGCTTGGCCGACATCCAAGATGTCGGCCAGCTCCGGGAAAGGATCGCGAACCGGCGCTTTTCAGCGCCGATTCGCGATCCAGCTCCCCAGGGGTTAATGCCAGGCACCATTTGGAAGGGCAGGCTGTGCCCTTCCAAATGGTGCCTGGGTTAACCCCCGCAACGCCGCCGATCGGGAGGGAGAGAGGTCCGAAGGACCTCCCCCCTCCCTTTCAGGCGCCTCCTCCGCACATGCGGGGGGGCGCCTGAATTAGGTGTCATCGCGCTGCCGCGATGACACCTAATTTCATCGGCGGCAGTTCCGGATGCTGGGCTGTCATCGAGGATGTCAGCCCGCACCGGGGGGCCCAGCGATCGGCCGGAACCCGGCCGATGGCTGACCCCAAAGGGAGGACGCGCTCAGCGCGTCCTCCGCACAGCAGGAGCCATGCGGAGGACGCGCTGAGCGCGTCCTCCGAATGGAAGTGGTTAAACCGTTAATTATTTTTATTTAATTTGCAACACAAGTACTCTTTATTAATTTATTTTTTTGAATTTTTTAGACTTTTTTGAAGGTTTTCGGCAAAAATTCATTTTTTTTTAAAAAAAAAAATAGGGTTCTATTACATTCTTCGCGCAAACATTACACGTGCGCAAAAACGCATTAACGCGAGGGGCAAAAATCTTTGCGCAGAACGTCGTATTACAACGTCCGCGCAAAAAATGCGCGTTAACGTCTAACGCAGGTGGACCTGCGCAAACCCTTTGCGAGCGTAATGTACTTTGCACGTCCTATACTTAACATTGTGAGCACAAATGCGTTTGTGCGCCGGTATGCGGATGGTCTATGTGCAAATTTTAACGGATAACGTTTGTGCGCATAATTTTAATGTCTTTCAAAAGCTGGTGTTAATGGCAAATCTGAACGTCCTGGCCGAAACCAAATACACCAGCCCAAAAAAAACCCACAGCAACGTATAGTTACACATTCTACGCATACCCAAACAATAAAATAGAGAGGTTGTGCGTGTTTTTATTATTGCTGCAGCATACATACTCAGATTGATTTTGACAGGCGCAAAAACTTAACGGGAGACAATTGTGGTTCTTAATTCTGATTGGCGGAATCGCGTGAAAAAACAGTCCGCACACCGATTTCTGCTCGCAACGTTAATGCACGCGTGTTTTTGCGCGTCTTTTTTACGCGTGTTATTTTTTGCCGGATGAAAAAATGTGTTCGGATTTTAATATCAGCGTTAATTTACGCGCATTAACGCGCTGCGTGAACGTTTTTGCGCAAAGGATGTAATAGAGCCCATAGTGTTTTCCCTTTTTTCTGTAAGAGACCTTTTTATTATTATTCATAGGATCTTATATATTTATTCAAGACATTTTCATGACCACGTTTAAAATTTTGAAACTTTCAATCATTTTCTTTTTTTTTTTACCCCATTCGCTGGCTTGTCTGCTTTTTCCAGTGTCTGGTCGGCGCTATGTTCGGTGGATTGGCGGTCTTTTTTGGACGCGTTTGGCGGGTTTGCGGCAGATCGTCGGGTACGTTCGCCAGGTTTTCTTTGGCATTTCGGATTGGTTCAATTCTACAGATCGTATCTTTGGCGGATTTCGGATCCGTTGCCTGCACTTTGGGGACCCTTCGGTGAATGCTGCATTTTCCACAGGGTTGGGTAATTTGATTCCCTGAAATGGAGGGAACGAGAGAGCGCCAAAATGTCGGTGACATTTCGGTGCTCTCTGAACCTTATGTTACTAAATGCCTCTCATGTAGCTCCTAGCAAACAGCAGTATAGAAGGGTACAACCACTGTTGGATAGGACAACTTAAAAATACCCACAGGGTCCATACCGTGGTCATACATACATATTAATTACAGTGCTTGCTCATTGCAATAGAAATAATGAATAAATTGAAAATAAATTGCAATGAGTTAACTATCCACAGGTTCATTTACTCTTGCCCAGATAGACATGCCCCTGACCTTAATGTGTAAGCAGGTCCCAGAATCTACACAAAGTAATTTAAAACGGCAACTATTTTCAGAGAAAAAGCATATATTATTCCATCCTTTTGTCTTTACCATCAATATTATTCAGTGATTTTCTCCCCGTCTGCCTTGACAGGTTCTTTGACGAGCCAAGTTGCAGCTGCTTGTATATTGGTTGTTTAGCTCTGAAACTAAAGAGAAACTTGTGAGCACTGTTACAATAGAAGGTTTATTTAATCACGGGAACTCAAGCAAAGTTAGACACATGTTTCAGGGAGTGAACTGCGTTCAGTCGTGAAAGGTGCTCCCCCAACATCTGCTGCATTAACTTTCTGTGTGTACCATATCATCAGCTGACAGTGTCTCTAGAAATCACTGCATGCCCGTGTAATTGAAAGAATATGTTCACGTATTTCTGTTTTTTTAATTTAGAAAATGTGATCTTTTTTCTTGTTCAGCCATTGGCCTATAGTCATTAAATCTCTCCTGGGGAATGAGGTGTTGCACTAAAGTGGTGTTTAGAGAACCTCTCAGTTGAGTGTCAGATATAAACCAATGCTGTCTACATCCTCTTTTGAAAGTTAAAACACATAGAGCTCTATCATGTGCCTGTAGATAAAATGGGGACGCTAAGTGGAAAAATTTGTGCTCGCAAATTTCCTATTACCGTCCCCGTTTCACAGGTAGATTGCGACGCAAGCGCTGAACCAAGCAGCCTGTCCCATAACAGCCACTAGCCTCTAGGAGGCTCGTGGCAGCGCTAAAGTGCCGTCGCAAGCATCCCCTCATGGAGTCCATAGGACTCCATGGAGACTTCTGCTGCTGGGTCACATGACCTGCAACATCTCTCCTCTCGAGACATCCTGCAGGTCCATGGAATGATTTGCAGAGGGAGATTGGGGACTTTTTCCCCCAGTCTAACTTTGCTCCCAGTGACCAGAAGTGGCAGATCGGGCCGCTGGTCACCGTGGGATGAGAGGTGAGCATCTATATTTTTGGCTGGTTCCAGGTGCTGCTAACTGATTCCGCAGTGGGATCAGGTAGCACCAGCATAGAGCTGTGGGTAACTTTTCAGTTAGAGGCAGCGGTGAGTAATTAGCATTAGGGTTATGTGATCCTAACACTAATTACTCTTTGCTTACTCTTTGCACTCCCCATGTTAAGCATAGGGCAGGGTTTGACAAATTTGCTTTGAATCTAGGAGCCAGCTAAAGAAGTAAAGAGCCAATTTGTTTTTTTATGTTAATAAGTGAGCGATAGTCTCCAGTCTCTGCCTGTCCCTCACTGCTAATACAGATTAACATTTACGACATTCTTAAGGAGCCTAAGGTTAAACAGAAAAAAGCTGAGAAGCATAAGGGGGTGTAAACCTGTGTCATGCATCTGTAAAGATATACATATGGGTTGTATAAGAGAAGGGGTGCTGTGCTTTTAAAGAAAAAATATATATATAAAAAGATGTAAAAATGTAATACACAAGCCATTTTATACAGGGGCGTGTGGGAGAATCTTCACAGCAGCAGTGGATGTACTGGGGAAGGGGGCAGAGAATACACAGAGGTGCCACTATGTGAAGAGAAAAAACGTTAGCTCTGCTGCGGGTAAGCTTTGTAATTAGAGGTTACAATAAATCAGCTGCCCGGCCAATTTTTCATGCCTGGTGCCTACATTGAATGGGTTGACAAAAGCCCAGAAGACAGGATGCAATTTCTAGTCGCCATGGCGACCTGTCTCTTGGGATTTGTCGAGCCCTGGCATAGGGAGAGCAAAGTACAGTAAGCTTGCGCTAAAAAGCGCTAATACCGATGCGCTAAGGGATTTTTTAACCCATTAGCAATCGGGTGTTGATCCGGGGGTAACACTATCACCTCAATTAACCTAGTGCTATCGCTCACTTATGTGAGCGTTAAGGAGGTGAAAGTGCCCATAAAAACTACAATTTCATCAAAAGTCTCAATTGCTGCTTTTTTTTGTAATTCTTTACATATAGAATTATAGCAGAGTCTCACGTACTCAAACGAGGTGACCGCCACACAGGGCCTGCAAAACCGGTATCAAAATACAGAGCGAAATCGCATGTAATAACAAGTTACAACAGGGTAAAGGAGGGGTCAGGACTGCTCCAAATAAGAAAAAGGACCCTAAGCGAGAGAAAAAGAAAAGGGGAGGATAGGTGATGGGTGGGAGGGGGGAGCAGGTAGGGGAGGGGGAGCAGGTAGGGGAGGGGATGGGAAGTAGGTGGATGGCAATGGGTGGGGTTTAGGAGGTGGAACTCCTCAATTGCTGCTTTTTTATACTTTGAGTTTAAATGCTGCAAGAATCTCTGAAATGTCATTGACTTTTGGGTGGGTTAAAGATGTACTAAAATTAACCTGATTTTTAAAACATTTTGAAATGTACCTTATTATTCAACCAAGCATCAAGAAATCCATTGCAGAGATTTAAATTAAAAGTCTTATTTGGACTTGCAAAAGGATGGGAGTTTGTTCGAAGGGCTATCCAAAAGTTCTCTATTACTTTTTGTGCAAACTTGCAATTGGAGTAAGATTCACGAAGACTCTTAATGAACTTATAAGGAACATTATGACCTTGGCAACTCTGACTTTGCAGGTTTGCAGCAGTTTTAGGTAGTTCCTGATTTTGTAATACAGTTTATAAGCTTGTACATTTTAACATATTCTTTTCTTTATTTGCCTTTTTCCAAGTTGAAATATCTCATGGTTTCACTGCATTCACTAAGTAACCATGACTACTGTTACAGCGCTCTGTGTAATTCCATTGCATGCTTCCAGATCTGGCAGGAAGTTTTACTGAATCTATTTAATTGTTTCAACCGTCCTATTACATATGGCGTACAGTAATAAAGGGCATTCACCTCTAAATTAAGACTGCAGGGTTCTTGATGAGGTTATGGGCATACAAGAAGTTGAGAAAAACAGAGCAGTGAAAACAGGCAGCGGCACAAGTGGCAAGACCTTATGCGAGTACCCACGCAGGTTTTATAAGGTTGTAGTTTGATGATGCCTTTACAAAGAAGACTAAGCTATATGGAAATCAAACTGCTATCTCACCCAAAAAGGGCAACCAGAAATGAAATGCCAAGATACAAGATAGTGCAAAATATCTTGTCTGAAATTGTTTCTTCCCTTACAATTAACTGACACTATGTGTCATAGGTGTACGACGGTGGTGTGCCCAGGTACACCCCAATGTTGGGTGAAGACGTGCTCTTTCAAGTCCTATATTGACATTTTAGATGTCCCTTATCTGATTCATGATGAAAAACGTAAAATATGACTGTATCTCTGATTACTGGCTTATTGTTTCTAATGAAAAATTTGTGTTTTGTGCAAAATCTGCTAAACATAAGTCTTCAATTAAAAACGTTCCAAAGGTGCACACCCTAATATATTGGGCTGCTCATTGCCAGTGACTATACCTGAATCCTTTAGGAGATGTTTCAATGTCATCAACATTTGAATAGATCAAAAAATATTTTCTTGATTTCTTTGTCTGCTGAACATTGCAAAATTATAAAGAGTATTTATCTAAAAGAGAACATTGAAAAATATAAAGAATACAGTACATGTAATGGGACACTCGGTTTGTTTTGTTGTTTTTTTTACTTTTCACAAAATATGATCCTATTTCCTCCTTGTTGATGGCATCCTGTATTGATTGATTACAGGATGTGGATTATGGATCTATGCTGAAGATACTGAGTCACTACACAGGAGAGCACTAAAATCAATTTTCCTCATAGACGATGATTCACTATGCAAGAGATGGATAAATCAAACCGTAGCAATGTACAGAACTTAGAGAAAGGGAAGGAGTTTTTATATCCTCCCTTTTCACACCACATCCACTGGCAAATGGTATAGAGCAAGAGCTCTGCACCCCCTGATATGTATGTAAAACCATTAAAGTTACTTCTCGGATTGGAGTCAAAACATATTTTAATATATTACTTTGGTTAAAAAGAAACACTTTATTATAGAAATATAAAATTACAATTTTTTGTAGATGAAATGTAAAAAAATAAATATCAATAACAAATTGTCATAACCTCCCTAATTTAACATGGCTTGGTTGCATGTTCTCACTTTTTAGCTTTACAGATTGCTAATGGTATAACTTCTGTTTATAAAGAAAATGAAAACAAAAGGTCAATTGAAATGTGTACCGGATCTCTTAAATATCCCCAACTGGGAAAGGTTGTATACAGTACAATGGTTATAACTACAGTAAAACTATAATTTTTTGTTTTATTAGAGCCAGTTATGTTGCCTTAACTGCTTGGCTTGAGATATAACTGTTAGCCAGACTGCTGATAGATGGATAGTATTTTCAAAAGACCTTTGTAAAGCAAGCACCCTGCACTTCCTGTTTGCCCTCAGTGCTGCGGCATGCCACTGTAATGGTTTAGGTAGGTCCCTGGTAAAACCAAGAACCCTTTACGCCAAGTGCAGTACCAGTCCTTAATTGGCTGGGCTTCACAATAATGGCAACAGAGGAGGCGCCTAACACGCAGTAAATGAAAAGACACAACAACTAATCCTAGTCTCTAGCCCTTAGTGTGGCCAGATACAAATATGGAGAAAAGTCAAAGTGGCACAAGAGTGTCCAATAGGGCAAAGGGGAACAAGCAAACCCCAAAACAATAGTACTGAATAGTACACATAGCCAAAGGAGAGAGTATCACACAATCGAATAAACATAGCCAAGGTCAGAGGGAAACCTAGTATCACACAATTAAGTAAACGTAGACAAGGTCAATCACCAAAACATCAGACAGGAAAAAGAGAGTGCACTCAGAGGTCAAGGAGAATGACAGTAGGGCATTGTGAGGCAGACAGAGTCTTAAATAGTCTTCACCCCCACCTGATTGGTCGATGTCATCAGGTTGCGCCAAAACAAGTGGGAAGGGAATGAGGCACGTGTGTTGGCGCTCTGAGAATGATTCAGTACGAACGTAGAAATAAATGATTCAGCCTGTGAGAAACCAGGATCAGAATCACTAGCAGTTTGAGGTGAAATAGGCTCTGGGTGGAGCTGCCTAAATGGGGGTCATCTGCTGGAACCGATAAGTCTTGCACCCCAGTTGTCTTGACAACCGCATGTTTCCCTGGGGTGTGATTTCCCTGGGGAAACGCAAAACTTCATAAAATGTCTCTTGTTTTCAATTCTATATATCTTTGCATGTATTAACTCTGTATCTTTACGTTCATAAACCGTAAGAATTGTTTTTGGCTTGACGTGTTGTGTTTCAGTTTACTAAAATATGTTTATTGTATTTTTCAAAGGTTAATTTTAAATTTTCAGTTTGTTCCTTTATACCCCTCTTTAGGTGTCATAAAACAAGAACATCTCTTGTTTGTAAAATAATTCTTAAAATATTCAATGTAATCTTTTTACTGTTTGAAGAAAACACAAACATTTATACATCAAACCTTTTGCTTCTTGATGCAACTCGTAAAAATAAGGTGTTTGAAAATTGAGAAGTACTTTTAATATTTGCTTCTACTTTATCAGATAGTACTACGAAAAGCTGCAGCAAAACGTCTTTGCCCTAGATGGGTAATTAGACTGAAAGAAACAGAATCTGGAGATAATCACAGCTGCTGGAACCTATTGACTTAAAAAGTCTGCATCCTAGATACTGTATCTTTCGTTACAAACTGATAGTATGTTGAGCACTCAAGTTAATTAATCCTCTGACATTTCCAGTAGAAGGGTCAAGAGAAATATTGCTAAAGTTTTCAAGATGAAAAATAGTTGCTTGGTTTGCCAGTCTTATTTATTTGGAAAAGCAAAATGTATCATAGGTCTAGAATTTACTATTTGTCCCAGGAGAATAGACTGAAGGAACAGATGTAATACAGCGTCTGTCACTAGAACAGGATGGTGTCTGTTGTTTTATATTAAATAGAATTATCATCAGCTATATCATAAATGAAAATGATTATTTTATTAATGAACAGTTATAGAATAGTGTTTAGTCTAACGCCTTAACAATCATATATGAAAGGAGAATAAAATAAGATCAATAAAATTGATAACTGTCCAAACAAAATATTTGAAGTATTGCTAAAACATGAAAACTGTTTTTTACTTGCTTTTGAGGAAGACAAAAAGTGAGATTAAAAGCCCCATACCGCATTTTACAAGAAATAACATGCATAATTGCAATAAATGTCTACATGTTGAAGCAGATCAGAGAAATGCTTTGCCCACAGAGCCAATTTGCTACACTCCCCATATGCAGTAATGAACTCAGGGTAGGACATGCAAATGAAGTCTACAACATCTCATCTGGTGTAGCGCAGAAACCCTCCTTGCCAGTGCAGCGCCAAACTAGATAGCTTCAAGCATAGGTTAGGGTATGCAACCAGGGCTGGCCCACCCATTGTCCCAATGGAGCCATGGCTCCAGGGGACAAATTGCCGGGGTGGCGTTTTGCCACTGCTGAACTTTCTTTCAGCGCATACACACTTGTCACGGACTCGGGGGCAGCTGTGAGGCCGATCAGAGGCTGGCAGAGAGTGATTGCGCATAACATGAGGCCAGGAGCAACAGGGTGAGAGAGAAATCAGGACACGCAGTGCACTGCTCAAGTGGATTCACAATACCAGGCTGGCAGCTCATCTCTCCAGACAAGACAAGTACACCACTTGGGCCTAGGGAGGTTAAAACTTGTCTGTAACTTTACAACTGCTGTCTTTGTCTCCCTGCATGATCATCTGAGGCAGCCCAACGACGCACTGACTCCTGAGAGACAAGCTGGCAGGCCCCGACTGAAAAGTGGGAGCCAGGAGGAAAAAGAGGATATCCTTTTCCTCCTGGTTCTTGCTCACCGGTTCAGGCCTGCCGGTCAGTCACTCCCCAGCTAATCACTCTCTCGGTGCTCAGTTTGGAGCCGAAGTTCAATGACTCACCCCTGCGCTTCACCTCTATAGAAGAGACGAGGAAACTCCACATCATACTGGGAGAAGAGGAGCCGGCGGTGAAAATATCTGCCCAATACGTCACAGAATGTCACAGACTGAGAGGAACATGAGAGATCCCAGACTTATAAATCCCAACACGGACTTGCCCCATCCGACTTCACATTATCCCTTACCCCTGATAATGTCCATGGACTTGTCCATTCCCCCCCATATATGTCTCACTACCCCCCCTCCACCCCATATGCTTTGGCAATGCTAAAATGTATTTGGTCCTGCTAATAAAGCTTATTTTGATTTATTTTTTTTGACAGAGACAGGGACAGAGAGTGGGAAGAGACAGAGATTCACATCCTGTGCTGCCCCTTTTCTTTCAGATGCATTCAGTGCCAGGTCAGGCTTCTCCTTAAGATTTAGCTGCACAGCTCCAGCCAGCAAGCTCTATCCTCCTCCTTGTCTGCTGACCCAAAGCTGAACAGCTAAGGTTTCAGGGCAGGAGGAGGTCAAGGCTCTGGTCTTTAAGCCCAGTGCTGACCTGGCTTCCAGCGGACCATCAGAGATGTAAAAAAAACAACCAGAATAAAACTAGTGTGTCCTGTCTGAGAGGGAACATAAAGAGCAGTTTGCTCTCCCAACATTAGCAGGAGTCGTGGAGTGAATTAAAGGCTGGCTAAAAGCTCTTGTGGATTAGAAATCACAACAGGAGTCCCTCCAGTTATCCCCCTTTAGCAGTTTATACCAGGCCAGGTAGCGTTTGAATGGGACACTGTCTAGCTTACTCTGCTCCAGGGGAAGGGGGCCCATAAGACGAATGGCCTCGTTGACATTGCAACCCCTGCAGACCAGGTAGTTATGCTCCTGGTGTAAGGTAGCTTATGTTTAATTTATTAAAAAAATAGAATATAAAATATAGTAAACAGAAACATACAAAGGTTTATTTATTATATTTATTATACGTGGAGTACCTCTGTGCTTTAAATGCCTTTTAACACTAAACTGATTTAATAACAGATTGAATGCTTTTAATGTTTTATAACTATTGTCAACTTAATTTTAGTTATGCATAAGTACATATATAATTCATGCACAAACATTTATTTTTCAGATAATTTTACTAATTAAACATGCTTCCTATACATCCTTCAGGTACCCAACCATCTTTAGATTATGAAAATAAATCTAAGCAAACTTTCGGGTTTGTATTCTGGTTTGAATGGTGATTTGCAGGCAAATACAAACATAAAATCACAATTCAAGATAAAGCCTCACATTACCTACTAAAGTGAAACACAGTGCAGCCATTAATAATGACCAGTGCCACACACCATGCTGCATGGAGACGTTGATCTGTAGGTGTGTCACACAATATCCCATTTTATTGCTGTGCAGCTTTGTGATATGCTTACAGACACTGCACATTACTGTGAGATTTATTGCAGTGGATTCTGCGATACACTCACACACTGCACATTACTGTGAGATTTATTGCTCTGGAGCTCTGGGATACACTCATACACAGTGCACATTTCTGTGAGTTTTATTGCTACATACCCCAAGGGTGTAGGGGAGATATATGACTATGTATGTGAACGTATGGTTGGTGTGTAAATGCATGTATTTGTCAAGGGCCGGTGGAAGGATTTTTGGCACCCTAGGTAAAAACATACTTTGCCACCCCTCCCCCCACTTTCCACCTCTGTAACACCCTCATAAAAGCCGCACATTACTGTGGAGCTCTGGGACACCCTCATAAACACTGCACATTACTGTGGAGCTCTGTGATGCCCTCATAAACACCACACATTACTGTGGAGCTCTGTGACACCCTCATACACACTGCACATTACTGTGGAGCTCTGTGACATAACGTGCAGTGTTGTATGGGTGTCACAGAGCTCCGCAGTAATGTGCAGTGTTCATTATATTTCATTCCCCCTCTTTTCACTTCATTCCCCCCTCTTTTCATTTCACCCCTCTTTTCATTACAATGCATTTCATCTCCCCTTTTTTCATTCCATTCCCCCCTTCTTTTCATGCACACTCCTCATTCACCCCCTTCTCATTTACCCCCCTTCTCATTCTCATTTGGGATTTGTTAAAATTGTTTTGAAAAGAAACATGAGTTTTTTTGTTCAAACCCCCCTTTTTCGCCCCCCCCCCCACTTGGGATTTTTGGAAAATGGTAAAACACGTGTTTTTTTTCAAGAAGATTGTAAGTGCCAAATTTCACACCTGTAACATCTTTGGTTTTTGAAATATAGGTATACTGATAAAAGTATTCACAACTCTTTCCCCCACCCCCCTTAACTGGATTTTCAGAAAATAGTAAAACACGTTTGTTTTTTTTTTTTGCACGAAGATTGTAAATACCAAATTTCACACATGTAACATCATTGGTTTTTGAAATATAGATATACTGATAAAAGTATTCAACCCCCCTTTTTGTCCCCTCCCACAGGATTTTTGGAAAATGGTAAAATACGTGTTTTTTTGTTTCTCAAGATGAATCTTTATACCAATTTTCACGTCTGTAACATCTTCTGTTTTTGAGATATAGGTATCCTGTTGAAAAGTATTCCCCCCACTTGGGATTTTTTGAAAATGGTAAAATACATGTTTTTTTATTTTTCAAGAAGATTGTAAATACCAAATTTCACACCTGTAACATCTTTGGTTTTTGAAATATAGGTATACTGATAAAAGTATTCAACCCCCCCTTTTTTGCCCCCCATCTACTGGATTTTTGGAAAATGGTAAAATATGTGTTTTTTTGTGTCTCAAGACGAATCTAAATACCAATTTTCACGTCTGTAACATCTTCTGTTTTGGAGATATAGGTATGTTTATTTTCAAGAAGATTGTAATTACTAAACTTCACACCTGTAACATATTTGGTTTTTGAAATATAGATATACTGATAAAAGTATTCACATCCCTTTCCCCCAACCCCCCTTAACTGGATTTTCGGAAAATGGTAAAACACATGTTTGGGTTTTTTTTGCATGAAGATTGTAAATACCAAATTTCACTCCTGTAACATCTTTGGTTTTTAAAATATAGGTATACTGATAAAAGTATCCAACCCCCCCTCTTTGACCCCCCACTGGATTTTTGGCAATTGGTAAAATACATGTTTTTTTATTTCTCAAGATGAATCTAAATACCAATTTACAGGCCTGTAACATCTTCTGTTTTTGAGATATAGGTATCCTTTTTAAAATATTCAACCCTCTTAGGGGCAGAGTTTCCAAAAATCCTTCCTTAGTGGGTGCCTACGTCATAAAAACAGTGCACCTTCAAAATTCCACGTTCCTAGGCTAAACGGTTTCAGCTGGGCGTTGATGAACCAGTCAGGACTTTCGTGTTTATGATAAAAGTATTCAACCCCCCTTTTTGCCCCCCCAAGGAATTTACAGAAAATGGTAAAATGCGTGTTTTTTTATTTTTCAAGATGAATCTAAATACCAATTTTCATGTCTGTAACATCTTCTGTTTTTGAGATATAGGTATCCTGTTTAAAATATTTAAAATATTTAACCCCCTTTTTTCACCCCCCCTTGGATTTTTAAAAAATGGTAAAATACTTGTTTTTTTATTTTTCAAGACGAATCTAAATACTGATTTTCACGTCTGTAACATCTTCAGTTTTTGAGCTATAGGTAGCCTGTTTAAAATATTCAACCCCTTTAGGGGCGGAGTTTCCAAAAATCCTTGCTTAGTGGGTGCCTACGTCATAAAAACAGTGCACCTTCAAAATTTCACGTTCCTAGGTTAAACGGTTTCAGCTGCGCGTTGATGAGTCAGTCAGTCAGTTGGTCAGGACTTTCGCATTTATATATATAAATTTGCTTGTCAATAAAATTTATATTTTTATTGCTATTTGGTGTGCAGTCTTTAATTATTTTTTGCGTCAAGGCAGAAATTACACAAGGAATTGGACACTAGAAGGTCTATTCAAAGAAAGGTGAAACTCAGAAGAATGACTGGAGAAGTGAAAATTCTAGGTCAAAATAGCCAAACCTGAAAAATCCTCCCATTTATCTCACTTTCCAAATTGGCTATTTGGTCTAGATTGTGCTCTTCTCCTGACTATTCTCCTGTGTTTCACCGTTCTTTGAATAGACCTGTAGGTATTCCAACTGTATGTGCATTTCAGAGTGAAAATAATGCGGGGTACAGTTTAGAGTAATGGAATATTGACAGAAGCACTAATTCACTCATACTGTACACTAAAATAGAGGAGCAACTAGACAGGAGGGAATTAGTATAGAGAAGATATCCAGAGAGACCACTTTATCTTATAACCATGGTTGAACACAACATCTTCATTATGTATATTACCTCTATGTTCTTTTGGGATATTTTTTCATTAATTAATTTGATATGTTTTATCAACCAAGATTTTCTGCCCGAAAACATCAATATTTACTTACAGTGTGTACCATATCAGCCATTCATTTGTTTTTTGTTTTGCACATATGTATTGTTAGTGGCAAAGTGTACAATATCTCAGTGTATACATCTTTGTTCATTTTGAAGGATATATGAAATATATTTATAGACTGTCATATCATTTATGGATAAAATAAATGTTGAAATGTGCACGTTAGTGGGTTGTGAAGTAGGGAAGTGTTTTTGTGTCTGAGACATGTTAGGCTGGAGGCCCACTTAATCCCTAATGTTTTTTCATGCTTCTGTGTGGTAATAACTTACTGAAGCATTTTTGGCATGTGTGCGCTGTGTAGGTTTCACTATAATTTACTGTTTATATCAGAGAGAATGAAGAAGATATTACCAAACATGTGGAGAAATGAACTCCAAGTCGATGAATTTGGTGTTTATTTGGCACCGGTTGCGGTCACCCTTCAGTCTTCTCATATTCAAGTATTGCTTTCATGTTTAGAATAAGATAATTACATTCCATGTGCATCTAATGTAATATCTAATCACTTTTACATTACCCTACTCAATTTTGAAGGAATGAAGGCTAAACACAAACAAACCTAGTATTAGCATGACCCAAAATTTAAATTCCACAACAAACAATAACTAACCGGTCTATTCACTAAAAGGTGAAACTCAGGAGAATTGTAAGGAGAAGAGGGCCATCTAGACCAAATAGCCGATTTGGAAAGTGAGATGAATGGGAACATTTATCTGGTTTGGCTATTTTGACCTAGAATTTTCACTTCTCCTGCCAGTTCTCCTGAGTTTCACCTTTAGTGAATAGACCCGATAGTGTCAGGGATAAGAAGACAGAGTTAATACCTGCTTTTCCAGTGTGGCCTGTACTGTTGCAAGCCCATAGTCCTTTTGGAGGAAACTTGAATGGTTCTCTGACATCATGAAGTTTGTTCAGAGCATGAAATAGAGGGTGAGTGTGACCAGTATAATTATAGACAAAAGTGTATCATTTAACCCCTTCACTGCCAAGAGATTTGATATACCCAATTTCCATTATCCAAACAGTAAATATGTATTGTGACAGTGTGATTAGGGGCAGGGTGATAGACCACCGTTTTGTCAGCAGGCAGATGGAGAAAGTCCTTTTCCTCCATAGGGTTAATTCATGGCTGCCTCTGGTTTTTATCAGTTAGGAAATCTTTGGTGAGGGCAATTTTTGTTGACTGTAGGGGGTGAAAGTGGGGAAATAAAGGACAGGAAGGAGAGGCGGTGGAAAACTAGTTTTTCCAAGAGTTTAGAAGTAAACGGAAGCAGGGATACAGGATGATAGTTGGATGGAGAGTTGGGATCAAGGGAGGGTTTCTTTAGTATAGGGGTAACCTGTGCGTGTTTGAAGGCAGATGGGAAAGAGCCAGTGGAGAGAGAACGTTTGAAGATGTGTGTGAGGGCAAGGGTTAGGGAGGAGTAGAGTGGAGGTATCAGATGTGAGGGAATGGGGTTGAGTGTGCATGTAGGAGGACAGTACGGATCAGACTTCCTTCTCAGTAGCTGAGAGGAAGCAGCAGAGGGGGCTTCTGGGATTGGAGGTGGTGGATTATTGGTTTGTGTTGGGATGTTGCTTCTGATAGAGTTTTATTTAAGAAGTAATCTGCCAGCTCCTGAGTGCTAAAGGCAGATGGGTGAGGTGCGGGTGGGTAGAGGAGAGAGTTGAAAGTGGACTAGAGTCGTTTAGGGTTGGAGCGGAGGACAGAGTAATATTCATGGTAGGAAAGTTGCTTAAGGAACATTTGCGAAGAGGTAAGAGGGGAGCCAGTAACAAAGAGTCTAAGTTAAATATAAAATAACTTGAGTTTAAACCATAACCAGAAACAACTCATCCAAATGCTAAAATGTAATAAAAAAAATTTAAACCTAAATTTAAACCTAACTTTAAATAATCCCTATTATCTCACCCTAACCCTCATTCTATTTCTAGATAATACTCGGACACACTTTTGCTCACTTTTATAGGGGAGCCGTGTCACTGACACCAAGAATTTTGAAATCCATAAGAACCTAATTTTACTCTACCTCAAACCTTAAAACCGCTCATTAGCCTAGAGCTAAACCTAACATTAATACTAAACATGAAAAAATATTCATACCCTGATTTTATGTAATACTTTGGTATATTGCAGCTGGATAATAATTAAGAGAGCTTGTCACACAATGCACAAATCCACTAACCTACCAGTAGGATGTACTGAAACTGTCTTCCATGCTGATCACTGAGCTATGAAAACCAATCAAAATGCATTATTGGATATGCCAGACATTGAGCAATAAACTTCGGGGGTCCTGGGCATTGCTTAGTGGGATTAGGTCCTGCCCAGTTGATCAGGTTTTGACAGTGCAAAGTCATTATCTAGTGAGGCATCCAACAATAACAGGATCTCATTATGACTGGCAAGATCAGTGTCTCACAAAGCTTGCACACCTGACGTAACTCTCATTTTTTTTGTACTTAAAAATCCAAAAACAAACTCATCAATGTCTGTTTGCTTATTCAGCTGTATGTGAGTGCCTCTCTGTGTATACCTTCCACTGCTTAATACTGTGGATCAAAGATTTAGATAATGTTTTCTCTTCATCCTTAAATAGTTCTTCACAGTAAAATGACAGATCTTTGTAAACTACGCAAGATGGATTAAATGGATTTACCACCTGAAAATAACTGCTTTAATCAGTAGAAAAAAGACCACGTGTTGTAGTGCCATTAACGTTTTACTGAATGGTTTACCATTTTAAGATGGTTTTTCTCATGTACCACAGCTTATATTTAGAGAATGTTTGTAACATCGCAATATCTTCTTATCTCTGGTTTACAAAAGAGCAGCTATGTATTTTTATATTTCTTTTACAGATCTTAAAAATTAATTATTTTTCACTACATTATAGAGTGCAGGTCAGCCTCGTTTAAAGAGTCTGCACTATATTATACATTAAGATAGTTATTGAGAGAGAGACGATCTAGCCCCGAAATTGCACTGTACAGCGAATTTCCCCGTACGATGCACTTTCGTGGCCATTCGGCTATTCAGAAAGCAGGCAATTCACCAAATGTTGGCGAATTGCCAGCAAGTACGGTGCCTGTTCGACGGCAGTGAAATCCCCCATAGAAAAGCAGTGGCTAACCTATTCAGAGAACACCGAACAGCAGAGAAATGTCAGTGAAATGCTCTGATGTTCGATGGTTTCATTCGGCAGGTTTAATCAGTGGAATCATAGGTTTCAATGTTAAAAATATTCCTGTTTTTATTCAATGTCTATTAAACTGTTAATTCTTATTAATTATTAAATTTATTCTTTTATTACAACCAGTTATTTGACTGCAGTGGTTCTTTCCACCCGCTCCCACCACGAGCTGCACTAAAAACTACAATTGCGGCGTGTGAGATTTTTGAGCTAAGTTTAGCTCCTGCATGGGTAAGCATGCAATCGTTATGATTTCTTACCCTCTCGCAGTGGCGTCGTAACGTGGGGGCGGGGGGTGCGGCCCGCACCAGGTGACACCCGCCTTTAGGGTGACACCGTCACCCTAAGGGCGGGTGTCTCACCCCCCGCCGCGTATTCGCTCCCTGCGAGCGTCCGAAGCATGCAGCTTCGGCGCTCGCCTGGAGGAAACACGTCACCAGCCAATCGCGGCTGGTCACGTGGCTCTCCCAGGCGAGCGCCCAAGCTGCGCGCCGCCGGACGCTCAGAGGGAGCGAACAGAACACGCGGCGGAGGTGAGCTGGGGGCCTGGCAGTATCCATGTGCTGGGGCATTCCATGAGCTGCTGGGGCATTCCATGAGCTGCTGGGGCATTCCATGAGGTGCTGGGGCAAATCCATGTGTGTGCTGGGGCACATCCATGAGGAGCTGGGGCATTCCATGTGTGAGCTGGGGCATTCCATGAGGTGCTGGGGCAAATCCATGTGTGAGCTGGGGCATTCCATGAGGTGTTGGGGCAAATCCATGTGTGTGCTGGGGCATTCCATGAGGAGCTGGGGCATTCCATGTGTGAGCTGGGGCATTCCATGAGGAGCTGGGGCATTCCATGAGTGAGCTGGGGCATTCCATGAGGAGCTGGGGCAAATCCGTGTGTGAGCTGGGGCATTCCATGAGGAGCTGGGGCAAATCCATGTGTGAGCTGGGGCATTCCATGAGGTGCTGGGGCAAATCCATGTGTGTGCTGGGGCATATCCATGAGGAGCTGGGGCATATCCATGAGGAGCTGGGGCATATCCATGAGGAGCTGGGGCATTCCATGAGGAGCTGGGGCAAATCCATGTGTGAGCTGGGGCATTCCATGAGGTGCTGGGGCAAATCCATGTGTGAGCTGGGGCATTCCATGAGGTGCTGGGGCATATCCATGAGGTGCTGGGGCATATCCATGTGTGAGCTGGGGCATATCCATGAGTGAGCTGGGGCATATCCATGAGTGAGCTGGGGCATATCCATGAGTGAGCTGGGGCATATCCATGAGTGAGCTGGGGCAGTATCCATGAGCTGCTGGGGCATATCCATGAGTGAGCTGGGGCAGTATCCATGAGCTGCTGGGGCATTCCATGTGCTGGGGCAGTATATCCATGAGAGGAGCTGGGGCAGTATATCCATGAGAGGAGCTGGGGCAGTATATCCATGAGAGGAGCTGGGGCAGTATATCCATGAGAGGAGCTGGGGCAGTATATCCATGAGAGGAGCTGGGGCACTATATCCATGAGAGGAGCTGGGGCATATCCATGTGTGCTAGGGGCAGCATCCATGAGAGCTGGGGCAAGGCCATGTGTGAGCTGGTCTGGGGCAATATATCCATGTATGAGCTGGTCTGGGGCAATCTATCCATGTGTGAGCTGAGGCGCAATATATCCATGTGTGAACTGAGGCGCAATATATCCATATGTGAGCTGGGGCAATATATATCCATGGGTGAGCTGCTGGGGGCAATATATAACTGTGAACTGGGGCAATATATCCATATGTGAGCTGGGGCAATATATATCCATGGGTGAGCTGCTGGGGGCAATATATATCCAGTCTAATCCAGAGCTGCTGGGGGCAATATATATCCATGTGTGCTTTCACTGCCTTCGAACAGGCAACGTACTTGCTGGCAGTTGGCTAAAATTTGTGTGAGCATATGAGAGAGCTCCACAGCAATAAACCTCACAGTAATGTGCGCTGTGTGTATGAGCATTCAGTGTTATATGGGAGTACTGATTTAGGAGTAAGAATAGTTAAAAAAAAATCTGTAAAACTCAGGGGGGGGTGACACCATAAATTACTGCACCGGGTGACACCAACCCTAGTGACGCCACTGCCCTCTCGTATATTCATGATTGGCTGCAATAATAATCTTTCTATTTATTTTTTTGGTATCGTATTCATGTGAATATGCCTAGAGTTACTAGCACTTTGTGAATCATCCGTTGCAATTTCATTGTGGAGAAACGTGGATTGAGGTGAAGTCCTTCGAGAATCCAAAACAGCCCCATTGACGGATCTTCATAATGTTAGATGGAACGCAAGTGCCAGATATTGGAACGCAACCATATGTTTTCTTATTCTTATTTATATATTCTTTCGTTTAGAGTTCTTTTTCGTTTTATCACCACCCATTTCCTATCGTATATTTTATCGCATCTTTATCGCATGTTTTTCGTATGTTTATTCATTCGTGAAGTTTGATCGAAATACCGAACTTTGCACGCTAATCGTATTACATAGATGGAACGCAAGCGCTAGGCGCTGGAACGCATAGGAGACCTACGAACCCGGAAGTCTTTACGAAAATAGTCCTACGAATTCGGAAATAACCGAACGAAGGATTAAAAATACGAAATTTAATTTATGCATTATAACATACGATTGGAATGTATATTTTATTCGTTTTATTCGTTTAAATATATCACCACATTGGACACACTCACTATGTGATTAGGTTACCTTTGAACCCGGAAGTAAACGATTAGACACACCCTAATTGAAAATCCATTGTATCTATATAAAGAAAGACCCGTGGAATGCCTCTGATTGCCCCTTTTTTCTCTTATGGACTGATGAAGGCACGTGAGCTGCCGAAACGCGTATCCTCCACCATTATCATTTTTCTTTTTCCCTTCTTCCCCCCTTTTATTTTAGATTTTCTCAATAAACCACGTTATTTTAATTTACCAATTCGTGGTTTTGCTGCTGTTTTTTTGGTCTATTTACTTTATTTGCCCTTCTGAGCCAGTAGAAGACCGTTAAAGAGGTGCAGCTAAAGAGGTGACGGTGTCCACCGAGCAAAGGAGCACTGCATGCCATTAAGTCGAGCCTGGAGCAAGGCTCCACCATCGGTGAGTGAGACTAACCCTATCTTTACCAATGTACCCAGTCATCATTCAAGTTGCGCTATGAATACCCTGTTTTTCTATATCCGAGGTGAACAATAATTTCCAAAGAAGGGAAGAGGCCACTCTATACTTAGCCCAGTGCATTTCGAACCAGAGCCTGGACTATATAGACTCTGGAAAGTGTAAGTGTGCATTTTTTCTTGCATCCTTCCACGACTAATATATCTAGACAATATTGCACTATTTTTCTCTTTCTCTCTTTTTCCCCTTCCCCGTACTACGAGAACGTGGAATCTACTAGAACACGGAATCCACTAGGACAACAAGGATAAGATCCATTTCTCCCCCATTTGGAGGATCCTCATATACGGACGTTATAAGTGAGAGGCCTACACAGTTATCAATTAGCCCTCCTTTATTTATTCACGTATAAGACTGTCTTTTTAGCCTTTTAGTCTTTTTAGACTTTTTGCATTATCTCTGGACTATTTTTATTCCCTTTTTTGTGCTAATTCAATTGCACTTTATATTTGCACTTTGCACAAGCAGTGTGTGTTGTTTTTTATGTCCTTTTTATGTGTTTTTATGAATCGTTTCTATTACGAATATCCTGTTATTTGCTCTATATGCACTTTTGACTGCATTTGCACTTTTCTAGTGTACATTTAAAATAGCACTTTATTTTTGGTCTCTTCCTAGACTGTGCTCCTAATTAGCACCTTTCAGTTGCTTGCACCATATGCACTTTCGTTTGCATTGCACTTTTTCTAGTGTACATTTAACATTGGTCTGTTCCTAGACTGTGCTCTTTTTCTAGAATATTTTAGAATATTTCCGTTTCGCACTTATACGGATTTTCAACGCAAATTACCTCCCTCTGCGCCACTGGAGTAACCCCCATTTCCTTTCGTATCTCAAACACATTTCTGTTGAGGTTTTGTGTTCCTCTTCCAGTAGGCTGCATACATATTCACACCAATATCCTATTCACTTTAGCGCCTCCTCCGTACCACATTCCCTCGTTCCATTGACGGATCTGTCTGAGAGGTACGCTATACTCACCTATTTTCTCACTGGTGGATGATATTCCATCCGCAGCATTACACCACTGTATGAACTGTTTTTGCTGGACTATTTTAAACGGATAAACTTAGACTGTGGATGTGTTTTTAGAATTTGTTCATCCTTTCCTCTTAACTTGAAGTTTGGGAGCGTCCTCCTCGAACCCTCCTTCCTTTTTTTGCATTGCAATTGTTCAAGTGGGCAGCTGGACAGACTGCCCGGAGGAGTTTGTTGGCAGCACCTTTTTATATTGACTCTTTTTCAGCGCCAACCATCGCATGATTATATTATCTGTTTTTATCCAATATCTAATAAACTGTTAATTCTTTTAATCTGCAGCAAAAAGTTTTTTATTTTTCATTTTTTTAGGCATTTTTCGGCAAAAAAATTGCAATATTTTTTGATATAGCATTTTATTTTCAGTAAAATACCTTTTTATTATTATTCATAGGTCCAGTAGTGTTTTGTGCAAACAACATTTCAATTTTGTAAACTTTCAAATTTTTTTTTCCTTTACCCTGTTCAATGGCTTGTTGGCTTTCTCCGGCAATGGGTTGGCGCTGTGTTCGGTGGATGATCTGCTTTTTCGGGTTTTTGTTCGGCCGGTTTGCGGCAGATCATTAGGTACGCTCGGTGGGTTTCCTGCAGCTTTTCAAATCAATCCGAATTTTCGAATCGTATCGGCGGATTTTCGGCATTTTTTGGCAGATATTTGGATCTGTTCCTTGCACTTCGGGGACCCTGCGGTGAATGCTCAATTCACCGTAGGGTCGGGGAGTTTGATTCCCCGAAGTGCGGGGAATAAGAGAGCACCGAAATTGAAATTGAAGCTACAAACTGCGACAATTATTACTAGTAGTAATAATCACAGCTACCAGAGCTCCGTTCAATACCTCAGCAGCTGCTGAAATGCTGCAGCGCAGCAATTCAGTTTGCTGCAGCAGTGTCATTGAACGCTTTGGATGCGAATTTCGAAATAAAATGGCCGACGATTTCTTAATGAAAGATTCAGATTGTTTTTCATTTGACTCGGACAAACTAATAATATGATAAAGAAAAGCAGTCAGCACAATTCCGTTTTGTATGCACACACCACAAATCATAGTTTTTATTGAATAAACGTTATGTTTACTTCTGAAACAAAATATAATTGAGCTGTAATATAGGTCTATGTGCATGGGGTAAAGAATAAATAAATATTTTGTGCTTTGATGAACAAAAACCTCAAAATTAACATTGCCGTACGGAATTGTTAATTGCTTCATGGCGGCGGCCATCTTTACTATGTCACACTCAGCTACTCGCAGCATCTCCTCTGGTCGCTGCAAGTGCTAAGTTAGCAGTGCTGAGCGCTGAGCCGCAGAACGGCGTTCAATGGCAAGTTGCTAACTTAGCACTTGCAGCGGCTGAGGTATTGAACGCGCCTCTGAATAAAAGAGGACTATTTGAGCTTAACCACTTTGCTGCGGAGGACGCGCTGAGTGCGCCCTGCCGCAGGAAGGGTTGGCTGCGGAAGACGCGCTGAGCGCGTCCTCTCAAAGCAGCCAGCGATCGGCCGGATTCCGGGCGATCGCTGTGCCCCCCCGATGCGGGCTGACATCCTCGATGTCAGCCCGTCACTCCGGGACCGCCGCGGGCACAATAGATGTCATCACGGTGGCGCGATGACATCTATTTCAGGCGCCCCCCCGCGTGTGCGGAGGAGGCGCCTGAAAGGGAGGGGGGAGGTCCTTCGGACCTCTCTCCCTCCCGATCGCCGGGGTCCTGAGCTTAATGCCAGGCACCATTTGGAAGGGCACAGCCTGCCCTTCCAAACGGTACCTGGCAATAACCCCATGGGGGCCGGATCACGAATCGGCGCCAGAAAAGCGCCGGTTCCTGATCCTTTCCCAGAGCTGGCCGACATCTTGGATGTCGGCCAAGCCTCCGGGAACTCCCCCTGAGGACTGGCGTCATCGTGCATAGCACGATGACGCCAGTCCTGGAGTTAACCCCTAGCTGCCACCAATGGCATCTCCCGATCCGTGGCAGCTAGGGGTTAATATTTGATATCGTTGGATCGGCCAGAGCATGGCCTTTCCAATGATATCAAACATGACTATGAAAAAAGTTTTTTTAAAAAAATAAAAATTAACAATAAAATAAAAAAATAATAATAAAAAAAAGTTTTTTATTTGTTTTGTTAATTCAGCAATATTGTTCCCATTTAATTTATAATGTGAACAATGATGCTGCACTAACAATTTTTGTATGGGGTGCATTTGTTAAAAATAGCAAAACTTTCCCCCAAAAAATGTAACGAGACTCCATTTCAAATTTTTTTAACAAGCGCACCCCATAGAAAATATAACCGCAAATGATCGCATGTTAAAATGTTAAAAAAAACACTTTACACATTGTAAATTTTTAAAAATTCAAATTTTATTGCATATTTTGTTATAATATACAGACAGGACATAACGTATACATATAATAATGACATATTATGAATCTGCGGAGTCTGCCGGAAAGTACGATATCTAATATGTCTGGGTCATATAATAAAATAAGGCTTCAAAACGCGGTTAAACATGATGAGTGAAACCGGTAAAAATGACCTCAGCACACAGGCGGGAAATGTCTCAGCAGCGAAAGGGTTAATGTCTTTTCAGTAGCAGCAAGGTATAGGTCTCTCCTTTTTTTTTTTTACAGATTATTAGATTATACCTCAAGTATAAATTAGTTATTTAAACACCCCTCCATTCCCAAAAAATATAATAAACTGATTTCAAGTTGCTGAAATTACATTACAATTGGTTCAATGTTGCAGTGTTTTGGGTTCTCATGTAATTATGTTTGCACTAGTATTATAAACATGGTGCGGGTGGGAGAAGAACAAGCGATTTCACCAGTAACTAACACAAGCAGATAAAAAGCAAATAGAGATGTAAAGATTGCACAAAGCATGGGGTAATTACTGTCACGACCCACTACGCGCGCTGCTGCGAAAAGACACAAGGTTTAGCCGCCCACTATCTGTCTACCCTAGACCCAGATAATCACGCGCGCTTATCTACACGTCCCGGCCACACTTTCTCTCACAACAGGCACGTAGAGCGCGATATAATGATCCCAGGATTGCAACGCAGTACAAATCTTCTCTTGAAGCGGGTACTGACTACGTCTCCTACAATCCCTTAGGCTCACTTTCCTACTCTATTAGTAACGCTGCCACCAGTCCTCATGGACACTATGCGCGTCGCAACAGGAGACGTAGGGCTTAAGCAACCGCACTATCCTAGACTCGGACAGTGACTACAGATCCCATAATCCCCTGCCGTTTCCTGACGACCGCAACACGCAATTTCTTATATATATAACCGAGCTTAAAGCAAATAGCAATACTCCCAATCTCTTAGTTAGCGTGGATCTCATCAGCCAGAGTCAAAACTTAAATACTTTTTATTTATGATATAGAAAAAATCACAGTGCTTTGTTACAGAAAAAATTATAACTAGAATAAATCAATTAATTACACACTACACAGCAAATAAAAGAAAAAGGGTGAACCATAGTGCAATTACTTACGAAGAGCTATTCATTAAGCTAGCATCAATGGTCTCCTGGAGCCTGGAGATAGAGCATGGACAGATCAGTCCTCTTTCGAAGGTACCCAAAGTGATCAGCCCCAGCACATGGCCAGTTTTCAGAATTTATACACTTCCTGATCCTTCCAGCCCCCACCCACAAATGGCCCAGTGTCCTGCACTACATTTCCCAGAGTCCCCTTTGCTACAGCGCATGTCAATTAATCTTTAATTGCCCAAAGGTATCCCTCTTCCCCCCAGACCCCCCTAAGAGATCAAGGATGTGCTTCCTGTCTTTGAAGATGGGGTCTAGATCTTGGTGCCGGGCTGGCTCCCAAGGTGTGATTTACTATGTCAGTGTACAAAAGAAATTCCCTTTTTACAGCTACGTGTTATATCCTCCCCCCAGGGCAGAAAGCTAACCATTTTAGCAGGTCTTTCTCAACAGCTGAAATGTAATCAAAATGGTCAGACACAAATATGAATATAACTCTATATGGAGGAGATATGTATAAACAGGCAGATAGACACATATATACAGGCAGACCCTTATATAGATAGAAATACAGATCTAATCTGCCACAATTACTGTTCTACAGACAATTAGAATAGGGTCACAAGGTTTTAGCAGAATTAAGAGAATTCTTTTTTATTTTGGTAACTAACACTGTGCAACCTGGAACCAAGGGCAAAGTGGTTCTCTCGCTTAAAACAAAAACAACTTTCTGAAGCTACACCTGCACACAGCACCACCCATACCCATCACAGTGAGAAGAATGTGCGCCCACTGGAATGTCTAAGGCTAGGGTCAGACGAACGTGATTTCTACGGACTGTACGTTCGTGCAGTACGGACGTACGTTAGTACGGAAGAAGCAGTAGTGGCCACACAGTCCGTTTTTTTCACTGACGTATTATTTGACGGATGTAGGAGGGAAAATAAATTAAAAATCAAAACCATTTTGTCCGTGAAAAATGCTGGACATATCAATGCAGTCCGTCTGACCACGTTCCATCACTCACACACAAAGCTATGCGGACGTTGCGGATGCAGCTCACTTTGTGCGGCCGTTCTAGGGGTTGTACGTTATTGCCTGCCTTGCGTCCGTGGGCCGCAGTCGTTGTGCGTCCGCAGTTCAGTACTCCGATGGGCTTTCTTTCATGCTATCACGGACATACTTTTAGGCGCCATCACGGACGTGAACACTACGCTCGTCTGACACCAGCCTAAGTTACGAATTTTATCATATTTGACTCAATTTGAAATTTTGCATTTGAGCAGATTCCTTGTGAATATCATATCATATAGCAGGATAGAAACATAGAAACATAGAAAAATGTCGGCAGATAAGAACCTTTCGGCCCATCTAGTCTGCCCAATTACATGGATACTTTACCTGGATTTACCTAGGATATTTGAACATATTTTTGTGACAATGACTTTCAGTTAAATCAAGGAATTGCAAAACAGTGGATTTCCTAATTGCATGCTCCGGGCTTCTGTTTTGCATCAAACCTATTATTTTTTTTGAACAATGCTCAGTAATGAAGGGACTAAAAGGATGAACAAAGTGTTCTTTAGAACTAATTAGCCATACTCCAACCTCGTTACAAAAGTTTATTTCCCTCAAAAATAAAAAATCTTCATTATTAAACTGTGTTAGAAAGAAATTGAAAATGTCCTAGAAAAACCTATACATATAAACAGCAAACAAAAAACTCCTCTTCAGAGCACGTAGGGTGCAATCCTATTAGCTTTTAATCAAGGAAGCAGAATACAATAAGATGGTCCTGAATAAAAGACAAAGATATTTAATAATTTTTATTGATTACCAAAAGCAAAGCCAGATACACAAACCGTGGAATCTTAAAGGTTTAGACCATTTCACACCTCTTGGAATTACTCATTGTGTATTTTGTATTATTGTGTATTGTATTATTCTCAATGCATCTCAATGGACATCCCAGGACATACTTGAAAACGAGAGAAATCTCAATGTATCCTTCCTAGTAAAATACTTTATAAATAAATACTTTGGCAAATTGTAACTTTAGACAACCTGTGCATTTAAAAACCCCCACATTGAAGTATACAGCCATGAGGATGCCAGAAGGGTGCTGCTATAGATAAATCTCAAGTTTGGTGGCTTAATTTTTCCTGATATTTTTTAAGTAGTTAGGTAAATCATTGTATAATTTGAATCCACATGGTTTATAAAGCCTAAATCAGCATATCCAGTGAATATTCCCATACAATTGCAGCTTTAAATCTCTGACACATTTCAGCAGCATTATAATGTTACCAAGCAATAATGAAGCCAGGTCGGAGTTGATGGAAGTCATTGTCCACACAGCCAAATGAAGATTGCAACTCCTAATTCTTTTGTTCCCCATTACCATAAAACACCTAAGCCTCTCCTTAATATTAAGTGGCCTCATCTGGACACCCCACTAAACAATACAAGGAATAGTGTTGCGCAATGATTGTACCCCTTTCCCACACTGTAATTTCACTTAACTTATCTCTCATTTTAGCCCCTTAGTGACCGGGCGGTTTTACGAAAGTCTGTCTGAAAGTGCCCGCTGCTGTTTTTACGTTTCTATGCTGATTGTGTTTAGGTCAAATTTTCCTCTTAGTCGTTTATGCAACCCACACATATTATATATAGTTTTTCTCGCCATTAAATGGACTTTCTAAACATACCATTATTTCTAACATATTGTATAATTTACTATAAAAAATATGAAATATGATGAAAAAAATGGAAAAAACACACTTTTTTTAAATGTAATCCCCAAAATCTACGACGGCCAAGAAAGACCCTGGCTAAATAGCTTCAAAATTTTGTTCTGAGGTTAGAAATACACCATTTTTACATGTTTTTGCTTTTTAACTCCTTCACTGCTGAGCCATTTCACCTCTGTGCGCTGAGCTCATTTTGACCATTTTATATGCTCATGATGTTAAAATGCCAGTTTAAGTCCTATTTTATTATACCCATACAAATTTTATTTTAAAAAACAATTTTTTTTTTTTTTATTACTTTATTTATTTTTCTAATGTTTTTTTTTTACACCAAACCTAGTCATGTTTGGCATCATTGGAAAGGCCATGATCAAAGGATCCCACTATCTCCACTTCGCAGCTAGGGGGTTAACTGGCCCACTGAAGCCATCGCACATATGGCGATGATGTCAGTGTGGGGTGGGGGCCCGGAGGCTTGGCTGACATCCAAGATGTCAGCCACTTTCTGGTTTGAAGTTAAAGTAGGAATCGAAGGTTGCTCCCCCTGCGCCACCTTCACGAGGACCTTTCCCTATCTGAATCTCAGTTGTAAAATAAATATAGAATATTGAGGGAAAACGAAACCTGGATAATAAACATACAGAGTTATTCAGAGAGAGGTGAAAACCTTGAGAATGACTGGAGAATTGAAAATTCTAGGTCAAAATAGTCAAACCAGAAAAATTCTCCCATTTATCTCACTTTCCAAATTGCCTATTTGGTCTAGATTGTTCATTCTCCTCCCAATTCTCAAGGTTTTCACCTCCCTCTGAATAGCCCTGATAGTACAATAGTGCAGCAGACCAGTTTTACATAATGTAGGTGAATGGCATGGTTACACCCAGAAGGATAGATGGTAATTTGCTTTGAAGTACTGTGTAGCACTAATCCATTAATTCCACTCTCTAAAACTCCACATTGTAAGAAGAATCTCTCATCGCACATCCACATAATGTAAATAAATTGAACTCTATTCAGTAAAATGATGATAAAACTGCTCAATCATCCAACGCGTTTCGTCAAGCTAGGACTTGTTTAGGCATGAAAATACATATATAAATCACATAACACAGGATTAAAATTCAAATTGTATTTTATGCTTGTGAGTCTCACTTGACTTAAATGTGTTCCTCATCCCTGAAGAAGTTGTTGACTGACAAAACGTGTTGTATAAGTCAGTGATTTTTATTATTATGCTTTTATTGAAAAAATTTTCATGTTTTTACACTATTTGGACGTGCAGTGAGAGATTCTTCCAGGTGGGGTTATTCTTACAACACGGAGCTCCACACCATATAGTTTTATAGTTATATAGTGTTCAAAAAAGACAATGTCCGTTAAGTTCAACATTTCACACATCCCCATGGCTGCTGTTGATCCAAAAGAAGCAAAGAAAATCTTTGGTGCGATATTCAATTATGTCCAAAAGGGAAAATAAAAGCCTTATTAATTTCATAGTATGTGGACCAGTGGTACGCATCTATCCTTGTGAGTGACCGCCCACCCATTCACCTTCAATGTGTAAAACTGGTCTGCACTATTGTAGTTTGTTTTTCCTTCAATATTCTACACCTATAATATATGTGAGCCATGGACACATTAAAGACCAGAATGAGTACTCAAGTAGCAATGATATGTACAACCCTACTGTAAACTCAACGTTCCTGGGTGCTTCTCCAGAGGCAACAGATGGAAGTGAATTCCACTTAAACCATGAGTTAGTAGCCCTGTTAGCTCTTCCAAATTATATATTTCTCATTCAACCCCTTCTTTTTCCACCAAATAATTTGTTTAATTATTTTCCATTATTATTATTATGTCCATATTTTTATTTTGCAATTTCTAACAATAAAGTTACTCAGAAGCAACATCAATGCTGTCTTCAGGTGTAAACTATTTAGGCTAGGGTCAGACGAACGCATTTTTCACGTTGTCCGTGAAAAAGTGCGTTCGAACGAGTGGACGTATTTTTTCACGGAATACGCAATAGCGGTCATACGATGCACATTTTCGTCCGTGATTTTGTACGGATCATCAATAAAACCCTTTTTGCCTCTGGACGTTATGTTGGCCGGACATTAGCAGCGTCTGACGTCACCTAGTCACGCAAACACGCCGCCAGCGGACGCAGCGCACTCTGTACGTCAGTACTAGCGGTATCACGTTCTCGAAAAAATGAGTTTGTTTGCTGCTTGCATTGCGCAGCCGCACTTTCGTGTGGCCGTACTTCGTATATTGCCCGTCATTGGCCATCATTTGCTGCTACTACGGCCGTGATAAAGTGCGGCGCACGCGTGTTCGCACTGCGTTCGTCTGACCCTAGCCTTAGTGGTATATTAACAAACTGCATAATTTGTTAACCTGGGGGTACACAAGGATAAAAAGACCCATGTCAATGCTGCCGACGCTGTAGCATGACCCTGACAGCACCTAGACTCTGCCTGCCAACCCTGACCTTGAACACAATGTATTTCCTCACCGACTCCCCATTGGGCCAACCACAAGATGGTAGATTGTAAGACCACACACCACAAATAAGACTTGCTGATAGTTTTCCTTACACTATTATAGGGTATTAACAACAGCGCGACTGCCCAGCCAAGGCAGATAGATAGCACATTTAATCCTACTCTATTTCCTAAAGCAAAACACAGCAGGCATTCATGGCCTTACGGCACGCCACGGTGTGCCTCCCAAAGCAGCTGAATGGTAATCCCAGCGTATCCTATTAATTTTCAAACGCTGAAACATGTCACAGCACAAACTATCATAATCACCTTCTGACAAACAGCCATCGTAGCCAGACCAATGCAGGCTTAGACACAGACTATAGCTGTATGAAAAGTATTTCATGTCAGCCAGATGCTGCATGCCTACAAGACATTACTGCAACATGATCACCATTTAATTAGTATTAAATTCAAACAGGAGGTTGCTGGAAAACCCAGACATGATGACCACGTGGTACATTCTTAACTACTTGTTAAATTCCTCCATAAGGTGGCGTTAGGTTAAGTTACAAAAAGTCAAACAAAAAACAACTATATAATGTTTACATATTTACTGCATTTTACACACGCAACATGCATTACATATCTATTAGTCTATAGCAGTGAGTGCCCTGAGATCAGTGCTTGGGTGGTACAAGACACAGTCTGCCCTTCTTTCCTAGCCCAAGAGGGGGCAGTTAACAGCAACACATCATCAGCAATAATACCAAGGCAGGCACAAGGTAGGCGGGAAGAGGAGAACTGGGAAAATACCCCGTACATAGACGTGGGATAGGGTGAAATATAGGAATAACCATTGTCTCGACCGGCATCAATCCCTCACACATTCCAAAAAACACCAATATCACTCCCAGCCGTCACAAATCAATCAGGTCACTCACAACCTGTCAGACCGGTAGCATTATTCCAACCCTGCCAAAACCAAACTCATTATCCACATCCTGCCTAAACCAAACCAGACAAATCATGGCCAACTCACACACCTCGCCCAATCACACACATCATTCATATCCTGTTCAAACCACTCATATCACTCTAAGAAAGGGTAACAAACCCAGAGGATGAGGTGATGGGCCCAATGATGGAAGGAGAGGGGGCCAAAGGACTGGAAAAGGGCACAAAAAGGATAAATTCAGAGGCGTAACTAGAAACCTCAGGGCCCAGGTGCAGGAACCATGACGCCCCCCCACCCTAGGCAAAAACATATTTTGCTCCACCCCCCCTGTCAACATGCATTGGTCCCCTCCAGGTCCACAATGTTGACTCCAGACAAACAGTGTACCATTTTTTTCCAGGTCCACTATGACCTCTTCAGTCCATCCCATTTTTAATGTAATGTAAACTATCAGGGTTATTCAGAGAGAGGTGAAAACCAGGAGAACTGGCAGGAGAAGAGAACAATCTAGAACAAATAGCCGATTTGGAAAGTGAGATAAATGGGAGAATTTTTCTGGTTTGGCTATTTTGAGCTAGAATTTTCGCTTATCCAGTCTTTCTCCAGGTTTTCACCTCTCTCTGAATAACCCTGTATATGTATTTCACAGAGCTCCAGAGCAATAAACCTCACAGCAACATGCAGTGTATACGTGCATATCAGAGCTCCACAGCAATGTGCAGTGTATATGAGCATATCACAGAGCTCCACAGTAAGGTGCGGTGTGTACGAACGTATCACAGAGCTCCACAGCAATAAAACTCACAGCAACGTGCAGTGTATATGTGCATATCACAGAACTCCACAGCAATGTGCAGTGTGTATGAACGTATCACAGAGCTCCACAGCAATAAAATTCACAGTAATGTGCGGTGTGTATGAATGTATCACAGAGCTTCACAGTAATAAAACTCACAGCAATGTGCGGTGTGTATGAACGTATCAGCTTCACAGCAATAAAACTCACAGTAATGTGCAATGTGTATGAGGGTATCACACAGCTCCACAGCAATAAAACTCACAGCAATGTGCAGTGTATATGAGCATATCACAGAGCTCCACAGCAATAAAACTCAAAGGAATTATCAGTATGTATTAGAGTAAATCACAGAGCTTCAAAGTAAAAAAAACCTCACATATAAGTATAAAATAAATTTAAAAAAAGGAATTATATATATATATAAAATATAGGCAAGCCCCCAGGTCCAGGCAGGTGAGTGTGCCCACCCCCACTCAAAGGCCCGGGTGCGGTGGCACCCTCTGCACCCCTGGTAGTAATGCCCCAGGGTAAAATGAAGTAGCAGCAAAATCGAGAAGGGCTGTAGCTGCTCTTAAAATATTTTAATTTGATAGATAGGATTTTGTTGAAACGTGTAAAACCATGGCCACAAAGACACCACACCCCTCAAATGCAAATATTACCCTCTGAATTTCCCATCAGGAAGTAATAAAATACAAAACATATTCGCAACACTTGGTAGAGGTAGATCTACCTTCAAGAAAAGTAAACTAAGAGATGATGACATCAAGCACAACACAGAAATCAAATAAAAATGAATAACAGGCATTCATAGGGAAATATTTGTCGCCTTTCTAGATGGACTAACATGAGTTATATCTCAGATGATGGCCCTAGATACAGCAATACTTTAATACTATAAAGCAGTGTTTCTCAACTCTCAAGTACCTCTAACAGGCCAGATTTTGCAGATCACCTTGGGGAAAAGCAGACTGAATCCTGCAATCACTGAGCAGCAAATCATATCACCTGTGCTGTGCTGAAGATTTTTTGTCAATCCTCTCCTGTTAGGAAGACTGGAGGACCAGGGTTGGGCACCACTCCAAAGCAAAGACAGAAGGGGTTATTCAGAGAGAGCTGATCTGGCCCCGAAATGTAACCGGATGCTGAAATTCAACATATAGTGCCATTTCGTGGCTGTTCGGCTATTCAGAGAGCAAGCAATTTGCCAAATTTTGGCGAACTGCCAGCAAGTACGGTGCTGTTGGAAGGCAGTTAGATCCCCTATAGCGAAGTAATGGTAAATCTATTCAGAGAACACTGAACAGCAGTGAAAAATTGCCAAAGTGCCCTGCTGTTCAGTCAGTGGTTTCATTCAGCAGGTTTATTCAGGCGAATCCCATAGACTTCAATGTCAAAAATATTCCTGTTTTAACTCATTATTTAATAACCCATTTATTATTTTAATCTGCAGTAAAAAGTGTCTTTATAGATTTTTTTAGGATCTTTTTCGGGAATTTTTTTTCCGTTTTTCTGAAACAGACCTTTTTATTTTTAGTCATAGGATCTTACATGTAAATTCCAGGCATTTTTGTGCAGTAGTTTTTTGCAAACAGCATTTCAATTTAGAAAATTTCAAGCGTACTGGTTTTTTTTTGGGATTTTTTACCCCATTCGTCAGCTTGTCGGCTTTTTCTGGTGGCTGGTCTGCGCTGTGATCTTCAACTCGGAGGGTTTTTCCAGCATGTTCGGCGTGGTTTTTCCAGCAGTTCCAGCGGGTTTTCGGTAGGCTTGTGCACCGATTTTTTTTTCGGTTCGATTCGGTTCGGTTCGTTCGGATTTTGTAAATTTTGTTCGGATTTTAGTTTCAACCGATTTTCGTTTCGGTTCGGTTCGTTTCGTTTCGTTTTCGTATCGACTTTTTTTTCGTGATTTCGAAAATTTTCGTGTTTTTCTGAACGTCTGTTCTCCTCGCTTCAAAGTGTCTATTCGTTTTGACGCAAACTAATGGTTTTTCGAATACGATAATTATACGATACGATAATTCTGCCATTGAGACATCTTTTACAAGAAGGATACATTGAGATTTCTCTGGTTTCACGGGAAGGATACATTGAGATTTCGCATGTTTTACAAGAAGGATACATTGAGATTTCTCTGGATTTCGGGGAAGGATACATTGAGATTTCTCATGTGTTACAGGAAGGATACATTGAGATTTCTCATTTTTTACAAAATGGATACATTGAGATTTCTCATTTTTTACAAGAAGGATACATTGAGATTTCTCTGGTTTCCCGGGAAGGATACATTGAGATTTTGCATGTTTTACAAGAAGGATACATTGAGATTTCTCTGGTTTCCCGGGAAGGATACATTGAGATTTCTCTGGATTTCGGGGAAGGATACATTGAGATTTCTCATGTTTTACAAGAAGGATACATTGAGATTTCTCATGTTTTACAAGAAGGATACATTGAGATTTCTCTGGTTTTACAAGAAGGATACATTGAGATTTCTCTGGTTTCCCGGGAAGGATACATTGAGATTTCTCATGTTTTATGGGAAGGATACATTGAGATTTCTCTGGATTTCCAGGAAGGATACGTCGAGATTTCTCATGTTTTACAGGAAGGATACATTGAGATTTCTAATTTTTTACAAAAAGAATACATTGAGATTTCTAATTTTTTACAAGAAGGAAACATTGAGATTTCTCTGGTTTCCCGGGAAGGATACATTGAGATTTCTCATGTTTTACAAGAAGGATACATTGAGATTTCTCTGGTTTTACAAGAAGGATACATTGAGATTTCTCTGGTTTTCCAGGAAGGATACATTGAGATGGGAATGATACAAAATTTAATTACAGAGTCAGCGATATAAATACGATGTCCGAAATTACTGAAATGGAACCGAAATCAGGAATGGAGCCGAAATCACGAATGGAACGAAAATGAATTTCGATTTTACACATTTCTAGTCCATTCGAAAAGTTTTCGTTTCTGCACGAAAATTTGTTCGGATCTGCCGTTTTCGGATCCGAAAATTTCTGGAAAATCGGCCGAATCCGAATGCACGAATCGGGAAATTTCGTGAAAATTCCGAAACCCGAAACGCACATCCCTAGTTTTCGGCGGGTGTTCGATGGAATTGTGGTGGGTTTGCAGCAGGCTATCCCTGCAATCCAGGGACCCTGTGGTGAATGCTGAATTCACCGCAGGGTGGGGAACTTTGATTCCCCGAAGTGCAGGGAACTGCGGGGAACGAGAGAGCACCGAAATGTCGCCGACATTTCGGTGCTCTCTGAATAACCCCTAGACTGTTCCTTTGCCATCCCCTTGGCCTCAGATCTGAACAAATATATATATAAAAAACACATTTGCAATAGGTATAGTATTGCAATAGTTAACAGAATATACATAAAGTAAGGAAAATTAAATGAAGCTCTAGTGCGTATACCAGATGATTCACATGAAAGAGCAGTGCCAGCTAAACCATAATTTCACGTTTCTAAACTGTCACTGACCAATAATGCTAACCTAATAACGGAAAATATGCACTGTATAAGTGAAATAAAATCTGCTTCTCTCTAGTCTTTGTAAGGTACTGTAAATGAGCAGGTCAAGGTCACTGACAGTGTTTTTGATAAGCCTCATTTAACTTTGCGAAATGGATTTGTGTCCCCATACTTTATGTAAATGATTGCAATTTTTCTAGCGCCTCTTCGCGAGGAGGGAAGATTATATGTTCCCTTTGCTAATTTAATAGCTCACCTTTGCTCCATTCACGTACTACAATGTTAACAATTTGACGTCAAAAATTGCCATTTTATCCTGATGATGTGCTACCCAAATTACCATTGATTTATTAAAACCTAGGTTTTTTTTATATATATTATGTTGCTTTACAAGAAACATCTGATTGCACTTGTGCTAAATCAATTGTGCACGATCATGCTTTATCATTCACTGAAAGGTGTGCTAAATTACCGTCTATTTCTAAGACACATCATTTTGTATAAAAATTGGATTCTTTGTAATTTAAGGTGTAAGGAACAGTTACCATACATTTTGTTTAAATACACATTGATCATCACTGATATTAACAATAAGCAAATCACAACTGTTTTCAGCATATAAAGACTTTTCCATTTGTTCTTAATATTCCCACCCAAAAGTACATTATACACATTTTTGCAATGGGGGAAAAAAAGGAAAACTTACTGTAGCCTCATTGTATGCCATTTTCAAGGAGGATTGATGTTTTCCCTGACAGCCTGTATTATTCCAAGCTGTAGGATGTTCCTGCCTTGGTGTTTGGTCCCACTGTGCAGCAGTGACGTGCGGTGAGGTCAGTGGCTGGTGAGGCACTAACTAGTATCACACCCAGATATACACAGGTTACGTAGGTTCAGGTTCAGTGCTCCCCAGGATCTGACTGCTGTCAATGCTCCCCAGGATCTGGCTGCTGTCAGTGCTCCCCAGAATCTGGCTGCTGTCAGTGCTCCCCAGAATCTGGCTGCTCTCAGTGCTCCCCAGGATCTGGTTGCTCTCAGTGCTCCCCAGGATCTGGCTGTTCAGGTCTCCCCAGGATCTGGCTGATCTCAGTGCTCCCCAGGATCTGGCTGCTGTCAGTGCTCCCCAGGATCTGGCTGCTCTCAGTGATCCCCAGGATCTGGCTGCTCTCAGTGATTCCCAGGAGCATTGTATCAGAGGTCAGGGCGGTGCTCCTGTATTAGGATGCTTTGGGCAGGTGGTTCTGTATTAGGATGCTTTGGCTGCTGGTTCTGTATTAGGATGCTTTAGACTGGTGGTTCTGTATTAGGATGCTTTGGGCTGATGGCTCTGTATTAGGGTGCTTTGGGCAGGTGGTTTTGTATTGGGATGGTTTGGGCTTGGGGTTCTGTATTAGGATGCTTTGGGCTAGTGGTTCTCTATTAGGGTGCTTTGGGCTTAGGGTTCTGTATTAGGATGCTTCGGGCTTAGGGTTCTGTATTAGGATGTAGCTGGCAGCTTTCAGGGCTAACCATGATCTGGCAGATTTCAGTGTCCCCACGATCTGGCAGCTTTCTGTGCTCCCCATGATCTGGCAGCTTTCTATGCTCCCCACGATCTCTGCATCTTCCTCCAGGCAGCCTCATGTGCCACTGAGGCCACACCCCCACTGATTGGCGCAGGATAGTCATGTCCTGTCGCTCAATCAATGCATTGGAGGCATGCCTCCTATGCAGGCTTTTTTTGAATGGCTTCGACTAATAGCGCTTGCCTCTGAGGCACTGGAAGAGCAATATTCAGGAAGTGGGCAGTACTCGAACTTCTGTTCATTGAACAGATGCGCCGCACTGCCCACTTCTTGCCAGCCTACGTGATTTGCGTAGCGTCCTGCTACACAAATTGTGTAGGTTCAGGCTGCTGGGGAAAAAAAAGGGCCAAAGACGGAGAAGATGGCGGGGGAACGCGGAGTGGGTGAGTTTGACTGCAGTGCAGCCCTTAATGGCAGGTGAGGCTCTGCCTCACCTGCCACCCCTGACCGCACGTCCCTGCTGTGCAGAGGACAACATGATCCACAACCAGGGTTGCCAGGTTGGCCATGTTTTCCTGGACACATATTGTTATTTCACGCACAGGGGAGCAAAGGGAAACAAGTTGTCTCTGCAACATGTATAATTCATATGCCACAGGAAGGCAATCAAGGCAGTTCTCCTGGGATTCCTCTTAGATTTCTTACCTGCAGCGTATGGATCATACATGCTGCGGGTTGAATTTTTCACACACTGCCCATCAACATGAATAAATTATATACGTCCAGGAAAACATGGCCAACCTGGCAACTATCCACAACATCATCTCGCCTCTACCAGAAGAAAACTGAGAAACCGCGTCTTTCCGCTGGTCATGTGCAACCCCACTTGCATGGTTCACGCACGTCTCTATGGAGCCCTATGGACCGCTGCCGATATCCTCACTCATGAACAGGAGCTTCGTAACGGAGGGAATTAGTGGCTTCTTTTTACCGGGACAGTCAGAATAGGGTAACCCTTGTTTCTAATGTTCAGATTTTAAGTGTTATGCTCAATATTTCATTGAAAAACAATTAAAACAAAGATTTGCATATAATGCTCCTTTTGCATACCTATCTAATTCTAGATTTAGGGTGCCCCCTGTGGAGAAATTAAATTTTCTGTGAGATCTCACTCCTGTCACCCTGTGTTACTGTAAAGAAGATGAAAGGAGCAGCCTCCCCCTCACCGTAACGGAACGCTCAACAAACTTTACTGCTACATTACACTAACCAGGGAGAGGGAAGAATACGAGGAAAGCTCAGGGATCACTCCCTACAATACAGGGATAAGAGTCTGGAGGCTATAATTGCAGGGGGATATAATTTACTGTATTTGAAACAAATGCTATTTCTGTCTGTATGCTAAAAAGTCAAACCCTGAGAAATTTTGCAAAATAAGGCACACCTTGTAGAACATTTCTTTTTAAACCTGTCCTTATGACCCGATAATACGCCAGGTTTGCCAGATATCTGAAGCACAGCACAGGTGATATGATTTGCTATTCAGTGATTGCAGTTTTCAGTCTGCATGTCCCCAAAGTACCCCTTAAAACAGGGTTGTCAGACTCCAACCCCCCATATGTTTCTGAACTACATCTCCCATAATTTCCAAGCTATCTATTGCATTCTGGGAGATGTAGGCATCATCATCTGCAGGGCTGTGAGTCTGACAGCCGTGCATAAAATATGGCCTGTTAGGGGGTCCTGAGTACAGGGTTGAGAAACACTGATACAGAGTTTATATCCTTTCACTGTAGCAATTCTTCTGCAAAGGATAAATAAATACATGAAAACTAAAAATGGGTAACAGACCTGCCAAGTCACACTATCTAGTTGTGTGACACACGGTTTTCCCGCAGCTCTCCCGATCATCCAACAGACCTAGGGGAAACTGGGGAAAAGCACTGCAAGCGCCAGTTTAATGGCACTCTACCCTACACTTAACTGTTATCTACACATTCAATGTTTCCCATAAATATTATGAAAATATATTATGATAATATTATGGTAATATTTTTTTTCAGTGGAAAAAGAGGTTAAGGGGTTATGTGTCAGATTGCGCTACAAACCTGATTGGTGTGTGTTATATACTAATAAAAACAATTGGCAAATTTTTCAGTGTTTTTCCGTATTATGTCATTATTTCAGAATTTTTATCCAAGGTCGAAAAGTTAAGATTTTGATTTGGATTCACAGGTTACAGTATACCTAGTACTAGTACCTCTTTCAGCATGCAATGCAAAGTTTATGGTGGTTAAAAGCATAGCAAACACATGGAAAGTACTATGTAAAACATTTACCCCAGAATTGTACTAGATACCGCTACCTCATTGTTCACTGACTTGAAATGGGCCCTAGATTTCGGGTCTGCAACCTTGGCCCTCCAGATATTTTGGAACCACATTTCCCATGAGGCTCTTCAAACATAATGAGAAGCTAAGTATCATGGAAGCTGTAGTTCCAAAACATCTGCAGAGCCAGGGTTGCTGACTCCTGCCCTAGATGATAGTTTTATACACTCATACATAATTAACTGCTCACATATAGAATTAGCATGACACATATGTACATTTTTAGCCACACAAACAAATATATATTCATTCAAATCATTATTTGGCATTCTTTTTCAAAGATTTAAAGAGAATCATGATTCAGTTGGTAGCAGATACAATATATCTAGGTCACTATCACCTCCTTCAAGCCAACACTATTGTGAGCGTTAGCACTGCACCCAGATCACCTTTGAATCGCTAACAGGTTAAAAAACCCATTGGCCCACGTTAATTTGTGATCTGTACTGCGAGCTTACTGTACTTTGCGCTCCTATACCTAATATGGGGAGCGCAACATGCAAGCACAGAGTAACTAGCTTAAGATCACTTGGTCCTAACGCTAGTTAATAAGAACTGGCGCTACCTAAAAAAGTTTACACCAGCTCAGAGGTGTAGGTAAGTCATACGCTGCTGCAGAATCCGTTACCTGCCGCTCAAAAGTCCCCAAAAAAATCAAATACTCACTTCTTACCCCACTATGAGAACAGCGGCCCGATCCGCTGCTTCTGGCCACCGGGAGCAGAGGGCGACTGGGGGAAGAAAGTCCCCTGTCTCCCTCCATGATCACTCCGCCAACCTGCAGGATCTCGCGAGAAGCGAGATTCTGACGGTCATGTGACCCAGCAGGAGAAGCCTGATGGCGTCCTATGGACGCCATGGAGGGGATGCTTGGGACGGCGCTTCAGCGCTGCCCCAAGCATCCGTGAGCCTAGCAGTCGCTACGGGGCAGGCTGCTGGATTCAGTACTGGGATGCAAAGGGAATTTAGCAAATGCTAATCTTTTCCCTTTGAATTCCGGTTTTAGCGAGGGGCACGCAACAGTGTACAATTTAACATTACAAGAATATCCTTTCTATCTTATACACATAACCAACCAAACATTTGTAGCAACAAATACAAAATGACACACACATTCCCACACACACAAATATATTCAATGCCCTTCATACACACGCACATACACGCACAAACCCGCATATACAGTCAGGTCCAGAAATATTGGGACATCGACACAATTCTAACATCTTTGGCTCTATACACCACCACAATGGAGTTGGAATGAAACAAACACAATGTGCTTTAACTGCAGATGGTCAGCTTTAATTTTAGGGTATGTACATCCAACTCAGGTGAACGGTGTAGGACTTACAGCAGTTTGCAGATGTGCCTCCCACTTGTTAAGGGACCAAAGGTAATGGGACAGAATAATAATCATAAATCAAACTTTCCCTTCTTAATACTTGGTTGCAAATCCTTTGCAGTCAATCACAGCCTGAAGTCTGGAACGCATAGACATCACCAGACGCTGGGTTTCATCCCTGGTGATGCTCTGCCAGGCCTCTACTGCAACTGTCTTCAGTTCCTGTTTGTTCTTGGGGCATTTTCCCTTCAGTTTTGTCTTCAGCAAGTGAAATGCATGCTCAATAGGATTCAGGTCAGGTGATTGACATGGTCATTGCATAACATTCAACTTCTGTCCCTTCAAAAACTCTTTGGTTGCTTTTGCAGTATGCTTTGGGTCATTGTCCATCTGCACTGTGAAGCGTCGTCCAATGAGTTCTGCAGCATTTGGCTGAATGTGAGCAGATAATATTGCCCGAAACACTTCAGAATTCATCCTGCTGCTTTTGTCAGCAGTCACAACATCAATAAATACAAGAGAACCAGTTCCATTGGCAGCCATACATGCCCACGCCATGACACTACCACCACCATGCTTCACTGATGAGGTGGTATGCTTAGGATCATGAGCAGTTCCTTTCCTTCTCCATACTCTTCTCTTCCCATCACTCTGGTACAAGTTGATCTTGGTCTCATCTGTCCATAGGATCGTGTTCCAGAACTGTGAAGACTTTGTTAGGTGTTGTTTGGCAAACTCTAATCTGGGCTTCCTGTTTTTGAGGCTCACCAATGGTTTACATCTTGTGATGAACCCTCTGTATTCACTCTGGTGAAGTCTTCTCTTGATTGTTGCCTTTTACACACATACACCTACCTCCTGGAGAGTGTTCCTGATCTGGCCAACTGTTGTGAAGGGTGTTTTCTTCACCAGGGAATGAATTCTTTGGTCATCCACTACAGTTGTTTTCCGTGGTCTCCCGGGTCTTTTGGTGTTGCTGAGCTCACCGGTGCATTCCTTCTTTTTAAGAATGTTCCAAACAGTTGTTTTGGCCATGCCTAATGTTCTTGCTATCTCTCTGATGGGTTTGTTTTCTTTCTTCAGCCTAATGATAGCTTGCTTCACTGATAGTGAAAGCTCTTTGGATCTCATCTTGAGAATTGACAGCAACAAATTCCAAATGCAAATAGCACACTTGAAATGAACTCTGGGCCTTTTATCTGCACATTGTAATTGGGGTAATGAGGGAATATCACACACCTGGCCATGGAACAGCTGAGAAGCCAATTGTCCCATTACCTTTGGTCCCTTAACAAGTGGGAGGCACATCTGCAAACTGCTGTAAGTCCTACACCGTTCACCTGAGTTGGATGTACATACCCTCAAATTAAAGCTGACAGTCTGCAGTTAAAGCACATTGTGTTTGTTTCATTCCAACTCCATTGTGGTGGTGTATAGAGCCAAAGATGTTAGAATTGTGTTGATGTCCCAATATTTCTGGACCTGACTGTACATACACACACTGAAATACACGCTGTCTTTATGTTCTGGGTTCTGTTTAATTAATGTTGGCTTGTTCTACCTCACAATAAGCCCTAGCTTATTGTATGCTGAGGCTTTCATTATTTCTTATATAATTGTGCATTATAGGATGAGGCTGCTGCTCAGGTGTAATATTTGCACAGTTTCCTATATGGCATCTGCGGCCTATTTAATAACTGACTGTCATGGCGATATACTGTGAAGGTTGCCAAACGGCAGCTTCTCAAAGCCCCTCTAGTTGCAGCTTTTTAGTTTAAATCAGACAAGCACATAGGAAATAGTGGTTTCATCCTCTTATATTTTGGTTACAAAGAAAGTCCAAATTAGTTTATATGAAAAAATATATTCAGTTTTTCATAAAATAAAAAACTTTGAATTTATATTTTTCGCCTACTCTTATACATATGTTCTCCATCAAGTCTGATTTTAACAGTATTTAAAGCAGGTTCTTCTCTCAGCTAATAGATTCCTTGCAGCTGAAAAGCATTAGTTGAAAGGATCCCTGTGTAAGAGTTTGGGTTGTGTACTTGAAACATGACACTGGGTAACATTACCAGCTTTGAACTTAGAAAGAACTACACCACTGAGGAGTGGCTAGCATTTCACTAGATGCCAGCCAGGAAAACAAAACATTTCCAATCTAAACATAGTGCAGTTCTGGGTGAAATAGGGGTCAGTGATTCTAAGTGTTTGGGTGCAGCTAGTGTAGAAGCATTTTTATGGGATTAATAGTGCAAATGAATGTGTGGGTTTGGCCAGAACACGTGGGTACTCAATGCTGAAAATGTGAAGAAAAAAAAAGCTGAAACTCATATAAAGAAAAACATTCTAGCGCATTGTTTTATCACATCTTGTTTTTGTATGATCTGTATTCCTGTTCTCCTGGTGTAATCTTCTGTTGATTTTAAGCCGTTATTATAAAAGCTGAGTTTATATCATATAGGTCCCGATAGTGCCAGTAAATGCATCAAACACAGAAATCTGTTGTGTTTTTATTTCTTTTTCATCAACTCCCAAGTTCTGCTACAAACATACAGTCATCAGTGCTTTACCGTGGTTGCGATCACGTTTTTCTCTTGCCATTACATGCCAAAGTGAGATGAAAAACACTTTACAATCTACACTTGGCACGAGACGGTACCTGGGGCACTTTGGATTTGTTTTTATCCCACTTTGTATTCCAAAGCGCAGATTTAGGGAAACATAGTTCTCACCTTAATCTTATTTTCCTTACCTTTTAATTGCGATACTGGTTTTTTTTTTATATCGTTTTTTGTGGCAACACATATGTTTCAGTTCAGTGGATAAAATTAATTTGCGAAGCAATTAACATACACGGTGTCCATAAAGTCTCTTTACAATTTCAAGAATTTATTTCAAAGGCAAATGAAAAGACAGATAAGTGAAAATTAATACAAAATGAGACGTATATATTTAAGGTTTTTTGCCTCATTTAATACACCTCTATATGGGCATCATTAGTTGCACGAAGCACATCGAGACGGTACTCGATTTCTTGCCATGTTCGCTGTAGCTTACTTTCATCAATGGTGGCAATGGCATCAGTGATCCTCTGCATTAGATTAGTAATGTCACATACCTTTGCTCGATACACAATATCTTTAACATAACCCCATAGAAAGAAGTCGAGGGGAGTGATATCTGGTGAACGAGGTGGCCAGGGAATTGGGCCACCCCCTCCCAATCCACCAGTCTGGAAATGTTTCATTTAGGAACCCACGAACATGCAGTCCCCAATGTGATGGTGCAGCATCTTGCTGGAAAACGATGGTTGGTTGAAGGTCATGTAGTTGTGGTACCACGTAAGGGGTGGCCCAATTCCCTGGCCACCTCGTTCACCAGATAACCCCATAAAAAGAAGTCAAGGGGAGTGATATGTTAAAGATATTGTGTAAAGACTCTGTTTCTGGTCAGGCTTGTGTGTATGCCCATCCTGATCCTGGCTCAGTTTGCCTGAGTGCCTGTCTTGCTGCCATTCCGGCTAGCCTGGGAACCACCCCTGGTACTGATACAATTTTTTTCGCGTTAAATATAACTTTAATTACCTAGCGACTGAAAGTAAGGCAACATTTTAACAATATGTTTACTGCAACATCCACAAGGTGGCGACTTTCATATCAGAGTCCTAACCTTTTCCATAGACCATACTTCACGTAGACTGAAAGCTCCAAAACACAATCAAAATGCTTCCATACAATAGCTGCTAGTTAAGAAAGCAGTTGCTGTGATTGGTTCTCATAGCAGTCAACCAAGATAGGAGCTAATCAATTAGTAGTAATACATATTGCCTTGTTTATAAAATGTTTTAATACATTGGCTAATAGACATGTGCATTCGTTTTAGTACTAAAACGATTTAGTCCAAATTTTGGGATAATTTAGTTTTAGTATGACTCAAGAGATATGAAACTGCTCAGTACAAAAAACGAAAGAAACTAAAATAAAATGCACTACATTTTAGTTTCAGTCCTTTTTGTGATATTAGATTGATGAGTGAAGGAGACCAGTATTGAAAGCAACATCGCAAAGCTACAGAAAAGGTTTGTATGTGTAATCCTTCCCGACCCCTACCCGAAAATCTGACAGTGATAGAGCTCCAGAATACTCACTCGCAGCACCGACAGCCAGCACAGGAGAGGAAACCTTTACTTAACCCTTGCATGTCTATGAGACAGACAAGATGATAAAAGCAGCTGGAGAAGGAAAACATTCAAATAAATCACACTGAAAGCTAATGACAGAGGAAGGCTGGATAGTAAAAACCCCTTTATAACAAGCAGCGCTGGGAGAGAGAGGGACTTTATAAAACGTGTGTTATCTCCCCTCCCGCTCTGCATAATAGGGGCTTAGGTCTGATACATTTTATATTATCCAGGAGCACTAGCCCCCTTTCCTCTTCTATAATACACCTTTTATATAAAGTACCTCTCCTCTCCCAGTGCTGCTTGTTATAAAGGTTTTTTTTATGTCGGATACATTTAGTATCCAGCTCTCAGTTACTCTGTCATTATGAGCCTTCAGTGTGATTTATTTGAATGTTTTCCCTAGATTTAAAGTGCTTTATTTTATTATAAAAATCAATTTGCACCAGTCATCTCTTCTCTGAGCTTTCAGACCGATTTACGTTAATATTTTCCCTCTCCCCTGCTTTTATATTCCTGTGTCTCCCCAACAGAGATACAAAGTTTAAGTAAAAACTCCATCTCCTGTGCTGGATAAGCATTGCATTCCGAAGTTCTGCACCCTCCACATGCCAATGCAGTAAGATGTTCTATACAGAGAGGGGCATTAATTAATGCAGGTGGATGTTGTATACATTATACGGAGAGTGGTATTAATTAATGCAGGAGGATGCTATCTACATTATACAGAGAGAGGTATTAATTAATGCAGGAGGATGTTCTATACATTATACAGAGAGGGGCCTTTTTTTTAGCCCTTTAAATCCAGTGGCTGTGAGCGCTGAGATCGGCTGCTTGTTATATTATCTCTCAGTACAATGTATCAGGCTCAGCTGTTTCAGTAACTGACTGTAACAGCGCTCAGAGTTTCAGTAAAACAAGGAAATAATATTGTTCTAACCTCTTATATATAAAAATATTATTTACTAGTTTTACTGAAACTCTGAGCACTGTGATGAGCAGCAGTTACTGTAACAGCTTTGCCTGACACATTGTGCTGAGAGTGAGTGATACTGTAACAAGCAGCGATCTCAGCCCTCTGAGGAGCCACTACAATAGTAATTGTATCCACTGGTTTTCGGATGAATGAAATTAGTTTTCATACTAAAGAACTGAAAACGAATTTCTTTAGCAACTAAATAAATTGCATTTTAGGACTAATCCATTAGTACAAAACGAAATTTTTGTGCTGTGATGTGCACATGTCTATTGGCTAATGGCAATTGTAGCAATCAGTACTGAATCCAACTATAAGATAGTTAAAGAACTTTACTTGTCACTTCCCAGAAAACAAGGTAGCTTTAAAAAGCTACCTATAAGTCATTCTAACCTTTTTTTGATTTGAAGCTCTCAAACCTTCATTTTTCCAAGTCTGAACAATGTAAAATTATACAGTTGCTTTTCTTCCTTTCCAGTCAGTTTTATTTTTGATTTATTAGCAATAAAAATGCCGTAACTCTTCATATTTATATGTAGAAGGAATTGTTTTTCCCAAAAAAAAATGTTTCTCATCACAAACTGCCTGAAATTGGTGACCTTCTAAAACCTCCTCTTCAAGCCTTTAAGGTCTCCTTGCATTTATTTATTATTTTTTTTAAGGGTGATTTTTAAAAAAAATAATAGATCAGTATCAAGTTCATGAACTATATTTTTGTAAATTCTATTTAGAGTTAAGGTTGTTTCTCTTCCTCTTCCGCAGCGACCAAGGTAAATCATAAACATAGCTGAGGGGGGCCTTTACGACCATTTAGATAGGGCGTTAAGGTGAGTTTTCCTGGCAAGATGGCGTTCGGTTTTTTATTTGTTTGTTTGTTCGTTCGCTTATTTTTTTACATCTGAGAAAGAAATAAGAACTACTGTCAGGGTTATTCAAAGAGAATCGAAAAGTCACCGCACGTTCGGTGACTTTTCCTTCTCTTCAATTCGGTACGATTTGGCGATCCCATTTCGGCGACCCTGCGGTGTATTCAGCAAGCACCACAGGGCCATCGTAGTGCAGGGAAACACACAAAAACATCTGGTTTAACCCCGCCGAACACGACGGAGAAACCCGAGCATGAGCTGATCACAGCCGCCAGAAAAACCCGACACCGCAGACGAATGGAGTGAAAAAAAAACCATTTGCTTGAATGTTTGAATGTTTGAAAAGTGAAACGCTGTTTGCAAAGAAACTAATGAGCGAAAAGGTCTGAAATTTACATATGATCCAATGAATGATAATAAAAAGGGCTGTTACAGAAAAAAGAACAAACGTTTAAAATAAAATTTTAAAAAAATCAGCAAAACGTTTTTGGCAAAAAATCCCGAAAAATGCTTAAAATATCCCATAAAATCTATAAATAAAGAAACGTTTTACTGCAGAATATTATAATGAACGGTTTATTAGATATTGAATTAAAATGGGAATATTTTTAACATTGAAGCCTATGGGATTCGCCTGAATCAATCTGCCGCATGAAACCACCGAATGGCAGGGCAATTCGGCAACTTTTCACTGCTGGGTTTTGTTCTCTGAATAGCTGAAGCATTGCTTCTCTATGGAGTTTTCACTGCCCTCGAACAGGCACCGAACAGGCACCGTATGTGCAGGCAATTCGCCAGGATTTGGCGAATTGCCTGCTCTCTGGATAGCCGAATGGCCAAGAAAGGTAACCGTACTCTAATTTTTAGCGTTTGGTTCCCTTTCGGCAGCCATTCGGATCTCTTTGAATAACCCTGTGTGTATCACTGATGAAGCCCGATTTTATATATCAGTGATGCCCAGTCAAGTGCCTATTGTTATACTTTATGAAAAGTAATAATAATAATTATAAAGGTTAATGTTTAAGGGCAAATTTTGATGTTGCCTTGACAAATCCTTGTTTGATAGTTTAAAAAAATTAACAGTGTTTAGCAAGCTGTTAACATGTTGTAGCATATTTCTGGCGTGGTTTACCCTGATTTATAATTATTTTATTGAATTGTGCTATTTAAAATTAATTATATACAGTCAGGTCCAGAAATATTGGGACATCGACACAATTCTAACATCTTTGGCTCTATACACCACCACAATGGAGTTGGAATGAAACAAACACAATGTGCTTTAACTGCAGACTGTCAGCTTTAATTTGAGGGTATGTACATCCAACTCAGGTGAATGGTGTAGGACTTACAGCAGTTTGCAGATGTGCCTCCCACTTGTTAAGGGACCAAAGATAATGGGACAGAATAATAATCATAAATCAAACTTTCCCTTCTTAATACTTGGTTGCAAATCCTTTGCAGTCAATCACAGCCTGAAGTCTGGAACGCATAGACATCACCAGACGCTGGGTTTCATCCCTGGTGATGCTCTGCCAGGCCTCTACTGCAACTGTCTTCAGTTCCTGCTTGTTCTTGGGGCATTTTCCCTTCAGTTTTGTCTTCAGCAAGTGAAATGCATGCTCAATGGGATTCAGGTCAGGTGATTGACTTGGCCATTGCATAACATTCCACTTCTGTCCCTTCAAAAACTATTTGGTTGCTTTTGCAGTATGCTTTGGGACATTGCCCATCTGCACTGTAAAGCGCCGTCCAATGAGTTCTGCAGCATTTGGCTGAATGTGAGCAGATAATATTGCCCGAAACACTTCAGAATTCATCCTGCTGCTTTTGTCAGCAGTCACATCATCAATAAATACAAGAGAACCAGTTCCATTGGCAGCCATACATGCCCACGCCATGACACTACCACCACCATGCTTCACTGATGAGGTGGTAAGCTTAGGATCATGAGCAGTTCCTTTCCTTCTCCATACTCTTCTCTTCCCATCACTCTAGTACAAGTTGATCTTTGTCTCATCTGTCCATAGGATCTTGTTCCAGAACTGCGAAGGCTTTGTTAGGTGTTGTTTGGCAAACTCTAATCTGGCCTTCCTGATTTTGAGGCTCACCAATGGTTTACATCTTGTGGTGAACCCTCTGTATTCACTCTGGTGAAGTCTTCTCTTGATTGTTGACTTTGACACACATACACCTACCTCCTGGAGAGTGTTCTTGATCTGGCCAACTGTTGTGAAGGGTGTTTTCTTCACCAGGGAAAGAATTCTTCATTCATCCACCACAGTTGTTTTCCGTGGTCTCCCGGGTCTTTTGGTGTTGCTGAGCTCACCGGTGCGTTCCTACTTTTTGAGAATGTTCCAAACAGTTGTTTTGGCCACACCTAATGTTCTTGCTATCTCTCTGATGGGTTTGTTTTGTTTCTTCAGCCTAATGATGGCTTGCTTCACTGATAGTGACAGCTCTTTGGATCTCATCTTGAGAGTTGACAGCAACAGATTCCAAATGCAAATAGCACACTTGAAATGAACTCTGGGCCTTTTATCTGCACATTGTAATTGGGGTAATGAGGGAATATCACACACCTGGCCATGGAACAGCTGAGAAGCCAATTGTCCCATTACTTTTGGTCCCTTAACAAGTGGGAGGCACATCTGCAAACTGCTGTAAGTCCTACACCATTCACCTGAGTTGGATGTACATACCCTCAAATTAAAGCTGACCGTCTGCAGTTAAAGCACATTGTGTTTGTTTCATTCCAACTCCATTGTGGTGGTGTATAGAGCCAAAGATGTTAGAATTGGGTCGATGTCCCAATATTTCTGGACCTGACTGTATATATATTTTTTTTATTTAGATCTTTATTTGTAACTCATATAAGTTTTTTTTCCATTTTCTCAGTTTTTTATTTTTGTTATATGTACTTTATTTTTAGGTTAATTTATTTTTTTGTACTAAACATATATATTAATTTCTATTGTTTTGTTTTCTGATTTGCCCAAAAAAAATCTAGCAAAAGCAGTGTGCAAAAAAAATAAAAATCAGTAATCGATTTGAAATGGGTAGTTTCTCCTCATTCTATCGTTCTGCGTTATATATAAATACAATTCTTATCATTCAGTATGGTATATATACTGTGCAGCTGCAAGTTAACAGAAACGGTTTATATTTAAGGGCTGCCTTTGATCCTTGGTAATTCCTTTTTGCCTCATTCTGTCACTCAGGCTTGAACCTGTGCAAAGATATTTCTGCAGAAATAATTATCTCCCTTTATACAGTTTCTTCAGCATTAGGCAGCGCGTGGGATTCATTCTTTGCATTTCAAAGCTCATATCCCCACACCAGTCTGATGCATTTAACAGACTCCTAATTCAGACGGGTGCCACAAATCTTCCAAGGCCAAAGCCGCTAAATGTAAATGCAGGGCTGCTCTGACAAGCAGTTCATGCGTGGAAAAAAAAGGCTTCAGAGAGATGAGATTTTTTTTATGTATTGTGCTGCCAGAGACCCGATGTGGAAAAAAGCGAATTAAAAAAAAGATGACGATATGAAACCAGATCCGCTTATGAAACTGATGGATAGCTAGCAGTGTTTGAGAATCGCCATGATGTTAATTAGACAGTGTGCCTCTTAGATCTAAAGTGGTTAGCCAGAGTGAATGATTCAATGATGTCATACTTGTGCAGTCATCAAGATGACATCATAAATCACATCCTATTATTACAGTGAGATAATTTATATTAAGTTATGGAAGTAGCTCTTGATCTTGGATGTGGTTAATAAAATTCTGCATTGATTTCATTCTCCTGTGTCCTTTTCCTACAAATTGTGGTTAGTGGAAATACTAGGTTAACTTCCCATTACACATCTAAATAAATATGTGTGGAACTTTCAATGTTGACTTCTTTTTCTTATATTCACCGCTCATCACTGGCTCACTCTTCCTGATTGCTGATTTTAGGCTCCTGTCAGACGAGCGCAGTGTGAACGTCAGTTTTTGCGCACATAATAACGTCCGTCGCAGCATAGAATAATCGCCAATGGAGCCCCCCACACGAAGTGCGTCTGCACCGAACTGCGGGGGCACAACGCACGCGGCAACTGGACTCAAGTTAGGCAAGAACGTAAAACCGCTAGAACTAGCGTGCGGAGTGCGCTGAGTCCGCAACGTCCGCATAGCTTTGTGTGTGAGTGATGAGCGAGGTCAGACGGACTGCATTTATACGTCCAGCATTTTTGACGGACAAAATGTTTTTCATAATTTATTATCCCTGCTACATCCGTCAAAAAATACGTCAGTTTAAAAACCGGACTGTGTGGCCACTACTGCGTCTTCCGTCAGAAAGTGCGTCCGTACTGCACGGTCGCACAGTCCGTACAAAATGCGCTCGTCTGACACCAGCCTTACATGTTGGCTGATGAATGTCTTAAACTGTGTGAAAAGAGATAATTTATTACAAAAATTAAATTTGTTAAAAAGAAATTGATTAGTGTAAAGTGTTTTCATGGCTGAACATGTGAGCTTCAGGTTTGAGTGTTGTGAAACAGTAATTGTTCTAGAATTCCTGTTTTCTGGGACAAACATTGGCGTTATCCGTGTGATTATGCAGTGGAAAATATTGCTAAAATGCATAATACTGAGCAGTGTGCAATTAGTTCCCGTGTTTTTGGTTCAAAGGAACCGTTCAATTACAATGTTTGGTCTAGATAAGGCTCGTGTGTTATTTTTGTTGCCGCATGAATGGATAAAGTAAATAAACAGGGTGCCTCTCACAGCTTGAACCGAAACAATAGTCCATAATTATGTGTAATCATAGTGAAAAGAGTGGAAAATAAAATAACAGCTACTGGTCTGACTTTAGAAAAGAGTCACTTGTATAATTTTGGAACATTGTGTGTATATTAAGTACTGGGTGACAAACATGAAATTAAATGTTGATATATATATATATATATATATGTTTATTTTTCTGTTAATCTCTATATTTGTTTTTGTGTTAATATCTTGCATTTTACTATTTTGTATTTCTGTAACCACTCAATGTTCTTGAACCCAGGACTTGAACGCAGGACTTGAAAACGAGAGAAATCTCAATGTATCCTTCCTGGTAAAATGCTTTATAAATAAATAAATAAATAAATATAATATACATTGTCCTATGATCTGAAGATTAGGCCACTCTGCATAGACACAACAACAAGAACATTAGCCATTTTTAATGTAAAAGATGCTCATCTGAATGCATGATTTTTGCCTTTCATGGTGGAAACTTCCCCTTTTTTCTTGAGCTGTGCTACTTTATTCGTTATCCTATCAGAATCTGATTAACAACATATCGAAAACAACATTTGAAAACGTCACGTCTTTAAAAAAAGATGAGCAAATCCAGACGCTGCTTAATTGGATACTTGCTCAACTCAGGTGTGTTAAATTGTTGATGCTCTGAGTTTGGCCGTGGCTGGATTGGCTGCTGCAGGTGGAAATGGAGCATCTTTATCAATAGTTAGAATTATGACTAGAACGTAGAGTTACTATTAGAAATTAGGTTTAGGCTAGAAATTAGGATTAGGGTCAGGAATTAGGGTTAGGTTGCTCTTTCAGGGTTATTCAGAGAGCGTGAAAAGCAGGAGAATGACTGGAGAATGAAAAATTCTAGGTCAAAATAGCCGATTTGGAAAGTGAGATGAAAGGGAGGATTTTTCTGGTTTGGCTATTTTGACCTAGAATTTTTCATTCTCCAGTCATTCTCCTGCTTTTCACGCTCCCTGAATAACCCTGATAGTGCTTCTTTTAGGGTTAGGGTTGCATTAAGGGTTAAGATTAACCCTAAACCTTGACCCTAACATTCTGTTCCATTTTTAGGAAACAGATTCTGTCTCTTCTTTTGATGCAAGTGCAGCAAAGTCTTTCCTATACTGTTTATGGAGTTCCCGGCGTACCGTGCCAAAAAAAAAGACATGTTCCTGTGTTTCTACAAAACACACATTCTAACAAATATCTTAAAATCATATCTGACGTACAGATTCTTTACTAAGGGTCAGTGGACGAAACCATTATACATAAGCTCTAAATGTACAAGGAGGAAGTCGCGTCATATGGATTTAATCATTGGTTGCAAACAAATCTATGATTAAAACCTTTCCTGTGAACTGTCCTCCCATTCCGTGTAAAAGGATTGTGCTGTTACCATATCAAGAGTTCAGTGGTTTAACATGTGCTCATCAAAGTACATGACTGCCACCAATTTATGGAGCACAAATAGCCATCAAACCACATCAAATGACATCAATTCTATAGAACAGTGACTGGAGTGAAGAATGTGTATGGAGAAGCTACTACTCATAATACTAATGTATTAAGTGACTCAACGGTACATTGCTTGTAAGAACCTGCCCTTCTTGAGACTATCCTGAGGTTTGTTGGCTTCGAAGGAATTAAGGGAATTATTGATGACTGTTTATTAAGTTACGTACCTGCTTCAGACTCTATAATACTCTTTATTTATAATAATGCTGCGGTATGTTCCACAGATTCACACATTGGGCAACGTGTACCAGTTCTTACAGAAATTTGACACTTATTTTGTGAAATGACATTCACGTAATGGAAATTTGGATCATTGTGTCTTTAGTTCCATGATTTTGAAATTGCTCAAAAAGCCGGTACACAAAACAAGAGCAAGTGAAAGCAAAATATTCTTGATGCTGTGCTGAAATTATAGGTTTTATTCATTAACCACAAAAGGGCTTGAGATATATCAATTACCTCAAGTGAAAACTGACGAATGGTCAGCTTAGTTAATCATAGACATGTGCATTCGTTTTAGTACTAAAACGATTTAGTCAGAATTTTGGGATAATTTAGTTTTCGTATGACTCAAGAGAAACGAAACTGCTCAGTGCAAAAAACGAAAGAAACTAAAATAAAATGCACTACATTTTAGTTTCAGTCCTTTTTGTGATATTACATTGAGTGAAGGAGACCAGCAATGAAGAGCGCAACATCGCAACATCCGAAGTTCTGCACCCTCCACATGCTAATGCAGTAGGATGTTCTATATATTATACAGAGAGGGGTATTAATGCAGGAGGATGTTATATACATTATACAGAGAAAGGTATAAATTGAGGAGTATGTTCTATACAGAGAGGGACATTAATTAATTCAGGAGAATGTTCTAAACATTATACAGAGAGGATCCTTTTTTTTCAGCCCTTTAAATCCAGTGGCTGTGAGCGCTGAGATCGGCTGCTTGTTACATTATCTCTCAGTACAATGTATCAGGCTCAGTTGTTACAGTAACTGACTGTAACAGCGCTCAGAGTTTCAGTAAAACAAGGAAATAATATTGTTATAACCTCTTATATATAAAAATATTATTTACTAGTTTTACTGAAACTCTGAGCGCTGTGATGAGCAGCAGTCAGTTACTGTAACAGCTTTGACTGATACGGGGCAGTATTACAATGTTGGTGCTAACTTAACCAGAGCTGTTGTAAACTGAAAACCTCCATAGGCTATAATGGCTCTGGGAAGTTTACAACAGTTCTGGTTATGTTAGCACCAACTTTGTAATATGGCCCACATTGTGCTGAGAGTGAGAGATACTGTAACGAGCAGCGATCTCATCCCTCTGAGGAGCCACTACAATAGTAATTGTATCCACTGGTTTTCGGATGAATGAAATTAGTTTTCATACTAAAGAACTGAAAACGAATTTCTTTAGTAACTAAATAAATTGCATTTTAGGACTAATCCATTAGTTCAAAACGAAATTTTGTGCTGTGCACATGTCTAGTTAATCACGTAATGTATTGGATCTCCTTAGTATAATGAACCTTTTTAAAATAATGCAAAATGTTAACATAGCATACACGAGTAACACCTATGGCAAACTAACCCACCACTGCTTTATAAATGTCATTTGACAATTTCAATGTTATTCCTTTGTAGGATACTCTTGAGATACATTTTTCCACAGTTATATTCTCAAGGAGCAGATTTCGCAGATTTAGTTGAACCATATATAAACTAATGAGTGCATAAAAGAGGTACGTTATGTATAATTTTAATTATAATTCTTTTTCAGCTTGGAGCTCTGTATGAATCCAAGCTCTGTTTAGTTTATTTTTATTTCCATTTTTTGCTACATGTTTCCATGGGGTTGCTGCACTAAGGTGTGCTTTTGTGTATTAAACTAAATGTTGTTAGAATTTTAATTGTTGTTGTTAATTCCTTGTTTACACTCCTGTTCAAAGGAGTTTTATATCATCAGGGGTTGGGGACAGTATCATTTGGAAGCACCAAGTTTAACCCCTTCACTATTAAGTGATTTTTTTTAAAAAAAAACATTGTCAGAAACCACTGTTTAGTTTGTAAAATAATTTTTAATTAATTATACTGTAATAAATAGCTATTACTGTAAATAACCTATTTGGCCAGTAGATGGCACCATTTACTGCCAGACTGAGTTACAGAGGTTTGAGCAGCAGGTCTTTTTTTTTTCCCCTGCATCGGCTGCTGAAAGCCCGATATTTCAGAGCATTCATCAGCTGATTTTACAGTTTTAGCTATTTAGGCAATATGCCCACAGGGCTAAAACTTTGGGGGCACCTTCTGCAGCCCAGAAGCTAGCGAAATTCGTTTGCAGCATACAAATTTCATTTGCTTTTGGGCTTCAGATCAGCATATAGAGATATCTCGATATCAGGGCATCAGATGGTGCCTTTGAAGCAAGAGATATCTTGAGCTAGGTAGTGAAGGGGTTAATATGCCTAAATTTCAAATTTTGCCAGTTTTGTCACTTTACACAAATAATAAAAAGGAACTCTATAGAAGGGTATTCATTAACCTCCAAACTTGCCGCTGAATTGCACTGATCGGTTAATTTCATGGCAATTTGTATAGTTACAAAGCTGTCAATTCGCCAAATACTGGTGAATTGACAGCAAAATATAGTGAAATATAGCCCCGAAAATTGCCTCACATAAGACTACCTTGTCTTTTATTCACTGAACACCAAACTACACTGAAATTCAGGCAAAATTCCGTGATGTACGGTGTTTCAGTTCGACAGGTGAATCACAAAGGAACCAAGTAAAACGTAATGCCTTTTCACATTTTTTTTTTAAAGACAGTTTATTTGCATTTGCATTTGCAGCAAAAAGCTTTCTTTTAAAACCTTTTGCATTCTTTGATACGAAATGTTTGTTTCCCAATTTTTTAAAAAGCCGTTATTATATTTATTCTGTAACAGACCTTTCTATTCTTTTTTAACGGACCTTTTTGTTATTTAATTTTGAGTTTGAATTTGGCCACCTGCCTTTAAATTATTAAGTTATGTGTGATTTATTGCACTAGGAGGTGCCTCTTTGGTCTCTGTCAATTTCCTTACAGTACCCTCACATTGGTGAATCCTGAAAGAAGCCGTGTGAAGGTTTTATGGGCACCTAACATAAAGTCCCTGCTCGCCTTATTCCTGGGAGCCGGTTGTAGGCTCCACAAAATGTGAGTTGATTATTGATATATAATACTCTCACTTTGGGTACTGTCCTACTGCGCAATTTTGGTCCTCTGTGTTTGTGCTTTCTCCCTACAGTACATACTCCATCGACATTACTCTGAGAAGATCCACCCTCAAAAGACAACGTCTTTGGCCTATGGACATATTGAGTGTTTATTTCACTTTCTTCATTTTGGACTTTGGTCTTTTGAAGCGCTGTGTTGTTTTCTTGTTTACTTTTTGTTATTTAGACACATGTTAATAAATTGTTATTGGTTTAAACATTGATTAGGAGAATAGGAGAGTTCCGCTTTTTTTATTTTTTGCAGTATGGTGGAATTCGCCAAGGAAACTTCGGCAACGTTCTCCAATGTTTTCATGGGGCTTCGGCAACTCCATCTTCAGCGCACTATGATGAGTGACCATTCAGTGAATAGTAAATTCATTGAAATGTCAGTGAAATTGAATCGTCGAAGTGCACTGAACTGCGCCTAAGTGTAAAACCATTTTGGTGCTTAGTGAATAGACCCTTATGTGTGTTTGTTGCATAGAGGTGCCTGTCATCCTCTTTCTGCATGAGAGGGTATAGATCGTATCACGAGTTTCATATACTTTTTAAAGGTACCTATAAAGCTGAAAATAAGTACTATCAAGTTTCTTAAAAAGAAAATGAAATGTGAGCTGACATTTATATGACATGCAATGTTGCACTGGGAAATTTAAGCCGACAGTAAAACTAACCCTTACGGATATAACTTTTCCTTCTTTTACAGGCATGTTCTGACAGTTTCATTGCGCCATTCTTAACATCAGCTGGGCTGATACCACTAATGTTATTGCAGATCTTTTCTCACTGCTTCTACAAATGGTAGAGCTCTGTCACAAAAATAACATACACCCTCTTGGAGAGTCCACTAGCACACATTCCACTAATGGTTAACGAAGATAGATAATATGAAGACTATGCAGTCATTTGTCGGTCCTTTAAAGCACAACAATGTTGAGAAGAATGCTAGTCAATCTGGCTAATGTTTTAGATGGGTTTGCTAGGGTAGGGGGACAGGTGCAGATTTCAAACATATGTGTCTGTTTCATTGGCTAGCATTATGCTCAATCAATAAGATCCAAGATTTTATAGCTGTGACATCCAAAAAATGAACAGTTATAGGGTCGAATTCCATAGTAAATGTGATGTTGGGGTTCCTAGAGTTAAGGAACATCCCAAAATGTCTCAACTCCTGTTCACTGCTTAGCCAGATAAGAAATCAGTCATCAATAAACCAGCAAAAAATCTTATCATAAAAGGGATTATGCGTCCAAATAAATGCATCTTCAAAATAGGCGCATGCTGGCGCCATATTGGCACCCCTTGGTCTGCTCGTAAAAAAATTGTTAATGTACCAGAAATAGTTATTTTTAGAACTATCGACAAAGGCAAAAAAGTCAACCAGTTTAGCTGGTACCGTAGAGGATGAAAGGTGCTGTCTGATTGACCTGTGTATATAGGGGGTTACTTTCTATGTTGTCACCTAGGGCATTGCGCACTGAAGAAGGGGCTGCGTCCCCAAATCGTTTGCCAGTCTTTTGTGTTCTCTTTACTTAAGTTAAAGTGGTTGCACTAGTGCACCAATTCAAGCAGTGCTGGAGATTTGTCTTTCTTTCTAGTTTATAAGCCCCACTAGACACAGATTTTTGGTACTGATCAGGGAGCTGCTGATTAGGGTTTATTGCCTCTTATGTGCATGCATTTTGTACTTATATAATCAAATTGACTCTTTAAATGCAAAATAAAAACTTAGGGCACTATCATCTTCCCTAAGCTAAAACGGGGATGCTAAGGAGAAAAATTTCAGCTCGCAAATTTCCCCTTAGCATCCTCATTCTGCGACTGGATTACGTGGGAGGCGCTGAATCCAGCCGCTAGCCTCCAGGATGCTTCCGGGAGTGCTAACGCGCCGCCGTGAGCATCCCCTCCAGGAGTCCATAGGACTCCATGGAGGCTCGTGCTACTGGGTCACATGACCAGCAGGATCTCGCCTCTCATGCGTATCCTCCTGCATTGGAGGCTGGCCTCTGATTGACAGGAAGGGGCCCAGACAGCTCCCTCTGCTTTCTCTATTGGCGGACACAGAGTATGACAGGCACAAGGAGGTCCCTCTGCTTCCACTAGTGGCAGATACAGAGTATGACAGGCACCGGCACAGAAAAACTGTTTTTTTTAATTGTTTTATTTTTATTTTTTCTTTAATTGTAAAGTATATGACATGATGAAAATAATGGTTCCTTTAGAAAGTCCATTTAATGGCGAGGAAAACGGTAAATAATATGTGTGGGTACAGTAAATGAGTAAAAGATAATTTACAGCTAAACACAAACAGCAGAAAGTTAGTTAATATCTGTGCATATCTGGCTCTGTTACTAGCCAGTGCCTCACCACCCACTGACCTCACCGCACGTTCCTGAAGCATAGGAAGCACAAAGTACAGTACGCTTGTGCTAAAATGCGCTAATACCGATGTGCTAATGTTTTTTTTTTTGTTGTTTTGTTTTATATTCTTTATTTAAGATTATGAACATCACAGATGAATGCAATGAAGCCAATGAAACAAAGGCCACGCAGGGCCATGGCAAGGAAAAATTGTGCAAAGAATTAAGCCATCATGTAGGTTCAACAGAACACAATAAAACTTTTAAGCAAATGCAACCGATCTGAACAAGGCACATAACATCAAAAATCGTAAATGATCACAAGACATAAAAGGGGAAGGGTAGAAAAGGGGGATAATAGTGGGAGGAGGAAAGAGGTGGAATAAAGAGGGAGAGCGGACAGGGAGGGGAGAGGAGAGAGGAAAGAGAAAAAAAAAAAAGATTAATAAAATTCCCTGATAAGACAGGAAGGTCGGGAAAGGCAGCCCAAAATAAAGTGGTAGTCAGCAGCACGCCCCTGAGACCCCGCAGGGTAACAGGGCCACCGAGGGAACCACAGGGCATAGGTCACCGAAGGGCCGAGGGGACAGAGAGAGCCTAGGTGATTGCCCCCCACGGCTCACCCTCAGCAAAACCATACCTCAAATCCCAAAAAAAAAAAAGTAAGTCAAGGATAAAAATGAGAAAATGAGAAGAAACAAAACAGTTTCGATGTAGGCTGTATGAAAAAGGAGAACAGTCAAGTTTCAAAAATTAGTCCGGTGCAGAAGGCAGCTCGTCAGGCGGAGACAGCGGTGGGTCCCCGCTAGCACTACTCAAGTGGCGCTGCAGGCCTAAGGCCGACAAGTGGGTCTGGGCCTCCTCCAGCGTCGAGGCCACCAGAACTTCAGTTCCTTGATGTATAAGCAGGGAGCCCGATACTCCCCAACGGTAGCGTACCCTGCGAGCCCGTAGTATGGCCGTAACGGTTCCAAATCGTCGCCGGGCAGCCAGGGCCAGAAACGGGATATCCCGGAAGACCGTGTCATCCATTCCCTCAAATTAGAGTGGGGGAGCTCGGATCGTCGCCCCCAGAAAGCGTTCTCGAATAAGGACATCTCCCAGCACTATAATGACGTCCTTCGTGGCAGTCTGAGGGGCCGCCACCACCTTATGGATTCTAAACGCAGAGAGCACCGGATCCGGGGCATCTTCGGGGAGAGAAATAACGGCCCTTACCATCCTGTTGGCCAGTAGTCGGAGGTCCGAGGCAGGCAAAGCGTCCGGTATCCCCCTCAACTTAAGGTTCCGCCGTCTGTGTCGGGCCTCCATGGCCAGCAAGGCGGATTGCAATCCAGCAACCTGGACACGAAGAGCTTCAACACCGGTACAGGCCTCCGCTTGTGATGTCTCCAAAGAGCAGGTCCTGGTATCAAGCTCCACCACCTCCGCACGGAGGGAGGAGAGGTTGGAGCGTACCTCCTCAATCTCCCCAGCCCATGAGGCGCGGGCGTCTGCCAAGAGGGCTCGGATGTCCCGCCTCATCGCAGGAAGGTCCTCTGAGTCCTGCGGGGTAAGTTGGGAGACTTGCGGGGTGTCGGCAGGGTCCACAGCACAAGGTGTCACAACTGCTGGGGATCGAGGCAGAGGGTTCGCATCCCTCAGGCCCTCCAGCGAGACCCGAATGTCGGGAAGACGGGGGCACTCCACCGCCGCTCCAGCTTTCTTATCCCTTTTGCCCATTATCTGGTGGTACGCAGGGATGATGGAGAAAGAGAGAGCACGAGGCAGGAAAATGGCGGTCAGTGCCTTTCTACACCAGGTCCGAAGACAGTGGCTCTTAGGCTAGGGTCAGACGAACGCATTTTCACGTTGTCTGTGAAAAAGTGCGTTCGAACGAATGGACGCATTTTTTCACGGAGTACGTGATAGCGGTCATACGATGCGCATTTGCGTTCGTGATTTTGTACGGATCATCAATAAAACAGTTTTGCATCTGGACGTTATGTTGGCCGGACATTAGCAGTGTCTGACATCTCCAAATCACGCACACACGCCGCTAGCGGACGCAGCGCACTCTGTACGTCAGTACTAGCGGTTTCACGTTCTCGACAAAATGCGTTCGTTTGCCACTTGCGTTGCGCAGCCGGACTTTCGTGCGACCGTACTTCGTGTGTTCCCCGGCATTGGACGTCATTTGCTGCTAGCACGGCCGTGATTTCGTGCGTCTAAACGCACGTTAAAACTGCTTTCGTCTGACCCTAGCCTTAGTCAGTGCGGACGAGTGCAAGTCCCGGTGGTAAAAAATTAAATGCACAACCTGTCCTGGGGGCAGCTCTGTAAGTAAATAAAGCAGGGATAGTCGATATGCAGCGAAAAAAAAAACATAAAATCGGGGTAATTCTGCAGGAGCTGCTCAGACATGTGACTGCTCTCTTCAGGCACCAAGCCACGCCCCCGCTAATGTTTTTTTTAACCCAGTAGTGATCTAGAGGTGATCAGTGCGGCACAGTATAAACACAATTAACCTAGTGTTTATGTGAGCACTAGCGTTAGTGTTAAGGAGGTGATAGGGCCCCTAAAGGGCAATGATCATAAAATGGAGTGAATGAGTTGATCACAGACTCAAATCATTGTCTTGTGTGTCATGTATTCACTTGTAGGACATCAACAGGGGGTAGATTAGAAGTCTTTTAAGATCCCAGTCTTGTGGCAGTCAACTGCCATTTCTTATCTCAGGTAGCCTGGAGAACAATAGACCTCCTGCCATGTTATCTAAAAAATCTCTCCTCCACCTGACTGTGAAATACTGTAGATTTGATAAACCAAAGCAGTAATGTAAAATTTTTGCACAGAATTTGGTAAATGTTGCATCATGGGAATAATCCACAAAATGGAAACAGGAGATAAAGATAATTTTTTTATTTTTCATTTTTAAATGCGAGTACAGCAAAGAAAAAAACAGCAGCATGTGTTTTATAACGTTCTTGTATTTGTAATGCACAAGTAATCTAGTTACAGGTTCTAAAAGTGGTACTGTCCCTTTAAAATAAAGATTTATTTTGTATGTATATTTGCTATTCAGTCTCACCCATTGTACAGCGTTATGGAACTTGTTAGCGTTAGCGCTTTAAAAATACTTGTAACTGAAGCTGTAAAGACAACAAACAAAATTACCAAATACATTTCGGGACAGTGTACAGAGAAAATGTGATTGAAAATTACAAAAGAATATTAAAACAACAAAAATAATTAACTCCTACCACTACCAAGAACCAGTGTTCTTTTGTAAAAATCATTTTTAATTAATTATACATTAAGAAATATTTGAGCTTGCACCCTTTGTATGTCTTACTACTGTAAATAACCTATTTTTGGCCAGTAGATGGCTCCATATACTGACAAATTGAGTTAGCGGTTTGCGTGGCTGGCCTATTTTCTTCTATTTCTCCCTGCATTTACTGCTGTCAGCTTCTGATAGCCTGATTTTTCAGAACTTTTAGCACCTGATTTTACAGTTTTAGCTCTTTGGGCATTATGCCCACAGGGCTAAAACTTTGGGGGCACCTTCACAGCCCAACGGCAAATGAAATTAGTTTGCAGCATACAAATTTTATTTGCTTTCGGGCTGCAGATCAGCATATCGAGATATCAGGGCTCCAGATGCCTTCGAAAGCCCTAGATATCTTGACATTGGTAGTGATGGGGCTAAAAGTGTAAAATTACTTTCATTCTTTATTTGAAGATCTACAGTTTTTGTCTTCATTATTAATGTGAAGAATAGCAGGTACCACAGAATGCAGACAAAACTCAGTTAAGCGAGGAAACCCCTAATCTGTCAGGTTGGTTCTTAGAATGGTCGGATCCAAACTGAATAAAGTACAAAAGAATAAAATAAACCTAAGGATAATACATAGATGTGCTGAACCCACAGGGACAGGAGAGAGGTCACAGTACAAATACGTAGCCAAAAGTTGGTACAGGGAATCAGTATAATCTAAAACCATACAGGGTCAATAGAGTAAAACCAGAATCCAATTGCAATAGCCAGTGTCAGTACATAGAATCAGTATAGCAGATAACTAGAGTCAAGATACAATGGTCAGCGTTGGTGCACAAAATCAGTATAATAGCTAAGCAGGGACAAGAGCAGAAACCAGAACTGAGAAAATTTAGCCAGTGATCAAACCGAGAGATCGAGAACATGGAGTTTCAGGATGCCATAGGGCACCTGCCATGAGCGAAGGTGGGACCCATATACGAAGTAAAAAGTCCAAACAGCAGAGAGACACTGGCTAAATGGAGACAGACAATTAGAATAGCAGGCAGGAGGTGAAGACAACACTAAGGCTGGGCAGGGATTCTCTATAGATATACAGGACTAAGACACAGCAAGTCCCTGTTGTAATATCACAGTCTGGAGAGAAGATCCAGCACACAGGAAACCCCAAATAAAGAAATCCCTGATCTTAACCACTTGGCTGCTATGGACGCGCTCAGCGCGTGCAGCCAAGTGGTTCTACTGTGCTATGGACGCGCTGAGCGCGTCCATGCACAGGAGGCAGCAATCCGCCGGATTCCGGCGGATTGCTGCACCCCCCCGGTGCGGGCTGACATCTTGGATGTCAGCCCAGCACTCGGGACCCCGGCGGAGCAATTAGATGTCATCTCGGCGGCACGATGACATCTAATTCAGGCGCCCCCCCGCATGTGCGGAGGAGGCGCCTGAAAGGGAGGGGGTGAGGTCTTCGGACCTCTCTCCCTCCCGATCGCCGGGGAGCAGGAGGTTAATCCAGGCACCGTTTGGAAGGGCACAGCCTGCCCTTCCAAACAGTGGCTGTCATTAACCCCTGGGGAGCCGGATCAGGAATCGATGCTGAAAAGCGCCGGTTCGTGATCCTTTCCCGGAGCTGGCCGACATCTTGGATGTCGGCCAAGCCTCCGGGAACTCCCCCTGAGGACTGGCGTCATTGTGCATAGCATGATGACGCCAGTCCTGGAGTTAACCCTATGATGACATGATAATGAAAAAAGTTTTAAAAAAATAAAAATAAAAACTAAAAAATATATATATTTAAAAAAAAATGTAAAAAAAAAATAAACAAGTTTTTTTTGTTGTTTTTGTTTTCTTAATGCAGCAATATTGTTCCCATTTCAATTATAATGTGAACAATAATGCTGCAGTAACGATTTTTGTATGCGGTGCGTTTGTTAAAAATAGCGACATTTTCCCCAAAAAAAATTTAACGGGTCCCCATTTCTAAATTTTTTAACAAGCGCACCCCATACAAAATATAACCTCAAACGCTCGCATGTTAAAATGTGAAAAAAAACACTTTACACATAATAAATTATTGAAAATTCAAATTTTATTGCATTTTTTGTTATAATATACAGACATGACATAACGTATACATATAATAATGACATATTATGAATCTGTGGAGTCTGCCGGAAAGAACGATATATAATATGTCTGGGTCATATATCAAAATATGGCTACAAAACGCAGTTAAACAAGAGGAGCGAAAGCGGTAAAAATGACCTCAGCACAGAGGTGTGAAAAACCTCAGCAGCGAAAGGGTTAAAGGCCGGTTCTGGAAGTGGCCATATCTAAACTAGGAAAATATGAACACAATAGGTGTCCAGAACAGCGCCTTCTCTGCCCAGGAGGCCTAACTGCAGCCAGAGCAGGCACAGCACCGCCAGCTGGCATGACAATTAATGTATTATCATTTACATTTATATACACATGTGTAACAAAATAATCCATGTGTTACAGGAACAACCCAAAGTTCCAATGGCAGGACACGGGTCCACTGGCCACAAGTAGCAGAACATTCGTAACAAATAGTTCCTAATAGTTCTCCTACTACTTCGATCCTTTATCTATATCTAAGACCATATATTTGACCAACCCACAAAATTAAACAATGAAAACTAGAAAAGTATCACTCAAACTCGTACAAAGAGATGTATTGGCCTTCTGGAAGTGTCTGCAGTTCCCTGTAACCCGACCTCATGGCCCTTGGTGTAACACAGTAGATATAATTACAGGTTATTGGGTGGAATTACATAAGCTTTGAAAACTGTTACGTCAGGGACACAGATTAATTTAAGTTGTTGTACAGTCTAGACATGTCCATTTAACTACAAGACCAGCACTTGCAGTAAGTGCGCATGAAGTATTGGATGCCAATATGGATAGAGTGCCATATGCCATGCTCCCACATTACCGTTATGACAGAGAAGGTCTCTAGTCCTGTTTGAAACGGCTTCATTTCTGGCAGCCTGCATTCTGGATAACAGATTCAGGAGTGTCTTTGTTCTTCTAGTTTTAGCATCCAATGGGCATAGTAATTGGCAGGTAGCAGTAACAGCCCACGCAGGGTGGGAACTTTGCATAACGTTACTATGCTTTTGCATGCATTCTGGGTTGTCAAAATATACAGGGTTGTTCAGAGAGTGCCGAATTGGCTCCAAAATCTCCCCGTACGGTGCAATTTCATGGCCATTCTGCGACTCAAAAATCAGGCAGTTCGCCAAATACCATTGCTTCTCTATGGGGGATTTCGCTGCCATCAAACAGCACCATACAGTCAGGTCCAGAAATATTGGGACATTGACACAATTCTAACATCTTTGGCTCTATATACCATCACAATGGAGTTGGAATGAAACAAACACAATGTGCTTTAACTGCAGACTGTCAGCTTTAATTTGAGGGTATGTACATCCAACTCAGGCAGTGGCGTCGTAACATGGGGGTGGGGGGTGCGGCCCGCACAAGGTGACACCCGCCCTTAGGGTGACACCGTCACCCTAAGGGCGGGTGTCTCACCCTCCGCCGCGTATTCGCTCCCTGCGAGCGTCCGAAGCATGCAGCTTCGGCACTCGCCTGGAGGAAACACGTCACCAGCCAATCGTGGCTGGTCACGTGGCTCCCCCAGGTGAGCTCCCAAACTGCGCGCCACCGGATGCTCAGAGGGAGCGAACACGCGGCGCAGGAGGAGGTGAGCTGAGACATATCCATGTGCTGGGCCATTATCCATGAGCTGGGGCATATCCATGAGCTGCTGGGGCAAATCCATGAGCTGGGGCATATCCATGAGCTGGGGCATATCCATGAGCTCGGGCAGTATCCATGAGCTGGGTGAAATCCATGAGCTGGGGCAAATCCATGAGCTGGGGCAAATCCATGAGCTGGGGCATATCCATGAGCTGGGGCAGTATCCATGAGCTGGGTCAAATCCATGAGCTGGGGCAAATCCATGAGCTGGGGCATATCCATGAGCTGGGGCATTTCCATGTTTGAGCTGGGGCAAATCCATGAGCTGGGGCAAATCCATGAGCTGGGGCATATCCATGAGCTGGGGCATATCCATGAGCTGGGTCATATCCATGAGCTGGGGCAGTATCCATGAGCTGGGGCATATCCATGAGCTGGGGGCAGTATCCATGAGCTTGGTGCAATATCCATGAGCTGGGGCAAATCCATGAGCTGGGGCAAATCCATGTTTGAGCTGGGGCATATCCATGAGCTGGGGCAAATCCATGTTTGAGCTGGGGCATATCCATGAGCTGGGGCATATCCATGAGCTGGGGCAAATCCATGAGCTGGGGCATATCCATGAGCTGGGGCATATCCATGAGCTGGGTCAAATCCATGAGATGGGGCATGTCCATGAGCTGGGGCAAATCCATGTTTGAGCTGGGGCATATCCATGAGCTGGGCATATCCATGAGCTGGGGCAGTATCCATGAGCTGGGGCATATCCATGAGCTGGGGTAGTATCCATGAGCTGGGGCAGTATCCATGAGCTGGGTTGGCAAATCCACGAGTTGGGGCAAATCCATGAGCTGGGGCATATCCATGAGCTGCTGGGGTATATCCATGAGCTGCTGGGGCATATCCATGTGCTGGGGCATATCCATGAGCTGCTGGGGTATATCCATGAGCTGCTGGGGCATATCCATGAGCTGGGGCAGTATCCGTGAGCTGGGGCATTATCCATGTGCTGGGGCATTATCCATGAGCTGGGGCATTATCCATGAGCTGGGGCAATATCAATGAGAGGAGCTGGGGGCATAGCCATGAGAGGAGCTGGGGCAAAATCCATGAGAGGAGCTGGGGCATTATCCATGAGAGGAGCTGGGGCAGTATATCCATGAGAGGAGCTGGGGCAAAATCCATGAGAGGAGCTGGGGCATTATCCATGAGAGCAGCTGGGGCAGTATATCCATGAGAGGAGCTGGGGCAAAATCCACGAGAGGAGCTGGGGCAAAATTCTTGAGAGGAGCTGGGGCAATATCCATGAGAGGAGCTGGGGCAAAATCCATGAGAGGAGCTGGGGCAAAATCCATGAGAGGAGCTGGGGTAAAATCCATGAGAGGAGCTGGGGCAATATCCATGAGAGCTGCTGGGGCATATCCATGTGAGCTGGGGCATTATCCATGTGTGCTGGGGCAGTATCCATGTGTGCTTGGGGCAGTATCCATGTGTGTTGGGGGCATATCCATGAGAGCTGGGACAATATCCATGTGTGAGCTGGTCTGGGTCAATATATCCATGTGTGAGCTGAGGCGCAATATATCCATATGTGAGCTGGGGCAATATATATCCATGGGTGAGCTGCTGGGGGCAATATATAATTGTGAACTGGGGCAATATATCCATATGTGAGCTGGGGGCAATATATATCCATGGATGAGCTGCTGGGGGCAATATATCCAGAGCTGCTGGGGGCAATATATATCCATGTGTGCTTTCACTGCCTTCGAAACAGGCATTGTACTTGCTGGCAGTTGGCAAAAAGTTGTGTGAGCATATTAGAGAGCTCCGCAGCAATAAAACCTCACAGTAATGTGCGCTGTGTGTATGAGCATTCAGTGTTATTTAGGAGTACTGATTTAGGAGTAAGAGTAGTTAAAAAAAATCCGTAAAACTCGGGGGGGGGTGACACCATAAGTTACCGCACCGGGTGACACCAACCCTAGTGACGCCACTGAACTCAGGTGAACGGTGTAGGACTTACAGCAGTTTGCAGATGTGCCACCCACTTGTTAAGGGACCAGAGATAATGGGACAGAATAATAATCGTAAATCAAACTTTCCCTTCTTAATACTTGGTTGCAAATCCTTTGCAGTCAATCACAGCCTGAAGTCTGGAACGCATAGACATCACCAGACGCTGGGTTTCATCCCTGGTGATTCTCTGCCAGGCCTCTACTGCAACTGTCTTCAGTTCCTGCTTGTTCTTGGGGCATTTTCCCTTCAGTTTTGTCTTCAGCAAGTGAAATGCATGCTCAATGGGATTCAGGTCAGGTGATTGACTTGGCCATTGCATAACATTCCACTTATGTCCCTTCAAAAACTCTTTGGTTGCTTTTGCAGTATGCTTTGGGTCATTGTCTATCTGCACTGTGAAGAGCCGTCCAATGAGTTCTGCAGCATTTGGCTGAATGTGAGCAGATAATATTGCCCGAAACACTTCAGAATTCATCCTGCTGCTTTTGTCAGCAGTCACATCATCAATAAATAAAAGGGAACCAATTCCATTGGCAGCCATAGATGCCCACGCCATGACACTGCCACCACCATGCTTCACTGATGAGGTGGTATGCTTCCCATCACTCTGGTACAAGTTGATCTTGGTCTCATCTCTCCATAGGATTTTGTTCCAGAACTGTGAAGGCTTTGTTAGGTGTTGCTTGGGACGCGCCGTAAAACGCCCAAGTGTGAACCAGGCCTTACACACTCGCACAGTATGCCAGTTAAAAGAAAAATACGCAGTGAATAGGCAGCAAGGCCAGGCATTTTATGTTTGATTTTTAGAACTGTAATTAAACAGTACTTTTACAATGTGGACGGTAACGTTGCCTTTTTTTAATGTCCCTGCGGTGCCATTTGATATTTCACTCATTCTGCAAATGTATTTGAAAATATTTCTGCAAGCAGTAGAGCACTCTTGAGCAAACATCTCACAGGCCAATCACATCACTCCTAGACATTCTGGGGATGAATATGTAAATAAAGACTTGTAGTTACAGTGCTTGGAGTGTTACGACAACGTTCCTCATGCATATATACAAACACTTTTTTTGAGACACTGGTATTTTTGACAGTTTGACACTAAACTGCTACATATGCATATGTACTCAGGATGGACATCATAACTGTAAATATACATTTCACATCCAGTTAACTGTCTGGAAATGCTGGAGACAACTCTAACCTGTGGCCTAGATTCATAAACCATTGTTTAATATTGTTGTGATGATGTCAATGACATTCATGTTATGTTGTATTTTAGTGAAAGTCAAGGACATTGCAGAGAGGAGGAAACAGAGAAAAAACACACTGTATATTGCCAGTACATGATAAGTTAAAATACATGTCAATTGTGTGTTTAATAATCCTTAAATTTTGGCATTTTACAAGGTTTGCCCAAATTGAATGTGAAATGAGAAATATTGAATTGGTTTGCATTTTTAACCTGCTTTATATGCAATGTACGCAACTCACATGTTATCAAGTTGAGGATGCCTTACAAATACACACAAATCACCGGGAGAATCACAGCAATGAGAATATGAACATTTTTAAAATGTTAATTTATTCCTTAAAGGCATACTCTAAGCTGAAGATTAGGGAGAAAATCAGAATGGTTAAATATTAATCCCTTATGACCCTACTAAATTGTTTTTAATTGAAATACTTAATTACTGTATTTCCAGCACAGAGTATTCCTCCTCAATACTTTTCCTTTCTGACAGACCTGTTGCTTCCTGAAGCAGACACTGGCGATGAGACGTATGCACACTCAAGAATCTAGCCAGCTGGATGCTTCTCAATGCTTCTGCATTGAGAGGCATTGCCAGTTAGCAATGCAGAGTGTAAGGCTGTCAGGTGAAAGCTTATTGACTCCCTTCAGTCCAGAGGAAACCTGTCATGCCTCACCTCCATAGCGCGGCTGTGGTGTCATCGCGACCGTCGGCGTCTCCCGCGGTGGGGGAGGCCGGGTACTGGGAACCCCCATACCGCTGGTCGTGATGTCCTCTCGGTGCGGCGTTTGGGCTCCCCCGCTGCCTCCATCTTCCCCCTGTCGGCCTCCCGCGTGGTTCGGTGTCGCTTGCGGGCGGCGGTGGGTGCTCTCTCCCATCGTGGCCACATGAGAAGGTCCTCGGCGTTGTGGGGGGCGGCGCCCTCTGGCTCGCCTGTGGGGGCGTGACCTTCGCGAGTTCCGGACAGGACCTGGGGAGACCCGGCGAATAGAGGAGGTAGGGGAGGAAACCCACTCACATGGGGGGCAGAGCTCATTACCCATACCTCATAAAAGCCCCAAACGCCAAGGAGAGAGCGCTCAGTCGTCAACTCCCTGTTGAACCTAAGCTTCCTGTAAAACTTTCCTGATTCCAGATTTACCAATATCGAACCTTTACTTCCATTGTTGACCACGTCTTTTGAAGACTCCCTTGTACCTCGTATTGATCTTATTGACCTCCTGGCTTTCGACACTTGGCCTTCCTGCCTCGCTTATGAATGTACTCCGCCTGGACCGACCACTTATCTGATTTCGACCATCCCATTGAACAATCCTCCTGTACCGCGAACCGCATACTGGACTCCAAAAAACCCGTATTACGAGTAAGCATGACAAAACCCCTCTGCTTCTGAAGGCTGTCGAAACTTGCAAGGATACCCAATGGGGGTGTAGTGCACAGGTCAACAAAACCATTTAATGTAAAGTAAGTGGTCATGGAGGTTAGAATGCCCCTTTAATTGATCCAAATTGATCAATAACATTTATATTGAAAGTCATATTTGACTTGTATGGGTATGCGCCTGGGATTTCCAAGATTGTGTGTCACTTTTCCTATTGTGAACAATGGCAATGTGTATGTGTGTGCGCGGCATTTCCTTTGTATTTAGGTTTGGGTCAGACGAGCGCGTTTTCTACGGACTGTGCGCCCGTGCAGTACAGATGTACTTTTTGACGGAAGACGCAGTAGTGGCCACACAGTCTGTTTTTGTGACTGACGTTATTTTTGACTGATGTAGGAGGGAAAATAAATTAAAATGAAAAAACATTCTGTCCGTCAGAAATGCTGGACGTATAAATGCAGTCCGTCTGTCTACGTTACATCACTCACACACAAAGCTATGCGGACGTTGCGGACGTGGCACACTCCACACGTCTGTTCTATCAGTTTTACGTTCTTGCTAACTTGCGTCCGTTTGCCGCGTCCGTTGTGCATCCACACTTCCGTGTGGACGTACTCCGTGTGTGGGGCTTCATCGGTCATGATTCTTTGCTACCACGACGGACGTAGTAAAGTGTGGCTACACGGACATGATTACTGCGCTCGTCTGAACCCAACCATAGACATTTCTTATAGTTTAATTGGTTTTATTTCGGTATGTGTTGTAGTTTATACCAGTGTTTCCCAAACCTGTCCTCAGGACCCGCTGACACACAGATTTGCCAGATATCTGAAGCACAACACAGGTGATATGATTTTCAGCTCAGTGATTGCAGGATTCAGTCTGCATTTCCCCAAGGTGATCTGTAAAATATGGCCCGGTTGAGGGTCCTGAGTACAGGTTTGGGAAACCCTGGTTTATACTACATACAAGAATAGTGGCACTATCCTGGATCCATGATCCAGGAGAGGCAACCTTTAGCAGCCTCTGTACAAGGTAAACAAGGAACAGGCACTCCAAGTCTCTTTTAGGGAAGGCTTATTGGAAGTACATTAAAAAGCTACGTTTCTGCTCCTCGCGAGCCTTCTTCAAGCTTGAAAAAGGTTCCTAAGGAGCCAAAACCGTTGCGTTTTAATGTACCTCCAATAAACCTTCAATGGAAAAAGAACTTGGGTGCCCGTTCCTTGTTCACTTTGTTTTGTACATTAGTGATTCTTTCCCACTATGTATCTTTAAAGTGTGTGCAAATTACTTTCGGTTCAGCAAAATTTTCCAGTTTTAACAATCAGCAGTATGTGTTTGAGTCGCCATGACTGTACACTCATAGTCACCCATCCTCATGCAATCACTGGTGAAGATTATGTCTTTCTAAGAGCTGGATCTTAGTGAATATTGAGTTTTTCTTTAGATTTGATTCTTTGTAAATCGCACTACCCACCAACTCCAAACACCGTAGCCAAAATATGTTTCATCTGGATTTGTATTTGCGTGCACCTTCCAGCACCATATGTGTTTTGCTAATGATACAGCTTTGGGAGTGGAAACCCACAGGATTCACTTATGCACCTGATGTATGGTATGATAAGTATCTGCGGCATTAGGGTACCTTCTGGCAAAGAGATTCATGAGTCTGTCATGGTCCTAGATGCACATACAATACCATTTATTGGTACTGGAAAAGCCCTTATTTTAATCACAGTAATGTCCATAGAGCACTGCCAATCATCATAGATCAGTGAATGTCCTTTGCTTTCCTCATATATATGCTAAGCACACAGCTCTTATACCGACACATATAACACTATGAAAATGAGGCCTGCGAAGAACACATTCAAAGTTGCTTTATGGGTTGATGTCTTCAATACATGTAGGATGTTTGTGCGTGGTCTGTTTGTTTGTTTTTTCCCGTACATTGTAGAGTTGGGGGGGCATACAGGGTTATTCATAGAAAGGTGAAACTCTGGAGAACTTTTGGAGAAGAGAAAATTCTAGGACAAAGTAGCCAATTTGGAACGTGTGGTAAATTTGATAATTTTTCTGGTTTGGCTATTTTGACCTAGAATTTTCACTTCCAAAAAAGTTCTCCAGAGTTTCACCTTTCTCTGAATAACCCTGAGACATGCATGGGCATTCGCAGCCCATGTTACATTTATTACTTATGATCTGCAAATAATCCCAAACTGTTAATTTTCACGTTCTTTCTCATAAAGTAGATGAGAGAAGGCCCCAATAAGTGTAGTTAATGTCCTAAAAGTGAAAGCAGAAGCAGACACACCTTTCCACGTATGCCTATGGTCAAACGATGACTATAAACTCCAAATAACTTAATACTGATAACAAGTAATACAAAATCCTCAGCATAAGGCTGTTTTCTGACAACCTGCATTAATAAAAGCCTCGTACGGTTAAAAAAGCATTTACATTTATTTAGAGTAAAACAGGCCCCCTTTCATTTCCTGTATTTATGTCAAAAAATACATTTGAGTAAGGCTATAAAATTATTTGCAGTGAATAGCTTGATTTTTTTGATTTTTTTTCCTAGGGAACCGCAGGCTCATTGTCTTCTCTGTTTTCAGCGGAGAGGGATATTTTGCAAAATGAGTTATATTTCATCTGCTTTCCAAACAAACTAGAAAATTCCTTCCAGTTTCAGCAAAGTAGTAATCATGGTACTCTCTACTCTAGCAAATTAATAGCTTGAGCTTGTAAAAACACAACCTGATATAGGAAAGCTTTTCCGTCTGGCAAGAAATAAGTGGAATGGAGGATGGGCAATAATCAATCTTCAGTCTATCGCTGCAGCAGGACGGGATTCGAGAGGCTAACATAGGTTATGAGGATAAACCGAGAGCTTGCCGAGCTCCTCAGGATGTCTTAGTGTGTGACAGACTATTTCTTATTTATAAACCAATCTATTTAATGTACCCGCATCCGCGTATCTCCTGCCTGACAGTCTGATTATATGTTCCCTTTTCTGTACTGCAGGTTTGCTGAAAGTATAGGAGGCCTGGACATGAAATGCTGCCATCCAGCTGTTTCCAGCACATTCCAGACTGAAATTGGGTTAGCTGTTGTCTTGGTCACTCCTGGTCTTTAATAGTAACAATCCAAATCCGTTAAATAGAAAATGTGATCTAGAGGCACACAGCACCACGTCACAATGTATCCTTCTTGGTAAAATAATTCTCAAAAAAATAAATAAATATATATATATATATTATGAAGGTAAATACATACATATTATCAATACTATTTACTAAACCCTTTAAGCTATTTTGCACTTAAAATCAAGAAAGCATTTTCTACGAAGTTAGTTTTATTGTTATAATTTAAAAAAAAAATTGTGAAAGGATTTTACCAGGAAGGATACATTGAGATTTCTCTCGTTTTCAAGTATGTCCTGGGTGGCGAGTATGTACCGTTAGGTGTCTTGCCCAAGGACACTTACCAGAGAGGTGCTCGGCACTTGCATATGCATTAAAGCCAACATAAATAACAGAAGAATTTTTGCTACTACAGGTGACATGATTTTATGTGATGACATTTTGTTGTGTCATTGAAAGAAACGTTCATGTGTTAAAAAAAATTATAAAATGGTCAAAGCAGGCCTCTGACTATATACAAAGTGTGTGCATTTACAGTGTTTTTTATTTTAGGCATTCGTTGTTTTTAAAGCTGTATACAATGTAAAGTGTGTATGCATACATATATATGTTGCACATAATAACATGCATTGAAAGTTATATAATGAACATAATTGTTATAAAAAATAAAAGTTGCAAAACAAGGCTTTCATTTACTTATATGTGTAAATGTTTCCCAAATTATAATTCGGGTTATATTCTGTCTTGTATTATAAATTATCTATGTAGTTATACACTATATGGATAAAAGTATTGGGACACACCTCTTAATGATTGAATTCAGGTGTTTCAGTCAGGTGCATTGCCACAGGTGTATGAAATCAAACCCTTAGCCATGCAGTCTGCATTTACATACATATGTGAAAAAAATGGGTCGTTCTGCAGAGGTCAGGGAATGCAAGTGTGGTACTGTGATAAGATGCAACCTTTGCTGTAAGTCAGTTGTGAAATTTCATCCCTGTTAGATATTCCATGTTTTTCTATAAGTGCTATTACTGGAAAGTGGAAGTGTTTAGGTACAGCAGCAACTCCGCCACGAAGCTGAAGGCTAAGGTCAGACGAGCGCAGTATTAACATGCACAAAAGTGCAGCCGCGCAACGCAAGTGGCAAACGAACGCATTTGTTCGAGAACGTCAAACCACTAGTACTGATGTACAGAGTGCGCTGCGGCAGCATAGCAACATGTGTGCGTGATTAGGAGACGTCAGACGCTGCTAATGTCCGGCCAACATAAAGTCCAGATGCAAAAAGTGTTTTATTGATGATCCGTACAAAATCACGGACGAAAATGCGCATCGTATGACTGCTATCGCGTATTCCGTGAAAAAATGCGTCCATTCGTTCGAACGCACTTTTTCACGGACAACGCGAAAAATGCGTTAGTCTGACCCTAGCCGAAGACCATGTGAAGTCACACAGCGGGGTCACTGAGTGCTAAGGTGCATAAAAGTTGTCGATGCTCTGGCGGATTCCAAAGTTGAAGTGTTCACAACTTCCACTGACATTACAATCAACACAAACACTGTGCGATGGCAGGAGCTTCATGAAATGGGTTTTCATGGCAAAGCAGTTGCATGAAAGCCTCACATCACCAAGTACAATGCCAAGCATCAGATGGAATGCTGTAAAGTGTGTGCCATCACTGGCATCTGGAGCAGTGGAAACATGTTCTGTGGAGTGACGAATCGCACTTCTGTTTGTCAGTCTAATGGGTAAGTCTTGAGGGGTTATTCAGAGAGAGACGATCTGGTCCCAAAATGTCACTGAACAGGGAATTTCCCCGTAAGGTGCCATTTCGGGACCATTCAGCTATTCAGAGTGCAGGCAGTTCGCCAAATTTTGGTGAACTGCCAGCAAGTATGGTGCCTGTTCGAAGGCCGTGAAATCCCCCATAGAGAGGCAATGGTTAATCTTTTCAGACAACACTGTACAGCAGTGAAATGTTGCCAAAGTGCCCTGCCGTTCGGTGTTTTCATTGCAGATCCAGATCTCCCACAGCTGGAGGCCGTGCTGCAAGAACAATTCACAGAGGTAGAAAAGTGGATCAAAAACAACAAACTTTTCTAAATACTGACAAAACTGTAACAATGCTCTTTGGAACCTAAACTAAACTAATGCTCTTTGGCACCTAAACTACATAAACTGCAAAATCCCCATCTACATGTCAGGACAAAATCAAATGGCACGCTGACCACAGTCACTTCTCTCAAATATCCAGGTATGTGGTTAGACCCAAATCTATCCTTTGGCCCCCACATAGAAAAACTCTCATCCAAACTTTACCCCAAACTAGGTGCCCTGTACAGAAACAAATCCTGCCTGAGCCCCGCGGTAAGAAAGCAGATTGTACAACAAATGCTTATGCCAGCTATTGAATACGAGATGTAGTGCATGCAGCGGCCCCACAAACACACCTTCAGAAACTTACTACATTGTATAACTCATTCTGTCACTTTGTGTTACAATGTAACTACATGACCCACCATTGTGACATGGTAAAAGAACTAAACTTGCCGTCGCTGGAATCTAGACGCACCCTTCACCTTTCCAACCTGGTGTTTAAGAGCGTCTCTGGGAAGCTGCCACCCTACCTGAACAGTCTGCTTCCCCTAGCAGTTCCCTCATCCTATAACCTCCGATCCTGGACCAGCACCTTACTTGCAATACCACAATACAAAAAGAAAGTGTCTCGATCCTCATTTTCCTACAGAGCACCGCAGTTATGGAATAACCTCCCAGACACCATCAAATCTTCCCCCAGTCTTAAGTCACTCAAGAGTTCCTTACTAGCATACCTCGGTACAGAATGCACCTGTAAACATGTAACATAATGACTATATTACTTACATATTTATTTTCTGTGTTAATCTGTATATTTGTGTTTTGTTTTTAATATCTTGCATTTATTACTTTGTATTTCTGTAACAACTGTAAAATTGCAATGCTCTTGAACCCAGGACATACTTGAAAACGAGAGAAATCTCAATGTATCCTTCCCGGTAAAATCCTTTATAAATAAATAAATACAGTGGCAAGAAAAAGTCAGGGTTATTCAAAGAGTTTCGAAAAGTCACCGCACGTTCGGTGACTTTTCGTTCTCTTCAATTCGGTTCCTTTTGACGATCCCATTTCGGTGACCCTGCGGTGTATTCAGCAAGCACCACAGGGTCCCCGAATTGCAGGGAAAAGCTGCCGCAAACCTGACGAAAACTAACCGCAAAACCCACCGAATGCACGCCGAAAACACGCAAAAACATCTGGATTAACCATCGAAAAACCCGAGCAGGAGCCGATCACACGCAGCGAAGCAGCCGAACAGGAGCCGATCACACACAGCCAAAGCAGCTGAGACGCAGATGAGGAAGTGAATAAATTAGCAAAACCGTTTGTATGAATGTATGAAAGTGAAAAGCTGTTTGCAAAGAAACTTCTGAGCGAAAATGTCTGAAATTTGCATATGAGGTCCAGGGAATGATAATAAAAAGGGCTGTTACAGAAAAAAGAAGTAAACTTAAAAAAAAAAAAAAATCGGACTTTTAAAAAAATAAAAAATTAAGAAAAATGCTTAAAGTATCCTAAAATAAAGAATCTCTTTACTGCAGAATTTTATAATGAACGGTTTATTAGATATTGAATTAAAACTGGAATATTTTTAACATTGAAGCCTATGGGATTCGCCTGAACAAACTTGCCGAATTAAACCACCGAATGGCAGGGCATTAGGGGAACCTTTCACTGCTGGTTTGTGTTCTCTAAATAGCCGAAGCAGTGCATTTTCATGGGGATTTCACTGCCCTCGAACAGGCACCGAACAGGCACCGTATGTGCAGGCAATTCGCCAGGATTTGGCAAATTGCCTGCTCTCTGGATAGCCGAATGGCCAGGAAAGGTAACCGAACGCTGATTTTCAGCTTTCGGTTACCTTTCTCAAGCAATTCGGATCTCTTTGGATAACCCTGAGTATGTGAACCCTTTGGGATTACGAGGCGTTTTGCATGAATTGGTCATAAAATGTGCTCTGATCTTCATCTAAGTCACAACAATTTCAAAAACACAGTCTGCTTAAAATAATACAACACAAACATTATAAGTTTTCATGTTTTTATTGAACAGAACATGTAAACATTCACAGCGCAGGGTGGAAAAAGTATGTGAACCTTTGGACTTAATAACTGGTTGACCCTTCTTTGGCAGCAATAACCTCATCCAAACGTTTCCTGTAGTTGCAGATCAAACCTGCACAACGATCTGGAGTAATTTTGGACCACTCCTCTTCACAAAACTTGTTTCAGTGTAGCAATATTCTTGGGATGTCTGGTGTGAATCGCTCTCTTAAGGTCATGCCACAGCATTTCAATCGGGTTGAGGTCAGGACTCTGGCTGGGCCACTCCAGAAGGCATATTTTGTTTTGTTGAAGCCATTCTTTTGTTGAATTACTTGTATGCTTTGGGTCATTGTCCTGTTGCATCACCCATCCTCTGCGGAGCTTCAATTGGCGGACAGATGGTCTTAGGTTTTCCTGCAAAATGTCTTGATAAACTCTGGAATTCATTTTTCCATCAATGACAACAATCCGTCCAGGCCCTGAGGCAGCAAAGCAGCCCCAAACCATGATGCTCCCTCCGCCATGTTTTACAGTGGGGATGAGGTTTTGATGTTGGTGTGCTGTGCTTTTTTTTCTCCACACATAGTGTTGTGTGTTTTTTCAAAACAACTAAATTTTGGTTTCATCTGTCCACAGAATATTTTGCCAGTAGTGCTGTGGAACATCCAGGTGCTCTTTTGCAAACTTCAAACGTGCTGCAATATTCTTTTTGGACAGCAATGGCTTCCTCCGTGGTGTCCTCCCATATACTCCATTCTTGTTTAATGTTTTCCTTATTGTAGATGTGTCAACAAAAATGTTAGCATGTGCCAGAGATTTCTGTAAGTCTTTAGCTGACACTCTAGGTAGGATTCTTCTTTGCCTCATTAAGCATTCTGCGCTGTGCTCTTGCAGTCATCTTTACAGGACGACCACGCCTAGGGAGAGTAGCAACAGTGCTGAACTTTCTCCATTTGTAGACAGTCCAGTCTGTCTTACCGTGGACACATGAACATCAAGGCTTTTGGAGATACTTGTGTAACCCTTTCCAGTTTCATGCAAGTCAACAATTCTTGATCGTAGGTCTTCTGAGAGCTTTTTTATGCGAGGCATGGTTCACATCAGGCAGTGCTTCTTGAAACCAGTAAACCCAAAACTGGTGTGTGTTTTTAAAGGGCAGGACAGCTTTCAGCAATATATCCAATAATATCACACTGATTGGACTCAAGGTTGGCTCACTCCTGGCTCCAATTAGCTTTTGGAGAAGTCATTAGGCTAGGGGTTCACATACTTTTCCCACCCTGCACTGTGAATGTTTACATGTTATGTTCAATAAACACATGAAAACATATAATGTTTGTGTTGTATTATTTTAAGCAGACTGTGTTTTTCAAATTGTTGTGACTTAGATGAAGATCAGAGCACATTTTATGACCAATTCATGCAAAACTCCACGTAATCCCAAAGGGTTCACATACTTTTTCTTGCCACTGTAAATAAATAAATCAGGTGAACCCCATAGGCTTCAATGTATTTCCTGTTTTTATTAAATGACTAATAATCCGTTTACTCTTAATCTGCAGCAAAAAGTCTCTCTTAGGCATTTTTCGGGATTTTTTTCAGGAAATTTTTTTTTCCAGATCTTTCCTTCTCTTTTTTTTTAATAGCGGTTTTTCTTTTTTCTGTAACAGACCTTTTTTTATCATTATTATTCATATTACCTTATATGTTAATTCCATACAGCATTTAGATTTTGATCAATCGGTTCAATCGTTTTTTTTTTTTATATACCCGTCAGCTTTCTTCTGCGTCTGATTAGCGCAGTGCTCGGCGTCTGCATTTGGTGGCTGTCCGGCATGTTGGCGGCGGTGTTCGGTGGCCAATTCACTGCACTTCAGGGACCCGGCGATAAATACTGAATTCACCACCGGGTCAGCAAATCAGACTCGCCGAATGCGGCGAATCAGAGAGCACCGACATGTCGGTGACCTATTGGTGCCTGAATAACTGAATGTAAATGTTTTTTTTTAATTTGAGAAGCCATTCTTCTATATGATGGTTCAGATGCTTCCCCTTTCTCACCTCTAATCCCCCTTTGTTTATTTCACACCACCTTTGTACTTTAACACAGGCTTCTCATTAATGCTTAATGAGAAATCCAGTGTGATCAAATTCTAGCATCTTCATGACAACGCATTCCTCCTGAAGCTTGCAGGGAAGTGGTCCCCCCTTGGTTTCAATTTCAACCTCTGACATGAACAAATAACAAATAGTGTGACGGTGACTTATATGGTTACATGGTAACATTCTCTAAAAACAAGAAAAAAGGGACTGAAGTCTATTCACTAAAAGGTGAAACTCAGGAAAATTGGCAGGAGAAGAGAACAATCTAGACCAAATAGTCGATTTGGAAAGTGAGATAAAGGGGAGAATTTTTCTGGTTTGCCTATTTTGACCTAGAATTTTCACTTCTCCTGCCAATTCTCCTGAGTTTCACTGTTATTGAATAGACCTGATAACTATTCACACAACCGTTTCTTTTATAAAGAAGGCAAACAAAACTTTTTGAAGCAATTTATATCTGTGCTTTTAAAAGGAGAGAAAATCCTTCCTGATTCGAAAATGTCAATCTGATTTTGTTCTTGGATAAAAGTGGACTAGCTGATTTTCTTAACCCCTTCTTGATTACATATGGTAGCCACGTTGCACCATCTCCATTTTCTTTTATCCCTAGACATCCAAACACCACAGAGCTTAAAAATGCCACAGAGTTATTATAATATCATCTGTAACGTTCACCAATTAAAAGGGCGCTATAATGCAATTTTGCCCCCCCTTTTTATTCCCTTAAATAATTGGGCAGATGTCAGGGGTTTCCTGGGGTTGTGTCAGAGGTCGAAGCTGCACTCCGGCTTGTTGGCACGTGGCATTCTCAGAGGTCGGTGGACGTGATGTGGCAGGCAGCTGGCAGCAGCAACCCTTCGGCTCTCACGCACCACTCACGCCTCGTCCGGCTCCCTTGACGAGGAGGTGTCTTGGTCGGGTCCATGATCATGGTGCCGGAGACAGACCCAGCTTGCCACCACCGGCTCAGTGGCCAGTTTTTGCTCCTCTCCTCCTGTCCTCTGCGAGGATTGGACAGAGAGGCAGTGACAACGGCCAGAGGGGCGGTGCAAAGGGGCTGTGGCTTCAATCCAGCTACAGGATTCCCAGGGACCTGAACTGCACCCTCCTCAAGGGGTGGAACCAGGAGTACCTGGGCAGGGTTCACGGTTTAAAAGTCAGGTTCACCTATCCCCATGTGCTGCTCAGTTGTTGTCTTTACCTGTATGGTGACAAGTCCCAGCTACTTCTAGACTTTTCCTGGTAGACCTAGCATGAATTTACACAGCAAAAATTGAGCAGATAAGAACTGAAATCTCCACAATGCCAACTTCACCCATGCAGGAAGATGCTAACCATGTCTATCCTCACATGTTTACCTCGTTCCCTTCAGCTACTGAATAAGAGGTCCTTAAACCACTACGGTCCTCTCATCCCACTACCTGCCCCTCGACCCGTTCCCTCGCATCTTGCCAAAACATTTTCTGTTTCTCTTGTACCATCCTTGACCCATACCTTTAATCTGTCTTTAACCTCTGGGGTCTTTCCTGCTCCCCTCAAACATGCCACAGTAGTCCCAATCCTAAAAAAAATCTCTGGATCCGACTGCTCCCTCCAACTACTGCCACATTTCCCTGCTCCCTTTTGCCTCCAAACTCCTCGAAAAGCTTGTGTATGCCCGTCTGATTGACTACCTCAACACCCACTCTCTCTTTGACCCTCTGCAATATGGCTTTCGCTCACTGCACTCAACAGAAACATCTCTTGCGAAACTGATCAATGACCTTGTAACCGCTAAATCCAATGGGTGCTACTGCTGATCCTTCTTGACCTCTCTGCCGCCTTTGATACAGTTGAGCACTCAATCCTCCTTCGAACTCTTAGTGATATAGGCCTTCAAGGTTCTGTTCTTTTATGGTTCGCTTCTTACCTGTCCCAACAATCGTTTAGTGTCTCATTTGCTGGAAGTACCTTCTCCCGGCAGCCTGTCTCTGTTGGGGTGCCCCAAGGTTCAGTACTGGGCCCTCTACTTTTTTCAGTCTACACTGCCTCTCTAGGAAAACTGATCAGCTCCTTTGGATTCCAGTACCACCTATACGCTGATGACACTCAAATTTACCTCTCCTCCCCTGATCTCTCTCCAGGTCTCCTGGATCAAGTCACTGACTGTCTCTCCGCTGCCTCAAATAGGATGGCTTTCCGCTTCCTTAAACTCAATCTTGCCGAAACTGAAATTCTCGTCATTCCTCCCTCCAAGAAGAACCCAATACCACCTATCTATCTACAAGTAAATGGAACACCCATTAGCGCAACACCGCAAGCTCGCTGCCTTGGTGTCACTTTTGACTCTGACCTAACGTTCTCTTCCCACATCCAGGCAGTGACCAAATCCTGTTATTTTCAAATCAAAAACATTGCCCGTGTCCGCCCCTTTCTGACACAAGATACCGCAAAAGTGTTGGTTTCATGCTGTTGTCATTTCACGACTTGACTACTGCAACTCGCCGATTTCCCCTTTGCAATCTGTAATAAATGCAGGGGCCAGTCTTATTTTTCTCACTAAACGCACCTCGCGTACTTCCCCACTCTGCCAGTCTCTCCATTGGCTTCCTGTACGTTTCAGGATACAGTTTAAAATACTGATGCTCACATTCAAATCACTCAATAACTCAACCCCTCCCTACATGTCTTTGTTACTCCGCAAGCACGTCCCATCTAGACAACTCCGTTCAGCAGGTGATCTCCACCTGTCATCAGTCTATACACGCACGGCAAACTCTCGCCTCCAAGACTTCTCAAGGGCAGCACCAGTCCTGTGGAATGACCTGCCTCACCCTATCAAACTCTCCCCTGACCTTCAGGCCTTCAAGAAACCCCTCAAAACCCATCTCTTCAGATTAGCGTACTACATCACTGATGCAACTCATCCCTCTGCTCACCTACTCACACATGATTAAAGCTGCTTCTATGGCCCCACCATTCCCAAACCACTGGCACAAATGATCCTGCTATCTAGTGAAATTCCTCTTGTCTTCCTCAACCCCAGTCCCTCTAGACCAGGGGTGGGCAATTACGGCCCTCCAGATGTTTTGAAACTACATTTCCCTTGAGGCTCTACAAACCTAATGAGCAGCCGAGCATCACAGGAAATGTAGTTTCAAAACATCTGGAGGGCCGTAAGTGCCCACCCCTGCTCTAGACTGTAAGCTCCTATGAGCAGGGCCCTCTACACCGCTTGATTCCATCTTATGTCCGTTTATATGTATTTCGTTCCCTTTGGTTATTGTAAAGCGCTGGGGAAACTGTTGGCGCTATATAAATGATGACAATAATAATAATAATATTCTGACCTATAGCCTGTCTCCACACTAACGAACCTTTGCTGCCTGCACCGTCCCTTTGCTTGGATTGACCACAAGATTGCCTCCCGACCTACCTGATACCACGTCTGTCGAATTATTCCTGCATACTGCGAGCCAACCCCAGGAAAATCTGACAGCAGATGATACGGGTACCATCTGCCAAATTATTTTTTTTGTTTTAGGCGTCAATACTCACCTTTTCTCCCTCCACTGTTCCTCTCTGTCAGCTCAGGGCTTCTGAAATGCAGAGTCCTTGGAGCTTATTTATGCAGACCTCTCTCCTACTTTTCTACGTGGCTAACTTGTATATATATATATATATATTCTGTCTTATCTATTGTACAGCACTATGGAACTAGTTACAGCTTTATAAAACCTTGTAACTGTATCTACACAACTTGTGTTGCGTATGATGCTCAAATTGGACATTGCTCGGAACTTGTGTACATTTGTCATGTATTTTGCAGTGTAATTAGAGATATTGGGTTTGAGGTAGGAATGGGTTAAATAAATTTACCTGCCTCTCAAAAGCAATAAATTATAATTTATTTCAATCTAAACCTCCTAACCCTTCTACCATGTCATCATTAGCTCTTAACTTTTACTTTGAAACATTGGAATTTCTGTCTTCAGCACACCATGGACATGCGTCTTATATAATCTGAAGACCCCAAACTATCAAAAGCCCATAATGCAACTCAAAGACCTATAGCCTAATGTGGCATTGCATAGTGCTACACACCTCCAAAACTCAACAGTGAGCTGACATCTATTATTCAGAGCTCAGGAATATTTATACACGGCCCAAAGATTTTAATAGATTTCAATTAAGAGGGTAAGCTCTAAATCAGTGTTTCCCAAACCTGTCCTCGGGACCCTCAAACAAGCCAGATTTTGCAGATCACCTTGGGGAAACGCAAACTGAATCCTGCAATCACTGATCAGCAAATCATATCACCTGTGCTGAGCTTCAGATACCTGGAAAACCTGGTGAGGCGGGGGGGGGGGGGGGGGTCCTGAGGACAGGTTTGGGAAACACTGCTCTAAATGATAGCATATTGATAATGGAAAGCCACAGCATTCATAGGCATACCAGTGGTTCATGCACTCTGCCACAGATCGGAATGACATCATAATTTTAGGAATGATCCCTTCCTTTCATGCCACCCTAGCAGATATAGTTGTAACTAGGGATGTGCAATTTGTTCCGTAGCAAATCGATTTTCGGACAAAATTTACCATTTTCGTGCTTCCGAGGGCATCCCGAATCCAAAATGTTGACCACACAAAATTTTCAGATCGACTCGAAATTTCGAGTCATTCGATTCGATTTTTCGGATGATTCGAAATTTCGGGTCGATTCGATAAATCGGGTCATTTCGGCATTTGGATCATTTCGGTGATTCGGGTCATTCGGTTCAGTTGTTTTTTTGTTTTATGCGGCATTATTATACTGTAGAGGTGCTGCCCGGCAGTGTGTGGACTCATATGCTGCATTATTATACTGTAGAGGTGCTGCCCGGCAGTGTGCGGATTCATATGCTGCATTATTATACTGTAGAGGTGCTGCTCGGCAGTGTGCGGATTCATATGCTGCATTATTCTGTAGAGGTGCTGCCCGGCAGTGTGCGGGTTCATATGCTGCATTAATTATACTGTAGAGGTGCTGCCCGGCAGTGTGCGGATTCATATGCTGCATTATTATACTGTAGAGGTGCTGCTCGGCAGTGTGCGGATTCATATGCTGCATTATTCTGTAGAGGTGCTGCCCGGCAGTGTACGGGTTCATATGCTGCATTATTATACTGTAGAGGTGCTGCCCGGCAGTGTGCGGATTCATATGCTGCATTATTCTGTAGAGGTGCTGCCCGGCAGTGTACGGGTTCATATGCTGCATTATTATACTGTAGAGGTGCTGCCCGGCAGTGTGCGGATTCATATGCTGCATTATTCTGTAGAGGTGCTGCCCGGCAGTGTGCGAGTTCATATGCTGCATTATTCTGTAGAGGTGCTGCCCGGCAGTGTACGGGTTCATATGCTGCATTATTATACTGTAGAGGTGCTGCCCGGCAGTGTGCGGATTCATATGCTGCATTATTCTGTAGAGGTGCTGCCCGGCAGTGTACGGGTTCATATGCTGCATTATTATACTGTAGAGGTGCTGCCCGGCAGTGTGCGGATTCATATGCTGCATTATTCTGTAGAGGTGCTGCCCGGCAGTGTGCGAGTTCATATGCTGCATTATTCTGTAGAGGTGCTGCCCGGCAGTGTGCGGGTTCATATGCTGCATTAATTATACTGTAGAGGTGCTGCCCGGCAGTGTGCGGAATCTAATGCTGCATTGAAACCTATGGGTTAAAAGCCTTGTTTCTTTAACCACTTCGCTGCTGAGGACGCGCTCAGCGCGTCCTCAGCAGTCCCGCTGGTATGCGGAGGACGCGCTGAGCGCGTCCTCCCATTGGGGTCAGCGTTCGGCCGGGTTCCGGCCGATCGCTGGCCCCTCCGGTGCGGGCTGACATCCTGGATGTCAGCCCGGCATCCGGACCAGCAGCCGCCAGAATTAGGTGTCATCGCGGGGGCGCGATGACACCTAATTCAGGCGCCTCTCTCCCTCCCGATCGGCGGCTCTGCGGGGGTTAACCCAGGCATCATTTGGAAGGGCACAGCCTGCCCTTCCAAATGATGCCTGGCATTAACCCCTGGGGAGCTGGATCGCGAATCGGCGCTGAAAAGCGCCGGTTCGCGATCCTTTCCCGGAGCTGGCCGACATCTTGGATGTCGGCCAAGCCTCCGGGAACTCCCCCAGAGGACTGGCGTCATCGTGCGTAGCACGATGACGCCAGTCCTAGAGTTAACCCCTAACTGCCACCAACTGTGGAGATAGGGAGTTCCAATGAACTCCCTATCTCCCGATCCGTGGCAGCTAGGGGTTAAATTTTGGTATCGTTGGATCGGCCAGAGCATGGCCGTTCCAACGATACCAAACATGAAAGTGAAACATTTTGTAAAAAAAAAAAAATGAAAAAAAAAAAATAAAATAAAAAAAAAAAAAACACTTTTTTTTTATTTTTTTTGGTTTGTTAATGCAGCAATATTGTTCCCATTTCAATTATAATGTGAACAATGATGCTGCACTAACGATTTTTGTATGCGGTGCGTTTGTTAAAAATAGTGTAATTTTCCCCAAAAAAAAATGTAACGAGACCCCATCTCTAATTATTTTAACAAGCGCACCCCATACAAAATATAACCGCAATTGCTCGCATGTTAAAATGTGGAAAAAAACACTTTACACATTGTAAATTATTGAAAATACATATTTTATTGCATTTTCTGTTATAATATACAGACATGACATAACGTATACATATAATAATGACATATTATGAATCTACCGAGTCTGACGGAAAGAACGATATATAATATGTCTGGGTCATATACTAAAATAAGCCTTCAAAACACGTTTAAACATGATGCGCAAAACAGGTAAAAATGACCTCAGCATAGGGGCGGGAAAAGCCTCAGCAGCGAAAGGGTTAAAAAAGTTATGAAACCCCAAAAATGCTTAAAAAATCTTAAAAGAATAACTAAGTAAAGGAACTTTAATTCTATTGGTACTAATCTACTTCCCATTTTTAAGTAAGCAATAAAAAAACAAATAACTCATTAAAAAACGAAAAACCAAACTGATCCGAATCGCTGAAATGATCCAAACAACAAAATGACTCGAATCTTCGAATCGATATCGAATCACCGAATCAAAATGAAAACGGTCCGAAACGACCCGAAATGAAAAAAAAACACCTGGAAAAAGAGACAAAACAAAATTTTCAGCGGTGCACATCTCTAGTTGTAACCTAAATATACTGTTAATTAGAAAGTGTTATTTAATTCATTTTTTTCCAACTATCCCAAAGACTCGGAGGATGTAGCAAATTACCTAATGCCTACATCCCTAGCAGGGTTATCTCATTCCATCCTCTTGTTATAGTTAACCTACAGTATACTATTGTTTAACTGTGAACTATCATACACAGCATGAAAAAATTCACCATGCAATGGACCGGGTAAATGCATTTTAATAAATCCTTTGCAGAAGTACTTTACCAGCTTCAGTGCTGTGAAAGGGTTAATGGCATATAATGGCTGGGGTGGTGGTTGTTTTTTTTTCTTTTTGACAGCTGCTGGGTCTTCCAGCTGGACAGTGTTAAATGCCATTTGGATGGCATGTCTGCCCCTCCCTGCTCCAGCTCTGGAAGCCTAAGATTTGTCACGCTTTGCAGGCCTAGATTGCACATTATGAGCAGCCTTTGTCCTTAATTTCCACACTGTCCTACTGGAGCTCGATATGCGCACCTACACTCGCCCCCTCTTTCCTTCCTCCCAGGTCACTTCTTTGCCATGCAAACACATGCACCCGGCCATCTGGCTCAGCCCTCTGGCACTTCCCTCACATTGAAGTACAGCTGAGCAGCAGATGTGGCAGGGAAGTGCAATAGACATCCACTGGACAGAAATGTGCACAGATATATCCAGCAAACTCCCTACCTCTTTCTCCAGGAGGACACCAGCAGCCTTTGGGGAAAGTGTATTTTTTCCAGTCACGACTAGTGCAGCCTTGTGGAAAATCCTTTAAACACTGGGATTATTTGTCAAAAGCCTGCTGTCTTGGAAAAATAGTCTAACACCGGGCGAAAGAAATAAAACCAGATTATAAGGGAGAAGGTTTAACTTTTTTTTCTTGCTAACACATATTTTGCAGGAGGCGATGAAATTTTCTTAATTAAAAAAAGTACCTCGGAGAAAGGCTGTCTACGTCTTACATTGAAAGTTTTAAAGCTGTTTAAAGCGTTTTTAGATAATTGCAGGCATTTTCCATGTATCAATCATAAGTCTGTCCACTCAATCAGCACAGCTACCCTACTGTCACATCTCCGGATCAATGAAAATGATCCCTTTTATCAGATGTGCAGGCATTTAGTACAATGCTGTGGCAGGCCTGAGAGGCTCCTGTAATCCTAGGGCCCGATTCCAAATGAGCCGCTTGGCTAACGGCTCCAAGTGCTATCTCAAGCTTGTGGCTTAGTTATTGCTGAAAATGAATAACTCCCATACTATGTATAGGATATGTTAATTTGCAATTAGCCGATTGAAGAAGGAGCTCAAACTGATATTCAGAAATAAATACCAGCTCTTAAACCGTAGTGTGAAGTAATTTTGCACTTGCAAATTCCAGTTAGCGGATTGCGGTTGTTACGGTTCGAGCTGCTGATGCGGCAGCTCGGACATAATAGCGGCATGACTGCTTAGGTCTGGGATTTCCCTTTATTGCCTATGCCACCAAACAACCATCTCAATAAACACACATGACACATATGTATTTTTGGAAAAGGGCAAAGGCCACAGCTCTGTTAAATAACAATTAATAACCGTAAAATTAATCTTTAATACTTCTTATTCTGACCCCTCTGCCCAAACCTGCAGAGGGCAGTTCCAACTCCTAAAACCCAAGAGCTCATCCAGCATGTCTCTTGCTGACTCTGTACAGCATGTCACACACTGGAGCTGCACAGAGCCCAGCTTGTTCCTTGCTGTGGTGCAGCCCTTGAAGGAGCCGCGACTGCAGAAAGATATGTCCTTAGCATCATCAGGGAGGTGATAAAGAATTCCATCTGGAGGACTCAGAAAATTCAGATTTTTTGGAGTCTTTGGTATTTTAGAATTCCGGATAAGTGGCACTCGAACTATATATACAATCTAAGAAGAAAAAAAGATTCCGTCGACCTGTTTGTTAACATTATTGTGCAAAAGGACAAGAGCTTGGGCCTAGAGACTAGAATAAAACAAGAAAAAAATCCATTTTGCAATCAAGAATCATAGTTCTTTCCTCTCATCACAATTAGATTTTTTTTTCTTCCATTTGCTTTTGAATAAAATCAGACATTATTAATATGTGTATTTCTATTCATATAATGTCTGCATTATATTTTTGCTTTCTCTGCTTTCTGTTCTCAGATGGAACCATAGTTAGAATGGCCAGATGTCCGATTAAATAACATATTGTCGTCTTTGTTGATTTTCTACTTGATTGATTATCCATGTGGGCAGACTAGATGTGCCGAAAGGTTCTTATCTGCCGACATTTTCTATGTTTCTATGTGTGGTATCAACCCCTTGCAGTGCCGGACTGGCCTACCGGGATGCCGGGATGTATCCCGGTAGGCTGCTTTCACTTTGGGCCGCTTTTATTTATTTGTTGTGGCCGCGGGTTGGCCTGGGTTTAAAATGCAAGGCCACTGCCAGACTTCCTAATGGTCAGCTCCGGTATCGGACTCTCTTGAGGCCGAATCCGGAGCTGATTGGTCTCCTGCCACCCTCTGTGCGTGTAGGGGCCGGGCCGACTAGCAGAGTGAGGGGCCGGAGGCGGGGCAGGCTGGTTTGCAGAGTGATGGGCTGGACTCCGGAGATGGGACAAGTGGCTTGCAGAGTGAGGGGCTGGGCTGACAGCCACTGCAGCGTCCGTGCCTTCCCAGATACTAGAGGCTGGGAACGGCACGCACGCTGAACTGGTGCCGCCCCTTCAGCCAGCACGTGATGCACGCAGACGCAGAACGTCTCCGCGCCGCGTGTCTCACTCGCTAGTGGCCGCAGCTACTGGAGGAGGCCAGCCCGTTGAAGGCTCCTATACTTACCCGCCAGGTGAGTCCAGAGCTGTATTTTGGCCTAGGCCGATAAGGCCTAGGGCGGCATTTTTAATGGGGCGGCAAAAAAAGCCACCCTCTACACTAAAAAAGCCCCCCACCCCCTGCCGCTCACTGGGACCCGCGGTTTCTAAGATCAAAAGGCCTCAGCTCCGGAAGCTTTCTCTGTCCAGCGCGCGCAGCTTCCATAAGTGCCGGAGCGAGCTGAAAGAGGGAAGCGCTGGGTTGCCATAGAGACGAGTCTCCGCTGGTGGGCGGAGCCTCGCTCATCATGGCAACACACACCCGGCAGCTGTGGGGTCTCTGGTAGGGGCGGGGGCCACAGACTATGGGGGACTTGATGGGGCACAGTCACAGACCTTGCTTACTCTCAGGTCTGCTGCTGAAGCCACATGCACTGCAGCGCTGTGAGGAAGTGATCATATGACGTCACTTCCTCCTAGCGCTGCCTCCAGCAGCTGCATGATCTCCACAGCAGGACCCATCCCCAGTTTCTAAGGGGAGGGGGGGGGTGTATGAAGTGAGTGTGGGGGGAGATGAAGTGAGTGTGGGGGGAGATGAAGTGAGTGTGGTTGGGAGATTAAATGAGAGTGGGGGTGAAACTAAGAGAGTGGGGGGAGATGAAATGAGTGTCGGGGTGAAATTAAATGAGAATGGGGGAGATGAAATGAGTGTGGGTGGGAGATTAAATGAGAGTGGGGGAGATCAAATGAGTGTGGGGGAATGAAATTAAATGAGTGGGGGAGATGAATTGAGTGGGGGGAGATGAATTGAGTGGGGGGAGATGAATTGAGTGGGGGAGATGAAATGAGTGTGGGGGAATGAAATTAAATGAGTGTGGGGGATGAAATTAAATGAGTGGGGGAGATGAAATGAGTGTCGGGGTGAAATTAAATGAGAATGGGGGAGATGAAATGAGTGTGGGTGGGAGATTAAATGAGAGTGGGGGAGATCAAATGAGTGTGGGGGAATGAAATTAAATGAGTGGGGGAGATGAATTGAGTGGGGGGAGATGAATTGAGTGGGGGAGATGAATTGAGTGGGGGGAGATGAAATGAGTGTGGGGGAATGAAATTAAATGAGTGTGGGGGATGAAATTAAATGAGTGGGGGAGATGAATTGAGTGTGGGGGAGATGAATTGAGTGTGGGGGGGATGAAATTAAATGAGAGTGGGTGGGAGATTAAATGAGCGTGAGGGGAGATGAAATGAGTGTGGGGGAAATGAAATTAAATGAGTGTATGGGGGGTATAAAATACGACACATTACTGTTGGTTTTATTGCTGTGGAGCTCTGTGATACACTCATACACACTGCACATTACTGCGGGTTTTATTGCTGTGGAGCTCTGCTATGCTCATACACAGCGCACATTACTGAGTTTTATTGCTGTGGAGCTCTATGATACGCTCATACACACTGCACATTACTGTGAGTTTTATTGCTGTGGATTCTGTGATAGGCTCATACTCAGCGCACATTACTGTGGGTTTTATCGCTGTGCAGCTCTGATACGCTCATACACACCGCACATTACTGTGGGTTTTATTGCTTTGGAGCTCTGTGGTACGCTCATACCAAATTTGGTAAATGGCTATACACCTTCAATATATGGGTCATTTGATATATATATTGTATACTTGTGTCTGGCAATTGGCCAGAAGGGCTAATTTATTGGACTGTGGTCCTGTGCTATGAATATGCTTTATGACTGCTGAATTGTGGCATCTGCTGGATGGCACTACATCCACCACTTAGGAGGATCGCGCTTTGCAGCCCTGAGGGGGGGGCAGGCGGGCGTCGAGTGGACGCTGGCTCGTTAGCATTTTCTTTAACGCACGCTAGTGCGTTAAAGAAAACGCCTAGTGTACCCCCGGCCTTACTGGGGCTGGTATGAAATTATTTCCAGGGCTGGTTTTTATCCCCAGTCCGGCCCTGACCCCTTGTGAAAACCGATCTTGTAAAGCACTGCGGTATTTGTGGCGCTATATAAATAAACGATAATAATAATAAAAAAAAAGAACAGTGAAATAAAACATTATTAGAACTGCAACAATTCTATGTGGATGAAGCACCATCACTAGATGTTTCACCCTAGTTATCATTTGTCTCCTCAAAAGATGAAGTGATATTCATTGAATATGTGTTCATCAAAATCAAACCTGTACAGGAGTTCTTTTTATGCGCTTTCCCAAAACTAGCGGAATCCATTCTCTGTAAGGAGAGCTCTTTTCTTACTGCCTGCTAACTAATTATTTGACCTTGGCTTGTTTTCACTTTGATAAAAAAACAGCTTTGATCCTGCACAGTTTTTGTTTTCACAGAAACACGAATTGGAGCAAAAGGAGATACAATTATGTAGTTTTGTATCATCAAATAACGATATATATTGCTAATTAAGTTAAAAATTTCTGATATCTACAACAATGTGCACAGACCTGATCTAGCACAGAAATGTTAGCTTACACTTGCAAGAAATTCGAGAAAATACATTTATATTAATATTATGATTAAAAAAAAAATCGGAGTTTTCCTTAAATATTTATTCAACCGTTTATTCTTTTCATTTGCAGCAAAAAGTCTCTTTATTTATTTTTGTACTTTTTGGGCTTTTTTTTCTCCCAGATTTTTTCTTAAAATGGCATTTTTTTCTGTAATAGATCTTTTTATTATTTTTCATAGGACCTTATAGATTATTTCCAGGCATTTTTATGTAGTAGTTTATTTAAAACCCCGTTTAAAAAGTTGCAGTGTTTTGGGTTTTTTTTTACCCGTTTGGCGGCTTGGTGGCTTTTTCTCGCAGCAGGTTGGCGGTCTGCTTGGCGGGTCGTCGGCTTTTTTCGGAATGGGGTGACAGTCTGTTCGGCAATGCTTCGGATGCATTTGGCAGTTTTTCAATTTGGTTGGTGGTTTTGTGGTAGTTTTTATGATTTGATTCGGCGGTTTTGCGGTGAACACTGTCTGTGACATTTTGGTGCTCTCTGAATAACCATTAGTGTCCTCAGTGAACAAAACATTTTCCCACTAGTGCTGTAGCGTCAATGATTCCTTCTAGTCATTAGCTTTCATTCTAGGGATCTTTTTACCTCATTAAAAAGACACTATCACTTACATAAACTGTAACTAGATTACTTGTGCATTACAAATAAAACACATATTATCGAACAGATGTTTGAAGTAATTACATGTAAAAATAGCAAATAAACTTAGATTTTATTCTACTCTTTCCATTTTGTGAATTTTTCCCATGATGCAACATTTACCAAAATCTGTGCAAAGGTTTTACTTTACTGTTGTGGTTTAAATAATCTGCAGAATTTAACAGTTAATGAGCTGGAGGAGGGAATGTTTAGATATGGCGGCAGGAGGTATCTTGTTCTCTAGGCTACCCAAGGTAAGTGCTGGCTGCTGAATGAAATTAGTCGGGGAGCTTAAAAGACTTCTAATCTAGCCCCTGGCGATGTCCTTTGAATACATCCCACAAAATACAATGATTTGGGTTGTGATTGACTCATTCACTCCATTATATGGCCAAAGTCACACAATGAAGAGCATGTGATGTAAAGATAGGGTGGGGGAGCAGTTTACAATGTACAATATCACAGAATGGTGAACCCAGTGACACATATGGAGTAAAATATTTTCTTAACTAAGCATACAAGAGAAAAGCAAAGTAGAGTACATGTAAAATATCAGATTGCAGACTTGTCCCGGTGGTGGCTGACATCTTTGGACCCCTGTATCTCCTGATCGGTGACAGCTAGAGGGTCATGTTTGGTATCATTGAAAAGCTTGGCCTTGATTCATGACCATGTTTCAATTAAACAAAAAAATTCATAAATAAAAATAAACAATAACCTTTTTTTTTATAATAAACGGTTTATTAGATATTGGATTAAAACAGGAATATTTTTTTTTTAAAACATATTTTTATTCGTCTCAGATCAAGATGAAATTACAGAAAAAGGGGTAACAGTTTTTTTCCTTTTCATATCATGTACAATCTGTAACAATGCAAAATCACAACTTCTGGTTTTAATTAAAGTATTACATCCCAAACCAGCACCGAAGTGTCATGGCGATGTCAGCATTTAAAGCTCAGAGGTGGACGGCTGGGTTAGGGTATCCCGGGAAGTGGAGGCAAGAAAGTTAACTAACAAGTGGTCAGAGGTATCTGAGGGGATCAGTGGGGTGCTCCGCAGCATTTGTAGGGAATACCATGGGGCATTGCAGAACGTGTTTCGTAGGGAAGTTTTGACCTCAGGTGGTAAGGCACGAATAAAAGGGGACCAATGAGTAAAGAATTGTTGAGTTTTCTCAGTCTGGTGTAGTGAGGCCTCAGACCAGTCAGCCAAGAATATGGAATAAATTCTGTCGTACATCATGCGGAATGAGGGAGGGGTACCAGATATCCATTGAGATAATATGGCCTTTTTGCCCGTCGCTGCTAAGAGACCTAACCAAAACCGGTCACATCTAGAGAGGGGTTGAGGGGTCTGTCTAGTTGGCAAGTTAAAAATAGCCCAGTTAGGAGTGAAAGGAATCTCGATTCGGAGAACCAGAGAGCTGAATCGGCGTACGGTGTCCCAAAACAATTGAATAAAGGGGCACGACCATAGACAATGATGAAGGTCGGCTGGGGAAAAATTGCATTTTAAACAGTTAGCATTAGGTTATAGTCCCGAACGGGCCATTCTGTCTGGCGCCATGTAGGCTCGGTGGAGTATCCTATAAAACATGTCCCAATAGTTGGCAGATGGGAGAGTGCGTCTAGATACCAGAGTAGTCGACACCAGGTCGTGGGGGGTAAGGTTTGGAAAAGTAGTGGCCCATCGAGAGATAGCCTTCCAGGATTTCGAGGTGGGGAGTGAATGTTGTAGAAGTGTGTAAATGGTTGAAGTCGAGGGAGGAGACTTCTGTGCAGTTGTGCGAGAAGGAACTGTCTAAGTTGTAAGTAATAAACAGGGTGTATAGTTAACGGGGCAATGCGTTCTGTCAAGGCTGTGTAAGAGTAAGGCAGACCTGATGCTCCGTCTAGGTAATGGTGTAGAAGTCTAAAACCTCGCTGGGCCAGGGTTCGAAAGATAGGAGCAGGGGAGGCATTTTGAAAGTGAGGGTTGTGCAAGATAGGGGACCAAAGGGATGTTTGCCAGGACAATTGGAGGCGTTTACGAATTCTGACCCAAGCTAATTTCGTTGTGGAGAGCAAAGGGTTATCGCGTAGGGGAGGGGGGATGGCTGGAGAGTGTTGGTGAAGAAATGCTAGTAAAGAGGAGGCAGGGAGTAGCGCTTGTTCCACATGTAAGGCTGTGAAGCGTGAAGTATCATTCAGCCAGTCCGATACGTAACGATATAGTGCTGCTAGGTTATAATCTAGTAAATTGGGGAAGTTGATCCCTCCCCTCGCTATCGGTTGCTGAAGGCTAAGGAGTGGTATACATGCCCGCTTATCTTGCCAAATAAAGGACGCATACAGCCTGTTGAATAACTGAAGATCAATAGGTTTCAGTAGGAGAGGCAATGCTTGTATAGTGTACAGTAATTTGGGAAATAAGGTCATTTTAATAAGTGAGGCCCGCCCCAAGTAAGAAAGTGGAAGTGAGCTCCAGGCCTCCAAAAGTGATTTTGTTTGGGCTAAGTGAGGGTCTATGTTGAGTTTGTATAAGCGGGAGAGGTCAACCGGTAAAATAGTACCCAGGTATTTAATATACGGCGAGGGTGCCCAGGAGAAGGGAAAGCCCTGGAGCCATGAACCCTGTGGTTTGGGGCCTAGAGGTAAAGCTGCTGTCTTGGCGTAGTTGATTTGGAAGCCGGAGGCTACGTGGAAGGAGTCAAACAACTTCAATAGGGGAGGGATCGCGGAGGCGGGGTCTGAAAGGAATATTAACAAGTCGTCTGCAAAGGCTACAACTTTTAATACTACTGTGGGGGACAAATGAATTCCTGATATTGTTTGGGACATCTCTATGATACGTATTAGAGGTTCTAGGGCCAGGTTAAATTATAACGGGGACAGAGGACATCCTTGCCTAGTTCCTCGTTCTAGGTTAAAGGGGGCGGAGTTGAGTCCATTTGCTGTGATCATAGTGGAAGGTGTAAGATAGAGTGCACGGAAAAGTGTTAAGAATGTCTTACCAAAATGATGAAACTTAATAAATCTGACTAAATAATCCCATGAGATCCTATCGAACGCCTTATCTGCGTCACAGCTAAGTAAGAGGTTTGAGGGAAGATGACCATATTGCCGCTATGGCTTTGCGTATATTAGTGGTGGAATGGCGGCCGTTAAGGAACTCTGTTTGCGAAAGGATTTTACCAGGAAGGATACATTGAGATTTCTCTCGTTTTCAAGTATGTCCTGGTTGGCGAGTATGTACCGTTAGGTGTCTTGCCAAGGACACTTACTGGAGAGGTTGCTCGCTGGGATCGAACCCATGACTCCACAGGCTCTCTCCATGCAGAGCGGTGACATTACCTCTACTCCACCCAGCCGGTATATGTTGAGGACCTATGAGGCGTGCAAGGGGTTTTTGAAGACGGCGGGCCATGATGGAGGACAGTATTTTGAGGTCAGTATTTAGTAGTGCAATGGGACGATAGCAAGTAACCAATGTTGGGTCTTTTCCCGGTTTGGGGAGAACCACCACCCGTGCCTCATTAAAGGTTGGGGGCGGGGTCCCACCCCCCAGGATATTGTTATACAGTGTAACTAAGTGGGGAATCACCAGGCCAGAAAGGAGTTTGTAATATTCCGCCCCAAAGCCATCTGGGCCCGGTGTTTTTCTGTTTTTAAGTGAGGTTATTGTCGCTTTGATTTCGGCGTGTGTGATGGGTACTGAGAGTGCGTTGCGTTCTCCCGGGGAGAGTTTAGGCACTTGGGCTGTATGAAAAAGATTTAGTTGGGCGGCACAGTCATCGGGGCCTGCTTTATAGAAGTCCGCAAAGTAGGTGCGAAAGTGATCCACTATGTCATTAGGTTTGGTAAGAATGGTTCCGTCCGAGGTCTTGAGTTTTGAAATTAAGGGTCTAGTCTGGGTCTGGGAGCGTACCAAATTAGCAAGAAGTCGACCTTGTTTGTTGCCAAAGCGAAACAGAGCCTGTTTTCGACGTTGGCATGTACGGTGTGCTTGTTCTGTGGCTAAGGAGTCGTATCGCATCTTGTCATTTTTGTATTTTTGAAGGGCCGTGGAGGTTGGGTCTAAGAGATAAGCTCTATAGCTGCTAAGGAGCTCTGAGTGGGCATCAGAGAGGTGTCTAGAAGTCTCTTTTTTTGTGCGGGCGGCATATTCCATTATTTGACCCCGAAGCACTGGCTTCGAAGCAGACCAAAAAAGGTTGACATCGTCGACATGCTCAATGTTATCGTCCGTGTAATTATTCCATGCCAGTTCAACGTGAGAGGTGAAGAGACCGGAGGTCATGAGATGCGAAGGAAAGTGCCAGTTCCTAGAATAGGGCAACGGGGTTTCCAATGTTATTTCTAGTGTGATATGTGCGTGGTCCGTGAGAGTTATTGGGCCAATGTCTGTCCGTAGGGCACGGTTGGAAAGCAAGCTTGAAACCAGAGAAAGGTCTAGGCGAGAAAAGGATTTGTGCGGGTCAGAATAAAATGTGAAATCCATGCCCGTAGGGTGGTGGGAGCGCCATACGTCATCCAGGTCAAAATGGGACCTGAGGAAGGTCGGGCCTGTGTGTTGAGCACGTCCTCTAGCCATCGTACGACTGGGTGCTCGGTCTAAGATAGGGTCTGGGACCTCGTTGAAATCACCCCCCACAACCCTACGGGAAGAGTCGTGTAAATGGAGTAATGGTAACAGTGATTTAAAGAAAGTGAAATTAGGGCTATTGGGAGCATAGATGTTAAGTAGTTGTAGGGGTTCCTGTCCCACTGTCAGGGTGAGAAAGGTATATCTGCCTTCTGGGTCATTAATCTCAGTCAAGTCAGAGTATGGGAGACGTTTGTGGAGAAGGATAGTAGTACCACGCAATTTCTGCGTGTGAACGGATGATGTCTGGAAGCCTATCCAGGGGGCGCGTAGTGACTGGTTTGGGGAAGTCCAGTGCGTTTCCTGAAGGAAAATTATGTCAGGATCTAACTTTTTCAAATATTGTAGTACTTTTTTCCTTTTGATAGGCGAATTGAGGCCTTCCACATTCCAGGATACCAGTTTCAACGATTTGCGTGTAAAAATCTGTGGTTCTATAGGAAGGGTACTTTCAGACATAGTATCGTGGGTCATGGGGGATACCAAAAGCGGGTTCTAAGCTTTACCGTCGAGAACAATTTGTTAAGTGGGGCCGGGAACCGTCCCAGCATCTGCTCCACAGCCCCATATACATCAGCGAGCAGTGTTACCTTCTGCCTATGATTCAAAAGGCTAATCAGAAACATTTTAAACATTAAGCACCCAACAGGCTTCTGTATCTGGAAGAAACAAAATTGACCAGAAAACAAACAGAAGAGCCATAAACAATGTAACCGAGATGAACCAAAAGGGTCCGGGTGGTGAGTGGTAAACATACGGTTCGAACCGTGGTTGCATCTAGTCCTGCACCGGAGAGTTAGTAAAATCGAACAAAAGGGGGAAAAGTCGTAGGGATCCATTGCACCTCCAGGATTACGCTGATCCCGTCGCAGACGGTGGGCGGTGGAAGGGTATTCAGGTGTGGGCTGGAGGGTGGGCTTCCCAGATCAGATGTGGAGTGAGTCGGGGATCGTGTCGGTGCCGACGTACCTTTGCCCTGGGATTTGGTTGTAAAGCGTTTTGAACTTTTTGTGGATGATGCAATGAATTTATCCATGGTGAAGCGCAGGCAGGGTAATTGTAATATGCAGACAATGGGAGTGTCTAGAAAAATTATGATATACAGACAGTGCGGAGTGTCCAGAAAAATTATGATATACAGACAGTGCGGAGTGTCCAGAAAAATTGTGTTATGCAGACAGTGCGGGGTGTCCAGAAAAATTGTATTATACAGACAGTGCGGAGTGTCCAGAAAAATTGTATTATGCAGACAGTGCGGGGTGTCCAGAAAAATTATATTATGCAGACAGTGCGGGGTGTCCAGAAAAATTATATTATGCAGACAGTGCGGGGTGTCCAGAAAAATTGTATTATGCAGACAGTGCGGGGTGTCCAGAAAAATTATATTATGCAGACAGTGCGGGGTGACCAGAAAATTGTTTTTTTTTTGTTCTGAGGTGGTGGGCCGCGTAGGGGCCACCAAAAAAAATTAATATGCGTCGATAGTGGGCCTCTCAGGGACCACCAAAAAAAATATTTGTTACGTTCTTTGAAAATAAAAAATTTGTATGGGCCGCAGAGAAAAGATTTTAGATTTATATACAGTGGGCCCCACCTGGGCCACCAGAGAATTTTGTTAACAATGGGGATCCTATTGGGGCAGCAGGTATGTCCAGTGCATAAGGATGAGGCAAGCAGGTGGTGTAGGGCTCCGGTCCAGCATGAGTTGTGTGGTGGCACTGAGGGGGGATGGGTTGAGCAGGCCCGGGTGTTTACTCAGTCGTGTACTTGTCGTCAAGCGGCACGGGGGTTTTCTTTGCCGCCTCCGCTGATGGGTGGCACGGTGGTCTAAACAGGGGGGGGTCACTCCACCCTCGAGTTGAGGAGGTTGGGGCACGAACACCCAGAGGCACCGATCGTCCACACGCGGGGGGGCAGGAAGCCTTTCAAGTAGGCCTCAGCATGTGGTGGCGCCCCCGCTATACCGGCGCCGCGGAAGCCACCCGGTATTCCGGGCAAGCAGAGGCAGGATGGTGGATCGCTGGTGGCCCCCTCCCTGTGGCAGCAGCATCCAGCAATGGACTGTGCAGGGGCCGGGCGGAACCCGCAGAAGATTGCGCCCCCGCTCGGCACGGGTAGGGAGACGGCCGGTATACGGCCTGTGTACCTCCGGGAGCAACGAATGGAGGATCAGTGTGGTCACTGGTGGGATGTGAGCCTGGAGCCTCCCGGGTGCCGACGCTGAGCCAGTGGGGGACTGGGAATTTGTCGTCCCGTGGTCCCTGTCGGCGGAGAGCTATTAAAACGCGGCCATCTTCTCGGCCCGCCTCCCGGAAGTCAAACAATAACTTTTTTTTTTTTAAATTGAAAAGTTTTTATTGTTTTATGCAAGGAAAGGTACATTACAAAACAAAGCAAAATGTGATGTGTAACAGTGAGGCTTATCCAGTAGATACAAGACATTATGCAATTGTTGTAATATTTGCACTCCTATCGTAAGGAAAAACACATTTAACTCATAGATTGCAGAGGGTCATTTTTGGTAGTCGTCCAACCGAATAGTGATGAAAGATCATATGACAAGCCTCTGGTGTCGTAAGGGTGTGTAATAGCAAGGAGAAGAGGGGAGAAAAAAAGAAAGGAGAGAGAAGAAGAAAAAAAAAAAAAGGGGGGGCGTAGAGTTAGAGGGGGACAAGTTTGAGAGGAGGGGGTCCAGAAGGGTCAGAATAAGTATAGTGCAGGAAGGGAGCAATATTGTCATGGAGAATTGTGTTGTTAAAGGTACACATACGAACATCTGTTAGGTAGATCATTTGTTTCCTATATATAAAGTATCATTAGAGTCTAATGCTCCGTTGTGGTAGGGTCCCCCCGGCCTCCGCTGCCCTCCTCCAGCGCCTTCCTGAGCTGTGCTGAGGAGCAGTAAGTTGACCAGTAGTACCACGTCTCTGTATAGAGTTGTGCTACTTTTGTGGGAGATAGGGCTAGTTTCTCGTTTGACCTCAGGGTTTCCATCCTGTCAATCAGTGTTTTTAGGGGGGGGAATCGAGGTTGTTTTCCAGTATAAAGGAATCAAGGATCTAGCTACCAGGAGAATACGCAATAGTACTGATTTCTTCATTGATTTCAACGAAAATGGAAGTTGTGAAAGTAAGAATATTTGCGGTGTAAAGTCTAGGTCCACATCTGTAGTATTGCGCACGAGATCTTGAATTCTCCTCCAGTATGTTTGTATCAGAGCACATTCCCACCAAATGTGCAGATATGTGCCCATTTCAGTCGTGCATCTCCAGCAGGTTGGGGATATAGTGATATTAAATGTGGCCATAACGGCAGGAGTGCGGTACCAAAAGGTCAGGAGTTTATAGGATGTTTCTTGCAACTTGGCGACCTGAGTACCTGAATGAGTAAGGGACAACGTACCAGACCATACTTCATCTGTTATGGAAGTATTAAGGGTGCGCTCCCAGCGAGACATGTATTCCGGAGGTTCATTGACCAGGTCACGCAGAAGACCATATAGTGTGGACACGCCATGTGCTAACGGGGAGGTGCGTCGGCAAAGAGTCTCAAAGGAAGAAAGCGATCTAGTTAGAGAGTTGTTATTTGGTAAACTCCGCAAGAATGACTTAATCTGATGAAAATTGAAAAGTTCTGCAAATGTAGGGGCCGGCCGGTCAGGTGCCTCTAAAGTTACAAAGGTTCCATTCCGTATTATGTGGTGGACCCCTATGTTTGGGGAATCTGCGAGGCGAGTTGCCAATGATTGTAATATCTCAACAGGGAAATCCGGATTGTATCGCAAAGGCAGAAGGGGAGAAGGGTATGTTGATAGGGTATATTTTGTTCTAGCCTTGTGCCAGACGGTCAGCGTGTTGCCCACTGGGGAGAGTTCTTTAACAGTGTTTTTAACAGCAGACCAGGGAAGCCACGGGAGAGTCCACATAGGGCAGCCGGCTTGCGCTTCCTCCAAGTCGAGCCACTTCTGCTCAGGAGAGCCAGTCACCCAGTCAATCACTCTAGTTACCGTGTTTCCCCGAAAATAGGACCTACCCCGAAAATAGGACCTAGTGGGTTTTTGCCATCTGCTAAAAATGTAAGACCTACCCCCGAAAATAAGACCTAGTTGAGACCAACTTGAGGAGCCGCGGGGGAGAATTGCTGGCGCCAGAGGCTGCATTACCGTATGTATGTTGAGCAGGTTTATGCGATTCCCCGCATGGCTGTGCAGCGGGATGGATTGCATGGCTGTGCAGCAGGATGGATTGCATGGCTGTGCAGCGGAGCAATAACGGCGCCAGAGAAAGTGAGGCGGCAGCGGAGGAAGCAGAGCTGCATAAGCCGATGCTTCCTCTAGCACCGGCTCCTGTCCTACAGAGCTGAACATTCAATCCGTCCTTGGGTTCTGATCAGTACACTAAATCCCTGGCACAGCTTCCAACTCCTATCGCTGCATGGTGAATGAAGCGGGGGGGTGGGGGGCAGGAGAGGAAGCGTAAGCATTCAGGGGATAGAGATGGACAGACAGAGCCTCAGACAGGCATAGGTTTTTGAGGATGGATGTGTCCGTTCGTCTTTCAAAAAAGCTGCTCATTTCCAAAATTACCGCTAAATTACGCACGGTATTATCTGCTGAAAACTATGGCACAAGCTACAATATAGTGGCCTATAGTCCCCTATAGAACATCCATGATGGACTTGATGGTCTGGAACGCACCTACACAACCCTCAGCCACATTATCCCCACAAGAGATTTATATTGTATTTTTTACATGCAGCAAATAAATGTATGTTGTACATCCAAAAAATTAAAATATAAGACCTACCCCTGAAAATAAGACCTAGTGTGATTTTTGGGGTCCAAAAAAATCTAAGACAGTGTCTTATTTTCGGGGAAACACGGTACGTGCGTTGCGTAGTAATACAGGCTTGTGTCTGAGAGTACGAGCCCCCATTCTGTTTCGATTTGCAGAGTACGTCATGCTTGAGTCTAGGGCGAGTGTTAGGCCAGATGAAGGAAGAAAATAGCGTGCGTATCTCTTTATGAAATGATAAAGGAATGCAAATAGGGATCGTGTGGAATAAGTATAACAGGCGGGGCAGGAGATTAATTTTAATAACGCTGATGCGTCCCATCCAGGATAAATATTTCGGGGACCATCTAGCAATATCCGTTTTGAAGACCTCAAGAAGTGGTGTAAAATTTAATGTAAATAGCTTTGCGATATCTGGTGAAAGACGGATGCCTAGATATACGAGTGACGAGGAGCACCAGCGAAATGCATATTGCGTGCTCAGTACGCGTCGCCAATGCTTTTGTAGTGAGATTGCCAGGATTTCTGATTTCGAGTCATTTATTTTAAAGCCCGATAGCAAGCCGTATTCATGAAGCTCCTTAACCACTTCTGGCATAGACCCTACTGGGTCGGGTAAGAGGAACATTAAGTCATCCGCATATGCGGAGACCTTATGTTCGGCATGTGCACCTTGTATCCCTGTGATGCCCACGTTTTGTCGTATTGAGGACAACAGTGGTTCCAGACTAAGTGCGAATAAAAGTGGTGATAGCGGGCAGCCCTGACGCGTGCCGTTATGTATATGAAATGTGGGCGTGAGTGCTCCGTTTACTCTGACTCTAGCCGTCGGCGTCGAGTACAGTGCCGTAATCCAGCATAAAAAAGCTTCACCAACACCGTATCGTTTCAGTGTTTGAAACAGATAAGGCCATAGTACCCGGTCAAAGGCTTTTTCAGCGTCGGTCGAGAGAAGTAGTAACGGACGCGCCATGCATTTCGAGTGGGCAATGGCATTTATGACTCTAATTGTCGCGTCTCTGGCTTCGCGTCCCGGAATGAACCCTACTTGGTCAGGGTTAATTAGCTGAGGCATGAATCTTTTCAATCGATTGGCTAGGACTCGCGCTAAAAGTTTCATATCGTTATTAAGGAGGGAAATGGGTCTGTAATTTCCGCAGGCCGTGTGATCTTTCTCCGGTTTTGGAATTAGAGATATTGTCGCCATCAACGAGTGAGGGTGAGGTCTTATCCCTTCTCGGAAGGCACTAAATAGCTGCACAAGTGTAGGCAGGAGGTCTCTAGTATTTTTCTTATAGTACTCTATGGGCAAGCCATCTGGACCCGGGCACTTCCCATTTTTGGACGTCTTTAGTGCTTCCAGTATTTCTTCCGCAGTTATTTCCGTGCACATTGCTTCACGGTCCGTAGAGTCTAGGGGCTTAAGAACCGTACGTGCCAAGAAGGCGTCAATACGTTCCAAATTCCTATCTGCCGGTGTTGGAGTGTCCAATTTATATAGACCCGAGAAAAACCTCAGAAATTCCCCCGAGATTGCACTTGGGTCCGTTACAAGAGTACCCCCTAGTGAACGTATTTTTGGTATATAAGATTTAATACGTCTGTCTCGTAGTATCCGAGCTAGCAGTCTGCCCGGCTTGTTTTCTTGTAAGGCAAAAAACGAGCGAGATCTCATTGCCTGGAACCGAAGGGACGAGCTGGTCAGTTTGTCAAGAGCCTGTCGTGCCTGAACAAGGCGTTGATACATCGTGGCGTCATTTGATGTGATATGTACAAGTTCTAGCACCCTAATCGTTTCTAGAGGTGTGTTGCGTTCTAGAGTGTGCAATTTTTTCCTAGCCGTACCCTTGCTAATAAAGAAGCCACGTATGACCGCCTTGTGTGCCTCCCAAAGTGCCGAGATAGGTGTGTCAGATGTAGAGTTTTCCATAAAGAATTGTTCCAGTGTCGTGTGAAGTTCCTCACCAATGAGAGGGTCATCTAGCATTGAGACGTTTAGTCACCATTGACGTTCGCGGGGGAAAATAGCTGTGATTGTAGTGCCAATTTAATGGGTGTGTGGTCCGACCATGTTGTGGCCAAAATTTCTGCTGAGCTTGATAGGTTGAGGTTACTATAATGCATTAAGAAGTAGTCTATTCTCGAATAAGAGCAGTGCACTTGTGAGTAGTATGTGTAATCACGATCCATAGGGTGAAGTGCCCGCCAGACATCCACCAGCCTATTTTCATGTAGTGCGCGTCGGATTGTGCGCAAGACATGAGAGGGTGTGGCTGAGGTACCCACAGAGGAGTCAACCAGTGGATCAAGCGTCACATTAAAGTCCCCAGCGAGGATTGTAATCCCCTGCTGGAAAGTTTCCAGCGAGCGCAGTATTCGTGATAGACAGGTATGTTGTTTTTTATTAGGCAGGTATATAGATACAAAGGTATAAACTGTGTCAAGGATGGACCCCCTGACAAATATGTACAGTATCTACCGCCTTCATCTATCATCGTGGTGTCCAGTATGAAAGGGATATCTTTAGAGATTAAAATTGCAACTCCCCTAGACTTACTTTGGGAGTAGTTACTGAAAAATCCTACGGGATAGAATACGTCCTGCAAAGTCGGGGCTGACCCTGATCGAAAATGTGTCTCCTGGAGGAAGGCAACAGACGCACGTGAGGCCCTTAAGTCACTTAATAGACGAGATCGTTTTTCGGGAATGTTGAGGCCTCGAACATTATGGGTTTGTAGATGTAAGTCGCAAGGAGCATATGGCGTTTTCATATGGGGCATTGTAGTAGCGGAACACAAGAAGTACTTTTAAAGAAACTGGGTTCAATGAGTGAGTGTATCAGTATCAATTCCAATGTAAAAAAATAAATTAAAAAAAAATTACTGAGGTAGTGGTAGAGAAGGAAGCGTAGGGGGTTAAAAGGGAGGGAGGAAGTGGAGGAGAGGATAGGGGAAGGAGAGAAGAAAAGAAAGAAGAAAAAAAAAAAAAGGGATCAGAAAAATAAGGAGGTGTTAAGTGCACCAATCTGGGCGTCACCCGCCACCACAGTGCCGTAGGCCAGGTGGGAGGACTCTCAATTTGGGTTAAATGCACTATACCTCGCGTGGTACTAGTAAAGTGAAGGTACTAGTAAAGTTAGAGTGGAGCTCTCAGGTAAAAGGCCCGAATTCCACCGTCACTGACTGAATATGCTGTAGGGTAAAAACCGTGGTAGGCAGGTGAAAGTAGTAACAGGAGTAGGAGGGGCGTATAGCAGGAACGAGACTGTGCATCCCTATAGAGGGACCAATATCCATTTATATTATGCATATGTAAGCAATTAGAGAGGCGTGGGTAAATACGTTGTTGTAACCTTAACCACACCAAGGAACGTTATGTGATAACGAAACAGCGATAAAAGCAGATAACTCTTAATACGTTACGTAGCTTACCATCCTAGAGAAGGTAAGGCCCCTTAGAGGGGTAATGCATGTATAGACCAGCTATGGTAACAATCTTAAAACAGTTATAATAACCCTTATTAAAAACTTAAAGGTAGAATCATATAATGCGCCAACCGTGCGTAAACATCAAACAGTTGAGAAACCATTGCCCTCCCCCCACCCAAGCGACCGTCCCACCCCCTCCCACCCTCCCCTTCTAACCCGCTATACCTCCCCTGTCACTTATCAATGAGGTTGTTACTCTAGAGCTCTAGTCTGGAGCCAGCTGCGCACTCCCCATCATCTTGGGGAAGCTACTGCGTTGATATATAAGGCGCATGAGAATATCTCGAGCCTCAGTGCGAGACAATGGGAGTTAGGAAGCCATAGTGCAGGGTAACAAGCTCAGGCAGCGTCCGATCATCTTTGACCACTAGTAACAAACAGTTGAAGCATGTGACAAGACACTTCCAGCAGAGAGGGGAATAGTACTGACTTCCGTGTGGCACCAGCAGTTGGTAATCAGTGGGCAGATGGGGATGAAGTCTCCAGGTGGTCGATGTCTATCCCCCATACATGAGTGGTCTAGAGGTCCCGTATGCATCCCTTAGGTGCGAGTCCGAGTAGTCTAAGGACAGTCTAACAGCATCATACCAAACCAAAGGCTTTGTAATTAGAAACACCTCGGAAAAGCGTATGGATAAAAACAAAAGTAAATGGTAAAGCCATAAAGTTCAGGTGGGTAGAATGCGAACCATACTGTTACAGGAAGCCTTTTAAGAGATTTCCCCCCGCCTCTTGAGAACTAACCCACCCTCAGCATCTCTCTCCCCATTGACATACAAGTGAGTGAAGAAAAGTGAAAACTAGAGTCGTCTCCAGGCGCGTAGCCATTATAACGACACTATGTAGTTGTGTGGGGTGAGAAGTGGGTGACGAGCCACGAGCTGAAAAGTGCTATCGCTCCCCATCTTACTGCTAGCTTTTGATCCATAAGTCAAGTAGTGGTAGTTACAAAATCTTATATAGTCTAAGCATCTGGCGCCGTATTAGGGGGAGCTAGAATCCTTCCGGGGTGGTAATCCGCCATTGTCTATACATGCGTAAATGCAGTCGATGTAGTTCATGCACCAGCCATCCATACAAAAAAGCGGATTCCTGGAGTGCTGGTCAGCTTGCTGACTATGCCAGCCATTCTCATGAGGGAACGGGGTCTGAGTTCGCAGAGTGTGGTGCCTTATCGCGTCGGCCGTCGCGAGGTGATCTTTGTGGACGGGGTGAACCTGTCTGGCGTGTTGGTGGTGAGGTCGTAATGGGCGAATGTTCCCAGTCCACGATCTCAGTCTGTGGGAGATGCAACTCTGATAGGAACAAGTCCACATCCTTAGGTGTTCGAATCGTGTGAAGCTGGTTATTCCGACGTACTTGCAATGAGAACGGGAACCCCCATCTGTAGGGGATGTTTGCCTCTCTCAGTAGTTGCGTGACCGGTCGTAGAGAGCTACGTGCGAACAGGGTATGCGGGTTAGAGATCTTGGAACAGCTCAAAGTTCTCATTGGCAAAACGCCACTTTCGACGTGCCCGTGCCCTTAACATTATCTCCTCCTTTATCGTGAAATCCGGAAGATGGCAAATTATATCACGAGGGGGGCCAGAGTCAGCCACAGCCCTGGGACGCAGCGCCCTGTGCGCCCTATCTATCGCGGTGTGATGCAGAGGGGGGCATCCCAAGATATGAGTAAACGCTCCCATAAGGAAGTCCTTTAGCTCCGTAACGCCTTCATGGACTCCCCGCACTCTTATATTATGTCGCTGTGATCTATTTTCCAAATCATCTATGCGGCGAGTCATGTCCGAGAGTCGTTGGTCCGCTAGCGTGTTTTGGTCATGTGGGCAGATCTGGTGTGCCACGGCCGTTTCCTCTAAGCGCGCCACCCTCGCATCAATGGCCGAGATATCAGCCCTAACTGCCGTTATTTCTTGTCCAAAAGTTATTTGTATTTGGTCAAGCATGTCCTTAAGGTCCGTTCTCGTGGGGAGTCCGGCGCGCGTGGGCAGGTCAGCTATAAGCATCTCCAGTCTTTGCATCGCTAACTGACCTCCTTGTGAAGACGGTTCCAGCTGCGCGGGAACAGCCGCCATCTTGGCCGGGGATTGAGCTGCAGGCCGCGATCGTGAGGAGCCAAAATACGCCGTAATAGGGCTTGCTGGTGTCCCTCCTGGGGTACTGGTGGGTCTCCCGGGTGTCCTGCGTGTAGAGGAGCGTACCATATCCACTAGCTGATGTGTTAAGGCATAAGATTCAGCGGCGGTATCGGGAGCTCTCACACTACACGTCCATCTCTGTAGCTGGTCAGGCCACGCCCAACAATAACTTTTTTAACTATTTTCGTCTGGGTTGTATAATAAAACACGACTTCAAATCGCATTTAAACATGATGATCACAATACGGTTACGGTCAAAATGAGCTCAGCACACAGAGGTGAAATGGCTCAGCAGTGAAGGGGTATTTCTAAACTTGGGACAAAATTTAGAAACTATTTAGCCGGGGTCTTTTTTGACAGTTGTAGATTTTGGGGGTCAATGTTCAAAAAATCACTGGTTTTATTTTCATTCTTTCATCATATTTCATAATTTTTTAGTAAATTATACGATATGAGGAAAATAATGGTATCTTTACAAAGTCCATTCAATGGCGAGAACAACAGTATAAATATGTGTGGGTACAGTAAAGGAGTAAGAGTATTCTAAAGGAGTAAGAGTATTCATAAGCAGGCAACACTAATGGTTACTAAATATCAAGGAGCCGGATAGTTGAAATTGCAGATATACATGGGTAGGAATGATTTCTTATTAATGACTGGAGTTGACCTCATACCCAACTCCAGTCCAGGAAAATGTATGAAAATGGAGCTTAAATTGCATATGAAGTTTTGTAATTATTATTCACGTATTAATCATGCATTAGACAATAACGATAAGACAAAGGGCCCTATTGCAACTTAAAGGAACACTCTAGGCAACATGACCACCTAAGCTATTTTAGGTGGTCATGATGCCCGGAGTATTCCCTTGCCTGTCCCTCCTGCCTCCGCTCAGCCGATCGTCAGGAAAGGCTGAAAACAGCTGAGAGAGGCGGAGGACTTTACTCCGCCCTCCCAGCTGTCAGTCAGCAGAGCGGGAATCATATTTCCCGCTTCTGCCGACTTTTGCCGAGTAGGAGACGTCATCGCGCTTTCAGCGCGATGACGTCTCCAACTCACCGCAGAAGCTGGCGGCTCCCTCTGAGGGTTAGTGTTGCGCGCATCCTCTTGCGCGCAACACTAATCCTCAGAGGGAGCCGGGAGGAAGCCTGCCGATTGGCTGGCTTATGTGAGGGCCGCGCATGCGCGCTTCTCACGTAAACCAGAAGCCAAGAAGCATGAAGAAGGACGGGAGCGGAAGAGGAGGGAGGTGAGTATAAAAAAAAAAAGAAGCCGCTGGAAAGAAGAGGATTTTAGGGTAAGTACTACAGTTACAAAAAAAGAAAGATTTATTACGGGAATAGGGATAGGTTAGGATAAAAAAACGGGGGGTGATTTTTGAGTAGAGTGTCCCTTTAACTCAGCTGTGAGAGTGTTACTGTTATGGTCGGCCCGCGCTAGGGCCACTTAACCTATAACATTTTGAACTCTAACTGCTTAAAAAACCCATTAGCGATTCAGAACTTGCACTTTAAAGCGCGAGCTTACTGTACTTTGAGCTCCATATGCTTAATATGGGAAGCGCAAAGAGTTAATTAATGTTAGGAATACAAAGTCCTAACACTAATTACATCACGCTATGGTTAACTGAATTGTTAGCACCAGCTTTTAGCCTATTTCCTTCTGCAGAATCAGTTATCGTCAGCTTCAAATCCCCCCAAAAATCACATACTCACCTTTCATCCTGTGGCGAGAACAACGTCTCGATTCGCCTCTAACGGCTGGGAGCAGAGTGAGACTGGTGGGAAAAAAGTACCCAGTCTCCCTCCGCGAATCAATCCGCCGACCTGCAGGATTTAGCGGGAGGTGAGATCCTGCTGCTCATGTGACCGGCAGTCAAAGCCTCAATGGAGTCAAATGGAATCCATGGAGGAGATGCTTGCAGCGGCGCTTACCGCTGCCTCAAGTATCCTGAGGTTTAGCGCTACATTACGGGGCAGGCTGCTGGATTAGCGCCTACCCCGTAATATGGAGCTAAAACGGGAATGCTAAGGGGAACCCTACAGGCGCAGGTTTTCCTCCTTAGCGTCCCAGTCTTAGCAGGCAGTATGTAATATTGCCCTAAAGCTTTAATTACCCAGTATAAGGCATGAATATAAGGTCAGACATGAATCATTGATTATTTATATCTTTTAATTAACAAAACAGTCCATTGTTATACTCTTTATAGGAACCAGACCAGAAACATCTAAAAGGTGCAGATAAGTACCTAAACAAGACCTCTGACACCACTATTGTTCACACCAATCAAATTAGGAACCAGTGAACTTAAGTCGACCACCCATCCAAATCTATACCTTTGGTAGGGACATTGGATGCCTAAATAGTCTTTTAAATGTAGGCAGCATGCGGATTGTTCCTGTACCCCTGAATCACAGGTCACAGGTGGGGATTAAGGCTAGGCTCAGATGAGCGTCTTTGGAGAGCGGAAGGAACGTCCATGAGAGTGGACGTTCCTTCCACTCGACGCCCGTCTGGCCACCTCGCTGAGTGCACTCTGTGCGCTCAGCGCTGCATGGCTCGATCCTTCTATGGAGGATCGCGCTTTGCATCCCCGTCAATGCATGTCTTAGCGCATCGACAGGGAGGCTTTGTTAACGGACGCTTGTTGTGCGTGCATTTTGTGTGCGCGCACAAGTGTGTGACCAGCCCGTTGCTGCATCACAACGCTGGCTGCGACGGATGCCGGTAAGTAGGGGCACACATAGTGTACTTGTCTGGCGCGGCCTTAAATGAGTGCATTGGAGTCTCAGCTGGTTTAGCAATAGAGTTGACGTGTTTTGCGAATGCATTGCACAATATATAACCTTGATTTGCACATGGAATCCATAGCCTTTGAATAGATGAGGAATAATATTTCACTTTTCAGCTATTTTTTATAAAATTCTCCTTTTACATGCTACATTTAACTATTTTTTAACAGTTTTTATTCCTTCGGGGTTCACATACTGATAACAATACTTCACTGATACGTAGGTCACCGTCCGACCAGACATCTGTGGTTCTCACAAAACTAGATACTGTAACAGAAATATTTATTTCAAGATGCAAAACAGATAATGTCCTGATATGCTGACCTGGACTATAAACTGTAGCCAGCATCCCGTTTGATAAGATTCATGTTAAAGATCACAGAAGACACAGCAAACTATTTGAAAACCATTCAGAGGTCTTCAGCAATTTAATATTTCTTTGGCTTTTATTTTTAACTTATGACTGATTAGAGAAGAATCTGTAAAGGCAAGATTTAAATGCCAAGGTTTGTAAATTATGCCATCATTGTGATATGGATAATGCTATGTATATTATTACTGGTGATTCACAACGACATGAAATTATGCCAGTGCTACGATATCCTAGCAACATGATTACTCATGTGAAAAGTTCTTTTCAAAAGAAAACAAAACACTGATTTCAGAAGAATAGAAGCATGAGAAAAAAATACCTTTATAGAGGTTCAAACTCAATCATACTTTGCCACAGGGAAAAATTTTAAATTTATGTAACTACATGAAAACGTTGCTCCAATAAAAAGTGCGAGTTGTTAACCCCCAGCAGCTCTGTATAATTGCTATTACAAGCAAACTGTTCTTTTATCTCGATTCATAATATTATAAGGGCCACTAATAGATACTGGCATACACTGGTCACTCAGAAGCACCCTTTTTAAATGTATGTTTAGGTGAGTGCGACCATTCTTGTTTTGTTCAGTACATGATTAGAACTGACCATGCCGCTATGGCTTTGCAAACCTCTGTGTTACACCAACCTCATTGCAGGTTCTATATAAAATCTTGATCTGCTGGTGACCCCATTGGAATGTTTCAAGTAGATATACATCAAGAGGGCAGTTATTTGGCTACCATAATGTAGGACCTACCGAAGATGGGGTACATTGGCGCTGTGGCAGGCTTATGCATTATGTGATCACATCTTGCAACTACATCTCCACAATTTAACTTGATTTTTGTATTGTAGTGCGTTGTAAAGCACTCTTTAGCATATCAAAAGACCATTTTCACACCTTTTTAAAGCAAGATTAGTGTGCCCCCTGTGGAGAAATGAAATCCTTTGTTTTATTTCTCTCCAAGCACCCTGGAAAAACATAAAACAACAGCTGCAAATAGCAGCTCTAAACCTCACCGAAACATAAAATGTTCAAATAGATTACTGCTGCATTACAGCAAGGGAGAGGGCAGAATACAGGGGGGCGCTCTGGGATCACTCACTGCTGTACAGAGATAAAATTCAAAGAGTTAGAATGAAGGAAAATCCCTGTACAGTACAGATACAAGATGTTACTGTAATCTCCATATACAGGCATTATGTCACACAGATATTTTTATTCTGTTAGTATTTTGTGGAAGCTGCATTGCTAATAATCCCATTATGATCATTACAAATCCCCATAAGCAGGAGATCTCACCATTATTATTTATCTTTATCACAGTTACTCTCTCTAACACAAAGGTCTTTTCTGCCTGTATGATCATAATGCAGACCCTGTTTGAAATTGTGTAAGATAAAGGACACCATCTAGAGCTTGGAATCTTACATTTCAACAATATTTCTGTAGAGGATAAACGAATACATGTGTAGCGCTCACTCCCGGAGGAGCCGCTGAATAAACCTTGGGTTTGTCTCACCGCACTAGGAAACAACTATACACCAGCACTGTTGTGGATTTTTATGTATTATATTCTTTACTGATCCCAATAAAGCAGCATATATTACGCATATACGGTATTTAAATGACAAGAATTCGTAACGCGGGAAAAACACGCGGCGGCAAAAGAAACGGTTAACCCCCTTAGTTCTGGAGTGTAAGTCCCGTGAATAATAGCTCAAAAATGTGTATGTGTGTTGTCTCGGGTACCCGGGTACTGTATTCAACTGGCCAGTGAATGAAACAAAACAATCTTCGACTAGTCACCGTTTGGGCTCTGTGAATTTAAACAATATTGCAGCGTGCGTTTCTTATTTGGGAACTGCGGCCTGGGAGGCCTCTCACCCATCCGATGAACGAGACTGTCCAGCACCCGATGCCTCAATCAAGGGATCTTCTCCGCTGTACACTGGGACTCCGTGCCACTGAATCTGCTCCCTGCTTGCCAAATCTCCGCAACTGGAACAACGATCCACCGCCTGCACTACCAATCGATCAGCGTGGTCTCCTAACTCGGGGTCCTGCCGGATCTAACTCTTCCTCCAGACCTCTCAGCGCTGCGCAGGTAGGTCTTAACACGGTCACTATCCCGATCTCCAGCACCAGTAAGACAGCGTCTGTACTCCGGCCTGGTTGCGATCCCTGACAGCTCCAACGTGCGTCCTCTACCTTTCACTGCTCCACTCACTCTGCTCTCCCTTGCACGAAGCTGCTGATCTCTTTCCTCTTCCTGTACCACCTCCTTCCTGTCCTCACGCAAAGGATGATGGTCGGTGTAGTTCTGTTTTGTCCAGCATAGTCTAACAATGTATCTGTCTCCCTCTGGTGGCAGCAATAGTTCAATGCACCAGAATACAGTGTTTTTAAAGCAGCGCTACACTCTCCCCCCCTTAAATTCTAGGGTCCTTCCAAGGGAGAGTAACAGATACATAACATTGCAATATTTACATAACACAACAGTTCTCACTTTAACCTATATATTCAGGGTTGACAACAGGCAGCAAATATCCTCAATCTCACCCAAACCCCTAGGCACCTCTGCAAGTAGGGCTGACACTTCAGGAAACCTCTGCACAGTTGTTACAGCTTCCTCTGTGCTATGTCCTGGTGAATCATACGTGAGTCTCTGAGGGGGTCGTACTGGACGTTTAGGCTCAAATTTTTCAGGACCCTCTTCAGGCAGGAGAGCTGACTCCACAGGCTCAATTCTCTCTCCTGCAGACTGAGTAGGTACATCTTTGGTGTATGAACCTTCCAGGGAAGGCATAGAACTGTCATCCACCGATACGTCCTCAGGTGGGTGAGTCACATTTACGGGCTCAATTCTCTCATCAACAATCGGAGCAAACACCTCCTCAGAATATGAGCCCTCCAGTGAAGGCATAGAACTGTAATCTATGGGTATTTCCTCTAGAACTTCAGGAACTTCCGAGGTCTCAGGTACTTTAGGTGCTTGAGTCAAAACTTCAGAAATATCAGGTTCTAAATCACTCTCACCCCAGTCAGAGATCGGCTTGACGTCCTCGGACTCAGGTGTCCACACCCAGCTCAGACACCAGCCTTCTTCTTCACTGTCTTCTTCACTCTCTCCAACGGAACGCAACTGCTGAGACCGAGTAATAGGAGTCGGACGAGATATAGGCGGACCAGGCAAAGAGAATTTGTCTCCAATCGGTACTCGTATAGTCTTTCCTGACCGTAGGACCTTCTCTGTCCCTTCTGTTCTCCTCAGCCTTCTCACTTCTGTAGTGTCTTTCTGTTCTTTGACCCTCCGTGGACAGGCCGGTCGTAACATCGAGTGCGCCTTCTTAGGAGCAGGACTCTCTTCCGTCACCAGTGGGGTTAAGAGGTGTCTCAACACATCAGTGTTCATCCCCACTATCATAGAACTTCGATTAGCTCCCGAGGGATGAGGACACACAATGGCCAACGTGTCACATACTCCCGGTTGTCCAGTGATTACTGAACTGAATTCTAGCTTCACCTGTATATATCCATCATAGGGAAACCTCTCAGTCCCCATACCCCAGATTTTGAGATCCTTCAACTTCTTCAGGGGTATATGCTTCAAATATTTCTGATAGAAGTCTCGGTAAATCAGCGTTACTTGAGCACCCGAATCTAGAAGAGCCTTGGTGTAGACTCCTTCCACATGAACCGGGATGATGGGCGAAGGACCTATCAACTTGTCAGGGAACTTTTTCGTAGCAGCAGGAGATGTAGACCCAGTCTGTTGTACTCTAACCCTCGTCCTCATACGTGGCGACTGAGGGCGTGCATTGTCTTCCCGTGACGTAGGACCGGACCTCCAGGGAGAGGATTTCCTAGTTCTAGCAGGCACATATAGACCCTCCCTGTCTCCTTTCGGGCACTGAGCCTTGAAGTGGCCGAATTCCCCACAGGCGAAACATCTTCCCCACAAGGATGAGGGCACACTTTCTTCCTGTGGCTCATTTGAAAATCCTTTGTCGGAGGCCACGGCAACCGCTGCTGTTCGCATATCTGAGAGAGACCTCTGTATTTCAGTCTGCATTTCTGCTACTTTCAAGATTGCCCGGCATAGATCCGTGTGTGTCTGTTCCATCTTAACTTGGGCTTCTTGTACTTTCTTGAGAGTCTTTTGTATCTCACCATACACCTGGTTTGACGACTTTTGGGTTATCTCCGGCTCATATGTCTCTTCCGGATCATCTTCATCTGATGAACACTCGTTATACCCTATGGGTTGCGCATAGACCTTTTCTCCCCTTCTTGCAAACCTCTCTTCCAGAAGGGCTTCTTCTTCCTGAACAATTTGAATCAGTTCTAGGTAATTTAACTCTTTATTACCTTCTCGAGTCTTTAGTTGCAACATCACAGGGTCTAAGGGTAGAGCACCTTTCAATATCTGCCGCATTCTAACCTGATCTACTGTAGTGGGGTCTGCTCCTTTCTTCAACAGTACTTGGTACAGTATCTTATCCAGGCGCCTCATGTAATCTGTCATCTTCTCACCTTTTGCTGGTAAGTATGTTCATTCTGATACATGAGCTCAGCAGCCTTTTCCATTCGCCCGAAGACTTCCTGTAATATGTTTAGGTAATCTAGAGCAGTACAGTCTCGCTTACTCAGCTTCAGATTCCTGACAGCCTCTGATGCAGGTCCCTTCAAGCTCTCAGTAATTCTCTGTTTCTTCTGCGCTTCAGGGACGTCTCACTCATCCAGAGCCTGCATCGCCTGTTCCACCCATTCTTCGAAGGTTTCTTCTCCCACCGGAGTTGGCAAGTTTCCTGAAAATTTTTCCAACTTCCGATATCCGAAGCTGATGTAAGAAAGGTGTGCCCTCTGACACTTAGCTACGAGGTCTCCAATGGCAGCAATGAACTCCGGCCCAATCATGGCCAGCGGGCTGGACGCAGGAATATTCGCAGAATCACCACGTGGCTTACTTGGCTGGATGAGACGAACTTCCACGTCGTCGGTTAGTTGCATACTCACGCCTTGAAAACACACGGGAACACCCTTTCTCCACTCAAAAAGAACATACGTGTGAGAAGTCTCTGGGTTCACTTTAATGTCCACTAGAAACCCCCGCTGGTCAGGTGCCAACGCTGCCACGGCTCGGCGGATCTGTTCTTCTGCCCAGGTGCCTGCAGGAATATCCATTGCTACACTCAACTCTAACTGGCCACCCTGTGCTTTACACCACTCTGCTGCTTCGTCTGGATCCATATTTAACCCTTTAATTGAGGTATCCACAGAGACTGGAATCCCGGAATGAGCCCCCACGTGTAGCTGAATAAACCTTGGGTTAGTCTCACCGCACTAGGTAATAACTATACACCAGCACTGTTGTGGATTTTTATGTATTATATTCTTTACTGATCCCAATAAAGCAGCATATATTACACATATACGGTATTTAAATGACAAGAATTCGTAACGCGGGAAAAACACGCGGCGGCAAAAGAAACGGTTAACCCCCTTAGTTCTGGAGTGTAAGTCCCGTGAATAATAGCTCAAAAATGTGTATGTGTGTTGTCTCGGGTACCCGGGTACTGTATTCAACTGGCCAGTGAATGAAACAAGGCAATCTTCGACTAGTCACCGTTGGGGCCCTGTGGATTTAAACAATATTGCAGCGTGCGTTTCTTATTTGGGAACTGCGGCCTGGGAGGCCTCTCACCCATCCGATGAACGAGACTGTCCAGCACCCGATGCCTCAATCAAAGGATCTTCTCCGCTGTACACTGGGACTCCGTGCCACTGAATCTGCTCCCTGCTTTCCAAATCTCCACAACTGGAACAACGATCCACCGCCTGTACTCCCAATCGATCAGCACGGTCTCCTAACTCGGGGTCCTGCCGGATCTAACTCTTCCTCCAGACCTCTCAGCGCTGCGCAGGTAGGTCTTAACGCGGTCACTATCCCGATCTCCAGCACCAGTAAGACAGCGTCTGTACTCCGGCCTGGTTGCGATCGCTGACAGCTCCAACGTGTGTCCTCCGCCTTTCACTGCTCCACTCACTCTGCTCTCCCTTGCACGAGGCTGCTGATCTCTTTCCTCTTCCTGTACCACCTCCTTCCTGTCCTCACGCAAAGGATGATGGTCGGTGTAGTTCTGTTTTGTCCAACATAGTCTAACAATGTCTCTGTCTCCCTCTGGTGGCAGCAATAGTTCAATGCACCAGAATACAGTGTTTTAAAGCAGCGCCACACATGCATTTTTTAGAAATGAGCAAATTAGCATTATTGTAATTTTTTAACTATCTCAGAATAACAATTCCTGTACAAAACTTCTACTTTACCCTATATTTAATTGTTAACTTCTCATCCCATGTTTCAAATAAATGTTATGATAGCATTTTACCAAAAATTGCGTTGGTAGTGAAGGGGTTAACCCAAATTAGGTGATTTTAAAATCTTTTGTCTATTTGGTAGTGGTGTGCTCTGAATTTTCTTTATTTTACAGATACTAGAACTAGCATTAGCATGCTGCTGGTGGTATCATCTCTTGAAGTCCATTGTTAGATAATAACAAGATTGAACTTACAGTTCGTAGAGCCCGACAGAAGATGCAGCACGACCTTGGTATATGGCAAGCAGGAAGCAGACGATTCGGGAGAAACTGGTATATGCTTGGTACAGTTCAAGGAGTAGGCAAGGATGCAAAAGGTCAGGAAATAAGCCGGGTCAGCGTTTGTGATCCAGAATTCGCAGTACAGTTTAGGGAGTGGGCAGAGATGCAGAAGGCAGGAGACAAGCCGGGTCAGCGTTAATGATCTCAGGGTTCGCAGTACAGATTAGGAAGCAGGCAAGTATGCAGAAGTCAAGGGGTATTCCGGGTCTTTAGTAAGGAAATGGTCACAGAGAAGTATAGATGTATAGTCCAGACGATATCAGAGCAATGTTACATATGAGGTTTAGATTTTTATAGTTTGGCGCTCTCAGGCGCACGATCGTGATGTCAGATGCCAAGGAGGGGTTCCCAGAGACAAGTGTGCATGCGCAGTGGTTCTTGCAGCTGGGTTCCGTGCAGGGTCTGGACACGCATGCGCAGAAGACTCTGCACGCAGTGTTATGCCGGCAATGGGCTGCGTGTTAGTAGCCTGGCTTAGGCAGTCCGAGCAGCGCATTCCGGAGGAGCATGGCATGTCAGGAGCAGGGCTATGACATCCATGGAGAGTTCTACTGGCCCTGCATGGTCACTGGGAACTATTTCCCACGCTGTTGGAATAAACAAGTGAGAATAGGTGGAATTGACCAACCAGATGCTATATTGCTATAAATTAGGAGTTAAGCTGTGAATATTGTAATGGCAAAATTGCAGTATTTACTTTTTAATTAGAATATAAACCAACAATTGAGATAATATTGCTCGCTTTCATTCCTTTATAGATGCTACTCTGCATTTTGTAGGATTACCAACTTTATCCTCACTCAAAGAGGTGGTCTTAGTTGAAATTAATTAATTTCAACTTCAAGTAGCAACATATTTTTTTACTGCTAATGAGACCTTGATTCATTGTTCACATCTCTAACACTCTGCACTTGCTGAGGGTCAATGCATCTTACCCATGCAAACACTTGAATACCTTAGCTTGAGAGTTATTATTATTATTGTCAATATTTATATAATGCCAACAGTTTCCGCAGCGCTTTACAATAACCAAAGGGAACAAAATACATATAAACGGACATAGGATGGAAACAAGAGGTGTAGAGGGCCCTGCTCATAGAAGCTTACAGTCCCACTGAAGGTTCAAGGCATCTTAATGTTCTTTTTATGCTACTGGTGACAATCAATGTGGTTACCTTCCCTTTCTTCAGGAAGTGAACTGGGACTTACAGGGTTATTCAAAGAGAGTAAATCTGGCCCCGAAAGGTATCCGAACACTGAAATTCAGCGTACGGTTACCTTTCCTTGCCATTCGGCTAGTCTGAGAGCAGGCAGTTCGCCAAATGTTGGCGAATTGCCTGCACATACGGTGTCTGTTCGGGGGCAGTGAATTCTCCATACTTCGTCTATTCAGAGAACACAAAACAGCAGTGAAAAATTGCCGAAATTCCCTGCTGTTCGGTGGTTTCATTCGACAGATTTATTGAGGCGATTCCCATAGGCTTCAATGTTAAAAATATTCCCTTTTTAATTCAATATCTAATAAACCATTTATTATTATATTCTGCAGTAAAAAGTCTCTTTATTTCTAGATTTTTTTAAGATCTTTTAGGCATTTTTGGGGATTTTTTGGCAAACTTTTTTCCGTTCTTTTTTATCGTTTTTTCTTATTTCTGTAACAGACCTTTTCATTATCATTCATAGCAATTTATATGTAAATTTCAGACATTTTTGTTCAGTAGCTTTTTTGCAAACAGCGTTTCAATTTTCAAACTTTCAAGCGTACTGTTCAAGCTAGTCTGGGTCTGGGAGCAGGAAGTTCGTCAAATGTTGGTGAATTGCCTTCACATACGGTGCCTGTTCGAGGGCAGTGAAATCCCCCATAGTGAAGCAATGGTTCGTCTATTCAGAGAACACAAACCAGCAGTGAAAAGTTGCCAAAACGCCCTGCTGTTCAGTGGTCTCATTTGACAGATTTATTCAGGCGATTTCCATAGGCGTCAATGTTAAAAATATTCCCGTTTTAATTCATTATCTAATAAACCGTTTATTATTTTATTCTGCAGTAAAAAGTCTCTTTATAGATTTTTTTAGGATCTTTTAGGCGTTTTTGGGGAATTTTTGGCAACCTTTTCTTTCCATTTTTTATTTTATATAGTTTTTTTATTTTTCTGTAACAGACCTTTTTATTATCATTCATAAGATCTTATATGTAAATTTCAGACATTTTATTCAGTAGTTTTATTTGCAAATAGCGTTTCAATTTTCAAACTTTCAAGCGTACTTTTTTTTTCCACCTCGTTCGTCTGCGTGTCGGCTTTTTCTGGCAGCTGCTCTGCGCTGTGATCGGCGGCTAGTCGGGTTTCTCCAGTGTGTTCGGCGGGGTTGATCCAGCTGTTTTCTGCGGGTTTCGGTGAGTGTTCGGCGGGTTTGCGGCGACTGTTCGGTGGGTTTTCCCTCTACTACGGGGGCCATGCTGTGCTTGCTGAATACACCGCAGGGTCAGCGAAATAGGATCGCCGAATCGCCCCGAAGTGCAGGAAACGAAAAGTCACAGAACGTACGGTGACTTTTCGATTCTCTTTGAATAACCCTGTTAGTCCAGTGTTCCCATTGTCACGAAACAGATTTTTGCAATTATTGGGTTAGTATGTAGATTTCGTTAGATCCAGCTGTGATCTTATCAATTCCATTGGAAAAGTTTCCAAATGAATAAAATCAGAAATATACAGGTCTATTCAGTAAAGGGTAAAACTCCGCAGAATTGGCAAGAGAAGTGAAAAATCTATCAAAACCAGAAATTTTCTCCACTTTATCTCCTTTTCCAAATCGGCTATTTGGTCTAGATTGTTCTCTTCTGCCAGTTCTCCAGAGTTTCACCTTTACAGGTCTATTCACTAATAGGTAAAACTCTGGAGAACTGCTGGAGAAGTGAAAATTCTAGGCCAAAAGAGCCGATTTGGAAAGTGAGATAAATGGGAGAATTTTTCTGGTTTGGCTATTTTGGCCTAGAATTTTCACTTCTCCAGCAGTTCACCAGAGTTACTCCTTTTTAGTGAATAGGCCTGTTTGTGAATAGACCTGATAGCGTTAGAGGTCAACGGACTCTGCTTTATTAGACAATCGGGCTATTCAGAGATAGGTGAAACTCAGGAGAATGACTGGAGAAGTGAAAATTCTAGGTCAAAATAGTCAAACCAGAAAAATCCTCCCATTTATCTCACTTTCCAAATCGGCTATTAGGTCTAGATTGTTCTCTTCTCCTGCCAATTCTCCTGGTTTTCACCTTTCTCTGAATAACCCCCAATATTTTTTTCCCAAATAGCATGTCACATTGAGTAAACTAGATTGTTAAAAAAAAAACAAGCTGACATTTGTTACGATTAATTACACTGGATTTTTTGCTTGATAAAGAAGATAGGTCGTGGAAAATTCTTAAGTGAGCGCTATTTGTCAATATTTAAGTAAATATTTGTTAGTGTAATAATACTACAAAAATAATAGAATAATAGTAATGAGAGAAGGGAATTTTCTTAACTGATCTTGAGTCCTGACAGCCTACGCTATTTAAGGCTAGGGTCAGACTGAGGCAGTGCGAACGCGCGTGCAGCCGCACATAATCACGGCCGCACTAGCAGCAGATGCCGGGCAATGACGGCCAATATACGATGTACGGTCGCACAAAAGTCCGGCTGCGCAACGCAAGTGGAAAATGAACGCATTTTTTCGAGAACGTGAAACCGCAGGTACTGACGTACAGAGTGCGCTGCGTCCGCTAGCGGCGTGTGTGCGTTATTAGGAGACGTCAGACGCTGCTAATGTCCGGCCAACATAACGTCCAGACACAAAAAGTGTTTTATTGATGATCCGTACAAAATCACGGACGAAAATGCGCCTAGTATGACCACTATCGCGTATTCTGTGAAAAAATGCGTCCATTCGTTCGAACGCACTTTTTCACAGACAACATAAAAATGCGTTCGTCTGACCCTAGCCTTAGGCCTTAAAAAACCTTTATGCCTTCCCCCGGGGAGACTGTATCCGCTGTTATATATATATAAAACAAAAATGAAACTGTAATGCATCAAAGAGATAGCCTTTTGGCTCCAACTCATAATCTCCCTAAATTGCTAAGTATCAAAATATGCCAACTGCTGCTAACCCAATATAGGGTTTTTTAATTACATACTGACATGTGGATCATTGACCTGCTCAGGGCTATGATAAAGGAAAACACACTATTTTACACAACAAACAATAGATAGCCAAAGCAATCCCTGTGCCACAATAAATCATACAACTAACACAGCTGTTTAGTTTGTGCGGCAGGGTTAGTGAGGTCCTAGCTTAACCTATATTAAAACTGGCAGCCTCAAGTCCCACAACCCCCTGCACCTAACGCCCTGAGTAAATGCATAGTAAACGAAATATTTGGCAGCACTGATATGTGATGACGTAAGGAAAATCGCTAAAACATCCAGCGTGGTCTTTATCGTTGACCACAAAAAGGTAGACAAACATCAATAAAAAGGATGTAGCGATAACAATGTTCCTATCAGGGGGTCATAGGTTATGGTCCCAAAGATACTTCACACCAGTCTTCTCTTGAGATCGTCCTCAAAATAAAAGGAGAAGATATATCATTGCGTGACCCGTTGGCGTGACCCGTTGAGTAAATTCACATATATATCCATAAACAATTGCACTCACATGGGACAGAGCCAGCCTGGCTCTGGATATAAAGCCTCTGGGTTGTTAACTGGTTTTATTTCTTTTATTATGAAAAAAAATTTTATCACCACCGCTGCATTCTGGAAGGTTTTATTCAGTAGTTGTACCTGATTAAAAAACTCCTGGGCCTATTACCTGCGGACCTAGGCTAGGTCCTACACTATGTGAGTACGTTACAACTCTACTCCATTTTATTTTCCACTGCAGTCTGCACTACGGTTCCCACCTTTTATATTTAAGGTTTCCAAAGGACACAAGATCAGAAGGGCGATTGGGTGGCCAGATAACAACCCAGAGGCTTTATATCCAGAGCCAGGCCGGCTCTGTCCCAGGTGAGTGCAATTGTTTGTGGATATACAGTTGCAAGAAAAGGTATGTGAACCCTTTGGGATTACGTGGAGTTTTGCATGAATTGGTCATAAAATGTGCTCTGATCTTCATCTAAGTCACAACAATTTGAAAAACACAGTCTGCTTAAAATAATACAAGTACAGGTATGTATCCAGCCCGAGTGTGGCTCTGGGTTACCGCTTTCGGCAATGAAAGTTGACCCCGAGCCACACTCGGGAAAACTGCCAGGGAGGTTAAACGAGCTGTTATGATTATAGATGCTCCTTGGCTGTTGTGATGCTGTATCAGAAAGATATGCCCCTGTTTGCGTCTTTATATCAATGCTAATAAACCAATATTCTTAGGGACTATATTGTATTATGCTCAGCCAAAAAGCAGAACTGATAGTTTATGGCACAATCGAGCCAAAACCTTGTGATACCTGAGCGGGCCCCACCGTAGAGCAGGCCACTAGTGCCGTTGCTCATTATCACAAAACTCTGTTTCTCACTGATAGATCTCACACTATGATGAGGCACTATAAACTATTTCATAATTTTAATCCATAACTTCAGTTACGGATAATAACTGGCATTTGGCATTGATCGAAGACTGTTAATCACTCAAAAGAAGGTGTAACAGAAGTACTGCTACAGAATCCAGTGGTGGTTGAAGAGGTTTACGCCACATTGGAATTACTGTTCATCCTGTGATGGACCAATTTGAAGGTCATTGAGCTAAGCAATCGTACTCTACTGATTGACATTATTTGTCAATTATCATTTGTGCTTGATTTGTACAACATTCAATAGTATAATAGTGAGGATGGGCAAAATAGTTAATACCAAGTGAAACAGGTCTTAACATATTTTTTTATGAGTTTGGTGTGTCCTTATATACACTTACTGTATATGTGAATTTACCCAACGGGTCACGCTATGATGTATCTTCTCCTTTTATTTTGAGGACGATGTCCAGAGAAGACTGGTCTGAAGTATCTTTGGGACCATGACCTATGACCCTCTGATAGGAACATTGTTATCGCTACATCCTTTTTATTGATAAATGCACAGTATGCTTGTTGCTGCAGGACAAGGACGTACACTTCAGGCCTCATATTTTAGGGATACGCTGAGTAGTATTGCCAAAAGGGTATTAACACACCTTGTGCCCTTCATATTAAGAACCCTGAAACTGCTGTGTACACCACTCATTGCCATGACCTGAATATCACTCAGCTACAAGAGCATCCTGGAACGTAGAATTTAAAAGCCAAGAATAAACACATGACGTTGACTATAAGTGCTGTGGATATTAGTGGAAGTCCCGTACGCTTATTAATTGTATAGAACGTAAAAGGGAAAGAAAATAAATATCAGTCACAGCTTGTCAACGTAACCCTTTAGCTACGATTAGCAGTTAGCTCATTTCTTGGTTTTGCTTCCATTTAGAGAGTGAAGTTTCAATGAGAGTGGGTAAGGTTGTTCTCGCTTCACAAAGATTGTATATCCAATTTCACGTATTTGTAAAGCGTAGAGGCAACAGCTTTTATTTGATGGCAGTTCCAGACACACCCATCCTTGTTCATAGCCAGGAACTACTTAGCTCCCAGTCCCTTGGGTGGTGATGTCACCCTCTGCGGGCGTCCTGGCCTCACCATGACAGCGCTTGGTTTTCATTTTCTTTTTCCACCGATATATGGAGATCACATCCTTACAATGCTGACACAGTCACTAAGAGCAAGCGGAGCCACAGGGTATAGAGTGCATGAGAGATTTCACAATCCAGAACCCAGAACCATAATCTTATATTTTAATTATTTTCTTCTTTTAGTCTTATTGTCTCTTGCTGCAAAATTACACTGCTTACTAAAAAAGCTGCCTACACTGCAATTATTCAGCAAGATTTACCAAAAATCATGATAGCTCTAATGCGCTTCTATAATGAAGCAAAGGACTCCGTGATATTCACTAAACATGAACCAATGTTATTGCAAAAGGGGGATAAGATATTCTTTTTTCAAGGGTTCATCTCCTTTGAAGAAGTATTTGAAGAACAGCAGGGAAAAGGAGAAGAGACCAAATTTTAAAAATATAAAACACAAGTATCCAACTCACATTTACATGAGCCCACACCTGGCTCCATAAAGTTATCCACCCTAGAGCCAGGTATGGGTTCATGTAAATGTGAGTTGGATATTTGTGTTTTATATTTTCAAATTTTAATACATCGACTCTGAGGCTCCTATTGCTTCTCTTTCTTGCTTTATTAAACATAGCAGCAAGTAGCAACTAGCAAGAACTTTGAAAATATGAAGCATTTATATTGAATAATAGAGAAAAACATAATAGTAATAACAGGTATATGGTATCTTCCAACACCCCTTCCACTCCTTTGTATCTGTCCTCTTTCCTGTTCAGTGCCCATCAAAACCAATCCACGTCCCTCCTACTTCCTCTTTCTTAGCTGCTCGGCGACTAGTTAAGTATACATAACATATCTGCTGTGATATCCCGTTTTGGTTCTTGAATTAGGGATATATATATATGTATTTCATTATCTTTACTGTTCTTTAAGATGTATTGTTTATGTTTTTGCGAGCGCCCGGCTTTAACCGCGGCGTTCGCGTTTTCTTAAGTGTTTCTTTTCATCCCCTGGTGACCGCGGCATAACCCCATCTGCCTGCCTCTCCGAGACGCTGCACGCGCTCGCTGACTAGGTGGGCGGGGTGTGCTCGTTGGGTCTGCACACGCAGGGGAATTTTCCGGTGCCATTCCCTCTGCTTCCATCCAGCACCATGCCTCGCGGAAAAACCCCGCAACGTCCAGCCTCCCCTGCGGAGGTGTCTGCACAATCTTCAGATGAAAGTATGGGTGAGCAATCTCAACCTCCCGTTCTGATACAGGCACAGATGGCTCCTTCCCAGCCTTCCACCTTAGACCCTTACATGCAGGCGTCCATTGACTCTGCTGTATTTAAAGCTGTCTTAGTTTTGTCTGCAGATTTTACTCGCTCATTAAAAGAATGATGGCTGAAAATCGTCACCTTGATAACCCCCGCCCCTGGCGGATTATGACATGGGCAACACACTCACCGCGGTGAGGCCCCCCGAGACCCCCCTGGCCACCGCCACGGGGAAACAGTCAGTGAGAAAAGCACGACACATGACTGGAGGGATTGGCAACCCCGCAACATTGCCGGGACACGTGCACCCATCCCCCATTGCTGCATCCCGTAAACGGGCTCGTGCACACACGGCATCAACTCTCACTAAGAGAATTAAAATTCCTTCTGTCTCCAACCCTGACACCGCTATTGTCCCTGCCCCACATCAGGACTCTATCCCTGATTCGGAGGAGGATGACACTAGCGATGTCATAGACGTTTATGCCTCTGATGAGGATTTTACTGAAGATCCCGTAGACGTTGATATAAAAGCCCGGGCATTATTTATGACCCTTTGGGGAATCCCCTTTTCTGCCCAGAGGACCTGTCCCATCCACGGTCCGCAGAATGGTCCCCATTACCCCACGTTGAGAAGTGGGTCGATGCGCAGGTGCGGAAAGCCCTGGATAAAAATACTCGAAACCGCATGAAAGCGGAATGTCCTCACCCCACCATGAGTGGTAAAACGTGCTTAACTCCTGAAGTGGATAAGGCGTTCGTGGATTTCGTCACCCCTAAAGGCTGGACTCCCAGCACGGGTATAGACCATGCCTTTAGGGTGTGTCAGGACAAACTGCTGGACACTATGGGTCCCCTTATAAAATTGCTGGATACAGCAGAACAAGCAAAATTGTCCGGTGATCCCCTGGACCCGGTTCAGATAACCAACTGAACCCAACGGTCTCTAAGTTTTTTAGGTAATGCCAACACGGCTTTAGCCTCTGAAAGACGTAAATGTATATTACTAAAGATGGCTCGCCAATTAGCTGATGTGGCGGATAACGAGTTGGGTGCTGCGGCCAATGGAGCCTTGTTTGGTAAATCTTTTCTGAGAGACATGAATGAGTATTCTGGGGCCTTCAACACAATGGAAAGAGTGTCCAATTCACTTAAAATGGTGTTTTCCGGGGGTTTTCCACGGGCCGGTGGATATCGGGGCCGAACTACCGGCCGTGCAAAACCCATCACTTCAGGTCCCGCGGGAGGCAACCCCTCCACTGCAGCGGCTCCCGCTCCTTCCCCGTTCTTCCCTTCATGATCCCGACCATGGCGGGGCAGAGGATTCCGGGGTTCCAGAGGCGGTCATTCTTCCTCGACCTTCAGGCATGCAGGTACATTTACACCTTATTCATCCGTCTACGACCAAAGTAGGAGGTCGTTTAAAATTGTTTCACACAGCATTGTGTTACATTACGTCGGAGCCTTGGGTCCTCAATACTGTACTAGGGTTTGTTCTGGAGTTCTCTTCTCCCCCGCTCCAGCTGCAGATTCCCCTCCTTCTCCCTTTTTCAGGGGACGGTCAGACGCTGGTGGAGCAGGGGATTACAGAATTATACCAAAAAGGAGCCATAGAACGGGCCCCACGGGGACCCTCAGGCTTCCTGAGCAACCTGTTCTTGGTCCCCAAGAAGGGCAGAGGTGTGCGTCCAGTTATCAACCTCAAGGAGTTGAATGGGTCTGTGATCTACCGTCATTTCCAGATGGAGGGCATGCACATGCTCAAAGATATATTGAGACCCCGCGATTGGTTGGCAAAGGTGGATCTCGAGGATGCATACCTGACCATCCCTATTGCCAAGGAATCACGGGATTTCCTTCAATTCCGTTGGGGTCCCGATTTATGGCGATTCCGTTGCCTGCCGTTCGGCCTATCTTCGGCCCCTTGGTGCTTTACCAAGATGCTGAAACCGGTCGTGGCATGGCTGCACACCAAAGGAGTCCGTCTCATCATATATTTGGACGACGTGTTGCTGATGGCCGCCTCGGAGAATCAGCTCCGTCTCCACGTGTATTGGACGGTCAATCTTTTCCAGTCTCTGGGGTTTCTGGTGAATCAGGAAAAATCAATCCTCTCTCCATCTCAAACCCTGGAATTTCTGGGATTCGGGGTGAACAGTGTCCTGATGTCTCTCACTGTCCCTCCGTCCAAGTGCCGATCAATCTTACGCGAAGTTCGGTCCCTTTTGGTGGCTCATACCCCATCCTTACGAGACCTAGCTCGTGTGATCGGTCTTCTAGCGGCCACACGGCTGGCTGGCAAACCAGCCCGTTACATTATCGGGCCCTCCAACGCCTGAAGGCCCTTTTTCTCAGACGGGGTCTCCCTTATTCCACTCCACTTTCCTCAAAGATTGCATTCCTCGTTCAGTCCTCCTCTGGCTGGACAACTTCCCAGGGGTTCGATATATCAACTCGCTGGGCGGCCCTCGCTCCCTCCTTCTGACAACAATGGCTTCCCGCCTCTGGGAGTGGTGTTTTCAGACCGGGGTCGAGGTCCAAGCACAGTTCATACCAGGAATCTCGAACCAATCCGCGGATTGGAACTCGAGACATACAGAGGACTCCGGGGATTGGCGTCTGAGCTCGGCAGCTTTCTCCGACGTGACATCCCTTTGGGGAACATTTCACGTGGATCTTTTTGGCTACCGGCTCAACGCCCATCTTCCGATCTACTTCAGTTGGCGGCCAGACCCACTGGCCGAAGCAACGGACGTTTTCATTCAGGATTGGTCCGGGGCTCGCCAGTACGCCTTCCCACCATTTCAACTGATAGCTCGCACACTGCGTCAGGTCAGGACTCAACAGGCCCAGATTGTGATCATCACCCCCTTTTGGCAGAACCAGCCTTGGTTCCCGGTGCTATTGGATCTCCTCATGGATGTTCCCCGTTCTCTCCCGACTCTTCCAGATCTCCTGAGAGATGCCTCCGGGCAACCTCACCCTCTCCTGTCCCCAGGATCCAGTCTGTTATTGGCCTCACTGTTTTCGGGACGCCCGGGGGAGCCGGAGAGATTTCGGACCGAACTACTGCACTCCTACGCCAGGCGTGGACCCCAGGTACTAGATCCTGCTATAAATCAGCTTGGCTCACCTGGCATCATTGGTGTCTGTCAACGGATCAAGATCCCTTCCAGGCCCCTTTGAGCTTTGTTTTGGATTTCCTTACGGAGATTTTCGATCAAGGCAAAGCTTATCGCACACTTAATGTGTATAGATCAGCCTTATCGGCTTACCATGTTGGTTTTCAGGGGACACCTTTAGGCAAACACCCGTTGGTGTGTCGTCTGCTTAAGGGTATCAGATCTGACCGTCCTCCGTTGCCTAGATATACGACAACTTGGGACGTGCATATCCTCCTTGAATTTTTGGAACAATGGCCCTCTAACAAGGATTTAACCCTACGTCAACTTTCGGCTAAGTTATTGGCCCTCCTTTGCATGATTTCTTGCAAACGGGTGGCTGAGGTCAGGGCGTTAGACTTCAGAGAGAAGAAAAGGAAGAACAGCGCTAGTACAATGCCCCACTTTTGTGGGAGGTAAAAAAATACACCACAGGCAGGGGATGTGCACCCCAGAAGTGTTGTGGATAAAAAGATGGTACAAATATGACCTGTAAGACGCTTCAATCCAGTGGGAGCAGATGAAGGTCAATGCACATAAAAGAGAAAAAATAGAAAAACACGTATATGGTGCAGTATATCTATACACAGATATCAGGTGGATACGTGAAAAGAGAAAACTCACAAATGATGGAGCCTATAATCTAAGGCTCAATATGGTCGCAGTAGGTCTCTTTAGGGATGACCTCGTCCCGTCTTCATAAAAATCCAGGAGTTTATGCACATGGACCGTACATGAAACAGAAAAGACACATACCATAGTACAGCATTGTAAACCACAAGAAAGTGTAAGCCAGAAGGTCGCAACACTTACGTGGTTAAGAGCCTGTGTAGGTTCACTGGCTCTGTTTATGCGCCTGGGTGTAGATAGGGATACACCAAACCCCCTTCACTGAATGAGAAATGACTGGTAAACTCACCACCATGAAGTAAAAAAACGATTTAATAAATAAATAAAACAAATGAATATGTCCAAAACGCATTTCGCCGCTTACGCAGCTTCATCAGTTGGTATCAGAAAGAAAAATATATTTTGACAGGTCTGACAAGCATGTATTTATAGTGACAGTCATTAAGTTTGCAAATTTCACAAGTGTGTTACACAAAACGCCCCTTCCGGTACTCTCTGCGTCCCAGCTTGGTTCATGCCACTTCCGGGATTCCCTTTCGGAGGTAGAATGACGCAGTTCCCTGGATATGGGCGGGCGCATGCGCCATAGGAATCGGCCATCTCTCCTCCTCCTCTCATACGCAAGATGCCTTGGTCACGTTTATCCTTAACTCCACAGACGCCGCCTTTAGAAGGAGGCCCTTGAGCCTCATATTATGTCCATCGGGCTACACGTATGCTCCGCAGATCAAATCCTTATTATAGGTATACATATATACCTCAGTTAGATGTGGATTCCACATGTGGGAGAAACATATAGAAGAGAGATGTATGAGAACGCACAATGAGATATTTAGGTCAGTCCAGCGAATATAAAAAGAGCCCGCTCTTTCATACCAGAAGGCGTGCGCTTTGACATCTCCCGCCGTACTACAACGTCCATTTCGTCCGCCTTTTACCCAGCCTTCCCATCGCGTCTGGCTTTATGCCCGGTCCTTTGTCTTCAGGAATATGAATCTCGTACCGCCGCCCTCCGGGGCACTGAGGTTTCACCTCTCTTTATTTCATTCAAATCTCCCTTCGCTTCGGTAGGTACAACTACGCTTGCGCGCTGGCTTTGTTGGCTCTTAGTATTAGCGGGTGTAGATACCTCAATTTATGGAGCTCATTCGGTTCGTAGCGCTGTTGCTTCTTCCGCCGTTTCAGCAGGTTGTCGGTTGGAGGACTTATTGCGATCAGCTGACTGGTCCAGAGAGTCCACCTTCCACTCATTCTATTTCAAACCTGTTGTTCATTGGTCATCCGCAGTTGTGGGTTAGCTTTGAACAAGCAATAGGAGCCTCAGAGTCAATGTATTAAAATTATAGAATTTAGCTAAGTATGACGATAAGTTAGAATTTTAATAATAAGACGCTGAGGCGAGTATTGCCCACCACTCCCGCCGCTATTGTGGTTTTTGGTTATTTCCTGGGTCTGCGGATCCAATATCTTCCACTCTCATGTTTTTTCTTTCCTAAGCCTCATAAAGGATTTCCTGGTTTCCGGTGGATTGCCCTTTGGGTGCCCTATACACCTACACTGATCACCTCATACAGCAAAGAAAGAGGAAGTAGGAGGGACATGGATTGGTTTTGATGGGCACTGAACAGGAAAGAGGACAGATCCAAAGGAGTGGAAGGGGTGTTGGAAGATACCATATACCTGTTATTACTGTTATTATGTTTTTCTCTTTTATTCAATATAAATGCTTCATATTTTCAAAGTTCTTGCTAGTTGCCACTTGCTGCTATGTTTAATAAAGCAAGAAAGAGAAGCAATACTCGCCTCAGAGTCTTATTATTAAAATTCTAACTTATCGTCATACTTAGCTAAATTCTATAATTTGGAGCTATATTCTGTGCAATCCTGGTCTCTTCTCCTTTTCCCTGCAGTTCTTCAAATTCTTCTACAAAGGAGACGAACCCTTGAAAAAAGAATATCTTATTCATGGACATGTGGTGTATACAATTTCGCCAACCGTTGGACTTTGCTCGATGGCGCTACGTTGTTTTCTTTTGTGGTTGTTGTCTAGGGTTGTTTAGAGGAACCCCCATACGCAACGTTTAGCGAGTGGATTGTGTGTACAATTTCTGGTGGGCGCTTCACTCCCTTACACAAAACTGAATATGTTGAGTATACAGGTTTTAACAATTACTTGTGTAAAGTTCCCCTGGAACTGTTCACAAACTATTTCTCGTATGCGATTTAATAATATTCACTGATGCTCAACTAATTATACTTAGGATATAAACACTGGACTATACTGCCCATCATTGAGAGGTATACGATAGGGATTTTGTGGGCGGGTCTAATGGGGGCATGCCAGTGCTTCACTTTCAATGACCTAGAAAAGCCAGGTCCTCCCACCAAAGGGATGTGCCAGTTCCACAAGCGATAATAAAAACTGACGGGCATGTATAGAAATGGGGCTTTGTCCAATTTTCAAGGACAGTCCTTGAAATTTGTGTTGGTCCCATCTAAAGCCAGGTAATTGGCAGCTATGAAGTAAGTACAAGTAACTCAAAGGTGAGATTGTGTTTGGGACGACTTGACAATACTGTATACAGTAAATCATGCGTACAGTTACAAAATTTATAAAATAATGTTTGATGTATTACTATTTCATTGGCTTTAATTGGTAAATTAAATTGATCTGGTCATTCTGAGTGTTTGCGAATTTTCCCATTGTGCACATCAACAATCTGTTATGATATTCACAAGACATTGCAAAAGATTCAAGTGGCTGCAGTTTACATTCTAATTCTGGTATTTGGTTATTTCTCATGATTTAATATGCATGTATGAACTGTAACATTGAACATGATGTGTCTATTTTCCATGTAATTTGCTTTTGGCTTAGCCAAAGCTTGCACTTTGCACTCTCAGTCTTAAGTAACCTCTAACGTGCCTCCAAGTTCAACCTCTTACTGTACACATTGGCTATCTGACTAACAGATATTGATTGATTCTGCTCCAAAAGTGTCCCAAAGACCCCCTGGGACTAGAAGACAGGAGAGGAACTAATAAGATGCAGATGAATATTCATTGTAATTCTGTCACCCTAATTATGATTGATTTACTCGAGCTCCGTAGAGTTCCTATAGCATGTGTGGTAAACCATACCAAACAAAAACACAGGTTTTTAGTTTACTTAAATGGACATTAAAGTTTTAAGCTCACCTGCCAGCGGTGCATTAACATCATGTGTGTTTAGCGTGGAACGTGGATTTCAAACCGCAGACGACATTTTTTTTTGCGTTAGTTAGCTGAATACTCAACTAAAAGAGATGCACAGCAAAATATATATATAGAAAAATGTTTTTATTGCAAACAAAAAGAATCATAAACACTACACAAAATGACATAAATGCATGTATATATATACTGTATATATACAGTATATCGCACAAAAAGCAGACAGGGATACGTGTATCTGAACACAAGCTCACATGGCAGCATCAAATGCAAGAAATACACATCAAACAACCATAATATCTGTGTAAATTCAACGAAATGGTGGTTGCTCTACCCCACACAGAGAGCAAGTAATCCATAAGAAAAATGGGAAGGCGTAGACACAAGCTCAGTAAGCTGGGTGGAGAAGAGGCAACATCACTGCTCTATAACTGTGGAGAGAGATCGTGGATACACAGGTTCAAATAGTTTTTTGTTTTTAGTGTGCTGAATACTAACAGTGCATGCTGCCACCCAAGAGCAATGGGAGTAGAGAGTGGGACTGATTTTTATTGTGTCCTGAATACCGTCAGACACAGATGGAGAATGATATGGTTGGAATAGTTCTTTCTCCATCTGCTGGGGGTGTATTAACCTCTCCCATACAATGTATAGGAGACGCTAATATACAGTTACCTGGGGCAACATCGGATGGAATAAGAGGCGTTAATAAGCACAGTGCTTGGGATGTTATACTGTACGGCTTGAGCACTGTGCTTAGCGCTTAGCGTCCTGGTTGTGATCAGACCCCTGATTGGCTCTCAGAAAAATCTGTCTCATTGTTCCGTTTTGAGTTACGGAAATCCACTTCATGTTACAGTGTTTTTGATTTTACGGTTATTTAGCTATAACCTTTGACAGAATAAAGATATTTCAAAAGTTTATTGCACTACATCTTTCATGAAATTACCCTTCTGATATATTATGTTATGGCATTATTTTAAAAAGTGATGTAAGAGCCAATAGGCCTCAGAAATAAAAAAATATCCAAAAGGTTTCCACATTGTTGGTCACTAGTCTATATTACTTTAGTCCCAAATCAATATTGTAAATATAGGATATAAATCTTGCAATAATTGAATACTGATGTATGAATGTTAGGGAATTCAGTGGTAAAAAAATAATATTCTCTTAAATAGAATGTTAATTAATGTTTTATGAAATTGAATGGTCGAATATAAAGTTTCCTCTCCTTCTGTTGCCATGAAACAAGTGCAGGTGTTTGCTGTGGTATTTAGTGACAATCATCTCAGGTTGCAGCCTTCAGATTCTGTCCCAGTCTAATGTATATTATATTATGAGTTGCTCACATGATTTATGGTATTGCAAAGAACAGAATGAATAACGCAGGTATTGTCCATTTAAAAACAAAAACTGTAAACAAGTTGAACCTTTAATGCTAATTGTAGGGTTGCAGGTTGCAGCATGCACACCTTGGCATTTGTCACCTTCACTTTTGCTTATAGAAGGGCCAGTAGGTTTTAACTGTGGGAAAGGGGCGCAGGTATAGACAAACCCTAGCCTGCCATTTTTATAAAGTTATATAAATGTTTAAAAGTAATGCTCTGTAACCAGAGAGGATACAAATTACTATATAATTTGTAGAATAAGTATTTTTTAATAAATTCGTACTTAAATCTCTGTCAACAGAGCAGATTGTCTCAACAGAAGCTGTTTTCCTGCAATGATGTGTCTAGCTTGTCACTCCTCAGTCAGAATTCCTTAAGGTAGCAGGAGAATGGGGCTTGGAGGTTGTTCTCTGCATGGCACCAGTGGGCTGTCTTCTGCTGTCCATGGCAGCTGAGGCAGACCATGAGTCCTAAAGCAGTGGTGCCTAACCCTGGTCCTCATGGCCCACTAACAGGCCAGGTTTTACGGTGTACCTTGGAGAAATGCAGACTGAATCCTGCAATCACTGAGCAGCAAATCATATCACCTGTGCTGTGCTTCAGATATCTGGCAAGCCTGGCCTGCTAGTGGGCCCTGAGGACCAGGGATGGGGACCCCTGCCCTAAAGTACATTCACAGTCCACTATATTTGTTACTGATCACCTGTTGGCTCCAAACAACATAGGAGCTCCATGCTACATAGCTGTTTATTGAATATTTTTCTCAACACACCTAATCTGCTGCTGTTTATCTGCTGCTGTTTGTTAATCATTTGTCCAAATCACGTTTGACAGTACCTGTGACCATGCACCTATGTGTATATAAGGACACACCAAACTCATAAAAAAATATGTTAAGACCTCTTTCACTTGGTATTAACTATTTTGCCCATCCTCACTATTATACTATTGAATGTTGTAGAAATCAAGCACAAATGATAATTGACAAATAATGTCAATCAGTAGAGTACGATTGCTTAGCTCAATGACCTTCAAATTGGTCCATCACAGGATGAACAGTAATTCCAATGTGGCGTAAACCTCTTCAACCACCACTGGATTCTGTATCAGTACTTCTGTTACACCTTCTTTTGAGTGATTAACAGTCTTCGATCAATGCCAAATGCCAGTTATTATCCGTAACTGAAGTTATGGATTAAAATTATGAAATAGATCTCACACTATGATGAGGCACCATAAACTATCAGTGAGAAACAGAGTTTTGTGATAACGAGCAACGGCACTAGTGGCCTGCTCTACGGTGGGGCCCGCTCAGGTATCACAAGGTTTTGGCTCGATTGTGCCATAATCTATCAATTCTGCTTTTTGGCTGAGCATAATACAATATAGTCCCTAAGAATACTGGCTTATTAGCATTGATATAAAGACGCAGACAGGGGCATATCTTTCTGATACCGCATCACAACAGCCAAGGAGCATCTATAATCATAACAGCTCATTTAACCTCCCTGGCAGTTTTCCCGAGTGTGGCTCGGGGTTAACTTTCATTGCCGAAAGCGGTAACCCAGAGCCACACTCGGGCTGGATACATACCTGTCCCTGTGCACCCTCGCTGACCTCCGCGATCATATTCTCTTCTGTGCGTTTGTGGCGTTCTGCTTCCTGGTTCCCTTCTCACGTCAAGGGAACCAAGAAGTAGGACGTCGCGATCACCGGAGGAGACTGCGGGGGACAGTGAGGGAGCGCAGGGACAGGTATGTATCCAGCAGCAGCCAGAGTGTGGCTCGGGGTTACCGCTTTCGGCAATGAAATTAACCCTGAGCCACACTCTATTACCACCAGGGGGCCAAATAAATTGTCCAGATTCTGACATATAAAATATGGCAGAATCGGAACGTTAGGTAGGTTAAAGTGAATTAGTATGTCTGACAGGGAGCCAGGGAATCTGTATAATATAACTTACAAGTCAGAGATCAACACTGTGTACATATATATGTTACGGTTAAAGCCGAAGTGCGGTTAATCCTAACATTACCCGAGTAATCCTGACATTACCCCAAACGGCTGGGTAAAGCTGCAAAAAAATATAGACATATGGGAATTTGTATGCATTTATGGACTGTTATGGGACTGTGGAACCTGTGTAAATGGGCATATCGTCTTAACTAGTAAACTGATTTATAGTGCATCCCTGCAGTAAAATTCATGTACTTCAGGGAAAATAAATTCACTAAAGGGGTTATTCAGAAAGCACCAAAATGTCAGTGCTTTCTAGATCAGTGCGCTTCTGAATTTCCATTTTTCTGACCCTGCGATGTACTCACTAAAAATGCATTACAATGGTCTAAATAATAAAATGGTCCTATACAAAATAAACGGTCTGTTACAGAATTAGGAAAAAAAGTATTTTTTAAAAATTATTGGAAATCAAAGACTTCATCTAAAAAAATACAAAAAAAACAGTGGTGTTCTAAAAAAGAAAAAAAGAAAAAGGCTTTTTGCTGAAAATGAAAAGAATAAATTGTTTAATAAAAACGATAAAAAAAAAATTGTGCATTGAATTCTACGGGATTTGTCTGTTTAAACCTGGTGAACCGAATAAAAAAAAATTAGGGCATTTCACGTGAAGTTTGGCGTTCTCTGAAAAGATTCAAAATTACCTCTCTATGGGACAATTTTGCTGCAGCCGAAGATCGCTGATCAGCGGCAAACTGCACCGTATTTAGCTGTCAATCCTCCATTACTTGGTGAAATGACAGTTTAGTGAATAGACGAACTGCCCTGAAATTGCACCTTAAGGGGAAATTCACTGTTCGGTGCAATTCGGTGGCATTTTCGCCCCTTAAGTGTGATTTCATGGAACCTATGAATTCTGTATGCTGAAGGGAAGCATTTTCACAGACTTTCCATTAACATGCAAAAGGTATGTGTGTCTTGGGCAATAAGGACGAATATATTGCTGGAGAAAGGTAACCGAACGCTGAAATTCAGCATACGGTTACCTTTCCTGGCCTTTCGGCTATCCAGAGAGCAGGCAATTCGCCAAATCCTGGCGACTTGCCTGCACATACGATGCCTGTTCGAGGGCAGTGAAATCCCCCATAGAGAAGCAATGCTTCGTCTATTCAGAGAACACAAAACAACAGTGAAAAGTTGCCGAAATTGCCCTGCCATTCGGTGGTTTCATTCAGCAGGTTTATTCAGGTGAATCCCATAGGCTTCAATGTTAAAAATATTCCCGTTTTAATTCAATATCTAATAAACCGTTCATTATAATATTCTGCAGTAAAAAGTCTCTTTATCTATAGATTTTTGTAGGATCTTTTAGGCATTTTTTGGGATTTTTGAGGCAAACTTTTTTGTTCCTTTTTTTTAAATCGTTTTTTCTTTTTTCTGTAACAGTCCTTTTTATTATCATTCCTTGGACCTCATATGTAAATTTCAGACATTTTCGTTCAGTAGTTTGTTTGCAAACAGCGTTTCACTTTTCAAACATTCAAGCGTACTGTTTTCTTTATTATTTTTCACTCCATTCGTCTGCGGTGTCGGCTTTTTCCAGCGGCTGCTCTGCGCTGTGATCGGCTCCTGCTCGGGTTTCTCCGGCGTCTTCGGTGGGTTAATCCAGATGTTTTTGTGGGTTTTGGTGTGCGTTCGCCCTCATTTTGCGGTGAGTTTTCGACGGGTTTTCGGCAGCTTTTCCCTGCACTACGACGGCCCTGTGATGCTTGCTGAATACACAGCAGGGTCGCCAAATCGTACCGAATTGAAGAGAACGAAAAGTCACCGAACGTGCGGTGGCTTTTCAATTCTCTTTGAATAACCCTGCTAGTGTGGGGCATGGGCCTGGAGCAACAGCTACAAAAGGCTGTATATTAATTCGGCCCTGCATATCTATCATAGGCTTTGAAATACTATAGTATTATTATTACCCTTTGTCAAAGAACCCTCAGAAGATTAAAGATATAATATGTGCTCAAACATGTTTTTTTCCTTATTTTATATGTAATGATGTAAAACTACAAAAGTTAAAATTGTTCTGAATAGTTAAACTACTTAACGTTCTCCTAATACAGAATGATGAGGTTAATGGAGCTTAAACTGTTGCAGCTATGACTCATTTTCAGAAGTCATTGTGCTTTATATTTAGTCACACTTTAATAAGTTAAGTGGTCTCTTACGCACACCATGCAAAATCTCCCCACTTTTTTCCAGTCACACGCATCCTTGCTGCATTTGACAGAAAACTATGCGTCCGTGGCCCAAGTTCGCACATAGATAACCTTGAATAATTGTAGATGACTCACGCTTGCTAGATAAACTGACAGAAACGTTGGATCAGTAAGCATGAGGACTATCACAATTCTCCACTCATGGGTTAACTACTCAAAAGCTAGATAGTGATCATTTATTTCGAGGGAAATCTGAAATTGTAAATTTTAGATTTTAAGAAAATGTCTCTTTCTAAGATTAACAGGGTTATCCAAAGAGATTCGAAAAGTCACCGCACGTTCGGTGACTTTTCGTTCTCTTCAATTCGGTTCCTTTTGCCGATTGCATTTCGGTGACCCTGCGGTGTATTCAGCAAACAGCACAGGGTCCCCGAATTGCAGGGAAAAGCTGCCGAAAACCTGACGAAAACTAACCGAATGCACGCTGAAAACAAGCAAAAACATCTGGATTAACCTTCGAAAAACCCGAACAGGAGCCGAACATGAGCAGAATCACACAGAGCCGAAGCAGCTGTGACGTAGAGGAGGCAGTGAATAAATTAGAAAAACCATTTGTATGAATCTGGGAAAATGAAACGCTGTTTGCAAAGAAACTACTGAGCGAAAATGTCTGAAATTTTCACAGGAGGTCCAGGGAATGATAATAAAGAGGGCTGTTACAAAAAAAATAAGTAAACTGAAAAAAAAAATCGGACTTTTAACCACTTGAATGCTAAGGACGCGCTCAGCGCGTCCTCAGCATTCCCGCTGGTATGCGGAGGACGCGCTGAGCGCGTCCTCGCATCGGGGTCAGCGTTCGGCCGGGTTCCGGCCGATCGCTGGCCCCTCCGGTGCGGGCTGACATCCTGGATGTCAGCCCGGCATCCGGACCAGCAGCCGCAATTATTAGGTGTCATCGCGGGGGCGCGATGACACCTAATTCAGGCGCCCCCCCGCATGTGCGGAGGAGGCGCCTGAAAGGGAGGGCGGGAGGTCCTTCGGACCTCTCTCCCTCCCGATCGGCGGCGCACAGGGGCTTAACCCAGGCATCATTTGGAAGGGCACAGCCTGCCCTTCCAAATGATGCCTGGCATTAACCCCTGGGGAGCTGGATCGCGAATCGGCGCTGAAAAGCGCCGGTTCGCGATCCATTCCCGGAGCTGGCCGACATCTTGGATGTCGGCCAAGCTTCCGGGAACTCCCCAGAGGACTGGCGTCATCGTGCGTAGCACGATGACACCAGTCCTACAGTTAACCCCTAACTGCCACCAAGTGTGGAGATAGGGAGTTCCAATGAACTCCCTATCTCCCGATCCGTGGCAGTTAGGGGTTAAATTTTGATATGGTTGGATCGGCCAGAGCATGGCCGTTCCAACGATACCAAACATGAAAGTTAAAAATTTTGTAAAAAAAAAATAAATAAATAAATAAAAAAAAAATTAAAAAAAAATTAAAAAAAAAAAATAAACACTTTTTTTTTATTTTTTTGGTTTGTTAGTGTAGCAATATTGTTCCCATTTCAATTATAATGTGAACAATGATGCTGCACTAACGATTTTTGTATGCGGTGCGTTTGTTAAAAATAGTGTCATTTTCCCCAAAAAAAAATGTAACGAGACCCCATCTCTAATTTTTTTAACAAGCGCACCCCATACAAAATATAACCGCAATTGCTCGCATGTTAAAATGTGGAAAAAAACACTTTACACATTGTAAATTATTGAAAATACATATTTTATTGCATTTTTTGTTATAATATACAGACATGACATAACGTATACATATAATAATGACATATTATGAATCTACCGAGTCTGACGGAAAGAACGATATATAATATGTCGGTGTCATATACTAAAATAAGCCTTAAAAACACGTTTAAACATGATGCGCAAAACAGGTAAAAAATGACCTCAGCACAGGGGCGGGAAAAGCCTCAGCAGCGAAAGGGTTAAAAAAAAAAAATCAGAAAAATGCTTAAAGTATCCTAAAAAATCTATAAATAAAGAGACTTTTTGCAGCAGAATTTTATAATGAACGGTTTATTAGATATTGAATTAAAACGGGAATATTTTTAACATTGAAGCCTATGGGATTCTCCTGAATTAACTTGCCGAATTAAACCACCGAATGACAGGGCATTAGGGGAACCTTTCACTGCTGGTTTGTGTTCTCTGAATAGCCGAAGCAGTGCTTTTTCATGGGGTTTTCACTGCCCTCGAACAGGCACCGAACAGGCACCGTATGTGCAGGCAATTCGCCAGGATTTGGCGTATTGCCTGCTCTCTGGATAGCCGAATGGCCAAGAAAGGTAACCGAACACTGATTTCCAGCGTTCAGTTACCTTTCTCAAGCAATTCGGATCTCTTTGAATAACCCTGTAAATGTTTTTAAGATTAGGGCAGCGTCATGTTCAGTAATGGACACCATGCCGAACAAAAATAAGCACACCATTTTCAACCATTTCAGATATTTCTAAGCAATATATATTATTTTATATTATTTTAGTTCTTGATTTGATTGAAAATTCCCGCAGGTGGGAGTAAATTTACCAAATTTTTGCAGAAGGTGTATATGAACTAGCACTCAATCTAGAGACCTCTTTTTTGGCAGACAGAAATCAAATTCTATAAAAGTGGGTATAAGGTGCTGCTCCGGTAGTGGTACCATTTGGTGAGGATCCTCTCAAACCTCACCGAAAAAGGGAAACACATTTACAAAACCACAAACCTGTTTCCGCAAACTCTACCTCTAGAAATAATGTAAGAGTAAAACATCTATCTCAACGTTCCACCATACTATATATGAAAAGTATGACTTTGTTTCATTCCAAATCAAAATTCGGACGAAATTTACCTGATTAGTTTTTCGGAAGCACTTCCGAAAAACAAATCGAATCTGTCCGACATGAAAATGGTCCAAAATGAAATGATCCAATACGAAAACAGAACAAAATGAAACAGAACTAAATAAAAGAAAACCAACGAATTGATTCCGCTTTACTAAATAAATTTGTTATATTTAGTGGTGCACTCCCAAATTGTTCAGCAATTTCATCAAAAAAAGTCCCAAAAAATAAATATAAACTTTTTGCTGCAAATGAAAAGAATTAAATGTAAATGGTTGAATAAATATCTAATAAAAAAAGGGATTTTTTTTTTACATTGAAACCCATAGGATTCGCCTGATTAAACCTGTCAAACAAACCACGAAAATTAGTGTTAGAATTACTAACCCTAATTTCTAATCCTAATTTTCGGTGCTTCGTTCGACAGGTTTAATCAGGCGAATCCTATAGTTGCTGCTATCCATGGTGCTGAATAGGTTTCAGCACCAAGAATAAATAGCTGCTGTCCTTGGTACTGAATTGGTTTCAGCACCCTGGATAGCAGCAGCTGCTATCCATGGTGCTGAATAGGAAAGAAAAAAAAGTTCAGTTTGGCAAAGAAAAAATGCCTTGTTTTAAAATAAATTAGGAATCCCAAATTTTAACCAAAAAGTTCCCGAAAATGCCTAAAAAAATTGGAAAAAGAGACTTTTTACTGCAAGTGAAAAGAATAAACGGTTGAATAAATATTTAATAAAAATAGGGAATACTTTTTACATTGAAACCTACAGTATTATTTTGTATGGCTGGTATTTTTATTGAAGTACCGGATGTAATTGTCAGGACTCCCTTCTCCCATCGTCCGCTCTGGGGCCTCACCGGGGCCTGGATGTCGGCAGGCGTGGATGACGGCAGCGGTCAATTGCGGCGCCCCTGCACCCAACCTTCAGTCCGTGGCAGGAACATGGCCGGCACCGGTGCCACCTCCAGTGGCCACTAGTGGACCACGGCGATCTCTTCAAAGCCAGGCTCACTTAGAGAAGGGCAACTCGGACCGGGATCACAGCCCCGACGCCATTCGAGGGAAGTGGACCCAGTGTGGTGCTCCTGGCTCAGCGACCAGGCCCTGCTCCGCTTCTGTTTGGGGAGTTCCCCTGCAGGGATTGGACAGGGAGATGGTGACAGCGGCCGGAGGGCTGGGCCCACGGTCTATGACCTCAGATGGGCTGTCTTGTGGTTCCCTGATTCCCGAGTTGCGCCCTGCCTCTGGGGGGTGGAGCATGGAGTGGGCTGGACTTTGACTTTAAAAACAGAAGACACCTCTACCTCATTGTTCAGTTGTTGTTTGAACTCCCTTTAGACACTACCCAGCTGTATACGTATCCTTTCTTGGTTTTGATCTTCTTCCTGTATATCGTATTGACCCTTTGCTGCCTGCACTGACCCTTAGCCTGGATAATGACCACGAGATTGTCAGCTGATATAATTGTACCACGCCTGAATACCCTGCATATTGAGGTTCAACCTGAGAAATCCTTGACAGTAATTTATTTTGGTACTGGCTGTATTTTATTTTTACTTTATCACTGGCTGTTATTTTCATTGTAGTACCGGCTGGTATTTTTTTCTTTTAGTACCGGCTGGTATTTTTATTGAAGTACCGGCTGTAATTTATTTTAGTACGACTGGTATTTTGATTTTATTACAGTACCGGTTGCTATTTTATTTTAGTCCCAGCTGGTATTTTCATTTTATTGTAGGACCATCTGGCTGCTGTCCTTGGTGCTGAAATGTATTTCAGCACCAAGGACAGGTTGATTACGTATCTTTTTTTTAACCCTAGTTTAAGTTTTTAATCCATTTCACATTCCAAAATAACTTAAAACGAAATACGAATCAACCCGAAATACGAAATAACTAATAAAAACAAAATACAAAGTGATCCGAAATACAAAATACCGGCCATCCCAATTATTGGATCAGTCCAAAATATGAATCGCGGTAACATAACGAATGATCCGAAACGAACAAAAAGGAACGAAATGATCCGAAACAAAACAATTTTTTTTAGCCATGCACATGTCTAATGGAAAGCAATGTGCAAAAGGGAGCTGGCATAAAATAGTGTAGGCGGACAAAAACAGATTCACTTTCAAGACGGCGCCGGACCGGGCACAAGTAAGGATTGTCAGAACACGAGTCTCTTCAGGAAAGGCAAACTTTATTGTGTCGTCACACAAGTGCCCACACAGGATTGAATCGCAAAGAGTGAGCCCCCCCTTTCACCCATGCAAGGGATCTTATACCCAAAAATACGTAATTAGGTACATCCCAATTAGCCCACCTCCCAATGACACTTTATTCCACCCCACGTGGGTTAGTACTTCCCATCGTTAGTACAAAGGAATTCCTCATTTAACTATAAATTGATACACTTCATGTTAGTTTGACAGTCTGTGATTTGTTGTGCTATCTTTCTCAGGGCAGCGCCGCCCTCCCTATAGGCTATGTTTATTGAGATAGCTTGGGTCCTGGTCTGTTCTCTATGATCTCTTTGTTTCTCTGCTCGTCTCAGTGACCTTGCCCCATTCATTATCTTCCTGTCTCTCCGTGCCAAGAGCCGGCGGATTCTGCCTGGTTTTATTGCTAGCTTTCTAATCTACCACACATTCTTGGAATTCTATGTAAGCTCTGCTTTGCACATCTAATAAAAATCTATTCTATTTACTGGTGAACCAATATTCTGAACAAGATGGCTGCCTGGCTCATAGTAGCAATCATCTTTCAGCTTGATCTCACTTCATTCCCCCTTGGCTCAAGTGTCAGGATCTTTTCCTGGCACTTGTAGCCATTACACTCCACTATTCTGAAACTCCTTGTACTGGGGGGGGGGTTTCTTTCACTGGGAACATACCCTGTGGAATTATCAGTGGTATCTTCTGTGTTTGTGTAGGCATCAGTGCTGTCTTGCACAGTGGCCATAAGCATAGCCCTATGCGGTATATCAGTATCCCTATGATCAAGATCACCACTATCATGAGTATCATGGATCCAATCTGTGAGATAAATCTCAAGATGGAACCAAACCATTCTCCCATTGCTCCAAACCCACGGAGCGGATTCCAGCCTTCGGCAGCAATCCTCCTGGCTGTGCCCTGCAACTGTGCTACCTTCTTCTTGGTGATCTTGAATTACCTGGTAATAATCTGGGACTTCATGTGTAGTGTTTCTGATGAAGGTGCAACATTCATAGTGCATTGTCATTTCACACAATCCATTCAAGGCCGCACTGATCTGCTCAAGCGCCATATCATGTATCATCTGCACCTTTCGTAACTCACGCATTTCCAGATTCAGCAGCTGGATATCCATACTGGTTCTATTCAGAATCTCATCCATCAGATTGACATAGCTATTCAATCTCCTCATCATCTCTCCTCCCCATCCAGTCCATGCTGGCAACCATGTCCATATTCGATCCATCTTCGCAAACAACTCTCTCTTTGGTCTCTCAAACACCAGTGGGTACCTAGGGTGTAGTTCTGTGTCTGTGTTTGTGTCTTCTCCCCTTAGTCTCTGGATTGGGACCAGCTTAGCCAAATAACACATTCCCGTTATTGTTGGTGGAACCCATGTGTAACACACTCTCCCACAACACACCTGGTATCCCTCTTCTAACATGAATGGTGATAGGTGTAGTGTTCCCTTTGCTAATTCCAACATCATTCGCCTCATTCGTCTCGTTGTTTCCAGCACACTCTGAGTCCCTCCGGACTCACTTGCAATCACTTCTTCTTGCTCACTCGTGAGTTTTCTGCACTGTATGTATAGAAAATTTGATTGTTCCTTTGTGTCAATTGTATATGTATGATGTCCAATTGAATTTGCTTGAATAACACCCTTCCTTTTTATGTGTGTCTCTATCTGGTCCTATTTGGAAACACCACTCTGGGGGTAAATGTACCCTATTATAGGGTATCCGGCCTCGTACATTTCTGGTTGTTCTCTGGGTGGCCGAAAAGAGTGTATTGTGATATTCCCTGATGCGAACATACTCAGGTTCATAGGAACAGAAGCAAATGGGATATGAATTGTCTCTGGGTGCATTCTGCTGCACACCCAACATGCTTTCTGCCCAGATTTCTTAGCATAGTCATATTTAAATTGCACAAGTAAATGTCCTCTTGGCAATATCTCGGATGATACTTCTCGTTTTTGTCTCCACATGGTACGGTTCTCCATCACCGGGTGCGTACCATTCCAGATATGGGAAATATCCACTTTCCCCACGTTGCCTGTACAATTGGGGCATGCTCCACGTGAGAGTCCATAAATCAGATTAGCAAGATATAAAATCAGCACCACAAATGCCCCGAATGTCAGAATTCCTTGGGCAATTCTTTTCACAGTCACATAAACCCAATCCCTCCCCACCGGAATTTCAAAAGTAAAGAACATTTCTGGATGATCAAGGGTGGGGGCCGGGCCCCTAAAAAGCACCCTGTGGGTATCCCCCGTTGGCGGGTGGTCAGGACCTGTGCCCATCAAAACACCCACTTGTTGATCCTCTGTATTATCTGGGTTAGGATCATTTAGGTGCTCATGGCTGTGGTCTTTGTCAGCTTCAGCCTCAGCGGGTTGGTCTCGTTGGTAACGACCTTCCATGCTGGTTCAGGACTGGCTGCAGCTGCTTTCACTCTGGAGTGATGTATCCACGGGACCACCTCGGCAACCTTTACTGCTGTAGGGGTTGATAACAGGACAAGATAAGGACCTCTCCATTTTGGACCTAGTGGATCATTTTTCCACTCTTTTACCCATACTGAGTCACCCGGACAATACTTATGCAGTGAAGGATACAGAAAATGCGGTATATTATCCCCCACCCAAGTATTTAATTTCTGCATTGATTTACCCAGCATTACTACCTGATCATTTAGTTTAGTTTCTCCCAATGCCCGAAGGTCCCCCCTTAGTCCATTAATTAGGGGGTTGGCCGTCCAAACATAAGTTCGTACGGACTTAGCTTCAATGGGGGGTTGGTCTGCACCTAATGTGCAAAAGGACTATCGGCAGCAAGTCCAACCAGCTCAATGACGTCTCTTGGCACAGTTTGGACATCAAAGTCTTTAGGGTACGGTTCATTCTTTCAACTTTTCCCGAACTTTGGGGCCTGTAGGCGGTATGTAGCTTCCAGGTGATGCCCAGTAGCCGGGCAAGTTGTTGCAAACAGTTCTGGATAAATGCAGGGCCATTGTCCGACCCTATCTCGAGTGGAAGTCCGTAACGTGGTATTATTTCTTTCATCAGGCTCTTTACCACTTCTGTCGTCTTTTCAGTTCTCGTTGGGAAGGCTTCTACCCATCCTGTCAAAGTGCACACCATCACTAGTAAATATTTGTATCCTTTGCAGGGTGGCAGCACTGTAAAGTCTATTTGTAATGATGCCATTGGGGATAGCCCGATTGGCTGTTTCCCTGGGGGTTGAGACGGCCTGTTCTCGGGTTGTTTTTGGCACATGTTACACACTGCTGAGCTGTTGCTTTGCAGATTGCTGACAATCCTGGTACGTAGAAATGTGGCTCCAACTGTTGCTCCATCATTTCTCTCCCTCCATGGGTACTTGCGTGAAGTGCTCTTACGATTTCAGGAGCCAGTGTTGCTGGTAGGACTATTCGTCCATTCTCCATCTGGAACCATCCATCTTCTCCATATCCTCCGGGTTCTTCTGTCAGCCACTTCTTTTCTTTCTCTGAGTACACAGGTGTCCATTCGCTCAGTGGCGCCGGTAAAAGTGCAGCTACCACTGGTTTTGGTTTGTATCGTGCCAATTCTCCATGATTTCCCCAGATGAATTCTTCTTTTGGGAAATAGTATCGCCATGCGAAAAATAACAAATCTTGTCTGTCTTGTGAATCTCTTACTGCTGGTATGAAAAAGTTCATTGCACTTTTCTTCATTCTCGGCAGTCTGTTCTTGATAAGGATCTCCTTGAGGAAGAACCTCACCAGTGGGACTTGATATTCTTCTGCTCCCAATTCTCCCAGACTGTGCAGTATTCGTGTGATTCGTAGATTATTGTGAGGATTGATTGTCAAATTTTCAAAACGTGACGCGAAATTTTCTGCTCGTTCAACTTCAGTTATTTCTTTGTCTTCCTCCTCCCCCACTATTTTTACGCCGAAGAATTTCAGCATCATCTTGTAGGCTCTGCGCAGTCTTTGCTGAACTTCTGAGGTGTTAACCATTAGGCGTGTCTCCTGCGGATTTAGGGGAGTAGAGTAGAAATTTCGGCCTTGTGTACGAGTTGGGAAAAGCCATTGGATGTAATCATGATTGAGTTCTAACAGTTCATAATCATCTTGCCATTTGTGCAGTATTATTTCAATGAACTCGCCGTGGGGTTCAAACTTTTTCAAATTCATGTAGAACTCGTAATTTGGCATGGAAGGTTGAGGTTCTTGCTTGCAGATCAGTACTTTAGCTTGATCTTCTGTTGGCGGTGGCGGTTTTGCAGCTGCTTTTGCGGCCTGGTCCGCGCGTCTGTTACCTTTTGGAATTTCATCATGGCCTTTTTGGTGGCCACGGCAGTGCATGATGCTGACAGCACTTGGTTTCCATACTGCTTCCAGGAGGGCCGCGATTTCAGCTGCATATTTGATTTGTTGTCCTGAAGACGTAAGTAGGCCTCTCTCTTTGTAGAGTGCACCATGTGCATGGACTGTCATGAAGGCGTACTTGGAATCTGTGTAGATATTTACTCTTTTGCCTTCAGAGATTTCAAGGGCTCTGGTTAAAGCTGTTATTTCGGCCAATTGTGCAGATGTATGGCCTGGCAGTGGCTTTGCTTCGATGACTTCTTCTGTTGAGACTACTGCATAGCCGGAGACTTTCTTCCCATCATCCATGTAGCTGCTTCCATCAGTGAATAGCTGTAGATCGTATTTGTCTAGGGGTACGTCTTTCAAATCTGGCCTGCTACTGAACACTTCTTCCATAACTTGGAGGCATTCATGATCTGGATCCTCTTCACAGTCAGGCAGTAGAGTAGCAGGGTTTAAGGTAGCGATGAGGTCCAAATGAACCCGTGGATTTTCACACATCATGGCTTGGTACTTCGTCATCCGGCTGTTGCTGAACCAGTAACCTCCCTTCACATCCAGCAGAGCCTTGACAGCGTGGGGCACCTTGACATGAAGAACTTGTCCAAGGGTCAGCTTGTCTGCTTCTGCTATCAGCATTGCGGTGGCAGCCACTGCTTTCAGGCATGGGGGTAGGCCGCAGGCCACAGGGTCGAGTTGCTTGGAGAGGTAGGCCACAGGCCTCAGCCATGAGCCAAAGGTCTGGACCAATACTCCTGTTGCTGTTTGATTATGTTCATGCACGAACAGCTGGAAGGCTTGCTGTGATCTGGCAGGCCCAGTGCAGGAGCTTCCATCAGCAGAGTCTTTAATTTCTGGAACGCTGCTGTTTGCTCTTCTTCCCAATGAAAGGGGTCTTGTTCCCCCCCTTCGTGGCCTGATGAAGCGGCTTGGCAATATCTGCGAAGTTGGGGATCCACAGGCGGCAGAAGCCTGCAGCTCCCAGGAACTCACGGACTTGTCTCCTGGTCTTTGGTTGGGGTATGCGGCACACTGCTTCTTTTCTTTCTGCCCCCAGTGCACGTTTGGTACCTGTTAACTGGAAACCCAGGTATTTTACACTGTGTTTGCATATTTGTGCTTTCTTTTTAGAAACTCTGTAACCTGCTTGGCTTAGCAGATATAGCAGGGCTTTTGTAGCGGATAAACAGTCTTTTTCTGTGGGGGAAGCCAGTAATAAATCATCAACATATTGGAGTAACACTACTTTGTCTGGCTGAGCGTTGAAGGCGAGGAGATCTTGGCTAAGCGCGCACCGAAAATCGTGGGCGAATTTTTGAAACCTTGAGGGAGGCGCGTCCACGTCATTTGATGGCGCGCCCCCGTGGTAGACTCTTCCCACTGAAATGCAAAAAGGGGCTGGCTTGCTGGAGCCAGACGGATGCAAAAGAAAGCGTCTTTTAAATCAAGCACTGTGTAATATTTTGTATCTCCGGGAATTAATGCCAGCAAATTGTATGGATTAGGAACCACAGGGTGTAGTGTTACTGTGGCCTCGTTGACAGCTCGTAAATCTTGGACAGGGCGATACTCTTGTGTCCCCTCTTTCAGACTGGCAATAGGGGTGTGTTCCATGGTGACACGCAGAATTTTAATATGCCGTGATCTTTAAGTCTCTGTAAATGTATTTGTATATTCTGCTTGGCTTTCTGTGGGATATGATATTGTCTTAGAGCCACCGGTGTTGCGCCGGGCTTTAATTCCACATATACCGGGGGTATGTTTATGGCAAGTCCTGGCGGTTTTCCTCCGCCCATACCCCAGGAATTTCAAGGAGTAGTGCGTGCGGATCCGGCGCAGCAGGCAGAGTAGGTGCCGTGCGCCATTCTTCCTCCCTTGGCATAACTACTGCAATTTTCACAGATTGGGGGTTATGCGGGCTGGCTGGGTTATGCTGCCGAACAGAGCCGCCACTCTCGGGCAGGTCTAATTGAGCGTGACCCCCGGGAAGGAACGTAATTTGGGCTTGCAATTTGCAAAGGATATCCCGCCCCAGGAGCTGGATGGGACATTCGGGCATATACAAAAATTCATGTTCAACATTATGCCCACCCACGCTACATTTTCTAGAAGCAAGAAAAGGATATTTGGCAGACACTCCCATTGCTCCCATAATATCAACCTCATTTCCCATTGGAGGTGCAATTTGCTTTGTTACAACAGAATATTCGGCACCGGTATCAACCATAAAAACTTCATCTTTATTTCCCACTCTCATTGTGACCGTGGGCTCGTGGCTACCGAGCGGGATGGGCCCAGGTCCCCGTCAATATGCATCCTGCCCTTCAAATGATGTCCCCGCCAGTCCCACAAACCCCGCTCCATTCCCTTCACTTCTTTCATACCTTCCGTCTGTTACCTGGCCATTAGGGGCTTGACCTCCCGCCTCCCCAACTTCACCCTGTCCCCCAAATTTAGCCAAAAATGCAGAACAGTCGTTTTTCCAGTGACCTTCACCCCGGCACCACGCGCACTGATTGGGTCCTAGGGGTTCCCTAGGGGCTCCCCTTCCTCTTCCTCTACCCCCTACCCCTTGCCCTCCCTCTGTCTGGGCCACCTCGTCCTCCACCATTCCCCATGTATCCAACCACCCCGGTATGTCCCTTCTGTTTCTTTATCTCCTCTAATCCCGGTTATGATACACCTTATTAGCGATCTCAACTAATTCACTAATACCTTTCCCCAAAAACCCATCTATTCTCTGTATTTTGTTCCGTATATCCCTCTGTGACTGACCCACAAACGAAGAGTTAATTAACCTCTGATTCTCCATTGCCTCTGGGTCAATAGGACTATACATCCTGTACGCATCCAGCAATCTCTCTAGAAACGCACTTGGGGATTCTTTAACCTCTTGTATCACATCTGCTATTTTTCCCATGTTTGTGGGCTTCTTCCCTCCCGCTTTAACACCCATTATTACTGCTGTTCTGTATGTCTGCAGATGGGCAACTCCTTCAACTGTATTGTACGGCCATTTAGGATCTGTTTTGGGGTAATGTTCCTCTGCCCATGCTTCTGGATGAGGCTTAGCATCTGCTACAGCTTGGGCGAGTAAAATCTTTTGCGCGCTACTATTTATTCGGGCTCTCTCCTCTGTGGTAAACATTGTCAACATTAATTGCTGACAATCTGCCCATGTGGGGTTATGTGTGAGCATAACTGACTCTATCATACTGGCCACTGCTGCGGGATTTGTGGAATACAGTGGTGTGTGTGTTTTCCAATTAAAAAGATCTGTTGTTGTGAATGGGACGTATGTGTATTGCATTGGCCCTGGATTCCCATCCGCTAAAGGGGGGCCTGGCACTTCCCGCAAAGGCATCTGCATAGCGCTCTTGTAGGGATTGTGTTGGTATGGCTCCCGGTGTTTATATATATATTATTCGCTGCGCGTGTGGTAACTCCCTGGTCCTCATCCTCCTTTTCATCATCACCATTCCCGTGGGGCACTAATTTATATATGCTCCCATCGGGCATCTCAATCTTCTCTGGTGGAGCCTCTCTCTCCCCTCCACCCGCTGCGCCCTGCTCTTCTTCCCCAATCACACGGGACGGAGCAGAGGGAGCTGACCGAGACACAGCAGCTGCCCGCTCCCCCCTCTCCGCCCGCGCAACCGCGGCATTCAAAGCTTCTCTGGCTGCCCCATAACATGATGGGTAGGACGGGGGCAAAACATCACTCTCTTCCGGTTGTTCTACTAACACCGGTCTCCCTCTCTCTTCATTATTTTGGGGGTCCTGCTTCTTATTTCTCCCCGCTATCATTATAAAATGACTCTTGTTTTTAATACAATATCTCCATATATCTATATACGGGTACTGTTCAGGATGTCCGTACTGCTCTGTGACTTGGGAATGTACCTTCTGTACCAACTCCGGGTCCATTGACCCCTGCTCTGGCCATCCTGGGACTAATAACGGCCACACAACTGTACACATTACTTTTAACTTCTCTTTTGTCAATTCTACACCATAGTCATGAGTTTTATATAATGCTTCGAAATTCCGCACCATATATTCTAGGGGCGTCTCACCCTCCTTCACCTTCTTGGGCTTAGATGACCCGTTACCCATTATTACTCTTGAAAACAGTACTCTTTGCAATACAGATATATTATTTCAACAACAGTTAAAATCTACAGTCTGATACTTCAGCCAACAATTCATCCGTGTCTGCAGGCGCTTCCCCCTTCAGTAGCCGTCTGCAGTCGCCTGAGCCGGAAACGTACGTTCGGGGTCAAAACTCGTATTTGCTTCCTCGCGGAGCGAGTAGGCGCACGTTCACTCACAGCACTCGAGTCAATTCATTCACAACACATACCGTATCAGATGCTTTCATCACATAACAGAACATAGGCACTTCAACTCTTTCTACTAGCCGAGGGTGCTCATTCCCTCCTCTGTGGCTCCTTATACCCCGTAATTTGAACTCTAACTCTTGACTGCGTGTGTCTGTGCACCCCGTTCTATATCTATACTCTCGTCTGCAATTCCAATTTGCCTTATGGGTAATCTCACCCACCCGGCACCACTATCTCTGCAGCTACCGCTGGCTCCAATATGAGCCCTCTTCACTACACGACGTGCACACTAGCACCGACTCAGGCTCTCAGCCCAGTCACAGAAAATCCCTCCTCCTTTCCCTTTTACCCACGTGGAGAAGCTCTGTTTACAAACACTGACTAATGACTTATGCAACTCCACGTGGCTACCTTCTCCCTCTCTTACAGAACTACACTTTGATTGGCATTCAATTCCCCCGAATCCAGACACCCGCTAGCCACTCTGGCTCCTTAGCAATGTCAGTGCTATCAGCGGCGGGCTAGATATGCCAATGGGATGGTGGCCATCGCATCCCCTTATCCGTCTATCTCAGTCGGACGTTTCCCTTAGATACCGGTATCTCCTTTAGACATACAAAACATAGAAGACACGTTACCTATCGCCGGCGCTGCTTGCTGTTTCCTCAGACTCAGTGGTGTCCCAGTTCCCGGGTCAGGGGTCCGTTTGGGACGAGACGAGGTTCACTGAACAGGAAATCCTGCTTGGCGCCTGCAGATGTCAGCTCACCTTCAACGGACGCCCAACCAGCGGGATTCTCGCACCTGCTGCAGTCAAGCGCCGCACTGTGTTCAGCAGCCCGTTACTGTGTGCCCGGAAAGGGCCCGTATCCCGGACGAGCCCCCAAAAATGTAGGCGGACAAAAACAGATTCACTTTCAAGACGGCGCCGGACCGGGCACAAGTAAGGATTGTCAGAACACGAGTCTCTTCAGGAAAGGCAAACTTTATTGTGTCGTCACACAAGTGCCCACACAGGATTGAATCGCAAAGAGTGAGCCCCCCCTTTCACCCGTGCAAGGGATCTTATACCCAAAAATACGTAATTAGGTACATCCCAATTAGCCCACCTCCCAATGACACTTTATTCCACCCCACGTGGGTTAGTACTTCCCATCGTTAGTACAAAGGAATTCCTCATTTAACTATAAATTGATACACTTCATGTTAGTTTGACAGTCTGTGATTTGTTGTGCTATCTTTCTCAGGGCAGCGCCGCCCTCCCTATAGGCTATGTTTATTGAGATAGCTTGGGTCCTGGTCTGTTCTCTATGATCTCTTTGTTTCTCTGCTCGTCTCAGTGACCTTGCCCCATTCATTTATCTTCCTGTCTCTCCGTGCCAAGAGCCGGCCGGATTCTGCCTGGTTTTATTGCTAGCTTTCTAATCTACCACACATTCTTGGAATTCTATGTAAGCTCTGCTTTGCACATCTAATAAAAATCTATTCTATTTACTGGTGAACCAATATTCTGAACAAGATGGCTGCCTGGCTCATAGTAGCAATCATCTTTCAGCTTGATCTCACTTCAATAGTATAGATAAAAATACAAATAAAATATACGTGAACTATAGTTGGAGATACACTATATTGGCAAAAGTATTCGCTCACCCATCCAAATAATCAGAATCAGGTGTTCCAATCACTTCCATGGCCACAGGTGTATAAAATCAAGCACCTAGGCATGCAGACTGTTTTTACAAACATTTGTGAAAGAATGGGTCGCTCTCAGGAGCTCAGTGAATTCCAGCGTGGAACTGTGATAGGATGCCACCTGTGCAACAAATCCAGCTCCTAAATATTCCACAGTCAACTGTCAGAAGTATTATAAGAACATGGAAGTGTTTGGGAACGACAGCAACTGAGCCATGAAGTGGTAGGCCACGTAAACTGACGGAGCGGGGTCAGCAGATGCTGAGGTGCATAGTGCGAAGAGGTCGCCAACTTTCTGCAGAGTCAATCGCTACAGACCTCCAAACTTCATGTGGCCTTCAGATTAGCTCAAGAACAGTGCGCAGAGAGCTTCATGGAATGGATTTCCATGGCCGAGCAGCTGAATCCAAGCCATACATTACCAAGTGCAATGCAAAGCGTTGGATGCAGTGGTGTAAAGCACGCCGCCACTAGACTCTAGAGCAGTGGAGACGCTCTACGAATCGTGACGAATCGTGCTTCTCCATCTGGCAATCTGATGGATGAGTCTGGGTTTTGCGGTTTCCAGGAGAACGGTACTTGTCTGACTGCATTGTGCCAAGTGTAAAGTTTAGTGGAGGGGGGATTATGGTGTGGGGTTGTTTTCAGGAGCTGGGCTTGGCCCCTTAGTTCCAGTGAAAGGAACTCTGAATGCTTCAGCATACCAAGACATTTTGGACAATTCCATGCTCCCAACTTTGTGGGAACAGTTTAGAGCTGGCCCCTTCCTCTTCCAACATCACTGTGCACCAGTGCACAAAGCAAGGTACATAAAGACATGGATGACAGAGTCTGGTGTGGCTGAACTTGACTGGTCTGCACAGAGTCCTGACCTCAACCCGATAGAACACCTTTGGGATGAATTAGAGCGGAGACTGAGAGTCAGGCCTTCTCGTCCAACATCAGTGTGTGACCTCACAAACGCGCTTCTGGAAGAATGGTCAAAAATTCCCATAAACACACTCCTAAATCTTGTGGACAGCCTTCCCAGAAGAGTTGAAGCTATTATAGCTGCAAAGGGTGGACCGACATCATATTGAACCCTATGGATTAGAAATGGGATGTCACTTAAATTCATATGCGAGTCAAGGCAGGTGAGCGAATACTTTTGGCAATATAGTGTACATATATAACATGTGATTAACCATTATATTGACCTTGCTCCAAAAATTGTATAACACTGTAAAACCAATAAGGCTTATAGTGATAAAGTGGATTTCCACCCAATAAAATACGGTGGGCTGGGAATTAATAAGGTGTGTCTACAGCGATATAAATTTTTTTCCTAATACAGTACAGTGAACTGTAGACCAATAAAGGTATGTATAAACAACGAGTAAAAAAGGTGTGCTCGCAATACAACAGACCAGATCTAACACTGACAATTAAAAACATCAACACACAGGTGACATTTCTGATAATTACAATGTGTGGGGAGTGCAAAAAAGGGTAGCATAAAGTCCCATAGATGTGCAAAACGTTTCAGCATAAAGTGCTGTATAAGTGCACATAACGGAAAATGTTACAGTCCTGAGCACTTTTCTAAGTGCAGTCTGTAATTTGTGTGGAGGCCCTCCACTGTTGGTCCTGTGGATCTTTGTGTCTCAAAAAAAGTAAAAATGATAATAGTGCTGTACTGTTAGAAAAGGGTAGTTAAATATAAAGTTGGTAAAGGTATCTCACTTACGGATTAGAGAGCCCACTATTGGCTCTATGTGCTGCGCAGTGTGTCAACTTAAAACCGGGAGTGACACCGTACACTCATCCTAATGCTGGGATCCGGGTTTTCTCAAAAACAACGTCACAGTAAATATTCTCATATGAGTGATCTTATACGTAAACGAGAGTGTGTTCACTTTGTTCAGAGCCTAACAGACCGGCTCTGGTGGAGTGTATCACATTGGCAAACTTGCAGGTGTTGACTGGCCTTAGTCATACCTCCTCCTGGGCTCCTCCGATCCGATGAACAAACTCAGGGGGCCACAATTTGGGAAAGGTTAAAACAATGTATTTATTGGACTTACAAAAAATGAATAAAATGGGTAAAATTGCTAGCATAAATAGGTAAGGCTAATTGGCTGATACGCGTTTCGCCGAGATATGCTTCAGTCTGACAGGGGAAGCTGAGTCTATTACATTACTGCAGGGGAGCTGGCTGCTCACTCGAGAGTCCAGCCATTTTGAGCCCATTGAGAGTCATTGGAGGAGCTTAGCTCTCAAACTGGTCTCCGCTTCCCATTCCTGATCCTTGAAGCTCAAAACATATTTTGATTTCTGATATAAGCTTTTGGGAGGAGCTAAGGCTCTGCACTCCAACATTCGATTCAGCCCTCCAAGAGCGACCCCAGAGGAGGGAGAGGGGTGAGGATGCTCAGGACACTGTGACCACTCAAATAGCTTTGAATTCTCACAACACCTACAGCCCCTTTAAAAAATGTCTCAGGAGTCTCAACAATGCATTAATGCCACCTTACACATGTTGGCGATGTTTAATATAGGCAGTAAATTCAAATAAATTTTGCATCTTACTAGTAGGATTTGCCTTCAGGTTATGATAATAGCTTGAGGTTTTTACTACAATATTGAATGGACGTTTTATATTCAGGCATGTCAGTGTGGGCATATTACTAGCAAAAGACAATAAGGATTCAATTAGCCCCAAATACACTGACTTATTGTTTTGGTTTTCCAAACCAGTTCAGCAAACATTTGGGTGGGCATTCAGGGGGAGGCAGGCTGCAGGATAATTGCTTTCAGCACTTATATGGACTATAGACAAAGAAAGAGCTAGGATTTCATTCATAGCAAGATACAGTCAGATCGGATAAAGGGAAATAGTGTGGCTTTGTGGACAGAGGATCTCTGGGGAACCGAACCAGAGAGGAGTACAGATGCACTGTCCTTCTGCAAGTAGGTAGACTGGATGGCTAAAAGCTGGCCTTTCTGATTCTACAGGTCACAGTCAGTAAAAATAAACTCCTGCATCTTCACTTCTCTGGGATGTTGCACAATCACCCAACATAGATCCATTTACAGTATGTCAGATGGATATATACTGTATCTATGGATATACACGGTACACGTGCACCTTACACTCTGCATATCCGTTAAGTCATGCATTGCTGCCTCATCAAGCATCAGGAAACAAGAGCAATCATGAGGTGTTACACAGATTTACTGATAACCGGCTTTTTTTTATTCTGTTGAGACTGTTGCACCAAAAATTAGATTGACAGGTTTGAAGGCAACACAGAAATGAGGGATTTAAAGCACTTGGCTAATACAAAGGATAGATAGAACGTAAATCCCTATTGATTTAGTACTGAACGTGTCTTTGACAGGTTGGCAATATATCATCACTTTAAAGGGAATAATATTGAAAACAAGCAGTTCTACAGATCTGAGAGCCTCTAAGAGTCAGTGTAGGAGGAAGGAACTGTGACGCATTTAAAATGAATAAATGGAACAATGATTTATGTCAAGTGCATGAGCTCTTTGGCTCACTTTAACACACTGCTGCTACTGACCCCACGTCCCTGACCACACCGACCAATATTACTAATTGGGGTAATGGGAAGTGTAGCACTGACATTTTATTCAGTGTGACTATGATGTCTTTTTTGTTCTTTTCCTCTTACCCCAGGGGTTGAGATTGTGTAAGGATTGTTTCAGCGCCGTTATGTATAGACAGTGGATTTGAGAACACATCATTTTACGTTTTTATTTATTCTGCAAAAATATATTGTTAAAATGTAAAATAGAGGCGTTTGAGTACTTTTAAAGAGGTATGACCCTGACCAAGGCAATATTTTTTTTCCACAAGGACACACGGTAGACACCTATGAATTATGTGAAGCCCTCTACAATGATTTTAAAGGATATTACATAAAAATGGTTTCTCTTCCCAAAGGATATGTTGCTAAGAGAGCCCCTATCCCCCGTTGTCATTATCACTATGCTAAAACACTGACCCTATTGCCAGCCATTCTTACGCATCCTCCTTACCCTGTTTTTTATCTAGTATCTGTTATATGATGTACTAAGAGTATGTTTCAGTTACTTAGATATACTATAAGCTTGTACTCAACAGATGACCTCTTATATTGGTCTTATACAAGATTATCCAAAGCATCTAGATTTAAAGGTTATAATATACTTTATATATACACTATATTGACAAAGGTATTTCGCTCACCCATCCAAATAATCAGAATCAGGTGTTCCAATCACTTCCATGGCCACAGGTATATAAAATAAAGCACCTAGGCATGCAGACTGTTTATACAAACATTTGTGAAAGAATGGGTCGCTCTCAGGAGCTCAGTGAATTCCAGTGTGGAACTGTGATAGGATGCCACCTGTGCAACAAATCCCAGTCGTGAAATTTCCTCACTCCTAAATATTCCACAGTCAACTGTCAGCTGTATTATAAGAACGTGGACGTGTTTGGGAACGACAGCAACTCAGCCACGAAGTGGTAGGCCATGTAAACGGACAGAGCGGGGTCAGCGGATGCTGAGGCGCATAGTACGAAGAGGTAGCCAATTTTCTGCAGAGTCAGTCGCTACAGACCTCCAAGCTACATGTGGCCTTCAGATTAGCTCAAGAACAGTGCGCAGAGAGCTTCATGGAATGGATTTCCATGGCCGAGCAGCTGCATCCGAGCCATACATCACCAAGTGCAATGCAAAGTGTCGGATGCAGTGGTGTAAAGCACGCCGCCACTAGACTCTAGAGCAGTGGAGACACGTTCTCTGGAGTGAGGAATCGTGCTTCTCCATCTGGCAATGTGATGGACGAGACTGGGTTTGGCGGTTTCCAGGAGAACGGTACTTGTCTGACTGCATTGTGCCAAGTGTAAAGTTTGGTGGAGGGGGGATTATGGTGTGGGGTTGTTTTTCAGGAGCTGGGCTTGGCCCCTTTGTTCCAGTGAAAGGAACTCTGAATGCTTCAGCATACCAAGACATTTTTGACAATTCCATGCTCCCAACTTTATGGGAACAGTTTGGAGCTGGTCCCTTCCTCTTCCAACATGACTGTGCACCAGTGCACAAAGCAAGGTCCATAAAGACATGGATGACAGAGTCTGGTGTGGATGAACTTGACTGGCCTGCACAGAGTCCTGACCTCAACCCCATAGAATACCTTTGGGATGAATTAGTGCGGAGACTGAGAGCCAGGCCTTCTTGTCCAACATTAGTGTGTGACCTCACAAATGTGCTTCTGGAAGAATGGTCAAAAATTCCCATAAACACACTCCTAAACCTTGTGGACAGCCTTCCCAGAAGAGTTGAAGCTGTTATAGCTGCAAAGGGTGGACCGACGTCATATTGAACCCTATGGATTAGGAATGGGATGTCACTTAAATTCATATGCGAGTCAAGGCAGGTGAGCGAATACTTTTGGCATTATAGTGTATATATATATATATATATATATATATATATAATCTTCTGTTTTGCTGTTTGTTTGTCCTATGTTTATCATTATTGTGGTCCATTTTGCCCATCCTACCCTTTTTATTTTCCTTTTGCGTTCTAGCAGTTAAAAGCAGTTAGGATGAGTATGTGTTAACGCTAGGATAAGTGACTTCAAGTCATGCCCCCAGATTCCATTGCTCACGCTAAACCCATTCATAATTGCCTAACGCATCTGAGCTTGCGCGAGGCTTTCATGAGCTTATACTGTGCTTTACACATCCTATACTTAACATGGGGAGAGCAAACGACCAGTAGCAATTCGATTAACAAGTGATTGGAAATTACCACACGGATGCAATGTTCAAAATTTTAGCTACTGCTCAAATCAGGTGCTAACTCCAAAAGCTAAGCTACCTGCCCAAACGCAAATTCCTCGAATTGAAATAATGAAAGAATGGAAACAATAATGGTCCAAAAAAGCAACAGGGAAACATGCATGAGAGAATTATAAATAACAATCCATGTCACCTAAAGCACCAGTTTCCTATAGCGATTGGGGAACTGTTAGAGCATAAATCTGTATTGATTTGGTGGGCGAATTGTTCCTAGGTTTGTGCATAGGAAAGTACAACCTCCATATTGGGACATCCTGTGTCAAGGAGGTCGTTTTGACTATCAGGAAAGCCTATACCTGTAAATGCTTTGACATAGGTTAGAGGGATCGCACCCACAAACTCTATGCACCTCACCTCTGAGATATGCTCCAGTGGATGCTGTGCACAGGGTGTATTTGTAAGGCAAGCAGGTAATATAGCCTCTTATAGCTTTGACAAAGTGTTTAGTATTTACAGTCCATTAACAGGAGTAATAGTAGATTGATTTCCTCCAATGTCCCAGCTACTTTTGTTCTCCTCCCTTTCCTTGTTTCCTGGTAAAATTATCTCAAGACCTTTGGGAAATGGGCTAAGATAAGATCCTGCGGTTCTGACACTCTGCCAAACAAAGTCATTGTGATTGAAGTTGCAAGCATTTGTGTTTTTATGGAGCATTTTCACATGAACTTGCAAGGTTAACATTCTGCTCTGGGTTTGATCCGATGATGTCAATTCTCAAACACCAGCTATGACTGACATCCTGGAATTAATAGAGAACATCCCTCCCTTCCTTATTTCTTTTGCAATGGATGTGAACACCAGTGATGTCTACGATGTTACATTGACATCCAAATCAAAACCCTATCACTGTTGCCCAACACTGTTTGTATACACGGCAAATATGATGCATGTGTATGTGTGTGCTAGTCTGCATGTCTTTTCTTATGCCAGGAGCTTTGTATCTGCATAATAGGTTCCGGTGTTTTAAATGCTCTTGACCGTCCCTCAATCCATGACCACGAGAAACTCAATATGTTCAATAAAGGTTTAGATAAACATAAATGCCGACAGAACATGTAACACTTATGTGATTGTATTATGCCGGGAAACACATTGACTGCCCTATAATTCGGCAAAATAGGTGGCTGCCTTAGGTCTCATACCCACTGGGTTCTTGCCCTACTTGCAGATGAAGGTGGAAGATTGTGGATAATCATTGTCAACAGCAAACCGCAACCACTGTTGGTGGTCACTAGGACTTCAAGCTGCCTCCTGCGGTGGAAGTAATCCAAAGTACTTACCCTGAGCTTGGTGTACAGTTTGTGGAAAGGGAGATGGATGCAACATTGATTTTTGGAATTGCTTAGGTGGCAGCCTATGAGCCAGTAACCTTCCTTGTGGAATCTACATCCTACTGATCGCTTCACCCTCCTCCTGCTCAGTGTAGAGGTGGTACAGTACAACAATCAAAGGTTTGGACACTTCTGAATGCACATTTCTCTGACCCTAACGAGCTTTCAGTCACTTATGCTTAATGTTTGAAATTACGTTTGCAGTCAAATAAAAATTGCAATGTTGATTCAGATTTATGAATCTCCATACAAAACAAGGACATTACATTTTTATGTATCCAGCAATGGAAAAAAAAGCGCTTTTTGTGGGAATTATAGGTGGAACAACAAATATGAAATCATCAATTTAAAGTTATAGAATGTTAGCAGTGAGGAATTTATAGTAAGCCATGCCATAAGGAGCAAAGAGGACCAGGAAAACCTAAATAAGCATTCCCTTATTCTGTTATCACTGGCAGAGAGCACTATATTGGGCTGCATGATAAGATCCAATATCTGGAGTACATGTATGGCGAAAAGCAAGACAATAGCCCGTAGTGTTAAACTGTAATGTGTATGTAGCTCATCGGGTTACACTGACAACAGGCAGCCATCAGAAATTATGAGGCCCTTTACTAAACCTCACGATGGGGCCCCCCCGGCCCCCCCGGGCACTCCCTCAACCTCTAACAGCTTTTCTCCCCCTTCAAAAAAAAAGGACATAACATAGCACCACAGCAATAAAACTCCCAGTAATGTGCAGTGTGTATGAATGTATCACAGAATCCACAGCAATAAATCTCACAGAAATGGGCTGTATATGATGGCCTTTGGGTCTGGGTCTGGGCCTGGTCCCTGGGTCTGGTTTGGTCCTTGGGGTCTGGGTCCTGGGGTCTGTGCTCTGGGCCTTGGGGTCTGGGCTGGGCCTGGTCCTTGGGCCTTGGGGTCTGGTCTGGGCCCTGGGTCTGGGACTGGTCCCTAGGACTGGGCCTTGGGGTCTGGTCTCAGGGGTCTGGGCCCTGAGTCTGGCCTGGGGTCTGGTCCCTGGGGTCTGGGCCCTGGGTCTGGCCTGGGGTGTGGGCCCTGGGGTCTGGTCCCTGGGCTCTGGTCCCTGGGTCTGGGCTCTGGTCCCTGGGTCTGGGCCTTGGGGTCTGGTCCCTGGGGCTAGGCCTTGGGGCCTGGTCCCTGAGGTCTGGGCCCTGGGTCTAGGCTGGGCCTGGTCCCTGGACCCTGGGTCTGGCCTGGGGTCTGATCCCTGGGGTCTGGGCCCTGAGTCTAGCCTGGGGTCTGGGCCCTGGGCCTTGGGGTCTGGTCCCTGGGTCTGGGCTCTGGTCTCTTGGTCTGGGCCTTGGGATCTGGGCCCTGGGTCTAGGCTGGGCCCTGGGTCTAGGCTGGGCCTGGTCCATGGGGTCTGGACCTTGGGTCTGGCCTGGGCACTGGGTCTGGGACCTGGTCCTTGAGTCTGGGCTCTGGGTCTGGTCCCTGGGGTCTGGGCCCTGGGTCTGGTCCCTGGGGTCTGGGCCCTGAGTCTGGCCTGGGGTCTGGGCCTTGGCCCTTGGGGTCTGGGCCCTGGGGTCTGGGCCTTGGTGTCTGGCCCCTGGGCCTTGGGGTCTGGGCCCTGGGTCTGGGCCTTGGGGTCTGGGCCCTGGGCCTGGGCCTTGGGTCTGGGCCTTGGGGTCTGGGCCCTGGGGTCTATGCCCTGGGGTCTGGGCCTTGGGTCTGGGCCCTGGGTCTTGGGGTCTGGGCCCAGGGTCTGGGCCCTGGGGGTCTGGACCTTGGGGTCTGGACCTTGGGGTCTAGGCCCAGGGTCTGGGCCTTGGGGTCTGGGCCCTTGGTCTGGGCCCTGGGGTCTGGGCCTTGGGGTCTGGGCCTTGGGGTCTGGGCTCTGGGTCTGGGCCTTGGGGTCTGGGCCCTGGGTCTGGGCCTTGGGGTCTGGACCTTGGGGTCTGGGCCCTGGGGTCTGGGCCTTGGGGTCTGCGCCCTGGGTTTGGGCCTTAGGGTCTGGGCCCCGGGTCTGGGCCTTTGAGTCTGGGCCCTGGGTCTGGGCCTTGGGGTCTGGGCCCTGGGTTTGGGCCTTTGGGTCTGGGCCTTGGGGTCTGGGCCCTGGGGTCTAGGCCCTGGATCTGGGCCTTGGGGTCTGGGCCCTGGGTTTGGGCCCTGGGTCTGGGCCCTGGGGTCTGGACCCTGGGTCTGGGCCTTAGGGTCTGGGCCTTAGGGTCTGGGCCTTTGGGTCTGGGCCCTGGGTCTGGGCCTTGGGGTCTGGGCCCTGGGTTTGGGCCTTTGGGTCTGGGCCTTGGGGTCTGGGCCTTGGGGTCTGGGCCCTGGGGTCTGGGCCCTGGGTTTGGGCCCTGGGTCGGGCCCTGGGTCTGGGCCTTGGGGTCTGGGCCCTGGATCTGGGCCTTGGGGTCTGGACCTTGGGGTCTGGGCCCTGGGGTCTGGGCCTTGGGGTCTGGGCCCTGGGTTTGGGCCTTAGGGTCTGGGCCCCGGGTCTGGGCCTTTGGGTCTGGGCCCTGGGTCTGGGCCTTGGGGTCTGGGCCCTGGGTTTGGGCCTTTGGGTCTGGGCCTTGGGGTCTGGGCCCTGGGGTCTAGGCCCTGGGTCTGGGCCTTGGGGTCTGGGCCCTGGGCTTGGGCCCTGGGTCTGGGCCCTGGGTCTGGGCCTTGGGGTCTGGGCCTTGGGGTCTGGGCCCTGGGTCTGGGCCTTAGGGTCTGGGCCCTGGGTCTGGGCCCTGGGTCTGGGCCTTGGGGTCTGGGTCTGGGCCCTGGGTCTGGGCCTTGGGTTCTGGGCCCTGGGGTCTGGGCCTTGCGGTCTGGGCCCTGGGTTTGGGCCTTAGGGTCTGGGCCCCGGGTCTGGGCCTTTGGGTCTGGGCCCTGGGTCTGGGCCTTGGGGTCTGGGCCCTGGGTTTGGGCCTTTGGGTCTGGGCCTTGGGGTCTGGGCCCTGGGGTCTAGGCCCTGGGTCTGGGCCTTGGGGTCTGGGCCCTGGGTTTGGGCCCTGGGTCTGGGCCCTGGGGTCTGGACCCTGGGTCTGGGCCTTAGGGTCTGGGCCTTAGGGTCTGGGCCTTTGGGTCTGGGCCCTGGGTCTGGGCCTTGGGGTCTGGGCCCTGGGTTTGGGCCTTTGGGTCTGGGCCTTTGGGTCTGGGCCTTGGGGTCTGGGCCTTGGGGTCTGGGCCCTGGGTTTGGGCCCTGGGTCGGGGCCCTGGGTCTGGGCCTTGGGGTCTGGACCTTGGGGTCTGGGCCCTGGGGTCTGGGCCTTGGGGTCTGGGCCCTGGGTCTGGGCCTTGGGGACTGGGCCCCGGCTCACCACTCCGCTGTCTTCTTATCTTCTATCTTCTTTTCATCTGTCTTCTGCTCTTCAGCCCGAGCCCTCCATCTCAGGCGTGCAGCTTCATTGAGTGGTGGGGGCAGAGCCAAAGCAACGTGCTTGGGAGGCCCCCACACACTGCTTGGCCCCGCCCAGCCAGCCAGTGAAGCTGCCAGGAGCCGGAGGAGACACAGTGTCTCCTCCGGCTCCTGCAGCAGAGACACAGCTCCAGATTCGGACTCAGAGTCAGAGACCGGAACTGTAAAAGGGCGACGCCGCTGCGGACGGGGCCCGGGACCCCCCTCCCGGGCCCCTTACGGCAGCATGGGGCGTAATGCCCTGATGGCGGCCCTGCTGACAAGCATGATATAAAATCCTTCAATCCGGTCAATGTGATTCTTCCCCATGAGGAAATAATGGAATGGAGGAATTCTTTCCACAGATATAGATGTATCTTGTTTTTGATTATGTTTTTCCAATATCTTGAATCACTGACAGCATAACAGCAATTCCAATCTTGCAGTAAGTTTATACATATTAAAACTAAATACAACCCATCCTTCTAACAATGAGCAATATAAAATATCACCACTATTACTTAATTTGATTGCTTTATATTGTCACCTCGACTGAATGTATTGATACATAATCATATTTGTCTGTATCATTTTATGCAGTGTACCGTTTACTTTCCCACACTGTCCCATTTTTGCTTTCCCTCTGTGTCCTCTCCTCTCCCCATATTTTTACTTTGTTTATTGCCAAAAATGAATAAACTTCTCATTACAAAAAGAATGTATATAATATATATATTATATATATATATATAAATATTCGAGAAGCCAGTGGGAGTAGCATACACAGCAAAGCACTCTCCAAACACTCCACAAAGTGTTTCAGTCATCAAAAGGCCTTTTTCTAGGAAGAAATCAATGCGTAAAATCGACAAAAGCAATGATTCCTTTTATCAATTGCTCAAAGCACTTTTCCTCTAAAATAAGCATTTTAAACATTGATCCCACCTTATAAACAAGTTGCACTCATTATGTGTACATTTTATAGTGCTTTTTATTATATAATTATGAATTAAGTATCATATATTTCACAGGTATCCTGTGCTTACTATATTAGGATTAAAAGGAAGGAGAAATCTTTCATACTAAGCCTGCCTTGGTGAATGGTCATCACGCCATTTGGTGAACATGGGATTTGGCATCCCCAATATTTAGCACCAGGAGATCACTTGACATTGCCAACAGGTTCATTTTTGCCCGAACACTGTCTCTCTTTCCAGCACATGTAAAATATGGAAGAGGGAGACCAAATGGTAGGGATGCACCGATACCGATACTAGTATCGGTATCAGTGCCGATATAGGGACCTGCACGAGTACTTGGTACTCGTGCAGGGCCCCCGATACCCAAAACGGTACCGGAAGCCAGCGCTGGGCTGGCTTGCTTACCGGTTTTGTTGGCACGCTGCTTGGCCCCTACGGCGTCTTCTGTCTTCGTGCGGCCGCTGGCAGAGGTTGTAGCCGGCCGCTTGTTGAGAACCTCGTGCACAGCCTCACGTGACTGTGGCTGTGCACGTGGTTCCCAACGAGCGGCCGGGCTACAACCTCTGCCAGCGGCCGCTCGAAGACAGAAGACACCGGAGGAGCCAAGCAGTGCCAGAGGAGCCTGGCTGGGTGAGTTTCCGGTCTTCGAGCGGCCGCAGGCAGAGGTTGTAGCCCGGCCGCTTGTTGGGAACCACGTGCACAGCCACAGTCACGTTAGATCGCGGCTGTGCACGTGGTTCTCAACAAGCAGCTGGGCTACAACCTCTGCCTGCGGCCGCTCAAAGCAAAAGGAGGAGCCAAGCAGCGATGGAGGGTGAGCTGGGGGGCAATGTATGAGAGAGCTGGGGCACTATGTGAGCTGGGGGCACTATGTGAGCTGAGGGCACTGAGAGCTGGGGCATTGAAAGCTGGGGCACTGAAAGCTCGGGAACTGAGAGCTCGGGCACTGAGAGCTTGAGCACTGAGAGCTGGGGGCACTATGTGAGCTGGGGCACTATGTGAGCTGGGGCACTATGTGAGCTGGGGCACTGAGAGCTGGGGGCACTGAGAGCTGGGGGGCACTATGTGAGCTGGGGCACTATGTGAGCTGGGGCACTATGTGAGCTGTGGGCACTGAGAGTGGGGCATTGAGAGCTGGGGCACTGAGAGCTGGGGGCACAGAGTTGGGGGCACTATGTGAGCTGGGGGCACTGAGAGCTGGGGGCACTGAGAGTGGGGGCACTGTGAGCTGGGGCACTGACCTAGGGGCAATGAGAGCTAGGGCATTGAGAGCTGGGGGCACTATGAGAGCTGGGGCACTGAGAACTGGGTGCACTATGTGAGCTGGGGGCACTATGAGAGCTGGGGGCACTTTATATGAGGTCTGTTATTGAAAAGCAGTCACATGACATTAAACAAAGGTATCGGTGAGTACTTTTAAAAAGTATCGGTACTTGTACTCGGTCTTAAAAAAATGATATCGGTGCATCCTACCAAATGGTCTAAACTTTATTTGTTTCAGAGGACATGCCACAGGTATGTCAGTTACTGGAGGGGTTACTTGTCCTAAATGGCCTTGGATTCTTAACCCAGGTTGGAGGCTGTTCGCTAAAGCTAAACCGAATATGTGATTAAAATTGTCACCATATCTGGAGGATGTGGGGAGGTCACTTCTTTGGTCTAAGCAGAGATACTACGAACGATCGAATAAATCTGACACCCCTTTGGCGCGCTTACTTAGACCCCGACCGCGCGGGCTGACGATGCCTCCAATACTGGACGACACTGGCGACCCACTGACTTCGCCAAATAAGGTTCGAGATGCTTTCACCCAATTTTTCAAATCCATCTACAACCATTCTCCCTCCTCTCCTGACCCGACCTTGCGGGACAGGATTGAGGACTACCTAGATAGAGCCTCATTACCCTCTCTTAACGAAACACAAGCAGATAACCTAGCTGCCCCAATTACGGAGGAGGAGATAGTGACGGCCTTAGGGTTGATGAAACCCCATAAAGCTCCCGGACCTGACGGCTTTACATACCATTACTACAAGTCGTTCCCCAATACTCTAATCCTGCACCTTCTTAAGATGTTCAATACTTTAATGGAGGGAGGCCCTTTACCGCAGGAAGCCCTTTTAGCCTCTATAATTGTTCTGCCCAAGCCGGGAAAGGACCCTCACCTCCTAGGGAACTACCGCCCCATCTCCCTTATCAATACCGACCTTAAATTATTTGCAAAAGTTCTTTCGCTCAGACTAGACCCATTCCTACATGCACTTATACACCCGGACCAAGTGGGCTTCATGCCCCATAGACAGGCGTATGAGAACACCCGAAGGGCAGCTACACTAGTATGGAGGGTAAGGGAGACACAAACGCCAGCCATGTTCCTGTCCCTAGATGCGGAAAAGGTGTTTGACAGGGCGGAATGGCCTTTACTCTTTTCCCTGTTACGACGTATGGGACTGCCGGATGCCTTTGTCGCAGCGATTGGGGCTTTGTACTCTTGCCCCTCGGCACAGATTTCGCTCCCTGGAGCGGACCCAGTGCCATTCGCGGTATCTAACGGCACCCGACAGGGTTGCCTACTTTCCCCATCCCTATTTGCACTATACTTAGAACCCCTCCTCCAACACATTAGAGCTCACCGGCTGATTAGTGGGGTAGCAGTGAGGGATGAAATGTATAAGGCCTCGGCGTATGCGGACGATATTCTACTATCCATAACTCAACCCCTCATCTCCCTTCCCTGTCTATTTGAGATCCTGGATGAGTTTGCACATATTTCAGGGTACAGGGTGAATATTTCGAAATCAGAAGCCTTCACGATCCATGTCCCTCAGGATACTATTGACTCTTTGTGCTCTGCCTTTCCTGTCACTATCTCTCCCTCCTCCATCAAATATCTAGGCATCATGTTAACTAATGACCCTCACACTCTTTACGAATCTAAATATGATAAACTAAGGGCACAACTGAAAACTGACCTAGAATCTTGGGATAAGTATGTGATTTCTTGGGTGGGTCGTGTCAACTGCATCAAAATGAACGTTCTACCAAGGTTACTATATTTTTTCCAGGCGCTCCCGGTGGCACTGAAATCGGAGGATATCACTGACTTACAACGCGCCATTGACTCATTTATCTGGAGGGGCAAACGCCATAGTCGCCAGAGCCACACTGTACAGACCTAGGGAGGCAGGAGGATTGGGCTTGCCATGTCTTTTTTCGTATTACTACGCTGCACAACTAGCCCAAATTGTGTCCTGGCACTCCCCGCCTTCTTCTCGTCGATGGGTGGATTTGGAGAGAGATCTTATGTACCCGGATTCCCCTGACATGTGGATGTGGCTTCCCAGGACTCAGAGGCCCTTACTACGCACCATATGCCCTGCTATCGTGAATTCTCTCAGACTATGGGACAGGTTGGCGACAAAATGCGATCTCACACCGTTTCCATCTCCACTTACGCCGATTATGCGGAATCGCGAATACCCACCTGGACTCACCTACACCTCCCCCTCGGGATGGATGGGATCCACTATATCACGGATATGCCATCTCTATATCAAGGATAAAGTGCTCCAGCCCGTGGATCTCACACCTTTGGTTCAGTCCAGATTAGCACACCCCTTGCCGTATCTTCAATTGAAGGCCTTTGCAACTCGACCACATATAAAAATGGCGGCGCTGACTGCTCAGTCTTTTTATGAACGCCTTTGCATGCGGGGATCTCCTCAGAAGGGTCTTATTTCTACACTATACCGCCAACTTACTGCCCTAATGGACTGGAAGGAACTCCGCTATATTCAAGCCTGGGAGAGGGACCTAGGAGAACACCTAGAGGCTGAGGACTGGGTCGATATTTGGGAAGCTATGAGGAGTGTCACCGTGTGTACCTCTCATCAGGAACAACTTATCAAGACGATCTTCCGTTGGTACACCACGCCTGTTCAGATCTCACACATGTCCTCAGCTACACCGGATCTCTGCTGGAGGGGCTGTGGTCAAAAGGGGACATATATTCATATGTGGTGGTCGTGTCCCAAGGTTGGAAGATTTTGGGATGCTACACATACCTTGATACAAGCCGTACTCCCGGGTGCTACTTTGATGGACCCTTGGGCCTACCTTCTCTCTAGACCTTTCCCGGAACTGACCAGGCAGGAAAATAAATTGATCGCCAAAATTACGCTTGCAGCTCGCAGAGTTTTAGCGGAACACTGGAACTCACCGACACTCCCTTCTTTCCAGAAAATCTATTCAAAAATGAGGGACGTTCAACTGATGGATGAGTTGACAGCTATATCTAATCACACTCTACCAAATTACTACAAAACCTGGACTCCCTGGCTGGCTCAGATGGGATCGGGTTAGGCGGGGGTGGGGATGGAGTCGGGGATACTTTCCAGACGTGGGGGACGCAGCAGAGACAATAATATGATGTTGATTTAATATTTTCATGCATCGCTTATGTCATATCTCATGGAAGTGCCAGTTCTTTTTCTTATCTTCTTCCTTATCTCTTTAATCTTTCCTCTTTTTTCTTTTCCTCTCTGGGTCTGGGCAACCCTTTTTTTTCTCCTTTTTTTTCTCCTTTCCTTTCTCTTTTTATCTTTCTCACCCACACACCTTTTAAAAGTAGGAATATTTATGTTTGTATTCACAATTACTTGTTTTATGGAAAAAAAAATGACATTTAAAAAAAAAAAAAAAAAATTGTCACCATAGAAATATAGCCTTTTTTTAAAGCGGAACTTGTAACATCCCCACTGAGATTTTTGTCCTCCAACCTGACTATTTTATTATATATAGTTTGCTTGACAATCTAGTACATTTATTTTTAGAATAACATCTTAAAAATTTTCAACATTGTTTAAGCCCTGAAGGACAGGGGCAATTTTACAAGTTCGGAATACTTCTAAAAGTGACTGTGTCAGAGAGCGCCGGTGGTCAGGTGACAGGTCATCAGCGATCGCCGGCATTTGCGTCCAGTCACTCAATGTGGGACCTGCACTGCGGTCTGTGCGCAAAGCACAGATCGCAATGCAGCACTCCTGACCCCACAGTCAGCCGGGACCCATAGTGTGCCACGGGCCAGCTTTAGGGTGTCCATGGGCCCGGCATTAGGGTGTGCCCAGGCACACCTAGCACACCCCGTGCAAGCGCCTATGGGGATTATGCTGTGATCAGCACTAAAAGGGTTCAAAAAACTAATTTTTTTTTCACTTTTAACTTCACTCTTCAACGATTCTCTGCCTCCCTCGCCGCAGATTGAACTGAGAAGAATGTGGCAGAGACAATGTTACAAGCAATGGCTGAGATATTGTGAGTGGCGACTAGCTGTCGCTGCTATCACATGATCCAGGTTGCTGTGATTGGCTGCAAGGGGACTGCCTGCGTTGCCAGGCAGTCCCCTCAGCTGGCAATCTGCATCCTGGGAAGGGAGGCAGGCCGTGGGAGGAACAAACACCACGGGATGTGCTATGCCACCCCGCAGCGTTAAAGCCCACTTGCTGCAGAACGGCATAGAATGTCTGCCATTATTATTAAAGGGCCACTACCACCAAAAAAATGAAATGTCCTTATTGTGTTTATTTTATGTTGCTGGTACCTTACATTTGCTTTGTTTTTCTCTTGTATGTTTAGATAAGAAAATATTTTACTCTATACAGTCTGGTCCAGAAATATTGGGACATCGACACAATTCTAACATCTTTGGCTCTATACACCACCACAATGGAGTTGGAATGAAACAAACACAATGTGCTTTAACTGCAGACTGTCAGCTTTAATTTGAGGGTATGTACATCCAACTCAGGTGAACGGTGTAGGACTTACAGCAGTTTGCAGATGTGCCTCCCACTTGTTAAAGGACCAAAGGTAATGGGACAATTGGCTTCTCAGCTGTTCCATGGCCAGGTGTGTGATATTCCCTCATTACCCCAATTACAATGTGCAGATAAAAGGCCCAGAGTTCATTTCAAGTGTGCTATTTGCATTTGGAATCTGTTGCTGTCAACTCAAGATGAGATCCAAAGAGCTGTCACTATCAGTGAAGCAAGCCATCATTGGGCTGAAGAAACAAAACAAACCCATCAGAGAGATAGCAAGAACAATAGGCTTGGCCAAAACAACTGTTTGGAACATTCTCAAAACGAAGGAATGCACCGGTGAGCTCAGCAACACCAAAAGACCCAGGAGATCACGGAAAAAAAACGTGGTGGATGACCGAAGAATTCTTTCCCTGGTGAAGAAAACACCCTTCACAACATTTGGCCAGATCAAGAACACTCTCCAGGAGGTAGGTGTATACGTGTCAAAGTCAACAATCAAGAGAAGACTTCACCAGAGGGAATACAGAGGGTTCATCACAAGATGTAAACCATTGGTGAGCCTCAAAATCAGGAAGGCCAGATTAGAGTTTGCCAAACAACACCTAACAAAGCCTTCACAGTTCTGGAACAAGATCCTATGGACAGATGAGACCAAGATCAACTTGTACCAGAGTGATGGGAAGAGAAGAGTATGGAGAAGGAAAGGAACTGCTCATGATCCTAAGCATACCACCTCAGTGAAGCATGGTGGTGGTAGTGTCATGGCGTGGGCATGTATGGCTGCCAATGGAACTGGTTCTCTTGTACTTATTGATGATGTGACTGCTGACAAAAACAGCAGGATGAATTCTGAAGTGTTTCGGGCAATATTATCTGCTCACATTCAGCCAAATGCTGCAGAACTCATTGGACGGTGCTTCACAGTGCAGATGGACAATGACCCAAAGCATACTGCAAAAGCAACCAAAGAGTTTTTGAAGGGACAGAAGTGGAATGTTATGCAATGGCTAAGTCAATCACCTGACCTGAATCCCATTGAGCATGCATTTCACTTGCTGAAGACAAAACTGAAGGGAAAATGCCCCAAGAACAAGCAGGAACTGAAGACAGTTGCAGTAGAGGCCTGGCAGAGCATCACCAGGGATGAAACCCAGCGTCTGGTGATGTCTATGCATTCCAGACTTTAGGCTGTGATTGACTGCAAAGTATTTGCAACCAAGTATTAAGAAGGGAAAGTTTGATTTATGATTATTATTCTGTCCCATTACTTTTGGTCCCTTAACAAGTGGGAGGCACATATGCAAACTGCTGTAAGTCCTACACCGTTCACCTGAGTTGGATGTACATACCCTCAAATTAAAGCCGACAGTCTGCAGTAAAAGCACATTGTGTTTGTTTCATTCCAACTCCATTGTGGTGGTGTATAGAGCCAAAGATGTTAGAATTGTGTCGATGTCCCAATATTTCTGGACCTGACTGTATGTGTCACTGGGTGCATCCATTGTGTGATCTTTTGTGTTGCAAACTGATCCCCACAGTATCTTTAAATCACTTGTTCCTTCAGTGTGTGGCAATGGCCATAGAATGGAGTCTATTGGCCAAACACAACTCATATCATTGTATTGTGTGGGATGTATTTTAGGGACCTCACCAGGTGGTAGATTAGAAGTCTTTTTAACTTTTTCCCACCGCAGGGCGTACCATACCGTCCCTGTGGCGGGTGGGCTTAGATGAGGCAGGGCCTACGTTTTTGGGCCACCTCGGCCCCTCCCCGCAGCCAGCGCACGCCACTGGCTGCTGTGAGAAGGCCTGAACTCAAGCCGTCCCCCTGCAGCCAATGACACGCATCGCGCATCAGCTGTGTCGGTGGGCTGAAGCAGAGGCCCACCGCAGCACCTGGCGACAGGGCGTATGTAAGTGGTAGTGTGCTTTAAGTACTTAATAAAAAACTTTGCAGAACAAGTGTTGATGAAGTAAATAAAATACAGTGAAATTAGAAGAAAAAAATATTCTTTGCTCAATTCAAATAGGAATCTCAGAATAATGTTGCTCTTGATGAGGGTTTTACACATAACAAATTGCTAACGATTTCTTCACATCAAAAGGGAACTTTTACATATTATAAGTGTTAAAATACAAGTATCCTGTCTGGCACCTTCTGCTAATGATCCATTCCATACAAGCAGGATACATTTTGCAGTTTAATTAATAACACTAATTAGGGAGTTTTCCATTCTTTTGTTTTGCTTTGGCTTGGCAGCCCTTTTGTATCCGGTCTCTGTGGTGTTTGTGCTGTGAGCTCACATGGTAGGAGGTTTTTCACATATTAACCAGTCTGAAGGTTTCTCTCAGAGTGAACTCATGTGTTGCTATTTTTTTTATATTTAAGAGATGCTGAAAAGGGAATTCTACTATTACTGCAAGGATAACTGGAGCTTTAGGGGGAGACACAGAGTGAAGGAACAGAAATCGCAGCACGCACTTACACAAAGTAACAGGAAGCTGTACATTTAGGCAACATTAAAGTCAAGTGGTGATTTTATGTAGACATACGCTGAGCTGTAGGAAGATACTACATGGATATATAGTCAGTGTTGTAGAGAAGTAGTATGTGGGGGTGAAGAGAGAGGTTATATGGAGTGACAGAAGGTTAAAAAGGTTATGAAAAAGAATAGGCAGACGTTATACATAGTAATAGCAAAGTCATATAAGAGTCATAGAATAGTTAAGTGAAGCAGGAGGCGTGAATTAAATATATATGGATAAGTAGTGCATTGAGGAAACATAATATATATATATCTCACAGAAGTGAGTACACCCCTCACATTTTTGTAAATATTTTATTCTATCTTTTCATGTGACAATACTGAAGAAATGACACTTTGCTACAATGTAAAGTACCGGCTGGATGAAGTAGAGGTAACATCACTGCTCTGAGTGGAAAGACCCTGTGGAGACATGGGTTCGATCCCAGCAAGCACCTCTCCAGTAAGTGTCCTTGGGCAAGACACCTAACGGTACATGTGGTTTGGTGCCTGTTGGTTATACATCTATCTGATGCCTGTGGGGTATATTATTTATATACAATATACCCCCACAGGTATCAGATACATGTATACCCAACAGACACCAGACCACAGAGTGTGTGTTTGTACAGTGGCAAGAAAAAGTACAGTTGTGTTCAAAATTATTCAACCCCCACTGAAATTGAGTGTTTTGGCCAGTTTGACATTGATTTTGATCATTCAGTCATCTTGCTTACAATTAAATCAAAGAGGCACGTGTAGGTCAGACAAATATAACATAACATTTATAATGAAATAACCACAAATGTCTTTTCTGTGCTCACATCATTATCAGTTTTATTCAACCCCCAAGTGACATTCAATCTTAGTACTTAGTACAACATCCTTTTACAGTTATAACAGCTTTTAAACGTGAAGCATAGCTTGACACAAGTGTCTTGCAGCAATCTACGGGTATCTTCGCCCATTCGTCATGGGCAAAAGCCTCCAGTTCAGTCACATTCTTAGGCTTGCGCACTGCAACTGCTTTCTTTAAGTCCCACCAGAGGTTCTCAATCGGATTTAAGTCACGTGACTGCGATGGCCACTCCAAAATGTTCCAGCCTTTAATCTGCAACCATGCTATAGTGGACTTGGAGGTATGCTTGGGATCATTGTCCTGTTGAAAGGTCCAACGTCTCCCAAGCCTCAGGTTTGTGACGGACTGCATCACATTGTTATCCAATATCTCCTGGTACTGAAGAGAATTCATGGTACCTTGCACACGCTGAAGCTTCCCTGTACCTACAGAAGCAAAACAGCCCCAAAGCATGATTGACCCCCCCGCCATGCTTCACAGTAGGCAAGGTGTTCTTTTCTTCATAGGCCTTGTTCTTCCTCCTCCAAACATAGCGTTGATCCATGGGCCCAAACAGTTCTAATTTTGTTTCATCAGTCCACAGAACACTATCCCAAAACTTCTGTGGTTTGTCCACATGACTTTTGGCATACTGCAGTCGACTCTTCTTATTCTTTGCAGACAGCAAGGGGGTGCGCCTGGGAGTTCTGGCATGGAGGCCTTCATTACGCAGTGTGCGCCGTATTGTCTGAGCCGAAACTTCAGTACCCACATCGGACAAATCTTTTCTCAGTTCCTCAGCAGTCACAAGGGGACTTTTCTCCACTCTACGCTTCAGGTAGCGCACAGCAGTTGAAGTCAGCATCTTCTTTCTGCCACGACCAGGTAGCGTTTCAACAGTGCCCTTCGCCTTGAATTTGCGAATGATGCTTCCTATGGTCTCTCATGGTATGTTTAACATCTTTGCAATCTTCTTATAGCCATTGCCCTTCCTGTGAAGAGTAATCACCTCTTCTCTTGTCTTCCTGGACCATTCTCTTGACTTCACCATGTTTGTAACCACACCAGTAAATGTCTAGAAGGAGCTGAGTATCACAGTCATTTTAAAGCTGCCTAATTGGTGCTTATTATGCTTTATTGCTGCTCCGTGACATCCACAGGTGTTTTCAATACCTGATTGAAAACACTTGAATGAACCTCTGTTCTTCAGAGTGGTAGTCTTTAAGGGGTTGAATAATTGTGTCAATGAAGAATTCACAAAAGAAACATTTACTACTGTATTACAAAACCAATTGATGTCATTTTAGTTGCATATGGTTCTTTAAAAAGTCCTTGTAGGATTTCATTCTGAATACAATTACAAATGTACACTAAATTCCCTAAAACCCTTTACAGCATTGGGGGTTGAATAATTTTGAACACAACTGTATGTGAACCCTTTGGGATTACGTGGAGTTTTGAATGAATTGGTCATAAAATGTGCTCTGATCTTCATCTAAATCACAACAATTTGAAAAACACAGTCTGCTTAAAATAATACAACACAAACATTATATGTTTTCATGTGTTTATTGAACATAACATGTAAACATTCACAGTGCAGGGTGTAAAAAGTATGTGAACCCCTAGCCTAATGACTTCTCCAAGAGCTAATTGGAGCCAGGAGTGAGCCAACCTTGAGTCCAATCAGTGTGATATTATTGGATGTGTTGCTGAAAGCTGTCCTGCCCTTTAAAAACACACACCAGTTTTGGGTTTACTGGTTTCAAGAAGCACTGCCTGATGTGAACCATACCTCGCAGAAAACAGCTCTCAGAAGACCTACGATCAAGAATTGTTGACTTGCATGAAGCTGGAAAGGGTTACAAAAGTATCTCCATAAACCTTGATGTTCATGTGTCCACGGTAAGACAGACTGTCTACAAATGGAGAAAGTTCAGCACTGTTGCTACTCTCCCTAGGCGTGGTCGTCCTGTAAAGATGACTGCAAGAGCACAGCGCAGAATGCTTAATGAGGTAAAGAAGAATCCTAGAGTGTCAGCTAAAGACTTACAGAAATCTCTGGCACATGCTAACATTTTTGTTGACACATCTACAATAAGGAAAACATTAAACAAGAATGGAGTACATGGGAGGACACCACGGAGGAAGCCATTGCTGTCCAAAAAGAATATTGCAGCACGTTTGAAGTTTGCAAAAGAGCACCTGGATGTTCCACAGCACTACTGGCAAAATATTCTGTGGACAGATGAAACCAAAATTGAGTTGTTTGGAAAAAACACACAACACTATGTGTGGAGAAAAAAAGGCACAGCACACCAACATCAAAACCTCATCCCCACTGTAAAACATGGCGGAGGGAGCATCATGGTTTGGGGCTGCTTTGCTGCCTCAGGGCCTGGACGGATTGTTGTCATTGATGGAAAAATGAATTCCAGAGTTTATCAAGACATTTTGAAGGAAAACATAAGACCATCTGTAAGCCAACTGAAGCTCCGCAGAGGATGGGTGATGCAACAGGACAATGACCCAAACCATACAAGTAATTCAACAAAAGAATGGCTTCAACAAAACAAAATACGCCTTCTGGAGTGGCCCAGTCAGAGTCCTGAACTCAACCCGATTGAAATGCTGTGGCATGATCTTAAGAGAGCGATTCACACCAGACATCCCAAGAATATTGCTACACTGAAACAGTTTTGTGAAGAGGAGTGGTCCAAAATTACTCCAAATCGTTGTGTAGGTCTGATCTGCAACTACAGGAAATGTTTGGTTGAGGTTATTGCTGCCAAAGGAGGGTCAACCAGTTATTAAGTCCAAAGGTTCACATACTTTTTCCACCCTGCACTGTGAATGTTTACATGTTCTGTTCAATAAAAACATGAAAACATATAATGGTTGTGTTGTATTATTTTAAGCAGACTGTGTTTTTCAAATTATTGTGACTTAGATGAAGATCAGAGCACATTTTATGACCAATTCATGCAAAACTCCACGTAATCCCAAAGGGTTCACATACTTTTTCTTGCCACTGTATATATATACAGTATGTATATAGGGTGTGTGCAGGGGGTAAATGAGGTGTCTGGCCATACATTTCAATATTAACAAACAGGACAGGCTTTCAGCAAAATCCTAAATTATTTATTGGAAAGCGTCACATGACTTTAAATAAGAGTATCGGTACTCGGTATCGGTGAGTACTTGAAAAAAGTATCGGTACTCGAACTCAGTTTTAAAAAATGGTATTGGTGCATCCCTAATATTTATAAATAGGGATGCACCAAAATCAATATTTTAAGACCAAGTACTTTTTTCAGGTACAAACCAATACTGAATAAGGATACGTTTATTTAATATCATGTGACTGCTTTCCAATAAATAATTTACAGGGTTATTCAGAGAGCGTGAAAAGCAGGAGAATGACTGGAGAATGGCTGGAGAATGAAAAATTCTAGGTCAAAATAGTCGATTTGGAAAGTGAGTTGAAAGGAAGTATTTTTCTGGTTTGGCTATTTTGACCTAGAATTTTTCATTCTCCAGTCATTGTACTGCTTTTCACGCTCTCTGAATAACCCTGTTAGGATTTTTGCTGAAAGCCTGTCCAGTATAAATTAATATTGAAATGTATGGCCACACACTCCATTTACCCACTGCACAGCCTGCACACACCCTGACCACACACACAGGCACTATATATATATATATGCCCCAGCCCCTCGGAGATATCGGCAAGCCGACCCAGTGCTGGCTTCTAGTATCGGGAGTGGTATCGGTGAATTTGCACGAGTACCAAGTACTCGTTCAAATGCCGGTTTCGGAACCAGTACCGATACTAGTAAGATCCAGCTCCCTGTTATTCCATTTAACAGGATACTGCATATGGCCAGATGCCCAGTCTTCATAATTTGTATTATAGATACTGGTGGTAACATCCAGACAAGGAAATTGTTCAACCAATCAGCAAAATCCTTTTTTTTAAATAATGATGACAATTCTTTAAAATCTCTATCCATAAACTAGATCATATTCCTTTAAACCTTTATCCAATAACTACAGTTACAGTTACAAGTGTTTATAAAGTGCCAACAAATTCCTTAGCGCTGTATAATGGGAGAGACAGAATAACAAATATACATACATGTTACACACGCGGAACAGAAGGAGAGAGGACCCTGCTCAAGAGCTTAAGAGGAGAGGGGTGACCCCATTAGGTGAGGGTGAATAGGGTAAGTGAAGTGACAGGTTGCAGGAGGGCTGAATGGGAAGAGGAGCAGGAAATGACAGTGTGGGGATCATGGAGTGAGCTGATAGGCTTCTCTAAAGTAATGCGTTTTCAGAGACTTTTTGAAGGACTGGAGAGACGGGAAGAGTCTAATGTTGTAAGGGGAGGGAGTTCGATAGAAAGGGGGCAGCTTGGCAGAAGTCATTAGTATTAGTTTTTGTTAACATCCTTCTTATAAGTCATTTTCATTGTGTATTTGTATGAGTTATTATGTAAGATATAACAAAAATGCAATGGCTATATATAGTATATTTGATCAGCTTTTCTCCGTCCATTGCAGACCTGTACCTCTGAGGGACTAATCAGTCCATCTGTCTTAAATGACATTAGAAATTAAGTTGAGTTTTATTGCAGTGATTCTCTCAACATATTTTGTAATCCACATTATTATCACACGTAAATCAGAAATCGTAAATGTATGCACAGTGTCGCTCTGCGATTTCATATTAAATTAATAAACATATCTAAATATGGAATCCGCTTACTTCTGGCATTTTGTCAAGCTGCAGAGAAGGCTCAGCTGCTTGTTCTCGACAATATCGCTAACAGCCATTCCTGTAAATCTCTGCTCAAGGCACATAAAAAGACTGTACTGCACACTGTTACAGTATCCGTAACAGAAAGTTATAGAACTAGAGCTAAAGAGTTCATCCCAACCAGAATAAATCCCAAAATCGAACAACAAAAAAAGAACAGGAAAACTCCTGCTTTGAAATATAAATCAGTTTATATGCAAACCTGCATTAACTGTATCCTTGAGTTGCAGTAAAAAGTCAAAACTGCAGGAGATTTTAACACTAAAATTAACATTCATAAAGATTGTCATCCATTTTTTGGGCCTATTGAAACTTTCTGAGGCTTACATCTGCCTGCCTCCCATGCAACTACAAAATCGGAATTTTATTGAGCCAGCTCATGGAACACCTAGATAAGAGGCGCAAGATACCAGTATAAGGCTCTATTAAAATGTGCGATCCGAATATACAGGGATTCTGTGCTGCGTATATGCAATGTGATAAAACAATGGGCACCATTCCAAATGAGCTGTTAATGCATATGGCACACACTTTGCTTGCAGTTTAGATATTGCGGGTCCTTACTGTATACTTTGTAATTTGCACCTAGCTGGAGAAGAACAAGCTAGTCAAATTTAGCTCATTGTTCTCAAGTAGGTATTCTGCTAAGAATGCCAATTCTCAAACCCCGGTGTTAAGTGCTTTTCCTTTTCCAAAGCCCTTGGTCCCACAGTGCATCGTGATCCTCTGCCTCTCCTGGTCACATGTCTTTAGAAAACCTGGGAACTAATAGTGTTGCTTTGGTGCAAACCCACATACATGGACTCCGGGAGTTCATGCCACTGTTGATACACTGCATCACTACTGTGGATATAAGAGCAGCTCACAAATATTATGACTTGAGACGCTGATATAGTAGATCAGTCGGAAAAGAGTCGTTCAAAGTGAGGCATTAGTGGGTCGTACACAATATATCCATTAGCAATCCGCTGTTAACAGCTTGTTGCAATAATCTGGAGAACTCACTCAACTAGGTTTTAGGTGTATTTTTTTAAGCTGGATTTGATTGGGTCCACCATATTTGCATGCTATTAATTATTATTATTATTATTAATAACCTTTATAAAGCGCCAGCATATTCCACTGCGCTGTACAATGGGCAAAGTATAGACAGGGTTATAATACATTGAACAACATTTCAATATGTGACAAACCAGTACAGGAGGAGATGAGGGCCCTATTCCTGTAGGAACTCACAACAATCTAGAAGGGTTGGGGTTGGAAACAGGAGGAGAGGACTGCAAGCTGAGAGTGGTGGCCTGCTAGGTGAGAGTGGTGGACTAATAAGAAATATCTTCAGGAACACATTAGGATCAGGGACTACCAGGGTCGTAGTGGTCATACTTGGGACTGGACCCTGGCATTCCGCCACTGGAGGGGGGGTCTAAGCAGCTTAAACATGTTGCCGGCTGCTGGTTGGAGCAATGGCTCCAGTGTGGCAGGTTCTGTGGGATTTTGGTACTATTTTTTTCAGCGCCGGCACCTGGGAGCAGCACCACCAGCAGCTGACCACACCCACACACACACATGAGGCCAGCCAGCGAGCGGGATAAAGGCGCATCACGCGTGTGTGCTGATTCGTCCCCTAGGGTGTGGCAGCTTCTCTCCCGCTGGTGCCAGCACCAACCACCAGGTAACTGATTCTGGCTCTAGTGGGGAGCCCTGAGTCTGGCTTCCATCAGTGAGGTGTGTGTGCGGAGGTCTGATACCGGGGGTCTGATATCTGGGGGTCTGATAACTTGGGTCTGGTATCAGGGAGGTCGGATATCTGTGTATACATGTATCTGTGGCCTGAGTCTGATGTCTGGGTATACATGTATCTGGGCCTGGGTCCGCGTGGAGAGTGGGCCCTGAAGAGGGGGGCATACTGGTAAACTCCGCTGACTTCAATGGCCCGCCTCGGCCCCTCCCCACAGCTGGGGGGGCCTTCATAGATTCTTGCACAGGGGCCCTGATGTTTCTAGTTACGCTTCTGATTTATTTTTTTGAGAAAGTATTTTACCAGGAAGGATACATTGAGATTTCTCTCGTTTTCAAGTATGTCCTGGGTGGCGAGTATGTACCGTTAGGTGTCTTGCCCAAGGACACTTACTGGAGAGGTGCTCTGGCTGGGATTCGAACCTGTGTCTCCACAATCTCTCTCCACGGTTATAGAGCAGTGATACCTCTACTCCATCCAGCCGGCATAGAATCAGGTGTAAACTTAACCAGAGTGCTTGTAACCTTTCAAGAGCCAGTGAAGTCTATTGAATGTATAGATTTAACAGAGCTTTGGTTAAGGTTACACCAGTGGTTTCCAACCTTGGTCCTCAAGTACCCCCAACAGGTCAGGTTTTCCAGATATCGGAAGCACGGGTGATGTGATTTGCTGCTCAGTAATTGTAGTATTCAGTTTGCATTTCCCCAAGGTAATCCTTAAAACCTGGCCCTTAAGGGTACTTGAGCAACAGGGTTGGGAACCACTGATCTAGACCATTGTTTGCAATGTATGAAAATAAATATGAAAAGCTTTTTTCCTGGTATTTCACCTAAATATCATATTTGTGCCCAGTATTTTTCATTCCAGCTCTAGTCTAAGCAATATTTTATAGCATTATATTAGTCGAGAGTTAGGAGCAGCGGTGTATTTTGGCCTAGGCCGACAAGGCCTAGGGCGACACTTTCCATGGTGCGGCGGCCCGCTGCTCAGTGGGAACCACTGCCCCATAGGATGGTTGTGACCTGCCGCTCCGTGGGACCCACCGTTCCATCGGACCCAACGCTCGTGGCAGCCGGTTCTTGAATACCCAGCAGCTGAGCGTTTCTGTCCCTGAGCTGCAGCGCTGGGAGGAAGAGGTCATATGACGTCACTTCCTCCCAGCGCTCCACCATGCTGCAGGCAGAGTGTGCTGCAGATGCCGGGACGGAGAGTTGGCTTGCAGGACCCAGCCGCCAGCCGCCAGCCCAGGTCAATGGTGGGGGGGGGGTTTCATGAAAGAGATGGGGGTTAAATTAAATGAAATAGAGGCAGGGGGGTTTAAATTAAATGAAAATAATGGGGGTATAAGTTAAATGAAAAGAGTGGAGGTTGGGGGTTAAAATAAATGAAAAGAGTGGGGGTTAGGAACTGAAAAGGAGGGTTAAATTAAATGAAAAGACTGGGGTTTTTGAAATTAAATGAAAAGAGTGGGGAGTACGCTCATACACAGTGGGCATTTCTGTGGGTTTTATTGCTGTGCAGCTCTATGATACGCTCATACACAGTGCACGTTTCTGTGGGTTTTATTGCTGTGATACGCTCATAAACAGTGCACATTTCTGTGTGTTTTATTGCTGTACAGCTCTTTGATACGCTCATACACAGGGCATGTTTCTGTGGGTTTTATTGCTGTGCAGCTCTGTGATACGCTCAAAGTGCACTTTTCTGAGGATTTTATTGTTCAACCAATTAGAGCGGCTGTGATACAGTATACTTGACATGCATGGCTGATCTTTGTAAAAATGGTTGAGTTTAAGCATTTCATAATTTTATTTGATTATCTCAATATATACAACATTTGAAACGGTATACAAAATATACAAGTAGGCACTTGGTATCCACTTTTAATATCAAGAGAGGAAAAGGCGGAGCTCTAAGAGAAGGTGGAGCCTAAAGAGGAAGGGTGGAGTTTAACCAGGAAGATGTGTGACCTTGACAGGAAGGGGTGTGTCAAATTTAAATTGGGGTGTGCACGAGTTTAGTCAGGCCTAGGGCAGCATAAAACCTAAATACACCACTGGTTAGGAGATGTGGCGCCTTGTAGAATATTTCATATTCTTTGCACGTGGACATTCTACACCTATGCTCCACCTATTTTTAATAGTTACCCAGCCTATGATTTAAGTTATTTAAGGGGCTTTAACGGTTCCAGTTAATTTTATGATGCATACTTTGCACAGTTACTTTCACTGTCAAACTCCTAATGATGTGGCAGGGGACTGACGGTTATAGACACATTGTAGATAAAGATAGTTTGAATTATTCTTACTATGTCTGATAATAAATCTTCACAAGTAATGTGAAGATAAACCTGTCATTTTGAAGTGAAATCTTACAAATGAGCCGCCATAACGTTTAGTGATGATTTGTGATTAAAACCCTCTTTATGCTTACAATTATTCATAATAGATACTTACAGTTTATGTATTTTTTTTCTTTTCAGGAACTGCTGGTTCCTTTCCCCAAAACAACGCCCCAAACAACAAGGATGGTGGAGCAGGCCGAAATAATAAAGCAAATGAATCCACAGAGGATAGATTGATCCCTGGGAAAACCACTCCTATTTAGAGTATCCTGCATCTAGTTTAAACCTATCCATAAAAAAGACATTCAACAATTAATAAACAATTCACTAGTTTCATTGCCTTTTTCTTCAGTGTTACTTCCTCTGTCATTTTGGGTTGTTGATTTGAGGGAACACAGCAGGAAGGCTGCGCAAAGGTTCCAGCTGTAATATCAGTCCTAAAAATGTCAAAACAGCCTATGTTTATAGTAGTAAAAAAAAAGTCTCATGGTGTATTATGGCTTTTCTCATTATTTTGTATTCTCAGTATAGATCATTGTTGTATGAGGGTCATTTCTGAAAATGGAAGGGAATACATTTGGGGATCTATTACTTTCTTTGTGCAAAAAAGCTTGCGCAGCACGTTAATTTGTGCGCGAAGCGTTAAACGTCAACGCACGTAAATTAACGCTGGTATTACAAGCCGCGTGCATTTTTTCATCCGTCAAAAAATAACGCGTGTAAAAAAGACACGCAAAAACGCGCGCATTAATGTTGCACGCAGAAATCGGTGTGTGGACTGTTCTTTTACGCGATTCGGCCTATCAGAATTAAGAACCACAATTGACTGGAAGAAATTTGGGATTTCCATTGGATGTAGCAAGGGTTCGCTGGCTAGGCATTAAAGGGTTGTGTTGGATTCACATATATCGGGAGTGATGTCGGTTATCTCGTGGGGTTCTGGGTCCTGTTGTTCTCGTCATACATGCGGGAGGTAATGACTTGGGTCAAATTCGTTCTGTGGATTTGACCCATTTGTTTAAACAGGACCTGGCTCGCTGCTTTGCACTTTTTAAGGATGCCTCCCTTGTCTGGTCCGAGATTGTTTCCAGGCTTGCTTGGAATGCTATTGCATCACCTAAGGCTTTGGAACGGGCTCGGAGGCATGTTAATAGGAAGGTGTCACGGTTTCTCGTTAGTATTGGGGGATTTTCTGTTCGGCATCACGAATTGGAAGGGGTAACCTGGTGTTGATGCGTTCGGATGGTGTTCATCTATCCGATATTGGGTTGGACATATTTTTGGAGGGTCTGCGGGATGGTGTGGAGAAGGAGAAGGCTGTGGGAGGGGGGGGGCGCAGGGGCAACCAGTGAGAATTGTTGCCCCTTTGCGCTGGCGGCCTGGCCAGCGATGGGGTGAGTGGATAAGCCGCCAAGTATGGTGGGTGCTGGGAGACACATGCTCTGTTCCTGGCTAAGGCAGGAGGAGCAATGAGCTCTTGTTTATGGTATAACTGCCTGCTGTCGGTTGTTGGCAGCAGGGTCAAAATAAATAAGGCTGGCCGGGCGTTGTGTTATGTATGGTGGTGTTAATTGTATAAAGTTAATAAAGCTGTGGCCTATGCCCTTTCCCATCAATACATGTGCCAGTGTGTTTAATGGGGGGGCATGGTCTATTGAGCATTCAGGTATAAGCAGTCAAGTATTTTACCAGGAAGGATACATTAAGAGTTATCTCATTTCAAGTACGTCCTGGGTTCAAGAACATTGAATTCTTACAGTAGGTACAGAAATACAAAGTAATAAATGCAAGATATGAAAAACACAAATATACAGATTAACAGAAAATAAATATGTAGGAAATATAGTCACTATGTTAAATGTTTACAGGTGCATTCTGTATTGAGGTACGGAATGCACTTACACTTATACAGTAAGTTATTGAAACTATAAAGTATGTTCACTGCAGGTTTTTGGGATTCATGGTGCTGTGACACTCACGTTGTCAATGGGACGCAATCAAGTAACCAAATACAGTTTTTAATTTGTAAACAGCATGGAGAAATTAAAGAACTCTGTCGCTATATGAATCAAACACGTGGGAACAGTTGAATATAGCAACGCATAGTGGACTGTGCAGTGGTTGATTTTAGAATGAATTGGTAAAAGTGTACAGTCATTCATCAGTAATTTTGGTGGTCTTTCATTTAGTTCCAATATAACGGTCCCTTCGACTGTGGAGAAGCGAGGCAAAATCCTGTTCAGCACATCTCTCCAATACAACTGTGGAGAAGCAAGTCTCGACTTTACGAGTAGCGAGTTCAATCTAACCACCAGGTCACTGATCTACAATCACGGAAAGCCGACTCGATCCCACTCAGAAGACGCCACCAGCAAGTGTCCTTGGGCAAGACACCTAACGATATGGATGCGCCTACCTCACAAAATACTTGTACATTAGTACAACATAGGTTGTAAGTTCCCTTGGGAACAGGGTCCCCCAGAATCAGGCCATATCACCTATGTGTGGTATTCAAATGTATCAACTCCTTGTACACGGATCTTGTAAAGCGCTGCGGAATATGTGGTGCTATATAAATAAAGGATGATAATACTAAGCAGACTGCACAACCTAAGCTCTTATAAGATATGCTATGATAATATCTGAAAATGTAAAAATGTTAGGGCCACATTACAATCTTGACACAAACATTTGCGCCGGCATAAGTAATTTTTAACACGTGGGGTAAAACCATTTGCGAATTACATGCACAGCGCTACAACCACGCGGAATTGTGTACCGCGTGTGCACCTGCGCGAACCTTGCGCGAGGTTACTGTACTTTGCGCTCCCTATACTTAACATGGGGAGCGCTAAGTGATAATCAGCGTTAGGATTACAAAGTCCTAACGCAGATTAACGTCCGGACGCGGTTAACAAAAAGTTAACCAAAGCCAGGACTTGGTGCTAATGGATTCCACTGGTGCAGAATCCATTAACACCAGCCAAAAAAATAAAAAAAACGAATCGTATACTCACCTCCTGTCCTGCAGCGAGGACCGTGGCTCTGTCTGCCTCCTCAATCCGGCGGGAGCAGGGAAAGACTGGGGGAAAAAGTCCCCCCAGTCTCCCCCTGCGTATCAATACGCTGACTGGCTGGATCTCGCGAGACGAGGATTCCATTGAGAGGATGCACGGGCTGCGCTTAACGCTCAACACTTAACTGCAAGCACAGTTTTTCCTCCCTAGCGCCCCCGTTTTGCCGCTAGGAATGTAATGTGGCCCCTAAAGTTTTATCAAATAGGAATTTGAGATACTATTTCCTGTAGCAAAATTCCAATTCAACACATGTGGTTACAAGACATTATTTGTATATTAACTTTGGTAAAACATTGTGTCAATGCCAACAATTAACAATTCTATCAGTGATATGTTACAACAGATTCAAAGCCGTCTAGGTCAAGGATGTTCATCACTAACCCACTTAGATGTTTATGGTCTTCAGTTCTCAGCAATCTTTATATGCAATAGATGAGCAGAGAATCATGGGAGATTTCATTCAGTGACATCTGGGGAACCAGAATTAACCCCTTCACTATTGGGATCAAGTATACATAGCAGCCCAAGATCGTGTTAACACAATCTGGAGCTATGCAGTATCATTGCAAATGAAATTTGTTTGTTGCAAAAGAGTTCATTTGCATTTGAGCTCCAGAAGATGCCGCAAAGTTTCCGCACCCTGGGTGTGATTACCATAAGCTGGAGAATGTCTCAAATGGACTTTTCCACAGGTGATTATGCGTGGAGCACAGAACTATTATAACTCAATATGGCCAGCAGATGGTGATATGTGCCTACCAAATAGGTCGCTAATAAGAAATACATCGGGAATATCCACAAATACATCTTACTGTATAATTAAATTAAAATGTTTTTTTTAAAAAAACACTACAGTAGTTCCTGACAGTGTGTTTTTGGAAAATCACTTGTTAGTGAAGGGGTTAACATCCCAACTCTGGACCACATTACAATCCTGGTGCTAACGTTAATGCTCACCTGCGTGAGCATTAACGTTAGCCGCGGTGACTACCACATATTGCAATCCAAACGCTAACGGTTTAAGTAACCTGTTTGCGTTTGGTACCTTGCGCATTTCAGCGCGAGGTTACTGTACTTTGCGTTCCCTATACTTAACATGGGGAGTGCAAAGTGTTAATCAGCGCTAGGATTACAATCTACTAGCACTGATTAATGTCCGGTTAGCAAAAAGTTAACCAGAGCCAGGACTTGATGTTAACGGATTCCGCTTCTGCAGAATCTGGTAACATCATCCAGCTGGAGCAGGGAGAGACTGGGGGAAAATGTTCCTCAGTCTCCGCCTGCGTATCAATACGCCGACCGGCCAGATCTCGCAAGGCGAGATCTGGCAGGTCATGTGACCGCCGGCGTCTGGCTCAGTGGAGTCCTATGGACTTCATTGAGAGGATGTGCACGGCGGCGCTCAGCGCTGACGCGGGCATCCCATGGCTTTGCGCCCGGTAACAATGCAGGCAGCTTTTTTTAGCGCATACATTGTAATTTCACGTTAAAACGGGAGCGCTAGGGGGAAAACTGCGGGCGCAGTTTTTCCTCCCTAGCGCCCCCGTTTTAGCGTTAGGAATGTAATTTAGTCCTCTATGGTTAAAAAAAGGGGTGGAGAGTTGGTGAATCACAATCCATATCTGAAGCAAAATCAATAAGCATAAACTCTTGTATGCCTTCTGCCTCACTCTCCATTTGTCCGAGGCAAGTACATGAAATTGCTTTATTTGGTATTTATACAGCATTAACATATATTTGCCAGTGCTGTAGAATTGGGGTATAGAAACAAAAATGAATAGAGGGCCCGGTCTGTGGAACAATATGATCTCAAACTACCCTTTATTTCAAATGTGTACAGTGTCGTTTGTTTTTGTAAAATCAGGGCATGTCAGTGTGATCTTTAACTCCATTTACAATAGTTCAGTACCTTTTGCTCACTACAAACAATTATCTCAGATCATCACTATTTTGATTTACTATATCCTGTTCCTACTATTGTGTTATCCCTGTTCTCTCCCAAGAAAAACATTTAAATAGAGAAAAAGTAATGTCACGAAAAGCTAATTACGTTAACTGTGAAATTAACTGTGAAATCAAAGCCTCCAATAAAATTAATGACATACAGTGTCTCACAGAAGTGAGTACACCCCTCCCATTTTTGTAAATATTTTATTATCAGGTCTATTTACTAAAAGGTGAAACTCTGGAGAACATTTGGAGGAATGAAAATTCTAGGTCAAAATTGCCGATTTGGAAAGTGAGCTAAATGGGAGAATTTTTCTGGTTTGGCTATTTTGACCTAGAATTTTCACTTCTCCAAACGTTCTCCAGAGTTTCACCTTTTATTATTATTATTATTTATTTATAAAGCGCCAGCATATTCCGCAGCGCTGTGAATAGACCCTTATATCTTTTCATGTGACAACACTGAAGAAATTTGCTACAATGTAAAGTAGTGAGTGTTCAGCTTGTATAACAGTGTAAATGTACTGTTCCCTCAAAATAACTCAACACACAGCTATTAATGTCTAAACCACTGCAAACAAAAGTGAGTAAACCCATTATTTTCCAGCACTGCCTTAATGCTCTTGGCCATGGAGTTCACCAGAGCTTCAAAGGTCGCCACTAGAGTTCTCTTCCACCTCTCCATGACAACATCACGGAGCTGGTGGATGTTAGAGACTTTGCGCTCCTCCACCTTCCATTGAGGATGCCCCACAGATGCTCAATAGGGTTAAGGTCTGGAGACATGCTTGGCCAGTCCATCACCTTAACCCTCAGCTTCTTTAGAAAGGCAGTGGTCGTCTTGGAAGTGTGTTTGGGGTAGTTACAATGTTGGTTTATACTGTGGAAACACCCAAAAACAATGAGCAGCAAAAAAACACCACCCTGATATCCACCAAATTCAGAAAGCATATAACATGAAAAACAAAAATTGGTGGTGTTGCGCTAAAGGAAAGTAAAAAAACTTATGTATGGACTATTTTGAAGGCATGCTATACTGCACAGCAAAAAAGAGAAAGAAAGTTCTATTTCTCAATAGTTCGTTCAATGGATATCCAGTCTCTGTTGTAGAAAGGATTTTCAGTAAAATCTTCCAAAACTTTGGAACGAATGACCACTTCTTTGGTGAATCTTCATTAAAAAGTATATATCTCGGAAAAAGAGAAACTCGATAGTGTTATACCGTTTATTAATGTGTATACAAATCTACTGACATAATATACGTACAGAAAAAAGAGGTAGTGGGTTTAGGATTTGATCTCACCCACTGCCAGATAAAACATCACGTCCCAATCAAGCCTCTATAGACAAAACCACCAGGAGCTCCCGGGCTGCTTCCAAGGTGGTCACTCAATACCAAAGGTGGGACCGCGATGATAAAGTGACGTAGTGCTGACGCGTTTCGCCCCGCCCACGGGACTTCATCAGAGCATTTAAAAAACGAACAGCATTAAAAAACGAACAGCACTAAACAACGAACATTAGAAAGAGTATAGATTCTTAATACTTCTAAGAACGCTCCAAAAAGGGGAGGGGAAGGATCTTAAGACATAACTACATAATTACAAGAGTAAAATGTAAAAAAAGTAAAAAACATATGGACAAAAACATCCGTAAAATATTACATCATTCAAATACTATTAATAATAAAGTACAAACAGTAAAAATATATACCGCATACAATGGAATACGTATAGCCATAATAGAGACACATAATAATACATGATGAAGGGCAGGAATCATAACTACCATAAAAATTTATATCAATACAATTAGGTGAGGAAATTATATAGATCAAAATCAACATTGAGACCCAAAGGAGTGAAAGTTCTTAAATCGTATGCTGTCCTCATCTCTTCCTGCCCCATTCTCTGAATGTTATTGCCTCCTCTCCAATATTTTCCTACCCTTTTAATGCCCAAAAATTTAAGACCTCTTGGGTCCGAATTATGAGACTTAAAGAAATGTGCGGAAACAAAATGTTGCATATACCCATTCCTAATGTTGCGAATATGTTCATCTATGCGTTTGTGTAAAGGTCTTGCCGTGCGTCCCACATACTGTAGTCCGCACGGACATTCCAATAAATAGATAATATTGTTGGTTTTGCATGTAATTAAATTGTTGATCGGGTACTCAATATTAGTTATATTCGATTTGTAATTCTTGACGCAATTGCTACTTTTTGGACTATTCGAGTTCTTACACGATTGGCAATTTTTGCAATAAAAAAAACCTTTTTCTTGTTGTAGCCATCCTGTTTGTTTATGTTCTTTTATATAACTCTGGACTAAGGTTTGTTTTAAACTGGGGGCACCCCTAAAGGTGATACTGGGTCTTTCATTCAAAATGCCCCTCAGATCCTCATCTTCCATCAAAAGATACCAGAATTTATTTATAGTCTTCTTAATGTCCATATGTAGGTTGTCAAAATCAAAAATCAACCTCGTTGTGGGTTTCTTTTTTCTTCCAAAATTCGTTTGTGTTAAAAGAGTAGATCTATCGATCTTTTTCACCCCTTGAAAAGCTTCCTCTAAAATTGTCTCGGGGTATTCTTTTTCTTTGAAGTCAGCTAGAAGTTTCACCGATTCTTTCAAAAAGTGCTCATTCTCAGTGCAGTTCCTCTTAAGACGCATAAGTTGTCCCTTGGGGATGTTATTAAGCCAAGGGGAAAAATGTCCGCTGGAAAAATGGATATAACTGTTGACATCTACAGGTTTAAAAAAGGTACGTGTTTTAATGGTGGCATTCTCTATATAAATATATAAATCCAAAAAGACCACCTCCTGTTTGCTATAATTAAAATCCAAATGGATATTAAAATCATTCCTATTCAAAAAAGCTAAAAAAACCTGTAGAGAAGCCTCATCTCCCTTCCAAATAAAAATGACATCATCGATATATCGACGATAGGTAACGAGGCCCGCACCCAGGAAGTCATCCAAAAAAGTCTCCTCCCAAAAAGCCATAAAAAGATTAGCATAACTGGGTGCGAACCTCGTTCCCATCGCAGTGCCCGCCACCTGAATATAAAAATCTTGATTAAACCAAAAATAATTATTATGTAAAATCCACTTAATGCTAGCTATTAAAAAGTCTCTCTGTTCCAAAGGAATTTTTCCATCCATCTCCAAAAATTTGGATGTAGCTTGAAGACCCTTAAAATGCTGAATGATAGTATAAAGGGAAGCAACGTCCCCCGTCACTAGCCAGAAGTCGTCCTGCCATTGATGTTGTATTAAAATATTCAAAATGTCCTTGGTATCCTTTAGATATGACCTAGTGTTCTTCACTACAGGCTGCAAAAAAATATCAATATATTCTGACAGTCTCGAGGAAATGGATCCAATGCCCGATATTATGGGGCGGCCAGGAGGATTTTCTCTATTTTTGTGGAGTTTTGGTAAAATGTAGAAGGTAGAGGGATATTCGAGGAGAGCCTGTAGCGGAGTGAGGGCTTCCTCGCGCCCCCGAGTTCTGCGCGCGGACCGCGTGTTCCCCCCTTCAGATGGGTAAGAAGACGGAGAGGGGAGTCGATCCGATGCCTGGGTCCAGACAGCGCGATATACGCGAATCATTGTGCGGGGGGAGATCGAGTTCCACGGGCTTACTGTCCACCGTTTTGCCTCCGGGATATGGCTCTTCCGACGAGGACGGATTCACCTGGTCGAGGGGGAGTGGAGAGGACGCGGACCTGCTATCTTCTGAGCCGCCGCCGCAGGATCAAAAATCCAGAAAGAACGCTGCGAAACGGACGGCTAAGGCAGCTCGTCGACGGGCTGCTTTCTCAGCGTCCCCTGATGCCGCTGTCATCCAGTCTGCTTCATCTGCGTTCCTGGCTGCTGCCCCGGGAGAAGATGTACAACTCGCCACTAAAGGTGATATTAAGCGAATGATGAATGAGATGCGGGCGATGTGGTGTGCAGATGTGGCAGGGGTTAAAGCGGAGGTGGCCCTGGTGCACGAGAATTTGACGACCATTACCGACCGCACGAAGACCGTCGAAGATGCACATACTCACCTCGCTCATAAGGTGGACTCTCTCCAACTACAAGTCGAGACTCTGTCACGGACGGTAGAGGTGATAGATGCCAGACACCGCCGACGCAACGTCCGCATGAGAGGGGTCCCGGAGTCAGTGCACCCTGGGGAGGTTCTGGCGTATGCTAACCGCCTGGCGACACACCTGCTGAAACTCCCTCCTGGAGCACCAGAGACTTTCGGTCTGGCTATAAGGGTTCGGAAGTCGGCGACGGCTCCTGAGTCAGCGCCTAGAGACATTATTGCAATGTCTCGGGACATTGCCACGAAGCAACGATTGATGTCTGTGCCCACGGCTCGGGGCACCTTTCCTTTTGAAGCGTCAGAGATATCTCTCTACAACGACCTACCGTTTTTGACTTTGGCGGCGCGCCGGAGATTCCGAGAGGTAGTGGCCTGCCTTCGGGTAAAAAATATCCGCTACAGATGGGGGGCGGGAGGCACTCTTACTTTTGTTATGGATAACGTATCATACGTTTTTGGTGATCCCGGAGAAGCGTGGCCTGTATTTGACTCTCTGGGGATTGGCAGGAGTTCGATTCCTCCCACAGATGGCAACTTGGATTTGCCCTCTTTGGACCCGGGTTGACTGACCATGGATCCACCGAGTCCGTTTCTGAGCTCTTGATGGGGTTTGACATTTACCCTTTTTTTATGTTTCTCCCTTTCATTCCTCATTTTTGCTCACTAGAGCCTTATAGACATGCTCGAGAATCCACAGAGATGCTTCGGTCAATATTTTGCTCTCTTTTTCTTATCTTTCCCCGCCCGGGGCTAAATTTAAAGCATTTAGGTTTTATTTCCTCTTTTCAAAGTACTTTTTGATGACTTATTGATACGATCCCCCTCACATTTCTGATTTTTGCTGTATATCTCCCCATTCCCCCTTCATTTGCTCAATAGTCTACTCAGGAGGTTAGCCCTGTTACAGGAGGTCTCTGCTCTGTGCTTTCCTAGACGACGCAATATTGAATACTCCCCCTGTATGATTCCTGATATTTATCTTTGTGCTACGCAAACTTGAGACTTTTTGTTCATGTCCCATGTTTTTTCCTTAATTTTATCCACCTCCCCCCTCACCCGCTTGTTCTTACGGATGATACCAGTGGACTTTTTTTTTTCGTCTTATTATTTTCCTGTTGAGTTTTCTAGATGTCTATTTTATATTTCAGAGGTCTTAAATTTTCTTTTTAACATGGCGTACTATGGTATTATGGCCCTGCGTGGCCGTTCTATTGCAATCTCAGACGACTTGTTTTGGCCCTGCGAGGCCATTTTCTTTATCTGTAAATGTTGACTTTATTTCAAAATAAAAAACCTTTAATACGGAATACTGCCCTGCGGCCCAGTCTCTGAAGGGAGGGGATCTTGCTCTGCTTCAGTCTGTCACAGTACATGTTGGCATTCATGGTTCCCTCAAGGAACTGTAGCTCAATGCCGGCAGCACTCATGCAACCCCAGACGACTCATGCAGCCCCAGACCATGACACTCCCACGACCAGTGGCGTCGCTGGGTGGGGGCGGGGGGGGGCGGCCCGCACCAGGTGACACCCTTGGCGGGGTGACACCGTCACAAGCTGTTTGAGTTTTTTTTGAGGATTTTTTTTTTTTTCCGTCCGCCGTGCAGGTTACCCCCCCCCCCATGGAGGACCCCCCCCCCATGGAGGAGGTGATCCGGATCGGATGTGGACAGTGGAGGATTCCATTTCCTGGTCTGGAGTGGACTGTGGATCTTCATCATGCCGCCACGCCGCCCGCGGCCATCTTTGATTCCGGCACCGCCAGTCATCTGGAGCCTGGAGCCGGAGGAAGGATCATGCTGCCAGTGCCGCCCGGCGCCCACGGCCATCTTTGATGCGTCACGTGCAGCGTGGCGACGGCGTGCAGCTCGAGTGTCTGTGCAGTGCAGATAGAGTAATGCGGCGCAACGCGGCAGCATGATCCTCCACATCCATCCATGATGGGTGGAGGTGGAGCATCATGCTGCCGCGCTGTGCCGTATTACTCTCTATCTGCACACAGCGACACTCGAGCGCACGCCGTCGCCACGCTGCACGTGACGCATCAAAGATGGCCGCGCAGATCCCACCCCCTCTGACGCCGCTCAAGGGAATTCAGAGCCGCGCCTGCGCGCTGACGCCTCTCATCGGCGGCAGCCCGCCCACCGCCCTAACAGCTCCCTCGTGCCGTGGCGCATTTTCTTTAGAAGCGCGCGGGAGCTGAGGCGTGTGTGCGGTGCGTGGTGCCTCCTGCTCGGCTGCTCCCAGTCCCAGTCCCTCTCACCTGCTGCCTGGGCAGCTCTGGGCTCTGGCTGTCTTCTGAGGACTCGAGTCGGGAGAGACAGAGCTTCTAGACAGTGTGAGTCTGTGTGAAACAGCTGAGCTGAGCCTGACAAATCAATTGTAAAATCCAAATAAAAGTAAAATCAAAACGTGTTTTTTGCCTGTGTTCTTCTCATCTCAAATTCTAAAATTTTAGAATATATGGGGTTATATTATTATTTTGAAATCTTGAGAGAACACAGGCAAAAAACAGTCTGTTGTTAGTTACCACATTGCCAAAATCAAACACTGGCATTTTATGAAAATAAATAAGCCGCATATTATTTTATGACATTAAGTTTATTCCTTAAAATAAACATTTTCTAAATGTTTTAAATAAATTCGAATTCCTTTGTATTCGTCATATGATCTGGTAATATTATGGTGTAATTTTGCTAGGAATTAATATATCTATTGTCTTACATTTAGCGTTATATGGGAGTGCTGCATATGAGTAACAATAGTTTACATCATTTTGTGTTAAACTGAGGGGCGGCTCGTCGCTCGAGTCGAGGGGGTGACACCATGAGTTTCCGCACCGGGTGACACCAACCCTAGTGACGCCACTGCCCACGACCATGCTTGACTGTAGGCAAGACACATTTGTCTTTGTACTCCTCCTCACCTAGTTGCCGCCTCACACTCTTGGCATAATCTGAACTGAATAAGTTTATCTTGGTCTCATCAGACCACAGGACATGGTTCCAGTAATCTATGTCCTTAGTCTGCTTGTCTTCAGCAAACTGTTTGCAGGCTTTCTTGTGCATCATCTTTAGAAGAGGCTTCCTTCTGGAACGACAGCCATGCAGACCAATTTGATGCAATGTGCAGCGTATGTTCTGAGCACTGACAGGCTGATCCCCCACCCCTTCAACCTCTGCAGCAATGCTGGCAGCACTCATACAGCTATTTCCCAAAGGCAACCTCTGTATATGACGCTGAGCACGTGCACTCAACTTCTTTGGTCAACCATGGTGAGGCCTGTTCTGAGTGGAACCTGTCCGGTTAAGGCTGGGGTCAGACGAACGCAGTGCGAACGCGCGTGCAGCCTCACTTTATCACGGCCGTAGTAGCAGCAAATGATGGCCAATGACGGGCAATATACGAAGTATGGCTGCAGAAGGTTCGGCCACGCAACGCAAGCGGCAAATGAACGCTTTTTTTCACGAACGTGAAACCGCTAGTACTGACATACAGAGTGCGCTGCGTCCGCTAGCGGCGTGTGTGCGTGATTAGGAGACGTCAGACACTGCTAATGTCCGGCCAACATAACGTCCAGACGCAAAAAGTGTTTTATTGATGATCTGTACAAAATCACGGACGAAAATGTGCATCGTATGACCGCTATCGCGTATTCCGTGAAAAAATACGTCCATTCGTTCCAACGCACTTTTTCACGGACGATGCGAAAAATGCGTTCTTCTGACCCTAGCCTTAACCGCTGTATGGTCTTGGCCATCGTGCTGCAGCTCAGTTTCAGGGTCTTGGCAATCTTCTTATAGCCTAGGCCATCTTTATGTAGAGCAACAATCTTTTTCTCAGAGAGTTCTTTGCCATGAGGTGCCATGTTGAACTTCCAGTGACCCTTATGAGAAAGTGAGAGCAATGACACAAATTTAACACACCTGCTCCCCATTCACACCCGAGACCTTGTAACTCTAACAAGTTACATGACACCGGTAAGGAAAATTGCCTAATTGGGCCCAATTTGGACATTTTCACTTAGGGGTGCACTCACTTTTGTTGCGAGTGGTTTAGACATTTATGGCTGTGCGTGGAGTTTATTTCGAGGGGACAGCAAATTTACACTGTTATACAACCAGTACACTCACAACTTTACATTGTAGCAAAGTTTCATTTCTTCAGTGTTGTCACATGAAAAGATATTATAAAATATTTACTAAAATGTGAGGGGTGTACTCACTTCTGTCAGGATACTGTACATGATTAAAGATAGAAAAAATAATTCCAAAACTATAATAAATTAGATAAAACCAGTCTTGTGTTTACATGCTTTTAAAATTCAGTAAAATACATTTTTAAAGCAAAATATATAAGTAAGGTTGCCTATACAGCAGTAACAAAAAATGTTCATTACAAAAGTAAAAAAAATATAATACCAACAATAGGATTAGGCATTTGTGGGAAGGAAGATTCCTAAAAAAATACATATAAAAATATCTGGGTAGCTATAGAGCAGTGGTTCCCAACCCTGCTCCTCAAGTACCCCCTAATAGTCCAGGTTTGTCAGATATCTGAAGCGTTGCATGTGTGATATGATTTGCTGCTCAGTGATTGCAGGATTCAGTCTGCATTTCCCCCAAGGTAATCCATAAAATCTGGCTTGTTAGAGGTAATTGAGGGCAGGGTTGGGAACAGTTACCCCTCTATGAAGCAGAATTGGATCATGGTCAGGAGGACCATCTGGCCAACAAGGCTCATGTGCTCTCCAAACAAAGGGAGATAGGGTCTATAATTATGGATGTCTGCAACACTACAAATAATTGATTTGATCAAGAAGCACAGAGCTGACTAGAAGTACCAGGCAAAGGTGATGATGGCAGATTAGCACAGAGACTTGAGTGTCAGGTAATGACGCCTGTACACTACAACAACACAAGAAATAGCAGATCCTCATCCAGGAGTTGACAAGTTCAACCACCATGACTTGGTCTCCTAGTGGACCTCTCTGTCAATCCTCCTCCTGGTAACTAACATTTTTAAAAGTTAACTCTCGATGTCTACTGTGCTTATGGAAAATCTTCTGTGTAGCACTTTTGAATACGCTAGCATTGAATAGCCTGAGGTGGAGATGTCCAGAATAGATGTAGACAATGGGTTTCATGTGCCAACTGTCAGTGTTGGGACTAACTAGTTGCCAGCGAGTTGGATATTATATTAAGACAGTAAAAGTTGGTGTCAAACACATAAAGAAGATACATTTAGAACTTAGGATAGCTAAGAGAGATGAATAACATGTTTGCTTTATGTAGCAATTTATTATAGGTCACTACTTGTTTATTCTCTTGCTAAGTTCTATTATAGAATTGGAGGACAGCAGGACAATTTTGACAGCTTCACTCAAGCGACGCCAGTTGCGCCATACTAGTAGTATGTAGGATAAAGGGAGTATAGTCCTACGTTGCTCTTTACCACTGGCCCACAGCTTCTCATCTCTTTATCATCATCTATCGCCATTTAAGTTCTATAAGTAATTTGGTTTCCACATTGGCATATATTCAAGGACTGAGAATTACGAGGCCTGTCAATTCATCCCGAGTGACATAATGAGGAGAAGAGACAAGAATAACCTAGTATTCATTGTGGGACTGAAACATCTCTCAAGCCATATCAAGAACACCAGCTATGGCTTCAGGCCACCGATTCTGACCCTGGTTGCTCGCCTTCAGTTCTCCCCATAGAGAATGGCACCCCTGTATATTCACCAGCCTCTAATTAAAAGGACCATAGAAGAAGATCTGACACCTGTAGCCAGGGTCAGTTATACTTTGAAATTGTTCGGGAATCAAACTGCAATTACAGTTACGATTAATAGCCAAACACAAAATGATTTTCAGGTAGTATAAATAACATTCATCTGATTCCATGAAAACAGAATGTCTGTGCCTGCATCAAGTCTAGATGTTTCTCTCTTGTGAAGAACTTTTTAAATATGTAGAAATACTTGACTGCCAACTAGTTCCAGAGTCAGCATGATTTCTTTGCACATTTAGATGAGTTGCATAGTAGCAGACAAGATAGCGATATCTCTTGATCACTGCATGTAGTAAATAAGCAGAATAAATTCTTAACAGGGCACAGATGCATTATTCATTTGCTCATACACACCAGATGGATGCTATGTATTCACTATATTTAGGCACTGATTTGCGATATTATTAGTTATTATTATGCTCCAATCCTGGCGAATTGCCTGCACATACGGTGCTTGTTCGGTGCCTGTTCGAGGGCAGTGAATTCCCATAGAGAAGCAATGCTTCGTCTATTCAGAGAACAAAAACCAGCAGTGATAAATTGCCGAATTGCCCTGCTGTTTGGTGGTTTCGTTCAACAGGTTTATTCAGGCGAATCCCATAGGCTTCAATGTTAAAAATATTCCTGTTTTTTTTTTTTTTTTTTAAATTCTTTATTTAGAGAATTATACATAACAAGAAATTCACGAAATCAAACGTAGAAAAAGACAGCCGTCTAGGGCTGGCCAAACTAACTACGGTCAGCCAGTCAGATAATGTAAGATGCAAGTAGTAACAGGTCAATAAGGGAATAATAAAAACAAAAAGCAAGAAGTCCCAACCTCAGTGAAGGAAGAAAACACAAAAGAAACACATAAGCATGTAGGACTATCAACGTAAATGCCATAAATTGTCCTGATAAATTATACTCAGAGCTTATCTATAGACCAGTGACACGTAAACAGAGAAGAAAAAAGCTGGGGGGGTAAACAATATCGCCCAGGTCTCAGTCTGGCTGAAGTTCCGGAGGGTCCGGCGAGATGCCCGCCGCTTCAAGGTCGAACCAGGCGGTTTCAGGATCAGTGATGGTGTAGGGGACATTATTATGTGTCACCACCAATGCTCCCGCCAAGCCCCACCGATAACGGATCCCCTCCGACGAAGAACCGCAGTCACAGGACGGAACCGCCTGCGAGCAAGCAGAGTCTGGAATGGAAGGTCGTGATACAAAGCCAATGTGGAGCCCTCAAATTTCACTGGATCTCTTGCGCCAGGAGCAGACATAAGCTTGACCTTAAATGCTACGTCACGAAAGGCCACCACGACATCACGGGGTGTCCCCTTCGAAAGCGCCGCAGGTTTCCGAACACTGAATACCGATCACATCTGGCTTGTCAGGAGGGAGTCCCGCCATCCGAAGGGCCAAACGAGACACATAAGCTGGGAGTTCATCCGACGACACAGAGTCCGGGATGCCTCTGACCCTGACGTTACGACGGCGGTGTCTTGTTTCCAGCATCTCCACAGAGCGGGACAAAAGCTCGACCTGGGATCTTAGACCAGCGACCTGTCCCAACAGGTGAGTATGTTCCGATAGCACTGTAGAGGTCGTCGCCTGCACTGCTGTCACCTGCGCACGGATTGTTGCAACCTCCTCCCGAACCGCCGCCACTTCAGGTTTCCACACCCCCCGGATCTCCCGGAGTTCGTCCAGGATCCTCCGAAGGTCTCTTTTTGGTAGAGGAAGATCATAATCCTCCTCCTGCCGACTTTCCTCAGGCTGTGTCATACGGGTTTCGAGTGAGGTCGCTCTCGTTTGTTGCGGTTGGGCACCCGGTCTCAAAACGTCCTGTGGTAATGAAGCCACACTACTGCTGGCTGAAAGCTGGTGTTCCTCGGCCAAATCCCCGTCAGAGAGGCCACCAGCAGTAAGTGAGGCACTCAAAGACGCCGTCAGCGCTGCTTTTCGTTTCTTTTGCGCCCTTTTTTTTGCTGCTGCAGATAGTGGTTGGGAGTCTGGTGTCCGAGATTGCGGGGAGATCCAGGTCATCACAGAGCTACCACCCGAGTGCCAGGGGTCCTCTTCATCTTCCGAAAAGTCATAGCCCGGGGGGAGGGAGGAGGAGATCGCATCACCCTTCAAAGTGGACCCACCTCTCATGGAGTCCCGAATGTCCCTCTGTCTGGACCGCAGCTTCTGTGAGCGACCAGTGGGCATGTCACCAAAAGCGCAGGCACAAGGAACAAGAGCGGTAAAAGGTCTCAGAAATCTCCCTCCAGGCTTCTAAAATGGCCGCTAGTACTAGGCCCCGATTGTGCCACGGGGGTTAATCCGCTCCTGAGCGTCAATTTCGGGGAAGGCAAACTCACCGAGTCCCCCAGTGCCCCCAGAGACCGTAGAGCGTTTCTCAAGTGCGAGCAAGCGGCGGAAATAACTTAAAAAACCGTGTTTATCACGGAGCTCCTTCAACATGCAGCCGCTCGCTTCCTCGGCTAGCTCCGCCCCCCAAAATATTCCTGTTTTAATTCAATATCTAATAAACCGTTGATTATAATATTCTGCAGTAAAAAGTCTCTTTATGTATAGATTTTTTAGGATCTTTTAGGCATTTTTCGGGATTTTTTAGTGAATAATTTTTTTTTAAATCGCTTTTTCTGTAACAACCCTTTTTATTATCATTCATTGGATCTTATATGTAAATTTCAGACATTTTCGTTCTGTTGTCTCTTTGCAAACAGCATTTACTTTTCAAACATTCAAGTGTACTTTTTTTTTTTCTCACTCCATTTGTCTGCGGTGTCGTGTTTTTTTCCGGCGGCTGCTCTGCACTCTGAGCGGCAGCTGCTCGGGTTTCTCCGGCGTGTTTGACAGGGTCATTCCAGATGTTTTTGCAGGTTTCGGTGTGCATTCGCCGGGTTTTGCAGTGATTGTTCGTCAGGTTTGCTGCAGGTTTTCCCTGCACTACGACAGCCCTGTGGTACTTGCTGAATACACCGCAGGGTCGCCGAAATGGGATCGCCAAATCGTACCGAATTGAAGAGAACAAAAAGTCACCGAACGTGTTGTGACTTTTCGATTCTCTTTGAATAACCCTGATAATAAAAATACCAATATTTTATGCACAAATGAAATTTTTATTGGTTATGGTGATGGATGTTACATAACCACAAATCCCAGGTGTCCCATTTCAGAAAGTCACAACCTATCTCTTTGCTCATTTGAAAAGATGGGACGTTTTCCGGAGGAGCTCATGTAACCATTAAGTACGCTAGTGTTTACTTGTTAAACAGCAGGAAGAAGCATATATTCATGGACTGTCTGGATATTACGTTTCTCACCATGAAAGACTTAAGCAATTTTGCATCCTGTATTTACATAAAGTCCTTTAGTCCTTTGTTCTTGTGGTTTGTGATGTCTCCAGAACCCATTGATGGTAATATTTTCACATAATACTTACGTCAATCTCTTAGCCTGGTGCATCTTCTCATTCTCATAAACGCTTATTTTATGGAATTTTCTGACATTTACATTTAAGCCATGACCAAAATGAAGATACTCGGCAAAATATAGGAAATTCCATTTCAAATCAAGTAAATGATTTCTTACATTTGCAGATATTACACTGTACATGAAGGGACCTATTACAATTTTCACTCGAATGTTTGCGCGAGTGCAAAAACGCATTAACGCAAGGGGCAACCCTTTACGCTGAACGTCGTATTACAATGTCCACGCAACGAACACACGTAATGGTCTACCACGGGTGAACCTGCACGAACGTTGCATGAGTGTACTGTACTGCGCATGTCCTATACTTAACATTGTGAGCGCAAATAGAAACATAGAAACATAGAAAAATGTCGGCAGATAAGAACCTTTTGGCCCATCTAGTCTGCCCAATTACATGGATACTTAACTTGGATTTATCTTTTGTTTAGGATAGCCTTATGCCTATCCCATGCTTGCTTAAACTCAATTACTGTTTTGGCCTCTACCACTTCTACTGGAAGACTGTTCCATGTATCCACCACCCTCTCAGTAAAATAATGCTTCCTGATGTTACTTTTAAACCTTTGCCCCTCTAATCTAAGACTATGTCCTCTTGTTTTGCTATTTTGTTTCCTTTTAAATATACTCCCTTCCTCTACCTTGTGGATTCCCTTTACGTATTTAAATGTTTCTATCATATCTCCTCTGTCTCGTCTTTTTTTCAAGCTGTACATGTAAAGATCATTAAGCCTTTCTTGGTAACTTTTCTCCTTCAAGCCGTACACCATTTTAGTAGCCCTTCTCTAAACTCTCTCTAAGATGTCTATATCCTTCTGGAGATACGGTCTCCAGTACTGCACACAGTACTCCAAGTGAGGTCTCACCAGTGCTCTGTACAGTGGCATGAGCACTTCCCTTTTCCTACTGCTAATACCTCTCCCTACACAACCAAGCATTCTGCTAGCATTTCCTGCTGCTCTATTACCTTGACTACTTACCCTTAGATCCTCTGAAATAATAACCCCTAAATCCCTTTCCTCAGATGTTGAGGTTAGGACTGTATCAAATATTCTATATTCAGCCCTTGGGTTTTTACGTCCCAGGTGCATTATCTTGCACTTATCCACGTTAAAACTCAATTGCCACAGCTCCGACCATTGTTTTAGTTTACCTAAATCATTTGTCATTTGGCTGATCCCTCCAGGAACGTCAACCCTGTTGCAAATCTTTGTGTCATCAGCAAAAAGACATATTTTTCCATTAATACCTTCTGCAATATCACTAATAAAATTTTAAATAGAATGGGTCCAAGTACTGACCCCTGAGGTACCCCAATGCGTTTGTGCGCTGGTACGCGGATGGTATTACAATCTATGCGCAGGATTTAACGCACAGCGTTTGCGCGCATAATTTTAACGACTTCTAAAAGCTGGTGTTAATGGCAAATCCTCCCAAACCCAAATACACCAGCCCAAAAAAAATACACAGCAAAGTATAGTTACACATTCTACACATACCCAAACAATAAAATTGAGAAATTGTGCGTGTTTTTTTTTTATACAGCATATATGCGCAGATTGATTTTGACAGGCACAAAAACTTAACGTGAGACAATTGTGGTTCTTAATTCTGATTGTCTGAATCGCGTGAAAAAACAGTCTGCACACTGATTTCTGCGTGCAACGTTAATGCGTGTGCGTTTTTGCGTGTCTTTTTTACGCGCGTTATTATTTGACAGATGAAATAATGCGTGAGGATTGTAATACCAGCGTTAATTTACACGCGTTAACGTTTAACACTTTGTGCAAAAATTCACGCGTTTACCGTGCATTTTTGCGTGAAGAATGTAATAGGGCCCGCAGTATATAAGGTATATATTTGGGGATTGATATCGTATGCAGAAGGACCAATGTAATAAAATAATAACCTGTGGGATATTCATTTAAATATAGAGATTGCCCCCTAACACATGGTATTAAGACCCATAAAGGCAAACTGTTTATTTATTTATTAGACTGGTCCTATAGTTAAAGATTAGCATTAGGATGTGTTGATTACTCTTTTATTTTACGCCTGGATTTTTTCAAATTTTAAAATGACGTTTGCCAAAGATCATTTATTCAAAGTCCTCCCACTGATGGAGCGCTACTTGATCTTTTCAATGTTCTTATAGGCCGGGTTCACACCTGCACGTTCTTCAAACGTGCGCAAAACGCGCGTTTTCTTTACGCGCGTTCGCGCATACGAATAAATGCGCAAACGTGCATTTCAGCACGTTCGCGGCTATGTCTTTGGTCGCGAACGCGCTGCTATGCGCACCAAAAGAAGCTCTCGGACTTCTTTGGGCGCAGGACGTTTTAAAGCGCGGTCCTGCGCGCTTTAAAATGCCCAGGTGTGCACGGGTCCCATTAAAGAGCATGGGATTTCCCCGTCCATGCATTTTAAAGCGCGCAGGAACGTGCTTTAAAACGTATAGGTGTGAACGGGGCCTTAGTTTGGATGGTCTCAAAGAAAGCACAAAAATATATAGTGCAAAACTGTTAGACACATATGGTTTCACAGAATTAAAGGAAAGTCCCACTCACGTGGTTAAGAGCCTAAGTCTGACAGGCTCAAATCTTAGCACTTTTGGATCCGTACAGGCGATCCCCCTTTCTTGTTCTTTATCTTCCCTCCTATTCTTGGAATCTTCTCCCATAGGAGGATTATATCCCTCAAAGATACAGATAGAATTCTTAGTGCAGGCAGCCTGGATCTTAACAAGGGGTGCAGAGTACAGAAAAGTGGATTACTCACATGTTAAAGTGCCTGTCCCGGGACTTGTTAGCAGGCAGCCAGTGATTTGAGAGAGCACTGGACCTCTAAACAGCTACGACCACCTCTTCAATTAGTTCCATGGACACGGAAAGATCATTTATTATTATCCATGTCCGTAGGCAAAGCTTTTGGTTCGTAATTTTAAATCTGCATGAAAAGTTTGATTGCTTTGGTTTGACATAATTCACTTAGGCATTGATTCAATTCATCTGAAATATAGATGAAACCTTTCGTTCCTGGTAAATATGTTTGTACATTTGCATACAGGATCATAAGCGCACAACTAAATAAGCATTTAAATAAACTCTCACCCATTTGGACCAGATGAGGAGTCAATCAGGAGAGGCTGATCTGTTGGGAAATCCATGACATCACTCGGGGATCAAACCCCCCCCCCCCGATGTTGATGGCTTACAATTCCAAGAAATTGTAGAATGTGATAGATGGCCCGAGAATCATGAGAGCTGTAGTTCAGATACGTCTGGGGTTCAGGGCTTAAAATCAATGATTTAACCCCTAACATTCTAACCATGGGAGGAGGGATAAGGGGGTAGGGAGCAGTTGAGCTGACAAGCATTCAAACCACCACTCTGATTTCAGTTTAAGGCAATGCGCCCATAAATTATACTCGCAGGTGATGTGACGCGAAACACAATGAAAATCCTTCCCTTGTGATTAGTTTTTCAGTTCATTCATTGAGGTGTCCTTCCGTTGATTTGTGTTTTGGAGCATGACATTTTATATATTTGATATATATGTATACACACACACATGCATAAAGAATCAAAATCTTCACTCTTCACATCACATTAAATCACATCTCTAGTGCTTGTGTACCAAACTTCATCTCATCTGAGATCATAATAATCACGAACTTTGGAAACCGCAATCTCATCGAGTGGTTCTCAGAACACTCCAAGCCGTATCTACTATCTAAATCTTCATTACATCATACAGGTTCAGACAACAACTAGTCCTCATAATCATATGAGCTAGAAGGACAATTGTGCAAATCTTCCTTTAAAACTAGTCTTCCCCGTCTGCCCCTGGATTAACATTAAGAGAGAAGATACCATCGGTAATGATGCACTCAAAGACCTGGTACATAATTCCTTTGGTTATTAGATATCATTCTCGTCACAAGAAAACTAATCTGGATCTAAGGAGCAAAAGCAACCCTTTCTCTCAAAATTTGTATGGCTAAGAATGTCTTTTATAATGCAAATCACCTTAACCTTCCATTGAAGAATGTAAAACCTGTTAAATGAGACTTGGAATCAACTAACACCTGTCACACAACAAATGGCACATTAGGTTTTGCTGTGATTTTTATTCTTTTAATACATACAGGGTTATTCAAAGAGATCCGAATTGCTGGCTAAAGGTAACCGAACACTGAAATTCAGCGTTCGGGTTACCTTTCCTGGCCATTCGGCTATTCAGAGAGCAGGCAATTCGCCAAATGTTGGCGAATTGCCTGCACATACAGTGCCTGTTCGGTGCCTGTTCGAGGGCAGTGAAATCCCCATAGCTTCGTCTATTCAGAGAACCAAAACCAGAAGTGAAAAGTTGCCGAAATGCCCTGCCATTCGGTTGCTTCATTCAACAGATTTATTCAGGTGAATCCCATAGGCTTCAATGTTAAAAATATTCCCATTTTAATTCAATATCTAATAAACTGTTAATTATAATATTCTGCAGTATTTAGTCTCTTTATTCATAGATTTTTTCAGATCTTTTAAGCATTTTATAGGGATTTTTTTCCAAAAACATTTTCCGATTTGTTTTTTTAAACGTTTGTTCTTTTTTCTGTAACAGCCCTTTTTATTATCATTCATTGGACCTCATATGTAAATTTCAGACATTTTCGTTCAGTACTTTGTTTGCAAACAGCGTTTCACTTTTCAAACATACAAGCGTATTGTTTGTTTTTTTTCACTCCATTCCTCTGCGGTGTCGGGTTTTTCCGGCGGCTGCTCTGCGCTCTGATCGGCTCCTGCTCGAGTTTCCCCGGCGTCTCCGGCAGGGTTAATCCAGATTTTTTTGCGGGTTTCGGTGTGCATTCGCCTGGGTTTTGAGGTGAGTGTTCGGCAGGTTTGTGGCGGCTTTTCCCTGCACTACGACGGTCCTTTGGTGCTTGCTGAATACACCGCAGGGTCGCCGAAATAGGATCGCCGAATCAAGCCGAATTGAAGAGAAAGAAAAGTCACCGAACGTGCAGTGACTTTTCGATTCTCTTTGAATAACCCTGATAGTTATAGATACATATCGACTTTATTAGCTTATTTAAGGAAGGTATAAACATGTATTTGAATTGTAGCTTCAACCGGATATCTACAGACATACAATACTGCAGGAATCAGGATTTATGTAGGAGGTAATTTCACATCTATAATTGGTTAATAAACTTGCCACTTGCATCATGCTAAAATGCTTCATCACTAACACCACACTTTCCCACTTTATTGTATCTGCCTTCCGAGCCTATCCCTAAAAAAAATTACCATTGGCTGACCATTGAGGGTACTATGAAGATGCCATCATCTATGAAGGATCCCTTGATACTTCACCTATCCTACTTTCTACTGATGCAGCTGCTCTAATTCTCTCATTCTTATTTATACCTCAATTTTAATAACACTGATATGTCATGGTGAGACATGTTATAGCTTGAATCTTATACCAATTGACACTACGGAGTTTAATTGTCAAAATATGGGGAGGAATTTCTAAATAGTTTGTAATATTTGCCCAGGACTGACGTCTGCACTGGTACAAAGAGCGCTGTAGTCAACATCAGTTGCCGACAGCTTTTCTCTGGTGTCATCGAAGGTGGGAACAGCATGACAGAGTTAATACTGTTGGCTAGATCAAAAGATCAGTTTTTGTCTGAGCCATCTTGTTCGGTCATTTCACAGGAAATATAAACTCCTTTATATGCCATTTCTCCAAACCATACATCCCTCTTCCAAGACATTCCATCCAGAATATGTTCAAGCTTGGGATATCTCTGTCCCTTCATAACTTCAGTTAGGTACCTGTAAATAGAGAGAATAAATACAAACAGGGTTATTCATTAAACGCCTCTGTTTACCATGTGTTGCTGTCACAATAAACTTTGGCGATCAAGGTAAAAATCAAAGATCGGAGGGGAAGCTTCATTTTGTTGAAAACAGTTTTATCATATCATTTATTTGAAACATTGGATGGAAAGTTATCAATTAAACATAGGATAAAATAGAAAATTTGCACAGACATTGCTGTTCTGAGAAAAAAAAATGTAAATTTGCTCATTTTTAATTATTCGTGTATTCATTTATCCATTACAGAAATATCGATGGACTGAAAGATTCTGAACTCAAGCTGGTCTCCCTTATCTTGCACAATGTCACATGGATCTGCATTATCAGCATACAGGCAGAAATGGCCTTTATGTCAAATATGTAACTCTGATAAAGATAAATAATAAAAATGGTCAGCTTTCCTGTTTTTTGGGAATTGTAGTGATCATAATGAGATTATTAGCAATGCAGTTTCCACAAAATGGCACCACAATACATAAATATTATCTGTACGTGGCATAATGTCTGTACATGTAAATTATAGTAACACATTTCAGTAATTATAACCCACTGAATCTTACCTGTACAGCAGTGAGTGACGCCAGAGCTTTCCCTGTGTTCTGCCCTTTCGCTGGCTGTTGCAATGCACTAGTAATATGTTTGAACTTTTTGTTATAATGAGAATTGGGATTGCTTTTTGTAGCTTGTTTTACTCTCTGTAAGTTGACTGGAGAAAGACAAAACAGTGGATCTTGTTTCTCCACAGGGGGCACACTAAACTTACTTTAAAAAGTTGTGAAAAGTGACCCAGAGCTCTCCCTGTGTTCTGCCCCTTCCCTGGCTGTTGCACTGCAACAGTAATATGTTTGAACTTTTTGTTACAGTGAGAATTGGCATTCCTATTTGTAGCTTGTTTTATCTCTCTGCAGTGTGTAAGGAGAAAGATAAAACAGTGGATTTTGTTCCTCCACAGGGGGCACACTAATCTTACTTTAAAAAGGTGTGAAAAGTGGGTCTTGATGAGCTAATTACTGCTTTTTAATGTATTACACTGAAAAATTGAAATAACTCAACTTTGGGAGCGAAGGGGTGAATTAAACTTAGATTTTTGCAAATGAGATTGAACTTTCATCCCACACAACACTGATCACACATATAGAGCTCCCACATATTCCAGGCACCCTTGACATACAGCCTCACATATTCATATGTAAAGTATACATTTATAAATACGCGCTATGTATATTATCAGATATGATCATATATACAATGTGATGTTATTTTCACGATATCACCAAATATGAAAATGATTGCACTCTGTTGCTATATTTTCAAAGGCAGGTCTGAGTATAAGAGAAAAATCTTCTACATTGTGAGCAATACCATTTGCAAAATAGTTTTTTCCATTTTTTTTATTGTATTGTAAATATTTTTCAGAGAGCTCAAGGTATTCAGTTGTGCAAGAAATATAAATGTGTTTTTAAATTCATATAACTCACTGTGCGCAACATATCTATGATACGCTAAAATCCGAGGTGTTTTCTGATATTAAAAAGTTGTACAGATTTAATAATAATCAGAACAAGTATATAGCCATATATATATATACAGTATGTATATATATATATATATATATATGTAGCGCTGTATTAGTTTGGCTCTATGTATTGAACTGTTGCTACCACTAGAGGGAGACAGAGCCTAGAGACGTTATGGACTATGCTGGACTGAAAGACTCCATCTCCCAGAGACCTTTGCGAAGAGGACAGGAAGTGGGCGTGTTGGCAAAAGGAAAGACAGCAGGAGCCTCGTGCAGGGCATGGGCAGAGCGAGCAGAGCAGCGAGACAAGTAAGGCGCATGAAGAACACTGTCCAGGATCACAACCAGGCCGGAGCGCGGACCAAGGCGTATCCAATGCTGGAGATCGGAGATGGCGTGTGCATCATCGCGTACAACATTCCGCTGAGCAGCTCGGAGGACAACCAGGTTCCAGAAGGACCTCGAGTAAGGAGGCCGTGGATCGAACGGGAGTGCAGGCGGCGGATCGGTTCCTGTTGCGGAGATTCTACATCGGGACAGCGGATTCGTTGGCACCGGGTTCCAGTTGCGGAGAGAGATCCTTTAGTCGAGTCATCAGTTCTGGACACTTCGTTCGCCGGATGGGTGAGAGGCCTCAAGGCCTACGGTTCCGAAAACGAAAGTGCGCACCTGGTTAATTGCTTCAATTCACAGGGCCCCAACGTTGACTAGTCGAAGATAAGTTTGTTCATTCACTGGCCAGTTGAATCTAGTACCCGTGTACCCTAGGACACCGATTTATGAGCCTTTTTAGCGGGACTTAAACTCACGAACTGAGGGGACATTAACCATTTCTTTTCCGCCACGTGTTTTTCCCGCGTTGCGCATTATGTCATTGATTTCCGCTTAATCGATTTACGCTTCAAAGTATATGTGTATTCAATGCCACTTTATTGCTTCAGTAAAGTCCAAAATCTAAAAAATCCACAACAGTGTGCTGGTGTATAGTAATTCTTAGTGCGGTGAGACTATCCTGGGTTTATTCAGCGGTTCCTCTGGGGGTGAGTGCTACATATATATTCCAATTAATTTTGAATAACAGTCCATCTGAAAAATCACGTAGCTGAGAAGAGGTGCATGACACTGTTGTCTTTTTTCCAACTTGACGCCACTGAACCAAATTCAGCAATTTATTTGTAATCTCACTACTACAGTTCGGTGTTTTAAACCTTTGAAATAAATTATTGTAGCAGCATAAGAACTGTTGTTTGTAGGTTCATTTAAATAAAATAAGATAATGAAGTTTTAGGTCTGGATTCCCAGACTCTCACCCAACAAATATTGCTGAACTACAACTCCCATGATTCTCTGGCCATCTACTACATTCATAGAATTCTAGGAATTGTAGGCCATAGTCATCCCGAGGGCTCGAGTTTTAGATCCCCTGCTTTAGGCTGTGAAGTAGCTATATTTTTTATTATTTTCATGAGTAAAGTTTCTTCTAAAGTTTATAGTTTATACAACAAGACACCTATGGGTTTATTAAATGTGAAATAAACACACATTATAACCAAAGCTGCAAACCAAGACTTGCTGTGAAAACTCAGTTACCATCGGGTCACTGTAATGCCCTACACCAGTGGGAGATGGAGAATGTGGGACATCCATAAGTAAATGAAAGAGCAGTTGTGAAATTTTTGTTTGGTTTGCAAGTCTCTTTTTATGAGGTAGCACAACAATAAAATAGAAATGTAGCACCAGTTTCAGATACCCTGAGGTGTCGCTGTAGGGGAATCATCAGATCACCCTGCCATAACACTCATGTGATCGTTTTGTGGCTAATTTAAATACCTTGGGCATGACACTGAATGGTACATACTTGCCCACCACACAATATCGGCTCTGTAGTCCAGTGGTAACGCCTCTACCCTTCGACCGTGGAGAAGCAAGTCAAATCCCGCTCAGCACATCCCTCCAATACAACTGTAGAGAAGCAAGTACCGACTTTACGAGAAGCAGGCTCAACCTAACCATTAGGTCGCTGCTCTACAATCACAGAAAGACGACTCAATACCACTCAGAAGTCGCCACCAGCGAGTGTCCTGGGGCAAGACTCCCAACGATATGGATGCGCCTACCTCACAAAATACTTGTACTTCTCATAGACTGTAAGTCCCCTCGGGAACAGGGACCCCTGAATCAGGACATCATCCACGTGTTGTATTTTAATGTATCAACTTCTTGTATACTGATATTATAACACAATGCAGACTTTGTGGTGCTATATAGATAAAGGATAATAATAATAATAATACAATTATACCGATTTCTAAAGAGTGTTTGACAACCCAAAGCAGCAGATCAATCCCCATCCATACTGTACGCCAAATGAAAATTTACATTACACTTGAGCGTCACTTGCAGCCCAGCTTTTCACTGGAAAGTAAATGTAGCGCACCTGTGTGGAAATATCCAGTTTATTGACAAGTGGTGGTGATGTGATAACAAGTTGCAAAATATGAGTGAATTCATTTTCAAAATCTGTTTGCTTTTCTTGCTGGGGCCAGAATTTATTAATTTGCCTCTCATTTTACTATGAAATAAAGCCATATAGAAGCTAATTTAATTTAAAATAAATGTTAAGGCAGCGGAGATTTGCAGAGAATATCTGTTGCATCAGTAGAAATGTCTAAAAAACTACATGGAAACAAAAAAAACACGGATTCATTTTACTTGTATGATGATACAAGAGAAGCAATGATGTATAATTAAAAGGACAATCCAAGCACCACATCCACTTGTATAGGTCATTAGATAGTTTATGGTGCAAGAGTGTCCCACATCCTGTCTCCCTGCATATGATTTCATACAGCTGCTTTGATTTCAAATAATATCCTTTAATTTAATTATAAGTGTGCCTGTTTCCCCTGGCCTCAACGGAAGATGCCTACTTACTTATTTAGCTTTTATCTGGTGTGATGAGCTTCATGTGCAACTTCCCAGCCCCTCAATCTCCTACTACCTTTTGCCAATGCCAGAGCTGTCAACTGCACAGATGCGTCAATGGGAGCTCAAGCTGTTGCTCTAAGATTGGAAAACAGCAAACTGGATTGTCGGTAAATCAATATATGTCATTCTGTGGTTGGTAATAACATAAACAACAATTCCATTCTTCTGTCCTGATAAATGCAACTGCTGCTGGGGCTGAGCTCTGTATCATAAGGCTTCATGCTGGGCAGTGGTTCAAAGGAAAATGCCCCGACTCTATAGGGATTATTCAGTAGCTGTTGATATTTGTCAAAGTAGCAAACACCAGTGAAAATGTTACAACTCTGATTAACCTCAATATTTTCAAGGAGTGTCAGTAGTAGCTGCCCTGTGAAGCTGATGTTTGCACTTTTCAACTAACACTGGCAGTTACTGAAAACCCATCAGCAAAACATGCGTGAACTTTAGCACAATACAGAACAATTTATGTGTTTAAAATGTTTCCCTTTCAGTGCCACCCAACGGGAGAAAACCCAGTGTACAACATTCCAAAACATGGTAAAATATACAAAAAGACCAAAAAGAATAACTCTCCCAGTGCACCGCTTTTCCCTATATGTCTCCAAAATGTCCAACTCCAGTTTGTGCAAAGATAAATTCCAAACAGTACTTCATTTACTGTATGTCCCAGAATTTCTTTTCCAGAAGAAGCTCTTCTGCAGACCTCAGTGCAGAGAAAAAGAGAGACACAATAATAGCGCAATATCATCTGTAAACAATCATAACCCATTGAATAATACGCCCTCCCAAGAGGAGCACTCACATTCTTGGGAGCCAGCAAATGTGGCTCTAAGCTTCTTGCAGAGGACCAGTAGGAGTGATCCCTCTCCTCTTTACCTTTGTTATCTGTGCATTAGAATATAGAAACACAAGATGAGAAACGCTCATAGATGCGAAATGTCTGCTTGTTTTTAGTCAAAAAGTAGGATAAATGGTCTCACAGAATGCTACTTACCATATCCTAAGCCTCCTCTGGCTCCTTGATGTCACCACTGATACATAAGGTTGTACCTTACCAGCTCCAGATGGGTACGGGGTGGTGTTCCTCTCCAAGCACCTACTCCAACTTTTCTGTTACATACAGGTTTCCAAAGAGATCAAATTGCTTGAGAAAGGTAACCGAACGCTGAAAATCAGCGTTCGGTTACCTTTCCTGGCCATCGGCTATCCAGAGAGCAAGCAATTCGCCAAATCCTGTCGAATGCCTGCACATACGGTGCCTGTTCGGTGCCTGTTCGAGGCAGTGAAATCCCCATAGAGAAGCAATGCTTCGCTATTCAGAGAACACAAACCAGCAGTGAAAGGTTCCCCTAATGCCTGCCATTCGGTGGTTTAATCGGCAAATTTATTCAGGTGAATCCATAGGCTTCAATGTTAAAAATATTCCTGTTTTAATTCAATATCTAATAACCGTTCATTATAAATTCTGCAGCAAAAAGTCTCTTTATTTTATAGATTTTTTAGGATACTTTAAAACATTTTTCTGAATTTTTTTAAAAAAATAAAAGTCCGATTTTTTTTTTTTTTTTTTCAGTTTACTTATTTTTTTGTACAGCCCTCTTATTATCATTCCTGGACCTCCTGTGAAAATTTCAGACATTTTCGCTCAGTAGTTTCTTTGCAAACAGCGTTTCTTTTTCCCAGATTCATACAAATGGTTTTTTCTAATTTATTCACTGCCTCCTCTACGTCACAGCTGCTTCGGCTCTGTGTGATTCGGCTCCTGTTCGGCTCCTGTTCGGGTTTTTGAAGGTTAATCCAGATGTTTTTGCTTGTTTTCAGCGTGCATTCGGTTAGTTTTCCTCAGGTTTGCGGCAGCTTTTCCCTGCAAATTCGGGGACCCTGTGCTGTTTGGCTGATACACCGCAGGGTCACCGAAATGCAATCGCAAAAGAACGAATTGAAGAGAACGAAAAGTCACCGAACGTGCCGTGACTTTTCGAATCTCTTGGAATAACCCTGTAAGCCTTCAAAGGATTGAAATCCCAAAAAACCCAATAGAGAAAAACCCACTTTCTAAAATAATGAGTGTTTCCTGAAAGAATTCCCCTGGACCAATCGAGAAGGGGAACATGGTTGCTGGCATGGACCAAACAGTCAGTTATGATATCTGGGGGATTACTGGTGAGAGTGCAATATTGTTGCACTTAAGTGGGTGTTTAAGATCTAGAATGGGAGGGACTTCTGGGTAAGGCTATGGGGATACTCATTCTGCAGGGCTTATGCTTTGCAGGATGACAAGCTCATGGATATTTGATGTTTAAAGACCGCCTTTCTCGTTTTAATGCAGTTGGGTCTGAGTTTACACAATGATGGTTTTATTAATGAAATGGTTGATTTATATTTAATAAAACCATGGCCTTTGCTCTTTCCATAATAAATGTATTGTGTTATTTTTAAAGGGGATAAGGTAGGGAGAGGTATTAGCAGTAGGAAAAGGGAAGTGCTCATGCCACTGTACAGAGCACTGGTGAGACCTCACTGGAGTACTGTGTGCAAGTACTGGAGACCGTATCTCCAGAAGGATATAGAGATATCTTAGAGAGAGTTCAGAGAAGGGCTACTAAAATGGTGTACGGCTTGAAGGAGAAAAGTTACCAGGAAAGGCTTAATGATCTAAACATGTTATAGCTTGGAAAAAAGACGAGACAGAGGAGATATATAGAAACATTTAAATACGTAAAGGGAATCCACAAGGTAGAGGAAGGGAGTATATTTAAAAGGAAACAAAATAGCAAAACAAGAGGACATAGTCTTAGATTAGAGGGGCAAAGGTTTAAAAAGTAACATCAGGAAGCATTATTTTACTGAGCGGGTGGTGGATACATGGAACAGCTTCCAGTAGAAGGGAGAGGCCAAAACAGTATTTGAATTTAAGCAAGCATGGGATAGATAAGGCTATCCTAAACAAAAGATAAATCCAGGTAAAGATTTCCATGTAATGGGCAGACTAGATGGGCCGAAAGGTTCTATCTGCCGACATTTTCTAGTTCTATGTTTCTATAAGAGGCATGGATTTGTGGATAAAAGTACCATGCCTAAGAGGTCATCACTGACCCACTTCCTGGTGTCGGCAGATCTCTCTGCATGGAGGATGTGCAGTAACTGTAGTAACCTTGTAAGGGCCCTATTACATTCTTCGCACACAATTGTGCGCGCACAAAAACGCATTAACGCGAGGGGCAAAACCCTTTGCTCTGAACGTCGTATTACGACATTCGCGCACAAAATTTGCGTTAACGTCTAACGCGAGTGACCCTGCGCGAACCCTTTGCGAGCGCAATTTAGTGCGCGCATCCTATACTTAACATTGTGAGCGCAAATCCGTTTGTACGCTGGTGCGCGCATGGTATTACAATCTTTCCCGACGTATGAAAAAATGCACGAGGAACGGAATTCCAGCGGTGATTTTCATGCGTTAACGTTTATCGCTTCGCGCAAAAAAACATGCGTTTAGCGTTAAGAATGTAATAGGGCCCTAAATGTTTTTAGTTTAGAAACTTGGATACACGTTGTACATTTTATCCTAATGCTGTCTTTAAACATACAGTAAGTATGTAGTGCTTACCATGTAATCCTTTTTGTATGAAGCGTATAAAATGCTATGTGAGTTGTTGATGCTAATTGGAATAATGTTGTTAACCGGAATGTTTCTTTCCTCTTCAGAAGAGACAGAACAGAAAAAAGTTACTAGTACTGTAACCAGTTTGTTTTGACGTTATTCTCTGTAAATGATTAAATTACCTCTTGCTCATGAGATTGAAACACTTGACAATCACAAGTTTGTAATAAAGATATAAACTAGTAAATGTGTTTTCAGAGCATGAATACAGCCGTGTGATTATTATTATTGCACTGCTATTTAAATGGATCGTTTTATAGCAATTTGCGTTACTTTTATTTATAATACTCTATCTATTGTTCATTACCTGAGCCAAAGGAAGAATAAGGAGGATTCAGGGAGATAAGGTAGAGGTTTGTGTGTGTTTGACAGCTGGGGAGGAGAAGGGAGGCACATTGAGATCAGCCGACAAAGGGAAAGAGGAAAACAGAAATCTGTGCTGCAAAATAACAAAAGAATATGCATTATTTTTCAGCTGAAAACAGTAAAAAAGGAATGTTATTATTTGTCAATCCTTTCAAGGATTTTAAGAGAATTTTAGCGCAGTTGATAGTAGACAGTACATATGCAGGCTACAATCAAACACTACAAGAATATCCCATTAACGGTCATTAGTGTATCAGGGTTATTCAAAGAGAATCGAAAAGTCACTGCACGTTCGGTGACTTTTCGTTCTCTTCAATTCGGTACGATTTTGGCGATCCCATTTTGGCGGTGAGTGTTCTTTGGTGGGTTTTTGGCGGCTTTTCCCTGCACTACGATGGCCCTGTGGTGCTTGCTGAATATACCGCAGGGTGCGGTGTATTCAGCAAGCACCACAGGGCCATCGTAGTGCAGGGAAAAGCCGCCAAAAACCCACCGAAGAACACTCACCGCAAAACCCAGGCGAATGCACACCGAAACCCTCAAAAACATCTTGATTAACACCGCCGAAAACGCTGGAGAAACCCAAGTAGGAGTCGATCAGAGCGCAGAGCAGCCGCCGGAAAAACCCGACACCGCAGACAAATGGAGTGGAAAAAAAAAAACGTACGCTTGAATGTTTAAAAAGTGAAAGCAGTGCAAACAAACTACTGAGCGAAAATGTCTGATCTACATATGAGGTCCAATGAATGATAATTAAAAAGGCTGTTACAGAAAAAATAAAAAAAGTTTAAAAAAAATGTAAAAAAAAACGGAATTTTTTTTGCAAAAAAAAACCGAAAAATGCTTAAAAGATCCTAAAAAAATCATAAATAAAGAGACTTTTTACTGCAGTTTATTAGATATTGAATTAAAACGGGAATATTTTTAACATTGAAGCCTATGGGATTCGCCTGAATTAACCTGTCGACTGAAGCAACCGATTGGCAGGGCATTTTGGGAACTTTTCACTGCTGGTTTTTGTTCTCTGAATAGACGAAGCTATGGGGATTTCACTGCCCTCGAACAGGCACCGTATGTGCAGGCAATTCATCAACATTTGGCGAATTGCCTGCTCTCTGGATAGCCGAATGGCCAGGAAAGGTAACCGAACGCTGATTTTTAGCGTTTGGTTACCTTTCGGCAGCCATTCGTATCTCTTTGAATAATCCTGTATGTGATGGTGCCGGCCGTGTATGTGCCTCATGTTATGTTCCATAATGCTGAGTGCCTTATCTGTCTTGAACATACGTTTTTCTGTTTTTATATGTTTTCCTTTTATTAGTTTCACATCTCACTGCTGAATTTAAATGTCTAAAGCAGGACTGTCAAACTCCAGCCTCCCAGATGTTTCTGGCCTACCACTTCCATGATTCTCTGGCAATCTATTGCATTCAAAGTGTTCGAGGAATTGTAGAAACTGTAGACAATCAACATCAGGGGGGCAAAAGATTGACAGAACTGCTCATCCGCCACTTTCATAATGAATAGCTATTGACTACAGGGGGGGAATTGCTTTTGCCTAGAGGACAATTTAGGTTAATGTGACACTAGATGTCAAATTTTGCAAGCTGGCTGTGAGCATGAAAGGAAACTGATAATTGTCAATGTGTCCCTTTTTAAACCACCCAAGTCCCCTCGCGCACCCACCTATCTCCACTCAATTCTCCGTGATGCATTCCATCCAGTGGGAACACATTCAATTAATCTTTTCATGCCAGCATTGCGTTCCCCATCTCCCTACTTACTGCCACCCTATCTGAGGAAAAAGACAATAAATGGCACACATACCTACATGCCGCAGAACAGTATTTAAGCAAGCCAATTCCAACATAATTATGTAAATAACAGTCAGCTGTCCACAGACTTGTTGGCTTGGAGTAGAAATCTATGTCAAAACACAAAAAACATATACATATATTATATGTATTTGTGTGTATTTATTTTAGACTTTTTCTGGCTTTTTCTCTCACACATTGAATAGATTTTATGTAAAAGTAACAGAAGCCGGCTCTTGTCATCCACATGTTTAGTAGATGACACAGTCTCTTTAGCTTCTAAATATAGACAAGTGAGAATGCCACGCTGTATGATAGCAGACACATTCTACCGCAGTTAAACCATAAACTGTTTGCTTGCTTTTTCAGCAGCTATATGCTATATGTTTTCTATCACAGAAGGGCCTGACGCCTTCGTGCTAGATGTGAGCTGGTGCTTACACTGGCTCAAATAACCATCTGAACATCTGCTAGCCATATGGCTAGTAGAAGTATAAACAGAATTTGCCAAACCTCAAAACAGACCCTTAACATTTGTTGTTATAATGTCCCTTTAAAACAATGCAATCAGATACCAAACCAAAAGAAAATGTAAACTGGACATTGAGATTAACATCTTACTAATCATACTACTAATACAGTCTCAATCATATAGGTTAGCATGTTGCCGCCATGGGGTGTGCTATGACGTCTTTGCAGCAGGTGGCTTGAAATGCCCCTGGGCGGCACAGCACATCCCGCTGGTTCCCTTTACCCGCCTATGCCTTGCCCCCAATAAGCACTCCGAACGTGTCATTGGCTGCTATGGGACTGTCTGAAATCGGGCATTCCCGTGGCAGCCAATGACGCAGTTAAAACACTGGGAGAGAAGGTGGGCCGAAGGACAGCCTCAGAGCCTGTTGGGTGTGCTATGCCGCCCCACTACTTTGAGGACCGCCTTGCCGCCGAGAGGTTTCTGGTGGAAAGGGTTTAAAAAATCATGTACATAAATTACAAGAACAGAGTACTTGCAACAAGCAGGAACATAATTTCGACATACAGTTGTGTTCAAAATTATTCAACCCCCAATGCTGTAAAGGGTTTTAGGGAATTTAGTGTACATTTGTAATTGTATTCAGAATGAAATCCTACAAGGACTTTTTAAAGAACCATATGCAACTAAAATGACATCAATTGGTTTTGTAATACAGTAGTAAATGTTTCTTTTGTGAATTCTTCATTGACACAATTATTCAACCCCTTAAAGACTACCACTCTGAAGAAGAGAGGCTCATTCAAGTGTTTTCAATCAGGTATTGAAAACACCTGTGGATGTCACGGAGCAGCAATAAAGCATAATAAGCACCAATTAGGCAGCTTTAAAATGACTGTGATACTCAGCTCCTTCTAGACATTTACTGGTGTGGTTACAAACATGGTGAAGTCAAGAGAATGGTCCAGGAAGACAAGAGAAGAGGTGATTACTCTTCACAAGAAGGGCAATGGCTATAAGAAGATTGCAAAGATGTTAAACATACCAAGAGAGACCATAGGAAGCATCATTCGCAAATTCAAGGCAAAGGGCACTGTTGAAATGCTACCTGGTCGTGGCAGAAAGAAGATGCTGACTTCGACTGCTGTGCGCTACCTGAAGTGTAGAGTGGAGAAAAGTCCCCGTGTGACTGCTGAGGAACTGAGAAAAGATTTGTCAGATGTGGGTACTGAAGTTTCAGCTCAGACAATACGGCGCACACTGCGTAATGAAGGCCTCCATGCCAGAACTCCCAGGCGCACCCACTTGCTGTCTCCAAAGAATAAGAAGAGTCGACTGCAGTATGCCAAAAGTCATGTGGACAAACCACAGAAGTTTTGGGATAGTGTTCTGTGGACTGATGAAACAAAATTAGAACTGTTTGGGCCCATGGATCAACGCTATGTTTGGAGGAGGAAGAACAAGGCCTATGAAGAAAAGAACACCTTGCCTACTGTGAAGCATGGCGGGGGGTAAATCATGCTTTGGGGCTGTTTTGCTTCTGCAGGTACAGGGAAGCTTCAGTGTGTGCAAGGTACCATGAATTCTCTTCAGTACCAGGAGATATTGGATGACAATGTGATGCAGTCCGTCACAAACCTGAGGCTTGGGAGACGTTGGACCTTTCAACAGGACAATGACGATCATGATCCCAAGCATACCTCCAAGTCCACTAGAGCATGGTTGCAGATTAAAGGCTGGAACATTTTGGAGTGGCCATCACAGTCACCTGACTTAAATCCGATTGAGAACCTCTGGTGGGACTTAAAGAAAGCAGTTGCAGTGCGCAAGCCTAAGAATGTGACTGAACTGGAGGCTTTTGCCCATGACGAATGGGCGAAGATACCCGTAGATCGCTGCAAGACACTTGTGTCAAGCTATGCTTCACGTTTAAAAGCTGTTATAACTGTAAAAGGATGTTGTACTAAGTACTAAGATTGAATGTCACTTGGGGGTTGAATAAAACTGATAATGATGTGAGCACAGAAAAGACATTTGTGGTTATTTCATTATAAATGTTATGTTATATTTGTCTGACCTACACGTGCCTCTTTGATTTAATTGTAAGCAAGATGACTGAATGATCAAAATCAATGTCAAACTGGCCAAAACACTCAATTTCAGTGGAGGTTGAATAATTTTGAACACAACTGTAAAAGCGACACGATAAATAAGAACACAAACCTGTTAAACCAGGCAGACTTACTGGTAGCAATATTATAAAAATGAGGATACTATGTTAGCAAAATTATTATTAACAGACAGCACACACAAAAGTGAAATTAAAAAATAAACGTGATGAAAAGATAGGTTACCGTAATTGAGGTGATAGCGATCGGGAGGTGATAAAGGCAGCGCGCTAACGGGTTAAAAAACCCGTTAATGAATCAGTATTAGTGCTTTTTAGCTGCAGCTTACTTTACTTTGCACTCCCTATGCCTAGTATGGTGAGCGCAAAGTGTAAGCAGAGAGTAAATAGCGTTAGGATCACATAGTCCTAACACTAATTGCAAACAGCTGTCGCTACCTAAAAAAGTTTGCTGCAGCTTAGAGCTGGTGCTAAGTGATTCCCCTGCTGCAGAATCAGTTAGCTGCAGCTGTAAACCCCCCCAAAAAAAAATCAAATACTCACCTCTCATCCCACGTCGAGAACGGTGGCCCGATCTGCTGCTTCTGGCCTCCGGGACCAGAGTGAGACTGGGGGGAAAAAAGTCTTTAGTCTCCCTCCGCGATCACTCCGCTGACCTTCAGAATCTCGTGAGAGAGTCGAGATACTGCTGGTCATGTGACCTGGCAGGAGAAGCCTCCATGTAGTCCATATGAGGGGATGATCTGAGCAGTGCGTTAGCGCTGTCCTCGATACGGAGCAGGCTGCAGGACTCAGTGCCTACCCTGTAATCTTCGGGTGGAACGGGGATGCTAAGGGGAGATTAGCAAACACTAATTTTTCCCCTTAACATCCCCGTTTTAGCTGTAGGGAGGTGATAGGGCCCTAAAACTTTAGTCGACTTCCAAAGTCTGGGATAAAGTTATGAGAAAAATCTCGTCGTGGACCATGGTAGATTTTATGTTTGATAATTAATGTAGACTTTCTATGTCAGTCAAGCAAACTGTCTCCATAGTGTTGATAATAACTTGCCTCATTCCAGGAGTCTATACACAGGGTTGATTTGTCTGTCGTTTATGACCACTGACGCAGATGTATTAGTGGGTAGTTAAGAAATTGGTGTGGATCACCCTTATGACGTGGTCATCTCTTATCAAATAATGAGTCGGTTTAAGAGATTATAAACTGATGGACATTAGAAATCCTCTGGATATTGGCACGCCCTATAACTGCTTTCTCACTCATTATCTGATTGCGGGAGTGCATTAATCACTCATTCAATAGCCAAGTACATCACAAGACCCTGTACGAACTAGAAATGTTTATCCTGCGTTATTCTTAGATTCCATACCTAAATCTCGTAAGAATCATATCCCACATTTCACAACTTAAGCGGTTATTCACTAAGGGCTCTATTACATTCTTCGCGCAAACGTTAACGCGTACGCAAAAACGCATTAACGCGAGGGGCAAAACCCTTTGCGCAGACCGTCGTATTACAATGTCCACCCAAAAAAATCCGTGTTAACGTCTAACACGGGTGGACCTGCGCGAACCCTTTGCGAGCGTGATGTACTTTCCGCGTCCTGTACTTAACATTGTGAGCGCAATTGCATTTGTGCGCTGGTACGCGCAAGGTATTACAATCTTAGCGCAAAATTTAATGGACGTTTGCGCGCATAATTTTAACGTCTTTGAAAAGCCGGTGTTAATGGCAAATCTGAACGTCCTGGTCGAAACCAAACATACCAGCCCAAAAAAAATAAAAAGTACAGCAAAGTATAGTTACACATTCTACACATACCCAAACAATAAAATGGAGAAGTTGTGCGTGTTTTTATTATTGCTGCAGCATATATACTCAGATTGATTTTGACAGGTGCAAAAACTGAACGGGAGACAATTGTGGTTCTTAATTCAGATTGGCTGAATCGCGTGAAAAAACAGTCCTCCCACCGATCTCTGCGCGCAGCGTTAATGCGCGTGTTTTTGCACGTCTTTTTTACGCGCAGTATTTTTTGACGGATGAAAAAATGCACTCGGATTGTAATACCAGCGTTATTTACGCGCGTTAACGTTTAACTCTGCGCGCAAAAAAAATAGCGCTGCGCATGCGCTTTTGCACGAAGAAGTTAATAGAGCCCTAAGCTGACGTTTGCTGACGTCGCAAATCCCGTCAAAAAAATCACTGGTATTGCAGTGCCGACAAATCCCTGAATATCACAAAACTAAGATCCAAACAGCAACAGGAGATGTTACACTGTGAAGCTTCTATTGGATTTTAGTTTTGTGACATGCCAGCATTTGTCGGCATTGCAATTTCCACAATTTATGCTAGTATTTGCAACGCCGGCAAACACCGGCATTTAGTGACCACCTTTATTTAGTAAATCATCTATTCACAAACTAGCATTTGTTAAGTAAACAAAAGTGGATTATCTTTGGCGAAATTTCAGTGGATCAACTAAGGTGGAACTATGGTGACTTCCCAGTTTAGGATCTTCCACCATAGTTTGCTGTAGTTTTCACTATTGTTTTCTCCGTTGTTTGTGATGAAATTGTTCAGTGTCGCTTTCTCCGTTGTTGGCATCCAATGGGGAACGCCAGTTCAAAATTGCCTTAGTATATTCACAAGTTTTTCAACAATAGTAGTGCATTGATAAATGGAGAATAGCCACAGTTGACGTCTTCTATTGAAAGGTAAAGGCGGTGCCATGGTTTAACCAATGTACACCATCATTTGAAGCAATTCCACTTGTCGTTGTTGAATTTTCCTTCTGTGGATAGCCAAAGTTCACCGCACTTGCAGCTATACTTCGTACTTGTACTTCATAGAACAACGGTGCAGAGTGAATAGTTCCTTACGTAAAAAGAAGCTCTATAATGAAGATACACATTGTCTTTCCTTTCTTTTTTTTTTTGAGAAAGTATTTTACCAGGAAGGATACATTGAGATTTCTCTCGTTTTCAAGTATGTCCTGGGTGGCGAGTATGTACCGTTAGGTGTCTTGCCCAAGGACACTTACTGGAGAGGTGCTCGTGCTAGGATTCAAGGCTGTGTCTCTACTGTCTCCACAGTCATAGAGCAGTGATGTTACCTCTACTCCACCCAGCCGGTGCTCCATATATCAGTTTCTAGCTGTGTGAATTCTCCTACTTATTCCAAACTTGATTTAGTCAAAGCGCACTTTAGCCATCCACATTTGGCCTGGGAGTGAAAGTATTCAATTTTTCGAGAAAGAGGTGCTTCAATTCTGTCTCCAGCTTTCAATACCGGCTGGGTGGAGTATAAGTAACATCACTGCTCTGCAAGTAGATAGCCTGTGGAGACATGGGTTTGATCCCAGCAAGAGCACCTCTCCAGTAAGTGTTGTTGGGCAAGACACCTAACAGTACATACGCGCCACCCAGGACATACTTGAAAACGAGAGAAATCTCAATGTATCCTTCCTGGTAAAAACCTTTCTCAAAAAACTTTTTTGGAAACAAATTGGTATTTTAGACCAGTTGCCCGAACATAAGGAATCAGCAGTGCATTGAAGATCCCATCCGGAAAGGAGACAGAGGCTTCTGATTTATTGGAGAGATTAAGGCAGTGGGTAGACGCATATAGATCATAGTTACTCGGTAGGACTGCACCCTGTGTGGACCCAACAATATAACCATTTGTAGGGGTCTTGGGACTACTTTCTTGTTTCCTACCTTGACATTCCCAACTAATCTTATCCGTAGCTACCACACATAATGATGTAACTCTCCTCTGTCTATCTTTCCTTACGTTTCTTATAATGCTCATACTGACGAGAAATGAAGTGTCAGCCTGTTCTCTTCCTACTTATTTTTACCATCCTGCCCTAATTAGAGTGAGAAAAAGAACTGAGTATCTCCATGGTTTTCCAGTTTTCATGTGTCTTATTGATCTCATTGCAGCTTCACTTTATACACATAAAAACCTCATTATGGCATAACATATACAGTATGTCATCGGCCATTAAGTCATTACTTCGTAAGGTTCATGCTTCTCATTCTCGTATCCGTATTATGACAACTCGTTTTCCATGGTGTTTAATCTATGTTGACATATTATAAATGAATAATATCACAAAGAGCAGGAGTACAAATTACAAAAAACAGCCATTACGGATGCTGCTCTGACAAATAGCATGGAGAGTAATAACTGCTAATGATGTTGCTACTTGTTTTGCAAACTGCCTTTTCACATATTTCCATTTGCATTTCAGTTGGATATTTTCAATGTGAGTGACAAAGCCACTTTGTTTCCTTTGGAAAAAGAGAGCTATTTTTTCCACTGGTTTCCACTGGTGACTTTCATTGACTTTATAGAAAAGGCGTTTTTCTAATACACATAGGATTGGTTGATACTTTGATACATACGCACAGATTGCTAATACAAACAGCCACAATAGAAACATAGAAACATAGAAAAATGTCGGCAGATAAGAACCTTTCGGCCCATCTAGTCTGCCCAATTACATGGATACTTTACCTGGATTTATCTTTTGTTTAGGATAGCCTTATGCCTATCCCATGCCTGCTTAAATTCAATTACTGTTTTGGCCTCTACCACTTCTACTGGAAGTAAATAAACAAATAAACAATAGTAAATGTATGGGTACAACTTCATTTACAAAGACACAGGGGGTTATTCAAAGAGTCCAAATTGTAGCTGAAATGTAACCGGACACTGAAATTCAGCTTGGCCTCTCCTGGCCATTCGGCTATTCAGAGAGCAGGCAGTTCGCCAAATGCTGGCGAATTGCCTGTACATACGGTGCCTGTTCGTTGCCTGTTCGAGGGCAGTGAAATCCCCATAGAGAAGCAATGCTTCAGCTATTCAGAGAACACAAAACGGCAGAGAAAAGTTGCTGACATGCCCTGCTGTTCGGTGGTCTCATTCGACAGATTTATTCAGACGAATCCTATTTCTTCAATGTTAAAAATATTCCCGTTTTAATTTAATATCTAATAAGCCGTTTAATGTTATATTCTGCAGTAAAAAGTCCCTTTTTCAGATTTTTATTGCAAAACTTTTTTCTGTTTTTTTCTTTTTTCTGTAACAGCCCTTTTTATTATGATTCATTGGACCTCATACGTAATTTCCAGACATTTTCGCTCAGTAGTTTTTTTGCAAACAGCGTTTCAATTTTCCAACTTTCAAGCGTTCTTTTTTTTTGGGTTTTTTCACCTCCTTCTTCTGCGTGTCGGGTTTTTCCGGCGGCTGCTCTGCGCTGTGATCAACGGCTGCTCGGGTTTCTCTGGCGTGTTCGGCGGGGTTAATCCAGATGTTTTTGCGGGTTTCGGTGAGCGTTCGCCGGGTTTTGCGGTGAGTGTTCAACGGGTTTGAGGCAACTTTTCCATGCACTACGACGGCCCTGTAGTGCTTGCTGAATACACCGCAGGGTCACAGAAATGGGATCGCCGAATCGCACCGTATTGAAGAGAACGAAAAGTCACCGAACGTGCGGTGACTTTTCGATTCTCTTTGAATAACCCTGTAAGGAAATGTTAAGATTTACATTTTGTCGAGCCAAACGTAGAATACACATGATCTTAGTGATTTTGGCTATGATATTGCTCATGGTGAAAGTGAAGGCCATACCACTATCCATTACAGTTCTCGGAAACAGCAGAACTACTTTGATCTTCACACACTTCAATATTTTTAGAGTGGTAAATGGACAAAAGTGCATCATCTCAATGCTGTAAATTATCTTGGCCACTGTTGCTGAACATATGTTCCTCTCATGGGCAAAATACTAAATTTCATAGGGAAATTTGAGGACCATCAAATATTCAAGCTTTTGGTTCTTCAAAGCTCTGTCAAGGAACGATCTACAAATGTTTTTGAGTCAATCATTATCTTCGTCCAAGGCTTTATCAAATTGCTGAATTAGTCTAAGATGGATATGGAGTCGTGGGAGAATGAGTGTTTCTTGGTCAACCAGTTGCTTGATAATGATGTTCACTGCAACTATGGTCATGCTTTCCCATGAAGACTATGTCACTTTTTCCAATGATCTTGCTCTGTCCTACTGTCCCACAAGCAGTTGAAACAGGGGTACTTTGTTTAGATTAGAGTAAATGAAATTTAATTTAGATTAGTTAAGATTACATTAGATAAAAATGATGTCACAAGTAAAAATATAGACCAAACCAGCTGCAGTGTCATAGGTTGTTTTGGTGTATCTCAAAAACTAGAACCAATTTGTCAAAAAGATGTCATTTCTGGATTCAGCAAACCAAAAATATCCTAATTTCATTCAAACACCCTTGGCAACTGAAAAGGTTTTTTTTGTTGACCAGTGTTCTAATTTCTAGCTATCTTCATAAACATTACAGGCCAATTCCATTCTTGACGCTAACATGGAGACGGTAAGCAGGATAATGTGCGCTTGCAGATTTTCCCTTACCATTTCCATGTTAATGTCCTATTCTGGGGAAGGTGCTGTCTCGGCACCTTGCCCCAGAATGCATCGCTAACCTCCCTGATACCCGCAGTAGCACTTCTGCGCCACTGCGAGGATCAGCTCCTGGAGTCCACAGGACTCCATGGAGGTTTGTGCTTCTGGGCCGGCAATGCTACATTATCACCAATTATGGAATAGTGCCCTACAATGACTATTGGACTATTGGATCCTCGATCCCAATCCAATATAAAAATATCTTTGATTTATTAGGGTTTCTGAATAATTCACAGCACGAGCTTGTGTATGCAGCGTCTGCAGGATAACTGATGTTATTAATTCAGTATGGACAAAATGCTGACAGAATGATCAGAGCACTTTGAATACATGCCGTGAAGAATTCATATTGTTCTGGTTGCAAAAGGAGATCTAAAGAGGTATACGCATGAAAGAGATCACTTGTTTTAGTTAGGCTGATTTACTTACTACAAATAGGAGGAAGCAAAGAATATTGATTGATTCCTCATTAGTGTTGAATATAATTTAATTTCCGGAGCCGATCTTACTTGTAGTGGTTTCTATGTACTAGTAATTAGCTGAGGACAAGAAAATGATGTCATATCCTGGAGTATTTTGAGCTGCACAACACATTTCAAGGCTTAACATACTATTCTGATTGTCTGTTGCATTTGGTTGATATTATCTTAATACTGTTTCTAAAAAAACAAGCACTTTCTTACTGAGATAGTCCATTTAAAGGTTAAGCTCATTCAAACTGATAAGAAACAAATGAGGATACATATCCCCCAACTATTCAACATACTCGTCTAGAGCAATGTTTCCAACCCTGGTTCTCAGGACACCTTGACAGGCCAGGTTTTCCAGATATCTGAAGCACAGGTGATATGATTTGCTGCTCATTGATTGCAGTATTGCATTTCCCCGAAGTAATCCTTAAAATATGACTTGCTAGGGGTATTTGGGGACAGGGTTGGGAAACACTGCTCTAAAGCAATCACTGACCAGCATTGACCTGACATTTTTACCTCTTGGCACGTGCTGGTACAACGCGCAGTATCCTATCCATCAATAAAACTGTCAGTTTATGCAGGTACTGGCCTTTCTGGTAATGGGTCTAATATGCAGGTCTCTCAGGAATGCAAACAGACGGTTTGGATGGAGAGGGATTTTTGGAGAACCAGACAGCAGGGCTGTGGGACCGGACACAATAGGACTTACTGGGTTGCTGAAGGTAGATAGGAATGCAGTCCATGTGTGCTGACGCACAGGAGATCCAGATATGAGGGTAGGAGCACAGTTGCTCTTGGGAGAGCACTGTGAGACTTTGGCAGGTACATGGTGGGCCTTGCAATGTACACGGTGGATCTTGGAAGGATCACGTTGGAATTAAGGCAGTGGAATAGGCTGAGGGAACCGGTGGTTTGGTAGGGTAAGATCAGGTCTCTCAGAAGCTGGTATGTAACAGGTCTTGTTCACTTCAGATGAACAAGGAGCAACAACAATAAAGCATTGATGGAAAGTGTGAGGAGACTTTTATTTGCGGGGGAGTGTTTGTGTACTGTGTTTCACTGAAGGGAAAACCATAGATGGTGTGCAGTGGATTGGATGATACACCAGAATACATCGAAAACCTGGACAGGATCGAGAAGACAGGAAAGGTGCTGCCTTCAGGTACTGGTACAGGTCTGGCTGAGGATGGATCCTGACAAAAACTCAGCTGTGTTACCAAGTCTTCTGGTAACACAAAAACTTGAAGTAATTCAATAAAGGACTATACAGTATCAGACTGTGGGAAGGCACAGTTTCCTTCTTGCCTTGTAGCAATAGGTTGAGTGGCAACAATAGCGTAATAGAGATAGGAAAATGGGCTCAACGCTACAAACCCTCACAGCAATTTTTGCTCAACTTGAAAGAGAGTATTTTGGGTCCTGTATATCTGTGTATCTGGAGCTGGCCAAAAGAGCTGCCAGTCAACATGACATGCCCCTTTGTAAGAGGTATGATAATAAACCTATGTATCATATGGCTGTCTCCACAGCCTTCTATTCCCACTCTTGGGAGTGTGTCGGGAGCACCGGTTTAGTAAAGGCCACTCATCCCCCCCACCCCATTCCCCTTTTTTTGTTTATTTTACAGTTCTTTTTTACACAATCAGCTTCTACAGAGAACTCTGCCTGCACTAATACTGCATCTGGCGTAGTTTCAAGTTATAGACATGCCTTATCTTATTTCGTGTGAATTTCTATAACGCTGCTTAATCTCGAAACATAGAGAAATAAAAACAAAAAAAATAGAAAATGTATGTATATAACCAGTTAAACATTGTATGCATTTACATAACAGAATTTTTAAAAGCTGACCATCAATTATGGGGAGATGAAACAGCCTCCCTAAGAGACCCCCTAGAGCAGGTCTGCCAAATGTACAGCCCCCAGATGTTGATGCCTACAATTCCCAAAATCCCTTCAATGCAGTAGATGGGCAGGGAATCACGGGGAGTTGTAGTTCAGAAACATGTGTGGTTCTGGAGTTTGGCAGCCATGTCCTAGAGTGTCCCTGTCAGGATCTATCCCTGTAGTTGTTGGTGAATAACTCAAGGGACCTCGTTCAGAGCGAAGGTACAAAGGAGACAGGAATCGTTGGTCGACATCACAAGCTGGGTCATACACGAGTGGGATACTGAGAGTGAATTGGCAGGAGGTAAGCAAGAGGGAACTGCTTCAACACGGGAGCAATGATGGACTGGGCAACCTGGCTTTTAAACCTGCAGCTCCTCCAATAGGAACCCTGTGACGTTATCGGCGCGCAGAGCGCCCTGGACGCCATTTTGTTGGAGACCAGCCGTGCGCGCGCACCTGGTCAGAGGCCTATGCAAGGCCTGAAACCTGGTGCTGCGGCGGAGACCGCCAACCGGCGGTGGAGGAGCCGACGCCCGACCTCCCCGGGCCTAAGGACACGCCGAAGAGGTGAGCCGACAACCTCCGGTCGCAAGTCACTGTCGGACAACCAGGTAGGCCGCCTCGCAGCAACCTGAGCATAAACGTCGGGACGGCAGAGAGGCGGCCACACCAGGCGCAGACGGGCTAGCGGCCCTGACAGTCCCTTTAATCAGTAACAGATATTTATAGGGATGTTGACAGATTGTACGGGTTTCCCAAAGAAATCATGTCTGACCAGAGGGAACAATTTATTTCTCAGATCCAGCAAATTTGTTTTGCAAAGTTTTTCCTTTTCCCCTGTCAATCATTCCCAGACCAAAGGGGCCATGGGGCATGCTAATGAGGTCTTTGGTGCAGAATCTACGTTACCTTATCTGTTACTATCCAGAAAGCTTGTCTGACTTGTTGCCTTGGCCAGGTTCGCTCGTAACATTGGCATGTGGATACTTATGTCTTACCATAATTCCTGGGACTTGAACGAATACAATGGTTGACAGCGACTACCCGAATTCATGCAACCAGCCTCTGCCAAACTGAACCCAAAACCGATAGCTGGATCTGTCTATAAACCTCTAAATAAACCTCATTTGGCTCGTACCATACACTGCTATCACATCTATTCTACAATCCCACATGTGTTCATCTCATGATCACTTATGTCATTATAAATCCCATCCCATGGGTCCATTTCCTTTTATTCCCTCATGTTTCTCCTCTAGATCCATGTGCTATGTCATGTGCCATGATCCAGCATGCCTGAAGCTGTGCTGTGGTTTTTTTGTTGTTAGTAAAACGATTTCTCATAGCCATATATGCTGTAGCCTAAAAAGGTCAGAAAATATTACAACGCCAGACATATGGGAAGCGTGTACTTAATATATAGGTTTATAAGTGCCAATATACAGCGTTGAGAAACATTCATTTGTAATTATATATCACTGATATTTCAGTGACATGCAGTGAGATCAGTGGCTGGTGAGGTGCTGGTAGTATCAGAGCCAGATATACACAGGTTATTTAGGTTCAGGTTCAGTGCTCCCCAGGATCTGGCTGCTCACAGTGCTCCCCAGGATCTGGCTGCTCTCAGCTCCCCAGGATCTGGCTGCTCTCATTGCTCCCCAAGAGCTGGCTGCTCTCAGTGCTCCCCAAGATCTGGCTGCTCTCAGTGCTCCCCAAGATCTGGCTGCTCTCAGTGCTCCCCTGGATCTGGCTGTTCTCAGCTCCCCAGGATCTGGCTTATCTCAGCATTAACTTGACATTTTTACCTCTTGGCACATGCTGTTACAACGAGCAGTGTCATATCCATCAATAAAATTCAGCTGTGTTACCAAGTCTTCTGGTAACACAAAAACCTGAAGTAATTCAATAAAGGACTATATCAGTTTGTGGGAAGGCACAGGTTCCTTCTTGCCTTGTAGCAATAGGTACAATAGGCTCTGCCTCACCTGTTGCCCCCGATGGCACATCCCTGTGGTATTTTTAATAGTGTTTAAGAAGAGATCTCACAACATTATGGGCAGTATTACAATGTTGGTGCTAACTTAACCAGAGCTGTTGTAAACTTAAAACCTCCATAGGTTATAATGGCTCTGGGAAGTTTACAACAGCTCTGGTTAAGTTAGCACCGACTATCTGTGAAATACCCGTGTTGCTGGTTGATTTTTGTCAATAATCCTGCATCATCGTCCTAAAGGTGAATTTGTTATTTTAAATAAAGGCTCTAGAAAGAATCTGGCAAAAGCAGCATCATTCTCAACAAAGTATCTCATGATTCAACTCTCAGCACCTCAAGGAACTCAATTTAGAGAAGGGCAGTTTCATGCTCTCCTTTTAGACATGAGTGGATTTGCATCACATTTGAGAGTGTATTGTATTATCTAAATACAGTATTGTTTTTTTCATTCTACTATTTATTTTGAGCAAAAACAAGGTTTGTGAGGGTCCTGAGAAGGAGCAGCAGCACTAGTGTCCTGCCCTACAGTGGGTGGGTCCCAGCTCAGGTCTATTACAGTTTTAGCTTGATGGAGCCATTACAGTGAAGATTAGTCCAAATGCCAATCAGACTGCTATCACTAGACATGTGCAAAATGAAAAAAATTGTTTAGTTTTGGATCGATTTGTTACGTTTTGTAATTCGCTTGAGTGCATTTGCAATGTTACTGAGATTCATACTTCGGATTGATTCGTTATTTTGGGAGATTAGCAATTTGTATTTCATATTGAATCGTTATTTCGTTTTGATTTGTTATTTCGGAATGGTGAAACAGATGAATGAATTACTTAGGTTAGGGTTAAAAAAAAGATGTGTAATCTCCCTTTCCTTGGTGATGAAATATGTTTCAGCACCAAGGACAGCAGCACCACAGTGCTCTGGAGCAAACATCCCCCTGTCCTTGGTGCTGCAATAGGCTTCAGCACCAACAACAGCACACGCTGAACGCAGTCAGACTAAACAGGGTCTCAAAGTACCGGCCTGCGGGCCATTTGTGGCCCTCAGACCAGTTACAAGTGGCCCCTGCGCTCAGTGGGAGTCAGAGATCATGTTCTGACATAAATTAATGAGCGAAGGCCAGTCTTTCACGTGAGCGGCTCCGTGGCTGTGTTGACGGGTCTAGCATTCCGATGCAGAAGAAGGTTTTTCTCTGACCCTGCAGGTAATAAATCATTCCTCCACAGGTTCACCAGGGATAAAACAGTTTTAACCCCTAGTATAGTATAGTATAGTATAGTGTTGTGGGCAACTGTTTTTAATTACTATGAATAAAATATTAAATAAATTTAAAAATGTGCGATAAATATACAGCTCGTCATCAGACAGTGCTGTGAGCTGTTTAATTCTATTTAAAGCACATCTCCCATACTGGTCTTAATTAATTTATAAGGTCAGTATGGAAGATGTGCCATAAATAGAATTAAACAGCTTGCAGCACTGAGGACCAGTATCACAAAAGGGGTTATTCAGAGAGCACTGAAATGTCCCTGATATTTTGGTGCTCTCTCCTTCTGTGTGCTTCGGCAAATTCATTTCAATTTTCCCAAAGTGCGCTGAGCCGCCAAAACCCTCAGACAAGCTGCTGAACGCCATGAAGCTAACTGCTGAACAGGTAAAAAAAAATTTTTAAAAAAATGAACTGCTATTCTTCAAAAAGTGTTTAAAATCATAAAAATGCATGGAAATGTGAGGAAATAAAAAGGTCTGCAACAGACTAAAATAAAAACGCTTTTTAAAAACATGGGAATCAAAAATTGTCAGAAAAATACCAGAAATATGTTCAGAAAGATAAATAAAAAGACGCTTTGCTGTAAATCCAGTAAGGCTAGGGTCAGATGAGTGCATTTTGTACGGACTGTGCGTCCGTGCAGTACGGACGTACTTACTGACTGACAACAAGGTAGTGGCCACACAGTCCTTTTTTTCACTGACGTATTTTTTGACTGATGTAGCAGGGAAAATAAATTACAATGAAAAAACATTCTGTCCGTCAAAAATGCTGGACATATAAATGCAGTCTGTCTGACCACGTTCCATCACTCACACACAAAGCTATGCGGACGTTGCCGACGTGGCGCACTCCGCACGTCCGTTCTAGCAGTATTACGTTCTTGTCTAACCTGCGTCCGTTTGCCGCGCCCGTCATGCATCCGCACTTCTGTGCGGACGTACTTGGTGTGTGGGGCTCCATTGGTTTAGAATGCTATGCTGCCACGCACGTACAAATGTGCGGCAACACGGACGTGATAACTGCGCTCGTCTGACCCCAGCCTAAGTGTCCTTGGGCGAGACACCTAACGGTACAGACTCACCGTCAAGGACATACTTGAAAACGAGAGAAATCTCAATGTATCCTTCCTGGTAAAATCCTCTCAAATTTTTTCTAAACAATTTAATTAAAAAAAGTAAAAAACAAAATATTATTCTGATGCTCTCATATACACTGCACATAACTGTGGAGCTCTGTGATGCCTTCATGCACACTGCAGTGCACATTACTGTGGAGCTCTGTAACACCCTCATAAACACTGACTGCACATTACTGTGGAGCTCTGTGACTCCGTCATGCACACTGCACATTACTGTGGAGCTCTGTGATGCCCTCAAAAACACTGGCTGCACATTACTGTGGAGCTCTGTGACTCCCTCATGCACACTGCACATTACTGTGTGGAGCTCTGTGATGCCCTCATAAACACTGCACACTGGAGCTGTGACTTCCTCATGCACACCGCACATTACTGTAGAGCTCTGTGACTCCCTCATGCACACCACACATTACTGTGGAGCGCTGTGATGCCCTCATACACACTGCACATTACTGTGGAGCTCTGTGACACCCTCATAAACACTGCACATTACTATGGAGCTCTGTGACGCCCTTAGATACACCACACACTTACAGCACCAGAACTTATAGATCTGCAATGCAGCACTGACCTCAAAGCGAAGTTCAGAGATGCACAGGGAAACCCAGAAACGATAGCTCAGTTTTTGAGAGAGTTACCTGCTACCTTTCCGGAGCTGTCCAAACGTGTAATGTGCTTATTTGGAAGTACATACCTGTGTGAAAAATTATTCTCCCACTATGAACGTTAACAAATCTAGAACCATGTCTAGGCTAACTGATGCCCATCTCTAGGCTGTTAGGGTTTCAACTGCTAACTCACTTAAAGCAGACTTGGCACATCTAATGCAGAGCAAACACTGCCAGGCATCTGGCATTAAGCAGTGACCACACACACACACGTGTATATAGTTTAATGTTGTTTTTGAAGTTTGAAATTTTGCATGCGGCCCCCATGGGATATGTAAACTTGTCCTGTGGCCCTCAGGTAATTTGAGTTTGAGACCCCTGGACTAAAGGAAAGGAAAAAAAATGCTGTGTTCCGTAAAGAAGTAAGGTTGGGGTCAGACGAACGCAGTGCCAACGCGAGTGCAGCCGCACTTTATCACGGCCGTAGTAGCAGCAAATGACGGCCAATGACAGGCAATATACGAAGGCCCCTATTACGCTCTTAGCATTAAAACGTGGGCGCAGGGGAGGAAAAACTGCACCCCAGTTTCCCCCCTTGCGCCCGCGTTTTAACGCCAGTTTACAATGCAGGCGCAAACAATGCTGCCTGCATTGTTATCGAGCGTTAAAAATCAGGATGCTCGCGGCAGCGCAGCCGCGAGCATCCACTCACTGGAGTCCATAAGACTCCATTGAGGTCCTCTCTGCCGGTCACGTGACCGGCCGGATATCGCATCGCGAGATCCGGCCAGTCGGCGTAGTGATACGCAGGGAGAGACAGGGGGGTACTTTTCCCCATGTCTTTCCCTGCTCCCGCCGGCCGGAGGAGGCGACCGGAGCCGCGGTCCTCGCCGCGGGACAGAGGGTGAGTATATGTTGCGTTTTTTATTTTTTCAAGCTGGTGTTAACGGATTCTGTAGAAGCGGAATCCGTTAACACTAGGTCCTGGCTCTGGTTAACTTTTCGTTGACCAGAGCCAGGCGTTAATCAGCGCTGGGACATTGTAATCCAGCGCTGATTAACGCTTTGCGCTCCCCATTTTAAGTATAGGGAGCGCAAAGTGCAGTAACCTTGCGCTGAGAAGCGCAAGGTACCAAACGCAAATGGGTTTTTTAACCCGTTTGCGTTTGGATCATAATAGCCTGCTAATACTGCAGCTAACGGTAGTGCTCACGCAGGTGAGTGCTACCGTTAGCGTTAGGTATGTAATAGGGGCAGAAGTACGGCCGCACGAAAGTTCGGCTGCGCAATGCAAGCGGCAAACGAACACATTTTTTCGAGAATGTGAAACCGCTAGTGACATCCCCTCTTGTGACATCCCCAAGTGGACGTTCAGAGTTGATTCCTGGAGTTTTATCCAAGATCCCCTATGCCAGTGGTCCCCAACCCAGGCCCTCAGGGCCCACTAACAGGCCAGGTTTGCCAGATATCTGAAGCACAGCACAGGTGTTATGATTTGCTGCTCAGTGATTGCAGGATTCAGTCTGCATTTCCCCAAGGTGATCTGCAAAATCTGGCCTGTTAGTGGGCCCTGAGGGCCTGGGTTGGGGACCACTGCCCTATGCCATCCACCATCACGATCCCTAATTCCTGTGTCTCCTCTCTCCACAGGTAGGTCATTATCACCCATCATCCACAGACAGACACCCACATCTCAACTGATCCCCTGCATACTTTTGCTGGTAGGTCATTATCACCCATCATCCACAGACACCCACATCTCAACTGATCCCCTGCATACTTTTGCTGGTAGGTCATTATCACCCATCATCCACAAACACCCACAATCTCAACTGATCCCCTGCATACTTTTGCTGGTAGGTCATTATCACCCATCATCCACAGACACCCACATCTCAACTGATCCCCTGCATACTTTTGCTGGTAGGACCCCCATCACCCAGTATTCGCAGGCACCCACATTGTAATGTTACCTTGGTCTTTTTCTGTTTTTTTTTTAATTTATTTTTGTTTTTCTCCACCATTTGCTTTGCTAATTAGCATGTGAATCTCCTGCCCTATTGACACAGCCCATCCAGCTTCAGGTGTTTCCTTTCTAACTGCCTGAATGCAATCAGTCCGCCCTATATAACCACTAACACTGGCTCTAGTGAGCCTTGGCTCTTGTGACATCCCCAAGTGGCATCCCTAAGTGGACGTTCAGAGTTGATTCCTGGAGTTCAGTGGCATCCCTAAGTGGACGTTCAGAGTTGATTCCTGGAGTTCAGTGGCATCCCTAAGTGGACGTTCAGAGTTGATTCCTGGAGTTCAGTGGCATCCCTAAGTGGACGTTCAGAGTTGATTCCTGGAGTTCAGTGGCATCCCTAAGTGGACGTTCAGAGTTGATTCCTGGAGTTCAGTGGCATCCCTAAGTGGACGTTCAGAGTTGATTCCTGGAGTTCAGTGGCCCCTAAGTGGACGTTCAGAGTTGATTCCTGGAGTTCAGTGGCATCCCTAAGTGGACGTTCAGAGTTGATTCCTGGAGTTCAGTGGCATCCCTAAGTGGACGTTCAGAGTTGATTCCTGGAGTTCAGTGGCATCCCTAAGTGGACGTTCAGAGTTGATTCCTGGAGTTCAGTGGCATCCCTAAGTGGACGTTCAGAGTTATTCTGGAGTTCAGTGCCATCCCTAAGTGGACGTTCAGAGTTGATTCCTGGAGTTCAGTGGCATCCCTAAGTGGACGTTCAGAGTTGATTCCTGGAGTTCAGTGCATCCCTAAGTGCGTTCAGAGTTGATTCCTGGAGTTCAGGGCATCCCTAAGTGACGTTCAGAGTTGATTCTGGAGCAGTGGCACCCTAAGTGGACGTTCAGAGTTGTCCTGGAGTTCAGTGGCATCCCTAAGTGGACGTTCAGAGTTGATTCCTGGAGTCAGTGGCATCCCTAAGTGGACGTTCAGAGTTGATTCCTGGAGTTCAGTGGCATCCCTAAGTGGACGTTCAGAGTTGATTCCTGGAGTTCAGTGGCATCCCTAAGTGGACGTTCAGAGTTGATTCCTGGAGTTCAGTGGCATCCTAAGTGGACGTTCAGAGTTGATTCCTGGAGTCAGTGCCATCCCTAAGTGGACGTTCAGAGTTGATTCCTGGAGTTCAGTGGCATCCCTAAGTGGACGTTCAGAGTTGATTCCTGGAGTTCAGTGCCATCCCTAAGTGGACGTTCAGAGTTGATTCCTGGAGTTGCGGGACTGGAGGAAGGAACTGCAAGGCCCACTTTTTACTCCGGGTAAACACACGTCTATATCATGCTTTCTCTCACGCTTCTACTCTTTACTTCTACCTTTCTCCTTAAATGGAACTCCTGCCCCTCTACCACCGACCCGTACACTATCTGCATCTCTCCCTCCCTCCTCTCGTCCACATGATGGCCTCACATGAGCTCCTCTGTTTCCTCAGAACATGGTCTCCCTCTAACTCTCGTGCTGCCAATCACTCCCACTCCCACAAATCCCATTCCCACCTTCTCTTTCTCACCCTCCTGCTGTTACTCTATTCAGGTGACATATCCCCTAACCCTGGCCCCACAACACATCCAATACTTCCCTCTCATCCTATCTCCATCGCACATAAATCACCTCCCTGCAAGCCCAGCAACCTCATTCCCATAATCCCTCAGCGCCTGTCCTCTTTCTCCTGCGCCCTCTGGAACGCTCGCTCTGTGTGCAACAAACTCACAGCAATCCATGACCTCTTCCTTTCAAACTCCTTCAACCTCCTAGCTTTAACTGAAACCTGGCTAACTCCCTCTGACACGGCCTCCGTTGCTGCTCTCTCACATGGCGGTCTACACTTGAGCCATACCCCCAGACTGGGTGAGAGAAATGGTGGCGGGGTCGGACTCCTGCTCTCTCCCACCTGTACCTACCAGCATCTCCCTCCACCCCCATCCCTCTCCTTCTCCTCCTTCGAGACACACTGCATCCACCTGTTCTCTCCTCTGGCTCTCAGGGTGGCAGTCATCTACCGCCCACCGGGACCAACCTCCCAGTTCTTTGACCACTTTGCTACCTGGCTTTCTCACTTCCTGTCTTCTAATCTTCCATGCTTAATTCTCGGGGACTTCAACATTCCCATTGACAATCCTTCCGCCCCTGCTGCCTCCAAACTTCTTTCACTCACGTCCTCCCTTGGACTCACACAATCCTCCTCCTCCCTACCCACCGCGATGGTCACGCTATTGACCTTGTCTTTTCCAACCTCTGCTCCATTTCTGAGTTCAACTGTCGCCCTTTCCCCATCTCTGACCACCACCTTCTCTCCTTCAACCTATCTGGACTTCCTAAACACCCTGCTCCCCCACCCCGCACACACACTCGCAGAAATCTACATGCTGTGGACCCCCATCAATTCTCCAACCTACTTCACCACCTCCCTCATACCTCATCCTTCACCTGCCCTGATGCTGCCACTAATCACTACAACACTACGCTTATCTCTGCTCTAGACACTCTTGCTCCTCTTCGACTCTGTAAGGCCCCACGCCGCCAGCTTCAGCCCTGGTACACCCTCCAGACTCGCTACCTGCAAAGATGCTCCCGCACCGCAGAGCGTGCCTGGAGGAAATCCCGCTCTGAAGCTGATTTTGTTCACTTCAAGTTTATTCTCCGGTCATACACCTCTGCCCTCCACTTGGCCAAACAATCCTTCTTCTCATCTCTTATATCTACGCTGTCCTCCAACCCTAAACGGCTCTGGTCCACCTTCAACACCCTCCTCTACCCACCTGCACCTCCCCCCACAGCTGCCTTCAGCGCTCAAGACCTGGCAGACTACTTCCTCAGTAAAACTCTAACTATCAGAAGTAACATCCCAACACAAGATAGTTATCTCCCACCTCCACTCCCACAGGTCCCCTCTGCCACTCTCTGCCGCTTCCTCCCAGCCACTGAGGAGGAAGTCAATTCCTTATTGTCCTCTTCACATCTCACCACGTGCCCGCTCGACCCCATTCCCTCACATCTAATTCCTCCCCTCTCCTCCTCCCTCACCCCTGCTCTCACACACATCTTCAACCTATCTCTCTCCACTGGCTCCTTTCCATCTGCCTTCAAACACGCGCTAGTTACCCCTTTACTAAAGAAACCATCCCTAGATCCCAACTCTCCATCCAATTACCGCCCTGTATCCCTGCTTCCCTTCACATCAAAGCTCTTAGAAAAACTAGTCTTCAACCGCCTCTCCCTCTTCCTGTCCTCCAATTCCCTACTTGACCCCCTGCAATCTGGCTTCCGTCCCCTACACTCAACTGAAACTGCCCTCACCAAAGTCACCAACGACCTCCTAACTGCTAAAAAACACGGCCACTATTCTATTCTCATCCTGCTTGACCTCTCGGCTGCTTTTGACACTGTTGACCACCCCCTCCTTCTACAGACCCTCAACTCTCTGGGTCTCGTGACACTGCACTTGCTTGGGTTGACTCCTATTTATCCAACAGGTCCTTCTGTGTGTCCTTTGCTGGTAACTCCTCCTCCTCATTGCCTCTATCTGTTGGTGTACCTCAAGGCTCTGTCCTTGGTCCTCTGCTCTTTTCCATCTACACCTCCTCCCTGGGCAAAATCATCAACAGCTTTGGCTTTAATTACCACCTCTACGCTGATGACACTCAGATCTACCTCTCTACCCCTGATCTCTCTCCCCCTGTCCTTTCAAAAGTCAGTGACTGTTTATCTGGCATCTCCTCCTGGATGGCCTCCCACCACCTAAAGATCAACATGTCAAAGACTGAACTCCTACTTATTCCTCCCTCCAATGCCTCCCCACCTCCTGACTTCTCTATCACGGTGGAGGGTATCACCATCTCCCCATCAAACCAAGTTCGCTGCCTTGGAGTTACACTTGACTCTGCTCTTTCCTTCATCCCCCACATCAAGTCTCTTTCCTCCTCCTGCCGATACCAACTGCGTAATATTTCCAGAATTCGGCCATTTCTTACCGCTGTCACCACAAAACAACTCATACACGCCCTGGTAATCTCCCGACTCGACTATTGCAATAATCTCTTATCTGGCCTCCCTCTGTCCCGCCTCTCCCCCCTACAATCCATCCTGAACGCCTCCGCCAGGCTAATTCACCTCACCCGCCGCTCTGTCTCTGCCTCTCCCCTTTGCGAGTCCCTTCACTGGCTCCCCATCCACTGCAGAATTAAGTTCAAAATCCTTATCCTTACCTACAAAACCCTCACTAACTCAGCTCCCCACTACCTGTCCTCACTAATCACCAAATACACCCCAGCCCGCTCCCTAAGGTCAAACAGTGACCTGCGCCTAGCTTCTCCCCGCATCACCTCTTCCCATGATAGACTGCAGGATTTCTCACGCGCAGCCCCCACTCTCTGGAACGCTCTCCCACGTACTGTCAGACTTTCCCCTAACTTCTCTTCCTTCAAATGCTCCCTGAAAACATTCCTATTTAGGGAAGCCTACCACCCAACTCACTGACGCAACCATCAATCACTCTCACCTTACAGTCCTCTCCTCCTGTTTCCAACCCCAACCCTCCCAGATTGTGAGTTGATATGGGAATAGGGCCCTCATCTCCTCCTGTACTGTTTGTCAAATGTTGTTCAATGTATTGTAACCCTGTCTATACTGTGCTTATTGTACAGCGCTGCGGAATATGCTGGCGCTTTATAAATAAAGAATAATAATAATAATAATAATAGTACTGACGTACAGAGTACGCTGCGTCCGCTAGCGGCATGTGTGCGTGATTAGGAGACGTCAGACGGTGCTAATGTCCGGCCAACATAACGTCCAGATGCAAAAAGGGTTTTATTGATGATCTGTACAAAATCACGGATGAAAATGCGCATCGTATGACCACTATCGCGTATTCCGTGAAAAAATACGTCCATTCGTACGAAAGCACTTTTTCACGGACGACGCAAAAAATGCATTCGTCTAACCCTAGCCTAAAGCCTCGCCGTTTTAAGATAATTGGGAATCCAAAATTTTCACCTAAAAAATACTCAAAAATATCTTAAAAAATCAATAAATAAAAAGGCTTTTTTGCTGCAAATGAAAATAATAAAACATTGAATAAATATTTAATAAAAACAGAATTTGTATACATTGAAACCTATGTAATTCGTCTGTTTAAACCTCTCGAATGAACCACCGAAAATCAGGGCATTTCACTGACATTTGGCTGCTGTTCAGTGTCCTCTGAATAGATTAACCATTACTTCTCTATGGGAAATTTCAGGCTGTGGTCACACTGGTGTTTTTCAGAGTGTAAGGAATGTCCGTGAGAGTGGATGTTCCTTCCTTCCACTCGGACGTCCGTGTGGCCACCTAGCTGAGCACAGTTAGTGTGCTAAGTGCTACAAAGCAAGATCTTCCTATGGAGGATCGCGCTTTGAAGCCCAGTCAGCGTCGGTTGTAGGTTTTTGACGGGGAGGACTTTTTAACGTCCGGTGGTAGTGCGCGCAATTCGTGTGGCCCTCCCCATCACAAAGCTGCAACGGACGCAGGGAAATGCAGTCACACGGACTCACTCAGTGCGCTCCTGTGACCGCAGCTTAACTGCTGACGAATCGCACCAAACGTTACCACGGCGCTGTCCATGGCCTGTGGTGCTGAATACAAAAGATTCAGCACCATGGCCAATGGACAGGGACGCGATGTTGAGTCTAAGTGGAATGGTATAACGAATCAATTTGTAAAAACTGAATCAATTCGTTATATTCCGTCTCATTTTCTCTCCGTTTCGGAGGAAATCGTTCATTATTTCGGTAGTGCTTCCGAAATACGAGTCAGTGTAATTTTGTCCGGAACGAAACGCAACGCACATATCTAGCTATCACCCAGAAAAGGTGTCTGGCGCTGAAATGCCAAGGATATCACCTCGGCATGAGAGGTGCAGCAATTCCCAACAATCATTTTGACCTTGTTAGGCTTTATTACGGTATAGCTAACATTCCTCTAGGCACCTTATTTTACTCTTTTTTTAATTTTATATTTCAATCATCTCTCTAATCTCAACACCCTGTCGAGGCCTACATCCAAGGGAAAGCAGATTTGAATCCCGGTCAGAACACCTGATCACCACGTCTCTCCTCTATAACTATACAGAAGTATGTTCAGTCTCATCCATCCAGTCTTGGCTCTACATGCAGATTCTAATCCTAGTCATACCACCTCACCAACAAGTTTCCTTGGCCAAAATGTCTAATGATATGGACATGCCTACCTCATGATATATACAAGTCCAGGGGGAATATATGGGAACGCAGTTCCTCCACTATTTTTGCACAGATAACTCTGTTCCCATTGGTCCCATACACTATAAAGCTTGAATTCAGCTGATTCTCAGTCAAGTCACAATAAATATTTGATTTATCAGGTATTTGTGCCAGAATCTTTATAAATTATGTACATGCGAGTTTAGTGTGTGTTTGTGTTACGTTTCAGATTATAATTGCTAATTGGGGAGAGAAATCGACGTGAGTTCCCACCCTTTTTTTTTTAGGATTTGGCCCCTGTATATATGGGTTTGGGTCGCAATCCCTACAACCAGGTTCCCTAATGCCGACTTCCCTACACAGATAACTCCCTGACAGCCAACTTCCAGACATCCAAAATCCCAGCGGCTAACACTAACCCTACTCCCTAATACCCTAAACCTTGCCCTAACCCTAACCCCCCCTAAACCTAGCCCTAACCCCTTAAACCTAGCCCTAACCCCTAAACCTAGCCCTAACCCTCCTAAATCTAACCCTAACCCCCTCAAACCTAGCCCTAACCCTAACCTCCCGTAAATCTAGCCCAAACCCCCCTAAATCTAGCCCTAACCCCTAAACCTAGCCCTAACCCCGTATACCTAGCCCTAACCCAAACCCCACCAAACCTAGTCCTAACCCAACCCGCTAAATCTAGCCCTAACCCCCTAAATCTAGCCCTAACCCCTAAACCTAGCCCTAACCCCCTAAACCTAGCCCTCACCCAAACCCCACCAAACCTAGTCCTAACCCTAACCCCCTAAATCTAGCCCTAACCCTAACCCCCTAAACCTAGCACTAACCCCCTAAACCTAGCCATAACCCTAAACCTAGTCCTAACCCTAACCCCCCAAACCTAGCCCTAAGCTCCCTAAACCTAGCCCTAACCCTCTAAACCTAGCCCTAACCTTAACCCCTAAACCTAGCCCTAACCACCCTAAACCTGGCCATAACCCTAACCCCCCTAAACCTAGCCCTAAACCCCTAAACCTATTCCTAACCCCCTTAAACCTATGGTTAGGGTGTTAGTAATAGGGTTAGCCGCTGGGATTATGGATGTCTGGAAGTTGGCCGTGTAGGGAAGTTGGGATGTCCGGCACTTGTTCTGTCTGGAAGTTGGCCGTCGGGAAGTTGGCATTAGGGAACCTGGCTGTAGGGGTTTTGTCCGGCACATTATATATATATTCCTGAGTGTATGATCCCATGGGTCCTCCAATCATACTGTATCTGTTGCCTTTCGTTATAATGTATCATACCCTTGTTCTTACGTATATCTAAAGCACTGCATAATATGTTGGTGCTATAAAGCAAAATAATTTATTTATTTATTTAGTTATGAAGGATTTTACCAGGAAGGATACATTGAGATTTCAATTGTTTTCAAGTACGTACTGGGTTCAAGAACATTGAAATGTTACAGTCGTTATAGAAATACAAAGTAATACAATGCAAGATATTAAAAACAAAACGCAAATATACAGATTAACAGAAAATAAATATGTAGAAAATTGTCGTTATGTTTCATGTTTACAGGTGTATTCCATATTGAGGTATGTTAATAGGGAGCTCTTGAGTGACTTAAGACTGGGGCAAGATTTATCGGCGTCTGGGAGGTTATTCCATAACTGCGGTGCTCTGTAGGAAAATGAGGATTGAGACACTTTCTTTTTGTATTGTGGTATTGCAAGTAAGGTGCTGTGCTGGTCCTGGATCGGGGGTTATAGGATGAGGGAGCTGCTGGAGGAAGCAGCCTATTCAGGTAGGGTGGCAACTTCCCAGAAAAGCTCTTAAACACCAGGTTGGAAAGGTGAAGAGTGCGTCTAGATTCCAGCGACGGCCAGTTTAGCTCTTTAAACATGTCACAATGGTGGGTCATGTAGTTGTTGTAGCGCAAAGCGGCAGCATGAGTTATACAATGTAGTAAGTTTCTGAAGGTGTGTTTGTGGGGCCGCTGCATACACTACATCTCCGTAATCAATAGCTGGCATAAGCATTTGTTGTACAATCTGCTTTCTTACTGTGGGGCTCAGGCAGGATTTGTTTCTGTACAGGGCACCTAGTTTGGGGTAAATTTTAGATGAGAGGTTTTCGATGTGGGGGCCAAAGGATAGATTTGGGTCTAACCACATACCTAGATATTTGAGAGAAGTGACTGTGGTCAGCGTGCCATTTGATTTTGTCCTGACACGTAGATGGGGATTTTGCCATTTGTGTAGTTTAGGTTTTGTTCCAAAGAGCATCGTTACCATTTTGTCAGTATTTAAAAAAAGTTTGTTGTGTTTGATCCACTTTTCTACCTCTGTGTAATTGTTCTTGCAGCACGGCCTCCAGCTGCGGGAGATTTGGTTTGCTGGTATAGATTACGGTGTTGTCTGCGTACATGTGTACAGTTGAGGCTTTGCAGACGTTGGGCAGATCATTTATGAATATCGTGAATAGCAGGGGCCTAGTATTGAGTCTTGGGGTACACCGCAAGTGACTGGGAGGGGGAGGGAGGAGCTGCCAGAAACGGACACCTGTTGCCATCGGTCGAAACCAGGTTAGCGTGTGATCACCAATACCAGAGTCTTTAAAGTTTTTTTAACAAGATGCCATGGTCTACTGTGTCAAAGGCTTTGGCAAAATCAAGGAAGATGGCTCCAGTTAGGTCTCCTTGTTCCATCCCAGCTTGGATATCATTGCAGACTTTTAAAAGGGCGGTTGTCGTGGAGTGATTTGGACGAAAGCCGGATTGATCCGTGGTTAAGTAGTTTCAATATTGATAATAATCACGTAATTGTGTGTAGACTAATACCAGTAATGTGTCTCTAAATTATAGTAAATGATGCTAGAAATTATTTGGCATAAAAAGATACTTTGTTTCAGTTCGAAATGTTCTTTATATTTATTTAAGTGATAGGTCATATGAATATTTGTCTTAAGGGTCTATTCACAAAGCACTGCGATTGTATGCAATTTTTCAGTGCCCTTCAGTGATTCCATCTTGCCAAAAATATGGTGAATTCACTATTTTGGGAATGTTCACTATGTTTTCTGAAAATTGAGAAAATTGAGAAAAAAAGAAGCTCCTACTAAGAGTTTAAATCAATAAAAAGTATTAAAAATGTGTCTAAATAATAGGATAGGTCCTTTAAAAATATAATAGAAATGTCTGTTACAATGAAATAAAAAAAGTCTTACAGGGTAATTCAAAGAGATCCGAACTGCTTGAGAAAGGTAACCGAATGCTGAAAATCAGTGTTCGGTTACCTTTCTTGGCCACTCGGCTATCCAGAGAGCAGGCAATTCGCCAAATCCTGGCGAATTGCCTCCACATACATTGCCTGTTCGGTGCCTGTTTGAGGGCAGTGAAATCCCCATAAAAAAGCACTGCTTCGTCTATTCAGAGAACACAAACCAGCAGTGAAAGGTTCCCGGAATGCCCTGCCATTCGGTGGTTTCATGCGGCAGATTTATACAGGCGAATACCATAGGCTTGAATGTTAAAAATATTCCCGTTTTAATTCAATATCTAATAAACTGTTCATTATAAAATTCTGCAGTAAAGAGTCTCTTTATTTATAGATTTTGTAGGATATTTTAAGCATTATTCTGTTTATTTTTTTAAGTTTACTTATTTTTTCTGTAACAGCCCTTTTTATTATCATTCCCTGGACCTCATATGTAAATTTCAGACATTTTCGCTCAGTAGTTTCTTTGCAAACAGTGTTTCACTTTTCAAACATTCAAGCAAACTGTTTTCCTAATTTATTCCCTGCATTCGTCTACGGTGTCCTCCGGTGGCTGCGCTGTGTGATCGGCTCCTGCTCGGATTTTTCCGTGGTTTTCGGTGGGTTAATCCAGATGTTTTATGCGGGTTTTCAGCGTGCATTCGCCGGTTTTGCGGTGAGTTTTCGGCAGGTTTGCGGCGGCCTTTCCCTGCAATTCGGGGACCCTGTGGTACTTGCTGAATACACCGCAGGGTCGCCGAATAGGGATCGGCAAAACGAACCGAATTGAAGAGAACGAAAAGTCACCGAACGTGCAGTGACTTCGTGCAGTGACTTTTCGATTCTCTTTGAATAACCCTGTTAATATATTTTAAAAAAATCTGTAAAAAAAAATATGAAAAATAAAAAAGTTCTTTTAAATGTTAAATAATAATAAATCTTCTGGAAAAAAAAATGAAAAGAATAAATGGTCTTTTTTTAAGAAAAAAAAGGATTTACATTTTTTACATTGAAACCTATTGGATTTGTCTGTTTAAACCTGTCAAATTGAAACAACGAAATTGGGGAATTTAGCTGCAATTTCAGTGCAATTCAGCGTCTGTGAATAGAAGGCACGATAGTCTTCTGTGGGATTCTGTGCTACTGAACGCCAGAGTTGCAGCAAAACGCGCCGTATTTCCCTGTCAATTTACCTGTATTTGGCGAATTCACAACATTGTGAATACATGAATTGCCCTGCAATTCGGTGCAATTTCTGGACCAATTCGGTGGTTAGTGAATAACCCCTTAATTTTTGCCTACCTAACACAGAATTTGTGAATAAAATCCAGGGTGAGAGAGCTGTGAGGAGATGTGGGGGGCTGTGAGTAGATATGGGGCTGTGAGGAGATGTGGGGGGCTGTGAGGAGATATGGGGCTGTGAGGAGATGTGGGGGGCTGTGAGGAGATGTGGGGGCTGTGAGGAGATGTGGGGGGCTGTGAGGAGATGTGGGGGGCTGTGAGGAGATATGGGGCTGTGAGGAGATGTGGGGGGCTGTGAGGAGATATGGGGCTGTGAGGAGATGTGGGGGGCTGTGAGGAGATATGGGGCTGTGAGGAGATGTGGGGGGCTGTGAGGAGATGTGGGGGGCTGTGAGGAGATATGGGGCTGTGAGGAGATGTGGGGGGCTGTGAGGAGATATGGGGCTAGGAGGAGATGTGGGGGGCTGTGAGGAGATATGGGGGCTGTGAGAAGATGTGGGGTCTGTGAAAAGATGTGGGGGTCTGTGAAAAGATGTGGGGGTCTGTGAGGAGATATGGGGGGCTGAGGAGATATGGGGCTGTGAGGAGATATGGGGGGCTGTGAGTATATATATATAGGGGGCTGTGAGGAGATATGGGGGCTGTGAGGAGATATGGGGGGCTGTGAGTATATATGGGGGTCTGTGAGGAGATATGGGGGTATGTGAGGAGATATAGGGGTATGTGAGGAGATATGGGGGGCTGTGAGGATATATGGGGGGGGTGCTGTGAGGAGATGAGTAGTGAACCCGCTCACCAGTCTTAATGTACGGAGCAGCCCATGGCAGTACAATACAATGGCGGACACAGGCTCGCTCTCCCCTGTGGGCTGTGCACTTTGTGCCTGACCCCTGACTATCTCGGGATTACACGGGACAATAGAGCCATTTAGACAGGAGGGAAATCTGATCCTGTTGCTTTAAAGCTCTCTCTCTCCTCCCTCCCCCCACTCGGTGACGTTTTTCTCTGGAGGAGGAGGGGGTTGGGATTAAGGGAGGGAGATTTGGCAAGGAAAGATGAGAAGGGAGCAGAGACACAGAGAGGGAGAGATCGCTGCGCCTCCTGTCCCCGCCGTATCCCGTGCGGACCGATTCACCGAGCACAGTGTGTCTCCGCGTGTAGTGCCGCATCCCGGCTGGCTGTGAGGGAGGTTTTCGGGATTAAGGACCGACACCGGCTGGGGAAGGATTTATAGCACCGTGCCAAGGCTGATCTGGGCATCTCTGTACCCACAGCATTCGGGACCCCCCCCCCCCTGCAATCTGAGCTGCACAGGAGTCACTGCATACACCCTTTATAAGACTGGGGAGCGTGCATTGTGCCCAAGATTGGATTTTCCACCATTTACACCGTTGGGATAAACCAGAGCCAAGGGATCCCTGAGCTGAGCTGAGGTGAGCATCACTGCCCAGTCCTAAAGCAGAGCAGCGCAGTGTGGGTTTGCAGGTTGTGGCGCTGGGTTTGCAAGCTGGTGCTGCACGGCACTTGGTTTGCAGGCTGGGTGTTGTGGCGCTGGGTTTGCAAGCTGGGTGTTGTGGTGCTGTGCGGGTTTGCAGGTTGTGGTGCTGTGCGGGTTTGCAGGTTGGTGCTGCACGGCACTTGGTTTGCAGGCTGGGTGTTGTGGTGCTGTGCGGGTTTGCAGGTTGTGGCGCTAGGTTTGCAAGCTGGTGCTGCACGGCACTTGGTTTGCATGCTGGGTGTTGTGGCGCTGTGGGTTTGCAGGTTGTGGCGCTGTGCGGGTTTGCAGGTTGGTGCTGCATGGCACTTGGTTTGCAGGCTGAGTGTTGTGGCGCTGGGTTTGCAAGCTGGGTGTTGTGGTGCTGTGCGGGTTTGCAGGTTGTGGTGCGGGTTTGCAGGTTGGTGCTGCACAGCACTTGGTTTTCAGGCTGGGTGTTGTGGTGCTGTGCGGGTTTGCAGGTTGTGGTGCGGGTTTGCAGGTTGGTGCTGCACAGCACTTGGTTTTCAGGCTGGGTGTTGTGGCGCTGTGCGGGTTTGCAGGTTGGTGCTGCACAGCACTTGGTTTTCAGGCTGGGTGTTGTGGTGCTGTGCGGGTTTGCAGGTTGGTGCTGCACAGCACTTGGTTTTCAGGCTGGGTGTTGTGGCGCTGTGTGGGTTTGCAGGTTGTGGCGCTGTGTGGGTTTGCAGGTTGTGGCGCTGTGTGGGTTTGCAGGTTGTGGCGCTGTGTGGGTTTGCAGGTTGGTGCTGCATGGCACTTGGTTTGCAGGCTGAGTGTTGTGGCGCTGGGTTTGCAAGCTGGGTGTTGTGGTGCTGTGCGGGTTTGCAGGTTGTGGTGCGGGTTTGCAGGTTGGTGCTGCACAGCACTTGGTTTTCAGGCTGGGTGTTGTGGCGCTGTGCGGGTTTGCAGGTTGTGGCGCTGCACGGCACTTGGTTTGCATGCTGGGTGTTGTGGTGCTGTGCGGGTTTGCAGGTTGTGGCACTGGGTTTGCAAGCTGGCGTGCACGGCACTTGGTTTGCAGGCTAGGTGTTGTGGTTCTGCGTGGCACTGGGTTTGCAGGCTGTGGTGCTGGGTGGGTTTGCAGGTTGGCTCTGCATGGCCTGCGTGGGTTTGCAGGCTGTGGCGCTGCGTGGGTTTGCAGGTTGTGGCTCTGCTTGGCACTGGGTTTGCAGGCGGTGGCGCGGCACAAAGCAGTGTAGACTTGCAGGACATGGAGGTGCCCAAGCACTGTGCACATTGCTGTGTATATGTGGAGTTTGGGGGCAGGGATTTCTTGCTGACTAGCACAGTAGTCTGGACTGTAAGGGGGGGGTGGAGAAATGAGTTTGTATATGTAAAAGGGGGGGGTGGGTAAGAGCTAGTAAGTGGGCTGCAAGATCTACACGTGCGTGAGGCAGATCTGCTGTGGTGCCTCCCTGGCAGGCTGTGGCGGGCCTTTTTTTTTTTTTTTTTTTTTTTTTTTAAGCTCTTGATTTGTGTCTAGCTCTGAGCACTGACTTGATACAAAGTTTTCATAGTATCAAATGTGATCCTTCTCCTCTTCCAGTGCCAAGAGGATGGATGATGGTTAAAACCCCCTCTGGCAGCATAATGGGTAATTATAGGGTGGTTACCAAGTCCTGACTCTACAGAAATATTTCATACGCTGCACGTTGCCCATATCCACACCTAATATTATTATTCTTCAAAATAATATGTTCCAGACTTCAGAGTTCTTGGTCTTTTTATGTTTTTTTTTTTTTTATTCCAGGTTGAATTTATTCTCAAACCTAGGAGCCAGTAAGAAACCCTAAACCCAGCTAGCTACTCTGGTTTGGGAGCCGCGTCGTGCTCTGCATACAGATGTGCGTAGAATAATCAAAATATTTTGGGAGTCAGAAGTGAAAGTCTAGGAGTCAGTGACTGCCTGGCACCACGGTATGTGTCAGGCCTAAAGCGTGCTGACGAAGCCCAACGGACAACTCTGTGTTCGTTTCACCCGTCATTTGGTTCAGATCTGTTTTTGTGGTTTGGCAGTAAGGCACTTAATAATGAACCAACATCTTCCATAAGTACCAAGGGTCTTTAAAGTCAATGCATTTATGAAATGTTTCCATCATTGGTCTTTTAAGGGGTTAATCTCAGTGGCAGAGAGCAAGACTCTCATGGATATTTACTGAACTAGACATTGTGCAAGTTTGGGAGTTTTTAACACTTCTAATCTTGAAGGGGAGTAAAAACATCACCAACTTGCCTATTTTTCCAGCCTAGTTGTTCTGGTTTAACCTCTCCCTCCCCCATCCCTTCCTACTCTCTGCCGGTTAGTAGGGATTGGTTGGGGGTTTACTTTGATGCCTCGCTCCTTCACAGACCCTGGCCTTTAAATTCATTTAGATTGATTTTTCAAGCCGTATCACTTTCAAAGCGAGCTGGGCTGGAGAAACATCTCATGTTCTCTCCGCAACCCTGTCTCCATAAGGATATTATGCGGAATCGCCTCTAAATACTTTTTCCGTGGAGATACCGTTTCTTCCGGGTAAGCATTTTTTCGTATTCTTCTCGCAGGAAAAGAACACTCAGGTGACCTCTGAGTCGTAGAATAATCTGCGCACCACAAAATAGAAAGTAATGGAAAAAATTCAATTTTTAGAGATAAATAATTATTTTATATCCTACTTCTGTTCATCACGTGGAAGCTGGTCCTGGCGACAACGGATCCAGTGATCTCTTATAAAGTGCGGATTAATCTGCCTGATCATAATGTAGGCTTGTCTCTAGGTTACCATGTTCCTTCTGCTCAACTCCACCCTCTCTCTTGCACAAACAAATGTCTTAAAGCTGGTTTAGTATTATTCAGCCTCAAAAGTATCATGACTGGCATATTCTCGACCTTCCTCGACCCTCCATTTTTCAGTCTTTCTTCTTTTGACCCCAAGTGTCCTCTGTAAACCCAGGATTTAGAGGCCCTCCATGCAGGACCAATATTTCTTTGCAGTGTCAGTGTAACCTGCATACTGAAGGAATATTGCCCCAACACCTGATTCTATCTCCTGTCCTGTGACAACATTGCCAGATAAAACAAATTTTATAAAGTATTTTACCAGGAAGGATACATTGAAATTTTCTCATTTCCAAGTATGTCCTGGGTTCAAGAACATTAAATTTTTACAGTACAGAAAGGTGAAGCGCCCACTAGAAATTAGTGTACAATCCGCTCGCTAGACGTTGTACATGGAGGTTCCTCTAAAAAACCTTAAAGGGACACTCTAAGCAACATGACCACCTAAGCTATTTTAGGTGGTCATGATACCCGGAGTATCCTGCTCTCTGTCCCCCCTCCCTCCACTCAGCGGTTCAGCTGTAAATGCTGAAAACAGCTGAGAGAGGCGGAGAACTTTACTCCGCCCTCCCAGCTGTCAGTCAGCAGAGCGGGAATCATATTTCCCGCTTCTGCCGACTTTTGCCGAGTAGGAGAAAGCGCGATGATGTCTCCAACTCAGCGCAGAAGCTGGCGGCTCCCTCTGAGGGTTAGTGTTGCGCGCATCCTCTTGGGCGCAACACTAATCCTCAGAGGGAGCCGGGAGGAAGCCTGAGGATTGGCTGGCTTACGTGAGAGGCGCGCTTCTCACGTAAACCAGAAGGCGAGTCGGATAGAAGGACGGGAGCGGAAGAGGGAGGTGAGTATAAAATACTTTAGGCTAAGTATTACAGTTACAAAAACAAAAAATAACAATTTATTAAGGGAATAGGGATAGGTTAGGATTAAAAAACGGGGGGGGGGGGTGAGTTTTTGTTAGTGTCCCTTTTAACCAATAGAACATACAGAAAAACAACGTAGCGCCAATGAACATCAGCCCACCGGTTAGCAAGATTATACACCCTGCATGTCCGTGAATGTAGTATTCTTTTATCCAAAAATTGTCTCCTTTTTCAGGGGAAGTCTATTCAACAGTGCTGCAGAGGGAAAACCAGGATTGCGCAGTATGTAACCCGAAACAGCGCTGTCCTAGGAGTGGCTTTGACCAGTTGCATAAACCTTATCTCTGCTAGAAAGCCACAGTGCAGCATAGCATGGATTTTAGGGTTCTGTGTAATAACAGACCCAGGATGCATAAAAGTGAGACAGAGGTCATTTGTGTATCCTACCCAGAATTCCTTGCTGCATATGGGGAATGTGGCACAGGAGCTCTGGGATGCAATTCATCGAATTGCTGTGATGTGCAAGTGGCTTCTGCATTAATAAACACAATTCTAGTGTGGAGGCCTTTTATCTCCCTTTTAGTCCTCCACCACAACCCTTGTAGATTCAGGTTTGAAGATAGTCATAAGAGTATCCCACTCACATTTTCATGAGCCCACACCTGGCTCTGGGGTAGATCTCCTCCTTTATGGGACTTTTATCTGTTTCTTCAGGTGCTCATTAACCCCTTGGTGGATTTCAATAGGGTTTCTCTGCAGTGGAAATGGACGTATACCAGAGATACCCCTAGTGTAATATTGTAGTCAAACAGTTGGAGATAAACTGGCTTGTCAGTATAACTCCCATATCCCTGAGCCCCAAATGGCTCAGACAAATGCATATAAGTAAATCCCGAAACCACCTGGGACAGAATATAGGCAATCGGCAGTTTTTAAAAGCATTTATTTATAACCATAAAACAAAGCCTAGCTACCAGGACGTGTTTCACCGGAATGGCTTCCTCAACTGGTATTCCTCCATGGAATACCAGTTTGAAGGAACCATTCTGCCGAAACGCGTCCTGGTAGCGCTGCTTTGTTTTATTTGTATATTACACTAGGGGTATCCCTGATATACGTCTATTTAGTCTATAGGAGCAGCCTATTCAGGTAGGGTGGTAGCTTCCCAGAAAAGCGCTTAAACACCAGGTTGGAAAGGTGAAGGGTGATATTTTATTCAGATATGAGAAAGTTGAAGTGACTATTGGAAAAGTGAAATGTTTTTATGATTGTATTCTTAGTGAAAATAAGGGCTGTTTGTGGGACGCATGCTTCTCTAGGTAGCCGGCTGACATTTTCTTTTTCCAGTTTCATAAACCATGTCATTATTCAGGTGCAGATGTTGTATTGTTTTCCACAGAAACCTGTGTTGGATGTTTATTTATTTTTATAAAAGGATTTTACCAGGAAGGATACATTGAGATTTCTCTCGTTTTCAAGTATGTCCTGGGTTTCGACACCCTGATGTAAAGCAGGGTCTACACTAAGGCCCCGTTTACACTGAAAAGCGTGATTTTCATATTCGCAACGTCGTGATTTTGCAAAGCACAAACAATGAAGAAGAAAAAAAAAAAAAGCAAAAGAGGTTCATGTACCAGCGACATCGCGCTGCAAGATGTGAACAGCTCCATTGAAAATGCTACACAGCGCAGCAAAATCCACGTGATAAATCGCACAGTGTGAACGGGGCCTCAATGTAGCTTTTTGATGCATACATGTTGTGTAGGCCCTGGTTTAGTCATTGCCATACATGTTTGTTTTTAATTTGGGTCAGCTTGGTTTATTACCCTGCATAAGACAGCATGCAGCACCGCAATCTGCAAGGGCCGACGGATTCCTAACTTTGTGTAAAGTGGTCAGGCTTTGGAGATATTTGATTTTTATCATTTTTTTTTTAAAAAAATTGTTTTTCAAGGAGCCATCTGGCATCAAGGTGTGCAGTATCATTTTATAGTAAATCCATCAGGCTTCCTGTTTGAGGCCTCACCTGTTCCTTCATCACCTCCCTGAAATGAAAGGCTGAGCGTGTGTGTGCATGGCTCAGGCGTTGGCGCGGAGCCAGTCTCTTCTAGCTTGCTGCACATGTTGAAGGGCCTGGTTTACCTCCTGACTGCTCCTGGCTTTTGTTTGTATTTCTGGAAGAAATGGAGGAGGGGGGGGGGATGCAATAATAGTGGTGGGCAGACCTTCCACTTAGCTGAGATTGAGCTGATGTTTGCCTAGTGTTGTCTGAGCACTATGTAAAGATGGCTGACCTTTGGCCTCTCCTTCAGCAGACTAAACCCCCCCCCCCCAGCTCAGCCCAACAGACTGCTCACACTGGCAGTGTTTTTACAGTGTTAATACTATTTCTTTTATCTTCACTTTCAATTGGTTCAATCCCAAATTGAGTCTCCAGGGCCCAGGGAAAACCCGTCACATAAAATAAACCCGACTTGCCCTCTACCGCGAATACGATGCGTACACTTACTGTAAATGCTTCATCCGGTAGCCATTTCCACATACAAATATTGATTTCGTAACGTGACCGTGCAGATATGAATCCCTGAAGGACCTATTCGCTAAGCAGGAAATTGTGGTACACTGACCATAAAACACAGGTCAAATTAAGTATAGATGCTTCCGATATGGCTGTCCTGGCGTTGTTCTCTAATCTTCTCATTTTTTTTTTTATAGGGGAACCCCTCCCCCCCCCTTTTTTTTTTTCTTTGAAACATTTAATTCGGGTTTTATTCACATATCTACTGTTTTGGTCTTTTTAAACATTAAGAGACTGAGAGGGGTTTGTCACGTCCCCATGTTCAGCTTCATAGTTGCTTTGGGTTTTTTCACCTGTTCGTTCTTCAAATTATCACTTTACCTTTTTATATTTCCAGTAGATGTTCATTTTTTTTTTTTTTTCAGTCTGCCATGCCTCCCCCCCCCCCAATATGTTCCTCAATTTCTTTCCCTTCCTGTACACTTCCCCCCCCCTTTTTTTAACCGTCAAACAGCTGTTGCGCAGGTTAACAATCACTGACGGAGATTGTAGGAACCTATAATTATTATACCACTAAGGCAGATTTTTGACTTATCCATCATAATTGGCATAACTCCTCTGCATCAAAAAGCTACATTGAGGCCCCGTTCACACTGTGCGATTTATCACGTGGATTTTGCCGCGCTGTGTAGCATTTTCAATGGAGCTGTTCACATCTTGCAGCGCGATGTTGTCGCTGGTACATGAACTTTTTTTTTTTTTTTCTTCATTGTTTGTGCTTTGCAAAATCACGACGTTGCGAATATGAAAATCACGCTTTTCAGTGTAAACGGGGCCTTAGTGTAGACCCTGCTTTACATCAGCGTGTCGAAACCTGAATTCCTTTCTGTTGGAGTAAAAATTCCTTATTAGTCGGTCTATAGTTGCTAAGCGGACATACATGGGGTGCAACCAACCACAGCTTGTAGTCTGACAGTCTAAGGTTGGCTAACATGGCCCACCAGATTTCTTGGAACTATGTTTCCTATAAGGATCAGTCAATCTGATTACCTGAATTTCGTGGGAGATTTAGTTTTTTAAAACATCTGGGGGGGCAAGGTTTGCTGACCCTGGTCTGTTTCCTAGAGTGTGAAACAGAATTGAGCTACCTAACCCTGTCCTGCGGTACTGCAATTAGCCGTATCACTGGTAGGAAAGGCTGGCTGTACTGTAACGATGCTCTGGTCAAGTAAGAATGTCTAAAGCATGGCCTCTTTATGGTCCCAGTATTGGTGGTTTTAGCTCTTGTTTGTTTTTTTTCTTCTGGAGTGCTTGACTAACCCTTCAGTTGCTATGACTGTATTGACTATGAAATATTTCTCGTGTGTATACTTTTGTTTTGTTTTTAGTTTGTGCAGAATGTTTGAGTCAATTTCTCTTTTTTTTTTTTTTTTTTCTTTTTCATGCTTGCTACTTTATTTCGTACATCTTTCGCCCCCTTTCTGTCTCCGTTCATCCAGGTTCATGGCTGTACTAAATGCAGACTGAGGTTTTGGATTATCTGTTACATGAATGGGTGGATGTTCCAATTAACCAGCAATAATGGAGAATTAGCTCGGCAACGTAATCTCCCCAGCTTTGTCCTGTGTGATGCAGAGTGAGGGCAGGGCTCCTCTGCAGCACCGCTTCTAATCTAATGTATTACATTACCTATATGAGCTCATAATAAATCCAAGAAGCCCGTATTCACCGGATCCTAGAATTTTCATTTATCTTCTGACATTTTCAGGGTAACCGTCCAGAAAAGATTTCCCTGCCCTATAGAAATATGTAGGTGATTTGTAGGTTTTCTTGCTGGTCCCTAAACTGGCTACAAATATTTGTTTTTTTAAATCTTTTCCCATGTCTGTTTGAGGAGGTTTTTGTTTTCTGGTGGTCAATCCTTAATGCTTATACACTTTTGCTAATCACTTGGCCTGTTTTCTCCTTTTTGCTTTTCCCATAATCCTTTTTATTTTAAATACAAATGGATCTTTTCATCATTTTTCCTGTGGTGGGTGTTTTTTTTTTTTTTCTTTTAACCTCCCCTATCTTCTAATATGATTATTTATTCTCCTCCTTTTGAAACGGGGGGGGGGGGGGGGTGGCTTCTATTGCCAGAATCTTAGGCATTGCATTGTGAGGCACTTTAGCCTTCACAGGTTCAAATTGCACATCTTCTGTAAAGTGATCAGTCTTTCAACAAGCCATGAGTTCTGTGTGGGTACCAGCCAGGTTCTTACAGGTAGAGATCTGTCCAGAAGTTTCAAGGGGCTGAATCCTAACGGGTGATAAACACATTGAAGAATGTTGCACTTATTTCCCTGTGAGTAATATGTATAAAGAAACCTGAGAGTTTTGACATTTGGTAAATCGATTCCCTGTGTTGTCTCACATCTTTTGTGATGACCAGGTGTGTTGTGCTAAATGCTTGTCTGATGGGAATATATATATATTCCCAATTTTCTCCTGTTGACGACTAAAGAATCTGGCCCTTGTAGGCCAGTAGTGTCTGCAGGTGGCAACCAAGATTATGTCAATGAAATTTCCTGATTGAGGTTACTTGTTGTGGAAATCTAGTTAGCAAACTCTTGCTGTGTCTCAATTATCACACTTTCATGTCAGGGCCAGCTGAAAGGTATTCATTCAGCTGTAATCAAAGTGGCGCTTCACCAGTCTTGAGGCTAGAAAAGCATCACTGCAGCTATGTCTTCAATATCTGGGGTTCCAGGTTTTATCCAATTTTTGGACCTTTTTTTTATTTGGATCAAAGTGCTATAGAGTCTCTGGGCAATACCATAACCTTCCTATACCATGCTGGTAATGCTTCTGCACAAATCCAATGGTTATGAGAAGGAACGTCACAGGCCTGGATTGTTTGTTAAATATTTGAAATTGGGTTTTGAAACATTTGATCCTGGGAGCCATTGGCTCCCAGAGCTTGAAAAACTCCTGGCTCCTAAAGAATAGGTATCGGTTTCCTAGACTTGCTATCAAATACAAGCGTTACCTATTTACTGGCTCCATAAAGCGTCAGGATTTTTCCATCGCAGTCTATAGAAGCAACTGGGTCTGATTCCTAAAAACATGCAAATGGCACCTTGATTTTCTTAGGTCTGTGGCCTGCATAAGTCAATGGCTGGTGAAGCACTGTCCCTCCCCTCCAGCCCAAAATACATTGGGCACTATTACAAAGTTGCTGCTAACGTTGCTGCTGTTGTAAACTTCCCAGAGCCATTATAGTCTATGGAGTTGTTACATTTAAAACAGCGCTGGTTAAGGCTCCTGTCAGACGAGCGCAGTGAACGTCTGTTTTTGCGCACATAACGTCTGTCGCAACATAGAATAATCGCCAATGGAGCCCTCCACACAAAGTGCGTCCACACTGAACTGCAGGCGCTCAACGCACGCGGCAAACGGATCCAAGTTAGGCCCGCTAGAACGGACGTGCGGAGTGCGCTGCGTCCGCATAGCTTTGTGTGTGAGTGAACGAGGTCAGACGGACTGCATTTGTGTGTTCAGCATATTTGACGTACAAAATGTTTTTCATTTATTTTCCCTGCGACATTTGTCAAAAATAACGGCAGTTAAAAAAAACTGACGGTGTGGCCACTACTGCGTCTTCCATCAAAGTGCGTACGTACAGTCCGTACAAAATGCGCTCGTCTGGCACTGTGTGTGTTCTGTGATCTGCATGTTGTCCCCTCATCTGTTTGCATTTCTTGCAGGAAGGGGAAAATAAATGACTAAATCTCAGAGCTGGTGGACTCCTATCTCTGAACCAGTGTAGACCGCCACCAGGCCCCTGTGGGTAGCTGTGCTGCAGTATGGTCTGCACTGTCATTTGGTTCAGACTACCCACATCAAAATACACGCATCACTCTGACACCTCATCTCAAAGTGCTGCGCAAAAGGGCTTTAGGCTGGTCGTCCACTGGGTTTGTAGTCGTACGACAGACTTTGGTCGTCTGTAGTTTGACCTCCAGGTCGTACGACTAGGGTCGTCCACTAGAAGCGACTACAGAAAACCCAGGTCAGACATCTCTGGTCATTCCATTAGCGTATTTGTGGGAAAACTGCAGTAACCCATAGAATATATAAGCGTACCTCAGACTATATCAAAATCGAAGTTTGAATGTAAACATGTGCCTAAAATATACACTTTGCACAGAAGGTTCGATGGCACAGCTGCAAAGGAGCCATAGTATGTTTCCCCTACCCTCAAAATTAGATTAATAAGCGGGGCTAGTCCCATCTGTCTCCCTTGCACAATAAAATCCCCCCCCCCCCCCTTGCTTCTCAGCATCCATATTGTGATGTATGTTGTACCAGGTCGTTCCCATTAGAATGGGAGAGTTCACTAGTCTGATTAAAGTTGTCTGACGGAAGTCCGAGGGTTGAATCTCTTCTGTTTTGTGGCATTAGTCAGACAACTACAGACCCAATGGGTGACCAGCCTAAGGCCCCGTTCACACCTCAGCGTTTTTCATATGCGCATAATATGCACAAACGCGTATGAAGAACGTGCATTAGTGTGTTCACGCTGCAGTCTATGGCCACAAATGCACTGCAATACGCCCCAAAGAAGCTCATGTACTTCTTTGGGCATAGGGCGTTTTACAGCACGTTCATACGCGTTGTAAAATGCCCAGGTGTGAACGGGCTCCACAGGAAATCATGGGATTTCCATGTTTAGGAGTTTTTTTTTTTTTTTTTTTTTTTTTTTTAGAGCGCGTAGGAACGCGCTGTAAAACGCCCAGGTGTGACCAGGGCCTTTCTGTGTGCCAACAGGTGCAGATGGCATTTTCTCTCCATACGTCCACCAGGGATGCATCAGAATCTACAGGGGCCCAATGGCTCCATGGGGCCCAAGTACCCTGGAACCAGTGAGGCTCTGTTTCAAAATGCCTTCTACGACATGTTCAGGTCTAGGGTTGATCTGAACTTGTGAGACCCTGATCTAATTGATGGCAAGTGATTAACAATGAACAGTGTTATGTTTATATCCCTGATGAACTTTGCTCCTAGGACCCACCACTATGCTGCAATGTATTTTTCTTGCTGGCAATTATCTCTCCAGGCGCCGAGTATATGCTGTTAAAATGTTTGGGGAACGGCATTATCTGACATTTTTTGCTATTTGCACATGGAATAGTTTTCTGCTTGGTTAGACTGTACAGGATGCTCATTAATGTGCTTATACACTTCTTTCATCCAAAGCCGTCTGTGTTTATTCATGAGGAATACACACTGCAGATATCTCCACTTCAACCGTCTGACAGGTAAACAGGACAGCCCTGTTTAGTAACCATATTATTATTCAGTCCCGGTTTATGGGCCAATATTATGAAAACAGAGCACGGTTAGTCATGTGTTTATGGGATGTTGGGTGTCATACTGTGCACTCTGCCATTTTATTTGTTTACGGAACATAAGGCTGTGTTATACTGAGCATATCACGTTATAGCTTATTCTGCTGTGATGTCCAGTGTGTTATTAAATGTGCGTTCTGTATCTCTGGGCAGCATGACTGGGTAAGGCTAGGGACAGATGAGCGCATTTTCTGCGGCCACCGTCAAAATGTACGTCGATGCGTGCGCACGCATTTTTTCACGGAATACGCTTAAGTGGTCAGACGATGCGCAATTCTGGACGTATTTCATGACGATGGGGTAAAAAGAAGTCTAGGGAAATCCGGCTGTTTGAACGTTATGTTGGCCGCACACTAGCAGCGTCTGACATCTCCTAATCACGCACACACGCTGCCATGCGGCCGCAGCGCACTCTGTACGTCAGTACCAGCGGTTTAACGTTCTCGAAAAATGCGTTCATTTTCCACTTGCGTTGCGCGGCCGGACTTTTGTGCGACCGTACTTCGTATATTGGCTGTCATTGCCCGGCATCTGCTGCTAGTGCGGCCGTGATTATGTGCGCCAGAACGCGCGTTCGCACTGCCTCAGTCTGACCCTAGCCTTACAGATCAGATGACCCTTCTCTGAAATGATGTGTTGTATCCTGTTTGGCATATTGTGGAATATAAATACATGGTGCTGTCAAACACCGCCACTTATTGAATATTGTGTCTATCATTGCTGGATATAGAAACATAGAAAAATGTCGTCAGATAAGAACCTTTCGGCCCATCTAGTCTACCCAATTACATGGATACTTTACCTGGATTTATCTTTTGTTTAGGATAGCCTTATGCCTATCCCATCCCTGCTTAAATTCAATTACTGTTTTGGCCTCTACCACTTCAACTGGAAGGCTGTTCCATGTATCCACCACCCTCTCAGTAAAATAATGCTTCCTGATGTTACTTTTAATCCTTTGCCCCTCTAATCTATGTCCTTTTTGTTTCCTTTTAAATATACTCCCTTCCTCTACCTTGTGGATTCCCTTTACGTATTTAAATGTTTCTATCATATCTCCTCTGTCTCGTCTTTTTTCCAAGCTGTACATGTTAAGATCATTAAGCCTTTCCTGGTAACTTTTCTCCTTCAAGCCGTACACCATTTTAGTAGCCCTTCTCTGAACTCTCTCGAAGATGTCTATATCCTTGTGAGCCCTTAAGAAATAAACTACATGTTTTATAATCTGTTTATGGATTATTGGGTTGATTTGTATAGTTACATAATTATTGATGTTTACAGAGTTTTGGATTTTGTGTTTTTGTTCAAATCCAGGGCACTGGTTCCTAAAGTGTTTGAATTATCCTACACAAAAATAAAAATTTTCTAATATACTCCTAAATATAACTGGCTCATAATGCTACTATTTTGTCTATGGCCGTGTTTCCCAAACCTGTCCTCGGGACAATCAACTAGGCCAGATTTTGCAGATCACCTTGCAGGATTCAGTCTGCATTTCCCCAATTACTGAGCAGCCAATCATATCACCTGTGCTGAGCTTCAGATATCTGGCAAACCTGGCGAGGCGGAGGGTCCTGAGGGACAGGTTTGGGAAGCACTACACCTACTGCTATACATGGGGACTCCTAGAGGGGTGAAGACACTCAAGACATTGTGACCACTCAAATAACATTGCAAAATATCCCTTTTTAAAAAAAGATTATCCAGCTTCTTCTTGATCAGTAAGCCCCCCCCCCCCCGGCTCCATTCCATTTTGGAGGCCCATGGCTCACATAGATATTGCTTTTTTCTGGTGGCAAACAGCTGAGTGTGGCTTGGGATGTATTTCTTGGTGCTCAAAAGCTTGGGCAAAACTAGGCTCCTATACACCAGTGTTTCCCAAACCTGTCCTCGGGACCCTCAACCAGGCCAGGTTTTGCAGATCATCTTGGGGAAATGCAGACTGAATCCTGTAATCACTGAGCAGCCAATCATATCACCTGTACTTCAGATATCTGTCAAACCTGGCGAGGCGGAGGATCCTGAGGACCGGTTTGGGAAGCCCTGTACCTTAGGGCAGTGTTCAAATCAGGTGTGTATGGTTGATTCATGGCATTCACAATACATATTTTTGGAATGTTATGTGTTGATTATATATGCGAATGTGCTACACGATTTTCAATAAGTCTTGAAATAAGCGGTGTGTGTGTGCGCATGGTTTATTGGACGGTGTTCCATGGTATGTTGTGCATGTTCCGCCTTGTTACATTGTGTTTTTTCCCCTCCATCCATGTATCATTCATGGCACAGGACTCTGAGCTCAATCCTCTCGCTATGCAGCTTCCTGCAGGAAGAGTTAACTCCGTTCATTCCCTACTCCACCTTCTTGTTAATGAAGGGGGGAAGCAGGCTTTGTTAGGAGGAGGAAATGTGTCTTTTTAAGCCAGCTAACCAAATCCCCAGGAAGCGTATCCTGTTTTAAAGCCCCCACCTTCTCCTGTTCACACAGGGACACTCCACCCTGTGATTTATACAGGGGTTAATGAAATCACAAGTGCACCCCCTCATTTTTCTGTCTGTGTGCGTGAAGGGGGGGGGTCCAGTGTTATATTAAAAAAATTCTCTTCGATTTAAAGGGAAGAGAAACCAGATCCTACTCCTCTCCATGTCCATGGGCCCCATCATTTCTACACCTGACAAAGCAACGCACCATGTGATGCCTTCTTGCACTTGCAGGTTTCAGATTTAAATGGCTCCATTACGGTCTTGTATTCCATACAATGCTAATATCCTTAATCTGTCATCTCATATAGCCTAAAGAAAGTGCCCTTTTGGCCTGTAATACACTGATGTTGTCACGCAATCCAATCTGCTTCAGTGTGTCTGATAATGCATTAGCGCTGATCTAAAATCCTCCAGTTGACTGACTTTCTGTTCGTGTCCATGATCGTAAATGTGTTCATTAAATACGCTTCTGCGTCTGTATGCTGTGTATATTGTGGTCGTTTAAAGGAGCTCAAAATTTCATTAAAATCTGTTATTTTAAGCAAGTGATGGTGCTTTTTATTTCTTGGTTCCCAGTGAAATAAGTATTGTTTGTTGTAGCGGCCACATACATCCAGTTTATGGGTCTTGGATGATGAAAATGGGAATGTGACTTCTACAGCAATTGCTGCTCCCCTGAGACGAGCAGAACTAGAAATCTGAAGAATTGTAAATTGTAGGCCAGGATGCTTAATTTGACTTTTTTTTTTTTTTTACTTAAATTTGCAACTTGATGGTGACACTTTTTGGGGGTCAATACTTTAAGGGTTATTCAAAGAGCACCAAATTGGCCAGAAAATTGCACTGACCAGTGAATTTCCCATTCGGCTATTCAAAAAAGCTAGGGATTCGCCAACTATTGGCAAAATACGGTTACCATTGGCGGCAGTGAAATCCCCATGAAGTAATGGTTGGAGAACCCTGACATGTCTGTGAAATTCTCAGATTTTCAGTGGTTTAATCGGGTGAATCCCATAGGTTTAATGTAAAAAAAAAAAAAATTCCCTCTTTTTATTAAGAATAAACGGTTGAGTATTTTTCGTTTGCAGCAAAAAAGTCTATTTAAACAATCTGCTGAACAAGGGTTAAAAAAAAGTGTCAGTTACACATCCCAGCAATTCAGAGAACTGCTACAGAGCTCATGAGCTACATTCCCCATATGCAGCTGGGAAGGACCTGCAAATGAAGCCTGCAACTTTCTCACTTTTGGGCATCTTGGGTCTGTTTTTAATACATAACCCTCCTTGCCAGTGCAATGCCATACTAAATGATTGTTTTTTTTGTAAGCAAAGGTCAGGTTGTGCAGCGAGCCACAGCTGTGAGTATTCTGTTTTATAACAGACCTAGGATGCAAAAAGTCAGTAATTGCAGAATTAATTTGCCTATCCTTCCCAGAGTTCCTTGCTGCATATGGGGAATGTAGCACACGAGCTCTGTAAAGCGGTTCTCTGAATTGCTGGGATGTGTAAATGTCTTCCACAATTATAAACTTTATTATTTGCTATCTTAAGCTAGGGTCAGACGAATGCATTTTTCGCGTCATCTGTGAAAAAGTGCATTCGAACGTATTTTTTCACGGAATACACGATAGCGGTCATACGATGCGCATTTTCGTCCGTGATTTTGTACGGATCATCAATAAAACACTTTTTGCGGCTGGATGTTATGTAGGCCGGACATTAGCAGCGTCTGACGTCTCCTAATCACACACACGCCGCTATGCGGACGCAGCGCACTCTGTACGTCAGTACTAGCAGTTTGATGTTCTCGAAAAAATGCGTTCATTTGCCACTTGCGTTGCGCTGACGAACTTTCGTGCGGCCGTTCTTCATATGTTGCCCGGCATTGGATGTCATTTGCTGCTAGCACGGCCGTGATTTAAGTGCGGCTAAACGCACGTTAAAACTGCTGTCGTCTGACCCTAGCCTTATTCTGCGGCTTTTCGGATGCATTCAGCGGGTCGCTTCGCCACACTTCGGGACCCTGCGGTGAATGCTGAATTCACTGCCAGGTCGGCAAATTGAACTCTCAAGTGCAGCAAACGGGAGAGCAGTGACATTTCGGTGCTCTATTATTATTCCCTGTTTTATAAATTGTGTGGGAGCTCTGACTGTGCAGGAAATGGTCAAAGTGCTTTTATATCGTGTCTGAGTGGTTTGACTCATACTCGTTTTTGGTAGACAATACACAGCCATTGGCTTTGACCTGGAACAGATTTTATCACTGGTCATTCAGTGATATCTGCTAATAAGATAGACAAGGTTTCTGAGCTTGCGTACGCTGTAGTAGTTTAATAACTCGTCACCCGCCCCCTGTATTCTATGGAGTACCTTCCTGTATGTCAACTCATTCATTCTTCTTCTGCCAGGCTCCTGTGAACAGAGGAAGAGGACCAGACTGCAGAGTGATGATTCTGCGATACATCTGTGTCCTGGTGCTGCTGCGGAGTGCTGGAGTCAGTGGCTGGAGCATGATACCACGAAAAACCATACGTTATTCAGGTTAGCCGATGTTTTTGCACGTTTTAATATTTTAAGTATATATCTGTGTATAAAATTTATTATAACTTTGTTTCAGGAAGTGAATTTGTGTTGTCCATCACAATTTCCATTTTAACGCACACTATGAAAGGGCGAGCAACCTAATCTCTAAGGTGTAGAATAAACTGTAATTAACCTAGATTTTAATAAAATGGTAGGTGACTTGGCTAATGTCTCTGGCAGGGTTTGCAACGGCAAGGGATCAGGAAGCCACGACCCCAGCAATAGTACATCTTACTACTAAACTTTCTGAATTGCGCACAAAATTTGGAAATTCGTGACAAATTAAAATTCACTTTTTTTTATTTACATTTTGGTTAGAATTTCTCATTACCCAGTGCACAATATAATTTTTGGCTTTTTTTTATTTTCTATTTTTACAGGTTTCCATTGAACGAACACCGTATTTCTGCATGTTGGGAAATTCTAAATTGGTTTTAAATTATTCAAACTTGTTTTAAAGTGTGCTCTTGTGAGAGGCATTTGCTGCAATTCATTTTCTCTTGCATTAAAAAAAGCTTCATATTTATTTTAGCATTCCTGTTTGTGGGTTCTGAAGATATTGTGTGGCAAACACTTCTCATCCAGTCCAAATCATTGATTTAGCAACGCCAGGTTTTATTTCACGGATGTAACCATATACGACAGCTTCTATATTCCTTTGTGATTCTCATTTATGACATGCATTATATGGGTGTTTCTCATTCTGATTCCCCCCCCCCCAGGCATGTTACTCCTGTACACATTCCTATAGGTAACCCGGAGGCTGCAATGACTTCTGGGTAGTATATGGGTTTTATGTCACCCACTTTTCATAAGATAAAGTGATGTGCTGTGATCACACAAGCCTTATGTCTCTCTCCGTGAGAGCATGCAGTTGTACTCTAGTTCCAGGTACCTAGATTGCTCCTGTGATATTCAGGGGGTCCCTCTCCTTAAGGATTATACAAAATTTGCTTTCTTTCACGAGAAAAATCACATGGGAGCTGTCACACACATCTTGATGGGTACTGCCTGTCTTTTAATGTATTGCCTAGAGCAGCACATTGGCCTTAACACCCCCCCCCCCCCTCTTGAGGTGAACTTTTTTTACAGGTCTGGAGGGTATTCTCATCAAAGGGACACGATTTGACACAAAGACACACACACTATAAGCGACTAGCAGTTCGACTCTCCCATGTTTCCATCGCCTGATGACCTCACCAGCTTAAAAAGCCGCAGCTACAATGAAACTGCAGTCATCTGGGGATTGGTACGACTCCTCCCTCACAGACTGCTCCTCTTTAAACTGTATGGAGGCGAAGCTGCTCAATAAACAAGACCAGAGCTTCTCCAGCCGTCATTCCTCCTGCACATTAGCAGCGGATTGAAAGGGAAGCCATGGCTAATTCACAAACTCGACTGATTATGCTGGAAATCTTTTGATCCATGGATCGTTTTAATCAGAAGTTCATAAAAGTACTACTTTGTATTCAATTGCTTTGTAAAAAGTTGCTATATATGGGGTTCTACAGAAAGACACGAGTTTAATGTGTTGACACACTCCCTCTTTACGTTGCTCACCAACCTCCAATGATTGCTTCCCTGGCGCAATGTTGGTAGGAATCCAGTACACGTAACCATCTATCCAATTAGGAACTGAAATACTGGCTCGGAGCAACTGGCACTCGATCCTTTCTAATGAACCGATTGAATAAAATCACTTTCTTGTTCTATGGACACTCTTTTAAAACCTGGTGATTAAATTTTTGCCGCTTTCCATTCTGTCGGTCTTATAATGGAATATGTGAAGCTGATGTCACCTGTTTGTGTGCCGCGCGCTCTCCATTGAGGGGTGATGTCATTCTGTAATTATATTTCATATTCCCATGTGATATTGCAACCTGTGATGTGTCACCTGACCCCAAGGAGTCGAGACAGGGAGAAGTCTGCAGCGCCTTTGCTGACAGTCATTGCTGTGCATATTAAAACGTTGCTGTCTGTTGTTGGTGGGTTATTTTTAATGTAAATTTTCTTTTTTTTTTGTCACTAGGGTTGTCAGAGGTGCGCCAGTCCTGGCGTAGCGGCATTTCTCATTTCATGACGCTGACTCTTGATGAAAGTCGGGGTGCTCTGTACGTGGGTGCACGAGAGGTCATATTCAGCCTGGACCTTGATAACATTAAAAAGGAGCTGAGACCCCCGGTAAGCAAGTTATTTTTTTTACTTTTTCAATTTTTTTTTATTGGTAAATCAGATACAGTGGAAAATCCTCACCACAGGATACATTTACATGGGTTCTCGCAACTGTCCTAACACATAGGGGGTTATTCGGAGAGCACTGACGTTTCTGTGCTCTCGTTCGGCAAGCTCAATTTGCCGACCCTGCAGTGAATTAAGCATTCACTGCAGGGTCCCCAAATGGACTAACTGCCGGCAAGAAAAAGCCAACGAACAGGGGTAAAAAGCAAAAATGCTATATATAAAAGGCGTTTTTAAACCAAAAAATATTTGGTCCTAATCTGTTACAGAATAAAAATTCCATTTATTTTTTTTAAATTGGAATCCATTTCGCCAGGAAGATGACAAAATAATTTTGCTGCAAATGAAAATAAACGGTTGAATATTTTTATTTTATATTAACTATGGGATTGGCCTTTTAAAACCTGTAAAATGAAAGCACCGAAAATCTGGGCATTTCGCCAACTTTTCACTGCTGTCCGGTCTCTGAATAGACTAACCATTACTTCTCTCTGGGGAATTTCACGGCTGCTGAATTGCACCGTATTTCACTGGCAATTCATCAATATTTGGCGAATTGCCACGAAATTGCACTGTGCTGCTTCTTTTGTCTAAAGTTCCCCTAGAAGCCACATTTTAAGGTTCACCTTGGGGAAAAGCAGACTGAATCCTGCAATCACTGAGCAGCAAATCATATCACCTGTGCTGAGCTTCAGATATCTGGAAAACCTGGCCTGAAAGTGGGTCCTGAGGAAAAAGGTTGGAAAACACTGCTATACATAATTCCATTAAAACCCAACCTGTGCAGTGTTCCTAATGGATTAAATTCTATGGGCTATATTACAAAGTTGGTGCTAACTTAACCAGAGCTGTTATAAACTTCCCAGAGCCATTATAGCCTATGGAGGTTTTAAGTTTACAACAGCTCTGGTTAAGTTAGCACCAACTTTGTAATATGGCTGGACGTGTGCTTTCGATGATTCTATTGCAAATTCTATTTGTTGGAATGTAATGGATGTATCCCTGTGTGCAGAATATACTGTATTCTATAGTGTTTGCACATGGCCTCTTTATCTGATGTACAATAATGTGCCTAGTCCAATTGTAGACACACCTTCTATCTATTCTACATTTAAATTGCTGGAAAGCCCTTTTGTTATGCAAGTTGCGCTTTTCCCTTGTTCGTTCTTGTTTTTGTTTTCTTGAATTAAGCATAAAGGTTTTTTGTTTTTATTTAATTGACTGAAATGCCTCCCTATTGGTCCTTTACATTAAAACAACCGCTCACACCCTGCCCTCTGCATTTACATAGATAATTTGGGAGGCTCCCGGAGATAAGAAGATGGAATGTGCCCAAAAGGGAAAGAATAATCAGGTAAAGTGTGTGGAATCCCTCCTTCCTTACGGTGTCGCGCGCCCCCCCCCCCCCCCCGGACAGGAGGCCTGTTACTCAGCTTGATGGCTGTAATTTTTAAGATACAAATGTTGTGTACTTTCTTGTGCTTATTCTACAGACTACACAATGTAAATTATAATTATTCTGTTGCTCTGAGACCATCCATTTAGGCTAATGTCAGATGAGCGCACTCAGCGTGTGTGCATGACGGACGGACGTACTGACGGAAGATACTGTAGACACCACACAGTCCGTGCTATCTCCCTCCTGAGCGTCAACGTTATGGACGTCAAAATGCACTGCGTCTGACGTCGCAGCATAACGTACACCGGTCGCTACGTGGACTTGGTGCACTCTGCGCGTCCATCTTGGCGGTTTTACACCTTTGCCTAAATTGCATCCGTTGCCATCTGCGTGGTGCGCACGTACTTCGTGTGTGGGTCTCTATTGATCATTATACTATGCTACAACAGACGTTAAACTGTGCGGCAACACGGACGTGATGACTTTGTTCATCTGACTGTCTGAAGCTAGCCTTAGGAGAAACAAAGTAGCACTCCTGGTCTCAGCAGGAAGGTTTTTTTTTTTTTTTTTTTTTTTTTTTTTTTAAAGCTTCCCATTTTGTGATTAACAAATAAACCATCAGTTTAATTAAATGTAAAGCATCAGCAATTCCATATATTCTGCATGCGACAGCAATTCTCTGCTCCCTCGAGTGAATGGAAGGGTGGGCAGCTGTGTGTTCAGGATATCCCTCTGGTTTTGGAGACCAGGGATTAAGAGTTTGTAATCCTTGTGTTCGCTTGGTGGGGAGAGCAAAGCCAGATTTTAGGGTGTCCCTTTACCCGCAGATATGTCTGTGACAAGGTACAGTTTAACTCCCTGAAAAAGTCCTTTTTATGAAATGGCAAAAGCTTACGTTGTAGACACTAAATGATGACTAATAGACCTACAATAATCCCAGTGTTTTTTATGTCTTAAAGAAATCGTAGACTTTGAAGATGAATCAGGATCATGTTAGAGAGGCAGACAAAAAGCTACTGGTGAGAAAGGGGGGGGGGTTTGTGAGGGTCCTGAGGACGAGCAACAGCACTAGTGGCCTGCTCTACGGTGGGGCCGCCCAGGTCTCACAAGGCTTTAGCTTGTATGTGCCATTAGTGATGAATGCTCCATATTTATTTATAAAGGATTTTTCCAGGAAGGATACATTGAGATTTCTCTCGTTTTCAAGTATGTCCTGGGTTCAAGAACATTGAGTGGTTACAGAAATACAAAATAGTAAAATGCAAGATATTAACACAAGACCAAATATACAGATTAACAGAAAATAAATATGTAGGAAATATAGTCACTATGTTACATGTTTACAGGTGCATTCTGTATATAGTCACTATGTTACATGTTTACAGGTGCATTCTGTATATAGTCATTATGTTACATGTTTACAGGTGCATTCTGTCTTGAGGTATGTTAATAGGGAAGTCTTAAGGGACTTTATACTGAGGGAAGATTTGATGGTGTCTGGGAGGTTATTCCATAATTGCGGGGCTGTGTAGGAAAATGAGGACCGACCCACTTTCTTTTTATATTTGCAAATCAGCCTGCTCCTCACCCAAAAAGGGTGGCCAGTACTGATTGCCAAGGACGTCACCCCTGCACAAGAGGTGCAGCAACCCCCTTTCTGGGTGAGAGCAGACTGATTTGCATATAGAGCATTCATCCCTGTAATGGCACATACAAGCTAAAGCCTTGAGACCTGAGCGGGCCCCACCGTAGAGCAGGCCATTAGTACTGTTGCTCGTTCTCAGGTCCCTCACAATTCCCCCCCCCCCTCTCAAAAAAAGCTGCTGCATGTATCTCAGCAATAAATTCCAAATTCTCTTTCCTTAAATTTTTATCAAATCAGCCTAGCTGTTTTAGAAAATAAAGGATTAATAGTGATTAACTGATATGGCTAAGAGTGGCACCGTTGCAGGATTTATAAAGCACCAACAGATTCCTTAGCGCTGTACAATGGAAGAGACACAAAAACTAACACACGCAACAGTAGGAGGGAGGGATCCTGCCCAAGAGCTTACAATCTAAGACGAATAGCAAGGTGTGACCTAAAAAGAGCCACTATAGCCATTTGTATGCTGATTTAACTGAAGCCATTCTAGAATCTATGAATAAAAGCGTGAAAGTATACCCAATAAATGTACATACAGCAGTTCACAGCACTCTCCACCACAACGTGCTAAATAAATCAGAAACAAAAGGAACTGCAGTAAAATAAATACAACCTTTAAAAATTGGTCAATGGTGTAGATGGCACAGCCAGATGAAGAGTGGATTCCAATAGCTAAAACAATAAATGCACTAACATAGCATAATACTGTAAAAACATTTAATAATATAAAAAACACAAGGAAGCCACTCACAAACAACGTGGCACACGTTCAAAAAAAGTGTGCATAATAGCATAATTAACACCTCCTTATAGTCACCGCCACCGGAATGCGTTCAGTCCACAAAATGGAGACTCCTGGCCAGGGTAGACTCCAAGGAAGCCGATGTTTGTGGTCCAATGTAGTTAGGCAGAAAAGTTCTTGCGGACCACCCAGTTTCAACGACCGGAAAATCCAGCTCCTCTTCAAACGATGGACAGCAAGGCGGCAGGCAGACACAAATTAAAGCACAGATCAGCTCGACATGTTTCGTCCGTAGCTCATGAGTAAGTCCTACGGGGAAATCGGATGCCCATCTTCTTGTATCATGGGAGTCCCTGTACCAAATACAATTCAAAGCGGCAACTACCATCCTTTTTAACCTCAGGATACACTTATGGGTGCCAGGAGTGGCCAAATCTGTGTAGCACTTGCAGCAAAGACCAGCAGGAGCAGGGCAACTTTATTGGAGCATTACCAGAGCCAATGTTTTTTTGACTCGAGTGCAAAATTACACTTAGGCTAGGGTCAGACGAGCGTAGTGTTCACGTCCGTGATGGCGCACAAAAGTACGTCCGTGATAGCATACAATTGTGTTAAATGGAGCCCCACACACGAAGTGCGGAGGCATGATGGACGCTGCAAACGGACGCAGGTTAGGCAAGAACGTAATACTGCTAGAACGGACGTGCGGAGTGCGCCACGTCCACAACGTCCGCATAGCTTTGTGTGTGAGTGATGGAAGGTGGTCAGACGGACTGCATTTATACGTCCAGCATTTTTGACGGACAGAATGTTTTATCATTGTAATTTATTTTCCCTCCTACATCCGTCAAAAATTAAACGTCAGTGAAAAAAACGGACTGTGTGGCCACTACTGCGTCTTCCGTACTGACGTACGTCCGTGTGCACGGACGTACAGTCCGTAGAAATCACGCTCGTCTGACCCTAGCCTTAACCAGAGCTCTTGTAAACTTACCAGAGCCGTTAGTCTGCTGGGCTGTTCAGTGCACAACAGCTCTGGTTAAGTTGGCACCAACTTTAGAGACACTCTGGGCAATCTTATATAGTTGCAAAGCCTTGATGAAGACTCTGGGTTGAAACGTTGTCTCTGGTGATGCTTCAATAAAGTTACCATGCTTGTGAAGAGCTGGAATGCCTGTACGTTTCTTTGCATTTAGTAATTTTGAAATGTCCATGGTTGGTTGGGTTTGGTTATTTTTTCTGTGTAGCGTGTTTGGTTTTTTTGGAGTTATGGGAACAGGACATATTTTGTGGAGTGGAAAGTGAAGGTCTGGCAAAGAGTAAAAATATTGGTCGTTAATTTAAATAACACTCCACAAATGTCCATGTGAGATGGAGTAATAATTCTGATCTAAGTAGTAAGCAATATCAGCAGACGCAGTAGAATAGCACGGAACCTGTGAATGTCTAATGACTGGTGCCCTCTTCGGTTCATTCTGTAACTTCAGATTTCTGCAAATCAGTCATGACGTCCTTCTCTTGTTTCAGACTGAATGCTACAACTTCATCCGCTTTCTCCAGGAGTTTAATCAGACTCACCTTGTCACATGTGGGACCTATGCCTTCCAGCCCAAATGTGCTTATATAGTAAGTATTTGTGGGTCAGGCTTTAAACCTGTATTTTAATATGGTATAGAGGCTTCAATGAAGCATGACTCTCTCAAAATAAAAAAATTCTATTAAATATATATATATTCCAATCCACAGCCTGTTCCAGCCTCCAGAAGACACAGCCCTAGTGCAAAAATCCAAAGGACGCACTTAGACTTAGAAAAAAATTAAAAAGCAAAATTTATTGAATAGAATTTTTTTTTTTTTTAAAAAGGGCATGTGTACAGGAATTTGTTTAAAAAGCAAAATTTATTGAATAGACATCTTTATTTTTAAGTCCTCGCATGCGTCCTTTGTTTGGATTTTTATATATATGTATTTTTAGATCTGCACTTCTCTGGTTTAGTAGTTCTGTTTTGGGTTTTTTTTTTCTTCAGAAACCAAGTTCAAAGTTACATATTCTAATATTCGTATGTGTGCAAACGTTACATGCTAGTTTTATATTTGTGTACGAATTGTAGTTCTCTAACAGTAATTATTGATGCTATACATATGTTGTGCAGCTCGTGGCAATTTTTGTTGACTAATCTTTCTTTTTCTTCCAGGAGCTATCTGGATTTTCCTTGGATAGTGTTAACTTGGAAGATGGGAAGGGGAAGTGTCCTTATGACCCTGCAATAGGTCACACTGGACTAATTGTTGGTGGGTACCTACTCTTTATTGCTCTATGGGAAGGGATTGTATGTGTCGGAGTTGAGATGAATTTGTTTGGTTTTGGGTTTTTTTCTTAATGAGGAGTTAAACACTTACCAACTGTGACAGCATGTATCTTTGCATATATTTTTAGATGGGGCTCTGTATTCAGCAACACTGAATAACTTCCTGGGCACAGAGCCGGTGATTCTGCGAAATATGGCTCCTCACAACAACATGAAGACGGAGTATCTTTCATCTTGGCTAAATGGTCAGTTGGGTCATTTCACCTGAATATTCTTTCTCTTTCATACAGTTGGTGGCTTTTAGCATTTCCTATGCTGTTTATTACATACTCTGAATTCTGTCCTCACATTCACGTTTTTATTTTTTCCTCCATATCCTTGGACTATACTTTGCTTTATGCTCTCGTGCGCACCTGTTCGTTGCTATGATTTGATTTCTAGTTCTCTTCCCACCAACAGAACCAAACTTTGTGGGCTCTGCTCATATACCAGAAAGTGTGGACAGCGAGTTTGGAGATGACGACAAAATCTACTTCTTCTTTACGGAGCGAGCACTCGAGTATGACTGCACAAGCGAGCGGGTGGTGTCTCGAGTGGCCAGAGTCTGCAAGGTGAGAGCCCTGGTTTTGTCTGTTCTGTTCAGTGGTGTGTTTGTTTTCGTAATGAAAAGAAGAAAGAAAAAGGAATGGCCCAAATGTAATAATTTGTCCACAATTCACACCGAAAGGTAAAAATGGTAAGAGCTAATACACCAGATTAACCTTCCAAAAAGTATAACCTTTGAAGAAAAAAAAATTAATAAAAATGAGAATTCATTTAAACTGTTAAAGGCTTTTTTCTTTAAAATGTTCCCTCTATTTTTGTAGGGTGATCAAGGTGGGGCTCGCACTCTGCAGAGAAAATGGACCAGTTTCCTAAAAGCCAGATTGCTTTGCTCTATCCCTGAGCTCCAATTGAACTTTAACCTGTTACAGTCTGTATCCACACTTCACTCAGACCAGTGGCGAGCCACTCAATTTTATGCCGTCTTCCAGGCTCGCTGGTGAGTCCTTCAGCTGTTCTTGGGGCAGAAAGTGGGATCTAGAGATCTGTTTGTGTATAAGCCTACAGCTTTTTTTTTTTTTTTTTTTTTTTTGTGGGGCGGGGGGTTGTTTCGATTTAAGTTTGTAGATGTGTGATTTGTAAGGAACATGTGTATGACCTGTATCTGCCATGTTGTTAGTACAGTGGTTTATTTGTTATATTTAATCTTTATTTTTTTTCCCCACCACCAGGGGTGATGTTGCAGTGTCGGCGGTCTGCAAGTACTCAATCCAATCAATTCAAAATGTCTTTGATGGACACTACAAAGAATATCGCGAGCAAGACCAAAAGTGGGGCCGTTACAGTGATTCTGTGCCTTTCCCAAGGCCTGGAGCTGTAAGTAGAACACTTGGCCTTATACGAATGTTTGTCAGGTAGCTAACCATGGATAAGTGACTTTAAATGAATGGTACAGTTACCTATACAAGGTACAGTGGCGATGCTCAATGTCACACTAGATGGTGTCTTTATAACTATAGCAGGTTATGATTATAACCCCCCTCAGTTTTTATAGAAGGAACCTTCTGTTTCCCTCTGCCCGTACTAAACTGTAAGTTTCCATTTCGTTGAGATTTAGTTCTGAGCTTTCTGCTACGGACCTCGCTTTATGACTGCAGTACAGAAGAAAATCTCTTCCCCCTCCCCCCCCCCCCTCCATACATCCCACTATTCACGACTTCCTTCTGTTTGGTCCTAAAATGTAGCGCACACACAGCAGGCCCCTTCAAGTTTATATTTATTTGCTCCATCTGAAAAAACTTTGCATTTGGGCCTGAGGAATGGTTTGGATACAAATGCATTGCAAAGGGTCTTAGACTAGGGTCAGACGAGCGTGATTTCTACGGACTGTACGTCCGTGCACACGGACGTACGTCCGTACGGAAGACACAGTAGTGGCCACACAGTCCGTTTTTTTTCACTGACGTATATTTTGACGGATGTAGGAGGGAAAATAAATTAAAAAGCAAAACCATTTTGTCTGTCAAAAATGCTGGACGTATAAATGCAGTCCGTCTGACCACGTTCCATCACTCACACACAAAGCTATGCAGACGTTGCGGACGCAGCACACTTTGTGCGGCCGTTCTAGTGGTTGTACGTTCTTGCCTGCCTTGCGTCCGTGGGCCGCGGCCGTTGTGCGTCCGCAGTTCAGTGCGGACGTACTTCATGTGTCAGGCTCCAATGGACTTTCTTTCATGCTATCACGGACGTACTTTTGGGCGCAATCACGGACGTGAACACTACGCTCGTCTGACCCCAGCCTAAATCCATCTATTCTGATTAAGAACTGAGCCATTTGATATAATTTAATCCTTTTTAATGAGATGTATGAAGAATAAAATTTTCCTTTTCCCTTCCTATAGTGCATCACAGATTTTCATAGGCGTCATGGGATGACCTCTACTCTGGAGCTTCCTGATCATACTCTAAACTTTGCCAAGACACACCCACTGATGGATGAGTCTGTCCAGCCTGCTTATGGCCGACCTTTGCTTGTTCGAAAAGGAACCAACCTAACAACGCTTGCTGTGCACAGGACTATGGGCCTTGACGGAGAACTCTATGATGTACTATTCATTGGAACAGGTAAGACTTCACCATAAGCTTGTTAGTGATCAGAGAACACTTTCAGCAATATAAAACAAAGGACCCCTCCCAATAAATGCAAAGCTGTCAAGATTTAGGCAAGGAACATCTCCTTTAACCCTTTCGCTGCTGAGGCTTTTCCCGCCCCTGTGCTGAGGTCATTTTTACCTGTTTTGCGCATCATGTTTAAACGTGTTTTGAAGGCTTATTTTAGTATATGACCAGACATATATCGTTCTTTCCGTCAGACTCAGTAGATTCATAATATGTCATTATTATATGTATACGTTATGTCATGTCTGTATATTATAACAAAAAATGCAATAAAATATGTATTTTCAATAATTTACAACATGTAAAGTGTTTTTTTCACATTTTAACATGCGAGCAATTGCGGTTATATTTTGTATGGGGTGCGCTTGTTAAAAAAAATTAGAGATGGGGTCTCGTTACATTTTTTTTTTTTTGGGGAAAATGACACTTTTTAACGCACCGCATACAAAAATCGTTAGTGCAGCATCATTGTTCACATTATAATTGAAATGGGAACAATATTGCTGCATTAACAAACCCAAAAAAATAAAAAGTTTTTTTTTTTCTCAATTTTTTTTAATTTTTTTTTTTTTTTTTACAAAATTTTACACTTTCATGTTTGGTATCGTTGGAACGGCCATGCTCTGGCCGATCCAACCATACCAAAATTTAACCCCTAACTGCCACGGATCGGGAGATAGGGAGTTCCAATGAACTCCCATCTCCACAGTTGGTGGCAGTTAGGGGTTAAGTCTAGGACTGGCGTCATCGTGCTACGCACGATGACGCCAGTCCTCTGGGGGAGTTCCCGGAGGCTTGGCCGACATCCAAGATGTCGGCCAGCTCCGGGAAAGGATCGCGAACCGGCGCTTTTCAGCGCCGATTCGCGATCCAGCTCCCCAGGGGTTAATGCCAGGCATCATTTGGAAGGGCAGGCTGTGCCCTTCCAAATGATGCCTGGGTTAAGCCCCTGTGCGCCGCCGATCGGGAGGGAGAGAGGTCCGAAGGACCTCCCCCCCCCCCCCCCCCCCCCCCTCCTTTCAGGCGCCTCCTCCGCACATGCGGGGGGGGCCTGAATTAGGTGTCATCGCGCCCCCGCGATGACACCTAATTCTGGCGGCTGGTGGTCCGGATGCCGGGCTGACATCCAGGATGTCAGCCCGCACCGGAGGAGCCAGCGATCGGCCGGAACCCGGCCGAACGCTGACCCCAATGTGAGGACGCACTCAGCGCGTCCTCAGCACACCAGCGGGAATGCTGAGGACGCGCTGAGCGCGTCCTTAGCATTCAAGTGGTTAATGAAACCATTCAATAAATGTTATGCTTTCGTGGTTCAGCTGTGTTGCACAAAAAGGGAAGAAAAAGTGGTGACCGCTTCGATGGTATCAACTCAAGAACACTGCATCCACCCCTTTCTGACGCAAGATACTGCGAAGGTGCTGGTTCATGTGCTTGTCATTTTGCGGCTCGATTACTGCAACTCGCTCTTATTATTCATTTATAAAGCGCCGGAATATTCTGCAGCGCTGTACAATAGGCACAGTATAGACAGGTTATATACATTGAACAACATTGACAAACAGTACAGGAGGAAACGAGGGCCCTATTCCCATAGGAACTCACAATCTAGAATTGGCCTCCCCAATGCCTGCACTGTCCCTTTTGCAGGCGCCAGGGTTATTTTTCTCACCAGGTGTACTTCGCGTTCCTCCAAGACTTCTCTAGGGCCGCTCGGGTCCTGTGGAATGACTTGCCTCGCCCTAACAAACTCTCCCCTAATCTTCAAGAAATCCCTCAAAACCACCCCTTCAGATTAACGTACCACATGACTGCGGCGACTCCCCCTGCTCACCTACTCCCACACGATTGAAGCGGCTTCCATTGCCCCACCATTCCCGAACCGCTGGCACTAATGATCCTGACGTCCATTAAAACTCAGGTTGTCTTCCCCCAACCCCTCTAGTCTGTAAGCACCTATGAGCAGGGCCCTCTACACCTCTTGTTCCCATCATGTCCATTTATCTTGTTCCCTTTGGTTATTGTAAAGCGCTGCGGAAACTGTTGGCGCTATATAAATGATGATAAACTGCTAGGGATGAGGGGTTTCAATGTTCTAAAAGATGAGTTCCCATGACTGGGTAAACTGAGATGGCGTAAATTTTCCAAGGGACAGTTGTTCTAGATTTTAATTTCTGGTTGACCACTGTATCCCATTATTTGCCCACTCACAAGGTGTTTCGATTTTTTATTGTCTTGCAGCAAATGGCTGGATTAACAAAGCTGTCAGTTTGGGCTCTATGGTTCATTTAATTGAGGAGCTTCAAGTGTTTGACAAGGCATTTCCTGTGCACAGCTTGGTCCTGTCCTCACGTAAGGTAGGTACCTATTCTTAATATCATTTTTTTATTTTTTATTTTTTTTAATCCACCCTTTTACAAGTTACTTAACCCTTTTAGGTTCAGTCTAGGACTCTAGGCCATTTGAAATACATTTTAATGGATTGTCTTCTGTCCCGTTCCCCCCCCCCCCCCAATCAGCTTTATAGAGTGTTATGAATGCTTGAAGTAGGAAATCCTACTAGTGTAGTATCTCGTATGATTTAAATGTTTTCTAATTTTCTAGCCTGCTATTGGTCATTAAACAACCATGACGTTCTCCCTATCTCTTGTCCTGCATTTTAAATGTGTTTTTTCATTTTTATTTTTTTTTGTTTTGCAGTCTCTACTCTTTATTGGATCCGTGGCTGGTCTAGTGCAACTTCCCTTGGCAGACTGTAGCAAATATCGCTCCTGTGCTGACTGCATTCTTGCAAGAGATCCGTTCTGTGCCTGGCATCGCAATACCAGTCGCTGTGTGCCAGTCAGTGAGCAATACAGGTGTGTACATGTTCTATAAATGTGATCTTTGTTTATCATTGAATAAACTGGTAGAAGCCACTTAATTGAACAGAGTTTTGACATTCTTTTAATGACCTATTTGTATGTTTTGGTCTAGATCTGTACTTCTTCAGGATATCCAGGGTGCAGACGTGTCGGTGTGTGAGGTCCAGAATATGAAAGCGAGTAAGTTCTTTAATGTCGTCATTTTATGTTGGTTCATTAGTTTCAGCCCTAGTTGCAATGTATAATCTATTTAAAATAGTTGTCAACTATTTTTTAATCATCGCTTAATCGGTGTCGCTTAATCATCCTGTATACAGCACACACTGTTTAGAGTCAGACTGAGTTAACCCCTTCACTGAGTCATTTCACGTCTTTAAAAAAAAACTTCTTTTTATTTTATTTTTTTTTTTACTTTAAACATGGTAATATTTGGTATCATTGGAAAGACCATGCTCTGGCCTTTCTATTGATACCAAACATGACTATTAGCGGCCATCGGGAGATAGGGGGTTCCTTTGAACCCCGATATCTCCACCCCATCTTTCCTTAGTCAATGAGGACGTTCCCCTCACGTCCTCAGCAGTGAAAGGGTTAAACGTAAACCTCAGCTTCGGAGCTGTTTGGAGAAGACGCGCCGCTGCTTTACTAGGTGTGCTTTTAGTTCTAGGTTTATCTCCGACACAACCAGTTTGTTTTTATTCCGTTTACAAAAGTAGCAAAACTAGAACACAAAACATAGGATACTGCCACTGGGTGTAGGAGCTGTATGCCTGTGTTTAATCCTTACTTGAAGCTGGAGTCCTGTGCCACCACCCCACCCTCTGACACACCCTCCCTCTTTAGTCAGAACTGCCATTTGCCTCCCTTTTGGTCTGGTTCCTTTCCCCAAACTCACTCCCACACACCGATCCGGTCTTTTGTCCATACCCACTCCCTCTCACACTCAGGTCAAGTCACCTGAGCAAGTCATTCCCTTCCACCTCCAGTCCCTCCTCCCACTCAGTTTGTTCACGAAATTATTTAAAAAGGGACACTCTACGCACCCTGACCACTTTAGCTTATTAACCCCGATTTCATGCTGAAATCTATGACCAAGTGCTTGTAGCCGTGTTCATTTGAGAAAGCAAACATGGGCTTAAGCTGCACATGTAGCATCAACCCATCCCTCTGACCAAGCACTCGCATACCTTGTGTGCAATGTACACAAGATACGCAATTTGCGTATGTACGTATGAAAGTTACGTACACTACGCAAATTTCTTATGGGGAAAAAAAGAGGGGTTGTGGTTATTTTACATAAAATTCCTTTTTTATCCGCTGAATTTATTTTTTTTAATCGCTTTTATGAGAATAATCGTTAGTTGCAGCCCTAATTGCATCAGAATAGATGTGTGGGTTTTTTTTTCTTTGGAGACCTCTGCATGCAAAGGTCTCCAATGTAAATCTGGAATTAGATTGTGCGTGTTCGGTGTATTTCCTGTGGATAGTAAAGTTACTAATTTGTCTCTTACAGTAAAACCAATGCAGAGAAATATCACAGTGGCCATTGGAACCAATGTCGTCCTTCCATGCCACTTGACCTCCAATCTAGCAAAGCCAGTCTGGACTTTCAATAGACGGGAGTTGTTGACAGAAGGGGATGACTCTGTGTTGTATGACATCACCCTGCAAGCACTAGTTATCCTTGGTGTTGGCTCCCATCATTCTGGCTCCTACTACTGCTTCTCTGAGGAACAAGGAATACGTCTAGCAGCTGAAAATTATGAGGTCCTTGTGGTGTCTGCTCCATCTCTTACCTTGGAGTCTCGCGCCCCCATGGATGGTTTGAGCGTGGTATGGATGACGGTGATAGCCCTCGGTGCAGTGTGTTTAGCTTTGTTTCTGGCTGTTGTCTATCTGCGCCGAAAACTACAAGACGAGCTGGATAAAGGTTCTAAATCGATGGAGAGTACTCTTGTGTATCCCATCCAGCTGCCTACCCAGCCAAAAATCCCAAAGTGCTTGCCCAGTGCCGACTCCGATGAGAAGCTGTGGGATCCGTCTTCCTTCTACTACTCCGATGGCTCTCTTAAGATTGTACCAGGTCATGCGTTGTGTCAGACTAGCACTGGCTCATCCTCCCCTTCTGGCAACGGGATACCTGGCCAGCCCTTGCCGTCGCCACCACTTCATTCTCCCAACCATATGCTCCTCTCAGGTGTTAGAGGCTCTGCTAGTAATGGATATATTCGGCTCACTCTTGGTGGTGGTGTGAATGAGGACCACCCCCCTCTGGGGGAGCTTAATGAGGAGCTGCGTTGGAAGCTGAAGCAGAGGCAGGCCCTACCAGACTCCAATCCAGAAGAATCTTCTGTTTAACACCTTGTGTGGTCTCCTGCACTGTTTGCACTGTCACCATATTTTTTTTTATTTTTTTTCCGTTTATTTTACTACCTCAGGGATTGGATGTGGGGTAGAGGGACATGGCCAAAATTTCAATCTTCCTCTCCCCACCTGTCTTGTACTGACTCCCAATGCCACAAAGACTGTTCATGCTTCCAGAATGGCATATCTTAAAACTTCAGTATTCCAAACATTCTCGTTTTCAATTTTGAATTTGAGTGACTTGATGCAGCAAGAGTTGATGGGACCAGCTTAATGTCCCTTTGTTTCGGCCACTTGGAGTTCAGGGCTGCATAGGCAATAAAACACGAGTTCATATGACGGAGCTTGCCTTTTGCAAATGGTTTTTTGTTTGCCTTCAAGTACTCGTAAAAACAAAACAGAGGCTTGCAATAAGCAGTACTTTACTCCTTTCCTTTTCACTTCCTGGACACTTTTTTGTCAAGATCTGTTTACAATTTTTTTTTTTTTTTTTTTTTTTTTATCCCTATTGGAAGCCAACAGAGATGAACTTGATTAGCAGACCAATAATGAGATTGCTACGCCTGCCTCCTATTAAGGCTTTGTACATATAAAAATGGAGCAAATCAAGTGACAATATTTTGACATTGGGAGATCCGGAGCTGGAGTTTGACATCACTTAGAAAATGAATTGTGTAAATTGCTGCCTGCCAAGAATCCAACCAATTTGTACTTTTACAACGATGGGATTTGGAGGAGGAAGGTGACCATTCCTGCCAAACGTTGTCTTGCCCTGTCTCCATTCATATGGTTTTTTACTTTTGTTCGCTCACCTTCTACTCTGACCTTGATCACATGACTGCAGCCCAGCCTGGTCGCTTAGTGTTTGTGTATGTTGGAGGAATAAAAGCTGGTGGAAGGAACAGAATGCATAAACATTTTTGTGTTGTTGGTTGCTCTTTTTTTTTTTTTTTTTTGTTACATATATATTGTTTTGAGTCTTGGCGCTGGAACAAACCTAATGACACGCTTGACGTTTGTTACATAACTGCTGAAGTGTTTTTTTAAAATATTAAATATTCGCTTTATCTAATTCTCCTTTTCAAGTGACCACTTTGAGGGCCAGTCGGGTAATACCCTGCTTGCCCCATCAGAGTGTTAGATTTGGTTTACACTAACACCCTCGCCTGACCACCGCTATATTCCAAGGGCCCTATTCCAAGGTTGTTGTAAGGTGAACTCAATGAGAGCCATTACAGTCTATATAAACACCAGCCTTGTATTCGGACCCCATGTCCGGTGTAAACCTTACCAGAACTTTAGTAAATATGCCGTTTGGGAGGTTTCTGTCAATCGGCATCTGCCAGGAAGGGTTGGAGGCAGAATTTAATCTCTTGCTCAGAGTGGGTAGGACCCTGGTTGGCAATGCTGTCTGGAGGACGGGGACTGCAAGTCAGCTTATGGGACCATAAATTTTAATGGCTTTTGGTAAGTTTACCAGTGCTCTGGCTAAGTTTACACTAGACTTGGGGCGGGATTACAAAGTTGGTGCCAACTTAACCTGCACACTTGTAAATTTAACGGCTCTGGATAAGTTGGCACCAACTTTGTAATGCTGCCCTTAGAATCCAACCCCACATATTTGTAGACTTGGTTGAGTGAATATTCTTTACTGAGAAACTTCACTTTAAAGAATTCTTGTTTTGTGGTTTTAGTTTTTGAGTTAATATACAAAATGTTCGTCCCAAAACGAGGTTCCATTTTTAATTTGTCTTCCAGTGTAGCCGTTTCTGTAATTGATGGCTTGTTACGAACTTTTAATGCAGAAAAGATCTTTATTTTCTTGACACTTCCTTGTGTTTCCCCCCCCCCCTCCCCGGTTTCTGCTGGAGGAAGAAAAATTGGAGGGGATGGATGGAAATTACTGTATATGTAGATGGAACCCTGTGATGCAGATCATTGTATATTGGCTCATTATGGTAAACCTAATTGTGACTTATGAACCAAAAATGTTTTATGCTGTATAATATTTATTTTAATGTCATTTTTAAATTGCTAATGTGTATTTGCAACAAAAACAAGCCGTACGTGAGTCGTTTTATCTGCCAGATGCCTGCATTCATTGTTTTGGAAGATGGGTGAATATTGAGGGATTTGTGCAAAAATATTGTCTCTCTCCCGGTTTTTAGAACCAAACTGCCATTAGGCCCAGCACCATGAAATCACGCTTTCCATTGTGTATAGAATTTTATTTTTCCTTCTTGGTTTTGTCCCTCTTACTCTCATTCCTTCACAATTTGTTACTGTAATTTATTTGAGTTAAATATATTTATTTCTTGTAAATAAGTATTTTTGTATTGCAGAAATAAAAATGACATTTCAATGATTTGTCTTTTGTACTTTCCCTGCCAAAGATGTTCTAATGTAAAAGCAGTCACAATACAAAGACAAATTGCACCCCTTTTTAAGATGATCTAATAAGCTGGTGTTTTATTTTTCCCCCAAATCTTAGTTTTTATTCTTTCCTTTACTTTACCTTCTGGTAATTTTCTGCTTTCTCGTTATTCCTGATGCTCGGCTAAATTTCAACAAAGTTTATGTAGTCATGTTGTTGGCAGTTGGTCTCAATCATCCTTTGGCTGCAGCGATGGCTGTTAAGAGGCGAGGTTTTACCTCCGCTTTGAAGTCTGCTAAATGCATGAAGATTCGGAAACTGTCAGTGCACTGACAGTGTTCAACCCACCGACCTGTAACTATTCTTCTAAATGCAAAGCCAGTCTTCCTTGGCTGGGCACCTGGCTACTTCAGGTAACTGGGTGCCTGTGCCAGAAGAGAAGGATCCATTACCAGTAGGACTGTGCAATATGGACCAAATAATCTTTTTTTTTTTTTTTTTTAAATGAATATTGCGATTTAGGCAATTGTTTTTTTCTTTTTCAAACATGCTACATACACTCTAAATGTATTCAGCTCATGGATACTGCCCCAGCTCTCCTTTTTGTGCCGCGTGTTCGGCTCCCTGTGAGCTTCTGGCGGCATGGAGCTTGGGCGCTCGCCTGGGGGAACCACGTGGTTCCCCCTGCGAGCGCCGGAAGCTTACAGGGAGCCGAACACGTTAATTTCCGGCAGCCCTAAAATGAATAGATAAAATCACAGCCTTACGTGGTTTAGAAATTGCATGTGCTTAAATTGCAATTTTTATTTTTTATTTTTTTGTGATTATTAATTGCACAGCCCTAGCTTAAATCGCGAAAATATATATAATTGCACAGCCTGAATTACCAGGGCTCAAAATTTCAAGTCCCAAGCTACTAACCAGGCCATAAGGCTGTCAGAGGAACGCAGTCTGAGCGCACTCTGCGTGTGTGCACAACGGAGACGGACGTTCTTTTTTTTTTTTTTTTTTTGACGGATGTAGAAAAAAAGGGAAATATGGGAAACAAAATGAAAATGAGGCATGTTGTGCGTCAAGGTGCTGGACATCGCAAATGCGCTGCGTCTGATGTCTCATGCACACAGAACGCTACACGGACATGGCGCACTCCGTGTTAGCCGTTTTACGCTCTTGCCTAACTTGCGTCTGTTTGCCGCGTGCGCAGTTCTGTGCGCATGTATTTAGTGTGTGGGTCTCTATTGCTCATGATTCTATGCTACGACGGACATTAAACTGTGCGGCAACACGGACGTGATTACTGCGTTCGTCTGACACGGGCCTAAGAGCTACTCGCCACCACAAACACCCCCTTAAATTATCTTATGAAATTACACTGTTAAAGGGTTTTATTTAAAGTTGCAAATATAACAATACCAGACATCAGACCCCAGATACATGTATACCCAGACATCAGAACCTGTGTGAGGAGGCAGGGATGCTCCTCTCCACGCCCTGTCAATGACCGACACACTGGGTCAGGTTAGGCAGCGGATTCCCTGCCACGGTGCAGCCTGGGGAAGGGGGGGGGGGCTGCACGTTGGCACTGCTGGAATACGCAGCACAAAATAATTTGTGCTGCCTGCGTGTGCATTTCCAATTTGGAGCCCTGTCCATAACCATCAGCTGTAAGCTTTTTTTTTTTTTTATTTTTTTTATTTTTTTATTTTTAGCGATAAAATATTACATTACATAGTTTGCGTTTTTCACTGTAAATGCAGAGCCTAACAATTTAAACTTTAATTTTAGGGCTGGTACTGATTTAAAATTCTCGTGTTCGATTAAAACAAAATATAATAATTTGATTAATCTATTCATTATAACGTGCCTGGGTTCTGGCCCTTGGGGTCTGGGGGCCTGGGCCCTGCTGGGGTTTGGCTGGATCCGAGGCTGGCAACACCATACTCACCGCTCCTCCGCTGCCTTCTCGTCTGCGCCAGTTGCGGCGTGTGTGTCGCAAGCGTCACACACATGACTGGAGGGCGGCGCCAAAGCAGCATGCTTCGCACAGTGCTGTAGGGCTGCCCAGGGAAGCCAGTACAGCTCCAGATTTGGACTCCTAGAGTCTGGGCCCCTTCCAGCTCTGGTATTAATCAAAATAAATGTAATATTTTGGTTTTAAAAAAAAATTGATTTTTACTGTTAATTTCCGCAGCCCTACTTAATTTGCAATATTTTTTTTTTTTAATTTGGGATCCGCATTTACAGTAAACACTCATGCAAAATATAATTCTCATAAGATCGTACATATACACTTACTGTATTGGCTAAATTAATTTATGGACTTGTGAGTTATGACCGCACAAGGCCATACATGGTTATACATGACATGCGTCCGTCGGGTTCAGCCTCTCACACATCACCTACTGCTGTTAATCCAAAAGAAGGCAAAAAACCCAGTCTGAAGCGCTCGCCAATATGCAACATACTGGGGAAAAATTCCTTCTTGACCCCAGAATGGCATCAGATTTCTCCTTGGATCAAGAAGCTTTTACCCATATATTAAATATTATAACCCTTAATATTCTGTGTCTGCAGGAAGTCATCCAGTCGTTTTTTTAAGTCTGTACAGACTCTGACCCAACCACCTCAACAGGCAGAGAATTCCACAGCTTTATTCTCACCGTAAAATAACCCTTCCTATGCTTTAGGCTGAGTTCCCTTTCATCCAGTGTATAGACCAGTTAATGAATAGGTTATCAGACAATGGTTGATAATGGCCCCGTAATATATTTATATAAGGTTATCAGATCCCCTCTAAGGCGCCGTTTCTCTAAACTAAACAGGTTTAAGCTTGTTAGTCTTTCCTCATAACTTAACCCTTCCATTCCCCTTATTAATTTAGTTGCCCGACTCTGCACTTTTTCTAGCGCTATAATATATCCTTTTTTTTTTTTTAAGACCGGTGCCCAAAATTGCACGACATATTCAAGGTGCGGCCTGACCATTGATTTATACAGAGGCAAAATTATGTTTTCATCCCGTGAGTGAACTCCCCTTTTAATGCATGCCAATACCTTGCTGGCTTTGGCGGCTGCTGTTTGACATTGCACATTGTTACTTAGTTTGAAGTCTATGATTATTCCCAAATCCTTCTCCTGCTTGGATTTCCCTAACTCCGTACAATTACTTGTGTGTTCTTCACTCCAAAGTGCATAACTTTGCATTTAAGTGCCCAGTCCCCCAATCTATCTAAATCCCTCTGCAGCAAAGTAACATCCTGCTCACATTGTATTACTTTGCCTAGTTTTGTGTCATCTGCAAACACTGATACATGACTTTCAATGCCTATCTCAAGGTCATTTATAAATAAATTGAATAGTATTGGTACATTAACATTTAATGGTAATTAACATTCACGACCCACAATTCTGTAAATATAATGGAATATTCATGATCTGCAAGTCCATAATGTAAAATTTTCACTCTTACCGTGCACAAGTCCAAGGTGTACAGTGTTTTTTTTTTTTTGGGTTTTTTTGTGTAGGACTCCTTGAATGTAATGTAAACACATTTATTGTAAAACGCTGGACTTGAGTCAAACATGTGTTTCATTTTGAAACCCATAACGTTCAAAGTAAATGGTACTATGAGCATCTGAAAAGCCATTTATCAAGTCCTTTCAGCACTTTATCTTTATGGAAATAGGCATCCTGATTTTTTAATTTGTGCTTTAATTGTTAAAACACACAATTCCATTGAAAAACATAGCCGTGAAAGTTGATATTTGACCTGCGAGTGCTGATATTCAATCCAAAATTTTCTCCACTAAAAATGTTAGCCCCAGCTCTAAAGCTGCTGCTATCACCAGCTGAAATCCCCCCCCCCCCCATCAGATCCTCCCCTCTCATCCCATGGTGACCGGTGGCCAGATTCACTGTTTCTGGTTGCCGGGAGCAGAGTGAAACTGAGGACAAAAAATCCCCAGCCTCACTCCGTGAATACCTGGACGATTTGAGACAGTGCAGATCACGTGGCCCGGCGGCAGAAGACTGCAGGTTTCCCCCGTAGCGTCGCCATATTAGCACCGTATTCTGGGGCAGGCGCTTATTCAGCAGCCTGCCCTGGAATGCAACTTTACCCTTGGTGATAATCGTGGTAGCGCTTCCATGCCGATCTCGTAAGATCGTGCAGCGTTGTAGAGGGGACTTCAGCTATGATCTCCACATTAAGTCTCTAACCAAATCTTGCTACTTTCACCAAAAAAAAAACACTGCACGCGTCCGTCCCTGTCTTAATCAGGACGCTACTAAAATGCTCATCCAAGCGCTTATCGCCTGCCTTGACTACTGTAACCTCCTTTTCTCTGGCCTTATGAGGTCCCAGACTCTCTGCAGTCTTATCAATGCCTGTGCTAGGCTCATCCACCTCACCCCTTTGTCAATCTCTACACTGGCTCCGTTTCCTTTTAGAATCCAATTCAAAATACTGGTGCTCATGTACAAAGCTCTCCTTTGGCACATCCTGTCCTGACCACTTCGCTCTGCCCATGAACTGTTGCTAACTCCCGCCTTCAAGACTTCTCTTGAGCTGCCCCCTTTCTATGTAACTCCCTTCCCCGCAACGTTAGACTCTCCCCGTCTCTCCAGTCCTTCAAGAAGTCTCTGAAAACATTACTTTATGGAGTGAGCCGATAAACTTCTCTAATCCCCAACTGTACATTTCATCATGCACCATCCCACCCAGGTCACATGCACCCCGCTACTTCAGGCTCTCTATTAGGGATGCACCGATACCAATATTTTAAGACCGAGTACTGATGCTTCCCCCCCCCCCCCGGGTACTCTTGAGTACCAATACTTTTATTAACGGTCATGTGACTGCTTTCCAACAAATAATTTAGAATTTTTGCTGAAAGCCTGTCCAGTTTGTTAATATTGAAATTTATGGCCAGACACTCCATTTACCCACTGCACAGCCTGCACACACCCTGACCACATGTATACCCCCACACAGACTTCTGATTTATATGTATATAGGACGCAGACCTTACTGCTACCAGCATGCATTAAGAGCATTCCCCCTCCAACCTGCCACGTGTTCTTCAGAGTGCCAGCTGACTGCATCACGTGGTCCTCTGAGCGGCCGTCGGCTTTCGCGATCCCGAGATCACGGCTGGAGGCTGCGGCACAGCCCGACGACCGCTTGGGGGACCACGTGATGCATCCAGCCAGCGCACTGATTACGTGGACAGCTGGAGGGGAATGCATTCTGCTAGCAGCCCCAGCCCCACGGATACCGGAAAGCTGGCCCAGCGGATCAGGCCACCTTTCTCTCCGCAGGATAAGCGGTAACTGATTTATTGGGAGGGGGGTTTAGCTGGTGCTGATTCTGCAAAAGCAGAATATGTTAGCACCAGGTTCTGGATGACAGAAAAAAATCTGTTTAACCCATGAATGTGTTCATTAGCATTAGGTTAAGTAAGGTTTTACAAAGTCCTAATGCTAATTACCGATTGCCTTCGCCATGTTAAGTATAGGGTGCGCAAAGTACAGTAAGCTCGCTCAAGATAGTGCATCGGTGATTGCGTAAAACTTTTTTTTTTTCACTGTTTAGCGTTCATAAGGTAATTTGGGGGGCAAGCATTAACCCCCATAGTGACCAGGTGATTTTTACCATTGTCTATCCGAAAGTGCCCACTGCTGTTTTTAGTTTTTACATTTCTGCGCTGTTTGTGTTTAGGTCTAATTTCCCTCTTGCCCGTTTATGGAACCCACACATATTATATACTGTTTTTCTCACCTCTGAATGGACTTTCTAAAGATATAATTTTTTTCATCCCATCGTATACTTTTATCATAAATTATGTAATATAAAAAAATGGAAAACCACACTGTGCTCTGACCCCCCCCCCCCAAAAAAATCTAAAACTTCCAAAAAAAGCCCCCGCTAAATGGTTTCGAAATTTTGTCCTGAGTATAGAAATACCCAATTTTCACATGTTTTTGCTTTTTAACCCCCTTCACTGGTGAGTCATTTTGACAGTTTATGCTCATAATGTTTAAACGTGATTTGAAGTTCTATTTTATTATACGACCCAGACCAATTTTTTTAAATTTTATTTCTAAAAACAATTTGAATTTTTTTTCTTTTTACACCAACCATAGTCCTGATCTGGCCTTTCCAATGGTATCAAATCTGAGCCCCTGGCTGCCATGGATCGGGAGTCTGAAGAACCCCCCCCCCCCTTTCTCCACTTAACCCCCTAGCTGCTAACTGGCCAACTGACATCATCAAGCATATGGCGATGTGTCAGTGGGCGGGGGGGGTGACCCCTGGAGGATTGGCTGACATCAAAGATGTCATCCACTTTTGGGAGTGCATTGCGATCCAGCACCTAAGCTGCCCTTTCCAGCGGTGCCTCTTTTTTTTTTTTTCTTCATAAGCCGTTCGGGAGGAAGAGAGGTCCAAAGGACCCCTCTCCTTTCAAGTTCTTCACTGGCAGGAGCTGGGGGGCACCTGAAGCTGCCATACTCTCTCCCGGTGATGTCAGTGCGACAGCTGGCCCATGGAACGGTCGGCTGGCGGGGTCCCACGTTTGAGAGGTGAGTACACAAAGGGAAGAGGGCAAAGGACCACTGACGTACAGAGTACATCGTCATGACGCGCAAAGCTCCTTGGAGTTCTATGGACTCTGGGAGCCAATACACGGGGCAGTGTGGTGCGCCACTGCTGGTATTCGGCAGCTTTGTGCTGCGTTCTGGGGCGAGGTACCAAGTTAGCACCTACCCTGGACTATGACGTTAAAGTGACGACGGTAAGGGAAAATCTGCAGGCGCAGATCATCCTGCTTACGGTCTCCATTTTAGCGTCACATTTAGAATAGGACCCGTAATGGTTTTTATTTTATTTGGCCAATCAATGCGTCCATACTCGTTTGCTTTGTATTGTTTGGACTTTAGCACCCAGGCGTGATCATTTGTTTTGGGTTTTCTTCATGAAATAAGACACCTCAGGGAGTGAGTGCTGGATTTTGATGTTATTTGAGTGTATATCTGTAAAATAAATAGAAGTAAAATTATGTTCTAATTTATTTCTCCAGTTCTGGTGTTTTTGCTCTACTAAAGTTTAGGTTTTTTCACCCTAGAAGTCTGGACATGGACACTTGACATGTGTCCTGATTTAGCGGATCGACTGCTATCTGGACCTAGTATTTAATGGTAGGTTATTAATGTACTACAAGTGATAAGGTTGCCTTCAGATGAATCTACCGCGATAAACGCACCCTTTTCCTCCCTGTATTACACTATTACACTGCAGAGCTGGATGGGTTTCCTGGATGTTCTGGGAAATTTTTTCTTTGGAAAGGAGTTTGAGCTTTTGCAGCTGCTGCGATAACAGAATTTGCTTCCCGTGGGAGAGCTAAAAAAACTCAAGATTTGTTTTCATTTTTCACAATTTCCCAGAGACTTGTTTTAGGATCAGAGCCACAAATATGGAAAACTTAACCCCTTACTGCTGCACACTGCTTATTTACAAGACTGGCTATTCACTTATGTGGTAGTTTTAAAACCGTGCCTGTGTTTGTTTCTTTATTGTGCCATCAGTGCCATAGCTCTCTTTTGGAGTTGGGGAGGACCACTGTTATGTGTCAGTATGGATTTACCTTCAATCAATCTAGACCTCACTGTCTCAGACCTGCACAAGGGGTCTGCTGGTACCCCTATTTAGCTTCCTACTTGCACTTCTTGGATGCTGGTTTACGTTCTGGTTCATGATAGAAAGCTGGAAAATTAATTCTATCCCTACAATTGATTCTGCACAAAATATTCGGGCATTATATGTCATTTTATATTCTTGTATTACTACAATTTGTAGCAAATTAAGATCGCAATATAATTGTTAAACTGTGTTTGTAAATTATAGATGCTACTCGGTGCACACCTTTAATAAAATACCTATACACTGATTGAAAAAATTATTTGATCCCCTGATTTTGTACGTTTGTCCACTGACAAAGAAATGAAGTCTGACAGAATAACAACAAAAACATCCAGAAAAACTCATTTCAAAAAAGTTCTAAAAGGATTTGCATTTTAACCCCTTCACTGCTGAGGCATTTCACCGCCGTGTGCTGAGCTAATTTTTACTGCTTTTGCTCATCGTGTTTAAACGCGATTTGAAGCCACATATCCTATATCGTTCTTTCCGGCAGATTCGTAATATATAATTATTATATGTATACGTCATGTCCTGCCTGAATATTATAACAAAAAATTGAAATAAAATTAAAATTTTTAATCATCTACAGAGTGTGAAGTGTTTGTTTTCACATTTTATCACATGAGCATTTGTGGTTATATTTTCTATGGGTTGCGCTTGTCGAAAAATTAGAAATGGGGACTCATTAAATTTTTTGGGGGGAATTGCGTGATTTTTAGCAAACGCACACCATAGAAAAAAATCATTAGTGCATAATCTAATTGAAATGTGAACAATATTGCTATATTTTGTTTTACTTTGAACCTGGTTTGGTATCATTCAAAAGGCCATGCTCAGGCCTTTCAAATGCCACCCTCCATGACCCCATAGCTGCCATGGTTCTAGAGATATCTTTATTCAAAGGAACCCCCATATCTCCACCAGGGGATTTCCTTGGGAAATACCTGGGCAGCTAGGAGTTCCCCCGCTATCTGACATCATCGCGCGATATGTCAGGAGGCGAGGGAGAACCCGGAGTTGGAGCCGCCATCCAAGATGGCAGCCCCCACCGGAGCTAGATCGCGATCTGGTACGTAAGTGGTTAAAAGCAGTGCCTTTTTTTTTTTCTTTTCTTACTTTTAACTCTCCCGATCGGGAGGGAGAAGGATCCCCTCTCCCTTTCAGGCGATCTCCTGGCATTGCCAGGGGGTCGCCTAGAAATGATGTCATGGCGCGATGGTGTCAGATGTCGGGGGCCCGCCTATATTCATTGTCTGGCTTCCCTGAAGCCAGAACGCCACGGGACCCCGGACAGAGAGGTGAGTATCTCCACCTGGGCTCCCGCTTGCGAGTGAATTGTGGGGAACGTCCTCCGCATATAGCGGGAGTCAATGAGGACGTTATCCGCAGCGAAGAGGTTAATGAGCGAAATAAGTATTTGTTCCACTATCAATCAGCAAAAATTCTGGCTCCCAGGCGTCTCTCTTAAAGGAAGTGCTCCTAATCTCGGCTTGTATCTGTATAAAAGATACCTGTCCACAGAAGCAGTCAGATTCCAACTCTCCACCATGGCCAAGATCAAAGAGCTGTCCAAGGATGTCAACGACAAGATTGTAGACCTACACAAGTGGAATGGACTACTAGGCCATCGCCAAGCAGCTTGATGAGAAGGTGACAACAGTTGGTGAGTTGATTCGTAAATGACAGTTATTTTGTGTTTCTTCCAATCTCCCTGGGTTTGGGGGCTCCATGCAAGATCTCACCTTGTGGAGTATCAATGATCAAGAGAACGGTGAGGAATCAGCCCAGAATTAAACGGGAGGCTCTTCTAAATGATCTCAAGGCAGCTGGGATCATAGTCGCCAAGATAACAATTGGTAACACATTACACTGTGAAGGACTGAAATCCTGCAGAACGCGCAAGGTCACCCTGCTCAAGAAAGCACATGTACAGGCCCATCTGAAGCTCGCCAATGAACATCTGAAAGATTCAGAGGAGAACTGGGTGAAAGTGTTGTTGTCAGAATAGACCAAAATCAAGCTCTTTTGGCATCAACTCAACATATTTGGAGGAGGAATGCTGCCCGTGACCCCAAAAACACCATCCCCACCGTCAAACATGGAGGTGGAAACCTTATGCTTTGGGGGTGGTTTGCTGCTAAGGGGACAGGACAACTTCACCGCATCAAAAGGACGATGGATAGGGCCATGTACCGTCAAATCTTGGGTAAAAACATCCTTCCCTCAGCCAGGGTATTGAAAAAGGGTCGTGGATGGGTATTCCAGCATGACAATGACACAAAACAGATGGCCAAGGCAACAAAGGAGTGGCTCAAGAAGACGCACATTAAGGTTCTGGAGTGGCCTAGCCAGTCTCCAGACCTTAATCCCATAGAAAATCTGTGGAGGGAGCTGAAGATTCTGATCACCAAACGTCAGCCTCAACCTTAATGACATGGAGAGGATCTGCAGAGAGGAATGGGACAAAATCCCTCCAGAGATGTGTGCGATCATGACTGTGATTGCCAACAACGGTTTTGCCACCAAGTACCCAGTCATGTTTTGCAAACGGTCAAATACTTCCTTAAGTCACTAAAATGCAAATCAATTTATAATTTTTTTGATATGTGTTTTTCTGGATTTTTCAGGTATTCTGTCTCACTGCTAAAATAAACCCACTGTTAAAATTATAGACTGATCATTTCTTTGTCAGTGGGCAAATGTACAAAATCAGCAGGGGATCAAATATTTTTTTTCCCCCCACTGTAGATCTGCAGGTTGTTTCCAAAGCATGTGTTGATTGGTTTCAATCTTTTTATGTTAACCATAGATAACACGAGTTAGGCTAGGGTCAGACGAAAGCATTTTTCCCCGCGAACGTGAAAAGTGCGTCCGAACGCATTGACGTATTTCATGGAATGCGCAAAAACGGTCAGACGACGCGCATTTTCGGGCATGATTTTGTACGGATCGTCAATAAAACTCTTTTTGCGTCTGGACGTTATGTAGGCTGGACATTAGCAGTGTCTGACATCACCTAATCACGCACACACGCCGCTATGCCGCAGCTGCGCACTCAGTACGTCAGTACTAGCGGTTCAGCGTTCTCAGAAAAATGTGTTCAAATTCCACTTGCATTGCACGGCCGGACTTTTGTGCGGCCGTACATCGTATATTGGCCGTCATTGCCCGTCATCTGCTGCTAGTGCGGCCGTAATTATGTGCGCCAGAAAGCACGTTAAAAGTGCGCTGGTCTGACCCCAGCCTTAGAGTCCTCCAATGCTGGTAAAATAACCAGAGGTTTCTGCAGTCCATGAATTTCAGATTTTTGGTAAGTGCTCAGCTGCTAATTGCTTATTGCATTTGGATGGTAAAATAGCAAATTCAAGGATCGCTGGTCTCGGTCTATTTAAGGGAACACGTCTGAAATGACAAAATAGAAACAGAGTTATAAATGTCAACACAAGACTGTAAAATGTCACAATGTTTAAAGAGCCGCCTGACATTACTATTACTGCACTTTAAAATCTGCTCCTTATATTACAAGACGTCCAAGTTAAGGAGAATGTATTGGGGTCAGAGTAAATGGGAATTTGGATTGCATTAACACACCTAGGGCTAGATTCCAAGGGCCCTGTTCCAAAGTTTGTGCTAACTTAACAGAGCTGTTGTAAACTTACCAGTAGGGATGTCCATGGCTGAAAAATTTGTTTAGTTTTGTTTCGTTACATTTTTAAATAATTTCGTTTTTGGAATTTTGTAACTAATTTCGTTTCGTATTTCCTTTTGGATCGATTTGAATTTCATATATCAATTCGATAGTTGATATCAATTTGAATTTTGCATCACTAAATAAAACCCCAATTAATCAAATTTTGCTGTTAAAAGGAAAGCTAGGGTTAAATTTTAAGCTGTGCCACAGATTTAGTATTTGAGTCAATTTAAACAGTGAAACAAAATTAATTTGTTTCATAAAGTCCTTTGCTGACTATTACTTGTATTTTAAGTTAAGATCAATTCAATAGTTGATATCAATGTAATAGAAAAATTTGAATAATTGATATGAACTTTTATGATTATGACAGTGTAAACCGAAAAATAATCGTTATATACCGTTTAGTTTTGAATTCGTATCGTATTGATTCGTTATTCGGAAGTACTTCCGAATATGAATTATCAAATTTTGTTCCATATTCTGAATTTTTCCGAAACGAATGCACATCTCTACTTACCAGAGCCTTTATAGGGCTCTATTCCGTAGGTGGTGTTACTGTAGCATCTCAATATGTATTAGTTACCGCTAGGATAACTGAGTTTAACGCATGGCATTCATATTGCATTCCTGATGCTACACTGGGGTGAAATCCGTTTACACATCGGAGCTTGCGCGAGCTTACTGTACTTTGCGCTCCTCATGTGCAGTATAAAATGTGCAATCATTTAATTAGCTTTTCGATAAGTGAGGCATTACAAAGTGCAGGCACAAATTACTGTTGGGATACAGAGAGCCAAAAGTTAGCACCGCCTAAAAGCTGGCATTAAAGGTTTCTGCAATTTAATTTATTAAATCCCATGGGGAGAAGGGTGGCCCGATCCGCCGCTTCTTCTGGCTGGAAGCCGAGTGAGGCGCAAGCGCAGATTTTCCCAGTTAACGTTTGCTTTGTAATATAGCCCATAGTCTATGGAGTTAAGTTTACAAAAGTCCTGGTTAACTTAGCACCAACTTTGGAGTATTACGGGTGTAAACGTAATCCTTAACTTACAAATTCCATAGACTTTAATGGCTCTGAGAAGTTTATCAAAACATTAGTAGCTACTTTTACAAATGACATGGAATCTTGCCCCTATGGTTCGGATTCGAGTTATGGCTATGTAGGGCTGAGGGAGACACTGGGTTTGAGGGGTTGGCGCTTAGGAAGTAGCTCTGCTGGTTCTATACCTCCACAACCTAATATAAGACAACTACTCACTATGTATTTTTACGTTTCCATGGAAAAGGCAACATTTTAAATGGTGGCCACACTATGACAGCACTATAATACTAACCTGTCCTTTTCTAGATCCACGTTGCAAGATCCAGCTTTTGAATTTGTTGGAAGGTGGTTGTTTGTGGAAGATATAGAGAGGGTATTGTTATGGTTAAAGGGGATAAAAGGGTTGTAGAGCTATAAATATTTTGGGTTATGAAGGGTAAGGATACTTTTTTTAGGGATACTGGCCTCCTAGGGTGTGTGGGCTGTAACTCTCAGCAAGCTCAGCTAGGGAAAGCAGTGACGGATCATTTGCAATGCCATGGCAGATGGGATTTGATTTATATTTCCACCTAATTGCTGGCCAGGGATTTAAAAGGATATTCTATAAAATAGTTGAAAATAGGACATGGTGAACAGAGGGTTTAAACATTTACCACTGACCCCCTCCGCATCCTGTGCTCCTGTTTTAACCCTTTAGATTCTTTTAAAATTTACAGAGCCTAGCGCTGGATTCTATGTTTCTGCTGATCCTGATATGACATGCTGCCACTTTCTGTAAGCTGTAGTATGTCACATGACTATAGGGAGGCAGCAAATCTAATGGCTCTCGAGCCATTGATGATAGCTGGTTCGCAAAGGTCCCGAAGCCCAGGAACCAGAGCTTGGCGTTCAGGTACTTGGTGGGGCTAATATCCTGCACTCAGAGGGCTGAATTATCTCTGAGACCCCTGTCCCAGAGAGGGGTGAATCCACTCTGCATCTCGTGACCACTCAAATAACATTGATTATTCACTTTGCACAGAGCACCACTTTAACATAGTTACAGGTATATATAAAGCGCCAACAAGTTCTGTAGTGCTGTACAATGGTACTTTCAAGTCTAATTGCTTACAGGAATTGAAAATCCAAAACATGTCACAATCATCTGGAAGTATAAAACGCTAAGGGCCCTATTCCATGTTGTGCGCTAAAAAGAGGACGCTAACTGGGAAAACCTGCGCCTACAGATTTCCCGTAGCGTCCCCATTATTGCGTGATATTCCAGGGCAAATGCTGTCTCAGCAACTCGCCCCGGAACACAGCGCTACCTGCAGTGATACTCTGGGTAGTGCTTCTGTGCTGACTCAAGTATTGCCTCCTGGAGTCGATAAGACTCCATGGAGGGTTGCGCTTCTGGGCTGAGATCATGGAGTGCCGCAGAGTGATCGTGGAGGGAGACTGGGAACTATTTGAGGTGAGTATCGTATTTATGGGGGGGCTTAGGGGGTGCTAAATGATTTTTCAAAAGTGGAATCCTTTACCACTGGCTTTTAGGAGTAGCTAAAAATTTGCCTTTCGTGTCCTGACGGTAATTAGCGGCAGCACTTTGTAATCCCTTACTTATCGAAACGCTAATTACTGATTGCGCTTCCCATGTTAAGTATAGGACTTGCAAAGTACAGTAAGCTCAAATAAGCGAGCGCAATCACCAATGCGCTACCAGATTTTTACGAGTTTTAGCTTTAGAAATGTAATATGGGTGGCATGTGTTAAAGTCACTTAACGCTTCCTCAGCCGAATGCTAGAGTTGGCGTTCACTGGGGAATACAGCTCTAAATTGTTCATTTGTATATTTGTGCGGCTGAAATAATTGAGGAATCTTGTGCATGGAAATTGCCTTAGGGTGAGATTTCTTTTTTTGTATCGCTGGAGAGGTTAGGATATAGAATGGCCTTTTGTTTATTGTCCGTGTGAAACAAAATGTTTACAAAAGAAAAACCATGAACCAAAAACTGTTAAATAAAAGACATATGATTTTTCTGGGAAGACCATTTCCCAGCAGAGTCCATTAGGAGTTTGAACTGAAGGCAGTGCTATGTAATATTTGGGATATTTTAAGTACCCTGTATCGGTATTCTCGGAACTGACATGGAGAGTTGTAATAAAAATGAATTTCAGAGGGAGAAATTCCAATGAATAAGGAAATTAGAAGAATACTCAAGAGGGTCAGATCTAAACTTAAACAAAGAAGTGGAAAATTATACACGTCACAAATCTGCATCCCCAAGCAGTGTCCCACACTAAATGTCAGCTAAAAATTCAGAGCATCACTTATGCTGTTCATCCTTTGATGTAAAATCCGGAATTATTCAGTTCAATTATCATGCTGCACATTCATTTAGTGTGCTGGGACAATGCCACACTTATTTAGAAATTCATTTGGAAGATCTTGTTCCCGTTCAACGTAAAGTTATGTTCTATAGACTCTCACGCTGAGCCATGGTAAATTCTTAAAAGGTCAGTGAGTAGGTTCATTTGTCTATGGCCAGTGGCATCCAACTTACCCACATCGATTTGTTAATGGAATCAAACCACAGAAAGTAATGCTATAATTTTCTTTATGTCACCGTCAAAATAATTTTTTTATAAAACTGGCCTTGGACAGATCTGCTCAACCTACCACACCTGACTACCCAGTTGCCAAAAGGAAACACAACCCAATTGACATGGGTCTGCGTTGTGGTGTGACTCTGCCGGGCTGAACACGGAAGGGCCACCCACCCAGCATTGTTGTGATTGACGCAGAAATCTGGTACATTCTCGCAATGGAGTAGCTGTCCTTATGGTCACGTTTGTTAGTGTGATCTGGATGGTGATGTTTGCCGCCTTGGCCTTCTCCAGCTAGTATTCTGGATACCTGCACCATACATATATTCTGTGCCCTGACCACTGACCCGTCCTTGCCACGAGATCCCTGCACCCTCCCCTGCAAGAAACCAGCGTCTCAAGGGCCTCTTCCACCCCTTCTTGTCCATGATATACTGGTTTTATACCTTTTTTAATTTCGTAAAGGATGGGAGGGAGGGGTCGTTGGATATCCCTATGTTGTGATGTGGTCTTTGGGAGACTTAACATCCAAATTGTATAGTACCGTGCTTTGTTCAGCCCCAATAATAAACCTGTTATCATTTATGAGCGCACATGCATGAAGTCAGCAGCTTGGGCTCTTGCACAGGCTTGAGAGCAGGATTCATATTGGTCTTGTGCTGAATATCCTGACTGTTTACTGTGCAAGACCAGCCAAGAATATAATCTAATACCAAGAGGCCCTCTATTGAATAGATGACGTGCAGAGGTGGGTCTTTGAGACAAAATTGGAGGTCCCTTAAGGCCACGCTCTCACAGGACCCTCACATGATGTGGTATATCAGCAGGCACATGACATTTACATGCTTAATGACCATCCACACTAAAACACTCCTGTATGTTCACATTCAAATGCCTACAAAGAAACTATCAGGTCTATTCACTAAAAGGTGAAACTCGGGAGAATTGGCAGGAGAAGAGAACAATTTAGACCAAATAGCCGATTTGGAAAGTGAGATAAATTTGAGAATTTTTCTGGTTTGGCTTTTTGACCTAGAATCTTCACTTCTCCAGTCATTCTCCTGAGTTTCACCTTTCTTTGAATAGACCTGCATATTTTATTGGTTTTATTTCTGCATTTTTACAGTTGTGTTCAAAATTATTCAACCCCCAATGCTGTAAAGGGTTTTAGGGAATTTAGTGTACATTTGTAATTGTATTCAGAATGAAATCCTACAAGGACTTTTTAAAGAACCATATGCAACTAAAATGACATCAATTGGTTTTGTAATACAGTAGTAAATGTTTCTTTTGTGAATTCTTCATTGACACAATTATTCAACCCTTTAAAGACTACCACTCTGAAGAACAGAGGTTCATTCAAGTGTTTTCAATCAGGTATTGAAAACACCTGTGGATGTCACGGAGCAGCAATAAAGCATAATAAGCACCAATTAGGCAGCTTTAAAATGACTGTGATACTCAGCTCCTTCTAGACATTTACTGGTGTGGTTACAAACATGGTGAAGTCAAAAGAATGGTCCAGGAAGACAAGAGAAGAGGTGATTGCTCTTCACAGGAAGGGCTATGGCTATAAGAAGATTGCAAAGATGTTAAACATACCAAGAGAGACCATAGGAAGCATCATTCGCAAATTCAAGGCAAAGGGCACTGTTGAAACGCTACCTGGTCGTGGCAGAAAGAAGATGCTGACTTCGACTGCTGTGCGCTACCTGAAGCGTAGAGTGGAGAAAAGTCCCCGTGTGACTGCTGAGGAACTGAGAAAAGATTTGTCAGATGTGGGTACTGAAGTTTCAGCTCAGACAATACGGCGCACACTGCGTAATGAAGGCCTCCATGCTAGAACTCCCAGGCGCACCCCCTTGCTGTCTCCAAAGAATAAGAGTCGACTGCAGTATGCCAAAAGTCATGTGGACAAACCACAGATGTTTTGGGATAATGTTCTGTGGACTGATGAAACAAAATTAGAACTGTTTGGGCCCATGGATCAACGCTATGTTTGGAGGAGGAAGAACAAGGCCTATGAAGAAAAGAACACCTTGCCTACTGTGAAGCATGGCGGGGGGTCAATCATGCTTTGGGGCTGTTTTGCTTCTGCAGGTACAGGGAAGCTTCAGCGTGTGCAAGGTACCATGAATTCTCTTCAGTACCAGGAGATATTGGATGACAATGTGATGCAGTCCGTCACAAACCTGAGGCTTGGGAGACGTTGGACCTTTCAACAGGACAATGATCCCAAGCATACCTCCAAGTCCACTAGAGCATGGTTGCAGATTAAAGGCTGGAACATTTTGGAGTGGCCATCGCAGTCACCTGACTTAAATCCGATTGAGAACCTCTGGTGGGACTTAAAGAAAGCAGTTTCAGTGCGCAAGCCTAAGAATGTGACTGAACTGGAGGCTTTTGCCCATGACGAATGGGCGAAGATACCCGTAGATCGCTGCAAGACACTTGTGTCAAGCTATGCTTCACGATTAAAAGCTGTTATAACTGTAAAAGGATGTTGTACTAAGTACTAAGATTGAATGTCACTTGGGGGTTGAATAAAACTGATAATGATGTGAGCACAGAAAAGACATTTGTGGTTATTTCATTATAAATGTTATGTTATATTTGTCTGACCTACACGTGCCTCTTTGATTTAATTGTAAGCAAGATGACTGAATGATCAAAATCAATGTCAAACTGGCCAAAACACTCAATTTCAGTGGGGGTTGAATAATTCTGAACACAACTGTATATACCAAGGGGCCTTGTGTTTAAGCCGCCTCTTATAACATGACCCTTTAGGGCATGTGTGCCTACATCAACTATCAAAGAGGATCATAAGGATAACTGGATGCCCAAGGAGGAATATATTGTTAGTGCATTAAAACAGGTGCCAGACTTTGGGGTGTGCAAGCTGTGCGGCTGCAAAAGTGTTGTGCAAGGCTGGTGTCAGATGAGCGTATTTGAAGAGCGGAAGGAACGTCCTTGAGAGTGGACGTTCCTTCCACTCAACGCCCACCTGGCCACCTTGCTGAGCGCAGTTAGTGGCACAATTAATGGCCATTAATAGAAACCAAAGCCTCTAATTGTGTTTTGTTTCACACGGTGTAATAGGATTAAGCGCAGATGACAATTTTCCTTCTTGTTATGTTTTATACACGTTGCTGGGCTGGATACCATTTGGTGGTTGCAGCCGCCCCATCAGGGAATAGGCGCAACCCCGCTCCTCCTGTACTATGTATGTATGTTTGTACCTCCAGCCAGGTCATCATTGCGGCTGTTCCGTGTATTTGTTTTTTGATCCCAAGGTGGATTTTGTATCTGGGAGGGCATTAAATAAAGGCCCACCAGTCTACCTCATGACTGAAAAGCAGCGTGAGCATTGATGGTTTGCTACATAGCAGCCTGTAGTTTCATTTTTTGGGTAGGACTCACCCTCACTAGAGGTGCCTTGACGTTGGCAGGTGAGTTTACACTCTTAATGGCCATTAAAAGAAACCAAAGCCTCTAATTGTGTTTTGTTTCACACGGTGTAATAGGAATAAGCGCAGAAGACATTTTTTCTTCTTGTTATGTTTTAACCCTTCAGTGTTCAACCTGGTCAATCAATGTCCTCGGGATCCCAGGAAACCACTAGAAATCAACAGACACAGTGCACACACTTGGTGGATTCGCTAGCAGCTTCAAAAGCTTTATTTATTGCAAAACAGGATATAGTTTCGAATGGTGGGGCACTGTATTAAAGAAACCAATCATATTGCTACTTTACAACAGGTGTTGGCTTCTAAAGAAATAAAGAAAGTTCAGTTAATTAAGACCGAATTAGCATGATGCTAACAGGTGTTACAGTTTCAGTATTGATAGTAAGAATGAAGGACATGTTCTGGGCACACACCCAACTATTGTGGGGGAAGTAGTCTGTGCCACAGACAAGGACAATTCTCTAGAAACAAAACTTATACTTTGCTTACATTTAACCATTAGTATTCTTACTAATTAATATTTATTAATATATAAACAAGTTTATAGCTGCAGAAAACATTTGCACATCAGAGCAGTTCAGAGCAGTTCAGAGAACCGCTTACAGAGCTCCTGTGCCACATTCCCCATATGCAGCAAAGAACTCTGGGTAGGACATGCAAATGTAGTCCACAGCTTCTCACTTTTTTGCATCTAGGCTCTGTAATTACACAGAACCCGTCTTGTCCAATGGCAGGCCATATTAAATGGCTAAGGCCAGGTTATGCAACCAGACACAATCACTCCTGTACAGCTGTTTTGGGCTCCTTTACCCTCATCAGAAAGAGAATGTAACTGGTTGCTATTGATGCTTGGCCCCTAGGGTAAATTAGTAAGTATTTCAATTGTAATGGAGGGCAAAAGGAGATAAAAAGCTTCCGTACTGCAAATAATCAAGTTTATAGCTGCAGAAAACATTTACACAAGTTTTCTGTAGCTACTGTATAAACTTGATTATTTGCAGTGTGGAGGCTTTTAATCTCACTTTTTGCCCTCCATTACAATTGAGATATATATTGATTGGTATGGCCCACATTATCTTTCATGCTGTATCTGTGCTCCTGTTTTTGTCTCGGTCAGTGGCACTGTCCACCATTGTGTTTTTTGTCTGTCAGTGTCTTTGTTATTGCCTGTGTACTGCGTCTGCCAGCATCTAACGTGTTAGTATTGGTAGAGCACCGATTAACTGACATGCTCGGGACCATGAGTTTTTTTGGGGTTTCAGACTTTTCTGATATTTGGCATTCCATACACTAGGAGATAAATGAGAACTTTGGTTTTCAGAGTCTGCTTTTAGAATGTCTGGTTGAGAGGTGCTCAATGTGATTAAAATGTTTCCTGTTTAGTTGGCTCAGTGTTGTTTTGTTAATAAGCATAAGTATATAGGATTAATTATCAGGCTTTCTAATCTCTCTGTGTAGTAATAACCATAATGGGAGGTCTCTATGGTGGGAGGCAGGCTCGGACTGACCATCGGGAGCACTGGGCCGCTGACTGGCCCGGACTGGTTACTATTGGCTGAAGATTGCTGTTCTTCACAGTTATCTCCACTGCCTCCTCCGCAGCCAAGTATGCTTCAGCTGCGGCTGAATATGGCCTCATAATTATATCGGCCCTGTGGAATCAAAGCTGTGAGAGAGATGAATCAATCTAGTGATTCATTTATGATCACTGATCTCCGAAGGATTGTGCTGCTCCAGGATGCAGTGCAATGGTAGTCTAAGGCTGGGGTCAGACGAGCGCAGTGTTAACGTCCGTGTTACCCGCACATAAGTGCGTCCGTGATAGCATACAATTGTGTTAAATGGAGCCCCACACACGAAGTACGTCCGCACAGAAGTGCGGAGGCTGACGGACGCTGCAAACGGATGCAGGTTAGGCAAGAACGTAATACTGCTAGAACGGACGTGCGGAGTGCGCCACGTCGGCAACGTCCGCATAGCTTTGTGTGTGAGTGATGCAACAAGGTCAGACAGACTGCATTTATACGTCCAGCATTTTTGACGGACAGAATGTTCTTTCATTGTAATTTATTTTCCCTGCTACATCAGTCAAAAAATACGTCAGTGAAAAAAACGGACTGTGTGGCCACTACCTTGTTGTCAGTCAGTAAGTACGTCCGTACTGCACAGACGCACAGTCCGTACAAAATGCGCTCATCTGACCCTAGCCTAAGCCAACTTTACGTACTGCTTCCACAAGGTTTGCCATCCTCCCCAGCCCACCCAATTCAGCCCCACACATGGTGCTAAGCACCACAAGTCCAGCAATGATCCAGTGGCAGGAAGACTATCCTGAGCAGTCATACTGCAGAGAAGTTCAGCCACCTTTTTGGGGGTAAACAACAATTTCTTTGTCTCTTTTGATATCTCTTAAGTATTACTTTAAATTTTCATTTGATTTTGTTGTAAACAACAGAGCTCTTGCTGTGACTTGCAGCGCTCTTGCTATAGACTTGCCATTGCAACTTTGCTCTTGCTATAGACCAGAGCCCCGTTCAATACCTCAGCAGCTGCTGAATTGCTGCAGCAGTGTCGTTGAACGCTTTGGATGCGAATTTTGAATCCAAAATGGCCGACAATTTTTTAATGAAAGATGCAGATTGTTTTTCGTATCACTCGGACAAAATATGATAAAGAAAAGCAGTCAGCACAATTCCGTTTTGTATGCAGACACCACAAATTATAGTTTTTATTGAATAAACGTTATGTTTACTTCTGAAACAAAATATAAATTGAACTGTAATACAGGGCTCAAAATTTTCAAGTCCCAAGCTACTAGCCAGGCCTTAAGAGTTACTCGCCACTAGTTGCCCCACCTAACCCCTTATCCTGCCCTGCCTCTGCATTCCTACTCGCCCTCATGTAATTTCCACTCGCCAAAGGCGAGCAGGCGAGTGGAAATTTTGAAGCCTGCTGTAATATATGTCTATGTGCAGGGGTAAATAATAAATAAATATTTTGTGCTTTGGTGAACAAAAACCTCAAAATTAACATTGCTGTACGGAATTGTTACTTGCTTCGTGGCGGCGGCCATCTTGCTGTACGGAATTGTTACTTGCTTCATGGCGGCGGCCATCTTTAATACGTCACACTCAGCTACTCACAGCATCTCCTCGGGTCGCTGCAAGTGCTAAGTTAGCAGTGCTGAGCGCTGAGTGGCTGAACGGCGTTCAATGGCAAGTTGCTAACTTAGCACTTGCAGCGGCTGAGGTATTGAACGCGCCTCTGCAAAAGCAAATTTGCTACAAATTGAAAAAGTGTCAACTAGAATTTGTTAACGACTTTCCAGTGAAAAATTTGAAGCAAGTTTGAAAGACTTACAATCCAAATGTCACGGTCCACCCCGTGTACCTGTCTAGCAAACCTGGATCTAAGAACTTTGCCCTGGATTTCTTCATTCTTGGATTCCAGTCCAGGTTTTGCCCAGGCTAAGCACCATGTCCAGGCTCCTGGAGATCCAGCCTGGGTTTTCCTGTCTAGCCCTGGACTTCCAGCCTATCCATGTTTAAGCCTCCTTAAAAGGCAGAGAGTCCCAGCCAACAGTGGGTCTGCATTAATGTTATCCTTGACTGAGGTCTCTTGGTGGCGTGCTAACCTGCTCTTCCAGAACCAGCTTATCCTACGTATCCAGGACCCATCTGTCTACCCGTGGATTACAGTTGTTGATCACCCTCTGACCTCTTTGATCCAGGTACCACTGTCCAGACTTCCTCTTGGTGGGCCCTGTCTGCAGTCTAGGACTGCACTACCCACAATCCACGGACTCTCCCTGGACTTTATTGCTATTCCCTTTGTTCTTTTGCCTGCAGTTAAGGACCATTTATGTTTTATTAAAGAATCTGCATTGCGTGACTCCTGTCTGGCCTCCCCTCTGTGTCGCCGCCTGCTGGGCTCATACCAGAACCGCACACGCCCCGTGACACCAAATTTGCCACGAGTTTGTGGCAGGTTATCCTTGCTATCTGGGCATGACTTTATATGACTGAGCCTTTTTTTTTGTCCCAGTCCGGCCCTGGTGGGAGGTATTGAGTCATGGGTGTTATCAAGGGGGGGTGTTAGATGAAGATTTATTACACAGGATGCCTAAAGGTCTAACTGGCCTTCATAACAACCACATGCTTTCTTTGCTGCCTCCATCCACCTCCTGTTGTCTTAGAATGTCCATACATTATGTCTCCGCAGAATGTGTAAGAAATCTTGAATAGGTAAAAACACACACGTTTTCAGCAGCAACTGAGCTGCACTTGTCTAGCTGTGTGCTAGAGAGTGAAATGGATTTCTCCTCAGCCCCCACCATCCGGCCAAGTGGCAGAATTGTTATGGTGGGGGCTGAGTGCTTTGGACAGGCCTCTGCTCAGAACAGCTGTCTGCCACATCATTCTGTGCCGCCCGTCGAGCTGCCTCTGGTCCCAGGCTGTACAAAATCAGCCTTTACTGTTACAAGGAAAATATGTGACAGCATGTTTTCTCTCTTCTGTGCTCCAGATTGCAATAATGTATAAACTGGGTTTAAGGCTGGGGTCAGGCTAGGGTCAAACGAAAGCATTTTTACACGCGAACGTAAAAAAGTGCGTCCGAACGAATTGACGTATTTTTTCACGGAGTGCGCGAAAACGGTCATACGATGCGCATTTTTCGTGCGTGATTTTTTCAGATCGTCAATAAAACTCTTTTTGCGTCTGGACGTTATGTAGGCTGGACATTAGCAGTGTCTGACGTCTCCTAATCACGCACACATGCCGCTATGCCGCAGCTGCGCACTCTGTACGTCCGTACTAGCGGTTCGGCGTTCTCGAAAAAATGCGTTCGTTTTCCACTTGCGTTGCGCGGCCGGACTTTCGTGCGACCGTACTTCGTATATTGGCCGTCATTGCCCGTCATCTGCTGCTAGTGCGGCCGTAATTATGTGCGCCAGAACGCACGTTAAAAGTGCGCTGGTCTGACCCCAGCCTTAGACGAGCGTGTTTTCTACGGACTGTACGTCCGTGCAGTACGGACATCGTCAGTACGGATGACGCAGTAGTGGTCACACAGTCCGTTTTTTCACTGAAGTTATTTTTGACGGATGTAGGAGGGAAAAATAAATTACAATGAAAAAACATTCTGTCCGTCAAAAATGCTGGACGTATAAATGCAGTCCGTCTGACCATGCTCCATCACTCACACACAAAGCTATGCAGACGTTGTGGACGCAGCGCACTCCGCACGTCCGTTCTAGCAGTATTACGTTCTTGCCTAACCTGCGTCCGTTTGCCGAGGCCGTTGTGCGTCCGCAGTTCAGTGCGGACGTACTTCATGTGTCGGGCTCCAATGGACTTTCTTTCATGCTATCACGGACGTACTTTTAGGCGCAATCACGGACGTGAACACTACGCTCGTCTGACACCAGCCTTAGACCAATTCGCAGAAATGACATGAAATCTGTGTGATGGAATTGTGTGATTCCAGTTACAATTTACCTTGTGAAAGTCATATTTTAACTTCACTTAATAGTTACCTGCATTTTAGACCGGATTTATATGTGTCGGTGGGTAACAGTACTGGGGATACATTTGTATATAGAAAGCCAGGAGCATTACTTGCCCTGCCAACTAAAATCTATTTTAATGAAGCGAAGACCTAACAAAGCAGCTCCCATTCTAACTCCTTTGAATATTCCCTTCTGTGTTCCCCATGCTGCTCCAAAATAGCACCCGTTCTGCTGATCACACCTTTTCTTTAGCGTAGTTACCCCAATTTATATTCCGTTAATCACATCTTGATAAAAGTTTCTGTGAGGACTGAAACGTCGCTTTTAATAAATTTCATTGCAAAGTCTCCGTGTTGCGGGTTATCGTGGATATCCCTTAATTGCATATGTATAGAAATTAGAGATGTGCGTTTCGTTCCGAATCAAATTTCTGATGGAATTTACCGTTTCGTATTATGGAATGCGCTTCCTCGCAATATCAGACTCTCTATCTGGCTTCCTTTTAGATGTTCCCTAAAGACACTTCTGTTTAGGGACGCCTACCACCTGACCCCGGAACAAAACATCTGATCTACCCAATAACCGTCCTCAACTCTCTGAATCAACAACTTATCATTGCAGTCCTCCCCTCCTGTTTTTCACCTCTCCACTCATCCAGATTCCCACAGGAATAGAGCCCTCGCCTCCTCCTGTATCTGTTGGTAGAATATGGACTTGCCTCCCTGGTGTATTGCAGAATTGTCTAGTGTACCTTTTTGTACAGCACTGCGGAATGTGTTGGCGCTTAGTTGGAAGGTTTGGGAGTCCCTTCCACCCTGTCATTTCCCTTTTTGCTCCTCTACCCATGCTTTAGGACAGTGGTTCCCAACCGCGTTCCTCAAGTACCCCTAACAGGCCAGATTTTAAGGATAACCTTGGGGAAATGCAGACTGAATCCTGCAATCACTGAGCAGCAAATCATATCACCTGTGCTGTGCTTCAGAGATCTGGAAAACCTGACCTGTTAGGGGTACTTGAGGACCGCGGTTGGGACCACTGCATTAGAAGTGTGGGGGATTATATTTCTTTATATTACATGCTATGAATGAGACTTGCAAGTTTATATTTTAACTGGGTCTAATAAATAACTGGAGTTATGGGTTACAACAGTATTTCCCAAACCTGTCCTCAGGACCCACTTTCAGGCCAGGTTTTCCAGATATCTGAAGCACAGCACAGGTGATATGATTTGCTGCTCAGTGATTGCAGGATTCAGTCTGCTTTTCCCCAAGGTGATCCTCAAAACCTGGCCTGTTAGAGGTCCTGAGGACAGGTTTGGGAAACACTGGGTTACAACTACAATAGCCCCCAATTCAATCCAGCTCTGCTTTCAGGTGTTACAGGAAAGACAAAGCATGACAGCAGGATGTACACGCAGCATGGTTTTATTTGGGCACTTTCATGTATAAACTCACTTTATGGGATTTTTTTTATTTTTTTTATAACTATAACTAAGGGTGTGACCAAAGCAACATAAACTCACTCAGCTGAAAACCCTTTTCTTTGATTATTCGCATGCATTTTTGACCTCTCTTTGGAACACGAATGTTTCTAGTTTCTCAGGGCCTTTAGCCTTGGTGACTGTATCTCACTGCGCCATCTGCTGGCAGTTACCTACCACTGCGGTTTGTAATCTATAATCCTATTGGTTGACTAAAGCTGTGAACTGATTGGTCGAGACACCAGCCCTCTCATTGGCTGACCTCGTTTGTTTCCTAGTGTCATGGCGGCGCTGTAGTGTGCACGCTGTTTGTGTCTGTTACTGCAATGCATTCAGGTTCTCCCTGCTGTTCCCACCAAGAGACAGAGGAACAGCTGTGCTGTGAGCATGGACCTTCAAGTGTTCGGGAGACCGTGGAAGAGATGGACTTTCAGAGAGGTATCTGACAGGTTCCACTAATTGCCTCAGACAGTGATTGCAATCATGATGGGTGTAGAATAGGGTTGCCAGATAGGCCATGTTGTCCTGGACACATCATTTTTAATTCTGGTGGACAGTGAATGAAAAAATGCAGCCCTGCAGCATGTACAATCAATACCCTGCAGGTAAATCACAGAGGAGTCCCAGGTGATCTGCCTTGATTTCATTCCTGCAGCGTATGAATTATTCATGTTGCAGGGCAGCACTTTTCGGTGTGCTTCCTCTGCATTAAATAGTTGTGTCCAGGAAAACGTGGTTGATGTGGCCACCCTAGTGTGTAATCCCTTTAAAATATAGGGGGTGGGGATAGTGTTCTCATTTAGACATATGCAAAAAAAAAAAAGGAAACTGCTGCAGAATAACCAAATCAGTGCTTTAGTTTTCCTTCCCTTACACTTCATGACATGTAATATGAGGCTGTAAACTAGATCACAAACTCTGCCATGGATTGAGGATTTGTTTTCTTATTCCTACACCAATGCCTGGAATATTTGCACTTTATTGAAATCCTATACAGTATTAGTGTGTGCAGAACAGTGCTTTGGATAAAGTGCCATGCCTAAGGCTGGGGTCAGACGAGCGTCATTGGAGAGTGGAAGGAATGTCTGTGAGAGTGGATGTTCCTTGCACTCGACGCCTGTCTGGCCACCTCGCTGAGCGCACTTAGTGTGCTCAGCGCGGCAAGGCTCGATCCTCCTATGGAGAATCGCGCTTTGCAGCTTCAACGCACATCCTAGTGCTTTGACGGAGAGGGCTGCAGCATGGTCGCTGTTACGCGCGCCTGGCCTTGTCGCAGCGTCTCAATGCTGCGATGGACGCCAGAAGGCACATCAGTACGGGCGCACAAACATTTGTTACTGTTGGCTAATCTTTGACATTCAGCTGGTTGTGACTGGTATAAGGATCATTGGAGGCTTAAATACATTAACAGCTGGCTTGCCGATACACATCCTCCCCAATTGTATGTCATTCCACAGGTATCTGGGCCGCAGCACTAGATGGAGATCTTGACAGTGTCCAGCGTTTTATTGCGAAAGGGACAGACCCCAATCAGACTGACAGATTTGGATATACTGCGTTGGTGAGTTATTTTAGAAAGTGCAACAAATGTTATTTTACGTATGATCCCAATACAGCATTACAAACCTGGCACAGTTCATCTATGCCTCGGGTCTCCATGTTTGAAATCTTCAGTACTTTTATAGTTATTCTTACAGTATTTTATACAGCACACATCACAAAGCATTAACATATCGGTAAGAGGAGTGAAAAACCCATTTGAAATGGCAAAACAGCTGAATGGAAAAATCCCGTTCTATTTTTTTTCTTCTTTTCGAGGGAATCCCATTAGTGTCGTCCCCTTTTTAATATGAACCTGACGGTTTCCTTTTAGTGTGTGTGTGTGTGTGGTGTGTGTGTGTGTGTGTGTGTGTCAGACCCAGGATGCAAAAAAGTGAGACAGATGTCATTTGCATGTCTTACTCAGAGTTCCTTGCTGCATATAGGGAATGTAGCACAGGCGCTCTGGGATACAGTTCTTTGAATTGCTGTGATGTGGCTTCTGCAATAATAAACTTAAGCCTCCGCTATAATTTTTTTTTATGTTGTTTTTTTTTTGTCCTCCACCACAACCCTTGTAAGTACTAATAATAAATAATTTATTTATATATATATATATTATACCCATCACTCACCCTTATCAATATTTTTTCCCCATCATGCATGTCAGATCTTGGGAAATGAGCAAGGGAATGCAGGCCGTATGTTTATCCAGCCCTGTTTAAGGCTGGGGTCAGACGAACGCAGTTCGAACGCGCTGCAGCCGCACTTAATCACGGCCGTAGTAGCAGCCAATGATGGGCAATATACAGAGTACGGCCGCACAACGCAAGCGGCAAACAAACGCATTTTTTCGAGGAAAGTGATACCGCTAGTACTGACGTACAGAGTGCGCTGTGTCCAGTAGCGGCGTGTGTGCGTGATTAGAAGACGTCAGACGCTGCTAATGTCCAGCCTACATAACGTACAGACGCAAAAAAGGGTTTTATTGATGATCCGTACAAAATCACGGATGTAAATGCGCATCGTATGACTGCTATCGTGTATTCCGTGAAAAAATACATTTTGTTCAAACACCGTTTTCAACGGACGACGTGAAAAATGTGTTAGTCTGACCCTAGCTTAAGGGCAACAAGTGTAATCTTTCCATTAAACATGAGTGTTTCTCATTTTTTCTTAGCATTACAGCAGTCGGCATGGTAACCTCTCTGTGTGCCGTCTCCTCTTGGATAGCGGAGCAGACAGTAATGCACAGACCCATGGTGGTAGCACGCCTCTGCACCGGGCAGCTTATTGTGGACACATTCTGGTTGTAAAACTGCTTCTTGATCGTGGAGCTGACCCGGCCATGGTTGATTCAGATGGCAGGACTGCTCTCCACAAGGTGGGTAAACTGCGATGCTATTGTATTGTGTCACCACAGAACCAAATAAATGTAAGATGTAACAACTTGAGGGGTAAGAAAAGGCCTAAAAGGTGTGCGAAACTACATTTTGTACATAGACTCGCACAGTAGCCATCTCCCTTCTGATGCTGAGCTACTTATTAGACTGGCTGAACCTCAAGGGAAACCGTTCCAAAAGGTCCTGGGGCCAATTTTGCCAACACAGGATATAGATATTGCCAGAGTTCAACTACTAAATCCAGAAAATTGTCAGTGGCTTTGTAGAAGCTCTTATCCTAGTTGCTGCCGCCTCTAAAGAACAGATTGTAAGGCCACCGCTTTCTACAAATAATACAGAGCTGGACCTCTCGCATATGTTCTACCGCTGGGAAACAGTACATGAACATGAGATTTAGTTGCTTCCTGTGTAGAATGAAACCTGCCCCAATAATATGGAAGCAGCTGGATTTAAAGGGACACTATACACTCTGCCAACCTTTCCTTCTTTAGGGGGTCAGGGTGAAAGGACTGTTTGATCCGATGAACGAGTGAGGTTGGAATAGCTCATTGGTCAGCTAGCTGCAAATTACCAGCACCTATAACATATAGGAGACGTTCACTTACAGGAAGCAGCCGCACGGTCGGAGCTGCAAGCAAAGCGCCTGGCTTGGAGTAGATGCTTGAGCAGTTAAGCCAATGGCTCGGGTTGCCAGAACTGTAGCTTTTATTCATAGTGTAGGTCTCTCTGCTAGTCGCTTACCTGCTCAGTCTTTCCTATGGCAGTGGTTCACCTGGTTTGGATAAGGTATGTGAGGCACTAGCCCTGGGACAGACATAAAGTATTTTACGGGAAGGATACATTGAGATTTCTCTCCTTTTCAAGTATGTCCTGGGTTGGTGGAAGCCTGTAAATTCAAATTGGGAAATGCACTGTGGTCCTCCAATGCTACATAATGCTTGCCCAGAAGCATCTGTGAGCCGTATAATGCTGTCTGTTCACATCTGAGAGGAAGTGTGTCTACCTGAACATGTGCGTAAATGGAGCCAAGCCACACTTCGGTCTCAGTACCCTCACCCTATCAGGGCTGTAGATGAGGTGCAATTCTGCCAAGGGACCACCAGCCTTACCCCCAACTCTACGTAGCGTGAGACATGATTTCAGAAAGCATCCCCTGGAACCCTCGCGAAGTGGGGCATGACTGCTGGCCTGGGGCAATTTAGTACAGGTGTGCAGTATTCATTGATTTGGGGGATAGGCACAATTACGCTAATGAGGGTGAATTCTTACCTGTTCACTCCCCTACAAGATTAAGGGTTTACACGTTCCCGCCCTCCCTAGTTTTGGTTTTCATATGTGTCACAGCTCGCGTGAACCCTGGCCAGCGAGGAAGTCCTAAGGATAAACCACCAGATTAGGTGGGCAAGTCAGGAGAGCGACTAGCTCTGGTTGGTGATAACTGCCTACTGATAGGGTGTGATATTTGATTGTAAGTTTAATAAAGCTGTGCCCTTTCCACATATTGGTGTTGTGTAGTTATTGAAGGACATGGGCAAACTAGGATCCAGGTTTAAGCAGTCATGATATCACAAGTTGCCTGGGAAGAGTACAAACTCCAAAATATGGGTATTAAGAGATCTCTATTAATGTAACTCGATACAGAATGCAGCATAATGACTTTTGTTACTGGGTTCTGTATATTTGGTTTTAATATCTTGCATTTCTGTACCTACTTTTAGTCAGTGTTCTTGAACCCAGGACATACTTAAAGGAGTGAAATTTCAATGTATCCTTCCTGGTAAAATACTCTATAAATAGTGAGCCTCAAAGTGGTGCAGTTTGGTTAACTTTGAGTGTAGGTTTTCATACTTATATGCATTTTTTTTTTTGCTCCCATACATTACAAGATCACCCTCCTTCCAGAAATCAAATAGCTGGATTGAAAAAACCTTTGGTTATTTTTAAAATGGAATGGTTGTGTCTCTGGTCAGGATACACGAACTTTCAGAGTGTGTGTGTATATAAATAATCAATTTATTTAGAAAGGTCAACTGATACTAAACCATTACGATGCAGTGAAAGCTGGAAAGTAAATTTGCAAAGACATTTCTCCCATTCAGTGCCATTTTTGTAATGCACGTCGCAGTTAATGGCCTTTTGTTCTCATAAAAACTAAATTTTTATTCCCACTGCAGTCTTTGCATAGATAGAAGTTACAAATACAGTAAAACCAGCCTTTTTCATCATCCACTAAACAGGATTTGCAAATTTTAAGATTAAAATGGATATTTTGAGCTTATTCTGTATGCGTTTTCTCACCCTTTTGTTCATCTCATTCTATGGAGGGTATTATAACCTGGATCCAGACCCCTCTAAACCACTGGTGGCAAACCTTGGCACCCCAGATGTTTTGGAAGTACATGTTCCATGAGGCTATGTCACAGCAGTCAAGGGACATGTAGTTCAGAAACTACTGGGATTCCAAACATCTTGGCCTTATCTTTCAGTTGGGTTATTCACCCAGTGACCTGGATGTCCACATTTAAGCACAGGAAGGTAGCTGGCTTAGGGATGTGAATTATGTTTAGCATCCAAATCCGTGGAAATTGCTAATAGTAAAATGTTCCTGTACAGTTTAAATGTTGGAATTAATTTTTAAGTTACACTTGTTATTTTTTTTCTAGGCAGCTGAAGGTCGTCAGCAGGAACTGTGTCGCCTCCTCTTAAATCATAATGCAGGGCTCTGCAAGATAAGAGACGGTCGAGGTTTGACAGCTGCAGATATGGCCCCGTCAGTATTAAATGACCTGGTTCCAGCTTAAACTTTAATTTTGTGTTGCTTTTACAGACTGTATTTTTCCATGTTATACACGAACAGTCTGGAAGCAGCTGGAGAGGGAGAGAGAGTGTGTATGTTTGCCTGTTTATCCAACTCTCGATACTTGACCATTTGTGGGTGCATGTTTATTTAACTTTGGGAAAATCAGTAATACACCCCCCCACATTATATATATATATATATATATCACGATGTTGGCCTTTCACTACTGCAATATTGAAACACTGAGTCCTCATTAGGTCACAAAAAAGTCAGTATAGCAGTCAAACACCTACACCATAAAGTTGTTCCCTTTTGAGAAACTAGGGTGCCTTGAGTCCTTTTTTCAGATATGGTGAGGGTCAGCAACACTGTACCCTTTGTCTTGGATCTACATCTCACAAGAGCCTTGTAGTTTCAAACCGTGGATGGCAGCCTTTGTCCTCATCTGCAAAATGTCTGATTAGAATTATCTGTACACTTGTACTAAAAAAATGTGTGAATGAAGCCTGCATAGATATCAGATATATAGATCTCATGATGCCATGGAATATTGTCCCTTAATGAAGATGCCTCTTCCTAGGTACATGCTGCAATAAATTGACATTAGGTTGCCATTCCTCTTCACAGACAAATGTGTAAACTAGGCTCCTTGTTTTCTTTTCTAGTATGTGGCAATACAGGAGGAATCTGGAAGTGGCTGTTCCACCCTGAGTACAGCTAAATTTTTGCAATGGTGAGCATGCTTGGATGCTTTTTTTCCCAGCTAGGTTTGCGTATACAGATAAACCAGACAGGGAGTGAGATAACTTCTTTCATTAATGCTTTAAAATTTCACATTCCCAAACTGATTCGCTTAATACAAAATATACATAGAGAATATCCTATCGCAACTATAAAATATTAATACCCCAACACCTGGCTTGCAAACTTCCCATCCAGAGCATCGCAGCAGGGATGTTTAGAAACCCTTGTCTGCCCGCAGGACTGCGTGCCAGGATGGAAACCTGGGTAGAATTTCATGCAAAATGTGTGCATCTCAGAATCCCTTCTCCTTGGCACAGAGAGGGCAGAAAATATGACAGTGTCTATAAAGAAATGTATAAAACCGCACAATGGAATGGCACCGGGAGGGGAGGTAAGACATGCCCACCCCCTGTAACAAGTTTGTTGATGTAAGGGGTATCCCAGGCTCTTCTCCATAAATTAAGGAGATAATTGCTCTCCTGTACTCTGCGTGCCAGGATTGAGTCCATGCAGATCTGTCACACCTTCCTTCTGCGTTCCTGCAAAATGAGCTAATATATAATTAATCCCATCAGTAAAACCTTTAAATTTCCTCCATTCACGGTGGGCTGGCCTTTCCAACAAACCACCACCTCCTTGCCAGTAACAGAATAAGAAACATCAACTGCTTTTGTGCCGTGTTGGCTGAAGGGGATATTTAAAGGAAAGTTTGTTGCTGAAATCTAAGGTTTACTTTAAAAATTTCTTAAATTTTCTATTTCTTGCATTAAGAAGCTAACTCCTCCATGTCGCTTTAAAGCTCAGGTTTGTCAGTCGATAAATTACTTCTCTGCCTCCAAACTGAACATTCACAATGCTTACTTGCTGTTGGATTTTAATCTGTGGAAGGTTTCTACTAAATAAAATTACTTTTTAAAAACACACGTATCAGAACTTTCTGTGCATGCACGCGCACCTCCAATCAATCGTTCTGTGTAGGTGATCCAGAGCTTGTGTATGTGAAGTGCGCAAGTCCAATTGGCCTTGCATAGGTACACGGATTTCATTGGATAGCTCCAGGGACTCCTGCGTTTTAGTCCCTGAGCTGAAGAGGAGGAGGAGCTGCTGCGAAGGAGAAAAGGTGACTTAAAACAAATTGGGCGGGTGTTGTCAGTATCATTTGCCCAATTCCTTAAAAGGCAAAAAAAGGGTTATTTTAATAGCGTATCCCTTTAAATTTGTTTGGAAAGTAAGAGCCAGTGCTTAAACAGAATTGAAGTTATTTCTTTGCTCCTAAGGTTTCATGCGTTTCCATGCTGCCTCTGAAGCTCAATACAGATTTTAGTGAAAAAAGAAATCAATGACAAACAAAGCATAACATCACACTGGTGTGCGGTAAAGAAAGCTGTGAAGCGGGGAATGGAATCAATCTGAAGAATTATCGTTTCGGTTTAGCATGGTACCATTTTCATGCAGCAAGTTTCTCAATTTTGTGCAACGTGTCACATTTTAAATACATTTTGAAAAGGGAAGGGGCAATTTCAAGCTCTAATTTTATTGGCATCTCGTGCGCAGAATGCCAAGTAATACATCCTTCACCTGTAACTCAGCTGAAGTACTGTTTACACCAACCTTGGAACAACATGGATGTAAACTTTACAATGGCTCTGGTAAATTTACAACAGCTCTGGTTAGTTTATACCAGTGTTTCCCAAACCTGTCCTCAGGACCCTCCTCCCCCGCCAGGTTTTCCAGATATCTGAAGCACAGCACAGGTGATATAATTTGCTGCTCAGTGATTGCAGGATTCAGTCTGCATTTCCCCAAGGGGATCTGCAAAATCTGGCCTGGTTGAGGATCCTGTGGAGAGGTTTGGGAAACACTGGTTTACACCAACCTTGGAATAGGGCCCATTGTGTTCTATTAACTCAGCTGAAGACTAAAGTCAGGCCACAGACGCAAGGAAGACAGGGGAGCCGCTAGATAAATGGAACACAGCATTTGGAAAAAGAACAGCTGTAAGATGTAACCTTCGTTACTATGGGAAATAAAGAGACCTAGATAGTCTAAACAATTTCCATTTGGTTGGGCTTTGCACCCTGCATGAATGGGAACTCTTGGTCACTAATCCGTGGCCTATCACATGGAATATACACAATAATGGGTAAAATTAAACTTTAAATGATTCCTTAATAAACATGCATACACACAACACTTAAATATAAAAAAAATTGGATTCCGACCTGTAACAAGATACTACTTTATTAATAGGTGTAATTAACACCTTTTAAAGCAGCATCACTAAAAAGGCTATAGGCCTTAAAGATTCTAGATAAGCTTACCGCCAAATATTTCATATAATGTACCGTGAATAGTCATAACCGTGCTGTATTTGAATTCAGCGATTAAATACTTTTGAAATGAATCGCTGAATTCAAATTTAAGTTGACCATCTCTGCTGGGATTGTAATTATCGAATTTTATTCAATGGATTGAGGCGGAGTGGGACACAATTGCTGTGGTCTTAAGTCTAGGGTCAAACGAGCGTGATTTCTACGGACTGTACGTCTGTGCACACGGAGTACGTCAGTACGGAAGACGCAGTAGTGGCCAGACAGTCCTTTTATTCACTGACGTATATTTTGACGGATGTAGGAGGGAAAATAAAATAAAAAGCAAAACCATTTTGACGGTGAAAAATGCTGGACGTATAAATGCAGTCCGTATGACCACGTTCCATCACTCACACACAAAGCTATGCGGACGCAGCGCACTTTGTGCGGCTGTTCTAGGGGTTGTACGTTCTTGCCTGCCTTGAGTCCATGGGCCGCGGCCGTTGTGCGTCTGCAGTTCAGTGCGGACGTACTTTGTGTAACGGGCTCCGATGGGCTCTCTTTCATGCTATCATGGACCTACTTTTAGGCGCAATCACGGACGTGAACACTACGCTCGTCTGACCCCAGCCTTATTATTATGGGATTGGCTGGGCAGTATAGCCCTGGGGGGGGGGGCTATTTTAGATGAATAGTCTATATAGTGAACAAATTGTTGATAGTGGCTCCGCCGGTTGAGCGGTATGCCGTGCCTATTGCTGAGAGCCAACACTCGCATGGAATCTTTTCTTGTTAATATATGATCCGTATTTTTCTATAGAAATTAACTGCCAATAATTTATTTTCTATTAATTGAGAGACGTTGTGGATATTATTCCGTTTAGAACTACTGGTTAAAATATAGTGTGTTACTGAAAATTAAATTTCTCCTACCATTGTAGTCAGCCAAATGAATTATTGTGGTGAAACTGGGGTTCTACAAGACACATGATTGAGCTTCACAACTAATGAAACCTAGTTAAAATTGACTATCGGGGCAGACAGAAACATTATTGGATTAAACTGTGCCATTTTTTGAGCTCTTATACAGTATACTTTAAAACGAGAGAAATCTCAATGCATCCTTCCTGGTAAAATAATTTGCAAATAGATAAAATAAATATGCTTATCGGATTTTTATCACATTAGATCTAAAATTGCTCCATGAAAAACTTCCATTCTATTATCCTGTGACTCAATATACAGTTCAACAGTACCTCAATTTGTTTTTCCGTACAACACTGCTATTATGACTATTCACAGTATGATATGAAATATTTGGCTGTAAGCTTATCTAGGATCTTTAAGCCCTATAGCCCTTTTTAGTGATAATTACACCTATCAATAAATAAGTAACGCCGTTAAAGTAGTATCTTGTTACAGGTGTGTGTGTGTGTGTGTGTTTAAATATTTTAAATGATTCCTTAATAAAGTTTAATTTTAACCATTATTGTGTATATTCCATGTGATAGGCCACTGACTAGTAACCAAGAGTTCCCAGCTGTAAGATGTAGTAGCCATTTTTTGCCAGATCTTTAAAATGTGACAAATTGATAGCTTTCATTGAGTTAAAAGGTGTACGATAAAGCTTAACAGAGTAGGATCTTGCAGCAAATGAAAAAGGCTAGCAATCTATAAAGGCTGCTTGGTTTGCAGAGGTATAGAAGCAGCAGGGGCAATAAAATCTCTCGTACGGAATATTTACCTCCACGTGTAACAGCACAAGTTGCTATTAGCTGAAACTTTCAATTTTGCCCATACCTGAAGTGTTGATTAGAGGTGCTGGAGGTTGGAAAGGAGAGATAATGAAAAGGGAGTAGTGTATATAGAGAGAAAAGTATCAGGGAAAATAAAACGCAAAATTAAATTGAATTCTTGGCAACTGGTATTGTGGGATTAAAAAGAAAATCGCTTGCTCCCAGGATTATCCTAACCTGCAGCCTGGCATGGAAAAATATGGTAGGTATGGGATCTGTGGCACAGATTATTCCTCTAATAAAGACATCAAGAGTTGTGCTAATGAATAGCATTTGGCAACAAAGATTTTCACGGTGTACATAAAACTCTCAAAATAATGCAAAGGAGAAATAAACCTCTGCTAGTTCATGGCAAATGTTCATCGCAGCTCCAGACAGTAATATAAAGAGAAGTTCGAAAAAAGATCTAGGAAAAAATAATAAAGTTCTTTGCATAGGTGGAGTTGTGATTTTTCTTGCCATAGACACTATCCACCTTGACAGCAATTATTTACTTTAAGCTGGGATTGCAGAACCACTAATGTTCTGAAAATCTGTTATTTTGTTTTATATTCACTGCAAAGAGGAGACCCACAAACCCATTTCCTTACCAAGGTACAATAATAGATTTTGGAAATAGTGTTCAAAACTGCCTAATTATGCATCTGCCAGGGAAAAATAGGTAAATAGAAATTTTAGTGAAAGTGAAGTAACACAGAGAGGTTTAATTTGCCTAGCACTTGCAGTCCCCTTATAAGTCACTTCTCTACTTGAATACAGAATTTGTCTATAAGCAGAAGGGGCCAGCCATGTATTTTGGGCAGAGTTTGAGAATTTCCGTACCTGAATCTGTATTTCTGATGTTCAAAAGCTGTGTTTGACTATTAGGAAGTATCTTCAGCTCAATACTGTCTGGAGATTGGGAGTTGGTGTGAGGATTAGAGGACCGCACAGCATTGAGATATTGCAGCCTGGAGACCTGTAAAAAGCATAACAAATCCCTGAGCTTGACAGTCTATTAATGGGCAATATTGCATTAATGACAACTAGCCTCACAGGCCCTGTTAACCCCTTCACTACTACAGGATTTAAAAAAAAAAAAAAAATACATGGTCAGGAACCAAGGTTTTGTTTTAAATATTTTTAATTCTACAATTGGGAATATTCCCAAATAGTTCCCATTTCTTACTGTAATGACCAATTTGTCAGGCAGATGGCATCACCTACTGTTCAAATGTAGCTACAGCAGTTAGAGCTGCAGCAAGCCTGACAGGGCATTCATCAGCAGATTTTTAAACAGTTTTAGCACCTCTGGCATTATGCACCCAGGGCTAAAACATGGGGGGCACCTTCTGCAGCCCTAAAGCAAATTAAATTTGTTTGTAGAAAACTAATTTCATTTGCTTTTACCCTTCAGAGCTACAGATCAAAATAACTCTATATCAGGCCCTGATGGTGCCTTTGAAGTCCAGAGTCGATCTGGATAGTGAAAGGGTGAAAAGAGCTGCAGAAGACCCTCATTTTAAAGTGAACCCCTAGTGCACCAAAAAAGTTTAGCTCCTTTCACACCTAAAAGGTCATCAAGTTTCCCACTGCTCTTCTATTGGCATGCTGAGAGAGAGAATTAGGACAAGTTGCAAACATTTAATATGAAGGAGGAATGACCCTTTTATATCTGACTCCCCAACCACAAGGTAACACTAAAGGATGGACGGTACTGTAATGTCAAGATAATCCCCTCTGCTGACCACTACAGCTGTCTTGCGCAACCTTGGCTCCCTGATGTTTTAAGAACTACATTTCCCATGTGGCTCAGTCAGCCTAATGGGTGACTGAGCATCTTGGGAGATGTAGTTTCCAAAACAGGGAACCAAGGTTGCTGACCCCTGACTTACAGCAACTCCCAACAATTGTTTTGGCCTTGTTAGGTTTCATCAGGAGGGTATAGCTATACCTCCCTAGGCACCTCGAGCAAGGGATCCATGTCTGGTTTACCCTCTAGACTCCGTGAACAAAAACAAAATTATTTGATATCTGAAAATAGGCAGCCACCCCCATGACTCAGATTATGCACCAAACTCACCTTGACTATCTGCAAGTCAGTCATGGCACGCACAGTGTAATCTGGACAATACAGGCCCGAATCCGGAGACTCATTCTGCTCACACCCACCGGAGTGGTGACCTATCAAAAGGAGTTGGAGAATATGTCTCTAAACAAACTTAAATATATGGTTGTTAAATTGTTTGGGCATGGAAAGTCAGCCAACAGTCCTTAACCCACATCCAGGTGTGTAGAGGTTGACGGCTTCTTCTGGCAGAGCCTACTACAGGGTGTCCCGTAAGTCTGGATTCATAGGAGGAAAGAAAACAATTACAGAATGTGTTCAAAGTGTCCACATTTTAAGAGGAAATTTCCACTCCCACAGCACTTTATGGATCACACACATGGAAATTTGCTGAAACGTGTGCACAAGGTGTTCTTTAAGATTAAGAATGCCCTAAATTTTCACAGAAGAAACTATTAAGAGAAATTCTTCTGGGTCACCATGTATAATGTTCACATGAGCTCATGTGATGGAATAATGGGAACATGTAACTTTGGCAAATCCTTAAAGGATTACACTATACACATCCTGACCACTTTATATTTTTGAAGTGGTCAGTATGCGAGGAGTGCCCCCTCCAGCTGAACTTGTAGAAAACACTGGGTGAAGTGGATGAGGTTACTCCACCCCACCCAATGTCACGACCAGCCAGGGATGGATCCGATCCATCGTTCTACGCAGGCGCTACGCAACTTGCGTATGCAAAGTTTCCAATCCCCACTGCGGTGTGCAAATTGTGTTTCCTACACTACACAAATAGTGCAGGGAGTGCAAATTGCGAAGAAATGCCTCAAGGACTCCCAAAGAGGAGCTGGGCCTGGTGAGGGACAAAGAGTAAAATCACTTGAAGAAAGAAAAAAAAAAATTGGGCAGAGGTAGTCAGTCACTGCCCAATAATTTAAAGCGATATGCATGTCTAGAAGTGTTTTAAATTGACATTTAAACACTTTTATACCTAGAACTAGAATCAATAAAACTAAAAATGTGTAAAAAAAAATTTTTTATTTTCTTGCTTTATACTCTCATTTCATCTTCTCTGGCGATGCCCCTCAGCTAGGGGTGTTTCTTCAGCTCCTACTTCCTAAATATTCCCCACCTCCTCCCCACCCATAAAAGCTTCACATGAACTACATTTCTTGCTCCATCTTGCCCACAGCCCCCATGCACCCCACTGCTTCACATACTCAGCTATTACCCTCACCTAGTGTGTCACCCCTCTCCTCTTAGATTGTAAGGTCTTGGACAGGGTCCTCTCTCCTACTGTTATGTGTGTTTAACTGGAATGGACATTTGTTATTCTGTCTCTCCCATTGTACAGCGCTACGGAACTTGCTAGCGCTTTATAAATACCTGTGACTGTTTGAACTAGCACAAGCTGTGCAGCTCAGGACCTCAGACTGGGGAAACTGAGGAACTGAATATTAGCATCTCTGAAACTGTGAAAGCAAGACTCACTCACCCGCTGACTCGCTCACATTCTCTTTTATGGTTCACTGTTTCAATCTCCCTAGCACACACTTTCTTGTGCCGTCTCTTGTGTGCACGCACTCTCACTGCACCTTTTCTTGTGCTTTCTCGGCTTTATCTTGCCGTCTTTCTCTCTTTACCTTTTTTTGTGTGTATGGCTCTGTGTGTATGGATTTCTTTCCTTCCCTGTCTCTGCAGTAGATGGGGTGAAAGTTCAGCCCCGCCCTCCCCTCACAGTGCAGGAAGGAGTCGCCGCTGCACATGCTCAGTGTGTTTTTTTATCTATACCTTGGTTAGCTCAAAGTGCCTCTGCAGGACGGCGTGGAAAACGCCAAGAAAGAAAAGCAGGTAAATATGAAAAAAAATCGAATTTACTTGCTTTTAATGCCTGCTGAATGAGGTTACCGACTCATTCAAAAGGAATTGCACGATTTTAAGAGCACTATAGCAAAGCATGCATGTCCCTTTAAGTAAAAAAAAAAAAACTGACACTACTTGTCAGGAGAGTGTTTCATTGGGAATACAGTTTATGCAAAGCATTGAAATAACAACCCTGTCCCTTATGCGATATCATGGATATTTCTCAGATGTCAAGGCATCCGTGGCTGTGTAATCTGATTAGCATTTTGCTTATGGAAAGCTATTAACTTTTTTTTAATCTCCAGGATACATTACATAGATTTTGCCCAAATCTCTGTTGTAAACCAAAGATGCAGTTAGTAATTTCAAAGAAAAGTGCAAAATTTCATTGTAAAAAGCTCTGAGTTACTACTGAATCCTGATAAATACGAGTATGGTCAGAGTAGCCAAAAATACACTTTAACCCTTTCGCTGCTGAGGCTTTTCCCGCCTCTGTGCTGAGCTCATTTTTAGGCTAGGGTCAGACTGAGGCAGTGCGAACGCGCGTTCTGGCGCACTTAATCACGGCCGTGCTAGCAGCAGATGCCGGGCAATGACGGCCAATATACGAAGTACGGTCGCACAAAAGTCCGGCTGCGCAACGCAAGTGGAAAATGAACGCATTTTTTCGAGAACGTTAAACCACTAGTACTGACGTACAGAGTGCGCTGCGTCCGCTAGCGGCGTGTGTGTGTGATTTGGAGACATCAGACGCTGCTAATGTCCGGCCAACATAACGTCAGATGCAAGAAGTGTTTTATTGATGATCCGTACAAAATCACGGATGAAACTGCGCATAGTATGACCGCTATTGCGTATTCCGTGAAAAAATACGTCCATTCTTCGAACGCACATTTTCACGGACAACGTGAAAAATGCGTTAGTCTGACCCTAGCCTTACCCGTTTCGCTCATCATGTTTAAACACGTTTTGAAGCCTTATTTTAGTAAATGACCCAGACATATTATATATCGTTCTTTCCGGCAGACTCGGCAGATTCATAATATGTCATTATTATATGTATACGTCATGCCCTGTCTCTATAATAGAACAAAAAATGCAATAAAATTTGAATTTCCAATAATTCACAACGTGTAAAGTGTTTTTTTTCTTCACATTTTAACATGCGAGCAATTGCGGTTATATTTTGTATGGCGTGCGCTTGTTAAAAAAAAAATAGAAATGGGGTCTCGTTACATTTTTTTTGGGCAAATTACGTGATTTTTAACAAACGCACCCCAAACAAAAATTGTTAGTGCAGCATCATTGTTCACATTATAGTTGAAATGGGAACAATATTGCTGCATTAACAAAACAAAAAAAAAACACATGGCCGATCCAACGATCTCAAACATTAACCCCTAGCTGCCACGGATCTGGAGATAGGGGGTCCACCATTGCTGGCAGCTAGGGGTTAACTCCAGGACTATGACGCCAGTCGTCAGGGGGAGTTCCTGGAGGCTTGGCCGACATCCAAGATGTCCGCCAGCTCCGGGAGAGGATCACGATCCAAGCGCCGAATTGTGATCCGGCTCCCCAGGGGTTAATGTCAGCCACCGTTTGGAAGGGCAGGCTGTGCCCTTCCAAACGGTGGCTGCCTTAACCCTGTGGCTCCCGGGAACAAGAGAGGTCTGAAGGACCTCCACCCCTCCCTTTCAGGCGCCTCCTCCACACTCGCGGGGGGGGGGGGTCACCTGAATTAGATGTCATCTCGCCGCCGCGATGACATCTAATGGCCCCGCCGGGGTCCCGGAGTGCTGGGCTGACATCCAAGATTTCGGCCCGCACCGGGTGGGGGCGGCAATCGGCCGATTGCTGCCTCCTGTGCATGGACGCGCTCAACGCGTCCAAAGCACAGGAGAACCACTTGGCAGGACGCGCTGAGTGCGTCCTTAGCAGCCAAGTGGTTAATATTTCAGAATGTACTTTTTCTTTATAAAAACAGGGTCTGTTGAAGTTTGGTCACACAAACACCTATTCTGCGAGCCACCAACATTGAGCTGCTCATGGTAAGATGCAGTGTGAGTTGTTTACCCTTAGTAACGCACTATGGCTGGCTCTTAGGCTGTCAGACGAGCGCATTCTGAGCGCACTGTGTGTCCGTGCACAACAGACGGACGTACTGACGGAAGATACTGTAGACACCACACGATCCGTTTTTCTTGACGAACGTAGAAAAAAAAAAAAAAGGGAACTATGGGAAACAAAATTAATATGAAAAATGATAAAAATTTGAAAAGGATATGAAAAGCCATTGTGTGCGTCAAGGTGCTGGACGTTGCAAATGCGGTCCGTCTGACATCTCACTCACACAACGCTACGGGACATCGCGCACTTCGCGCGTCCGTTCTAGCGGTTTTACGTTCTTGCCTAACTTGCATCAGTTTGCCAAGTGCGTTGTGCGTGCGCAGTTCGGTGCGGACGCACTTAGTGTGTGGGTCTCTATTGCTCATGATTCTATGCCGAGACGGACGTTAAACTGTGCGGCAACACGGACGTGATCACTGCATTCGTCCGACACGGGCTTTATTGTGGGTGAGCAGCTCTATTAGTGGCACAGCTCATGAGAGAGCAGGTAACGGTTACCATGGAGACCAGAGACAGCACTTCACTTGTTCCCGTCTACACCATCTTGCACAACCAGTGGAAGGACACTGAGGACTAGCTGTTTCCACTGTCCTACATGTGGCAAGTGGTGGCTTGCACAGTCCCCTACAACAGGCCTCAAAATTTCCACTCGCCTGCTCGCATTTGGCGAGTGGAAATTACATAAGGGCGAGTGGAAATGCAGAGGCAGGCAGGGCAGGATAGGGGTTAGGTGGGCAATTAGTTGCGAGTAACTCTTAAGGCTTGGCTAGTAGCTTGGGACTTGAAATTTTGAGCCCTGCCCTACAACATGGGACAGGTGAGAGATTTTTTTTGTTGATTCAAAGTCCTTTAACATCAGGTTCTCAAACAGTATTTATTTTGTGAATACATCCTGAGGGGAGAATTTATGGCCTTGGAATTCAGTTATTGTCTGTCTGCCTGTAAATTAGCTTTTCCCATGCAAAGTATAAAAAGTGTTAGTTTACAGCATACAGAGCAGTCATTAACGAGTGGGGCTGTTCTACTTAATTGTAACTGTCTGTAATATGGCCCTCAGTGATTATATTGTGGATGAGTAATTTTACATATTATTTGTGAATTACTATAAATAGCACAGATGTGCCATTTGTAATAGTCACTTGCTGGCGCTCTCAGGGCCAAGGTGCTAATTGGGAAACCAATTATGTTAATGCCCATGTCTTACAGGGGGAGATAAAGATTATGTACGTAGATTATGCCAATACTAAACAAGGTGCACAGTTGACACAAATTGTCAGTGTAAAAACGATGGGCAGATAAAAATACATTACCCTGCAAAAGTGTCCATTTATTATGACATGAAATAAAAAACCCTGATAATGTTGATTATAATTCCACTTAAAAGTTCTTATACGGATAGGATTAAACAAAGACTAGAGCAACGGCACCCAAACACCTTTAACTATGTAAATTTGGTGTTTGGGGGGGGGGGCTTTATTTAAAATAAAGCTATTCACTAACCACTGTATTTTACTGCTGTTGCAACTACAATAAACGTCAGTGTTTTTCAAAGGGAAATTCAAAGCATAGGAAAAGATTCATTGATAAAGCATCTTCTGCTTGAGTCTCCCCATTTCTATTGTAAAGAACGAGGAGAAACTACAATGTTAAACCAAAGTGTTTAGTTAATAACCCACTATGATGGTTTATTTTTTACTTTCTTGTGATACACATCTTTTTTTGCAATAGATGTGGTTTGCAGAGCTCATCCATTTTTTTTAACCCCTATTATGCAGACATTTTTTTAAACAAATGAATTTTTTGTGATTTCCAAATGTATAATCTCTAAAATCATAACATCACAGCACTGAATCTGTGTCAAATTCATTCTGAACACAAATCATTCAGCAGTTTCAGATTTTGTAGTGTTACAAACGGGAATGTAATCCACTTTATATGTATTTATAAAAATATGTATTTTTATCGCATGAGTACCCGACCCGTGGAAACAATATTCGGCAGAAAGGTCTTTGGTTGGAATTACACCAGTGAGTGTCTTGGGGCCTGCATCTTATGTCTAAAATTGCCATATTGATGACTGGAATTTTTTTTTTGTATGGCCAATTGCAATCGGGGCTTTGACTGGACCTTTCAAAAACATTCTGATCCTTGGCTTGAAACCACTGCTGTTTACCTGTACTTTTAGTCTTACTGGAAGGGGAACATACTCCAGTCACACTGAACCAGACTCCATCCAATTTACCCTCAATCCTGGACAATTTCTCAGTCCCTACCAATGAAAACTTCCCACAAGTGTTTGTCACCCCATGCTGGAGTGATGAACATTATTCATCTTGCGTTATACACGATCCCACAACCTTATCAGCCCAAAGAACATTTTTCCATGTTTGAGGTCTCTATAAAGCCACCTGGTTTTAGTGATCATAGAAATTTCCCCATCTCTGCCTCTCCTTTAGATCTAATATTAACAGGTATATTATTTCTCTAACACCCATCATACCTGGAATTCAATTTTGGTGGACAGCCTTCTCTGGACAAAAACTGGAGGTGCACTGAAGTAGATGTTCAAAGTCTATTTGTTTTGATAACATGGGCTTGGAGTGATAGTTCTGTTGCAAATCAGCCCTCCGTTTAAAAAAAAGCATAATTATTCTTTACTTAAAATTTTATTGCAAATTGTTGTCTTCAGACGTTCTTTCATAATGCAGAAAAAGTGTCTTTGCAACCAACAAACCTGGTTTTCGTTATTTTTGGGTGGTAGCATTTAATGTGTTGAGTATGTTGTGCAAATCGGTGACTAAAAATCCAATTTTTTTTAAACCTCCAACACTTAACAGAGACAGTACATCCAACACCGCATAAACAGAAATAACGAAAACCAGGTTTGTTGGTTGCAAAGACACTTTTTCTGCATTATGAAAGAACGTCTGAAGACAACAATTTGCAATAAAATTTTAAGTAAAGACTAATTATGCTTTTTTTTTAAACGGAGGGCTGATTTGCAACAGAACTATCACTCCAAGCCCATGTTATCAAAACAAATAGACTTTGAACACCAAAAGAGAAAGTATATCGGAGTAATCAATTTAATTTCAAAATTCATTGCTGAATATGCCTATTCTTACCAAAATGAAAACCAGTGGATCCAAGCACACCAACAGGTAGTTAAAGGGAACCTGCAAGATTTCAGATGAGATCCGCCTTTTTGAAGGACGCGCTCAGCCTAAAAGTCACAAGTCCCTTCATAAAAGTTATTTTTGTTTTTAATATCTACATATTGGTATGCTCGGATCCTCTGTATTTCTATTAATGTTTCTACATGGATGGCATCTCTCACCACGTTAACCCATTAGAAGTGCAATTTTGTGTAGGCCTCCTACTTTGCTCATAACGACATGTTCTTACCTATGAGATTGGTGCTCAGTGCGGCAACACCATAGTAAGTGAATGCTCCATTCTCAAATCTCAGATTTTCTTTTCCAATTTCCACCTGTACTTGACCCTGGAAAACAAGAATGAGATCACAACAACATTTAAACCGTACTAATGTTCTCAGCAGCACAGTACCATACGCAAAACAAGAAAACAAAACAAAGGATGACAAACAGAAACGAGATGGGAGGAGAACTGTGATTAAGCAAGCTTACAAATTAAGAGAAGCGGGTGAAGACAAAAGGGGAGCGAGATGGAAAAGTTGACCTGTGGACATGGATTTGCTGCATCTCCAGAGCTCCCACCTGCAGGATCAGAATGAAATAATCCACGGGCTGGCTGCGTAGGTACAGGTAGTGCTCAGCTGAGAAATGGTCACTTTCATCAAACTTTACTTCCTGGGTGACACCCGGGAGCTTTAACAGGTGCAGAAGGACTTTTTCAGACACATGAGAGGTACTGAAGAGTTCCACCTCTGCAAAAAGAATTAGAGGTAAGCAGGCACAAGAGAGACCCGGAGCAGGTATATAGGTGAAGAACAGCTGTTCTATGCAAGGCCAACATGTAGAGAGGACCTGGTCAATCTGTTGACTATGAGAGGTGGGAAACACATTCCCAGGTGTTCAACCTTTTGTGCACCAAGAAATACATCCCAAGCCACACTCAGCCGTTTGCCACCAGAAAAAAGCAATATGTATGTGAGTCATGGGCCTCCAAAATGGAATGAAGTCGGGGGGGGGGCTTACTCATCCCAAGAAGAAGCTGGATAATCTTAAATAGAGCATAGAAATCATCTAAAAAGGCAAATGGATTGTACATAAAAATACATGCATAAAAGCGTATAAACCAAATTTTTAAAAGGGATATTTTGAAATGTTATTTGAGTGGTCACAAGGTCTTGAGTGTCTTCACCCCTCTAGGGGTCTCCATGTGTAGGAGCTTAGTTTTGCCTAGATGTTTGGACCCTAGCTAGCACCAGTCTCTCAATGCAGTTAGCATTGCAAGAGGGGTTTGGAGTAGATAATGTTTACCACCTCCATTCTCCTCCGCCCATTATAACCCAACAGTGCTGTCAAACTCACAGCCCCAGATTTTTAGGCCTACATTTCTTCCAATGTAATAGATGACCAGGGAGTCAGGGAAGTTGTAGTTTAGAAATATCTGGGGGGCCAGAGGTTGACAGCCGTGCCCTAGAGCAGTGGTTCCCAACTGCGGTCCTCAAGAAACCAACAGGTCAGGATTTCCAGATATCTGAAGCACAGCACAGGTGATCGGATTTGCTGCTCACCGATTGCAGGATTCAGTCTGCTTTTCCCAAAGGAAATCCTTAAACCCTGGTCTGTTAGGGGTACTTGAGCATAGTTTGTAGCATTCTAGTTTTGAGTTACTCCGCTTTTCTTCTTGTTACCACTGCACAATCTGCAAAGAATACATGGACTTTCACCAAATGCTAAAACCATGTGAAAGGGATTATGGATTACACCGCATAATGAAATTGGTTCATTATCCCATCCATTTAGTTCTTTGCTGGGGTGTGTGACAGCGTCTTTGTAAGTCTGTATAGTGGAGACGCAGACCATGACCTCTGCTAGCTACATGAAAAATAGTGCTTCAGGATTAGCAAACAAAGGACTGAAAAGCTCACCCTGAGACAGGAAACGCTGGGTTGACAGAAGGAGCTGAGGAGAGATCTTCACTTTCTGATCTGCATCACAGGTTTTAAAGAATGAGAGATCCTCTCCCCCTCGCGGAATGAGGATAGGCTCCAGCGGTGGCCGCTTCTTCTTTACCTTGCGTTCTGCAATAATAACGTGATCAATAAAAGCCACTGTATTCATTCATCTTTCAAGATCCCAGTCCGAACAGAAACATCCAATGATCCTGGCATTTATAAGCCTGGGGCTCGAGAGTACAAGAGAAAGTGAACGCGAGTCCAAGAGAGTGCCGCTTGATAGCATAGTGAAGAATAAAACCCAAAAGATATGCAAATGGATGAGACTAGATTTTGAGTGCTTTGGTTAACCTTCCAGAACTATTAAAGTCTATGGACTTTCCAGGTTTACAATGGCTCTGGTTAAGTTTGAACTAAACTTGGAACGTAGTTCAGGAATTTTAAAAGTGACACACACACACAAAACCAGTAAATCTGGCTTAGATCATCCACCTTTGTAGGATTTAGGTTGGAAATACACAAGCGCTGTTCACTGACCAAAGGCTGTAAATGCATGGCGAAGACTTTGGATTGGCTGCATGCTCAAGCCAACATTCTGTTCCCGACAGTTCGCCAACATTTGCAGCGTCAACAGAAGCTACTAGCCGTTTCGGAACTAGCACCGAAGATTCCTGACACTGGAATAAATGTCAAGAATAAATGTAACGAATAAAGAGCAAAGATGGAAGAGGCTCATGGAGGGGTTAATGTTTAACCACTCGTGCCCCCCCCAGTTTAACCTTTGAGCATCCCTGTAAGAGGTATTAACGACTTTGTGGAAGCTAAAACTGAGTCCATCCATTTTATGCAAATTCCCAAGGTTTTGCTTCTACTGTGTACATTGCTCAAGCCAGAAAATAGCTCATCTTATCCCATTATTTTCATTAAGTTAAGCATTGTCTGCAAACCACTGGTCAGCAGGAGATAGACAAGTTTAGCACGCAGTAGTTGTTCCATTTCTTGACATGAATTGAGCCGCTGACTGATGGCTATATTCACAGCTTTGTCAATGCAAATGTAGAATTGCCTCTTCACAGTATACAGAGGGACAGAACTTGCATTGCATGGACCTACCCAGCAGGAGCATGAAATACACATACCTGGATGGGCTGGAAAGAAAGTAAACTTTGTTTTATGAATTCTAAGAAAGGGGCAATGATCTGAAATCTCAATGTATACAAAAGGCCTGGATGAGGCCTCTAGGAGTGTCCCGATAAAATAGTTTTACCAGTGATCACATGCGCTTGTCTAATTACCTTACAGATTGTGGAACTAGATAAGCAACGACCTTGAGCAGGTTGTCTGTGGAGAGATATCAGACTGCTTTGCTTATTTGCTTCAAGAAAGCATTGCTGAATTATTTTACCTCATTAGCCTTTGCCAATATGACAGGAATACTGCTCCAGGTCTCAAATCCTGGGAACGCAATTAGCTTGGTTACCTTTTAAGATGAAGAATGAGAGCCTCAGCAACTCATACTATGATAACACAGCCATAGACATTGTCATGTGGTCACGCTACATCCTAACATGAACACTTAGTCTTATTTGGACACGCCTGTAGACCTAGCTTAGAACCAACCACTCCTGATGACATGGCATTTAACCTCAGGCAATTCTCCTTACTGTAGTCTTCAGACTCATCCAGAATCTCAGATTTTATAATTTCTTCTATGACATCCTCCAGGGTCACCAGTCCCATCACCTCATAAAAGGGATCCCCCTCGCCTTCATTGTTCACCTTCTGTACGATGGCCAGGTGGGACTTGCCTATGAAGAGAGAAATCACAAACAGTAGGATGAATACAAGACAGGTAGACGCGAAAAAAGTTGAATCAGTTTACCGTGAGGAAGCAATACATTGCAAGCGTCTAGGCAAAACGAAGAGAAGCATGTTACACGTATGCTTGAGATTAGTGGGACAGTGAATAATATACTCTGCTCCACTGCCACAGTGATGTCACAAGAAGCACTAGAACATCCGGGGGGGGGGGTAATTGAGAAAACACCAGGAGTTGTCAAGGTTGCAATGACGATTTCCATGAAACACCACAGCAGCGCCTCACAGAAGACAAATAGTCGCAGGAGAAACTTCTCAGTGAAGCATCAAGCGGCTCTTTGGATTTCTCTTTTGAGAATCACCGGCCATTTTCTGAAGTGCCTGCAACATTGGCAAATATCAGTGCTTTCTGAAACACCCCATACGTTTTTAAATACGCTTCAATTTACCACCATTTTTACAATGACATCTTGGACATTGGTTCCCAACCACAGTCCTCAAGTACCCCCAACAGGCCAGATTTTAAGGATTTCCTTGGGGAAATGTAGCCTGAATCCTGCAATCACTGAGCAGCAAATCATAATCACCCGTGCTGTGCTTCAAAAATGTGGAAAGTCTGACCTGTTAGGGGGGTACTTTAGGACCGCGGTTGAGAACCACTGTTCTAAGAGGTGGTTACACATAGATTCCCATTGTTTGGAAATCTTTTTTTGGATGATGAATGGATTTCACCTGTAGGTCACTGGATTTTCTTTACATAAAACCCACGGGTTTTAAAGGAAACACTGATTAAACCATCTCACCCTTCTTGAACTCCTCCAAAACCGCATCCAGCTTGGTGTCGCTGAACACAAAGTGGACGGGGTGGCTGTAGAAGCGAGTGATTGTGCTCAGAGGAGTGCAGTCATCAGGGTCCACGAAGGCTAGATCCTTGACGTACAGAATGTCCACAATGTTGGACCTCTCGTTCTCGTACACTGGTATACGGGTGTAGCCGCTCTCCATGATCTTTGACATAGTGGTAAAATCCAGCAAAGCATCACTGGGCAGCATGAAGCACTCATTGACGGGTGTTAAGATATCTTCCACGGTCCGGTTCCTCAAAGCTCCCTTACTGAATTCGTCCCTGACAAGCTCACTGTAAGGGTCACCACACCGTGCCATCTCCAGAATACGAAGTCTCAAACGACAGCAACTGGGATCCTGCCGGAACACCAATTCCAGGAGCCACGACAAGGGGAAAGAGACTGGTGAGATGATTAGTAAGAAAATGTGGGTAAGCCACAGGCTCTTGGATGCCAGCCATGGCCCCCAGCGGGAACAAACTGCAGCTGGAAGGGCCTCACCGGCCAGCAACAACATTGCGGCAGCTGCGAAAATGGCAGCCACTATGGACCCAGTTGCATTGTAGAGCAGGACGGCAACGGCTGAATTGGTTATGCAGCAAAGGGCCAATAAGGAAATGAGTGTGAAGCCCCCCCAACGAGTCCGCAGGTGGTCCAAGCGTGAGGCATTCAACCTCTCAGAGGGTGTCCCCCAGTCTCGCAATAGGCCAAGTTCTGGTGCCTCCAGAGCCAGGGTACTAACCTGCAGCCCACGCAAAAGCCCAGAGAGGAGGACGCAGAGGACAATGAGGAAAGCCAGGAGCCATGGTGCCAGTATCTGCTGCCCTTGGGCATCCTGGGATGTTGTAGAAGGGTCCTGACTCTTGGAGCTTGGTGACCCCAATGGGCACTGCTGCTGGGGGTCCCCCTCTGGCCACGGCGGCTTCTCCTCCACCCCTCTCCCCTGCAGAGTCAATATGCTGCCCCCATTACAGGTACACACAGGCTGCAGGGGGCCCTGCTCCCCGGTATCCGTGTGCAGACCCTGAAGGGTTATCAGACCAGACTGCTCGCTGCTCACACTGAACTCCTGCAGCAGCCGCATGTGAGAGTCAGGCCCGGGGAAGCAGGGTTGGCCCGCTGCGGCCCCAACTGTAACCCAGGGCCAGGTGTCATTCTGAAGCCCCGAGCCATATAGGCGCAGGTGGAGGGATGACCCAGGCTGAGCCCGTATCACTCCGTCGCTCACAGACACCCCAGAAAACACCGCAGACACCCCGAACACGGTCATCAGTAATAAATAGACAGCTACAGCCGCCATGTTGGTGGAGGCAGAGCGGCCCCTCCTCCCTCGCATAAGGTCAAGTCTATCACCAACCTGCTACGGACAGCGTAGCCAATGAGGGAGAGGTGGAATTCTGCTGCCCAATCCTGTGAAGGGGCACGGTGAGGAGGCGGGGTTAGTACTATAGAGGTTGTAAACAAGGAGGGACCTCTATGCTTGGATCCCGCTCAGTCCAGTGCCCTCAGTACAATGACCTCAATATCATTGGGTACCACAGCCCTCCAATAATACGGGGGCGACATGTAGAGCTCCTAGTATTATGGCACCTAGAGCCATAAACAAACTGGACGAGCTGTAACAATTTATGGTGCTCAGCCTTAACAAGTGGCTGCCTGAGCATCATGGGAACGGAAATACCTAGGAGCTCCTAGGGCCAATGGAATAAATGTCTGGGAACTGCTACTTCTATAGGTCTCAACCTGCAGACAGACTCCCAGCCCCTGTCTCAGATTCCTCACATTCCACCAGCTGGATAATGGGTCCTCTTCTGAGATCACTTCCACTATGCTGCTGACTCCTGAGAAAAAGGGGCGAAGGTGTCGATACCCATTGACTGTCACCCCCACATCACATTTGAATCTAGGACCTCCCAAATAGAATTTAAAAAAAAACAAACACTTTTTCTCTTAACAGGCTATGCCCCTCACCCACAAACATTCGTAATGCGGTGTCCTACAATTTATCTCCTTATGATCAGGTCTATTCACTAGAGGGTGAAGTCGAATATATCGACCAACTAGCTGATTTGGCAAGTTAGATAAAATACATTTTTCTGGTATGGCTATTTTGACCTAGATTGGACTTCACCCTTCAGTAAATATAGACCTGATATTGTAACATTCCCCAAATTGCTGATAAAGGCCAGAGGAAATGCCCAAAGTATGCCACAGTAAAAAAAAAAAAAAAAAAGCGTATACTCGTCTGACACCAGCCTATGTGCGCCCGTAGGGACATGACACTGCGATGGGGCCAGCCACACGCTGTAGAGCGAGCACAAATTACGTGTGCTACAGCAGATGTGCTGCATCCGTTTAGAAAACCTCCATAGGAGGATCGAGCCTTGCAGCGCTGATTGCAATAACTGCACGCAGCGAGGTGGCCAGACGGGCGTCAGAGAGGAAGGAACCGTCCACTCTCATGGACGTTCCTTCTGCTCATAAAAACACTCGTCTGACACAAACCTGATTCCGCAATCATTTGTAATTGCCCCCAGTGTAAAGACGCCCCCCCCCTCGTGTATTATGCATATCACGATACAGGCATCTCTCCCAGCATAATAAACAATACACAAGCTGTATTAAATAATAAACTCTTTAATAATTAAACAATTTATACTTTACATCCATCTGAAATCGTACCTTCTATTTGAACCACTTCCCATATAAAAATAAGAGTTGCAAACATTTTCGCTCCCCCACATCTCCCTTAAAACAAAAAAAAAAAAAAAATGCGAACAGGACAGATCAATTCCCGCGTCCCGCTTTGTATCCATCCCCTGAGCAGAAAGGTGGCGGTCTACCAACCCAGTAATAGCAGCTGCAGACCACACAGGCAACTGTTTATGGCTTGTGAACTCTGTCCCTTACATATTTCCATAAGAAAAGAAAAACAGGTACCAGTTTGCAAAAAATAAAAACAAAACCATTTGGAGCACATTATGAAAAACAACTAATGGACATACAGAATTGGGGTGTAGCGCTGATGGATTCTGGGAGATCGGGAATAATGACGTGCCATGGGCTTTAATAGCCCTTTATATATTGCATACTTTATTAGAAACCCGTCCGCAGAATACAATAAAGGATTACAAAAACACTGAAAAACCAGATTGATTCGTCTCTGCTCACAGAAGCTCAATATTCATAACTTTGCTAAATCTCGACGTATAAAACCGTACAACCAAACACTGATTTATTGCCATGTCGATTTCCAGCATTGGATCATTCTTTTTTGTGAATAGTTCTAGCTTTCATGTTCTGGTTGGTAGAAATGTGAACACTTCTGACTAGGGATGTCTTTAGATACCAAATTCCACGAGTTCAGAGTTCACTACTGGAAGACCATCAGGGTCAGAATGCTCCATTTTCACATCTAAAATGACTTTAAACCACCTGACGACTTAAAGGTCGCCCATTCAAAACATGTACTTTTGATTGACCTAGAACGAACCTCTATGTATCAGTGATTTGATCGTTCTGTGAAGGAGAGCGGTATTTAAGTGGACATTACTTAGTGCAGTTTACCCTAACCTACAGGCACCAATAATTGTGTACCCCTGTACAACCACATCAGGATGGGCCCAGGGATCCAATGAGCGACAATTATTCGAACCTTGGAGCAATTTGCACAAAATCCATGGAAAAATTGCAGCCCTAGGTGATTTGGACCTAGAATTCTGAATTTACATTTAAATGGCAAGTGGAATGATGCTAGTATAGTAATAACAAACAGTCACAAATAAACCTCTACTGGCACACAAGGCCATGATTTGTGGGATCTGTGATGCGTGGGGTATGATGGGAGCATCAGAGACTGCCTAATATACGTGCAAGTGTGAAGATAGGAGTGTGTATGTTGTGCTTGACAAAGAGGTGTAACCCTACAAACATCACAAAGCTAGTTGTAGATCAAGGATCTCAAAACTCTGTCTCCCTAGATATTTCTGAACAACTCCGATGATTCCTTGGCCACCTGTTGCATTTAAAGAACTCAGGGAGCTGTAGGCCATCAACATCTGGGGCCAGAACTTGAGATCACGGTGTAGACACAAAATAATCCCTTTATCCCTGCAGTGCAATGGACCACTTGGCATAATTCAGGAAGCCTACGTTTGGTTTCAGTGCTATCAAAATAAAGCTTTGAGAATGGCGTCTACTGAACAGAGGGGGTTCAAACATGAAGGTTGATACACAAACCCAAAACCCCACAGCCACCAAATGAGGACATCCAAATATGCGCCTCATGAAGAACAATGCTTGCGTCAGGCTTAAGGAGAAGAAAGCAAAAGTCCCCCGCTTTGTCCATCATGCCAACACAATAGTCTTCAAGAGGAAAGCAGTGGAGGGTAACAAAAAAGAAGAAAGCAATCTGTGGGGGGGGGGGTGTCTTTTAGTACTAGAACTCAAAACTGGATGAATACAATTTGCAACATTGGCCAGACCTTTATCACTGATAGACCATGACCCTGACCAGAAGGGACTTCCAACACATCCTGAATGGTTAGGGATTGGTGAGTGTTGTGGCTGCTCTTTGCTTACGTGACATCATATGCCCCAAACAAAAGGAGGACCACTCACAACTCAATCTCCAGTGCTAGAAGGATGCAGTAGTTGAAAACCTTACATTGAATAGAATTACCTTCTCATGTGCTTGGTACACCTGTATTTACACAGACATGTTCTTAACAGTCTTGGGGTTTGGCAAGATTAATCTGCAAGTTACTCGAAGTATATAAATTCAAGAATGTATGTATCCTATAGCAGCATCAAATCTGTTTTTTGGAAGCCCATCAGACCACACATGGATTTATCATGCATACAAAACTGCCGTCCTGACTTACTGAATCTTTGAAATAGATATGGGGGGGTGTGGACAGGTCAGGGGGTCCAGAAACATTAACAGGAGATTTGGTGACAAATCTACACATTCAAACAAAGCTGAAATGTATTGTTCGTGGGTCAGACACTGAAAGGAAGTTTGTCCGATTTGAGAATTCCACAACGTTGACCACAGGGACATCAAATGAATGCAGTAACAGAAAAAGTGGTAATTTGAAGACAATAAACATGCCATTAAACCATGAATACCTACAAATTTAGTTTAATTCTCTGTGTGCCCCTCATAAAAGGTTTGTGTACGCCACAGGTACGCTGATCAGTGAGATTTCTGCACAACCGTATTAGATCCCATAGCACTCAAAGCTCAATCTCCAAAAGTGTCAAACAGGAAGAATTCCGAGACTAAGTGACGAGCCCGACGGGAAGCAAAGATCTCACCAAACCCAACGAGGCACCCAGGGAATAAGGGCTTTTATAGATATTCCTGTATGATATATAGGTAGTATTTTATTACTTACTGGACATGGGGCTTGATTTATGGATTAAAATTATGCAAGGTTAAAAGAAAAAGAAACCTAAAACCATTATTTTTTGTGACTCCAGTTGTGTTCCTGATCTATCCATTTGTGATGGAGATCAACTGTAATGGATCATTACTACTAGTGGAGAAGCATTGTCACATAAAAAGCCACCAGCTTAGACATTTGCCATTTTCCCTCCAGACATGTTCCTAGTAGAACGGGGATGAGGCAACCTGTAGACATATTTGTCAGCTGCCACCACTATTATCCACACCAGAAACAGAAAAAAACCCTACTAGGACACCTTACCAACCTTTGCTGTAGCAGAAAGGAGAGTTGAAAAACGATGACACCCACCCCCTTAGGAAGACAGAACTACCCAACCCCAGGAAGACAAAATGATCCACCTTTCCCTTTTCAGAGATTGGGGTCATCCAGTGCACATATAGTATCAACTAATTCCTCCCTGAGTTACTGCTCTGTAGAGCAGCACACCAATTCCAAACATTATGCAGAGCCGGGCTTTGCAAGTTCCTCTAGCAAGCTTCACGATCTCTTCCCTTCACAAGTCTCTTAACACTTCAGCGCTGCAGGACATCGCAGAAATGACCTCACTTTTAGGTCTCTGAGGAGAGTCTATGTAAACAGAAGATTAGCAAAGTGCGCTCTTAACAGACATGTAGAGTGCCACTTCACTATCCCCTGTCGCTCTGCAGAGCTGCAATGTGCGGCCCCCCAGGATCATACTCTGCCCAGTTCAACATTACAAAGAATTTCGCTGGGTCCTCAAAGATCCAGAGGGAATACTTGTGATGCTCTGCAGGCGCTGGTGGTACTGTCAGACTGCATTATGTTGCAGGCTGTGCTGAGAGTTCCTCTGGTTAAGCAGACTTGTCGTTTCATCTTCAAGAACCTCGCTGCGGTCAGATAATGTGCCGTCTGGCTTGCGTGATCCTCCTTCTGGGGACTGAGGACTACTATCCATACGTGAAGACAGGAGGGCGCCTTGATACTGTTCCCGAGTGATCTGGAAAAAAAAAAAAAAAAAAAAATATAAAAATCAGGAAACAAAAAACCCAAGCTAGCTTTTATAGCTCCTTAAATTGAGCGCTGTTAAAACTAGGAACTAGCTGACAGCATACTCGGGAATGCTAGCATTCTGACCATTTGCAATGGCAGCAAGACTAGAGGGGTTATTCACCAAGCAGCGACCTTTCCACCAAATTGCACCAAACTGAATTTCCCCGTACGGTGCAATTTCGTGACAGTTCTATTCACTAAACTGGTCAACTACTAGCAAATTGACAGAAATTTGGTGCAGTTCGCCACAGATCAGCAATCTTTGGCGGCAGAGAAATAGGGAATTGTTAATCTATTCACAGAACGCCGAACTGCACCAAATGTTGGCGAAATGCCGATTCAGTATTTCAGTTCGACAAGTTTAAACAGATGATTCCCATAGGATTCAATATGGTTAACATAAAAACGAACCAAATAAAAGTGAGCGAGGTGAACATAGAGTCAGTTTGGGTTACGCTAACATTTGGCAATCATACAGTAGCTCGTGTAGGTGTGATCTATAGACCCCCTGGACAAGTAGAAGAGCTAGATAATCTGCTGCTTGAGGAAATAGCCAAAATGGCAATGAAGGGGGAAGTTATTATCATGGGGGACTTTAATCTTCCTGATGTGAACTGGAAAACCAAAACAGCTGGGTGCACCAGGAGTACAAATATTCTAAACTCCCTACTGGGATTATCTCTAACACAAGTAGTTGAGGAGCCGACCCGTAAAGAGGCCATATTGGATTTAATACTCACAAATGGAGGTTTGGTATCGGACGTTGTTGTAGGTGAAAATTTGGGATCTAGTGATCACCAGTCAGTATGGTTTAATAGAAGAACAGGGATGGAGCCGCACCACACAAAAACAAAAAAGTTTTAGACTTTAAAAAAACAGATTTTTCTAAAATGAGACTTTGTGTAAAGGAGTCATTATCAGACTGGAGGAGTTTAAAGGGAGTCCAGGAGAAATGGGATTATTTAAAGGAAGCATTATTGAAGGCCACAGGCAATTGCATTCGACTTGTTAGCAAAAACAAAAAAGGGAAGAAACCACTGTGGTACTCTGCAGAAGTGGCCAAAATAGTGAAGAACAAAAAGACAGCATTCAATAATTATAAAACAACTCAGGCAAACCTATAAGATTAGGCAGAAAGAGGCAAAGCAATTTATAAGAGCTTCCAAAGTACACACAGAAGAGAAAATAGCTCAGTCAGTAAAAAAGGGGGACAAAACATTTTTTAGATACATAAACGAGAAAAGAAAAGTAAAACAAGGATTAGTTAGATTAAAAACAAAGGAAGGACGGTATGTAGAAGAGGATAAAAGTCTCGCTGACTGCCTCAATGAATATTTTTGTTCAGTCTATGCAGAAGAAAAGGAAGGAAAGGGACCTCAGTTAGGAGGAAACACTAACGAGACAATTACATATCAGTTTACAGAGGAGGAGGTTCTACAGCAGCTGTCTAAAGTAAAGACAAATAAGTCAATGGGGACTGATGGGATCCACCCTAAATTATTAAAAGAGCTCAGTGATGTAATAGCAAAACCGTTAACAGATTTATTTAACCAATCCTTGCTAACGGGAGTGGTCCCAGAAGACTGGAAATTAGCAAATGTTGTGCCCATTCACAAGAAGGGTAGTAGGGAGGAATCTGGGAACTATAGGCCAGTTAGTCTTACGTCAGTAGTGGGGAAATTAATGGAAACCATGTTAAAGGAAAGGATTGTTGACCATCTAAAAACACATAGATTACAGGATCAGAAACAACATGGGTTTACCTCAGGGAGATCATGCCAAACTAATCTTATTGATTTTTTTGATTGGGTAACAAAAATAATAGACACAGGTGGTGCAGTAGACATTGCTTATTTAGATTTCAGTAAGGCTTTTGATACTGTTCCGCATAGAAGGCTTATCAATAAATTGCAATCTTTGAGCTTGGATTCCAATATTGTTGAATGGATTAGGCAGTGGCTGAGTGACAGGCAACAGAGGGTTGTGGTAAATGGAGTTTATTCGGCGCAAGGTCTTGTTACCAGTGGGGTACCTCAGGGGTCAGTACCTGGACCCATTCTATTTAATATTTTTATTAGTGATATTGCAGAAGGTATTAATGGAAAAGTATGTATTTTTGCTGATGACACAAAGATTTGCAACAGGGTTGACGTTCCTGGAGGGATCAGCCAAATGACAAATGATTTAGGTAAACTAAAAAAAATGGTCGGAGCTGTGGCAATTGAGTTTTAACGTGGATAAGTGCAAGATAATGCACCTGGGACGTATAAGGCTAGGGTCAGACTGAGGCAGTGCGAACGCGCGTGCAGCCGCACTTAATCACGGCCGTGCTAGCAGCAGATGCCGGGCAATGACGGCCAATATACGAAGTACGGTCGCACAAAAGTCCGGCTGCGCAACGCAAGTGGAAAATGAACGCATTTTTTCGAGAACGTGAAACCGCAGGTACTGACGTACAGAGTGCGCTGCGTCTGCTAGCGGCGTGTGTGTGTGATTAGGAGACGTCAGACGCTGCTAATGTCCGGCCAACATAACGTCCAGACGCAAAAAGAGTTTTATTGATGATCCGTACAAAATCACGGACGAAAATGCGCATCGTATGACCACTATCACGTATTCTGTGAAAAAATGCGTCCATTCGTTCGAACGCACTTTTTCACAGACAACATAAAAATGCGTTCGTCTGACCCTAGCCTAAACCCAAGGGCTGAATATAGAATATTTGATACAGTCCTAACCTCAACATCTGAGGAAAGGGATTTAGGGGTTATTATTGCAGAGGATCTAAAGGTAAGTAGTCAATGTAATAGAGCAGCAGGAAATGCTAGCAGAATGCTTGGTTGTGTAGGGAGAGGTATTAGCAGTAGGAAAAGGGAAGTGCTCATGCCACTGTACAGAGCACTGGTGAGACCTCACTTGGAGTACTGTGTGCAGTACTGGAGACCGTATCTCCAGAAGGATATAGACATCTTAGAGAGAGTTCAGAGAAGGGCTACTAAAATGGTGTACGGCTTGAAGGAGAAAAGTTACCAGGAAAGGCTTAATGATCTTAACATGTACAGCTTGGAAAAAAGACGAGACAGAGGAGATATGATAGAAACATTTAAATACGTAAAGGGAATCCACAAGGTAGAGGAAGGGAGTATATTTAAAAGGAAACAAAATAGCAAAACAAGAGGACATAGTCTTAGATTAGAGGGGAAAAGGTTTAAAAGTAACATCAGAAAGCATTATTTTACTGAGAGGGTGGTGGATACATGGAACAGTCTTCCAGTTGAAGTGGTTGAGGCCAAAACAGTAATTGAGTTTAAGCAAGCATGGGATAGGCATAAGGCTATCCTAAACAAAAGATAAATCCAGGTAAAGTATCCATGTAATTGGGCAGACTAGATGGGCCGAAAGGTTCTTATCTGCCGACATTTTTCTATGTTTCTATGTTAAATGTTTTTTAAAAATTCATTTTTCAGCAAAAAGTTTATATTTCAGAACCATTTTTAATTTTATTACGAGATCTTTGATTCGCATTACTTTTAAAATTCTGTAAACAGACCTTAATTTTTAAATGGACCTTTTAATTATTCAGGCACATTTTAAGCCATTTTTATTGGAATTTCAGTGCTTTGTGGATAACCCATTTAGTCTTAACACCATGTCCAGCAAGGTTATACAGAACATGGGGTGAAGAACTTTATTTTTTCAGCTGGCCATTACAGCACCATTGCCAAATTTGACTGACCTGACTCTTAAAAGTCTTGCTCAACAGGTACTGTGGTCCCCGGAGTGTGAGGCAGCGTTCCAGCAACTGAAGCTAGCCCTTGTACAGGCTACTGTCCTAGCAAATCTGGACCCTACCAAATGTTTTGTCGTTCATAAAGAGGTCTCCATATTTGGATTGGGAGCAGTGCTGAGCCAAGTGGGAGAGGATGGGCACGACCACACAGTAACCTATATTAGTCGCAAACCTTTGCCCCGGGAAGTAGCTTAGGAAAAAGGAATGTTTATCCCTGGTATGGGTCCTCCGGAAGCTACAACCCTACCTCTTCAGGTGAGCCTTCACCATCTTAGACCATAATCCCCTGGTATATGGCTAAACCAGGTGTAGGGCAACAATGAATGGCTGCCGCGGTGAAGACTGGCCCTGCAGCCGTTTAATTTTACAATCCAATATCAGCCGAAGAAGCATAACGCCAATGCTGACGGTTTGTCCCAGCAAACCGAGCTGGAATCTTGAACATCCTACCAGCACGGTCATCCACAAGGAGGACCTGTAGGAGGGTCTCACCGGGTCTGCCAAGCTTTTTCTTGGAGCCATGTGACAGCATGGCCATCATTTGGAACATTATGGCCCATATTACATTATACGCGAGGGTCAAAACCCTTTGCGCTGAACGTCGTATTACAACGTTCCCGCAAACGATGTGCGTTTTCGTTTAACGTGGATGGACCTGCGCGAGCGTGATGAACTGTGCGCACAAATTTGTTCATACGCGGATGGTATTACAAATCGATGCGCATCTTTTTACGAACGACGTTTGCGTGCATAATAATTTTAACATCTTTGAAAAGCTGGTGGTAACTGCAAATCTGAACGTTCTGGCCAAAACAAAAAACACCAGCATGAAAAAAGAAAAAGAAAAAAAAAAACAGCACAGTATAGTTACACATTCTACACATACCCAAACAATAAAATTGTGAATTTGTGCGTGTTTTTTTTATTGCTGCAGCATATATACTCAGATTTACTTTGACAGGCGCAAAAACTTAAGTGAGTCAATTAATGTAAATTGATGTCAATTAAGGTTCTTAATTCGGATTGGCTGAATCCCACAAAAAAAAAAAGTCTACACACTGATTTACGTGCGCTAAGTTACTGCGCGCGTATTACTCTTCGTTTTGCGCGTCGTTTTTATGAACATTGTCGGACGGATGAGAAAATGCGTTCGGATCGTAATACCACTGTTAATTTTCGCGCGATGACGATGCGCGCAAAATTTTTTGCGCTGCGCGAACGAAATTGCGCAAAGAATGTAATAGGGGCCTGTGTGTATTAGTGTTTGAATTGTGTAACCGGTCTAGCAAAAGACTGTCGCATGCCTTACTTTGCTGCCTGCAAGGGTCCCTAATGCACACTAGAACTCTGGACCAAGACTACAGCTGCAAGGTGTAACACTAGCGTTGCTACATTGTGTGTCTTGGTAAACGTGCCAATTTATTCATGCTGATGGACCGGGCATGAATAATGCCACCCCACAGCATGTAGAATCCACAGGCTGCACATAGGAAAATCAAAAAGGACTCCCAGGTGCCCTGCCTTAACTTCCTTCCTGCAGCATTTGAATTATACATGTTGCAGGGCAGCACTTTTCCCTGTGCTCCCCTATGCATGTAATAGTAATATGTGTCTTGGAAAATACGGCCGATGTGGCAACCCTAGATGACACATTGTCACAACAAGCAAATGTTGTAATGTCATACCTGCCTACGGGGCATCACATCTCGTTAAGAGCGGTCAATATTTAACTGTCAGGTGAAAACTTAATCGGCCCATGGAAGAATAGCTGTGACGGAACGGCCGCCAATTTACTGTCAATTCTAAAACTGTATATTATATATTTGTGTATTTGTTTCCTTAGTATGCATCTGTCCCAGGTATGTTACCAGGTGTGGTGGGACGGTCACCACTCTGCTATTTTGTCATAATGTCCTATATATTTGTAGCGGCAAGGGTCGCCACTTGCGTTATTTAGGTGTCTCGTTCCGCATGTCACAGTTCTATTTCGTTTGTTATTTTCATTTCCCCTTTAGAGGTTCTACTTTTGTTATAATTGTATTATGTATCCCCCTTCTTGCAAGAAATTGTATCACTCCTGCCTGCTGTGTATGCGCACTGTGCCATATCCAGCCGAGCCCTGACAATTGCGCGCCGGACTTGATCCCTGAGCGCTCCAGCTGCAGTTTGCTCCACCACGTGCTTTTTGGGCGGTGTCCCCTAAAAATAGCCTGCCATGGGACGATTCCTGAGGGGGAGCTCCATCAGGGACCACAACAACTGACCTTCCACTCCTCCCGCAGGACTGACACCTGGTTACACCTTGCTACTTTACAACCACACCACTCTGTCCCGTGTTCATTGATCAAGGCGCTTCTTGGAGGATGTAGCGGGGGACCAAAGCTACCCTGCAGTAGCAGAGTTGAGCCGCCATTCTGTTGGGTTTACCCCCAAATAATTGTGAACACCAAAGTCAGGACACCAAGCTGCCTAGGAGACATAACCGGCGCACCGCTCCAATCCAACACGGACAAGTGTGCTTGAGCTGGGGTGCATTCCACCAGATTGGACTCAGGCTGGGGGCCATGGTGCTCCATTGTTTGTAAGTCAGCTGGGCTCGCGCTGGAGGCAGGAGCCCATTGTATGCGGCTAAACTGGGCTCGCGTTTGGGGCAGTGTTGCCCAGTTCCGGGATGTCTGAGGGCAGGCAGGGGGTATGAACAATGGGAGCATTGTATATAAAAAGTACCCTGTGTTTTCCGTAATAAAAATTGCACCTTGATTTACCCTACACAGAGTTTCAGCCAATGATTGGGAACATTTTATGGACGTTTCTTATACCACCTTGGCATCTCCGGAGCAAGGAAGGAATTTACGTCGGATCTACTTGGGAGTAGCGGCATCTGTAACAATGACAATGTCAGCGCTAGCAATGAACATGCCTGGTGAGCTGTACGTGTCAGTTTACCCTCTTTAAATATAAAGGGTGGCATTTAAAGCTTTTGGGAGAACATTCATAAATTTTCCTATTAACATGACGGAAAGTTTAAATTCTAATAATGACTCGGAGGCAAGTATTTGCATTTCTTCCTTTATTGCACAAACAGCAGCAAAGGGTTAACTTTTGAAAAAACATTGTAACAGAAGAAACAACAACCCCTCCCCAGCATGGGGAGGCCCTCCCATAGTCCTTGTCCCGCCCCAATCCCACATTCAAGTAACCACTGCGGGAGCTTCCACTTCCTCTTCCGAGCCTGCGACAAGGCAACAAAAGCCAACTAGGACGGACCAGCTTCAACAATGAACGGAAAACCGGATCCGAAGATATCAGGCATATCCAGAAGACGTAACTCCTTCTAGGACGCTGAAAAACAGTAAGGGACACGGAGCGGAAGTTAGAGGCGGAGCCGTAACAGGGTGTATACACCAACACGGCACGTCCATAACAGACACCCATTCAGACAGGCACACTGACAGCAGCGCTAAGTGTGAATAAAAGACACTACTCATGAACAGTGTGTGAAGTTTAATAATAATCGTGAATGTAAACCTCATTAGGCGGGTGTGTGTAGGACAGGACAGGAACAGGGAGGGAAGGGTGGGAAATACTCGCCTCCGAGTCATTATTAGAATTTAAACTTTCCGTCATGTTAATAGGAAAATTTATGAATTCTAAGTCATGTACTCGGAGGCTCCTATTTGCAAGTTTAACGCCGTCCTAAGACAGCATCCGACATTGCCGCAATAGGTTTAAAATAGAATGGTCAAGGGAATCCACTTTCCGCACAATCGGCAGCCCGCATAATATCCTCAATGCGACAGCCCACAGACACTGCCCTGGATGCCACCGCACTATGTACGGAATGAGCCCCAAAACAGGTGACGTCGACCCCTGCCAACTCCATAAGCCAGTGCAGCCAGCGTGTCAGAGTAGCAGAAACCACCGGTCGGTGGGGAGGGCAAAAGGATAAAAATGGGGCGAGTCTGGTGGGGAACGGAAGGGGGCAGTACGGGACTCGTAGGTCCGTAAACAACGTACTGGACAGAAGAGCGAGAAAAAGGACAAAGGACAGTGAAGTCTTTGTGCGTCGTGAGATAAGAACGAGCCCCAAAATCCAGAGCGCGAACATCACTGACGCGCTTACAGGCAACCAAACAGAACAGCATAATCAACTTGGCGGAAAGAGCCCTGAGGGACAAGAGGTCATTATCTTGCCAGGAGCACAAGAGGGACAGAACTAGAGTAACATCCCAAGTGGATGTGTAGCGGGGAGCGGGTGGTCTAGTAAGACGCATGCCACGTAAAAGTCTACAAACCAACGGGTGGTTGCCAATAGGCACCCCCGAAAGGCCCAGCCGACAAGGACGAACGAATTACGTTGACCGTCCGGTAGGCCTTCCCCTCATCGAGCTGAACGGTGAGAAAATCTAGGACCACGTTCAGAGGGGCCGTAAAGGGATGCCAACTCCTCCCCATACACCAAGCAGCCCATTTGTCCCAGGCTGCGCGGTAAGAGGATCGCGTTCCAGGAGCCCAGGATTGGAGCAGGAGGTCTGCAGTGCAGTCCGAAACCCCTGTGGGTCCGCGGGGTTGCCAGAGATCAACCATGCCAATAGCTGCAGTCTGTCCGCCAGGATCAACTGGTGTGGCTGGTCTGACGGATCCAGGAGGAGAGTCCGGGATAGCAGGAGCAATCGCGGGGCGTCCATCGCCATGCTGAGCAGGGTGGGGAACCACGACTGCGACGTCCAATACGGGGTGATGAGGACCATCTGAACTTGATGGCGTCGAACATGAAGGAGACAGCGGGCAATCATGGGAAACCCGTACGGACGGGTAGCCAACCACGTTTGCAGGAAGGAGTCTGTCGCCAGGGCTTCTGGATCTGGGCGCCAACTGAAGAACACCGGGAGGTGGGTGTTGAGGCGGGAGGCGAAGAGGTCTATGTCAAACGGACCCCAGATGTCGAAAAGCACGGAGAAAACGGATGGATGAAGCCGCCAGTCCCCGGAGTCCGAGAGGTGTCTCGAGTTCCAATCTGCCACCTGATTCAGGAGGCCGGGGGAGGAACTGGGCCTGTACAGTCATATTCATGCGGAAGCAGAACTCCCAAAACCTCTGGGCAAGGAATGTCAGCCTCGGTGATCGTAGGCCTCCGAGCCCGTTGACGTAACGTACTGCGGACACGTTGTCCATCCTCAGAAGAACGCTGTCCGGTCGACGTTGCTTCGTGAAGCACTGGAGGGCGAACAGACCGGCCAGGAGTTCCAAAGCATTGATGTGGTAATCTGCTTCTTCTGGTGACCAGCAACCGCCCGTCTCCTCTGAGCCGCAGCGGGCACCCCAACCGGTCTTGCTGGCGTCGGAGTCCACCACCATGGAGGGAGGTGGTGAACGAATCGGCTTCCCGTTCCAGCGAACAATGTTGAGGAGCCACCATCGGAGATCTACAACCGCGTCCGTAGTGAGGGTGATGCTGTCTGCGTAATCCAGACCGGACCGGAGAGAACGGGCCTTCAAGAATTGGAGGGCCCTGTAGTGAAGCGGACCCGGGGGAATTGCTAGTCTTGCCGCTGCCAGGAGTCCGACCATACGGGTCAGAGAGCGTAGGGAGCAATGGCACACTCGCAGGAGAGATCGAATCTCCTTTTTTATGGAAACTACTTTGGAGTTTGGCAGGCGTAAAGACATTTGAGCTGAATCCACCAGGAATCCCAGAAACTCCAGGTGATGTGAGGGAACTAGGATAGATTTTTCCTCATTTATAAAGGAACCCTAGATCTTGGAGGAGGGTCATCGTCCAAGAGAGATGCAGTAGTAGGGACCCGCGAGAGGGGGACATCAAAAGTATGTCGTCCAGATAATTAACTGTACACACCGAGCGCGTAGGTGGTGCACCACCGGTTTTAGTAGTTTGGTGAAGCACCACGGGGCGGATGACAGGCCAAAAGGGTAGGCATGTAAACCGCCAGGTGTGAGGGCCCCACGCGAACTTGATGAAGTCGCGATGTGCTTGGTCGATCGGGACCGAAAGGTAGGCGTCCTTTAGATCGAGCTTGACCATCCAATCGTTGTGGGATAGAGAATCCCTGAGGGTGTGGATGCCTTCCATCTTGAAGTGATGGTAGACCACCCACTCGTTCAGGGACCGGAGGTTGATGACGGGACGCCTGCCGCCCCCCCTTTTTCACTACGAGAAAAAGGGTGCTGAGGAACCCAGGTGGTGCGTGGGACGCGAGCTCTATAGCGCCTTTCTTGTGGAGTGCATGTACTTCCTCTTGAACCAGATGCATCTGGTCTTGCGCAAAACGAAGAGGCAATGGGAGGGAGTCTTATACCGGAGGGGACACAAACTCTAGGAGGAGCCCCGAGACTACCTGAAGGACCTACGGGTCCGATGATATGTGTCGCCAAGCGCTGGAAAAAAAAAGACGGAGGCGGCCCCCCACTTGCACTTGAGAACAATGAATAATTCGATAAGGACATACCTGCTCCTCGACGGAAGTAGGAGGAACCTCTGCCGCCACGGTAACCTCTGCCACACCAGGGACCGGCTCTCGTGTACGGGACCGGACCAGCGGAACCGGTGTTGGTAGAGGAGGTGTTAGCAGCAGTGGGGCCTTGAGCATTGCGGGAGGTGTTCTAGCCCGCTCGGCCGGCAGCGCGACTCCTGTAGCTGCCGGCTCTACCAAAAGCTCGCTTCTTGTTAGCGAAGATGCGTTTCATGGTTGATTCAGACTTGTCAATGGACTGGAAAGCCTGGGTGTATTCGCCCATATCTTTTAAGAAAGGTTTGCCAAAGAGCATGCCCTGGGCCTTTGCACCCAAATCATTAGTGGCCAGGTCAACCAGGCCGGAGTCAACTTTCAAGAGAATACTTTTTCTGCGTTCAGCAGAAATAGTGGTGTTGGCGTTCCCCAGGAGGCAAAACGCACGCTGCAGCCACTCGCCCACTTGTTTGGGGTCTAAGAAAAGATCTTGAGTCTTGGCCTCCTCCACCAACTGAAATATGCGGACCATAGGGCCTGCAACATCTAGAACTTTGTCCTGACAGCCTTTCAGGACACTGTCAATGCCTTTTTTGGCTGACCAACCGCGCCTGCCGGTGTATTTTTGGAAACTCTTGTCTACTACGAGGGTCAGACACGTTTTACCCGTGGTGGTGGGTCTAGGGCATTCCGCCCGTAATCTCGCACAGTCCACTTTCTCAAGTGGCCAGCACATATGGACATCAACCCATTGCTCGACGTGCGCAGCGGGACACCAGGCTGTGGACCTAGGATGTTTGAGGTTGCCCTGGGGGTCAAGGATGACCAAGCTTTTGGAGCGGACAGCTCGGGCGGGAACCACTGCGGCCATGAGGGCGTGATCCTCTGGAGCGTGGATCTCCAGGATCTCATCCTCCTCAGTCATTGGATCCTCATACTCGGTCAGCGCTGGTGTCGCCTGGCGTTGTCGTTTAGAGGTGACCGCTCGAGGGGCCCCGCGGTCGAGGGCTCTCTTACGAGGGACCAGTTGGGTGCTGAGACCCTGCAGTGTGGAGGGACTGCCATACTTTCGGCTGCTGGTTGCAGCGTGCGCGTCCTTAGACGGCGCAGAATCGTCCCCTGGGGGATCAGGCGCCGGCTCAACAGAGGGGCCTTGCACAGAACTGCGTCTGGAACCTTGCGAGTGCACCGGGGAATGCTTAGTGTTTAGGATGGCATTCAGTGATTGTTCCCATGTATCAGCCAGGGAGGAAACAGCAGACTGCACAACAGAGGACATGGAGGCCTGGAGGGAAGCTTCCAAACGCTGGAGACGTGCCTCGGATTTAGAGTACCTTTTGCGGTATTTCCGGTCTCCAGATTGTGCCTGCATGGAACTGGAGTCCGATGCATTGGCAGAGTGCTGAGGGCTGAGGGCTTAAATCTATGGGCTTAGACAGGGACATGTTAAATGACTGGTGTGGCTGGGTAAAAACCACGTGTGGAGCGATGTGGGAAGCGTGCGCACCTTAAGGCAGTTAAAATGGCCGCCGCGAGAATCGCGCATGTGCGAGCGCTGTGGAGATCAGGGGGTTTTTGGCCAGTCGGAATGCTAATGGAACAAGCTGCATGTTCCGGATCAGCGGGTGGCGCACAGCGGGGAAACAAACAGCTGAAGCAAAATGTTTTAGATAAAACAGGAGATAAAAGGCCACCCCCGACGGCAGGTAATGGCCAGCCGCCGGAGGGGGAGAGAGTGAGTCACTGTCCGCAGTTAACTCCGGGAGCAGAGACCCAGAGAGTAATAGAGTTAAGAAAAACAAATTCAGTAAAGAATTTAAATGAATTTATTTGAATAGAGACAGAGATAGACAAGTAAAACGCCAGCGCGCTATACTCATCTCAGTCACGATGTTGCCGCTGCGAGAGCAGCAAAGGAAGAGGAAGTGGAAGCTCCCGCAGTGGTTACTTGAATGTGGGATTGGGGCGGGACAAGGACTATGGGAGGGCCTCCCCATGCTGGGGAGGGGTTGTTTCTTCTGTTACAATTTTTTTTCAAAAGTTAACCCTTTGCTGCTGTTTGTGCAATAAAGGAAGAAATGCAAATAGGTGCCTCCGAGTACATGACTTAGAATTATTTTCTAAAATGATTGGCGACAGCAAGCTTAGGTAAATGTGATGCCAAAAACCCATGCTTGGCTTTTACAGTGAAGGAGAGAAGAACTTTCCAGTTACAGATTCCAGTTGTGTGTAGACATTGCTAAAGCTTAAACCTCTAGTCCTTGCTTTCATTTGGCCAATTAGAAAGATTTTGTCTTAAAAAAAACAAACAAAAAACAAAAAAAGAAACACCGAGTAATTTTTCCTCCCCCACTCGTAGAGCTAATTTTTGAAGTTAACAGTTTTACGCTGAGGGAACGCGCAGCTCTCAGTGTATCTATGAATAAACAGGTAGATCATATTTTATTGATCTTTGCAGATATTTTTTATACAAAATTAAGTTTTGTGGCGACCCTGCATCGCACAAGTCTACTGGCACAGTTTTTCCAATGGCATCGTTTCACCTCATGTTCCTGTATCACATTTTGGCAATTGTCTCACCAGCAAAAGGATTACGCGTTGCTGGCGGCTCAAGAGACAGTTACCAATTTGGAGAATAAACTAAGTTAGGTACAGAATTTTTACACGTAAACTAAACAGTCTACAGTACAGCGTAAACATTGGTTTCTCTGTACATATAAAACCAAAGAAAAATCGGTTCCCTCTCTTGGTGTGGTCTAAACAAACCTGCAACTTCTCCACTGTTTGTAGAACAGTGTCCACTACAACATGGTAACCCCTTTGGCTGCAAGTCTGATACAGATGGAGTGCAGGGCCACAATATGTTTCCAATTACAGGATACTACAGAGCGTCTGCACAAGTATTAGACCAGGCTTACCTTCACATACTGCAAGTCGCTGATCGCACGGACACTGAAGTCAGCCATGTACTGCACCTGAGCATTGAGCTGTGTGTTGCTGCCACTGATGGTGGAGGAGATGGACTCTGATCGCTCATGGCTGAGAGAAGTTGAACGATTAAGGCTGCCCATGTGAGACGGAGAACGGAGATCTGCTGCAGGAGAGAAATATTGTGAAATGTGAAAGACATCCGGCAGAGAAACAAAGATACAATAACCTTTCCCTGTAGGAAGTTGGCGTTCACTGGATATCTACCATATAAATGAACACACACACACACCTGCTGCAAACTGACCAGACACAAAAGCAGGTTTCCATTTGACATGAAATCAGCAAATCACAACCCCAGCAACGTTACCATTCAAGTTAGTTTATCTGTTATGGGTGCCAGGAAAAAAAGTGATATGTATATTCGTGAAAATGACTCCAAAGTAGAACTATGCGTTGGACCAAAACGGTCAAGACAATAGCAGCATTACCCATACATGGCAATTAACTCCAAGTGATGGCACACACTGAAGCTCGGTAATAACGTGAAGAAAAACTAGTGTATTGTATAATACCTGAAACAAATAATGCAAAACGTTAAGCTGAGGAGCAGAAACGGTTTAAATGCCTGCCAAATTTATTTACATTCTGGAAATGCAGACCTCCTGAAGGCACAAGTGATGTCTGTATTTACATTACACCACAGTCAATTGAACAACTTTATTAAAAGAGACAGTGCAGCACACAAGTATGAAGGGCTAATGACTCCAAGAGAACAAACACAAATTCTAGGAGAGCCCAAAGAACAGCCAGCAAGCATAGTGGCCTACTCGTCAGCGAGTGCCCCCCCCCCTCCTAAGGTTTTATCCCGATGGTGATATTACAGAGAAGATGTACCATATGCAAATTAGACTGCCATCACCCAGAAAGGGAGGCCAGAACTGAAATGCCGAGAACATCTCCTCTGCATGAGAGCTGCAGCTAGTGGTATAGCCAGAGTTAGTTGCCCAGGGAGAACAAAATTTTGCACCCCTCTTCCTCTAGTTGTAAGTCTAACCCAACACATGTAAAGAGCATTATGGTTTTTTTATGAATACTTGGCGCAATAAAAAAAAAAAAAAAAAAACACACAACTGGTGGCAAATTTAGGATTTTCTTAGGATGTAATGAACATTCAAACCATAAAGCCAACCAAGTGCCCTTCTGGGAGTCTTCAGACTGCCAGACAATTTACATAAAAAAGTAGGACACCTGGGTCTATTCTAAATGGATTAAGAAAAACGTAAATTACTACATTAGTTCCAATATCACCAACTCCCGGAAGAAACACTGAAACTCATTCTACACACCACATCTTCACTCACACTTTTACTCCATTCTAGCATCTTCTACCTCCCCCACCCCATTTTATACAGAAGAATAGGAAGACATCCAAATCACACTTAAACAGTGGCACAGGATCCTTCTAACCACAAAGGCTTGGGTCTCCAGGAAAGATCAAGAATGACAAACAAGTGCCTATTGTGGTGATATACGACAACACACAAACTCCACCAAATCTTCTATTCTCAAAGAGCAATGTTGGAGGTCTGATGACCCACTGTCAGACACATACCACATCTGGTGCCTCAGCCAAAAGAGCTAAAATTACTGGACTCAGATACTTGGGGGGGCCCCACATGCTGCAACATCTCTCAAACACTGTCAAGCGTGAGGCGACTGCTCTGATGCACGCCGGGGATAAATTAAAGAGCCGAGAGTCCTGGAAAAGCTCTCGAGGCAGCAAGGAGTACGACTCCCAGGAGGAACCCAACGTGATCGGAGATCCCTGGAGAAGTACCCCAGCTAACGAGAATGTATTACTCCCAGGCCGATTACTTTTCCCTTTAACCACTTGGCTGCTATGGACGCAGCAATCGGTCCGATTCCGGCCCCCCCAGTGCGGGCTGACATCTTGGATGTCAGCCCAGCACTCCAGCAGGGCCATTAGATGTCATCTCGCCGCCGCGACATCATCTAATTCAGGTCCCCCACCCCCTGCGAGTAGAGGAGGCCCTTCGGACCTCTCTCCCTCCCGATCGCCGGGGGCCACAGGGTTAAGGCGGCCACTGTTTGGATGGGCACAGGCTGCCCTTCAAAACGGTGGCTGACATTAACCCCTGGGGAGCCGGATCACAATTCGGCACCGGTTCGTGATCCTCTCCAGGAACTCCCCCTGACGACTGGCGTCATCGTGCATAGCACAATGACGCCAGTCCTGGAGTTAACCCCTAGCTGCCAGCAATGGTGGAAATAGGGGGTTCCAATGAACCCCTATCTCCAGATCCGTGGCAGCTAGGGGTTAATGTTTTATATCGTTGGATCGGCCAGATCATGGCCTTTCCAACAATACCAAACATGACCAAGTAAAAAGTTTTAAAAAAAAAATTTTTTTTTTGTTAATGCAGCAATATTGTTCCCATTTCAATTATGTGAACAATGATGCTGCACTAACGATTTTTGTATGCGGTGCGTGTTAAAAATAGTGAAATCCCCCCCCAAAATAAAAAACGTTAAAAATGTGAAAAAAAAACACTTTGTAAATTATTGAAATTTTATTGCATTTTTTTGTTATAATATACAAACAGGACATGACGTATACATAGAATAATGACATATTATGAATCTGCCGAGTCTGCCGGAAAGAACGATATATAATATGTCTGGGTCATATATCAAAATATGGCTTCAAAACGCGGTTAAACATGATGAGCGAAAGCGGTAAAAATGACCTCAGCACAGAGGTGCGAAAAGCCTCAGCAGCGAAAGGGTTAAGGTCTTCCCTCCATTTTTGATGGTAAAAAAAACTTCTGTTTCACCACCATGCTTGCCCCTCCTCCTCCCCCATGCATGTCATTACCTGCTTGCATACAGACCCCCCCTCTAACAGCTCTACCTTTTCCTTCATTCAGCTCATCACACACAGCCACAACTCCAGACTCTGCACTGCCACCCTGTCCTAGGCCCAAACTCATTCATTCCCCTCCACCTGCTGCCACTTTATTCTAATCAACCTGTAGCTTGCTATTAGATCCACACTCCCAGCTCCCCTTCTGTTTCACCTACCCCTGCCCTTTAGAGTGTAAGCTCATGGGATGTCTAGCTGAGCACTTGTGTAAAGTGCTGTATCAGTAGGACAATTATTCTAGGGCAGGGCCATCTGTTATGTGTTTAGTAGGTCTTATGTAGGTCTGCACTCCCCCATTGTACAGCGCTGCGGAATATGTTGGCGCTTTATAAATACAGAATAATAAATAATAATTCCCCTATTTTTGCTTTTCTGTATCCATTCAAAAAAAAAAAAAAAAAAAAAAAAAGGGGGACAAAACATTTTTTAGATACATAAACGAGAAAAGAAAAGTAAAACAAGGATTAGTTAGATTAAAAACAAAGGAAGGTATGTAGAAGAGGATAAAAGTCTCGCTGACTGCCTCAATGAATATTTTTGTTCAGTCTTTGCAGAAGAAAAGGAAGGAAAGGGACCTCAGTTAGGAGAGAACACTAAAGAGACATTTACATATCAGTTTACAGAGGAGGAGGTTCTACAGCAGCTGTCTAAAGTAAAGACAAATAAGTCAATGGGGCCTGATGGGATCCACCCTAAATTATTAAAAGAGCTCAGTGATGTAATAGCAAAACCGTTAGCAAGGATTGGTTAAATAAATCTGTTAACGGGAGTCGTCCAGAAGACTGGAAATTAGCAAATGTTGTGCCCATTTACAAGAAGGGTAGTAGGGAGGAATCGGGGAACTATAGGCCAGTTAGTCTTACGTCAGTAGTGGGGAAATTAATGGAAGCCATGTTAAAGGAAAGGATTGTTGAACATCGAAAAACACATAGATTACAGGATCAGAAACAACATGGGTTTACCTCAGGGAGATCATGCCAAACTAATCTTATTGATTTTTTTGATTGGGTAACAAAAATAATAGACACAGGTGGTGCAGTAGACATTGCTTATTTAGATTTCAGTAAGGCTTTTGATACTGCTCCGCATAGAAGGCTTATCAATAAATTGCAATCTTTGAGTTTAGATTCCAATATTGTTGACTGGATTAGGCAGTGGCTGAGTGACAGACAACAGAGGGTTGTGGTAAATGGAGTTTATTCGGCACAAGGTCTTGTTACCAGTGGGGTACCTCAGGGGTCAGTACTTGGACCCATTCTCTTTAATATTTTTATTAGTGATATTGCAGAAGGTATTAATGGAAAAGTATGTCTTTTTGCTGATGACACAAAGATTTGCAACAGGGTTGACGTTCCTGGAGGGATCAGCCAAATGACAAATGATTTAGGTAAACTAAAAAAATGGTCGGAGTTGTGGCAATTGAGTTTTAATGTGGATAAGTGCAAGATAATGCACCTGGGACGTAAAAACCCAAGGGCTGAATATAGAATATTTGATACAGTCCTAACCTCAACATCTGAGGAAAGGGATTTAGGGGTCATTATTTCAGAGGATCTAAGGGTAAGTAGTCAATGTAATAGAGCAGCAGGAAATGCTAGCAGAATGCTTGGTTGTGTAGGGAGAGGTATTAGCAGTAGGAAAAGGGAAGTGCTCATGCCACTGTACAGAGCACTGGTGAGACCTCACTTGGAGTACTGTGTGCAGTACTGGAGACCGTATCTCCAGAAGGATATAGACCTCTTAGAGAGAGTTCAGAGAAGGGCTACTAAAATGGTGTACGGCTTGAAGGAGAAAAGTTACCAGGAAAGGCTTAATGATCTTAACATGTACAGCTTGGAAAAAAGACGAGACAGAGGAGATATGATAGAAACATTTAAATACGTAAAGGGAATCCACAAGGTAGAGGAAGGGGGTATATTTAAAAGGAAACAAAATAGCAAAACAAGAGGACATAGTCTTAGATTAGAGGGGCAAAGGTTTAAAAGTAACATCAGGAAGCATTATTTTACTGAGAGGGTGGTGGATACATGGAACAGTCTTCCAGTAGAAGTGGTAGAGGCCAAAACAGTAATTGAATTTAAGCAGGCATGGGATAGGCATAAGGCTATCCTAAACAAAAGATAAATCCAGGTTAAGTATCCATGTAATTGGGCAGACTAGATGGGCCGAAAGGTTCTTATCTGCCGACATTTTTCTATGTTCTATGTTTCTATGTAAATAAAATTATGCATTAAAAAAATATATATATATATTCTAAGCATGCTAGATAGGTTGGTAAAACGTTCAACTAAACTGCATTTTACAATGAATTGTAAAAGATCCAGAACAACTCATCCTGTAATTTCATTCTCCAGTTCTGGTGTAGCCGACTAAGGCTAGGGTCAGACGAAAGCATTTTTCCCCGCGAACGTGAAAAAGTGCGTCCGAACGCATTTTTTCACGGAATGCGCAAAAACGGTCAGACGACGCGCATTGTCGGTCGTGATTTTGTACGGATCGCCAATAAAACTCTTTTTGCGTCTGGACGTTATGTAGGCTGGACATTAGCAGCGTCTGACATCTCCTAATCACGCAAACACGCCGCTATGCCGCAGCTGCGCACTCAGTACGTCAGTACTAGCGGTTCAGCGTTCAGAAACATGCGTTCAAATTCCACTTGCGTTGCACGGCCGGACTTTTGTGCGGCCGTACATCGTATATTGGCCGTCATTGCCCGTCATCTGCTGCTAGTGCGGCCGTAATTATGTGCGCCAGAACGCACGTTAAAAGTGCGCTGGTCTGAGCCCAGCCTTAAAAGGTGGCAAGCTGTACTTGTAAACGTTTAATTTCTTCCGGCATTTCTCTAGCTTTCGGCACTGTGTAAACAGAGTAGACACACTCGGAGTATACCAATCTTCATTGCCGGCACCCAGCGGCACAGAAACGCTCAAAAACCCAAAGCGGTTGGCATATTCTTTTGGCTGTTGTGTTCGCCTTACAATTTCAAAATGAAGCCCATTAATTGTTTCCAGGTTCTTTCACTCAATTTCTTCAAGCAATTGAAGACAAGCATCTGTTGCATTATTTTCCCCTGGCATTTGCTTTCACCAGCGAATTCATCTTTTCCCATATGTTGTTGGTGTGACAGCTTGTTTGATCAGAGGCCAAGGAAAAGACCCAAAGTTTCAAGATTTTCTGAGAAAAATTTAGCCAAAGCATCCATCTTTACATGACATATCTAAAGGCCAGGCCTGGTTTTTGAAGATACACTTGAACATCATTGGATTTCCTTTCAAAATAGGACTCATTAAATACAAATATGCAAAGAAAGTAATTCATATGGCTTGCAATGATGGTGCGTCATTTCATTGCAACCATCTCTTAGATCTTCCAATTTGGTCAATTTATAGCATCTATGTGGGGAGCAAGCGCAGAAACTGCATCATGCCTGGAACTTCACCTCCTGTCTGACACTCTTAACACTGACTGGCACACAGGAGGGCAAGTACATCCCATCTTTGTGCAAACTTCGAAAAAAAAAAAAAAAGCTTAGAACCTTCCAAAAGTACCAAATGTTGTAGAATTTGTAGATGTACGCCAGCTAAAATTTAAAGAATGATTGTTGCAAGGAATGAAAAAGGCTCTAGGGTTTATAATTTGTTATGTGCTTTTGTACACTGCTGATATGCCCAGACATTGTTGCAGCATGGTCATACCCTTGACTAACAATTTTGGATAGCGAGACCATCTGCAAGCAGTTACAAATTTCAGTTGTCATTTCTTTGGCATTTTTTCCTCATCCAAGGTCAAGGAATCGATGTACAACTATACAACATCTACATTGTCACCATCAATATCTACATAGCGAATAACCTGCGACATCTGGTCAACATAAGATACATCTGGTGTGCCATCAAATAAGATTTTTTTTTTCAATTAAGAAGGCAAAATACTCTAGCGGAACAAACCAGATCCCCTAGTAAAGCAAATTCATTTTGAATTGAGGGTGACATTTATGGTATGCTTGGGCCATCTCTGGGTGCATTTCTGTAGGCCTATTCATGGGAAAAGAGGTCATAGGATCATACTTCAAGTAACTGAAGAAAATTTCCAGAATTATTATCATTCACGTCAAGGCTTTCACTATGACCCCCGAGGCGCCAAATTTTGTTGAGCCCACAAAAAGTAGACCGTCAAGAATTCTCTTCAGAATTTTCCACCACTCTTGGTATTCTGTGATGATGTTCTTTTTGCAACACTGACTCCATAATCGATTGGGTTTGCAGTCTCAAATCAATTCCTTCCATTCCATGAAAGACTGAATATGACCAGGACTTTGAGTAAGCTTTTGCCAGTTACTAAAACCCTCTTCCTTTCCAAAAGCACTTTTAGAATTGTGGAATAATTAGCATGGAAAAACAGAACACCGCATTGATGATGGGAGAAAACACTAGCCATGATCGTTCAACTTTGTCATGGTTCTTGAGCATTTTGTAAAACCAATGAGAAGAAAATTACCTGTTACGGCTGTTTTTTGGGAAGGGACCATTGTGATTTTGGGGTCAGACTAACGCATTTTTAACGTGCGTTTAGGCGCACTTAATCACGGCCGTAGTAGCAGCATATGACGGGCAATGACGGCCAATATATGAAGTACAGCCGCACGAAAGGCTGGCCGCGCAACGCAAGTGGAAAATGAACGCATTTTTTCGAGAACGCAGAACCGCTAGTACTGACGTACAGAGTACGCTGCGGCAGCATAGCAGCGTGTGTGCGTGATTAGGAGATGTCAGACGCTGCTAATGTCCAGCCTACATAATGTCCAGACACAAAAAGTGTATTGACGATCCGTAAAAAAAATTACGCACAAAAATGCACGTCGTCTGACAGTTTTCGCGCATTCCGTGAAAAAAAATACGTCAATGCGTTGAGACGCACTTTTTGACGGTCACTGCGAATAATGCGTTCCTTTGACCCTAGCCTTAGGCTCGTGTCAGACGAGCGCACCTAGTGCAGCTGTGCGCCCACTTACTGGCGGCTGACGCAGCTGCGGGATGCAGCACAGCACCGGTCACACCCTTGTGTGCGCGCACAAACTGCACGCGCAGCAGGCATCCATCTAGGGAACAAATCCATTGATGCGCTAGAAAGCAAGTCAACGGAGCTGCAAAGCGCGATCCTCCATAGGAGGATCGCGATTTGCACAGCTGAGGGCAGTCAGCGGCGAGTGGAAGGAACGTCCGCTCTAACGGACGTTCCTTCCACTCTGCAGTGCGCTCGTTTGACACGGGCCTAACAGAACCTTTATGTGGTCTTCATTCACATCTGGCCAATACCACGCATGAAATGAAATAATTTGGGGGACAGAATTCAACATCACAGGACGCCAAAGATCAACGTGACCAAGTGCAGATGGATTACACAGTTCGTAAACATTTTAAATTCATCTTGTTCCAAGGATGATGGAGTTTGGGGATTTGTAATATCAGTTTCATGTGCCAAAATATTACCACCCAGAAAATTTAGAGTTATCATCATCATGAATGTTATCTACAACCACAACTGCAATTTCAGTAGAGCCATCACCTTGGCTTTGCTGCTTACCAACTCTGACAGATGCCGGCACAAATTTTTCCATACTTCCCACCATAGAATGCATCTCTTTTGCTGCCTCTTCTGTGCTCTGCATTCTTTCAGCATGTTCTTTTACAAAGATCAGTAAAATTACAAATTTATATCAACTAGGACTACCAAACATCAGCCCAAGGTCCCTCTTGGAATGGGAACGTCTTTTCAAATGCAGTAGCTATTCTCCTAGATATAGATATATCTATATATCTATCTCAAAATCTATAGGATAATATTAGCAACAGAATTAAGCCCTATGGACTACCAGTGTGTGAAATTTAAAAATTCTCTCCACCCCAGTTTAAGATTGGCAGTGAAGATGACAAAAGGCGACATGACGAAATACCCAGGGAAATTGTCTTACATCACAAAATAATGAGTCTTAACGCCATCAATCTCATTTATTGAGATATTTGCTGTCTTTCCTGAAAATACATGCCAGTTATGCCACATAAACTGGGTACTTGCATGAATTGAGGGGGGGAAATAAATGCATGAGCAATTCTTGAGTAAGGTTCAAATACCTGATGCCAAGGTGTTAAGCACAAATTTCTTATTTCTTAGTTAGTACAACTATACTACAATAATAAAGACAAAAACACATTAACCAGCCAAAACCTGTATAAAAAAGGAGCACAGTTAAGGTTTCAGGTGTCAGAAATATTAGCAGTAAAGTGTGAATCTACCCATTAGTGACACATACAGGAGCAAAGGCTTTTTACTCATCATCACTCCAACGTGCAAGAAAACCATTGGAGTCATTGCAAATGACCTGAAACAGTCTCAAGTGGCAGCTGGGTGCACAAACATCTTGCACGAAATACACACACATGCACACGCTCCTTTACCTGCCAACATTGATAACTTTGAAAACAGAGACTTCCTTTTAAACACAGGGCGGGCAGGAGCTAGCAGGAGGAGGGAAGACAAGATGGTGGGTGGAAAAAAAAAGTAAAAACGAGGAAGGGCGCAGAAATTAATGAAGGGGAATGTGTGCAATCAATATGGCAGTGTAGCATTAGTGTGACGCACTTACCAACATTTACAGGAGTGCTTATTGCCATAACACCATAATAGGAGAAAGCACCCGATTCAAACTTCATGTTCTCTTTTCCAGCCTCCACTTCTACTTTACCCTGCCGAGGAAGAGGAAAACATTGCCATATCACAAACTAGAAGTCTTGTGTGCAACAGAACTTTTTGTGGACCTGTAAAACAGTGACCTAACCAGTTCTAAATAAAAGAAGAGATCCCAATATTTATACATGGTCTATAGATTTATTCACCATCAGTCCAAAGACTTTATTAGCAAGTGTACATTTTGCAGACTGTATCAGAATTTTATCCAATCACTACCAGTCAATTACATAGGCAGGAGAAAGTAGGTTTTATAATGGAACTGCATATACATACACGCTCAAAATTTCCACTCCCCTATTCGCATTTCGCAAGTGGAAATTAAGGGAGGGCGAGTGGGCAGATGCAGGCAGCAAGATATTGTGTTATAAAAGACGCAGGGAATTCGGCAGGAAGGGTAGCCAGAGTAGTATATGGACCGATCCAAAGCTGGTCATCAGTACCGGAAACGCCAATAACCGGATATATGCCAAATAAACCAGGCAGATGGGAATTTAAATGAATAAAATTTATTATAAATAAAACAAATAACGCCCAACGCGTTTCGTCTAAAAGACTTCCTCAAGGGCAGTAATATGCAGTATATCATAAAGTAAAATAATAATTATTTATTTAACTTTTTGATATACTGCATATTACTACTGCCCTTGAGGTCTTTCCTCATAGTGCTGGACGTCTGCCGCCTATGCCTGCCCTGCCCATTCTCAGCTGGTCCCTCGCTCTGCTCACACTGGGGTGTGCCGTGTTTGGGTATGGGTATGCCTGCATCTGGCGTGTGCCGTGTTTGGGTATGGGTATGCCTGCATCTGGCGTGTGCCGTGTTTGGGTATGGGTATGCCTGCATCTGGCGTGTGCCGTGTTTGGGTATGGGTATGCCTGCATCTGGCGTGTGCCGTGTTTGGGTATGGGTATGCCTGCATCTGGCGTGTGCCGTGTTTGGGTATGGGTATGCCTGCATCTGGCGTGTGCCGTGTTTGGGTATGCCTGCATCTGGCGTGTGCCGTGTTTGGGTATGCCTGCATCTGGCGTGTGCCGTGTTTGGGTATGCCTGCATCTGGCGTGTGACGTGTTTGGGTATGCCTGCATCTGGCGTGTGACGTGTTTGGGTATGCCTGCATCTGGCGTGTGCCGTGTTTGGGTATGCCTGCATCTGGCGTGTGACGTGTTGGGTATGCCTGCATCTGGCGTGTGACGTGTTTGGGTATGCCTGCATCTGGCGTGTGACGTGTTTGGGTATGCCTGCATCTGGCGTGTGACGTGTTTGGGTATGCCTGCATCTGGCGTGTGACGTGTTTGGGTATGCCTGCATCTGGCGTGTGACGTGTTTGGGTATGCCTGCATCTGGCGTGTGACGTGTTTGGGTATGCCTGCATCTGGCGTGTGACGTGTTTGGGTATGCCTGCATCTGGCGTGTGACGTGTTTGGGTATGCCTGCATCTGGCGTGTGACGTGTTTGGGTATGCCTGCATCTGGCGTGTGACGTGTTTGGGTATGCCTGCATCTGGCGTGTGACGTGTTTGGGTATGGTATGCCTGCATCTGGCGTGTGACGTGTTTGGGTATGCCTGCATCTGGCGTGTGACGTGTTGGGTATGCCTGCATCTGGCGTGTGACGTGTTTGGGTATGCCTGCATCTGGCGTGTGACGTGTTTGGGTATGCCTGCATCTGGCGTGTGACGTGTTTGGGTATGCCTGCATCTGGGGTGATTGTGAAGATGGGGAAAAAATGCACTAGGTTTATTAAAAGCTGAGCAGCTACACTTCATCTTTTGCTTGCATTCCCACTGATGTAAAGCACTTATTTTCCTTTAGTTTAGATTGGTTTATCTTACTGTGGTTATTTATTTTTGTAACTTTACTCCGAATAAAACATTTAATAGTGTCATTACATAAGATAATTTGAGGGTGTGTTTGGGTGAGGAGTTAAGGGCAGGATAGGGGTTAGGTGGGACAACTGGTGGCGAGTAACTCTTAAGGCCTGGCTAGTAGCTCGGGACTTGAAAAATGGTGGTATATATAAATTCAACAAAGCTTAGATTTTTAGTACCTTGCAAAAGGCAATATCTGGTTCAGTTTATATGCAGGAAGCTGTTGCTGGTTTTTGAATGTGTTTGGAGTATTCTCTTCCTGGTTTGTTGTATTATTTGGTTTTGAGACGCACCCGCTTTGCTTCGTTTAGGCGAGTGCTGCCCTATGTATATACATGTATCTCTCTTGGCATCATGCACACAATTTCGACTAGTAGTTTTAATTTGGTTTTGGTCGACCAAATTAAATTAGGACGACTAAAACTATGATGAAAACCCATTGACATTTTAGTCAACTAATAAAAACTAGACTAAAATCTTAGGGAGGGGCTATTTGGGAAGATCCTGTCAGAACTAATCTCCAGTAAGAAGAATTATGAATTCTATATTTTCAGATAAGAGGTTACCCCAGGAGCATACAAAGAGTTTAGAAATTCTTGAGAAATGCTTAACTAATTCACAATACACTTTAAACACGTTAGATTTTAATTTACTAAATCTCCTCTAGATTAAGGCTAATGGCAGACAAACGCAGTGATCACGTCCGTGTTGCCGCACAGTTTTAAGTCTGTCGTAGCATAGAATCAAGAGCAATAGAGACACACATAGGAAGTACGGGCGCACCGAACTGCGCGCACACAACGCACGTGGCAAACGGATGCAAGTTACGCAAGAACGTAAAAACCGCTAGACAGACGCGCAGAGTGCTCCACGTCTGCGTAGCGTTCTGTGAGTGATGAGATGTCAGACGCAGCGCATTTGCGACGTCCAGCACCTTGACGCACAAAATGGCTTTTCATATCCTTTTCAAATTTTTATAATTTTTCATATTAATTTTGTTTCTCATAATTCCCTTTTTTTTTTCTACGTCCGTCAACAAAAACGGACCGTGTGGTGTCTACAGTATCTTCCGTCAGTACGTCCATCGTGCATGCACGCAGAGTGCGTTCGTCTGACATTAGCCTTAGTCGACTAAAACAAGCAATTCAGACGACTAAAACTAAATTAAAATTTCCTGTCCAAATTAACATTGATGCACACGGTCCTGTTATATGTATTAAGAGACAGTAATGAAATATTCTGTAATGGATTAACTTAAATTTTTCTAGATATACTTTTTTCGTACAGGTCTGGTATGTATTTTACTATTTTGTATTTCTGTAACCACTCAATGTTCTCGAACCCAGGACATACTTGAAAACGAGAGAAATCTCAATGTATCCTTCCTGGTAAAATCCTTTATAAATAAATAAAATAAATAAATGTATATGTAGAACAGGGCATCAGATGCATTTATTTCACTAGCACCTTGACTGGTGAACAAAGCAGACCACACACGTCTCATAATGCAGAGTATGCAGCTCGACAATAAGATGCCACTAATGTGATAGCTTTTCAGGTCATCTATAGGACGTTCACTGGATGTAATGTAAACGCATTCTTCCTCCCCTTGAACACACCCTCAACTCAGGTTTTCTCAGTATGAATGTACTTGTAAACAGTTGCTGTTACGACACTCCATTGTTTAGCCCTTTGCTTGCGTGTAACCACGGCGAGCAGCAATGCTATCACTACGAAATGCAACACCATCAGCTTGTTTCCATCCTAAAACCTCCCATGACCAGATCAATGGTTCCCTGTACCTGCAGAATGAGGATGAAGTAATCGGCGATCTTATTTCGCTGGTAGAGGTAGTGCTCTGGAGTCTTCTTTTCATTCTCATTAAAATGCAGCTCCTGCACCACATCGGGATACTTTAGAAGCCGTAGAAGGGTTTTTTCCGAGACCAGGGAGGGTGCAAAGAGAGGAACCTCTACAAAGAGGGCAGAAATTAAAACGACAGGTGAAGAGCCAGACTTGAGAGTCACAGGAAGAGTATGGATCAATGTAGGCAAAAGTCAGGTCACCTGTCGACAGGAATCGGTGAGCAGCTAGCAGCAACTGAGGAGAGATCTTCACTTTCAATTCATTCTCAGAATCCTTAAAAACGGAGAAATCCTTTCTGTCCTGCCGTCGTCCAACCCGCTTCTTACTGCGATTGTCAGCTGAAAGAGGGAAATGAAACCAAGCAGATAAAGCAAACAAAATATAGTTTGGAGAGGCAGATCGATGACACGGCACAAACAATTTTTACCACACAGTAAAAGGATATACAGTGTCAAAGAGCCTAGTATCTGTTGAATTCAGGATGGAGGGGGCTGGTGGAAGTAAATGAAGCTTCATGACAGCAGCTGGTTTTGAGATGTACTTGTAAAATGAGAAAAGTGGGGGGGGGGCCCACAAATAGAAGAATGCTAACTTTATGCAGCATCCCTGGATGTTGTATATTAGTGAGTATTACCATGAATATAGAATTAGATCTAAAACATGTCAAAGTAGGGACGTCCTGATCTGTATTTTTGGGCCACCAGTCCGATCCTAGTTGTGTGGTGTTACGGACTGAGATACAGAGTCCCGATCCAGTAGCCCATGCCCCGCAGATGGACCGCCGGCTCCCTCATTTTTTTTTTTTTTTTTTTTTGAGTCCCGGAGTCACTTGCACCATCTTCCTCACCTCCTACATGATTTGTGAGCAGGCAGGGAAGACGTTGTGAGTTACTGCCACTCTGTAGGACGTCAACTGGGGGCTGGAAGCCTCGCTGCCCATCAGATCGGTTTGTAAAAGGCAATTTCTGAAAAATGCCACAAATCGTGTCCTGATCCTACGGATCTGATTCCTAGCTCAGGCTGGGACCGTCGTGGTGGCCCCATGAGAAACGTGCCGATGTCAGGTGAGATCTGCGTGCCCCCCCACGAAGACGCCAGAAGCCTCCCCCTGCAAGACAGTCTGTAAATCTTCTTCGGTACTTTGTCAGGGCGAGTGGGGACCTTGTCCTGGCCTCGTCTCGTCTCGTCTCCCCTACAGTCGCCCTATAGAGCATGCACACCCAAGGAGAAAGCAAGGCCTGGGCGAGATTTACAATGCCTCCCCCATGTTCTGCTGGGAGCCATGGTCCCCCCCCCCCCCGGGACACAGGCTGAGGAAATAACTACACCACCCTGTCTGCCGTGCTACCTTGATTTTTGCATCTTTGTCTCTCCCTCCCCTTTCCCCACTACGCTGAGATTTTTGACGTGACCCCCCCTCACCTATTAAAAAAGGACACCGAAGACTGTCGCTGATAATTATTTCTTTTTCTGACATTGAGGACCCCAAATGACCTTTATTTTTCAACTGCTGAGGTTTGATGGCGCTGCCTTTTTTGCTGTAATAAGATGTCTTTCGTTTCTATTTGTATATGCTGACATTTTGATGACATGGTTTGGCCCTGCGAGGCCATTCCTTGCTTACATTTATCATATGTTACACTTGCAAAATTCAAAAATAAAGAATTTATAAAATAAAAACATAAGCTGTAACTAGTTTACTTGTGCATTACAAACAAAACCACATACGTACATTTCATTTTTCGGTGTTAGTGGCCCTTTAAAATGGACATATTCCTCTAAAAAAAATATACACAATTTACCACTACCCCCCAAGAAATAAGAGAGAATGCAACTTACTGTATAGGTCAGACTCATCGAGGATCTCAGATTTTATTATTTCCTCTATAACGTCTTCCAGGGTAATCAGCCCCATCACCTCGTAGAAGGGATCCCCCTCTCCTTCACTGTTTACCTTCTGCACAATGGCCAGGTGGGATTTACCTAAATTGTGAGCAGAAGTAAAAGAACATGTAAGGAACATCTCGAAATGTAATACCAGGGACAATATAACAAAGTTACACAAACAGAGAGCACGCATCTTAAAAAGGAAGAATCTACACATCCCGACCAATGGTCAGAATGTGAGGAATGCCCCCCTTCCCAGCCCACCGAACTGGTAGAAAACACTGGGCTAAGTGGAGGAGTTCGTTCCACACCGCGTCACCAGCAGCCAGGGATTTTTAATTTCCCAGCTGTCAGTTACGAGAGATGTCGGCACGCAGAGAGCCAATGTCGGTCGCTATCTCTGAGGCCAATTGTGTTAGCAATCACAGCTATAGATCGGAGCTGTGCATGCGCTCAGCTCCAATCCATCGCTATGCAAAGGTGCGACGGAACTTTCGTACAAAGTTTGCAAGTCCCGTTGCAGTGCACAATTTCCTACGCTATAAAATTAGCCCATGGTGTGCACATTATGCAGAAAAGCCTCAGGGACTTCCAAGTTTGGGAGTTGAAGAGAAGGAGCTGTGCGACGAGGGGGGAGGTAAAAAAAAAAAAAAGTTTGGGGAGAGGCTGCCAGTATTTAAGGGGGAAAAAAAAAAAAAAAGGACACTACTTTTCAGTAGTGTTCCTTTAAAAAAGAGCAGAAAGGGGATAAGTGCCAATATGAATAGAGAGTTCGGATCAGCGGCTGACGGTAGACCACCCTGACAATGTGCTGTCATCTGTTTACGGGTAATTTAAAAATGGACGACACTATTAAAAAGAGTAATTGCAAAATAATCCCAGGGATGAGATGCGCACAATGCCTGCAGTGTCTGAGCAGCATATAAACAGTGAATGTTGTGCCAGGCCGGCAATTACACAATCACAGGTAATTACATGCTCTCAGCCCCCCCCTCCCACGCCAACAATGATACTTTCATGGTAAAATGACTTTTGGCCAAGAGGGCAGACCAACACAACAAACAAGGTTTACACAAGGTCATCTGTCTAATCAAACAATGCTGCGCCCCACATCATGCCATCAAACCTGTCTGACGAGGGCATCTGGAATGGCAGAGAAAACAATTGCCAAGGGGACTATGATCGCGAACAGATACTGTGAAGAATCCCAACGCAAAACAGAAGAGCCCAGGCTCTAAACATAACATAACATGCAGTAAAATAAAAAAACCATAATGGGTTATTCAGAAAACACAGGCGTTTCACCAGTGAAATCCAAACAGCAGCAGATTCGGTGAAACAGAAAAAGCTGATTACAGACACCCTAAACCTGATTTAACAGGCTGCGTGTGGATACAAGCACCGCGCATATGCAATAACCCCTTTTTTTTTTTTTAGAAAGTATTTTACCAGGAAGGGTACATTGAGATTTCTCTTGTTTTCAAGTATGTCCTGGGTGGCGAGTATGTACTGTTTAAAGTGTGTGTTTGAGGAGATTTAAGACTTAAACCAGGATCATTTCCAAGGCACACAGGATTAGATCAGGTCCTAGAGGTTGTTGGCCTACAATCCCCAGAAATCAATGAGTAAAACAGATGACTAGAGACTCATGGGAGTTGTAGTTCAGCAACATCTGTGGGGCAGTAGTTAAACCATCCCTGGTTTAACCCATGCTCAGACTGCAGAGGGGAGCCAAGCCAAACAGAGCAAACGATATGTAGAGAAATCCCTATGATAAGACGTGACTGGTCACACCTAGCAGGATAGCTCGGTTAAGAAATGCCCAGTAATTTTCCTTTAGGCAAGACGGCTGCACGCTGGCTTTACATGAGGCCTGACAGACCGTATGAGTAATGGATTGAAAATATACCCTTTCCATTCGTCTACAAGAAAACGAGAATACATGGCGGTGTTTCTGCGTCCGTTTAGCTTTTTCGCGTCTATTATTTTTGCGTCCGTTGCTGCATGTGTTGCCTGTCCGTGAACAAGTGTGCAGGTGCTTCGTGTGGTGTATTTAATTGACTCCTTTATAAAGCTACGATGGACAGCAAACAGTGCAGTCAGACAGACGCAAAATGTTTGCTTGTGTGCCGATAGCCTTAATGGCACATATCATTTACACTTTGCGTCCAATGTCTCAAAATGAGAACCAAAACCTGTAAGTGTCAACTTGGCATCCTTGTCTTATGAGCACAAATGGCCCTGGAGTATCTCACCCTTCTTGAACTGCTCCAACACCCCTCTTTAGGACCGCGGTTGAGAACCACTGTTCTAAGAGGTGGTTACACATAGATTCCCATTGTTCGGAAATCTTTTTTTGGATGATGAATGGATTTCACCTGTAGGTCACTGGATTTTCTTTACATAAGACCCACGGGTTTTAAAGGAAACACTGATTAAACCATCTCACCCTTCTTGAACTCCTCCAAAACCGCATCCAGCTTGGTGTCGCTGAACACAAAGTGGACGGGGTGGCTGTAGAAGCGAGTGATTGTGCTCAGAGGAGTGCAGTCATCAGGGTCCACGAAGGCTAGATCCTTGACGTACAGAATGTCCACAATGTTGGACCTCTCGTTCTCGTACACTGGTATACGGGTGTAGCCGCTCTCCATGATGCTAGACATGGTGTTAAAGTCTAAGATGGTGTCATGGGGCAGCATGAAGCAGTCTTCTACCCGTGTCATCACATCCTCCACGGTTTTTGTGCGTAGTTCCAGGGCTCCTTGTATGATGTTCATCTCCTCCCGTACCAAGCCGCTATAGGGCTCTGTCACCTGGGGCAAGAGATAGACAGGTTAAACACTCAGTATAGTATTGATTAAAAAGAATAGCTTCCCATGTCTATATGCTGCAATATTCACTGCCAGCTTAAAAAAGGACGAGCGTTCCTCTACAATGGATGGTACCAATGGACCCCAATTAAAGTATAAATAAAAGGAGAATGTATAACTCCAAGACCAATTCATGATAAAGACACCGATCAAGGCTTAAATAATTCCAGATGTGTCAATAATGGCAAATAAACACTACAACTGCAAAGGGGATGCACGAAGGGTTAATGCAGTGCATAAGTCCCAAAATGTGACTCCCTGGGGAAAATCGGAAAGTTCCACAACATCGCGGTGATCACTTGCCATTTCATTTCTGCTTTGTCATACACTAGAGGACAGCAACCTTGGCCCTCCAGATGTTCTGAACCTACGTCTTTGGATTTTTGTTGTGTGAAGTACCTGCATCCGTCCCCGTTGCAAAATTAACAGTTTGAGAAACCCAGCATTTACTTTTTCCTAATATTTGTGGTTATGACAGCGATCAAATGAATGCCTGATTCTCCAGGACCAGGGGTGACGTGTCATGTGATCCTTACACAGCAACAACCCATCACAACATAAGAACACTAGCACAGACCTGCCAGTCTTTAAGCTTTTTGTCCCAGTTTGCGCTTCCTCTAATCCTCTCAGTAATCAAGAGTATCCCCAGAGACCCTACACCATGATGATGATGCGCGCTGGCAAACTCCTTTCCCCTCTAGGATCACGGGGATTGGTGATCACCCCCAGAATAACGTCATCTGGATGTGTGAAAGCATGAGCTGCCGTATTTTATTAGAATCTGGTGTTTCCCAATAATCAAAGCAAATCCCTGAGGAAAGAGGAATTCCCCCCCCCCACGTGACACGACAACCTCCATCAAGCCACCAGGATGGAAACTGCTCATAACAAGTATGTGTGCAGGATCTCCAGACACACTTCTCAAGTTGCAGCGACGGCAACACTTGGGTTCCAGTGCAGCTGTGACCTAGTATTGAAGATGCTCACTTTGGCTGCGTCACAGGACGGTCAGCCCTAAACTGAACACTGCATGAATGAGGAACAGAATCGTCATAGAATGCAGGAAAATTCTATGGCACTTGGAAAAGAGGCAAACCTGAAAGAAACATACCGGCAGGGCGAGACGATAAAATGCGACGAGATGGGTTCTGGCAAATGAGAAACTCCATTCCTACCTGGTGGGAAATGAAATATGAAGAGTCCAAACACAATCCTATCTAATGGCAGTTCCTAATAAAATAAAGAGAGCTACTCCTGCTGAAGAGCATCCTCAGATTTCTTCCTCATAACCCAAAATGCACCTGCTGCCAGTCATGCCAGATTGGAGACTCATAGCCCCGCATGGCAGAACAACAAGCCGGCTATTAGGGCAAGAGGGAGAAGTCGGCAGACTCTATTAGGAAAAACTGGTTAAAAAAAAAGGGCAGGAAATGCTTGTTTTAGTACATTGAATCTGTGGGCCATCAGAGCCTTCTTCACTGGATACTGACACATTCATGGGTTAGTGTTTGGCGTCCTGGGGTCAATCGTGCCACAAATCTAAACATAACGTATCCACTTCAAGACTTACATCCCAGGACAGTCCAGGGACAACAAACCCCGGGGGACCGCCATGCCCAAACCCCGGGGGACCGCCATGCCCAAACCCCGGGGGACCGCCATGCCCAAACCCCGGGGGACCGCCATGCCCAAACCCCGGGGGACCGCCATGCCCAAACCCCGGGAGACCGCCATGCCCAAACCCCGGGGTACCGCCATGCCCAAACCCCAGGGTACCGCCATGCCCAAACCCCAGGGCACTGCCAGGACTTACATCCCAGGGACACCAAACCCCGGGGGTACCGCCATGCCCAAACCCCGGGGGACCGCCATGCCCAAACCCCGGGGGACCGCCATGCCCAAACCCCGGGGGACCGCCATGCCCAAACCCCAGACTGTTCATAGAAAACAGACAGCTGGTAACTTTGTGATCACAAAGGACCAGTATCAGAATAGGTGGAGGGCATGGGCTCATCCAGCAGGACCTATGATGAGTGAAGCTAATGAAAGTGTTTGCCTAGCTAGACCAATAGTTTCATGCAGAGGGGGAACACATGAAGGGGGGCTGCCTTCGCACAGGTAGTAAGACCGATGGACCCCTGCTGGGCTTCTAAGCTGCAGCATACACATAGTAAGGTCACTTTTCATTCACAGCCCATCAACGCGGGGAAATGAGGTGACAGGGAAGGCTGGCATGCCCCGTGGAGGCTCTGCCAGGTCATTGTGGGCAGCACGGGGTGGGAGTCACGCACCTTCAGCATCTCCAGCAGCTTCTCCCGGTTGTAGACGGTGCCGATCTCCTGGCCCAGCACGCAGTCCAGCAGCTTACTGACCGGGTAGGCCACCGGGAAGGTGAGGATCATGAAAAAGCGGGTGAGAAAGAGCGTGTTGGCGCCCACTGCCAGCCCGTGACGGGAGCACAGAGCCTGGGGCACGATCTCGCCCAGCACCACGATGCCCAGGGTGGAGGCCATGACGGCGGCCAGGCCGGAGCCGATCAGGTCGTCCAGCAGGGTGGTGAGCGTGGTGTTGACCAGCACGTTGCCCAGCAGCAGGGAGCACAGCAGGTAGTTGCCCTGGCGGCGCACCGGCTCGATCTTGCTGGCGTAGCGCCTCTCCCGCTCCGAGCCGCAGCGCTGCACCACCCGCAGCTCCATGGGGTCCAGCGCCATCAGGCCCAGGTTGAGGCCGCTGAAGATGCCCGACAGGGCGAGCAGCACCACGATGATGCAGCCCTGCAGCCACTGGGGCAGCAACGGCCTCTCCACCTCCAGCACCCGCAGACGTCCGTCCGGCGCCTCGTGCAGCCGCCAGGGCATGCCGGGCCCCCGCCGCGTGCACAGCGCGTACTCCCGCCGGCTCTGGCTCTTCCGCAGGGACAGCACCTCCAGGCGCAGCAGGCCCGCTGTGCCCTCCTCGCTGACGTTCAGGCCGGCCGGGTCGCGCAGCAGATCCTTGGCCTCCTCCAGGCAGCTGCGGTTGTCCTGCTGGCCGTCCAGGGCCTCGGTGAAGGTCAGCAGAGCGGAGCTGTCAGCACGCAGGTGGAGGCCGTAGAGACGGAGCAGGAGCCGGCTGCCCTCCGTCACTTCCAGCACCCCGCTGCCGGAGAGGTGGGCCGGGGGCTCGCTGGTCTCCAGCCGGATGCCCAGGATGAGGGGAAGTTCCGTGGACGGGGAGGATTCGTTCAGGGCCGAAGCGAGGGCTGACGCCGTCAGGAGGGACATGAGCAGGGCGAGAGAGACAAGGCGAGGAGCTCCCGGCGCGGCCATGACGGGCCTCCACTGTCCCAGGCCACAGCCTGGTCTGGGCAGCCGGGGACACACCCCCCCAGCGCACGTCGCACCGCCCGACTTCTGAAGCCCAGCCCCAAGCTGGAGGCCACAACACGCGTCTCAGCCGAGGGCTTGGGGCTACGCCCCCTACCAATAGCCACCCGCTGCCTTGTATTAGTGTATACACGCCCCTTTTGTGTTAAACTCGTCGCTTCGTTACCTTTGCTCAGGCCACGCCCACTCCGCGTTGTTTTGCTTCCTCGGGCTGTCTTTTTCTTTCCACGCCCCCGCGAATGTGGCTGTCAGTTTGCGGACACGCCCTCTCACCCCGTGTGACAGTTTGAGGTGCCGCGTGTTCCCGCCCGAAGACAGCTGACACGCCTACTCACAGCTTCTGCCTGCTTTGTATTGTAAACAGACATGGGGCATGTATAGTATATTTATACTCTAGAGCAGTGGTTCCCAATCTTTTTTCACCCGAGTACCCCCATGCAAACCATTTCCATAAATTGTACCACTTCTATTAAAAAATCTTCCAAATTTAATATAATTTACTTTTTCTCTGCCTTATCTACCCTGGTCTTGCATCTTCTCCCCTGCTTCTCCTCATCTTCGCCCCTACTTCTCCTTCTCATCTTCTCCCCTGCTTCTCCTTCTCATCTTCTCCCCTGCTTCTCCTCCTCATCTTCTCCCCGCTTCTCCTCATCTTCTCCCCTGCTTCTCCTCATCTTCTCCCCTACTTCTCCTTCTCATCTTCTCCCCTGCTTCTCCTTCTCATCTTCTCCCCTGCTTCTCCTCCTCATCTTCTCCCCTGCTTCTCCTCCTCATCTTCTCCCCGCTTCTCCTCATCTTCTCCCCTGCTTCTCCTTCTCATCTTCTCCCCTGCTTCTCCTCCTCATCTTCTCCCCTGCTTCTCCTCATCTTCTCCCCTACTTCTCCTTCTCATCTTCTCCCCTCCTTCTCCTCTCATCTTCTCCCCTGCTTCTCCTCCTCATCTTCTCCCCGCTTCTCCTCATCTTCTCCCCTGCTTCTCCTCATCTTCTCCCCTACTTCTCCTTCTCATCTTCTCCCATGCTTCTCCTTCTCATCTTCTCCCCTGCTTCTCCTCCTCATCTTCTCCCCTGCTTCTCCTCATCTTCTCCCCTACTTCTCCTTCTCATCTTCTCCCCTGCTTCTCCTTCTCATCTTCTCCCCTGCTTCTCCTCCTCATCTTCTCCCCGCTTCTCCTCATCTTCTCCCCTGCTTCTCCTCATCTTCTCCCCTACTTCTCCTTCTCATCTTCTCCCCTGCTTCTCCTTCATCATCTTCTCCCTGCTTCTCCTCCTCATCTCTCCCCTGCTTCTCCTCCTCATCTTCTCCCCGCTTCTCCTCATCTTCTCCCCTGTTTCTCCTTCTCATCTTCTCCCCTGCTTCTCCTCTCATCTTCTCCCCTGCTTCTCCTCATCTTCTCCCCTGCTTCTCCTCATCTTCTCCCCTACTTCTCCTTCTCATCTTCTCCCTGCTTCTCCTTCTCATCTTCTCCCTGCTTCTCCTCCTCATCTTCTCCCCGCTTCTCCTCATCTTCTCCCCTGCTTCTCCTCATCTTCTCCCCTACTTCTCCTTCTCATCTTCTCATGCTTCTCCTTCTCATCTTCTCCCTGCTTCTCCTCTCATCTTCTCCCTGCTTCTCCTCATCTTCTCCCCTACTTCTCCTTCTCATCTTCTCCTGCTTCTCCTTCTCATCTTCTCCCTGCTTCTCCTCCTCATCTTCTCCCCTGCTTCTCCTCATCTTCTCCCCTACTTCTCCTCCTCATCGTCTCCCCAACTTCTCCCCTGCTCTCCCTGTCTCACTAGCTTTCCCACATCTCCACCCCAGCTTCTTGTCTCTTCCACAGCTTCTCATTATCGCCTTCCAGCACCTCCTCATCTCCACCCCAGCCTTTCCTGATCTTTTAACCTAGCTTTTCCATATCTCCACTCCATCGTCTCCTTATCTCCTACCCAGCGCCTCCTTATCTGCTCCCCAGCTTCTCATTATCACTTATGGTCAATGGGGGTGTGGCCTTAGTGGTCTCTGCTTGCAGAAATGGTGCTCGGCGGTGGGTCTCGGTGTCTCTGGGAGCCACATGGAGTGGTGGCCACCAGTCCGACCCCTCGCAATGAAAGTGTACTCCTGTTAGGGGGGGCAGAGAAGGCTTGGCTGTGAGTCATTCCAGGGGCCTGGGGATAGCTGCATAGTCTTTCTGTGGGCAGAGGTGGCCACTGGTTGCCAGGGACCGCCCCAGAAGGTGTGGCGTTGGCGGAGCCCTGTATAAAATAAACCCTGACCCTCAGTGCAGTTCTTAGTTGACTGCTTAGCCTCAGAAGTGCGCACTTGGATAATCCTTTAGGCTGGGGTCAGACAAGCGTGATTTCTATGGACTGTACGTCCGTGCAGTACGGACGTACGTCAGTACTGAAGACGCAGTAATGGCCACACAGTTCAGTTATTCACTGACGTATATTTTGACGGATGTAGGAGGGAAAATAAATTAAAAAGCAAAACCATTTTGTCCGTGAAAAATGCTGGACGTATAAATGCAGTCCGTATGACCACGTTCCATCACTCACACACAAAGCTATGCGGACGTTGCAGACGCAGTGCACTTTGTGCGGCCGTTCTAGGGGTTGTACGTGCTTGCCTGCCTTGCGTCCGTGGGCCGCGGCCGTTGTGCGTCCGCAGTTCAGTGCGGACATACTTCGTGTGTCGGGCTCCGATGGGCTTTCTTTCATGCTATAACGAACGTACTTTTAGGCGCCATCATGGACGTGAACACTACGCTCATCTGACACCAGCCTAAGTGATTCCTCTGGTTTTCACCCCTTTTTCTTGTTTCTTTGACCTCTAATTGAACTCCACCTGCCCTGACTCTTTGGCCTTAGACCCCCGACTTCGATTTTGGATTTCTCTTCAGACACCTCGTTTTCTGGTTCGCCCTCTAGGTACTGCATACCTGGGGTCCTAATCCACCTGAACCATGACAGATGGTTTGACCTTGTGATTGAGGTGTTGTCCTGTCTCTAAATTTCAATATAAATGTATCAGAGTAAAGATACAGAAATGAAAAAAGTAGAAACTGTAGAGATGATTGTAATAATAGAATACATAAAATGCAAATATTTCATCTTGTAGCAAAATTGAAGTAATACATCAAATACAAATTAATTTGCGTTAAATAAAATCTATTTCACACTTTTTATCTCTGTTGTTTCTTCCTTCTGTGACTGAGAAGTGAAAAATGGACTTGTGCTTCACATTGCAATAAACAGAACTACTGTTACATCTCTCTACAATACCAACATATAGAGCGTCGCTATTTCTAACGTTTTTTCTCAGACGCCATGCACATGTTTTTCTATCTTGCAGAGGAAACGTGTTGGTTGCAAACAGTGTTTCTAAAATGCCCATTCAAGTTTGTTGTGTTATCCTGCAGGTGTTTTTTTGCAGCTCATTTCGGGCCACTGATCTCACTACAGTTTGTCGTTTGTAATATCTCATTAAGGAATGGAATATATCATTTTATGGGATATCGCAGGTCAATGACAGGTTTACTGTCTAGAGATTAATTTATTGTTATCATGTAGCAGATAAGAGTACTGTAAATAAAGGTTTGGAAAATGTGGTACTATGTATGTTCCCAAGCTACACATAAGTTAAAAGGAAAAAATGACGGAGAAATAAAATCTCTTGTTCTGCCATATTTCCAGTTCAGCACCAAAAGGTGCCCAACACTTATACTGGTTGGTCAACAAATGTTGGGCTCTATCACCTTCTTAAAAAGTTCCCAGTCTCCCTCTGCAATCACTCCGCCAACCTGCAGGATCTGGCGGAAGACGAGATCCTGTCGGTCATGTGACCCTATGGACTCCATGAAGGGGATGCTTGCGATGGTGCGATAGCGCTGCCCCAAGCATCCAGGCTACTAGCGGCTGCTACGGGGCATGCTGCTGGGGTTCAGCGCCTGCCTCATAATGTGCTTGTAAAACGGGGGATGCAATGGGGAGACTTGCGAGTGCAAATTTTTTCCCTTAGTATCCCCGTTTTAGCTTAGAGCACATGGTAGTGCCCGTTATATTTTTGTGTAGGAGTAGGAATATTTCAGCCACGAGAATATACTAATTTATCATTAACAATGCTGTTACATTTGGATAACATGACTTCAAATGAGTTTTATGAACTCCAAGAGAGAACAACAACAGCAGCCATGCAGGCTGTACTCCTTAGCTGCTCCTTACAATTTTGAGCCAAGGTGCTAATATTGTGGCTTGTAGTTGAGGTAATAGAAAGCTGTGTTGCCTTTATGGCTTTCATCGTTTTATTTTTTCTCTTAACAGCTTGGTTGTAGTAATGTTATAATGTTCGTTCAGAATGACTGTAATCTATATAATTAGATTTCAGATGTTATTATCCACCTCTTCACTACATACATTACTGGCATATAGCTTAATGCAGAGCTGCCAAACTCACGGCCCCCCTGATATTGCTGCCTACAAATCCAAGAATTCTCTCAATGCAATAGATGGCCAGGGAATCATGGGAGTTGTAGTTCAGAAACATCTGGGGGCTGGAGTTTGACAACTCTGCCTTAATGGGACACTCTAGGCACTGTGACCACTCTGGTAGAGGTCTCAGAAGGCTAATTCAGCCACACGAGCATGGGTGTTTAGCTGCACCAGAACTCCAAATTACTGTACCATGTCTTGATCTCAGCTTCACAAAAGCCGTATTCAGTTCCTGCCAGTGGCTCTCAAATCTTTTGCATTGAGAGCCATTGGATTAGCTAGATGCTCGCCCCACCGTGGCCACATGATAGTTGCAGTTTACAGGAAGCTGGCAGCATTTCACAGGCCGCCAGCACTGAGGGAGCCCAGTGCTGGATTTGAGGTACGTTTATACAATGATTAAAGTTTTAAAATTGGAAAGGGGTGTGGAGGGGACAGAAGGGGTTAATGTTTAACTGCTTAATTTCTATGCTCCCTTGGTTCATTTTAACCCTATAACCCTTTAAATTTAACATATGACTATGTCAGAGTGCCATAAACTTTGTAAGAAAATATTAATATTTATTTGCATGAAAATACGCTATCTGAGAACCCTGTGAAATTTATCTCCATAACAGCAGAAAATATATGTGTTTCATTTGGAAGCTTTTCAGTATAACACTGCCACGGCATGGTATTAAATCCCACACGCAGTTCTGATTACAAACTCTGTAAAGTTGTTGTACATTCCCAGTGTGAGTCACAGCTTGCATTTTATTTAGTCTGCTTGACAGGTCATAATTAAGGAAGAAGCTTCATTGTTTTCCTGTAGATCTTTTATGTATGCTGGGTAGAGAAATAACCTTGTGCTTACAAGCCTTGTATTTGCTAGGCAATGAGAGATTTGCTGTCAAATGGAGATTTTCTCTTGCATCAAGGGCGGGTTAGGTCAGGGCAGGGGGCAATTGTCCTAGTGCCGGCCTCTCTAGAGGAATACCAAGGTCATGCAGCAAGTAACAAGATGGCCTAGGTTGTGGGTTGCAAGCAGCGGAATTGGGCTGTGAAAGTGAGATAGGCTGCTTCCACGATCTTCTCGCTGCCGTGGGATACTAGCTGAAGGTGATGTTATGGCAGGGTGTCGGGCCACTCTCCAGTAAGTTACTATCTTCTAGTTACCTTCTAGCAGGCGAAACCAGGGATGTTATTCATTAAACAAGGTGGGTGTGAAACAAAGAAAAAAATTAAGGGGAATAATATAAAAGCTGTGAAGGATCTTGCAACAGTCCCAAATACTGCTTACCTTACACACACACCCAGTGCTCACATCAAGGGGTGACAGTCCATGATATGTTCATGGGCCCAGTGGCTCCTCCTGGCTCTTAACAAATCCTGTGCAGTTTTCTAAGTGCCACAGTTCTGGATCTCTCCATGCCACCAAGGACTGGCCCACCAAGACATCAACAAGTTTCCCAATGGGCTGTAGCTTCTGGGGCCAGTAAGAGCACTCTGGCTCATCACAGATGGCACAATAAGTATAGTCTGCACCAGGTTGAGGTGGAGACTGACCACTCTCTATCCCCTTGCTGGAAAGGAATAGGAGGGAAACGGGAAAGTGTTCTATTTTTAATTAGGTTACCGAGATTAGCAGCTGAGGGAAGGAGGGCCTCGACGTGCTTTAGTAAGGGGCCCCAATAATTCTTATGGCAGCCCTGCGCACACACTTACAATCTTCCCAGTCCCTAGTCTGCTCTTCACTGCCTCTTTCCCATGCATCACAACTGTGTTTGTTTCTCTTTCTCTCAGTTAGATGGGAATTAAGTGGGTGATATGAATTGCTGTAAGAGTGTGTGTGTATATATATTGTGACAGAGTATGGGAATCTGTGTATGTTAGCAGGAGGCTGAATGATGCAGTATTTCCTGGTCAGTAAGGGGTTACACCTTCCCTGGCAGCAGCCACAGCTGCAACTCCTTAACAAGCCAATATAGCAGTTCCCAGCACAGAGGAAGGAAGAAAAAGATTGCGTTTGAAAGAGTGAGGTGTGGAAGGCACAGAACTCCAGGCTTGCTGGCACATATGTAAAAAGGGACAGAGTTTTTGTTTATACTGGGGGCAGAATAGCTGCCCCAGTATCCTGTAGTGAGGGGACAAATTTGTTTAGTTAGTCTCCTAAAGGAAGGAGTAGGCCAATTTGTTTGTGTTTAATTTTGTTTGGTAATACAAGTGTACCCGGTGCTTAAAGAGACTTTGTTTTGTGGCGTTCAATAAAAGAGGTACACCTCCAAATCCTGTGCTTCTCTGAGCGGCCCTACCACAAGTGGTGGCAGCGGTGGGATATTTGCTGTGCCAGCTCGGCTTTCACAGAAGCCTTAAAAGGTACAGAACCCACGATAATGGAAAATGTTGTAAAAGCCCTAGTGCAAGCTTCAGCAACCCAACAGGAGACCAACAGGCTTACTGCAGCCTCTGCTGCAACCTCAGCTGCAGCTCAGCAAGAGACTAACAAGCTCCTGGTCTTGCAGGTTGAAGCCTTGGGCGAAGCTCAAAGGATGGACCGTGCCATGTTCAAAGAGCTCTTGGACCGCATCAGTACCCTGGGGGTGACTGCACCAGCAGAGGGTGTAAGCAGGATACGGGCAAGCAGCTGCCTACAGAAGATGAAATGGAATCCTACCTTCTGGCGTTTGAGCGAACAGCTATACGTGAAGCCTGGCCCGTGGGTCAGTGGGCCGTAATTATTGCCCCTTTTCTCCTTGGTGAAGCACAAAAGGCCTATTATGATCTGGACGAAGAGGCCGCTGCAACTTACCCCCAACTAAAAGCAGAGATCCTGACCCGGATGGGTGTGACAACCAATGTGAGAGCCCAACGCTTCTACAAATGGCAGTTTAAGGGAGATAAGGCACCCCGTTCACAGATGTTTGATTTAATTCATCTAGCCCGGAAGTGGCTCAAACCGGAGAGTCAAACCCCTGCTCAGATCGTGGAAACCCTGGTGCTAGACCGATGCCTGAGAGAGCTTCCCCAGAGCCTCCGTGAATGGGTCAGTCAAGGAGACCCCAGAACCTATGACAGCATGGTCGCACAAGTAGAAAGATACCTGTCTGCAAAGGACTTGGAGAGATCTCCTACTAATTTGTTTCGTTTGCCCCAGAAACCAAGACCCCGGAAAGGTGGACTAGAACCCAATTTTGGAACGGGAATACGTCTGCGCGAAACAGACTCTGAGGACCGTACTCCCACAAAAGACCTATTGAGAAGAAACTCTATAATCTGCTTTGAATGCGGCGGATGAGGACATGTCAGGGTAAGGTGCCCTAACCTCCCAGAGCCGATGCAATGTGGCTTGGGGGAGAACCCCTTAAACCTTTGTGGACTGATATGTCTAGCAGGTCTGGTAGAGGGTGCACATACATTTAGAGTGACTGTAAAGTTAAATGGTCGTGAGACAGGAGCCCTTGTTGACTCTGGTAGTGCCTTAACTCTGGTAGCAGGCGGCCTAATCAAGCCTCCACAGGTGCAACACCATAAAACAATGGGGGTACTTTGTATTCATGGATGTACTGTACGGTATCCTACAAGCGATATAGAGGTTTTTGTACAAGGAAAACTGGTAAGGATATCAGCGGTAGTGATTCCTCGACTACGCTATCCCCTAGTCATAAGAAGGAACTTCCCGGAGTTCCACACCCTCTTGCAACCCCTGGTGGGAACCGAACAAGGGTCACTTAGGGATGAACCACAAGTTTGTGGTTTAGATGAACGTTTTCCCTTTGCTCACCCTGATTTGTATGTTGGTAACCCAAAAAGAAGAAAAACCAAGAGAGTGCAGGGAAAGCAAATTGAGGTTTAACAGAGCCGTGAATGAAGCATTGTTGAATGAGCAGGGGAAGCGGGCTAATAAAGGTGTGGCAACACAATGTGGTGAAGATGAGGTAGAGGTTGAACATACAGAACCTGCTACAGAACCGGATTATGAGGTTGAGATGGAAAACCCAGAAACAATTGATATGTCCACTGGTAATTTTGGGCGAGATCAGGCGAATGATCCATTGTTACAGAATGCCAGAAGTAGAGTGGTAGAGGTAAATGGTGTACCCGTGGAGGGTTGTATGAGGGACACGTATCCATGTTTCATCCTAAAAAATTATCTCCTTTACAGGCTAACCTCAGACGAAGGTCAGGAGGCTGAGCAACTGGTGGTGCCGTCCTCCTATACTCGGAAGGTGCTTGACTTCTCCCACGCTATGCCTATATGCCTATCCCATGCCCCGCGTTGATGAGTTGGTGGAGCGACTAGCAAAGGCCAGATTTTTCACGGTTTTAGACCTGACGAAGGGTTACTGGCAGATACCATTAACTAAGCGGGCCAGGGAGAAAACCGCATTCTCCACTCCCGATGGACTATTTCAGTATAGAATAATGCCTTTTGGCCTGCATGGTGCTCCAGCCACCTTTCAAAGATTGATGGATAAGTTGTTGAGACCTCATACAGAGTATGCGGCCGCTTATCTGTATGACGTGGTTATCCATAGTCCCGATTGGGAGACCCATCTAGGGAAGGTACAAGTAGTATTGAATACCTTTAGAGGTGCCGGCCTGACCGTCAACCCAGCTAAAAGTACTATAGGTTTGGTTGAGGCCAAATACTTGGGCTATGTGATCGGCAGGGGAATAGTGAGGCCCCAAACAGTTAAGATAGAAGCCATACAAAGCTGACCCAGACCACTGAGAAAGAAACAGGTCCAAGCCTTTTTGGGTATTGTAGGCTACTACCGGAGGTTCATTCCTCATTTTGCCACAAGGGCTGCTCCGCTCACAAATCTTACATGGAACAGCCTTCCAGTTGAAGTGGTAGAGGCCAAAACAGTAATCGAATTTAAGCAAGCATGGGATAGGCATAAGGCTATCCTAAACAAAAGATAAATCCAGGTAAAGTATCCATGTAATTGGGCAGACTAGATGGGCCGAAAGGTTCTTATCTGCCGACATTTTTTCTATGTTTCTATGTTTCTTACGAAAGCGAGGAGTCCTGACACTGTAAGATGGGACAGCAAGGCTGAGGAGGCCTTTTCTGACCTGCGTGCAGTCCTTTGTACTCAACCTGTTCTCTTGGCACCGGACTTTACCCAAGAGTTCTTCCTTCAGACAGATGCCTCTGAAGTTGGTCTGGGTGCAGTTTTGTCTCAGTATGTTGGCGACGAGGAACATCCAGTTTTGTATCTGTAACTGCTGCCTCGGGAACAACGCTATGCTACGGTAGAAAAAGAGTGCTTAGCGACCAAATGGGCCTTGGAAACGCTCCACTATTACTTATTGGGCAGGCGCTTCACCCTTATCACTGACCATGCCCCGTTGAAGTGGATACATACCAATAGGGAGAAGAACTCTAGGATCACTAGGTGGTTTCTGTCCTTGCAGCCATTCAGCTTTGTGGTACGACGTAGGGCAGGTCTCCTTCATGGCAATGCCGATGCTCTGTCTCGAGTGCATGGGCTGGCTGAGGTGGCCGCTTCACATACCTGTTACGCTGGGGAGGGGGATGTGTGACAGAGTATGGGAATCTGTGTATGTTAGCAGGAGGCTGAATGATGCAGTATTTCCTGGTCAGTAAGGGGTTACACCTTCCCTGGCAGCAGCCACAGCTGCAACTCCTTAACAAGCCAATATAGCAGTTCCCAGCACAGAGGAAGGCAGAAAAAGATTGCGTTTGAAAGAGTGAGGTGTGGAATGCACAGAACTCAAGGCTTGCTGGCACGTATGTAAAAAGGGACAGAGTTTTCGTTTATACTGGGGGCAGAATAGCTGCCCCAGTATCCTGTAGTGAGGGGACAAATTTGTTTAGTTAGCCTCCTAAAGGAAGGAGTAGGCCAATTTGTTTGTGTTTAATCTTGTTTGGTAATACAAGTGTACCCGGTGCTTAAAGAGACTTTGTTTTGTGGCGTTCAAGAAAAGAGGTACACCTCCAAATCCTGTGCTTCTCTGAGCGGCCCTACCACAATATATATATATATATATATATATATATATATGTAGCGCTACTCCCGTGAGAGCCGCTGAATTTGAGGGGCCTTCTGTCTCATTCCAGTGATTACCCACCTTCACCTTCGGCGCCAAGTAATACCTGGACAAGATTACTTTAAATAAAAAAGGGGTTTATTAGGACTAGCGAGCAAACCCTTTGTAGGACAAAGTAATCAACAGGTATAACAGTATTGAAAGAGTTAATTCAGCATCACTATTCGACACAGTGAATGAACGAGACGGGAATCTTTACCATACTTCAATGCAGTTAGATTATCGACAATAATCAACGTAACCGATATCAATAACCTATCTAAACCTTGTACCTTCTATCTAACCACTGGCCAGTGGAAATTATACAAGTGTTCAAGACTGCTAGCGTTGGGGCCCTTGACTTTTATCGTTGGGTACCTTTAACATGAAACCAGATTTGTATTCCACAAAGTGAGAAAGAAATCTTCGAAAAGTGTCACAGAACAACAAGATTTGTAACTGCAGCGATCCTCCTTTTAGCTGCAACTGCGCGGGCAGTACAACTAGGCCAGACAATAAAGTTAGCAATATCAACTCACGCAGGATGGCCGAATGCCTCTCTCTGTTTGATACGCTTACCCCTTCCTTGCTGGATGGTAGCTCGATCGCTATCTCTTAGCGCTGGAATTACTCAAGGACAGCCAGATTTCTTCTCCGCGGGACGCACAAGGACAGCTGGATTTCTTCTCCGCTGAATGTACTCGGTCGCTCCCTTTCGTCACTGGAACAAAACGAAGGCAGACGGACCCCTTCTTCACTGGATGCGCAAGGAAAGCCGGACGCACGATCCACTGGTACTGGCAACACGTGAGGGCAACTGGATCTCTCCTTCGCTGAACGCACAAGGGCAGCTGCATGCACAATCTGCAACACAGGACCATTCACCACAACAGTCTCGCCCTCACTGCCTTCTCCTTGCTCTCCACGTGCACTTCCACCCTTGGAAAAATGCCCCTTCCCTCAGGCACTGCTGGGAGGTGTAGTTCTCTTTCTGACAAATTGCATAGGCCCTCTGTAATTGAAACTACATGTTCCAGAATCCTTTGCATCTTCCTGTCTTAACCTCCCTGGCGGTCTAATTTTTTCAAAATTTTGTGTCTAAAAGCGTCTCAATTTTTTTTTAAAGGAAACGTGGTTTTGTACATTGTTAGCCTGTAATAATTAGGAATCACGCACTGAAATCCGTGAAATCAAGAGTCCTTACTGGTAAAATCCTTTATAAATAAATTAAATTAATTAATTTAAAAAAAAATAGTAAATACACGGAGTCCGATAAAGTTTGAAACACGACATAATAATTTATTATCCCAAAAATAATTATCCAAAATAATGCAAATAAATGATGTACAATAAAATACAACAAAAAACACTGAAATCTGTCTGAGAACAAGGGTGAGACGATGTATGGTCTATTTCTTATCCTGTACTGCCACCTAGTGGCCATTCATAAACTTTGCCATTTGTATTCAGTGAGTATAATGAATGAAATTTGCTGCGGTCCAGCCCCCCCTGCATCATGTGACTCGCAGGGAGCCATCCAGGAAGCAGCTCGCCGCGCGAGGGAGCCAGGAGGAGGTGAGTATGTATCCAGCCCGAGTGTGGCTCGGGGTTACCGTTCGTGGTAGTGAAATTTAACCCCGAGTCACACTTTGGAATACCGCCAGGGAGGTTAAACAACTTCCTTTGCCAGTGAAGAGAAAGGGAAAAAGGGAGGGGGAAAGTACTCCGCAGCTGTGACAGGCTGCATGTCTCTGTCCAAGCCTGGGACACAGCGAAACACAATAGTACACACCCAGTTCAACTAGCCAGCTCTACATATATATATATTTTTTGATACTATGTGATAGACCAATATTTCTTCACTCAGGTGACTATTACAGCTGCTGCAGACTTTCTCCTTCTCTCTCTGAGCTTTATCGCGCCCACAGGATCCTGGGAAGGGTTGGAGTCACACTAGCTAGTTGTATGAAAGACATACAGACTCAACTTGCGGTTACTTCACAGCCCTTCTAAAGAGCAGTTAGTTTATTCCTAGTTATATGTCTTTCAGAGACTAAGATGTGGACCAATCAAAAACCTGTCTACATTACATACTTTAGAAATGCTAAATACGCAGTTTCAAACTTAACAAATAATTCTCAAAAGAACATTTAACACATATAATAATAATATATATATTTTTTTTAAGCTGCATGACAATGGAAGAATTAACGTTCCAACCTCGGACTAGTCTTCTTTCAATAGTCCCGCGAACAGGTAAATATTCTTATCTACCTTTAGACCTAAAAGCAAGAAATAAACACATATTTTGTATGAAATATTTTGCGGAGTGAGGCAGATTTCTTTAACCCTTTCACTATGCAAGATTTACAGGTCTATTTAATAAAGGTGAAACTCAGTGGAATTGGCAGAAGTGAAAATTCTAGTTCAAAATAGCCAAACCAGAAAAATTCTGCCTTTTATCTTGCTTTCCAAATCTGCTATTTGGTCTAGATTGTTCTCTTCTCCTGCCAGTTCTTCTGAGTTTCACCTTTTAGTGAATAGAGCTGATGGTGTGACATTATTTTAGATGACAATTCTAGCGATATCACAATATTTGAAAAACATGTGCTGACACAAAGGGACTTTTACAAAATACTTTTAGCTTTAATTTTGCAAATAAGGCAGTGCATTGAGAGACTGTGGCAAGATAGAAAAAACTGATTTGTATTGAAATTCAGCTGATACAGGTGGCAGCGATTGGCATTATCTTGACATGGGAATATAGACCCTGTGATGGACAGTGAGGAGCAAGCTCAGCTGATGCTTTGTGTAGGCTGAAATACATACTCTATAAAATGGAAATAGTTTTCTATCTGAACATATATAGGCCATTTATTTGTCAGTGTTCACTATAGAGTGAGAGATATTAAAGACTAATAAAGGGTCCTATTCCAAGATTGGTGTAAACTTAACCACAGCTAGTGGTTATCCACTAACCTCCGAATTGGCTCCATTTTGCACTGGACAGTGAATTTTACCATTTGGTGGAATTTGGGCCAATTCGTCTATTCACTAAGCAAATTGACAGTAAAATAGGGTGCAATTCGTCTCAGTTTGCCGCAATTCGGCAGCACCAAAATTGCCCCATATAAGGCTGTCGTGCCTTCTATTCACAGAACGCCAAACCACACAGAAATTCCATAATGCCCCGATTTTCAGTGTTTCAGTTCAACAGGTTTAAACAGGCGAATCCCATAGGATTCAATGTAAAACGTAATATCATACAGGTCTATTCAAAGAAAGGTGAAACTCAGGAGAATGACTGGAGAAGTGAAAATTCTAGGTCAAAATAGCCAATCCAGAAAAATGGTCCCATTTATCTAATTTTCCAAATTGGCTATTTGGTCTAGATTGTTCTCTTCTCCTGCCAATTCTCCCGATTTTCACCTTTCTTTGAATAGACCTGATAGTTAATTTCTTTGTTTTTTAAGACCGGTTGTTCTTTTCCTTTTCAGAAAAAAACCCTTTGGCCCCTATTACATTCCTCGCGCAGTGCATTTGCGTACACACATATGCGCATTTGCGCGAGGAAAAAACCAGTAGCGCATAACGTCGTATTACGACGTTCGTGCAAACGATGCGCGTTAACGTCCAACGCGAGTGACCCTGCGCAAACCCAGCAAGAGCGCAAGTTTCTGCGCGCATCCTATACTTAACATTGTGAGTGCCAATGCGTTACTACGCGTATGCACGCATGGTGTTACAATCTTAGCGCAAAATGTAACGCACGACGTTTGCGCGCATAATTTTAACCACTTCGCTGCTGAGGACGCGCTCAGCGCGTCCTCAGCAGTCCCGCTGGTATGCGGAGGACGCGCTGAGCGCGTCCTCCCATCGGGGTCAGCGTTCGGCCGGGTTCCGGCCGATCGCTGGCCCCTCCGGTGCGGGCTGACATCCTGGATGTCAGCCGCGCATCCGGACCAGCAGCCGCCAGAATTAGGTGTCATCGCGGGGGCGCGATGACACCTAATTCAGGCGCCCCCCCCGCATGTGCGGAGGAGGCGCCTGAAAGGGAGGGGGGGAGGTCCTTCGGACCTCTCTCCCTCCCGATCGGCGCGCACAGGGGGTTAACCCAGGCATCATTTGGAAGGGCACAGCCTGCCCTTCCAAATGATGCCTGGCATTAACCCCTGGGGAGCTGGATCGCGAATCGGCGCTGAAAACCTTTCCCGGAGCTGGCCGACATCTTGGATGTCAGCCAAGCCTCCGGGAACTCCCCAGAGGACTGGCGTCATCGTGCATAGCACGATGACGCCAGTCCTAGAGTTAACCCCTAACTGCCACCAACTGTGGAGATAGGGAGTTCCAATGAACTCCCTATCTCCCGATCCGTGGCAGCTAGGGGTTAAATTTTGGTATGGTTGGATCGGCCAGAGCATGGCTGTTCCAACGATACCAAACATGAAAGTGAAAAATTTTGTAAAAAAAAAATAAACACTTTTTTTTTATTTTTTTTGGTTTGTTAATGCAGCAATATTGTTCCCATTTCAATTATAATGTGAACAATGATGCTGCACTAACGATTTTTGTATGCGGTGCGTTTGTTAAAAATAGTGTCATTTTCCCCAAAAAAAAATGTAATGAGACCCCATCTCTAAATTTTTTAACAAGCGCACCCCATACAAAATATAACCGCAATTGCTCGCATGTTAAAATGTGGAAAAAAACACTTTACACATTGTAAATTATTGAAAATACATATTTTATTGCATTTTTTGTTATAATATACAGACATGACATAACGTATACATATAATAATGACATATTATGAATCTACCGAGTCTGACGGAAAGAACGATATATAATATGTCTGGGTCATGTACTAAAATAAGCCTTCAAAACACGTTTAAACATGATGCGCAAAACAGGTAAAAATGACCTCAGCATAGGGGCGGGAAAAGCCTCAGCAGCGAAAGGGTTAACGTCTTTGGAAACCTGGTGTTAACTTACAATCTGAACGTTGTAGCCGAAACGTAATGAACCTGCACAAAAAAAATACAGCACAGTACAGTTACACATTCTAAACATACCCAAACAATAAAATTAGTAAATGGTTTAATTTTTTATTTTTGTTGCAGCACATATACGCAGATTGACTTTGACAGGCGCAACAACCGAAACCTAGCAAATGGTGGTTCTTAATTCTGATTGGCTGCATCCCGTGAAAAAAGTCTGCCCACCGATTCCTGCACGCAACAGTCATTTGCGCGTTGGATTTGCGCTCGAAAAAAGTTGAAGGCTGAAAAAATGCGCTCGGATCGTAATACCGCGTTTATTTGCGAGCGCTACCGTTTTTTGCGTGCGCAAAAAAATTGCGCTGCGCGAAGAGTGTAATAGGGGCCTTTTACTTTTTTATTTTTTAGAACACCTTTTTGTATTTTTAGAATTTTTTAGACAGTTTTGATTTTATTTAAGATGTTTTTATTTTGTAACAGACCTTTTTATTTTTTTTAAAGGACTTTTTGTTATTGGACATATTTTCTTGATTTATACTCCTATTAGGACAATAGGAGACATGCTTTTTTTTTTAGCAGTTCAGCAAAATTTGTCAATGCCAATTCGGAGGTTATCGGTACAATTCGGCGAATAAGCCGACGTCCGATATTGCTTTGGTGACACCAATTTCGGGAAAATATGGTGACCATTTGCTAAATAGTGAATTCACTGTATTTTCAGTGAAACGGATTCGCCAAAACGGCCCGAAATGCAAAAGGTGTTTTGTGAATAAACCCTAGCTATTGTTGTAAACTTAACAACTCCATACACTTCAAAGTGTTTGGTAAGTATAAGCAGCTCTGGTTAAGTTAATTCCTACCTTGGAATAGGGCCCCAAGTTTGCCGACTCATTAAAACCCATAGGTTTAGACACAAAACATCATATCTGACCTCACACATACAAATCTGTGCGGGCAAAGTCAGAATTTTCCTGACATAGTAGTTCATCCAGTGTTTTTGTTTATTTTTTACATTTTATTTGCAGAACTTGCACTCAGCCGCAAGCCATGGAGTACTGGTGACAGACTTGGAAACCTTAGGCCAAAATAAAAAAAGAAATAAGAATATTTTGTAAATCAAGTCACAAAATAAACCCCCGGATTTTGCTGCAATTGTTAAACTCAGCTGACTCAGCCCAGGGGGCTTTACTGTGTTTATGTGGTTTTTCTTACAGTGTCACGCGATATGTGATGCAACCAGGACACAGAATATTTTGTTTTTTAAGAGCATGCAGTTGAATTATACAGACCGTGCAGTGAGAATGATCTGTAAGTTCATACAAAATAAAGCACCGGCTTTACTAAAAGCAAAGAGGAAGTGAAAAGACAAAGGAATGTCATAGTCATGTGTCTGTGTAATGTAACATGTGATTTGGAGTAGAATACACACTATGCACAGGCAGCACTAATGCAATAGGAAATCCAGCAAAAAAGGAGAATGTTGTGAATGGTGCATTCAGTATGAAAATGATTTGCCTTCGGGACCACATAACAGCAGTGCTGAGAGTTGCTACTGTCTCCCAGGAGAGCCAAATCCAGGCCTGGAAATTGGATTGATGGGTAGTCCGTTATAATCCAAAATAGCATATGAGTCACCTGCATATGGCTCCCCAAATCCAGAAATAGTTGTTGCTCAGATTCACTCACAAACACTCATTGATTATTAATTAATAGTCCCCCCCTTCCGTGCACCTTCTTTCCCTCTTTTTCCATTGTCTTCCTCTAGTCTCTACTCCTTTCATCCTCTTTCTCCCCATCTCATTTCCATTTTCTCCCCTTCCCTTCTTTTCATGTAAATTCTCTCCCAAGTTCATTTACCCTCTCCTTTTTCATGTCCATCTCCCTCCATCCTTTTCATGGCCAGTCCACCCCCGTTTACAATGACCACCCGTCCTTTTCATTTCCCCATCTTTTTATGTTTATTTACCCCCTCCTTATCATTTCCATCTACTTTAACCTCCCTGGCGGTCTGATTTTTTTCAAAAATTTGTGTCAAAATGCGTTTCAATTTTTTTGGGAAGGAAGTGTTGTTTTATATTGTAGGCCTGTAATCCGTAGGAATAACTCACTGAAATCCGTGCACACAAGAGTCATGTAAACACACTGAGTCAGATAAAGTTTGAAACCCGAAATAATAATTTATTATCCCACAAATAATTATCCAAAATAATGGAAATAAATAATATTCAATAAAATAATCAAACCAAAACCACTGAAATCTTTCAGAAAACATGTTTGCAATGTTAGTGACTGCATATTGACTCAGTACATGTCCTTGGTATGATATATCTTGAAACATGGAACTGCACAAAATCCAACGTCACAATCAGGACAATGGAACCTGGTTTCCTTTCGGATTTTCTTCCCTTGTCATCCCGCTTGGAGCAACACACCACACACATCCTAGTAGGCGCTGACTTCCTCTCTGTTGGTGGGATGTGGTCAACAAAGTGACCACCAGTCAGGCGTTCAGGGTTGACAACGCCAACAGCACGGCGTCCAGGTCTACTGCCAGCCAAAGGTGTATGATGGCGCAGAAATATACATTCAGCAACCTTCCAAATGTAGTCCGCATGAAGGAGGGTCTGGTCACTTGACTTTTTCTGCAGAATGTAGGCATTCCACAGGCACTGTTCAAGAAGATGCCCAATGTCACAGTCCACCCCGGGTGCCTGCTGTTGTACCTGTCTTGCACACGTGGATCTAAGAACTTTGCCCTGGATCTCTTCTTTCTTGGATTCCATTCCAGGTTTTGCCCAGGTTCAGCACCTTGACCAGGCTTATGGAGATCCAGCCTGGGTCTTCCTTTTCTAGCCCTGGACTTCCAGCTGAGGTCCATACATGATTAAGCCTCCATAAAAGGCAGAGAGAGCCAGCCAGCAGTGGTTCTGCATTGTTCTCCCTGACTGAGGTTACTTGGATGTGTGCAGACCTGCTCTTCATGAATCAGCTTACCTTGTTGCCTGTACATCATATCCAGTGCTTTATCTACAGTCTGTGGTCAAAACCTCCAGGACACTGCTCAAGTGGGTACTCCCAACCGTGTAGCCCACTATCCCCTGTGTATGGAAACCTGCCTGTGGATTACAAGTGTTTACCACTGTCTCTGACCTTTGATCTCAAGGTACCACTGTCAGCTATCTGGATTTATTCCTAGTGGACCCTGTCTGCAGTCTGGGACTGCATATTCCACTATCCTGACTCTCCATCGAAGACCACTTCCTGGACTGTATATACTGTGTGCTGAACTCTTGCATATGGAGATTAACCCTGTCATTGCCTGTGCTGTCCAGTATTGCATTCCTTTATTCTTTCAAGTGCCTGCTGCCAAGGCCTATTTAAGTTTCATTAAACTCATTCAGTGCTTGATATCCTGTCTGGCCTCCCCTCTGTGTCGCCGCCTGTAGGGCTCATACCAGAACCGCACACGCCACATGACACCCGAATATCTTCTTGTAATACTTCTTCTGCTGCTTACGCATCGCAGGGTAAAATGTCATCACTTGATCAGATCAGTCAACACCTCCCATGGTGGAATTGTAATCCACCACTACCTGCGGCTTCATAAGGTCTTTGCCACCTCTCGTATGTACCATGACAGTGGAGTTGTCATGGACAGTGCTCACCAGGCAAACATCCTTCTTGTCACGCCAATGCAGTGCCAGCATTTTGCCTTTCTGCCGGGCAACCATGTCTCCAGTCTTCAGCTTTTTACTTCTGAAGGTTGGTGGCATGTCGCGCCGGTTAGGTCGGACAGTCCCATATGCGTCTGTCTTGTGCTGCAGGAGACACTCATAGAGTTCAGGGGACGTGTAGAAATTGTCCGTTGTCACACAATAGCCCTGATCCAGCAATGGCTCAATGAGTGACCGCACAGAAGATGTTGCCAATCCATATTTGCTGTTTTTGGTGGCAAATTTCGTCCCTTTGCCTGTGTATATAACGGAGTTCCAGATGTAGCCTGATGAGGATTCACAGAGCATATAGGATTTCACGCCAAATCGTGCCCTCTTAGATGCGATGTACTGCACCCAGCTCAGCCATCCCTTGTAGGCCATTAGACTTTCGTCTATACTGATGTCCCTCTCTGGCACATACTGTAGGTCCGCTGGAAATTTGTGACGATCATTTCATACACGTCCCAAATTTTGCGCACTTTAGGGGAAGGATGTGTGGTGTCGTCAAATTCCTTGTTGTTCAGGAAGTGCAGGTACTTCATAATGAGTATGAACCGGTACTCTGGCATCACCGTGCCAAAGAAAGGCGTTGCAAGCAATTTATTGGTTGTCCAGTACCACTTCTGCATCGGTTTAGCGACGACTCCCCGGAGAATTATCAGGGCCAGGAATTTCCAGATCTCATCCTCGGTCACTGGTTCCCACTTTCTGCTGCGTGACCACTTCTGCGGCAGAGTAACCGACTGTTGCTCCTGGTACCGGTTTGTCTTGGTTACAATTTTTTCTATGACCGCATCGGTCAGGAACAATCGCAGGTATGCCAAGGGGTTGTCGAGTTCCACGTCCACCTTTATACCAGGTGCTCCAGTAAATGGGAACCTTGGGGGCGCTGCATGATCCGCACCATCAATACAGCACCAAGTCAGAACGTCGCTGAGCGCAGCATCAGATTCCTCACAGTCATCACTTTCAGGGTCTGAGGATGAATCTACCAACGAGTCACTGTCGCTCGGTTCTGCAAGCAATTCGTACACGCTGTCGCTGCTCTCAGGCTGCGCTGCAGCCGCTTTGGAGGTACAAGCGCGCTTTTTGGACGCCATGACTGTAAAAAACACTGCCAGGACACAGGACCACTCACTAGGGATACCTGGGGGTGAATGACACAAAGTAAACCTGACAGAATGCATTGCACCTGTCAGGATTTTATACTTTCTAATTTTTACTTTTTTTTCCTCAGGTTTCAAATTTGACACCTGGTCCCGCCCCCTGTGTTGCGTGGCTCACAGGGAGCGGATCCAGGAAGCGAGTCACACGTCGAAGCCACGATCACACGGAGGTGACTGCAGAGACGGAGAGGGAGCGCTGGATGCGGTGAGTATACAGCCCGAGTGTGGCTCGGAGTTACCGATCGCGGTAGCGAAATTTAACCCCGAGTCACACTCGGGAATACCGCCAATAATGTTCATTTATCCTCCCCCTCCTTTTTCATTTCCCCTCCTTTTCGTGTACATTTCACCTTAGTTTTAACCTGGGAGCTAGCCACAGGGCTTTGCTTCGATCCTCCACATGTGCATGCCATGGAGCGCTGGGAGGAGATGTTATAATGTATGATCATTTCATCCCAGCGCTGCTGCGGCATGGAGTAATGTGACAGACCGGGAGGAAGCTTGGTCCTGCGGCAGTGCCTCCGTGAATGGCAGAGGTCAGAGGTGCAGCCCCTGAATGGATGCTGAGAGGCATCGATTCAGCATTGCGGACGGCAGCATCGCTCTGCCGATTATGTTTGACAGCCCTGGTTAGTGCTAGTGTCGGCATGGAGCTGATGCTTGCTGCTGAAAGGGAATGCCATTGTCTGCTCCATGCCGATGCTAGCATTCTACTTACAGCTCAATTTTCCCTCAGTCTCGCAAATTCTACTCGCAAATTGCGACAAGGCGAGTGGAAAGTTTATTTTTTTTTGCATAAAAAGATTTTTATTATTAGGAGTGTCAGAAAAAACATACGAAACACATATATGAACAAATAGTCCATAACATCAAAGCTAAACAAAATCAGTGCATTAATCAATAGTAGCAAAAATGTGTCATACGAAACAGAAGATGCACCACAAATTGTAATCCCCAGATATGACAATTCCCACCCAGTCCCACCAGAACGGAGTACCACTCCTAGGAACCAAGGAACAAAATAAAGGCTTGTTACAAAACTAGTCCCAAACGAGGCCTGTTGAAGAATATACAGGGAGTGAGAGGAAGGGAGAAAGAAGCAAAACAATCTTACTATCAACACAGGACATAAGACCAGCCGAATACATTTTAAACAGACACAAATATCATGAACAAACAACATAACACAGACCACACAAAAGGGACAAAACAGGATCAAAAAGAAGAAGAAAGAGGGAGAAGAAAGAAGAAAGAAAAGAGCCCAGAGGTGGAGGGAACACCGTGCCCACCATGGCGCCCACAGGGAGTCCCGCCACTACGTCAGACAGACATAAGCCATGGCGAGTGGAAATTTTGACCCCTGCCCTAGGTGATGCAGATGGCTCATGAGGACACAGAGATGCTGGATGTGCTGGGCCTGCAGCGCTGCTAGGATGTCCCTAGGGCTTCTGGTACAGAAGAGGTGAGTTGATAGGAGGCAAGACATTGTGCAGTGTTCTTTTAACCTCTAGACCCCATTAGACTCGTAATAAGTGACCCCCTCTGAAGCCTAAAGTTCTTTGTTCTCCTGCTAATCCAAACTTTACATAATCTTACAATTATGTCATTATTTTGCAGCTGGCATTGAAGTTCATCTAGAATGCACGTTGCGTAACTAGCTCTGATGACATCCAGAGTTGTCAGCAAGGATGTTTGTGCCATTTACTCAATTCATGATTTACTGGGGCCATGACATTTGCCGAACACCGTAAGTACCAACCGTAGGAGGAAGCCGAATGCAAGTCCCCATCAATCCAATTGCAAAAAAGGACTAGGCACATTCCCACAATCCTTTATTAATTAAACTGTAGAACATTTCGGCTAGGGATGCACCGATACCATTTTTTTAAGACCCGAGTAAGAGTAGCAATACTTTTTTCAGTTACTCACTGATAACCGACACATTATGTCATGTGACCTCTTTCCAATAAATAAGTTTAGGATTTTGCTGAAAGCATGTCCAATTTATATTAATTTTGAAATGTATGGCCAGACACCCCAATTACCCATTGCACAGGCCCACACACACAGACACCAAACCTCAGATGTACACTCTCCTGCCACTTTATTAGGTAAACCTTGCTAGTACCAGGATGGACTCCCTTTTGCCTTTAAAACTGCCTTAATTCTTCATGGCATAGATTCAACAAGGTGTTGGAAACATTCCACAGAGATTTTGATCCGTATGGACATGACCCATTTGAGTTGCCCCAAAATTGCTCACCAATACACCAGGGGCAGTATTACAATGTTGGTGCTAACTTAGGCTAGGGTCAGACTGAGGCAGTGCGAACGCGCGTTCTGGCGCACTTAATTACGGCCGCACTAGCAGCAGATGCCGGGCAATGACGGCCAATATACGAAGTACGGTCGCACAAAAGTCCGGCTGCGCAACGCAAGTGGAAAATGAACGCATTTTTTCGAGAACGTTAAACCACTAGTACTGACGTACAGAGTGCGCTGCGCCCGCTAGAGGCGTGTGTGAGTGAATTGGAGACGTCAGACGCTGCTAATGTCCGGCCAACATAACGTCCAGATGCAAGAAGTGTTTTATTGATGATCCGTACAAAATCACGGATGAAACTGCGCATAGTATGACCGCTATTGCGTATTCCGTGAAAAAATACGTCCATTCTTCGAACGCACATTTTCACGGACAACGTGAAAAATGCGTTAGTCTGACCCTAGCCTTAACCAGAGCTGTTGTAAACTGAAAACCTCCATAGGCTATAATGGCTCTGGGAAGTTTACAACAGCTCTGGTTAAGTTGGCACAAACTATGTAATATGGCCCCAGGTGGGGTCCACTCTCCAGATCCACAAAATCTAAATAAAGAACAAAGTATTGCAGCTTATATTTACACCATGTGGGTATATTCAAGCAGCAGAGAATAATGATGTTTCAACCCCAGCCGGTCTTTGTCAAGTTTGAATCGGTAAGGAAAAGGAGGTATCCTGTATTTTGCCGCCACCTGGTGGTTCCTTTGTAAAGAGTGAATTGAAATGGGTGTAGTGTCTGTATGGCGCCACTAGATGGCTCTATTGGCATAGGCAGGAAAATAAAAGGAAATGGACTGTATATAAAAAAAAACTAAAAATAAGTAGGAGACTCACTGCGTGAGAGGACTGTATTGACCAGAAATAGAATAAAAAAAGGATAAAAATTATTATTAAGCAAAAAAATACATATGGAACCACAAAAAAATGTGACATCCGTGAACTTACAAAGGATGTGACTTAATAGTAAAATGTGTACTGCAAGAAGAAGAAAAAAAAAACAATAAGATCAAACAGTGTTAAATGTAATGAACTCTGCAAAAATAGATGATTTGTAGGTAGCTCTAAGGCGCATAGATATGGGCTGAACACAATCAGTGAGCAAGGTGCTCTATAAAGGGCGTGGTAATTTGTCCAGATGCTGGAAATAAGGCACAGTGCTTGATCCTTGTGCTGCAGTTAAAATACTAAGCAAAATACAATAAATTAGTGAAAAGAAAAAAAAAACATTTATTCCTTTAAGTCCATAAAAACGAATAAAACAATTAAAGGTGAAAAAATGAAGTGAACAGAAAAAATGGAATAAAAGATAGTGTGTATAAGAATAGTCCATACATAAAAAGAAAAAAAGCTGTTTATACTGGCCAGATTCGAGATGCAGCAGCCGGGCTGTCCAAACAAACGGCAAATCCCCAAAACCGTTTAGGTATAAAGAAGCAGGTTACAGAGCTGGTGTCCGGCGCTAGCACTCACAATCTTCAGTTTCAATAAAAGATATTCAGCCAGGGATCGAGTCCTCAATGAAACAGTTGATGGAGGTGGAAGGAAAAAAAAGCAAGGGAGGAATTAAGTGCAGACTGTATCGTCCCAGATAGGAGTGAAAAATAGGAGATATACTCACATATTCTGATGCCGATTTAAATAAATGGGCACCAAACAGAAGGCAGATCGGTGGATTTAAATCCAGGGGCACCGATTCCCCAACTTCAGGTCCACAAGGCAGGAAACCAGATCCTTAGAAATATCTATTCAGGATGCCGAAGGAATAAATCACCCAGGATCATACAGGGTGGAAATTCACAATCGGTTTTATTAAAACAATAAATAAAATACACCACAAACGCGTTTCGCTAGAAGTAGCTTCATCACTGACACCCACTGGTGAAGCTACTTCTAGCGAAACACGTTTGCTCCAAAGCTTTGGAGATTTTTTGGACAATAGTGCACCTAAATATACCGACTGAGGAAGGCTGTTAATGTCGAAACGCGTCTCGGTAACGCATCTGTCCATTTTTTAATATGCAATAAATTTTTTAATAAATTTTATATGGTTTATATTCTATTGATTGACTACTCTCCTTGGATATATACTTGCCACCGCTTGGAAGCTACTGATATCTGGCCCTCAGACGGTTGTGAAGAGGTTCTGGGTATCCACCATAGTGTACCTGACGCTGTATTGAGTGAGCCTGTGTGGAAGAGGCTCCATATCTGGTGAGTTCAATACATTATCACCTCTTTTTTATCCTAATACGGTAATATACTATGGGAGCGCTGTCTATTATCCTATTGTAGCCATCGCAACCAGAGTTGAAGATTTAAGAAGGGATACGCCACCCTCTATATGGCTGGAAGCTCCTAAACCTAGAGCCAGGGATTTTTTGGGCTCTTATAAATGTGAGTTTCCATATTCCTACGAATAATTCATTTGCCATATTTAATTGGGATTTTCTGCACGATTATTTCTTCATTTTTCTCTCCCCTCCAATTTTTTTTATTATTTTTATTTATTTTTTTTTTTTTTTCCTTTCTCTCACTTTTTTCTCCTTTCTGGCTATCCTCTCCACTATTGAGAGACGGCAAGAGAGACACAGACCAAGAAAGGAGGACTATATTTGTGCATCGCTTGAACATAAAGAGAAGTAAATTTTAAGGAATTTTTCCCACTGGTATTCATACTGTTGTATTGGATATCATTGAATTTGCACATTTTGCACATTCGGACACTGTTGCACTTTATAGACTCTCTTATACCCATCGCACTGCTGGAATTTTATATATTGTTGCACTTTACTCTGTTCTATGGCACATTGCACTTTTATATGTGTACATTGAATATTTGTCACCTTAAGACTGAAGCACTTTATGTTTGATATACCTCTTTGTTGAAGTCTACCTTTAAATCTATTTTTGTTGCGCTACAAAGGTTCTATCTATAATTTCATTTTTGGTTAATGCAGATTTTGGTTGTTTTTTCTGTATATTGCGCTTACCCCTTTGGGCAGCATCTCACTACTTATTAGTTATAATTTAACTACTTCATAACACTATAGTAATCTGGTTTATAAATAGGCGCCTACGCTGTATGAGATATATATATATATATATTTCTTCTACATTGTAAACATATGTCTGTGCAGCTTGTGCAAGATTAGCAAAGTGATAAAGCAGTTTATCAATATACAGCACCTGCAAAGAGATGATAATACAAGGGCATAAATTGTTCCTAAACCAGCTGTAACATGCAGGCTGATGCCTGTAAAGAAAAAAATTATCAATAGAGTTGGTAAAACCGCAAATAGACAGGATATAAATGGCAGTAAGTCTTGAGCAAGTTCGCAGTCTTAAAAAAGGGGTCTGGAAATTTCAACCGCAATCGGTAAACAAAAGATTTGTGCAGAATACAGCAGTTTATCTGTGCCCGGGTAGAGTGGTATATCCCAATCCACTCAAATAAGCAAGATGGGGGTAGATTGAGCAGAGTTCAGCGCTGCTTTCTGTCTGTTCCTATATCTTCACTAGTAGGTAGATGGTGAATGATCCTCAATGCCTCAAAGGAAACATAGAACAAGACATACAGTGTTATTCAGAGAGCGGTGAAAAGCAGGAGAATGATTGGAGAATGCAAAATTCTAGGTCAAAATAGCCAAACCAGAAAAATTCTCCCATTTATCTCACTTTCCACATTGGCTATTTTGACCTAGAATTTTCCATTCTCCTGTCATTCTCTTGCTTTTCACCATTCTCTGAATAACCCTGATAGGGTAGTATAGCCTGACACTGTATGTAAAAAAAATGAATGAAAGATTACACTCACATGGAATGGTGTCTCACTTAGACACCGGATTTGCTGGCGGCTTATGTGGGAATGCCAGATTTCCCCAACTCACGGCAAGGAGTCCTGAGTCTGTAATATCGCTCTGCAGCAGGAGATGCAATGCTCATCTGTGGTGGATAAATCAGCCAAATTCTTCTGTGAAGATCTGTCCCCTTAGAGCATATTGCAACAGGGATTATGCCTTAGCCGCAGTGAAAAGAGGCAAAAACGTTCACCTGCTGGATTTTAAACCGTTTTGATTTCTCTAAAGATAAAATAAATACATGGTAAAAGAATGAAATAAAAAGGGGTAATACACTAAAACGTGTTTTGAAGATCACAGCCGCTTCCTCAGTGTTAGACACTAACTGAGGAACCGGCTGTAATCTGCGAAACACGTTTTAGTGTATTACTGTCCCGACATCACCGCAGAGCAGTCCGGAGGCGATACACGTCTCCACATGTAAGCGGCCGGTTACCTTCCTCCTGGAGCAAAGCCAGGAAGTCATCAAGGCCCTGCACTCCTCAGAGGGAGGAGGCGGAGCCTCCAGCCTCCAATCTCCATTCTCCGCAGCCGCTACCACCACCGGAAGGTCCACTGTAACCACAGCACCGAAGCCCTCCGTCATGCAGGGCCGCTGATCGCATTCCATGCGACAGTGGCACTGAGAAGGTACAGACCAGGATCCGCTCCAAAGCAGCACCCCAAAATTGCTGCCCCAGCTAGGCCGCAGAGGTCAGAGCGGGGAGCAGGGGATTCAGTGAGCAGAAAACAGGGATGCAGTGAGTCCCCTAGAACTCCAGCCACAGTGAGGACCAAGATAGCCACAATCTGGGACAATGGGTCGCAAATAAAACGCCAAAAAAGGCCAGGACATCAGAGAGCTCAGCAGAAAGTGACAAAACCCGTCCAGTCAGCTCCGCCCCCTCATATATTCTCAGTTTTTATAAAATATTTATTCAACTGTTTACGTTTATTCTTTTCATTTGCAGAAAAAATCCTCTTTATTTATTTTTTAGGATTTTTTTAGGCATTTTTCGGGATTTTTTGGTGAAATTTTTGGATTTCTAATTTATTTTAAACCAACAAAGCTTTCTATGCCGAACACAGCGTTTTTTTTTCTTTTCTTCAGACTTGCATTCGGAGGGGGCTGTCTATGGTGCTGAAAGCTATTCAGTACCAAGGACAGCAGCTATTCTTTTTTTTTTTTTATAAACACGGTTTTTATTGTTTTTTTTAGTAATACAGCAGCAAGGCGCTCATGGAAGCCCATAGAGCGATACATAATCTCAGGGAGGCAGCAACAAGAGGAAACAAATAACAGATAGAGACTGAACCTGCTTTCTTTCCCTGAGACATAATAATGCCTCGAAAGGGCATACGTATCAATTGCATAAAACTTACAATTTAACTACATAAATAATATACAGGGAGAAAAGAGAAAAAAAAAAAAAAAAGGGAAGAGGGGGGAAAAAATTCCCTGTGTTTGTAGATCAAGGTCTCTAGGTCCAACAGTTCTATATCCAACTACTAGATGGTCTGCGTCGATAGCCAAGGTTCCCATATCTTTGCGCATTGTTGAAGCGTATCGTGTAGTTGAGCAGTTAGACGTTCCATTTTATATATGTACCACACCTTCGCCACTATCTCCGGTAAGGAGGGAAGTTCCCGCTTCCAGGAGCGGGCTATACATATGCGAGTAGCTGTACAGATACGATGGGCTAGTCGAAGGGAGGGGCGGGACAGACCGTGGCGTCTGGAAGGGCTGTTAAGTAGGGCCAAAGCGGGATCAGGGGGTACCGGTAGATCCAGAGCTCTGGAGATCATAGCGAAAACTGTGGACCACAGTACTATTACCAACCCGCACTCCCACCACATATGATAAAACGTTCCTCGCTTGCCACAACCCCTTGTGCACAAGCCAGTTAGTGTGGGGTAGATTTTCTGTAAGCGGACCGGATCCAGGTACCACCTGGAGAGAAGTTTATAGCAATTTTCCTTTATCAGAGTACATGTCGTTATTCCCATCGAGGACTCCTTTATTGCCACCCACTCCTCACTGGTCAATTGGCGACATAGATCAGTTTCCCATAGGAGCTGGTACGAGCACGGGCGTTCGAGAGACGGGCGGAGGAGAAGACTATATATTTGGGATATCGCTCCTGCAGTGCTTGAGCTTCTCATTACTAAGCGTTCAAATGTAGTCTCTACCGGCGTGCCTATATTTAGGCGACTACTTACAAAATGTCGTAATTGGGAATATCGATGAAACTCTCGTAAAGGGATATCGTGTGATTTTCTAAAGTATTCCCACCGGGGGAACTTCCCCTGCAGTAGCACTGCTCCTAGTGTCGTAAAGCCTTTCCCGAGCCACCAGGTAAAAGCCCGGCCCTCCTCCCCAGACCATGGGGGGAAGAGCGGGTTATCCCGCAGTGGCAACAGACCAGAAGTAGTGGTGGTGAGGGACATACAGTATTTGACCCTAGACCATATATCTAATGAATGAGTAGTGGTAGGCAACAAGCGACCCCTTTCCGCCGCGGAGATCTGTCTCCAGGGAATCTGTGATAAGCATGAGGGGGCAACATGGTCATTCTCGATGTCAACCCAACAGACCCCACCCCTTCTAGAGGACCATTGGAGTATTTGCGTCAGCTGTGCCGATTTATAGTATAGGGCTAAGTCAGGGGCTGCGAGGCCTCCATGTATCTTAGGGCGGCGTAGTATCAGTCTGGAAACTCTCGGTTTCTTCCCCTGCCATATATAGCGGTAAAAGACTGATTGAAGGTCAGGCAATACCGTCGGCGGTATAGGGATCGGTAACGTGCGGAAAAGGTACAGTAGTTTCGGGAGTGCTGTCATTTTAAGGGCATAAATACGGCCCATCCAGGAGATGGAGTAGGAGGACCATTGCCGCAGTAGAGATTTGATGTGCTTAATCATGTCAGGATAGTTAGAGGCGTAAAGCTGTGGCACTTGAGCAGTGAGGTATATCCCCAGGTATTGGAGGCGATGGGGACACCAACGAAAGGTGAAGGATTCCCGTAAGTGTGTTACAACCTCCGGAGGCAAAGAAATATTTAATGCTTCGGATTTAGTAATATTAATTTTGTAGCCAGAGAGGGCACCAAAGGAGGAGAGGCAGCCATATAGGTTCGGTAATGAGACTAGAGGTCGGGTTATCGTGAGTAAGATATCGTCTGCAAACAAACTCAGTTTATAGTTTTTGTTGCCCACTGCTATTCCCGAAATATCCGGGTGGCCCCTTATTTGTTCCGCTAGGGGTTCCAGGCATAAGGCGAACAGGAGTGGGGACAGGGGGCAGCCCTGCCGCGTACCATTTAAAATGTTAAATGGTCTTGATCTCCCTCCATAGTCATGACCGAGGCCGATGGGGAAGTGTAAAGTGCGCGGATACCCCTTATCATCCCCTCCCCAACCCCGAATCTCCTCAAGACCTCCCATAAATATGTCCAGTCCACTCTATCGAAAGCCTTCTCGGCGTCAAGGGAAAGCAATAAGGATGGCTGTTTGGTAGCGTGCGCTATAGAGAGGAGGTTCACCGTGCGGCGTATATTATCTGGGGCACCGCGAGACGGGATAAAACCGACCTGGTCAGGGTGCACTAGTGAAGGCAGGTGGCGGCTCAAGCGCGTAGCTAAGACCTTTGCATATATTTTCATGTCTACATTCAGTAGTGATATCGGGCGGTAGCTGGCACAAGCAGAAGGATCTTTCCCTTCCTTGGGAATCACCACTATGGAGGCGGCCAGCAGTTCTGTGGGAGGTGTTTTGCCTTCTAAGAAGCCGTTATACATATTAGTTAAGAGTGGGGCCAATTGAGTTCGGAATTTCTTATAGTATAGGGGGCTAAACCCGTCCGGGCCTGGGGCTTTAGCTATTCGGAGATCTTTCAGTACTGGGAGGAGCTCCTCAGTAGTGATTGGGGACGCCAGCTCGTTCGCCTGCGGGCGGGACAACGTTCGTAGAGGCAGGTGTTCTAAAAATGAACGGATCTTTTGTAGTTTCTGGTTATCAGATGGGGCTGTCGTACCGTCATATAGCTTAGTGTAATAGCGCGCAAATTCCTCTGCTATTTCTGACGGAGTTACTGCCGGGGGATTCTCTGATCTCTGGATTGTCGCTATAGAGTTACGCTTACGCAGGGCGCGCAGTTTGCGGGCTAGCATGGCGTCTGGTTTGTTTCCCTTCTCAAAAAATAGCTGTCCGACCCTACGGAGGTCACCTAGTGCTCTCTCCGTTTGTAGTGAATTTAGTTCCCCCCTGGTAGTCACTATTCTATTCCAGATCAGAGGGTCAGGTTGAGTTTTATGTAATCTCTCTAAAGCGGCGAGGGTATTGGTCAGGTCTGTCGTTTGGGCGTGCAGTTTCTTATAGTGGGCCGCTTGTAGGCCTATTAGTCGGCCTCGTAGGACCGCCTTATGAGTGGTCCACAACAGGTCTGGGTGATAATGATCGGGGTTGTTATCTAGAACAAAGTTTGTTAGTGCTAGGTCCAGTTCCGTTACGACTTCCGGTCTCGACAACAGGGCGTCTGGTAGGCGCCAGGGAGGTCGAGGGGAGCTCCTGGGGCCATCCGCCAAGACCACACTTAGAGGAGCGTGATCCGACCATGTTATCTCATGGATCTTGGCGGATAGCACATCCCTCACCGCCCGCTGGGGAACAAAAACAAAATCAATTCTCGTATATGTTATGTTCGGATGGGAGTAAAATGTGTAATCTCTTGTCGTGGGGTGCAGGAGGCGCCAAGCGTCTACTATTTGAGTTTGTTGCAGAAAATTTTTAAGAAGAGGGCGGTTAGGGTGAGAATCAGGCTGAGTAGGGGTGGTAGATCTGTCTAAGATCCGGTCGAGGATGGAGTTAAAGTCTCCCCCGATGATCACCTCCCCCCCAGGGAAGGGTTCTAGCAGAGTTAGGAGCCGGTCATAAAAAGCTGGGTCTCTGGTGTTGGGAGCATAGACGTTGAGGAGTGTTATCGGTCTATTGTCAATTGAGCCCTGTAAAAACAGGAACCGTCCCTCCTTATCTAATACTTTTCTACGGAGGACAAAGTTAACGCGGGAACGGAAAAAAATGGAGGTTCCCCGGTGTTTCGTAGTTGCGCAGGCGTGGAAATGCAGCGGGAATCGTTTATCAAAAAATTTAGGGGATTTACCCTGAGCGAAATGCGTTTCCTGGAGGAGGAGAATATCCGCTCCCAACGAAACGTATGATCGCATTGCTTTACGTCGTTTCATTGGGTTATTAAACCCTTTTACGTTATGTGAAATTACATGTAACGGCATTGAAGAGACAAATATGGGGGGAGCAGCTAGGAGCTACAATCTCTGTCACAATTAAACAGGGCAATAGAGTGAAGTCAGGGGAAGGTGGGAATTGAAAACCTAGGACACCTGAGCGGCATGCCAATGCACATACATCAATAGATGACCACAGTTTACCTGGAGAAAATGGCAGTTGAAAACCTAGAGCACCTGGGCGGTACACCAATACACGTACATTAACAAATGACCACATTTTACCTGACCTTTCGAGACCTTGATCAAAAAAAAATAGGGAGAAAAAGAAAAAATGAGAAAAAGGGAACCAAAAGGTAGAACTATTCGCAAAAAGAGAGAAAAAAAACAGACAATGAAAAAGAAATCGTAGGAAGGAGGAACCTTCATACAGTCGAACTCGGATTGTACGAAAAAACAATCCAACAAAGATCCCATCCAGTAGGGAGACAGTCTCGGGTATCATCCAGACCCCGTAATTATCCTCTTCAGGGAAAAATCCGAGAAGGGCGCCCAGAGCCCTGGGCGGAGGGGTGGTCGGCGACATCCACCAGGTGGTGTCACCTGTGGCAATATTCTGATCTCGGTTGGATCCAATCGGGAGCTCATCATCCCATTGAGGTCGTAGTGTAAAAACTCAGATGAATTTCGCATTCAAAGTGTGCTTCAATACCGACAGAGGCTCTGCAGTCTCGTGTAGGCCTCACATGGCGGAGTGAGGAGCCGTCGGTCATGGTGGAGGAGTCGGAGAATGTCGTGGTCGACGGTTGTTTAGTGAGGTCTGAGACCATTCAGTCTCCATCCTCTGCGGCGTAAAGGGCCTCTCTCGTGGCGGGGAGGGTCTCACCTCTGCTAGGCCCAGAGCGTGGAGGAAGCGGTCAGCTCTCTGCAGATCTTCCAGTACGTGTGTAGATCCGTGATGGGATACCACAAGTTTGAACGGGAACCCCCAGCGATATCTGATGTTATGTGCAATCAGTTGGTCCGTGATAGGTTTAAAGGAGCGGCGGTTTTGTAGAGTAGTAGGAGAGAGGTCAATAAACAGCTTCGGCATAACGTTATCAATGGATGGCGTTTGCGTTCTAGCGGCTGCGACCACCGCATCTTTTATCCCATAATAGTGGAATCTTGCGATAATATCTCTAGGCCGGTCACCAGGTCGTGGTTTGGGTCTTAAAGCTCTATGTACCCTGTCGAATAAACAGTGTTCCGGGGGGGTATCGGGTAAGAGACTTAGCAGGTACCTGTGCATAAAGTCCTGTAGGTCCGTAACATCTTCTGGAACACCTCTGAGGCGTACATTGTTCCGCCGGGACCTGTTATCCTGGTCTTCTTGTGCCCTCTGTAGTTGGCGAACTTCCTCCGTTAGAGTCTCCAGATGCTGAGCCATATCATTATAAATTTTTACTGAGGTATCGTTTGCTCTCTCTAGAGCGTCCGTTCGGGCCCCCACCGCATCGATTTCGGCTCTCACTGCTACCAGACCCTCCTGTATATCCCCCTTTATGTCAGCGCGGAACGCAGAGAGTAAGCGTTCTATGTCCCCTCTCGTGGCCGGGCCGCTGTCAGGAGAACACGAGGTGGCGGCCGCCATCTTAGGTGAGGCAGCAGGTTCAGGGCCTGGCGTGCGATCGCCAAATAAGGGGTGAAGACGGCCCGGAGGTAAGGATTTTTTTGTTTTTGAGGGCATCTCCAGATACCTGGTGTAGTCCGGGACCCGAGGGGATCACTCAGAGCCAAGGTCGAGCGGGCTGGTTTGCAGAGTTGCTAAAGTAAGCTGGGATGAGTGCGGAGCTCCGGGATCACGCGGCCATCTTGGTTAGCCGCCGGACACGCCCCCCGACAGCAGCTATTCTTACACACTCAAGCTAACTCACTTGTGCTCTTTCATGGTTTACTTACTCACTGTCTCACTCAAACATTACTCGCTCTCACACTCTTTCTTGTGCTGTCTGTCTCTTGTGCGAGCACCCTCTCGCTACTTTATCTTGCTGTCTCGCTCTGTGTTTTTTTCTTTGTTGTCCCTCTCTGCTGTCTCTTTTCTCCCTTTGTGTTTGGATTTCTTTCGATCCCTGTCTCTGCAGTAGCTGGGGGTTTAAGAGTTACAGATTGGAATGGCACTCAGCCCCGCCCTCCCCTCAGCTCACAGTGCAGCAGGGAGGAGGAGCAACTCAGTCGCACATGCACAGTGTGTTTTTTATGCATTATATGTATTGTGCATTATATGCACAGAATGCACACTGATTGGTTAGATCGAAGTGCCTCCTGAGGTGGGTGTGTAAAACGCCAAGAGAGAATAACAGGTAAATATAAAAAAATACTAATACCTAGAATTTTCACCTCTCCAAAAGTTCTCCAGAGTTTCACCTTTCTCTGAATAAACCCTTAAGATTGCAAGTTTACTTGAATTTAGTCCTTTTTACCTGACATTATCTGGGTGTCAAGCTTATTTGATAATTTAATTTTTGTCTTGTCCTACACATTATACAGCGGAATAAGTTGGCAGTGGCATATCGCAGGGAAATCACTCTGAGCAACACGTCACGAGAGGCAGCACCAGACACTTTGACAAGCAAGCGCAATGATTGTTATGCCAGCTATTCATGAAAAGAAAAAAACCTCCACAAAAAGTGGAGGCAGACAATCACCCCACCCCACAAAAGTTAGCGATCTGGGATGGACACTCCTAAGTAGGACTAAACCTGGTAGAAAGACGAAAAACACATGAGTTGAGAGAAAGACTCTCAAAGACAAATAGGAGTGCTAATAAAACATAACTTTTAATAATTATGATAATAAAAATGCACTAATAGCCCAACAATAATTAAAAAACATATACACAGACGTGATAAAGAGCTGAGAAAATTACAACATATTATTTTATAACCAATTGGCAGCCCAGGGATGTGATTTGGCACGGCAGAGAAAAAAGGCAAAAAGAAAAACGGCTTCAAAATTATAAAGCCAAAAATTGGCGAATGCCGAGGCCAAACGTTGGTGAAGACTGCCGAAAGGATAAAAATCCGTATAGATTAGGTCAGCCAATACCGGCTACATAATTTGTACATAGACCGGAGAGGCATCAAAGTCATAGGACGCACGAGGTGTGAATTAGCAGCTATATATTAGAACATTGGGGACTGCAAGTTGAGATAATCAAGGAACGGGAAATGCCAAAATTTAGGAACTGTAATAAACAGCGTTCATTTAGCTTGGCTACCTTGTATTGCAACAACAAGCAGATACACAATGGTACTGCAATGCCAATGAATGGCAGACACCGCAATGCTTTAGAAACAATGTGCTGACCATCGACAGACATAGACGCAAAAACGCCAGGTGCATCACATAGCCCAAAGGGCAAATAATTTAACAATTTGCCCCAAAGGGCTGAAAAAATCAATCGCCTCTCAGCAAGATAGATCACATGACAATTTAAAAGAACGAGACTCGACACGTGTTTCGCCGGTACTCAGACCGGCTTCATCGGGAGTCAGATGAATTGTGATATCGGTGCTAAGTGTGCTGCAGCTGGTTATATACTTTATTAAAGAGAAGGTCACATGAACGAACCAGCCAATCATAAACTAATTAGAAAATAGGATTCCAGGTAATGAAAGAGACGCTGTGCCGATAATACATTGAATAGTGAGAGATCCGTTTATTGGTCAGAAGGAAAGACACATGATGAAACAGGGGACCAATGGATACAGAGGACAACAAAGGAGTTATCAGAGGGATGCCTATTCAACTAGCACCCCCTTGAGTTGTGTACCTAAATAGAGGATAAAGATTCTTAATGAATGTTAGCCCAAAAATGCATGATACCAGATAATAGCCTCAAAAAATGCTAGTAATCAATAAACATAAAGATTATCGGGCATAATTAAATAAATGGGGAGAAGGAAAAACCCTCATTCAAACCAAGTGGAGCCAACGTACGCATCTGGTATATCCAGCGACATTCACACCGGCGTAGTTTTAGATCGAAATCGCCTTTCCTAGGTGATGGCAAAACTGATTCCAAACCACAAAAACGTAGGACTTTGGCATTGCCAGCATGATATTATGCCAGCTACCCTAACAAAATGGCCTCCAGCAATGTGACCGTCATTGCCGACAGCCATTTTTATTATGGACGACAGTAGGGCTGCAACTATGGATTATTTTCATAATCGATTAGTTGGCCAATTATTTTTTCAATTAATCGATTCATCTCATAAAAAAAAAACTTTTTTGTTTACTTTAAAGGAAAATTATGTAAAAAACAAAATGCAAACAAGAAAAAAAAATACCTGCCTGCCCCCCCCAATTTTTTTCGTTAGCAATTTGCGTAGTGTAGGTAAGTTTCGTACGTACATGTAGATTGTGTACGTTTCACACAAAAGGTATGCGAGCGCCTGGTCCGAATGATGGAATGACGTTGAGTGTACAGCTCATGCCCATGTCTGCTTTCTTTCTCAGACAAACATGATGATGTCAGCACTAAAGCAGGGTGGGGGGGCACTGCACGCTCCCTGACCACTATAAACACCCTGACCACTTTAGCTTATTAGTGAGTCCCTTTAAAATAATTTCATGAACAAACTGAGCGGGAGGAGAGTCCTAAGGTGGAGGGAGTGAGTTTGGGCAAGGGACTTGACTTGAGTGTGAGAGGGAGTGGGGTTGGGCATCAGACTGGGCCTGAGAGTGGGAGGGAGTTTATGGGAAGGAATTGGTCCACTGTGAGAGAATGGCAGCTCCAGACCAAAAGGAGGGGTGGCAGGGATGGTGGGGTGATGACACAGGACTCCAGCTCCAAGTAAGGATAAAACACCAGCGTTACAGTGCCCATACCCAGTGGCAGTATCCTAGGGTTTGTGCTATAACACTGCTATTGTTGCAAACTAATTAAAACAAACTAGTTATTTCTGACATAACCCTAGAACAAAATAATACAGAGTAAAGCTGTGGCACGTCTTCTCCAATCAGCTCCAAAGCAGAGTCTGAGGTTATTAATGTTTAACTCAGTCTGACTCTAAACAGTGTGTGCTGTACCAAGTCGATTAACCCTTTCGCTGCTGAGGCTTTTCCCGCCCCTGTGCTGAGGTCATTTTTACCTGTTTTGCGCATCATGTTTAAACGTGTTTTGAAGGCTTATTTTAGTATATGACCCAGACATATTATATATCGTTCTTTCCGTCAGACTCGGTAGATTCATAATATGTCATTATTATATGTATACGTTATGTCATGTCTGTATATTATAACAAAAAATGCAATAAAATATGTATTTTCAATAATTTACAACGTGTAAAGTGTTTTTTTCCACATTTTAACATGCGAGCAATTGCGGTTATATTTTGTATGGGGTGCGCTTGTTAAAAAAATTAGAGATGGGGTCTCGTTACATTTTTTTTTGGGGAAAATGACACTATTTTTAACAAACGCACCGCATACAAAAATCGTTAGTGCAGCATCATTGTTCACATTATAATTGAAATGGGAACAATATTGCTGCATTAACAAACCAAAAAAAAAAAAAAAAATTTTTTTTTTTTTTTTTAAATTTGTTTTTTAAATTTTTTTTTATTTTTATTTTTCATTTTTTTTTTATTTTTACAAAATTTTTCACTTTCATGTTTGGTATCGTTGGAACGGCCATGCTCTGGCCGATCCAACCATACCAAAATTTAACCCCTAGCTGCCACGGATCGGGAGATAGGGAGTTCATTGGAACTCCCTATCTCCACCGTTGGTGGCAGTCAAGGGTTAAGTCCAGGACTGGCGTCATTGTGCTACGCACGATGACGCCAGTCCTCAGGGGAGTTCCCGGAGGCTTGGCCGACATCCAAGATGTCGGCCAGCTCCGGGAAAGGATCGCGAACCGGCGCTTTTCAGCGCCGATTCGCGATCCAGCTCCCCAGGGGTTAATGCCAGGCATCATTTGGAAGGGCAGGCTGTGCCCTTCCAAATGATGCCTGGGTTAACCCCCGCAGAGCCGCCGATCGGGAGGGAGAGAGGTCCGAAGGACCTCCCCCCCTCCCTTTCAGGCGCCTCCTCCGCACATGCGGGGGGGCGCCTGAATTAGGTGTCATCGCGCCCCCGCGATGACACCTAATTCTGGCGGCTGCTGTTCCGGATGCCGGGCTGACATCCAGGATGTCAGCCCGCACCGGAGGGGCCAGCGATCGGCCGGAACTCGGCCGAACGCTGACCCCAATGAGAGGACGCGCTCAGCGCGTCCTCAGCACACCAGCGGGAATGCTGAGGACGCGCTCAGCGCGTCCTCAGCAGCGAAGTGGTTAATCGATAACCGATTAGTTGACAACTATTTCCATTATCGATTAATCTCATTTCGATTAGTTGTCGATTTAATCGATTAGTTGTTTTAGCCCTAGTTGCCAGCATATTACAGACACCACGCTAATACACCAAGGGACCTATTACAAAGTTGGTGCTAACTTAACCAGACCTGTTGTAAACTTACCAGAGCCATTATAGGATATGGTGTTGTTAAGTTGACAACAGCTTCGGTTAAGTTAGCACCAACTTTAGAATATTGCCCCAGCTACGACGGAATAAAGTCTGCCTGTGGCAATATTCTCCCTTAGCAGCTCCCAGTTACTGAAAAAATAAGAATAGGGGTCCCAGTCTTTAATTTAAGGGCTGGGTTGGTATATGGCTATAATGTGGTGAAATGCACACAAGCTGACATATCATAGCAATGTTTTTTCATAAAAAAAATGCTAATTTCCATTACCCATAAATAAAGTAATGCTCAATGAATAGCACATATGTTATGTGCCTTACAAACGGTCACTCTGTGCAAGTAAGAAATAAAAAAGAACTTAAAGACTCTGCTATGGAATTAAATGCAGAACTCGTGGGATTATATTGCAGCCTACCAGATTGTACAAAAAATGCACATTTGCTTTGAATTTCCAAGAGATTTGATATTTATTGTTTCCTGCTGAAACATTTTTACGTTAAAAAGCTGATTAATTGTAATTGAAAGTAATCGGACACTTATACTTTCTCAGAAATCCAGACCACATAGAGGTATTTAAAAGGATCCATCCAGCGGGTGGCACTATAGTACACACAAATTAAAAGTCAAGAATATATTACATTCTTCACGCAAAAACGCATGCGCAACACGTGAATTTGTGCGCCAAGCGTTAAACGTTTACGCGCGCAAATCACTGCTGGAATTACAATCCTCGTGCATTTTTTCATCCGTCGAGCATTAGCAATAACGTGCGTAAACCGGATGCGCACAAATGCTCACGCAGTACCGTTGTGCGCAGAAATCAGTGTGCGCACTGTTTTTTTCTCGCGATTCAGCCAATCAGAATTAAGAACCAAAATTATCTCACGTTAAGAAATTGCGCCTGCCAAAGTCAATCTGAGCATATATGCTGCATCAATAATAAATGCACACACAACTTCTCCATTTTATTGCCTTGGTATGAGTAGAATGTGTAACTATACTTTGCTGCATTTTTTTTTTTGGGCTGGTGTATTTGGTTTCGGCCAGGTTGATAGAGTTTGCCATTAACACCAGCTTTTAGGAGTTGCTAAAATTATGCGCGCAAAGGCTGTGCGTTAAATCCTGCGCATAGATTGTAATACCATCCTCGTACCAGCGTACATTCGCATTTGCGCTCACAATGTTAAGTATAGGACGTGCGCAGTACAGTAAGCTCACGCTGCGTTTGTGCAGGTTCACCCGAGGTAGACGATTACACGCGTTTGTTGCACTGACAATGTAATACGCCATTCGGTGCATAGGGTTTTACCCTTCGCGTGAATGCATTTTTGCGCCGGCGCAAACGTTTGGCAAAGATTGTAATTTAGCTCATAGTGTGTACAGTACCAACGCAACATCACATTCGCTCAAAGCACCCCCACACGCGGTGCTGAAAATAGGTGCAGTAAAAACAAAAAGAGAGCATATAGTGATCACGCCAGCCAAACGGCACTCGCATATACCATTGGAGTCCTGACAGCTTGTGGGACTTCCTGGTGTATTAGCTACAAAAGTAAGCACAAACATGAAGAACGCATCACAGCGTAAAAATGTAACATGTTTTAATACAATATAAAATATAGATGGAACCACTCACAAAGCAAGTGACACACAATGCATAACATATGGGTGCAAAAACAGCATTTGATATCGCATTTTATATTCACCACACCGCTGGAGCCGATAATGAGGACAACCTCCGCATTCGACCGGGAACTCAAATGGTCAAAATGTCAGGTATTTAGTGTCTCAAATCAGCCAATCACAGTCACCAGATCTCAATACAATAGAGCAGGGCTCAAAATTTCAAGTCCCAAGCTACTAGCTAGGCCTTAAGAGTTACTCGCCACTAGTTGCCCCACCTAACCCTTATCCTGCCCTGCATCTGCATTTCCACTCGCACTCATGTAATTTCCACTCGCCAAATGCGAGTAGGCGAGTGGAAATTTTGAGGCCTGCAATAGAGCACCTTTGGGATGTGGTAGAACGGGAGATTCGTATCATGGATGTGCAGACGACAAATCTACAGCAACTGTGTGATGCTATCATGTCAATATGGAGCAAAATCTCTGAGAAATGTTTCCAACACCTTTTTGAACCTATGCCATGAAGAATAAAGGCAGTTCTGAAAGCAAAAGGGGGTCCAACCCGCTACTAGCAAGGTATATCTAATAACGTGGCCGGTGAGTATAATTAATATATATAAACAGACCCAGGATGCAAAAAAGTGAGACCGACAAGTCATTTGCATGTCTTACCCAGAATTCCTTGCTGCATATGGGGTATGTAACACAGGAGCTCTGGGATGCAGTTCTTTGAATTGCTGTGATGTGGAAATGGCTTCTGCAATAATAAACCTTATTGGTTATTGCATGGAGGCTTTTTACTGATTTGCCCTACAGGTCCAAGCATCCAACTGCAACTGGTCATGCCTAGCTTCTGCTGATGAGGGTCCAATAAACCCGAAACAGCGCTGTCCAGGAGTGGCTTTGACCAGTTCAGGGTGTGTGGAAATTTTAAAAAAATCTACTTGTCCAACGGACTAAGTAGTAGTCCAATCTACTTGTCCCTCAAGATGATCTACTTGTCCTGATAATTTCAACAACATAGTGTTTAAATAGAGGTCTTTATTCATAACAGCCTAGAGAGGCAGCGTCAGATACATGTGATGAATAAAGACCTTTATTTAAACACTATTTTGTTGTGTGTATCTATGTATATGTATGTATATATGTGTGTGTGTGTATATATATATATATAAATAAATATATATATACACATTGCAGCCCTGTGTGTGTGTGTATTTACATATATACACATGTATGTACCGTGTGTGTATACATACACATTGTATACACACACATGGCTGCAATGTATGTAAATACACACACGCAGGGCTGCAGTGTGTGTATACATATATATGTATATAAATGCATACATACACACTGAGGGTTGCAGTGTGTGTGTGTATACATACAGAGTTTTGAAGTGTGCGTGTATATATATATATACACACACACATTTCAGAACTCTGTATATATACAAACACATTGCAGCTGTGTCAAAACTCAGTATGTATACACACACACTGCATTTACATTAGGGATGTGCGTTTCGGGTTTCGGATGCGGCCGAATTTCCGAAAATTTTTAGATCCGAAAATGGCAGATCCGAAAAGTATTCCGAGCCGAAACGAAATATTTTCGGAATTTTCGAATGGACTTGAAATGTGTCAAATCGAAATTTATTGCTTTGAAACGAGGAGAACAGACGTTCCGAAAAAATGAAAATTTCCGAAATTACGAAAAGTCGATACAAAAACTAGCAAAGTGACACGAAAATACGAAAAACGGTCGATATTTCGAAAGCATGTACAATTCCGAAAAACGAAAATTTCCGAAATTACGAAAAGTCGATACAAAAAACGAGCAAAGTGACACGAAAATACGAAAAATGGTCGATATTCCGAAAAAAAATGTACACGAAAAACGAGTCGAGCCGAACCGAATCGAAACAGAAATCGGTCGAAACGAGCCGAATCGAAAAGTTTAAAAATCCGAAAAATCGAACCGAATCGAACCGAAAAAAAAAAATCGGTGCACAAGCCTAATTTACATACACACACATTGCAGCCCTCAGTGTGTGTATATACATACATTGCAGCCCTCAGTGTATATAATTATACACACTGAGGGCTGCAATGTATGTATACACACACACACTGAGGGCTGCAATGTGTATATATATATATATCAGCCCTGTGTGTATTTACATACATACACATTGCAGCCCTGTGTGTATACACATAATGTGTATGTATACACACAGGGCTGCAATGTGTATGTATGTAAATACACACAGGCTGATATATATATATAACGATCCACTGCATACCAGTGGTGTATTTAGGTTTTGTGCTGCCCTAGGCCTGACTAAACTCGTGCACCCCCTAATTTTAAATTTGACGCACCCTTCCTGTCAAGGGCACACCTCTTCCTGGTTAATCCCCACCTTTCTCTTTAAGCTCCACTTTTCCTCTTAGAGTTCCGCCTTTCCTTCTTTTATATTAAAAGTGGATAAAGTGCTACTTGTATATTTTGTATCATTTCAAATGTATCTATTGAGAAAAGAAAATTTATGAAATGTTTTCAATCAAGCATTTTTCAAAGAACAGCCACGCATGTCAAGTAAACGGGATCAACAGGCGCTCTAATTGGTTGAACAATAAAATCCACAGAAACGTGCACTGCATATGAGCGTATCAAGAGCTGCACAGCATAAACCCACAGAAATGGGCACTGTGTATGAGCATTCAGAGTGCCAGCAATAAAAAACAAGAATGTGCAGTGTGTATGAGCATATCAAGAATGCACAGCAGGGGCGTGTCCGGACCGCTGAGCTTAATGGCTGCCTGTTAGCTGGGCTCTCCAGGGACTCTCACCTTTCAGCAGCACAGCTTCATTTTAAAGCGACATGGGCAAGCACAAAAGGCTCACCCAAGCCCCTGGAACCCCAGAGGAACGCCACAGCCCACCTCACAGTGGGATTCGTGGCTATTTTCCACCGCATTCGGGAGCACAGGTTCCGCAGGGGGAATCCAAGATGGCGGCCGGGCCGGCTACACACGAGGGGCCTAAGATGGCGGCCGCTACTACACACCGGCGCCACACTCCCCAGCTTCACCCGGCGGCAGCTGGGAACCGCCGCCAGATGTCCTGCAGATTATGCGGGCCCTGCCAACCAGAGATGATCTCGCAGCGGCCACCAGAGAACTGCACCATTCCCTCTCAGGGGAAATACAGCAGGTGAGACAAGATGTCCTAGGCCTCACCCAGCGTATAGTGGCGGTGGAGGGGGTACACCAGGCACAGGCGGACGCTATTCAGGCCCACTCCACACAGTTAACCCTGCATCACACTTTACTTCAAACTCTCACCAGACAACTTGAAGATCTCGAAAACAGGGGCAGGCGTAATAACATTAGAATACGAGGCCTGCCTGAAAACGAACGCGATTCGGATGATCTACACCGCATCCTCACCAACCTATTTAATTTTCTACTGCAAAAAGCGCCGGATGCTGTAGTGGAAATGGAGCGCTGGCATCGCGCCCTAAGATCCGGGGCCCCCCAGGCAGCCCCCTCGTGACGTCATTTGCTGTCTCTTACGGTTTAGCGTCAAGGAGGCTATCATGGCTGGGGCCAGGAATAAGTCGGCCTTACGATTTGAAGGAGCGAAAGTGGAACTCTTTCAAGATGTATCCTTACTCACTTTACATTCTAGGAGGGCACTTAAACCCCTAACATCGGCCCTACAACAAGCGGGATTACAATATCGGTGGATCTACCCGGCAGGATTACAAGTACGCACTCCTCAAGGCCCAGTTACGGTGTGTGGTGGTGACGAACTGCCTGAATTTCTCTCCACGCTGAATCTACCACCGATACTATCTGGAATGGCCTGACCCAATACGGTTTCTCACTTCTGCTACGCAGAGGCCTCAACGGGTCCCCCGACAGCGCAGAACACCACGTGGTGCCGCCGCTGACGGACGGTTCGCACAGTTCGATTCACAGGAGGCTTGAGGATTGCACGTCGTCCTTCTGTTACATGGCACAATCGTGGAGAGAACATCTAATGGCAGGTTTGAATACCCCGCGCTATTGTTCGTACAGCTCTGGTGGAGCGAGGTACATTATGTAGACACTGCGTGTGGTGTCCTTCGTTGCCTCTGGCTGCCATTGAGACATCTGCGGTTTCGGGGATGGATGGCTCCCCTCTACGTGTTCTTTGCATACAAGTCTGCCACGGAGAGGAGGCTATCTGACGGCCCCAGCGGACCTGCGCTGTGGTCTTTGCAAATTTTGGAGAACGTCATACGCCGAATATATATCTGCTCCTTTGCTCTCCCTTTCCCGCATTTTTCGCCTGGAACGGCTGTGTGGTTTTTTATTGCACCATTAACAGTACTTCTCAACAAGACACAATAATTATGGTCGTTCGACAGCGGGTGAGATTCGCCTGGAGACTCTGGTTTTGTAATTTGTAAATTTTTCTTCTCTTTTATTGCAGATTATTGTTGCGCTTATATTACTCTCATGTCAGGATACGTTCCCCTGGGGTATTAGCCCACTCCGGAAGGAGTTGTTTAGGCGGGGCATCTCTCCGCTTCGCTCTGAGCGTCGCCTGGGATTTACACCCCGCTTTGGGCACACGCTCGCGGTATTTTGTTCAGGTTTAATTGTTTTCTTTTTGTATTCACCCCCCTCCTTCCTTACCCGTTCCCCTTGGTACACCCACTTCGGGTTCTTGTATAAGGGTTAACTATCATGGCATACCAGCACAGACCATTGCTCATACGCTCTATTAACGCTGGAGGATTGAACATACCTGCTAAGAGACATATTGCTTTACGGGACTTTGCTAAGGCTCAAGTCTCGGTGGCTCTTATTCAGGAGACACATTTTTTGTGTGACAAGGCACCGGCACTCCGAAGCGCTTCATACCCTCTGGGGTTTTTTGGTAATTACAGGGAGGGTAAATCCCGAGGGGTGGCTGTTCTGTTTGCTAAGCATGTACCATTCCAATTGTTGGCCACAAGGCGGATGATGAAGGCAGATATGTCATGGTCAAAGGCACTATTGGAGAACAGCTATACACCTTCGTTTCTATTTATCTCCTAATCGCAGACAACACATAGCCCTTAAGAAGATCATGTCTGTGGTCACTGACTTTCAGGACGGCAACCTGGTGGTGGGAGGTGATTTTAACCTTCCACTGGATCCTAAGCTTGATACCTCACGCGGGTCTACCTGTGTTCCGTTGTCGGTCATCCGCTCGACACGACTAACATTACTGGACTCCACCCTGACGGATTGCTGGAGGGCGTTACATCCCTCCACCAGGGACTATACGCACTACAGCACTCTACATAAATCATATTCCGCATTGACCACATCTTTCTCCCATTCGCACAATCATCTTATTAGATACGCCTCAATTGGCTCACAGACATGGTCTGACCATTGCCCGGTAGATGTTGAACTCAACTCATGCTTGTACAGACCTAAGGCGTCCCATTGGCGGCTGAATGAAACCCTGTTGTCTGACCAGTTGGTACTCTCCGGCCTAACGGAAGCGGTATCTCAGTACTTTACAGACAACTCAGTTCCTGACGTCACTCCTCCCTTGCTGTGGGAAGCCCATAAAGCCACAGCAAGGGGATATCTCATTAAACAAGGGGCTCGCATTAAGAGGGAGCGCATAGCACGACAGGAGGATTTGACGGCCCAGATCCGCATATTGGAAGCCTCTCATAAAGCCACTAGCTCTGAGGAGGACTATGTGCGGCTCTCGGCGCTTAGAGCAGATTTAAACTCACTGCTAAATATTAAAGCCCAGAGGTCCTTTACACACTATAAACATCTATTTTTTGAACACGGCAACAGATGTGGCAGACTGCTAGCCAGAGTTCTACGCAAAAACGCAGTTCAACTTACATTTCTAAAATCACGGACAGGTTGGGGGGGAAGCACTCTCTGCCTTCCTCCATGCTGGAAGTGTTTCGTTCCCATTTTCATACACTATATAATCTAGACAAGACGACACCACCTACATCCACCTTGACACATAAGATTGAGACGTATCTGCAATCCATGTTAAACGCAAATTATCGATAGCGAACAGACAACTTATAGAAGCCCTATTACGGATGAGGAACTTCGCATGGCCATTACTGACACCCCCACGGGTAAGGCTCCAGGCCCTGATGGCTTGTCGCTTTTATATTACAAAAAACTTCTAGAAACGTTGATACCACAATGGTTATCTGCATTCAACTCCCTCACGCAGGGTGGGTGCCTCCACCCCGCCACACTTACAGCCACGGTCACCCTACTCCCAAAACCAGGAAAGGACCTGGATCAATGCAGTGATTACAGACCTATATCGCTGCTTAATCAGGATGTCAAGCTGTTTGCCAAGGTGCTGGCCACCCGACTTAAGCCGTTCATCCCTGGTTTGGTGGCATGCGGATCAGACGGGCTTCATTCCTGGGAGGGAGGCGAAGGATAGTACTGTAGGGCAGTGAACTTAAATACGATCCACCACGTCTAACACACTGCTCTGCTTTTTTGCTCTTGTCCACTGACTGTGACAAAGCTTTCGACCGGGTACGCTTGGGATTTCCTATTTCGAACTCTGTCACATATGGGACTGGGGGAGAATATGATTCTCTGGATCCGGGCATTGTACACGCATCCTTCAGCCCGCATTAATGTTAATGGGGTCCTGTCTGACTCATTCCCCATTTCAAATGGTACCAGACAGGGTTGTCCCCTCTCGCCTCTCCTGTTCGCGTTATCTCTTGAACCCTTTTTACAAGCAGTCAGGGACGCACCGGATATAGCCGGATTGTGGGTGGGTAATACTGAACATCGGCTGGCTGCATATGCCGATGATTTATTATTTTTTGTGCGCTCCCCTAAGGTCACCCTGCCTACTTTGCTGCGTATGTTTGCCGACTATGGAACTCTGAGTAATTTAAAATTGAATATGGATAAGTCCGAAATCATGCCTGTCCTCATTCCCTAAAGAGGCGCTAGCTCTGCAATCTTCGTTCCCCTTTAAGTGGTGCCAGGGCCAACTTAAATATCTGGGCACTTTTTTGACCCCGGACACTAATGACCTTTACCGAGCTAATTTCCAACCACTTTTAGCCTCTCTTGAACTAGATTTACGCAGATGGTCTCTCCGCATATATCGTGGTTCGGTCGCATTAATACTATAAAAATGTCAGTTTTACCCAGGATATTGTATCTGTTTCAGACACTGCCTATTAGCTTACCACGACTCTTTTTTAAACGACTAAACTCCATGTTCCGCACTTTCGTGTGGAATGGTAAAGCGCCTCGAGTTAAGCTTAATCTGTTGACTACACTCGCTCCATGGGCGGCATGTCCATGCCACACATTTGGCACTACTACTGCGCGACTCATATGCAACGCCTAGTGGAATGGGGCAAAACACATCACCTAAATTGTGGGTGGGAATTGAAAAACGGTTTGCGGGCGATAACTTAGCTGTCTTGCCATGGATGCCTCGAAATTTGGCAAGCCCCCTACACTATGCGCTCCCAACTACATTGGCCACGCTTTCCGTCTGGCGCTCCCTGCAGACTAAGCTACCGGTGGCTCCTTATCCCTCCCATTGATGCCACTGCAACATCTACCGGTATTCTCTAGGCACCTCATCCCTACGGCTCCTACAGCAGACCCCCCTCCCCGCTCCCGCGTCATTTCCTAACGGCTGGCGCGCAGGTGGCGGAAGATCAACTACCATATAGCCGCCCATTAGGATTTCTGGGTAAATTCCACCTCCATCGGCTCATATCCTACCTGGGCTCGCTGGCACCGCTAGATAAATATTGTAGACCCCTCACGATATTTGAAACCATCTCGCATCGAGGGACAACTCCCCCACACAGTATATCACTTTTCTATGGCCTCCTCCAATCACTTTCTACACCTCCGACTCAGTTCTGTGGCAAATGGGAAGCCTCCTTCCGTATCACTTTAAAGGATGAGGACTGGTCTAAGATCTACACCCTTGCTCACTGTTGCACCCCCTCCACTAGGATACAGGAAGTCAATTATAAAATATTATATAGATGGTACCGCACACCGGACAGATTAAGTCACTTCTCAGGCGGGGGTGGAGATCTGTGCTGGAGATGCAGTGCGCCACACGCGGACCACTACACATCTGGTGGTCATGTCCGAAAGTGCAGTTATTCTGGGAACGTATACATGAATACGTGTGTAAGCTGGTGGAGCCCTCTCCTCCATTTACGCCGGAATTTTATCTGTTACACCACATCTTGCAGCATCTCAGGCTATAAAAAATCTATCATTCCATGTCTGTTACATGCTGCACGGCTCACGATCCCCAGATTTTGGAAACAAGATATCACCCCCCACTTTCGGTATGGTTTGATGAAATGGAGTGCATTCGGGGGTAGATGAACTCACTTTTCGTGCCGAGATCGCTACGCGGAGTATTCTGCAAAATGGTATTATTGGCTATCAGATATACGCAGAATCCCATGAACCCTTTACAACTCTTGCATTGTGTCATCAGCCTGGGAACTCTGTTTTGTGTTTATACCCTGAGTCCTTATGGCTCTCCTTCCCTGTATTATTGTCTCACCCCTCTTTAAAGTTATAACTTTCATATGTATCATTACTTTGAACTGGGCGACTTTGGCCCTCTTTATTGTTGGCCTGCTATTTGTTATATGCCTGGTAACGTGACGCGCAATGTTTTCCTTGCATTTCTGTAATATGCCTTATTTTGAATAAACTTGAATATGCAAAAAAAAAAAAAAAAGAAACTGCAAGCAATATAAACTCACAGTATGTGCGTGTGTATGAGCGTAATCCCGAGCTCCAGGGAATAAATCACAGTAATATGGCAGTGTGTATACAGAATCCGCAGCAATAAAACTCCAGAATGCAATGTTTGGTGTGTGTCAGCGTTCAGATCCACAGCAATAAATCCAGCAATGCAATGTTTGGTGTGTGTCAGCGTAATCAGAATCCAAGCAATAAAACTGCCCAGCAATGTAACTGTGCGGTGTGTATGAGTGCATGATCCACTGCAGTAAAATCCCAGCAACCGAGTGTATATGAGCACACAGCAATTATGCTGTGGAGCAACTTGTCAGCAGTGGGTGCCACTGCAGAGGGTGCACTGTAGGCTTTGATTCCCTTCCCGGTGGGTGTTCAGTCCAGAATAGAGTCTGTGTTAACGAAAGGGCGGGCCAGCTGCGCGCGTGCGTTTCAACGTGGTTCAGCCAGGTCATGTGGTACTGAGACTCAGAGAAATGGCAGTGAAATGCCTGATGTTCGGTGGTTTCAATCAGCAGGTTTATTCAGGCGAACCCCATAGGTTTCAATGTTAAAAATATTCCTGTTTTTATGCAATATCTAATAAATCATTTATTATTTTAATCTGCAGTAAAAAGTCTTTACTTATTGATTTTTTTTAGTACCTTTTAGTCATTTTTCTGATTTTTTTTGGGCAAAATACCCCCCCTTTTTTTTAATAGCAGTTTTTCTTTTTTCTGTAACAGAACTTTTTATTATCAATCATAGGATCTAAATTCCAGACATTTTCGTTCAGTAGTTCTTTTGAAAACAGCAGGCCACGGGTTTGCGGTGGCAGCATTCAGCGGCCGACTCCATGCACTTTGGGGACCCTGCGGTGAATGGTGAATTCACTGCAGGGTGGGGAAATTTTATTCTCCTAAGTGCAGGGAACTACAGAACACCAAAAAGTTGGCGTCATTTCAGTGCTCTGTGAGTAACCCATTTAGTGGTGAGGTTTTTTGCTGCCCCCTGGAAAGTGAAATTGAAAGTGTAAATTAGTGAAATCTCAATGTATCCTTCCTGGTAAAATACTTTGCAAAAGTAAAAAAAAAATAAAAAAAATTTTAGGGGTGGGGCCACCCAGTGCGGGCCGCCGCCCCCTGGAAAGTGCCGCCCTAGGCCTGGGCCTAGTCGGCCTAGGCCAAAATACACCAGTGCTGCATACAGCACTCTCCATCAATACTGTTCATTGCCTGGTGAAATCCATTTAAAAGTATAAATATGGACAATAGAGGATGCACTCACGGTCTTCCAAAAAAGATAAAATCTTTAATTCAAAACTCACATGAATATCGGCGTTTCGGCTCAACTGAGCCTTTTGCAAGATTCTTATCTTGAAAAAGGCTCAGTTGAGCCGAAACGTCGATATTCATGTGAGTTTTGAATAAAAGATTTTATCTTTTTTGGAAGACCGTGAGTGCATCCTCTATTGTCAGATATATATATATATATAAATATGGACACTGAGGGTAGCCGTGTGTGTGTATATACACACAGGCATGTTTCAGACCTCAGACCAGACATGGGACAGGCCCCTGCAGTTTACCACGTTTCGTACCTTCTACTGAGTGCCGCGGGCAAAGTCTCTCAGCGGCCACTCGTTGCTAAGCCCCCAGCAGCGACCTCGCGAGATTGCTCCCAGCGCGATCTCGCGAACTCCAAGATCTCGCGAGATCGCGCCTGGGGGCTTCCCAATGAGCGGCCGCTGGAAGACTTTAGGGGTTATTCAGAGAGCGTGAAAAACAGGAGAATGACTAGAGAATGACTGGAGAATGAAAAATTCTAGGTCAAAATAGCCGATTTGGAAAGTGAGATGAAAGGGAGAATTTTTCTGGTTTGGCTATTTTGACCTAGAATTTTTCATTCTCCAATCATTCTCCAGTCATTCTCCTGCTTTTCACGCTCTCTGAATAACCCTGTTTGCACGCGGCGCTTGTTAAAGGGTATGAAACGCGGTAAGCTGCTGGGGCCTGTCCGAATGCCGTTAGAGCGTTCAGACAGCCACCCCAGCCCCTCAGATGCCGGCAAGCCAGCTCAATGCTGGCTTCTGATATTGGGGGTGTCCCTGGAATTAGTCCGCAGTCCGGCGGGCTAATAGCTCGCCGGACTGCATCTAAAAAAAAACTACTCGCCCGGCGCCCAGATCTTCATGTCCCGGGCGTCGGGCGATACAATTTCCACACCCCTGCAGTTGCATAAACCTGATCTCTGCTTTAAAAAAAGCCATCTAGTATGGCATGGCATTGATTGAAAGGTTTTGTGTAATAACAGACCCAGGATGCATAAAAGTGAGACAGAGGTCATTTGCATGTCCTACCCAGAGTTCCTTGCTGCATATGGGGAATGTAGCACAGGAGCTCTGGGATGCAGTTCTTTGAATTGCTGTGATGTGCAAATGGCTTCTGCAATAATAAACCTTATTGGTAATTGCGTGGAGGATTTTTATCTTATTTTTTTGCCCTCCACCACAACTCAAATATGTACTATATATAGTGTAAATTTGGTAAGCCTTGTTAGTCCAGATGCCAAATTTAGAGTATAGCAGTACGTATTGATATTAACGTACATTTAAAAGACAAGCTTTGTGTAACCGCTTCTTATTCAGGTTTAGCATCAAGACCTGAGGGAGAGGTTATACTCTTGAAAGCTTGTCTTTTAAATGTAACCTTAGTCCAATAAAAAAGGTATCACTACATACTGCTATACTCTGCTTTTTATATATGCATATCCTACCCAGAGTTCCTTGCTGCATATGGGGAATGCGGCACAGGGGCTCTGGGATGCAATTCATCGAATTGCTGTGATGTGCAAATGGCTTCTGCAATAATAAACACACTATGTATATATATATATAGTTGTGTTTATTATTGCAGAAGCAACTTGCACATCACAGCAATTCGATGAATTGCATCCCAGAGCTCTTGTGCCACATTCCCCATATGCAGCAAGGAATTCTGGGTAGGATATACAAATGACATCTCTCTCACTTTTATGCATCCTGGGTCTGTTATTACACAGAACCCTAAAATCAATGCTATGCCACACTGTGGCTTTGTAGCAAAGATAAGGTTATGCAACTGGTCAAAGCCACTCCTAGGACAGCGCTGTTTCGGGTTTGTTAAACCCTCTTCCATTAGGAGCTAGGCATGATGACCAGTTGCAGTGGATGCTTGGACCGTAAGGTAAATTAGTTTCTACAAGGGTTGTGGTGGAGGACTAAAAGTGAGATAAAAAGCCTCCACACTATAATTGTGTTTATTAATGCAGAAGCCACTTGCACATCACGGCAATTCTCCTTGGTCACATTCTCCATATGCAGCAAGGAATTCTGGGTAGGATATGCAAATGAAATCTGTCTCACTTTTATGCATTCTGGATCTGTAATTACACAGAACCCTAAAATCAATGCTATGCCACATACATATATATATAAGATGAAAAAGGAAGGGACCAGGCACTCAATTCCTATGCTCTGTGGCGTGGGTGGGAAAACCCACAGCAAATGCTAGAGGCCCGGGTGCTAAACTCCCTGATAGAGATTATACAAAGAAATGAAGAATGGTGGGAGGCACCATTTTCAAGGTGGAAAAAGGCCCGCTATTTTTGGGCCGAAACGTCATGTCTACAATAAATTAATTATTTTTATTTAGTCCCGGAGTGCCTCCCACCATTCTTCATTTCTTTATATATATATATATACACACAGTGTGTGGGCAAAACTGTATATTAGAATTGTAAATTAGTTGGAAGCCTAACTGAAACATAATAAGGTTGTAAATGTCAGACAGTGTCGGTATAGGGCTTGGGGTTAGGGTTAGGGTCGGGGGTTGTGGTTTACAATGCTTAAAACAGTTGCAATGGGTCACACATAATTTACAATGCTAAAATACAGTTTTACCCAGTTTGTGTACACAATGTGTGTGTCTATACACATACAGTGTAAATATACACGTTAGTATTTATAAAGCATGTGTCTATGATGATCTCCCCTTCACTGTGCAGCTGCAGTCGGTCTGGAAGGGGTTAATGGGCCGGATGAACCTCGGCCAATGGCAGAGCACGGAGTCCTCCCCCAACCAATTAGGCAGTGAAAGGACGAGGAACAGGAAGTGTGCGCGTAGAGAAAGATGAGAAGAGAGGAGCTGGAGCTGGGAGTCAGGGGCTCGGTATATGTGAGTATCCGGCTATTATCACCCTGCCCGAGCAGGAGGGGCTCACCCTGGGAATGCCGGGAGCTCCCCTTCACTCACTCAGCCTGAGGGTGTGTATAGTTGAAAGTACCGGCTGCCTGCGCTCCATGGTGTGTTAACCCACCGCCCCCCCCTCTCCTCATAGCCAGCGTGGGGCTTCTCTGGCTGGCAGTCACGGGAGTGGCAGTGTAACACCCAATACATAACCTCCTTGCCATCCCTGGTGGTTTGGGTGGAAGCATTGTGTGGTGTTTACTCTGAAACCAGTTGAGTCCTGTCTGGTGCTTCGTGTTATCATGGTGGTTGTTGGTGTTCCCTTTGTTCTTTTGTTAAAAGGTTTGTCTGTTATTTTTCTGTAACTTCCACATAGCACAGGTAAAAAAATATATATATATCTCCAGAGTGAAGTGAAGCCTCTTGTGTTTCTTTGTTACATCTGACTGCATATAGTCAGGTCTCCACAAACTGAACTCCTAAGTGTTTTGAACTACATTTACCATGATGCTTCACGGCAAATGTTTTTAAGCACCTTGGACGCCACAAGGCTAAAATTTGGTTTCTTATTCAGAAACAAAGCAAAATGATAGTTCATATAAGTAGCTGATGATTTTGCCGGGTTACATGTTGCTGGGCCACTGACTTTATGGCTTCTCATAAAGTTGGATGGCCTTCTATTAAAAAACGTATTTCTAGCCTGCCCCAATGGTCAGCTTGTTGTCCAAGAGCTCCTCCTACTGTATGAGCTTCCATGTTGAAATCAGTGGCCTGTTGGCATTTAACCCTTTAAAAATGTTGCTTATTCAAAACGATCGGTGTCCGTGGCACGGCTTCTGGGCCAGGGTAAAGATAACTGGTTTTAATAGAGGGCACCCAACTCTAAAGTCATGTTGAAATCAGTGGCCCAATGGCATTTAGTCCTCTTTAAGACACCAGTTACGTATATGAACTATTTATCTGAATAAGAAGCCGACTTCAGCCTAGTGTTGACGCCTGTGTCACTGACAGCCGATCTGATGTATAGTTTATTCAGGGATGGGCAAATCCTACTGCCTGACTCCTGGGGCTGGCAGGTGTTTTTTTTTTTTTTTTTTTTGGGGGGGGGGTTTCCCCTCCCCATTCAGTCATGGGCAAGCAATACGGTTCGAGCGGATACCAGAGTTTTGGCTGCTCAGCATCTGCGTGCTTCCTTTATCTTGAAGTGCTTCCTTTATCTTGAAGGCTCCAGCCTTGTGTGACCATGCGTGGAGTGTCCTGAGGATTCCCTCTTCAGAGGATGCTAAATGCCCATCCTATTGTGTCCCTGCTTGGTGCCAATCTGGCTCAGAGCAGGGATATCAGCCCAGCTCACTCTGTGGGACTGCCACGGGTGTCATCAGTTGTGCGCGATGACATCGCGAATGGGGATTCCCCTTCTGACTGGCAGGGGAATCCCAGAGGAGATGCAGGGGTTCTTTTGGATCCAATTGAGGTATCGTTGGAAAGTACAGAGTCTGGCCTTTCCAATGGCATCCAACGTGACCACATAATTTGGAAATCTAATAAAAAAATATATATTTTTTTTCTTTTTCTAAAAGCAGCATCCTCCAATGCCACTGCACTAAAAAGTTCCTTTTGGCGCAGTATACAAATAGTATTGTGACTTTGTGCACAGATACAAAGAGTCCATGCAATAAAACCTCTGCTTCAGATGCTCGTGCAAATATGTAATACGTTTTAGGTGTTGGGCTACTAGTCCGGGCAAGTTACTATGGGCACATCCACAAAGTCTCAAGCCCTGTTCCTGTCTCCTGAAAACTGTCCTCTTCCAATAAAACTGATGACTGCCACGTTAAACCTGTCCAGTCCCCATTATAACTAATTCTGTCTCTGAGTAAGAGCTGACTAAGACTGGAGCCGCACGCGCGCACTAAATGCCTCCTTTGTGATGTGCATCATGACGTTGTCATAGAATTTTGATGAATCATATAGGGAACAACACACAACGTATGTGCATGCCTTTTTGCGCACATTAGAATGGATGCGGGTCTTTGGTCTTTGTCAAAATGCTAGGATGCCTGTCGAGACGACATGTCTATGGACATGATGCTTTCTGTGTGGGGGGGGGGGTACAGGACATCAGACAAGTGCTCATCTGATGTCCCACACGTATGGAGGAAACGGAGGCTACAAAGCACAACGACCTCAGTTTCCATATTTCTTTTTTATCTTAAACGATAGAATTCATACGCTGTGTTTGTTGGGGTGTGCGGATTGTCCACAAGTACATCTGTGAAAAAGTATGTCGGTTACAAGTACAACAGACATGGTGGCCTCACAGAACCAGGTCAATGCAGTAAATGTTTTGAAAAGGTATTTTTTTTTTGGCTTTTCCAAATGTGTTAATTCCATGTGTCTATACAGTGTCTCATATTTGCAGCTTTCTATAATCTTTTCGGTTTCCAACACAACACCTACTTGCATAGAAAACACTTAATAATTCAGAGAAATTTCAGTGTCCTAGTTCGGCGTACTTCGCTGCGCTTTTGACTATTTTCAGTTGGCCGAACCTGCAGTGAATTCAGTATTCATGGCAGGGTCCCCCAAAGTGCGCCGAACTGGTAAAACAAAAAAACGGAACTCTGCCATTTTAAAAGACGTCTGAGACTAGGGTCAGACGAGCGTGATTTCTACGGACTGTACGTCTGTGCACACGGACGTACGTCAGTACGGAAGACACAGTAGTGGTCAGACAGTCCTTTTATTCACTGACGTATATTTTGACGGATGTAGGAGGGAAAATAAATTAAAAAGCAAAACCATTTTGTCCGTGAAAAATGCTGGACGTATAAATGCAGTCCGTATGACCACGTTCCATCACTCACACACAAAGCTATGCAGACGTTGCGGACGCAGCGCACTTTGTGCGGCCGTTCTAGGGGTTGTACGTTCTTGCCTGCCTTGCGTCCGTGGGCCGTGGCCGTTGTGTGTCCGCAGTTCAGTGCGGACGTACTTCGTGTAACGGGCTCTGATGGGCTTCCTGTCATGCTATCACGGACGTACTTTTAGGCGCAATCACGGACGTGAACACTACGCTCGTCTGACCCCAGCCTGCCTTAAACAGAAAAATTGATATATATTTTAAAACCCACTTTTTTAAATACATTAAATCCTATGTGATCTGCCTGTTTTTTAAACCTGTCGAACAGAAACCCTGACAATCTGGGCATCTTGGTGCTCTCAGAATAACCCCTTTTGATGTTTGCGTACATGTATAATCTCTCTTGATATGCTTGTGCAGTGATGAGGCCGTATTGCCTGGGTGTAAATCGCAATGTCCTGTGTAACTGGCTATAAATAGGTGACTGGCTATGAAGGTGCTGTGACCGGCTCTGACTGTTCACAGCACATGCTGCCAGATCAGGTCATGTCTGCAATTATTCACTTCATTCCTTCCCACATAACAAGGATTATGAAGTGATTGCTCAGTGTTGAATGATTACTTTCCGCGTTTTTGTTGACGTTTTATAGTGTGCAATTTCTGTGGCCTGGCTCACCGTGCCCAGCTAGGTATAAAGTGCTCTAAAATGATCTGCTGAAAGAGCTCTAGGATTCAATTTACGTATATGTCTGTTAGTACAGATCATGGTAAGGTTTTTTTCTTTATGTAACGGAGCTCCTTTTACCCCAAGGGGGTGTGTCTTTTTTTGCTTCCCTCGTATTCCATAGCTGGTTTGATACAGGAAGGATTTTATTATTTATACTGGCAGTATATTGAACAGTTTTTTCATATGTGGACCGACTCCTACAGGATCAACAATCAAAGAACAAGAGTTTCCCCCGCCTCCGTTACCTGTGTGTGTAAAAGAGACCAACCGTCACTCTTAAAGGGACACAACCACTTACATAAGCTGTAACTAGACTACTTATGCATTACAAACCGCCTTTATAACAATATGATGCAGAGTTCTATTTTTTTATTTTTCCCCCATGATGCAACATTTACCAAAATCTGTGCAAAACTGTTACCTTACTACTGTGGTTTAACAATTAATGAGGTTGAGGAGGGTATTGTCCTGCCTCTGCTGAGATATGTCAGGGAGTTTAAGAGACATCTAATCTACCCTCTGGTGATGTCTTTTTGAATACATCCCATACAATGGGACAATACAACACTCGCCACCCAGGACATACTTGAAAACAAGAGAAATCTTAATGTATCCTTCCTGGTAAAATCATTTCTCAAAAAAAAATGATGGATGATGTGAGTCGCTACCTGACCCATAGACTCCATGCTATGGCCCAAGCGTTTTTGTAAAGATATGGGCGGGAGGGTGGTAGTTTACAAACAAAAGGTTTCACCCAGTGACACATAGATTAAAATATTGTCTTAACTAAATAAACGCGAGGAAAACAAAGAACATGTAAAATATCAGCAACGTAAAAAAAAATTTTTTTGGTGGTAGTGTCCCTTTTTATAATTGCAGTACACCATAGCTATCAGAGTGCCCGAGACCCTCTCCCATGAATCTGTGTGTCACAATAGAACATGCACAGATAATGAGGTTGCTCATGTTCATACAGGGTTATTCAGAGAGAGGTGAAAAGCAGGAGAATGACTGGAGAATGAAAAATTCTAGGTCAAAATAGCTGATTTGGAAAGTGAGATGAAGAATTTTTCTGGTTTGGCTATTTTGACCTAGAATTTTTCATTCTCCAGTCATTCTCCTGCTTTTCACGCTCTCTGAATAAACCTGTATGTGTTATAACACGTGCAGTATGTATACCGTGTGCGACGAATACCTCTACTCTGATGAATGGATCTGCCGTAAATTTCTTCATTACTCCGGAGATGCCAAGTGTATATACAAATTATTTTTTTTTGTAAAATGTTTGCAATAAGTAGCCTTTTTTATACAAAAACACACAGTATGTTACCATTGTTTCCTGCCTCTGACCGCCCTCAGATATCCCTGCCCTGAGCTCCAGCCCGGTTTATTTTCATACAATGGAGCTCCGGCCTCCAGCGCAAGCCCAGTTTCGCAGAACAATGGGCTCGGTGCAATGACACTCCAATCTGGTGGAATGTGCCCCTGCCTCTAGCTTGAGCCAACTTGGCCGTAGGATTGGAGCGGTGCACCGGTTATGTGCTCTAGCCAGCCTGGTGCCCTGACTTTGTCTAGTTATTTGGAGGTGATCCCAATGGAGAGGCGGCTCAGCTCGGTAGCTCTGGTCCCCCTGCTACTTCCCATCAAGAAGCACCTTGATCCACGAACTGGGAACTTTACCTGAAGCCAAGGTACACCTCACGGCTCTGAGGAGCAGCCGTGCTCCCCGAGGGTGGAGTGGGAGGTCGCATGTTGAGGTTCCTGGTGGGATCACCCCATGGCAGGCTCCTATTTTTTTAGGGAGCAAAAAGGGGGGGTTGTGAGGGTCCTGAGAATGAACAACGGCACTAGTGGCCTGCTCTACGGTGGGGCCCGCCCAGGTCTCACAAAGCTTTAGCTCAATTTGTACCATTTAGAGAGACAACTGCAACCATATGCAAATCAGATTGCTACACCCAAAAAGCATGGCCAGTACCGAATGACAAGGCCGACATGATCGTCGGGGGTTGCTGCACCTCTCGTGCAGGGATGATGTCCTTGGCATTCAGTACAGGCCACCCTTTCTGGGTGAGGAGCAGGCTGATTTGCATATGGAACAGTTGTCCCTGTAATGGCACATACAAGCTAAAACCTTGACCTGAGCGGGTCCCACAGTAGAGCAGGCCACTAGTGCCGTTGTTAATTCTCAAGATGCTCACAAATCCTTTTTTTTTTTTTTCTCCTAATTTTTAGGGAAACACTGCCCTAAAAGCGCCGTGCTAGCTTGAGAGGTAGCTGGAGCGCTTGCGCAATTGGCGGCTGGCTTGATCCGCGTATGTTACTGGCAGAGGTAATATAATTTTGTTTAAGACTGGATACGTTGCAGAATAATTGTGACCATAAAATCAGAACATATATTTCGTTTCACCTTTGTTTATAACAAAACTAAGGAAGTGGTGGCTGTCCCATCACACACACAGGGTTATTCAAAAAGATCCGAATGGCTGCCGAAATGGAACCGAACGGTGGCTGTTCATTGCCTGTTCGAGGGCAGTGAATCCCCATAGAGAAGCAATGCTTGGTCTATTCAGAGAGCAAAAACCAGCAGTGAAAAGTTGCCGAATTGCCCTGCCATTTGGTGGTTTAATTCGGCAGGTTTATTCAGGCGAATCCCATAGGCTTCAATGTTAAAAATATTCCCTTTTTTTTTAATTCAATATCTAATAAACCGTTCATTATAATATTCTACAGTAAAGGATTTTATTTGTGTTTTTTTTTGTTTTTTTTTTGGGATATTTTAAGCATTTTTCGTGATTTTGTTTTCTTCCTTTTTTTTTTTTTTTTTTTTTTTACTGTAACAGCCCTTTTTATCATTCCCTGGACCTCATATGTAAATTTCAGACATTTTCGCTCAGTTTCTTTGCAAACAGCGTTTCACTTTTTTTTTTTATTTTCTTCACTCCATTCGTCTGGAATCGGGTTTTTCCGGCGGCTGCGCTACGTTTGATCGGCTCCTGCTCGGGTGTTTTCATCGAGGTTAATAAAGATGTTTTTGCAGGTTTTCAGTGTGCATTCGCTGTTTTTTGCGGTGACTTTTCGGCGGGTTTGCTTTGACTTTTCCCTGCAATTCGGGGACCCTGTGGTGCTTGCTGAATACACCGCAGGCATAGGCGTGCGCAGCCTATTGTATTAGGGTGTGCACCCAAAAGTTCAAACACACACACACACACAATATACTCACGCACCCTTATGCAAACATACACAGACACACACTCACGCATTCAGCCAAAATATATCATTACTATAGGGGTCATTCACAGAGCACTGAAATGTCGCTGACTGTTGTTCCCCGCACTTCGGGGAATTAAATTGCCCCACCCTGTGGTGAATTCACCATTCACCGCAGGGCCCCCAAAGTGCAGGGATTCAGCCACTCGCAACAGGAACCAGGACGCCGCGATTGGCCGGAGGGAGTGCAGGGACAGGTATGTAACAGCCCAGGTGTGGCTCGGGGTTACTGCTTTCAGCATTGAAATTTAACCCCGAGCCACACTCGGGAAAACCGCCAGGGGGCTGAATAAATGCACCGATTTTGACATAAAAATGACAAAATCAGACCGCCAGGGAGGTTAACCTTCTGCTGCCAAGCACCAATATTTAGTCCCCTACCTGTATCTCACGATGCTTTATTCACTATTCTTACTTTGTGGAGTGCAGGCAGAAGATATGGCAGCGATTCTAGGAGCAATACCAGCCTTTTGGATGCAGGGCAAGGGTCAATGCCGGGTTGAGACAAGGACATAGGTGCCGAATTTTACGCACAGCACAGTGAAAAAAGACTTTAAAGACAAATACATGCATTTACACACACAGCCATACAGTGCAGTCAACACAGAATCCACAGCAATAAAACCCCCGGCCCTGTGCGGTGTGTATGAACGTATCACAGAATCCACAGCAATAAAACTCACAGTAAGGTGCAGCGTATATGAGCATACCATAGAATCCACAGCAATAAATCTCCCAGCAATGTGTGGTGTGTATGAGCGTATCACAGAAACCACAGCAATAAAACCCCCAGCAAAGTGCGGTGTGTATGAGCTTATTACAGGATCCACAGCAATAAAACTCACAGTAATGTGTGGTGTGTATGAGCATATCACAGAGCTGCATAGCAGTAAAACTCTCAGTAATGTGCGGTGTATATGAGCATATCAAAGTCCACAGCAATAAAACCCCCAGTTTAAATACAAAAGTTGCCCCCTCTCCTGCTTTACTTTCTTTTTGCAGGGAGGGGGGTATTGCTAGTCCAGAAGCAGGCCCGGACTGGGGATAAAAACCAGCCCTGGAAAAAATTTCATACCAGCCCCAGTAATATGCGGTGTGTTTGAGAGTATCACAGAGCTGTATAGTAATAAGCAGCTCACATTTGATATATTGCCCCCAGCTCACATGGATATATTGCCCCCAGCTCACATGAATATATAGGTGCTCACACGGATATATTTGCCCCAGCAGCTCATACACGGATATATTTGCCCCAAGCAGCTCATACATGGATATATTTGCCCCCAGCAGCTCATACATGGCTATATTTGCCCCAAGCAGTTCATACAGTTCTATATTTGCCCCCTGCAGCTCATACACGGATATATTTGCCCCCTGCAGCTCATACACGGATATATTTGCCCCCTGCAGCTCATACACGGATATATTTGCCCCCTGCAGCTCATACACGGATATATTTGCCCCAAGCAGCTCACACAGGGCTATATTTGCCCCCGGCAGCTCATACAGGGCTATATTTGCCCCCGGCAGCTCATACAGGGCTATATTTGCCCCCGGCAGCTCATACAGGGCTATATTTGCCCCCGGCAGCTCATACAGGGCTATATTTGCCCCCGGCAGCTCATACAGGGCTATATTTGCCCCTGGCTGCATCGCATGGATAGCTGCCAGAACGGGACCCTTCACCCCCGCTGGCCTGGCGACAGCCTCTGCTTCCCTGGTGGTCCGGTGGCTGTGGGGTGCTGCATTGTGATCTGTGCTTCGCGCACAGACCGCAGAGCACGTCCCACAGTGAGCGAGTGACTGGACACGAACGCCGAAGGTGACATGTCACCTGACCGCCGGCGCTCTGACACAGTCACTGAGCGCCGGCGGTCAGGTGACAGGTCATCAGCGATCGCCGGTGCTCGTGGCCAGTCAATCACTGTGGGACGTGCTCTGCGGTCTGTGCGCAAAGCACAGATCACAATGCAGCACCCCACAGCCACCGGACCACCAGGGAAGCAGAGGCTGCCGCCAGGCCTGCGGGAATGAAGGGTCCCGGTGGCTATCCATGGGATGCAGCCAGCCGGGACCCAAAGTGTTCTGCAGGGTGTGCCGGGGGCCGGCATTAGGGTGTGCCCAGGCACACCCGGCACGCCTATGACCGCAGGGTTGCCGAAATGGGATCGCCAAATCAAAATGAATTGAACGAAAAGTACTGAACGTGCAGTGACTTTTCGATTCTCTTTGAATTACCCTGACCGTCTCTCTGTACACAGGCTTCTAGATTTAGTTAGTTGGTGTTGGTTTTCACCCATTGATCAACAATCCGACAGACCTGGTTAGATTGGCATGGGGTTGCTCGGGTAAAGTTTGGTTTTGTCTAGACATGCTTTCACAGTTGCTGTGTTTTCACAATAAATTCAGGCACACAGACGACGAGGGAAAGGGTAAAACCAGAATTGTGTGTATGTGTATATACACACGCTCTGGACGGAGGTCTGGAATGTTTGTGTCTATCGGGGGTGGTCAGGCTGTGCAGTGGGTGAATGAGGTGTCTGGCCATACATTTCAATATTAACATAAACTGGACAGGCTGTCGGCATAATCCTAAATTTATTGGAAAGCGTCAGATGACTTTAAATAAAAGTATCGGTACTCGTCTTTTAAAAAAAAGAGAATGGTATCGCTGCATCCCTACTTGTTAGCGCTTTTATAAATACTTCAACCCTCACTCCCAGCACAGAACTTGTAAATTACTGTTTTTTTCTTTTCTTTGCGCCCCCCCCCAAAAAAAGTGGAAAATCATTTAAAAGTGAGCAAATTTTTTCTCTGATCTTTGCCTCCATGTGTTCCTGATTTCAGTTGAAATCAGACGTTTTCTGTAAAGCTGATGGCATTGAGTACTAGACATTGCGTCTGCTTGGTTAATGAGGAATTAAATGGTGTATATTTGCTAGCTGTTTGGATGGATAAATTGTAATTCCTTCTTAAATAAGTCAAAGTGAACTTGAGCAGAAGATCTTGGCAGGAATCTCCCCAGTCCTCTCATTCCCATCATGCCGTATTGATCTTCAGTCATGTCTCGTGCTAGAATCCTACCGGAGGTTGCCATCCCTGGCCCGGAGTGTACAACTCAATTTGTATCACACATTGTGATCTACTGTGCACGCAGACAGTAGGATACCTCCTAATGTGGAAACACCGCAAGGTGTCAAGGAGTCGGCTAGTTCCATTGCTGGTTGGTGTGGATTTTAAATCCCACGCAAACCCAACCCACAGAGGGCTGTCCGTTGATGACCGAAGGAAGACCTCCACTTTAAAGGTCTGTCACTGCAGTCATGGACAGCTGGTGGAGGACACTCCTGACACAATGGCCATTTAAATTCACTTAAATCATCATGATGGATACTTGGTGTCCTTGTAAGATGTCATGGGCCTATTTTGGGCCATAGACTGAAGCTGGAGTCACTGGGGGTCTGACAAAATCCAGTTCTAACGATTCATAAAGCACTTATGCATAATCCTCTGCATAAGAAATAAAATGTGAACGACAACTACTTTATTACGGTGACATGTTGGATTGTTGCTTTTCTGTTACTGTATCCTTTACTGTGTGTTTGACACTTCTTTACAAAAAAAGCTAGAGACCAACACACGAACTATGTGCACCGAAGTGCACACGCACCACGTAGGTGGCAACGAATGCCAATTAGGCCTCGACATAAAAACGCTACAAAGGACGCCCAGAGTGTGCCTCGTCCGTGTAGCGGCCTGTGTGCGTGATGAGGTGATGTCAGACGCAGCGCATTCGCGACGTCCATCACGTTGACGGTCCGTTTGGGTTTTTTTGGTTTCCAATATTTCCTATTTTTTTTTTTTTTTTTTTTTTTTTTTTACATCCGTTAAAAAAAACGGATCGTGTGGTGTCTACAGTATCTTCCGTCAGTACGTCTGTCCGTTATGCACCATGCAGAGTGCACTCAGACTGCGTTCATCTGACCTTAGCCTTAAAGACCATTTTTAAATATTCTTAAGAGCATAATGTTGATCACAGTGCATTTTATTTATTTTACATAAACCATGCCTAGTTTGCACAAACTATATTTATACTTTTTATTATACATTTTCTGCCACCCCTCCCCAATAATAAAAAAAAATGTTACAATTGTTTATATTCCATGTTTTCTCTTGATTTATTGGTTTCATTTATTCATTTTCTGTGGCCTATTGGCATGTGTAATTGGTTAGTCCAGGAAAATGCAGAAGCTTTGGCGTCTGTGTTCGCTAATCTCAGAATATTTCTTGCGCATCTGCTCCATTTCCTTCCTCCTCATAGCAAAGGGATTTGTAGGATTTCCCAGTCTTACGTGTGACGTTACTCTATTGATAATAGATTGCAGATCTGTTCTTTCTTAAACTAGCTGTGTCCTAATTCATGTGATTTTGTCTGGCATTTTCTAAGAGGAGGTCACGGAGTTAATTCTGCACTGGTAATTGTGAAGTTCCGTGTATGTGATTTTTATATAATAGCATTTTTATTGTTTACATTAACCCCTCCCGTTTTAACTCCCCTCAGCTGTTTGGATGTGACCATGGTTTTGTTTATTGTACGCAGCATGCCACATACCATAGGGAAGCAGCCAATCCGGCATCTGTCACTGCCAAGAGCATAGGTGTGAGCGGTTTCCAAAAGTCTCAGACCATGTGCTTAGTGCTCAAATTCTGGGCAGGACTAAAGCCCTCCACTCTGAGGGCTAAATCAACTCTCCAACAGCACCCCCGCCCCCCCCCCCCAACTCCAAGGGGAAGAGGAATGACGGCATTTGTAACTAAATAACATTGAGCAGTCACAATGTATTGTTTCCTTTTTAAAGTGCTGCACTTTTGCTTCAAAGTGGAGGTGTATGAGCAGATCTGCCTGGGCTCAAGCTACTTCCTGCAGCTAGATGGCTGGCTGGAAGCTGTCAGGTGTGTGTGTGCGCGTTTTCCCCCTAAACACATCCAAAAGCCTAGCCGTAACACAAGTTGCAGTACAGTAACAATTGTGTGAGGACCTGTAATCATTGCCACTCCTATTGTAATGGAGCCCCAAGTGTTTATGTAGATGTGCATTATATCTCGGCCAATCAAAGGTCATTCAGAACTATGGAAACAGAGGGGGAAAGTTTGGTAGAGGCGCTCCTATCTAGATGAATTAATTCAAGTTGGTGCTGCCAACTAGGAGGTAGCACAGACTCTCGCGGGGATGTGCAAGTAATGTCAAGAAAGAATGGGGGGGTCCTAGTGGCGCAACAGATATTACAAATATACTCTCAATGTAGTGTGACACAATTCAATATCAATAATCCGTTGCATATACCATACACATTGCAAGTTTGATACAAAGTGCAAATGCAAATTTCTAAAGGTATAAAGTGCTAGTGCAGCAGTTTAGGGTATGCGACAGCACAAAGTGCAAATGCGACAGCAAGGTGCAATTCAGTGTATAACCGATCGATAATCTAGTCAAAATTAAAGTTCAGGTGACAGCGTCCAATGGAGTCCGAATAGGGGCTGTGTGCCAAAGTTCGGTGCGTATTAGGGATCCGGTGTCACTATAGTTCCTAAGTGGATGGTTTATGCAACAAAAGTGCTCAGAGTGCTGTCAATATTACCCTTTTTCCACAGATTTATTCGGACATAAAGGTTCCTCCTATGGACTCCAACAGGAGATCTAAACAGATAAAAAAGGGGAGAGGTGATGGTGCAATAAAGCAAGGTGATTGTAAAATTGCACTTACAGATTCCAGAGCCTTATAAATCCAGGCTCTGGAGTGGAGCGCCTCGTGCCAAATATAGAGTGGTCACTGCCCTTCTTTACAGCATCCTCTTTACCTCATACGGGGGAACCCAAAAATAGAGAGACAGTGCTCTCCTGGCACAATATCCGCTAATAAACGTGCGGTGGAGGTAAAAGATTGTTGTCACTCACCGATTCAGGAGCCTTAGCGATCCAGGCTCAACTGTCAGACATGCGGTGCTCCTTAGCGGCGAGCCCCTGGACCTCTTTAGGAGTGGGCCCTATGACACCTGTGAGGTCCGCATCGTTTTTCAGCACTGACCAATGTTTTTTAAAAATCCTTTTTATCTTATCTGCTTTGTTGCTATAATCACAGATAAAAAGGACCTCCTTAACCTCTTTATTCTTAGGTTTATATTGAAGATACTTATCCCTAAGAATAAAGAGGTTAAGGAGGTCCTTTTTATCTGTGATTATAGCAACAAAGCAGATAAGATAAAAAGGATTTTGAAAAAACATTGGTCAGTGCTGAAAAAACGATGCGGACCTCACAGGTGTCATAGGGCCCACTCCTAAAGTAGTCTTTAGGGGGACTGACAATATTAAATCTAATCTAGTACGTAGCAAACCCAAAAGGAAAGGAGGTAACATCACCAATCATTTTGGGTTAAAAGAGGGCTTCTACCAATGTGGGATGTGTTTGGCTTGCAGGTCTACTTCTAATAAGAAAAATCATATTGGTTCATATCTTAACCGTAAACAAAATAAACAGGTTAAGATTAAAGGGATTCTTAATTGTTGTTCCAAAAATGTAATCTACATGTTAGAATGCCCCTGTGGTCTAGGCTACATAGGGCATACTAAAAGGGCCCTCAACGTTAGGATAGCAGAACATGCCAGGAATATTAGAAACAGCTACGAAAAACACTCGGTTTCCTTACATTGTAAAATACACCATAATAGTTCACCTGTAGGTGTTAAATTTTGGGCATTAGAGCAGATAAAAAAAGTAGAGATTGAAGAAAATTTACCGAATAAACTTGGGAAGGCAGAAATGAGATCCATCTTTGAGCACGGCACTATGGCACCTAACGGACTGAACGATGATTTTGAGGTAATACATTTTCTTTAAGATCAGAGGCCTCTTTGATTCCACATTTGGGACATAAAAGATTTTTACACCATGTCTGAAATTTATTAGTAAAACACACACCTATATATAATTCATGATACTACACTATGGCTATTAGAACATCAGCTATAGACCAGCAAACTGGTTAGTTATCAACCATACTTCAATAACATATATTACTATAGTTATTATATTTATATATTAGGCTATATAGGTAATCCACTATTTTATAACAATTATCAGTCCATATTCGACAATATCTTGCACTATCCATTATATATATATAATTAACCTATATGGAGAATTAATACAAAATCGATATACACTACACATTGTGGATCTACACAATATGTCCACAGCTATGTTTAATAAGCAAGCCATAATTTCGACATAGCATGTAATTAGGATTCACACCATCCATGACACGTTTGTCATGAGCACAGTAGAGAGATTGCGTCACTTTTACATACATTTATATAATGGTCACTAATTTATATAAAAAACAACAAAAATTAAATAAAAATTGGTTTATTGTAGATTTATTTAATATATTTACACCTATATAAAGTAGGCACGCCATATTCTTGGCATAATATACAGTTAGGATTTACAACACATTTGTTAATAACACAATAGACAGATGGTGTAATAGCCACGCTAACATCAGTTTAAATAGCCACATTAGCATAGCCATATATTTTATTTTAGTTTATTTTCAGAGTTTAGGGACAATATAATACACGTTGCACCAATTGTATTCAACAATTTTCACGTAAACCAGAACTTCTCACAGAACCATTTCTGTTTATCCAAATTAACGAGTCCAATAAATGTGGAACGTAAGAGGTCTCACAGAATTAAAGATGACTTAAGATCCAAAAATAAGAATGTCCACTGTTATATATGTGGGCACCATTCGTTTATACATGAAGGTTTCCAGATAGAGGCTTTGGGGACTTAGACATCTAGTCCCCCTAACATCTTAGCCATAAGCCTGCCTTTTTGTTTGCCAGAAGGTAAAGGAGGCGATTCGGGACGCCATACGCCGATCGGAAGGGGAAGATGAACAACACGCATGCGCAAGATGGCGGATGCCCACTCTGAAACGCAAACATTGAGAATGCGCAGGCGCAAAATGGCGGACCCGCGGAGGACATGTGTATCTTGTCGCTTCGAGGCGTGGACTGCACGCCTATTCAGCAAACTACACCTGGGGACAATTAGAACTGCAATTAAGAGAATATAAATTGTGATTTGCATTGTTACCTGTAAACCGACTGAGGAAGCCACGTTGTGTGGCGAAACGCGTCTGGGTATACTGGCTAAGCCAAAATTATTCATTTTTATCTATTTTATTTGTTTTTATGTATAAATTTTCACCTGCATCAGTCCCTGGTGTATTGCTGACTACAAAGGTTTTTTTATGGGCTTTACCTCAAATAAGTCCACAGGCGTCTGACCCCAGAGCTTGGCTTTAAGCTCCAACACATGTGAGTGCAATCCCTTCATATGTACCTTAATTGTGTTTCCAACGGACCTACACAAGGAAGTCTCTCCTTTCTTTACATGTCTCTTTATGCATTGGCATCGGAAGTGGACCACCATCTCTGAGGGTTGTAGGTCGCCTCCTTCAGAATAGGACTCACTGACCAAATGTGCTGACCCGCTCAGAGCCAGCGTTTGGGCTCTTCCTTTGTGAGTGGGAGCAGTATAATACTTACCTCTATCGATAATTTTATTTCGTCTGCACTATTGTATTTTTTCATTGTCTTTCATATCATATGTGGACGGCATCCCAAAAGAGAACCACCACAAGATCCTACAGCGACTGTCATCGCGCCGCCAGTTACGTATTTGTTTCATATCCTATAAGACCCGCGGTCGTAGAATGTTCCGCAGTGTCTGAAATGGCTAAAAGGAGGGAGATTACATGAGACTTCGACAGAATGAAGCTATCAACGGGTTAAAATGCATATATAATACGAAAATAAAAGGTTAATATAATGGTAAAAGAATTAAAATACAATTTATGTCGGCGTGTGCATAGCCGAGTTTGAGTGACAGTGCATGTAACAGGTGGTCGTAAATAATAATAACGTATAGGACCAGCGGCGTAGCGTGGGTTGTCAGCGCCCGGGGCAAAGCAAGAATTGTGCGCCCCCCCCCAACCTGTGGACACAGTAACACACCCAGATTCCCTTCTACCAGTAGAGTATTGACCCCTTTACCCCACAAGCACATGTATTGTATATTAACAAAATACTGATATAAAAATATTAAACATACATGCCCCGCTTGCAACACCACTGCTACCAGTCACCCTGTCCCATTATACCCTAGCATAGTTCCACTCTCACACTATACCCAGTCACTCTCTCCCAGTACCCCAGTCACTCTCTCCCAGTACCCACACTTTCTCCCAGGACCCCCAGTCACTCCCTCCCAATACCCCCAGTCACACTCTCCCAGTACCCCCAGTCACCCTTTCCCCGTACCCCCTCACTGTGTGTTGGTCATGCTGCTCTGGTGTCACACAGTCACCTACCTGCGTGGAGTTGCTGGTGGTCTGAGTGGGGGAGCTGTCCAGGGGGCTTAGTGGAGACCAGATTTTAAATGTGCTGCAGGGCAGGCGCCTCCCTCCCTCCTTCCTGTACAGCGGCTGCCAGTGGTGAGGCCTGGCACAGGGCTTCAAGGGGGGCTGACAATCGTGGTACAGGGTCAGTGTCCTGTCACATAATGCTGCGCTGCTTCACATGACTCTTGCGTTAAGGAGGAGTCAGGACAGAATTTCCTGTCCTGGTCCTCCCTTCCGGACGCTGATTGCTAAGTCACTGCCGGCACCGTAAAACTGGTGGCTGCCTGTGAAAGGGCCTCTCACGGACAACATTGTCCGTGAGCAGACACCTTGCTGATCCCTGCTGGAAGATATTAGTGGTTCAAATTTGTTTTGAAATTTTGCGCCCCCTCAGAAAATTGCGCCCGGGGGCGACCGCCCCCCCACGCTACGCCACTGTATAGGACCTCGAGCTAAAGGTGGGAGAGATTAGTTCAGGAAGTGACAGAGTTCAAAATCGGCGTTAAGACCTTGGGGTTGCATAGTATCCAACTTAAAGATCAGGCTCATTTCTGTTTGTTCTATAATTTTCTCAAAGTTGCCACCTCTCCAGGATGCCTCTACTTTCTTAATACCGATGAATTATACATTTTCCGCTTACTTCATTAACTGGATACTACTAGTGGTTGATACCAGCAGTAAGGGGATACCTACTGATGATAAATGTTAGGGAGGTACCGGTACCACTTTCAGGTACTCACCGATACATTGATTTAATGTCATGTGACTTCTTTCCAATAAATAATTTAGGATTTCTGCTGAAAGCCTGTCCAGTTTGTTAATATTGAAATGTATGGCCAGATACACCATTTACCAACTGCACAGCCAGCACACACACACCAGACCTCACTGCTAGCGCCATTAAGAGCATTCCGCTAGCATTCCCCTCCAGAGAGATAACGGCTGGAGGCCGCGTCACAGCCTGGTGACCACTTGGTGGACCACATGACGTGGCCAGCTGGCGCTCGAACCACGTGGACACCTGGAGGGGAATGTTAGTGGAATGCTCTTAATGCATTCTGATACCAGCATCAGCCCCTCGGATACCAGCAAGCCAGCCCAGCTCTGGCTTCCGGGTATCGGGGCATTTGCACAAGTACTAGTATTGGTATTGGTGCATCCTTAGTGATCATGGTGTTTAGAAGCCAGATCTGTCATCTAGTGGGGAAAGAGGTATGTCCATGGGGTCCTAATTGAAAGTTCTCATCATTCGTAGAATTCTTCCTAGCTATGGTGCCCTGCAGTCAATGGGAGAAAGCGTTGGTACCATTGGCGTGTAAAACCTATTTCTCCTTTTGTGCTTCATGCGTGTGTTTTTTCGTTTTTTTAATGAGCTACTTCTTGGCATTAGAAGGAAGATTGGCAATATTCCTTGGAGTAAGTTGGTGTTGGTACTTGTTGGTGGCGTCTGTCTGAGCTCTCTGTCTCTGTTCCAGGGCCGGGAATTCTGCTTCAGGCAGGATGGGAAGCCGTACAGATGTGAGATCGGATACTGCTGCGGGGACACAGAGTGCTGCACATACTACTACGAATTGTGGTGTAAGTGATCAACTGGACAATGCTAAGTGGGAACGCATGGAGATTCTTAAGAACAATGTGTAAATGAGCACACACTGACCAGACACCCACTTTTAATAATTCTGTAGCTTGCCCTTTGGATTTCCCCCGCTCAGGTTTCACATGACGTGGTGCTCATATCTATATAGACCTTACATCAAGGTACTGGACATATGGGAGAACCCACATCCCCTTCCTCTCTCCTCACCCCCAAAAAAATATCTTCAATATAAAAACATACAGGGTTATTCAAAGAGCTCCGAATTGTGGCCAACAGGTAACCGAATAGTGAAATTCAGCGTACGCTTACCTTTCCTGGCCGTTCGGCTATTCAGAGAGCAGGCAGTTTGCCAAATCCTGGAAAAATTGCCTGCACATACGGTGCCTGTTCGAGGGCAGGGAAATCCCCATAGAGAAGCAATGCTTCGTCTATTCAGAGAACAAAAACCAGCAGTGAAAAGTTGCCGAATTGCCCTGCTGTTCGGTGGTTTCATTCGGCAGATTTATTCAGGCAAATCCCATAGGCTTCAATGTTAAAAATATTCCCGTTTTAATTCAATATCTAATAAACCGTTCATTATATTCTGCAGTAAAGTCTCCTTTTTTTTTTTTTTAGGATCTTTCAGGCATTTTTTGGGATTTTGTTGCGACAATTTCTTTTGTTTTAAATCGTGGTTTTTTTTTTTTGTTTTTTTCTTCACTCCATTCGTCTGCGGTGTCGGCTTTTTCCAGCGGCTGCTTGGGTGTGTTCGGCAGGATTAATCCAGAGGTTTTTGCGGGTTTCGGTGAACGTTCGCCGGGTTTTGCAGTACATGTTCGGCAGGTTTTCCCTACACTACAACGGCCCTGTGGTGCTTGCTGAATACACCGCAGGGTCGACGAAATGGGATTGCCAAATCGCACCGAATTGAACACAGTCACCGAACATGCGATGACTTTTCGATTCTTTGAATAACTCTAGTTATTTTGCTAAATGTATATTAAAATTATTAAAGGCAGCACTCCCCAACATGGAATAGATCAACACCGCAGTGCAATAAGGGATCCTGTGACAAATCCTTTTATTTGGGGCTCACATGCATAGAAGATACAGCTGTTTTGGCTGACTACCCCATTACACATAAATTTCATAGCACAATATTTTATTTATTTTTGAAAGTATTTTACAAGGAAGGATACATTGAGATTTCTGTCGTTTTCAAGTATGTCCTGGGTGGCAAGTATGTACCATTAGGTGTCTTGCCCAAGGACACTTACTGGAGAGGTGCTCGCTGGGATCGAACCCATGTCTCCACAGGCTCTCTCCACGCAGAGCAGTGATGTTACCCCTACTCCACCCAGCTGGTACACCACAATCAAATCATTATTGCAAAAATCCTCTCCATTTTTCATAAATGAGTGGTTTGCATTAAGTGGCTTTTTGTTTCTTGTTATTATACAATTTTATATGGATGTCGAGCTTGAGAAAGACGACTTCAGTCAAGATGTTGTCAGTCATCTGTGCATGCGAACTCCAAATTACTAGTCTGGGTTATGGGGAGGAGTTTGTGGTTTTTTTTTCTTGATGCAAAATCTAGAAAAATTCCAAAGCAAAGGGATTTTGGTGGGGGGGGTCTTTTGAGGGAAACTTGGAGACCTTTTGAAATTTTTTAAATAGTATCAGAACGGAGTCCCCTTGCCAGACTGAAAGACCTTTTCTTGGAACATAAAATTGTGTGTGTGTACTATATATTATAGTTGAAATAAAACTACAGCTTTTAAAACTTTTTTTAGCAAGAGAATTCCTGCCCCCCCCCTCCTCTACCCCAGCAAGATGAACATTAACATAAATGAGGGGGGGGGGAAACAAGATTACATTATCTATATGTTCATGTGTGTATTTTGCCCTGCAGGGTTCTGGTTGGCATGGACACTAATAATCCTGATCGGATGCTGCTGTGCGTATCGTCACCGGCGTGTGAAACTGAGAAATCAGCAGGAGCAGAGGCAGAGAGAGATCAGTCTCATGGCCTACCAGGGAGTCGCACCACTCCCATCTGCCTACGGTAATTGGTCTCCAGCGTATACAGTCCCTTTTGGATTATAGCCACATTCTATCTTTTGTAAAACAGATTTATAAATCTATATAGGGGGAAAAAACACTTAAATATTTACATAAAATTTCAGTTTGTTGTAAATAATTGTTCCCTCTAAGGCTGGGTTCACACCTCAGCATTTTACAGCGCGTTCCTGCGCGCTGTAAAACGCAGAGACACGGAAATCCCATGATTTCCTTTGGGACCCGTTCACACCTGGGTGTTTTACAGCACACAGGAACGCACTGTAAAACGTCCTATGCCCAAAGAAGTACGGGATCTTCTTTGGGGTGTATTTGCAGCGCATTCACTCTGCAGTCTATGCCCGTGAACGCGTTGCAACGCACGTTTTCTTACATTTGCGCAACATGTGCGTAAACAGGTGTATTGCGCGCGTAAAAAACACGCAGGTGTGAACCCAGCCTTAGAGCTGGGATTGTGTAAATGTAGGGTCTGCTATGTTTGATATTTGGGAGGGAATACAATACTTTGAGGAAAAAGCGAAGCGGGTAGTTTACCCGTTTTTGGAAAGAGCCACAGTGTCATATATTAGACTTGTAAAGTAAGAGTTGCACTCAACCTAAACTAGCAACAGCAGCGGGTGCATCTAAGACATGTAATACAAAATACCAGGAAAAGAGCACTCCATATCTATGACCACCTTATTCTATAGCCAAAAAAAGACGTTTTAAAAAATTCAAACGCCTGCTCTTTACTGGTATTTTGTATTAAATGTCCTGTGTGTGTGTGTCTCACACCTATCTCCTGCTGATGCAGGTACATTAAAGCTAAAACGGCTGTGACCCAGTTGCATAAAACTGATCTATGCAAAAAAAAAAGCCATCTAGTATGGTGTAGCATTGATTGGAGAGTTCTGGTGTGAAAACAGACCCAGGATGCAAAAAAGTTAGAAATTGTAGACGCCATTTGCATGTCTGACCTAGAGTTCTGTGATGCGGTTCTTTGACTTGCTGGGATGTGTAAATGACTTCTGCAATATCTAATTTAATAAAGATACAGCAAAAGGCCTGGGGCCTGGAAAGCATTCCGACTTAAATTGCCTGACTTTAGAAATGGAGATTTAAAGGTTGGACAGATGCCAACATGTATCCTAATGATTCTTTGTGTTAAACTGCAGAGACTTGGCCAAGCTGCAAACTGCCTTCCTACAGCGAAGTTACTCAAGCGCCTCCCTCCCCACCGCCACCTTACTGTGAGGTCTTGGATGAAAACCCACTGCACCAAGATTTCTCTCCTCCACCCAGACCTGTATCTCAAAGCCTGGACATTGTGGGCCCAGGACAGGGGAGTCTATCCGATGAAGCCCAGGGGAGAACACAAAACCACACTGCCTTAAACAGTGAAGATGGGAGAATAGTCGCCGTGGAAAGAAGACGTCACATTACCGGGGATTCTGGGATCGTTCTTTGCGAGCTGGATATCAAAGCTGCCTGCCAAATGGAGAGAAAAGGGAAGAATGGGAGCGGAGAGGGACATGCCTGTACAGAGGCAATAGATGTTGAGCTGAGGGAGAGGGGAGAGGGAGCCTCTGTATAGAAATGTGACCAAATTTATGGTCATTTGACTTTTTTTTTCTCTGTCCTGTGAAATCGGTTACAGGATGTTTATTCTCAAGGGCTGTTACTTCAGGGGAAGCAGAGGCCTTGCCAACCCTGATAACCCCTGGCTGTTTGGCACTATACTTGCACTGATGGCATCTTCTTCAAATGCTTTTGCACTTTTTTATGTATTAGTGATGAATTCTGCGTACAAACTTCTTTTCTCATTTTGTATAGAAGGAATATTTTTGTTATAGAAACTAGGAACCATACCACCTAACCAGTGTCACCCGCTAGATGGGATGCTTGGCTTGGGCAGCGGCTTTTTCCAAGAGAAAATGTTTGAATCTAAACCAGCTGAAGCCCCTTCATAACGGAGGTCTTTATTCTGTTTTGAAATAACAGAATGTGTAAGGATCACTATAAATTATAAATAAATAAGTGTCCTAAAATTCTTTGTTCTGTGATGATTGGGGGGTCTGTTTAATCAGCTCAACTCAATGTTACAATAAGCTGAATCTCTCATAGGTATAAGCCGCAGCACCGAGTACCATGCGTGAACTTAACAGATCACAGCACCTTATGTCAAGGGTGTCCTATTGGAATGATACCTAGCAATTAGTCTCTCAAGTCAAGAAATGGATCAGGTCATGGGGGGGGGGGTGATGTGAGTATCATAGGTTTCTCGCACATAGTATAAAATATTTATTAAAGGGACTCTATTCATCCTGACCACTTAGATACAATAAAGTGGTCCCAGTAAGGCCAGGATCAGACGTTCTCCCGTACTGACGTGCCACCTGGTGGCCGTAGCAGTGTTGTGAAGCTTCGGGGCCGGCCACACACTAGTGCGTGCATGAATTGCGGCCGTGCTGACAGCCTTCGCGTTGAAATGCTACGACACACGTTCAACAGAGCTGCAAAGCGTGATCCTCCATAGGATGATTGAGCCTTGAAGCCCTGAGTGCACTAACTGCGCTCAGCGAGGTGGCCAGAGTGGTAGAAACGTCAACTCAAGGACGTTCCTTTCGCTTTGCAAAATGCTGGTCTGACTGCGGATTAACAGTGTCCCTCCCTGCTGCCCTGATCTAGTTAAGTTTCCTCCATTCCACCCCTTTACGGTCACCAGCAGCTGGGATTTTGACTTCCATCTGCCCGTCACTAGTGACATCAGCGTGCAAAAAGTGTGCCAATGTCACTGAGACTGCCCATGATGGCGAGCATTGTCAGAGACCGTGATGGATCGGGGTCCATGCATGCGTGCAGCACTGGTTGCTCGCTCTGCACAGGTGCTACAGAACTTGTGCACTTCCCGTAGTTGTGTCCAATTCGCAGTTCCTACGGTACACAAGTTGCGTAGGCACGTAAATTACTAAATTTTCCTATTTCATAACGGAAAGTTTGAATTTTATTAAGGACACGGAGGCGAATATTTGCAGTCTCTTTCTTACTTTAATCAACAGTAGCAAGAAAAGTAGACAGAAAAGTATAGAAAACTAGACAAAAAAACTAGTACCAACATGGTACATCCTGCAGCACCCCTCCCATAGCGCAGTATGGAATGTCCAGAGTCTATATAGGTATCCCCCCAATGTCCATTAAGCCTCTTTCTTGAAAACAGCGAAGACGCCAAGAACTGATGAAATATAACGGGAACTCAAAACGGATGGAGGATGAAGATGGAACATCCAGTAGTAGAGGATCCAGCAAATCCAGTAATTATTGAAATGCACCTGAGGCTGAAAAAGAGCACAAAACACGAAAATGTGCGTTAGCATTTGAATCGTAACTGCGTGCAATACAAAGAACGCGCTGGACTAGCGCTGAAATAATTTCAGTACACGAAAAATCGAATAACTTTATTGTATCACACAGTGAAATACATATGAACATAAATATGTACTTGGTCATAGAAAAACGACATAGTCAGAATTTTATTGTAGTAAATTAGAATCATACAAATAATGAAAGGGAGGGAAAATGGGGGGGAAATATTCGCCTCCGTGTCCTTAATAAAATTCAAACTTTCCGTTATGAAATAGGAAAATTTAGTAATTTTAAGGCAGGACACGGAGGCTCATATTTGCAAGTTCAAAGCTATCTGAAAACATATATATTAATCAAACGTCTAAAACACCGGAGGACCAGTGCGATATAGGCTTAAAATAAAATTCTCTAAAGGTGGACTCTCGTGACCAATCGGCAGATCGTAACAAATCTTCCAAACGACAACCGGATGAGACGGCTTTAGAAGCAACTGCACTTCTCACAGAATGTGCGCCATATTGAGAAACATCAATTCCTGCCAATTCTAGAATCCAGCGAACCCATCTCGCCAGGGTGGGAGAGCTCACTGGAAGGAAGGGAGGTTTAAATGAAATAAATAGGGGAGTTACTTTCGAGGCATGTCGAAGAGGAAGAGTACGTTCCTCATACTCTTGTAAGCAACGAACTGGGCATAACCCGGGTTGCAACTGGAAACTCGGAAAAAATGCTTGAGAAATGGAAGTTTTGGTGCGTCTAGAAATGTCAAAACGGACGCCCTCAGGAAGGAAGGAGCGAACTCCAAAATCTAGTGCCCTCACATCTCCCACACGTTTACAGGATACTAAACAAAAGAGCATCAACAGTTAGGCTGATAACTTACGTAGGGATAAACCATGATTATCGGGCCAGGCGAGTAAAAACCGCAAAACGATATTAACGTCCCATGTCGTAACATATCGTGGTTGTGGGGGACGAGCAAAACGGGCACCTCTTAGGAGTCGACACACTAGGGGGTGACGGCCCAGTGAAACACCCTCAAAACCTACATGCCCTGCCGACATGGCGGATCGTAACACATTGAGAGAACGATAAGCTATACCCGAGTCGAACATTGCTGATAAAAAATCTAATACAAAATTCAGAGAAGTAGAAAAGGGATCTTGATCCCGTTCGATACACCAGCTAGACCATTTTGACCAGTATGAATGGTATACACTTCTAGTTCCTGGGGCCCAGGATTGTTCGAGCAGTGCGGCAGTAGAGCTCGATATGTTTCCTGAAGTTCTACTGATCCGGACAGCAACCACCCCATGAGTTTCAGATGACCTGAGGACATCAGTGGATGAAGTCGTCCTTCTGGGTCCTGGAGCATATATGGTATGGTTGGGAGCAGGCGAGGTGTCTCGATGACCAGGTCCAGCAACGATGGGAACCATGCTTGAGATGGCCAGAATGGGGTCACTAATACTAGGGTGACGTGATGAGTCCTGATGACGTTCAATACTCTTTGGATCAGGGCGAATGGTGGAAAAGCATAGGGACGTCCCTGCGACCACGTCTGGAGAAACGCGTCCGTTGCTGTCGCGTCTGGATCCGGACGCCAACTGAAGAATCTTGGTAGCTTTGCATTCAGCCGGGATGCAAATAAGTCCGTATGGAATGGACCCCACAGCAGAGAGAGCGCTGAGAAAATTGAAGAGTGTAGAGACCAGTCGCCTGCGTCGTAGAAATGCCTCGAATTCCAGTCTGCTACTACATTCGAGAGACCTGGGATGAATTGTGCTGTTACGTGAAGACGATTTTGGAAACAGAAATCCCACAGGTAATGTGCCATCACCGTCAATTGGATCGAACGGGGACCACCAAGGCCGTTGATATACCGAACAGCCGGAAAATTGTCCAGTCGTAAAAGAATGGATTGATGGGTCGTCTCTTTCGTGAAACATTTGAGAGCGAAGGATGCTGCTAACAACTCCAGAGCGTTGATATGGTATGATGTCTCGTCTAAGGACCAACGACCTCCCGTTTCCCGATCTCCGCACCGAGCACCCCATCCTAGGCGACTGGCATCTGACTCGATCACGAGGGTAGGAGCCGGGAAGTGAAGGGGACTTCCGTTCCATAGGTGTAGATCCGAAATCCACCATCGGAGATCGTTGATCACATCTGTTGTGATCTCCACTATCGTGTTGTATGAAAACCCCGACTGGAGAAAACGGGCCTTCAATCTCTGGAGGGCTCGGAAATGTAGAGGAGCCGGAAACACTGCGTGTCGTGTAGCTGACATGAGACCTATGATGCGTGCGATCTGTCGCAATGTTGTAGACCGCTGGCGTAGCAGGGTTCGAACTTCTTTCTTGATAGAAAGGACCTTGGAGTTCGGGAGGCTCAGAGTTTGAGATGTTGCATCTAGAATGAAGCCCAGGAACTCCAGTCGATGTGATGGTATGAGTACTGATTTTTCTACATTGACTAGAAATCCTAGTCCCTGAAGTAATTGAATGGTCAATATTAAGTGTTGTTGTAGAGTCGTGCGTGACTGTGACATAATTAGAATGTCGTCGAGGTATATAACCAGACGAATCCCTATTGATCTGAGGTGAGCCACTACCGGTTTCATCACCTTGGTGAAACACCATGGTGCTGATGACAGGCCGAACGGAAGACATGTGAACTTCCACATTTTTCCGTTCCAGGGGAAGACAAGAAATTCTCGAAAGTCTTCTCGAATGGGAATGGTCAAATAGGCATCTTTGAGATCCAGTTTTACCAGCCAATCCCCTGGTATTAACAATTGTTTCATTGTGTGAATCCCTTCCATCTTGAAATGGCGGTACGTAACCCATCCATTCAAGTCCTTTAAGTTTATGACTGGGCGATATCCACCCCCTTTTTTGGCAACTACAAAGAGGTTGCTGACAAAAATATGGTTGTGCGACGGTTCTATTGCTCTTTTTTCCAGAAGGCTCAGAACTTCGGTGTGTATCAGTATGTGTAAATGTGATGCTAGAGTCAACGGGTGTGTGTGACGACGACTGGATTGGAATGTCGGTGAATTCTATGGCGTATCCCTGAATCGTGTTTAGAACCCATGAATCTGACGTTAGTAATGTCCAATTGTGTTGAAAGAGTCGCAAGCGCCCCGCGACCGGTACAGATGTATGAGGTATAACTTGTGAAATTACCTGATGGGCGGCGGAGATAACCTCTGCCTCTAGTGCCTCTGAATCCACGTCCCTGCCAGGGACGGGCTCTCGTGGGGAAGAAGGATCCTGTGAAACCAGTGCCTCTTGGTTTTGTGGTAGACAGGGAGGGCATATTTCCAGAACGGGAAATGGTATTGGGAGTGTTTGCACGGCCGGCAGGGCGCCCTCTGATTCTGCCGGCCCTTCCAAAAACACGCGAGGTGTTAAAAACTTTTTTAATTGCAATGTCTGCTTTATCGATATTCGCAAAGGAATTCGCATATGTTCCCATCTCCTTTACAAATTTATCCCCAAACAAGAGGCCCTGGGCCTCACTACCCAGATCATTAGGGGCCAGTGTAGTGAATTGGGGATCTACTTTTAACAGAATTGCCTTACGGCGTTCTGCCGCGACAGCGGCGTTGGCATTTCCAAACAGGCACATAGTGCGTTGAAGCCATCCTCCTACTTCTTCAAGGTCAAGAGGAACCCCTGAAAGTTTAGTTTCTTCTATCAATTCAAATAAACGGGCTAGGGGACCCGACATGTCTAAGACTTTGTCTTGAATCATACGTAGGGCATGATCGATTCCCTTTTTTACATTCCACCCTCTGGTACCTAGATTTTTTTCGAAATGTTCGTCCACTATTGGGGTGAGGCAAGTCTTGCCTACCGTAATTGGGCGAGGACATTCAGCCTTAAGAGTTGCCCTGGAGGGACGGTCCAAAGGGGCCCTGAAATTGGCATCTATCCATTTTGCAACATGAGGTAGAGGGTACCAGTCGGTTGAACGTGGGTGTGAAATACTTTTAGGGTGAAATAACGGGTTACCCTGTGGGTCATAAATCACCTCTCTAGGTGCTGTGCCCGGGAAGGTAGTGGGAATGTCTCCTTCCAACTGATCATCATATTCAGGGGCATGAATCTCAAATGGTTCCTCATCTGCATGACCCTTATCCCCCTCATATTCTTCCTCCGAGTCAGGGTAAGCGGTTAGGAGAGAGGTATTATGTTTTGATTTTTTAGGGAGGCAGACCGTTGTGCACGCCTCACGGTCAGAGGCTCTTTTAATCAAAGGAGGGTTATTTGGGTCAGGCAGTTGAACGGGGATGCCAGCCCCTCTAGCGCGCTGATGGTCAGGCGCGGTCTCAGACAGGTTATGCAAACCTGAGGGTCTGTGGAGAGCATGAGAGCTCAGATTAAAAAGTGGAGTATGGGAACTCATAGCACGTAATGGGGTATGGGCACTTGAGGACACAGTCGGGCAGGGGTTAACTGAGATTGGAGGCATGAAAAATTGCGGGGCAAAAGGTGTAGGAGGGATTGGAGCAGATACATTACGTTCTGACCAGGCACGTGTAAGAGAATCTGACATGCAGGATACAGCGGATTGGATTCGCGAAATGGAGGCTTCCATGGCCGCCATACGTCTCTCTGGGTCATTCAACGGTTGGAGAAGTAAATTCCCATGTTGTTCTACGAGGGCACCTTGGTGGAGCGGGCTGCCGCCGGAATCAGAGTCCCGACGATCGGAGCGAGTATGCTTGCTGAACGACATCTTTTTAAATGGAAAAGTTTTACTTTTAAAATGGCCGCCGCGCCAGACTGCCGCGCAAAGTCTGCTGCGTGAGGAGGCGGGGTCTAAGCGTGAGGAGAATTACAATTAACAGAGCGCAGGCCGCGGGAGGTAAATATCGGGGCTGTAACCACGCGGTCACATGACCCAAAACCCGGCGGCCAGACACTCGCACAGAATTTAAGATATACACAATAAATAATATGATAAAATAGCGCCCCAGACTCTCTTTTGCGCAGAGAGTCTGGGGAGAAATGAATTATACTTAACTGTCCACTGAGCTGAGTAGCAAGAAAGAGGCTTAATGGACATTGGGGGGATACCTATATAGACTCTGGACATTCCATACTGCGCTATGGGAGGGGTGCTGCAGGATGTACCATGTTGGTACTAGTTTTTTTGTCTAGTTTTCTATACTTTTCTGTCTACTTTTCTTGCTACTGTTGATTAAAGTAAGAAAGAGACTGCAAATATGAGCCTCCGTGTCCTGCCTTAAAATTGCCTAGTAAAGCTTCAGGGGCTTTTCCCTGAGCTGAAGCAGAGCTGTGTGTGGTGAGGAAAATCACCCCCAAAAAAATATATAATTGGGCAGAGGCAAGCAGCAGCCCTATTGTATAAGAGTGTTGATTTAAAGGGGGGGGGTTACCCTTTTTTAACACCGGTTCCGTGGGTAGGTCCAGGTGTGCTGCTGCTCCCCAGGGATTATTTGCAATGCTGTTACTGCCTGAAATGTGATCTCAATTTGGTTTTTTCCCTGGTTGGGTGCTGCTCACATCTAAGGGATTATCTCTTACGTCAATAAAAACAGAGGGGTAGACAAAAAATGCAGTGTCTAAGGCTGGGGTCAGACCAGCGCACTTTTAACGTGCGTTCTGGCGTACATAATTACGGCCGCACTAGCAGCAAATGACGGCCAATATACGAAGTACGGTCGCACGAAAGTCCGGCCGCGCAACGCAAGTGGAAAACGAACGCATTTTTTCGAGAACGCCGAACCGCTAGTACGGACGTACAGAGTGCGCAGCTGCGGCGTGTTTGCGTGATTAGGAGATGTCAGACACTGCTAATGTCCAGCCTACATAACGTCCAGACGCAAAAAAAGTTTTATTGACGATCCGAAAAAAATCATGCACGAAAAATGCGCATCGTATGACCGTTTTCGCGCACTCGTGAAAAAATACGTCAATTCGTTCGGACGCACTTTTTTACGTTCGCGTGTAAAAATGCTTTCGTTTGACCCTAGCCTAAAATAAACACAATTTACATCGCATACAGATATTCAGCAAAAACCCTTATCAAGGGGTTTACATAATTTAGATCGTCTGCTTAAATGTTTGACATATTAGGATTAAATTAATCTGTCAAACATTTAAGCAGACGATCCAATTTATATAAACACCTTGATCTGAGTGTTTTTGCTGAATATCTGTATGCAATGTAAATTGTATTTATTTTAGACACACTGTGCGTTTGTCTACCCATCTTTTTATTGATGTAAAAGACAAACAATCCCTTAGATGTGAACAGCGCCCAACAGGGGAAAGACCAATTCAGATTTTTTTTTTTTTCTTTTTTAAAACCTCGAACAGGTAAGGATCTGTCGTAAAAACACACTTTACCATGTTTTGTTCTGCTCCTCTATGGGAAACTACCAAGGGGGGGGGGAAGAACTTAAGTAGGGGCCTGGGCCAAATTGGTATTGAATGGAACATAACTGCAAATTCTGTACCCAATTTTTTTTTTTTATTTCTCTCAAGTTTAAGGTGCCTAGACTTTGGGAAATACACTTGCCAAAAGTATTCGCTCACCCATCCAAATAATCAGAATCAGGTGTTCCAATCACATCCATGGCCACAGGTGTATAAAAATCAAGCACCTAGGCATGCAGACTGTTTTTACAAACATTTGTGAAAGGGTCGCTCTCAGGAGCTCAATGAATTCCAGCGTCGAACTGTGATAGGATGCCACCTGTGCAACAAATCCAGTCGTGAAATTCCCCCGCTCCTAAATATTCCACAACTGTATTATATGGAAGTGTTTGGGAACGACAGCAACTCAGCCACAAAGTGCTCGGCCATGAGTGGGGCCAGCGGATGCTGAGGCACATTGCAGAAAGTTGGCAACCTCTTTGCGCTGAGTCAAGCGCTACAGACCTCCAAACTTCATGTGGCCTTCAGATTAGCTCAAGAACAGTGCGCAGAGAGCTTCATGGAATGGGTTCCCATGGCCGAGCAGTTGCATCCAAGCCATACATCACCAAGTGCAATGCAAAGTGTCGGATGCAGTGGTGTAAAGCACGCTGCCACTGGACTCTAGAGCAGTGGAGACGCGTTCTCTGGAGTGACAAATTGTGCTTCTCCATCTGGCAATCTGATGGACGGGTTTGGCGGTTGCCAGGAGAACGGTACTTGTCTGACTGCATTGTGCCAAGTGTAAAGTTTGGAGGTGAGATTATGGTGTGGGGTTGTTTTTCAGGAGCTGGGCTTGGCTCCTTAGTACCCGTGAAAGGAACTCTGAATGCTTAAGCATACCAAGACATTTCGGATAATTCCATGCTCCCAACTTTGTGGGAATAGTTTGGAACTGACCCCTTCCTCTCCCAACATGACTGCACAAAGCAAGGTCCATAAAGACATGGATGACAGAGTCTGGTGTGGATGAACGTGACTGGCCTGCACTGAGTCCTGACCTCAACCCGATAAAACACCTTTGGGATGAATTAGAGTGGAGACGGAGAGCCAGGCCTTCTCGTCCATCATCAGTGTGTGACCTCACAAATGCGCTTCTGGAAGAATGGTCAAAATTTCCCATAAACACTCCTAAACTTTGGACAGCCTTCCCAGAAGAGTTGAAGCTGTTATAGCTGCAAAAGGTGGACCGACATCATATTGAACCCTATGGGATGTCACTTAAATTCATATGCGAGTCAAGGCAGGTGAGCAAATACTTTTGGCAATATAGTGTACTTGCTGCCCAGGACATACTTGAAAACGAGAAGTCTCCATGTATCCTTGTGGGTAAAATACTTTTTCCAAAAAAAATAATCTGGTGCACCCTGCTCTGTGGTGAGGTCCCAATGGCTCCTAGGACTCCGGAAGAGCCTTCCAGGCTGACAGCATGATTTTGGAAAATCGGTTACTACAGGGAGGTGAAACAAAGACTGGCTTGGTAAATACCACAGGTCCATCGGAATCTGTGTTTGAAGAATATGGTCCACCAGGTCTTTCACGTATTCCTGATACTACTGTACCTTGGCCAGGACCATTGCATATGCTCTTGCATAACACAGCCTTAAGTTTCCAACAGAAATCCGGTAAGGAGGGATCCCCAGGCTGGAGCAGTAAACCAGTTCCTGTAGACCACAATTGGAAGCCATCCAGCAAATCCTCAGTAATTGCAGATTTTTGAAAGTAATTTTCCCATACTTTAAGGTATTGGAGATCCATCTCAGAAGAAGATTGTGTGTGGTACAGGTATGAATCCTTTTGCACATCTCTCATTTAGGGAAAGGGATAAAAAAATTCTAGATGAGAAGCCAAAAGGTATGACCTCTGGCTGGAAGACAAAATTCTGGATTTGAATGAACTAGAAAATGGTAAACCATTCTGCCTGTGATTTATACATGTTATCTGGCATTAGTGTGCCGTGAAGAAAAACATGGAGTTTAGCTTTAAAATGCTTTTGATCTAATGCAGAAAATTTTAAACATGGCATAAAAAGGCAGGGGCTCCCAGCATTCATTTCCACTTTCCAAAACCAGAGCTAACGAAGGCTAGGGTCAGACGAGCGTCATTGGAGAGCGAAAGGAACATCCGTGAGTGGACGTTCCTTCCACCCGACACCCATCGGACCACCTCTATGGAGGATTGCACTTTGCAGTCCTGTCAACGTGCGTCCTAGCGCATCGACGGGTAGGCTTGGATAACGGACACTTGTTGCACACATTTTGTGCAGGTGCACAAGCGTGTGACCATCACAACGGGCGCCATTAAGCATGTCAGTACTGGCACAGAGTGCGCTCATCTGACGCCAGCCTATTGGCTGTTTGGTAATTGTGCCAACAACCTGTGTTTTTGGATGTGGCTACTGCTTAGCCAAATAGTATGTGCATTTAATTCATCTTTTTACATTGTCCCACATCTTTTCCTATAAACTACTTCCATTACCATACTAATACGAATTCGATTGGCAACCTGTACTACAAACTACTGAACTAAACATCCCATAAGCCACTGCTGGGCACAGATTTAGCTAGGCCTGACTTCTGTTGAACAAGGAGAGAATCCTGATTGGCTATGCTACTTCATGCACTGGAAAGGGCTCAGGGCAGCTGCTGCACAGCTTTATTTTTCAACTTCAATCTATAGAAATGCTGTAAAAAGGTCTTTAATGCAGTTTTAAGACTTCAGTGTGTGTCATGAGCAGAATCTGCATGTATCACAATGCCATCAATAGATGGAAAAATGGGTAGAGGACTCTACACATGGAGGAAAGCAGTGGGCATAAATGGTGTCCTAAGGATAACACTATGGCCACTTTCTCATTAAGGCTGGGCATCCACTGGGTTGAATTCGTCTGAAGGTACAATCATCTGATCGCATCTGGCATTCTCTGACGGAACCCACAATACTTAAGGTGAATCAGCCCTCATCCACTGCATATTTTTTTTTTAACGACCTGACTACCGAACTTTCCAGTTTCAATTAGATTTCAGATTTGATACAAGTTACATGAAAAATAACTGTATAGTTAAACCACCGTGCCATAGAAGGGAAATTGCCCCAAAGAAGTGCTTCCATTCGACAGCCCCTAGGATTCAATGTAAAATTAATTTTTATTCAATAGTTTATGCTTTTCATCCGCCCCATAGAGCCTTCAATAACAGCCCCCTCCACTTGACCGCATGCAGCCCCCCCAGTCCTGCATTCAGAGTTGCTGTCCTTGGTGCTGAAAGCTATTACAGCACCGGGGGGGGGGGGTTGCCTCCTCCAGCAGGCGATGGTTTTATTTTTTACAGCTGTGGTGGATGGGCTGTCCTTGTTTCAACCCCAAGGACAGGGTTTTATACAACCCGCAGCAGGTTTTTTTTTTTTTGCTTGGCTGCTATACAGTCTGTTGCCTGGCCTGGGTCGTCCAGACGCTTCCAGTGGATGACCCTGATCGGCTGACGGTGTTGTCTGTAAGCAGACTATGGACCCAGTGGATGGGCAACCAAAGAGCTCCCATCCTAATAAATGTTATTGAAGCACTCACACATCCTCTGACCAAGTACAGAAGTGCTTCAGATTCATTGCATAAAGCTTTGCCCATGTTCCAGGCATTCTTGACAGGATGTCATACATGGTTAAAAAAAAAATATGGATCTAACTCCAGTTGATTAGCATGTTTATTAAATTAGAAAAAAGGTACATGACAACTCATAGTAAAGTGTATGGAAGCAAAATTTATTGGAAAACACCGTGATGAAAACAAAAGGTAATAGAAAGTGACGCATTCACAGTTTAAATTGGTGTTTGAGCATACCACACTTTATCAGAGCATCGACGCGTTCTCCTGGGAAGTGATTGACATTTTAACTGAAACAATGCAATATAGGTTACACCCCCCCCCCCAAGAAAAAACAACCAAACAGAACACAACCATTCTAGTTCCATCTCCCATATAATAGTCAATAGGCAGCTGTAGCAGAATAAAGAGTTTTGTAATTCTTGAAAGACATAAAAAGTAAATTAAAATCTCCATTCATGGGACGGATATTTTGAATATTCGTATAAGTGTGTGTGACTTTCTTTGACCTAGACCCCAGCAGACAGGCCAAATACAGTGACCTGAACCCTCTATAACCAGTGAATTCCTGTTCAAAAAGCACAATACAAAAGGCTGCCTGCTCCAAGAACGAGCATATAAATAAATTAAAAAACAAGCAGCATGTGTGTCAAGAGTCTGGTCCTGTAATGCCAAAACTCAGTCTATGCATCCTGAGAATTAAATCCACGGTGAACGTACAGATCGACAAGTATTTGACTGGTTTGCTGCATTTGCTGACCTTGGAATTAAAATTACTCTTACAATGACTTGCAGTGTAATTATGCAAACAGCCAGTGCTTCTAAATAATGCCAGGGCCATGCCAACTGCATGACAGTTACATGCTTTGTAACTTTTCTAACCCCCGGTGGCCATTGTGGGGGAAACCTGTGCAGTTTAGGTGACCTTCCAAGTTTACAAATGGGCTGGAAAGGTTGCTGGTACAGTATACAGATGGACATGATCATCCATGTTTGTGGCCGTTGCATTTCCTTTAAACATCAACAGAACAGAATCCCTTTAGAAACGGAACCATTAGTTTTGCCGAAATAGTTACACACCCATCATAGGGCCCCTTTCCCAACACTAAAATGGGGACTCCAACTGTGAAAAGCCAGCCTGCAGGTTTCCCCATAGCACCCATATTTTATCCTGCAATTCTGGGGCAGGCACCGTCTCAGCACATTGCACTGGAACCATGTACTACCACCAGTTATACTTGCTGTAGCATGTCGGTGCCGCAGAAAGTATCACGTCCTGGAGTCCATAGAACTCGGTTTCTGTGCCGCGAGATCGCGCAGCATGACTGGGAACTATTTGTTCCCAGTTTCACTCTGCTCTGCTCCCAGGGACACTGTTCTCGCTGCTGTATGAGTATCACTATTTATTGGGGGGGGTGCCAAATGATTTCAGCAAAGTGGAATCGGCACCAGCTTTTAGAGTAGCTAAAAAAATTTGCCTTGCCCCTCACTATGGTAATTAGCACCTGGAATTTGCAATACCTTACTTATCCTAATGGTAATTACAGGCTGCAAATCATCAAATCCTATACTTAACATGGAGAGTGCAAAGTACAGTAAGTTTGCACAATCATTGATGCGCTAATTGATTTTTCAAGGGTTTAGCATCCAGAGTGTAATACAGGGGGCATACATTAAAGTCACTTATCCTAGCGTTAACAGTTACTCATCCGAATGTTGCAGTTAGCATTCCCTATGGAATAGTGCCCATAGTGTCTACTACAGGCTGGCTCTTCTGATCTCACCTGACGAGTAGACCTCATCCACTCTCTGCCGTGGTTAGGTCTGCTAGCTTAAAGTGCACCTATCATACCCACAGGGTGCCGGCAGCTCTGATCCAAGCAAACACACTGCACAGGTACTGCATGACCAGCTCTATTCTACCCTTCCGTGAAGCAGCACTTTTACATGCAGACACCAGATTGGACGCTTAATGGAAGGATGAATTTCCATTACTGGTTCTGGTTATACACACACGCATTTGCATGCCAGGGATAAATATTCAAATCAGCCTAGGTGCCTCTTAGATAAAGATACAGAAACCGGATCAAGCACATCCACATAAGGAGGGGCACGTCTTCCTTTGTATGTATACAGCGGACTCAAATGCATTTTCCACAGGAATACAAATCAGAGCTGTCTGCGACATGGATTGTCAAATTGAGTCCCACCTCTTTAAGCTGCAAAACTCCATGTCAAGTGTGCCATTTCATATAAAAGAGAGCAACACACTCTAGCGCACACACTATAGCGCCTATAGCCTCTGTATGAAGCTGATGCTATTTACAGTGCACGTGCTGCAAGCCACCCCGTCAGAGTGTTCGACGTGGGCTGCAAAGCGCGATCCTCCACTAACTACGCTCAGCGCGGTGGCCAGACGGGCGTCGGAGTGGAACGTCCACTCTCACGAATGTTCTTTCCGCTCTCCAAAACACTTGTCTGACCCTGGACTTAGGCAGGAGTTCCACACCAAGGGTCAGCTATTCATGTGGTCTGACAGGAATAACAGGAGAGGTAGAAGAAAGATCTGCATTAAGAAGATTACTCCTGTGGGAGAGGAGGCTGACATGCCTGTAGTAAAACATGTAGACTGATACCACAGGAAACAGGCACTCTTATACCCCCCCCAACTGCCAAGCATTATAGGAGATGCAGTATACAGAGTGAAGTTTATTAGTAGTTGTTTCCCTCAACTGAATAGACTTGTCCATTTATAGTAAAGAGAGAAAAAAATTATTATACATTAGTAGGAACTCAGATTTTAGGGCATTCCTACCCAGTTACTATAGTATCACTTACCTAAAGGTATAAGCACACCTGTCAGGCCCACTACTGGGCCCTTGCCCTATAGGCAGACCTTCTGATCTCAACCCTCAGGCATACATTGGCAGCACAGATTACTGCACTTTTAAAAGGTATTCCTTTAGATCAGTGTTTCCAAAACCTGTCCTCAGGACCTGCTGACACGCCAGATATCTGAAGCACAGCACAGGTGATCTGATTTGCTGCTCAGTGATTACAGGATTCAGTCTGCTTTTCCCCAAGGTGATCTGAAAATATGACCCGGTTGAGGGTCCCGAGGACGGGTTTGGGAAACACTGCTTTAGGCAATCCTTTGTAAATCAAATTAGGAACTGAAGGGTAGAAAATAAATAAAACACCTAGCTGCTGTAATTGTAACTAACAATTCTGTGGATACTTTCGATACGCGAGAAGTAACTTCACAACTGCACGATCTACAAAGCACGGATTGAACATTTCTTTTTCAAACATATTGTCTCACCTGCACACAGGATTTATACCTTAAACATATGACAGCCGGCCAGGACAAAGATTTTTGCGGTTTCATCTTTACGACATGTGTGGCAAAGCCAAAGTATTTTATATAGCTTGTAAAATACTGCAACACAAATAAAGATTATCCCTGTGACATACTATACAGTTCAGATTCCTAACCCAGGACCAAAAAAGTTCAGAGCATTTGAGTAAATGTGATTCCCAGAGGAGCAGGAGATAAAAGAAAAAGTCAACATGTCTTTTGGAAGGCATATGGAACATGTGCCGCGAGGAAGAAAACCAAAAACCTTAAAATCTCAGTTATAAAAATAAACAAAATCTTCAGTAGCAGCTTATAAAACAAAACAAAAAATAAAGACAAAACCCCAGTGTTTAAAACAAACTGAAGACAGTTGTACAGTAGGCAGCTGAGCAGTATCTCCAGTCTGTGGTGCCATTTGATAGACAGCACTCCTCGCTCTTCAGAAGACTGGAAACCCAGCCAGTGCTTAGAGGAGGTTCCTCGAAGTGGCTTGTGATCAGTAGAAGTGTTTTCGGCTTCTTTCCTGCCACTTGTTGTACACAATTAGCAAAATGACTCCAGCAAACACCAGACCCAGTATAGAGAAGAAGATGATGAGGAAGAGAGCAAAACCACTCATGGATTCTGAGTGGTCATCAACTAAAAAAGGAAAATAAAGAAGAAAGTCAGGGTGTGGGGAGAGAGACAATAAAATAAGTGGAAGCAGAGACTTAAAATGTCCTGTAAGTCCACAGCAAATAGGGAAAAATGTAGAAATGAAATAGAAGTTCTCATTACCTCCAGGCAGCTTCATGTTGTCTACACTGGGTATGAATACTTCTTTATCTACAGCTTCTTCTGCGGGAGATCTCTCCACACTCAGCTGGTACAGCTTAAGAGATATAACATCATGGTTATCTGTGGACAGAGCAGACACTTCATCAGGTTTGAAACGGCGAGAAACAAAGGAACAAGCAATGTTACTTGTTTTTAAACAGCTGTGCGGGGTAAGCAGGCTTGTCACGCAAATATATAAATTTGATTTTATATACAAGCTACTCTACCAGAAATAGAATATGGAGAATCCTCTGGTTTTCAAGAATGTGAACTGTAACTGTATTATTCACAATCACCAGGACACAGATCCAGGTTAGGCTTCAGAGGTTAATAGAGCAGGTGATGCTCCAAGCTTGTGCCTGAATGAAATCCCTTTTAATTAACAGTATATTGTTAATGTTTAAAGGATACAGAATGTATTAAAAGGTATAAATTTAGTATGCGGGGGTGCAACGTGTTGAATGGATCCTGCAATCCTCATTTAGTATGGCTTGCTTAAAATTGATAAAAATATATAATCTGATAAGTGTACTTTTTTTTTAACAAGGCAATCACAGGAACATTATGATTTTTTTCCTCTCTACCATTTGTCCTGAGTGGAATGTTAGTGTGGAAGACGACTGTAACAGCAACTGGGGTTGACTGGACCAAAGGTGAACCTGCTACAGCGTTAAAAGAAAAAATAATTTCCCCAGGCGCTTAGTTGCCCCTAGATTCGCTTCCACCCCATTGGACACTTCCCAATATCCACATACAAATATCATGAAAGGGATGATGGGTGTGGGTTTAGTGCTTCATAGAAGTCCCCAGAGGAAAGGCACAAGATTGAAGGTGTCCCTTATAGAAAAAGTGGCCTACTTTGGCAGGTGGCTTTAAGCAGAATACCAGGTGAAGCCTTCTTACACGTAGGACCTCAAAAACCCCCCAGAAAAGCGCATATGGTGCAATATTGTCTGATCAGGGAAAGCTTAGTAATATACGTAATTGCTCATACTCACACAGAGTGAGAGCTGCCAGCCCTCAAATGGAGACGTGTCAGGTATTATTGGGTTACCTGCTTACCCCAAAAACAGTCCTCCTGGATACGCGTTTCACCTGTTAAAACAGATTGTTTTGTTTTTGCCACTGAAGAAGCCTGTGTAACAGGTGAAACGCGTTTGGTTTGCTGTTTAAATAATTTTTTTCTTAAACTTTCATCTAATATTTTTTTTTTTTAAATTTATTTATTTCCACTGGCGCAAAATCTACCCTTATTTATCTGGTGACTACATTGTAAAGGTATCCAGGAGGACTGTTATCCAGCCAGAACTCTGATGGTTGTGCTGTATATCTCTCCCCAAACACTAACAAGTCTTAGGAGTTTGTATGGGAAACAGGGTGTGGTGGCAAAAATGACAAACAATAGAGTACATGGCCTACATTAGGGGGATGAGAAGCAATTAACCCTCCTGGCGGTTTTCCCGAGTGTGGCTGGGGGTTAACTTTCAGTGCTGAAAGCGGTAACCAAGCTACACTTAGGCTGGATACATACCTGTACCTGCACTCCCTCGCTGACTTCCGGGATTGCATTCTACTCCGGCGATCACGGCATACTCGCGAGAAGGGAATCAGGAAGTAGGACGTTGCAATCGTCCGGCGGCAACAGCCGGGTACAGCAAGAGAGCGCAGGTACAGGCAACCTCGGGGTTACCACTTTCAGCAATGAAATTAACCCCAAGCCACACTACGATACCGCTAGGGGGCCAAATAAATTGTAACAATTCTGACATCTAAAATGTCAGAATCGTAACGCCAGGGAGGTTAAGGAGATTGATTTGTTGTGATAATCCTAAATACAAAACAATTATCCACAGACAGCAGGAACACCAGTTATAAAAAGATTACTAAAACAAACCAAACGTTCGTTGTGTATCGCACATACAATACTATATAGCAGTGTTTCCCAACCCTAGTCCTCAAGTCCCCCAACAGGTCAGGTTTTCCAGATATCTGAAGTACAGCACCAGTGGTGTATTTAGCTTTTGTGCTGCCCAAGGCCTGACTAAACTCATGCACCCCCTAATTTAAATTTGACACACCCCTTCCTGGTGAAACTCTGTTCTTCCTCTTTAGGCTCCACCTTTTCCTCTCTATTTAAAAGTGGACACCAATTATGTTTTGTATACCATTTCAAATGTTGTATCTATTGAGATAAATCAAATAAAATGAAAGGTTTAAATTCACCCATTTTTACAAGGATCAGCCCATGCATGTCAAGTATACTGGATCACAGCCGCTCTAATTGGTTGAACAATAAAATCCACAGAAATGTGCAGTGTGTATGAGCGTATCACAGCTGCACAGCAATAAAACTCATTTCATTCCAAACGCCCCAACTCTTTTCATTTCATTTAACCCCCAACCCCCCCACACACACACACCTCTTTCATTTCATTGACCTGGGGGCTGGCTGCTGTGGTCCTGCGAGCCACCTCTCCTTCCCGGCAGCATGGTGGAGCACTGGGAGGAAGTGACTTCATATGACCACTTCCTTCCAGGGCTGCAGCTCAGCAACAGAAACGCTCAGAGGCCATATTCACGAACTGACCGCAGCAGGTCTAGCTGGGTCCCATTGAGCGGCAGGGCACCGCCCCTTGTAAACTGCCGCCCTAGGCCAAGATACACCGCTGCACAGCACAGGTGATATGATTTGCTGCTCAGTGATTACAGGATTCAGTCTACAAGGGAATCCTTAAAATCTGGCTTGTTATGGGGACTTGAGGACCAGGGTTGGGAAACAATGCTATATAGAGAACGCTACCTGAAAGGTCTCCAGTGACGGCGGAGGTACCAAAATAGTATCCTCTAGGCAGGCGCACACCAGGCACATCTAAGCAGTCCTTCCACTCCTGCTTTCCTTCTATGTCTATCATGACCTGAAAGTGACAGAAAATGGAAGTATTTGGACCAGAAAATATTGGGGAAAAAAATTATTTTACAAAATTAGACCATTTGGGTGATGGTTAATTATTTTTTTACACAAAAGGGAGGAAAGGGTAATATCAAGAGGCAATGCATTAGTATAAGGAAATTAAAGCCTTGAGGGTTTCTTTTCAAAATCTTCACCACCAAGTGATTTTCCATAAAACTGCCATCAGGACCCAGAACATTTATGGAAGATACAAATGCAGAAAGAATGGTTAGCGCCCAAATATGTACCAACACCAGTATCCCAATGCCAGACCAGATATGTAGAGGTTTCCCCCAAACCAAGGTGACAGTAAACAAAATTATACGTATCTGGTAGCGCAATGGTAATCGCTTCTCGGGACTCAGGTGCCTCTCATAATGTGCATCATCCACATGGATTTTATAAAAGGAAGCAAAAATACATATAATAGTACAGGGTGTATTAATAAAATATTTGTAAATGCTGCAAGATTAATCCACTCACAAATACAGAGCCCTGTCACTGGCTCTGAGTGGTTAGATGCATCTGGGTCTTTTTTTCTTTTTATTCTTTTATTTCCTCCTATATCCGACGAATAAGAGGAGCTATTGACTGTATAAGGTGTGGGTACACCTTATACAGTCAATAGCTCCTCTTATTCGTCGGATATAGGAGGAAACAGAGACAAACTTCCTTGTGCAGATCAACCAATCAAATCGTGAATTAATACAGGTGGGGTGTCAACTCACATTTGGTGGAGCTTTTAGCCAAGCTCTAGGTGGTATAGCTTGTGGATTTATCAGTGGGTCAAATGCACGAAAACCCCGAAAGATTCCAGGACATTGGGGCAAGTGAATAAAAAAATCTTTAATAAAACATAAAATATATTAAATCTGGCTCAGCCAGATAGCCAGGACACGTTTCGCCGCGCACTGCGGCTTCCTCAGCTGGTTTACAGGATATTGTACAATGCTGGTATAAATAGTACCCTTAATTAGGGTGAAATTGTCCCCTCATGTCCAAATCGACGATCTTTCGGGGTTTTCGTGGATTTGACCCACTGATAAATCCACAAGCTATACCACCTAGAGCTTGGCTAAAAGCTCCACCAAATGTGAGTTGACACCGCACCTGTATTAATTCACGATTTGATTGGTTGATCTGCACAAGGAAGTTTGTCTCCATGTTACCTCCTATATCCGACGAATAAGAGGAGCTATTGATTGTAAAAGGTGTAGGTTACCTTCAGAATAAAAAAGAAAAAAAGACCCAGGTGCATCTAACCACTCAGAGCCAGTGATAGGGCTCTGTATTTGTGAGTGGATTAATCTTGCAGCATTTACAAATATTTTATTAATACACCCTGCACTATTATATGTATTTTTGCTTCCTTTTATAAAATCCATGTGGATGATGCACATTATGAGAGGCACCTGAGTCCCGAGAAGCGATTACCATCGCGCTACCAAATACGTATAATTTTATTTATGGAAGATAGTTTTCCAGTAGCCACACCGTGAAAATCTCAAAAGCATCTTATTCTTACTGTATGAACTATTTGAGATCCATCTGCTTGCCAAAAGCTGCTACTGCATCTCTAGTATAGCGTGTCTAATGGAAAGTAACTATGAAACTGCAAGCTGATCATACCGTTTTAGCACCTCGGCTGTCATTTGTGTTGAAACTTTGCTCTAGAATTACACTACAGCGAGTCCAGTTCACAACTGGAACACCATCAGGTGCTTTTGAAGACCGAGTATACGCTATATGGTAGTGAAAGTGTTAAATTGACCATAAAGGCCAGATCAGAATCGGCCTCTTTACAAAATCTGGACTGATTCCCATATTTCTTTAATAAGCACTTCATACACAATACATAACGATGTGATGCACAAACTGGATATTACAAAGGAAAACACTTTTTCCACATCATGCTGTGCAAGGGCTCATTACCCTCTGACCTCAACAAGCACAAAAGTGTGTGTGCGTGTGTGTAGAATATATCAACTTTCCAGGACATATAGGTCAAAGAGAAAACCACATTAAAATATGAAATCATACATGAACAATGTATGTGATCATATTATTTTCAGACAGCAAAGCCTCACCGTGAGTCGGCGTTTCACGTAACGAATAAAGAGGAACGTGTCATGGTCAAGGTTCCTAACCATAGCGGTACAGCCTCCAAGCTCGGTGGGCCGTCCATCTCGGCTGTGGTCATATATCAGAGACCCGTTGCTTACCATGGCAGAGATATAAGGGAACACACGCTGAAGGAAGAAGAAATAATACAGGAGATGGGTTAAAATTTACAATGTGGCGTCAGCTGCACAGATCTTATGTCAGGAGCCATCTGCCACAAATTGACTCATATATGGCTTTTTAGCAGTTACGGGAATACAACTACAGAGGAAAACGAGGACCGAGCTGACAATGACCAAACTGAAAACCAAAACGGACGCCCCTCCCCCACCTCCCTTTTTTGTATAACTGTAGCAGTCCCAGCGTCTACTTATTATCACCAACATTTATATAGTATCAAACATAAATAAGACACAAAGGAACCCTGCACCATGCATGGCATACAGCAGCCTACTCAGCTAATAGAGAAGCAGCAGATGCCAAAGGAGAAAAGGTCAATATTTTAACCTGAACTAAAGGAATAGAATAAATAATTAGGCACATGTCACCAGAATCTGTCAAATTATTTAAAAAAGGACAAAAATAAATAAATATGGAGCTGTGGGATTTTTCTCATTTTTATTAGCGTGCTCCTTAAAATCAGGTCATTGTGGGAAGCCACGGCTATAGTTTAAAGCAATGCAAACAATATAGTATGCTCTGTTTATCAGATGGATTCCTGCAAAACTGGAGGGAGCGGTGTATCTGTATGCTCATATGCACAGAAGATTGAAAATCCCAGTAAGTGTTCATGAATAAGTCAAATATATGATTATCTCTGGATGAAAGTTATCATAATGCAAGTCTGCAGCTGCGGCTTATTTTGTTCCTTTGGGTCAAAACAAAAACAATGAGACCCAGCCAATTGGCATATAAATAGACAGAAACTGCAATACCTGTATCCCTGGGGAGTAGCGCTTCTTCTGAGACTGCCATCCAGAAGCACAGGAGAGAAAGAACACACAGCGATACACAAACAGGCCCACTTAGTTACAGAGAGCGATCAACCCATGTAAATTTAACTGAACACAAATGGTTGGCAGGAACAATTAAGTATAACAGTCAACTCAAAAATACATAAACAGATAAAACTTGGTAAAATGGGTCTGGTAGATACTAGGCTGATGATTCAGTAAACGTGCAGCAAGGGACGCAGTGGAAATAGGCATTGCTATTTTCTGCAGCTGAAACTGAGTAATGCATGTGGGTTTAGAAAGAAGAAAAAAAAAAAAAAAAGGATCGGTAGTGCTGGAATTGTTATTGCCCTTTTAGGGCTTGCTAACCATGAATAAACCTAATGAGTCTGACCTCATGCAGAGTTACAGAAAATAGAAGAACTACATTTAAAAATGAAAAAGGACACTACAGTCACATTAATTTAATGGTCATGATGGATCGAGTGGTCCATCCACCCCCCCCCCTTCAAGTTAGGCGTGACCCCATCATGGTTGTAAAACTGCATTGTGCAGTCGTCTACACAGGGCTTGACAAATTTGCTTTGAATCTAGGAGCCAGCTACAAAAGCTAGGACCCAATGTTTTGGCGAGGATATACCTTGATAAAGGCGAATCCTCGCCAAAACGTTGGGAACCTTGCCTCTGCGAGTTGGTTTGTGCTGACCCAAATTATGATTTTTAGCGGCTTCTATTTATTTATCACTTTGTTACCTGGTGCTTTATGCTGTTGGGTCTTTTGGCTACTTTTTTGTGCCTAGAAGTGTAGACCATTGCTTCTAATATCAGTTTGGCCGCTCTGAGATATATATTATTTGTGTTGTTAACATCTGTACATTGTGATGTTGTGATATTGTTTTCTTTGCTCTGTTGTCATTGGAACACACACACACACACACACACACAATGTAGGAGACAGGAAAAAAACTAGATGTTTTTAGATGCCAAAGACTGCTTTTAGATTGGCGTAAAATAAACTGGAAATTTAAGCGCCAGGAGTAAAATTCTAGGAGCCAGAGGCTACCAGGCTCCTGGCTTTGTCAAGCCTTGGTCTACTTGATGTTTGAAGATTAGTGTTGTGGTTATATCCCTAGAGACTAAATGGACTAGTCCGGCATCATGTATGACATACCTACACTGCATTCAAAATCAAAGGTGGCACTTGGTACTCAAACACACTCACCTCGTGTTGCTTTTCTTCATTTGGATATGTGTCTACAAAAACTCCTAACCCAATGAAGTTATCTTTACTCCCGAACACTGAACCTGTAGCATGAAAGATCAATTAATGGCGTGAAGAGGAGTTGGAAGGTCTTAGCAGGACACGGACACTTACCATGCTGCATCCTGTCTTTAGTGTACCAGATGGCAAAACCATCTCCGTTCAGGTTCTTCTTGCCCTGGCCATGGATCTTGAAATGCACTTGTAACTCCCAATCCCTCAGATAGCAAGGCTGGAAAACAAAGTTGGAGATTACTAATGCACTTGTAAAATTCGTCATCACCACCACAGCCATCATGTTACAAAGCGGTGTGTCAGCTCCTACAAACCATAAAATCAGCCCCCTCCAAGTCTTTTTATTGTTGGATCAGTCTTCTAATAACCAGGATACACGCACATGACGCGTAAAAGAACAGGAATATCTAAAAGAGGGTACAAATGGCTGATTGTCTTGGACTACGTGTGGCAGAACATCCCCTCTTGAAACCTGGGCTGCAGCGTAAGGGACAGGGAAGACCTGCAAATGGTCACCGAATGGTTTGGTTATACTACCACAAAACCCAACCAATATCGTAGTCCTAGAAAAAAAATGGGTGTGGGATTGAGACTATCAGGGTTATTCAGAGAGCGGTGAAAACCAGAAGTGAAAATGCGAAGGTTAAAATAGCCAAACCAAAAAAATTCTCCCTTTTATCTCACTTTCCAAGTTGGCTATTTTGACCTAGAATTTTCACTTCTCCAGTCACTCTGGTTTTCACCGCTCTCTGAATAACCCTGTATGCATTCAGGAATTGACAAATGTTTGAGCAGGTAGGGGAGGCTGGAATTCTCGGGGGGGGGGGGGGTTTTGGGGGATCCCTTGGTCTCATCCAGTAAATCCAGTAACAGTCATGATGGGGGAACCAATTGGAAAAATAGTGCCTGCATTTCTCATGCTGGTAGACAGAGGCCTCCATCTAGACGTTTAGAAAGTCTACCCGTCAAAGCATGGAAAAGGGAGGTGGTGCGAGAGATCTGGTCGTTCGAGACACGTGTCTGAAATCAGACATTTAAAATATTTTTCTACAAACAAACAAACACTGAGCACACTAATGTGTAAATGCGCCACGCAGGTCATGTGTTCTTCATAACCCATGATTGTACTTGCATTCATGTGTGACATACGCTGGAATATATATATGAAGCTGACATTATGGTCAACGTAACCGATCACTGAAAACCATGATTTTCTTTATGACTGGTTTAATATTTAACACCCCCCCCCCCCAAAAAAACGAACAAGATTATTTGTCAGGCTTCAAATTTGCCTTAACAAGTTAGCATGAAGGAAATTGGGGGGATTCTGTCTGCATTTTCTCAAATTTACATTACCGCCATTTGCAAATCGATCTTAAGCAGAGATGTAAATTCAGTCGATTGCCCACAATGCCCTGAATTCTTTAAGTAGGTGGCCAGAGGATCAAGGGAGCTGTAGATCAGAGTCAAGAATTAAAAGCAGGGGTCAGCAAACTTGGCCCTCCAGATGTTTAGGACCTACATTCTCCATAATGCTCAGCTACTTATTAGCTCTATGGGAAATGGAGTTCTGAAATACAGTCAGGTCCAGAAATATTGGGACATCGACACAATTCTAACATCTTTGGCTCTACACACCACCACAATGGAATGAAACCAACACAATGTGCTTTAACGGCAGACTGACAGCTTTAATTATTTGAGGGTATGTACATCCAACTCAGGTGAACGGTGTAGGACTTACAGCAGTTTGCAGATGTGCAAAAGATTGCAGAAGGTAATGGGACAATTGGCTTCTTCGCTGTTCCATGGCCAGGTGTGGGATATTCCCTCATTACCCCAATTACAATGTGCAGATAAAAGGCCCAAAGTTCATTTCAAGGGTGCTATTTGCATTTGGAATCTGTTGCTGTCAACTCTCAAGATGAGATCCAAAGAGCTGTCACTATCAGTGAAGCAAGCCATCATTAGGCTGAAGAAACAAAACAAACCCATCAGAGAGATAGCAAGAACATTAGGCGTGGCCAAAACAACTGTTTGGAACATTCTCAAAAAGAAGGAACGCACCGGTGAGCTCAGCAACACCAAAAGACCAGGGAGACCACGGAAAACAACTGTGGTGGATGACCGAAGAATTCTTTCCCTGGTGAAGAAAACACCCTTCACAACAGTTGGTCAGATCAAGAACACTCTCCAGGAGGTAGGTGTATGTGTGTCAAAGTCAACAATCAAGGGAAGACTTCACCAGAGTGAATACAGAGGGTTCACCACAAGATGTAAACCATTGGTGAGCCTCAAAAACAGGAAGGCCAGATTAGAGTTTGCCAAACCACACCTAACAAAGCCTTCACAGTTCTGGAACAAAATCCTATGGAGAGATGAGACCAAGATCAACTTGTACCAGAGTGATGGGAAGCATACCACCTCATCAGTGAAGCATGGTGGTGGTAGTGTCATGGCGTGGGCATCTATGGCTGCCAATGGAACTGGTTCTGTTGTATTTATTGATGATGTGACTGCTGACAAAAGCAGCAGGATGAATTCTGAAGTGTTTCGGGCAATATTATCTGCTCACATTCAGCCAAATGCTGCAGAACTCATTGGACGGCGCTTTACAGTGCAGATGGACAATGACCCAAAGCATACTGCAAAAGCAACAAAGAGTTTTTGAAGGGACAGAAGTGGAATGTTATGCAATGGCCAAGTCAATCACCTGACCTGAATCCCATTGAGCATGCATTTCACTTGTGAAGACAAAACTGAAGGGAAAATGCCCCAAGAACAAGAAGGAACTGAAGACAGTTGCAGTAGAGGCCTGGCAGAGCATCACCAGGGATGAAACCCAGCGTCTGGTAATGTCTATGCGTTCCAGACTTCAGGCTGTGATTGACTGCAAAGGATTTGCAACCAAGTATTAAGAAGGGAAAGTTTGATTTATTATTATTATTCTGTCCCATTACCTTTGGTCCTTTAACAAGTGGGAGGCACATCTGCAAACTGCTGTAAGTCCTACACCGTTCACCTGAGTTGGATGTACATACCCTCAAATTAAAGCTGACAGTCTGCAGTTAAAGTACATTGTGTTTGTTTCATTCCATTGTGGTGATGTATAGAGCCAAAGATGTTAGAATTGTGTCGATGTCCCAATATTTCTGGACCTGGCTATCTGGAGGGCCAAGGCTGCCAATCTCTGATGTTACGAATCACTGAAACAGAAATCCATTACAATAGCCCTGCAGAGCACTGCTCTAAGATGCCCTAGTGATTACAGAGCTATTTGGAGGCAAAAATAAAAAGAATAAACCATGATTACATAGCGAACAACAAAAAGGAAGGGATCCCAGGAGCCACACAGGGCTATTCAGAAAGAGGCGAAAACCTTGAAAATGACTGGAGAAGTGAAAATCCTAGGTCAAAATAGGCAAACCAGAAAAATTCTCCCGTTTATCTCACTTTCCAAATTCTTAATTCTCCTGGCAATTCTCAAGGTTTTCACCTCTCTCTGAATAGCCCCGATAGTGAAAGGATTTTACCAGGAAGGATACATTGAGATTTCTCTCGTTTTCAAGTATGTCCTGGGTGGCGAGTATGTACCGTTAGATGTCTTGCCCAAGGACACTTACTGGAGAGGTTGCTCGCTGGGATCGAACCCATGTCTCCACAGGGTCTCTCCATGCAGAGCGGTGACATTACCTCTACTCCACCCAGCCGGTAACCAGTAGGTACCAAAAGCTAGGATTTATGTTGATTTACACAAAAAAAAAAATATATGTTTTCCCCACCCACCAAAAGTGGAATCCCACAAGTTCGCCGTCCTATGCCTTGGAGAGACCTACTCAACAGCCTACCCTTTTATTCAGTTATTTCCACTGGACGTTCGATCTATAGGATAAAAAGGGTCCCCGTCTCACATCACAAAGCTTTGGGCACGGGTCAGAAGTCTTAGCTCTCCACACGTTTTGGAACTGTATCGCTCAGGACGCTCCTCCACTCAATAGGTTGGCTGAGCCTCATGGGAGATTTACTGTATTTCCAAAACATCTGGGAGGGCCAATGTTGCGGACCCCTGGCTAAGGCCTCGTTCACACTGTGCGATTTATCGCGCGGATTTTGCCACGAAATTGTGGCAAAATCCGCGCGATGTGGCGCTATGTAGCTTCTCCAATGCATTTCAATGGAGCTGTTCACATCTTGCCGTGCGACGTCGCATGTCGCTGGTACATGAACTTTTTTTGCGATTTGCATTGATGGTGCTTTGCAAAATCGCGCAAAACTGCGACATCGCGAATCTGAAAATTGCGCGGAAAAACACACAATTTTCAAATCGCAGTGTGAACGGGGCCTTAGGGAGTGAGCTTTCACCACTTAAAGCTGGAGTAATTTACAACCATAAGACAGCGAGGCAAGTTCTATTTTACTGAAAATGGCCAATGGAGCAGCACTGTATATTAACCCTGCGTATCAAGGGCAAAGGATGAATGGAGGGCCTGCTGCAGCCAAAACTGTAGGGGCTCCTGTAGTCGATCGATCTCAGTATACAGTGAGAGGGAACTAAATGAGCAACATCAATAATATTATTGTCATCATTTATATAGCGCCAACAGTTTCCGCAGCGCTTTACAATAACCAAAGGGAACAAGATAAACAGACACGATGGAAACAAGAGGTGTAGAGGGCCCTGCTCATAGGATCTTACAGTCTAGAGGGATTGGGGGTTGAGGAAGACCAGAGGAATTTCACTAGATAGCAGGATCATTAGTGCCAGTGGTTTGGGAATGGTGGGGTCAAAGAAGCGGCTTCAATCATGAGTGAGTAGCACCGTTTGAAACATGTGCCTACAGGTACCAAGTTACACTGCAGATTTCAGCTCGTTCATCTGGAAGGGATTTGAAGGCTCTGGAATGGTTTATGACGCCGTCGCTGTCAATTTGTCAGCCATATCCAAACCATCTGAGGTGTTACACTTCTAAGTTTACAAACGGTACGTAAACTCACCACACGGTTCCAGACAGCCCCCTGTTTGCTCTGTAAATCGGGGGTCAGACGTACATACTGAGGGGTTACCAGGACATTGCCCAACAAATCCCACAGAGAAGAGCTAGAAGAGCCCACACCTGAAAAGAATAGAATGAATATTCAGAACAGAAAACTGCATTGAAAAGTTCAAACCATGTCTGCTACTTAAAACGCAAAGTTAGCGGCGAACGTAAACCTATGTCAGCCATCTTTAAGAACGGCTGATCTGTGACATCTGAGACAACTTTACCAAAAAGAGGGGGAAAAAACAAACATCTTATCACTGATCCCCCCCGTACCTCACATTTGCTCCTTGAACCGCCCCACCACCTCACGTCTGATCCGACCCCCCCCTTGTACCTCACGTCTGATCCAACACCCCCCCCCTTGTACCTCACGTCTGATCCAACCCCCCCTTGTACCTCACGTCTGATCCAACCCCCCCCTTGTACCTCACGTCTGATCCAACCCCCCCCTTGTACCTCACGTCTGATCCAACCCCCCCCCCTTGTACCTCACGTCTGATCCACCCCCCCCCTTGTACCTCACGTCTGATCCAACCCCCCCCCCTTGTACCTCACGTCTGATCCAACCCCCCCTTGTACCTCACGTCTGATCCAACCCCCCCTTGTACCTCACGTCTGATCCAACCCCCCCCCCCTTGTACCTCACGTCTGATCCAACCCCCCCCCTTGTACCGCACGTCTGATCCGACCCCCCCCTTGTACCTCACGTCTGATCCGACCCCCCCCTTGTACCTCACGTCTGATCCGACCCCCCCCCTTGTACCTCACGTCTGATCTGACCCCCCCCCCTTGTACCTCACGTCTGATCCGACCGACCCCCCCCCCCCTTGTACCTCACGTCTGATCCGACCCCCCTTGTACCTCACGTCTGATCCGACCCCCCCCTTGTACCTCACGTCTGATCCGACCCCCCCCCCTTGTACCTCACGTCTGATCCGACCCCCCCCCCTTGTACCTCACGTCTGATTCCGACCCCCCCCCCCCTTGTACCTCACGTCTGATCCGACCCCCCCCTTGTACCTCACGTCTGATCCTATCCCCCCCCTGTACCTCACGTCTGATCCTATCCCCCCCCTGTACCTCACGTCTGATCCTATCCCCCCGTACCTCACGTCTGATCCTACCCCCCTGTACCTCACGTCTGATCCTATCCCCCCCTGTACCTCACGTCTGATCCTATCCCCCCCTGTACCTCACGTCTGATCCTATCCCCCCGTACCTCACGTCTGATCCTACCCCCCATACCTCACGTCTGATCCTACCCCCCATACCTCACGTCTGATCCTACCCCCCGTACCTCACGTCTGATCCTACCCCCCCGTACCTCACGTCTGATCCTATCCCCCCCGTACCTCACGTCTGATCCTATCCCCCCGTACCTCACGTCTGATCCTATCCCCCCGTACCTCACATCTGATCCTACCCCCCCCCGTACCTCACATCTGATCCTACCCCCCGTACCTCACATCTGATCCTACCCCCCCCCGTACCTCACATCTGATCCTACCCCCCCCCGTACCTCACATCTGATCCTACCCCCCCCCGTACCTCACATCTGATCCTACCCCCCTTGTGCCTCACGTCTGATCCTACCCCCCTTGTGCCTCACGTCTGATCCCTGGCCCCTTCTGATAACTGACCCCCCCCTAAACCTCATGTCTCAAATCTGTTCCCACTTTTTTTGCACCTTCCATCTGTTCCTTGCCCCCCCCTTGCTTTTACGTCAACCAGCTCCCTAAAACCACTGTCGATACTTCTATCAACCCCCTCCCACAGCTAGGCTTCCTTACACAACCCCTGTCACACGCCTAAGCCATACTGGGTTACATCACGGGGCAGTGCTTTGCTCGCCTCTCTCCACTCACCCTGGTAGGGCTTGCTCAGAGAATGCTCCCTCTTTAAATATTCTTCCGTCTGGTCGGCACAGGCTGTCTGCAAAAACAGGGAAGCAACAAGCAGGCAGAGAAAAGTCCATGGAACCTTCCATCTAGCCCTAACCCACAGACGCCGTCTCACTACGACCAGCGCCATCTTGCTACTCACTCTTCTGGCACCGTGCCAGCCAATCACGAGCTATCTCCGTTCAAGGCGTTTATTGGATAGTTTTGGCAAACTCACCTCGCCCGGAGAATTCCAAAGATCCAATGAGCGAGCGGGAGGAGAAGACTCACCCAACGTTCTGCGCGTTGATTGGATTTCGCCTCTACACCTGAGAATGACAAATCGTGACAGCCAGACCAGTTTCTCAGGAGCCAGGCGTGCTACTTCCTGTCCCTCTGGTTACCTGGAACTGTCAGCCTCAGAAATCCCTATTCCTGGCAGCACAGAACTACACCCATGGGATCCAGCTGTGCTCTGTCAGACAAGGCTATGCACCACAGGAGTACCTGTACCCCACCTTGTTCTCTGCCCATCTACTGAGCTTTTCTCTACAGTGGTCATCAACTTTGACCCTCCAGATCTTTTGGAACTACATCTCCCTTGAGTCTCTAATGCGAGCATCACGGGAGATGTAGTTCCAAAACACAGAGGAGGAGGAGGAGGGGGGGGGGCTTGGCTGCTGATCCCTGCTGTGTACAATGTGTAATGTATGGTGTAATTGCTGTAAAAGTCAGTCCCTTGAGTTAGTCACTATGCTGTCATTACAGAGGAGCAGAGCAGGTACAGGCTGCATGAATTGGGCCCCTGTTGCCAACATGGTTATTATTAAAAGAAACTGTAAATAATGTTACATGTGTTCATGCCCTAGTGATATGGAGCGCGGCGGCGCGCTGCCAGCTACCCAGGCCTTGTGCGTGGAGAGGGGGTCAGAGGGATATGGGAACAAAACAACTTATTTCCTAAAAAACTGACACTGAATAGAATAGTCGATTCATCTTGTGTCCCTAGACAGGTGATACTACATGAAGCAGGCTTTTAGGCTAGGGTCAAACGAAAGCATTTTTACACACGAACGTAAAAAAGTGCGTCCGAACGGATTGATGTATTTTTTCACGGAATATGCGAAAACGGTCATACAATGCGCATGTTCGTGCGTGATGTTTTACGAATCCAAGTTGGCCGTCATTGCCCGTCATCTGCTGCTAGTGCGGCCGTGATTAAGTGCGCCAGAACGCACGTTAAAAATGCGCTGGTCTGACCCCAGCCTTAAGGGGTTATTCCGAAATCACCGAAATGACATGGAACTCTGCTATTCTTATAGATGTTTACACCAATAAAAATGCATTAAAATGTGTCTAAATAATAAAGGGTCTGTTTAGAATAAAAAAAAAAAAAAAAGCTTAAATTGGGAATCAAAATTGAATCTAAAATATATATACTGGTGTTCCAAAAATAAATACATAAAAAGAGGGTTTGCTGAAAATGAAAAGAATAAACGGTTCAATAAAAAAAAAAATTGTAAAACTTTTTTTTTTTCCATTGAATCCCATGGGATTCGCCTGTTTAAACCGGTCGAACATACAGGGTTATTCAGAGAGCGTGAAAAGCAGGAGAATGACTGGAGAATGGAAAATTCTAGGTCAAAATAGCCAAACCAGAAAAATTCTCCCTTTCATCTCACTTTCCAAATCGGCTATTTTGACCTAGAATTTTTCATTCTCCTGCCATTCTCCTGCTTTTCACGCTCTCTGAATAACCCTGTGAATTACCGAAAACGGGGGCATTTCAGTGACCCTCGTGTAGTTCATCGTTCCCTGAATAGATTAACCATTACCTCTCTGTGGTTCCTCTTATCTTTATTTTTAACCTACAGGCCTCCGGTGGATCCAGACAGGGGGTACGGGGGACAATCCCCCCCCCCCGTGCATTATCCCATTATGGGAGATACACGGGACATTTGGACCACTGTATCTCTGGTTCAATACACCCTATGTGGTCAAGTGAGGTGTCTTTGGAAAGGCCAGAATCTGGTTTATTCAATAAAGGCAAAACTCAGGAGAATTGGCAGGAGAAGTGAAAAATCCAGGTCAAATTAGCCAAACCAGAAATATTCTCCCATTTATCTCACTTTCCAAATCAGCTATTTGGTCTAGATTGTTTTCTTCTTCTGCCAATTCTCCCGAGTTTCACATTTTAGTGAATAGACCTGATAATCTAGAAGAACGTACAAGGAAAGAAAAAAGAATACATACGAGAATTTGTTTTTGTTCCCAATTCTGGTTAAAACTGGATATTTAATAAATTCTACATTTCTGAATTTTCTTTACAAAGGCTACCCTGTCAAATTTATAATAAACCTGTCGAATGTGACCACCGAACAGCATGGCAATTCGGCAACTTTTCACTGCTGCTTTTTGTTCTCTGAATAGACAAAGCATTGCTTCTCTATGGGGATTCACTGCCCTTGAACAGGCACCGTATGTGCAGGCAATTCGCCAAGATTTGGTGAATTGCCTGCTCTCTGAATAGCCGAATGGCCAGGAAAGGTAACCGTACGCTGAATTTCAGCGTTCGGTTACCTTTCAGAAATAATTCGGATCTCTTTGAATAACCCTGATAGTGATTTGGATAGGCACAGCCTGCAATTTGGCATGCACTCTGCCAGTCCCTGTTACTGTGAACCGAACACTTTAGCCAAAATTGGTAGAGTACCCCTTGCAAAACCTTTGTCTGGATCCTCCCCTGCAACTGGCAAAACATTTGGTTGAATTTACATGTATTAGTATTTAACTCCTCTACACCCATGTTTCCAGGCTTCCTTCAATTAAATCTGATTTTATCTTTTTATCTATTTTCCTTGTAAATACCATCAGCACTAGATCTGTTTTAAATGAACACCCTATGCAGGGTCTATTTACAAAGCACTGAAATTGAACGCAATTTCAATGTTTTCCATTTTGGACCATTTCGACTCACTTCAGTGATTCCACTTCGCTGAAAATTTTATGAATTCACTATTTATTTAATGGTCACCGTATTTTGCTGAAATTTGAGTCGTCCAAAACCGCCAAATTGCGCTGGCATCGGCGAATTCCACCCAACTAAAAAAAAAAAAAAGGAAGTCTCCTATTCTCCTAATAGGAGCTTAAATAAAAATAAAAAAAAGTAGTAAAAGTGTATCTAAACAATAAAAAGGTCTGTTACAAAATAAAAAAGTATTTAACCCCTTAGTGACCGGCGGTTTTATGCAAATCCGTCCTTTAGTGCCCGCTGCTGTTTTTACGTTTCTGCACAGTTAGTGTTTAGGTCAAATTTTCCTCTTTAGGCCCGTGTCAGACGAACGCAGTGATCACGTCTGCATTGCTGCGCATTTTAACGTCCGTCGTAGCATAAAATTATGATCAATAGAGACCCACACACGAAGTGCGGACGCACAAAGCACGTGGCACTGGATGCAATTTAGGCAAGAAAGTCAAACCGCTAGGACAGACGCATAGAGGGCGCCACGTCCGCGTAGCTTTGTGTGTGAGTGATGGAACGTAGTCAGACGGACTTAATTTTTGACGGACAAAATGGTTTTTCATATCATGTATCAATTTTTTCCATTTTACCTATTAATTTTATTTCCCATCTACATCAGTCAAAAAAAGTCAGTCAAAAAAAAAAAAAACGGACCGTGTGGTGTCTCTACAGTATCAGTCAGACAGTATGTCAGTTGAAACATAGAAAGATAGAAAAATGTCGGCAGATAAGAACCTTCCGGCCCATCTAGTCTGTCCAATTACATGGATACTTTACCTGGATTTATCTTTTGTTTAGGATAGCCTTATGCCTATCCCATGCCTGCTTAAATTCAATTACTGTTTTGGCCTCTACCACTTCAACTGGAAGACTGTTCCATGTATCCACCACCCTCTCAGTAAAATAATGCTTTCTGATGTTACTTTTAAACCTTTGCCCCTCTAATCTAAGACTATGTCCTCTTGTTTTGCTACTTTGTTTCCTTTTAAATATACTCCCTCTACCTTGTGGATTCCCTTTACGTATTTAAATGTTTATCATATCTCCTCTGTCTCGTCTTTTTCCAAGCTGTACATGTTAAGATCATTAAGCCTTTCCTGGTAACTTTTCTCCTTCAAGCCGTACACCATTTTAGTAGCCCTTCTCTGAACTCTCTCTAAGATGTCTATATCCTTCTGGAGATACGGTCTCCAGTACTGCACACAGTACTCCAAGTGAGGTCTCACCAGTGCTCTGTACAGTGGCATGAGCACTTCCCTTTTCCTACTGCTAATAACCTCTCCCTACACAACCAAGCATTCTGCTAGCATTTCCTGCTGCTCTATTACATTGACTACTTACCCTTAAATCCTCTGAAATAAAACCCCTAAATCCTTTCCTCAGATGTTGAGGTTAGGACTGTATCAAATATTCTATATTCAGCCCTTGGGTTTTACGTCCCAGGTGCATTATCTTGCACTTATCCACGTTAAAACTCAATTGCCACAGCTCCGACCATTTTTTTAGTTTACCTAAATCATTTGTCATTTGGCTGATCCCTCCAGGAACGTCAACCCTGTTGCAAATCTTTGTGTCATCAGCAAAAAGACATACTTTTCCATTAATACCTTCTGCAATATCACTAATAAAAAATATTAAATAGAATGGGTCCAAGTACTGACCCCTGAGGTACCCCACTGGTAACAAGACCTTGCGCCGAATAAACTCCATTTACCACAACCCTCTGTTGCCTGTCACTCAGCCACTGCCTAATCCATTCAACAATATTGGAATCCAAGCTCAAAGATTGCAATTTATTGATAAGCCTTCTATGCGGAACAGTATCAAAAGCCTTACTGAAATCTAAATAAGCAATGTCTACTGCACCACCTGGGTCTATTATTTTTGTTACCCAATCAAAAAAAATCAATAAGATTAGTTTGGCATGATCTCCCTGAGGTAACCCATGTTGTTTCTGATCCTGTAATCTATGTGTTTTTAGATGGTCAACAATCCTTTCCTTTAACATGGTTTCCATTAATTTCCCCACTACTGACGTAAGACTAACTGGCCTATAGTTCCCAGATTCCTCCCTACTACCCTTCTTGTGAATGGGCACAACATTTGCTATTTCCAGTCTTCTGGGACGACTCCCGTTAACAGATTTATTTAACCAATCCTTGCTAACGGTTTTTGCTATTACATCACTGAGCTCTTTTAATAATTTAGGGTGGATCCCATCAGGCCCCATTGACTTATTTGTCTTTACTTTAGACAGCTGCTGTAGAACCTCCTCCTCTGTAAACTGATATGTAATTGTCTCGTTAGTGTTTCCTCCTGAGGTCCCTTTTCCTTCCTTTTCTTCTGCAAAGACTGAACAAAAATATTCATTGAGGCAGTCAGCGAGACTTTTATCCTCTTCTACATACCTTCCTTCCTTTGTTTTTAATCTAACTAATCCTTGTTTTACTTTTCTTTTCTCGTTTATGTATCTAAAAAATGTTTTGTCCCCCTTTTTTACTGACTGAGCTATTTTCTCTTCTGCGTGTGCTTTGGAAGCTCTTATAAATTGCTTGCCTCTTTCTGCCTAATCTTATAGGTTTGCCTGAGTTGTTTTATAATTATTGAATGCTGTCTTTTTGTTCTTCACTATTTTGGCCACTTCTGCAGAATACCACAGTGGTTTCTCCCTTTTTTGTTTTTGCTAACAAGTCGAATGCAATTGCCTGTGGCCTTCAATAATGCTTCCTTTAAATAATCCCATTTCTCCTGGACTCCTTTAAACTCCTCCAGTCTGATAATGACTCCTTCACACAAAGTCTCATTTTAGAAAAATCAGTTTTTTTAAAGTCTAAAACTTTTGTTTTTGTGTGGTGCGGCTCCATCCCTGTTCTTATATTAAACCATACTGACTGGTGATCACTAGATCCCAAATTTTCACCTACAACAACGTCCGATACCAAACCTCCATTTGTGAGTATTAAATCCAATATGGCCCCTTTAGTTGTTCACGGACGCACAGGGTGCTCAGAATGCGTTCATCTGACAGCCTAACTCGTTTATGCAACCCACACATATTATACACCGTTTTCCCCGCCATTAAATGGACTTTCTAAAAATACCATTATTACCATCATATCATATAATTTGCTATAAAAAAAATATGAACTATGATGAAAAAAAAAATGGTAAAACCACACTTTTTCGTAATTTACTCCCCAAAATCTACAACCACCAAAAAAGTCCGTGTTGCAGCCAACTGACCGGATATTTTTGGGTGATGGCTCGACAAAAGAAGATAGACGGAGGCCTTTGTTTCAAAAGAAAATGGCGTTTTATTCGTCTGCAGACGGACTCAAAGAAGCAGATCAAATCTGCTCAAAGCTTGAGTGGCGAGAACATCAGGCTCAGCTGCTTTTATACAATGTTCCAAAAATACAGTTTTCCTCCCCTGCTCTCCTCCCAACATACCCAGATTGTCACGTGACAGTTACCATATGTCTGAGTTAGGACCTAATTTTACACACAATGTCATCTTTCCCCTTCATTCTCTTTTTTTTAGTTTTCCAGCTGTCTTCATAGTTCTGCAATTGTCAGCACTTCCTTCTTGGCTTTGCTGACAAACTGAATTCTTTAAGCATGCAGACTGAAAATAGAATCTCAAGAGCACTCAAGGACAGCAAGAGTATTTTAAAACACGAATTGGATGAACATCGAAATGGCAGATCACTAGATTAGTATAGTTCTAAATTAAATCCCAGTAGATGCTATCTCATTCCCTCCTCTTGGCGGAGAGTCTACAATGACCTCTCCCAGCCAACTAAATCATTAAAGCTTTGTATTCTTCCGGGGATTTAAGCTTAAGTAAACCTTCGTCAGGTTTTGCTCTAGGGATTGCTTCTTTGGTTCGAGGGTTCTACAAATCTCTCTTAAGTCAACATTTAACAACTAAACATCAGTGCTGGTAATGTTTACATTTTCATCCATCAGAACAACATATTTATTAAATCTTTTCATCATTTCAATGCTCCATCCTGTGGAAGGAAAAAGAAACCAAGACCAAACCATATCACCCTTGGAAAACAATACTCGTTTAGTAAATTTTTAGAAAATATCGGGGATGTGGTATTCCCAGGTCTATGGTGTCCCCTTGGATACACTGCAGGGGAACCACCCAGGCCAAATAACACCAAGTTTTTATTTCAGTATTAATCCAAAGGTGGCATAGAGTTCCACAACAAATATGTATGCCATCCCCTGGCATCAGATAAAAAGGTTCTGAGCCAAGGTGGGAGAAAATTAAGGATAGTGACTTGTGGGTGTATGCAAGGGCCTCTGGACTTTTATCATTAGTCTGTTTGTAATTATCAATCGTTTTTACCATTACTTGAAGACTATCTCCTAGTGCTTCTGGGTCAGATATATCTAGTGTTGCATTGAACAAAGATTCCTTACACATTGAACTAGGTGGAACCTGGATCTTCTCTAGTTTAAAACACCAGAGAGGGAAATAGGCCACATTAGTAATGCGAATAGTGTGGTTTGTCTTTGGCATATCTAGACTCTTAGTCAGTTTAAGTACACTAGGGGCCACTATACTTTTATTCACAGGGTAGTCCGACAAATTAAGAGGTACAGCTAAGGTGGGAATATCTGATGACCCTTGGTTCAATTTATTACACACCCAACAGGATTCATATCCTGACTTCTTTGCATACGCATACGTAAATTTAATAAACAAATTATCTTCTGGCCTTGTCAATTCCCGTTTCCGTCGGTCCTGTACCGTGGGACAGTCATATCAAGTTCTGGTGTCAACCCAATAGGGCTGACCTCACTCCCTTAGGGAGCTGGATTGGAAAAAAAATAGTCCAGCACCAATTGTCAATAAAGTCAAAAAGAAAACAATAATCCCAATACATATCAGGATCCTTGGTACTGCCAACAGGCACAAAGACTGGAGTTTGGGAGGCCGGTGGTCAACTAGACTTGGATCTCCCTCCTCTCCGGTCTGTGCAGCTGCTTGGATACGGTGGAAACGTAGCTTCAGTGGATCAGATTCACTGGCTATCACTTTCCATGCTCTGTCCGTAACCTCTGCTGCGGGTTTCAGTCAGGAGTGATGTATCCACGGCACCACCTCGGCCACCTTCACTGCTGTAGGAGTGGATAACAAGACAACATAAAAAAACCCTCCATTTAGCTCCTAACGGGTCTACCTTCCATTGGTTAACCCATACGTAGTCCCCAGGATAGTATCTGTGTAGGGGTGGGAACAGAAAATAGGGTATATGCTCGCTCTCCCATTTGTATATACTCTGCATCGTCTGATCTAACCTGATCACTTACTAGCGTAGGTCAGTTTCCCCTAATACACGGGGATCCCCCCTCAACCCAGTTATCAAAGGGGTAGGACGACCGAACATCTCAATTTTTAGGAGTGAGGTAGGATTGCTTCGGACATGCAGCAGTACGATTGGCAACACATCCAGCCATTTCAATGACGTAGTCTTGGCATATTTTAGCCATCAATGTCTTTAGAGTTCTATTCATTCTTTCTACTTTTCCAGAGTTTTGAGATCTGTATGCGGTATGTAGCTTCCACGAAATTCTCAGCAGGAGGGTGAATTGCTGTAAACAACTTTGTACGAAGGCTGGACCATTGTCTGATCTGATTTCAAGAGGCAGTCCATACCTTGGAATAATTGCTCTCATCAAGCATCTCACTACTTCAGCAGTCTTTTCTGTTCGAGTTGGGTAGGCTTCAACCCATCCTGTTAATGTGCATACTAGCACCAGTAGATATTTATATCCTTTGCATGGAGGGAGAACAGTAAAGTCAATTTGTAGGGAGGACATTGGAGATAATCCAACCGATAATACTCCCGGTGGTTGTACAATCCCTTGCCTTGGGTTGTTCTTAGCACGAGTGACACACTGGTGGGCAATTGCTTTGCAAATGGCGGGGAGTCCAGGAACATAGAAATATAGTTCTAGTTGTTGCTCCATGGCTGTCTTTCCTTCATGAGTTCTGGAATGCAGGGCCCGGACAATTTCAGGTGCCAGAGTGGCTGGTAAAACAATTCTTTCATTCTCCGACTGGTACCATCCGTCTTCTCTGTATTCTCCTGGCTCTTCGGAGAGCCATTTCTTCTCTTTTTCAGAGTAGGCTGGAGTCCAGTGAGTAATGGGTGTTGGTAACAGGGACGTCACCACTGGGAGAAGCCTCTTGGCATTCTTGGATATTCTGTGCTTCAAAACATATTCAGACAGTACATCTCTTTCATGATCATTCTTTACAGCCGGCAAGAAATACTTCAGGGCACTTCCTTTCATATTTTGCAGCTGATCTTCAACCAGTATTTCTTTCAGGAAGAACTTCACCAGCGGAGCTTGGTATTGTGCAGCTCCCAGCTCTCCCATGCTTTTCACAATTCGGGTAATTCTCAGGTTATTATGGGTGTTGGTATTCAAATTGGAGAAGCGTGTTGAAAAATTTGAGTCTCGTATCACTTCTATCTCCTCTTCCCCCACTAATTTTACGCCGAAGAAATTCAGCATCAGTTTATAGGCTCTCTGTAGCCTATGTTGGATTTCAGCAGTGTTCTTCATAATTTCAATTTCAGAAATAGTCAGAGGCTTTGCATGTTCATTTCGGCCTTGTTCACGTAGAGGAAACAACCATTGGATATAGCTGTGGTGCTTCTCCAGAAGTTCATATTCACCGTACCAGTGGCAAAGAACATCTTCAATAAATTCTCCATGAGGTGCAAATCTTCTGTTATTCATATAGAAGTCTACATTTGGCTGATCTTGGAAAACAGCGTTCAGACAGAGCCGAGTATCGACTTTCATTTGCGGGGATTCGGGTTCACATACTATAATCTTGACAGGTGAGTCATCTTGAACCAGTCCTCTCACCAGTCCTCTCTGGGGAACCGAAGTTTCATTTTGGTGTTCCGGATTTCCATTCCGGAAGCTTTTCAAGTGATTTTCAGCATTTACCGGGTATCCTCTCCGGCGATCGGGGTTTCCTTCCCGAACACTTTCCAGGGGATCTTCATCTTGAACTGGGTATCCTCTCCAGTTTAGTTTCAAGTGAGTTTTCTCCTGCTGCTGCACCTGCTGCTGTCGAGTACTCATAGCCTTGGTTTCTTTCCAATCACAGCCACGCTCAAGGGCTTGTGTCTGTCTGGCTGCTTTCTTTGCCGCCAGATCTGCTCTCCGGTTTCCTCTGGGAACTTCTTTGCCTTTTTGGTGGCCACGGTAATGGATAACACCAACTGCGGATGGTTTCCATACTGCATCCAATAAATTCAATATTTCAAGGGCATATTTGACTTGCTTGCCCGCAGATGTTAGGAGGCCATGTTCTTTGTAGAGTGCTCCGTGAGCCTGAATTGTCATGAAGGCATACTTGGAATCGGTGTATATGTTCACCCTTTTGTTTTCAGATAGTTCTAGACCTCTGGTAAGGGCAATAATTTCAGCCAGTTGAGCAGAAGTGCCATTGGGCAGTGGTTTAGCTTCAATTGTTTCGTCAAGAGTGACTACTGCGTACCAGCAACAAATTTATATTTTTAAAACATGCTTCCATCAGTGAACAGTTGCAAGTCGTATTTGTCTAGGGGTATTCTTTGAGATCAGGTCTGCTGCTATACTTCATCCATTACTTGGAGGCATTCATGCTCTTGATCTTCTGGAGCATCTCTGGAAACAATGTAGCTGGATTCAGTGTGGAGATTAGTTCCAAGTGGACTCTTGGTTTTCACACAGCATAGCTTGGTACTTGGTCATTCTTGCATTGCTGAACCAATAATTGCCTTTATAGTCTAGAAGAGTCTGGACTGCATGAGGGACTTCACAAAGAGTTCTTAGCCTAGTGTGAGCTTGTCAGCTTCAGCAACCAGGAGGGCAGTGGCTTCAAGCAACAAAGTCTTCAATTGGGTGACAGCCTCAGTTTGTTCTTCACCCCATATAATAGGGTCAGACTCTGCACCTTTGGTGACTTGGTACAGAGGCTCAGTAATTCTCTTATTTGTCAACGAGTCTGTGGTTGAGGGACACCGCAGACTGATTATTTGCGTTCTGGATTGCATGCTCAGTTCCTGTAAGATGGAAGCCTAGATACTTGACACGGTGTCTGCAAATCTGTGCCTTGCGTCTTGAGATTTTGTAGCCTGCCTTGCATAAGATACTTAACAGTTCTTTTGTGGCATTGAAACAATCTTCTTGAGTTGGTGTCGCAAGCAGGAGATCATCAACATACTGCCATAGGGTATCTTTGTCTGGCTGAGAGTGAAAGGCAGATAAGTCTTTGTTCAGTGCTCTCCCGAGGATAGCAAACCTTGAGGGAGGCATATCATTTGATGTTTGGAGCCATTCTGGGCGTTTTCCCACTGAAAGGCAAACAATGGCTGACTCGCTGGAGCCAAGTGGATACAGAAGAACGCATCTTTTAAATCAAATGTAGAATTCTGTGTTGCCGGGTATCAGAGCTAGGAGATTACACTCAATTGGGTCAAATCCGTATAAAGTCACTGTGGCAGAATTAACTGAAAAATAGAACGAAAAGACGTTCAGAGTATCGGCGCTATCTCATATAGTGAACTGGTGATATATAATGCTGCTCACCTATTGGGTGTACCTGTCACCTTATCAATATCAAACAGAAAAATACAAATAAATGTATTTAAGGGAGCGCAGTACATATATTGATGGAAATTGTAAACAAGGATTGACTTAGCTTTAAATTAATCAGCATAGGGTTGAACCTTCTTATTCGGAAATCTGATCATATAATATCATCATCCTATATGAAAAGAAATATAAATTGCGTAGTACAGTATGACAGTTTATAACACACTAAGTGGTGTAAATGGTCGCACTCACAAAGGTGGAGCCCCCAATGGCTCGTATCAATTGGCCTTTAGGTCTCTTATAGGAGGGGGACCTCGCCCATATAGGATGTCTTGAAGTTTTCCTGGGATAGAGGATAACCAAAGGTGGAGTCTCCAATGCCTCTTATCAATTGGCCTTTAGATCTCTTGTAGAGGGGAAACTTCGCCCATGTATGAATTATTTTTTTCTTTTGGATGGCAGGATATAACTCAAATGTAAAGGATAACGCTATAGTGCATTATCATAGATACACAAATAAGGTATATAAAAGTGAGAAACTCACGTGATTCAGAGCCTTCCGATATGATGGCTCTGTATAAAAGGAATATGGACCTCTTATTTGGTCAGAGGGGGTCCTTCCTCCAGGATAGAGATAGATAAACTTCCAAAATGAAGAAAATTGAGCATAAAAATAAAAGAAAATTTAATAAGAATAAAATCCGAAGGGAACAAAATCCGAAAATACACAGAACAGAAAAACAAATAAATACGAAAGGAATAAATACGAAAAGAAAAAAATCTGAAACGCGTTTCGCTTGCGTTCTGCAAGCCTCCTCAGTCAGTAATGGGATGTTGTTCATTATTGCTGTTTAAATATACTTTCTGTTCGTAAATTAATTGGTCGATACGATTCACCTGGTCGCATCGGATCACCACTACTTCCGATTTTCGCTTCTGTTATGAACCAGTCAGTAGTGCTTCCGCTCTCGCTGTTCCGATGCGCATGCGTAGTTCGTAATTCTTTCGTTCGTTTTCCGGATGTTGACACCGGAAATCACAAGTCGTCCCATTTGGAGTATATTTTTAAATGTATAATGGGCAAAATACATAATTTTCTTTTAAGAATCTGTAGAAAATGGATATGCAGATAATGGAATAAATACGAAATAAATACGAAAATATATATGTAATAATAAAACGATAAATACGAAGGTAAATATAAGTAAATACGAAAATATAATAGAAAGAAAAATATAATGTTGCAATACAAAGTACTTTCATAAATGTAAAAAACCCCAACTGGGAAGATATTCCTTTAATCCAAAATAAAATGTCAATTAAAAAAATTTAATTAATTAAAAAAATGACATACTTCAAAATCTGTGTTTAAACCTCTGGGAACCAGAGTGTCCAAATAGTAAATCCATCTCATTTCAATCTTAATCATTTTGCGGTGGAGATCCTCCCCTCTCCATTGACTCTGAACCTTCTCAATAGCAAAAAATTGAGTGTTTTCAGGGTCACAATTATGCATTTCTTTATAATGTAATGGTACACTATGTTTTTCACTGCCATTACATATATTATTCATGTGTTCATTAATTCTGACAAACAGATGGCGTGAGGTCTGACCAATATATATTTTATTGCAGGGGCATCTTATTAAGTAAATCACGTTCTTGGAGTGACATGTAAGAATTGATTTGATCTTATATTCTTTTCCTCCTTCCGTGGCACAGAATTGTTGAATTAATCTTTTATGATTCTTCGTTTTTCGGCAGGCTATGCAGCGGCCACACCCATAAAAGCCTGGTTTTAGGTTGAAGAATTCTTTCTTTTTCTGGGTAGTTGGTATGTGGCTCTTGACTAGTTGTTTCCTGATGGTATCACTGCCTCTAAAGATAATTCTTGTTTTTTCTGGGAGAATCCCATTAAGAAAAGGATCTCGTTTGAGGATTGGCCAATACCTATTGATTGACTTCTTTATGGTTTGGTTAGTAGTATTATAATTAAGAACTAGAGCTACTTCAGCAGTTTCTCTTTTTTCTTTCTCTTTGTATTGCAATAGTTGTTCCCTGTCCATTTTAAGCAGTGGCGTAGCGTGGGTTGTCAGCACCCGGGGCCAGCCAAGAATTGTGCGCCCCCCCCAACCTGTGGACACGTTATCGATATTGCCCCAGCTCTCACATGGATATTGCCCCAGCTCATGGATTTGCCCCCAGCTCACTCATGGATTTGCCCCAGCTCATGGATTTGCCCCAGCTCATGGATTTGCCCCCAGCTCATGGATTTGCCCCCAGCTCATGGATACTGCCCCCAGCTCATGGATACTGCCCCCAGCTCATGGATTTGCCCCCAGCTCATGGATTTGCCCAGCTCATGGATTTGCCCCAGCGTCACACATGGATTTGGCCCCAGGTCATGGATTTGCCCCAGCTCTCACCTGGATTGTTGCCCCAGCTCCGGCAGGGGGTTGAGGGACCCAGATGCCGGGCACGCGGGAGTGCCTGCCCGGTCTCTTGAACAGTCCGTCCTGTGAAGTGGATGTGGCTGTGTGCGTGCGCAGCCGGTCACGCGGTCCGGCCAGTCAGGTGGTACAGAGACTCAGTACCACCTGATTAGCCGGACCACGTGACCGGCTGCGCACGCACACAGCCGCATCCACTTCACAGGACGGACTGTTCAAGACCGGGCAGGCGCTCTCGCGCTGCCCGGCATCTGGGTCCCTCAACCCCCGGGCCAGTTTTAGGGGCGCGAATGCGCCCCTAACAAAACTGCGCCGGGGCCACGGCCCCCCCAGCCCCCCCACGCTACGCCACTGATTTTAAGGACATCTTCTCTGACTTGTTTCAAGGGCTCTTCTTTATATCCCTTCTCTTTGAAGTCAATCATTAATTTATTGGTTTGCTGTAAATACTGTGGTATGTCTGTACAGTTCCTTCTCATCCTCATCATTTGTCCTTTTGGTATAGCTCGGAGCCACGGTTGGTAGTGGTTGCTCGTTTGATGGATATAGCTATTAACTTGTACCTCCTTAAAATGGGTTCTAGTTTTAACCATTTTATTTTCTATATAGATATTTAAATCTAAAAAATCTATTGTGTCGGTGCTTATACATGATTCTAATTGGATACCCAAAGAGTTATGGTTAAGATGACATATAAATTGTGTAAGTGAATTCATATCCCCTTGCCAAATAATGAGAATATCGTCGATATATCTCTTATAGAGGATGAGGTTTTGCCCCCAGCCATGCTCAGCCCATACTGCACCGGATTCCCAGTGAGACATGAACAAATTGGCATAGCTGGGGGCAAACCTTGTCCCCATGGCTGTTCCATTCTGTTGAAGGAAAAAGTCTCCTCCATACCAGAAAAAATTGTTAGTTGATATCAGAAGGATACCCTCAACAATATATTCTATTTGGTCCTCCTTAAAATTTCCGGATTGAGTTAAAAAATGTCTAACTGCTGAACAGCCAGCTTCGTGTGGAATAATTGAGTATAAAGAAGCCACATCACATGTGGCAAGAATGTAATCATCCTGCCACACAATATCCCTCAATAAATTCAATACTGAAATGGTATCCTTCAAATATGCAGGTGTAGTCACTACTATCGGTTGTAGGAGATTATCTACATATTCCGAATTCTACACGATACAGAATTTATGCCCGAGACTATTGGTCGGCCGGTGGATTCAGCTGATTCTTGTGTAGTTTTGTGTAGTGGGATCTTTGTCTAATTTATGATAGGTCAGATGGTCATTGAGTAACCGTTCGCATTCTTGATTATATTTGTCTTCACTCATAACCACTACCCCTCCCCCTTTGTCAGCAGGTTTAATAACCAGGGATTTATCTCTACGTAGTTGTTCCAATCCTTTGTACTCTGCTACCGTTAAGTTAGAGGGTATATTAATCCGGAAATTTTAAGGAGGACCAAATAGAATATATTGTTGAGGGTATCCTTCTGATATTAACTAACAATTTTTTCTGGTATGGAGGAGACTTTTTCCTTCAACAGAATGGAACAGCCATGGGGACGAGGTTTTCCCCCAGCTATGCCAATTTGTTCATGTCTCACTGGGAATCCGGTGCAGTATGGGCTGGGCATGGCTGGGGGCAAAACCTCGTCCTCTATAAGAGATATATCGACGATATTCTCATTATTTGGCAAGGGGATATGAATTCACTTACACAATTTAGATGTCATCTTAACCATAACTCTTTGGGTATCCAATTAGAATCATGTATAAGCACCGACACAATAGATTTTTTAGATTTAAATATCTATATAGAAAATAAAATGGTTAAAACTAGAACCCATCTTAAGGAGGTACAAGTTAATAGCTATATCCATCAAACGAGCAACCACTACCAACCGTGGCTCCGAGCTATACCAAAAGGACAAATGATGAGGATGAGAAGGAACTGTACAGACATACCACAGTATTTACAGCAAACCAATAAATTAATGATTGACTTCAAAGAGAAGGGATATAAAGAAGAGCCCTTGAAACAAGTCAGAGAAGATGTCCTTAAAATGGACAGGGAACAACTATTGCAATACAAAGAGAAAGAAAAAAGAGAACTGCTGAAGTAGCTCTAGTTCTTAATTATAATACTACTAACCAAACCATAAAGAAGTCAATCAATAGGTATTGGCCAATCCTCAAACGAGATCCTTTTCTTAATGGGATTCTCCCAGAAAAAAAAGAATTATCTTTAGAGGCAGTGATACCATCAGGAAACAACTAGTCAAGAGCCACATACCAACTACCCAGAAAAAGAAAGAATTCTTCAACCTAAAACCAGGCTTTTATGGGTGTGGCCGCTGCATAGCCTGCCGAAAAACGAAGAATCATAAAAGATTAATTCAACAATTCTGTGCCACGGAAGGAGGAAAAGAATATAAGATCAAATCAATTCTTACATGTCACTCCAAGAACGTGATTTACTTAATAAGATGCCCCTGCAATAAAATATATATTGGTCAGACCTCACGCCATCTGTTTGTCAGAATTAATGAACACATGAATAATATATGTAATGGCAGTGAAAAACATAGTGTACCATTACATTATAAAGAAATGCATAATTGTGACCCTGAAAACACTCAATTTTTTGCTATTGAGAAGGTTCAGAGTCAATGGAGAGGGGAGGATCTCCACCGCAAAATGATTAAGATTGAAATGAGATGGATTTACTATTTGGACACTCTGGTTCCCAGAGGTTTAAACACAGATTTTGAAGTATGTCATTTTTTTAATTAATTAAATTTTTTTAATTGACATTTTATTTTGGATTAAAGGAATATCTTCCCAGTTGGGGTTTTTTACATTTATGAAAGTACTTTGTATTGCAACATTATATTTTTCTTTCTATATATTTTCGTATTTACTTATATTTACCTTCGTATTTTTATCGTTTTATTATTACATATATATTTTCGTATTTATTTCGTATTTATTCCATTATCTGCATATCCATTTTCTACAGATTCTTAAAAGAAAATTATGTATTTTGCCCATTATACATTTAAAAATATACTCCAAATGGGACGACTTGTGATTTCCGGTGTCAACATCCGGAAAACGAACGAAAGAATTACGAACTACGCATGCGCATCGGAACAGCGAGAGCGGAAGCACTACTGACTGGTTCATAACAGAAGCGAAAATCGGAAGTAGTGGTGATCCGATGCGACCAGGTGAATCGTATCGACCAATTAATTTACGAACAGAAAGTATATTTAAACAGCAATAATGAACAACATCCCATTACTGACTGAGGAGGCTTGCAGAACGCAAGCGAAACGCGTTTCAGATTTTTTTCTTTTCGTATTTATTCCTTTCGTATTTATTTGTTTTTCTGTTCTGTGTATTTTCGGATTTTGTTCCCTTCGGATTTTATTCTTATTAAATTTTCTTTTATTTTTATGCTCAATTTTCTTCATTTTGGAAGTTTATCTATCTCTATCCTGGAGGAAGGACCCCCTCTGACCAAATAAGAGGTCCATATTCCTTTTATACAGAGCCATCATATCGGAAGGCTCTGAATCACGTGAGTTTCTCACTTTTATATACCTTATTTGTGTATCTATGATAATGCACTATAGCGTTATCCTTTACATTTGAGTTATCCTGCCATCCAAAAGAAAAAAATAATTCATACATGGGCGAAGTTTCCCCTCTACAAGAGATCTAAAGGCCAATTGATAAGAGGCATTGGAGACTCCACCTTTGGTTATCCTCTATCCCAGGAAAACTTCAAGACATCCTATATGGGCGAGGTCCCCCTCCTATAAGAGACCTAAAGGCCAATTGATACGAGCCATGGGGGCTCCACCTTTGTGAGTGCGACCATTTACACCACTTAGTGTGTTATAAACTGTCATACTGTACTACGCAATTTATATTTCTTTTCATATAGGATGATGATATTATATGATCAGATTTCCGAATAAGAAGGTTCAACCCTATGCTGATTAATTTAAAGCTAAGTCAATCCTTGTTTACAATTTCCATCAATATATGTACTGCGCTCCCTTAAATACATTTATTTGTATTTTTCTGGCAGAATTAACTGCTCTTAAATCCTGGACAGGTCGGTACTCTTGGGTATTCTCTTTCTGCACTGGCAGTAGCGAAGTATTCCATGAAAACACACAAAACTTTAGGAAAATCGTACTTTAAACAGATGTTCAAGATGGACTTGGATGTGTTGCCAAGCTTTTTGTGGGATGTGGTAAATACACATTTTATAACACGTTTCTCTTTTCTCATCATCAACTTCTTTGTGTATTCCACATTTTACTTGTCTTTTCTATTTAGTTTACAATTTCTTCAAACTGATCTAACGCCTGCAGTATTTTTCTCTATATCTGTTGCCTTTCTCAGATGTTACTCCTAGCCCATCCCTCCCACCTTTTCTCCTCCAGTGCATAAGGGGGGGGGGGTTGGGCTTCAGACTTTTTTTTAAATCAGCAGAGTCTCTTCCTAATTTAGCCCTTTTAATCAATGCTCTGTAGGGTCACACCCAAAAAAACACAAAACAACGTCTGCGCTTCTCAGAAACCACATAGACACTGTACACACCATAGTACATATACACCCAACAGGGATTACATACATAGATCATTTTCATTGTAATGCATACAAAACGAAAGAGCATATAAACCCACTATACACATATATAGCATTTATACAGATGGGCAGCACATATACATTGTGCCCTAAACACAAACACAGCACATATATGCACTTAGTTTCTGCAATAGTACTAACACATTGCGCACCATTGCCTGAAACAACCGGACACAATGCTAGACAATATAACTTTCTCACATATAGCCTAGATTATATAAAACTATTTAGATTTAGTCTGTCAAGACAGACCTAACCTAATATATCAACACAAAATATAAACCTACATCTCGCAATCAACAGACTACATTCATTCTAAATTCGCTGCACAGACACATAAATCATTAATTCCTTTGTTCATCAGGGAGCTGACTCCCTCCCTCCCCTCTATGTAGATAGTGTGGACTAGAAAAAAAAAGGGGGGAAACAAATGCGGAGAATCTCATTACGCTCAGCCATCACACACTCTAAATTAACATCCAACCCTTATTACAAAGATAGATCAAAAATAAACAACATATATATATACTGGATTAGTTTCTTCCCATTTGGCAACTATGGGACATGTAGTTCCCTGATCAATCATAAACACAGCCAGACAAAAACATTCTACCATATAACCTTCTAGATTACCATCTGATCCATTGATCATCTCCTTTCCTTCTGGCCTGGGGGGAAGTGGGGGCTCAGAGACTCCTGCAGATCATCACACAGTCCACACACAGGACTTGTAACTTATCTATGTCTAATTATGCCCACACTCATGTTTATATTTATTTAAGGGAATACCTTTCTTTCTTTGCCCTGCTAACATAACAAAATGGCTTTTATCTCTCACACAGTACCTCCAAATATCTATATATTCATACTGATCTGGGTGGCCATATCTCCCGGTGCCCTGGGAGTACATTTTCTGTATTATCTCCGGGTCTATAGATCCCTGTTCTGGCCATTCAGGGACTAACATCGGCCAGATTATTGTATACAACAGTTTTAATTTTTCTTTACTCAATTCCATACCATAGTGATGTCTCATACAGCGCTTCAAAATTGTGCATCATATATTCCAGGGGTGTTTCACCCTCCCCTGTTTTTTTTTTTTTTTTTCTTTATACAGTGCAGATGTAACTTGCAGCAAAAACACTTTAAAAATCATTTGTCTGATACTTCATGCAACAGTTCTCTCGTATCGTCTTTCACTTCCTCCTTCAGTAGCCGTCTGCAGTCGCCTGAAACGGAAACGTACCTCCAGAGTCCACTCTCAGATTTGCTTCCTTGGTAAGCAAGTAGGCGCACACCCACTCACAACACTCTCAGCAATCACAGCACGTACTGTATCAGATACATCCACCACAAAACAGTACATAAATAGTTCTATTCTTCCAGGTAACTTCTCCTCAGAGGGAACAAGTCCACTTTCCTGCACACTCAACACTAGATATAAAATACAGACACTATATTAAAAAAACAGTTCTTTTGTTGCAGACAGCTAGCTCTCAATCATTAAATACAAGTACCTACTGCAACATCAGTATATACTTCACCATCAGTATTTATAAACCCTACTGCTGGGGATTTTTTTTTTTAGCACTAGGGGGTGATCAGTCCCCTTGTCAGGGTTTTAACACTTTCCTTAGTTAATCCGGACTGGTTTTAGAGCATCACAGGCTCTTGAGGCTCTACAGACCTCTCTATTCCTCGCTGAAGGGCAGTCTATCCCCAGCTCCTGCATCACACACAGATACAGAAGTCTGGACTCTCTCCCTCCACAGCGCGGACGATTCTACAATTGTATACACTACTTGAAGCTAGCTGCTGGCATTATTCAACACACAAAAATAAAATTATATTAGTTACCCCCTTTCCGCCGCGGCGTCACCAGTTTCCTTGGCCTGTTTCTTTTCGTGGATTCTCGGTCAGGAGCGTGCCCACAGCAGGTTGATGGTCCACAAAGCAAGAATTCTCGCTTGGCGCCTTTAGTAGAAAATCAGCATGCCTGGGCTGCAACTCCTGCTGGATCCCACCGAAAATGCAGTAAATACTGCCGTTCAAGCCTCTTTGTCGAGACAAGGCCCAATCACCGGACGAGCCCCCAGAAAATGTTGCAGCCAACTGACCGGATATTTTTGAGTGATGGCTCGACAAAAGAAGATAGACGGAGGCCTTTGTTTCAAAAGAAAATGGCGTTTTTTTCGTCTGCAGACGGACTCAAAGAAGCAGATCAAATCTGCTCAAAGCTTGAGTGGCGAGAACATCAGACTCAGCTGCTTTTATACAACGTTCCAAAAATACAGTTTTCCTCCCCTGCTCTCCTCCCAACATACCCAGATTGTCACGTGACAGTTACCATATGTCTGAGTTAGGACCTAATTTTACACACAATGTCATCTTTCCCCTTCATTCTCTTTTTTTTAGGTTGCCAGCTGTCTTCATAGTTCTGCAATTGTCAGCACTTCCTTCTTGGCTTTGCTGACAAACTGAATTCTTTAAGCATGCAGACTGAAAATAGAATCTCAAGAGCACTCAAGGACAGTAAGTGTATTTTAAAACACGAATTGGATGAACATCGAAATGGCAGATCACTAGATTAGTATAGTTCTAAATTAAATCCCAGTAGATGCTATCTCAATCATGGCTAAATAGTTTCAAAATTTTGTCCTGAGAATAGAAAAACCCAATTTTTACATGTTTTTGCTTTTTAACTCCTTCACTGCTGAGCCAGTTCACCTATGTGCGTTGAGCTCATTATGACCGTTTTATGCTCATTATTTTTAGATGACAGCCTAGGTCCTTTTTAACTAAACCTCCCCCAATTTAAAAAATAAATAAAAAAAAATTAAATTTTATATTACTTTATAATTATTTATTTAAATTTTATTTTTACACCAAACCTGGTCATGTTTGGTATCATTGGAAAGGCCATGATCAGGCCTTTTCAATGATGTCAAACTTGACCCTCTAGTTGGATTGGGAGATAAGGTGATACGGAGGATCCCCCTATCTCCACATGGCAGCTAGGGGGTTAACTGACCCACTGACATCCTCACACATATGGTGAGGATGTCAGTGGGTGGGGGTGACCCGGACGCTAGGCTGGCATCCAACGTGTCAGCACCCCCAGGTTTGAATTGCGATCCGGCAGCAAAACAGATAATGCTGTACACTGCTGAAATGGGGAGTTAATGCTGTAGTTAATTTAAGACTCTCCCCTTTCCAGCGGTCCAACGTGCATCACTGTAGCTTTAACGGTTGGGGAGATAGAGACCTCCCCCCCTCCTCTTCCTGAATTTTGCCCACCGGCGCCTGCCGATGACATCATCGTGCATTGTAATGACGTCATCACATCTGCCGGCCCCCAGGAAACAGCGAGGCAAGCTTCCAGTTTGCCAGACACACCGTGGGAGCCGGCAAGTGAGGTAAGTATCAGCGGGAGGGAGGTTAGGAGCCAGCTGACATACCATGTACTTCCGTGGGCCTAAGGGCGACCCGTGGGCAGGACGTACACGGTGTGAAGGGGTTAAAAAAAACAAAAGGTCTTTTAAAATTTTTTTGTAAAAAATAAAAAAATGGTCTTTAAAATTTTTAAAAATATATATTACATTTATTACATTGAAACCTATTGGATTCGCCTGTTTAAACCTTTCAAAATAACCCCCCGAAAATCAAGCCATTTTTCTGAAATTTTGGTACAATTCAGCGTTCCGTTAATAAATTGATAGTTTCCAATGGGACAATTTTGGTGCCGCAAATTGCCGCCACGTTGCGGTACTCTGCTATTCTAATAGGTGTTTACACCAATAAAAATGCATTAAAATGCATCTAAATAATAAAAAAGGTCCTATAAAAAAAAGGTCCTATAAAAAAAGGTCTGCTACCAGGGCCTGATTAACATAGGGGCAGATGGAGCAGTAGCTCCAGGCCCATGCCCCAGAATAGGCCCAGAGACAGGATAAATATCAGGTTTATTCAAAGAGATCCGAATTGTGGCCGAAAGGTAAGCGAACAGTGAAATTCAGCGTACGGTTACCTTTCCTAGCCATTCGGCTATTCAGAGAGCAGGCAGATCGCCAAATCTTGGCGAATTGCCTGCACATACGGTGCCTGTTCGTTGCCCGTTTGAGGGCAGCGAAATCCCCATAGAGAAGCAATGCTTTGTCTATTAAGGGGAACAAAAACCAGCAGTGAAAAGTTGCCGAATCGCCCTCATGTTCGGTGGTTTCATTCGAGGACACTTACTGGAGAGGTGCTCCTGCCGGGATTGAACCTGTGTCTCCACAGTCTCTCTCCATGGTTATAGAGCAGTGATGATACCTCTACCCAGCCGGCACTGTCTGATTGCCTGTATTTGGTAAATTGACAGCTTTGTGAATAGACAATTTGCCATTCATTGAAATTTGGTGGCTATTTCGGAGGGTAGTGAATAACTATGTCAAGTGATGGAGAGTTGTAGGTATCAGTGGCTTTGTCAGTGCAGTTGAATGCTGAGATCGGAAGGATAAGAGGGTGGAGAGTACCTTAAGATTCAGGGCATTACGGTGCCTTCGGGGTTGAAGAGAAGTTGGGGTGGAAGCAGGAGTCTAGCTGGCAGCAGGAGAAGATCCCAGGAGTGGAGGAAAGGGGGAGAGGTGTGTTGGAAAAGTTAGATATAGTACAGAGGCTGGAGAAAATAAGGTCCAGGGTGTTGCCAGCTTGGTGGGTAGGAGAGTTGGCCTACTGTGTGAGGCCCAAGGAGGAGGTGATAGGAAGAAACTTGTAGGTGAGGGGGTTGGAGGGAGAGACAATGGTAATATTAAAGTCTCCAAGGATGAGAGATGGGGAGTCAGATGAGAGCAATTGAGGGACCCAGGCTGAGAAATGTTCCAGAAAGGGTCCAGGAGAACCAGGAGGGCGGTAGATTACAGCAACACGTAGGGGTGTGGGGCGGAAGAGGCGGGTGGCATGGTCTTCGAAGGAGGAGAATAGGAGGGAGGGTATGGGAGGGATAGGCTGGAGAATGCAGGTTGGGGAGAGTAAAAGTCCTACGCCCCCACCCTTGTGGTCCCCAGATCTAGGGGATTGAGACAGTTGGAGATCGCCAAAGGATAGGGAGGCTGGCGTAGCAGTGTCGGTAAGTGGGAGCCAGGTTTCTGTGAGAGCTAGGAGATGGAGGGAACGAGAGATACAAAGGTTGTGAATGAAGAAAGATTTGGAGAGGCCGCAGGCAGAGCGGGCGTTCCAGAGGGCGCAGTGTATCGGGAGAGCAGTGGAGGAAAGGGAGGGAATGAGTATAAGATTATCAGGATTCCTAGTAGCGGAGTGAGGATAGGGCCGGGGTTAGGAGAGACATCACCGGCAAGCAGGAGTAGTAGGAGAATAAGAGAGGGGGTGAAAGTGTGAGTTCAGTGAGTGTGATGGGGGCCGTGACCTGAGTGTGTGAGGACGGGGATTGAGAAGACGTGAAGCCAGGACTTCAGTTGTAAGAAGAGGCAAAGGAAGGAGCGAGGGAGAAATAGTGAGATGTGAATAGTGAGGGGGTATAAGTATACGGAAGGATAGGACAAATTTAGGGAAGATGAAAGTGAGAGTATTACTACAGGGGAAAACATTATAGAGAAAGCTGGTGGGTGGAGGAGAGTAAGTGGGAGAGGAGAAGCATGGAAGGAGTGAATGAGGGAAATGAGCTGGGTGTAGCTGTAAAAGATGGGGTGAGGTGAATAAGCAATGGTCATGTGATTAATTAGGAGGGCATAAATTAAATTCCAGAGCCATGAGGTGGATGGTGAGGGGAGGGTAAGGTGGGAACAAAGTCCAGCTGAGACCAAGAGCGTGGTGCTTGCAGGACTCAGGATGGAGTCTGAATAAGTTTGCTGAAAAATAAAGTTTGGTCACATGACTTCAGAAGGGGTTGGGGGGGGGGGTGTCAAAAATTCTCAAAGCCTAAGTGTTGGAGAATGCCTTAAATTCACTGGATATATATGTTTCCGGAGATGACAGTCTCTGGGATACCATGCCTTGCCAAGGCAGCCTTTAACTTGTGTATTACAGCAGTAGATGTTGTGCTGTGAAGTCTGTCCAGTTCAAAGTATCTGCTGTAGTAGTCGACAGTTATTAGATAATCCATATTGTGGCAGGTGAATAAATCAGTAGCCACTACTTGCCACGGTCTGTCATACACTCGGTGACTCATTATGGGCTCTAGAGTTGGATTGATGGTATGTGAGGCATTTTGAACATTTACTATTTCTTCAATTTCCTTTGCCATTCCAGGCCAAAATAATAGATCACGTGCCCTTTGCTTGAACTTTTCAATGCCCAGGTGGCTGTCGTATTATGCCATGAAAATATGAGAGTTCATCTCAGTGATTCCAGAATTCCAAGACGTTTTGGGGGCATTTTCTTTCTCTCGTTAGGCCAGCCGTTTGTATTGAGTCTTTTAGTATTTAGAACTGTGGGTCCCTTTCAGTCTGAGCTTTGATTTCCTGCAGCTTTGGGTCGCTGACAGGAAGACTGCTATGTGCCTCGCAGACCCAACATGTAATAATTTCTCTCACTCTCGGAGAGTGTATGCCAAAGACAATGCAGTCACGGATCATCTCATGGCTCTAAGCATAATTGCAGTCCCGAGCAAGGAGTCGTAGGTCTGTCACAAACTGCCCAAAACGTTCCTGAGCTGGACTTTCTGGTGGAACTTATAACGTGCAATTGTTACATTAGCTTTGGGCTTGACATATGCTGCAAAACGCTCATAATAGGACTTTAGCGACATAGCATTGTCTGCAGGTAAGACCGATGTATTGAAAATGTCTCAGCCCAATAATTAAATTTTTCATCCACACGCTTACTTTTCAGGAGTCTGTCGTGTAATGTTCAGTTATTGTGCTGCTGAGGCGTTTGTGCAAGTGACTCTGGGATGCAGAATTCCAGATAAGCATGGTGCTGGTTTTATTATAATACAGCAGAGCTGCTGAATGACCGTTGCTCACAGAGAGGCCAACTGACACTGACCGTGCAACGGTCACCTGACAATTTGAACACTGGCGTATGATTGGTTAGTAAATACATATGCAAATATTACACGCCGAACATGAGATCTGTGTGTTGTCTGAACTTCCGCCATGTGTCAGGCAAGTTACTTGCTTCTCAGTTCATTGTGGGCATTGGGACTCCAGCGGCATCAATGCTGATAGAAGAGATCAGTTTCTTCTGACACCATGCAATGTTTGTTTTTTTTTTGCTGCTGAGGCGTTTGTGCAAGTGACTCTGGGATGCAGAATTCCAGATAAGCATGGTGCTGGTTTTATTATAATATAGCAGAGCTGCTGAATGACCGTTGCTCACAGAGAGGCCAACTGACTCAGACAGTGCAACGGTCACCAGACAATTTGAACACTGGCATATGATTGGTTAGTAAATACATATGCAAATAATACACACGTGTTAGCAATTGGTCTCAGATAGGCAGCCAATGGATCCATTTTTAAAAAGGACAAGACGGCAGTCACACGAGTGCACGGAGTGTCTGTGACCGCACTTCCGTGTCCGTCGCATCTTTGTGAAGGCTGGACAGGGAGAGCCACACAGTGAAGCATGTGCACGAATTGAGTGCACTACCACACAATTTCAGCCTTCCCGACAAATAGCTACGACAGACGCAGATGGGGCTACAAAGCACAATTCTCCATAGGAGGATTGAGCTTGCAGTGCTGAGCGCACTAACTGCACTCAGCAAAGTGGCCACACGGTTGTTGGAGTGGATGGAACGTCCACTCTCAGACGTTCCTTCTGCTCAAAGAACTCAATGAGTGCATGCGTGTGACCACACTTCCCTGCATCTGTCACAGCTTTTATTATTCTTTTTTTTATAAAGCGCCAGCATATTCCGCAGCGCTGTACAATGGGGGAGTGCAGACATGAGACATACTAAAACACATAAGGAACAGATGGCCCTGCCCTTAGGATAGTTGCCCTACTGATACAGCACTTTACACAAGTGTTCAGCCAGATTGATGGGAAAGGTCACACGGGGTAGCGCGCACACAAATTGCATGCGCTACCACTGGACAGCAAAAAGCCCTCCCAGTCAAAAAGCTAGACAGACGCAGACGGGGCTACAAAGTGCGATCCTCCATAGGAGAATCTTGCTTTGTAGCGCTGAGCACACTAACTGCACTCAGCGATGGCCACGCGGGTGTTGGAGTGGAAGGAACGTTCACGCTCACGGACATTCTTTCCGCTCTAAAAAATGCTGTGTGCCTGTAGCCTAAATAGAGACACCTGAGATGTATAGACAAACCTTCCAAGTACACACACATTACAGCTACTGGTTTATCAGTACAAGATGTGATCATACCTACTAGGATTATTTAGCTCCATCACCCACGTGTTATTGTTGACACAGTCCCTTTAACCCCTGCATGACTGATTACTTGCCAGCGAGAGATTACAGACGCACATTTCTATAGGCACTGGGGGTTTCAGGCGCACTGCCAAAAATTGTGCAGCCATTGTTCTGTCCCCTCTCAGCCCAGTGTGAGTCTCCACAGCAAGGAAAGTCTAGGACTGGTGCGCGCTCCCATGCGTAACGTAGAAGCAAGAGAGCGCGAGCGCGCACGCAGTTTACGTCCGGCCTCGGCAGGGAGGGAGAGGGCGTTCCTCTGGCGCGGCAACAACGAAGCGGCGGATGGCGCGGTGTGGGTAACGCGGGGTACGTACAGCAGCGCTGCGGGAACTCACGCCCGCGGGAGAGGCCATAGCAGAGCAGAGGGTGTTCCCGCGCCGCCTTATACGCCGATATAAAGGAGGCGAGGGTTGCGCGGCGTGCATACACGTACTGTTTACGTATGCGCTTCGGGAACTGGGGTTTTTGTCTCCGGCTGTCGCAAGGCGTTTTGGGAAATGTATGAGGAATCAGCCTTGCCACGCCGCCTATTAAACTACAGTGCGGGACAGAGACTGGCTTCAGCCATTATGCGTTGTATACCTGAGAGGTGCAGGCACGGGAGGCCCACCACGCTATCCCCTCACTATGAGAGGCGCAGGCAGGCCGTACCGCGCTATCCCCTCCCTCTGAGAGGCGCAGGCAGGCTCTACCACCCTATCCCCTCCCTATGAGCGGCGCAAGCAGGCCCCACCGCTATCCCCTCCCTATGTGAGGCGCAGGCAGGCCCCACCGCGCTATCCCCTCCCTATGTGAGGCACAGGCAGGCCCCATCGCGCTATCCCCTCCGAGAGGCGCAGGCAGGCCATACCACGCTATCCCCTACCTATGAGCGGCGCAGGCAGGCCCCACCGCGCTATCCCCTCCCTCTGAGAGGCGCAGGCAGGCTCTACCACCCTATCCCCTCCCTATGAGCGGCGCAGGCAGGCCCCACCGCGCTATCCCCTCCCTATGTGAGGCGCAGGCAGGCCCCACCGCGCTATCCCCTCCCTATGTGAGGCACAGGCAGGCCCCATCGCGCTATCCCCTCCGAGAGGCGCAGGCAGGCCATACCACGCTATCCCCTACCTATGAGCGGCGCAGGCAGGCCCCACCGCGCTATCCCCTCCCTCTGAGAGGCGCAGGCAGGCCCCACCGCGCTATCCCCTCCCTATGTGAGGCGCAGGCAGGCCCCACCGCGCTATCCCCTCCCTATGTGAGGCGCAGGCAGGCCCCACCGCGCTATCCCCTCCCTATGTGAGGCGCAGGCAGGCCCCACCGCGCTATCCCCTCCCTATGTGAGGCGCAGGCAGGCCCCACCGCGCTATCCCCTCCCTATGTGAGGCGCAGGCAGCCCCCACCGCGCTATCCCCTCCCTATGTGAGGCACAGGCAGGCCCCATCGCGTTATCCCCTCCGAGAGGCGCAGGCAGGCCATACCACGCTATCCCCTATCTATGAGCGGCACAGGCAGGCCCCACCGCGCTATCCCCTCCCTCTGAGAGGCGCAGGCAGGCTCTACCACCCTATCCCCTCCCTATGAGCGGCGCAAGCAGGCCCCACCGCGCTATCCCCTCCCTATGTGAGGCGCAGGCAGGCCCCACCGCGCTATCCCCTCCCTATGTGAGGCGCAGGCAGTCCCCACCGCGCTAGCCCCTCCCTATGTGAGGCACAGGCAGGCCCCATCGCGCTATCCCCTCCGAGAGGCGCAGGCAGGCCATACCACGCTATCCCCTCCCTATGAGCGGCGCAGGCAGGCCCTACCGCGCTATCCCCTCCCTATGAGCGGCGCAGGCAGGCCCCACCGCGCTATCCCCTCCGAGAGGCGCAGGCAGGCCGTACCGCGCTATCCCCTCCCTATGAGAGGCGCAGGCAAGCCCCACCGCGCTATCCCCTCCCTATGAGAGGCGCAGGCAAGCCCCACCACGCTATCCCCTCCCTCTGAGAGGCGCAGGCAAGCCCCACCACGCTATCCCCTCCCTCTGAGAGGCGCAGGCAGGCCCCATCGCGCTATCCCCTCCGAGAGGCGCAGGCAGGCCCCCCTGCCCTATCCCCTCCCTATGAGAGGCACAGGCAGGCCCTGCCCTATCCCCTCCCTATGAGAGGCACAGGCAGGCCCCACCGCGCTATCCCCTCCCTCTGAGAGGCGCAGGCAGGCCCCATCGCGCTATCCCCTCCGAGAGGCGCAGGTAGGCCGTACCGCGCTATCCCCTCCCTATGAGAGGCGCAGGCAAGCCCCACCGCGCTATCCCCTCCCTCTGAGAGGCGCAGGCAGGGCCCACCGTGCTATCCCCTCCCTCTGAGAGGCCCAGGCAGGGCCTGCCGCGCTATCCCCTCCCTCTGAAAGGTGCAGGCAAGGACCTGCTTGTTTGCTTTGTGTTGGTGATCGCAAAATGGCCAATAGAGTGACTCTCTGATGGTTAGTAGTGGAGGGATCAGACTTAAGGGAGTGGGTAGTGCCAGACTGTAGAAATAATGGGCACCGCCCTCCTGCAGTTGTGGGTGGTGCCAGGCTGTAGTAGTGAGTGGTGCTGTACTAGTTGGGGGTGCCAGGCTGTAGTAGTGAGTGGTGCTGTACTAGTTGGGGGTGCCAGGCTGTAGTCGTAATGGGCAGGGCTAAGGCTGCAATATTAGGCGGTGATAGGCTGCAGGTATCCGTTATGAGCTACCCTGGACACACCACGCACAGTAGCATTTATTCTGGTGTATAATGTTGTGTTCATCTCCTGTGACATTAAAGGGACATGTTTTAGAATATCTCCTTGATTTTGAAATGAAAAAACCAAGCATTTTCATAATTTGTATCCATTTAGTTCTTTGAGTTATTTCTTAACACAGGAGTCCACAGATTTCTCTCTCCAAAACACATTTTACATACCAGGCAGCCAAGTCTCGCCTACAGCTTCTACCATTCAATTGGTTGAGGCAATCAGTTGGTGCAGACATGGCTGGTATAAGTTTGTCTAGTGGTAGAAGTCCGCAGACTTTTAACTAGGAACAACTTGTTAATGGTAGAATTTAATGTATCCTAAATATATTCTATTGTCAATGCATCTCCACTTCTCTTTGAAGGAATACGCTAGTGAAAATAGTTCCCTCTTTTCCCCCCTTTAAGTAATTGGGCAGAGGTATGCGCGAAGGACCATGTTTTGATGGGACGCTTGAGCGTTATCGCCCATGCATGGCAATGCTGTAAGTACGTGCATTCGCACAAACCAGCTGGCCAGACAGTGCCAGAACCTGGGAGTCCTGTCTCCTCCCCCTCACTCATTTATACGTGGCGCCATAAGTTTAAACACTCCTGCTCCCTATGGGAATTATCACCTATGGACCTCCCCTAATATGTTCCAGCCCTCTGAGACATCCCCCTGTCTATAACCTTGTGCCCAGCCTCCAGTCCGTCATTGTGCATGCACACCTTACACGTACCCATGCATCTCTGGGTGTCCCCCATTAGGAGGCCCAGATATGCACCATCCCTCCTCTCCGGTTCCAGCTGATACCCTTCAGTATACGGCTGCAAATAATGATTATTTTCATAATCAATTAGTTGGCCGATTGTTGGTTTTTTTTTCTTCGTTTCATCGGATAATAAAAAATATGTATTTTTTTTTTGCTTTGCGGTTTGCAAAGTGTATGTAACTTTTGTACGTACATACACAAATGATGTATCTCAAGTAGCTTGCGTACGTTTCACACACAAGGTATCCATGCGCCTGGTCAGAGTGATAGATTGATGCTGTGTGCGTAGCTCAAGCTCATATCTGCTTTCTCCCTGAATGAACGCTGCTATGAGCGCTTGGATAGACATGATGATGTCAGCACGCAATGCGGGGGTGAGAAGGGGGGGCATTCACGCAGCCTGACCATGTTAATAAGTTAAAGTGGTCAGAGTTCGTAATGTGTCCCTTTTTAAAATGATTTCATGAACAAACTGAGCAGGGGAAGGGACTGGAAATGAGACGGAGTGAGTTTGGATAAGAGATTGGATCTGAGTTTGGGAGTAAGTTTGCGGGGAAGGTACCAGGACCAAAGGGAGTGACAGCAGCTCTGGACCAAAGAGAGGTAGTGAACAAAAAAATGAAACAAACTGCCAGTGCTGCTATTTTCTAGTGCACTAGTGTCACCACATTTACTCGAGCAGAAGAAAAAAATACAAACGTTTTGGTGTGGGAGAGAGGTAGGGTGGGGTGGTGACTCTGCTTACCAGCTCCAGGTAAGCATAATACACTGGTGGTACAATTCCATCACTCAGCAGAAGTATCCCATGGTCTATGTTCTGCTACTGTTGTAAACTAAAAAAAAAAAATCGATGTCCAGCATAAACCTAGAACAAAATCATACAGTACATTATATGTACTAATGGATTCAGTAGTTTATGGGACTTGTTTGATATACTGTATCTACTTATTAATACAGAAAAAATGGCGTCGCGCCCATACTCACTTATTTTTGGAGCGGCGGCAACTGCCAGGAGTAACAGCCCAGTAAATGTATAAAACATAACAAGGAAGGAGAGTGTCATCTGCGCTCATTCCTATGTGTTCCATGTACAACAAAAATGAGGTTTTGTTTGTTTCAATGGCCATTGCAACGTAAGCCCACTCGCCACTTCAAGGCACCTCTTTAGAGTGGGTACCTAACAATTGTAACCAAAAGGCCGCTCTACTGAGCAGCTCCAAGCCCCTCCAGCTGCTTTTCAGCAAGGAGAGACAAAGATGGTGGGTTTTATTTATACACGCACCAAGCACTTCCCATTTGGGATCAAAAACAAAAACATGGAAAGAGGAACAGCTGCAAAACGACGGACTGGTGTTACAAGCATGATATACATAAATACAGAAAAAATGGCGTCGCGCCCATACTCACTTATTTTTGGAGCGGCGGCAACTGCCAGGAGTAACAGCCCAGTAAATGTATAAAACATAACAAGGAAGGAGAGTGTCATCTGCGCTCATTCCTATGTGTTCCATGTACAACAAAAATGAGGTTTTGTTTGTTTCAATGGCCATTGCAACGTAAGCCCGTGGGCTTACGTTGCAATGGCCATTGAAACAAACAAAACCTCATTTTTGTTGTACATGGAACACATAGGAATGAGCGCAGATGACACTCTCCTTCCTTGTTATGTTTTATACATTTACTGGCTGTTACTCCTGGCAGTTGCCGCCGCTCCAAAAATAAGTGAGTATGGGCGCGACGCCATTTTTTCTGTATTTATGTATATCATGCTTGTAACACCAGTCCGTCGTTTTGCAGCTGTTCCTCTTTCCATGTTTTTGTTTTTGATCCCAAATGGGAAGTGCTTGGTGCGTGTATAAATAAAACCCACCATCTTTGTCTCTCCTTGCTGAAAAGCAGCTGGAGGGGCTTGGAGCTGCTCAGTAGAGCGGCCTTTTGGTTACAATTGTTAGGTACCCACTCTAAAGAGGTGCCTTGAAGTGGCGAGTGGGCTTACGTTGCAATGGCCATTTTAACAAACAAAACCTCATTTTTGTTGTACATGGAACACATAGGAATGAGCGCAGATGACACTCTCCTTCCTTGTTATGTTTTATACATTTACTGGGCTGTTACTCCTGGCAGTTGCCGCCGCTCCAAAAATAAGTGAGTATGGGCGCGACGCCATTTTTTCTGTATTTATGTATATCATGCTTGTAACACCAGTCCGTCGTTTTGCAGCTGTTCCTCTTTCCATGTTTTTGTTTTTGATCCCAAATGGGAAGTGCTTGGTGCGTGTATAAATAAAACCCACCATCTTTGTCTCTCCTTGCTGAAAAGCAGCTGGAGGGGCTTGGAGCTGCTCAGTAGAGCGGCCTTTTGGTTACAATTGTTAGGTACCCACTCTAAAGAGGTGCCTTGAAGTGGCGAGTGGGCTTACGTTGCAATGGCCATTGAAACAAACAAAACCTCATTTTTGTTGTACATGGAACACATAGGAATGAGCGCAGATGACACTCTCCTTCCTTGTTATGTATCTACTTATTAACCTCCCCGGCGGTCCGGTTCTGACATAATTTAAATGTCCGAATCGGTCCCATTTCTTCATCCCCCTGGTGGTTTTCCCGAGTGTGGCTCGGGATTAAATTTCTATGGTGAAAGCAGTAACCCCGAGCCACAGTCGGGTTGGATACATACCTGTCCCTGCGCTCCCTCGCTGTCCCCCACAGTCACCTCTGGCCAATCGCGGCGTCCTGGTTCCCTTCTCGTGAGAAGGGAAGCAGGACGCCGCGAACGGACGGAGGAGAATGCGATTGCGGGAGGTCAGCGAGGGAGTGCAAGGACAGGTATGTATCCAACCCGACTGTGGCTCGGGGTTACTGCTTTCACCATAAATATTTAACCCCCAAGCCACACTCGGGAAAACCGCCAGGGAGGTTAATCAGGAGGCTAAGTCCTCTCTTTCTCCATCTATCCTATACCTGCAAGCCCTTGAAGGCCTGCTTCTTACCTTTTAGATTGTATCTACTTTTTGTTTAGTTACTTGGTATATCTCATACATGACGTACATCCTGTAAGCACCTACAGTGGCAAGAAAAAGTTTGTGAACCCTTTGGGATTACGTGGAGTTTTGCATGAATTGGTCATAAAATGTGCTCTGATCTTCATCTAAGTCACAACAATTTGAAAAACACAGTCTGCTTAAAATATTACAACACAAACCTATGTTTTCATGTTTTTATTGAACAGAACATGTAAACATTCACAGTGCAGGGTGGAAAAAGTATGTGAACCTTTGGACTTAATAACTGGTTGACCCTCTTTTGGCAGCAATAACCTTAACCAAACGTTTCCTGTAGTTGCAGATCAGACCTGCACAACGATCTGGAGTAATTTTGGACCACTCCTCTTCACAAAACTGTTTCAGTGTAGCAATATTCTTGGGTTGTCTGGTGTGAATCGCTCTCTTAAGGTCATGCCACAGCATTTCAATCGGGTTGAGGTCAGGACTCTGACTGGGCCACTCCAGAAGGCGTATTTTGTTTTGTTGAAGCCATTCTTTTGTTAAATTACTTGTATGCTTTGGGTCATTGTCCTGTTGCATCACCCATTCTCTGAGGAGCTTCAGTTGGAGGACAGATGGTCTTACGTTTTCCTGCAAAATGTCTTGATAAACTCTGGAATTCATTTTTCCATCAATGACAACAATCCGTCCAGGGCCTGAGGCAGCAAAGCAACCCCAAACCATGATGCTCCCTCTGCCATGTTTTACAGTGGGGATGAGGTTTTGATGTTGGTGTGCTGTGCCTTTTTTTCTCCACACATAGTGTTGTGTGTTTTTTCCAAACAACTCAATTTTGGTTTCATCTGTCCACGGAATATTTTGACAGTAGTGCTGTGGAACATCCAGGTGCTCTTTTGCAAACTTCAAACGTGCTGCAATATTCTTTTTGGACTAATGGCTTCCTCCGTGGTGTCCTCCCATGTACTCCATTCTTGTTTAATGTTTTCCTTATTGTAGATGTGTCAACAAAAATGTTAGCATGTGCCAGAGATTTCTGTAAGTCTTTAGCTGACACTCTAGGATTCTTCTTTACCTCATTAAGCATTCTGCGCTGTGCTCTTGCAGTCATCTTTACAGGACGACCACGCCTAGGGAGAGTAGCAACAGTGCTGAACTTTCTCCATTTGTAGACCGTCTGTCTTACCATGGACACATGAACATCAAGGCTTTTGGAGATACTTTTGTAATCCTTTCCAGCTTCATGCAAGTCAACAATTTTAAGGCAGGCCTCGGAGGCTTCATATTTGCAATCTCTTTCTTTATTACTCCTATAGCAGTAAAGAAGAGTGATAACAAGAACCAGAAAAAAACATGTCAAACCCCCAACGTGGGGTAACCCTCCTCTTAGTAAGTCCAGCCCCCTAGTCTATAAACAGTCTGAGCTGGAGCAGTAACACCCTCTTTCTTTACTGCTCCTGTTCAGGACAAGATAAGTATATTTTCTCTCCTGTTTGTTATGATTTTCGTTTCAGATATTTACTAGTTTATTTCGGATTTTTTCGATTTATTGTAGCGGGTGCTGACTTACTCCGGCTATAACCGCGGGGGTCAGCGCCCGCCGGGCGGGAATTTTCCAGCGTCACGCTGTGTGTGCGTTCTACCGCCAGTTATATAATCGATATATGCTGCAGGCACTTGGCTCCCCGAGTTAACTAGTACCCGCTAGTTCATACACCCGCACCTCTGATTTTCCCCGTCCTCACTTGGGAGCATTCGCGACCGCCGGGGATCTCGCGGGAGACGCGCACGAGATCCCGGTGGCCATTTTGGGGACACCACCTGACCGCGTGTATCTCCGCGCGCACGCACAACTCCCTGTTCCCTTTTACTCAGCTTGCTGACCGGATCCATGGCGCTCCTTACCACACCAGGGGGTGATCGATCTCCCCATGCAGGGGAATCAGACTCCGCGGGCAGCTCCCGGCAATCGGAGTTGTCTGATGCTTTTGCCTCTCCCCCACCTCCGAAAAAGCGATCGAAATCGGCGGCACGGTTTGCCGCCATGGAAGCGGCTCTGCAGGCATCCATCACACGCTCACTGTCCTCTGCTGTCTCCACGCTCTCTCAATCCTTCCGAAGGACCATGGATGAGGCAGTGGCTTCTATTACCTCGGTACCCCCAGCTCCAGGTGTAGATCCTACTCCACCCCCAAAAGACCCTGAGTTACCCTCTGGCTCTGAACATACTAGCCTTAAGAAACGTGCTAAGACTAAGCACCTTGATAATCCTCCAAGAGGGGCTGGCATCCCCGATACTCTGCTTTCTGATGATGGCGAGGTGTCCTCGCACAAGAGAGCCCCTGACCGTGGGGCACTAGTTGCGGTCTCAAAAGATAGGCCTTTACCTACGGGTTCTGGCCGACTCCCCAGAAACACTGACTCGGAGAGTGAGGAACCCGAGCATGGGGAGGATGATGGAGCTATTGAATTATATGCTCCACATGATGTTGGCCGAGGAGGAAAGTCCCCCACCGCCTTTACTGTCTGCCAAGGAGGTTGTATGTGATCCTCAGGGCCGCCCAATGTTTTCCCCGGCAGGGGTCTTACATCCACGCTCTACTGCATGGTCCCCGATGCCTCATGTAGAGATGCGGCTCCCCATGGATAAGGAGACCAGGGTGAATATGAGGGCGGAATGTCCTCGCCCTACCACCGCGGGCAAAACTTGTCTCACCCTGGTGGTGGATGAGGATTTTGTGAAATTCATGACCAACAAGGGATGGTCTCCCAAGAAAGGGGTGGATATGGCTTTCAGGGTCTGTGAAGACAAGGTGCTTGATGTCGCACCACCGATGATTTACCTCCTTGACATGGTGGAGGATGCTCGCTTACAAGGTACCCCCTTGGATTTAGAAGACGCCACAGGCTGGATCCAACGCTCCTTGTGCCTGTTGGGCGGTGCTAATGCGGCTTTGGCCGCTGAGAGACGCAAGTCTATGATCCTAAGAATGGATCCTCCTTACTCAGCGCATGCATATAAAGGGGCCAAGGCTCAAGGCCTTCTCTTCGGGGATGGCTTTATCAAAAATATGGGCACATACACCAGCGCTTTCACCGCTCTGGATAAGGTCGAGACGGCCATTAAGAAAGTATTTCCCAAAAAGGTTTTCGACAGGGCCGGTAGAGGAAGGGGCCGCTCTACCGGCCGCGCCGGATCTATGGGCATTACTAGAGGATCCTTCCGGGCCTCTAATGCCACCGACTCTGGCCCTCCCGCTTACGGATCCTCGGCCCGGGCTCAGGCCTGGAGAGGCCGCGGATTCCGTGGCGGCAGAACTCAATTTCGTGCTCGACGACAGACTGGTAAGTCTTCCTTTTATTGTTCCTCATTCATCTGTTCGGGTGGGGGGCCGTATTCGGCTTTTTCTTCCAAAATGGGAGTTGATCACTACAGACCCGTGGGTTCTCACCGCGGTCAGAGGGTTCGAAATAGACTTCGAAACGGTCCCTCCATACCAATCCACGCCACCCCGACCACTAAGTTTTTCCGTGGAACAGGAACTTGTAGTTCACACCGAAATTTTGGCTCTGGCATCAAAGGGAGCCATAGAAGAGGTCCCTTGGGATTCTCCCAAATTTGTGAGCAATTTGTTCCTCGTGGCGAAGAAAGGGGGCGGGACACGCCCTGTCATAAACCTCAGGGAACTCAACTTGTGGGTGTCATACCGCCATTTCCAAATGGAAGGGTTTCATACCCTCAGGGATTTGCTCAACGAGCAGGATTGGCTGGTAAAACTAGACTTGAAAGACGCGTACCGAACCGTCCCTATGGCGCCGGCTTCCAGAGATTACCTGTGCTTCCCATGGCGCGGCCGCATGTGGCGCTTCGCGTGCCTTCCTTTCGGCCTTTCATCCGCTCCGTGGTGCTTCACGAAGCTTATGAAACCGGTTGTAGAATCCCTCCGGGTGAGGGGCGTCCGACTCGTGATTTACCTGGACGACATCCTACTGATGTCGGATTCCTCAGTTTCCCTTCAACTACACTTGTCGTGGACACTATCCCTATTACAGGACCTGGGTTTCCTGATCAATGTGGAAAAGTCTTTGTTGATTCCTACACGTTGTCTGGAATTTCTGGGGTTCCTCCTGGACTCACACACTATGACTCTGAGCGTCCCAAATCCCAAGATCAGTTCCATTCGCAAGGAGGTCCGCTCCCTCCTCAGGGATCACTCGCCCACCTTGAGGGAATTGGCGAGGGTGATTGGTCTCCTGGCGGCGACTCGTCTGGCGGTTCTGCCGGCTCCTCTACATTACAGGGCCCTCCAGAGATTGAAGGCCCGTTCTCTCCGATCGGTGACGGATTATTCCCGCAGGGTTCCCCTCTCGGACGATGCGAAGACGAATCTGACATGGTGGCTAACGGACTGGTCTCGGTGGAATGCTCGCCCAGTGCGATTCCCCGTACCGTCGTTGACCATAGAATCCGACGCGAGTCGTTCGGGTTGGGGGGCACGGTGCGCCGAGATGGAGACAGGAGGTGGTTGGTCGATCCAGGAGTTAAGGCCTCCACATCAATGTTCTGGAACTTATGGTGGCGTTTTTCGCCCTGAAATGTTTCTCCTGGGAGACCGATCACCGCTGTATCCTCCTGAAGCTGGACAACCTGTCGGCTGTCAGGTATATCAATGCCCTAGGGGGAGCTCGTTCAGTGGCTCTGACGTCGGCGGCTGCCGAGCTGTGGGATTTCTGTCTTCCCCGCGGTCTGTTTGTGGTGGCTCAGTATCTTCCAGGTCTCGCCAATACAGTGGCGGACTGGAATTCACACCATCTGACGGACTCGGGGGATTGGCGTCTGGCGCATCGGTATTTGCCATCGTCAACGGGTTGTGGGGTCCTCTCCAGATGGATCTGTTCGCTTCCAGACTGAATCGGCAGTTACCGAAGTTTTACAGTTGGAGGCCAGATCCGGAGGCAGAAGGCACGGACGCCTTCGTCCAGGTGTGGCCGGAGGGCCGTCTTTACGCCTTCCCTCCGTTTCAACTGTTATTACGCGTTTTGAGGCGTCTCTGTGACGTCGAAGCGGAATTGGTTTTGGTGACACCGTGATGGCGGTCCCAACCATGGTTTCCCCTTCTGTTGAAATACTCCCTGACCCCGCCCAGGGGGATCCTGACCTCGCCGTCTCTGCTGACGGGTCTGGACGGCCTCCCTCACCCATTATTGCGGGACGGTCGATTATCCCTTGTGGTCTGGTTGATTTCCGGTTCTCATGGCGGGCCACAGGCATTTCGCCAAGAACTGAGGAATTGCTCCAGCACGCTTGGGCTCCAGGCACGAGAGGAGCCTACCGCTCGGCCTGGACAGCTTGGCACGGCTGGTGTTTGCGAAGGGGTGAGTATTCCACTTCTGCCCCTCCTGAATTCGGTTCTGGATTTTCTATCCTCCTTGTTTGATTCGGGATTGGCCTTTCGTACCATAAATGTGTACCGGTCGGCTTTGTCGGCAGGCCATCTAGGTTTTGATAACTCTCCCCTGGGTAGGCACCCTCTGGTTTGTCGTCTTCTTAAAGGAGTCCGGCTGTCTCGTCCTCCGACTCCCCGCTACTCTTCTACGTGGGATGTGACTCTTGTAGTGAATTTCCTTTGCACGTGGCCATGCAATGCCTCATTGTCACTGCGCCAGTTGTCAGCTAAATTATTAGTTTTGTTTTGTCTCATCTCCTGTAAGCGGGTCGAGGATGTCAGGGCGCTGGATTTTGGCGTCCGTTCTTTTTCGCCGGACGGCGTTTGTTTCGACGTCTCGAGACGTACTAAGACGGCGATTCGTACTGTGTTTTTTCCAGCTTTTCCATTGATACCTGAGTTGTGTCCTGTTCTTTGCCTTCAGGAATATGAAAGCCGTACATTGGCTCTGCGTCCCCTACCTGGGTCCCCGTTGTTTGTTTCATTCCGGGTTCCTCATAACCCTGTTAGTTCACCAACTCTGGCTCGGTGGGCTCGTTGGCTGTTGGATCTTGCTGGGGTTGATATTTCGCGCTTCGGCGCTCATTCCATCCGTAGTGCTGCGGCTTCTAATGCTTTTATGGCGGGTTGTCGCCTGGAGGACATTATGAAGTCGGCGGCTTGGTCGCGTGAATCTACTTTTCGTACGTTTTATTTTAAGCCGGTCTCTCATTGGTCACAGGCACTGATGCGTTGAACGTGCAAATATGAAGCCTCCGAGGCCTGCCTTAAAATTCCCAAATTTTCCTAGTCCCGGTGACAGAAAGTTTGGATTTTAATAAGGACTCGGAGGCGAGTATTTCCCACCACTCCCGCCCTGAGGGGGGTGTGTTCTAGACCGGCCAGGGTGTTTGTATCTATGCGCAGCGCATGGTTTTGATGTGGGTTGTCCTCCTGTTGCTTGGGAGGAGGGAAACCGAGGGTTCGGTGTTGTTCCTTTCCTAATGCCTGCCTTCGTGTTTCTGTTCTTCTTACAGCGAATTGATGGCCTGTGGATTATGAGTACCCACGGGATTGTCGTGTTTTCCGGATGGATCTACCGTTACCTGTTCCCTGATCTTGTGGTTCCAGTCGCATGAAGAAAGAGGGCGTCACTGCTCCAGCTCAGACTGTTTATAGACTAGGGGGCTGGACTTACTAAGAGGAGGGTTACCCCACGTTGGGGGTTTGACATGTTTTTTTCTGGTTCTTGTTATCACTCTTCTTTACTGCTATAGGAGTAATAAAGAAAGAGATTGCAAATACTCGCATCCGAGTCCTTATTAAAATCCAAACTTTCCGTCACCGGGACTAGGAAAATTTGGGAATTCTTGATAGTAGGTCTTCTGAGAGCTCTTTTCTGCGTGGCATGGTTCACATCAGGCAGTGCTTCTTGAAACCAGTAAACCCAAAACTGGTGTGTGTTTTTAAAGGGCAGGACAGCTTTCAGCAACACATCCAATAATATCACACTGATTGGACTCAGGGTTGGCTCACTCCTGGCTCCAATTAGCTCTTGGAGAAGTCATTAGGCTAGGGGTTCACATACTTTTTCCACCCTGCACTGTGAATGTTTACATGTTATGTTCAATAAACACATGAACACATATAATGTTTGTATTATTTTAAGCAGACTGTGTTTTTCAAATTGTTGTGACTTAGATGAAGATCAGAGCACATTTTATGACCAATTCATGCAAAACTCCAAGTAATCCCAAAGGGTTCACATACTTTTTCTTGCCACTGTACATAGGTATACATGGTCCATATGGGATCCCAGGAACTCTTTTGAGAGCTTGTAAATAAATGTGTGTGACTGCTGCTAGCATCTCTAACCCCTTGCTACATCACAATACTTTCTGGTTATGGACACCAGATTTTTGATATAAAGCTGAAGTGCCTCCTTGAACTCTCTTGGGATCCTGTGTGTTTTTGGTTATTCTTTGTCTATAGGTTATTTTATGCAGTATTATCAATAAAAGTTTAGTTTTAGCTGTCCTCTTTTCTTCTCTCCCCACAACCTCAGTACCTTTCTCTGATTTTTTTTTTTTCCCCTTACATGACGTAAGCCCCACAGGTGGGCAAGGATATTTTCAAGAGGAATCGGATGAAAAGTTGACAAGGAAAAGGATTGATATCATTCATTCCACATCCGAGTATTACCACAATGTAAAACACAGAAGGGGTTATTCACAAAACGCCGGTGTTTGCCAGTATTGCAGGGTTGACAAGTACCAGCATGTCACAAAACCTAAATCCAAAAAGGTTTTGTGACATTCTGGTACTTGTCAACCCTGCAATACTGGCAAACACCGACGTATTGTGGTAATACTCAGATGTGGAATGAATGATATCAATCCTTTTCCTTGTCAACTTTTCGTTCGATTCCTCTTGAAAGTAAGCTTCTCTGGTTGTAATGTCGGTGCTGGAATATCCGTAATTTTTGCTGGTGTTTACAATGCTGGTGCTTTGTGAATAACCTCTAAGGCAAACTCGAGTGGAAGGAACATCCGTGAGAGTGGACGTTCCTTCCACTCGACACCCCCCCCCCACTTCTATGGAGGATTGCGTTTTGCAGCCCCGTCGACACGCATCCTAGCGCATCGACGTGGAGGCTTTCTAGGCGGTTGCTTGCTGCGCGCGCAGAAGCGTGTGACCGGCCCGTCGCAGCGTCACATGGCTGCGACGGGTGCTGGTAAGTGCGTGTGCATTCGGCCTTAAGTGGCACCACTTCTGCTTTTTGTTATATGTTAAACTATCATCCCTCTTGGACATTTGCCGTCCATTTTAGAACACTGTAAACTAGGGCTGGTACGGATTAAAATTTTCAAGTTCGATTAATCTAATTTTTTTTCAAATTGATTAATTATAACGCACATACAGATCCAACTACTTTTAGCTGATCGTCTTGGGGTCTTGGCCCTGGGTCTTGTTTGGGGCCTGGTGTGTGCCTGGGGTCTGGGTCCTGCTGGGGTTTGGCTGGGTCCGAGGCTGGACCGAGACAGGCAGCACCATACTCACCTCTCCTCCGCTGCCTTCTCGTCTGCCATCTTTTTCCTGCGCCAGACGCTGTGTGTGTCGCACATGTTGTCACAGAACGAAACTGTATAGAACGCATTGATTTAGTTTTTATGAATCGATTAGTTATACCATTTCACTTAGACTCAGCATTGAGTCCCTGTCCATTGGCTGTGGTGCTGAATCTGTATTATTCAGCACCACAGGCCATGGACAGCGCCATGGTGCGATTCGGCAGCAGTGAAATTCCCCATAGAGAACTAATGGTTAATCTATTCAGAGAATGCCGAAATATCATTGAAATGCCCCGGTTTTCGGTGGTTTCGTTCGACAGATTTAAACAGATGAATCCCATAGGTTTCAATGTAAAAAAAAAAATCCCAGTTTTTATTAAATATTTATTCAATCGTTTTTTCTTTTCATGTGCAGCAAAAAGCCTTTTTATTTATTTTAGATTTTTTGGAGGTTTTTTTTTTTGGTTTTTCTTTGGGTGAAATTTTTGGGTTTCCATTTATTTTAAAATGACGAGGCTCTTTTCTAGGGCTGCTAGTAATAATTATTTCCATAATTGATTAGTTGGCCGATTTATTTATTTATTTATATATTTTTTTTTGATTCATTGGATAAAAAAAAATATCTTATTTTCTTGTGCATTTTATCTTCTTATGTATCTTATTTTCTCAGTGTAAATAACTTTTGTACATACATTACGCAAATCGTGTAGCTTGTGTACCTTGCTTACTTTTTGCACATAAGGTACACACGTGCATGGTCAAAGTAATGGTTTGATGGGCGTGCGCAGCTTTATGGTATGTGTTGTCTTTCATGCATTAATAAACTTGGATTTTTTTATTCATTTATACACTGTAGTTTGCATAGGATCAGTGAGATCCTTGTGTTTCTTGAAATTCTTGCATGAAACCCCGCAAGTTTGAGTGTGCATTCATCACTTTAGACCCTGTGATCCTGCACTTGCTCTCCTCCCATTGTCTCTTTCCCAAGTCTGGGAAAGGATTGGTATATTCAGCTCTAGCCCATGTCTGTTTTATTGCTGCTACGAGCGCTCAGACAGGATAATGTCAGCATGCGAAATGAGATGAAGGGGGGGGGGGAATTCCACAAAGCCTTACCACTTTAATATGCAAACGTAGTCAGGGTGCATAGAGTGCCTTTTTAAAATAAATTCTTGAACAAACTGGGGGGGGGGTGAGTTTAGGCACGGGACCAAATCAGGGTGTGAGAGGTAGTTTGGGCAAATGGAGCAGACCGGAGAGAGACAGGGAGTGTGACGTGGTGGCACAGGACACCCAGTTCCAAGTAAGGATAAAATACTGGCGTAATACCAAACTGGGTTATGTTTGACCTAACCCTAGAACTAAATTATACGGAGTAAAGCAGCGACACATCTTCTGCAATCAACTCCAATGTGCAGCCTGAGGATATAAACTTTTAACTCTGTCTGATTCTAAACAGTGTGTCCTGTACACATATAGATTAATTGACAGCCGATTAGTTGACAACTATTTTCATTATCGATTATTCTCATTGTCAATTAGTTGTTGATTAATCAATTAGTTGTTTCAGCCCATCTCTTTTCTGAACGCAACATTTTTTTTTCTTTCCTTCAGTCGGGCTGTGTTTGGCAGGTGCTGTCCTTGGTGCTGAAACCTATTTCAGCACCAAGGACAAGTGGATTATTGTGTGTTTTAACCCTAATTTTTAAACCCTAATCTAACAGTAATTAATTCATCCATTTTACCATACTGAAATAACCCGTCACACAATGCGAAAGCATTGCATGTCAGTCCTTGCAAGAAACATTAATTTCCAGGATTTTAGTTTTGCTTATTACGTGGAAAGCCCATTATTCTGCAGTGATAGCAGTTAACCTCCTTGGCGGTTTTCCCGAGTGTGGCTCAGGGTTAAACTTCAATGCTGAAAGCGGTTCCCGTCTCAAGAAAGGAAACCCGGAAGTCGCCTGCAGGATGCCGCGTTCGGCCGAAGGTGACAGTGAGGGAACGCAGGGACAGGTATGTATCCAGCCCGAGTGCGGCTTGGGGTTACCACTTTCAGCATTGAAATTGAACCACCAGGGGACTAATTTGACATATAAAATACGTTAATATCGGACCGGCAGGGAGGTTAAAGTGATATTCGTGAGAACAAAGATCGTTCACAGATGAGACCTTGTGATGGATGCGGTGCCTTTGGCATAGGTGTGCTAGGGAGTGTGCCTAGTGTGCCCAGGCATACCCTAATGTTGGTTGAAGAGGTCCTCTTTCACCTCTTATATTGACATTTTAGATGTCCCTTAGCTGGCTCATGATGAATGGCATAAAAACTGACTGTGTCTCTGATTATAGGCTTGTTATTTCTGATGGAAAATGTGAATTTTGTGCAAATATCTTCTAAACATAAGTTTTCAGTTAATAAATGTCCTATGGTTGCGCCCCCTAAAGCTGTGCCCGCCAATGGCCTGATTTGGTATTCATGTATCACCGACGTTTGCCTCATGGCTTCAATTGGATTGCCATACAGAGCAGAAAGTCTTTAGCCTTTATTATCCTTCCAGGTCTGTTGTTGAATGCCTTTTAGACTTTAGTGGAAAGTAACACTCATTTCATGAGACAATCCTACATCACCTGAATAATGTTCAACACTCCCATACCATCTCTCTCTTCCTTTCTTGTGGTGGTGAAGCCTCCACGTTTAGGCTGAATGAGAAGAGAAAGGAATGTCTTCAGAGCATAGTCTGACCAAAATCTCAGGAAAGGAGTGACCGAAGAGAGCAAGAGACCCCTCTCCAGATGGTTCTCCTGCTCTTAACCTTCTCCATAAATTCCTGCATGCGTATTAGGCAGGCCATCCACTGCGTCCATAGTAGGACGACCGACATGGCTGTCCGACTACAGACAACTTTTTTGAACGATCTGGGTCGTCCACCGGAAGCGAATATACATGACCCAGATCGACCGACTGGAAGACCGCCGAACTGGGATACACCCACCCAACCCCCGGCACCAGACCACTGCTGAATACATGAAGCCCTTTCAGCACCAGGAACAGCACCCGAGTTCCCTTCATGTCTTTTACAGTGTTCGACAGTAGGGTTTTTTCCTTTTTTTTTTTTTCTTCAGTTCGGCGGTGAAGGAGAAAAACTGCTTTTTTAAAAGAATCAGGGATCAAAAATTTCGCCCCAAAAATCTATTTTTGCTTCAAATAAAAAGAATAAACGGTTGAATAAAAAAAATACCTAAAATATTATTTCACATTGAATCCTATGGTATTCACTTGTTGAACTGAATCACCTCTCTATGGGACAATCTCACTGCCGCCGCACGGCAGTTTGACTATACTATTCGTCTTTTTTTCATGTAAATTGTACCAGATCGTTTGATTTCGTCTGACAAATCCCATTCAAATGGGAAATATCGCTAGTCTGTTGTAGCCTCACAAAGTAGTCTTGAAGTCGTCCGATGGAAGTCAGAGGCAGCGGGCACGAGGGTTGAAACTCACCTGTGTTGTGGGTTTGGTCGGACGACGGATGACCGCACAAATATGGATCCCGTGGACAGTGAGCCTTTCTGTACTTACACATTATTATACAGGAATATTTTCAGCTAATCACACAAGGTTGTCCTGTGGGCTTTAACCCTTTGTTAAATGTTGAGATATTACTTTGCAAGTAACATTTCAAGAATATATGAGCTAAGCTGTTCATGACAGTACAGATTTGTTGCTGGAACATATAGATTGATGTTGCTTCGTGTGGGGGGGGTGTTAAAATATTTAATTTTAGATGAGCAACCTTTAACTTCTGTTGTGATCTGTCAGTTCAATGACCTAAAATTCCCCTTCTACCCTGATCAAAGTGTCAGGAATTATCCATATCATTGCTTTAACCACCAGGAAGGGAAGACATTGTTGAGCCACTGCAAGCTGCTACGGCCATGTTGTTAAGGCTGCTGAAGAAATAGGTTTAGCAAGGACTTGGTTTCAGTTGCTAAAATTGATATGTTTCAAAAGTAGATTTATTAAGGATTACTTGTGAGACCACCAGAATGCTGGTTTTAAGGCAACAGATAATTGATATTCCAGAGCATGGAGTATTGTCCAAAAGCAGTTGGATAAGGAAGTATAGTACAAAGTAAAGTAAAAACAAAAAAAGTACTACAAGAATTGCTTGGGTTTCAGACCGGCTGGGGCAGAGGTGAAGGTATATTTTGACGTTGAATGCGTTTAATGTTTTAATCTTTCATTGTATTCTGACAATATGCTGTGATTTATAAAAATCAAAGTCAGTCTGTCATTAACAAAGTGCAAAACCATTGAGAACTAGTTGTAAAAGTAAAATACAGCACTGCTCAATATACTGTATATTTCTACCGGATATTGCATGTTTATTGTTTATTTCACCCCCCAGGTTTTGGAGGATTTGTGGCCCGTTGGGCCATTTGCTCACGTAACAGGCAAGATGTCTCACAGAGGAGGGGATCGGGACCTGCAATCTTCAGCTCGCCGTATGGGAACTTCTCTGTTGTTCCAGCTCTCTGTCCATGAAAGAGAACTGGATCTGGTTTTCCTGGATCATAGCTATGCAAAACCGTGGAGCGCTCATCCGGATGCCAGCAATGCCCGTCCAACCCGAACCCTGTTTATCACCCCACGGAGGCAGCAGGAAAGTGTAGTGTAAGCTCAATGCTCCTAATACTATCTCTTACTATAGGGGAAGAGCAAAGACTTGTACATCTTCCTCTATTCCAGTGCTGTGGCATCTCTGCCAGAGAGGTGTAAAATTTACTGCATGCAGTGAAACCTATGCTTTTTACTTTCTCATTTATTCTCCACAACCTACTCAAGATTGCAAGGTTTCTAAAATGAAATTGAACAGTACCAGGCATCTGTGTGTTTATCACATGTGAAAGTGTCACTGTTAAAAGACTGAGATGCACTGAGCACCTAGCGACGCGCAGCGCCTGTAGGCGGCGCCACGCATCGTGACACTCTCAGTGTGAACACTATTTCCATCTCCCTCGCTCAGCCGACGGCACCATGCGTCACTGAGCAGCGGGAGTTGGAAAAATTTAGCTGTGGCCGCGGGTGGAGCGATGAGAGGAGGGGCAGGATCTGCAGCACAGGGCGCATGCACCGTGTCCTGTAGATCCCTCCCATCTACCAACGTGTCACTCTGCCGAGGGACGGAGCTACAGAAGCCTCCTAACGCCACTCTGGCTGTCAGTGGCGATTTCAGGGTCTGGTCTGAGGCCTGTGTGAGAGGGCATGATCTGGTCTGAGGTCTGTGAGTGGACATGATCTGTTCTGAGGTCTGTGTGAGTTGGTATGATCTGGTCTGAGGTCTGTGAGTGGGCATGATCTGGTCTGTATATATGTATCTGTCTGGGCATGATCTGGTCTCTGTATATGTATCTGAGATGAGGTGTGGTCAGGGTGTGTGCAGGCTGTGCAGTGAGTAAATGGAGTGTCTGGCCATACATTTCAGTATTAACATAAACTGGTGGGCTTTCAGCAAAATCCTAAATTATTTATTGGAAAGTGGCACATGACTTTTATTTAAAGTAACGGTATTCAGTATCGCTGAGTACCTGAAAAAATTTGTACTTGTACTCGGTCTTAACAAAGTGGTATCGGTGCATCCTTAGTGTGTGTGTGTGTATATATATACAGTCATGGCCGAAATTATTGGCACCCCAGACATTTTTCCAGAAAATCAAGTATTTCTCACAGAAAAGTATTGCAGTACCACATGTTTTGCTATACACATGTTTATTCCCTTTGTGTGTATTGGAAAAAACACATGACATTAAAGAAAAGTATCGGTACTCTGTATCAGTGAGAACTTTTAAAAAGTATCGGTACTCGGTCTTAAAAAAGTGGTATCGGTGCATCCCTACTTTTTTTCCTCGCTTTTTTTGTATTTTTTCCAATACACACCAAGGGAATAAACATGTGTATAGCAAAACATGTGGTACTGCAATACTTTTCTGTGAGAAATACTTGATTTTCTGGGAAAATGTCTGGGGTGCCAATAATTTCGGCCATGACTGTATCTCTCTCTCTGAGGTCTGTGTGTGGTGTGTGTATATATATATATTACAGACAGTGGTGGTGCTATGTGTTTAGGGTTACCTTTTTTTTCTATTTATTTTTATACTATTCGGAATAAATTTTAATTTATATGTTTTTTTATTCAATAGAAGCTTTCTAAATGGACGTAACATATCAGTGCGGTTGGGCGGCTATTATGAGTGGAGTTTAGACCTTGCCTATATGGCATTCGCTTTGTGAAAATAAAGTTTTGGCATGTTGTTTTACAATAAAGATGTTTTTTTCTATGAAATGGGCTTTGCTTCGTTTGATGAGAAAGAAACTTGCATAGTATTGGATTCCTGTCGAGTGTGGAGAGAAGCAAACATGATGCAGTGTAGACGGGATGCAAGGCGGAGCGGAGTCAAGTCAAGCCTGCAAAATGTTTGCTTCACTTTGCAGTGGATCGCAGGCTAGTTTCTCTGTTGATGCTGTAGGCAGTCAGTGAAATAGTCCCCATCATTTTCTTGCACTAATCTAATGTTCCATCCTGCAGCGAAACAGATGTCCCTATTGATGTTGAGACAGTCACTCCCACGCCCATGCCATTGTATGACAATCAGAAGGCACGTAATGTGATGATTGAATGTGAGCGTCATGTGATTTTTGTGCGAACCGACACAGAAGCTCCCCCTCCATCTGATGACTGGGAAGACCATGTAAACAGGTGAGCTTGACTATTGGTGAATGGAGGGGCTAACATTTCACTTAAGTGTTACATTATAACTAGGATAAAGCTGCCAGTTTTATCATTTTTTTAAACCTGTTTCTATTATGCTTTATTCAACAGTATATGTAAAGTGTATTCTGTGCCGGCGACTATGCATGCACTGTGCTCGTAGATATCCAAGTGAAATTTCACAGCTTGAAACTTAATGTTCAGTACAGTTGGTCTTATAAAACATGTAAAGAAAGATGATGAGGGGAAATCAATTGCTATACTCCATTTATGTACTGCCAAGTACAGGCCAAAACAATTTCATCCGCCAACAAAATTCAAAACCTGTTATTTTTGCAGTTTAGTTTCAGAATGCTATGTTCATTTCATGTGACCGTCTCTTTCCTTCAGGTCTGGATGGAGTTCTGCACAGAACAAACTTTTCAACAAGATCCTCAAAGCACTTCAGTGTGATCGACTCGCTCGGCTTGCTAATGATGGGGTGAGTTTCTCTTGTCATTATTCATTATCTTTATGGTCACATTATATAACTTCTAAAATGTTTTCACACTTAATAATGAGGAATTGGCCTATGGACATGATTTGGACATTGCTGTGTTTACTGCACGATTTCACGAATCCAGGGATCAGAGTCTTCTCAAATTTTCTTCTGGCTCTTATATTTTTGGATTTAGGATTATTCTACCATTTACAAAATTGTGCCCGGCTCTTTTCTATCCTCCATTTGTTTGCTTGATCCCCTGCAATCTGTCTTTTACTCCCAACATTCAACAGAAACCACTCTCACTATGGTTATTAATGACCTGCTCTCTTCTAAATGCAATGGACATTACTCTATACGTGTCCTCCTTGACCTTTCAACTGCCTTTGATACAGTTGACCATTCCTACTCCTAAAGACCCTCCGTTCTCTTGGTGTCTCTGATACCTCCATTTCTTGGCTAAAATCTTACCTCTGCAATAGATACTGCTCAGTATCCCTTGCTGGCAATTCCTCCTCTACAATGCCACTGTCAGTCAGCATACCTCAAGGCTCTGTCTTGGGTTCTCTGATCTTTTACATCTACACCACCTCCTCACTGTGTAAGCTCATCACCAGCTATGGCTTCAAGTATCACCTATACGCTATTGTCACTCAGATCTACCTCACCACTCCCGATCTCGCTCCCTGTTCTCTCTCCGGTCAGTGACTGTTTCTCTGGAAACTCTTTTTGGATGGCCTCTCACTACCTGAAGATCAATATGTCGAAGACCAAGCTCCTTCTAAATCCCCCCTCTTACTCTAATTTATGACTTTTCTATAACTGTTGTTGGTATCACTATACTTCCCTCAGGTCGAGTCCACTGCCTCTGAGTGACTCTTGACTCCAGTCTTTCCTTCGGCCCTCCTCATCGTGGTGCAAAAACCTCTGCAATATTGCCAAAATTCATCCATTTCTGACTGCCAACACCATCAAGCAGCTTGTCCATTCTCTTGTATAATCTCCTTCCTAGAATACTGCAACAACCTTCTGACTGGCCTTCCCCTCTCTCTCCTCTGTCCCCCTTGCAGTCTATCCTAAACGCATCAGCCCAGCTTATCAATCACACCTGTCGCTCTGTCTCTGCTGCTCCTCTCTGTGAATCCCTACACTGGCTCCCCATCCACAGCAGAATCAAATTCAAACTACTCACCCTGACCTACAAAACCCTCAATAACTTCTTTCCTCACTAATTACCAAATACACCCCAGCTCGCCCCCTAAAATCCAACAATGACCTCTTCCTGGCTTCCTCCATTATCACCTCTTCACATGCCAGACTGCAGGACTATTCTCATGCGGCTCCGACCCTATGGAACACACGTCCACACAATATTAGACTGTCCCCCAATCTGGTTTCTGTTAAATGCTCCCTGAAGACACTCTTGTTTAGTGAAACCTACCACCGAACCCAGTAACAAAATATCTGACCGTGCCAGTAACCGTCTTCATCACTGCAATTCTCTCCTCCTGTTTCTCACCCCTTCACACGTCTAGATTGTAAATTCCCTTGGGATTAGGGCCCGCAATTCCTTCTGAATCTGTTTGTTGCTTTATTGACTTGCCTTGTTGGTGTATTGTAAAATTGTATTGTTTTTATCCATTGTACGTCTTGTACAGCGCTGCAGAATGTGTTACTGCTTAATATTTTTTTTTATTTTATTCATACAAACTGCCCATATTTTATAGTAAATGACTTGATGGGACACTCTAGGCCAGAAATCTCAAACTGTGTCCCCTCCCAGATGTTGATGTCCAACAATTATCAGAATTCATTGAATCAATTAGGTTTTACAGAGAATCATGGAAGTTGTAGTTAAGCAATATTAGGGGGGTGGGCAGAGATGTATAGGCAAAAAAAACAACAACATGGTACCATTCTGGCGCTGCCGTCTCCAATTGCGCTCTTCCAGCTGGTAAGTACCTCTGCAGAAAGAAACTTTGTAAAATGTTCATGGTGCCTAGATGTGCCTTCTAAATTACCCATACAAGTAATGGTTACAGAGCTGTGTAAAAATATTAATCGGGTACAAGTGTGAAATTTCCAAAGTTTCATACCAAAATTGTGGAAAGTTTGGATTTTAAAAGACTTGGGGCGAGTATTTGTCTCTTTTCTTTATTACTACCCGCAGCAGCAAGTCAAACAGAAAAAAACAATCAAGCTATCGCCAAGGTTGGGGTAGACCCCTCCCCGGTAGACATAATCCACCCCCATCAATCTGTCCATAAAGGGCCGTGCACGGAGTAGCAAGCTCTTTTTAAGCGCTCCAAACAGTCCAATCAGAAGAAGAAAGCCCGAAAAGCATCAGAAGAAACCTTACGAAACTGCAAAGAAAACACGAACAGAAAATTTGCACCGGGGGACGACGACAAAGGTCCCTATCCAATACACACACTCATGATAAACGTCGAGATGAACCCCATCGCTGTTGAGCCATTTCCTCCCTGGGTGCTGAGCTCATTTTCACCTTTTTTTGCTCATCTTGTTTATACGTACTTTGAAGTCATAAAAAAGGATTGGACTCCTGAACACCAGGGCTTACAACCTATTTTACCTGTAAAATGTATAAAATATCACCTTTTATTGTAATATTACTTAAAATATCCCACCACAGTGGATACTACCATAGCGCAGGCCCGTCTTTAATATTAATTGGACCCTAGGCAATCATTTTCTTGGGCCCCCCAAAACCTGCAAGATCTCACGAGAGGCAAGATCCTGCAGGTCACGCGGCCGGGCAGCACAAGCCTCCATGGAGTCCTATGGACTGCAGGAGGCAGTACTCATAGCGGCGCTTAGCGCTGCATTACGGGGCAGGCTTCTGAACGAACCCCTGACCCGTAATACGGTGCTAAAACAGGGATACTAAGGGGAAACCTCCACCTTAGTGTCCCTGTTTTAGCACAGGACAAGGAAAAGTGCCCACAAACTCTTATGGTGAAGGGACAGGGAAAAAAAAGGAAACACAAATAATATCCTGGCATAGAACACAGAGGAGACATTCCATAATGATAAAATAATAATTACAGCACAGTAATAATATCTACTGACCAGTCCCTGTGTTAGGCCAAACTCCCACACATACAGGGTCATTCAGAGAGAGACAAACTGGCCCAGATACTGCACCAAACAGTGAATTTCCCCGTATGGTGACATTTTGTGGCCATTCGGCTATTCAAAGAGCAGGCAGTTCGCCAAATATTGGTGAATTGCCAGCAAATATGGTGCCTGTTCGGTGGCAATGAAATCCCCCATAGAGAAGCAATGGTTAATCTATTCACATTGAACAGCAGAGAAATGTCAGTGAAATGCCCTGATGTTCAGTGGTCTCATTCGACAGGTTTATTCAGGCGAATCCCATAGGTTTCAATGTTAAAAATATTCCCGTTTTAATTCAATATCTAATCGTTTATTCTTTTAATCTGCAGCAAAAAATAACTTTTTGGGCATTTTTCTGGGGAATTTTTTTAAATGGCTTTCTTTTTTATAAACAGACTTTTTTATTATTGTTCATAGGACCTTTATATATTCCTGGCATTTTCATGAAGTAGTTTTTTTGCAAAAGCCATTTAAAAGTTGCGGGTTTTTTTTTACCCGTTCAGCGACTGGTCCACTTTTCGTGTCTGCGTTCGGCGGGTCGTCAGCTGTGTTCAGCAGTCTCTTTGGCGGCTTGCGGGTGCATTTGGCCGTCTCTTAGACGGGTGTGTTTGGCGGTTTTGTTCAGTAAGTTTGCGGTTGTGTTCGGCGGGTTGATCTGCGGCAATCAGCGGGTTTGCAGCGTTTGGCGGGTCAATTCGCTGCACGTCGAGGACCCTGTTGTGAATACTGAATTCACAGCAGGGTCGGCAAATTTAACTCGCAAAAGTGAGGGGGACCAGAGAGTCAGTAACATTTCGGTGCTCTCTGAATAAGCCTGATGGTCTTTACACATTAAACAGTTATTTAAATAGGACTAAATAAAATCATATAAAAGGAGAAATATCAGGAAAACTTCACTAGCCACGAATCCCCCCCTACTGAATTTATTCATTGTGCCTCTTTACCTCCCTGTCAGGACCCGAAGCTGTGAGGAGGCAGGACCAGGACACAGGGGAGACTCTGCAGCTGTGCTGTAGTTTCCAGGGCTGCCAATCTGCACGCTGCTGTGCCTGCTGAGTCAGAAGAGGAGCAGGGGGGTTGATGTCCTTTGTATGCCCCTGGCTGGGTCCCTGGCTGTCTAGCTCCATTCTGCTCGCAGCCCACACCCCCCCCCCCCTTCGCTCCCCGTACAGGCAAGTGTACGATGCGCGGGGACAGGAAAATGAGGGGGGATAGGGGAGGGCATTCCTCATTCCTCCTGGCTCCCGGTATCCCAGTCCAGCGGTTGGCCACAGTTTACGAGGGCCCAAGGGGCAGCTGCTTTGGGCCCCTCAACAATGACTGGGCCCGGGGCAGCTGCCCCTTTTGCCCCGCATTAAAGACGGCCCTGCCATAGCGTAAAGAGAATTCACTTACAGGGGTGTGGAAATTTAAAAAAAATCTACTTGTCCAACGGACTAAGTAGTAGTCCAATCTACTTGTCCCTCAGGATGATCAACTTGTCCTGATAATTTCAACAAAATAGTGTTTAAATAGAGGTCTTTATTCATAACAGCCTATAGAGGCAGCGTCAGATACATGTGATGAATAAAGACCTTTATTTAAACACTATTTTGTTATGTATGTATGTATGTATGTATAAGGGATGCACCGATACCACTTTTTTAAGACCAAGTACGAGTACCGATACTTTTTTCAAGTACTCACCGATACCGGGTACCGATACCGGGTACCAATACTTTCATTTTATGTCATGTGACCACTTTCCAATAAGAACAGACCTCATAAAAATGCCCCAGCTCACATGTATATGCCCCCCCCCCCGAGATATATGGATATTGCTCCCAGCTCATGGATGCTGCCCCAGCTCATGGATATACTGCCCCAGCTCATGGATATTGCCCCAGCTCATGGATGCTGCCCCAGCTCATGGATATTGCCCCAGCTCACACATGGATACTGCCCCAGCACATGGATACTGCCCCAGCTCATGGATACTGCCCCAGCTCATGGATGCTGCCCCCAGCTCATGGATAATGCCCCAGCTCACACATCGATATTGCCCCCCACTCTCATGGATATCTCCCCCCCCCCCCACTCTCATGGATCATGCCCCCAGCTCAGACCCCAGACCAGACATGGGGCGGCTGTTCGAATGCTCTATCGGCATTCGGACAGCTGCCCCTGGAGCTCTCCGGCATACTTACCTTCCCGAGCGGCGCCGACAAAGTCTTTGCGCGTGCGCTCGCTCAAGGTCCCCAGCCGCGATCACGTGGGACTCCCACGTGATCGTGGCTAGGGTCCTTCAACGTGCGGAAGCGCAAAGACTTTGTCGGCGCCGCTCAGGAAGGTTCGTATGCCGGAGAGCTCCAGGGGCGGCTGTCCGAATGCCGATAGAGCATTCGAACAGCTGCCCAAGCCCCTCGGATGCCGTATTGGGGGCGTCGCTGGAATTAGTTCGCAGTGCCCGCCGGACTGCATCTCCAAAAAAACTACTCGCCCGGCGCCCGGATCTTCATGTCCCGGGCGTCGGGCGATACAATTCCCACACCCCTGCACTTAACAACAAAACCATGATATCACAAGAATAACAAAACACACACACTGCCTAAAGGTGTGCAAATATCTCTGCTAATTGTGGAAATTCATCATCAGATTTGCTATTTCAAGTTGGGCTGCAACTAACGATTGTGCAAAAAATCGATTAGTTGGCCAATTGTTTTTTCAATTAATCAGATAATAAAAAAATAAAATTCTACTTCAAAGGAATATTATGTAAAAATTTAAAAAAATTAACCCCTGCCTCCCTCCCTCTTTGTTTTTTCCATAAGCAATTTGCGTAGTGTATATTACTTTTGTATGTATATACGCAAATTGCATACTTTTCGCACACAAGGTGTATGAGCGCCTGATCAGAGTGATGGATTGATGCTGCTTTCTTCTGAAATGAATGCTGCTACGGGTGCTCAGACATTTTAGCACAAAAGCATGGTGAGAGGGGACGCTCCACACAGCCTGACCAATTTAATACTAAGCTAAAGTGGTCAGGGTGCGTAGAGTGTCCCTTTACAATAATTTCATGAACAAACTGCGTGGGGGAGGAGGTGGAAGGGAGGGAGTTTGTTCAAGGGACTTGACCCAAGTGTAAGAGGGAGCGGGTTTTTGCAAAATACCAGACCTGAGTATGGAAGGGAGAGTGTGGGACGGGACCTGCCCAAAGGGAGAGAGTGGCACCTCCAGACCAAAGAGGGGGTGGCAGGCAGTTTGGGGTGGTGGCACAGGACTCCAGTAAGTATAAAATACCAGAGGCACGGTGCCCATACCCAGTGACAGTGTCCCAGGGTTTGTGTTAAATTGCTGCTAGAGCTGTAAACTGAATAAAAACAAACTGGTTATGACTGGCACTGAGTGCGCTCGTGTGACCGCAGCCTAAGGCTAGGGTCAGACTAACGCAGTATTAACGTGCGTTTAGCCGCACTAAATCACGGCCGCGCTAGCAGCAAATTACGTCCAATGCCGGGCAACATACGAAGAATGTCCGCACAAAAGTGCAGCCGCGCAACGCAAATGGCAAACGAACGCATTTTTTAGAGAACGTCAAACCGCTAGTACTGACGTACAGAGTGCGCTGCGTCCGCTAGCGGCATGTGTGTGTGATTAGGAGACATCAGACGCTGCTAATGTCCGGCCAACATCACGTCCAGACGCAAAAAGTGTTATATTGATAACCGTACAAAATCACGAATGAAAATGCGCATCGTATGACCGCTATCGCCTATCCATTCGTTCGAACGCACTTTTTCACGGACAGCGCGAAAAATGCGTTAGTCTGACCCTAGCCTAAAGCAGCAGCAAGTCTTCTCCAATCAGCTCCGAAGCTCAATCAGAGGTTATAACGTTTAACTCGGTCTGACTCCAAACAGTGTGTGCTGTGCACAAGTCGATTAATCGCCAACCGATTAATCGATAATGAGAATGTTGACAACTATTTTCATTATCGATTAGTTGTCAATTAATCGATTTAACCTCCCTGGCGGTATTCCCGAGTGTGACCCGAGGTTAAATTTCTCTACCATGAACGGTAACCCTGAGCCACACTCGGGCTGGATGCATACTCACCTCCTCCTGGCTCCCTCACTGTCCCCCGCAGTGTGATCGCGGCGAGCTGCTTCCTGGTAAGGCTCCCTGCGAGTCACACGATGCAGGGGGCTGGACCAGGCATCAAACTTAGAAAAAATTCATAAAACACTGTATAATCCAAAGTGCAATGTTTATGAACGGCCACTAGGTGGCACTACAGGATAAGAAACAGACCATACATCGTCTCAGCCTTGTTTTCAGACAGATTTCAGTGGTTTTTGTTGTATTTTATTGAATATCATTTATTTGCATTATTTTGGATAATTGGATAATAATTATTCTGTCGTGTTTCAAACTTTATCGGACTCAGTGTATTTACTATTTTTTTATTTATTTATTTATAAAGGATTTTACCAGTAAAATTTGATTGCACGGATTTCAGTGCGTGATTCATAATTATTACAGGCTAACTATGTACAAAATCACGTTTCCATAAAAAAAAAATTGAGACTCTTTTATACATGAAATTTTGAAAAAATTAGACCGCCAGGGAGGTTAATTGTTTCAGCCCTAATTTCAAGCGACTAATAATGAACAGGAGAGGTGCATACCTTAATGAAAAATGGAGTGGGTTACAAGGGTAACAATATTATGTCATAAAACAAATTATCCAAAGCACTCAATAGTATACTGATGTAAATTTGAGCCAACACATCTAGGACATCAAGCTATGTCACAATAATCAGCAGCAATCCCAGCTGAATAACATTGCTAAGCTTCCAAAGGGAATGGTCATTGATATAGCAAAGAAACTGTTAGTAATATCCCTGAGTACAATTCTGCATTCTATATATAACAAAGTATTTTTTTAGTGCTTCATTGTGTCTTTTTTAGCAATTGTTGCTAAGCCCCTATCTCCGTGCACCCGACATGGGTTTCGCCCAAAGATGGCTCGTCATGAGTGTTTAGAAAATTAAGCAGACGGCCTTCACATATCAGTGAAATCATACTTTGACATCGTTGTTTATGGTGTCTTTTTCCTTAATGCTGCCATGTCTCTCTCAGGCCTCTAATGAACCGGTACTAAGAAGAATAGCTGTGGACAAGTGTGCTCGCCGTGTGCGCCAGACTTTGGCATCAGTGAGCTGGGACACAAAGCTGGTGCAATGGCTGCATAGTACTTTAGTGGAGACACTCAGCCTGCCATTGCTTGCAGCTTACCTGGATGCCTTGCAGACTCTTAAAGGAAAGGTAATGAAGCTTGTTATGATTTTTAGAAAATAATAAATTAGTACCCTTAACAATGTTTATGGAGGTCTAGCTGCTTGTGCAAAAACAACATATGCCAGCATATTGCATACTTTCATGTTTGAGAAAATAGAGCATTGGACAGGAATGCTTTTATGCAGGCTATTAGTGAGGATTTTAATCTTGTAGCGGAAAAGTATTGCAAGCGTAAAATTTTAAATCTGGCAATATGAAGATTTGAGAGTAGCCTCTTATAAGCTATGCATCTTTTGCAGATCCCGTCACTAATTGACAGAATGTTGCTCACTTCCACTGTCAGAGCAGGGAGTGCAAGTGCGGAAGCCCTTTCTTTGCTACTGAAGAGACCATGGGATCCAGCAGTGGGAGTGTTGTCTCATAACAAGCCTGTAAGTACAGAGTGTGTCAGTTTTTACTCCACTACATGGCTTGCTGTCTAGGATTTTGTTTGAGTGGAACATAGAATGATCTACGCTGTTTCCTTCTATCTAGAACAAGCTTCCTGGATCACCCCTTATCCTCATTGCGCCCTCTGGACCAACAAGCGCTGTGTTCCCTACTTCACGAAGACACCGATTTTGGCAGTCTCAGCTTTCTTGCTTGGCTAAGGTATAAACAGAGCGCACACAGGATCTGCGAATCCGTAATCGACCACATAATTCAAAATCTCAGTTAATTTACATTTTTGCTGGATCTTTATCCAGGAGAACTATATGTTCTGCATATTCTTTGATCTACGAACAGACAAGGCAGCGGATCGCACTGAGGTCTTCTTCATGTCTTGAGCAGTCAGTTTTCTCTGGTGTTGAGTGACTTTGGTGATGCAAGATTGGTTAACGCCAAGTTATGGCAGTGTTATTTATTTTTTGACACTTTCACCCAAAACCCAAGGATTTGGGAATAATCTTAGACTTCAAGCTAAGCAACACTGTCCAATGTAAAACAGCAGCCGCCAAGGCCAGCAAAGTATTGGCATGCATAGAAAGGGGAATTCACTCTCTGGATGAAAACATAATTTGGCCTCTTTATAAATCAATGGCAAGACCGCACCTTGAATATGCCGGGCTAGAAAAATGCAAATTTGGGCAACTAAATTATTAAGGGGAATGGAAGATTGAAGTTACAAAGAACGGCTAACAAGCTTAAACCTGTTTAGTTTAGAGAAGTGGCGCCTTCGAAGGGATCTGATAACTTTATATAAATATATACGGGGCCATTATAAACCATTGTCTGGAAACCTATTCATTAATAGAACTATACGCAGGACACGAGGTCACCCATTAGATTAGATGAAAGGAAGCTCAGCATAGGATGGGATTTTTTACAGTGAGAGCAATAAAGCTGTGGAATTCTCTGCCTGTTGAGGTGGTTGGGTCAGAGACTGTAAAGACATTTAAACAATGACTGGATGACTTCCTGCAAAAACATAAAATTAAGAGTTACAAATTTTAATGTGTGGGTAAAAACAGCTTGATCCAAGGAGAAATCTGACTGCCATTCTGGGGTCAAGAAGGATTTTTCCCCAGTATGTTGCATATTGATGAGCGCTTCAGACTGGGTTTTTTGCCTACTTTTGGATCAACAGCAGTAGGTAATGTGTGGAAGGCTGTGTTCAATGGACACACGACTTTTTCAGCCTGTTTAACTATGTAATCCGTGAGAATGGCAAGCAACTTTAGAATAGCTTTTTATTCTCTAGCTGCCACAGGATTAGTTCTTTCTATAGAATGTCCTTTACAAAATATGAGGTCCAATTAGCGCTGCCGATGTTTAAAAGTCAGGTGAGATCAGAAAAGCCGACCTTGCAGCAACAAGCAAAGAGCATAGTGGGTGCATTTTATCTTTTTTTTTTTGTGTATGAAGGGAATATCAACTGTATTTCATTTTGTCAATTTCTTTCATACAATTTGGTCAATCAGTAAAGGAAGATCCTGCAGCTTCTGACACTTTTTTTCTTCTCCATGAAGGTTGTGCCTGTTGGTACTCAGTTGCTAAACAGCAACACTGGGGTGTCCTCCTTACAGTGCCTGGAAAACATGATTGGTGCTTTGCGTGGAAAAGTCCTTGAGGTATTTCATATCAAACAAGTGGCAATTAAAGAAACAGAAATAGAACGGGCAGTTTATAGGCTTGTAATATTTCATCTGTTTTTGTTTGCAGGTACACAGCAACTTTCCACATAAACCAGTAATTCTGATTGGATGGAATACAGGAGCATTGGTTGCTTGTCATGTAAGAGTCTGTTCTCTTGTTATTTGCAAAATTACACTTGATATTGAAAACATTCAAGACATCTATGGAAGCTGCTAATGTGGACCTGACACTGTGAAATTATATACTGTTTGCAGGCATGTTTTATGATGTATTTAGAAGTGTGCATGTTCGATTTAGACTATTTTTTTCATCTTTTTATTTAATGGACCACGTATAAATACATTAAAAATAGAGTGCACTTCCAGCCTATTATTTTTATATATGTCTAGAACTTCACAGATCATTGCAGAATGACTAACATTCTCTGTATTCAGTGTCTTGCGACAATCTAAGCCCCTAATTGCACCTCAGTACATTGCTTCTTTACATTTTCTGGATATTTTTGCCAATACAGAGCCGGCATTACATTTCTTTCTACACCTCAGACTCTTAATGATTGGTCTTTATAAAGGTCCTCATCCTGGAACTTTAGTGTTTCATTTCTATAGCTGACTGACACCGAATTACAATTAATATCTACTTTTTAGGTTTCTTTGATGGAATATGTGACTGCAGTAGTCTGCCTTGGCTTCCCACTTTTCACTATGGATGGACCCAGAGGGGTGAGTACACAAGTTAATGACCTTTTTATGACCATGGTATTTTCAAATTCTTGTTAATTTGTTTCTGAAATATGTTGACTTTGTATAGAAACAGTGTGAAAGGCAGAGGGTATTGGTAAGATCTACAGAGAGATCCCTGTGAAAATATTGCTGAACATGGCGGCTGTAATCCCGAGTCACTGCAATATCACAAATGACTTGTGTGTCACAAGAATTAATAACTTTCAGACAACCTTGTTTCTAGTAGACTAATACTGAGAGATGCACGATCTTCTGTCAAGAGATGTCAACACTTCAAGGCAAATGTTTATTGTAATAACACATCTTTTGGTTGATATATTGCAGTGTTGGCCTAAAGCTTTGCTAGACAGACATATCAAAGATGTTTTAGAGCAGAAAGAAAGCCATGTGAATGGTATCAAACTATTATTTATTGTACAAGGAATTTCACTGTAATTCTCAACTTAGTCTGGCGATGATTGAGGGGGACTGTTTTATCGATCCGACTCGTTCTCATTCAACTCTCCATTTCCCTGACGGATCCTTTATTCAAGCCTAAACTGTTGACATTGCAGCACAAGTTTGTTCTTAAAACTGGTCTCTGAATAAGCGAATAGCAGCTGTTTTGTGGCTTCCAACCAGTTTGAGTAGAAATTCCCCATTTTACATCTTGCACCACTTACTCCTTTTCCACTTCTGAGAATTGGTTGATCTGTTACAGTGTATAATTATTACACTATCTAGATTGAAATTAGGTGTTTGGGTTTTTGTAAGGTTGTTTTATTATATTTAAGGATGTGGATGATCCTCTTCTTGACATGAAGACTCCGGTTCTTTTTGTGATTGGACAAAACTCCATTTTATGCCATCCGGAAGCAATGGAGGATTTCCGGGAGAAGCTTAAAACTGATAACAGCCTAGTTATTGTTGGAGGGGCTGATGACAACCTACGGTAAGAATGAGTGACAATTCGACACTTTGTCATAGCCTTGTATCGTTGTGTAGCTGTGGTTTGAAAATAATCATTTTGCCTAGTGTTCAATTAGCATTACTAGAAATATTCTTCTTCACGTTTGGAAAGCTGAAGTTTAGGCTGCGGTCAGACGAGCGCACTTAGCACGTACGTCTGACTACTGTTTGCTGTCCATCGTAGCTTTTCTAAGTCAATGGAGAACAACACACAAAGCACGTGCAAGGTTTTTCATGCACGGGCAACACATGTTGCAAAGGATGTCATGGAGGCATCGACGTGAAAAAGATACAATGGCGTAGAGACACCCCCACATACCGCCTTTTTGATTCTTTTTCTCAACGCCAGTCAAAACTAACTGATACTGTACAGCTTTTTCTTTTCTCTTTCTACATCCATCATAACTAACTGATACTATATTAACCACAATCTCATCTGTTATAAAGTGCATCTGTTTCAACAGACGCATTGTGCGCAATCAGTGCACTCGTCTGACTGCAGCCTTAGCATGCAGTGTGACAAGCATTTGGAATTTTACCCAGTCAGTCTGGAGTTGTATTTTTGTTTTCGTATTTTATATGGAGTAAATTTATATGATAAAATATAACATTTATTTAGAACATTAAATTGGCCAGAAAATATTTCAGATTGCAACAAACAGTCATTGAGATGTAAGCACCGCAATCAGGTAATGATAGACTAGAGTCCTTCAGATACGCCTAGTGATGCATTGAAAGTATTGGAGATTTAGCTTAGAAATACTGAAACTAATATATACTCTGCATATTGGTGGTAAGGCAAAGCCTTTGGAGCTGTAAACTGACTGTGTGATATCTGCTTCACACCCCCAGGATAAGCAAAATGAAGAAGAAGACAGAGAGTCTGACACAGAGTATGGTGGACCGATGCATCCAGGTCTGTTGGGGCAAAACAGGGATCAACAGCAGCCGAGATGCAAGGAATGAAGAGCCGGTCAAACCATGGTTCAAAAATTACAGGAACGGATTTTATTTAGAGCAATATTTTGGTTCCACCGGGAAAGGTTCCTGGTGGAATCTAAACATTGCTCTAAATAAAATCCACTTCGGTCATTTCGAATGATGTGACCAGCTCTTCATTCCTTGTATCTCTAACGTGTCCCTCAAAGTCTCTTACAATCTATTTTGGGTTGTCATAAAAATCTTGCTGTTAGATCCCTGGTGTATTTTTTTTTATGCTGGATCTAATGTCACATCGTCATCATTATATGTTGTCATTAGACCTAGGAATTTCTGCAATTACATTGTCAATGAAAACTATACGCAGGAGTTAGTATTTTCATTCCTATTGTCATAGCAGAAAGTTTAAATTTTAATAAGGACTCGGCAAGTATTTGCATTTTCTCTCCTTACTGCCTCAGCAGCAGGAAAGAAAACTTTATCAATAAAACAGAATATTTCCTTCCCAACGTGGGGAAGGCAAACCTAGCCCCTGTTCCTGCCCCTCCAGTGTCTCATAAATGTCCCCTCCTCAAGCAGCAATTCCTCTTTCTTTGCTGCTCCCAGCGATGTCATCAGATGAGCATAGATTATTTGCTTATTTTGTGTGTACCAAAAAATATGGCAATTATTTTCTATACACTGTGCTTTCTGTCCTCTCGATCATCTGACCCGGTTTTTGCCGCAGTGGGTGTTCCGTTCGGTAGTGCCCGGCACTCTTAGTCCTGCATTAAAATTGTAAATCTTTGGCCAAACTGGAGAACTTTTTTTCTTCTAGCTCTAATATTTTCACCTGAAGTTTCCAATATCAATTCCTCACTTTGATAACCCCACTTCTGGGGAACATTTTATGTTTCATTGTGGCTTCTGGCTGGTAAGCAGTGGTGGAAATAATAAAGTTTTGTTAAAGATTTCAAAACTAGTAAACTTTGAGGCGTCTAAAAGTTGGGTCAATGAAAACCATTTGTTTGCTATACTATAGCTGTACTAGTGTTTATTAATGAATTGGGGGAACCAAATTTGTTAGGCTTGTCAGTTCTAAAGGATTAGCCGAAGTTTGATGAGACCAGCATTTGTAATGCGTTCTGAAGACTGATTTTAAATATAATGTTTTAAGATAATTGAAAGCGGTTCTAAATCAAAGATATTTTAAAGGAGAACTGTGAATCCTCACATTAACAACGGTGCTTGGTTGAGACCAGCAAGTATTATATTCTGTCAAAGCACTGCCAGTAGTATTAATAGGATTTCTGACTGATGGTGATATGTATTTCCACAAATTAGGAATTTCTCGCAAGGGTTAGATTCTGAGTCAAGTGTAAACTTACTGAGAACTCGGTTCAACCTCTTCCTTTAGCAGCTCCATAAACTTTAACAGCTAAGTTTATCAGAGTTCTGGTTAGGTTTGCACCAGGCTTGGCATCTAGACACTGCTGCTACATCTGTTCTTGCTGTTATCGCATTTACACATTTCTGCTAACCATGCTTAAATGTATATTTTCTTAGGATGAGATTGCTGATTTTTTGTCAGGAGTTTTGACCCGAAGTGAAGGCCACACTGGCACTGACCACCGTGACCTTGATGCAGAAAAGAAGAAAAAGCCTCGAGAGTTCTTACGGAGAGACCTTTCTCTGGACCTGGCAGAAAGAAACAGCAGGCCTGCTTCACCAGCAGCAAGGTTCCCTGCTTCCCCTTCCGGTTCTGAGGTGAGGAGAGCGCATATGTTAAAGGTCAGTCACTCAAAGCACCAATGCAGATGTGAAATGTATTCAGTTTCTCATTATTTAGAGATCATTATCTGCAGTTTGTACTTCTGTGGGTTGGGGTTAATTTGAATACTAACGCTTTAAATAAATAAATATTCATAATCGATACAAAACATGAAAAGAATTTGTGCATCAGATAATTTACTGAACTAATCAGATTTGTGTTTTTATATTTTAAATAGAATTTTAATGCTTGCTGATTCTTAGATTCTTTATAAATTGAAGGACACTGGTGTTGCTTAAACTAAGATGCAGAGAAAAATCCCATCATTACCTACCAGCAGCATATGATCATATATGTGCATGCGTGCAGTAAAAAGAAAATTATGCTAAGGGCATCTAAGGCTAGTGTCGGACGAACGCAGTCATCCCGTCCGTGTCGCCGCACAGTTTAACGTCCGTCGTAGCACTGATTTGTGATCAATAGAGACCAACACACGAAGTACTTGCGCACCGAAGTGCGCACACATCACGCAGGCGGCAACGGACGCCCTTTAGGCCTCGACGTAAAAGCGCTATGACAGCCGCACCCAGAGTGTGCAGCGTCTGCGTAGCGGCCTGTGTGCGTGATGACGCGACGGCACACGCTGCGCATTTGCGACGTCCATCACGTTGACGCTCACAAGTTTTTTTTTTTGGTCTGGCTGACTGTACCTGTCTTTTAATTTTTATTAATTTTGATTCCCATATTTAAATCGAAAATAAGCTGTGTATAGAGAGATATTTCAGCAGGTTAGCTATCCAGAGAATAGACAAAATTGACAGTCTTAGGTGCGATGGGGGTAACCCTGATTCATCAATGTCAAATAGGTAAGGACAAGGAATTTAAACATAACGGGTTAAATTACAATCTTCACTCAAACCTTTGCGCCGGCGCCAAAAAACATTAACACGAGGGGTAAAACTATTTGCGCCTAATCCCGTATTACAATCGCAATCATCTACCACGGGTGAACCTGCGCTAGCTTTCTGTACTTCGCGCCTCCTATACTTAACATTGTGAGCGCAAATGCGAATGTACGCTGGTACGAGGATAGTGTTACAATCTATTCGGAGTAATTACCGCATAGCCTTTGTGCGCATAATTTTAGCAACTCCTAAAAGCTGGTGCTAACAGCATATCTGAACAACCTGGCTAACCCAAAAAAAAAAAAGCACATAAAAAGGAATGCAGCAACAATATAATGGATGATGGCAGGTGTGTGTTCATTATTACTGTGGCATATGTGCTCATTTTGCATAATAGATGCAGAACCCGTCTCCTATGCCTCTGGCAGATGCAGTTCAGTTGCGTTTGATAGGTGTGTTTCTTCATTTTGATTAGCTGAATGGGTGCAAAACACTACTCGCTCAATGATTTTTGTGCGAGACAGTACTGCGCCTGCATTTGTGCGTTTACGGTTTGTGCGCGCAATTGATCGGCAAAAGAAAAAAGTTGCGAGGATTGTAATTTCAGCGGTGATTTGCGTGTGCAAAAGTTTAACAATTGGCGCAAAGATTTTCGCTTTGCGCAAGGGTTTTTGCGCGAAGATTGTAATATAGCCCAATGTTTATTAGGTACTTAATAAATCGAGCCAGACACACATATACATCGGTTGAGCAAAAGAACAAGATAGACCTCCAGTGGATAAGAAGTGCCAATCGGTTTATTGAGGGAAAAGCACCCCTTGGAAAAATCAGTGACGTTTCGACCTTGCGGTCTTAATCATACATACATGCTAAAACACATTATCTCCTTAAATACCCTAACCAAGCAATGAATAAACATCTCATTAAGCAATCTCATTAAACAATTAAGCAATTGAATGAAAGGAGAAAGCAAAAAGGTTACCGGGTATATACAATAGAAAAAGAAAGAAATAGCATACATAAACGTGATTTTAAAAGAAATGAAGGGGGTATATATATCTCCAAAATAACAAAGAGTGAACAAACAGTATGATAGAAAAACAAAAACAACAAAAAAACATCAAAAGAAATAAGAAGGCAGACTTCGTGGGTATAATTAGACCACCAATATATAAATCAAACCCAAAGAGACAATATGGTCCTAAATATGTACCTATATCAAATTCTATGTATATAAACCAAAGAGTCTCTATACCATATGGTCATTTCTCAATGAGCATCCAATACATCACCAGGAATAAAATAATATAGATATAAAAATAGAGAAGCAAGTGGTAATAAACCCACCAATATAATAGGGCTATATTAATAACTCAAAAACATATACCTAAATCAAATTCCCTGTTCAGGCCTTTAGGCCATAATGTATCCAACCTATGTATCCACTTCTTTTCTTTACATTTTAGTAATTTAGTCCTATCGCCTCCACATCTAAGTAGTAGAACACAATCCACCACCTGGAAGCGTAACTGAGCCACATTATGGGAGAAATTATGAAAGTGTTCCGCTACTGGCAATTCCCAAATTTTCCTAGTCCCGGTGACGGAAAGTTTGGATTTTAATAAGGACTCGGAGGCGAGTATTTGCAATCTCTTTCTTTATTACTCCTATAGCAGTAAAGAAGAGTGATAACAAGAACATGAAAAAACAACACAGGTCAAACCCCCAACGTGGGGTACCCCTCCTCTTAGTAAGCCCGCCCCCCTAGTCCATAAACCGTCTGGGCTGGAGCAGTAACGCCCTCTTTCTTCATGCGACTGGAACCACAAGATCAAGGAACAGCGAACAGTAGCGCCGTCCAGAGCGCACGTCAATCCCGCAGGGAGACACTGTCCATAGATCATCAAGTAGCTGTAAGGAGAACAGAACACGAAGGCAGGTATTAGGAAGGAACAACACCGAACCCTCAGCTTCCCGCCCCCGAACACCAGGAGGCAAATCATAAACAGTCGAGCGCTGCGCTTAAATACAACCATCCAGGCCGGTCTAGAACACACCCCCCTCAGGGCGGGAGAGGTGGGAAATACTCGCCTCCGAGCACTGGTGTATTTTGGCCTAGGCCGACTAGGCCCAGGCCTAGGGCGGCACTTTTCAGGGGGCGGGGGCCCGCACTGGGTGGCCCCATCCCTTAAAAAAAAAAATGTTTTTTTTTTTTTTTTACTTTTGCAAAGTATTTTACCAGGAAGGATACATTGAGATTTCACTAATTTACACTTTCAATTTCACTTCCAGGGGGCAGCAAAAAACCTTACCACTAAATGGGTTACTCACAGAGCACCGAAATGACAACTTTTTGGTGTTTTGTAGTTCCCTGCACTTAGGAGAATAAAATTTCCCCACCCTCCAGTGAATTCACCATTCACCGCAGGGTCCCCAAAGTGCATGGAGTCAGCCGCTGAATGCTGCCACCGCAAACCCGTGGCCTGCTGTTTTCAAAAGAACTACTGAATGAAAATGTCTGGAATTTACATATAAGATCCTATGATTGATAATAAAAAGTTCTGTTACAGAAAAAAGAAAAACTGCTATTAAAAAAAGGGGGGGGGGTTTTGCCCAAAAAAATCTGAAAAATGACTAAAAGGTACTAAAAAAAAAAAATCAATAAGTAAAGACTTTTTACTGCAGATTAAAATAATAAATGATTTATTAGATATTGCATAAAAACAGGAATATTTTTAACATTGAAACCTATGAGGTTCGCCTGAATAAACCTGCTGATTGAAACCACCGAACATCAGGGCATTGCACTGCCATTTCTCTGAGTCTCAGTACCACATGACTGGCTGAACCACGTGAAACGCATGCGCGCAGCTGCCCGCCCTTTCGTTAACACAGACTCTATTCTGGACTGAACACCCACCGGGAAGTGAATCAAAGCTACAGTGCACCCTCTGACAGTGGCACCCCACTGCTGACAAGATGGCTCCACAGCATAATTGCTGTGTGCTCATATACACTCGGTTTGCTGGGAGTTTTACTGCAGTGGATTCTGATGCACTCATACACACCGCACATTGCATTGCTGGGAGTTTTATTGCTGTGGATTCTGATACGCTGACACACACCACACATTGCATTGCTGGGAGTTTTATTGCTGTGGATTCTGTGATACACACTGCATATTACTGTGAGTTTTATTGCTGTGCAGTTCTGTGATATGCTCATACACACTGCACATTTCTGTGGGTTTTATTGCTGTGCAGCTCTGATATGCTCATACACAGTGCCCATTTCTGTGGGTTTTATTGCTGTGCAGCTCTGTGATACGCTCATATGCAGTGCACGTTTCTGTGGATTTTATTGTTCAACCAATTAGAGCGGCTGTGATCCCGTTTACTTGACATGCGTGGCTGTTCTTTGTAAAAATGCTTGAATTTAAACATTTCATAATTTTCTTTATCTCAATAGATACATTTGAAATGGTATACAAAATATACAAGTAGGCACTTGGTATCCACTTTTAATATAAAGAGAGGAAAAGGCGGAGCTTAAAGAGGAAGGGTGGGGATTAACCAGGAAGAGGTGTGCCCTTGACAGGAAGGGGTGCGTCAAATTTAAATTAGGGGGTGCACGAGTTTAGTCAGGCCTAGGGCAGCACAAAACCTAAATACACCACTGCCTCCGAGTCCTTATTAAAATCCAAACTTTCCGTCACTGGGACTAGGAAAATTTGGGAATTTTAAGGCAGGCCGCGGAGGCTTCATATTTGCACGTTCAACACATCAGTGCCTGTGACCAATGAGAGACCGGCTTAAAATAAAACGTACGAAACGTACATTCACGTGACCAATCCGCCGACTTCATAATGTCTTCAAGGCGGCAACCCGCCATAAAAGCATTAGAAGCCGCTGCACTACGTATGGAATGAGCGCCAAAACGTGAAACATCGATCCCAGCAAGATCCAACAGCAATCGAGCCCAACGAGCCAAAGTTGGGGAGCTAACAGGCTTATGTGGAATCCGAAACGAGATCAACAACGGGGACCCCGGCAGGGGACGAAGAGCCAATGTACGACTCTCATACTCTTGGAGGCAAAGAACCGGACACAATTCAGGAATCATCGGAAAAGCCGGAAAAAACACCGTACGAATCGCCGTCTTGGTACGACGCGAAACGTCAAAAGAAACGCCGTCCGGCGAGAAGGAACGTACACCAAAATCCAGCGCCCTGACGTCCCCAACACGCTTACAAGATATAAGGCAAAACAAAACCAACAGTTTAGCAGACAATTGCCGCAAAGACAAAGAAGCATTAACCGGCCACGAGCGGAGGAACGACACCACCATAGTCACGTCCCACGTAGAGGAGTAACGGGGTGCCGGGGGACGAGACAGACGTACCCCTTTGAGAAGGCGGCAGACCAAGGGGTGTCTACCCAGGGGAAAGTGATCAAAACCCGCCGACACAACTGACCGGTACACATTGATGGTACGGAAACCCAAATCAAACAATGAAGACAGGAAATCCAGAACCGAGTCTAGAGGGGCAGAAGTGGAATCTTCACCCCTTCGCAAACACCAATCGTGCCAAGCTGACCAGGCAGAACGGTAGGCCCGCCTCGTGCCCGGGGCCCATGCGTGCTGAAGCAATTCCTCAGTTCTCGGCGAAATTCCTGTGGCCCGCCACGAGAACCGGAAACCAACCAGGCCACTAGGGGCAGTCGACCCTCCAGCAGCAATGGGTGAGGGAGGCCGTCCGGTCCCGTAAGCAGGGACAACGAGTCTGGAATCCGCCTGGGCGGGGCCAGAGAGCATTCCAACAGGAGGGGAAACCACGGCTGGGACCACCAGAGCGGTGTCACCAAGACTAGTTCCGCACTGGTGTCGTAAAGACGCCTCAAAACACGCAATAACAGCTGAAACGGAGGGAAGGCATAAAGACGACCCTCCGGCCACAATTGAAGGAAGGCGTCCATGCCCTCTGCCTCCGGGTCCGGACGCCAACTGTAAAAGGCCGGCAACTGCCGGTTCAGTCTGGATGCGAACAGATCCACCTGGAGAGGACCCCACAGCCCGTCTAAGGCGGCAAACACCGATGGCAACAGGCACCAATCCCCCGAATCCGTCAGATGGCGTGAATTCCAGTCCGCCACTGTATTGGCGAGACCTGGAAGATACTGGGCCACCACGAACAGACCGCGGGGAAGACAAAAATTCCATAGATCGGCCGACGTCAGAGCCAACGACCGAGGTCCCCCCAGGGCATTGATATACTTGACAGCTGACAGGTTGTCCAGCTTCAGAAGAATACAGCGGTGGTTAGTCCCCCTGGATAAACATTTCAGGGCGAGAAACGCCGCCATGAGCTCCAGAGCATTGATGTGGAGATGTACCTCCTGAGTTGACCAACCGCCTCCTGTCTCCAACTCGGCGCAACGCGCTCCCCAGCCCGAACGACTCGCGTCGGATTCTATGGTCAGTGACGGTACGGGAAGACGCACTGGGCGAGCATTCCAACGAGACCAGTCCGTGAGCCACCATGTCAGATCCGCCTTCGCGTTGTCCGAGAGGGGAACCCTGCGGGAATAATCCGCCACCGACCAGAGAGAACGGGCCTTCAATCTCTGGAGGGCCCTGTAGTGCAATGGAGCAGGCAGAACTGCCAAACGAGTCGCCGCTAGGAGACCAATCACCTTCGCCAATTCCCTCAGGGTGGGTGAGTGGTCCCTGAGGAGGGAGCGTACCTCCTTGTGGATAGAGCGGACCTTGGGAACCGGGACGCTGAGCGTCATGGCATGTGAATCTGGGAGAAAACCCAGAAATTCCAGACAACGCGTGGGAACCAATAGAGACTTCTCCACATTGATCAGGAAGCCCAAGTCCTGCAAGAGGGAGAGCGTCCATGACAGATGCAGACGAAGAGACTCTGAGGAATCCGACATCAGTAGGATGTCGTCCAGGTAAATCACGAGCCGAACACCCCTCACCCGTAGGGACTCCACAACGGGTTTCATAAGCTTCGTGAAGCACCACGGAGCGGATGAAAGGCCGAACGGTAGACACGCGAAGCGCCACATGTGACCGCGCCAGGGGAAGCATAGGTAGTCTCTGGAAGCCGGCGCCATGGGGACGGAGAGATATGCGTCCTTTGGATCTAATTTGACAAGCCAGTCTCGTTCGTTGAGTATATCCCTGAGGGTATGAAAACCTTCCATCTGGAAATGGCGGTATGACACCCATAAATTGAGTTCCCTGAGATTTATCACGGGCGCGTTCCGCCCCCTTTCTTCGCAACGAGGAACAGGTTGCTTACAAACTTGGGAGTCCCAAGCGACCTCCTCTATGGCCCCTTTCAAAGCCAGGGCCGTTATCTCGTCCTGAACTAACCGTTCCTGTTCCACAGAAAACCTGAGAGGTCGAGGTGTCATAGACTGGAAGGGAGGAATAGTCTCGAAATATATCTCGAATCCTCTGACGGCATCTAAAACCCAGGGGTCTGCGGTAATCAATTCCCATTTTGGGAGACAAAACTGGATACGGCCCCCCCACCCGAACAGACAAATGAGGAACAATAAATGGAAGTCTTACCAGTCTGTCGTCGAGCGCGGAACTGGGCTCTGCCTCCTCGGAATCCACGGCCTCTCCAGGCCTGAGCCCGGGCCGAGGTTCCGTAAGCGGTGGGACCAGAATCGTTGGCATTAGATGAACGGAAGGAGCCTCTGGTAATGCCCACCGATCCAGCGCGGCTGGCAGAGCGGCCCCTTCCTCTACCAGCCCGGTCGAAAACCTTCTTGGGGAATACTTTTTTAATGGCTGACTCCACCTTATCCAGTGCGGTAAAGGCGCTGGTGTATGTGCCCATATTTTTAATAAAGCCATCCCCAAATAGGAGGCCTTGAGCCTTGGCACCTTTGTCCTTATTAGCCATGGACGTAAGTTGAGGATCCATCCTCCGGATCATAGACTTGCGTCTCTCAGCGGCCAAAGCCGCATTTGCACCGCCCAACAGGCATAAGGAGCGTTGGATCCAGCCTGTGGCGTCTTCCAAATCCAAGGGGGTACCTTGCAAGCGAGCATCCTCTACCATGTCAAGGAGGTAAATCAACGGGGATGCAACATCCAACACTTTATCTTCGCAGACTCTGAAAGCCATATCAACCCCTTTTTTGGGGGACCATCCTTTGTTGGTCATAAATTTTACAAAGTCCTCATCCACCACTGGAGTGAGACAGGTCTTACCCGTGGTGGTGGGACGAGGACATTCCGCCCTCATATTCACCCTGGTCTCCTTATCCATAGGGAGCCGCATGTGGGCATCCACCCACATCTCCACATGAGGCATCGGGGACCATGCAGTGGAACGTGGATGTAAGACCCCCGCCGGGGAAAACATCGGGCGGCCCTGAGGGTCACACACAACCTCTTTGGCAGACAGTAAGGGTGGTGGGGGCCTTTCCTCCTCGGCCAACAGGCCAACATCATGCGGAGCGTATAACTCTATAGCTCCATCATCCTCCCCGTGCTCGGGTTCCTCACTCTCCGAGTCAGTGTGATTGGGGAGCCGGCCAGTACCCGTAGGTAAAGGCCTATCTTTTGAGACCGCAACCAGTGCCCCGCGGTCAGGGGCTCTCTTGTGCGAGGACACCTAGCCATCATCAGAAAGCAGATTATCGGGGATGCCAGCCCCTCTTGGAGGAGTATCAATGTGCCTAGTTTTAGCACGTTTCTTAAGGCTAGGCTGATCAGAGCCAGAGGGTACAGCCGGGTCTAGTGGAGGAGCAGGGCCTGCACCGGGAGCGGGGGGCGCCGAGGCAATAGAAGCAACTGCTTCATCCATGGTCCTTCGAAAAGACAAAGCGTGGATACAGCGGAAGACAGCGAGCGTGTAATGGACGCCTGGAGTGCTGCTTCCATGGCGGCAAAACGGGCCGCTGTCTTCGACCGCTTTTTCGGAGGTGGGGGAGAAGCAAAAGCATCTGACTGCTCTGATTGTCGTGAGCTCCCCGCGGAGTCTGATTCCCCCGCATGGGGAGATCTATCACCCCCAGTTTTTATGAGAAGGGCCATGGGTCCGGTCACTGAGATCCGTCCGTGTCGAGAAACAGGGAGCTGTGAGTGCGCGCGGAGATACACGCGGTCAGGTGGTGTTTAAAATGGCCGCCGGGATCTCGTGCACGTCTCCCACGAGATCTCGGCCGGCCGCGAAGGCACCAGTGAGATAGGATGGGAGGTAATGCGCGAGTGCACCAATCTGCGTGTAACAGGCAACCCAATAAACCAGCGGTGAAACGCATAAAAAACCCAGCGGCAGGAAACCCAGAAATTAACGCCGGAGTTTTCCCGCCTGGCGGGCGCTGACCCCCGCGGTTATAGCCGGGGTAAGTCAGCACCCGTCCCAATGAATCAAAGTAGTTAAATACATATAAAAATATCTGAAAAGGAAAATTTAATGAATAAAATTGAGGAGAAAATTATACTCATCTTGTCCTGAACAGGAGCAGTAAAGAAAGAGGGCGTTACTGCTCCAGCCCAGACGGTTTATGGACTAGGGGGCGGGCTTACTAAGAGGAGGGGTAGCCCACGTTGGGGGTTTGACCTGTGTTTTTTTTTCATGTTCTTGTTATCACTCTTCTTTACTGCTATAGGAGTAATAAAGAAAGAGATTGCAAATATGAAGCCTCCGAGGCCTGCCTTAAAATTCTAAACGTTTGGTCCTGATGGTGGACTTATGTTTACTAATTCTGTCCTTAACTCGCATTGTGGTCTCTCCAACATAAAGGAGACCACAAGGACATTTTAGGACATAAATCACGAATGATGAATCACATGTGAAAAAATGTTTTATGGGGATTTTTTTCCCAGTCTGTGGATGTACTAAGTGGTCGCCTTTGATTACCGCAGCGCAGTGTAAACAGGGAAATGTTCCACATTTTTGTGGAGCTAGTGTATTACAGAGCTTACCTTTCATGGATCCCACGTCTGCTCTAATAAGGGAATCTCTAAGATTCCTATTTCTTTTATGTGCAAATAATGGAGTCATCTGGAAAGAGGGGATATCACCATAAGCTTTATGATCTGCCAGTGTTTCCTCACAATCTGATTAATCGACCTACTCGCTTGGTTGAATTTAGAAACGAATGGAATACGAGATTCTGTTTGCCTATTGATTTTCTGTTGTGAAATGATGGTAGAGCGGTCCAGAGTTTTTGATCGTGTATATTCCCTATTCAAAAGATCCGTAGGATAACCCCTCTCTTTGAATTTTTTTGACATTTGTAACAGTCTACTATCACAAGTATCGGGATCTGTGACATTCCTCACTACCCTCGTATATTGACTGCGGGGCAAGGAATACAATGTACTTAGTGGATGAAAACTGGAAAAATGAAGAAGACTATTCCTATCAGTAGATTTCACATATAGGTCACTGATAAGGCGACCTTCATTGACTTTTAATGTAAGATCCAAGAAATTTATCTCAGAAAAATTTGATGTCATAGTAAATGTAATATGTGGACTAACCAGATTAATTTCCGTGAAAAAAAGTCACTAAGTCTGCCTCATTACCCGTCCATACCCCAAACACCTCATCAATGTATCTCCACCAAGTGTGAACATGATCAATAAAAAGATGGTGTTTATAGACAAAACGATTTTCAAACATATCCATATATAGGTTAGCGTAGGCCGGAGCCATATTAGAACCCATGGTCATGCCCCTGAGCTGTTTATAGATGGTATCACCAAATTGGAAAATGTTATTGTAAAGAACCAACTCCACCAATTTCATAAGAAATGAAATCTGTTCCTATGGAAAAGAATTATCCAGTAAGGCCTCATAGATAGCTTCCATACCCTCTTTATTGGGAATGGAGGTATACAAGCTATTTACATCCCATGTGAATAAAATCACTGGGCCTACAAAAGTAAGATCTGCAATACGTCGCAATACATCTTTACTGTCCCACAGGAAAGATTTGGTTTGTGCAACTAGAGGCTGGAGAATCCTATCCAGGAAGACCGATCTGGGCTGAAGCACAGAATCCCACGAAGTCTGCCTTCTTATTTCTTTTGATGTTTTTTTGTTTTTTGTTGTTTGTTTTTTGTTTTTGTTTTTCTATCATACTGTTTGTTCACTCTTTGTTATTTTGGAGATATATATACCCCCTTCATTTCTTTTAAAATCACGTTTATGTATGCTATTTCTTTCTTTTTCTATTGTATATACCCTGTAACCTTTTTGCTTTCTCCTTTCATTCAATTGCTTAATTGTTTAATGAGATTGCTTAATGAGATGTTTATTCATTGCTTGGTTAGGGTATTTAAGGAGATAATGTGTTTTAGCATGTATGTATGATTAAGACCGCAAGGTCGAAACGTCACTGATTTTTCCAAGGGGTGCTTTTCCCTCAATAAACCGATTGGCACTTCTTATCCACTGGAGGTCTATCTTGTTCTTTTGCTCAGCTGATCCAGGGGGCTGGTGGCGTCCCCATTCGATAGAAACCTCGTGGAGACGGTTGGTAAGATTGGGTCTCCCACCGAGTCGTGTTCGTGGCACTCTGACATTGTAACACATATACATCGGTGTCTCACACATCCCAGAATGGTGGAAAATGGAGCCTCCACAAAGGGAGCAAACCAGGGATACGGGTGCATGAGACACTGGTTAACCAGTGACACAGGATTGGCCTAATTTGCTATAGAAAAGGCACTAATAGGGAGCTAGGTATCGATTTAGTAAGCCATTGGAAAAGGAGGAGAGATTGGCCAAAATGAAAGAACCAAAGACAATCAATAGGAAGCTAGTATAGAGATCCTTAACAAAATCTTATATATAGAGCTTACTCCTGCCACTGGTGACCACAAATTAAAATAAACACAAATTTATTCCATATTCAGGTGCTCGACGCGTTTCGCCACTAAGGCGTCCTCAGGAGCAAGAAATCGATACTGCTTGGGAGCATGTCAGATAACCTTCTTTGCTCCCTTGCTCCACTGAAAATGTGTTCAGATGTATTTTTAATCGTTTTGTGTCATAAATTCTAGTATTTTGTAAGAGAATACTGATCACTTAGGAAACCATTGTAATTTCATACTTTGCAGTTGCTGTTCTCTGAAAATACATAAGAACTTATTGGCTACTTAGCCTCAACTGCCCCTTACACAGGGTGTGTTTGAAATGGATTCCTCTGTCTGGTCAGTTCTGTATTTTCGGGGTTAAAAAAATAGTTTAGTTATGAAGCACGGGTGTTAACCTTGACCTTCCAGGTATTTTGAAATTGCTTCTCCTGATATTCAGCCACTCTTTAGGTTGACAGAGCCTGGAGGTAATTTAGTTCCAAAACACGTGGAGGGCCAAGGTTGACACCCAAGTCATAATGTTATTTTTAGAGATTCCTAATTTTTCTAAAGTGCCTGGTAATTTTTCTTTATATTTGTTACATATTGGTCTTATTCTTGGATTATTTGATTTATTCTTTGTGATCTTGTAACTTTTGGTTATACATTATATGTCATATTTTAATTTACTGGATACCAATAAACTGTATTTTTCTCTACTGGAGTGCATTCTATTTTGGTCTTTTCTCCTGATATTCAGCCACTCTTTAGGTTGACAGAGCCTGGCGGTAATTTAGTTCCAAAACACGTGGAGGGCCAAGGTTGACACCCAAGTCATAATGTTATTTTTAGAGATTCCTAATTTTCAAAGGCCAGTTAAACATGCTGAAAGGCTTGCAAAAATTCCAGTGAGCAGAATGTTAAAACATTTCCTTTTTGGGTATTTCAATTTAACTTCTCCGCACTGTTCCTGGAAATGCCGTACATGTTAAAGAAATCCATTTTAGTAACTCATCACTTTTAACTGTTAACTTCAATGAGAGTGATGTAACTAATTTTCTATTATATTTAGGATTTGTCAAGCATGTCTAGCAGCCCAGCCTCCAGTCCAAAGACTAAACTAACTACCATCCCTGCACTCCATAAACCAGGACAAACCACAGTGCCTTTGAAAACCCAACTACAAAGACAAGGCACAGCAGTGAATCCGAAACAATCACAGGGTAAGGTGTTTGGAGCAAATGTTTACTAGGAGTTGAAACTTCCAGGCAGACATTAATTCTGAATAGTTCATAGTGTTAGTGCCAGGCACTAATAAATGCCTCCTATATAAAGTCTCGGAGACATCAATTTACAGTAGAGCTGCAAGCTAGCTATGGTTACCCTATATAGTAGCGCTATGGTTACCCTTTCTTTGTTTGCACCAGTGAGGTCCTTAAAGGACAATAAATTGTTATGTGCTAATAATGGAAATAAGTCAAATTCAAGTTTATAATGTGCAAACACACGTTTGTGGGTGCAAGTGTACTTTGTTGAAGCAGTTAACTTCCTTGCATTATGCTCTAAGGATTTCACAGCAAAAGCCGAGGTCAGCAACCATGACCCTCCAGATGTTGTGGAACTACATCTTCCATGATGCTCAGCCATTCATTAGACTGGTGGAGATGTGAAGAAATTTGTAGTTCCAAAACATCGGGAGGCTGCAGATTGCTGACCCATGACATAGATTTTCATTCTCTTTACCTTTTATATAATATTGCATTCGTATTAAAGATGCTGAGATGTTAAACTACAATCATAAGCTTAGACTGGGATATCCTGTTCCCTTCTCTGATTTGCCTTAATGTTCCATAGTCTGTTTGGCTCTTTAACAATTCCTTGTCCGTCAATTCAGTTATTCTGGTTTCCATACCATTGCATGCAGTAAATTTAGGTATTTGAAGTTTCTCGGTTTTTTTTTATAGCTCAGTTTGCTGCTTTCCTGAAACAAAACATGCTAGTGAGAAAGTCCCTACCTGCTGGGTCACCTTCATGTGTCTTTGGTGAGTCTTTGTGTGTTGTGTGTGTGTGTGTGTGTGTGTGTGTGTGTGTGTTATGTTTTTTTTAATTTGACGCTTGCTTACAATTTTTTCTTGTTGAGGATATGTGATCTGTTATGTTTCAAAGGAAAATACCATGCTCTGTTGCCATGTCTGCCCTAACATAGGTTGTGAAATTTGGAGATCCAAAGACCTCGGTCTCTTAGTAACAGAATCTTTAAGCTGTTAACAATTTGCAATAATTGCTGACTCCGTAAACCTGCACATTACCCTTTGTAATTACAATGGTTCTTTATCATTTTTTCTTCATTTAGGACCAGGCTTGCTGACCCCTGATTTAGGGTTTTGTGCCCCACGTATCTTTCAAGTTCTTAGCTCTGGCAGAGTCTGTATTGAGTCAGAGCACGGCTTGATTTCAGGGTTTTTCATTTTTTGATTCTTTAAATGCTCTTTTTCACAACACAAAGGGGATTAAGCAAAGCCCAGGCAGTTGTCTACCTCTATTGTGTGTGTGTTCTACATATATGTGTGCATATGTTTATATATAAAGAATCCAATAGATTGCAGATATTTCTAACTACTTTTATGAAAACAAACTATAAAATTGTGTATAATAATTTTGTACATCTTCAAACATAGCTGTGATTTTTGACTCCCTGCTTGCTTTTGTACAGTTCCTGTCTCTTCAGAATCCTCAGAGGTTGGTGAGAAGGAAGATGGCAGGGGGCAGCTCAAAAGGCCACCAAGCCCTGGAAGTGCGACTAACCTAAAACCTTCCAAGCGTGCCAAGATTAAAGTGACTATAGTTTCTCATGGGGATGCAGCCAGTGGGGGGGCCACTGTCCCACAGGAAGGTTAGTAGATGCTAGTTTTGTGCTGTGGCAGTGACTTGGATGGTGAACATGTTCTTATATGCTGTGAAGTCGACAGTATTTGTTCAGTTACATTGTTATGCACAGCCTTTTCCTGCAAAGTGAACCTTTATCTCCTTATCCTATGGACATCACATTCATTTCAGTAAGCTCTTTATGCTCATACATTATACAAAGTTCCCTAGTTGTACAGGGTTAAGGATCACCTTGCCTGAAGGCCGCTTCTTCCTTACTTTGCACATTATTGTAGAATATGCAGCAAATAATGCTTTTAGTAATAATTGGAATATTTTTTCCTCCATTCCAGGGATCATCTTTTGTTTTTAACTACATTTCCCTACATGATCATCCAGATTAAAGGGGGACTACACATTATTGCAAATACAGAGCCAACACAGCTGAGGCTGTAGACTACTAATTTATTGGTGCACTAGTTGGAAAGCCTGCCAGAGGGCAGTCTATTATTGTCGCCAGCTCAGAATTCATGTCCACATATTTGTTTTTAAATGTCCTATGGAACAGGCCCCTCATTTGTAAACTCACGGGAACAGGCCCCTCATATTGTAAGCTCATGGGAACAGGCCCCTCATATTGTAAGCTCACGGGAACAGGCCCCTCATTGTAAACTCATGGGAACAGGCCCCTCAGATTGTAAACTCATGGGAACAGGCCCCTCAGATTGTAAACTCATGGGAACAGGCCCCTCAGATTGTAAACTCACGGGAACAGGCCCCTCAGATTGTAAGCTCACGGGAACAGGCCCCTCAGATTGTAAACTCACGGGAACAGGCCCCTCAGATTGTAAGCTCACGGGACCAGGCCCCTCAGATTGTAAACTCACGGGACCAGGCCCCTCAGATTGTAAACTCACGGGACCAGGCCCCTCAGATTGTAAACTCACGGGACCAGGCCCCTCAGATTGTAAATTTACGGGAACAGGCCCCTCAGATTGTAAACTCACGGGAACAGGCCCCTGTGAGTTGATGACAGAAATAGCATGGGCTGCAAGCTGGCGGTGTGCTGTGCAACTCCAAAGGGTTCTGTGCGATACATTTCAGTGCAGGCCGGTTAGTGTGCTGTGCAGGCCGGGCAGTGTGTTATGCTGTCGGTGTGCACTTTCCTGCAGGCCAGGCTGTGTGCCGTGCTGTCGGTGTACTCTGCGTGCAGGGGGCGGCGCTGTGCGGTTTCTGGCCTCCACAGGCAGTCATGTCACTGTCGGTAAACGCTTTGGCCCGCTCACTCCCTCTGTCAGCACACACAGGCCGAGACAGGAAGAGGTGGTGGTGAATCCGTGTCTCCGGGTCGAGGAATCTGCAGGATCCCACCATGGCAGCCAAGGTAGACTGGGACAGTTTCTGGGAGCACATAGTGTCATGGAGGGGCAATTGGAGTAGCCAGGCATTGTGAGCAGTCTAGAGGCGGGGGGGTCTCGTCTATCATACCCCCAGTGTGCTGAGGGCCAGGCCGGGACAGCTACTGGCAGGATGAATGGGGCTGACTGGAGCCTTGAGGGACAATAAGAGTTAATGGGGCAGGAAGTCCCTCTGGCTGCGCATGCTGTGTGACATTCTCAGGGCTGGGGGGTAGGGTTGTGTAGGCACAAAGAGGGGCATACTGGCTGCATTCCTGATGGGCTGCCGCCCCGTGGATGTCCCAGCGACCTCCCGGAGAAGGTTGTCCCCGGCATCCACCTCCTGCTTCAAGTTCTCTGACTTAGTTAAAACTTCTGACGGTGTCTCTGTCAAAGCCTGCGCTGGCGCAGATGCTTTGACGTTTAACCCTTTCACTGCTGAGGACGTGTGGGGAACGTCCTTATTGACTCCTAAGGAAAGATAGGGGTTTGTTTGAACCCAGATATCTCCTGACTGCTTTCAGCTAGCAGGGTCATGTTTGGTATCATTAGAAAGGCCAGAGCATGACCTTTCCAATGATACAAACCTGACCATGTTTAAAGTAAAGAAACAAAATAACAATAATAATAAAAACAAAGGAAAAATGTGTTTTTTTTAAAAAACGTGAAATGGCTCAGCAGTGAAGGGGTTAAAGCCTCTGACTGTGTCTGTGAGTCAGAACTTAAAGCAGGAGGTGGATGCCGAGGACAACCTGCTCCGGGAGGTCGCTGGGACATGGCTTGGTTCCGCGGGGACAAACTGCTCCGGGAGGTCACTGGGACATGGCTTGGTTCCGTGGAACTCAGCCGTATTACTTTTTCAGCGGTTGGATGCGCGCACAGCTGGGTGCGCACGCAGCCAACCGCCGCTGGTTGCGCGCGCATGCGCAGAAGTGTTTTTAGGCGACGGACACGCCGGTCCTTACTGTATTCTAATATAGATGGGAGAAGCTGTGTGACACCACCTGTTCAGTAGGATAGAGTGCAATTGCTCGCATCCTAGTGAGAACGCTTTACAAGGAAGATCAACAACTTGTGTAGTAGTTTAGATTTTGTTTTGTGTGTGTGTATATACATTTACTAGTGGTTAAAGGGACACTCCAGGCAGAACATTCTTTTTAACCCGTTATTATAATATCCTAAAGAAAGACCTTTTATTTTAATATAAGAAAGTTAAAATAAATGTATATATTCCTATGCAAAAACACCAGGCTGAGCTACAAATTGCGACAACTGATGTCTCTCTCTTAGAGAAGCACACAAAGAAAATATACCCCAAAACCTGCTCTCCTAGACAAAATATCACCATCATAATGTGGGGCACAAGCGTAAGTAATTATTATGTAAAATATAGCTCTGAAAAGATCTGCCTATAAAAGCAGTTCATTTGGGATCCCTCACCGATTAATGATTTAATTTTTATCTGTAGTTTAAAGACTCTGTATACTGCCTGTCAGTGCTTTTCACACAACTCATCAACACGTATATGTTATACATGTCCACATTTACACATGATTAAACAATGAGAGTTAGGGGGAAAAGGTTAATATAATTTACATATGAGATTTATTATTCTCAGAAAAGTACCCGCATCCCCTCAGATTGTGTGTGAGCCAGGAAGTGTAATTCCCTGGTTCTCTGGGTGGAGTTACCAATCTAGGCTATCAAACTAATTTCCATGAATACTGGGACTGCACAGACTGGGTTCTTGCACTCTTAGTTATTCTAACAAGCTGTTCCTTAGAGTGTCCTTTTTATACTGAATGAAGATTACATTATTTTCCAGAAAGTGACTTTCAGCTCAACACGTGACCTTTAAAATGGAACTGTAAACTGTGCATATTTTAAGATAATTTTCTAATAATTTGGTGAAGTTGCTGGTTCAGAAATCACAGCTGAGAAAGCTATACGTCTGGACGTCCACTGGATCTGTAGTCATGCAACCGACTTGGTCGTCAGACTAGGAATGATATCGGTCGTGCTACTTTGTCCGACGAGGGTCATCCACTGCGTCAGACTAGCGATCAGCGACTACGGACAACTATGAACCCAAAAAACTGTTTATTCTTGTTTTCTTTTTTCTGAGACTATTGCATTGCATTCTGCTTTTGGAAACACTGCAGTCCTTTGTGGGCGGATATGGAGGAGCTGGATGCGCTAGTTCGGTGTGTGAATTTTAATCCCTGTGCGCAGGTGAAAAAATTCCTTCACCCTGTGCCCTATCCAAACATGGCTAGTCCCACCCATCTACCATACACAAAATATACATTTAAATATCAAAACATTTAATATAATATCGTTTTTAACTAATCAACTTCTCAGCATCCATCTCCTTCCCTGATCGTCTGACTGTCTGAGTTGCATGTGCGATATTTCCCAAATTTTTGGTCTGATCGCTAGTCTGCAACAGACTTCAAAAGTCGCAGGTCTGGCGCAATGGACGACGGTACATTCACAATAGTGTTGTTGGATTGGTCTGACGACACGGACGACTTTGTGAGATGTCGTTGTCGCACAAATACGGATCCAGTGGACGCCCAGCCGTAGGCCTATTCTCCTGAGGGTGAAGTCTGGAGAATTGGCAGGAGAAGAGAACAATCTAGACCAAATAGCCGATTTGGAAAGTGAGATAAATGGGAGAATTTTTCTGGTTTGGCTATTTTGACCAAGACTTTTCACTTCTCCTGAGTTTCACCCTTTAGTGAATAGACCTAATAATCTTTGGCTATGCACAAAAGCAGTTTTGTTGGACTGAGTTTCTTGTATTTTAAATGGCACTTCTGTTACTTGTGTATAACAAGTATGCATTTCCAAATGTACTAGTCTAGTATGAGCAGCAGAATAGTGATTTCTCTTATGTCCCAGAATTGGACATTAATCATTCAGCAAAATCGCATTAAACGTTCAGATAGACATGCACTATTATGTTGATTCATGATCAACATTTTAATTATCCTGAATTTAAACACTTTTCTGGAATTGCGCCAATGCGTGAATCACAAACATGTGTTATTCCTTTGTGGTTTGTTATATTTTCATTTCAGCTTCCTTATGCATTTCAATGCCATCATTCCGCATGATCATTAATCTATGGACGCTTGCCATTTTTAGGTGATTCAGTAAACAAACTATCTAGAATGAAGTATCATTCTCGTGACCAGTTTAGCAACCGCTTTTGGTTTCGGAATGAATGTGCCTGATTGTATATTTTAAACCCATTCAGGCACAGGATATGAAGATTGGGGAATCTTGAATTGTATGTTTTAATGTTCTTCCAGCCAGGTCATCCCTGCAGCAAGATCCCGCTCCGTGTCTTTGTTTTTGATCCCAAAGTAGATTTTGTTTCTGGGGGAGCATAAATAAAGGCCCACCAGTCTACCTCATGTTTGACAAGCAGCATGAGCAGATATGGTTTGCTATACAGCAGCCTGTGGCTTCGTTTTTGGATAGGACTCGCCCTCATTAGAGGTGCCTTGACGCTGGCGGGCGAGCTTAGTCTTATAATGGCCAGTAATAAGAAACCAAACCTCTAATTGTGTTTTGTTTCACACGGTATAATGGGAATAAGCGCAGATGACGTTTCACACATGTTGTTGGGCTAGATGCATTTGGTGGTTGCAGCCGCCCCATCGGGGGAATAGGCGCGACCCCACCCCTCCTGTACTATTAATCTATGGACGCTTGCCATTTTTAGGTGATTCAGTAAACAAACTATCATTCTCGTGACCAGATTAGCAACCGCTTTCAGTTTCGGAATGAATGTGCCTGATTGTATATGTTAAACCCATTCAGGCACAGGATATGAAGATTGGGGAATCTGTTCTAAAAAGAAATTTAAAAAAAATCTATATCTAAAAACCTGAAACACTAATATTATTAGAACATTTACAATGGTTTCAATCTGAAAATGTGGTTTCAGATTTAAACCACTGTCTGAAAGGGCTAAGAATGGATTTAACAGAAGTCATTTGCTGTAGATCTTTTGATACCATCTATTTCACTGTACCTTTAACACCTAAAAGACTGAGGACAGTATTACAGAGCTGGTGCTAACTTAGCCAGAGCTGTTGTAAACTTAACCCCATAGACAAGTGTTTCCCAAACCTGTCCTCGGGACCCTCAACCAAGCCAGATTTTTCAGATTACCTTGGGGGAAATGCAGACTGAATCCTGCAATCATGATGCTTTCGTCACACCCTTACAGTTATAAAAAAAAAAAAAATCCCATAAAGTGAGTTTATACATGAAAGTGCCCAAATAAAACCATGCTGCGTGTACATCCTGCTGTCATGCTTTGTCTTTCCTGTAACACCTGAAAGCAGGACTGGATTGAATTGGGGGCTATTGTAGTTGTAACCCAGTGTTTCCCAAACCTCTCCTCTGGATCCTCAACCAGGCCAGATTTTTCAGATCACCTTGGGGGAAATGCAGACTGAATCCTGCAATCACTGAGCAGCAAATCATATCACCTGTGCTGTGCTTCAGATATCTGGCAAACCTGACCTGTTAGGGGGTCCTGAGGACAGATTTGGGAAAACACTGATATAGCGTCATATTACAAAGTTTGTGCTAATTTATCCAGAGCTGTTGTAAATTTAACAACTCCATAGATTTTAATGGCTCTGGTAAGTTTACAACAGCTCTGGTTAAGTTAGCACCAGCTTTGTAATATTGTCCTGAGGCTTTTTAGGTTGAATGCTCATTAAGGACTAGCCTGATTTTTGCCATTTTTTTTTTTTTTTGCTCTGTAGTTGTGCACCTGTTTTTTTTTTATTATTCTTATTTAGTACACCACCACATATTATTATATACTGTGTTTTTCGTTTATGAAGGACAGATACAGCTTTTTATTAATGTTCAATAATTACTTCTAATTATTACCATAAAAACATTAAAATTTATTTGTTCAGTTCTAAATATAATAACTTGAACACATACAGGGTTACCGTATTCAGAGAGAGGTGAGAACCAGGAGAATGACTGGAGAAGTGAAAATTTGAGGTCAAAATAGCCAAACCAGAAAAATTCTCCCATTTATCTCACTTTCCAAATCGGATATTTTGACCTAGAATTTTCACTTCTCCAGCCATTCTCCTGGTTTTCACGTCTCTCCGAATAACCCTGATAATGTAATGCAGGACAGATTCAGATTTTGTACTAAATGCTGGAATATCTCATTCATATAATTAAATTTTTTTCCCTTACATTTTATGCTCCATAGAACAAGAGTCGTATTACTGGTTTAACTCTAAATATTCCTAATGTGTAAATCAGTCACATTATCCAAAATCTTTATTAAAAGTATATTTGTTTTTAAAAAGTGGATTGGGGAAAAAAAGGAGATTTTAATAAGGAATACACTACTCCTACTGCTCACAATGGTCACTCTCCTCTTCGGCATGCCACTGGAAGTGAGTGGCAGATAACTTCTTTATAGGGAACTACTTGAGTAATCTTCTAATGGTTTAAAAAAAATCTATATATAGGTAGTGATTTCCTATCAAATGAATATATTTTGGATAGATGCACTTCATTTTTTTCATGGCAGTTGAGTGGTCCTTTAAGGAGGAATGAGGCTCACCTGTATGCTTTTGCATGAGCACTAGTCATTCTTGTGCTGGTTGTCATGGGGCTAGCATCGAGTTGTTCCTGGAAGGGCTATCAGACTCTTGAGAGTGAACAAAAAGTTTAAACGTTCTAGGCAAAACAAACTGGGTGTGGTTTGAGAAGTGGTTAAAACATTTCCCCCCCCCCCAGACTTAGAACAGCCACCGCACAAATGGGATGCACCGCCCTAAAATTATTATTGCAAACTGTAAAACAAAAAACGCATGGCATTGTTCCATTCTATTACTCCAACACAGGATTTTTTTTCCTTGCAGTAACAGTGTTTATTTTCTTCTCTGCAGCTACAAGATCTGCAACTGCAACTACTGTCCAGTCTGCAATGGGCACAAAGGATCTTGCCAGCCTTCTCACTTCCCCCAAGTATGCTGGATTCTTCTCCTGTTGATTTATAACCCTTGCCTTCACTTAAAGAGACATGTTCAGCACTTAACTGGAAAACAATCCTCCGTACATTCTGACTGCACTATCCTAACATCCCATTCCCTTTTTTTTTATTATCATATTCTGTTAACCATTTTGGATCATTAAAGAAATTCAAAAGGTTCATAACATTCCAGAGCTGTTTAGGAAAACATTTTTTTCCTTCTTGATCTCTGCATCCATGTTTCATGTCATTGGACTCTTTGTTAAATATGTATGTTGAATGTTAATATTGTTAATACAATATATAAACCATTCTTGTAATCTATTAGGTGTTAAGCAGAAGATGATCTTTTAATAAACAAATAAAAAAACACAAACTATGTTTGTTTAATAATAACATCTTGCTGACAGTCAGATTTTTTTTCTTTTATAATTACGTTTAATTGTACATGCTTTCAAGCTTATAGTTAAAATACTTTTTTTTTATTTTGTTTCTTCATACATCTGATTAACATCATCCCTGTTAACTGCCTGCAAGGGGACAATATAAATTTAACAAGTGTGTAGTATACATACGGGGATAAATTACAATCTGCACGCTAAATCGGGGGCGGTAGGGAGATAAAACTCTGCAGTTTTCCCCCTACCGCTCCCGTTTTAGCGTGGAATTACAATGCAGGTGCTTAAAAAGCTGCCTGCATTGTTAGCCCGCGCTATGGCCCCGCGATGCTCCTGGCAGCGCTGAGCGCAGCCTCGAGCAACCACTCGATGAAGTTTATAGGACTCCATTGCCAGACGCCGGCGGTCACATGACCTTCCGGGTCTTGCCTCGCGAGATCCGGACGGTCAGTGTAGTGATACGCAGGGGGAGACTGGGGGGACTTTTCCCCCCAGTCTTTCCCTGCTCCCGCCGGCTGGAGGAGGCGGACAGAGCTGCGATCCTCGCCGCGGGACAGGAGGTGAGTATAGGATTCTGTTTTTTTATTTTTTAGGCTGGTGTTAACGGATTCTGCAGAAGTGGAATCCGTTAACACAAAGTCCTGGCTCTGGTTAACTTTCCGCTAACCAGAGCCGGACGTTAATCAGCGCTGGAACTTTGTAATCCTAATGCTGATTAACACTTTGTGCTCCCCATGTTACGTATAGGGAGCACAAAGTGCAGTAACCTCGCGCTGAAAAGCGCAAGGTCGCAAACGGGTTACTTAACCCGTTTGCGTTTGAATTGTAATATATGGTAATCACTGCAGCAAACGTTAATGCACACGCAGGTGAGCGTTAGCGTTAAGATTGTAATGTGGGCCACGGTTTTTTATCTAGACTTGCAATTCTTAGCTGGGCTAACTAGGCTTCAATAAAACATTTAGATGCACTGTGAAAACTTAATGGACACACTAGCCCAAAAATATGTATGTTGGTTTTTTTGTAAGTTTTGTTAAACAACCAGGCTGATCTGCCCACTTCATAATCCCAGCATTCCTGATCATACCCAATCACATGTGTCTTATGGAGAAACTCTGAGGACATGCAGAGGAAATAATTTCCAAAATATACACTGTTTCACACATACATACTCCTGACAAATCTCACACTTACAAATGTCTCCTTGGCACATTGCAGCATTTATGTGGTTTGCCAGATCTGCCTCATTTTTCTGGACACGTGCCACACTTCTTCATGCAGGCAGGTAGCACAGGAATTGACCATGTAGACATTGCAGTTGGGAAATTCGTTACCTAAGTTGCCAAACTAATTTTATGATTTGATCTACTAACTACAGTCCTGCAGGGCAGCACTTTTTAAAACTATGCTCATCAGCATATATGTATAACTGCAGAAAATCATGCATGATTTGGCAACACTAATGACATGTTCATAAAAATGCTGATTTGGCAACTATACACACACACATAAATAACAACTTTAAAATTTATAACTCTTACATATATAATGGTTTGCTCAGCCACACTAATTACTATGAACTTTGGACCAAGGAAATGTAATTTCCTGTATATGATTGACAGGTTTCTGGGTGGCGTTCTTATATCGCTTGTGAAGCTTTACTAAAACTCGTTTTAACACTGGGAGTTCGGGGAAGAGTGTCCGTTATAAAAATAACTATTGGAATTTTTGCTTGGTTTCATTGGAAAGAAATCTAATATTTGAATACTTCCCTGATGTTGATTTCTCATACCCTTCACATATTGCTGTTCCTTTGCTCACTTAGAGAAAGTTTTTTTTATGTTTAGAATTGTCTTTGTTTATTCAGGATTTTCTTTTCCATTGTATTTCACTAGCTGCTTATGTTTGGCATGTAACTGATGAACATAATGTCCTCTCCAATTTTTTATTCAGTCTGTATAATGTTATATGACAACCTAAGTAGGAAAGAAAACCCTACGAGCAATATAATGTCGTCTGATAAACCACAGCACGAATTGTTCATTTCGCATTTGTCAGTATGAATTTTTTATTTTTGTTTGAGCTATGCTGTTGGGCTAGTTAACATGTGAATAAAGTAATCCAGTGGATGTGTTTTCAAGACTTCTTGATGTGCCACAAGTAATGGCTTCTCTTTTTTGTTCAGATTGGGCCTTGAAACGGCTCCATCCATCTCAACTCATACTGCACTCATCCCAAGTACGTCAAGTTCAACCCCTAGTGCGTTTCATGCTATCCAAGGTCGACTAGTATCCAGCATTGCCCCTGGCTTGCACAACCAATCTATCAACACCATAGCAGGTACAGCAGTGCCCCTGAAAACCAACCTCACATTGCTGTTTTTTTTTTTTGAGTCTTATGCATTGTATTCAGTGTACTTCTAGCATGAAAATACTGACAGGAAATCGAACTGTCTTACAAAGACTGCTAGGCTTGTCCTATATTTGGGTGGAATAGGGCAGCCATGGTTCATTGAATATATAGGTATGTTATTGTTTCAGAAAAAGATGATCCACCGGACAACCAATTAGACCACAATTTCTACCCGTGACAAAAATATTCTTAACCCTTTCACTGCTAAGGACGTGTGGGGAACGTCCTCATCGACTCCTAAGGAAAGATAGAGGTGGAGATGGGGGGTTCTTTGAACCCAGATATCTCCTGACTGTTGGCAGCTAGCATGGTCATGTTTGGTATCATTAGAAAGGCCAAAGCATGGCGTTTCCAATGATACCAAACATGACCATGTTTAATGTAAAAAAAAAAATAATGAAAAGAAGAATATGTTTTTTTAAGACGTGAAATGGCTCAGCAGTGAAGGGGTTAAAACATAACTTTTAATTAGAATTCAGTTGTCTGTAAAGACATAAAATATCTGACCATGATCATGATTAGAAGACTAACATCACACAACACATATTAAAATAAAATAGTTTCACTTCATGTTCGTTGTAGATACTTGCTTCGGTCTAGGCTTGGTGCTTTGCTCATGGACCAAGGGCAATATTTTTATGTGAGCAACTGACCCTTATATCTTAACATAAACAGAATAAAGTAGTGAAATATAAGCAAGCAAAGGGAAAGCGGAACAACCCTACTCACATTCAATTAATGGGTATGTTCAGGACCTAAATGTTCCAATTCACTCCCACTATCATTACCCACACCATAGCAATACAAATAAGAAGTAACCAAAACCCGCCGGCTCGGCCACAGATTTAGGCCAAGATCTGGCACATGCTCACAATGGAGCGACTGACAGCTGTTGTCCACGACCGAATGGGAGACTTTGAGAGGGTGTGGGCTCCTTGGGTGGAGGCGTTCGCCTCACCGACCTCTGTACGTCTCGCCTTTTCTGGATAGACTAAGCATACCATCTGTTGAGTTTGACTCGACTTGAACACTCATGCCCTCTGGAGGGGGTGGGAGTCCTGTGAGGTGACCCGCGCGCGAATGGTTCAGATTGGCTGCAGGAGTGGTGGGAGGCTGGGGCCCATGTATCATGGCAAGTTCCCCTCCTCTACCTCCTTTTTCCCCCTCCACCCTAGCCCCCTTCCCTCTTTTTTTTTTTTTTCTTTCCTCTTTTTTCTTTTTTCTCCTCCTTTCTTTTCTCGTACGCCTTCCCCTACCTTTCTCTCTTGCTCATTCTCATACACCATTTTTTATCCCCTCTATGCCTTCCTTATCCTCTGCCCCCTTGGCTTCTGCCTGGCTTCCACCTGGAGGTGGACTTTGGACTGCCCCTCAATACCGAGCGTTGTACTAGGGCAACGAGAATAGCGGACACATAGCTACATATCCCTTGAGCCCCGAGAGATTTCGGATAGCCCCTTCTAGCCCGTCTGCTCTTGTATATTTCTCTACTTAACAGTTTGAGGGGATTACGAGTCACTTCTTCCCTTTTCAATATCCCCTTATCCCTCCTTGGGATGGTTTTTGGGTTGCTCGACCCTACTGTTTATTCACGACCTACATTTTCACGATACCTATCCTGTTTATTTTTATATCCTATATAATTTGGAGACCTAATGCACATCAGCACTGTTTTCGAAAGGCCTCCATTGGAGTATCTGTCTGCTCCTTGCATACTTGCTTTGTATTACGCATGTGATTTACCTCCATTAAAAATTGGCAAATTTAAAAAAGAAGTAACCAAAAAGCAGTGAATAGCAAAAATTATCAATTCGCCGGATAGTAATCTGCTGGAGTAATTTTTAAATTTATTCCCTGCTCTCAATGCCCCCGACGCGCTTTTCACCTACAAAAGGCTTGTCAGGAGTGCATTTGTTACTTCTCTATACATATTTGTGTTACGTTGTTCTATTTCTTTAGTGGATATTCATTTGTTATTGTTTCAGGTTCAAGTACTGGAACGTCAGCAAGTAGTCTCCTCCAGGGATTAAGTTTTAGCCTTCAAGACCTAGGGAGCAAATCTTCAGCTCTCATCGGCTCTGCCTCGCCCACGGTATCAAGCACTCAGGTACACAAACTGTTCATAACCTGAGGTCAAAGGTAGCACTGGTTTTATTTAGAGTCATGGCCTTGTAATTAATACACCTTTTGCTGAATTCCTGTTCATCATTTAATATGCTTTTATATAATGTCTTTCATTTTGCAGACCTTGGCAGTTAAAACTTCTGGAGGCTTAACCACATTAACTACTGCAACAGGCACCATTCTGAGGACCATCCCTGTTGTGACTTCGTCTTCTCTGGTGGCCTCACCGGGTGGAAAACCTACCTCTATTCATCAGCTTCTCACTAATGGTGGCTTAGCAAAACTGGCAAGCAGCCTGCCCAGTCTGGCACAGTTATCCAATCCAACTACAGGTAAAAAAAGCGGTCTGTCATTTCTAATGTTTGCTTTTGGAGATTCTTCAGAATATACTTAATTTCTGCATTCTCATTTAGGTTTAAAGGCTCCAACCACCATCACAGTCACTCTACGTGGTCAGCCTAGCCGTGTCACCACCTTCAGCCAGACAGGAATCGGAGTTGCTCAGCCCAGACAAGAAGATGCCATCCATCAAATGGTAGGTAATACATAATCCTGGACCCTTCTCACTATTGACATTGACTGATTGTCAGCATAGAGTGTAGTGTCAATTTATTTGGCATTAGGAGTGAATAATGATTGGCAGACGTAAAAGCAAAATGAACTATATAAAACAAACCTTTTCTGATGATAAACATGGGCTGAAAGGTTATCACAACCTGTACTTTGTAAAATTAGTGACTCACATAAAATACAATGTAAAATTTATTAGGTGTAAACAGAGACTTTTGTAAGCACAGACAGTTGTCTAAGCTTCTACTAACTTTGTATTGGATAATTTGCTTTCATTCCATACTGAATATCCATGGACCAACCTCCAAATATATGAGAAAAGATGGGAGGTGCTGACTTGAGATTGGTATCAGTGGAGTAAATCTCCTTTCCCAATTAACAGTGAATGAAGCAGAGATTTCAAACCGCACTTATTCCAAACATTATTGCATATTCTGGCCTACGGTGTATACCAGTGGCACGTTTATTAATTACATAGCTTTAATTACTTGGTGCAAATAATAAAAAATTTAGCACTTTTATGTGCTGCAGTAATCATTTGTTTTTCTCCCATTTATTTGTGGGTTTCGTTTAATAACAAAAACATGTGGATTGGGTGCTAAATGAGGGACAAGCAGGACCTATTCAGCTGACATTAAGGTGCAGCTGGGCACACCAGACAACAGACCGTCTGCATACATATGACAAAATGGGCTACTACTACTTTCACCCTTAGTGAAAGTCCCTGCTAAGCATAAAGAGTGAAGTAGTCCAGAGTAGATATGCAAATAACATACTGAAATGAGTTCTAAATGCCCAATTATCTGTTATTTATCATTAAAAAAAAAAAAAAAAAAACGGGAGAAAAACAAATGTCTGCACAGGCAAACTCCAGCACAGAATGTTTGTCTTAGTAAATAATGGTACTTTGCCCACGTGGGCACTGCAAACAATTTGTGGGTACAGAAATCTGCACTGCACTCCCGTCTTGTTTATATGGTCTCTAAGATTACATTTACAGTGTGCTAATCTTTAAATATGCTTAGCATTGGAGGATTTCCCGAACTATGAAATGTATTTAATACATTTTCTCTAAGAAATTTTATTGAAATGCAGGTTTGGCCTCCTTGAGTATAGGCACAGTCTGTAGGATTGGCAGGTTCATACCTCCATTGTGGGCAAACATGAGGGGTTATTCACTGTAAAGCTCCTGATGCGCTTTGGATTTTTTGTTTTGAAAAACGCTGGTATTGGTCAGAGTTGAGACACAGACAATTTTTACCAGTGTCTGCAACTTTAGCAAACACAGACCGCAATAACCCAAATAGAGATAAACTGTACCGATAAACCCCAAAATCAACCACCATGGTGAGCTGATATTCTTTACGCCACAGTTGTAGCAGCTTTGGATGGATGAAGCTACAAATTCCTGGTAAGACTGCTGGTTTTAAATCATTACACTTGCCTGCAGTTTCTCATTAAGATTGTGTAAATATAATTGGTACCTGCTGCTAAAGAATGATGTTAAGGTGGATAATCATGTCCCTTTAAAAAAATTCATGACAGAGATCCTCTATAAAGAGGTAATATGTCGACATTTGAGCGAGGTTAGCTTTCACTACAAGTCCAATACTGTGTTGCTTTCATGTCACTGCACAAAGCTTTGAGGTCGACCTGTTACATTGACGTGGACAGTATCAATGCTACGATCACCAGATCATCCCAATTTGCCACTTTTATTATGAGATGCAGCTATGTGAATGAGCTGGCCTCTGCAATTCTTATATCTGTTATATCTGCTGTAACATCGCAGGCCACTGACTCTTCCTCCAGCTGCACTGTCTCCGCTAGCAAACTTCTGCCCCCATCTGTGACAGAACAGTGCAAAGTATCTGCATCCAATGACAGGAGTGCCAGTGACAAATCCTTGTCCATGGTGCAGACAGTGACCCCTCCAGCAGGTAAGAAATCCTCCATCCACCATCCTCCTAGTGCATGGTTGGGGAAAAATGACCTTTCTTTTACAGTCGCTGGACTAAACCTCCTTTGATGTACAGAGCTGGACCAAAAGAGTCAGAAGAAGCTGATGCAGGTTTATTCACTTATTTCGCTTGTTTTGTGACTGGATTGCTCAAAGATGCTGTAAATAGAAATAATGATAGGTAGTAAAGGAATGAAATGAACAATGCCGTTTTGACATTTTAAGTTTAAAGATACAGACCCTACTGTAAAAAATTCAGCCAGATCCCCCCCCCCCGACATTCTGTAAAGACATATAGCAGGTGGGAAATACCTCTGTTTATTAAGACAATGCATATTTTCTCTCTCATTTTTGTATTCAGATTACTATAACTGAAGCTCCCTCCATCTCTGTGCCCTCACCTCCCATGACACAAACATGGAGGGAGCTTCAGTTACAATTACGTTTTTAATTTAATTGACTTTCCAACATAATATGAAGTCTTACCTTTATGAAAATAAACTCTAAAAGTCAACGTCTCCCTAATGTTATGGAAACACTGTTGTTATGCACACATCCGCAATTTGCATCAAATGTGGGCTAAGGGGGCAATGGGAATGCTTGTCTTTTCTGTGTTCTCCCTCCAGTTGAATAAAGAGTGACTGCACACACCCTACATACAACTCCCTTCGTGCTGGACGCATTCTGCTTGTACTCTGCCAACACTTCTGGTTGCCAAACAGAGAAGTGGTGGGCTCTCGCATAACGCCGCCCCATCAGCAAATCTGTAACCAGATCTAGGGCTGGTCATAGTGTGCCTGTTGTGAGCCTTCAGAGCAAACTCATTTATTTTGCATGATACAAATAAATTGACCTGATGGGTGATGGCACTATTTAGGTTCAGCAATGAGAGTCATCTGGTTTGCTTCTTCCCCTCGGTCACGTGACACGCTGCACCTTAAAGGAAACTGGCAGCATATCCTGTCTGGACCAATGCCAAGGTAGCCCAGTGCTGGATTCAGGATGCGTTTACAACTAAAGGGTTAAAATGGGATTGCGATGACCAAAATCGTTAAGCTAAAGAAATACTGGAGTTGCAGATTCCACTGTTGTGACCTAATCATGAAATCTGAAAACTTCTTTACACAATTTTCTGACAGTGCACAACTAACAATTTTGCAAAAAGTCATCCTTTGCAGGTATGGCACTAAAGCCTTTCATCCATGGTTTCCTTTTGTGTCACATGATTAGAAGCGAGAATGAATGGGAACCAGAAAAAATAGGAAATGGTTGTGAGCTGGATTTTTTCTATATATAGCTCGAACAGTTCTATTTTATTATAGCATAGACGAAACCACTCAATCAGCAATTCCCCACAGTCTTGTGCGAGTGTTTTTTCAGATATAAGCTCTTCAGTTGAACTGATGAACTTGCATGTAAGGACTTTGCAATGCATGCCGTCCGTACAGGCCCACTTACAATAAATATGGCAGATAAAGTGAATCTACAGCTGAACATAATATCTAGTTGCTACCAATATTCCCTGATGGAATATCTGAGTGCTTTGATTATTATTGGTGACATTCACTGCCACATATTGTTGCATCAAATCAAAGAAAGGCAGATATGTGCAGGAGAGCGCTGCAATCCTGTCTGATTTATCCATCCCTGAATGAATTAACGGCTGGTTTGTGGCTAGAGGGCTGTTCAGTTAGATTCTGTAGCCACAATACCACATTAAATCAATAAAGATCTGTGTGTGCAGTCCTACATAGGATGACTTAACATGTCTAATCTCTATAATTGTCCCACGGTCCCATCAGCAATTGCCCAGTTGTTTTTTGCCCATTAATTGCCCAGTTGTCATTTTCTACCAATACACAGAGAATGATACCTTCCTTCTGTGACCTATAATCGATAAAGTGGGTGTATAGCCAATTTAATGTAGTGTGTTTTACAAATGGATCCAATTCCTCCTCATTGTAGAGAAAGCCACCCAGCCTTGGAAGCTAATTATAACTGTAAATTACTACAGGTACTTATGTTTTCACTGAAAATAGTCCATGTACAGATTGGTTTATCCTTCAGGCTGAGCTCCCTTTACCATAATTGAATAAAATCTTCAGTGCAAAGTGTCAATAACACTTTGTGCTCCCGTGAATTATCAGTTTTGGGCTCATGTTTTCGTTGTGTTGCCATTCCTTGTTTCATGGTAGATATATCTCTACGGGCTCAATATATGTGGAATAAGATTCCGAAATCTCTGCATTTGATGCTTACATAGTTTACACATTTTACTCCTGCTTACATGTAAAGGCTTTTCAGTAAATCAGGGGGCGGCAGCCTTGGCCCCCCAGGGGTTTTGAAATTACATTTCCCTTATGCTCATACGATCATTAGATTGACCGAGCCTTGTGGGAAATGTAGTTCCAAAATATTTCATTGGCCAAAGTTGCTTACTTACCCATGCAGTTCATGTTGTATAAGGCTGCTTCTAATAAACAGGTATGGGAGATGATTTGATCCCACAGCAGAACAGAACATCAACTTGGTAGGACCCCCGATGGAATTTTTGAGCATTTGACTAGGGCTAACATCCACCACCACCTAAATTGCTTAACCCCTTAAGGACCAATGACCGAACTGTTCTGTCATTAATGCATTGACTTTAAAGACCCTTGATCCTTAAGGGGTCAAAGGAAGGATGGTATATGAAGGTGAGCTCTCTTTTGCAGGGTTTTTCACATCACGGTAGGGCTCTGCGAGAGGTCGCAATGGTCTTTCAAGAGATTGTAATAAGGGATTAAAAGAATACTTTGAACGCTTGTTGTAAGAGCTCTCGGTGTGCAGCAGATATGGTACTTTTTATTCAGGAATTCTGACATTTTAAAATTATTTCAATGGTTTTTGTTTATCAACAGTGCATTTTGTTTTTGTGTTTTCTTTTATGCAGTAACTACTAGTCCACCGAAGACTCTGTACGTTATGTCAGATGCCAAGCTGTCTGCGTTGACCAAGTCTGTGGGTAGTGACCTGGCCTCTCTACCCTTGAAACCAATGACTCTTCAAGCATCCTCTGGAGTTCCCTCAGGAGCAGTGACTTTCACCAGCCAATCGCTGACAAACACGCCAAACCCAGCATGCACAGTTGTGTTATCAAAGATTGGGTCGGTTCTGCAGGCTCCCACAAAAACTGTCATCCTGGCAAAGGCAGAGGCAGGAGAGAAGCTGCCAGGAAACCATGTTATGGGCGCAATGGAGAGTCTGGGCAGGGTGCCTTCTGTCATTGATGAGGGCAGCACCATACTTCATAGCCGCGAGTCCCTGATCAATAGACAACTCCTGCAGCCTGCACTTATAGCCCTCTCCGGCACAAGCAGTATCGTACACAGTGTAGGGTTGCCAAATAACCACAAGCAACAGTGATTCCAGAGAGGAATATGCTTCTTTCGTTATGACAAAGCTATAAGGTTAAGACTATCTTTATTCCCCTTGGACTTACTACTAAAATCATCGACTGATCATCAAGCTGAAGCGGGAAACCAATTTATGTTATCATATGTGTGCCTGGCCTTAGCCACAAAGAATCAATAAGTGACGAGTTTAGAACCCAAGGTTATTTTGTTAGAAGAATTTGCAATAACTGCACGGGTGGGTTAATGGCCCATGACTGAAATGCATATTATCTACTCCTTCAACTATGAATTGAAGCTAGCCTTTCAGAATATAGACCAATATAATTTAGTTAGAACATGATCGAACTATTAGCCCTAGTACATTTTATCTGTTCTGCTCATTTTAGCAAGAATTTTAGGAAACGTTACTTAGTTCTCCATGTCCCGCTGTATTATATTTATTATCCTGCTGGACACTTCGTTAACAATGTCTCAATATTTGCTATTAATCCTTCCAAGACCATACATTCTTTTACAGCATTGATCCCCTAATGCCATCATGTTGGTGCATTCTAGGGCAGGCGTCAGCAACTTTGGCCCTCCAGATGTTTTGGAACTACATCTCCCACGATGCTCAGCTACTCATAGGTTGGCCTGAGCCTTATAGGAAATGTAGTTCCAAAACATCTGGAGGGCCAAGGATGCTGACCCTTGTCCTAGGGCAGGAGTCAGCAACCTTGGCTCCCTGATGTTTTGGGATCTACATTTCCCTTGGGGGCTCAGTCAGCCTAATGGGTGACTGAGCCACATGGGAAATGTAGTTTCCAAAACATCAGGGAGCCAAGGTTGCTGACCCCTGTCCTAGGGGAACACCAAGTATCCCTAGTATCCTATATGTTAGAGACCTACATTTCCAGGGATTCTTTGCCCACATTCTGGATGGATAGGGAGTAAGACATACATGGACTTGTACTAAGCAATGCTTTGGCTGCATCATTTCAGACTACCAGTTAACAGATAAGTGTTTTATCTTCCAAGTAGTAGGAAAGTGTGAAAAACACTGTAAAGCCACTGTTTGGAACTGAAAAGGTTGTTTTAAACCTATGGTTTTTGTTTTGTTTGGATACTTTGTAAAATACTTTGAACACTTGTCATTTAACAGTCTGTTTTTGTTTTGTCTTCACATAGCAGTGTCCATTGCATATATATTGTAAATTTGTATGTAACAACCCCTTTAATTAGAAGGGATTAGATAGTGTGAACTGTAAAAAAAAAAAGCAACCTTGCTGGGTGAGATTTCACCAGGGTCACTCTATTCTTGATTTACGGAACATATTTGCATATCCATGTGTCAATACTGCCATTTTATGCATTGGATTTTTTTCTTTCTTTACCTTGGTGCATATCCTCCTCACACTATTTTATTATTAGTATAAAAGAAAGCTTAGGTTGTAGATATTTTGTTTCATTCGTATTTATAACACAAGTGGTCAGTTGCAACACAGTCATTCTTTGGCTAAGTTATGAAGTCAAGTCTTTACTTGCCTGTTCATTTCAAAAATCATGTTCCAAGAAAATTCTAGGTTAGAGTTATTAATGGAACGTGGGATAGAAAACTGTTAATTTGGAATGCATTTAATAAATTGTACAGAAAAGATACAACTACTGTCACTGAACAATTTCCTGTTTTTCTTGTTGATTTGTTTTTTTTTTTAATGTAAATAAATTTTTACTGGAGTTTCCATGTAGACATAAAATACAAACAACAAAATTGTAAAGCAATACAAGACCATTATAAACCTAAGTGTAGTGTAGAGGGGAGGGACATCACAAAAAGTTCAAGGGGTAGCGAATTAAGGAAAATGGGAGGTGGGAATTTTGGGTGTCAGGGGCAGAGTCATAGATTGCTGGGCCTTTGGGCTAATTTTAGAAAAAGATTGTTTGCTAAACCTGTGATAATAATTATTAATCAGTATTTTGGTTTAAAATATTAAATTGCCTTATAACTGTATTTTGTGAGCAAGCCCTTGTGTGTGTGTGTGTGTGTGTGTGTGTGTGTGTGTATCTGATGGAACCATGTAAGGCTCTGTGTGTCTGCCAGAGTGAGCGCACACACATTTACATGCACAGCACATTACTGTGAATTTTATTGCTGTGGAGCTCTGTGATAGGCTCATACACACAGCACACATTACTGTGGGTTTTATTGCCGTGCAGCTCTGTGATGCAGTAATAGATACCACATATATAATGGTCATCTATAGGTCTTCCAATTGATCATGAAGCATGGGAGAGCAGTATCTTTAGATGACCGCAAAGTGTAAAGAATCCGTATCGCCTGTCTTGGAGTTTCTTCTCAGACTATCAGGGTTATTCAGAGTGTGGTGGAAAGCAGGAGAATGACTGGAGAATGGAAAATTCTAGGTCAAAATAACTGATTTGGAAAGTGAAAAGAATGGGAGAATTTTTCTGCTTTGGCAATTTTAACCTAGAATGTTCCATTCTCCAGTCATTCTCCTGCTTTTCACCGCTCTCTGAATAACCCTGTATGAGTTATTTAACTAAATTTAACTGATTTTCCAAAAAATAAATTCAGAAACCAGTGTTTTTTTGTAAAATCCTTTTTAATTAATTATAAAGTAAGAAATATTTGAGTTTATACCCATTGTATTTCTTTCTGTAAATAACCTATTTTTGGCCAGTAGATGGTGCCATCCACTGCCAAATTGAGTTAGAAGTTTGAGAGACTGGTTTATTTTCCTTTTCCCCTCCCTGTATCGGCTGCTAAAAGGCCGATATTTCAGAGCTTTGAGCAGCTGATTTTAGAGTTTCAGCTTTTTGGGCATTATGCCCACAGGACTAAAACTTTGGGGGCACCTTCTGCAGCCCAAAAGTAAATGAAATTTGTTTGCAGCAAATTTGTTTGATTCGCTTTTGGGCTGCAGATCATACCGAGATATCTCGATATCGGGGCACCAGATGGTGCATTTGAAGCAAGAGCTATCTCTATTGGTAGTGATGGGGTTAAAGGTACTCTACCATCATAGAAATGTTTTATAGAAAGGAGTTAATTAGCCTCTTTTTTTTTTTTTTATCTGGGGTAGATTAGTCCATATATATGACAGTCTTTATCTCGATAAGATAAAGCAGTGGACACACTTTATCACTTCAAAAAAGTAAAAAGCTGGTGTCTGGCGCTTGCAAAAATTCGTTCTTTAAATCCAATCAAAACTCCTAGGTCCGCTTAGTGTCTCATCCACAAATTTGATTGAAGATACATGAAAATAAGAGGAAAAGGAGAATATTTTGTGCAGAATCTTAGCACATATTTTAGATAAGCATACCAAAAAAGGAATACTCACATTTAGAGGTGCCAGTTGTAACAAATAGGCACCTAAACGTAGGCAAATCAGTGAATTTATATCAGGGGCACTGATTCCCCTATATTGGTTAGAACGGCCAACGATCCAGGTGCCGTGGAGATGTACAATGGAAGTACCAGATGGATTGGAATCAACAGAATACGCTTGAATAGAGTCGATCAATCACAGGTTTATTAGAAAACTTAGTTAAACACCTCAAACGCGTTTCGCTATAAAAGCTTCATCAGACACCCACTGATGAAGCTTTTATAGCGAAACGCGTTTGAGGTGTTTAACTAAGTTTTCTAATAAACCTGTGATTGATCGACTCTATTCAAGCGTATTCTGTTGATTCCAATCCATCTGGTACTTCCATTCTACATCTCCACGGCACCTGGATCGTTGGCCGTTCTAACCAATATAGGGGAATCAGTGCCCCTGATATAAATTCACTGATTTGCCTACGTTTAGGTGCCTATTTGTTACAACTGGCACCTCTAAATGTGAGTATTCCTTTTTTGGTATGCTTATCTAAAATATGTGCTAAGATTCTGCACAAAATATTCTCCTTTTCCTCTTATTTTCATGTATCTTCAATCAAATTTGTGGATGAGACACTAAGCGGACCTAGGAGTTTTGATTGGATTTAAAGAACGAATTTTTGCAAGCGCCAGACACCAGCTTTTTACTTTTTTGAACTCTCTATTTTCAGCGACTTTGGGGATTAGACGCTGTTTCTGTGTGTAAGGCTGCTGCATTTTTCCTTCAGAGAATCGATATTAATGTCCTGTAGAGAACCGATGTCTATCAACTTATTTTTTCCATCATATACCTATTAACGACTGTTTGCATTTATATATTTTGTCTATTACTTTCCACTATTGTTTTGCACTACAGCACCGTTTGGATTTTGCACTCTAGAAGTTTATTTGTTTTCAATTAAGCTTATTTGTTTCACCCGATTGGTTTTTGAGCCTTAATTATTGGTACACACTTAGTAGTCATTAGGACTATTTTAGTGATTTGATCTTAAGTACTATTATCAGCACTTTATAGTAATTTATTAGCGGTACTTTAGCACTTTAATTAATTTATTTAATACATGCAATCTGCCCTTCATTAGAGGACGTAATGCCTGACTATTAGAATATATTATTGTTTGCAGTCACGGTTTTACTCTCACCTTTGCAAGTTTGCACTACCGCACTTGTACCATTCCACACCGTATAGGTGCATCATATTGTATTGTGTGTTGTTATTAAGATTCACAGTACTTATTTATTGAATTTTAAATCATACTTGTCACTTTTATTTGTGCACAATGAACTAATATTATTAACACCACCTTTATAGAACATAGGCAATTGTATACTATCCTACGTGTTGAAGAGTGCAGTCATTAATTGCTTCTTAATTAGACGCAGTAGTATGCTCTCTTTGTAGACATTAGTGGCAGTCATCATACCTTCATCCTCCAACTGATTTATTTATTTAATTATCTATATACACTTAATAACTGTGTTCAACTAATCTCTGTTGGCTAGTAGAGACATTTAGTGGCGCCACACTCACATTGCATCTTTTACACTTTATCACTTACTTTGTTTTTTTTGCATTTATCTTACATGAACTTTGTTTTTATTATGCAAGTTTAGTTAAGAAAATATTTTATTCTGTGTCACTGTGTACGTTCATTTTGTGATCTTTTGTGTCGTAAACTGTCCTCACAGTCTCTTCACGACACTTGTTCCTCACTGTGTGCCATTGGGCATAGAATGCAGTAAATAGGTCAGATCCCGTGGTGCAGAGGGCAGCGGAATCTACCACTCCTGGCTGCGAGCAGCAGAAAACTGGGAACAAATAGTTCCCAGTTTTTTTCTGGAACCCATGCAATATACAAAATAACTCTGACCTCATGCAAGGCTCCATGTAGTCCTACAGACTACAGATGCCGAAACCCGCTGTTGCTGATATCTGCCTGCGGCTCACAATTATTCCGAGCCCAATTGCAAATACAGAGGTTGGGTCGGAATATGATCAGTAACATGGAGACGGTAAGGGAAATATGCGCATATCAATTTCTTCCTTCCCATCTTCCTGTTACCATTTAGGTTGGAATTGGGCCCTCGGTGTCTACAGATGACTGTAACTTTGTCCTCCCTGTATTGAACCCTTGATGTATCCCTTTTGGATTCGGCTCTTGTAACATTTTCATTACATTTTTTCCATACCATTGGGAATGTTTCGGAAACCCTTACTGTAGATACTAAGAGTATACCGCGAGATTTTGTGAAAAAAATGGACATAAAAAGTGGGTCGCGGTATACTTGAGATATCTGTAAAAAAAAAACAAGAAAAACTTTGCTTGCAGCAGGAGGAGGCAGTGGCAGCAGACGGCCGGTGTTCTGCCCTTCGAGCGAACTTGCTACAATGGCGAACCCGCGTCATTTCCGGTGCACATGTCACCAAAAGTGCGAAAATCAGCTGTGTACAGCATCCGGAGGTAGGACTCTTGAAACGGGCCGTCCCACCAGCTCTCTCTCCCCCCCCCCACCAGCTCCCCCCCCCCCCTCAATCATACACGCTGGGAGAGCGGGAGAAGGAAACAACCGTCCCAGCGTCTCCCCCAGCCGCCCCCACCCGCTCAAACAGGAAGGGAGTGAATCAGCCCCCTGTCCCACCACTTCTCCCCGCATCGAGGGTCACAGACTCCAGGAGGGGATTGCTGCTTTCTCCCCTGGGGGAACCTTGCATTGCAGGAGGACCCTGTGCTCCTTTGGAGCCCTGGATCTCCGTCCCTGAGCATCGCAGCGGGCTGGTTAAGGTGTCATTTAAAACAGTGTTTCTCAACTCGTATCCTCAGGACCCACTAACAGGCCTGGTTTGTGGGATATCCGAAGCACAGCACAGGTGATCTAATTAGCTGCTCAGTGATTGCAGCATTCAGTCTGCATTTCCCCAAGGTGATCTACAAAATCTGGCCTGTAGTGGGTCCTGAGGACTGGAGTCGAAACCCTGATTTAAAAGACTCCCTCTCTCCCAGCGTGTATGTTAGGTGGGGAGGAGAGGTGCTGGGACGGGCCGTTTCAAGAGTCCTACCTCCGGATGCTGTACACAGTGATTTTCGTCACTTTTGGTGACGTAGGTGCACCGGAAGTGACGTGGGTTCGCCATTATGGCAAGTTCGCTCGATGGGCAGAACACCTGTCCGGAGCTGGTCATGTGTGTGGTCTGGGGAGGAGCCACGGGAGACCGGGCAAGTTGGGCGTTGAGAGCCAAGGCATGTCTCACCGGAACTCTGTTCAGCCCACACCTATGCAGAGCCCTGCCTTGAATATCCCTCACTCCGGCTCCTTTGGCAATCAAACCCTTTTTGTCACGTGACTGGGGTGTAGTCACAGGTCCTTGTATGTGGTTACAAATTATCCTCCACCGAGCTCTAAACTTGAAACACGCGTCGGCTGTAAATCGTGATCCGGTTTCTCTGAGCTCTTTCACTTTTTCTACCTGTCAGGGATTTGTGTCGAGTGCGGCAGTGCGCTCTTTCTCTGGCTGGGGGCTGAGGACTCTGCGGCCATGATAACGAAAGGGGAGGCTTAAACCTGGGTTTGTCCTCTGCTCATACCTGGAGAAAGCCTGCCAGGAGGCGGGTATGTATGCGCACTTTGTAGAGCTGAGCGCACTAATGTCAGAGTGGAAAGAGTATCCACTCTCATGGACGTTCCATCTGCTCTCAAGTGCGCCTGTCTGGCCCCGACTTCAATTTAATTACGCAAGCGCATTTGAGAGCGGAAGGAAAGTCTGTGAGAGTGGACGATCCTTCCACTCTGACGTTCATGTGGCCACCTCCCTGATTGCAGTTAGTGAGTTCAGCGCTACAAAGCAAGATCCACTTTTGCTTCTCGCGTAATATTCGCGGCTTGACTTTCTCACACCTCAATAATAAAATCTCTATCCATCGCCTTTTACTCGAGTCGTGTTATACTCAAGTATCTATGGTACCTTTTCCTATTTTATGTTTACTCTGGCCCTTTTTTAACCTTTATAATATAATTATAAAGTGCCAACATATTCCGCAGCACTGTAAAATGACTTCTGTAGTCCCTTGATTTCACTTTAATTCATCTGTTGCATAGGAAAAACAAAACCATTACTAATCCATGTTTTATTTTATTGAAATGATTGTTAATATGGAGTCCACAACCTTTCAATACAATCGTAGTTTTTTTCTCCCTGTTTACATACTTGAAAGCGAAACTATTCAGCTTTTGAAAACAATTTCTTTCAGCGTTTTATTTAATCTTCAAATAAGATTAGGTTACGCTTGGTGCCTGGAAGAGAAGGGGAAAAAAAAAGCTTACTGCTAAACAGAAGCGGAACCAGCTAGGATTTTTCAACAACATATCATTTTTCAAACTTTTAATTTTTTTTTTGCTTTTGGCTGTTTACTAAAAATTTCCTCCTAAATCCCCTCTGAGATCACCACCTCATTCCATCAGACACTGCTGATTATCTCTTAGGTTATGGGGAACTCCTGGCAAAAGAACCTTGACAAAGAGCAAACTGTGCCCTGGAGCTGAACTTTCATTAATATATGTAACATTGGAAACTTGCTGGATAACCAAACAATGACAGAAATGGGGAAACTTTTTTTTGTAGGTCTCATGATCCACAATTGATAAGTACTTGCATAAGAAAGGAGCTCAAACATGACTTCATGATTAATGACTTTGATAAGTAGCTTCAAAGACCATGGTCCTTGACATTGGCAAGAGGGCTTGAAACTTTAATGGCCATTTAAGTAAACTAAAAACCCCTGTTTTTGTTTAGAGCTGATATTTGGGATTGACAGTACAGATGACCAGGCATTTTGGGTGTGTTTTGTGCAGATTGATAAAGAGGCATGGGAGTATGAAAAGTTAAAGTGAGCTCCCTCTCATTCAGCAACTATTCCGCACTTTGAAGCTGGTATGATACAAGAAAGTAATATTGTCTTTCCAGGGGGTTCTGAGATTTGTAATGAGAGACTTTCTGTGAAAGGTGGATAGCGGCCACAGACATTCTCTAAAACAGTATGACTAATTTATTTTTCATTATGTTGTTAAAGCTGCGTTTGTTAATCCTAGCAGGTGTACGTTATGGAAGAACAAGTCCAACTTTGGCATGAGAAACAGAATATCAGTCATCTTGCCACTGTGCAAATGTATTACCTTTCCTTACATCTCCCAGATTCTGGTGCTGAGCAGCATTGGATGGAAAGTGGTGCAGGTGTCTAATTGGAATGGTTTCTAATTTTGTAATCTGAAAATGTTCAATCTTTATCATCTGCTCAATTTATCAGTTTAAATAACACTTTGTGCAGCTCAGAATTTCCTGAAGTTATACCTTGCAGTTTTACATTTGAGGGCTGGGACCTGAATAATGTGAAAAAAGGTTTAGTCAGTAAGGCTGGCGTCAGACGAGTGTATGTATTTGAAGAGCGGCAGGAACGTCCGTGAGAGTGGACGTTCCTTCCACTCGACGCCCGTCTGGCTACCTCGCTGAGCGCATGTAGTTGGCTCAGCGCTGCAAGGCTCGATACTTTTAAGGAGAATCACGCTTAGCAGCTCCGTCAATGTGCATCCTAGCGCTTTGACGGAGAGGGCTGCTGCACAGACGCAGCACAGCCGCTGTTCGCGCACAATCCGTGCGGGTGCAAAAGCGTGTGTCTGGCCCCGTCGCAGCGCTCAATGCTGCAACGGACGCCAGAAAGCATGTCAGTACGGGCGCACATATTGCGATCGTCTGACGTCAGCCTAAATGTATTATAAAATCAATCAAACTCTATGAGTTAAGAAAGCTTGTTGACATTGAATTGCGGTGATTCAATGTGTATATAAGATTACTCATGTTCTCTATTGTGTAAAAAATGTTAGTACTATTTGTGGGGTTTTTCCAAATTCCAAAGGTAAATAACATTCAGAGAAATGAAACCAAGTCCTGTAGCTCTCCTGTTCCATCTAAAAAGGAGTTATTCAGAGAGCACCGAAATTTTGGTGCTCTCCTTCGGTGCCCTCAATTCACCAACCCTCAGGTGACTTCAGCATTCACCGCAGGGTCCCCGAAGTGCGTCGAAGGAATCCACCAAACGTAGCTGCCGATCTGCCGACCGCCTCCGAACGCATCCTCAAACTGCAGATGACCTGAGGAACAGACTGCCAAACGCCTCTGATAAGCCACTGAAAAGAAGCCGACCAGACACCAGAGGTTAAAAAAAAGTCCTGTAAATAATATATAAAGGTGCTATGAATATCAATAAAAATGTCTATTACAGAATAATATTTAAAACTTTTTAAAAAAAAAAAGCAGAATCAAAAATTTCTCTGAAAAATGGCTAAAAAAAAAATAGACTTTTAGCTGCAAATGAATAAACGGTTGAATAAAAAAAATTATTAAACGAGAATATTATTTTACATTGAAACCTATGGAATTTGTCTGTTTAAGGCTAGGGTCAGATGAGCGCATTTTGTACGGACTGTGCGTCAGTGCAGTAGGGACGCACGTTCTGACGGAAGACACAGTAGTGGCCACACGGTCTGTTTTTGTGACTGACGTTATTTTTGACTGATGTACATGGCAAATGAAAAACCATTTTGTCCGTCAAAAATGCTGGACGCATAAATGCAGTCTGTCTGACTACGTTCCATCACTCACTCACAAAGCTATGCGGACATGGCGCCCTCCGCACGGCCATTCTAGGGGTTGTACGTTCTTGCCTAACTTGCGTCCATTTGCTGCGGCCGTTGTGCGTCCACAGTTCAGTGCGGACGTACTTCGTGCGTGGGGCTCCATTGGCCTTTATTTCATGCTATCATGGACATACATTTGTGCGCCACCATGGACGTGAACGCTACGCTCGTCTGACACGTTAACCTGTCGAACGAAACCACCGAAAATCTAGGTGTTTTGCCAACTTTTCGGGGCTGTTCAGCTTTCTCATCTGAATAGATTAAGTGTTACTTCTCTATGGGGAATTCCACGGCTCCCGAATTGCACCTTTTTTTGCTGTCAATTTGCAATATTTGGCGAATTGCCAGCTTTTTGAACAGCCGAATGGCTCTAGTCAAAAAAATGTCTCGTCCTATGTGAAACAGATGGGATTTTTAGTTGTATGCCCAAATGTCAATTTACTATCAAGAAAAGAAAATTTAAAGCTATGCGGACATTCTAGGCCAGGGATCTTAAACTCCGGCTCCCTAGATGTTGAAGCCTACAATTCCCAGAATCCTATAAATAGAAACATAGAAAAATTTCGGCAGATAAGAACCTTTCGGCCCATCTAGTCTGCCCAATTACATGGATACTTTACCTGGATTTATCTTTTGTTTAGGATAGCCTTATGCCTATCCCATGCCTGCTTAAATTCAATTACTGTTTTGGCCTCTACCACTTCAACTGGAAGGCTGTTCCATGTATCCACCACCCTCTCAGTAAAATAATGCTTCCTGATGTTACTTTTAAACCTTTGCCCCTCTAATCTAAGACTAAGAAATGCAATAGATGCCCAGAGAATCGTGGGATTCGTGCTGAATGGTCCTCATCTAACACATATGTGCAAACAAATTATGCTTGTTTCCCCCATTGCTCCATTTATGTTCCACACCTCTATGAATCATGGCATGGGAATGCGTAGTCTGCCTAATATATAGATGCTGTCATAAAGCAATTACGGTATATAAGAAAATACGGAACCAAATCAATTAACATACAATAGACAATTGCTTGTTACATGACTCTTTGATTTATTCAACTGTGATAGTTTCTTGTAACCTTTCTGTGATAAATATATACTATTGAATGCAGCTTGGACAAACAATTCCCAGATCAATTCAATCACAACCTAAATTAAATACTCTTTCCAAGACCAGGCTGACTGAAAATGACTATGTGATAATATGTAACGTAATTGCACCTTTGGTCATGGCTGTATTTCACAATGTTGTAGACTGGAGTTGATCCAGGCAATTACCTTGAACTTTAGTTTTGCTCCAAGTGTTTGAACCAATATCTTGTAGAAGTAAACTGAAACAAAGACATTGATTTTCATATAAGATATTGGCAATGGGTTTTCCCAAATTTCAAAATGTCACACTAATTGATGGGTTAGTGCAACATAAATTATATTTGTTCCTAACGAGGTTATGTAAATAATTTCATTAAATTTACTTGAGAGCCAACAAAGCACGTTTCGTCACATGTCACCAAAGTGGCACTCCTTTCTTCTACTGGGGATTTCTGGACCGAAGGTGAAGCCTCAAAACTGTGCCAAGAATGTGCTTGGTGAGTGACATTGTTGGCAGCATAACTGCCCTGTATGCCTTTTGGAAAAAGTAGGTTTGAATATATAGACATTTTTAGCGAACGTTCTTTCTGGTTTAATTGTACTCATTTTGGTCTATAATGTAAAACTATAGGGATTATTCAGAAAGCACTGGTGTTTGATGTTGTAAAAATTGCCGCTGCTTCATTATCGGAGAATCCAAACTCTGGGAAAGCTTTCTTCAAATGCAAGCGTTTGTTGAGGTTGCAACAATGTGGATTTTCATTGGTGTTTGAAACATCAGCAAACACTGGGTACTTTCTGAAAAAGCTTTTGATATTTACGTGTTGTTACATCATAAAATAAATATGCAGGGTTATTCAGAGAAAGGTGAAAACCAGGAGAACTGTCAGGAGAAGATAACGATCTAGACCAAGTAGCCGATTTGGAAAGTGAGCTAAATGGGAGAATTTTTCTGGTTTGGCTATTTTGACCCCGAATTTTCACTTCTGCAGTCAATCTCCTGTGTTTCACCTTTCTTTGAATAGACCTGTTGGTATTTTTTACCCTATATATGTTTTAATAGCAGTCCGGCCCTCCATTATTGCTTGCATCGTCCCACTTTTATTATTTCTAACACATAGAATAATTTATCCACACATTTTATTACCACCTTGAACTATGTACAATAAAAATCCCTGTCCTTTCTGTAGGTTTCGGTATATCATTTGGTTTTACAGATATATTGCAATTACATAAAACCGCTCAGAACCGCTTTTTTTATCCAAAAGCACCATCTGTCATCCTGTCACCCAGACGTGCCATCCCATTAGTAAACACTTTGCATTTTTTATAATGTGCATAACCAAATGTTGGTATTAGTGGTTGTTGTAGACCTTAAACTTAGGAGGTATTCACCTCCTCTCAGCTACCACAACTCTTGCTTCCCTTTCTCCCCGGTTTCTAATATCCTTTCCCATCTCTTTTGTCTTTCTCCCTACCGCTCTCTCCATCAGTCAGCTGCTTGTGCCCATGAACCTAATTTCTCATCATCTTCTTGTGTTCCTCTCTTCAGTACCCCTAATCACGTTTTCTTTCCCCCTGTTTGTCCTTAACTCCTCTCATTCAATAATGGCAGATGTATAGATATGTGTTTCAGTCGTTTTATGTATTTGTAAATGGATAACTGAATTTTAGAGTAAATGTGTATATATGCAGTAAACCAATGTATTGCTGTTATTGATGCACCAAAATTAAGTTTTTGGAACGAAACGGATACTGAAAATTCCGGATGCACTTGGCCGAAAACCGAAACACAACCGAAAACCACTTGCCCCCAAGTTATTTTAAAATATTTTTTTTTTTTTTAAATTTTGTTAATACTGGGCTTAATAAGTCAACATTGAAAAACAAGCCAATACAAATAACCACACTTTTATTTGATGTAACATGCCAAAACAGGACAAAAAATATCTGTACACTACTAATAGCAAATCCCCAGAACAAGAGGAAAAGGATACATAATAGGCATGTCACACCATATACAAACGCTGCCCCTTTACATGGGCATCAATGAACCTTAAAAAAGCTAGTGGAACTATGTAGCAAATCTGCTGAACAGAATCAGAAGTTATCCAGAGCGCTGATTATCGGATATAATGCTAATGGAGGACAGGTCACTATTCTAGTGAAAATTCCTCCACAAGCGATGTAGATAATACACCAGCTCAGAGGTGTAGCAAACCTTTTTCTTAGGACCTTGTGATCCTAACACTAGTTACACTTTGCGCTCCCCAGAATAAGCATAGGGAGCGCAAAGTACAGTAACCTCATGCTAAAAATCGCTAATACCGATTTGCTAACAGGTTTTTCAATCCGTTAACGCTGCGCCTGAATCACCTCCAAATCACTATCACCTCTTTTAAGCTAGCACTAACTCATTTATGTGAGCTCTAGCATTAACGAGGTGAGAGTCTTTAGTATTGCTACCTTCATAATAGTATACATGACTGTCTACCGGTGTGCTTATCAATGATTATCTTGAAGTTGTTGCACGTGCATCTTTATAAACACAATAACAAATTACAATATACAGTCAGGTCCAGAAATATTGGGACATCGACACAATTCTAACATCTTTGACTCTATACACCACCACAATGGAGTTGGAATGAAACAAACACAATGTGCTTTAACTGCAGACTGTCAGCTTTAATTTGAGGGTATGTACAGCCAACTCAGGTCAACGGTGTAGGACTTACAGCAGTTTGCAGATGTGCCTCCCACTTGTTAAGGGACCAAAAGTAATGGGACAATTGGCTTCTCAGCTGTTCCATGGCCAGGTGTGTGATATTCCCTCATTACCCCAATTACAATATGCAGATATAAGGCCCAGAGTTCATTTCAAGGGTGCTATTTGCATTTGGAATCTGTTGCTGTCAACTCTCAAGATGAGATCCAAAGAGCCTTCACTATCAGTGAAGCAAGCCATCATTAGGCTGAAGAAACAAAACAAACCCATCAGAGAGATAGCAAGAACATTAGGCGTGGCCAAAACAACTGTTTGGAACATTCTCAAAAAGAAGGAACGCACCGGTGAGCTCAGCAACACCAAAAGACCAGGGAGACCACGGAAAACAACTGTGGTGGATGAATGAAGAATTCTTTCCCTGGTGAAGAAAACACCCTTCACAACAGTTGGCCAGATCAAGAACACTCTCCAGGAGGTAGGTGTATGTGTGTCAAAGTCAACAATCAAGAGAAGACTTCACCAGAGTGAATACAGAGGGTTCACCACAAGATGTAAACCATTGGTGAGCCTCAAAAACAGGAAGGCCAGATTAGAGTTTGCCAAACAACACCTAACAAAGCCTTCACAGTTCTGGAACAAGATCCTATGGACAGATGAGACCAAGATCAACTTGTACCAGAGTGATGGGACGAGAAGAGTATGGAGAAGGAATTGAACTGCTCATGATCCGAAGCATACCACCTCATCAGTGAAGCATGGTGGTGGTAGTGTCATGGCGTGGGCATGTATGGCTGCCAATGGAACTGGTTCTCTTGTATTTATTGATGATGTGACTGCTGACAAAAGCAGCAGGATGAATTCTGAAGTGTTTCGGGCAATATTAGCTGCTCACATTCAGCCAAATGCTGCAGAACTCATTGGATGGCAATTCACAGTGCAGATGGACAATGACTCAAAGCATACTGCAAAAGCAACCAAATAGTTTTTGAAGGGACAGAAGTGGAATGTTATGTAATGGCCAAGTCAATCACCTGACCTGAATCCCATCGAGCATGGATTTCACTTGCTGAAGACAAAACTGAAGGGAAAATGCCCCAAGAACAAGCAGGAACTGAAGACAGTTGCAGTAGAGGCCTGGCAGAGCATCACCAGGGATGAAACCCAGCTTCTGGTGATGTCTATGCGTTCCAGACTTCAGGCTGTGATTGACTGCAAAGGATTTGCAACCAAGTATTAAGAAGGGAAAGTTTGATTTATGATTATTATTCTGTCCCATTACCTTTGGTCCCTTAACAAGTGGGAGGCACATCTGCAAACTGCTGTAAGTCCTACACCGTTCACCTGAGTTGGATGTACATACCCTCAAATTAAAGCTGACAGTCTGCAGTTAAAGCACATTGTGTTTGTTTCATTCCAACTCCATTGTGGTGGTGTATAGAGCCAAAGATGTTAGAATTGTGTCGATGTCCCAATATTTATGGACCTGACTGTATATTTAAAAAATGACGTGATAAAAATTACACAATTTTAAAAGATGCTCCAATTTGGACAATTTAGAAATATATTCTAATCTGAATTCAATTGCGCCTGAAAATTTTTTGATTGCTCATAAGAAAAATGCTACCGAAAAATGTCACAAGGTGTCAAATTCAGAAGTGTCTGATTTGTAGCGTCTTTTACAAGTCGGCGACATTTATGGATGTGTCCACAAGCGAGTGACATGATTATAGTAAACCCAACTGGCTTACTCTCTTTTTAGGACCATTTGATCTGTTGAACACTGCACTCTTTCTAGACATAACATCAGTGTAGAGCAATATTGAAGGACTTGATGTGACGCCTTGCAGGTAACATTGATGCACAGTGTGCATCAAGGGTTGTTGAGTCCTGAAAGCAATAAATAAGCCACCTTCCCTAAACATCACTCAGGAACTGCCAGACTTTAATTTTTTTGTAAATATATGCATATTTCACTTTATTATATATTAATAATAAAAACATACTCTTTCGCTCCAAGATACAGATATGTAAAGAAATAAATATAAAGACACACAAACTACTCATCCAGACTGAATATACAGTGATCATAAAATGTATGTTATCCCATTGGAATTTGTCGGTTTCTGCATGAATTGGTCATGAAATATCATATTGTGTTCATCAAAGACACAAGCAAAGACTAACACAATGTGCTTAAGTGAACACCACACAAACAGTTATAATCTTTCATGTGTTTATTAAACAATCTTATTAAACAATCACAGTGCTGGGAGAAAAGTAAAAAACACATACAGGGTTATTCAGAGAAAGATGAAACTCAGGAGAATGACTGGAGAAGTGAAAATTCCAGGTCAAAATAGCCAAACCAGAAATATTCTCCATTTATCTCACATTCCAAAATGTCTATTTGGTCTAGATTTTTCTCTTCTCCAGCCACTTCTCCTGATTTCACCTTTCTCTGAATAACCCTGTTGTATTTAAGTGCTAGTTGATCCTCTTTTGGCAGCAATAACCTCAATCGAGGATTTCCAAAGCTGTGAATTAGAGCTGTGCAACATTCAGGAGGCATTTTGGAGCACTCTTTCTTACAGATGCTTTATCTCCGTCACATTTTTAGGATGTCTGGTGTGGACAACTCTCTGGAGGTCATTCCACAGGATCTCTATGGAATTAAGGACTGGGCTTTGATTGGGCCACTCCAAAAGGCAGATTTTCTCTTTTTTAAGCTGTTCTTTCATGGATTTACTTTGATATTTAGGATCATAATCCTACTGCATTGCCAAACGTCTGCTGAGCTCCAGCTTATTCACAGCCACCCTGATATTATCCTGTATTTAACAACAGGTTTGTCAATTTCCAACTCTAATTAGCATTTCTTTAAATAATTAGGCTAGGCGTTCACATACTTTTTCCAACCTACATTGTGAATATATTAATATATTTAAAATGTGCAAAAACAAGACTATAATTTGTATGTTATTAAAACAGATTGTGTTTATGGATTACTGTAATTAAGGCTGGTGTCAGACGAGCGTAGTGTTCATGTCCGTGATTGCGCCTAAGGCTAGGGTCAGACTAACGCATTTTTCACGTTGTCCGTGAAAAAGTGCGTTCGAACGAATGGACGTATTTTTTCACGGAATACGCAATAGCGGTCATACGATGCGCAGTTTCATCCGTGATTTTGTACGGATCATCAATAAAACACTTTTTGGGTCTGGACGTTATGTTGGCCGGACATTAGCAGCGTCTGACGTCTCCTAATCACACACACACGCCGCTAGCGGACGCAGCGCACTCTGTACGTCAGTACTAGTGGTTTCACGTTCTCGAAAAAATGCGTTTGTTTGCCGCTTGCGTTGCGCGGCCGCACTTTTGTGCGACCGTACTTCGTATATTGGCCATCATTGCCCGGCATCTGCTGCTACTACGGCCGTGATTATGTGCGGCTGCACGCGCGTTCGCACTGCCTCAGTCTGACCCTAGCCTAAAAGTACGTCCGTGATAGCATGACAGAAAGCCCATTGGAGCCCGACACATGAAGTATATCCGCACTGAACTGCGGACGCACAACGGCCGCGGCCCACGGACGCAAGGTAGGCAAGAACGTACAACTCCTAGAACGCACGCACAAAGTGCGCTGCGTCCGCAACGTCTGCATAGCTTTGTGTGTGAGTGATGGAATGTGGTCAGACAGACTGCATTTATACGTCCAGCATTTTTCACGGACAAAATGGTTTTGCTTTTTAATTTATTTTCCCTCCTACATCTGTCAAAATATACGTCAGTGAATAAACAGACTGTGTGACCACTACTGCGTCTTATACAGTCCGTAGAAATCACGCTCGTCTGACCCTAGCCTTAGATGACATCAAAATAGATTTTACGGCAGCATTTTATAAAAATGCAGTAATTTCTCAATTGTTCACCTATTTTTTTGTTGCGACTTTGACTACAAAGACCTTCTCTGACTTGCTTATACATTGAGGAAATGAGCAAAGTGAAAATTATGAAGCAACCAGGTTGCAAAGTTATTGGACTAGTTTACAATCCAAAACTCCCTCAGTAAACTGTGACTCCCCTGTCATAATCTCTAACAGCCACCATAAAACTCTAACCCTCCCACAATCACTATATTCCAACGTTCTAGACCCACCATAACACAAAACTAAGATAATCTGATGTGGAGGGAAGTCACGGTTTACACAATAGGACGTTTTTTTTATTAGAATCAGCTTTCCATAACACAACCCATCTTCATTTTCACAAATCTCTAACCAAATTATCACAAATCTTATCCTTGCATATCCTAATTTCGGAACCACCATACAAAATCTATAATGGCCTATCATCAACGCCAACCCTCCCCAACATACAGGAACGTCTTGTCCACCAAACATGAGAAAAAGAAAAAGATAAATGCTGGAGCTGCTGATATGGTGGTCCACTGGTGTGACTCTTTTACTTAAACAGAGAGCAGTACAAAAATTTGATGTCTGTTCTCCGCCCACATGATAGTGTTTGTATATAGGTAAGGATGTGTGCTATGTCATTTTGGGAGCATATTGCACTGAGGAAGGGGCTGTACCCCAAAACATTTGTGTACTGCTATGTTTAAGTAAAAGGGTCAAACCAGTTGACCACCACATCAGCAGCTCCAATGGTTGTCTTTTTCTTTCTATTTCCTTTTCCAGCTATTGCCCCCCTGATTTAGGTACACAGGTGGAATCCTTCCACTGTTTTGAGCAGCTGCAGAACAGCTTTTGTGGTTTTTTTTGGGTGCCACAAATACCCTACCCCAGGGTTAATATTCTGTATATGATCTGTCCAACAAATATGCCAACTCTCCTTTATAAATGATTCCATTTTAAGCGCTTTCACTGAGTGGACTTTGGGCTGCATTCATTAAGTGTTGAGTAGTCGTTAGCAAGCACTAGCTTGTCAGCTCAGCTAAATCACACAGCAAAACGTCATATATTACTTCTATTCAAACTGTGATTTCCCTTTGTGACCAGCTGAGCCGATGATGACAAGTCCAAATCAGTGATTTCAGAAAAGTTGTACTTGGTGCATACTTGGCTCTTTGTGATCTCCCACAGTTTCCTGGGAGCCTGGCCAACAGGACACCAGAGAAATGCAGAGTCCCCACTGCATTTTATTTAAAAAATATATATCCGGCTACAGCTTAGGTTTAAGAATTTCACGCATCATAGGGAAAATACTTGGTGACCACCCCCCAACAACTCTCTTGCCAAATGTTGTCTCTCTTCACATCCACTTACCTCTAATAATCTTTGTTAACTGTATTTCTGTTACACCTATTACCCAAATTGCCTATTGCCCATCCAGCCTTTATGTCTCTCTTCAAATCTCCCCTGATGCTCCAACAGGCTTAAGACTGCATGGAAAATGCAGTTCTGAAACGTCTGGGGAGCCTTCTAATGTCATATTTTCTTGATCATCTCTCACCTTATAATGTTCAGCAGGCAAGGCTGAGTATCAATGAACATAAGAAATATGTAAGTGTATGTGAAGCTGTGTGTTGTAATATTTGCATATGTATTTACTAACCAATCATACGCCAGTGTTCAAATTGTCTGGTGACCGTTGCACTGTCTGAGTCAGTTGGCCTCTCTGTGAGCAACGGTCATTCAGCAGCTCTGCTATATTATAATAAAACCAGCACCATGCTTATCTGGAATTCTGCATCCCAGAGTCACTTGCACAAACGCCTCAGCAGCACAATAACTGAACATTGCATGTGTGACTGGCGTTATAAGTGTATGGGGTGCTGTATGAGTGTGCTAAAAGTTGTGTTTGCGGGTCTGTGTAAGTATGCCTCTTTTAGCTATGCACCTATAACTATCAATATCTACCTATAGCTATTAGTTGTCACCTGTACATTACTTTTCATTTATCCACAGTAAACACAACAAACAAGGAGGTTTTTAAGTAACTTAAATGGCTACTAAAGTGTAAGCTCACCTTGTAAAATTAAAGCAAACATCTTTAGAGCTATTTTTAATGCATTTTCTGTACCTACTTTCAAGCAATCACCATTTTGGGACCTAAAGAATATGTGGAAGGGACAGCAGAAAATATGGCCCGGCTGCAAAATACAGGAAATAGCTAAAAATACAAAAAAATCTGTACATGCTCAACCCCCATAGAGTAATGTTGCTAGAGGTTCTGGCTGTTTGCCTCTGGTCTTCGTTTTCATCCTCTATGCCTGGGAAACACCCTGATGATTTGTATATGGGCCCAGTGGCACCATTGGGGCCCAGTGTCCTACACATGCCAGTAGCACTTAAGACAAGCTGCTGTCGTCTGCAGGGGAGAACACTAGGTGTCATTGGAATACAGGACAGATGGTTGTTGAAAATTTACCTTTTTAATCCTATGTAGATATTCCATTAAAGATCAGACATTTCCAGCTACAATAATCATTTACAACTTTAATAATGTATGCATTTTATTTCTGATTGATTTGATATTATTTTTAAAGACCTCTGTGTGCTGAGCTCATTTTTACCATTTATTTTTCAGACAAAATTTGTGATTTTTAGCTAAAAATGAAAAAATTGTTAGTGCAGCATCATTGTTCACATTATAATTGAAATGGAACACTAGTGCTGCATTAATAAATTAAAAAAAAAAAAATATTATTTAATTTTGTATTACATTTTTAGTTTTTTTTCATGTAACCTGGACCTGTTTGGTCTTTGGAAAGGCCATGCTCTAAACATGAACCTCTAGCTGCCACCGATCAGGAGATAGGGGGTCCCTAACTAATGTTAATGCGCACATGGGTGACAAAGTCAGTGGTCGGGGGAGGCCCCGAGGCTTGGCTGACATCCAAGATGTCAGCTACCACCGGGAGCAGTCCGCGATGAGGCTCAGATTGACACCGGATCGCAAACTGGTAACTAAGGAGTTAAAGAGAGGCATTCCTGGAAAGGTCACACTTTGACCTTTCCAGCGATGCCTCTCTTTTTTCTTTATCTTGTTCCGACCGGGAGAGAGAGGGGTCCAAATGACCCCGCCTCCCTTTCTGGCATTCTCTCGGCTGTGTTGGGGGGGCTGAAACTGATGTCATCGTGGACTGGCGCAATGATGTCAGTACTCCGGGACCAGTCATTTTGGACGGTGTGATTTCAAGGAAGTGCTGGGACTCAGGCATGATTGCCATGAAAAGATTTACGAGAAGTCAGTTCTCAGAGCTGTAGCAACTGCAGCACCTCTTTAATTGTTTTAACAGCTCCTTCAATTTTGAGAAGAAACTCCCTGGACTTGCAAAGAAAGGGGCATGACTGCCTGAACAGTCAGATAAAGGTCAAGGAGCAGGATCACTGCAGAAAATGTCTTTGCTTCTGGCTCAAATGCTGAGAATGCTTACTGTGTATTAAAAGCCCCTATACTTTGCATACTTTGAGTATGAGCTGTTAATTTGCAGCTAGCTAGAAAAGAACGAGATAATCCAGTATAGCTCGTTCTTCTTAACTTAAACTGGTATTCTGCAAACCATACATCCTCAGACCTAGGTAATAAGGGATTTTGCTTTTGCATCTGTTAAAAAAAGTGCATTCAGCTTGTTACCTGAGGCTGCCTCAACTGCAACAAGGGCTTTTTCTGAACTAGTAAGAGTTAGGAGGGCTCAGAGTCTGAATACACTGTCGCACCAGACTAGTCCAGTCAGGTCATCGGCCACCTAGGTAGAGGGGGTTTAAGACAGTTTCCCCTGTCTGTCTTTTTTCACCTTATTCCCATGTTTTGCGAAATTCTCTTTTTGTCACATCTACATGTAGAAGTGCAAGGGGAGAAACTTGTAAGAGAAGTCACCTTGGGAACCCTAACATTCTTCTCCTTTGTACTTGATTTTTAGGCAACAGATTCTGTTCCTTCTTTTGACATCAACACAGTGAGCACTATCCATTACCACAGCCCTTAAACAAGCACAAATAGTAACCTTAACTCTAAACGAGCACACATAGTAACTCTACTACTGACCTTAAGGTCCAAATGAAGACCTAAACATTGGAGTCTATTTCCCAATATAACAGGCTTCACCCAAATAAAGATAAAAAAACATATATATATCTTGCTCAGTCTGAGCACACCCCCCAAAGGGGATTCTGGGTTAATTAGTACTAAAAATCAATCTTTATTATAATTTGTTTTTATCGACGGAACAAAACAAAACTAGAAAAATGAAAAGTGCAAAAGAATCTGAGCAGCAATATTAAATCAGCGATATAACATTATATAGAAGTATAAACAAAGAGTAGAGAACTATTATATATTTGTTGGTACCCCTTAAGTTATCAAAATGCCATAGATTCATATAAAATAATCAATCTCAATATAAATTGACAAATTTGCACAAAAAGTGCTTTCGTACGCTAATCCCTACCAGTGCGGCTGCGTAAACCAGGAGCATCCAGCCCACTTTATGTATAAAACATAAGAAAAAAATGGTAGTCATTTCTGCTTACCCCATGATTCCATGCAAAACAAAACAGAGGTTTTGACCATTACAGTAAACTAAAACCTCTGTTTTGTTTCGCATGGAGTCATAGGGGTAAGCGCAAATGATAATCCTTTTTTCTTGTTATGTTCAATATAAATTGAATCTGTTGCTCTTTGGACTTAGGCTGGGGTCAGACCAGCGCATTTTTAACGTGCGTTCTGGTGCACTTAATTACGGCCGCACTAGCAGCAAATGATGGGCAATGACGGCCAATATACGAAGTACGGTCGCACGAAAGTCCAGCTGCGCAACGCAAGTGGAAAATGAACGCATTTTTTCAAGAACGCAGAACCGCTAGTACGGACGTACAGAGTGCGCTGCGTCCGCATAGCGGCATGTGTGTGTGATTTGGAGACGTCAGACGCTGCTCATGTCCGGCCAACATAACGTCCAGACACCCAAAGTTTCCTGGTTTGGATCCGTAAAATATCACGCACGAACATGCGCATCGTATGACCGTTTTCACGTATTCCGTGAAAAAATATGTCAATGCGTTCGGACACACTTTTTTACGTTCGCGTGTAAAAATGCTTTCGTTTGACCCTAGCCTAAAAGTCCGACAATCCACACTCACTATGTGACTCTGACTCTCGATTCCACAGTCTTCAACAACTACGCACTATGCCAAAATGCCAAAGATGCCAAGATGCCAAGATGCCAAAATACACTTATTCATAAAGAGAGTACCCTGAATCATATTCTATATTAGCCATCAGAGTCTACTATAAGTGAAAAAAAGAAATCTTCGACCCAACCTAAATATATATGTATTAGCATTGTAAATACAACCCATTATGCCAAATGACATTACTTGAGGCTGACTGCTGCTATAAATTTCTTAATTCGTTACATGGGTTGCCATTGAAAAGCTCAGATGTAATTTCAAGCGCGAAGAGAATACTTGTGACTTCAAAAAGCACACACATTCAATAGCAGCAATATTAAATCAGTGATATAACATTAAATAGATGTATAAACAAAGAGTTCAGAGCTATTTTATATTTGTTGGTGCCACATGTCACATGCCATAGATTAATCTCAAATAATCAGTTTCAATATAAATAGAATCTGCTGTTTTTTGGACCCCTCGCCTTTTAGAGAAACTGTATAACCCCATACATCGTGTAGAGCTAAAAAAAAAAAATGCTGCTCTCAGGATCTGACTACGCTTCCCATCATCCCTATGGAGTTATGATACTTGTAGGAGAAATATACATGAGAAGCATACAGGAGTCTACAGATTATATAAACCAAATAAACGTTTATAGCTGGTAGATTATTAAATAAATTGAATAAGACTACCATTCTCATTATCCAGATAGCTTTATGATTATTAGCACTTGGGACCCCTGTGACGGAACTGTTGTCTTCCGCCTGTCCTGACTCTCCAGACACCCCTTCGTTGCGGTCAGCCCGGCTACTGGGAGCGCTGTCCTCAGCGCCTCAAGCAGCTTTACCCGCCTGCTTCTGTTTCTCTGCCCTGGAGCCGTTAGGACTTTCCAGAAGGCCGCTCTGTGCCTTCTGAGGTTGAGTGTGTAGTGTAGCGTAGCTGAAGGAGACACCAGACGCTGCTGTATGTTCCAACAGGATTCTCTCTCTGAGCTCTTTAATGAACAAAAACGCCACAATTTATGCTGAGATCCAACAGCCATAATTTGCATAAATGACCCACATTGACCTACTAAAATGCTAATTACATTATGTCAGATATTTACAATAAACATTCCTCTTTCTTCATATCACACATCATTTACATAATCTATTGTAAAGAAAATCAGTTAGGTTTTGGCTGAGACAATGGTGACTCCGAACCTCTGAGACATGTAAACAGATAGCAGATGAACAAAGAGAAAACCCTTTTGCCTAATCACAAATTACTCAAACCTATTTTACAATCTATATGAAAGAAATCATTTGAACTCGCTGCAGGTAGTATCTTTAAAAAAAAACACATTTCTACCTAAAGAAATATAAGTATATTTAAAACTAAAGCTACGCAATTTACACTAAACTAATTTAAACTAAAACCAAACGATGTAAAATATATTTAAAATCACACAATACAAATGAACACAAAGTCTCTTGGGGTCTGAAGCACGGAGCGCCACATCAGCTCCATGACATATGTCCCCCCTTCCAGAATGGCAGGGCAAGCTTAGATCCCAAACGGATCGCTTGCCACTGACGAGACTTCTCACTTTGTCCCTTTTCTGCACCATCCTCAAAGTTCCAGGGTGCTGGCGCACAAGCACCATCAGTGGGGTCTGACGGTCGCTGGAGGGTTGTGGGTCCATAGTCCCGTGGTAAGAGGCAAGACACCCCTCTTGTCCAGTGCACCACGCAACAGGCCACCACAGTCCACAGAGAAATATTGTTCGGTAGTGGGCACACTGGGCCTCCTCCCCACATGTCTTTTTCTCCAGCATTTTTCTGAAGCCCCAGAACCAGAACCCAGTCAGCATTTACATTCCCCAGTCTCTTCTTCTGCTGATGCCCCCTTCCCAAACATTTAAAAGGGGCCCAGCCCATGGCAATCCCCACAATCCTAAAAGGGCGCAATTCTTCCTGGGGCCAGGAATCTGGTAGCTTTTCAGGGTGGTCACTCACCAGTCCTCTTGGTCTCCTGGGTAGGTGAGAAGAGGTCCCCAGGTTCGTCGGGGACAAGGCACACTCCGATGCCAGCACAGCGTCCAGCCTTAGGATTTCTCTCAAATCCATTGTGAACGCAACAGGGTTCTCGTTGAACAAAATTAAGTCCACAGGCTCCATAATCACCGTCCCCTCAAGCTGGAGATCCGGGCCACCTGTACTGTGTCTCCCTTGTGCAGTGGGAAGGAGCGCAGCCTCTTCCCTGACAGCCTGCTGTTGTTTAATCTTGGCGTCCAGCTGTACTTCTAGCTGTAAAGTCTTTGCTTTCAGTTCAGCAACTGAAGCTTGCAGCTCGGCCTGTACCTGATGGTGCAGCTCTGTCTGGAGCCTCTCATTTTCCAGCTGTTGCTGTGCCGTATACAGCCTGCTTTCAGAGTGTCGCAACTGCTCACCTATACTATGGCGTTGCTCGGTCTCTGTATCAAGCTGCTCCTAAAGCGCTTGACATTTTCCTTCCCAGGCAGTGATAGAAGCCTGGAGTTCAGCCTTTAGCTCTTGGCATTGACCCTCCAGCTGTTGACGTGCCTTCTCGAGTAGCTGGGCCTTGCTTCGCTCTGCCTCGCCGTCTGCTCTCAGTTGCTCATTCAGCAGTCTGGCCTTTTTGAGATTCTCACCTACTCGCTCAGCGTTACTCTGCTCATCTTTCAGCTTCTCTGTCAGCTCCATAATCTGGGATTCCAGGAGAAACTTTTCCCCATGGTTGCCTGGACTTTTAAAACTCCAATGGCCATGGCCTCCTCTCGCGCTCGAGCAGCGTTATCCTTTGCTCGCTCAGCAGCTGTAAGTAAATCCCGTAAGCCAGTGATTTCCGTCACCAGGCGCTGTACACAGTGGCGTCGCTATGTGGGGGTGGGGGGTGTGGCCCGCAACAGGTGACACCCGCCCTAAGGGCGGGTGTCTCACCCTCTGCCACGTGTTCGCTCCCTGCGAGCGTCCGAAGCATGCAGCTTCAGCACTCGCCTGGGGGAAACACGTCACCAGCCAATCGCGGCTGGTCATGTGGTTCCCCCAGGCGAGCGCACAAGCTGCACGCCGCCAGACGCTCAGAGGGAGTGAACACGCGGCCAGGAGGTGAGCGGGCCATTATCCATGAGCTGGGGCACTATATCCATGTGCTGGGGCACTATATCCATGAGCTGGGGCACTATATCCATGAGCTGGGGCAAATCCATGAGCTGGGGCATATCCATGAGCTGGGGCATATCCATGAGCTGGGGCACTATATCCATGAGTTGGGGCACTATATCTGTTATAGCTGACTATACTAAACCTGTGCTATCACTTTAACTAGTGGCTCCGCCCAGGATGACACAGGTCAGAGGGCACAGCAGCCATCTTCAGGGTCAGTTAGTGTGATGCAGTAATGAAGGCAGATGCATGATCCTGTGTTCCTGCAGTTATCCAAGCCTGTATATAACAGTAAGTGTCCTGCAATAAAGCAATGGTGAACCTGACAGCCCAGCCTCATATCTGAACAAGCAGAGATCATAACAATATCCATGAGCTGGGGCATATCCATGAGCTGGGGCAAATCCATGAGCTGGGGCATATCCATGAGCTGGGGCACTATATCCATGAGCTGGGGCACTATATCCATGTGCTGGGGCATATCCATGTGCTGGGGCAAATCCATGAGCTGCTGGGCAGTATATCCATGAGCTGCTGGGCAGTATATCCATGAGCTGCTGGGCAGTATATCCATGAGCTGCTGGGGCAGTATATCCATGAGCTGGGGCCATTATCCATGAGCTGGGGCCATTATCCATGAGCTGTTGGGGCATATCCATGAGCTGGGGCATTATCCATGAGCTGGGGGCAATATCCATGAGCTGGGGGCAATATAAATGAGCTGGGGCAAATCCATGAGCTGGGGCATATCCATGAGCTGCTGGGGCAAATCCATGAGCTGGGGCAGTATCCATGAGCTGCTGGGGCAAATCCATGAGCTGGGGCAGTATCCATGAGCTGGGGCATATCCATGAGCTGGGGCAGTATTCATGTGCTGGGGCAGTATCCATGAGCTGGGGCATATCCAGGAGCTGCTGGGGCAAATCCATGAGCTGGGGCAGTATCCATGAGCTGCTGGGGCAAATCCATGAGCTGGGGCAGTATCCATGAGCTGGGGCATATCCATGAGCTGGGGCAGTATTCATGTGCTGGGGCAGTATCCATGAGCTGGGGCATATCCATGAGCTGCTGGGGCAATATCTATGAGCTGGTGCAATATCAATGAGAGGAGCTGGGGCAGTATATCCATGAGAGGAGCTGGGGCATTATCCATGAGAGGAGCTGGGGCAGTATATCCATGAGAGGAGCTGGGGCAGTATATCCATGAGAGGAGCTGGGGCAATATCCATGAGAGGAGCTGGGGCAATATCCATGAGAGGAGCTGGGGCAATATCCATGAGAGCTGCTGAGGCAATATCCATGAGAGCTGCTGGGGCATATCCATGTGTGCTTGGGGCAGTATCCATGTGTGTTGGGGGCATATCCATGAGAGCTGGGGCAATATCCATGTGTGAGCTGGTCTGGGGCAATATATCCATGTGTGAGCTGAGGCGCAATATATATCCATATGTGAGCTGAGGCGCAATATATCCATATGTGAGCTGGGGCAATATATATCCATGGGTGAGCTGCTGGGGGCAATATATAATTTTGAACTGGGGCGATATATCCATATGTGAGCTGGGGCAATATATATCCATGGTGAGCTGCTAGGGCAATATATAATTGTGAACTGGGGCAATATATCCATATGTGAGCTGGGGCAATATATATCCATGGGTGAGCTGCTGGGGCAATATATCCAGAGCTGCTGGGGGCAATATATATCCATGTGTGCTTTCACTGCCTTCGAACAGGCATCGTACGTGCTGGCAGTTGGCAAAAAGTTGTGTGAGCATATGAGAGAGCTCCACAGCAATAAACCTCACAGTAATGTGTGCTGTGTGTATGAGCATTCAGTGTTATATGGGAGTACTGATTTAGGAGTAAGAGTAGTTTAAAAAAAATTCCGGAAAACTCAGGGGGGGGTGACACCATAAGTTACTGCACCGGGTGACACCAACCCTAGTGACACCACTGGCTGTACATTCACCTCCGCAGCATCTCTGGATAGTCTCACCTCATCCAGCTCTCTCTGGCCATCTTGCAGTGCATTTTGCTGGGTCTGTAATGTCTCTGTAATTATCTGTGCTCGAGCAGTAAGCAATTCAGCCTGTAACAAGCTGACCAGATCGTCCATGGTCTGTGTGGCCCCATCTCTCATGAGGGGAACAGCCTGGGTGTTAGTCTCTCTGGTGACCTGATACTGCCCGCTGGAAGATGGCTTACTGTTGTAATCCCCAGGCTGTGACGGCGTTTTGCTTTGGCTCAGCCACCTCTCTTTTTCTTCCGCTTCCCACTGGCTGATGTGGGGAGGCTTCCTCCAGGGGCTTCAGCAACTTGTAGCTGGGCTGCAGTTTGCAACCTTTTTAAGTCTATTTCGAGTGCCCATTCCTCAGCAGGGAGTCCCTTCAGCACGGGCCAAAAGGCAGAGTCCTCATACACGTCCAGGTAGCGCCCCTGGATGCTGCACAATTCTGCATGTCTGGCAGCCTGTGGACTGCCATAATTGTCTCCCCCCTTAAAGTAGATCCATGCTGGGCCAGGACCGCGGAACACATAGCCTGGGGGAGGCTTCTCGTCAGTTTCCCAATCCTCCTCACTCACACATTGCAGCAAGTCCTCGTATTTGCACTCTAGATCGAGTGCGGCACGCAGCCAGTGCACCAACTGGTCTCCATGGCTCACAGTGGGCTGAGGCCCCAACACTTGGGGTCTCCACAGCTGAATGTCCTCTGTGATTCTCTGCTCATAAGGAATAAATAAGCTGTCCTGCTCCATAGTCCTCGGTAGATGGTTTTCTTTCACCGCAGGCAAAAACCTCTGCGGTCTCTGTCAGCGGGGACACATCTCCACTCGCTCCGGGTTGCACCACACTTGTGCCTTTGACCCTTACTTCAGTATTCGTTCCTTCCATGGCTCTCCAGCAGGTCCTTCAAGGTGTCTTGCTTGCAGGCTGTATAGTTGGCCATCTCGGGGTGTATTGGTGTTGGAGAGCCTCTATCCACACCGCTTGCCACCAGTGTGACGGAACCGTTCTCTTCTGCCTGTCCTGATTCTCCACACACCCCTTCGTTGCGGTCAGCCCGGCTACTGGGAGTGCTGTCCTCAGCGCCTCGAGCAGCTTGACCCACCTGCTTCTGTTTCTCTGCCCTGGAGCCGTTAGGAATTTCCAGAAGGCCGCTCTGTGCCTTCTGAGGTTGAGTGTGTAGTGTAGCGTAGCTGAAGGAGACACCAGACGCTGCTGTATGTTCCAACAGGATTCTCTCTCTGAGCTCTTTAATGAACAAAAACGCCACAATTTATGCTGAGATCCAACAGCCATAATTTGCATAAATGACCCACATTGACCTACTAAAATGCTAATTACATTATGTCAGATATTTACAATAAACATTCCTCTTTCTTCATATCACACATCATTTACATAATCTATTGTAAAGAAAATCAGTTAGGTTTTGGCTGAGACAATGGTGACTCAGAACCTCTGAGACATGTAAACAGATAGCAGATGAACAAAGAGAAAACCCTTTTCCCTAATCACAAATTACTCAAACCTATTTTACAATCTATATGAAAGAATGCATTTGAAAATCGCTGCAGGTAGTATCTTTAAAAAAAACACATTTCTACCTAAATAAATATAAGTATATTTAAAACTAAAGTTACGCAATTTACACTAAACTAATTTAAACTAAAACCAAACAATGTAAAATATATTTAAAATCACACGATACAAATGAACACAAAGTCTCTTGGGGTCTGAAGTGCGGAGCGCCACGTTAGCTCCATGACGACCCCTATAAAATATAAGTAACATTTAACAGAATGGGAACAATGAATATTGTCATAGAGAGATAGAAAAAGGGAAGATGGTTTTCATGGTGGGTTTAATAAAAATTAACTAGTGGAAAGTGTAGTTTTAAGAGCTAACTACCCTCCTCAATATCCACACTAGTATAGTACTCGAGCGAGATACTGTACAGTGTATAAGTTTAGATCACAGATTTATATAATTTAAACTCATTTAAACACCATTTTAATCATTTAGACCGATATTTGAGCCAATGGACTATAATCACTATTATCAAGATCACCCTATGGGAATTAAATTTGACAGTTTGGGATTTGGATATACTATCTTTAGGAGACCATCATAATTATACAGAGAGGTGAAAACCAGGAGAATGACTGGAGAAGTGAAAATTCAAGGTCAAAATAGCCAAACCAGAAAAATTCTCCCATTTATCTCACTTTCCAAATTGGCTATTTTGTCCTAGAATTTTCACTTCTCCAATCATTCTCCTGGTTTTCACCTCTCTCTGAATAACCCTGAATGGTAACATTAAATGCAATGGAATGATGATGTGTGTGTCTTGGTAGAGTGACAGAATAAAGGATGATGTATGTTGGTTAATTAATTAATTTTTTTAAAGGATCAGTAGCTCAGTAACTGATGTATGTAAGGGAGGTTAATACTTCATGGAGCCCACTACTGTACATAGAGGTTAAATTATTAGATATTTATGAAAACATTAACAATTGAAATGGCAGGTGTTCCGCAGATATACAACAGGTTGCCTAGCAACTGGATGCAGGTGAGAGAAAAAAATCAGGAAGTGGGTCAAGCCGTGATGACATCGTCAGTGAGCGACAGAATAGGAATGATGGAAACAGACGTCAGAGATGGATACTAAGTAATTGGGCATATGATAAAAGGTGAACAGTGGAGAAAGACAGATGATTGCTCTAAGCCACAGAATTTAGGTGGTGAATCGCATTGAACGTGTGTGTTTTTTACAGTCACATGCATTTTTTTTGGTAATGTTTATTTATTCTCTGGGAACATGAAATTACATCTGAGTTTTTCAATGTCAACCCATGTACCAAATTCAGAAATTTATAGTAGCAGACAGCCTTAAGCAATAGACATGTGCGTTTCGTTTCATTCGGAATCAAAATTCGGACAAAATTTACTCGATTCGTATTTCGGAAGCACTTCCAAAATCAGAATCGGATCAGTGTGAAACAAAAAGGGAACGAAATGCAACGAATTGATTCTGTTTTTGGAATTAATTCGATGTGTTTTGTGGTGCACTCTGAAATTGTTCAGCAACTTCACCCAAAGAATCTCGAAAAATGGCTAAAAAAAATAAAGAGACTTTTTGCTGCAAGTGAAAAGAATAAACAGTTAAATAAATATTTCATATTAACGGGGATTTTTTTTTACATTGAAACCTACATAGAATTCTAATGATTAAGCCTGTTGAGCAAACCAAAATCAGGTGTAGAAATCTGGGTTAAACGCTTGGGTTAGAAATTAGGGGTAGAAATTCTAACCCTATTTTCCAACCTTAGCTTCTAACCCTACTTTCTAACCCTAACTTCTAATTTATAAGCTAGGGTTAGAAATTAGGTTAGAATTTAAGGGTTAGAATTTCTAACCCTAGTGTTTAACCCTAATTTCTAACCCTGTTTCAGACTAATCCTATAGGGTTTCAATGGAAAAAAATCCCTGTTTTTATTAAATATTTATTCAACTGTTTAGGTATATTATTTTCATTTGCAGCAAAAAGTCTCTTTATTTATTTTAGGCATTTTTCAGGATTTGTTTGATGAAATTTTTGGCTTTCTAATTTATTTTAAAACAAGGCTTTTCTCTTTTCCAAACACAGCTTTTTTTCCTTCCTTTAGTCTTGCTACGTTCGGTGGGGGCTGCCTATGGTGCTGAAAGCTATTCAGTACCAAGGACAGCAGCTATTCTTGGTGCTGAAACTTATTCAGTACCAAGGAATAGATTTGAGCAGCAAGAATAGATGCTGTTCTTGGTACTGAATAGGTTTCAGCAGCATGTAGAGCAGCTCCCTGGGGCTGTGGAGCCCTGTGGAGCTGCTATCCATGGTGCTGAATAGGTTTCAGCACCAAGAATAGCTGCTGTCATTGGTTCTGAATAGGTTTCACCACTAAAGACAGGGGTTTATTCTTTTTTTTGTAAGAGACATTTTTTGCCTCCAACCCTTAAACATGCATTTTGCTTCGTTTATTTAGAGTTGCACCATAATTATTTCGAAAAGAAACTCCAGGAACACCCACATTTTCTGATGAAGAAAAGAACAGCCTATGTCAAATAACTAAATGTCAAAACAATGGACTGATAGAAGCCAACAAGCAATGGCTTCAGTGTCCGCATAACCTGGTCAAGATGGTATAAAAATACAGCAATAGTGGACTTTTTGCTGGCTTCAATTCAATTTAGGTATATTAGCATTGGAGCTTTGGTAATATGAATATGTGCATGAAAGTGCAGTCTTTTGAAGTTGGGTTTTGTCACTTTTTAATCATTACTGAGATAATTATTTCTGGGGGTTTTCTGAAAGGGAAATTCTGCCATTGTTTTGAGGGCCCATAACAACGACAATCTGTACTGAATTGGGACACCTGGGAGGTGTTCATTCATAAATTTAAACTGGTACACAAGCGGTTTACTAATAAATAGAGTTTTGGGGATAGAATTGAAAATCATTTCCCAAAGTGTACTAAATAAATGAAAAGAGTATTTTTTTATTTCTCTCTGTTTCAAAAATAATTTGTGTTTTCAGTACTTTTCGTTTTAAAAAATGAAAATGTCAATCATCTTGTATTTTTCCACTCACTTTGTAAAGACTAGATTAGATAAAGAATCCAGTAGAACAGGTAGTCGTGACCGTAGACACATCTCTAAATACAACGGCAGAACTGAGCTTTGATGTAGTCACGTGTTTCAACGCATGCATTTCAACAGTGCTAGATGTCACAAAAGCTATCAATGATATCAATAAAAAATAAAGTTATATAAGCGGGTTCCTACCAGTACCAAAACAATATCTTTTTTTTTTTAACATATTCAAAGTTTATTCAAATCGAGGCATGTTACAAAATGCAATAAAAAACAGTGTATGAATCAAAGCATTAGTTAGCCGTTCAACAAATATAGAACAAAAAGCAAAGAAATGATAAAAGGGAACCAAAACAATATCATACACAAAAGCATAAAAGACACAGTCCATCTCAGTGCAGTAAATAATACATTTTATTATATTTTATTATATAATATAATATCATCAAAAAGTTTATTATTGCAGAAGTCATTCACACATCCGAGCAATTCAGAGAACTGCATCACAGAGCTCATTCCCCATATGCAGCAAGGAACTCTGGGTAAGACATGCAAATTACGTTTGCAATTTCTAATTTTTTTGCATCCTGAGTCTGTTTTAACACACAACCCTCTAATCAATGCCATCCAATACTAGATGGCTTTTTTTTTTAGCAGAGATCAGGTTTATGCAACAGATGACAGCCACTCCTGTACACAGAGGCGTAACTAGAAACCTCAGGGCCCAGGTGCAGTAACCATGACGTGCCCCCTCACCCTAGGTAAAAACATATTTTGTCCACCCTCTCGTCAACATGCATTGGTCCCCTCCAGGTCCACAATGTTGACTCCAGACAATCAGTGTCCCATTTTTTCCAGGTCCACTATGACCTCTTCAGTCCAACTCATTTTTAATGTGCATTATTTGTATCTCACAGAGCTCCACAGCAATAAAACTCAGTAATGTGCAGTGTGTATCAGTGTAAATAACAGAGTTCCACAGCAACAAAACGCAGAGTAATATGTGGTGTGTATGAGTGTATCACAGAGCTCCAAGTAAAACTCACGCATAAGTATAAAATAAATTTAAAAAAAGAAATATATATATAATATAGGCAAGCCTCCAGGCCCAGGCAGGCGAGTGTGGGCCCCCTGGACTCAAGGGCCCGGGTGCGGTTGCACCCTCTGCACCCCTGGTAGTTACGCCCCTGCCTGTACAGCTGTTTTCTGGCTTATTGTATCCTCATCAGCAGGAGCTAGGCCGTGACCAGTTGCAGTTTGATGCTTTATCCCCAGGTCAAATCAACACTCATTTAAGTTGCGGTGGAGGGCAATAAATTAGATTAAAAGCCTCCACACAGCATAAAGTTATCATCATAAATATAACTACGTGAAATCTATGCACAATATTTTCAAGGCATACATCAGTCAATACAAAATTGCATCAATTAGCAGTAATGTACAGCCACAATGTACTTTTACATAAACAGTAGCAGAATACAAGCCTGAAAAAAGTGAAGGGGCTGAATACCACAAGATTCCCTTTACCTGCCAACGTTTCAGTAACAGACTGGTACCTTTCTTAAGGGTTTCCAAATTAAATCATTCTGATATGAAAGTACACTGTATGGGGTTATTCACTAACCTCCAAATACGGTGCATTTCACCAGTGGCGTAACCAGAGTTATGGGCGCCCGGGGCAGAAATTCCCCCCCCCCTCATTATATAAACGTTCACTCTGGTTATAAGCAGGCCTGGACCGGGACAAAATATTGGACCCCCAGAATTATATACAAAGGCACTGGACCCCCAGAATTATATACACTGGACCCCCAGAATTATATACACAGGACCCCCAGAATTATATACACAGGCACTGGACCCCCAGAATTATATACACTGGACCCCCAGAATTATATACACAGGCACTGGACCCCCAGAATTATATACACTGGACCCTCAGAATAATATATACAGGCTCTGGACCCCCCCCAGCACATACCCCTTGCAGCTATGCAGTGTAGGGTAACCCTGGTGTGGGCTGCCCAGTGCACCCTTTCCATGCTGCCAGAACACATATGGCACCCCATCTGCACAGCCCTGCAAACCTTTTCCATACCATGGGCCCAGGGTACCCCCCAGCTCACACATGGAAATATTGCCCCCCAGCTCACACATAGAAATATTGCCCCCCAGCTCACATGGATATATATTGCCCCAGCTCACACATGGAAATATTGCCCCCAGCTCTCACCCATGGATGTATTTGCCCCCAGCTCTCACACATGGATATATTTGCCCTCAGCTCTCACACATGGATAGATTTGCCCCCCAGCTCTCACACATGGATAGATTTGCCCCCCAGCTCTCACACATGGATAGATTTGCCCCAGCTCACCTCTCCTCGTCATTGCCATCGGCCGCGTGCTTTACCTCCTCAAGCGGTCATCAGCATAAGCTCTGCTGCGCGGCTGGGGATCTAACCACCAGCCAGATCTCGCGAGATCGCGGCTGGCTGGTGGATAGATCCCACCACTCGTAGGATAGCAATTCGGCCGTCAGCAATTGCCCACCCCCCCCCCGGCGCTCACTTTCTCGGGCTCGGTCCACAGCGGGAACCTGCGTTTTAATTCTTTTAAAAGCCTTTTTTATTTTGTACCAGACCTATTTTTAACATCTCACTATGGGCTCTATTACAATCCTAGCGTTAAAACGCGGGCGCAAGGGAGGAAAAACTGCGCCTTCAGTTTTCCCCCTTGCGCCCACTTTTTAACGCTGGATTACAATGCAGGCGCAAAAAATGCTGCCTGCATTGTTATCGCCCGTTAAAAAGCAGCCCTGAGCGCAGCCGCGAGCATCCACTCGCTGGAGTCCATAGGACTCCATTGAGTTCCCCCCTGCCGGTCACATGACCAGCCGGATCTCTCCTCACGAGATCCGGCCGGTCGGCGTAGTGATACCCAGGGAGAGACTGGGGGACTCTTCCCCCCAATCTTTCCTTGATCCCGCTGGCCGGAGGAGGCGGTTAGAGCTGCGGTCCTCGCCGCAGGACAGAGGGTGAGTATAGGATGCTTTTGTAAATTTTTTTAGGCAGGTGTTAACAGATTCTGCAGAAGCGGAATTTGTTAACACAAAGTCCTGGCTCTGGTTAACTTTTCGCTGACCAGAGCCAGGTGTTAATCAGCGTTAGGACTTTGTAATCCAGTGCTGATTAACACTTTGCTCTCCCCATGTTAAGTATAGAGAGCGCAAAGTACAGTAACCTCGCGCAATGTACCAAACGCAAACGGGTAATAAGCGGTAAACACTGCTGCAGCAAACGTTAATGCTCACACAAGTGGGGCCGAAGATGGGCCGAAAGGTTCTTATCTGCCGACATTTTTCTATGTTTCTAAGTGAGCGTTAACGTTTGCATGAAGATTGTAATGGGGCCCTATATGTATATGCTGTGTTTGGTTTACGGGGTGTGTATTTATTTAATGGGTATTATTGCTTAATTACCTACGTGGCGGAATGAATTAGAACATATAGTCCTGTGCTATTATATTTTGGCATTAAGAAGAGAAGTGTTGACATGAGCTATACTTGATTATTTGATGGTTATAGCTGTTTGCACCTGATTTGGGGTGCACCGTGCATCGGTGAATTATGGATGATGTGAACTTTAGTTTTCCCATACCCATTTGAGAGTGAGAATTCATACCCAATCTGGGATAGTTGCAGTTGATTAGTAACAAAAAAAAATGGAAAAGACCAACGAACAAAGCGTAAGTGGACAATCACTTATCTCATGCGGTGTTTAACATGAGATATCACTCCCTGAACAGGACTAAACCTGTGAATATGAGAGACAATTAAAGATAAAATTAACGGCGTGCCAACCCAGAAGGGTCAACCACAGTTAGAACAGGGAGCGGCAAGAAAACACAATGGCATAATGCCTTTAATAAATGACAAGACAGTAACGAGTACCAACTAAAACCAACATATAAACAAAAGCCTAGTGAGGGATATTGAGAGATATGCTGAGGGGCAGTTAAACAATATAGTCTGCAATATTGAGGTATGACCTCCAACAACGTGAATATGTATCACAAACAACTGAGAAATTCAGTGGCCAAGCCTAGGAACAAATTCCTAAAGGCAAAATGCACATGCAGTATGCAGAATAATTTGTGAAATGTATGTCCACAATTGAACAATCTCAATAATTAGATGCTGTCCCTAACACTTAATCAGATTCTGTGTCAGGAACGTGGGGATGGTACCTGGGTGGCACCTGGATGGCAGGGGTATGAGCCCAGGATGCAGTGTCCTGCACTGATAAGCAGGCGGGAAGAGGTAGGGAGGATGATGTGGAAATAAACTGACCGGATGATTCTCAGAAGGATGATGGTGGAGTTGCAGGAAACATAAATAATAAACAGGAACAGATGGGTATAGCAGAGCAGCGAGTTAGCAGCACCTCACCCTCTCAGCACAAGAGCTGTAATGAACCAGCAATGTTAGTTGTGGGGCAGAGCCCTTTATTTTGTGAGTCACGTGTGTTGGTTGTGAGTTAACTGTTGCATTGCTGGATGCTGATAGTGAATGCTGGTTACAGGGCAGGAACAGTACATGGAAGTGTACCACCAGGGGGGGTTCCAGAATGGCTACAGCCAGGGATCCTGACATTCTGCTCTGACCCTCACTAGTGCTTATAAGACAAACAGCATTAAAACCAAGCGAATGACAAACTCAGCTCGACATATGTTTCGCCGGAGACAACCGGCTTCTTCTGTAGCGAAAATTAGAATAGCTTGTAATAGGTATTGATCTCCCTCCTTAAAAAGTATTCAATTAGGTTGATTAACCAATGAAAAAGAACGTAAGTAATTGATGGGATGTATCACATGAGGAAAAAAGTGTCTGCAGGTGATGAAGACAAATCAAGGTAATCGAGAATTAACCACATCTACTGGTGCTAGTTTGGTCACATGTCATCGAAGGACCAGTAGGTAGTCCAAAGAAATATATAAACAAAAATCAGCGAGAGCTGAAAAAAATCACTGAAAATGTCATGATAACAATGAAATATTGGAAATAATAGCCCTATATGGTCACATATTGGATCCCTGATTAATACCTAAAGATTGACCAGAACTGGTAACTGGATTGTGCCATATATCAAGCGCATATCGAGCACTGTTCAACTGCAGTGAAAAATACGTCCCACACAGGGAACAAACTGCAGTGATAGGTAGCGAGATACCCAATCCCATGAGAGAGGTACCATGTGATGTGCTACCTCGGAATGGAGAGTGAGTATTCACGGACCAGATAGAGCAGAGGACAAAGTACTGTGTATCATACACAGGCATATTAATTAAACAAAATTTATGTAGATATGTATTTAGTAACTCATGATTAATGACCTTGAATACTATATAGCGTTAGATGGAAAAGGCCACTTAATGCTCTCAGATAATACAGAGTATTCCCAAAATTTTATTAAAAACGTATTATGCTCATAAGTCAAAAAATGGACCAATACGGTGAATGAAATACCACATGACGCATTTCCACCAATGAGGTGCCAATGAACACAGCAAAAATTGACCAATGACCAGTTTATTAAACATTCTAGATCTATGTGACGATATGCTGAAAATTGGAATAATGGGACGGAACAACCATTAAAAACCAAAAAACTATACATCATAGTATGTCTGAAAACCGTGTTGGTGTTACTAGTAATTGATGAGATGTGTCACATGGAAAAAGTGTCTGCAGATGATGAAGACAAATAGGATGATCCAGGATTAACCGTATCTACTCGTGATAGTTTGGTCACATGTCGTCAAGGAGCCAATGGGTGACCCGAAGGGAAACATAAAAAGAGATCAGGAAAAAAAGACGAAAAAAAAAATCGCTGAAAATGTACCAACACACGATAGAATATGTAAAATAATGGCTGTGTTTAATCAGGTGCTAAACCACTAGATAGTGCTAAAAGATGGACCAAAAACTGGTGAATAGGTGGTACGATATATAAAGCGTGTATCGGACGCCGCTCAGCTACAGTTGCAACCCACACACGGGTCAAGGAACACTGATAGGTTGTAGAATACCCAATCCGATGAATGAAATGCCACGTGATATATTTCCACCAATGGAGAGTAAATATTCACGGACCAAATTGAACAATGGACAGGGTACTGAAAGTCATACAGAGGCATGTTGATATTCAAAACAATATATATAGATGAATGTATAACAGATCGTGATTAACACCATTAAATGCTGTATAGAATAAGATAGAAAAACTGCTCAATGCTCCCGGATTAGAGAGAAAATGAACTCATGTACTCATGAATCACAAATAAACCTGAACTGTGAATAAAATACCACATGATACACTTCCACCTAAAAAGTACCAATACACACGTCCAAGAATAGCCAATAACCAGTATATTCAACATTCTAGGCTAATATGATGGTATACGAAAAAATTGAGATAGTGGAACAGAGCAACCACTGGAGAAGAAGTCTGTACGTGATAGTGTATCTATACCCATATTAAAGCTTGTGGTCACTTGCTTAACGCATGATGTTAATAACGACAAAAGATTCATAACTTGGAAACCAAAAAGGAAGAAAATTAAGTGATAAAAAGCTAAATCACAAGGTTATGTTATCATGAAAGCTGTCCTAATAAATACTCGAAACCTTGCAAAGATCTCCAGAGACCAAAATGGATCTTTGTTTAGAGGCAGCAAGCTAGAGTGACGATGTTGGGCCACTGAATGTAAAACGCCCAAGCTATAGCCAAAAAGATCGATATTAAATTTATTACAAGAAGGGAGTATAGGAAAAGCCTTCATTCAGTCCTTTTGGGGCTAAAGTCTGTAACTTATATATCCATCGGCATTCTCTTTGTCTTAATTTACGATCAAAATCTCCTTTTCTTGGAGAAGGAGAGACCATCTCTAAACCACAGAATTTCAAAACTTTGACATTATTATTATGGTGCTGTGACAGATGACGTGAGATGGGTGTTTCTTGGGTGCAACGAATGGAATGTATATGTTCCATGATCCTTCTTTTGAAGGGACGGAAGGTTTTTCCAACATACATCTTTCCACATTCACATAAAGCTAGATAGACTAAGCCTGCTGAATTGCAATTAAAAAAAGTCTTAATAACATAGTCTCGTGTTTTAGAAGAATCAGCGATCTTTTTGGATTGTTTTAGAATATGTTTACAAGCCACACAATGTCCACATTGATATGTGCCTCTCACGTTGACGGATAACCATGTGGGTGATGATTGTACTGATGGATTAGAATAATGACTGTGAACAAGCCTATCTCTCAAATTTTGACTGCGCCTTGCTGTAATCGACGCCCTTGGTGGTAATACTTCTTGGAAATGAGGATCAATAGTCAAAAGAGACCACAAACGGTTCAAGATTTCGTAAATTTGATACCATCCTCTAACGTAAATTCTTAAGGGACTCTGATGACTACACTAATGACATGGTTTATAAAACTACGAGAGATAGGAATAGGAATCGTAAGCACACTTCTTCAGTTGAAGGTGATTCTACTGATACTGAAGGCGACAGTAATAGTGGTATTGAACCTAGTCCTACCTCTAGAAGGGGGATCCTAAAAAAGGGTGTCTCTTTTTTAGAAAGAGACATTCTTCCAGGCAAACTCCGAGATCGGAAAAAATGGGGGTACAGAGGTTTTCGTTCACACAACAGGAGAGGTCGCAACCAATACGACTAGTTCAATGTACTAAGACTCATCCTAGTACATCTAATGGTAGTGATAATGATCATGCACATTTCCCCTCCTTATCCAGAAATTATACCACTAACTCCAGTAGTGCAGCTTTTTCTTCCAATTCCTCCACTCCGGTAACAAACCAGTCTGTTGTTGCACCTATGGATCCTTCCATACCCATCATTGGTCCAACAGAAGCTATGGGATTAAGAATTAACAATATATCTGATTTTGTATTAAATACCAACCACATTTCTGTGTTAAATAAAGGTCTTTCTTTTGTACCCGTCCCGTCAGTTGATAAATTTGAATGGACAAAGGATATCCATTTATTTGTCCGTAAATTGGCATTGCATAAAATGTTTAAAATTAAAGATGAACAGCGAGCAAAAAATTTGGGTCTTGAAGTTACTGACTTTCCGTGCCTAGCAATTCTAACTGATTTATTGGCGGAGCAAGAGTCCTCTTCTGGTCTTACCGATCTTCGACCTAAGAGCCGTTTTACCCCTAATTTCAAAGAATTTGGCAATTTAGAGTTATTCTGTAAATTGGTGTGCACAGTAGTTGACAATATCGATATCCCTAAAGTACTATCATCGGTTACTGATAATCTCACTATACTGGAGCGAACAGCCTTAAAAGAGCTTGAGACTGAAAAATCAATTGTAATTAAGCAGTCTGATAAAGGCGGCAATATAGTGTTAATGACAACTACTTATTATGAAAAAATGGTTTACACTATTTTGGAGGATACCAATACCTATATGAGGTTATCAAAAGACCCCACTAATAACTTTTTAGTGACCCTTGCAGAATTGGTAGGAGGTGGTTTTGATTCAGGTCTAATCACTAGATCAGAACGTGACTTTTTGGTACCCAAAGCACCTACAATAGCCACTTTTTACGGCATTCCAAAAACACATAAAAATCTGCACGAACCCCCTGGACATCCCATAGTGTCTGGTAATGATTGTCTTACTCAAAATGCAAGCATATATCTAGACAAAATATTAAGAAAATATGTCACCGTCTTGCCCTCGTATTTTAGGGATACTAAACAAACCTTACAGATAATAGAAAATTTTGAGGTCAACGACCAAACTCTGCTTTGCAGTCTTGATGTAGAATCTCTATATTCATGCATTCCACATGAATTAGGTTTGGAACATGTCAAAATATACCTAGACAGAGACGTCTCTATGGGGGTCGCTATGAGATCTTTTTTGGTTGCCTTGTTACGATTCGTTTTAACTCATAATTATTTCATTTTCAAGGGTCAATTCTTTCACCAACTGCGAGGCACTAAATGGGCTCCTCAGTAGCACCATCATACGCCAATCTATTTTTGGGAGTATGGGAAGAGAAGTGCAGACAAAATATAGATTTAGCCTTTTACTTTGAAAAGATTGATCTATGGGCACGATAAATTGACGATATATAAATTTTTTGGAAGGGCACAAGGGAGGAGTTTATTGAGTTTGTCACAGTTTTGAACAACAATGAGTTTAATTTGAAATTTACATATGAGATCCAATTGTCCAGCATTTCAATTCTGGACATCAAAATCTCAAAAACTGAACAAGGACATCTATCTTCTACTCTTTACAAAAAAGAGACGGCCACCAATAACCTCCTACATTGGAAGAGTTTTCACCCATACCCCCAAAAGAAAGGTATCCCTACCGGTCAGTATCTGAGACTGAGAAGACTTTGCTTTTCTGACGATGAGTTCAGGCTGAAAGCTAACATCCTGAGAAAAGACTTTCGAGAGAAAGGTTATCCTAATAAACTCCTTAAGAGATCTTATCAACGGGCTATACAGACGTATATGATCGAGAGACTGATAAAGATCAATTTATAAGATGTATAGGTACTTTCGATAGAGGATGGTATCAAATTTACGAAATCTTGAACCGTTTTCAGCCTCTTTTGACTATTGATCCTCATTTCCAAGAAGTATTACCACCAAGGGCGTCGATTACAGCAAGGCGCAGTCAAAATTTGAGAGATAGGCTTGTTCACAGTCATTATTCTAATCCATCAGTACAATCATCACCCACATGGTTATCCGTCAACGTGAGAGGCACATATCAATGTGGACATTGTGTGGCTTGTAAACATATTCTAAAACAATCCAAAAAGATCGCTGATTCTTCTAAAACACGAGACTATGTTATTAAGACTTTTTTTAATTGCAATTCAGCAGGCTTAGTCTATCTAGCTTTATGTGAATGTGGAAAGATGTATGTTGGCAAAACCTTCCGTCCCTTCAAAAGAAGGATCATGGAACATATACATTCCATTCGTCGCACCCAAGAAACACCCATCTCACGTCATCTGTCACAGCACCATAATAATAATGTCAAAGTTTTGAAATTCTGTGGTTTAGAGATGGTCTCTCCTTCTCCAAGAAAAGGAGATTTTGATCGTAAATTAAGACAAAGAGAATGCCGATGGATATATAAGTTACAGACTTTAGCCCCAAAAGGACTGAATAAAGGCTTTTCCTATACTCCCTTCTTGTAATAAATTTAATATAGGGTATCCTTTTGGCTATAGCTTGGGCGTTTTACATCCAGTGGCCCAACATCGTCACTCTAGCTTGCTGCCTCTAAACAAAGATCCATTTTGGTCTCTGGAGATCTTTGCAAGGTTTCGAGTATTTATTAGGACAGCTTTCATGATTACATAAGCTTTTTATCACTTAATTTTCTTCGTTTTTGGTTTCCAAGTTATGAATCTTTTGTCGTTATTAACATCATGCGTTAAGCAAGTGACCACAAGCTTTAATATGGGTATAGATACACTATCACGTACAGACTTCTTCTCCAGTGGTTGCTCTGTTCCACTATCTCAATTTTTTCGTATACCATCATATTAGCCTAGAATGTTGAATATACTGGTTATTGGCTATTCTTGGACGTGTGTATTGGTACTTTTTAGGTGGAAGTGTATCATGAGGTATTTTATTCACAGTTCAGGTTTATTTGTGATTCATGAGTACATGAGTTCATTTTCTCTCTAATCCGGGAGCATTGAGCAGTTTTTCTATCTTATTCTATACAGCATTTAATGGTGTTAACCACGATCTGTTATACATTCATCTATATATATTGTTTTGAATATCAACATGCCTCTGTATGACTTTCAGTACCCTGTCCATTGTTCAATTTGGTCCGTGAATATTTACTCTCCATTGGTGGAAATATATCACGTGGCATTTCATTCATCGGATTGGGTATTCTACAACCTATCAGTGTTCATTGACCCGTGTGTGGGTTGCAACTGTAGCTGAGCGGCATCCGATACACGCTTTATATATCGTACCACCTATTCACCAGTTTTTGGTCCATCTTTTAGCACTATCTAGTGGTTTAGTACCTGATTAAATACAGCCATTATTTTACATATTCTATCGTGTGTTGGTACATTTTCAGCGATTTTTTTCGTCTTTTTTTGCTGATCTCTGTTTATGTTTCCCTTCGGGTCACCCATTGGCTCCTTGACGACATGTGACCAAACTATCACGAGTAGATACGGTTAATCCTGGATCATCCTATTTGTCTTCATCATCTGCAGACACTTTTTCCATGTGACACATCTCATCAATTACTAGTAACACCAACACGGTTTTCAGACATACTATGATGTATAGTTTTTTGGTTTTTAATGGTTGTTCCGTCCCATTATTCCAATTTTCAGCATATCGTCACATAGATCTAGAATGTTTAATAAACTGGTCATTGGTCAATTTTTGCTGTGTTCATTGGCACCTCATTGGTGGAAATGCGTCATATGGTATTTCATTCACCGTATTGGTCCATTTTTTGACTTATGAGCATAATACGTTTTTAATAAAATTTTGGTTATACTCTGTATTATCTGAGAGCATTAAGTGGCCTTTTCCATCTAACTCTATATAGTATTCAAGGTCATTAATCATGAGTTACTAAATACATATCTACATAAATTTTGTTTAATCAATATGCCTGTGTATGATACACAGTACTTTGTCCTCTGCTCTATCTGGTCCGTGAATACTCACTCTCCATTCCGAGGTAGCACATCACATGGTACCTCTCTCATGGGATTGGGTATCTCGCTACCTATCACTGCAGTTTGTTCCCTGTGTGGGACGTATTTTTCACTGCAGTTGAACAGTGCTCGATATGCGCTTGATATATGGCACAATCCAGTTACCAGTTCTGGTCAATCTTTAGGTATTAATCAGGGATCCAATATGTGACCATATAGGGCTATTATTTCCAATATTTCATTATCATGACATTTTCAGTGATTTTTTTTCAGCTCTCGCTGATTTTTGTTTATATATTTCTTTGGACTACCTATTGGTCCTTCGATGACATGTGACCAAACTAGCACCAGTAGATGTGGTTAATTCTCGATTACCTTGATTTGTCTTCATCACCTGCAGACACTTTTTTCCTCATGTGATACATCCCATCAATTACTTACGTTCTTTTTCATTGGTTAATCAACCTAATTGAATACTTTTTAAGGAGGGAGATCAATACCTATTACAAGCTATTCTAATTTTCGCTCCAGATGAAGCCGGTTGTCTCCGGCGAAACATATGTCGAGCTGAGTTTGTCATTCGCTTGGTTTTAATGCTGTTTGTCTTATAAGCACTAGTGAGGGTCAGAGCAGAATCTGATTAAGCGTTAGGGACAGCATCTAATTATTGAGATTGTTCAATTGTGGACATACATTTCACAAATTATTCTGCATACTGCATGTGCATTTTGCCTTTAGGAATTTGTTCCTAGGCTTGGCCGCTGAATTTCTCAGTTTTTTGTGATACATAGTCACGTTGTTGGAGGTCATACCTCAATATTGCAGACTATATTGTTTAACTGCCCCTCAGCATATCTCTCAATATCCCTCACTAGGCTTTTGTTTACATGTTGGTTTTAGTTGGTACTCGTTACTGTCTTGTCATTTATTAAAGGCATTATGCCATTGTGTTTTCTTGCCGCCCCCTGTTCTAACTGTGGTTGACCCTTCTGGGTTGGCACGCCGTTAATTTTATCTGCAGTTGATTAGTAGCAGCTAGTGATGAGTATGAGTTATGGAACGACTAAATTACCCCCATTGACTATACAGTACTGTTGGGTTGTGGATTGCGTGAATTATAGTTCCCATCTCTTTCTCCACTCTGTCTATTGTATGGTAATTTTGGGGAGCACCACAAAATGCCTAGTAATGGCCATAATCAAACAACATGGAAGGACATTGTGTATGAGATACGACTTTCTACTATAGTCCTATTATCCTTTTACAATACTTTAGTGCTTCGGTCCACTAATTAATTGGATATTTAAAAGATTATGTTAGCAACCCATATGGTGGAAACAGTGGCCGTACATCGCCAGTTGGAAACTAGGCTTAATTTGTTAAAGGGAATCTCGGCAACAACGCTTCTGAATTGCTCTTAGGCATAGTTCTATGTGTATATGGTCTATACTAGTCTCAGCTTCACTCCACATGAGAGTGAGAAATTACAGTACCATGGTATTACGAATATATGTAAAGTAATTCTTCTCATTATACATGGCTATATGAGTAACCATCTATTATTTGCACTTTATGAATATTTTTTTCTTCACTGTAAATTTTTTCTTTTATTCGTCTCTACCTTATCAATAAAGTTTATACATCTTTACCCATGGAGTGCATGGATTTATATTACTGATAATTGCGGCTATTTCAATTTGACTGATATATGTCCAAGGCACATCTGCTAATACGAATTTCAGCAGCACTCTGTGAATGGGCAACCCTTGATTGTCACCATGCTCTCATGGCAGCCTTCCAGCATGGCGCATGCTCACTGGTGATATCTATGCTGCCTTTTTCCGACCATGGGTAGCACTGGTGATTCATGCTTCCCACATCCTCTTCCTACCTCCTTCCTGGAAACTGATCTAATGTGTAATTATACTTATGCCAGTTTATACTTACAAACAAATCAGTGCTTGCATTAAGCTCGCCATTGGGCTAGCGTATATTGGAATTATTTTCTAAACAATTAAGATATTCTTGGCACTTGCTAGTACATATCACTTAAGCAGGGATCTCCATCCTTGGCCCTCCAGGTGTTTTTTGCGTAATATCTGTTTATTCAACCACGGGTAGTATCAGCATACATGTCTACATTTTACATAGGAAGGCAGGAGCCAAGATACATGAACAGAATCATTCAATCAGCATGGATCCGTAAGCTTGGATCGATGAGTCGCGGAGCCAGGTGTTTTTTGAACTGCGTTTCCTATGATGCTCAGTCAAAATAATGAGTGGCTAAGCATTGTGGTATGTGTAGTTCCAAAGCATCTGAAGGGCCAAGGTTGCTGCTGACCTCTAGCTTATAGAATAGATAATGGGACACTATAGCCCCCTTCTGCAATCAATGTCCAACACATATTGCGTAACTTTTTTGTGTCCTTTTTCATATATCAATGATTAAAACGTGGTTAATTATTTTACGTATATGCTTTATTTACTTTAGCTTAATATGTATTGTTGCCTCTGCTTTGTGCCAATTGGTGTTTATTTATTTGCAGCAATAACAATGTCGATATTCATTGTACAATTCAACATATAATATGTGTTCTTTCTCAATGTGCTAGGTCTTTTTTAGTTCTTTCTATTTCCTCTAAGTTGGGACTTTCCAGAAGCGAAAGGGAAAATATAGAGCAGGCTTCAGAGGGAATGTCCCAAACTGCTCTCCTCCCAGGAGGCGATATAAAAACACACGCACACATGGTTCATGCAGACAATTCTGCAGAAAAATCACCATGGGGTTGTGTGTGAGCTCAGAGGCACAAGGTGGTAAGTATTATACTGTTATCAATCAGGCTGCAGGAATGTGTTAACCCTTTACTGGCTAAGGATATGGCCATTATTATAAAAATCTAATAAATATGGTTATGAAAGAAGCAGCGCCTATAGGGGAAAGACAAAGAGATGTCAGGGTAGAAGACAGATGGGTTTATTCATAGAACGTAGAGCTGCAGTTAAAAAACCCCAAAAAAGCAAAAATCCCTAGATGTGCAATATTAACCGATGTGTTGTTGTAGCTGAAATTTTGCAGTTCTGTTTGATAACAGATGAGGATCACTGTATAAAGAATAAACACTCCTCTGGAAATCATAATAATAAATAAGTCCCCTAATCCATTTTTCAGTATAGATTTAGTCTGTAATACTTAATTCTTGTAATATCTAGACTTTGAAATGCCGAGCATTATTGATGTCAGGCTACATGTCATCTGCTGTTTACATATCTACCATTAATAAACAAATGCTGTCATGAATGGGCATATACATCAATCAGTAGTAAAAAATGTTTTTATGTAAAGTCAGTAATTGTCGTGTAATTAGAGTTGCTGGTATCATTTTTCACAGAATCTTATTATTTAAAAATAGATTTTTAACTGTATACATTGTATGAAAATAATACTTGCATTGTTGCTTTACAAATGAGGGTGCCATGGTTACACAGTGTGTGAGAATACATATTTAAATTGCATTACTAGCATGTGTGCCTAGTCTTGTAGAGGTTATATTACTGTACACAACAGTGTATGTATAGTAAGTGTAGTAGTTAAATGTTAAATGTGTATTGGTGAAACACAAAGGCGTCCACCAGACATGTGACATACAGTAGTTGTACTGTATTTGTATCTTTAGTAATACACAAAGCGATACACTAACATGGAAATGAAGCATTTTTAGCATTTTGTATTACAATGGGTGATACTACAGTAAATGCAGTAGTTAGAGTTTGCATGTTTATGGTTGTAGCAAAAACAATAATTGCTAACATACAGTGTGTTTATTACATAATTAATTGTAACAAACATGTTTAGCAAATTACAGGTTCTTAGAGTTCAGGAAGGAACAGAAAGTGCAGTAGTTAAACAGTACATTGATCTGAAATGAATGTATTAATAGTAAGAATATTTAATACTGTTTAGTTGCAGGTGCAGTAAGTGCAGTAGCATGTCTGTTTATTTACACATTAACATTTTTCAGGATACATTTCAGAGGAAGGTATCTGTAAGTCCAGTACACTTACACTACAGTACATAGTGTATTTATCACCAATTGATATATTACTTGTAAGAATATTTATCACTGTAAGCACCGTATCTATACTATCAGGGCTATTCAGAGAGAGGTGAAAACCTTGAGAATGACTGGAGAATTGAAAATTCTAGGTCAAAATAGTCAAACCAGAAAAATTCTCCCATTTATCTCACTTTCCAAATCAGCTATTTGGTCTAGATTGTTCATTCTCCTGCCAATTCAAGTTTTTCACCTCTCTCTGAATAGCCCTGATTGTGCGCACACTTTATAGAACTGTAACAGGTACACTATATTCCTGCAGTTTGACAGCCATGTTCTAAAGGTTACTTTCCAAGTTACTTTTCAGAGGGGTAAAGTGCAGTAGTTGCAAACTGTGCATGAGGATTTCATTAATGCTAACAGACATTACAATAGGGTGTAAGCAGGGGTATATTCTTGTATAGACAAACTAGACTGGGACCTAAGGCAGCAGATATGTTTTCCTATCAGCCGCTCTTTTTGAGCTCCATTATATTCCGGAGGCATATAATATAGCTACAAATCAATAAATCTCCCAGCAATAACTCTGTAAACCATAATAAATCATGTTAGAGATCACACATTTTAGATAAGATTTGTTCTAAATTACATTTTTATTGACACACGTGGCATTCATAGATTGTGAATATTTGTTTTAAAATTGAACGTTAACATCTAATTATTTGATATTGGGCGGGAGCTGCAGAATGTGAAGTGCCAAGGGCAGCACCAAGCCTAGATACACCCTTCATGTTATGAGATACCTGTTGTCCAAGGCTTAAAGTCTGCCGTTAGTTGCCGATGTGAACAGTACAGTTTATGACAGCTCTGATAACACACATAGCATGACACGCACATGCATGGAGATAACGTATTGATCATTATGGTTTCCAAACAATAAGGGAATTATTATATCATACTGAGTACTTTAATAAATAATAGCATTTTGTAATGTTTATCATTAAATGTTGCTTGGCGAAAGTTTTGTTTTAGTCTATTCTGGCCTAAACTGTCAATTCAGTTTATTGGATTACCATATATTTATTACATCTTGGCACAGTAAGAGTTAATCACTCCTCCTGTTTGTTCCTCATTTTATGCCACTTCAAAGAACTAGGTTTGACAGTTGCACAATAACATCTCTTATTTATTTAAGATAGGAAATATATAGGTCAGAAGTATTGCCGGATACGACCTACAACCCCGTAATGTCAATGCTACATGAGGCCTTCACATGCGTGCAGGTAACCCTGCCAGACTGAGTTACCCTCTCAGGGAATGATGTGACTAATAAATCCACTCACATGAGACTTGAATCACATCTCAAAGTCTAAATTATCGCATTCTGCTCCATTAGTCTCTATAACCGGAAATCAGCGTTCCATTTTTCTGTCGAAGCATGGTAACGGTGCCCTGATCTTTCCGTAGTGATCTCATGCTCTCAGGGCAGACATTTAGGAAATAAAATTATTTGGAAATTGCGTTTTAGACATCAATGTCCTTTGTAGACCTTGCAAAACGTTGTACACAGTCACAGGAAACATCTGCCACAGTTTCGGCTCCGCGGCTTAATATCTGGCGCTTTCAGTATGAGTGTACCTAAATCCTCATGCGTTATGTCTGCCTTTTTATACATAGCAATGCACTCATGCTTCACAATCAGAGCAGGATTATGATACAAAGGGGTCCTAGGCAGGTTACATTTACAACCCTTTGTCCCCTGATGAATAAATGTGAATGGGTCTGGAATCCCAGGCCCAGGTGGAGCCAAAAAGACCATCAGGAAAGTTTTTTTTTCTTGAGGTCTTCATGCTGTGACCAAATAGGCCCCTGTCAGAGACAAGACCCTAGGCGGCTGGGGGCTCTCAATGCAGAAAGGCTTTGATACCATTGGATATGTCTGCTTCCCAAAGGTCTCCAAGCCCTGAAACCTGAGTTTATGGATCCTTGAGCTGAGGTTCTGGGCCTATCTAAGGCTAGGGTCAGACGAACGCATTTTTCACGTTGTCCGTGAAAAAGTGCGTTCGAACGAATGGACGTATTTTTTCACGGAATACGCGATAGCGGTCATACCATGAGCATTTTCGTACGTGATTTTGTACGGATCATCAATAAAACCCTTTCTGCGTCTGGACGTTATGTTGGCCGGACGTGTGCAGCGTCTGACGTCTCCCAATCAAGCAAACACGCCGCTATGCGGCCGCAGCGCACTCTGTACGTCAGTAGTAGCGGTTTGACGTTCTCGAAAAAATGTGTTCGTTTGCCACTTGCATTGCGCGGACGAACTTTCGTGCGGCCGTTCGTCGTATGTTCCCCGGTATTGGACGTCATTTGCTGCTAGCACGGCTGTGATTTCGTGCGGCTAAACGCACGTTAAAACTGCTTTTGTCTGACCTTAGCCTTAGCCCTGCATTTGGATGGCTGAATTAGCCCTCCGACACCCCCCACCGCCACCTCAGAGGGTGCAGAGGATGCTCACAGCCGTTTGACCAGTCAGATAAGATTGAGTGTTAACACTGTGTAAAGCAGGGCTGTCAAACCCACAAATGATGCCTACAATTCCCAGAATTCTTTGAAGGCAATAGATGACCAGGAAACCATAGTTTTAGTTCAGAAACATCTGGGGGGGGGGCGTTGTTTGCCAGCCCCGGTGTGGAGTGTCCCTTTAATATTAAAAACCTTAAAGACATTATTTGTGAGACATTTATACATGTACACAGACAGGCATATCTGAAAGGGTGCAGTGGGGAGTAGTTAAACCTCTCTTTCAATTTCTTTATTACTAGAACCATTTCTTAGAACTAGGAGAGGCAGAAGATAAGGCTGTCAGCTGAGCATTTTATTACAGATTTAGCAATAGTAGGATAAGATATCAGAGCACATGTCCCTAGCACGGAAATATTCACTGTGTGGCCAGGTGAAGATGACTTGTTCCAGCATGAAACATATCAGAAGATGAAGATAAGATTTGCAAACATCTACACAAACGCTGAGAAACATTACTATGACAGATGCTATGACTGTTCGTCATTACAAAAAATGTAAAAAAGTGACTTTTTAGTTGTCTGGTTAGGTAGAGAGCAGAATGTAGAATCTAAAAGTAGTGCGAGCTTTATGAATGCCATGTGAATGTCATCAGGTGTAATGGCTCATGTGCAGAACATCTCAAAGTATAGGTATAGGGTGGAGTAGAGGTAACATCACTGCTCTGCATGGAGAGAGTCTGTGGAGACATGGGTTCGATCCCAGCAAGAGCACCTCTCCAGTAAGTGTCCTTGGGCAAGACACCTAACAGTACATACTCGCCACCCAGGACATACTTGAAAACAAGAGAAATCTCAATGTATCCTTCCTGGTAAAATCCTTTCTCAAAAAAAAAGTATTTAATTAAATAAAAAGTAATGGGATTATTCAGTAACCGCTGTTCTAAACTATGGGTATCAATGTGAACAGCTATCCCATTTGAATATTCAAACCTCTGCAGCTTTTTTCATGTCCTTGTCTTGTGGAAAGCCCTGTTCACACTTTACACAATCTCTTGGCCTTAAATCATAACAATTCCCTGAAACGAAAGAAAACGTACCAATGTTGGGCTCTGTTCCACTCAAGCCGGTAGCATGAATAAGTGACCCTATACATGTAGTATCTCCGCTCGTTAATGCTAACGGCTTCCCTGCTCTTCCAGTTAAGATGCAAACCTCTGCTGTGGCTCAACTGTAACAACTGGTTCCTGTAAATTAATGCTTCTTATACTTTGCAGAGGATGTGTTTAATATAAAAGGGAGCCAGAGAATATCGAGCGATTCCAAAGTTGCTCAATATTCTCACTTGCAGCTGTTTTTTTATGGGTTTTTTAAAATATTGGCTTTCAGAAGCTGATGGAAAATAACCCAACACACCATGAAAAGATAGATATAATAAATCTGTACTCACCTCTAGTCCCCTGATGAAGAGGACAGTGCAATCGATGTACTGTTGCTGCAAACACAGAGAACAACAGCTCACAGTGTTCATCCACTGTCCCTATGCAATCCTGTTTAAGTGCATGGTGCCGCTTCCAATATCTGTTAGGGCAGTGGTTCCCAACCGCAGTCCTCAAGTACCCCTAACAGGCCAGATTTCAAGGATCACCTTGGGGAAATGCAGACTGAATCCTGCAATCACTGAGCAGCAAATCATATCAGCTGTGCTGTGTTTCACATATCTGGAAAACCTGACCTGTTAGGGGATCCCGAAGGACAGGGTTGAGAAACACTGTGTTAGAGGCTCACTCAGAATAGGACCAGCAACAGGAAGCCACTAACAGTTAACTGATAGATTCATTGTGAGGGATTAACGGCTCCCTGTTGCCAGTTCGAAGTAAGGATTCTCTGCAAGGTGAATAAACCCAACAGAGTAATTGAAACAAAACCATGAAAGCTGACATAGGGTTCCTGTCATGATATTCTACTTGTGGTAAGATGCCAATAAAGTAATAATCTATTCATTATGAAAAAAATCTCATTTTAAATATGTTGTTTGTGTTGTGTCTTCTTAGGAATCAGCTTCCACGCAGCTGTCAGGGGCCAACACATAGCTTTTGGACCCTGCAACCATCATGTAGAACGTATCCAAAGCTTCCACAATGGGTTGCTCTTCTCAGACAGGCCATTGCATCCAAAGGAAAAACTCTGGGTTAGAATTGCACTGGATGAGGTTCGCTGGTATGGAGGACTACGACTAGGATTCACCTCTGTGGACCCCAACTCATTGAACCCAAGGACACTACCGCCATTCGCGTGCCCTGACCTTGCTAAGATGGAGGGTTTCTGGGCTGCATGCATCCCAGAAGAACTGTGCCAAGTCGGAAGTCTAATGTCCTTTTGGGTGAACAGAAAGGGACAAGCTTTCTGCCAGGGAGAGAATGACAGACAGCCAAGAAAAATTCTGAAAGGCATTAGCAGAAAAGTACCACTTTGGGCCATCGTGGATGTATATGGCCGAACCAAAGCTATCCAGTTGCTAGGTAAGTGTTCTTTATAGAAAGGTCATAAATCAAAAATGGCACTTCTCTCATAGTTACATAGGCTGAAAGAAGACATGCGTCCATCGGGTTCAGCCACTCACACATCACCTACTGCTGTTGATCCAAAAGAAGGCAAAAAACCCAGTCTGAAGCGCTCGCCAATATGCAACACACTGGGAAAAAATTCCTTCTTGACCCCAGAATGGCAGTCAGATTTCTCCTTGGATCAAGAAGCTTTTACCCACATATTAAATATTATGACCCTTAATATTCTGTGTCTGCGGGAAGTCATCCAGTCATTTTTTAAAAGTCTGTACAGTCTCTGACCCAACCACCTCAACAGGCAGAGAATTCCACAGCTTGATTGTTCTCACAGTAAAATAACCCTTCCTATGCTTTGGGCTGAATTTCCTTTTGTCCATTCTAAATGGGTGACCTCATGTTCTGTGTATAGTCCTGTGTATAGTCCTATTAATGAATAGGTTTCCACACACAATGGTTTATAATGGCCCCGTATATATATATATAAGGTTATCAGATCCCCTCTAAGGCGCCGTTTCTCTAAACTAAACAGGTTTAACCTTGTTAGTCTTTCCTCATAACTTAAACCTTCCAGTCCCCTTATTAATTTAGTCGCCCGTCTCTCTCATGTTGGAAGTTTTGAATATGTTATGAAGCAATATATTTTAATTTTCGGTTACCAAATTTAACCCCTTATGGACCAAGGGTCTTTAAAGTCAATGCATTTATGACGGAACAGTTCCGTCATTGGTCCTTAAGGGACCAATGTAAATTGTGAATCAATTGTGAACTATGTAATTGTGAATCAAACATGCGCGTATTGTTCATACTTTGCTGGTGGATGATAGGTTACATTCCAAAGAAGGGAGGAATCGTAAATTGTAGCAGGTGTACAGGTCTATGACGGACTTTGATATATAATCTATTATTATTTAACAAATGGAGACAATGTTTTACAATGGGACATTGCGTCAGAATTAGACAGCTTGGTTGGCTGTTATAACAACCATAATACCTGTTCATTATCTTCTAAACCTTAGACTCATTGTGTTGATTACTGGTAAGGTGCACTTGTTAGTTCAAGGTAAATGAAAAAAATCTAGTTGTACTGCCTTATAATAGCTTTTAGGTACCAAACTGAAGAAAAAAAAATTAAAATGAGAAATCATGGTATATATGACAGCTTTGAGAGAAACTCTTGTTTCTGTTTCCCGTCCCTCTGTATGAATGCACCAAAACTAGTATTTCAGGTTTTAATATATAACAAGGGGCCCTATTCAAAGGTTGGTGTAAACGTAACCAGGTCTGTTGTAAAATTAATAAGCTCATAGAGTACAATGGCTCTGGTAAGTTTACAACAGCTATGGTTAAGATAACAGCAACCTAGGAATAGGTTCCAATGTTTACTACCTACTGAAAACATCTGAAATGTCGATAAGGGATAATGGTACTTACTCTACCATCTGGCATTCATGAAAAAAGTGTATATACCACATTATATTTGGACCAACGTTTGATGGTTGATCCCTTTTGCTATTTGGGTAGTCGACCCATTTTTATGGGAAACTCATCAAGCGACATCATATCTGAAAACAACCAGCTGTAAACATAGAAACATAGAAACATAGAAACATAGAAAAATGTCGGCAGATAAGAACCTTTCGGCCCATCTAGTCTGCCCAATTACATGGATACTTTACCTGGATTTATCTTTTGTTTAGGATAGCCTTATGCCTATCCCATGCCTGCTTAAATTCAATCACTGTTTTGGCCTCTACCACTTCTACTGGAAGGCTGTTCCATGTATCACACCCTCTCAGTAAAATAATGCTTCCTGATGTTACTTTTAACCTTTGCCCCTCTAATCTAAGACTATGTCCTCTTGTTTTGCTACTTTGTTTCCTTTTAAATATACTCCCTTCCTCTACCTTGTGGATTCCCTTTACGTATTTAAATGTTTCTATCATATCTCCTCTGTCTCGTCTTTTTTCCAAGCTGTACATGTTAAGATCATTAACATTAAAGGCCAATGTTTTGGCAGTATTTGCCCACAGACAGTCCCTATCTACCTAGGTTCAATACCTGAGTCAAGAACATCAAGAGGGACTATAAGCAGGTAGAATAATGCTCCGATAATATTGCATATACCTTTGACGCATGAGAACTTACTAAAAAAATAGGATCACAAAATAAGTGAGAAAGAAACTATTTTAAGCTTATACCTCTTCTACAGAAAATTATTTTAGTCTCCATGCAGACAAATACCTTGAAGAACTTTCCTGTATCAACTTATGTCTATTTTTCTCTTACAGAGTCAAGCAGAGGGAAGCAGCCATGCCCATGCAATTGTCTGCCAAACAAAGGTCAGTTGCTTCATCTCACGTTTAATTAACCCACAGTTTATGATTCACATAACACAGCAAACCAAAACTACATGTCCCTGTAAAACTTTAAACATCATCATCCTGGACTACACCCTCTTCTTTATCACTGTCTCTCGGAGGTGGCTATTAGGGATGCTTTTTACACATTCCAAAGGGTTAAACATCACTGTTGTCACCCTGGTATATGCAATTTAAACTCTGTTGGCAATACTTCACTTACAGGGTTATTCAGAGAGAGGTGAAAACCAGGAGAATTGTCAGGAGAATAGAACAATCAAGACCAAATAGCCGATTTGGAAAGTGACATAAATGGGAGAATTTTTCTGGTTTGGCTATTTTGACCAAGAATTTTCACTTCTCCAGTTATTCTCCTGAATTCACATTTCTTTGAATAGACCTGCTAGTTTAACATTTCCTCATTATTCGTCCTGGCCCATTAGTTGTTTGGTGGCACTGCCAGGTTGTACACCAGGCACCCACAGAGATTCTTAATAAAGCTGTAATGTGATAAAGATGTGACTTTAAAAGCTTAAAATATGCGTATTCAACTTTTTAAGTTGTGAAACCATCTTGGACGGTTATACTTTGGTTACTTATGTTAATTTTTTTTTTCATTTCCTCTAGTATCACAAACCCAAACCTCTGAACTTAGCCCCGGATGTAAAAAACCCAGAGGATCGTCATACAGCTCCTCTTTTGGTCCAGAGAATCCTGTCATCTTTTCCATTTCTAAACCCATTGACAGTCGAATATTTCTGGACGGTGATCCCACATGTGTGATTTGCATGGACAGACCGACAGACGCCATGTTAACGCACTGCCAGCACCGCTCCTTCTGCATGAACTGCGCTTTAAAGCTCTACAGGCAAAATGCCAACTGTCCATTATGCCGGCAGAAAATATTTTGCATTCAAAGGACAACCAATATCTATGGTCTAACATCCAACTCAGCCTTTTCCTTTGCCAATAAGGTTTCTTCTAATTTAAAGAGCTCAAAAACATTAAGAAAGCAAAAAACTGTGTGTGGAAAACAGGAAAAATCAGACCCCAGGTGCATCTCAGCTGGAAAGCACAAAACATATCTGAACGTTTCCTTGGAGCCAGTGTACAAACAGGAAAGCTATATATAATAGAAGATATAAATCCATAAATTTGCAGTCTGTGCACTTTTTGGGACTAAATTAGGATGTAATCCTTCACTTGGATAAGGCAGAAATTTTAAATGATTATTTTTCTTCAGTATTTATCCCTATTATCTCCTATAACAGGAGACATGCAATTCATTAATAAAAACTTACTAATACAAAGTGACTGGTTGACTCAGGACAAGGTTTTGCAGAAATTAAACAATGTGAATGTGAATAAAGCCCCAGGGCCAGATGGAATTCACCCGCGAGTACTGAGAGAGCTATGTGTTGAAATATGTAAACCTCTGTTCTTAATCTTTCAAGATTCTTTTCTTTCGGGAATAGTACCAGAGGATTGGAGAAAAGCTGACGTCGTCCCTATATTTAAGAAAGGTTTAAAATTTGTGCCTGGGAATTATAGACCTGTGAGCTTAACATCTGTGGCTGGGAAAGTATTCGAGGGGTTACTAAGGGATAATATTCAGGAATTTATTGGGAGGTATAATGTTATTGGCAAAAATCAGCATGGTTTCATGAAACACAGATCATGTCAGACTAACCTAATTACGTTCTTGAGGAAGTAAGTAGAAGTATAGATCAGGGGGTCGCAGTGGATGTGATTTACTTAGATTTTGCCAAAGCTTTCGACACAGTTCCACACAAAAGGTTACTATTTAAATTAAGAAAAATTGGTCTAGATGAAAATACTTGTTCTTGGATAGAAAATTGGCTAAAAAATAGGGTACAGAGAGTGGTCATAAATGGTACATTTTCAAGATGGACACCAGTGGTAAGCGGTGTCCTCAGGGGTCTGTTATAGGACCAATACTATTCAATTTATTTATAATGACCTTGAGATAGGCATTGAAAGTCATGTATCAGTGTTTGCAGATGACACAAAACTAGGAAAAGTAATACAATGTGAGCAGGATGTTACTTCGCTGCAGAGGGATTTAGATAGATTGGGGGACTGGGCACTTAAATGGCAGATGAAATTTAATGTAGATAAATGCAAAGTTATGCACTTTGGAGTGAAGAACACACAAGTAATTTATACCCTAAATGGTACGGAGTTAGGGAAATCCAAGCAGGAGAAGGATTTGGGAATAATCATAGACTTCAAACTAAGTAACAATGTGCAATGTCAAACAGCAGCCGCCAAGGCAAGCAAAGTATTGGCATGCATTAAAAGGGGAGTTCACTCACGGGATGAAAACATAATTTTGCCTTTGTATAAATCAATGGTCAGGCCGCACCTTGAATATGCCGTGCAATTTTGGGCACCGGTCTTAAAAATAGATATTATAGCGTTAGAAAAAGTGCAGAGACGGGCAACTAAATTAATAAGGGGAATTGAAGGGTTAAGTTATGAGACAAGATTAACAAGCTTAAACCTGTTTAGTTTAGAGAACGGCGCCTTAGAGGGATCTGATAACCTTATATAAATATATACGGGGCCATTATCAACCATTGTCTGATAACCTATTCATTAACAGGACTATACATAGGACAAGGGGTCATCCATTTAGACTGGAAGAAAGAATATTTAGCTTAAAGCATAGGAAGGGTTATTTTACGGTGAGAACAATAAAGCTGTGGAATTCTCTGCCTGTTGAGGTGGTTGGGTCAGAGTCTGTACAGACTTTTAAAAAACGACTAGATGACTTCCTGCAGACACAGAATATTAAGGGTTATAATATTTAATATGTGGGTAAAAGCTTCTTGATCAAGGAGAAATCTGACTGCCATTCTGGGGTCAAGAAGGATTTTTTTCCCAGTATGTTGCATATTGGCAAGCATTTCAGACTGGGTTTTTTGCCTTCTTTTGGATCAACAGCAGTAGGTTATGTGGGAGAGGCTGAACCCGATGGACGCATGTCTTTTTTCAGCCTATATAACTATGTGACTATGTGACTAGGAATACCCTATTAAACTTTCGTCCAAATCATTCAACTACAACCGCCCTTTTAAAAGTCTGCAATGATATCCAAGCTGGCATGGAACAAGGAAACCTAACTGGAGCCATCTTCCTGGATTTTGCCAAGGCCTTTTACACAGTAGACCAGACCATGACATCCTATTACAAAAACTAATAACTCGGTATTGGAGATCGCACACTAACCTGGTTTCAATTGTATGTATCTGATCGGTCGCAATATGTGTCCATTTCTGACAGCACTTCCCTCCCCCTCCAGTCACATGCGGTGTACCCCAAGGCTCGATAATTGGACCCTGCTATTCACAATATTCATAAATGATCTGCCCAACGTCTGCAAAGCCTCACTGTACACATGTACGCAGACGACATTGTAATCTATACCAGCCAACCAAATCTCTCACCCAGCAGGGAGGCCGTACTTCAAGAACAATTCACAGACGTAGAAAAGTGGGTCAGAGATAACAAACTTTTTCTAAATACTGACAAAACAGTTACGATGCTCTTTGGAACAAAACCTAAACTACATAAATTGCAATCGCCCCATCTATGTGTCAAGACAAGATCAAATGGTATGTGGTTAGACCCAAATCTATCCTTTTGGCCCCCATATCAAAAAACTCTCATCTAAACTCTACCCCAAACTAGGTGCACTCACTGTACAGAAACAAATCCTGACTGAGCCCCGCAGTAAGAAAGCAGATTGTACAACAAATGCTTATGCTGGCTATTGAATATGGAGATGTAGTGTATGCAGCTGCCCCGGTCCTGAACAGTGTGAGTCCGTTTTGAAGGGGAGGCGGCTGCGTGCAGGCGCAGGTCACGTGGTCCGGCTAATCAGGTGGTACTGAGTCTCTGTACCACCTGACTGGCCGGACCGCGTGACCTGCGCACGCACGCACACAGCCGCCTCCCCTTCAACACGGACTCTCACGCTGTTCAGGACCGGGCAGGCACTCCCGCTGCACGGCATCTGGGCCCCAACCCCTGCTGGATCCGGAGCTGGGGCAATATCCATGTGCGAGCTGGCTGCCGCTGGGGCAATATCCAGGTGAGAGCTGGCTGGGGCAATATCCATGTGTGAGCTGTGGCAATATCCATGTGTGAGCTGGGGCAATATCCATGTGTTAGCTGGGGCAATATCCATGTGAGAGCTGGGGCAATATCCATGTGTGAGCTGGGGCAATATCCATGTGAGAGCTGGCTGGGGCAATATCCAGGTGAGAGCTGGCTGGGGCAATATCCATGTGTGAGCTGGGGCAATATCCATGTGAGAGCTGGCTGGGGCAATATCCATGTGTGAGCTGGGGCAATATCCATGTGAGAGCTGGGGCAATATCCAGGTGAGAGCTGGCTGGGGCAATATCCAGGTGAGAGCTGGCTGGGGCAATATCCATGTAAGAGCTGGCTGGGGCAATATCCAGATGAGAGCTGGCTGGGGCAATGTCCAGGTGAGAGCTGGCTGGGGCAATATCCAGGTGAGAGCTGGCTGGGGCAATATCCATGTGAGAGCTGGCTGGAGCAATATCCATGTGAGAGCTGGCTGGGGCAATATCCATGTGAGAGCTGGCTGGGGCAATATCCATGTGAGAGCTGGCTGGGGCAATATCCATGTGAGAGCTGGCTGGGGCAATCTACATGTGAGCTGGGTGCATTCTGTGTATATGTATCTGGGGGGATATATACTTGTGAGCTGGGGGCATTTTTATATGAGGTCTGTTCTTATTGGAAAGCGTTCACATGACATAAAATAAATGTGTTGGTATTCGGTATCGGTGAGTACTTTTAAAAAATATCGTTACTCGTACTCAGTGTTAAAAAAAAGTGGTATCGGTGCATCCCTAGTTTTCATTCGTATTTTGTTTAATCACCTGCAATAGTGATTCAAAGGCAAGTGTGGTGTTTGTTTATGCTGGAATAAAAAGACCTTTAATTTTCACAACTTCAAGTCTGCGGCTGTTTATACCCTAGATAGAATATCATGTTGTTTGGCTGGAACCAAGTTTCCCGAGTGGTTGTTGTATCACAGTTAAGGGTTCAATGCCCTAATGGTGGAAGGAATCAGGGCATGATAACGTGTCCACAGGTTGGGGGGGGGGGCGCCACAATTCTTGGCTGGCCCCGGGCTGACAACCCACGCTACGCCACTGGTGGGGTGTATTAGTGAGTCAGGTGGTCGGCGTCCCTAAAATAGAAATTCACATACAGTACATTGCAGATGCAGGAGTCAGTGCAGAGTCAGCTGGTAAATACAGCTTGTTTAGATCAGGAGGAAATAAATTCTGCAAGCTCTTCTTTTGAATGAGCACAAAGGTAAAAAAAAAAAAAAAAAAGAGTGTGTGTACATTTTCTTAATTTACAATCAAATGGTTCATATTGTGAAGAGTTATGGGTTGACTGGGTGTCCGCATGTGCCTATGGTGGCCCGAGTGTCCTTTTAATGCTGCACAGGGCAAATAATATACAGGTCTAAGCGTAGCAGACAAAATAAAACAGACCCAACTGCCGATATTTAGAGCCTGATTCCAACCTAGCAATTAACCCAGAGATCACAGGTTCTGACTCCCAAGATGTTGATGGAGTACATTTCTCAGAATTCTTCGAATGCACCAGATGACCAGGGAATCATGGGAGATGTAGTTAAGAAACATCTGGGGAGGCCAGAGTTCAATATGCCTGTGTTACGCTAACGGCTTCAGTCATTATACATAACAGTGTTCTGCTGGCAAGCCAAGTGTTCAAATTAACCAAACTGGGGGGCGTAGCCGGCCGAGCAGGGGAGCAGACGTGCTTTGAGTGTGCTCCGCCAGATCCTGCAGAGAACGGGGAGTTCTGTCTGGATTTTCCAGTGGATTCCCACATTGGAGTGCCCCTGGGAGGCTGGCCATCGGGTGGCAGGCTCCGGAGCTCGTTTGGCCCCCCCTGGAGCCGAGCAGAGAGATAGGCCTTCGTTCCCTGCCTGGTGCGGCCTGTCGGTGGCCATTTTGAGGCCTAATTTGCGACATGCTAATAAACACTGCTCACTGTTTAAAACTTTGCAGCTAACTCAATTAATCTCCTCCCCCACTCGCATTAATATGAAAAGCCCTAACCATACCTTGCTGGACTGGATTCTCTCCTCATCTCCTGATCGAATACAGGAGGCAGGTGTTCTCGCTAATAGCTTTAGTGACCATTGTCTAGTGTACTGCGTGCGCAAAATAAAGGCCATGAAATCTCCCCCAAAGGTAATAACCACCAGGTCTTTCAAGAATTTATTCTTGAATCCTTCCTAAGTGATCTCAAACAGCTCCCCTGGTACAGACTAAACCTAATCCCAGACCTAGACTGTGCAATTGAATACTTTCAGTCTGAGCTCCTGCAAGTCTGAATTCCCATGCCCGCTGCGTAAAGTGCGAGTAAAAGGGACCCATCTCCCCTGGGTTACAGTTGATCTACACTAATGTACCATCTTAGAGATTCACTGTGTGGTCAAATTTCAAGAGTACTGGTTCCATGAACGATCACTGCGAATACCGGAAAATGCGGAATGAATGCACAAAACAAACAAAAATGGCCAAAGCGCATTACTTCAATGAAAATCTAAGCAATAACATATCAAACCTAGAAACATTTGGAGAACCGTAAGTAACATACAAGCACCCCCAGTCCACTCCCAGCCGGCTGCTGTCAAAGTAATCAACCAAAAACCTGCAACACCCCCTAGATGTAGCAAATGCCTTTAATGGTTATTTTGTTGGATGCGCCACCACTTTGATTGCCAAGCTAGGAAATGACATGCAATCAGAAAGGCTCATGCAGGTCAGGCCCCTCCAACTGTGCAAAGTCCCTGTATCAGACAGGAATTCAGTTTTAGACCAGTGCCTGTCAGTGTCGTTACTAAACTTCTCCGTAAGCAAAAAAATGAAATACCATTCTGGACCTGATCAAATACCAGCAATCAGTGCACCGCAATTGCAAATCCTGTCGCAACCCTAATCAATGAATCACTGGCGACTGGATACATACCCAAACTCTGGAAGACTGTGAGAGTGGTACCTATCCATAAAATGGTGACAGTACTTGGTATCCAACTACCGTCCGATATCATTGCTCCCTGTAATGTCAAAAAATTTTGAAAAAATGCGTCTACACACAATTACGTGATTATTATCATATATTGGAACTACTTAACCCCAGATCAATCCGGCTTTCGTCCGAATCAGCCAACTACAACCGCCCTTTTAAAAGTCTGTAATGATATCCAGGCTGGGATGGAACAAGGAAACCTAACTGGAGCCATCTTCCTTGATTTTGCCAAGGCCTTTGACACAGTAAGACCATGGCATCTTGTTAGAAAAACTTAAAAACTCTGGCATTGGTGATCGCACGTTAACCTGGTTTCAATCATATGTATCCGACCGATCACAATATGTGTCAATTTCTGGCAGCTCCTCCCTCCCGCTCCCAGTCACGTGCGGAGTACCCCAAGGCTCAATACTCGGCCCCCTGCTATTCACAACATTCATAAATGATCTGCCCAACGTCTACAAAGCCTCAACTATACATATGTATGCAGACGACACTGTAATCTATACCAGCAAACCAAATCTCCGGCAACTGGAAGCCGTGCTGCAAGAACAATTCACAGAGGTAGAAAAGTGGATCAAGCACAACAAACTTTTTTAAATAATGACAAAACTGTAACGATGCTCTTTGGAACAAAACCTAAACTACACAAATTGCAAAATCCCCACTTATGTGTTGGACAAAATCAAATGGCAATGCTGACCACAGTCACTTCTCTCAAATATCTAGGTGTGTGGTTGGACCCTAATCTATCCTTTGGCCCTCACATCGAAAAACTCTCATCTAAGCTTTACCCCAAA